>OU342630.1:87655455-92455455 GCA_910589415.1 Malachius bipustulatus
GAAAGAAAGAATAAAAAAGATAACTCACGATACCAAATACAGAGAAGCCATATCAAGATTAAAAACAACCCTAATGAAGAATGGCTACACAGAGGGGTTTCTCAACAGACTTATGTATAATTCGAGAAGAATAACACAACCAGAACCGGGGAATATTGATCGTGGGGACATCGGGAGAATACAGGGAGACGAGTCAGTTGATGGTGACATACAGAACCAGTCAGCGAGAAGTGTCCATTTCGCATCGCTACCTCATGTTGAACAATTGACTGGAAAAATTATCAAGATCCTGAAACCAATACAGGACGTGAAGATCTCAAAACATAACATCCTTACTAACAGACAAATCTACAGCCAACTCAAAGACAGGATTCCGACACTTCAGAGATCAGATGTGGTATACCGGGTCGATTGCAGTACCTGTGGTAGACAGTATGTTGGCCAATGCTCCACAACATTGAAACAGAGAGTAACGCTTCACAAATCAGATAGCAGACTCAAGCCAAATCGATGCAAACTGGCATCACACGTCTTCCACATGGGCCATGAAATGAACTTCGAAGAGATACAAATCTTAACACAGGAAAATAAATACAACAAAAGAACTTTCCTGGAAATGTGCTACATTAATGAAGCTGACAACCCTATCAATCAGAGGTCAGACATTGGAAATCTCAGCGTGATTTACAGCGCACTACTTCTACAGGACAGCAGACGCCGGAATACAGGACAGGGGGAGACAAACGTTCCACAGCCAGAACAAGAGCCACAGGGGGAGAGGACAGAAGACACATAGAAGGAATGAGTAAGCAGGGAACAACATCGCTAGACAGAAGAAGAAAAAGAAACAACGAAACAATCTGAGGATAAAAGAGAAGAGCTTGAGTGCAAGTAAGGATATCAAACAAAGGTGGGAAGTAGAGGTCATTTAGCCTGTCAAAGAAAAAGTAAAAAGAAGAATCAAAGAATAAAGAAGAAGAAGTTCATCCCTAACCTCACATAAGAACGAGGAATTGCATGAGCCTGACGACGTTTAGATTAACAAAAATATTAGATTTCAATTTGTGTAATTGTGATTTTCATGTTTTTTAAAATTGTTTTACAAAGATGACAACAACATAATAAGATCCACATTTGTCAGGGAGATCGTTTAATATGTCATGTGAAGCGAACCTTTTTCTCACTGGTGATTGCGTAAGTAATCAACAGGTTTTGATTTTTTTCAATAATTAAAAAAAAAGGAGCAAAAATAGATATTTGCTTCACATAAGGCCCGAATAAATGAGCTAACGGTGTTTTAATTGATTTCAGTACCCTGATGATGATCCAATTTTTGCCTGACAAATGGGGATCGAAACGTTGGAGATTGCAATAAAACCATGTAATTAAATGCCTTTTTTTAATGCCGAATGCCCTGAACCTAAATATTTGGATAATCAATTCCGGCAATTACTCCCACAATAATCTAATTATAGATAATGGGCTTTTATCGAGACATCTACTTACAATATGGACCCACAGCTGTGTCCACATTGAAACAATGGGCGAATAACAATATCAGGCGAGCTTCAATGATAAACAGACGTATTTTCCTACTAGAATGCAAACGAAATGGAGTATTTCCAAGACACATAACCCAGAACATCAGGAGTCTGTTCAATAATATAGAATTGGAACCAGGAGGAATGGCACACCGGCTAGAGAACACGAGCAACGGGTTGAGACTGAAGATACTGAAACTGGACATAGAAAATTGTTGCAGACAGGTTGCAATTTTGGATAAAGAATACCAATGCATCAGGAATAAGATATGCAGAATGCTACCGACCTATTTGGTTTCTAATTTTGAGACCAGATTGAGACAAAATTTTAAGAGAGAATTTCGCAAGATCAAACATGACAATCGGGGAAAGTTGAGTAGACTGATTGACACCAAAAAGAACCAACTGTTGACACAGGATACATGGCTGAAAAATCTGACGAGTGTAGACCTGCCTAATGATGTAAAAACAATTTTATCTCTGGGTCCAAAATTTGCCTACCTGCCCGAAACAAAGGACATATCGATCAAGCACCTTCTGGCAGACGTGGAAGACATTGTGACCAGAGCACCACAGGAGACCCAAAATGTAATCAGGGCACAAATCACCAACGTCATCACCAACCACATGCACAAGAATACTGGAAGTATCAGCCACGTATTGAGAATGCAAAGAAATACAAAGAAGTTCCTGAAAGAAAATCAAGATCTGCTAGTAATGAACTCGGATAAGGGCAACGTAACAGTGGTGATGAGCGGACAGGAGTACAGGGAGAAAATTGAACATCTTCTCCAAGAAGAAGAAGTATATAGCGCTCTGACGAAGGACCTGACACCTATGATACAAAAAAGGAACAATGAAAAGGTACAAGCCTTAAAAAAAGACGGCTACATTGACCAAGTAACCGCAAAGAAACTAACCACGTATAAATCAATCCCACCCCGCCTATATGGGCTTCCCAAGGTGCACAAAGAAGGGACCCCTCTTCGACCTATAGTATCCTGCATAAACTCACCGACATCGAAACTCAGCAAATGGTTGGCGGACATACTGAAATCAGCCTTTATGGAATATAACGAGTACTCCATAAAAGACTCTTTCAATTTTGCAGAGAAGGTTAATGAACTTAAACTCCCAGATGGCTACAGACTGGTGTCGTTGGATGCTGTCTCTCTATTCACAAATATCACGGTGCAGCTCACGATGGAGATTTTAAAAGAAGAATGGTCCAGGATAGAAACATGTACTAACATCCCACAAGCAAGATTTCTGGACCTGATTGGGTTTGTCTTTGAAGCGAATTACCTAACCTACAATGGAAGATGTTACAAGATGAACTCTGGCCTACCGATGGGGAGTCCACTCAGCCCGATCATAGCGAACATCACAATGTCAGCCCTGATCAAAACATCGCTCCCTAAGCTGTCCTTCACTACCCCATTTTTCTATCAATATGTGGATGACCTATTGACGGCAATCCCAGATGACAAAACAGAAGAAATCCTCGAAACATTTAACAACTACAACGGACACCTCAAGTTCACAATCGAAGAGGAAACGAACAGATCAGTCCCCTTCTTAGATACACTAGCAATAAGAAGTAATGACAACACAATCACCTTAGACTGGTATCAGAAGAAAACCAGCTCCGGCAGATACATACATGCTCTGTCACATCATGACATTAAAATGAAAACTAATGTCATAATGGGAATGAAAGAAAGAATAAAAAAGATAACTCACGATACCAAATACAGAGAAGCCATATCAAGATTAAAAACAACCCTAATGAAGAATGGCTACACAGAGGGGTTTCTCAACAGACTTATGTATAATTCGAGAAGAATAACACAACCAGAACCGGGGAATATTGATCGTGGGGACATCGGGAGAATACAGGGAGACGAGTCAGTTGATGGTGACATACAGAACCAGTCAGCGAGAAGTGTCCATTTCGCATCGCTACCTCATGTTGAACAATTGACTGGAAAAATTATCAAGATCCTGAAACCAATACAGGACGTGAAGATCTCAAAACATAACATCCTTACTAACAGACAAATCTACAGCCAACTCAAAGACAGGATTCCGACACTTCAGAGATCAGATGTGGTATACCGGGTCGATTGCAGTACCTGTGGTAGACAGTATGTTGGCCAATGCTCCACAACATTGAAACAGAGAGTAACGCTTCACAAATCAGATAGCAGACTCAAGCCAAATCGATGCAAACTGGCATCACACGTCTTCCACATGGGCCATGAAATGAACTTCGAAGAGATACAAATCTTAACACAGGAAAATAAATACAACAAAAGAACTTTCCTGGAAATGTGCTACATTAATGAAGCTGACAACCCTATCAATCAGAGGTCAGACATTGGAAATCTCAGCGTGATTTACAGCGCACTACTTCTACAGGACAGCAGACGCCGGAATACAGGACAGGGGGAGACAAACGTTCCACAGCCAGAACAAGAGCCACAGGGGGAGAGGACAGAAGACACATAGAAGGAATGAGTAAGCAGGGAACAACATCGCTAGACAGAAGAAGAAAAAGAAACAACGAAACAATCTGAGGATAAAAGAGAAGAGCTTGAGTGCAAGTAAGGATATCAAACAAAGGTGGGAAGTAGAGGTCATTTAGCCTGTCAAAGAAAAAGTAAAAAGAAGAATCAAAGAATAAAGAAGAAGAAGTTCATCCCTAACCTCACATAAGAACGAGGAATTGCATGAGCCTGACGACGTTTAGATTAACAAAAATATTAGATTTCAATTTGTGTAATTGTGATTTTCATGTTTTTTAAAATTGTTTTACAAAGATGACAACAACATAATAAGATCCACATTTGTCAGGGAGATCGTTTAATATGTCATGTGAAGCGAACCTTTTTCTCACTGGTGATTGCGTAAGTAATCAACAGGTTTTGATTTTTTTCAATAATTAAAAAAAAAGGAGCAAAAATAGATATTTGCTTCACATAAGGCCCGAATAAATGAGCTAACGGTGTTTTAATTGATTTCAGTACCCTGATGATGATCCAATTTTTGCCTGACAAATGGGGATCGAAACGTTGGAGATTGCAATAAAACCATGTAATTAAATGCCTTTTTTTAATGCCGAATGCCCTGAACCTAAATATTTGGATAATCAATTCCGGCAATTACTCCCACAATAATCTAATTATAGATAATGGGCTTTTATCGAGACATCTACTTACAATATGGACCCACAGCTGTGTCCACATTGAAACAATGGGCGAATAACAATATCAGGCGAGCTTCAATGATAAACAGACGTATTTTCCTACTAGAATGCAAACGAAATGGAGTATTTCCAAGACACATAACCCAGAACATCAGGAGTCTGTTCAATAATATAGAATTGGAACCAGGAGGAATGGCACACCGGCTAGAGAACACGAGCAACGGGTTGAGACTGAAGATACTGAAACTGGACATAGAAAATTGTTGCAGACAGGTTGCAATTTTGGATAAAGAATACCAATGCATCAGGAATAAGATATGCAGAATGCTACCGACCTATTTGGTTTCTAATTTTGAGACCAGATTGAGACAAAATTTTAAGAGAGAATTTCGCAAGATCAAACATGACAATCGGGGAAAGTTGAGTAGACTGATTGACACCAAAAAGAACCAACTGTTGACACAGGATACATGGCTGAAAAATCTGACGAGTGTAGACCTGCCTAATGATGTAAAAACAATTTTATCTCTGGGTCCAAAATTTGCCTACCTGCCCGAAACAAAGGACATATCGATCAAGCACCTTCTGGCAGACGTGGAAGACATTGTGACCAGAGCACCACAGGAGACCCAAAATGTAATCAGGGCACAAATCACCAACGTCATCACCAACCACATGCACAAGAATACTGGAAGTATCAGCCACGTATTGAGAATGCAAAGAAATACAAAGAAGTTCCTGAAAGAAAATCAAGATCTGCTAGTAATGAACTCGGATAAGGGCAACGTAACAGTGGTGATGAGCGGACAGGAGTACAGGGAGAAAATTGAACATCTTCTCCAAGAAGAAGAAGTATATAGCGCTCTGACGAAGGACCTGACACCTATGATACAAAAAAGGAACAATGAAAAGGTACAAGCCTTAAAAAAAGACGGCTACATTGACCAAGTAACCGCAAAGAAACTAACCACGTATAAATCAATCCCACCCCGCCTATATGGGCTTCCCAAGGTGCACAAAGAAGGGACCCCTCTTCGACCTATAGTATCCTGCATAAACTCACCGACATCGAAACTCAGCAAATGGTTGGCGGACATACTGAAATCAGCCTTTATGGAATATAACGAGTACTCCATAAAAGACTCTTTCAATTTTGCAGAGAAGGTTAATGAACTTAAACTCCCAGATGGCTACAGACTGGTGTCGTTGGATGCTGTCTCTCTATTCACAAATATCACGGTGCAGCTCACGATGGAGATTTTAAAAGAAGAATGGTCCAGGATAGAAACATGTACTAACATCCCACAAGCAAGATTTCTGGACCTGATTGGGTTTGTCTTTGAAGCGAATTACCTAACCTACAATGGAAGATGTTACAAGATGAACTCTGGCCTACCGATGGGGAGTCCACTCAGCCCGATCATAGCGAACATCACAATGTCAGCCCTGATCAAAACATCGCTCCCTAAGCTGTCCTTCACTACCCCATTTTTCTATCAATATGTGGATGACCTATTGACGGCAATCCCAGATGACAAAACAGAAGAAATCCTCGAAACATTTAACAACTACAACGGACACCTCAAGTTCACAATCGAAGAGGAAACGAACAGATCAGTCCCCTTCTTAGATACACTAGCAATAAGAAGTAATGACAACACAATCACCTTAGACTGGTATCAGAAGAAAACCAGCTCCGGCAGATACATACATGCTCTGTCACATCATGACATTAAAATGAAAACTAATGTCATAATGGGAATGAAAGAAAGAATAAAAAAGATAACTCACGATACCAAATACAGAGAAGCCATATCAAGATTAAAAACAACCCTAATGAAGAATGGCTACACAGAGGGGTTTCTCAACAGACTTATGTATAATTCGAGAAGAATAACACAACCAGAACCGGGGAATATTGATCGTGGGGACATCGGGAGAATACAGGGAGACGAGTCAGTTGATGGTGACATACAGAACCAGTCAGCGAGAAGTGTCCATTTCGCATCGCTACCTCATGTTGAACAATTGACTGGAAAAATTATCAAGATCCTGAAACCAATACAGGACGTGAAGATCTCAAAACATAACATCCTTACTAACAGACAAATCTACAGCCAACTCAAAGACAGGATTCCGACACTTCAGAGATCAGATGTGGTATACCGGGTCGATTGCAGTACCTGTGGTAGACAGTATGTTGGCCAATGCTCCACAACATTGAAACAGAGAGTAACGCTTCACAAATCAGATAGCAGACTCAAGCCAAATCGATGCAAACTGGCATCACACGTCTTCCACATGGGCCATGAAATGAACTTCGAAGAGATACAAATCTTAACACAGGAAAATAAATACAACAAAAGAACTTTCCTGGAAATGTGCTACATTAATGAAGCTGACAACCCTATCAATCAGAGGTCAGACATTGGAAATCTCAGCGTGATTTACAGCGCACTACTTCTACAGGACAGCAGACGCCGGAATACAGGACAGGGGGAGACAAACGTTCCACAGCCAGAACAAGAGCCACAGGGGGAGAGGACAGAAGACACATAGAAGGAATGAGTAAGCAGGGAACAACATCGCTAGACAGAAGAAGAAAAAGAAACAACGAAACAATCTGAGGATAAAAGAGAAGAGCTTGAGTGCAAGTAAGGATATCAAACAAAGGTGGGAAGTAGAGGTCATTTAGCCTGTCAAAGAAAAAGTAAAAAGAAGAATCAAAGAATAAAGAAGAAGAAGTTCATCCCTAACCTCACATAAGAACGAGGAATTGCATGAGCCTGACGACGTTTAGATTAACAAAAATATTAGATTTCAATTTGTGTAATTGTGATTTTCATGTTTTTTAAAATTGTTTTACAAAGATGACAACAACATAATAAGATCCACATTTGTCAGGGAGATCGTTTAATATGTCATGTGAAGCGAACCTTTTTCTCACTGGTGATTGCGTAAGTAATCAACAGGTTTTGATTTTTTTCAATAATTAAAAAAAAAAGGAGCAAAAATAGATATTTGCTTCACATAAGGCCCGAATAAATGAGCTAACGGTGTTTTAATTGATTTCAGTACCCTGATGATGATCCAATTTTTGCCTGACAAATGGGGATCGAAACGTTGGAGATTGCAATAAAACCATGTAATTAAATGCCTTTTTTTAATGCCGAATGCCCTGAACCTAAATATTTGGATAATCAATTCCGGCAATTACTCCCACAATAATCTATATATATATATATATATTTATATATATATATATATATTTCTCCAAAATCGCGAAATTTCGATTTTAAAAACGCTCCTGTGGCTTTATCTTTTAAGATTAGTGAACGAAATTTTGGGTCCTTGTAAAATTTGGGAATGACGTTGGATTTTCGTTGAAAAACTTTCCAAAAGTCCCATCACTTCTACAGGGTGTCCCTTCAAAATTCCAGGTATCCGGTTTTTGTCATCTCATTTCAGGTCGCAGTTTTGAATCTAGGAGGCTGAAATTTTTGTGGGAGTAAGATATCTATAAAAACTGGTCTGGTATTGTACTTGAGCAAAATCGGCCCAGCCGTTTCAAAATGGCGGCCATTTGAATTTTTTGAAAATTGACTATTTTTTGAACCCCTACATGAGCAAGATGGCAAAAAAACTTTGAAATAAAATTAACAGGATTTGAAGAAAATTATTGGAAATTTGAGTTAATGCAATAAAATTAGCATATTTTCCATTAATAAGCCAGTGTCGTGGGTAGGAAAAGGGTAAAAATGTGTCAATTTCTATAACCGTTTATGAGTCCATTTTTGAAGAAGTTGAACCGAAATTTTCCATTATTTTTTCTTTAACATATAATTTGAAGTCTTAGCTTCAATTCGCCTCGATTGATGTAGCACTTTAAACGAAAAATAAAAAAGTTTTTCGCTGCTGGAAAATTAGCTTACACTTATTAAATATTGAATCGATGAAATGGTTCGCAATTTCTATTTAATTATTTTTCACATTTAATTATGAACGATTCTGAAAATTAGAAGAGCAATCGCAACGACAAATAAATCACCTACATGCGGGTGAAAAAAGTTTTCAAATTGGTCTTTTAATAACAAAGATATGACCAGTTTAAAAAATAAAATGTGTAGGTGCTGTGTAACTGACGTACTACATATACCCGCTCAGCACTATACAAAATTAAAACTCTACATAGCCGTTTCCGTTACACACTTGCCTCGCAGCCTGATGACCGGGGTTCGAATCCCATGAAAGGGTAACTTTTTTTTTTAGGTAGGTAGGTGGAGTTTTCTAAAAAAATCGGATTATTTTTTGTGAAGTATATTTGCGGGAAGTCATAGTATCTATGCGAAACTAACTTTTACACGCAAAATATAAAAAAAACTTTTTACCCACATTATAGATTGGAAGAAATTTATTTGAAATTTGAGGTAATGCAATAAAATTTGTATTATTTCTATTAAAAAGCCAGTGGCGGGGGTAGGAAAATGACTAAATTTCCGTAACCGTAACATACGAGTAGTTTTCCAAAGAATTGAATTGAAATTTTCACAGTTTAAACAACTACGCTAATATCATGATATAAGAATGAAAAATTTCAGAAAGCCAATTTAAAAATCGGGGAAAATGTTCATAATTGAATCGCATAAAAATACACTATTTCTGCGATTGATGCGCAAGAAGGTTTTTTAATTTGTTCCCCATGTTCCTTGGTTGGTCCAGGGAAATTTGGTGGACTCTATTTTTTATTTCGAAAACCAACCAAGATACACAAAAACTCAAGAGAAAAAAAAATTACTATTAGTTGCGTAATCTGGAAAAAATTTCAGAATTTCAAAAAAGTCAGTGGCGTACATTTTTCTTTGCCATAATATTGGTGAGGGTGTCCCCCTGGACGCACTGGACTTATTGATTTTAATCTAAATGGGGTTAATATCTTACCAGGGGTGTTTCGTAGGAATAAATGTTGAAGCTATTTTTTATTTATTTTTACTACATTTACCCACATCCGGGAGATTGCCCACAAATTATGGGAGAGCCTGTATATCATGTGGGGTCGATTTACTCACTTTCATTGATTTTTTGTGGAATACTAAAATATAAAAATGTTAATGAGGGTTAAGAAAATAATAAATCAATTTTAAACAAAACAACATTACATTATCCATTCAAAATAATAGTTATTTATGTACCAAGGGCATTACTTAGATGATAATGCCTGATGTCGATCGATGGACATTATAATTCAGTAATACAAGACTTTATTTTTCAATTACATCGCGAAAATAAAACTAAATCCAATGATTTTATTGCATAGCTATTGAATAGGTGGGGATTCTAGGATATAAAGTAACTTTTGAGTCGCTAGGCAAGCCGATAGTTGTGTGTGTGTTGTGTGTGTATATTTGTTGGGTGTATCTATTATTATCTAAGGCGTTATTGACGGATAATGAGTATCAACGATTAACAATACCTATATCATGGCATTTAGGTCATCAGTTTAATAATGTACATTTTGATGATTTTTCTCTTAATGAGAAAACATCTTTTTTCAGTAAGACGATGCTTCACAGCACAATACAAGAACTGCTACTGAATGCGTATAAAATATTTTTAAGGATGACTGGATATAAGAAAAACTAATAAACCGGAAAGGTGACCCCATATTCAGCGGATTCGACACATTTTGGATCTATTTTTTGCGATTCTATACAAGAAAATTTAGATAAAACGCTTAATAGTTATTTATGCAACAAGTGCATAAAGTGGTACTTTTTTTCACGACTGGGAAGTTTGACCGCACGAGCCGCAGGCGAGTGCGTCAATCCAAGAAGTGAAAAAGGGCATTTTATGCATAATATGTTGCATACAAAATTTTATCTACACTTTTAATGTACCTATTCATAAAAGCTATTAACGCCTTTTAAATCAGTTAATAAAGGTGACATATTGCTTAATATTATGCACTTTTTTTTTGAGGTAACAGATTTTGTGCAGCCACATTTGATTGAAAAATAATTAATTCTGGGGTAAAAGATATTCATCAGTGAGGCTGGCTAAGTACATAAGTAGAAGCCAAAAAGGGAGAAGAAAAAGAAGATATTTCATTCATTGAATCATCTATACAATGGTATCCATTTTAGGTAACTAAACGACACAAAACACAAAATAATAATTGTACATAGATCTGCCGCTGTGCGAATTCGTCTTCGTTTCTCGTTTCTCTAGTTAGTAGGTGCATGGTGTCAACAAGCTTCAGCGTCCGGCTATGTAGTTCAGCATTTCTTGGAGAACTCAGTAGTACACTTGCGATCGGGCCGCTCACTAGAACTTGTACTTGGCCGGCTTGCAGTAAAGTGTCAGTTATGCAAGCGTTAAATAATGACCCGCTAGGACACTTAACTTCACTCGTTTTTACTTTGCACTCTTTTAAGGATAATCATACATTTTATGAACTAAGAAACGTATAAATAAGTGCATTTTATGAATCAGTCGTAGATAATAGTAATATGGACGATATTATCCGAATTAATTTACTTTCGAATGTTCCACATGCTCGTCAAAGCTACAAATTTCAAAAGGATATGAATTTATGTGTGACAAAATATTGTGCAATATTTTTGAAAGTTTGTGAATTTTATTGATTATTATTTTCTAGCCCTTTTTTACATTTTTTATAATTTTAGTGTTTCATATTATTAATTGATGTCAGTCGGCCGCAGTGGAGTGCAAAATTTTCCTGTCGTACAGGTTTACTGTGTGTCTTCGTATATAATTGTTTTAATTTCTTAATTATATTGTGACCAAATTTGTTAGCTACTTCTTTTAAGGACTCAATTAAATTTCCCTCAACTTTTAATTGGATTTCATATTCAACAAGTTCGTGTCCTTCGTTTTCCCGGCCTGTCTTCCAAAACATTTCTGATTTCTTATAATATTATTATGACTTCTGCATTAATTTATTAATATATTTGATTATTATACAGAGTACCACTTTCAAAACTGGCCGTAAGGCTTGTGAATTGGAAAAAACAAATTTGCAGATTGGTGCTTCCTATTTTGACCTCTTCCTACTATAGAGGTGTGAACCTGGTCCAGTAAATTTAGAATTTGATTATACAATTCAAGCGGAAAAATTCAATTTTGTGTGGTGGTCGATGAAGAGTCTAAATTCACAAATTCGACCTCACACCACTTGTGAATACGACGCCATGTTGGTTCCAAAGGTATTTGAGATACAGAGCTCAGGTTTCGTGCTTTCGTACATGTCATATCATTAATATTAGCTACTTAAATCTAAATTCTTTAAAAAAAATGTTTAATTTAAACTTTTTTTTTATTTTTTTTTCTTTAAACTTTAAAATTTAATTCTTTTTCATGTGCTATTGGCTGAGATTTTAGGATTGAGCGAAATTTTTTGTTCATTTTTTTTTTTCATTTTCCGCCACATGTTTTGAAATATCTAAAGCAAGTTTTTCATCATTTATATAAAATTCCTTTTTCTCGAAAACGGTTCACGTTAGCAATTAGTACCCAAAGTATCTTTTTTGTGTAGAAAATATTGGCGGTAAAAGATGCGCTTTTAAAATGTCAATTTGCTTACTGTCGTGATATTAGACGACACATTTTTGTGACTTTTGGAGACATTAGTTTTTCTGATCCAATGCTCTGATAATGTTGAAGCTGTTTTAAATTGTTAAGCTTTGTGCGCTATGTTTGACATGTTTTTGATGTCAAACATCAAAAACAAATGTGTTTTATTTTTTAATTTCTATTTGATGTCTTTTTATTTCTAACTATGTTGTAAATTGTTGTCTATGTACCTGACCTAGCCTATATCTGTCATAACAGATTTCTTGGCTCAATAAAGATTATTATTATTATTATTATTATTAGGGGCAAAAACACCTCACGCAACGATCATTCCAAAGGATAAATTTGTTTTTTGCATTTTAAGATAACTCATTCACTTTTCCCCAAAAAAAGAGTAAAAACTTAATTTGACGGTCTGTTTGAGCAGCGCCTCGACAGCCTGCTTGAGAAACGCTACAATTAAAATAAATATAATGTTTAGTGTATCATACAGTGCGAATTTTTCATTTATCTTCTTTTTTATTTTTATTCATTTTTTAGTTTGTTTAGTAGTTGTCTACCATTCTCATGCACACGGTGTAGTTTTGCGATACTGCTAAGTACCTAGGGAAGTGAATAGCTGAGACGATCGATTTTACTTCGAGATTTCAAACATGCACGTTATAGGTTATACTCAGTTTATGAATGTATAATTTGACATTTTAGTAGGGAATCGGTATTATTCCTCCAATGTCTATTTCAAATACCTTAGAGGAATCAATCCATAATCAAACAGGCATTAAGTTCGAGCTGAAAGCATGATAATATGTCGGTTTATCAGAGCTCGCAACAGTTTATTACCATAAACGTTAGTTAATCTGAATGCCACAAATTTTGAAACTTTGTACCTACATCAATGAACATAACTAATTGTTTCTCTAAAAGAATTCCGCTATTTGTCCAAGTGGTGAAACAGCTTGGTTGGATCGCGGACTATTTTCAAAATTCCCTTCTCACTTACATAGGTACGCAATAAATTATTCGAAAACTCTATAAGCTTAAATTAATTTGCTTGAACCGGCGTGGCCCCTTAGACCGAATTCGAGAACAAAAATCGTTGTAATCCTAGTATTGATATTTAAAAAAAAGTTTTTAAAAAATAAATGTAATTTTAACACCTTTGAAATATCCCAAAAAATAACAGAAAAGCATAAATGATGAACACTGGATAAAGAGACCAAAAAACTTCTTGAAACCGCAAAGCCTTTATCTCCTCCTTCAACGTACTAACACGTCGGTGGTTACTTCTTGTGCAAATCTATAAATACATTATACAAATAAATAATTTCGTTTGGTTTATTTTCTATGCTCCCTCTGTCTACACTAACCAGAATTTTTTGTGTATAATATCGATCATTCTCAAAACTTACCTAGTATCCATTTAATGACATTTAATCAATTTTTTGGAGTGTAAACAATGCTCTTACCTGAAAACAAAAAAGAAAACAAATTAGCATCATTATTATATAATCATTATCAGGCCGCCTCATGTAAAAAAAAAATTACGTATACCAATTAATGTATGTGAAATTCCTATGGACACCTAAAACTATACACCCTGTATAAAATTGAAAAATTTCAAAACATACAGGAATAAATAAAATACAGGTACCTATCTAAGTAGGTAAGTTTTTTTCTATAGATTTTTTTCTTGCAGTTGCATTGAATTATTTTTTTGCAAAACTATTGCGGGGAAAGTTTAACAGCTTAAGATAGGAGCATAAACATAAAGTTTAGAGTAAAGCAACCCCTAGTTGCTGTTTGTTTATATAATGAAAGTTACACACTCACCAACACGAGCAGAGACGTATAGGAATTAAAAATTAAATTTGAGGGTTACGTAGTCGAGCTACACGGGGACTTTATAGCGGCACTTCCGGGGGAATATGTAGAGATTCATTTCATCTCCTCCATTACACAAGTAAATGTTTCCTACAGGATTACAAAATAAACAACAGGATTTAAAAAGTTTCTCCGTGACTTCGCCTCAGTCTATCTGAATTATTGGACCTCAATAATAAGGAATAAGGAAAAACTGTGGTTGCTCTGTTTGATAAATGAGGGATACTTATTGATTTCTGCAAAAAGGCCAAGCACTGGCTAGTAAAAGCGATTCAGAAACTCAGAAATTGATGTATATTTAATGCGATTTTCAAAAAAAAAATGAGAGTTCATATCATAGGTCAATGGCAATGCATCAATAATATTTTATTAGATATATTTTTCAAGAACCAAGAAGATATATGATAATATGATGGAACATTGCGTCATATTATGCGTCATATCGCAGCATTTCCCGACGGAACTTCCCTATAGAATTTATATGGTGGAAACAAATCCAATTGAAATGTATTATTATGAAGTACCTACACCTACTAACTATTTAAACAGGCTTTGGGAAATAACTTTCAGAAAGCATTAGACAGTGTAGCGCTACTCTGCCAGTGAAATATGTAGGGAAGGGATTAATAGAAGGTACATAATTAGGTACTTAATGCATATTCGGTGAAGACCTAAAAGTCCGTTCCTCCCCTGTAACCCCTGGAACTTTTTTGTCGTTACAAAAAATCGTCAAATAAAAAAGTTGTAGGGTTTCATCCGACCTCTTTGAAGGCGTAACTTCTATACGCTTTTTTTCGTTTTTTTTTTCGTTATTATAAAAAATATATTTTTTAATTGCCTTATACAAAAATAAAATAGACCAAGGAAGGTCGCCACGTGTAGCTTTTACACTCATACCTGGACACCCTGTATTATGTGATCCACAAAATTTTCGACCAACTCTTAACTTGGAAGAGAGAGATGGCTACTACAGTCATGTCTGAGTTCATTTTAAGAAAATAATTTTAAAATAATTTTAGTAGGTAAGTAGTTCAAATTATCAATTCAATTCCTGTCAGTTTAAATTATAATAATGAAGATATTACTTATTTTCAATATTAATTTATAAATATAGCTTTCACTGCGATCAACAAAAACGTTCCATATGCTGGAAATATACTTCAGGAATGGATAAAAAATCAATGGCCAATGGACGGACCTATTCCAACGATGATTCCTATCAAGAATTTCGAGAACAGTTCCCAAAAAAAAGTAATTTTTGGAAAAATGCTCGAACCCATCGATTAGTAGGCATTTTGACTCTTTTTTATTAAAAAAAAAGTGTAACTTTATCCGCTAGTGCGAAATATATCACTTTCAACTCTCGTGTGTAATACTAGTAAAAAACTTGGATTCCTATTAATCTCATACTTATCTCAAATTTGGACCGTACAGAAAAAAAATTTTTTTTAGTAAGGAAATTTACTTTTATGAAATTTATACTAAATTTATTGCAACTTAGCAACTCGAAGTGTGAACTTAGCGATACAGTGAACAAAATTATTAACTTCACTATTTTGTTTTTGTATTTTTTTTTATAATATTCTAGAAAAGGGTGAATATCATCCCCGCAGATGTGAGCCAAAATTTATTCACTCCCCTAACGATATATTTATATTTTATGTTAGAATAAAATAAATATAACATAAATTTAGCAGCGGTCTCTGTATGTCACAAAATAAACCAACCGGAACGTGATATAATGCCGGCTAATATATCGTAAAAGACGTGGACTAACAGTGGCGTTTAAACCTACTTAAATCTCCACATTTTTCACTTTTCCAGAGAAACATCCAAGATAAAGCGAAGGACTTCAAGTTCCTCATTCGCCGAACTAAAAGGAAGAAGGTAGAGGAGAAAGAAAGTGTTTAAGACACCTTCTAAGCTTCTATGATTCCTTGTTTTAAAGCAAATATACAGGGTGTTTAAACACGATAACAGTGATAATCTTAAGGTGTGCGTTACATGGGAAATTGTCCATTTTCATTCATTACGTGTCCCTATCTTAACTTTTCATTTGGTATCCTATCATGTAAATGAAATTTTTATACAGGGAGGTGAGTGAACGAAGCACGTATTTCAACAGTAAAGCGCGAGACGAAAACCTGAACCTCAGTGTATGAGAGAGTCTTGCCAGCTGGGCTCTGACCTCTTGCTCTTACACATGCAAATTGCCATTATCAGGGTGTTATGCTACTCAATTTTATTTTTTTCTGAAGAAGCGATAAGCAAAAATGGGTAGAAACTGTGATGTGCCTAATTGTAGAAGTTAATGCGATGAAACACTATAACGGGTATTTCATCGAGTGACATTTCAACATTTAAATATTAATAAAATTAGAACATAAGAGCACGCGTTTATCAGCGAATATGCGTGAATCATTTATGCTAGCGCTTGTGCGCTTGTCCGAGTGAAGAGTACGGCAGAACTAACCATTGCGAGCGAGAGCAACAAAACAAATGGGTAAAACAGATGTAACGTGACGATATCGGGTCGCACTGGGGAGTCTTGTTCCAACACCTTATAGTTATCTTACACCGTGATACAGGGTGATGAAAATAACAGACTTTTCATCAGCCTGTATAAAAATTTCATCCACACAGCAGGATACCACATGAAAAGGTAAGATAAGAACATGCATGAAAGCCCTTTTTTCGATATCTTGAGCCGTTATCAATATAAATTGTTTTTAAAATAAAAAATGGCGATTTTCATTTCTTTATAACTCATAGAAATCACTGGTTACAAACTTGAACTATTAACACCATTATTATTACATTTTTACAGACAATCTGAGAATGTGATAATTGTGAAATGTGAAATGAAAATGTGAAAATCCAGACAATTTTTAAAAACTTAATCATTTTCTATTATTTCCGGAAATGCAGTCAGGTCTACGAGAGATGCACAGGATGTGAAAAGTATCCCATGGAAATTTTAGAACTTAGGAAGAAATTGGAAAGAAGTTATAGACTTGGGCGATTTTCGACAAACACATGTTATATAGGTACATATTATTAGGACGACCTGGCTGTTGACAATAATCAATAAATATAAATTTCAATTTTACGTTCCTGTAAGCTTGCTTTATGTTTTTCCACCTGATGTAATCTTGCTATTTTATAGTAGCTGCACTGAGAAATTATCTACAGAAATCTTTCATCGATGGGAGAGCTTTCTTGATTAGAATGTCCGGGATCGGCGGACGAGGTAAACAAAGTCTCGCAGAATGCAGGAATCCCGTTCTTCCAGATTGGGTTGGGAAATCATTTGAAGATCGTACATTCACGTTCTGAATAATTGTTCCGGGCGTTTTGTGTTAGCAACAATGCAAACAGAACGGTTCCTGCGATTCGCCGTGTTTGTTTTCGCTGTTTAGTCGGGGAAAGCTATGCGAACTTCGCTGAGAAGTTTAATACTTGATCCAAGAAATTCCCAGTGACAATAAGGCATGTTTGTACGCTTTAATGTCGTTTAATTAATTCTATGGTTATGAATATTCTTACCCATGCAGTAAGGAAATTTGTGAGGAGGTTAATTTTCCGGGTAAATTATTTTCAAGAACAAAATTGTTTTACTTGGGTATGTATTTTAATGGAAAGTTTACGGTGTGGAGTGTGAAATACTGAATTCAAACTCAAGTGAAAAACGCATCACGTTGAGCTGTCATAAATTTAATATTTCCGCATCGTAAGTTCAATCACGTTACCATTTAAGCTTAGAAAATAGAATAAGCTGGCTTCTCTGTTTTTGTTATGCAAAATCCTATCAATTCATGCACCTTGTTCACCAGACTTTCCTACATATTCTTCAGCAGCTGTCGAATAATCAATTAACCCATAATTTTGCAATTTTTTTTGCTTCAAATAAAAACAAGTACATAGGTAATTATTTTATCAAAGAGCTTTACAAAAGTTTGCCACCGCCGTATTCCTTTGACTGCTTTTATTAATTTCATTATTCTATTTCTATTTTTTTTAATAAAGATATCCAGACAGTGTGTGTATTAAGTTTGGAAAATAATAATTCATGGTTCTGTTTTGTAATGTTTGTATGGACCTTGTTTTGACAGGTCGATTTTGTTTTTTGAATTGTCGTCTTGACGTGTAACATATTATTATGATGTCATTATTGTTTTTTTAGAATTTTTCTACAACCTCCTGTTTAAAACATTAGTGTTTTATTTATCATCCATCAACCTCCTGTTTGTGATACATAGTTGAAAAGTATTTTTTTAATATAAATTGGCGTAACAACTCTTCAGTATGTTGCTGCGGAGTGTCAAGGAGTCGTTCTTGTAAATTGGCCGAGATATGAAGAGGTGAAGTTGAGAATTCAACTTATTCTTTAATATTGACAATTTTCTTAATAGCTATTATGGCTTTGTGCCAGGACTGTATAAGAGGCTATCTAACAGCAGTCAGAGCTTAGAACGATCACTAAGTGGATGATAAAACATACTAACACGTAGGGGACTGCATTTCCGTCCGTAAAGTTACACAACTAGTTTATGATTAAAAAATTTACGTGCCAAATTTCAAGTTGAACCCCATTAAAGACAAGAAGTGAGCTAGTGGGACTAATTACGTCCAATCTTCTTGTTTATTATTATTTATTTTATTGATTTTTTACCCAAATTGCTTAATAATCAGGGACCGCCATAGCACTACCCCACTCCGCATAAAAAATAGATAATTGTTTCATTAGTAAAATTTTACCAAATTAATATTTCGTGAAGTTAAAGGTCGACACTCGTTGTAAATTATTGATAAAATTTTGGGTTAACCTTTTGTAAGAAGTAGACTACCAAGTTAGTTAGGTATAATGAAATATTTAAGATCATTCTTTCAATACATCAGTAGTGTACATTTTCCAAATTTTTTTGTAAATTCTTTTTTTTTTCCTTATTTACCACTCTTGATCACCTTCATTGATTTACTATTTAAGAGGGCTCTACACTTAGCAGCTCCCGAATCTTACGTGCCTTATACTCATACACCCTCTAGCTAACTTTGCCCACTATCTTTGCAATCCGCTCGGCCCACTTGATCGAGGTCAACCCCCTTGACAGCCAGAAGGGAAGGTGAGTCTACAAATAAGTGGTATCAAGAGGGCTGGCGCTGTCACAGCTTCTTCCAAATGTTCCAAATGTCATTTTTTCAACAGCACGGTATCTTGTTTAAAATTTAAAATAAAATCATTCATCAAGATAGTCTACATTTATTTGAAACGAAATAAACTTTTAGTTAATGTACTTAATAAATAAGTACCTAAGTAAAAATTAAATTAATTTTTTTTCTAAAGCGTGCTTTAATTTAATCTCGGTCAGGTGACAAGAACGATTTTTTTTACCATTTTTTCGTGACTGCTTGACGACCCTTCAACAACGTGCTGAAGAGTGTGAAACTTTGAAGAATGAGTTTTTTTAGGACAATTTTAAATATGGCGTATATCATTACCTTTTTTTTTCGGTAATAAGTCTTGTTTCTTTTCTCAACGAATAAAAGTTTGAAGCTTAGCGGAAAATATTCTCCTTAAGAGTACCTTTGCAACGAAGTATCATCAGTGCGAGATTGAAAAAAAATTATGATAACGTTGGGAGGCGCCATTCAAAAAAAAAAAAATGACGATGACGTTTTTCTCCCACAACCAATGAGGTCAAAATACTCGTAAAATGTTACACGCCAGAAGATGGTATTTTAAAAAACAACATTTTGCATAGAAACGTCAAATAACGGAATTATCAACTTTTCCGACGACAACCTGCGAAAATTACGAATATCACTCTAGAGTTGAAAAGTAAAATACCACACGAGGGTGATATGTATATTAATTATAAATGTTATTAAGTTTTAGGTAAGGCAGTTTTTTATGTAATTAACCTATTTACTACGTATGTTTACGGTTTTTTATGTAATAAGTTCAATGATGTAGACCCAAAACAGTAAAATTCCAAGTTTATCTGACGTTTTCGAAATATTACATTACAATTTAAGCCCACATTTCTATTGGTGCCAATCTTATTGTTATCCTCGATATACAAAATGTACAAATAAATACCTAACATAGATAAAACTCTCTATTTGTTTCAAACTCCATTATACGATTAAAATTGTTGTTACCTAACAATAATAATATGACCTGGTTTCAATTTCTATAATTCAAAATTGTTGTTAGGTATTATAACTTTTTATAATTCAATCATTAGTTTCTTTGTAAAGTTTTCAAAAAAAAGTATTAAAAAAAGTGAAATTGTGCATTAATCTGTGGTCGTAGGAAAAATAGTGTACATTACTTGCGTGGAAAATGTCATTTCACAATCGTAGGATTGTCGTACTCGGCTGACGTCTCGTACGATACCAATCTCCCACTGTGTGAAATGGGTCACTTTCCACAATAGTAATGTAATATACTGTTGTTTCAAACTACTAATCCAGTAAATAAGCGGGAAAATTCTGTACAATCTGGAAAAGTGGTGGAACAAGCACCGATTCTAAAAATTATTTCTTTCCTGGATTCCTTTTCCTTAGACCTTCAGGAACATTCATCACCACTAACCCCTGCATAAATGAGAAAATGTGGGTAGTTTCCTCCCTCCAAAGCACCCATATAGAACCTGAAAACCGCCGAGAGACGATTTCCGAGATGAAATTTTGAATTTTCTTAACTATATGATCAATGTTACTATTTGGGGTGCTTTGGAAGGGATGCAATTATTTGATGGGATTTGAAAGCATCAAAATTTCGCTACGATAAGGAATTTAGATTATTCTTTCTGCCACTTGACTGGTTGAGACAATTCATATTCTTATGCCTAGAAATCGTTTGTTTTTTGAACTAATTCGGTGAATATATTTATTGAATAAATTTAGATAGCGAAAAAATATCAGTGTAAAAAAATATTAAAAACATAGAACTTGTAGATACTATAGAGAGATGGAAAGTGCCCTATGGATGAAACATTGAAAAACAAGGTGTTGAAAATATGTCGGTTCCAAATATATTTTCATTTTACACGACTTACATTTTTTTATTGGATAACAGTTAGTAAGCGATTTCATGGAACCACTGGTGTATTTATCTCCAATCAAAAGGCGATGGGAAAAATTTCTGCATATTTTTTTTTTTTTTTTGTGAACCGAAAGTTTTATTTTCGCCCTCTTTTATAAATCTTTTTAAATTTTTATATCAAACTTGACGCAACAGACTTTCCAGTACCTTGTAATTTTGGCAAGAGTCGTAAGTTCTTATTATACTTCACTTATTAGGTATTTTTCCTATACTATCAATACAAAATAGATATTATTCTAGTGATTATTGCAAGTCAAATTAACTTCTGTTAGGAGAATCCTTATCTGAAATAGATGGTCCTTTAAAAGTCGTCCTTTCTCATCGAGGGGCCAACAACAAAGGGCGAGCGAAGGTGTTACTTTTAGGGTCTGAGAGCTCTCTGCAAAACAATGCCACTTGTTATGTTAATGAGAGAAAGTCGTTACGAGTTCGAAGCATCGGAAAGTTCAGGACTAGCCGACATGCAAACTTTGGCTTTGAAAATGAAACGAAGAATTAAGGAACTCCATAGAGAGAAAAGTGGTGATTTGTTAAATTGATTAGATAAAGAAATTATTGTAATTGTAAATATTATGCTGAGTGGTGAAACATTTATAATTACAAACGTTCAAATATGATGGATTCGAAAGATAATTGAACCAAATAATATCGCAAAGCCACAATTATTATTATTGCTTATACTAAGTACCTTCCTACATTTCTTATATTAAAATTAATAAAAATCAATTATAACACTGTGTATGTACAAAAATGTAATCACAAATGAAAATACATTACTCAGTTATAAAAAAAAGAAAACTAAAAATCAAAAAATGTACTTCTATACATATTATAAACTATTAGTTTATTTTGACTGTTCTGTTATACAGGGTGTCCCATAATATGTGGGCAATCTCCCGGATTTGGGTAAATTTCGTAAAAATAAATGAAAAAATAGCTACAAAATTAATTCCTCAGAGACACCCCTACAAAGATATTAGCTGTTGAAGTTGAGGGTTGAAAATCAATTTTTTGCAATAACTTTTTTATTTCTTGACCGATTTTGATAATTTTTGGTTTTATTTTGTATTATTTTGGACTGTTTAGAATAGTGTTTCATAATCTTTGGTAGCACATACATAGACCTCGGGATGGCATAACCCCCTCATTCACTTGAAAGAAAACAATAAAAATAATAATTTTACAGTTTTTTAAGGTTAATTTTCCTTTTATTTGATATTTTTTACATAAAAAATGTATCCTTATTTATTTCGATAGAGTGAACCGTTATCGAGATAAACGTATTCTAATAGGTGATGCGCCGCAGGAACTTTCCAAATTTCAAGTAAATTTTAACAAGATGGCTGACCTTTGACAGTAAATTGAGCAGGAAACAAAACAATAACTTAATTAAATACACGTCAGTGTCAAAGATTTCATTTCATGCAGATTTAATGCTACAACTGATTTTCTGCGTATTCAGCGTTTTTGTAACTAATTTTAAAATCAGTTAGAATTGAATCTGCATGAAATAAAATCTTTGACACTATTTGACGTGTATTTAATTAAGTTATTGTTTTGTTTCCTGCTCAATTTACTGTCAAAGGTCAGCCATCTCGTTAAAATTTACTTGAAATTTAGAAAGTTCCTGCGACGCATCACCTATTAGAAGGACGTTTATCTCGATAACGGTTCGCTCTATCGAAATAAATAAGGATACATTTTTTATGTAAAAAATGTCAAATAAAAAGAAAATTAACCTCAAAGAACCGTAAAATTATTATTTTTATTGTTTTCTTTCAAGTGAATGAGAGGGTTATGCCATCCCGAGGTCTATGTATGTGCTACCAAAGATTATGAAACACTATTCTAAACAGTCCAAAATAATACAAAATAAAACCAAAAATTATCAAAATCGGTCAAGAAATAAAAAAGTTATTGCAAAAAATTGATTTTCAACCCTCAATTCCAACAGCTAATATCTTTGTAGGGGTGTATCTGAGGAATTAATTTTATAGCTATTTTTTCATTTATTTTTACGAAATTTGCCCAAATCCGGGAGATTGCCCACATATTATGGGACACCCTGTATGTATAATGACATTAGGATTTATTTTGGAATGCAGTAAGAACACTCTTTTTTCTACGCCAAACGTTCGAATTTAATTTAATTCTTCTACAATATTATCAACAGTATGGAAATTTAGTATACATGTGTTTTAACGATGTTGATTTTATACTTACAGAATTTGAGACGACAATCTAAGTTTGTGAACCATAGAAAAAAGAGTGTTCTTCACTTAAACTCACTGCATTCCCAATAAATCCTAATACCATTACATACGTATTATGTATTCACATATTGATTCCAAATTAGAATATTTCCCCATAGGGATGATGTAAGAGTTGGCCATGAGAAAAATAGTAAAAAAATTAATTTTAATTCCCTTCTTCAAGACATGATGAGATAAAGCTGAGAATTATTGTTCTTCGTTGAGCTTCACTGATTCAACATTGAGTCATAAGTCTTGCAACTGAGCTTTGATTTTTTTAGAAAACGGTGCCCATGGTCGAAAAAAATTAAAAGGAAAAGGAACAAAGGAAAAATTCTCCTTTGTTCATAAATTAACAGGGACTTCGAAAATAGTTCACGTTTTTAGAAAAACAACAATCCTATTATCTTTTTCTTAAAAAATAATCATAAAAATCAAACCGCTGAAGCAATATTGAATAAAATTTTTGTGACGTATGGTTTTATGAGACAAAAAGGGCAATACTCAAATTACTCATGACGTTAATTCATTGGCGTAGATTATGGGTTTTTTAGGTTTCACACCCTTTGAACTTCTACGCCAATGGAATTAAAAATTTTCAAATATCAAGCATAGATTACTGAACTCATTTTCTACAAAAAGTACTCTTGAACATTCAAAATCGCATTTGAACGATAACATGTAAATTAATTTCATTATTTTATGTAAACTTGGAAAATCCCATGAAAAAATATAAGTTCAACTTTCCATAAATATCAAGATTCAAATACGACAATCTTCTAAACGAAAAGATTAGGCGACTTTTATCAAGAGTGCCCTTTTTTGTAAACAATTTATCGAGATGATCGATATTAAAAAAAATTTAATTACACTGGCGTAGAAATTCAAAGGGTGTGAAACCTTAGGAACCCATATATATGTATACGCCAATGAATTGATGTCATGAGTAATTTTAATAATTAAGTATTGCACTTTTTGTCCCATGAAACCATAACGTCGTACAAAATTTCATCAAAATCGCTTCAGAGGTTTAGCTTTTATAATCAAATTTCAGAAATACTTCCGATGATAAAATTATATTCCCTGTAGATGCTGCTATTATGAATAAAATTTTGAAACACTATATAGGTATACAAAAATTCATAATCGGACGAAAAATCAAGTTCAGACAAATTTGATGTTAGTTTGAATCAAATATTTATACAAAACGAAAACAAAGATCGTTTTAAAATACTCCCAAAATTCAGGGTTTGAAGACAAAACCAAGTCTGGCATGTTTTCGATGGGCCGTCCTGTATAAATTTCACAAGATCTATCCTTGTATTTTTACTGCGGTTACGAGTAAATTTATTAATACCCATCTCTCATTCTTTTTCGGGAAAAATCTCAGTGTCTCTCTCTGCCCTGTCCCAATCAGGGAGAACTTCGTTCATGAGAAATGGAACATCTCGGATGCAAATTAATCTACCGAGTGGGTAGGCGTAGCGAGAGCAAGCCTCGTTCCAGTAATTAGATCAGAAGAGTTTTATGTTAATCCTCGGCCTAGGCGACAGCCACAGAATGCGCTAATTCTACTTGCAAATATAAAGTGGCGACAGATAAGTATTGCGCAATTCACAATAAAATAACAAAACAAGTTTTGTAAATCCTAATTTACTTGGGTATGACCAGTTTCAAGAATATAATGACAAGGAAATTCAAGGGATACTGAATTAGTAATTTCTTGTCTGGTTTATAATATTCCTGTAACTGTCATAGGTATAAGGTATATGTAGATTATTACCCCACGAAATACGTTTGTACAGATCAGCAGATGAAAACTTCATTTTCCGATTGCAGATATCTTCATTTACTGAGTAGCTAGACGCCTTTCAGTGAAATGTGATTTTTTCGTTTGTCAGATTCCAGAATAAGTTACCTGACCTGATCTGAAGAGGCAACGTTTTGCTGTAAAATTTTGTGTTAAACTGGAAAAACCACCGACTGAAACATTTACTATAATCAACATGGTTTGCCGTGATGCTGCTTGAAGCGTACGGCATCTTTCAAGTGACATGAACGTTTTAAGGATGGTCGATAGACGATTGAAGACGATGAGCGTCCTGGAATTCCTTCCACCTCAACTGACGATCTCCACATCTTATTAAGGGCAAATCGACGTCCGACCATCCCGGAGCTTGTTGAGGAGTGTGAATATCAGTTGGATCTTGTCACGATAGTATGATCGACAAATTGAAGATGAACTGCGATGCTGCGGATTTTGTGCCAAGCCTGATATGACGGAGGACCAAAAAGTCAATCGCTCCAGGTTTGTCAGTAACTTCTTGATCGTTCATAAGAATAAAACTTATTGTTAAGGAACATAATCATGGGTTTACGATACTGACATTGAATCAAAGGTTCACTTTTTTATGCTAAGGGTGTTGTTCACCAAGAGTACCTATATCTTAAGAAACCATTATGAGCCAGACTTACTACTACATTGAAGTTATAAAACGTCTGAAACGTTGCGAGGGACGCCATCCTTGGCAACGATCGCCCATTCCTCGACCACTGTTCTTTTCCACCACCCCTACTCACCTGATCTTACTCCTTGTGAATTTTTCTTTATCCTCGAATTCGAAAAACTCTTAAAGGGAAGAAGATCTGAGACCATTCTCGAGATTAAGGCAAATGCGACGAATGACCTGAAGGGCAATACAAAAGTAATGTATAAGGACTATTGGGATCACTATATGCGTTGACTTCTAAATAAAGTAAGATTTTGTTTTATGACATCAGTTTGCGAATTATCTTAACATCTCGTATATCTATATCCCATCGTCTGCCAATCCAAGACTGATGAGTCAAAACAATGTGGTTGGAATCCCCCCCTCATTCTGAAGAATAAGCGTATTTTCCTCTAGCAGTGAATATTCATCTTTGATTGCGTTGATTTCCAACTTTTATTTAAATCCATAATTATTCATGGATGATGGATGATATTCTCCAAAGACTGTAAATAAGCATCGCCACGGCACTTAAAGTAAAATTCCATTATAATGAATAATCTGTGACGGATAACAAATTTTTAAATATTCTGTTAGAGCGTTTTATATTTGACAAGCTTGCATAAGTGCCTCCATATAAATGTCCATAAAATATTCGTCACTTTTGCAAATACATAAGATTGAATACTTGATGCAACTATTCCTAAAATAAATTTAAAAAAAATAGCAGGCGTGTGATGTTTAAAGCCCAACGCAAAAAGAGATGTATGATAAGGGAAAACCTCTTATTTTAAACTAACCTTGATTTCTTGAACACTGATAATAAATTAGTCGTTAAAACAAAAAGTTGTAGGTATTTAATAGTCTCTGAAATTTCATGACATTATCTAGATAATTATTATCAAATTATCTTAAAAGTTATGGTAATAGAGAGACCAAGATAAAGTCAATGTCTTTTCCGTAACTTTCGTACACAATGATAAAGGAACTGAACCCTACAACTTTTCATTAAAGGTATCAGTTTCGAACGAACTTCCAAACCATTTGCTGACCAACATTTAAAATCCATAAAACGTCTAAGCGCAGAAATGATAATATCGAAGTCCTTGAACGCTTCAAATTTCTAATGGGATGTTTAACTTAAGTGATATGAAACTTAATATTATTTAACTATAAGTCGTCCACAAATGAGTAATATAAGTAATTACATAACCAAGGTTATTATTCGCTCCTCCTTTTTATTATGTTGTGACGTTCTTCGATTGAGTAGGAAATTCACTTACTAGCACCTGACGGATTCCTCGGGCGCCAGATTTTTGTTTGTGGGTTTACTCCCCAGCACTAATCTAGCAGCACTTTTTCCAATTATCTGAGTCACATATATGGTACTGCTATCGTACCCTTGTTCCATGGTAGCTCAATGGAGAAACGGATTAGACAATAATTGATTACGTAATTAAGTTTTTTCGGAATCCGGGTTTATATAAGTAATAAAATTCCCGTTTTTATCATATTTCCAACATGATCCTAAGTTAGAAAAATTAAAAAACAGGATGAAGGTATTTATTTTTAAAAACTCAACATAGGTAGTACAAAATTGTCAACTATTTAGGAGTTATATAATCTGTAAAAGGCATGGTATGAAAATTCGCATTGTGAGAGAGGAAGAGTAATTTTAACATTCATTCATTTTCATGTATAAAAGGAAGTCTTGAAGCATATAACTGCATTGCTGTTACCTATTTTGCTTCCTTTGAAAGGCACTGCGCAGAAATTGTATTATAATTTCATTTGGTAGATTAGATACTCGTAGGGACATCAACATTAGAGACCTACGTAGGAATTTGATTGTGGACGCTAGAGCAAACTCTTTATTTATTATTCGACGACATGAAACCTAACTTTCACTGACTTAAGTATAAAGGTACAGCTACAGAGTGTCAAAATAATAAGGAAAGCTAAATAAAAAATTCTCTAAACTGTTATAACTAAACTTACTTGAAGAAGGGACTTGAAGGTCAAAAATTTCAAAGTGAATTGATAGAGCAAATTGATAAGATGTAGTAATGAAAAATAAGTTTTCATGTAGAGTATAGATAGAAATTTATTTCATTAATTATTATCATCTTCCGTTGTTTTTTTTTCTAAAGAATTCTGAAGAACATACATCCTCCGATTATCCCCAGTATCAGTTATATCGGTCCATATACTGCGTCATAGTAATCCAGTATATAGACAGAAGTGGTGAGTTGCAAAGAATACACTTGAGCTTTCTAGTCATGGAAGAGATTGATTAAAAATCAGCTTTAGATGGCAATAAACCTTTTCTAATTCACTTGAGACATGATACCTGAACTGCAGTGAACTATTGAATGTTACTTCCAGATTCCTGTCTTCTGAAACCGTGCCAATATGAACTAGGAGCTAACAGGTCAACCAAAGGCTGAGGTCCAAAAATAATTATCTTTGTTTTCGACGTTATCGACGTTATAAAGGGCCAGGCGATGACCTCTAGCATAGTTCAATAAGGCCTCTAAATCAAAATTTAATTTCCCGTACCGCATGTTGCACACCATCCAGACCGAAAGAACCCTACATCTTAGTGTTATCTCCGTAAAGGTGCAGGGAGCAATTATTACACTTTGGCATAGCAAAGGTGTAAAGAATATATAGCAGAGGTTCAAGTATTGAACCCTATGGCATGCCAGCTCTGATAAATGGCAAGAAGCATTTAATGCTGCTTGGTTTATGGTATCAAAGCCTCTGCTAGAATCGAACAAAATTAATTCCGTAGCCATACCAGAATCCGTGAAAGTAAGGTGACAATATCACTTTTATAACGTTCAACAGAGCCGCATCACATCGCATTTCGTACGGAAACTTGATAAAAATTTATGTTTTCAACCTTTACTTTGTAGGATCTCTGCATACTGATGGATGATAAATAAAACACTAGTGTTTTATTCTTTTATTTATCATCCATCAGGAAACTTGATTATTCCATTGGGGGAATATTGTGTTCATCTAGATGGCAATGTAGATGTTCACACATTACACTTTCGCAAACCTTAAAAAGCACCGGTAGTATACTTATTGGTCTATTGGTCTTTGAATCATTTTGAGTTTGTTTGCTTCTGTAATGGATTTACCACAACAATCTTCCAGACATACGGAAAGGTGTTAGTCTCCAAGCAACAGTTTATTATGTGTAGGCTTCGGATAATTATGCACTAAAAAACCTCGAAATATGCATGCAAATATGCACTAAAATTTACAAAATTATGCAGTTAAATATGCACTAAATTTTTTGGGAAATAAGCAGACGCTATAAACTTTTAGATTATTTATGTGTCTATATTAGTTGATATAAAAAAAATTTATATGAAAAGTATGTAAAATTTTTATAATAATCATCACAATAGACAATGGTATGTCGGCACAAATTAATGCTTTGCATAATACTTCGTTAAATTCCGAACGTTTTGGTCCAGGCTTAGGTAGAGTAGAAGTCAGGGTTTGATGTTGCTTGATTCCACTTTTTCGACTCTTGCTGCTCACATGTTTTCCCGTTTGAAGATGCTGTACCACTTGAAAATTTTTTTACTGGCAACAGGAATTTCACAATATTTACAAAATAATATGTTCCCATCAGTTGTAAAATCACTGTAAGTTTTTACGAGTGTATTTAACATTTAACTGACACTTTTCTTTTCTTTTGGCATATTTGTATTAAAACAGAGTAACACAAACACAATAATGATCGAACAAAATGAGATTATAGACTGGGTAAGGCACTAGATTAGACTATAGACTGAAAAATCAAAACTGAACTGCTAAATGTTATCCCAAGCCGAAGGATTTTAAAGAAACATTTCTTAGAATAGGATCTATTATAGGTTGATTTAAACGCCATTAAGCGCATTATTATGCTTACCTGGTTTTTATGATCGTGACCAATTTCTCTACTTATTCCTGTTCAGTAATTCATATTTTTCTATATTTGGTAAATTCTACAATATGTATGTGCTTTTAAGTATTTCACCTGGTGTACATTATACTTGGGAAATAGTTACAAAAGTTTATCTCCTTTCACATATTTATTTTATCTCCCATTAGGTACAAAAATTATAGAAATAGTTAAATATACCTATTAATGGACCAGTTAGTATCAAATTATGCATTTAAGCCCAAAACACCGAATATATGCATTTATTATAAAATATTTCAAAAATATGCACTTGCATATGCAAGTATGCAAATGCATAATTATCCTAAGCCTAATTATGTGTATTGCATACTGGATAATGACCTAGCCGCAGAGCATGCGATCATAACTAAATTAATATCGTCATAGCCTACAGATTCCGAATTGACCGAGTACAGCAATATCTGTAGGTATTTACAACAGACGAAACATAGTCAAACTTGAAAGAATTTTCAAACATCACCAAACCTGATATCACGATAGTGCGTAGCAACGCCGAGTCTGGAATACCGACATCGATGTCCAAATAAGTTAATATTATAAATCGTCCCATTCGGGAGATGTTGAAATTCTTGCATGTATGCGTTCCTGAATTAGCCCACTCCCGGGGATTCGAATGGGGGGGGGGGTCGTTTAAATTCTGGAAAATTTTATTCACGGAAACGCTATCCATACAGATTTTGTTTTTGTTCACCCCGTTTCTCACCTCAAGACCGGAACCTCTGGCAAAACAATGAAACGTCAGTTCTTTAATAAAATAACTCCATGTCGCTTAAGCCAGAAAGATGGTATCTCATCGGGCGAGGTTGTCTATGTTATGAAAAATTTGGCAACTCTTTTTATTTTAGAGATTTTTAGAGTACCCAATTTCGACTGACAACCTCAGTGTCGTTTCAGTAAATGTTTTTTTTTTGCCAGCTTACACAAAAATTGCCTTTCTTTATAGCAATTATTTCTAATTTTTCATAATATTGAACCTGGTATTCTGATTGGCTTCCTAGGGGTAATTGTTATCTTCTATAATAAGATCTTGAGGCAGTCTGAGTCTTGTATGAATGTTGAGTTGTCCAACTTGGTATACCTGATTTTCGTTCCAGTTGGTGAGTTTGTAAAAGTATTTTCTTGTGGTATCCATGATAAAATCTTGTTTTGTTGATATCGTCAATTCGTCAGTTTTCGAAAGATAATATTTTTAAAGCGGGACATTACTCAATACTGGACAGGAGTATGTGATGATTGAACGGATCAGAGATCTATAGATTAATAAGACTTAATATTCAGTGAGGACTTCCGGTTGATCAATGGATATAGTTGTCCCAAACTGCCATGTCCCTGATTGAGTTTTTTGTTTATGTAGTAAGATTTTAATTAATTAATTTTTTGGCAGAAATGGCAGAAATTTTGGAATTTATTGTTTGTGTCTGAGGTAACGCTTAATAGATTTAAATTCCAATTAAATCATTTTATGCAGACGATGGGTTGTTCGTTGTCGAGAAATGGAATGTGAAACTTCTAAAACGTTTACACCTACCTTTCCATTTAGCCTAAACGTAATAAACCGTTTAGATTGAATTCAAAATGTTCAATTGAAAATAGAGTGAAGTTGGCAACTTTTACATGTAATTCAAGTGAATATCGGAAGCTTATAGAACTCTTCGATAGTCTGACTAATAAAAATCTCTAATTTGTATGGCACTGACAAAATTCATTGCTTGAGGTCTTTGTTTAAGGAAGGAACCTCCATTTCATTATTTAATTAAATCTTTCAAATTATGCCGTATCCAATTATAAGTCGGCTTCAAATTTACTGAATAAGTGCTAATAAACCAATGTCAGGGTAATTGTGAATAATTAATTTCAGTTCAGTCCATTTCTATATGAAATCCTGTTGCAGACAGATCACCTTGATAAATGTTTTGAAGCTATGAATATTACCTATTATAAAATAAAACGTTAGTGACGCACATTTTCATGATTTGAGGAAAACTTAAGAACTAATTAGCCGAAAATTTAACTTCATTTGATATGAATATTTACAAAACACTTCACCAAAGATGGATTAGTACCTACTTATTTAATGATAGTAACTCCTGTTGAGAAGAAAAGTAAAGTCACCATATTTTATTCCTAGTTAATAAGAGCAAATGATTACTGAAACTTTGATCTTTGATTGACTTTTGTGCAGTCAGTGAAGTGTGGTTCAATCTGTGGAGAGTTCCTGTTACAAGCAAAGCGAACTAAATTAGATAATCGTCTAGGAGTAAATAAGCCTGGTCAAAGCTTCCACCTGTTTCATTAGTAGTTAATTCCGAGTCTTATTCAGTCATTTCAGTCTTATACCTACAAACAACTGAAGTTCGGAAACGTTCTTTATTTTAAGCAAAAAATATAGTCGTTTTGAAAGATCAAAGATGAAAGATTATTATTATTACATTATCAAACTCTTAAGCACCTTGTCAACTTAACATAAAAAGTATATTAAATGGTCAAAACATTTTGTATACAAAATAAATAATTTATAAAAAAATAAACATTATCCTTGACACGGAAAGATATGAAAAACTAACATAAAATGTTGCTGCAAAACCGATATTAAGTAGATAAACGTGAAATGATGTCATATGAATTTCTGATTCAAGTTCCAGAAAAAATGTGTTAATTTCCTTGAAATTTCTTTTTTTATGGGAGACACGACTATCGCTAAAATAGAGGACATTTAGAAAAATGATATCGCTTTGGTTTACGTGTTTAGACCTTCCGATTCATTCAACTAAATTTTAATATCGTGCGAATTCCTGTGCGACGCTTTTATAGTAGAGCACGTTCCTAAGATTCGTGCCCTATCTTTGGAAGATTGCCAAGCATATATAACACAATTTTCCTCCACAAAACAGCCCTAAATTACGTCACATCCCAGAATTGCATGCTCAGATTTCCTGTACTCGCCTTAACTTCGAAGCATTTTTTTCTGAAAATGATTATGGTAATCAAGGTTGTTTTGAATAATCTAATCTTAAACTGCGCCAAGAGCTGATGAGAGTTTAATTTCGGGATGATGTGTCTCTTGAAAGTTGAAATCAAAACATTATATTTATACAGTGCATTTTAATTTCAAGTATTGATTCATAGGAAATTGCCGAATCAGCCGAACAAGCCCTCGGCTACATGCACCGCGTGTAGCAGGAGGTATATTAATGTTGTTTGCATTAATATAATTTCTCTACGACTATTGAATAACGTTCATTATCCTGCTGATTTCGGTTTAATACTGGCTTAGGTGCATTCCTCTTGATGTAAGATTACACATGAACACTCACAGAAATATGTCGAATCACAGCTCAGATGTGAAAAATATAAGCAAAAAGCCACGAGTAAGTGCCAATCACAGTTCGACAGGTTCAGGAGTGCCGGTATGCGCCGATAAGATGTTCAGATAGTACACGCTCATAGCACTCGAATGCCGAAAGAAATAACACATAAGATGATAATGACACGAAAACCTTCGAACAACAAACGAATTAGCACACTCGTAAAAAATATACATAATAATGACTTCCAAATGATCACCAAAAATTATTCCGCGAAGCTCTATAAGAACCGTTCACAAAAATATTATTACCGTGAAAATCAATAAGGGAACACAAAAAAATAAAGATAGTTCAAAAAATATATTTTGGTTTACTGAAATAACAGTCTTTAAGACTGTTTAGTATCTACTATCAAATTACAGGCTTAATTGTAATTTAAATAAAAAATTGATGATGTGACCTCATTTCCTGGTCGTCCCGCCTCACGGTTCGGTCCAGTTTAACTAGCTCCGTTAAAAATGTCATTATAATATGTAATATCAAATCCTATCTTCAATAGGTAAATCAATCTCAACCCTTTTCACTTCGAAAAGGTTTAAACTATTTTTAACATCCATGTAATTAACATAATTCACTGGAATTTTTGCACGACAATTGTTGTTGATTCTTATAATAGAGCCTTCATCTTCATATATCACTTTTGTATGCAATGTTAACACCTGTAAATTTCTGGAATTGCCAATAACTGACAATTGTCCTGATGATGGGCTAACCCCCGAAACCGGTTGACAAGCTCTTTTTTCAATAAATTATACTCATATGACCTAGATTTTTATTTTTATTCGATGAATTTGAGTATACTATGGCCAACCTATATGGTAATTTAAATAGGCCACCAAGTTTCTTTCTACCAGATTTATTATATGGTTACAAATGGTAGGGATGCTCTGAAGTCGTCTGAGGTGGTCAACTCACTTGAGGTGGTGGACGATGTCATGCTTAAAAATAGTATAAAGGGAATAAAAAGAAGTTTAAAAAAAATTTGATTACCGTTTTATATTCCTGCGAAACAAAAAAAATATTTTACTGTCAGATAGCATAAAACGCTAAGAAAGACAAAACACCTGATAACCATTTTAAAGATTCCATGAGGTTTAAAGATTGGTAATTCTCCTAAAATTCATCCAGTAGTCATCCATGATAATAATGAGAAGGTGAAGAAAAATTGGAGTCAAATTTTGGAATGACTTTATTACGCACTACTGTAAGTAGATACCCTACCGGTTTCAGTCTACTGGACCATCTTCAGAGGTAAAGAACGCCTTAAAGTAAGCGGTGTTATAAGTCCAGAAGGGTATTTCATATCATATTGGGGAAGACAAAGTCAAGGCAAACTATGGCTATGCATAGAGGTGTGAAATTTCAAAGTCAGGGGCCCAAACTGGCTGGTATAAAAACACACAGGTAACGTAGGACAAAATAAAAGCAAAAATCTCCCAATTTTCATTGGACGATAAAGAGAATTATAAAACGAGTTAACCCCGCAAAAGGCAACCATTTTCTGAACGGCTTCAGAACATTGTTGCCTTTTGCGGGATTAACTCGGTTTTTAATTTCTCTTTACCGTCCAATGAAAATTTGGAGAATTAAAGTTTGCTGACTGTTTAGTATTTTTAGAAAGGTAGGTACGAATAAAATTACTATGATAAACGAAAGTAGCGAGTTGTGATATCTGGATGTAGCTCAAAGGTTAAATAATATGACCCAAATTTTGGTAGTCATTTACTTACCACTTTTAAGAAATGAAAGTTATTTTTTGTGTGCATAATTTCGTTAAAAGGTTTGAAAAACGGTTACATTCGACCAGTAAACCATTTTATTAACAACGAAGCAAGTCGACCGGCACGACTGCGCCAGCAACAAGAGGCTACAGCATAGACTGTTACGGACGTTCCCGTAATGCGTTTGCGCAAAAGCGGCCGTGACCAATGCGCGGCAATCTCTTGAAATATCAAAATATTCACTGTGATAGGTAGGGGGTAGGGTTGATCAGCCAATAATGATAATAAATCAAACCTTTATGTTAAAAATAATTATTATTGTTTCCGAATCAACATTAATTTATCAGAAAAATTAAAAATTTTATATTGTCATATAGGCGCGCTTATTCAATGAAAAATACGAATTACATAACAGGAAAAATAATAATTCATGGCCAATATGGAAATACTTGGGACTAGAAGTGCATTTCCTTATTAAAAAAATATTATTTACGTACCTACCTATTTGCTTCTATCGAGTTTTTAAAGAACACCAGTTTCTTAAACGAAATTCACTTATGCCATAATATTATGTATAATATTAAAATGCAAACAAACGGGGATTATATAATGCAATATATTTTTTAGATTAAACCTTTATTAGCAATTTTTTATTTTTATTGGCTATTTGATATTGTCATATTTAGATGTATGTAATTTCCATTTCGAACTTTTAGCCTTATATATATAATAATAGTGTCATGATGGTGCAATTAAGGAATAACAAATGAATAATTATGAAAAAATAATTTTCTTTTATTTTTTTTTTATAAAATTACAGATCTAACAAATAATAATTATACTAATATGTATATTCTTACAATAAGGTACGTACAATAAATATTATAGGTAATATGTAGTTAATAAATTTTATTCCCTGGCAAAAAGCAGTTAATATAAAGAAGCATTTTTTTTTACCTGCCAAAAAGGATCAAATGTCATACTTTTTCCCCGTCGCAGAAAAAATATATTATAATAGTTATTTGTGATACACTAGTTGTGGTAAATATACAGAAGGGGTATCCGAGATGAGGACGATGTAATACGCATATGTTGCTGTAAACCAGCTGATAGCCTTGTGGTGTTGCAAAATTCAGTGGTATTTACCAACAGACCATATATAACAGACTATATATATGATGAATTATTGTATTAGAATTTTTTAATTATTATTTTTGAAAGATCTGTTAAAAATTTAGGATTAACTATGGACGATAAAAATAAATATGTAAATAAATATCGTATGGCTGTGGTAAAGCCCAAGTGTCAGAAGTTTCCAAGTAGCATCAAGGACCTCTGACGTAACTTTGAAAATTTATACTTACAAAAAGTTAAGTGCTCTCCCAGTTGAACTATTGTCTCCAAGTCATACGGATCATTCATTTCCAAAAATAAATTATATAAATTAGAGAAAACACCAAATTCTTGTCTAAGACTTCATATAAATTTGTGTACCTAGTAGTATTGAGTAAAGACTAGGCGGTTCTGGCTCTGGCTGTCTTATTATTGTTCTCAAGTCGACGCAATGACGAAACTTGAGTTCATTTGCGCGCCAAGTTTATTTGTATCATAAATGTTTCCGTTCCAATGGCCGCTTTTGCGCAAACGCATTACGGGAACGTCCGTAACAGTCTATGCTGTAGCCTCTTGTGCGCCAGCAGACTAAAACTTAGTCTATGTAGAGCTGAGTCGACAAGCGCAGTACGCGCTACTGACTGCGCATCCGTATTGCGCAACGAAGGTGATCTATGTAGGATGCGTATTATTACGCGAATGTGTTATTATAGTAATTATTTTACTGCAATTGTGCAATATTGATTGGAAAAGTACGGAAAAAAAGCATTATTGGTTCTTCTCGAAGATGAGGAAGATGATGAGGATTTATTATTATCAAGTAGATGAAAGAAGGTATCAATAATAGTTCATATAAAACAAGAAAACTCGAGGGTTCTTATGAAATTTACTCGGAAATTTCAATCCAAAATCATTTTCAATATCAGCTGCCATTTTGTTGCTATTTTAAACTAATTACTTGCAATTATTAAGAAACGCGTTGACACGACGAACAATAAATTCCGTTGCAACTGATGCGCACATGTTGCATATTTGGCTATTGCGACGGATATCCGCAACGACAGCATGGGGCTTTTCTTTGAGGACTGCAAACTCTATAGATGATTCAGCTCTGAAATATCTGATTTTTCACAATAAACTATAAGGAGCAGTTGTGATACCTACCTTTAAAAGATCATCCATCAAATTTATAAATTAAATTATATTTTTTTTATATGAGCCTGAATGAGGTAATATTATTTGGAGACGAGCTTTGAGCAGAGTAGGTATAGAACGTGAAAAGTCAACAAGCTTCTCTGATGCGGTGAAGATTCTAGGAGCACGAGGGTAAATCTAATTTATCCGCCAGTCGTCTTATGTCTTATCAATCATCAATGACAAGCGAATTGCAATTTTATGCTTTTATGTTCAAATAAGCGACACTGGTGACATTTCATATATGGTATATGCATACCAATTTAAAAATAATATTAAGTTAAGTGTTATTTTAATCGATAATGATCAAAATAAAAAATTCTGAAATTCATATGTACATACAAAATAGGTAGGTATAAAAGAATCTATTTGTAATCAGGAGTCTATTAATTTTATGAAGTTTTGGTCGTATTGTCGTATTGCAATGAGACAAAAATTTTGGTCGTGCGCTCTCGTACGATCGTCCCGCAAACATTCCACTCAGTACAGAAAATCGCGCATTTAACTGGTTACATAAATGGCTGTTATGTTATGTTAATGCAGTGTGTTTCGAAAAAAAAATGCTTCCTGAAGTTGATACTTGTATGTATATTACACCTGTATATTTAATATTGAACTCACTGGTACTTTGGGTTTGATGATCTGAGTATTTAAGAGTTCGCATCCCGAGATGATAGAATTTTATGTAGCGCATATACTTAAAAAGAAGATGAGATTGTGTTAAGCTCACGTGTGGTGTGAAGTGCACTATCAATGATTAAAATAGAATGGAGTTCATCGTATCATAAAAATAAATGAGAAAAATGGCATGGATAGTCTAGACGCTATCATCACCCCTTTACGGTATAAAGCTGTAGTGAAAATCGACATTATAATGGTGCGGTGTATAAATGAGACGTGATGTTCTTGCTTGATGTTCCTCGTTCTAGAATAAAGATTTAACGGAGTTCCAAGTTGAATCTATTATTGCGAATAATCTTTTTGCAAAATACCTGAATTCGATAATGTGAATTTCATGTATGTACTATAATTACTAAAATGTGAAATTTTATAAATGTGATAGGTAAAATTGTGGTCCAAGTCTAGCATTTCATTAAAATTACAATAATTAATTATTATTGATCTTATTTGACAAAATTCTATGTTTTCCATTGTACGTTAAGTAATAGCTACCACTGATGGGTAGCAAAGGCTTTAGGCCTATCCACGCTTGGTTCTCCAAAAACCATAACCATTGAACAATCAAGTATGCTGTTTTGACTCATCGACAAATAAATGAATGAAAATATGTGTAAGTAAATTATAAGCTGGTGAATGAATTCCACCGACTAATAAGCGATAATTCCGTTACTATGCAAAAAAACTAATAAGAAGTGATAGGGGTTTTTGTTGTGGATTCTACCTATGACAACTAATCACAACCCCTCAAGTAGTATTTTATTATTTTATTGCGAGGGACGCTGTAATGATAATAATTTCTGTTAAAGAACAACGTTTCATGTCAACTTATGAATTTATCGATAATCAAGATTTCATTCGTGGTATATTATGACAATTTCATTCATACCCATTTTGATTTCTCATAATAAATCGCTGTTTGCTACCGGATATTTAAGGTCCCAAATGTAAGCGTACCGCTTTAAAAAAACTATTTAAAAAAACTGATGACGAGGGATTTTCGAGCTATTTTCGAGCTCATCGATGGTATTTTCGAGCTGTCTCTAGCTTTAAGCGTTTTCCGAAAAATCGGAAATTTATTTTTTGTAATGCTCACATTACACTTGACTTTTTAAAATTCAATCTACAGAGAAAACCAAATAGCACAAGAATTTCGAGCTCTTCAATGGGATTTTCGAGTTGTTTCTATCTAGCTCTCGTTATTTTCCGGAAAATTGAAAAAACCGCTTCTTCGTGCTATGACTTGACATAAATTTGAAAACTACGTACTCCCGGAAAAAAAACGAAAGGCACAGGAATTTCTAACTATTTTCGAGCTCCTCGATGAGATTTTCGAGCTGTTTCGAGATCTCGTCATTTTCAGGAAAATAAAAAAACCGCTTTTTCGAATTGACATAAATTTGGAAAATACGTAAGTAGTACGTTTCAAGTACGTTTCGAGGAAAAAAACGAAAGGCACGGGAATTTTGAGTTGTTTCTATCTCTCGTCATTTTCCGAAAAATCTAAAAAAAAAAAACGATTTTTCGTGGAAAATCCCCATTGAAGAGCTCGAAAATAGCTCGAAATTTAGGTTCGTTTCGTTTTTTTCGGGAGTATGTAGTACTTTCCATATCTATGTCAAATCCTAGCACGAAAAACGGGTTTTTTCGATTTTACGGAAAATGATGAGAGCTAGAAATAGCACGAGAATTCCATTGGATCTCGAAAATAGCTGGAAATTCCTGTGCCTTTCGTTTTTTTCCGGATAAATAACAAATGTAGAGACAGCTTGAAAATCCCATTGAAGAGCTCGAAAATAGTTTTAAATTCCTGTGCTATTTCGGTTTCTCTGCAGATTGAATTTTAAAAAAACCTTCTTGCGCATCAATCGCAGAAATAGTGTATTTTTATGCGATTCAATTATGAATATTTTCACCGCTTTTTAAATTATTGGCTTTCTGAAATTTTCCATAGTCATGTCATGTTAGCGTAGTGCTTTAATGTGAAAAATTTTCTGTGATAATTTCATTTCATTTCGTTTGAACACGTGCCTTAGAATGGATTTTTAAATTTAAAAATCAAAAAAATTGGCAAAATTTAACAATTTTGTCCCTTTTCCTATGCCCGCCACTGGCTAACTTTACTTTAAAAATACTATTTTTTACACTACCTTTAATAAATTCGGAAAAAACTGAAAGGAGAGTTTTGAAAACCGAAAGTTTGAAATTTTAGAGGAATAAACATCATTTAAAAATATTCGAATATCTCCGCCATTTTTATATTTGCTTCTTGAAATTTTTGAAGGTTAAATGCTATTAGTATAGTTGTCTACTATCAAAATTTCCGTTCTATTCCTTCAAAAATAAGCTCATGAATGTTTATAGAAATGTAGACATTTTTACCCTTTTCCTACCCACGCCTCTGGCTTATTAATAGAAATGATGCAAATTGTATTGCATTAGCTCAAATTTCAAATAAGTTTATTCCAATCTTGTTAATTTTGTTTAAAAGTTTTTGATCTTGCCTATTTAGGGGTTCAAAATCTAGCCATTTTCCAAAAATTGAAAAGGCCGCCATTTTGGAATGTCTTTACCTATTTTACTCAAATACAGTACCAGACGACTACTTGAGGGTATCTTACTACCAAAAAAATTTCAGCGCTCTAGATTGAAAACTTCGACCAGAAACCGTGCCTCACGGACGGTTTTTTTTCTGAAATTCGGAGGGACATCCTGTAGAAGTAACACAACTCTAGGAAAATGTTTTTTACGAAAATCAAACGTCAGCCCTAAGGTTTATAAGAGTAAAAAATTTCGTTCATTAATCTTGAAAGATGAAGCTACAGGAGCGTTTTTAAAAATTTAGAGAAATTAATTTAAAAAAAAACATCATGTGAAAAAAAATCGAATATCTCCGCCATTTTTCTTATTTACTTTTTGAAATTCTCAAGGGTTGAAGTCTATTAATATAGTTGTCTACTGTAAAAATTTCAGTTTAACTACTTCAAAAATGTGCTCATAAATTGTTGGAGAAATTTAGCCATTTTTACCCCTTTTCCTACTCACGCCACTGGCTTATTAATAGAAAAAATGCAAATTTTGTTGCATGAAATTAAATTTCAAGTCATTTACTTCCAATATTGTGAATTTGATATAAAACACTTTTTCTATCTAGCTTATACAGGGGTTCAAAAAATAGTCCTTTTTCCAAAAATTAAAATGGCCGCCATTTTGAAACGGCTCAGTCGATTTTGCTCAAGTGCAATACCAGACCACTCCTTGTAGATATCTTACTTCCACAAAAATTTCAGTCTCCTAGATTGAAAACTGCGACCTGAAATGAGGTGACAAAAACCGGATTTTCCGAATTTTGAAGGGACACCCTGTAGAAGTGACGCGACTTTTGGAAATTTTTTTATTGAAAATCGAAATTGTTCCTAACGTTTAATAAGAGTGCAAAATTTCGTTCACTAATCTTGAAAGATAAAGCTACAGGAGCGTTTTTAAAATCAAAATTTCGTGATTTTGGAGAAATAAATATATAAATATATAAATATATATATATATATATCGTGGGCAGGTGAATTTTGGAAAACTACTTTTTCGTGATCTGGGGGTCAGGATCGGTGGACATTTGATGAGTTTGGGTGATTTTCGAAAAGTGATGTCGTCCTCAATAGTGTATTTTTTTATAAAAAAATACACTAAAATCAGGTGTAATATGAGCATTACAAATAATAATTTTCCGATTTCCCGAAAAATGCTGAAAGCTGAAGACAGCTCGAAAATACCATTGATAAGCTCGAAAATAGCTCGAAAATTCTGTGCTTTCCTTTTCGTTTTACACTGCCTCACTACCATGAACTTTGAAAATTCCGATTTTCACTTGTTTATAACTCAAACACTACCCAGTCTAAGCTAGAACTATAAAAACCCTTGCTTTTTTTCTTTTTCTCAGACAATCTAAAAATGAAATAACATAGGAGCATGGAATTTTAAAAAAAACATAAGTTTGATATGCTTCATATTTTTTGGAAACACCCCGTAGTTACATTATAAGTAAAATTTTAAAATGTTCCTTTAACCGGTCTCTATCCACTCCAAAAACAAAATTTCTTCAAAATCAAGGGACATAGCCATAATCTTCCGTGGCGTATATCCTGAATAACCCTGATGTATAATGGTTATTATTCACTCAGATGTTACAACACTCGCCAGGTATCCGTGTTGCAATTTTCGTCTTCGTGGATAATAACCATCATTATGAGCTTGTTGAATACAATACCTACTATTTTACTCAAGTGAATTTTTTGTACTATATTATTAGGGAAAAAATTTATTTTGTAAATTAAAAACTAAACAAAAACAGTTTGGGGGTTCTTGGTTGATTCTGAGTCAACCACGAAGGTTCCAGGCTTCACTCCACTAGTTTATTACATTTGGGGATGCCTGGACTCTTTAGTTTACAAAAAAGTGACTACATTTGGCACTACTCGATCGAATGATCAGCTCCGCAACGCTCCATCAGAGGTAATCGTCATGCTCTTCAATAGCTACTAAATCAACCAAGATTAATGGTAGTTTTTTTGAAAATTCAATCAGTTAGTTTTCATTTTACCTATGTTAAAAATTAAAAAAAAATATCTAATTTATTTGAGTAAAAAATATTTTCCTTTTGATCACTTTGAACACAGTCCAAATTTGTAGGGGTTCGTCACGAAACACCCGCTATTCTTACAGAGTGAATCGATAAACGTGTTTCATGTATAACTCTGAGATATGATTCTCTACAAGAACTTTAATTCCGAATAACTCTGATTAGAAAGCCGAGGTATTGTCGTTTTATTCTTTTAACGTCTCTGCTGTGAGTAACGTAACGTTAACATCATTATGGCATCTAAGGAATTTAATTATGTCACTGTGCAGTCAATTTTCTTCCAACAGCTCAAGACATACAAAAATTAATGAAAACGTCAAGCTCGTAACTTGGGCCGTAAAGAGAGGGCATATAACGTCTAAACGTTTTAATTATATTATAATTAAAAGGACTGCACTGAGGCAACAATCCACATACCTCGGCAGTACGAAAGGACGACACGAAATAATGGCATGCGAAGGTTCTCTTTAAAACAGGTTCTTCTTTACTGGTAATAATAATTATTATTTGTGCTTTACATTAGTCATATGAATAAAAATAAGTTTTTTTCTTTTACTTCAAATAAGGTGAAAAAGAAACTTACTTACCTATATATTTTGGAAAAAATCCATACTTTATACCATAACATAATTTAGATTATGTTGACAATGTTAAGAACAAAATTCATACTTTAACATTTTTCAGAATCATGGGTGCAAAATTCACTGATTTTAAAATGAACTGGCTGTATTACCAAAGTTTTGTTCTAGTATTGCTGGAAGTGAATTATACTCCCTTTTAGAAGACTTTATACCCGATAAGAAATAAAATTTCATTGAAAATATTCGCCATATTTTCACAGTGTGCATTTTAAAATTATTTGTGTATAATAAATGTATTTTTTATGCAATATGATGGTACCTATAGGTACTTTAAAAGTTAGGGACATGAAAAGCAGGGACATGTAAACCGTCCATCTTTATTTGTTTGGCTTAAATTAACTTTGTTTGACTAATAAAAATCAAAACTAATAATTTTCCAACCTAAATCCGGAGCTGCTACCATGCAGGTGGAAATTTTACTACTACATAAGTCTCTCACTGAACTTTGGCATTAAAATGTATAATTCGACGTTAGAGACGACGCAAGACATCGTGATTAAAAGTTTTATGGAACTGAGTTTCAGTCTTTCAATTATCCACGTTGCGTCTAGACTACAAAGTAACTGGACGCATATTAAAAATTTTCCTCTAACGTTTTCATTTTCAGCTCCATTTCAGAGAACTAATTAGCTCGTAAGAAAACTTAACAGAGGAGTTTACCGAGTTGAGCGTGCACTAAATAACTTGGCAACTTAACAAGAGATGAGTCCGCGATGAGACATATTGTCCTCAACTTCTTGAAACTTCCAAATGTCGTAATAATTCATTACCATCGCAAACAGATGATGTCCTTGCGCTCAAACAACTTCATCAATAATTTAATCCAGGTCTGGGCTACCATTTGTCACTTCTCTACTGTGAAAAGGCACCGACTACGAACAAAGAGCCGAGTTGTCTGATGTACATTTATCTCGGAAAGAAGGAAAGCAAGAGAGCTTTATTATAGAGAATTGAGAGTTTATCAAATTGCTAAACCCTGAGTCGTATTCTAGACAAGCTGAACGCTTTATTTTGGCATATTTAATTAATAGACCTTTCAGGTGTACTCCAGGGATAATTATAAAGCGGCACTCTCGACTTCTTTTGAAGCCATTTGCCATTTTCGGTCGTTTGAAACAAGGGAAGTAATTTCCTTGTGCTGAAACAAAAAGGTAGAGCTCCTAAACACAGACCAAAACATATTCTTTTCAGATTTCGTAATAATATTACGGAATAAAATGCTCCATTTATAGAGTAGTTATAGGAAGAAACAATTATTCAGAGATAGCCAGAGATAGTACACTTTCTGAAAATTTTATCAACCATCAGTGATATTGGATCAAATGATAGCTCCGAGGTGCAGTGGTGAAGACCGCTGACGACGGAGCTAAAGATCCTGTGTTAAATCCTGTATCGTGATATTTATCGGAATAATTTTCCAATGTTTAATAAAAATATAACATGCAATCGATTGGGGTAGTGGTGGCCAGAGGGATTGACGACAAGGGCTTTCTTCCAACAGGAGCTATCACGCCTAGAATGACTTGTCAAATGCTCACCGAGTTTTAACATCACGAGGAGTCTCCCCTATACCTACCCAGTAACTCCTATATAGTATAGTGTTGGTAGTCACCGTCATCATGTCTACACTAGTTGTACATAAAAGAGTTACGATGTGGACTTCCTACACAACTAGTCACTGATTGCATGCAAGAGATAGGAATTCAAACCAGGCCGATATGATACGCTGACGAGTCCAGAAGGAGAACGAAACAGGTGCCCGTGTCTTGAGATCTGTTTCGAGTATGTTCAGAAACTTATTATTAAAAAAAAAACTATCAACCATCATCTTCTAGAATACCCATTAATTTTATGCATCAAAAAGTAGATAGGTTTCTCAAAATAAATAATTAAATATAGCCATTTTTAACTGTATATTGTTGGATTTATGTAGGAACTCTAGCAGATAAGTAGCCATGAACTCACAGTACAAACCGCACAGTATGATACCATAGTTCAAATCTTAACATTGTAATTTTATCATAATCTCTACGAAAAAATAACAAATAAAATAAAACGTAGTATATGCATATCTTTTTTTAATTCAAAAAAAAAAAACAAAGGAAACATTTTAATGAGATGAAAGATATCTGAACGATTCTCTGCAAAGGGTGAGTCTCTGATGAATGTTCCCTATTGTTCGAGCATGTCTCACAATGCTGATATGAACGGTATTGGAGCTATCTGAAAAATTTTATGTCAGCGAAATGGAAAACTCTGATTCTATCAAATTGTCCTTCTCTTTGTTTTTGTGCTTCACTGACTTTGTGAAATTTCATGTATTTCTTGCACACTAAAGATATTTTTAATGCAGATCTCTGAAAGAAAAATTTATATTATTATAGTAGAATGATTGACATCTCATTTAAGGATTATTTGCTTTCGTATCGTTTCATTTCATAACTTTAATACCCACTGTAAAAGTTGCTATTCTAAGTACTGAGCCCCGTATTCACGAACGATAATTTCCTAAATATTTGCATAATCGTATATCTCCATCCGATTTATTTAATTATTTTCGAGATATTATTCGAAAAAGTCAATATATTACACGTACTTATAAGACTTGCAAATATAATTTCAAAACGAAAAAAAAAACATTCTTTCGTAAACAAATAAACAGATGCTTTGGGTTTTGTACGTTTAGACTTCATCCACTTTGGGAATTACATAAAGGATATTGAAGGAAAACGGATATTATTCTGCATCATAGCATTCGAACCAATCTCTCTTCTCTCTCTATTCCATGCGCCACAGAATAAAACATTTTTCATTTCATTATAATGATTCCCTAACATAATTTAATACACTCCCTAAGGGCAGTGGACTTTTTGATGCTCCCTTCACGTATTATTGACATATCCCGGACCTCCCCCGGGAAATCAGCGGTCGATCTAATGAATGACTCGACGGGTCTGTTAATTCGTCGAGAATAGCCGGTACTAATTGTCATCCCATCGATGCTTTGGAACGAATAGCAGATGCGGGATATTCTTCCCTAAACCCCGTCCGGAAAACACTTGGGAGTAATAATTAATTACCAGAGAGGAAGGTGTTTGTCTTCAGACGTTCTTAGAAAGCGCTTTTTGTATTGCATTATTAAGGGATTAGATTGAAACATGGCTTCTTCAGGAAAAAAGTTTCTCGGCGTTCTAGAATATGATTTTTCAAGTTTACACCGATTTACGTTTTTCATTAAAACTTTTACGGTAATGTTAATACGCCAATATAATAAGCACATAATCTTGAACACAGAAATTTGCGCTTATTATATCGATGATCGGATCCCTGCCGCTTAGTACTTATACACCTTATCATTTCCTTTTAAAAGTTCAATTAAACGAGCATTTCATTTTCAAACGTTAAAGAAAAAAGCCCCTTAGGCTTCGGTAGAGTGTAAATGCGTAAATGATTACGGCAATTTTCATCTTATAAGGTGTGCTTTTAAATAATTCATGCACCAAAGCCAGAGCTGCATGCAGTTGAACCATTATTAAGGTTAATTTCCCTTATTGCGTTTTAACACCGACTCTAAATGTAATTTTCCTGGACATTAAGTGACCTGAAAAGCTTCCTGAATTTTTAACAGTAAATGTCAATTTTCCTTTTGAATGGAAGATGCGCTTATAAATTAATGTCAAGTTGCTTACAGTTCTAGAAATCAATGGATGAGAACACTTCTACAATGACTGGATGAACGTGAGAACACGGCGAGCAGCCAAATAAAACAGTTGTTCTGCATGGGAAACTTAAATATCCAGACGACAATAATAATGTCAATGTCCTCACTAGAGCTGAGTTACAGAATCATTTGCAACAACCAAGGAAAGTTTTCAAACCGAAGCAGTGCGCCGAAATGGAAGAACTTTCTCAAATCTTGTGGAGTAATAATTGGAGATCGAATACGTACCAAAAGCAAGAGTGGAATAATTATTTTTTCATTGTGTTGGATTAGACGGTAAGGTGTTCGATGATAAGTATAAATCGAAAAGAAAAGACAATGCGACAAATCCATATAAGATTAATTTCGTGTTAATAATACAGGGTGTTGCAAAACATGCGTAGAAATGAAAGGTGTACCTAATTACTTCTCGCCTTCTGAGAAAAAAAGTTCCTGTTAACAAATTTTTTTTTCAGTTTTTTGACGATATCTCAGGCTCCGTTTGCGATATAAGACTGAATTTTTGTACACATTTTATCATTCTGTCACATTTATCATTTACTGTTTGAGCGCAATTTATATTGTTTCCATATTATGTCAGGGGCGTACATTTTAGAATTGCTTGAAAATTTTTTGCCCCTAATTTTTACGACACTGAGAAAATTGGCATTGTGCAGGCACATTTAAAACTGTCAGTGGTTTCCATATAAAAAGGTACTCTAGATCAAAAGCTTCAATGTGAACAGTTTTCATGAAAAACATGTTTTGTTGTGGACAAAAATTTTTGATAATTTTTCATGATTTGTTTCACTGCCACATAAAAAAATCTTATTATCTCTCAAAAAGTAGATCAAACGGTTTCTGAGATATCCTCAAATAACTGAAACATTTTTTACCCCCTCCCCTGTATCTCGAAAACGTTACGTATGCGGATCCAAGTTAATAGGAACTTTTTCCCAAGAACAAGGCAGGAAATCACACCTTTCATTTTCCGACACATGTTTTGAAACACCATGTATAGTACCAACTTAAATGAATACCTACGTGATACAAAGATACAAGGCACATCATAGTACCTAGGTACACGCTGAAATAAATACAGATCCGCTCCAATACTGAATTATTTATTTAGCAAGCACGGAACGCCTACAGAACAAACCAAGCAAGAAGTCCTCGGATTTAAATCCTATAATTAAATAAAAAAGGGTAAATTGTAACTATATTTAATGTAAAGTGAAGATATGCCTCTTTGTAGACGACATAATACTACACAGACTATAATAACTGAATAAGGGTAAAAAATTTAGGGGATTATAATGCTTGTTGAAAATTAAGTAGTTTTTTCTAATGAAAATAAATCATTCGCCCCTCTCCTGTTGAGATAAGACCCCTTGAAGGGACTGTCTCTTATGTTTTCTCTTAAATACGAAACAAGCCCCAGAAATGAAATTATGTGGGCGTATAGTGTGCTATTGTGAATACACTCAGTGGATGCATCCTTAATTTTCCCTTACTGTTTTAAGGGGTAGAAAAGGCCACCCCTAGAAAGTATTTTGCACGTAACTTACTTTCTTATATTATATTTCTTATATTACAGCTGCACCGCCATTTTAAAATTCATTTTGGATAATCTGATTTATTTAAAAAAAAATAAGTTATCCTGTAATTTTTCTTAAATTAAATGGTCTTCGAGAAAAAAATTGATCATGTATTCGTAGCATGACTTATACAGGGTTATTCACGGTATACGCCACGAAAGTTTATGGCCGTGTCTCTGGATTTTAGGATCTTTTTATTTTTGGAGTGGATAGAGACCCGGCAGAGGTACGTTTTGAAATTATATTCGTAATGCATGAAATATATCAAAGGTATGTTTTTTTAAATGGCATGCTCCTATGTTATTGCGTTTTTAGATTGTCTGAGAAGAAAAAATAAGATTGGTGTTTACAGTTGGTGTTTAAATTCAGAAGTTTTTGAGTTATAAACAAGTGAAAATCGTCATTTTTCAAGTTCAAGGCTCTGTACAACGAAAACGGTTCAAGATCGAGAAAAACGGCTTACATGTCCCTATTCTAAATTTTTATGTACTATCCTATGGTATAGAAACATTTGGACTTTCTTTGATTTTTTTATTTGTCGACGCGTGGAGAAATCTCAGAATTTTTCAAATTTTTTATCACCCTGTATAATCATTTCATCTACGTCGTAGGATAGTACATGAAAAGTTAAAAGATGGACATGTAAGCCGTTTTTCTCTATCTTCAGCCGTTTTCGTTGTACAGGGCCATGAACTTGAAAAATGACGATTTTCACTTGTTTATAACTCAAAAACTTCTGAATTTAAAAATCAACTGTAAAAGCCAATCTTCTTTTCTCTTCTCAGACAATCTAACAATGCAATAACATAGGAGCATGCCATTTAAAAAAACATAACTTTGATATGTTTCATGCTTTTGGGACACCCTGTACATTATGAATATAATTTTAAAACGTACCTCTGCCGGGTCTCTATCCACTCCAAAAATAAAAAGATCCTTAAATCCAGAGACACGGCCATAAACTTCCGTGGCGTATACCGTGAATAACCCTGTATACGATAGAAATTTTAAAGAAATAAATTAACATAAGTAAAAAAAAAATCCATGGCAGTCATTAAATTTTCTAAAAAAATACAGCTTTTTTATTCATTCAGAATAGGTCAGACTAGCCGATAAAATGTACAATTGTACAATTGTACAAAAATTGTACAATAAAAAAAATTTCAAATGAATCTGAGATGGCAACAAAATAATGCACGTTTTTTCTAATTTAACCGATCCTATCTCTCAGCCTTTACGAGATACCCATAGATATATAGCTCTGAAAATAGGGACATGAGCTTGATGATAACGGCAAAAACGGCACTTAGATATCAGCTTCCGATCTCTTATTAGACGTGGAGAAATCATCTGTGAGGTCATATCCGTTGCGACTGTCTACACGTTCCCCTACTAGTAGTAGTATAATTTTGCAGTCTCTGGCCTCAAAGAGCATAGTATAAACGAGCAACATATGTTGCTATGAATTACGTTGCTAAAAGCTTACCTGCATACAATTAAATGTATATTATTTTAGATTGATTTAATTAAAAGAAGTAAAATGCATGTCCAGTGCCCTTACTCAAGGCAACCAACAAGGAATGACCCGTAAAAGTTTTGTTTCACTTTTTCTCTCAATCTCTCAATCTTAAAAACAATGCACATGCGTCAAACTCAACTGGAAACCTCACATTAAGCATACGAGGTGATCAACTATGAAAGTAAAAAAAAAGATCTCTTGAAAACGCTTGCTCACCAAACATGAGGAACAGACCCAGAAACAGCATATCTACATGCGCTTAATAAGATCTCTAGCTGCAGAGGTCCCACTTCACTATAGAAAAATCCAATTGGCTCTAGTCTATGCCATCGGCGTTGCGATCGACCTCTCAAATCCATACCGTAAAACTATATTCCCTCATACACCTCAACAAACTATAATACCGGCAACCACCTAGCTCCACCCTTCCCGATACGCCTAAGAAACATTCTGTCCACCTTGAGCATGCTCACCCTCCCAGAGTGCCAGAAAATTCGAATCCATTTGGCTGTCACCAATACTTAAAACAAACGCTTCCTACTACTTTGTAAGATGGATTCCTAAGACTCAAAAGCTATCACCACAACGCAACCTGTATAGGTTTACTGGTGGCTTCAAAACAGGAGTTGGGAAGGTGGTAGTAGTGGTGACAACACCACAATTAATAAAGTACTACGTTGTATAATCTCTCGCATTACAACCCCGTACACACGGGCGAGATCTACGGCATTTCATTTATCAAACTATACAAGTAGCCAGCCATCTACCAAACGGAGGGTTTGTGCAGTGGGAACCTACATTGCTTGATTTAAACCAAATTGATTTTTTTGGGGGGGTTATCAAGGACTTCTGTGCATAATGTTGAAGAGCTTAGGCAAATAATTATTGATATGTGTGAGGTTATCAAACAGAAAGAGGAAATTTTGGCCAAAGTTATTTGGAATTTCCACATAATTCTTTCTGTTATGGTTTTTTGTCACTCCTACAACCCTCGTGTGAAGTGATATGTGCGTTAATGCAAATTTTTGCATAATATCCTCCAAGAGTCCTCGTTTCCAAAAATCTAGAGTGCACTTAAATTAATGTGAGAAAAAATTATAAAAATTGAGAAGTTATCTCGCATACCTGACGGATATACAGGGTGTTGATTTTCAAAGCGGGCCATAGGGAATTAGCATTGCGAAAGTGGTTTTTGAAGATTCCTGCTCGCCGTTTAAACCGACAGAAATGGTTTTGGTATCAAAATGAAGCTAAAATTATTGCGCATAACGCTTGTCATCAGAAATTAATTTAATTTCACGTTGTTTTCTAAAATTCTTCAGTAAAAATTCAAGTAATTGTTAATGTTTAATCACAAAATAGCATGCCTTGCGTAAACAATAATGACGTTTCTACGTTTCGACAATCCAATAATAAAACTTTATAAATGAGTAAGTAATAATAAAGTCTGGTTCTATTTAAAAATGGGTTATGCAAACCAAGAAAGAGTCTTTATGGTGAAAACCTACTACAGTGTAGCCAGTTACAGGAGGGTTGGCGATTTATTTGCCGTGAATTTTTTTAATAGACCAATTTATTTTATGTTGTTGTTTATTATTGGATTGTCAAAACGTAGAATCGTCATTATTGTTTAGACAAGGCATGCTATTTTATGATTAAACATTAACAATTTCTTGAATTTTTTTGAAGAATTTTAGAAAACAACGTGAAATTAAATTAATTTCTGATGTCAAGGGTTATGCGCAATAATTTTAGCTTCATTTTGATACCAAAACCATTTCTGTCAGTTTAAACGGCGAGCAGGAATCCTCAAAAACCACTTTCGCAATGCTAATCCCCTATGGCCCGCTTTGAAAATCAACACCCTGTATATCAATATGCATCCTCCTCTAACAACCCTTGTGTGTAATTGCAGATTTCTCTGGGAGAATCTCTGATTGACACATTGAAAGTTGTACTTTTCAGTCATCAGATGGCATTTGCCATGCAAGTCACTATGTTTCCGACAAATCATTTTGCTTAAAGCTTTTGATTTTCTTTCTGATCGGCACACTTCTCTAATGGTGGTGATGTGACAGACTGATGAGATGGAAATAACCATTGAAACATCGATGTCTCTGTCTTCACCATACCGTTGGAGTAAGTGTGTCGTTCAGAAAGCATTAACTTTGAAGGCTTCAACTTCCTTAGTTGCGCGTTTCCAAAAAATAATGTTATAGGAACTTTTGAAATTTTTTTTGTCAAGTAGGTAGAATTACCTCCTTAATTTTTTGCGCACAATTTCCGGACATCCCGATATATCGATGTAATATGGTATTATAGTACGGTATCAGCCGCCAAAAGTTGATGCAACGTTAATAAAAAAAATAAAATAAAAAAAAAACAGATATCAAAATGATAAGATATCAACATGTTTGATTGCTTACGTGTTGTCCATCACCCAACATAAAACATTAAAATAAGATTCTTCAAAACATGATCCATATACGAAGACGCAAATGATGCTGACAAAGCTGAAGTTTTAAAATTGTTCATCTCGAAAAACAAAGCAAAAATATATATCCTTCCTTAGGTACTAGGAGAGATAACTTTCATGATAAATTTATGACCCTAAAAACTGCATCTATATACAAATACTACGCTTTTCGAGATACTGCTTGAATGGTTTACGTTTTGCTATAAAATAGAGCTAAGGGTATCTATATAGCTGAAACAATAACGATTACAGCAGACTAGGGAAGTATATCATAAAACGAATCCATTATGTCTTGGCAATAAAACGGTGCAATTCTATGTATTTTATAGATGAAATGTCAATAAAACGAAAAACTTGGATAACAGCCGACATTAACTTTTAACCCATTCAACGCGGCTACTGCTCAATCAAAACACATCAGCTGTAATACCAATGGCAATTGCATGAAAAATACAAAAGCCAACAGAATCGATAAGAGACAGTATGAAGATCGTTAAGAAAGGATATCACAAAAACTCTCAAAGCTATCAAAGGGCAGCTCTGTACAAATCAGTGATAATATCGTAAGAGGAACGGTCACGCGAGGCTATCCATACGGCAGCAGGGATGTGTATTGTTTGAGTTACCAATAGTCCAGTACCACTGCTATTGAACTTTGTTGGAGACAGCATATTGTCAATGGCGAGTGACACAACAGTTTAAAGTCTGCTGTCTTAACCAATGCGGAAAATTCAAACACAGCCTCTGTCAGAGTGCAAAATTTCACTGGTACAGAAAGCACATCTCAGTCTGCAACCCCGACTACACCGAGAAATCCTAGATGATCCTAAATAAGAATACTGCATAATGAAAGCACTTATTTTTATTTACGTTTCGCTTCGAATGGAATGACTATCGAAGCTAGATAGAATGTGGATATATGCAATGACAACAAAAATCTTAACCTTGTCACGAAAGAACGTTCTGCTTGAAAAGAACAAGAATTCCAACCAGAGCTATTAGCCTGATGCCTTGTGTCGCATCGCTAAACATCTATCAAAATGAAATTGCCTTGACACATATGGCCTTGATGGAAGTACAAGGAATGAAAATGAGATTGCTGAAAAGGAGATCGACATCTTCACAAAAGGGCCAAATTTTGAAGGAAGAGCAGATTATGAAGATTACTCAGACACCTGAGACTTCCATATACTCGTATGACAGGTCGTAAGGCCTCAGAAGTCGGTATATATTTAGAGAACTTCAAAGTTCTTCCAGATGAACATTGGTATGTTCCAACCAAGTCTATATGATCGTAAACATTTAGTGAATTAGAAACCCTTCGTAAATTTATTTTCAACGCATGAAGGTCATTCTAATCTTAATAAAGTTGACACAAGTGACATGATGCTATTATGGAATCAATAATAATTCGAGTCGTTTGAATCAACCATTGCTTATGAATGAACAAAGCTCCAATTTAGCGGAGTGGGAATCAAGACAGATATTAAAACGCTGACAACAGCTGCTGTCGCAAGCTTAACCCCACGGGAGAATTCAACTTTTCCACTCTGGCATGTCATTCGCTAATAAAGGTCCGCGATTTCCATACAAATACGACTCTTCGCCTAAAAATAATACCTCTGCACCCAATATTTCACTAATGTAAGGATCGATAAATATTGCATATTTTAAGTCTATAAAAGTATCACGAAGTATACGCGGAAAAAATTCACTTTGACCTATAATAAAAATCTTGGAGAATCATCCCAGTGCCAAGGAAAAATTTCAGCAAAAATTACTTTTTGGTGCAAGAAGTATTGTCATGAAAATGTTTATTTGTCGTTCTTTCTATAGAGTACAACTTGAAAGGTGATGGTGAATAGGCTGTGACCACGAATATTTCTACAACAGAAAAAAATTACCTTTCTGCGAACTTACACGAAGCTGGCCAAGTACACAAGAATGCCATTAAACAAGAAGAAAAAAACATTTTCTGCGAATAAACGAGACGCTCGAGAAAACATGCTCATCATTTCCTTATAGAATACAGTGAAGAAAGAACTCTTACAGCGAGATATTCCCGAACGGTGAAATTTTTGTCAAAGGTTTTCTCAAAATTTGCAAGGTAATTAAGTTTTCAGCAAGACTTTTCTTCAGATGGCAAAAGAGAACACGACTTTTGAATCAACTGCTGGCGGATTGTTGGAATATGCAAGAGACTTACAGGTAATCGCTCAACCGCGGTGATCAATTTTGATTGCTATTTTTTGATCTGATAATGTTCCAAAAAAAATCTCCTGCCACACCTGGATGGTTTCCTGCGCGATGTGGTCATCTTGCTGAAACCACATACTCTGAACTGAAGGTCATAAAAATCCCTTATCATATTGCGATAACGGTTGCTATTGATTGTAACAGCTTTTACGACTTGTTTTTTTTTTATAAATGTGGTCCAGCAATTACGCCAGCCCAATCTACACCAAGTGACTTTCTGTGTATTAATTTGTTCTCATGAATTAGTCCAGGATTCTCAGCAGCCCATATTCTACAGTTATAAGTAGGTATGATACTCGTCTTGTGAGGTTCACAGTTTCATCGCTATCAGGTTGGAGGCCATATCACGTAACTTGGAGAAATTATTGACAAGTTAAACTTCGGTCAACACGTCCAGCATACTGTCAGGAAAACAATACAAAGACTTTCATCCTTGTTGAGGCTGATGCCAAACATAGCAGGACCCAGCACACTATATGAAGTCATAGAGTCCAATAATAGTGCTATACGCTTCACCGATATGGCACAGCGTTATAAGACCAAAGAAACACAAACTCAGACTAGATGGGATACAAAGGAGGCAACTCCTGGAAGTCATAAGCGGATATAGAACGATGTCGACAGGTATTATCACGAGTGCCACTCATATGCCTGCTAATAAGAGAAAAATCCCGATTATGGTTACAATAACAGAGTAAGGCTAGAAGAAAGGGAACAAACCTTGAACAACTGGCAGTCATATGGAAGAACGCATCCAACACGGCTAAATGGACATTAGAAACCTCATAAAATATCTCAAGAAATGGACAAGATGCAAACATCACAGACCGGACTATTTCCTAACTCAGTTTCTGTCTGGGCATGGATCTTTTAGAACCTACCTAGCAAGGATTGGTAAAAAGGAGGACGCAAGCTGCCTATTCTGCGGGGGAAAGGACAATCCGGGCCACGCAGTTTTCCCAAGCACAAAGTGGCAACAGAAGAGAACAGCAGGAGAGTAGACTGGATATAAATATCCGGGCAAAAATATGACGGGGTCTTCTGAAATCTGGTAAACCAGTCCACTGTTTTGTAAGGGAAGTGATAATGGAAAAGGGACAACACGAACCGCAAGAGCAGCAAGAACGGAGAGCGACAGATAACGTGGACTAAGAGAATCAACTAAAGGAAATAAAGCTACGACAGGTTTCCGAAGCATGCAACACAAGGCGTTTCCGGATACCCGGGAAGCGACGAGGAGGGGTGTTTCGGCCGGCGAAGGTCCGGCTTAACCTTGTCAGGGGAAAACCATGCCAGGGTGTCCATAAAGGGTTTCCCCTCCGCCACAAAAAGGTGGACTGCCATTTCCAACCATCTGGGTGGACACGTGTACTTCCCTGTGGTGCCAGGGGGAAATTAAGTAAACTCTCCCTATTTGCCACTTGCCAGAGCTATAACATCTTTTTTTATATAAAATCTCTTCAATTTAATGAAATTACCTTCGCAAATATGTACACGTTTCTTATGAAAAAAAGAATCTTTTGAATATAAAAAATGTGTGGACCCAAGAGGGTGGACAGTGTTTAGTTACGTGATGCATGTGGTAATTGTGTTCACCCCAATTGGATAAAGACTTTAAATAAAATCAAAATAAACATGGCTATTTATTGGTATTACTTATGATGACAGGTTTTGAAGCATTCACAAAGCATTCACAAAGTAAAAATTCTTGCAGATAGTTCCACATTGATCTATTATCTTGTTTTTCTTTGTTTTTTCAAAAAACACAGTAATAAGAAAGAGCTAAGCAAATTTTACTGTAATATGTACTTTCTTATCGCTTAGTAGAATACCAAAATCAATTTGTAAAGTAGAAAAGTGTTAACGCTTAGAATGCAAAGATAATCATTTCTTCGTAACTGAGTTCATAATTTTTTAGCTCAAAAGTAAAAGAATTTTCAAATTACCTTCAGGTATTTTATATTTCTTAGAAGTCTTTTGATGGGGTCGTCTGGAAGGTTAAAAAGTGTTTTTGTTTATCTGGAGTTTTCTACTAGGAACAAAATGCAGGTGAGCTTGAACTGTGCCTCTAAAGTTAATGGGCCCTTCGACAGGCGTATAGCTGTGTCAACAGAAAAGGCTCGTTTGTTTTTATTTGCTTATCCTTTGTCTCTTTCATGGCATAAACATTCCCTCCAGGTATCGATAGGACGCATATAAGGGCCCGAACGGAGCCATGGCGGCTATATCCGTAGGCATTCTGGATTAAACATCGATATAATACCTATCTGGCTTATCTATACAGTATACACGACAACTTTTTGATGTTCTAGGAAAATGGAATTCTGGGTTAAAAAGAACACTCTCTCTGTTGAAACGGATGAATTTATTTATAACTTTTTTGATCCTGTGAGTGGTAAAAACAACTTTTTTGATCCTGTAGGGGGTAAAAACATCATGTCAAAATTATTAATTTATTTTGGTAACTATGTATATATAGACAGCCGTCATTTCAATAGCAGTATGTCCTGAAATATCTCATTAATATTTCCTATAATAAACAATAACGAATTTTTAGACCCTCAATTTCAATTTATTGAGCCTTAACAACCTGGAATTGATTTTGTCAAGTCAATTAGGTGTGATCAAGTAAGTTTTGCCCCCCCCCCCCCCCCCCCTTCAAATCTAAGTCTCTATAAGGTAACCCTAAAAATTAAATTAATCCTAAATTGAAAATCATTTTTCAATACCTCTCTCTAAATGAGACCAATTAAGTAGTTGTATTTCAATATCCTTTGACAATTAGGTAAAGATTGTTGATCTTCAGCATTCTCAAGTCTATTTATTTGTTCATAAACGCTAAAAACCTAGTTTTCATTTGAAAAAAATCTCTTATTGCACTTTATTAGATTTTCAAGTAATATTAAAAGATTAGTCTTATGACACAAAAATTTGAATCTGTAACTGCAAAACGTTCCTTCCTCCTCTCGGTTATTTCCAGCAGTTTCGAGTCCCCATCCCTGGTCGGTTCCAGCGGTGATGTAATTAAACGCTCGCAGGCGGGGAGGTCCATTAAACACCGAGGCGAGTGTATTGTGCGATGCTGGAGCCCTTCATTAATCTCACGGCACACCTAGATCTCGTCCTACCCTCCCCAACGCCCTAATACGGGGTGTTATTCACTTTATCACCTGCCTGGGACCAACCTCGGTCGTGTGATGTCTGGCTATCGATGGACTGCTATTGTTGCGGATGTTTGCATACACAATTTTAGAGAATACCTATTTAGGTCCACGTCCTGGGGTTTTCCTAAATCAAATACCGTTTTTGTTCTGTAGTTGATGTAATTATTAGAGATCTCAATTATTTGGTTAACTCTTCATGTGGTATATATTCTATTGTGTAATGCCTAGTATATTGTATACCTAGCCGGTAAAGTGGCACTTTTCAGGCCTCAAGAAGATATGGACAGGTGAGGCGCAGCCGAACCAGGCCACTTCTTGAGGCCTGAAAAGTGCCACTTTACCGGCTAGGTATACAATATACTAGGCATTACACAATAGGATATATACCTACCACATGAAAAGTGAACTAAATAATTGAGATCTCTAATAATTACATCAACTACAGAACTTTGGTGCAAAAACTAAATCAAATGATTATTGACGTATACTATTGACGTCCCCACTGACACATAATATGTCACAAACAGACTGTCTAAAATTTAAAACTACTCTAATTTTTGGGTAGGTAGTTAAGCGATGTCTTTAAAAAGATGTCCCACATGACCCTCACAGGTTAACAGCGTCTACCACGTCAATCTTTGATATTTGACAAATAAATTTTACGTCACAAGGTGTTAAATTTATGATATTTGATTTAGTTTTTGCACCAAAGTTTTACTCATTCGGATCAAAATTTAAGATCGGGGGGGGGGGGGGGGGGGGGGGAACTCTCAACGTCTTTAAATCCCTCGTTTTCAAGATGCAGAGTGTCAAAATTTTCTACAAAAATGGGTTAATTTTTTTGGCATTTCGGAAATTGGTAAAGATATTTTGATGTAATTTGATATAAAATACACATGTTATATCGAGATCCAATACGCAAAAATTCAGAGACTGAAATGTCTAACAAGGGCGAAGATACTGGGATCGCCCCCTTCTACCTCCTCATCATCTACGCCACTGGATATTTTTCTAATAGAAAAATTTAATTCTATCGTCAATTTAGGGGAAAAAGTTACTACTACAAAATGTTTACTGTGGACTGCGTTTTTTGATATTGGGGTTAATAAAGGTTAGGATATATATTTTCTTTGAGTAGTAGACGTAGTCAGCTACGAAAGTCAAAAATTCAAAATTCACCTCATGCTGTATTTCGACCTAACATGTGTCTATACCAAATGTCATCAAAAGATCTTGAAATATTTGCAAAGTATAAAACAAATTACCTAACACTTTTTTTATAAAAGTTTGACACAATGTATTTTGAAAATGATGCATTTTAGGAGATATAGTTTTATATAAAGAGTTTTTTAATTATTTTACCCACCTTGTAAAATTTTTATTAATTTGTGCGATTACAACCGAATTTTTTGAAATGGTTTTAAGAGCTTGATGAACTGTATTTTTGGATAAAAAAGCGTCTCATTCCTACAAAATTCAAGGCCTGGTAGATAATTGTTCACGTTTAGTCATGAAATTTCAAGAATTCATATAAACCTATTTTCACAAAAAGTCTGGGCACGCCACTGGATACACCATCTCTCAAAACGCTAATATAATAGTAAATTTTATCAATAAGTGTTAAGTATAATAAAAGATTTTATAGCACAATTAAAAATATACAAAATATGTAGCAGTCGTTAGGTTACGTACAGCCCTTGAGGCTACTTGAAAAATTCTGACACTTAAGCTTTACCACAGCCATACAATATTTATTTTTTTAATGCAGACATTCTGGCTATTTTTTTTTTTTAATGAGAAAAAAGTTCTTGAACTTAGAATTCTTAATCCATCATGAATATGCCGTGGTAATATTACCTGTGTCCGTCATTTCGGAATCACAGTGTATATACCAAAAGGTATATAACCAAAAGGTACGATAAAATCATAAACAGGCTTCCATAAAACTTAGTATAGGATCGTTTCGACAGGTGGTTACTCCAGTGGCGTGCAATTTTTTTTTTAATCGCTAATAATATGAAATCTTGAAATTTGAACGTATCTATTAAATCGTTAATACTCGAAAGATTTTGAAAAATTTTTATATTGTACCATTTTGAGAGATGGTGTCATCCAGTGGCGTGCCAAGACTTTATCTAATAAAATTCAAAGTATCAATTATTTTTGAATTTTTACTATTAAGCACTAATGATCTAGGAGGCCTTTGATTTTGTAGGATTGAGACGATTTTTGCTCCAAAAAGTGAGTTCGTCAAGCTGTTATTAAGAAAAATCAGGTTGAAATTACACTATAAATAATAATTTTACAGGGTGACTCAAGAACAAATGAGTGGTGACAGAGTGGTTAAATAATAAAATAATCAGGGTAGTTATTCTTGGGTGCATGTGTAGTCCAACAAAGGGATTAGCAGTCTCTATATTTCTATAATTACCGCACTTTCGGATTTGGTACAATCTTTCTTAAAGCGACTGTAATAGAAAACAACAACAATGGCTAATGAGCTTTAATGGTAACTTACTATCACAAATTCAAAGTATGGTAAACTTACTGAAATGTCAGGTTGTTCTCTAAAATACATAGATAGGGTGATTTTTATTTATACTATAAATAACAATCATAAGAGGACTAATCAAAATCAAGAAATAATAATAAAAATTACAAAATAAAAAAAAATTATATAATATAAATAGCCTTGATCTCTTTAAATTTAACAAAACAATTAAAATTTAAAATAAATTAGCAGACATAAAAAAGTTATTAGTGGGTAAATAAAAACATTGAACAGAATATTACATTACATTGATAAATACTAAGTATAACAATTGCACATAATGTTAAATAGGAAGCAATCGATTCCTGTAAGTACCCTTTACACTATCAAATAATAACGTCATCATTAGGGAAACCTCCTTGGCAAGCTTTGGCAAATAAACCCGTCAACAAACAACAAACATCTCGATAATAGGAGGGATGGAGAGTTCTCAGTTCTGACTGAAAAGGAAAATGTGCGTATGCACCGAGTTCAAGTAGAAAATTGTCTTGGACGCTTCTGGTGGAAAATACGATGCGTCACGATTCCGAGAATGCTGTTACTCTTATAAAGGTAATTTTAAAAAAAGACTTGAATTGAGAGCTTATCATTTGCAGCAGATTATTAATAGGGATATTTGTTTCAGCAAACATGGTTCACAAAAATTAAGTCCTAATTTAAATATTCAACCAATTCCTTCTCAACAACTGTCTATTTGACAAGAGAAAGAGTAGAATTTAACCACATTTTTTATGGAAATGAAATAATACGACTACTCAATCTTTAATTTACTCAACTACTTACTTACTACCCAGCCGATAAGAATGTTGATGGACTCTTAGCTGTTTTTCAGATTTACTCTAGCATTTCATCAAAAAGAACATCAGAAATCTTTAAATGAACTTCATTTTAAAACTTTACTTTTAGTTTGGTAGCAGGCTGTTAGAGTTATAGAACAGAATTCACACAGATTAAAAAAAAAATTGTCGCATGTTTTCAAATTTAACGATTAAAAAAAAATCCAAAAGTATTGTGTATCTAGTAGTGTGGTGAAAACAACGTTCTATATACAGGGTGTCCCAGCTTATTCGAAGCGGTCTCTGTAGGCCAAACGATGGACTTTTTCAAAAAACTTTTTGAAAATTCAAGTACAGAATCACAATGGCAATAATTTAAAATTATTTTGCAGTATACAGAGTGTCCCATATGAGAGTGGCATATCAAAGTTATGTTTTTTTAAATGGAATGCTCCTATGTTATTGCATTTTTAGATTGTCTGAGAAGAGAAAATAAGATTGGCTTTGACAGTTGGTGTTTAAATTCTGAAGTTTTTGAGTTATAAACAAGTGAAAATCGTCATTTTTCAAGTTCAAGGCCCTGTACAACGAAAACGGCAGAAGATAGAGAAAAACGGCTTACATGTCCCTATTTTAACTTTTTATGTACTATCCTATGATGTAGATGAAATGTTTATACAGGGTGATAAAAAATTTGAAAATTCTGAGATTTCTCCACGCGTCGCCAAATAAAAAAATCAAAGAAAATACAAATTTTTCTACACCATAGGATAGTACATAAAAAGTTAAAATAGGGACATGTAAGCCGTTTTTCTCTATCTTTTGCCGTTTTCGTTGTACAGGGCCTTGAACTTGAAAAATGACGATTTTCACTTGTTTATAACTCAAAAACTTCTGAATTTAAACACCAACTGTCACAGCCAATCTTATTTTCTCTTCTCAGACAATCTAAAAATGCAATAACATAGGAGCATTCCATTTAAAAAAACATAACTTTGATATGCCACTCTCATATGGGACACTCTGTATACTGCAAAATAATTTTAAATTATGGCCATTGTGATTGTGTACTTGAATTTTCAAAAAGTTTTTTGAAAAAGTGCATCGTTTGGCCTACAGAGACCGCTTCGAATAAGCTGGGACACCCTGTATACAGGTTGAGTCATTTTAATCTTCGAACGCGGATATCTCTTGTTGGTAAGTCAGATACAAAAAAAATGTGCACAAAAGTTGTTCAGGGCAATAATAGGGGTCGTCATCTGACTGTACTATAATGACATAGACCTTGGGGACTAATTTCAAGGCCATTTGAAGGTGAAGGTTATTTTTTTGAATCAATTAATTAACATAATGAAATATAATTAAAAATAATAAATATATAAATAAATAAATAAACACTAAAAAATAATACATAAATAAAAAATAAATAAAATTAACCCTGTGTATTATTGTTTTTATTGTTTTTTTTTTATGTTTTATTGTTTTTTTTTATTTTTATTGTATATTTCCTGAGAAAATCCAATAAGAATAGTTTTTACAGTTGCAGTTTAAAATGAGTAGGTTATGAGTTACAAACAGCTGAAAATCGCAATTTTTTATTTTGAAAGCAATGTACATCGTAAACGGCTTCCAGAAAACGGCTAACATGTCCCTATCTTAACTTTTCATATGTTATATCGTGTTACCCTAACTTACAGTGTACTTGAAATTGTTATTCATGGTGATTAAATCTGGTAAATAACTTCACTCTGTATTAAAATTAAAACCACATAGTAGGATACCATATGAAAAGTTAAGATAAGGACATTATGTAAGCCGTTTTGAGACATTTGGAGCCGTTTCCGATGTATAAGTACAGCTTTAAAATAAAAATGAAAAACTACTATTTTCAGTTGTTTATAGCTGGTAACCTACTTTAGACTGCAGATGTAAAAACCTATTATTGGATTTTCTCAGGAAAATAAAAAATAGTGTATTTTTTTGTTAAAAAATACACTAAAACAATAATATACGGGATGTACTATTTAAAAAATTACCTCCACCTTCCAATGGCCTCGAAATTGGCTCCCAAGATCAAAATCATTTACAGTCAGATGACCTCCATTATTGTCCGGAAGAATTTTTTGTATCTGGCTTACAAACAGAGATATCCAGGGGCGAAGATTAAAATGACTCACCCTGTATATACGTATATGTATATTCGTCTGAAACAACAAACTGCAGGTTTTTAATTAACATCTTGTTTAGTTTATTATATTACCACATAATTATCATTGGTTTCGTCGATCATAATTTTATCACAATTTCGTGGTTAAATTGTCTGATGTTTTTATCAGTATAAAAACTGTAAATGGTCATTAAAGATACGAGAATACTCGCCATAATAATGTCACCGCGGGAAGATAATGCGTAGCATAATAATTTAATTTATCTTCAAATAGTTGTAACTCCTTCCGATGAAGGCTATAATCAAAAGAATATTTCAAGGCGCCTTGAAGTAGAGCGTTCAAAGTCGTCAGCAAACATGGGAATTGATCAAAAAATAAAATAATTATTATAATCAGCAAATTGCCATATCACGAAAAGTTAAGTAATAATTTGTTTTCAGTCTTATTTCATTAGGTAGATGTGGGGTATAATTAGTCCGACAATAAGGACCGTTATTTATTACCAACCCTCTTAAGAAAAGAATAGGCATCAGCTGGCAGCACTTTCCAAAACCGCGCATGACGTTCGGTGATGTTTATTTCCGGTTTGCAGCCAACAGCTGTCGGCTTTGAACGCAACCAATCACTCCATAGTTTTTTGAATGAAAAAACATAGAAGTACAATTTTGTCTATTATAGACGATCGCAGTTTGACTATAATGATATCGAAAATATTTTCTTTCCATAGATACAGTGATTTCAGGCTATGCATTGGCACAAATATCACTTTTCACTGCCCCCCTTTATGAATATAAGTAGAAGTTTTTCTTTATGATTTAAATTTTTTTGTTTTTTCAGCTTGATCGATTATACCCTCTAAACGTTTGCAATTGTCTAAGCATTCAACAATTTTTTTATTTAAAAATTTCTTTGTTTCGCTATTCAACAAGCTACCAATTCTGTTTTGAAACGCATTATCTTGTCCCAGTGTTCCATAGGCTAGGCATCTAGCAAGAGAATTTTGATAATAATACAAAGCATCAGAATGTTTGTTTTTCTTGCTGTTCGCCCTACCAATAAGTGTATTTATATTTATCACGTTTTTTAAGAAATTTGTTGAAACATTAGTATCTTTATTTTCTTTGTGACATGTGTATATTTCGTTACAAACTGTTAGAGCCAAATCGTAGTCACTATTACTATAAACACATTCATAAGCAAAATTTAAAGCTATTGTTAAAATATTTAAGCATTTACTAGAATAAGGAAACTTGGAAAAAAATACTAGTTTGTCATATCGTTTTCTATACTTCTCTTCGTTGTATATTTGAAAAAATCTTGTTTTGACAGTTTTGACTTCAAACTCGTTATCGACGTCATCCAGATTAAAAATGTATTTTAAGGTTTCGTTGTATAATTTCTGATAATATATTTGACTTTCGCTGTGTTGTTTTTGAATTTTTAGGATAGATGCTATTTCATTTAAAATTAACAAATAATAAGGTTTGCAGTTGTTGATCAACCAATCATTCTCAAGTCGTTTGTTTAAAACTTCCAGTGCATCTTCATATTTTCCTAGCCGCTTGTCTGCTTTAGCTAACAACAAATCCGTAAGTATAAAGCTCTCATAGCTTCTTTCTGTAGATTCATTAAATATTATTTCCTTAAGTTGTCCCACTTTCTGCAAGACACCAACAAGTTTTTCACACTTTTCTCTATCTCTGCTTGCTAAACGCTCAGAAGCTTCCGCATTTATAATATTAACAAATTTATCAACAACATTAGATACATTTCTAGATTTTAGCAAATTGATAAACTTATCAAAATGATCCAAATCTGTACATATGATATTAATATAATTTATTCCAAAGTCGTTATTTTGAATTGTATCAATTAGCTTATCATACAGGCAAAAATGTTCAACATTTAATTTTAATAACTCACCAAGAAATTTAGTATGTTTCATTTTTAACAAATTATTGAACAACTTAACTATAATATCTTTATTGACAATTGAATCAATGGAATCTTTCTCGAAATATTCAGAAGTAAGAACGTTTACAATAAAAGGAGACAAATATTCTATTTCTATTAGCTTGCTCAAATGCATGAAAATGTGAGAGTGCATTAGGACAGGTTTCTTGACATTTTTGGGCAAGTTCTTCATTTCGCGTAAGTATACATAGCAGAGCTCACTTAAAAATACATCTCTTGTAAAAATATCTTCAATTTTGAATTCGATTTTATACTCATTATACGCATCGTAAAACATGTTAATAATATCTTTTATAATTTTCTTGATGTCAATTCTAAATGAAGCATCATCTACATGTATAATTTCCGTAGAAAAAGAGTCAAATTTTTCGTATAATTTACTCATTTGCCAATTTTGGCGGTTTCCCAACCGTGAGTCATCATATAAGTCAACATGATCTCTCAAAATTAATGTTTTATCTAAACTTTGTTTTTCGTGAAAACTATAGAAACTATCGATTAACTGAACAAGATTTTTGAACCTGCCGTCGTTATCAAGTTCCTGAATTCGATGAAACTCTCCAATAAATTTAACAAGTTCTTCGACTATCTTTGAGACATCTTGACCAATTCTCTGACCTTTGTTCAAATAATAGTCACAAACTGTATCATAACTTTGTACGTTCACCAAAAAAAAAAATTTCAACTCGTCTCTTAATTTGTTCCTTTCTTGAATATAAACGTCATCAGTGCAATTAATCTTTATTCTTTTTAAACGTGCGAATTCCTCGAATATTCTTCTTTTATCAGCGTTTGTGGTTAATTCAGTACACCTCATTGATGTTATAATGTTATTTTCAGAGTCTTCAATCACCAAACTCATATCTATATAAACTTCTAGAAGTGGCATAAATTTTAAATATTCACCAATCATTTCTCTCATAACATCGTTTTTATAACAACCTGAAGACTGCTTAGGAAATATGCATTTAACAAATTTATACCCAGATAGGCTGTTAGCCTCTTCTTCAGGCAATAATTCACCAGAATCATCAAATTCACCTTGTAGAGACTCAAAGTCTTTATTTAATTCATATAAAACTTCTTGAACATCTTTACCAGGAATGATGCTATCAAACTGACAATTAACTTTCCTGGCGTAGTAATATTCAAAAAGTTTTCCTCTAAGGTTAATCATCGCTTCCCAAAATTCTTGGTTGTCAAATCGGTAAAATTCATGGACCAAGTTGTTTCTCAAATGTTTCAATTGTTTTTCCATGTCAGTGAGGTCTTCTTGTTTTTTTTCTAATTCTAGTGCTGGATATATATTGACAATAAACTCGAACCAAAATCGTTCCACATTTTTCCCAAAACCTTTTTTATAAGCGTTTGTGACTAAATATCCCAACTTTTTTAACGGCTCCTCGAATTTACTGGTTTTTCCAATTTCGTTTCTCTCTGCAAAAGGAAATTTCTTCAAGAATGAAATGATTTGAGTGCCTTTTGATTTTAAACTATCCTCAAGAGAGCCTTTTCTAGAATTAATCAAATCATCAATAAAAATTGACATTGCTTTTAATAAAACGTTAACTGCGTCGAGGCGGTTTTCACTTGTTTCGTTACAACACTTTTCCATAATCTTTTCTATATCGTCTAGTTGAATTTCTTTCTCAGAACGTTTTAATATGAAAGATCGAGTATCAATTACAATTTTCTGAGAATCGCTTTTTTCTTCACCGAAAAAAATAACAGATATATCATCTTTTTCACTAATATTTTGAAACGCAAAAGTCTCCAGAAAAATAATAAATATGTTGGCCTTTTTATAATTATTATTAGTTTGTGCGTCAAGCTTTGCGGAATGTAAGCGCTCTGAAATAGCCATTACTTTATCCCAAAATACCTTGTATTTGCAAATATCTTGATGAAACGTTACATTTCCACTGGAAGATGTTTGTTTTTTGTAGCCTCTAAGTTCATTTTCTTTAATCATTTTAGTTGATTTTCGAAATAATTGATTTCTAAATAATATGTGTATCATATGACTGATATCTCCTATTGGCTTGTTCAAAGCCATATCAGAGGCAATTTCAAAGGGAGTTTTATTCGTCTTATCTTCCGCAAGCATGTTCGCATCAGCTGAAAGAAGATATCCTATCACTTTGATTTTTTCGTTCCTCACGGCATAATGTAACGCTGTATTTCCATCCACATCTTGGTAATTGATATCTGCCCCCGCAGTGCGAAGTTTTTTAACTTTGGCAAGGTTACCTGCATCTGCAGCAAGTAACAACTTCAAATTCTTGGTGTCCATTTTATAGTGTATTTTATTTGAACTGAATATTTGAAGACAATACAAGAACCTGTAAAACGTATAATAATTATTATATGTAATATCATAAAGTAGATTTAAAATAATTCTAGATATCTACCTATTACAATTTGTAATTATTTCATGAAAAAATTTAAACTAGAAAACAGTTACAATAAATTTAATAATTGTAGCGATGATAAATAAAAATTCATCGGAATAGATGAGTCCGATTTTTGTTGATTTTATTCCCGATCGTCAGTCTTCTTCCTTATTCTGCAGTTGTAGTTCCTTTACATATTTACTCTTTCCGAGAAGAAGAAGAATGAGAAGTGGAAGAACAAAATTTACCTCCACATTCTGAAGTTGTACATACTTATATCTGAAGGTGAAGACTGAACTTCATCCTTTTATCTAATGTAATAATGATGCTGGTGTATTATGGAGACCTATTCTAATTTTCAAAATCAGATATTCGACATTTTATAAGGAATTTATTTATTATTATCATTTCATTCACATATTCGGTACTACTACTTAAAAAAAGGGTTTAGTACTGCGCATATACAAACTGTGTAGAAATATTAATTTATGGAATTCATTATAATGATTCTGAATATTAAATTATCAACTGTCAAATTTTGCATTAATTAAATTTGTATTTTGTGTATTGTGTACAACTTTCCAATAAAATGTTTTTTACTAATAAGTACTTATTCTTTTTTTACCTATTATAAATTCACACCAGTTAAGTATAATCAAAAGAAACCTATAATCTTATTTCCAAATAAATAAAAATTGTTAAAATAAGAGATTCCTCATTGCACCTACAAAATTTTAAATATGACATCCATGCTGATATTTCAGTGACCTTGGCAGCCTATTTAAAAAAAAAAAAAATTAATCGTAGTATGTTTATGGAAATATGCATGCAAATAAGACTACTTGCGAGTCTAGAATCTGGACCGTCTTAAGCATTGGGCTAATTTGGCTATAGCAAACATTTTAGGGGCGTATTTTTGATCCAAATTTTTTTCATTTTACTTGCAAAATTCCTTCAATTGCAACAACGACGACACGTGTTTTTGTTAGAAAATAAAGAAAATGTATCTACCGCGGAACTTAGTCCAAGAATAATTGACTCGAAAATTGAGTCTCAATTTTCTAACGTGGGTAACATCATATCTTTGGCCATTTTTTTAAGTTGTAACGGCGAAAGATCTTTTTCTACAAATTTGTATGAATGTCATGTTTGTTAGTTTAGTGTAATATGTAGTTGGTTATAAAATTACTTTTTAAATTCTGATACTTTTGTACCTTTTCTAGTTTTAGCCATCCATATAGTCCCCATGGCGCAAACCTTTTGGCTGCGGCAATTCTTATTATTGTTATATTTTTTTCCTATTATTTAGTTATTTAATAATTAGCTAGTTGGTATTTACATCTGAGTAAATTTTTAACCACTGGAAAATTTAATGACCTTGAACATTGTCATATCGCAAAATTTCATTTGGTAAAAAGATAGATCTTACAAAACTCCACACCTGTTTATTTGGACTTTTTTGCAGAGTGAACCGTTTAGTCGCTAAATCGATTCCAAAAAACAACTCCCTTTCTAAAAATTCTCAAAGGTGGGGATGCTGAGAAAGTGGCCGAGCTCCTCTTAGGGTACCCTAACGAAATGTTACTTAAAATTATTGGTGCCAGGATTTTTTTTTAACTCAAACCCTAAATTTCCTGTACTAAATGTCTTATATACCTACAGAGGTATTGTCAGCCACTCGGTATATCAAAAACTATGGCAGCTGATCAACAAAATTGGGTAATAAAAGTTGTTCTTCAGGAAGGGGGACATCCTCGGGGACATCGAATGATATACCATTGAAAAATTCTTCAATCCGTTTTTATTAAATAATTTCTACGCCACTACGACTTTAATACAAATTTGTTATTTTTGATAGATACCTCGTTTTGTTTCAAGGAGAAAGGTAATCTTATGTTTTTGTTGTAGGACGTACTGTTTTTAAGATACTACACATTGTAGGATCCCATACAAGCTCTTTGTAATGGAACACGCTTCAATAAAGATCATAAAAATGATTAGTTTCTGGAAATATTCATTAGCATTGATTTTTATGATATTTTATCTCATATACCAGTTGCTACAAATAGAAATATCTCTGAAATAGTGCGTTATATACAACGAAAACGTAAGATAACTTTTCTCCTCTAAACAATACGAGGTACCTATCTACCAAAAATAACAAATTAGCATTTAAGTCAGTGGAGGAGAAATTATTTAATAAAAAAGGTAAAGCGCCCCCATATCTCCGCCATTGAATTGAGAATTTTTTTTTAGAATTCTTCATCGGGAGTGTCAAATTTTATACCTCAATAAGTATAACAACTCAAAAATTTCTAGTTATTCTGATCAGTCAAATATTAGATATTCAAAAAATATCTAATTTTTCGAAGAACTTTAACACCCTGTATCTCAAATCAAAGCTCCAACGACCCATGTCTACAGGAAATATTTGGACTATTTTTGCATTCCCTACATGATGTATTTCAATTTTGTAACACCTATTCATCAACACCCTGTAAAAATCTCCATCTCCATGTGTCGGCTACGCAAAAAAAAAAAATTTCAAAATTTAAATGGATTTCTTTAATAACTGGAGGTTAACGCAAGGAGCAAGTTGGAAAAAAATTTTTACCTCAATTAGGGGTTGCCTAGATGCCCCCCAGTAATTTTCTTCCAAATGGTCGAAACTTTTTAAAATTGCTCGTGCAAATCTGGGTAGCAAAAAAGGGCGTAGCCGCTCATCACAATGCGCTTACACCCCTACTTGACAAGACGTAGGGGACTCGAACTATAAAAAAACCTGCTTTTCTTCCATTTGGGAGATATAAGGCATTTTTTCACCGTCTCTTTAACTACCTACCTATGAATTTATTTTTATACTAATTAGAATGTTATTGTAGACGAAACCATAATTTCAAATAAAATTAGCTAAACATAATATTCTGGTTGATTATAATAACTCACTCCAAACCGAATTTTAGGAAACTTTTTATATAGGAAGAAACCTTACCTTAAAACTACTTAATATGATTTAAGCAAAAAATTGCGGATCCTTCGGACAATTAGAAACAAAAACTTTTAACTCTATTTTTTCTTCTCATCAGTCGTTTTTTCTCTCCGTTATATAAAATTTTGTGCACAACTAGGACTGCTTTCACTTATTAATGCTTCCACTAGGTTAATGAAGGTTTTACGAATACATATTTACCAGTATTGTGTTTTTGTTCAGTGAAATACAAGGAATTTTAAAATTGGATTGTTTTGGATTATTTTGTAAACATTGTATAACCAACCTCACTTTTAAACGAGAATAAAACACACTTCAAGCCAAGCTTAAAATAAGTAAATTCATTCATTTTCATTTTCCCTTTCCTCTGTCCAATATATTAATAGTCAATGACTGGATGAAAGATGTTTTTGCACTGTTGCCATGTTATTTTTATCTAAATTTAACGTAATTTAAAAGATTACCAAACATTCTCTATAGTAAGGGCCATAGTTATTATGCAGCATTGCTTTTATGGCGCTCATAGTTGCCGCTTTTGTTGTACTTCTGGGAAGCACGCGTCCACGAGCGTACGCTCTTCATTTTGAAAATTATTTAATTCATTGCACTTTAACGTTTTGTACCTCAGCAGACTGCTCTTTTAACATTGATCTCGTTCATAAGTGAGGATTGCACAACATGGAACAGCACAGTTAGTAGAGTTTATAACTTCATACATTATTACAATAGGTATTCAGATAATTATAATTATAATTATTCTTTTGAATCTGTCAAAGTTTATTATATTCTTCTTTTTCAAATTAATATCCATTTTATGAACAAAATAGTTTCGATTATTTAGTTAGTCAGAACATATTTGTAGGTGTAGGTATTGATAATATTGATATAATTAATATTGATTTTTATTTATACTAAATGAATAATTTAAATGCTATGACGCGGTATTTGTCATTCCTTCTACAATTCCTTGCGAGAACACATTTCCTAAAGATCTACATTTACTTACTCCACAGAGTAATTGGTAGATGCGGAATTTGAATTTTCAACTGACAGATACTCTGTTGTAATGGCAATAATTGGCGTTGCGTTGGTAACCAAACATTGATAATTAAATAATAAAACTGTCATGTTAACTATAGAGGTCATACAACAATTCACGAAGTTATATTTATTTTTGTATTATTTCTTGAATATGAGCAATAATGGACAGAGATTTTGAGTCTCAATTTATTTTTCTGCACTTAAACTAAAAACCAATACACAGTTCCTTCTTTCTCGGAGACAGTGCGTATGTTGTTTTTTTTTATTCAAAACGAAATATTCTTGGACCGCAACAACCTCAGTTCAACAGCCAATACCTAGGTTCCAAGCTAATACGAGTGTTGATGTATATTTAATACTCATCATTGGTAACATCCCCCTGAGAAGAAGAATAAAGTAAGTATTTGACTTAAGTCCTCTGAAGATGGACTATTATGAGTATATTATTATGATTACATTGCCGTATATAGCCAAAGCGGAGAATCCTCAGGAGAATCTTATACATAACTGGCAAAAATACTGAGACATCTACTCGAAATTGTTTTTTTCTAAAAGTGTTAAATGAATATATAAAATGCGAAGGCAGTATACCTGCCTATCTATCAAAAATGATAGCCACATTCCCTAATAGATAAATAAAGCCTTGATAAATAAAGTCATCAATAAAGTAGCAATAAATAAAATTTTATTAACAAGCACTACGACATTCATTTTACCTACCTGTTTAAATAAAGGATGTGTTCAAACAATATTTATATAATGTAAAAGCAATACCTACCCTACAAGCATTGCAATATTCAGTCTATACGTTATAGAAACATCAAAAAAGTATTACTTTTTGACATTTTAACAGAGAACAGAACCTCAATTATTTTTGTCTAGAAATCCTGAGAATAGAAATGTCAATTTCCTTTCGATTTTAATATTTTTATATGAACCTGTGCCACTGCTTGCATTGAGCTGACAACTCTGTCAATTTTTTACCCATTTAAAATGCATTGCCCTATGCTACCCACACTGCATATTATCTATGGCCATTACTATAGAAAGAGTTTATTGACGTATCTGTCTACTATTTTAAATGTAACTATACCTTATTTTTAAAACTAAGAGGTGTAAACTACAAACTATCATTTACACCATTAAAAGTCCCCAGATTAAATCAAATTTTTTTTGCGACAAATTTAAATTAGAACAATGATTATTATTATCAAGAATTTTTTTTGGTAATTATTTACATCCGCGGCTTCTAAGTTTCATCAATTTTTTCGAGACCGAGGAGCGAATTAGGGGTGCTGGGTGGGTAAGAAGCTAAAAACAGCCATTGCAAACTAATATTAAGGTCACATCTAAGGCCTCTTTGACACTACGGTCGAATTTCTATTTTTTTCACTTTCAGGGCAAGGAAAATCTTCGAGATTAACAGTAGCACGGTTTTTATTTTGAATTTTGCATTTATTTTGCATTTATATTCCAAAAATCGCAACATCAATCCCTGTGGTCTTTTCACGATATGAATAAGCGGATATATTGCAAAGTACGTGCCTGTATTCGTTTCGAGGCGCTTCCTTTATTCTCAAGTGGATACATCCCGTAGACTCGATGTATTATTATCTTCGCATCTGCCAGGACCGCAGTCTCTCCGCACTCTCAAAACCGTGTTATTAGGCCGTTTTGTGGCTTTCCCTTCCATTTGCAAAGCGTATGCATACCTTCCTGGTGTTACTATAGGTATGTTCTCCACCCCTATACAGGGTGTCCGGTAAGTACCTCCTAATCTCTCGGGAGCATACAGGGGAGGTCAAAAAAAACCTAGTCTGTCATAAAAAAAAAATTCCTAAAGGGTCCCCAAACGGAGATATGAAGCCCTAAAAGGTGCCCCGCAATTTACTTTTTTGGCTCTAACTTTTGAACCGACCTGTATAATTGGATGAAATTTAGATACTTTATAGAGGCCACAAAGAGCCATCAGGCCATATTAAAGTCGATGTTTGACGTCGTCAGGGAAGTCAGGAACGGACTTACCATCATACTCGTTGAGTCAAAATTTTGACAGGTGTCACTTTACAGAGCTAAAAACTTTTTTTTTTTTTTGAATAGTCTAATACTTCATCTTTAAAAAAGGTGCTCTTAATTTCTTTCGGTAAAACAGACGGATTTCGAGATAAATCGGTTTTTAGGAATGCGAAACACTAAAAAGTTACTAATGCTAAACACAAACTGGTAAAAATCAGGTTCTTGTTGATAAACCTACCTACATAATGGATTGCTATTGACGGAACTTGGTCAAAACTCGCATAAAAGTCGATTTATCTTGAGAACCGCTAGTTTTATCGAAATAAATTAAGAGTACCTTTTGTGAAGATGAATGATTAGTGTATTTAAAAATTAAGTTTTCAGCTCTGTAAAATGACACCTGTCAAAACTTTGACACAATGAGTGTGGTGGTAAAACTGTTCCTGACTTCCTTGAGGACGTCAAACATCTACTCTGATATGGCTTAATGAGTCTTTATGGCCTCTATAAAAAATAAAATTTCATCAAATTATGCAGGTCGATTCAAAAGTTAGAGCCGAAAAAGTAAATTGCGGGGGGCACACTTTTAGGGCTCCATATCTCCGTTTGGGGACACTTTATGAAATTTTTTTTAATGACAGACTAGGTTTTTTTTGACCTCCCCTGTATGCTCCCGAGAGATTAGGAGGTACTTACCGAACACCCTATATAGGTGCCATAGTGAAACTGTAGGAGCCGCGGATGTAAATAATGACCTTTTTTTAAATTTAATTAAATGATATTTTTCAAAATTTTATTCTTGTTTTTCGGAAGAAATAATGGTGTTCACCAAAGATCTCAAAGAAGTAATCATATTGTGATCATATTGATATCAGTCTGTATAAAAATGTTACTTTTCGAATTAAAATTGATTAAATTGATTAAGGGTAAAATTAAAAATATTTTTTTGAATATACAGGGTATTATACAGGGTTTGCCTTATTTCAGAGCTCACTGTACGTATCTCCTAAAGGCTCAGAGATACAGGGTCGGTTAAATTAGCGAAAAGTTGCTCTATTTTTTGGCCATCTCGAATCTCTGGAATCTAGTTGGCTGTGAAAATGTCATGATAATAGCTCTTAACGGCTTATGAAAGCCTACAAAAATTATTTATTAAGCTCTAGTAATAAAAAAAGATACGGGAAAAATAAGGAATCTCGATTTTTCAGTTTTTTCTGGATATTTCAGGAACCACAAAATAGAGAAACGCTTTCTCTAATTTCTTGTATCTCTTAGCGTTTTGGAGATACCCATGGTGAGGTCTGAAATAAGGGTCACTCTGTATTTCTGTTTTCCTTGATTATTTTTAGATATCGATTGCTACGAAAAAACAATACGGCGACCACAAGAAAAAAAAGTTTACTATCATGACGCAAAATCTAAAGTGCTTAGATTATTTTTGATAGCGACAGTAGATATAATTATTATAAAATATGACGAATTTTAGTTTTTCCCTAAAACTCTTGAATAGGTATATTCAGGGACATGAAAATAAGAAATTACTTTTGCTTTATGTAAAAATACGGTCAATTAAAAATATGTACACATGTAGTGAACTCTAAAACTTAAAAAATTCAAATACAAAAACTGTTACAATAAATCGGAGATATGAACTTTTTTCATGAGATAACTACAAAAATGTACTTGCATGCATTAATGTATTATATTCGTGTTTGTTCTCAGAAATACATTCAAGTATATTGACTTACCTCAAATAATTTCAAATGTCACTTTTTTTCCAATCTCCAAACAATAAAAATAACAATATTATTGGTGAACCTTGATTTCTTGTTGTTGATCCAAATGAAACGGTATGCTCAGTTCACAACTGTATATAGACACGTTATCAACGTGCCTATATGTCTAATCTCGGTTTATGTATGTATTTACTAGATACAAGCACATTGTCCTGCATTATCTGCATTATATTATTTAATATACCTAGGCATCTCTCATATCATATTCGCGACAACTATGCGTCATCAGATGTGGGCTGGGCGATTTTGCCTAAGTTGGCAACAAAATATTGAAACATTTTTCATTTACTCTTCAAAATATACAAAACATTAAAGGAACATTGAGTAGTCAATTTCGAAATAAGACTAAAATTTTAATTTTGGCGAACAGTTGAATAAATTTAAAAGTCACAAATTAAAAATATATTTTCTACTATCCTTTACCATTAGGTATTAAATATTCAAGAAGCGTCCGAGTATTTGAAAAGCCTGCATTTATTAAACCACAAACATATCTCCGGAAAAGCTTAGAAAAAAAGATACAGGGTGCTGATTTTTTTTTTCAGTTCTCGCCTCATAACGTAGAAATTTCTCAATATCTTAATTTTATACCAAGAGGTTAATTATAATTTAGAGCATACAAAATGGATAAAAACATGTCTCAAAAAATTCATCAGTGGCGTAGATAAAGGGTATAGACCCCTTTTTCGACCAACAGCTTCTACGCCCATGGACTTACAAGACCTTTCTTATCAGCGTTGGATTCCCGGAAGTTTTCTTACAAAAAAAGGTATAATGGGCGGAGAAGTTGTTGGGAGAAAAAGGGGTCATATAGCCTGTATCTACGCCACTAATGATTTTTGTCACCCATGTTTTTCTTCGTTTTGTGTTCTCTAAATTGTAATAAAAAATAACCTCTTGGTTTAAAATTAAAAATTGAGAAATGCGGAAGTTATGTATATACCTATCTTTTTTCTAAGCTTTTCCGGATGTTTATGAGAACTTTTATTCCTTATAAAAAAGTCTTCTATAAACTGGTGAAGTGCTGCTACAAAAAGCTTACTCACCCTGTACTTATAATAATTTCTCCGTACCTACCACTGATACGAAACGTTCATTGTTTTGCTAACTTTAATACATAAGTACCTATTTGATAATCTTATCTGTACCTTGATGCATTCTGTGTCATATTTATTGTAGAGACACTGATAACATGAGTGTTTCCCCGAAATTCGTCGTGGGCACGTCTAATTATTATTTCAGATCGAATTATCATCATTGGTAAACAGTTTTCAAGTAGGCTGACACATTTACGAACGGTTAACGTCCCGGAGTAATAAAGTGGCGTCTGAACTAATAAAAAGTACATGTAGCTATAATAATTAATACACAGATAGGTAGGTACAATAACATCATAGGAATTGGAATGAATTAAAAAATAGTATATTATTTTATACGGAGGGAAAGTGACACTTTTCATGGCGCGCTCGTGTTTATCAGCCGAACGAAGTGAGGCTGATAATAGAGAGCAAGCCATGAAAAGTCACTTTTCCTCCAAATAAAATATACTATTTTTTCTTCAAACGTGGGCAAATTTAAGCAAGAACATCATTTTTAATTGAAGGAAAGCGAATTTTCAAAAGGTTTGGACTGGTATAAGTAGGTGAATATGGAGTATGGGCTGCTTCTATAGAAACGCGGCGCTGTCAAATTGACACTGTCATCAACGTCAGTGAACATCGAGAAATTATTATTGAAATTATTAAAGAAAAATAATAAAATAATAATTATGTAACTAAACTAGGTACTAATCATCGCAAAATCAAAATTAAAAACGTTATAAAAGTTTGTAAGTAAGTTATAAAATTAATGATAACATCTACCTACCTCTTGCTAGACCCTGCTTGGTCAATTTTTTCATTTTCTGTTAATGATGATGCCAGTCAGTCAGAAGTTGAATGTTAAATATGTAGGTCATTGTAGGTAGGTACCAATAACTGTAATACCTACCTAATAATAAAAATATAAGATGTTGGATTCCTTTATGTACCTAGGTATATGGTTATAATTATTATCCTTGTGTTCAATATTCAAACTTCAATACGGAATAATAATTATTTTTGTTTACCTCGCAATAACCCAACTTTTTTCTGACGTTTGAACCGACTGAGCCGAGCACGAGCTCGACTCGACTGAAGCCGACTGTCGACCGTCCGGCTTCGGGTATAATTATGACGTTTCACAGAATTACTTCGTTTCGGTGTAGATTTTCCAAAGATTATGTTTGATTAATACCAAATTCCTTTTAACCTTATTAGATAATAATAAACTAGAGAGTTTTCATATCTTAGGTTGAATTTTATTGATGAATATACGGGCCTACATTAATAAAATTTCAATAGTTGATTCTTAATACAGGTATGTGTTTGTATGTTGATGTTGCTATGGCACCACTTTAGCTCCGGCGGAGGTAAAGTGTTGCTTGGCAACACTTTAGCTCCGGCGGAGGAAAAGTGAAACTTTGAGACCGGCGACTGAGTCGAGTAATGTCTGATTTACTGACGTTTGAAGAAAAAAACTATTTTTTAAGTCATAAAAAGGATATTTTTACTACCTGCCTACACTATTATAATAATTTATAGCATGGCATAAAAGTGTCACTTTATATGCTAATAAGTCAGATAAAGTACTTAAAGTAGTTACTTTAACTGCCTAACCAGAAAAACTGTGGTAATTATGGCGAGAGCACTTTATTTCAAAATATCATGACAAAAAGAGAGGAAAAATTTTTTCAACGAAAGGGTGATATTCTGTGTTAGAGCTTCAGTTGGTAGAATCAAGTTTTTTTTTTATTTGAAAACCTATCTACTGAAAAAGTTATTTTTTGATTTACATATATCTAACCTTTTCCTCCAGATGAACGATATTTCGATAATTCGATAATGATAATTCTACTAAAGCTCAAATATAAGAAAAAATTATTTGAATTTGATTCTCCAATGACCGGGAGCGACTCAATTTTCTAAAAATTAGCTTAATAATTTCATCGCCCACAAATCAACAGATTTCGCCACACAAAAACACATAGCAGGGAGAGAAACAGACAATACATCTCATAATAATGGATCGGTAATTTTATAATGATCAAGCTATGCATCCCAGCAAACACTAGGGCATGCTAAGCACGTAGCATACACATAGCAGTGGTAGCATGTTACATCCCCATTAAAGTGCTCACGATGTTCATGGTAGGTGCTCAAGTACGAGTAATGTCAGCAACCTGCTAGCATTAGCGACACATGTCTGACACTCCACCCATAAACTTCTTGAGCACATTACTGATACACATGTCAGACATGTCTCCTAGACACATTAATGTCATCAACAAGCACACACTATAGACACATGTCTGACACAGCACAGATGAAATATGTTGAGCACATTACTGATACATATGTCTAGCACGAAATGTACACACCTCACATAGACATACTTATTCTTCAGGGTTTTTTCCGGGATATATCCTAGGTAGGTATAGAGTTTGTCCCCGCAGATAAATGAAACGACTCTTATAACAGATAAATAATTTCCATTTTGAATTTTAATTTTTTGCTTGATTAAAGACTTATTTCTAACATTATCATTTTGGCTTTGAAAAATAATCATGGATTGGAAATTAAAAAAAAAACATCTATTTTTCAGTGGAGTAAACTGTCTCTTTCATGTAAATGCAATAAAAAGTTAAGTATTTAAAAAAGTTGTTAAGAATCAACATTTAGGTCTTTAATTATACCAAATTTCATATTTTTGTAAAAAAAATTAAATTTATATAAGTACCTACCTATTTGTAAAATAAACATAAAATAAATGAAAAATCATATTTAGCCTTAAATTTTGGTATAAAGACCTTAAATTGATTCTAAACAACTTTTTAAATAACTTTTTCTCGTATTTGCCAATAAATGACACTTTTTTAATTCACAGAAAACTAGAAAAGTTTTTCAAAATTTCCAAGACATACTTACTTGTTTTTTCACAACGAAAATAGTTAGGTATGTTAGACAATAATAAAAAATCTAATCTAAGACAATAATTAAAAAATAAAAAAAATAATAAGAAAAAGTCTTTGACCAAGCAGAGCTGAACGCCAAAAAATTAAAATTCAAATCGAGAACTTTTTATCTTTTATAAGACTCTTTTCACCTATCCGGGAACACACAGTATAATAAATGATTAATGCACACAAAACATAATAAAAATAATATAATTTATTGAAAAATGTAAAACACTTCTAACATAATAATATGAATATTATTAAACATAAAAACATTTACAAAAATTATAAGAATATACTACATAAATATTTTAGAAAACTCCAACTCGTAAGAATTCAAAATTAAAAGAGCATAAGCAAAATACTGGTATTACAAAAAAAACTATCTAAAGTAAAAAAAAATAAGTACTAATTTATCACATATTTAAAAAAAAAACCAACCGGAAAAAATTGAAACTTAAAAGCGCATAAGAAAGCATGCATTTAAATATTACAAAAATATTGAAAAATTTAAATATAAGTATGTATAAACAAAAATAAAAAATAAAAGCTTATAAAATAATTTTAAAAATTCGAACTTCAGAGAATTCAAACTTAAAATAGCAGGTATAAAAACATAATTAAGACTTACAATAGGAGGTATAAAAAAAACTCAAAATGTAGAAAAGTAGCACAAAAATAATTACTATATTTAGTTCATATTCTTCTTGCTTGAATGAGCTTGCTTTGAGTGATGCAGTCATTTACCACAATACGCAACTTCATAGGGACACTAATTACATCTGAAACAAAAGGTTACTAATTCAGGACAATCAACATTTTTTTTAGATTGAATAGACATTATTGGTTGCAACTTGGTACAGAACTGAAACATATGGTTCAACAAATGCATGAACCTTTACTTGGCATTAAAAAATTACATTAAAGTAAGTACTTTTCTGTACAAAGTTGGAATCAACTTGAAGAAAACATTTGATAATTTTTATTGAACCTTCTTTTTATGTTGAATTTTTGTTTTCTAATTTATTTGGGTTCAAAGCTCTTCGATAAAAATATTATTTTTTTCAAAAGATTAAAAAAAAATAATTAAAAAAAAATATATTAAAATTAAAATAATTATAAAAGGTATTTTACGATCAATTTTATTGTAATGATTATACTTTTTTAAAGTATTATTTTTAAGTTTTTTACATTTTTATACATTTTATGAGTGAACAAGGGACCAATAATCAGCCCCGAAACGTCTCAATTTTTTATAAAAATCTTTTGGAAAAATAATATTTTTATCGAAGAACCTAACCCCAGATAAATTTAGAAGAAAAAAAAATCAACTTAAAGAATACAAGCACCCAAAATACAAAAACACTGAATGAAACAATATTCTACGAAAAAAAAAACGAGAGTACAGACAGTTATTAATAATTACAATAAGTAAAGAATAATTTCTTCATGTTTGATATTAGGCAACCTGCACCGAGTGAATTTTCATAAAAAAAGTTTATTCCTGCAAATATATACATCAGGGTCGTAATACCTACAATTTAAAACCATTTTGGATTTACTACACAATTAAAAATTTTCTATCAAAGCTGAAGTTTTTACTTAAGAACGCCCTATATTTGTTTTTGATAATTCTATTCTTACTCAAACCAACTTGTTTAATGTAGGAAACGTGAATTAAAAAAAAAAAAGTTTTTTAACCTGGAAATTACACAAAATTTTCAAATTTTATCTCTAGAACTTAACTATTTGAAAAAATCATTTGCAAATATGTAATTTCTTTGAAAATGCAAATTTTGAAAACTCAAAAAAGGATAGATTGTTCACATACCTTTTATATCTGTGCCAATCAATGTGGTACTATTACACAGTGTTATTTCTTTGTATATCAGCCAAGAATACTGCACAGCAAATCATCTTCAAAAATTCAATAAAACCAAATCGTAGGTACCTACACAGGTAGGTAGTATTTGGGGCGGTTAGTTATTGGCGATCATGTATATTTACCCTGTAAATAAATTGTCTTAAGTAAAAGTCCATCAATAAAATTACAGATATAACAACTTACCTTAACAGACGGGAAGAGGAAATTAAATTAAAATATCTTCTGTCTTTACTTGCTATTGAAGAAAAAAATAATAACACAGCTAACACTGCTAACAGTCACTTAGTGAAAACATGCGCGAATTAACACACAAATTACTTTTAGATGGTGTTATTCTGATATTTGATCGGTGAAACTTGGATAAAACTTAGGTGATTCGAATACAGGAACTCTCAAACTTGGAACACTGACACAGAGACATAAACGACATACACTGGCTGTGAGTTGTGAGTGGTCTGACGCCAGTTACCACATAAAACACAAAGGACAAAGGTATGCCTCGTTATAGTGTGCGGGAGACATCGCCGAGATGTGTTGTACTGGTGCTACTGTTACAACGCCAAATATGTCTCAAGAGGATGTGTCAGACACATCAGATGCACGTAGACAAGAGACATCCTTTTCGCACTCAGAGGCGATATGCACAACATGTAACATGTCACAGAATGTTTGCTGGGATTCTGCAGCTTCAATAGTGTATTCTTGGTTGCCAGTAAAAGAATAAAATCAACATTTTTAAAAATTATTATTAAAATTAAATATTCGCTAACAATGCCTAATTACTTCACCAAATATAAGAAATCAATCAATGTTAATTTTGCACCTTGGTGGATATAACCTACATTTATCCCACTTCACCTTAGAAGGGTATTAAAGGCAAACTACAATACATACCTACTTATTAGAGGTTTATTATTAAGAAGTAGCTCGCTCTTATACTCCACGTACTTACTTAACTTAATGTGAAGTAATATTTTAATGTAAATTTCCATTTCGAATTCTCAAAGTTGATGGTTTAGAGGTAGTTGAGGCAAACTTCAACTCTGAATACTCTGAAAATAAAGGACCTGATAGTTAACCAACTCTCTGGCATAGGACGTCTCGGGTAAGCTGAAATTAACGGTTCAAGTGTTTTAGTGAATTGTTTGGTCAGCGTCGGACTAAAATAATAATTACATTAAAATGTCATCATAGCAGTCCGTTTCCTTCTCTCTACTGAATAACGCTTGAATAATTAGAGGACCTTTCTGGATGACTCTTGCTAATAATTTGCAAAAAAAGCGATTTTATAATACACTATTTGTAGCTGAGACCCGCGCCACTCATTGATAGGCGGTAATAATCATATGGATATGGAAACATGGCATTTTCTGTTAGACTATACAGATGTCCCTTATTTCAGAGCTCACCATCATAGTTATCTCCTAAACGCTAAGAGATACAGGGTCGTTTAAATTAGAGAAAAGATGCGCAGTTTTGTGGCCATCTCGAATTCGTCAAGACATAAAGATGTCTGTGACTGTTCCAGAAATATCCTGAAAAACTGAAAAATCGAGATTTCTGATTTTGGTCATATCTTTGTTATTATTGGAAATTGATAAGTAATTTGTTGCCGGCTTACACAATCCGTTAAGGGGTATCCATCTGACGTTTCAAAAATTTTCAAAGTCAACTAGATCCCAGAGTTTTCATAGTCAACTTTTGTTTTTCTTATGGCCGCCATATTGTATTTTCATGTTATTCTGTATTAAAAAAATTAAGGACGTCAAAAATCACTCCATTCATAAAAAAGTTCAAAATTTCCTTCTTCTTTTTTCGAAAAAACAGAACGTTTTTTCACCGAATGATAGTAAATATACCGGCCCTCTATCCATGTCAGCATTTAGGTTTATATCACGCATGGCATTTGACTTTGACATGTAAAATATAAACAGTTCAACATTTCTGTTGATCTCACCATTCTCTCGTCCATACGGTCAACCTTACCACATTTCACAGCACTATAAAAAAGTAACGTTTTCACATTCGTGAAAAAAAGATTTGAAGTTATGGCTTGAAAAACTTATTAAAAAAGGATAATATTTAAAACAAAAATAGGAGTCTCTCTGCAACATGAGCAAAGTAATGCCGATAATTTCATCTCGAATGCTAGCCTTCAGTTCCACAAGTGCTGCTAGAGGGTTCTCAAAGGCTTGGGATTTCAGACATCCCCAAATCGCGAAGTCAAACCCGGCTAAACGGTGTTGCCAAATCCGGAGATACCGTGCGGCCGGGAAAATGTGCTCAGTTCAATATCGACAGAATACACTTAATGCACTGTTTCCAAAGTTTCTGGTCCAATTATCTTGGGTTATGACATCGTCATAATGGCCAGAGGTAAATTTGAAGGTACTCTCTGCGACATTATACAGAGAGGGTTAAATATAACCCTGAAATGGTGCCAGAAAGTAGGACTAAACATCAACCCTACAAAAACAACACTTGTACCATTCACAAGACGACTCAGGTTTCCAAAAATCAAAGCCATACGCTTGAGCGAAATGGATTTACACTGGAAAGAAGAAGTTAAATTTCTAGGAGTAACACTAGACAAAAAACTACTGTGGAACCATCACCTGGACAAAACAGTAAGGAAAGTCACTACCGTACTCATGGTGTGCAGAAGAATGGTTAGCAGAACATGGGCCTGTAACCCACACATTCTGCGCTGGATGTACACCATGCTAGTGAGGCCTATCATCACATACGGAGCGGTTACTTGGTACAAGAGAACTAAGCTAGCAACAGCAAGGACAAAACTTGAGAAGATCCAGAGACTGTGTCTATGCATCACAGGAGGAATGAGAACCTGTGCAACCGCTGCGTTGGAAGTAATCCTGGATCTGACACCACTACGTTTGGTGATAGAGAGAAGAGCTGCAGAAGCTCTACTTAAGATGTCAAGAGTAGGAATCAGGAGTGTACGGCGAACCATTGAGGATCGACCCTTGGGTGGCTGTGAGGGTCTCCTGACACTGCCAAAAGACAAAACTATCAAGAAATTCAGTTTCGAGAGGAACTTCATCACGAAACTGTCTACGAAAAAGGAATGGAACAACACTTCCAACTGTACTCAAAGAAGGTACGATCAAACGGTACACAGACGGCTCTAAAACCGTCGAGAGAACCGGGGCAAGAATCTATGGGCCACGCACCATGTACTCCAAATCAATGGGAAAATCTCCAACCATACTACAAGCGGAATTACATGCAATAAAAGTATGTGCCCAAAGAAACCTCGACACAAACTACAAAAACAAAGAAATAGAAATATTGGCGGATAGTCAAGCAGCCATAAAGACACTGAGCTCTTCGACCATCAGCTCCAATATGGCTTGGGAGTGCCTAGGAAAACTTAACGAATTAGGCAAGAAAAGGAGCATCGACACCCTTCATAGGACCAGAACCATTCTGTGGCTTCGAAGATTCTTTCTTCAAGGCAGAACTCCAAAAGGAAGAAGAAAAACTGTGAGAGACCCATTGGAGGAACCTCTCAGGGTGCAGGGAACTTACCCGACCTTGATCCTCTCAAAATCCTGAAGTTTCTCAAGGAAACGGACTTGGAGAGGGTGCTTCACTAAAGGGATTCCACACCAGGCGAAGCACAGTAGAGGGGATACAATAGATCTTTCAGGCCGCAGTAACTTGATCACCCTCAAGATACAAATACAAATACAATACAATTATCTTGGGTTCTGCGCACCTCAGAAATAACAATTTTGTTTGTTAATAGCTCTAGCTTCAAGAGAGTCTGCCTCATCAGCCATCAATCAACCATTCCTGAATCTCCTGCCATATCTCCAGATATTTGACCATGCACTGAAATAAGAAATTTCAACAAAGAAAAATATGCATATATTTCTTAATAATTTTTGCGATAATAACCTTTCACATACAAGCAGTACTTCCCGAGATACATGATTTCATCCTTTAAATTGAAGATGGAGTCCATCCTTTTGCGGAATCCGAAGGGAGAAACTTAACTGAAGGGTCATAAAGACATCCTATGATACCTATGAAAATTTCATTAAAATTCTAATTAACATGCACAATCAAAACATGTATTTGACTGGACTAGAATAGTATAAGAATTGTTATGTCATCATGATTACCTCCATTTGAAGAAAATTTCCCAGAATTTTTAATTGGTATGATATCTACATTTTTCATGCAATTTTAATTATAAAAGAAGAACAAAAATGCAGACAAATATTTCCACCTTTTTACTTTTAAAGTTATAAAGAAAGTTACAAGACGTTCTATTGTCAATATTCCCACGACAAAGGATGTAATTTTCGTTTTTTACATCCGTCTTCGGAATCACTGAACAAACAAAATGTGCAAGGAAATTGGAAGAAGACCTATGAATTGTTGATTCTTAGTTTAGGCAAATAAAAAAGTGTTTGGTCTCGTCCGAGGTCTCGTCGAAATAAAATTCGGTATAAAGAAAGATACATTATTTATTTTTGATAATATGTGCTATGTGCTATATAGGTATATTATGTACGAGTACCTATATAAAATTTAATTATGCCGTCAACTTTTATTTTGATTAATGTTTTAAATAATAATCACATTTAGTTAAAATTCTTGAAAGTTTATTGCTCTGAAAGCAGTTATTTGCACGTTTCCTCTCTTTAAAAAAAACAGAAGGTACATGAGGTCTTAAGAAAAATATCAAAAGAAAAAGGAATAAAATAGACTTCCTATTCCTAACTGCAGTGAAGGCAGAAATACCAAAAGCGCCAAGTAGCAAGAAGCCAAGCGCTTGACTGCTCGGGAACAGCTAATAAAACAGATTTTGTCGTTTATTGGAAGGCAATAACATTTTATATTTATCCTCAATGATTGGTACTTTCCAATTTCTCTGAACAGATGGAGATTTGGGAGATGTGGGCTGTTGAATTAATAATGCACCACCAATCTTGTAATGCCTCTCGTAACGTAGGCATTCTGTCCCGATAGTCCAATCAAATTAGTCCTAAACGTCCCAATAATTTAAAACGGGAAACTACTCAACAAAGTAACGTCTCATTATCATACGTCCCATTTTGTGTAGTTCAGATTTACGGCATTTTTGTTTTATTAGTAATTATAATTGAAAAATTTGTAAAAATTCAGGTTTTCCAGTATAAACGTCTAAATTGTGGCAAAAGTAAAAAACTTGCAGAAAATTTACAGAGGGACATTTTTTAGACAATTAAATTCCCTATAACAAAAGTTCAGGAGGAATAACATGAAAAATATATGTTTTTTTCATAAAGCATCAAAATTTCAGGAACAAAAAGGATTCCCAGAAGCAGCGCTCCCCGATTATTTACGGTTTCCGTATTATTCGATATGTATTTTATAATTTTTGAAATAAGTGTTGCCTACATTCGATACATTCGATAACGTGCATTTGGTAATTATTATTATTGCAGGTCACAATACTGAAATATTTTATGAAAATTTATGAAGAAGAAACCTTCAACTTTTCATGTTAGCCTCCATCAGGGATTCTTTATACGGATTTAAATTGCCTATCAAAAAGATCCTGTGGAAATTTGCGGCAGCACGTTGCTTCATGTTGCCAGACATTCATGTCGGAAAAGCCGTTTTTTCTTAATTTTGCAACTTAAGTTGTTGATAAATCAAAAAATGCCGCAAATCTGAACCCCACAAAAGGGAAGAAGTATATCATAGGGGGCCTTAATTTATCGAGGGGCGTAAGTCGTTTACAGTTTTAAATTATTCGGACCTTCACCATTGGGACTAGGCTAATTTAGCTGGACTACGGAGTCTAATATGAGATCAGAATTAGGACTATAAAGAGCTAAAATATAGCCAGTATGATTACGTTTGCAACTGAACAAACTATTTCCTAAATCGTAAAAACAAAAAGGTAATTAACATTCCTCCAAGACCTTTTCTTAAATGTTACACTAAATGTTTTCAAAGCTAAAAGTAATTTTTTATTTAAATCTTGACAGAAATATTGTCAAATTTCTGAACTAAGAAACATCTTAAAAGGTACCTAAATTAAAACGAAATCCCCGCAAATGTCGACGAAGCAAGAAAAAAATTACATGTCTGAGAACTATAACCTACTTGATTACAAATTATTTTGATTTCTCAAATAAAGGAAACTATAGGTACGTAGTCCAAGAGACGGCTGTAGAAAATATGTCACAAGGTGGACGAACGCGAAAAATATGAATGATCGTTTAGATTCTAATTAAGAGGGAACGCAAAGCTTTCCTGCGAAAATCTTGCCGAAACATTGGTTTTTCAAATTGTTCATTTGATAAACAATTGCAGAACAGTTTTTGAGCGGTGCACAGAAAATGAAATCACCATGTTCTAGGGAATAGCGAGACGAATTCAACCAATAAGATTGCAATTTGGGGTTATGCAATCTACCCCAAATTTGTATTTTCGACCTTGTTTATGTATTATTATCATTTTGATTTCTTTGACTTCCAAACGCAGGCATATTTTTTGACTGATCCTTTCTGTTTATTAACGGACTCATATTTTCTTGTACTCACTTGAAACTTGTTGACTGTCTCTGAACTTAACGCTTTTGCTTGACCTTCTGCCAACAAAGGATATGCCTGCGTTCGGAAGTCAAAGGAATCAAAACGATAATAACACATAACAGACCTAACGGATAGTCTAGCTAAGAAACTATCATGAAATTACAGTTAAGGAAAAGTAAATTAGACTGAAAGGTATGACATTGACAGATAATAAGGGTAAAAATCTGGAATAGTATCTTCTTTAACTTCAGGAAGAAAAGAACCCGTTTCAACTCAGTTGAATGCATTTTTTATGTCAGTTTTCAGGATGACTTCAGCATTTGATTCTTTGAAGGATACTCGTGCCTATGTCCTAACGAAATGAACTGCTTGGATGGCATGTTGGCTGACAACATGTCATTCATCTTTTGTCTAGCAACGCCTAGTAGGGGCTTTACCTACTTCATGCACACCGGGGGGCACTGCACTCATTTTTGGCATGCATTATGGCTGTCTGGGGTGTATCCTATGGCGCAAGCCGAACCCACCGTGCCTTTTATTTTATTTTTATTTTATTTCATTATTAATTCTATCTATTATATCCCGGTGTATCCTGTACCCTGGTCCTTCGTCTAGATTTCGAACGAGGTTTTCGGCCATACAAGCCGACCTATTAAAACTCCCAATTAACATCAAACCGCAGCCGATTGGTACTCCATTAAAGAGAACCATTCAATGACTGCAATTGGTCGAATTCCTTCATCTTTTTTTTTTCTAAAGTAACAAAGAGAAGAACCGAATAGGAAAGGAGATAACTCCTTGCCTTTAATGGCATTATATTTCAAAAACTTGTTACGTAAAGACGTTGGCCAATGTCTCTTGTACAATTATTATTGCTATTGTTTTATTGATATTGTATTATTGTTTTGTTGCTGTTGTTTTTGTTGTTGTAGCTAAATTACGGAAGACTGTTTTGTGATCACTGATGCTGCAGCCAATAGAGTTATTATTCTTCCTTCTGTATTTATCCTTTCCTCGACTTGACTGAACAGTTCAGTGCCTTGTTCAAGGTTCAACAGTCTGTTGACCGGGCGAATTCGTGAAAGTGCCGGGCACTCAAAAAATACATGAAAAGCTGTCTCGTCTTCCTCATTGCAAAGTCTGCAAGGTGGTTCTTCTCTGTAGACGCTGATCTTAAACAGATGTGGTCTTAGATGGTAGTGTCCTGTGGGAATACCCACCACTGTCCTGATATATGTTCAGCTTAGGAGCAATATTTGTTGGTAGTGTTTGGAGATATGTTTCTTTCAACATTAACTTGTCATGGTTGTTTCCTGGTTCATGGTTCCAGTACCTGCGCCACGTACCTTTTTTTTTCTTTTTTGCGATTGCACACACTGGTAAGGGTCCAGTGATGGCCGTTACAGAGTCTTTCCTAGCTAGTTTTAGTCCGCAGTCTCGTTTTAAGCTATCCCCTGATGACCTGGAACCCAAACAAGTGTTACCTTGTTATGTTTAGGCAGATCATTGAGGTCCTCCCAGTATTCCCAAATTAGTTTTGATTTGATTTTTTAGCATCCATGATCCATGAGCCTTTAGGCTAGCCTAACTAACGGAGAGTATGTAGATTTCTCCGCTTCGATAGTTTGCTCTAATACTCTCCCCAACAGATTGCTTAATTAAATGTATTTCGGCTTGTAATCTTGTGGTGTATATTCGCAGGGGCATATACTTCTACATATCTAGGAAACACGCCGGCTCTTGTTTCTGTGTCTGTTTTGAAGTCATTTGTATACCAGACCAGTCCTGTTTTTAGACGTAGGTGTTCCATTCGCTTCCATACTTCCGAGACAATTAAGACCTTACATATTGTTTTCTCAAATGTAATCTTACGACTCATATAATATCATCACAGAGCATAGACTAATGTATCAGTAATGATTCTAGATGTTCGGGAGTACCCTACTAGTCCGGGTGCTTCTTCGTGTCTCGTTTTTAATTTAAATGTTAAAAGGCAGCAGGTCAAGTAATGCCTCCAAGGCTGCTGTTGATGGTGTGCTAAGCAGAATGCTAATATGGGTCTTATCACAGCTATGTACAGCCAGTATACCGTGCATGGTTTATTAAGACCCCACGTTTTGACAAAGGACCTTCTACAGGCAACCATTTTATTTGCTTTTAATCTAGTACCTTCTACAGGTGCAGAAGTTTTAGGTAAATTTTGCACCTAAGACAATAACCCGAGCAATAACCAGACATTGCAGGAGGCACTCTTTTTAGTGAAAGGTGCCAGCGCGGTCGAGAAAGCCGTCCGCTATACCAAGTCTCATAATAGCAAGGGAGATATAAGACTTCACCCTGCAGACATCCTTTGGCAACGTCTCACCAAACCTTAATGCATAATCTTTCCTACCTTCCAGCAAAGCCTTCCCTTCAGCCACCTAATTTGAAGGAAGTAGGTGTTATCAAGTGCCCTCTCAAATTCAAGAAACCTCACCACTGATTTGTACACTTTTACTCTCAATTCTGAGTCTTGAAACCTGTTCATCAGAAATAACAGAGTTCTTAAATATCTAACTATCTTAATATTATGGAAACTGTATTATAGCGGATGGATGTGGATGTATCGATTTCCACCGTCAGCAATTGTATTTTCTGCCACGCGACAATGCGTTTTTGAAAAGGTTGCTCTGTCTTAATTGTGCTTAATTAATTAGTTATATAAATTCTAATAAATTGATGTGTTATTACATGAAACGCGAAATGGTTCGCTTATTAAGAGGCCGTGGATGAAGAGAAAGATCAAATAATGTAACACATTACACCTGTATAGGACTAAATTAGAAAATATTTTTCTACTAAATGAACATTCATGATAATTTTCAAATTAATAATAAATTTCGATTAAAAATATGTATAATAAAAAATACAGCAGCGATAATATGAAAGCTACGAAAGCTCTTTTCTGCAATCTTTAATGTGCCGAAACAAAAATAGAAAAAAGCCTAATTAATAGAATAAAACGAATATTATATCTTTCCAAGAATAATATTCGAATAAAACCACATTCTGTGGTCTATGGTTAGATTTTATAACATTAGTAAAGTATTAAAGTAAAAAACGTCCGCGTCTGCGAAGAGATGAGTTTCTATGCGATAAAACACGTCTGATAAATTTCAAGTCTTATCAACTGTCTAGAATAAAAACTTGGTTACTATTTAAATTCATATGCCCAGAAAGGCACAAATTAACATTTTATGTAAATTTAATATAATCATGAGTGCATCACGTTCATAGTAAAACTTTCCCGTTCTTTTAAATCTTGAAACGCAGCATGGAAATACCTCTTCGTATAAGGTTAACATAATCACTTATGCCTTAACGTGTCGTCTGACTGCTGAGCTATTCATTACAACCTGAAAAGACGGAGGAGGCTGACAGCGGTAATTAGGAAATTCCAGCGAAAGAATACTAACTATCCGTTAAATCAAAAGATACAAATTTAAAAATTTTCTATTCCAGGTCCGAAATGTTAAAAAAAAATTGCAGAAAAATGCTGCATTTTGCCATCATCCCTGCTTGATTTCGAGCTTTCATCGTAACTTAGATAATAAAACAACAACATAGTGGAAGTGAAAGAAAAACTTTCGTAACGTATTGTAAGTAAAACTTACGTCCACAGCCTTAGTAACTTTAGTTGTATAAAAAATAAAAGAATAACATGTATTTTACTACAGAGAACGCAAAAAAGAATACAATACTTAATAGTCCAAGATCCCAGAGCGATCAGACATAACTTATTTTCACATAGATGAAACCTTATGTTCTCAGTAGCGTCACATGTGCTTAGAATACCTGCGTGCATGTGGAAGCTTTCCGCGTGACACCTGGGCAGGTACCAGGTGTGAAAGGTAACTGAAAATAATGGTTACTTAACTTAAATTTACATGGCTAATTTTTATATATATTTTGTAGAATATTGTTGTAAAGTCGAATCATAAGCGTCAGACACTTTTCATGGGCCAAAACTTTTGTCAGACGCTTTAAAGCTCCACAAAAAATAACTTAACTTTACTTATTTTTACATGTCTGATTTTTAAATATGTTGTTAAGACAATTATTATTAAGCTGTGTTTAATTAGTCAGACAAAACTGAGTGACCAAATACCTACCCCTTAAATATAAAAATTATGCAGCCGTGAGTATGAGCGCGAGAGCACTATGCGCATGACTAATTAAACACAACTTAATAATAATTGTCTTAACAACATATTTAAAAATCAGACATGTAAAAATAAGTAAAGTTAAGTTATTTTTTGTGGAGCTTTAAAGCGTCTGACAAAAGTTTTGGCCCATGAAAAGTGTCTGACGCTTATGATACGACTTTACAATAATATTCTACAAAAAATATATAAAAATTAGCCATGTAAATTTAAGTTAAATAACCATTATTTTCAGTTACCTTTCACACCTGGTACCTGCCCAGGTGTCACGGGGAAAGCTTCCACATGCATGCAGGTATTCTAAGCACATGTGACGCTACTGAGAACATAAGGTTTCATCTATGTGAAAATAAGTTATGTCTGATCGCTCTGGGATCTTACTCTATAACCAAAAACCATATTTTATCCAAATCAAAAATTAAATGAAAGCTCACCCATACTTTGGAAACTTTTCAACCAAGATTAATTCTCAATTCTCTACAACTAACAGTACGAGCTACGTCATAATTCTTCATTTTTATCATTTATGGATTATGAGCAAAATTATGGATTATTGTTGAATGCAAAACAAAAATTATCTAAATTGCAAAAATCTAAGAATTTATACAGTTCTTTAGTGTGTTACAGTGTGTTACAATTAGAACAGTATTTAGTTATACACACTAAACTGTTCTGATTGTAATTTTATTTATACATAGTTTGTGTAAAAAAAGTGTTTCAGGAGGAAAGGGAAATATTTAAGGTGGTAAAATTCACTTACTTCGTCCCTGATAAAGTAATATAGGTGCATATACATAGGTACTTGCCATATTATCGTTCATAATAATAATAATAATAAAGTCTATTCACAGTTTTAAAACAGTTGTAAATAAATACATATTTATTTAGGTATTTAAAACAGTTGTAACCACGGTGTAAGATACGCAAGTGAGCGAACGAAATATGTATTTTAACAGTAAAAGAAGGGATGAAACCATGATAGTCAGTATATGAGAGAGTCACGCCAGCTGGGCTCTGACCTCTTACCCTCACACGTGCAAAATTACCACTATCAGGATGTCATGCTACTCTATTTTATTTTTTTCTAAATAAGTGATAAGCAAAAATGGATAGAAAGTGTGTTTTGCCTAATTGTAGAAGTTGATGCGATGAAACTACCACATTGATTAGCATACTAAAATTTAAATATTAATAAAATTAGCGTTGCGTCCCGCTTTTCATTTTTTACTTTCATTTCAATCCTGTCCTTTTCCGTGTCTTTCCTTGTGTGTACTTTTGCAAAAGATCGGGTGTTTTACTGGTAATCTACCCACAACAACTGCAAAATTGGATTAAACAATCCACAACAAGGACAGTCGTAGGACCTTTCGTCTTTCGCAGGAAGAGAAGACAGGATCAACGCAGAAAATATTGCGCACTTTTTCCTTTGTAGAGTACGCAGACAGTTTTGACTCCGTCCCGATCATACCGGGAGGTCTACATTTACGTGGCCTTCCGCGTCTCCGCAATTGTACCTAGGTACATACCTACGCATTTATAATATCCGCAATTAATCGCAGTTAAACGCAAAGACAATTAATAGTTAATACCTGCATCACCGCAACCACTGAACTATCAAGAAGTTATCCAATTCGACAAGCAACGCAACTTACTTCAAAAACGTAAGTCACACGCTTTCATTTTTTTTTTTTTTAAAGGGGGAGCATCGGTCTTCACTATGTAGTTAAGAAAAAGTCGCTCCACACCGGTAATATGGGTTTGGAGCCTCTTGCTCATACACCCAGCCTCAAGTATGCCAAATAAATAGTAGAAAGGACAGCACAAACACCCAGAGCCTTCACCGAGAATCGAACTCAGTTCGCCAGGTCCAGTGATTCAGCAGACCGCCCACTGAACCACTCGGCCACCGGTGTGCTCACGCTTTCATTTATTACTCCGCATTTCCTAATTTATCTAATTATTGATTGGTCATCAGACCCATATTCTCACTACTGCATTTTCTTAATTAAACGCAACAATTAGAAAAAAAAAGAGCATACGTTTATCAGTGAATATGCACGAATAATTTACGCTAGCGCTTGCCCGAGTGAAGGGCTCGGCAGAACAAAACAATGCAACGGACTGCGACCAGACACCTGGGTGACGTGACTATATCTGCTCGCGCTGAGAGCTCTAATCCCAACACCTTATTTATCTTACACCGTGGTTGTAACATAAATAAGGAGTTGGAAAAATAGCAAGCTTAGGTATATGAATTTTTCGACTCAGATGAAAATGTATTACCTATCCAAATAAATTTTTCCTGAATTCAACTGGGACATCCTGTATATAGTAGGTAATTACCTGCACACATAATAGCAAAGGGGGTTTTAATTACATTGCATGTTGATCTTTGGGTTTTAATTAATAGCTGTTTGTGAGTGTTTTTAAAATCAAGTTCATCAGATGTATGTTACAAATGAGCAACTCTTTTATATACATTTGCTTTAACCATATTTGTCTTTCTGTATAGTCCGGGTGTAGAAGGTTTTTTCACTCGAACCCAAAAATAATCCCGCCGAACGTTCCTGATAATAGGAGTATATTTCAGGGGCGTTCACAGTATGTTTTCAAAAGCGTTCTTCCATAAAATCGGTGTTTTGTCTTTCGCAAATGCGGCTATTTGGTGAAAAAAAAAGTAAAAAGTGGCCCAAACATGGAAAATATTGCCCATAAATGGGTTTTTGCTGTTTTCCAAATAATTCGCAACCCGTTGCGGATTTCGGTAGACGGTTTGAGGGATCGAAAGATCATAAATACATGTCTGTCTAGCATAGTTTTGCGAGAAATCCCCAAAAAATCGCCTATTTTTGAGAATTTTGGATTTCCCATTTTTTAAAGAATTTTCTTGATGAAATAGTCAAAGGTCGAATTGATACGACACGCTAAAAGATGAATGAGAGAGAGAAATGCTGGACTCGCCCTTCTCTCGCGTCAATAGTCAATACAGGGTGTTTACTGTAAGCTTGGCCAAACTTCAGGGGTGATTCTTTAAGTGATTATAACTATAAGACAAAAATTCTAATAAACATAGGTCCTAAAATGCATATTTTTCAAGATACCTACAGGGTGTTACTTACATGTTTCTTAAAAATTGTCTTCTTAGAGAATATTTTAAATATAATTTACCCAATATTGTTGACATTTGGCAGTTTCATTTGCTGTAGCAAGGGCCTAATTTATCCCTAACTTGAATGAAATCATCCCCATATTGAGTACATTTCTTAACATCTAAAATCAAGGAACTTTTTTCTCTATGTTTCTTGGTTGGTTCAGGGATATGCAATTAAGTGGATTCTATGTTTTATTTCAAAAACTGATCTAGATACGACAAAAATTCATGGAAAAAAAACAAAAGTTGTATTTTCAATTGCTCAATATGAAAAAAAAATAATTCAAGAAAAATCCATTGGCGTACTTTTTGTTTAAGTTTTTTGAAAATAATATTCGTTGAGGTGCTCCCGGACGTCATGCACTGGGCTTGATAATTTTATTCCAGTTCGGGCTAAATTAGCCCCTTTGCTACAGCAAATGAAATGCCAAATTTCAACAAAATTGTGTAAAAAAATTTAGATATTTTTAAAAAATACGATTTTTTAATAAAAGTGTAACACCCTGACCTATGTTTATATGAAATTTTCGTCTTACAGTCTTTTTCTTTTGGTTTTCGTCTTTTGTCAATTGCTTTTCCTTATTTGTCAAATGCTTTTCCCATTTATTAAACGTCAGTGCGTGATTTTTCGATTGAAATTCCTCTTTTGTCCAATTAGATTCCTTTTATATCAAATGCTTTTCGAATATTATGATACTCTGTCACTGCAAGTAAATGAGAAAAGCAATTGACATAAAGTGAAACTGATTTGACATAAAAGGAAATTGATTGATAAATCAATGACTATGATCATTAATAGATAGAAAAATAAGAAACTCATTTGACAAATAAGGAAAAGCAATTGACAAAAGAGGAAAACCAAAAGCAAAAGACTGTATAATCAATCAAAAGCATCACTTCCTTAAGTTTCCTCAAGCTTACAATAAACAGCCTGTATACAAAAAATAAAGCGGAGTCGTTTTTTTAGAGAAATATGGAGTACGTAATGTTGCTTGTGTATAGTCGATCTCTTCGTTAGAGTGGTCTCTCCTACCCTTCACACATAGCAAAGTATCAAATCTAAATTAAAATCTAAAGAAACTTCGATGGAAAAATTATCAAAATCGTTTTTTTGAGGGTTCAAGTGTCGATTTTCAATATTTTGCAAATTTTTTATTCTGGTAACTTAGCAACTAATTTTGCCTTCAAATTAGTGGTATCAGGAATTTATTTTGGAAATTGCCAATTGCTGGAAATTTCCCTAAAAGCCAGAAGAACGAAATAGCTTTGAGGATATGAATGAAAAACTTTTTTACAACTTCAACGTACGAATATAACAAAACCTAAGTAATTTAGGACATATTTTTACAGGAACTTTTATTAGATATACAGTATGTCCCCGGATCGATTTTAAAAGAGGAAAAACTTTTTTGTTTTTGATTTCTCAGAAAATTTCACTCTTGATGATCTGGCCTGCTTGATTTCAAATCCCCAAAACAAAAGTTACTTTTTAGGTAACTCGAACGGTTCTTGAGATAATATAATTTTTCTTCAATAATTGGACTTAAATTTTTTTTCGTAATTTTTAGACGTAAGCTTGGTAAGATGATTTCATTGAAAAACAACACTGACAGCAGTTGTCAAATCTAAAAAATCACTTGAACTGCAAATTAATCTACTGTATGCTATAATGTTGACTTTACAACAAAGAATTTATCTAATTCAATGTTACGGAACTGGGAAAGCTCGCATTGAAATCTGTGCAGAAAAAGGAGGAGCATTATTCGAATAGAAAATTAATAGTTGTCCTTTTTGAGAATTTCATTTCATGTTACGATTATTTGAATTTCTTCAGAAAAAATTAAATTACACATGAAAAAAATTCCAATTATTAAAGAAAAATTATATTATCTCAAGAACCGTTTGAGTTACCTAAAAAGTAACTTTTGTTTTGGTGATTTGAAATCAAGCAGGCCAGATCAAGAGTGAAATTTTCTGAGAAATCAAAAACAAAAAAGTTTTTCCTTTTTTAAAGACGATCCGGGGACATGTATGTATAATGTGGGTGTATAAAATAATGTATAAAATGATTATAAGTAACATGTGAATACATCAACTTGATGGTGTAAAAAAAAAATGACTGAGAACTAATACCTAGCTAATACCTAACATAAACTAATTGACAGTATGATTCATTACCTGTACGTAATAGGTATACTGTTCTAAAACTTGAACCGATGCAGCAACCAACATCATAGAAAAGTCACATAGAGAGATGAAGGCTTCACCTTAACATTAGTTGGTGAACAAAAAACGTTAATGATATAATATAATTTTCAGCTATGAAGGTCACGTAACTGTAAGAATGAGCGGTATTGCAGAATACCAAACACGGCGCTGCTAAAAATCAGGTGTTATTAGAAAAATACAGCTGTACTATCATTCATTATAAACAGAATGTAATATGAAAAATAGAACAATTAAACAGAAGACATTTATCATTTTACCAGTTCCGCTTGTTAAATATTCAAAAATCAATGAGTGTACACAATGTATGAATATATTTAGTATTCAGGTGACTATGGTTAAACTTGCTTCTCTAAATAGAAAATTTAAATTTTATTAATGAATTTGAAATATCTGACTTCCTAAATTACCTTAATGATGTTTTACGTTTTGTGCTATGTTTATGTTTAAATGAGAAAACATAAATTTAACTATCTAAGAGTAGCTTAATTTGAATTAATTTTTCTCATGGGTTATATGATATTTTAAGTTGATTAAATAGTTTGGAAAATAATAAATTAGGTATAATTTCCCATATGTAAAATTGGCCTCTGACAAATTGTAAATACTCGTTTTAATTAGATGGGCTGTTTCTAATACTTACAAAACTTTGATTAGAAGCCATAAGGCATTCGTTGCATTGCAATGAATTAATCAACTCATTGATTAACACCGCTGGACGAACAACCGATCCATATCCAATCTTATTCCACCTGCACGATTTATGAAGTTAATTTAGATAATTAATTATTTATGGAAAAGCCATTTTTCAAAATAAATGTACAAAGTTGATTAAATCAAAAATAAGGAAGCTGGCTATAAGCTGAAATAAAATGGTACCTACCCAACAATAACAGGCAAATGTGTTTACTTATAGTATTTTATGTTTGTGCCCTCACTGAATCATTGTTATGTTGCAGGTACTGTGGGGATAACACGGGTGAGAACTTCAAGCCATCTCCCTAATTGAAATTTAGGGCTCATAAACTTCAAGCATACTTTTGCAAAGGACTAGACTTTGATTTGTTAATATTTTAGAAGTTTCCTAAAGCGCTGCTGTAGGGATACGGAAATACGTATATTGACTGTTAGGTATTTGCTTTTAAATTCTTCTGAAGGTGGGTTTTTTGGCAGGAGATTTTTTGGCAGACCGATTTCCTATTCATATAGGCGTACAAAGAGAACTAGTTACAAAACTTGTATCATGATCGGCGAAAGCAAAACAAGTCACCACTAGCGCCTGTTTGCTGTCAAGAATAAAAATATTAGCTAGCAGCCAACCTTAAAGAAGTCATAATTCTCAAGAGTGACTATAAAATAAGTAAAAAAGTAAAGTACTTATACAGGGTGTCATGAGGAACTTTACAAACTTCTACCATATCTACCGTAGAGTCCTTTATTAAGAGGAATAATATGAACCTTACAAAGTGTCTCTGTTAATATACAGAGTGATTTGTGAATTGTGAAACATATTTATTTGGCTATATCTACACGGACGGATCATTAGATGGGTGTTCTCTAAACTTAGAAATTTTTGGACCGGCTTAAGAAAAATTGGAAGAGTTCGTACTAACAAGTTCAGACTGTATGCGATTTAAGAAAATTAATTATTGATTTTCACAACACACAAATAGACAATGAAAACTGTGTATGAGAAAAAAATTGTTAATTAAAGCATTGTTAACTTAGGCAGAAGATACTTGTTTTCGTTAAAATATCTTCAATTCATAACATTTATTTCAAATTATAATAATATTGTGGTGGCCTTTCAGTTTTGGTTAGATTCGAGCGTTTAGGGTGAACTTCTTAGTACGAACTCTCCTCAGAGTTCGAAATAAATTTTTCTTAAACCCGTCCTGGAATTTCGAAGTTTAAAAAACACCGATTTGAGATTTACAAAATTTGAAAAAATCTCGGAAAAAATCAGTTCATAGAAAATTATTCACTGATATGTAGTCTTAACGTAATAAAACATTTCTAATAATTGTTTATGAACTTCTGTCCAATTTAATTGAGTAGTTTGATTTATAATTCAGTGTACAAAAATTTTCAGGGCGAACTTTTGTTTAAAAATTAAAAATTGAAAAATAATTTACCTCAGTCCTGGAAATTACTTAAAGTGACAGCAAACTATGTAATAAGCAATTTTAACTAAGGTGTACTTCTTTTAGTTAAAATATCTGCAATTCATAATCATAACGTTTATTTTAAATTTATTACAATATTATGTGATAATGATGGCTTTTCAGTTTTGGTCAGATTCGATTATTTATAAAAAATAACATGAAAGTGTGACAAAGTGTCACTACATTTTCAAAAATCGTATACAGGGTGAACTTGTACGAACTCTTCCAATCAATTTTTCTTAAGCCGGTATTGGAATTTCTTAGTTTAGCGAACGCCGATCGAATGCTAGATATAGCAGCGAGGATAGCAGTGTACAGTTTCTGCAAAAAAAAATAGAAAATTCTAATGATCCGTATAGATATTATAATCAAACGAAGATTTTTATAGATGAAGTTTGTAAAGTTCCTCATGACTCATCCTGTATATAGTATCGTAAAGTTGTAATTCTAATGATGCAGCGACCCTCAAATTAGGATTTCAATCTTTGAAATGTGAAGAAATGCCCTTAATTACCTAAAATGTTTCTCTTGAATTAAATCGATTTGTTTCTTGCACTTTAAGGAAGCACTTTGTTTCTATTCATTAATTTTTTGTCATAAATTAGAGTATAGTAATTAGAGTACAGTAAATGAGAAATATGTACGTTAGGTACATCCATGGAAGAATTTTTGTTTCGAAGATAATGGGGTTAAATCTAAAATATAATGTCGGATATTTTCTTATAAAGTCGCAAAAAAATGTAAACTTTAGAAGTTTCAACTTTTCCCTTTTTTCTCTTAAAAATGTAATTTTAAAATTGAAATATCTTGAATGCAATAATAGTTTTATACACTTCCCAGAGTACTTCCCACAAGTAACGAATAAATTCAATAAAATCGTTGCCAAATATAAAAAAATGAATATGCAAAAACACATTGGCCGTTACTTTTATATTAATATCCCAGGAAAGTTATTTTCAAGATCCCACCCCCAAGGGGCAGCAACCATCTTTCAAAATTCAAATGGCCCGCACTTCCTGTAACATCTTGATTAATATATGTTTTTATACATAACACAGCAAAAGTATTGTCGAAAAGTGTAGTAAAGTTAATTATTCAAATTTAATGTTCAAAATGTTGTTCGTTAACAGCAAGATAATGTTCCAATTTTGGCACAAAGGCTTGCGAGATATTACTTACCATTTCCGGGATGATCGAGCCGATTTCTTGACGAAATCTTTCCTTAACGCCTCAATATACGCAGATCTACTAAAATAAACTTGAGATTTTAAGTAACGCAGAGGAAATGGAGAAATAATCCAAAGGCGTTAAATCTAGCGATCTTGCTGGGCATTCTGGAGGACCCCAATTGCCAATTAACCGACAAGAAATCGAGATGCTCACAAACTGGCGTGCATAAAGTACGAAACCAGAACTGCAAACCGTTCGTCGATAGAATGCGAGGTTCCAAAGTCTTGTTGGAACCAAATTCCATGATTGGGTGAATGATCTTCTGCACTAGCAAACAATACTCCAAGTTGGGAATTAGATCATCACGGAAAAAGTTTAGGTAACCACCCAGCGTTCCCTTGAAGAAGTATGTTTCAATAATTTAAGAGCTATACCAGCCCATACATTAACTTTTTGGAGATGCTGTGTATGTTCATTTCTATCCTCCAATACGAATTTTGAGTTTCTCACTAACGGTACCATTTATTAAACAAAATGTTGCCTCATCGCAAAAGACGATATTTTCATTATTAATTAATAAAAGATTTGTATTGAAAAGTTCCATCATTCTCAGTAGATATGCGTCAAATAGTCGTAAACAGTGTTTCTCGCCATGGGTATCTCAAAGTATCGGACACATAAGAACTGTCACTGCTGCCTAATTAGGTTCTCCCAACTCTAGTCCAAGCGCAATGAAATTGATGTAATGTAAACAATATGACGTTAGTGACATTTAAGCATTATTGATTTACTGAAGGCCCGTCTTTTTTCAAAGGGAAGTTTAAGTAAAAAAAAAAATGCCAAATAAATAACTGAAGTTTGGTTAGTTATTTATATTGTTCAAATTAATTAAAAGCGCTCAAGTAAAAGCGAAAAACTTCTATACTTGAAAGTTATTTTCGCAATGGGATTAATAATCTTCATGGGATTTGGAAGTTCTCTTTAGATCTGCCTGGAATAATTATCATGATTGCCCAAGAAAAACTTCTAGTTCTCATCAAACTGAGTGCTTGGATGGAAATTTCTGTAGGTTTACAAGCTTCATCAAAAGGTGCTCACTTTTGTCCTTATCCTGTGATATAGCAGTGAAAGTATACCTACTCCGAGACATTCCTGGCAGGTAAAATTTTTGTCAACAATTTTCCCGAAATTTACAGTGTTTTCACTTCAAAAAATCACTTTACAGGGACTTTTTTCAGGTTTAGCATGGCTTAAAATATCATGTATAGATAAGTTCCCAGAGTTACCGAACAAGGATTTATTGGTTTGATAACTTCCGAAGCAACCGATTTAGTGAAAGAAATCTGTGAAGATCGACTTATCTGTCGTAATACACCGATACCCTAGCCAGACAGATTTTACAGCTTAAATGTGATTTCTTTCTATGCATTCACATCAAAGACTCGATATTTTGTGCGAGACTGTTTACGAAGTCAAGTCAAGTAATCGAGAGAAGTTTCTCGGGATGTTGTGTCCTGTCAGTAATCCCACTTTAGGGTCCTTAAGGTCCACTCACAACTGGTTAAAGCCTAGGCGATTCCAGTCATGTGGTGGACAAGCCAACCTTACGTCCAAGATCGTGGGGACCGGGCAACGTGGTGCCACTTGTGAGTACCACGGCTAACAAGGCTCTGACAAAACATGGCACAGACCGTAAACCGCTAGGTGGCACAACGACCCCCGAGGTATATCACTGTCGTGACCTGCCTCGGGGTAGTGACGCCAGGGGCACGGGGGCTTGGCTTAACCGCCTGTCTGCGTGGATGAGGACCACTATAAAAACCTCCCCAAATCCACGGTATTGTGCGCGCCAAGGGATGCATGGTCGAGGGGGAGCTCGGCAACTAGCGACAAACCTCGGGGAACCTGGCGCACCCCGTTGTATGTAGCCTGCTGCGTCATGGGGGTTATGGCGCAGTACCTTTATTTCCCCCAGTTCTCGTGGGACCAAAATGGAAACCAAAGAAAAAACAAAACAAACAACTGAGGGACCTCCACAAGAAGGAACCTCAGAACTTAGCATGGATGCACAGGATGTGGCAGGCCCCCAGAGCCATGCCACCCTGGAACCTATGCAAGTTGAAACACACAGCTGTGCGGACTCGCAGGGAAGTAGCAGTGCTACAAGACCAGCGAGTACGACAGCTGAACAAAAAACGGCCTCAGGGGCCCTAATACAAACCCCGAGACCTAAGCTGTCGGGTGCACAGCGTAGAAAGCTGGCAGTTGAATTCGCGAAAGCCGCTGGGGTACCAATCAAACCCAGAAGGCCGCGGACAAACCGCCAGCGGAAAAACCCTGATGGAGAGGCGGGACCCAGCAGAGCGTCAAACTCTGCATCACAGGGAACTGCCACCCCATCTGTAAAAAGGCCAAGGTCAGTGGTAAGTACTCCATCCCCAGCGATGAGTGCAACCAAAGTCCTGGCCAAAAAGCCAAAGCACGAAGGGGAGACTGTGACCTCCGAGCCTGGCGCATCCTCGCAGGGTGCTACTGGCTCCGGAGTAAGCTACAGTCAAGCCCTGACGGCTTTCAAAATGGCGGTGGTAATGGAAAGTTACCCCGAAGAGCGGCTGGATCAACACCAGGCAAAACTGGTCCAGCAATCCATCATGGAGCAGGTGATGGGGGGCGTGCCTGGACTGGGGCCACAATTCAAGAGCACCAGGTTTGAGAAGGGCGTGGTCTTCATCACCTGCGCCAATGAAAAATCTAAGAGGTGGCTGGTGGACTTGGTACCGAAGCTACGACCTTGGGATGGGGCCGCACTACGTGTGGGCCCGTCCAGAGAAGTGGTGAAAGCCACTAAGGTCGTGGTCTTCATTCCTGCAGACACACCAGGCCTCGAGGAACCAACAAAAGCCTTTCGTCTGTTGGAAAACCAGAATCTGGGCATTAAAACAGACGAATGGTCTATCATCAAACAGCACAGGGAGAGGGACGGTAAGGGTACCACACTTGTGCTGTGGATTGATGAAGAGTCTCTGAAGGCTCTCGCCGGAAGGGGGTACAAAGCGTACCTCGGTTTCGGTGAGGTAACCTTCAGAGTGATGGGAGGAAAGAACACACCCTGCAATGCTGCGGGCTCTCCAGATCAACCTGCAGCATAGCAAAGCTGCCTCCGCATCTCTGTGCAGACTTCTAGCTGCCGGAGATGTAGACGTAGCCCTAATTCAAGAACCTTGGCTGGTAGCCGGCCGCGTAGCAGGTTTAGGAGCAGCCAGAGGTAAGATCATTTACAATAGGGCCTACGGTAACAGCAGAACATGCATTTACGTGAAAAACGAACTAAAAGTCCTGGTTATAACACAATTATGTTTCAGGGACTTGACCACAGTAATACTGAAATATCATATGGATGGGGCAGCCAAGGAGCTTGTAGTAGCTTCATTATACCTACCATATGACTCCACCAGTCCTCCTCCGTCACAGGAAATGGAACTACTGGTTAAGTACTGCGAGGACCATAACCTCCAGGTCATCATTGGTGTCGATGCAAACTCCCATCACGCAGTGTGGGGCAGCAGCGACACAAACAACAGAGGTGAGTCACTGTTACAGTTTATGGTATCCAGGAAACTGGAACTTCTGAATAGGGGCAGGGAACCCACCTTTGTAACATCGAGACGGAAAGAAATAATTGACATCACCTTAGCTTCCCCTCGTATCGGCGCCCGGGTAGTCAAGTGGCGTGTATCTGATGAACCGTCTCACTCAGATCACAGATACATTCAGCTGGAAATCAACTCCGTTGATAAGACAGCAGAGCTGTATCGCAATCCACGAAAGACTGACTGGGCGAGGTACAGGGCGGAGCTGAGGGCAAATCTAACCAATGTCAAAAGCAACATTGCATGCATATACGATATCGAGGTAGCTACAGAACAACTCCAAGTAGCCATTACAACCTCATATCACAACAACTGTGCTCAGACACCCCGTCGGAAAGGTGGGGATGTCAGTTGGTGGAACCCCAAACTGGCGGAAATGAGACAGAAAACACGTAAGCTTTTTAACAAAGCTAAGAAAACAGGAAAGTGGGACGAATATAAGACCACCATTACTGAATACAACAAGGAGATCAGATTTGCAAGAAGAGCTGCGTGGAGGAAGCTCTGTCAGGATGTGGAAACGACATCCGAAGGAGCAAGACTCTACAAACTCATGGCAAAAGATCCCCTGAACCCCATTGGTACCTTAAAAAGTAGCAATGGTAATTACACAGAAACCGGGAGGGAAACTCTTAAGGTACTCCTCAGAGCACACTTTCCGGACTGCAATGTAATTGAAGTGGAAGATGGCCTACACAACACTCTGGAAAACCTGAACCACAGGGTTACCAGGGAGGACTGGAGGACATCAAGACACATAATTACATATGAAAAAGTTAAATGGGCCATAAGCTCATTTGAGCCTTACAAGTCACCTGGCCCGGACGGGATCTATCCTGCCCTTTTGGAGCAGGCGAGTGAAGATCTCACGCCGGTGCTTTGCAGGATATTCAGAGCCAGTTTGGCACTTGGTTACATTCCGCTGGCCTGGAGAGAAATAAAAGAGGTTTTTATACCGAAACCTGGACGTAATGACTACGACGAGGCCAAGGCATATAGACCGATTAGTTTGACATCCTTTTTACTAAAAGCGATGGAAAAACTGGTTGAGAAGCATCTCAGGCAAACCTTTCTTACAGAGAGGCCATTAAGCCAGAGGCAACATGCTTTTCAACCAGGTAAATCATGCGAATCAGCTTTGCACCAGCTAGTGATGAGAATTGAAAAATCACTAGACAACAAAGAAATTGCCCTCGGGGCTTTTCTAGACATAGAGGGGGCGTTTGACAACACCTCCTTTAGCTGCATGGTATCGGCTGCTAGAAGACATGGCGTCGACGACACCACAACTAGGTGGCTGAGCGCTATGTTGGAAGGCAGAAGAGTCCAAGCAACTCTGTTTGGCGAGACGATGCGGGTCACCGTCACCAAAGGATGCCCACAGGGCGGAGTCCTATCTCCGTTGCTGTGGGACATGGTGGTGGATGACCTGCTTATCAAGCTAAATAACAAAGGTTATTATACCCAAGGCTATGCGGATGACATAGTCATACTGGTCATGGGGAAATACACTAAAACCATCTCAGAGCTCATGCAAGGGGCTCTGAATATCGTGGAGCAATGGTGCCTCGGGGCGAAGCTTCGCGTAAACCCTGTCAAAACGGCACTGGTCCCCTTCACCAAAAGAAGCAAGATGGAGGAATTAACCCCACCCATCTTCTTCAATGAACGGCTGCAGGTGAACGACCGGGTCAAATATCTGGGAATAACCCTGGATGCAAAACTGACCTGGAATCTTCACCTGCAGAAAGCGATAAATAAAAGTAAAATGGCACTGATGGCTTGTAGAAGGTCATTCAGTAAAACATGGGGACTGAAACCACGCATGGTACATTGGCTGTATATTGCCGTGGTCAGGCCCATACTAACATATGGCTGTCTAGTCTGGTGGCCAAAAATCGACCAGAAACAAGCCATTATGAAAATTCAAAGTGTTCAAAGGCTTGCATGCTTAGGCATCACGGGAGCCATGAACACTACATCAACGACAGCACTGGAGGCCATACTTGACCTGCCTCCTCTTGACATTCATATTAAGAGCGAGGCACGATTGGGCGCCTACAGGCTGAAACAAAACAAAAACTGGGACAAACCTGGGAAAACCGGGCATTCCAGAATAACTGATATCATCGCAGATCCTATCCTGGAAATGCAATCCGATGGTATGAGTACTACGATATCATTTGTAAAACCATTCAAAGTTCTAATGGACTGGAAAGAATGGCAACAAATGGAACACCTGTGCCTGAAAAAAGGGCTGGTCTGGTACACTGACGGTTCAAAGACAGGGACAGGTACCGGAGCTGGAGTGCATGGGGTGGTCCCCGGATGCAATATTTACGTGCCACTGGGGACTCATGCCAGCATCTTCCAGGCCGAAATAAATGCAATTAGGCTATGCGTTGGAGAGAATACCAGAAGGAACTATCGAGGTAGGGAAATCTACATCCTCTCCGACAGTCAGGCTAGCCTGAAAGCCCTTGCAGCTTATGAAATCAGATCAAAACTGGTCTGGGAATGCCTGCAAGACCTCATTGACTTAGCCAGGTGTAACGTGGTGACACTAGTTTGGGTTCCGGGTCACCGTGGGACGCCTGGTAATGAGGCTGCAGATCAACTAGCCAAGAAAGGCGCTGGGATAAACTACACTGGGCCCGAACCAGTGTTTGGCATCCCAAAGAACACTGTACGCGGGGCGGTGGCTCAGTGGATAAGAACACAACATAGAGCACACTGGAACCGTACAACAGGAAACAAACATGGTAAGGTGATGATCAAGGAGCCCTCTCAAAACCTTGCCAGACAGATACTGCAACTAAATAGAATGCAGATCAGAACGGTGGTGGGTCTTCTCACAGGACACTGCCACCTAAGAGTACACCTACATAAACTGGGGATATACAGAGAAGACCCAATTTGTAGACTCTGCAATGAAGAAGACGAGACAGCTTCTCATGTGATATTCGAGTGTCCAGCACTCGCACGAACACGCTATGCGGTCCTGGGACCAATCAGTCCCGGGAGCCATCTAGCGGTAAAAACCTTGGTTAGCGGGCTGCTAAACCTTGTCAAAGGAACGGAGCTCTTCTAATCAAGGAGAATCTAAATGTGAGAAATACAATAAGCCCGCTGGCTTCAGTGTTTGGGACCTAATAAACCATCTCTCACATTTAGTTAAAATACCAAATACCAAATACCAATCCCACTTTGATACGATAGTAGTTCTTCAGTTGTCTTCTTTTTAGTGCCTTGATGATTTTTTATGTTTTTTTTTTCTTAACCCATATATTTACTTGACCCCGTGCTGTATTTTTGATAGGTACTCCCAGGGCATGCACTGTTAAAAAAGTATAGAATTGCCTGGTTTTAACTACGGACATCCGGCTCTAAGCTTATCTCGTACATGTTCGAGTTCGCAAAATTTGTTTTAAATACCAGAGAACGGTTTCACGAGCTTCATTGCACAAAATATGAACTTCTTCACGGATCCCACTTCTACTCCAAAGCCAATCATCATTAAAACTCGATTCCTTCGTTCTCAGTTAATCTCATTTTGCTTTGATTTTTTGAATCGCTTAAGACATAAACCACCCAATTCATTTAATTGTGTTTAACAACAACCAAACTGCAGTTTTTTTCTACAATATTCGTTTATAGCTTTAAAACCTGTTCGAATACTGACATTTTTAAGACGGATTTACAAATGACAGAAGAAATGTTACCTGACGTGCAAAGCCTGGTGCAAATCCGTTGGAATAATCTGCCAGATAAGATTTATCCAGCCATTGATAAACTTACCATAATTTGAATACAAAATTTTCCATTGCGTTATTTTTCGAAGACCTGTTTAAATTTTGTTACGTTTTCTCAACTCCTTATTTGAACACATTTTCGTAATTACCTTCGTTATTTATCAACCGACTTAAACGATTTTTTTTTTGTGTTCAAAACGGGTCATATTCTAATAAAGGATATTAAAGTTTTTTAAAAATATATTATGTAGGTATACGTTTTTCAATCTAAGTTTGTAAAAGTTGAGGTCCACTTTTATTCGAAAGGAAATACTGTCCTGTAGAACGTGGTATTAATTGTTTAAATGTTCAGACTATCGTGCGGTGAGAAGGGAATTTTAAGCCCACATTATCCATGAAAATGGAACCTTATATAACAGTGAACAGCTACAGCTATTTCAGAAAAGTTCGTGACCACTGATGGCTGGCGTTGGGAAATAGAAGCTATAACTGAGAAACTTTTTTATTACTTCTGAAGCAAAGCAATACTATTGGTTATAAGGCATGAATTTTAATGATATTAACTTTAGAACTTTGCCGAACTTCAAATGTTTCAGTCTTGGTTGCAATGGCAAAGATTATTACAACCATTGCTTAAAAAGGAATGTCTACATATTTTTAGTGAGTTTTCAGAATTAATAGCCTAAGAACAACCATAAAAAACTACAACAATTGGGAATAAAAAGAGCTTTAAGAAGATACTGTTTTATTGTGTCATTATATTCTACCTATCTACTCCGAACAAAACTAAGAAGTTGGAATCGTTTTTTTTTACATTGTTTTACTTTCATAAGCCAAAATTACCGATGCTCTTTGTAAAGTAAATCTAATCTAACTTGGGTATCTAAATTCTTTAAAAATTCAATTTTATTCAAGTCAACAAAAAAAAAATTACAAAGCTATTGTGTTTTTCTTCAGCTCTTCCTCTTTTGCCAATTGAGTTTCACATTTTTTATTTTATTATTAATGCTTCTCATATGCTTTGAATATTACGAGGAATATTATTATTATTTCTTTTTATTTTTAAAATACTCTTATTACCATAAATAAACAAAGTTCTACACAACGTTGTAACACTTGTAAAATTATAATGACTGAAAAAAAAAGGAAGCATTATTTATGTGTTTGATTCTGTGATTTGTTTTATTTATGTTTTGTAATTGATATTAGAGTCAAGCTTAGGGTTTAGGACCATCCTGTATATCACCTCCTGGATAGTATAGCAATTGTTGTATTTTCTTTCTGTCTTGCTTTTCATTCATTTTCTCTCTTGTTGGACAGTCCATGCTCACCTCCGTATTCAGATTTCTCTTTATCAGTGTTATCTGCAAGAGATAATGGAATTAATAATTTTTATACTAATTGGATATATTCATTTTTGGAGATTTTTCAATTCTCAGTAATTATTAACTAATTACTGCGGGCATAAGAGACCAGAGCAGCTAGTGTTGGCCTTGTGTAACAATTTGTTTCAATTGTACCTTCGGGGATTTAGTAGGCCCACACGAGAATTGGTTCATCGGGTATCCTTGGTTGTTTTAAGGATAGTTTAAGGGAACCATTCCTGTACAGGGATAGAAAAGCTGTTGTTTGTGTCTTCTTATACCACCTAAAGTGCCTAAACAAAACTCCCTAGGAACTAGGGGTAAGTTCGATTGAGCAAAATCTCCATTACAGACCACTGTCTAATATTCTAATTTGTTCTTGTAGAGTTTTTGTTTTCCCTTTTCGTTGAATTTTGGGGAGCTGTCTTACCTCATCTCGAGCTTCGGTGATACTACTCGGGACCGAACACCTGGTACCTGTCCAACCTCCTGGTATCGACCTCGTCTTCACAGAAGGGGCTACTCCTTGTCGGCAGATAGTTGGTCCGGGCCACATCCACTGCGCCCCAGGCCACCGCTTCCCTAGAAGTCTTGTTCGTAAGCGGTCCAGTCGTTCAAGGTAGGAACGTTCCAATTATTTAACCACCGTCAATTCTGCCACTAAAAGTACGACGTTAAAAACTATCCAGTCATACACGGACTACAGTCATTGGGGCCATACTAGCCTCGGGAAGAATTCCGACGTCAGTGATGAACTTGATTTTCCTAATGTTTGTTATTATTTATTAATTTATAAGTATACACCGTTCACATATTAAAAAAGAACTAGGTGGCCATGAACTTTTGTTTTTAGGTTTGCAAAAATGAAAACCCCCTAGATCTCGATTGACAATATCAGCTGATCGAGATATTAAAGGTTAAGTAAAGACTGACATTTGTCAAATCACTCAAAGTGTCTCAGCTGATTAACAGCCATGTTGTCAAATTGAAGTTTTAGTAGTAGGATATCTATCTAGGATGATTTTTTACTCTGATCAATTTTTCTCAAACTGACAAATAAAATTATTAAATTTTTGACATTTTAAATTTCAAAAGAGCAAAATGACGAAAATAATATCTTTAAGATGAATAAATCCGCATTAAGAAAGCATTTCAATGATTATAAGATCCAGAAAGTCCAAACTTGGGCAAACATTTAAGTCATTCTGAAGGTGAAATATATTTGGAATGTAAGTATTGAGTATGTGTATCTGTATCTGCTAAATTGCTGGTAATTACTGTCTCTTATAGTAGTCAGACCGTGCGTGGCATTAGCAAGTATTATTAGACAAGACAAATTTGATATTACACCCTTGGGCAGCCCACATAAAACAGGCACTGATTATGAAATTTTTGTGTTTCCGGAAGATTTGCAATAATCTATTTCCAATACAACCCAATCGAAATGACATGGGGGTATTGTAAACTTCACTACACAAGCACGTAAATTAGCAGCTTCCCTCTAAGGATAAAGTAAAGAATGTATGTCTTGAAGAGCTTTCAAAATGTAAGTACACCTGACATGTGACAAAATTAATATAATCATTGTGAAAAACTTATTTCGGAGGACTGAACGAAACAAATGGACATGGTGAAAATCTTATTAAAATCAGAGCGCTGAAGATGATTCTGATTCTAAGCAGGATGCAGTAGCGGTTATTGATAATGGGGGATAATTTTGGGCCAGAAGCCAGAAGTCCAGAATCTTTGACTGGTTTCCGACACACTACTACGATACCGAATAACCGACGAATTGACGAAAAATATTTTTCATTTACGTACCTATATTTTAATATTTTAATAAACGTACCGATATATTTTAATTACCTGCTATGTATTTATTAAAAGTAAATTAATATAATTGATTCAAGTTTTTTATTTTATATTCAAAAAGTACATTTGTGTATTTTCCTAACTTGGCAAAATTTACATGATAACCATTTTCTCAAACTCTTATGAAAAGCTTAAGATTTTAAGATCTTAGATCCAGCGACATTGCGTTCTAGTTAAAGATTGCAATATGTGACTAAATGATTCAAAATAAAAAGCCCCCAAAGATGTAAATAAAAATATAATAAAAAGAATACCAAAAATATCAAAAATCCATCTGGCAACTATGTCCTGTTCCTTGCCATAAAACTTCAACCTCATAAAAAAGAGACATAACCAAACTCCAGCCAATGATTGACAGCGGTTATACCCAGTGATTTCTATCACCCTACACCATAACCCAATTCTTTTATAATAAGTGAACGGTGTATACTTACCGGTTATTCTATCATCTCAATTAGGCTGATATACCTAGGTAGGTAGATACCTACTCAATGTTGTAAACCATCGAGGTAGCGCTGCTCCGGAGGTATTATTTAATAACAACCGAATTTTATAGTATATAATAGTTGTTATCATAGCGTTCATAGAGAATAAATTGATAAATACAGCCTATAACCTAAGATAATAAAAGCTCTTGTTTTCTCTTCCTTGTTTTGTTTTTTTTTTTGTTTGGCAGGACAGACGATATCGTGGCCTGCCGTAATCGGGGCTTTACCCTATATCACGTAAGAGTCTCTGAGCTCAAATTATTTTCTTTATTTGCATACTTAATTCTATGGATTATTCTATGGTTTTAAGTGACGTAGGTGAAAACCAAACGTTACAACGTGTATCATTAATATACCGACAAACTTTTAGGGGTAGTGGGAGGCGTTGAAACGAATATTTTGTTCTAATAAACATCGTCCAAATGTCGACTGCTTCGTTTTCGAGATACAGGGTGTTAAAATAAAATAAAAAAGCAGTTTTTGGTTGTAACTCGTATAAATTTAATTTTGATGAAACTCAGATTGAACAATAAACGAACAAATCTCTTCAATTTTCAATTCAGGTTTTGTAGATGTCTTTCAGTGGCGTAGACACTCAGGTTTTTTTCCCTTTTTCCTCCCTATCTTTTACGCAAATACAAAACCGTTAACCAATAGCCCCTGCATGTTACTCCTAGAGCAAAAAAGTATTCCTTGTTTTTTTTTCTCATACGACCGTGTTTCAATATGATATGTGAGGTTTCCTCAGGCAATGTCACTAATCATTAGTTTAAGTGTGTCAGATAACTTTTAATGAAATTCATAATAGTTTTGCAATGTAAATGATGGCCCAACATTATCTTAGAAAACTTCAAATATCTCAAAAAAAGTGAGCCGTATAAAAAAAATATGACACTTTTTTGTTCTAAAATGCAATGGCTATTGAATGTCGCTTTTGTGTTAGCAATAAATTAAGTGTCGTAAAAGATAGGGAGGGAAAATGGGTAAAAAGAAAAACCCAGAATATCTACGCCACTGGAAGATATCTACAAAACCTGAACCAGCAAAATTAAAGAGCTTTGTTTGTTTATTGTTCATGTCGAGTGTCATCAAAATCGGTTTAAATTTACACGAGTTATAAGCAAAAACTGTTTTTTTTTTTTTATTTTAACACCCTGTATCTCGAAGACGAAAACGATTTTTGAGCAAATGTTTATGAGGAAAAAAGTTTGTTTCGACGCTCCCTACTACCCCTAAAAGTTTGTCGGTATATTTATGATACACCATGTACCTACCTATAATAAATATTATAAAAGCATGTCGTCTATACAGGGTGTTCTACAAGCTCTATGACAAACTTTGACAGATGGTAGGTTGCTTGATTTTAAACATTTTTTTTTTTAATAAACATGGGTCCGATTCGTTTTTGTTTAGAAGTTACAAGCATTTAAAAAATAGTAATTTTTCAAGTTCAAGGCCCTGTAAAAGGAAAACGGTTCAAGATAGAGGAAAACGGCTTACATGCCCCTATTTTAACTTTTTATGGACTATCCTATGGTATAGAAACATTTGTACTTTCTTTGATTTTTTTAAATGTGGAGAAATCTCAGATTTTTTCAAATTTTTTATCACCCTGTATAAACATTTCATCTACATCATTGGATAGTACATGAAAAGTTAAAATAGGGACATGTAAGCAGTTTTTCTCTATCTTGAACCGTTTTCCTTTTACAGGGCCTTGAACTTGAAAAATTACGATTTTTTAAATGCTTGTAACTTCTAAACAAAAACGAATCGGACCCATGTTTATTAAAAAAAATATGTTTAAAATCAAGCAACCTACCATCTGTCAAAGTTTGTCATAGAGCTTGTAGAACACCCTGTATAAAGTGAGTATTTGACGGAATATGAATTTAATTTCAAAAACCACAGTGACATTTGCCAAATAATGGAAAAATAAATTAATATGACAAATTGTGAAACACAATGATTGACAAAGAGACAAGTAATATAGAAATAATCAATTTTATCACTGAAAAGAATTGTAGAAACAATTAATAATAATGGCCTTGAATATAAAACTGTCCAGATTTACTCATAATAAATAAAAAGTGCCAAAGTATAAAAATATTTTCTCTATTTTCAGGAAACGCTTGGCTGTTTTGCTACAGCAACGTAAAGGGCATAAAGCCAATTCTGTTCTGTATATACAGAGACTTATCGAAATTGCTCTCTACGACTCTCATAGCAGAACTTAGCCCGACTTTTCCCAAGACAAATAAGGAATGTTATTTGTGTAGGCAATCTATGTTGATGTTACAATAGAAGATTGTTTTTAATGCAACGTTATGTCCCATAACTGAAATAACATGGGACTACTAATATTTAACTTGAGCGTTTCCTTTGATACCCGATTTTCTACGTCCTAGATAAATATACAATGAACTACAATAGGACACATGTCATCAAAACAAGTTGCTCAAGATCCAGCATTTATCTTCTAGACTTTGGTCGATATTGCTTAACCGTCAAAACTGTCCACTGTATGAAACAAATTAATTTCCGCTTTGATGGAGACAGTGACATTTCAATGTTGTTATATTTAGGTGCATGTAAGGTGATTTTATAACTGAACAGGTAATAAATGAATGTATAAGTTTGTGTATTGTTGATCGCGTAATAGGTAGGTATAACATGGATTCATATGTACGCAATACTTTTTACACTGTAGTTCCTTCTAGACTTTGAAAATGATAAACTAGAAATTTAACCTCAAATTGAAAAATTCTCGAACGCCTATGAATGCATTCGAGCTTGTGACTTACGTAAAGTTTGAAAAACCGTCTTCTTTCCCGTAAAAAACTGCATCACTTTGTATAATATACATAATTCCAAAGGGTGTGTTTCCCGAGGAATACAACCTCTAACGATAACGCGAATTGATATCTCCGCTCATGCACCGTTCCCAGAGTGTCATAGGAATTGTCCTGCAATTCATGGTACATTTTCAATGAAAAAAAATAAAAAAAGTGTGCGCAGGCGATAGCAAACCAACGAAGTTTGTTATCAAGCTTCGCTGACGTTTACATGTTATGTCTTTGTTTCTCACACTATAACTTATCTTATCAGCATCGGATGTCTGAGCCTCAGCAGACATACGATGATCATGTTTTATAAGCATCTGATCGTTATAACATGAAAAAATCTGGATTTTCAGTTGTCGTGAAAAATTGGTATACACGAAAAGATCCGTCGAACACAGTATGCCTATGAGCTTCACTGACCCAATATACTGACTCCTTTTTGCAGGACTCCTTCTGCATAAAGAGGGAAGAAACCCCAATACATCTCCTGATCGAATGTCGAGAAAGATTCTGCTAAAAGATCCTTTGCCAACGAGTGAAAAAAATTTCTTTTATCATCTTGAGAACCATAAACAAACCTAAATTTCCTACAAAAATTTTAATTAGATGTGTTTTAATCGAATAGTCACCAGAAGGAATAGAAAACGATCTTATTAGTGTAGAATGTAGATGTGTTACGGCCAAACATCGAAAACGCTCACTGAGCGAAAAAAAAACGACCGCAACGCGTTGCGGACGGTGCCGAACGACCAAATACCGAAATGGCATAAATTTTCGCTTTGTGTCCGTTCTTGATGTTGACCACGACGCGTCGTGGACAATGCTCAAACGGCCACGACGCGTTCTGAATGATTTAGAAAGGTCATAAACCGATCTGTCTAGCCTAGGCTTGTCAGTGTCTTTACACAAGAGCAAGACTTTGTCGCTAATATCATTTGACTGCCTCTGAAAGTGACGTATACCAATTTTCAGCTTGATCGCTACTTTGGTTACCGAAGTTTTTACACAATTTTAAATTTCAAATTTTCTTCTTCGAGGTGCCATAACTTCTTGAGGAAGCACTTTTGTACTAAGATATGTTTCTTTTTTGAAGGAGAAGTCATATGCAAGCTTTGCTTGATGCAATCAGAGAGCAACGCGAAACTGCTAGAGCCGGAATGGAGAAGTAAGCTGGAAAAATACTGGCGCTGTCCCGTAAAAAACTTCCTCCTGATGAGATCGGTCAAAATGTCTTAGTCAAAATTCCAGATGTCGACAGAGGGCGGCTTGTCCCTAGGAGTGTTCTATAGCTGTAGTTTTAATAAGTGTTAATGATTCCAGCTTGTATATAAATTGGAAACCAAAGAGGGCGTGCTGGAAAGACTTTATAGTCGTAATTAATTCAACTTCGAAGATTCAAATTTTATAAACGCATTGGATGTTCCAAGTCCATTAAATTTGAGAAAAGCTTCAGCTCTTTCATCTGGATCAAAACAGGAATTTGTAATGTGCCATTGTAATACAAAAAAGTGCAACTGCAGGGCCAATGAGGTGTTTTGCAATTCTAAATGCCACAATAATAGTGCCTGCAAAAACAAGTAAATAGCTTTATCTATAACTGCGAACAATTACCTATTATTGAAGTTTCATGCAACAATAAGCCTACAATAAAGATTTTGAAATTTTCAGTTATTTCTGAAAATTTACTTAACATATTGAAAGCATGGTCGGTTTATGAGCTTTCTAAATCATTCAGAACGCGTCGTGGCCGTTTGAGCATTATCCACGACGCGTCGTGGTCAACAATGGACACAAAGCGAAAATTGATGTAATTTCGGTATTTGGTCGCTCAGCACCGCCCGCAACGCGTTGCGGTCGTTTTTTTCGCTCAGTGAGCGTTTTCGATGTTTGAGCGTAACATATGCATCCCGTACAATGGAATACAATACTCCTCATTCGTCATCTTATAACAAAATTCAATATCAAATTATTTTATTATCAAAAAAAAAAGACCTGAAAGTAAGTGCCACCCATGGCATTAAGCCATTAAGAATACATGTCAACATCCTAAATAAACAATAATTCATCCTTGGCCAAGAAAAATTTATCGCGGATTTTTCGCGCGAAATTGAAGCACCTCGAGATGCATACAACATTTTTTAGACAGCGTTATCGAAATAAGCGAAAAAATCGAAATAAAAACTATAAAAATGACGTAAGGAAATTTTTAATTTAGTCCCAAGTTGATTGTTGCTTTGTTGCTAGGGAAACAAATACAAGATTTCTATACAGTTTACGAAATAATTGTCGCTCTAGATCGTGAAATACTTCACGCACGCTGCCCAGTAGACATAAATAATGTAACATTTTTCATTCGCATATTGATGAAAAAATGTCAGCATTATTATTTCACGGCTGTTTAAAAATAAAAATAAACACGTAAATTAAATATTTGTCATATCTTCACGAATTTATTTAATTGCTTATATTTATTTCAACCACAAAGTTGGGCTTCTTCAGAACTATAATACAATAACAATTGCCTGAAGTTGTTTTCACTGCGATTCTAGGCTCTGAATCAAATCAGAGGCACACAGATGACATCACTGCATACTCTAAAAAAACCTAGAATGGAAAAGTTTCTAGATTGTCAAAATCTACAAACTCGGGGGAGGGGGGGGATTTTTTCTCCGTAAAATGGAAAAGAATCACTTTCGGTAATATTTTTTGAGTTTAAGTGAGTAACTTTCTGACATGGTACGTACGTAGGCGAAAAAAATTGAGTTACTTACATGATTATAATTAAATGACATAGATTGTCACTAATAATTTTGTTTAATTGGAGGTGGGAATTTTCATTAAACAAAAAAAAGGTCAAATCATGCTTGTGTCTAACAAATCATATCTCAGGATAAGATCATAAAAAATATTATTCCCTTAGAAATAAAATTCCAAATATTCAAAATTTCTGTCAGGTTGAAATTTCCATGAATCTACATCATTAAGAAACGGTCCCAAGTCGACTTCATTGAAGTGATTCAGTTATTCTTTAACTAGAGACTTTTCAGTATACACAGAAAAGCGGAAATAATTTTCAGTCGAACTGTAATCATTTCCAAACGACTGGCTACGATCCACTACAATGGTTATTGAACTCTTCATATCGTAGAAATGACCTCGTACAATTTATAGGTCAATTTATAGCAACTGTATTTTGTTTCAAAGAACAACAAACGTTTCAACACATCATTCAAACTGTCCTAATTGATCAGTCATTAGCAGTATTCTTCACACGTTGCGACATCACAGAATATATCGTAAATCTTGTACCATAAGCCATAGGAAGAGATAATTTTCTATATAGGTATATTTAATCATGTGGCAGAGATTTTATCATTTATCCTTCGTTACAAGGATTAATGGTAACTCGGAAAAATATATTGAATTAAGGGTTATGTAATTAATAATGTACCAGATGTACCAGAAAAAAACTAACGATGGTGATTTTTTTAAGAGGGAACATCGGTCTTAACTATGTAGGCAAGACGCAGTCGCTCCACTCTTGTAATTTTGGCTTCGAGATCTAGCTCATATAACATACATATAGCCACACACAATTTTTTTTAATATAAATAGTTTTATAGACGGACACAACACCCAAGGCACGAGTGGGAATTGAACCCACGCGGTGATAGAGCCAACGGTTTTGTTAGTAGGATCTATTCTAACCCGCTGAGCTACTGGCCGTGGTGCATTTAAATCACAATAAAATCTTGATATGTAAAATGATTTTTAATTCTAATAAAATTGCCTCACTTTATTATGCGATACATGATATTTATTTTTCAAGTCCGTAGCGGTTTCGGTCTACTGGATCATCTTAGTTTTAAAAATGTTCATTTGTATATTTTGTTTAGATTTTCGAGCTTGTATTCCATGTTCCCAATTTTTACTTTGTTAAATTGAAATACAACTTGATATTATTTAGTTTATAGCTGACGAACCTACACAAAGGCGAAACTTTGCCTTCACGCTCTTCCTCAATCGCTAGTTTGTCAAAATTATTATACTCATGCCACAATAAGCTGAAATTATCCTTATTTTATTTTATAAAATAAATTATGTATTCTCTAAGCGCCTCAGTCTATAATCAAACACTTGAGTCATTTAACATTATCCCAAATATAACCAAAGCCAAAGCCAAAGAAAATACGAAATATAAAATAAAAATTAGTTGATGCTTCAAAATTACCTGTGACCTGTGACCGATGAAAATTTTCCTGTCTGATAATCTGGGAGAGAGTAGTGAATGTAGATACCTAAATGTTATAAAGTTAAAGTAGGTAGGTATAGGTAGTTACCCCTTACCCACTTCATTGCGGGCGTGATTTAAAACCAATTTTCACAGCACAATATCCCAGTTTGTAAAACTCATCTGCATTTTCCAGGTACAAACCAAGTGCGTTTGTATAGGATTAGATTTTCTTGCTCCAGTAATACCATAAGCAGATTCTAGTCGACCCACCTTTCAACCCACATAATCTGCTTTTGACCTTTTCATCTAATCTTTATGTTATTCGCTCATCCTTCATCAACGTACCTACCTATGTTAATAATTACTCATGTGGGATTACATTTCTTGTAGCAAACAATCAGGAATATTCATTCACTACTGATGAAATTAAATACATTAATTTTTGCTTATACAGGGCGTTTCATAAAAATAAACAGCAAATTGCAGACAGTTCTACACGTCTAATAAAACATGGAAATGTTTTGACTTTTAAAATATTTTACAAGGGAATAGATTGATAACATTATATTAATTCCCCTGGAAATATTTTTGGTAATCACGCTCTTCAGCTTTCGTTCATAGAAATAAGTATCCAGTAGGTAAGCCTAATATTAAATCAAGACTTGATTGGCAGAAGAATTTGAAAACAAAATTGACAAGGACTGGCAACACAATGGACTGACTAGATGTTCCAGCCACTTCTAGAAATAGAAGACTTTACCTGCATGTATGCAGATTTACTGGCACCTGGATCCGAGCCTGGATCTTACTGGCTTCACATGCTCGAGAAGAACCAAATGAGGCTAAACGGGGTTGAACCGTTTCTTTGTTCTTTAGAATTGAAAATACCAAGCAAAGGCAGTAAAGAAAATGCAAATTACCTGGTGAGTGTATAGGTGCGGGTGGCTTGAAGTCGTCCTTCTGGTGTTCGTGCACTGGATTGCTTGAGTTCACTTGCTTTTAACCATCGGTTACCAAGTTGAAGAGAGCGGTTAATTTATTTTTAGTTTTGAAGTATTCGCGAAGTACGAGAGAGAGTTTTTGTTGAGACACGACACGAATCGAGGGTGTTCGTCACTTCAGACTTAAGTCTTAAGACTTAAGTCTTGAGTAGTCGCCCGACCTTTCGTGGCGAGAGTTGAAAAGAGAAGAGAGGGTGGTTAATTTCTTCTCAGTTGTCCAGGGGGATGCGAGAGAGAGAGAGAGAGAGGATAAGGGGAAAAGGATGGATGGTATTGCATTATGCTACCCTTGCTTGCATAAAGACGAGGTTCGTTGTATGCAACCAACTTTACGTGGTAAGTTTAGAACAGGGGTGTTTTAGTTTAGATTTTCATAATACCGGTAAAGGTAGAACACGGTTTAATTTTTTGTAGTAAATTTTGCTCTAAAACGTTTTATTTTAGAGATACAGAGTGTTAAACATCAACCTACTCACTTTGATGTCGAATTGACGAGCAAAACAAACTATGGATAATTTCCAATAACATTTCTGGCGATTTAAACCTGTCTTCGGGACACTCTTTGGCCCGCCAGTTAACTGACTACCAGATATTTTCTCTGGTGGTCGAATATTTGCAAGATATCCTTTAATTTGCTTAATTCCTCTGGACAACCACAGCATTTGGAGGTAGTTATCTAAAGAGAACAACATCCAATTTCCACAAAAATAACTTTCAACTATAATAGTCTTTTACTATTTTCCTCTAACGGAAACGCCCTTTTCTAATTTGATAGGAAACAGAAAAAAAAATTTATTAATAAAACATCGATAATTATTTTTTCCGCTTGATAAAAGATCCTTTAATAAAAATTGAACGATCTTGAAATCACAGTTGTTAAACATCAGTAACGTCATGACCGTCACATTGTTTACAATGATCAGGAACTAAGGATGGGCTAACACAGTTACGGGGCAGAGATAGATCAAGTCGTTACTAAAGATATCCGTGCGAGAAACACTTTTTCAGGATATTTGTTGTATATCTACTGAAATATTTACCTAGACTTATGAATGAAATATTGATGATTGTAAACTTACAACTCGCAGTAAATTACAGTTATTTTGAAATAACCTATAAACGAATAACAGTTACAGTAAGTAACCGTGGCTACGGTTAAATATCTCATATATCCGACCTACCGAAATTAAGTTCCGACAAAACCGATAAATTTCTACAGCCAACTGAGGAAGTGTTACTAACACTCGATACATGAAGCTTGTTGATAATTACAGAAATAATAAATCTTTTATGTAGATTATTAGGTCTAATTTTCTTGCCCTTTTTACAGTATTATTTCGCAGATCATAGTATTCGTCGTAACTGTTACTGTTACTTCTATATTTTCTGAATAAATCTAAAATAAATTAAGAGATATCGAATTGAAAGAACCATGTTTAGAGTAACGTGAAAAGAAAACTCAAAATAAAGTCAAGTAGGTCACACGCACTTTGACGGTTTCACGTATAATAGGTATTCGGAAGCAAACAGACAAGTAGGTAATGAAATAATCGAATAAGCCCTTCATTGACAACATAAGCGTCCGATTATAGTGGCATTATTTTATTGTATTGCCATACGATATCCACAATAATAGAGTCGGTTCGGCAGTCATTATTGCTATAGAAAAGCAACTTCAACACAAATTATTCCTCTGAATTATGCAAGATCCGACTGTAGACTATTGTTACTTAACTTAATTGTACCATTTGAGGAATAATCAGCTGTCATATTATTATAATATATGATTCAGTTGAGAAAATATGGGTTAACATACCCTAAATATAATGTACCCATTGAGCGTTCCGACAAATCCTACACATAAACTTGAAACTTCCATCTCGCTTTTTTGGCATTCTTAAAAAAAGCTTTTTAAAAGCATGTAGTACCTACATTCTTAAATGCTTTAATTTGGCAGTTAGGGAAAGCTTTAATTTTAAACCAAAGCAACTGGACAATCTCTATTGTAAGATAGGAATGCTCTTTATTAGCTTCGTGAAGTAAGCAGGAAAAAATCAGGAAAACTTTTTTTCTACAGCGCATTCGGCTGGATCTTCCTTGACCACGTTTGACAACCAAATCGTGTTCGTTGATGTTGACCACCTTTTGTTTTTGTATGATTGCAAGAAGAAAAATTCCAGGCTAACTTCACAACATATCCAAATTGTGTAACCAATAATATTTTATTGCTCATTCGTTTGACCACATTTGACCACCGAATGAGTTTGTTATTTTTTCGTCCCGGCTAACTTCACGTCTCTCCGAAAGGTAAATGGTTCGAGTCCGGGGGTAGCAAATTTCACTTCCTTTGAACATCCCCTGTTGACGAATGATCAATCGTTGAAATCGTTTGACCACCCAATCGAAAATTTTGAGCAAAAATAAGCATAACAACGAATTCTCGCCGCTCCCGGATAACTTATTCTCAAAATTGTGAAAATATGGTGGCATTTTATTCCTCATTCGTTTGTCCATCCTTTGACAATCGAATAATATTGTTTGACCGCGTCCTGCAAAAAAGATTTTTTTATCATTTTTCCGTCTTGGCTAACTTTACATCTGTCTGTTAGTTAGTTTCCAGGAGCCGAAATTTGCTCATTCCCTGAAGACTGACCTGCCGTTGAAATCGCTTTGAAAAAATTCTTTCGAAAAAAACTTAGATGGAAAACCACGAATTCTTGCCGGTTCCGTGAAACTTCACTACATTTCCAAGTTTCGTAAATAGTGACGTTTTGTTGTGCATTCGTTTGACCATCGCTGGACCACGTCCAGAAAACGTGGACGAATTTTATTCCAGTTTTTTTTTTAACATTTAAATAAACTGATAAGCGAGCCTATAAACTAATAAGTTATTTGGAGGGGGTGGTCAAACGATTTCAACGACTGGTCGTTCGTTTTTAGGGGATGGGTAGTCAAACGTCGGAAGTTGCAGCTCGCAGTAACTTGGCACTCCTAACTTCGAAAAAAATTCAGACGGCATTCTATGGTTTGTGCAACCAAAATTTTCGTTTTTTCACCCTCCAAAAGAAAATCTCGATTTTTTAAATTTTGTCCCAACTCTTTTTCGAACGGTGGCCAAATGAAAATTTTGGTTGGACAAACGTAGACTAATCGTGGACAAACGAATGCCATTTGAATTTTATAAAAATTTGCACTTATAGGGGTGCCAACTTCCCTGAGCTGTAAGTTGCGGCTCCCGGAAACCAATCATTTAGTTTTCAGAGAGGTGTAAAGTTAAGCGAAACAGAAGAAAAAAAAAACATTTTCTTCTGGAAATGGTGAAACAAAACTATTCAGTGTTCAAGTGTGGTCAAACTTTCGTCAAACGAATGAGCAATAAAACGTCACTATTTATACAATTTGGTGAAGTTAGCCGGGATTTTTTTTTTTTTTTTGTAATCACAAAAACAAAAGGTGGTCAAACAAAATTATTCTGTGAAGAAGCGTAATCAAACGATGATCAATCGAACTGAGGCTATAACAAAAAACTCTCCTGATTTTCCAACTTGCTTAACGAATAAGGTCTCCTTGCACTCATGTTGGTCTGGTCTGGAAAATAATGATTATCTTTCCATGCAATAATTATTATTATTATCATGATTAAAATTTGGTTATTGCTGAGGTTACGGCGTTTCCTTTGAGCAATTCTCATGCCTACAGTGCTTCTTTCTCGGCTTCTTTTCTATCCTTCGAAGGGGTTGTAAAGAGATGACCGTTGATGGAAAAGAAAAATTAATGAAAAAGAGGTAAAATTTATCTACTCACCTAAAATCCTCGTAGCAGATAAATTTTTTTATAATAATTATTGTCCTTTTTCACTGAAACTTTTTTTCGTTATTTTGCATCTGTGGGAACACATATATTTTTGTTATAACGTTATAAAATTAGAGAATACTTTTTTGTTCTAAAATGCATGGGCTATTGAATAACGTTTTGGAATTTGCAATAAAACAAAAAGATATGGATGGAAAAAAGGGCTCCAGCCCTGAATATTTACGCCACTGGAAGACATCTACAAAATTATATTTTTTTAACCTTTGACACCCTATGCATGTGTCTTTAAAACGAAATTGTATTTTGAGCTGAAATTTATTTTTTCAATTTTTATTTATGAGTGGAACTTTAAATTTGGCTCTATACCTCTAAAACACCTTGTATAAATAACTTATATTAAGAACAATTTTTTCTGACGTATAGTCTGAAAAAAGCCCGATAATCATTCGTTCGATCAAGCGATCAGCGTTCATGGCGTCAGCGGGTGCATTGCGGGTTTGCGGGAAGGAAAAATGGGAGCTTAGCCTATAATAACTTTCAGCAACTTAAGCCGTTTTAAATTATAAACAAAAGAATACAAGGGCATTATGTATTAAGGTTAGTCATAGCTAATTCCCCAGCTAAATCTAATAAACTTAAAAACAAAAAAAAAGAACTTATTTTATTTTACATCGACTAGTGTATAAAATTTAAATTGCTCTTTTATTACTTGGGTTGATGGTGTCGTTTATAACTCGTGTAACAACGATTTACGATTAATAATAGAGTGGAATTTTTAATTAAGTTTTTTTTCAATAAATAGGAAGGTGATTATAAACAGATTCTAAAATAAGGGTTGGTAAGTTGGCAACATAAAGTTTTAAATAAATAGGTGCGTCGACAGTAAAACGGGATAATGGAATGAATGGAAATAAACAACTATTATAGAATGTTTATTAGGTTTTAAAAGATCACACATTCGCATAAACTACCGTATGTACACACATAATTTAGTAGGAGGACTACTTTAGCGCAACGATATGGTAAACAATATGTGGGATAGTTGAAGAAACTTAAACAAATATTTGGTTCATTTAAATTACAAACCAAAACTAATGTTATCTCAAGGCTATCACTGACAGATTTTGCAGGAAAATTAAATAGATATTATTTAAAAATCACAGATGACACACTAATAAGACCACATTATGATATAATATCATTATATATTACCCTTATTTCTTATTTCTAATTAATTTTTTTACGCATCGATAAGGGTTGGCATTACAATATGGAATCCATTCATAATTCTTTCATATTCAAAATTACACATTCATGCGAAATTGATAAAAAAATCCCTACGACAATTGAATATAATAATATTATCATTATCCTGCTAATTTCAGTTTAATAATGACGTACCTACACTTCTTATGCCGTAAGATAATAGAGGCCATTCACGCACAAAAGTCAATCGCAGTCCAGTCTGTGAAATAATAGAAGAGAAATCACCAGCTCGAGCCAATCAAAACTGAACAGCTACCGGAAATCACGGCATCGAACGCCTTATACTGAACGAATAACACCAAGTTGGTATCCCAAATTTTGGCATGAGTTCTCAATTCTATACTACTATTATAGTTCTATAGTTCTGAGAGGGGTGAAACAATAACTCTCAAGCCTAAATATATTTTTTAACAAAAAAAACTTCGTACCGCATCCCAAATTGAGAGTGCAACAGTTCCCGGGCGCTCATTAGTATATGAGAATACGCATGAGTGGTGCTAATTCAGTTGTAGATTTTGCTAAAATCGTTTCGGTAGGGTTTTAGACCTTGACTTCTTCTATATTAGCTTCATTTTTGCAGAACTACTCGAGGATTGTGTTATTGTGACATTTAATGTAACGGAACGTCGATCTAGTTGTAGCCGCGGCACTACTTGCCTGAAAACTGTTTCTGCGATATTGGCTTTATTTTCACAGAACTATCGTAAATTTGTATCGGGAATTGTAGAACTATTCCTTTAGAATAGAAAGAGCGCCCGGGAATTGTTGCACTCTCATTTGGTGTGCGTCACAAAGTTAGCATCCCTTTTTTTATTGGGCTTGGAGAACTATTTTTCTGCACGACTCTCAGAACTATATGTAGAGCTACACTAGAAGAACTAAGAACTCATGTCAAAATTTGGGGTGCTTGATTTTGTAGTGCCAAGTTTACAAGGGTATAAGATGAGCAGTCGGCAATCCTGTGGTTTGGTCTTCCAAAACACCCCTCTACTACCCCCACTACATGTTGTCTGCTCTCGACCGGGCGACTACTCTCAGCGTTGCCACATGCTATTCGTTCTACTACGTTCTGCAGACAATCTCGGCAAAGCGTGCTTTCCACACTGGTTCGCTTCGCTCCCCGCCCGTTTAAATCTTTCTATCTCTATCTATCTATCACAGCTGAGCTGCTCCACAGAATAGAATAATAAAAATGCAAGTCGTCAGTCGTCTGCTTACGTATACTTCCGTTGTGCTTCCGTATTGTAAATATGTAAAAACATTACTATGTACTAGGCCAGGCCCGGCCGCGGCCGGCATTCTCGTTACAATTATTAATTATTATTGTTACGATAATAGGTACCTAGGTATACTATAAGGAACGGTGGAAAAATGATATAGGTAGGTACCTATACACCGTTCACTTATTATAAAAGAATTGGGTTATGGTGTAGGGTGATAGAAATCACTGGGTATAACCGCTGTCAATCACTTGCTGGAGTTGGGTTATGTCTCTTTTTTATGAGGTTGAAGTTTTATGGCAAGGAACAGGACATAGTTGCCAGATGGATTTTTGATATTTTTGGTATTCTTCTTATTATATTTATATTTACATCTTTGGGGGCTTTTTATTTTGAATCATTTAGTCATATATTGCAATCTTTAACTAGAATACAATGTCGCTGAATCTAAGATCTTAAAATCTTACTTAAGCTTTTCATAAGAGTTTGAGAAAAAGGTGTTATCATGTGTAATTTTGCCAAGTTAGGAAAATACACAAATAATGTACTTTTTGAATATAAAATAAAAAACTTGAATCAATTATATTAATTTACTTTTAATAAAATACAGAGCCGGTAATTAAAATATATCGGTGCGTTTATTAAAATATTAAAATATAAGTACGTAAATGAAAAATATTTTTCGTCAATTCGTCGGATATTCGGTATCATAGTACCTACTGTGTCCTGTGTCAGAAACCAGCCAAAGATTCTAGACTTGAGAATGTTTTACACAAGATACTTTTCAGTTTTCGCTTCTGGTCCAAAATTATCCCCCATTATCAATAACCGCTACTGCATCCTGCTTAGAATCAGAATCATCTTCTGATGTGCTCTGAGATTTTAATAAGATTTTCACCATGTCCATTTTTGTTTCGTCCAGTCCTCCGAAATAAGTTTTTCACAATGATTATATTAATTTTGTCACATATCAGGTGTACTTAGACTTACATTTTGAAAGCTCTTCAAGACATACATTCTTTACTTTATCCTTAGAGGGAAGCTGCTAATTTACGTGCTTGTATAATGAAGTTTGCAATACCCCCATGATTTCGATTGGGTTTGTATTGGAAATAGATTATTGCAAATCTTTCGGAAACACAATATTTTCATAATTAGTGCCTGTTTTAGGCGGGCTGTCCAAAGGTGTAATTTCACATTTGACCTGTCCAATAATACTTGCTAATGCACGGTCTCACTACTATCAGAGACCGCATTACTAGCAATTTAGCAGATACACATATTTTACTTAATACTTACATCCCAAATATATTTTACCTTCAGAGAATGACTTAAATGTTTGCTCAAGTTTGGACTTTCTGGATCTTAATCATTGAAATGCTTTCCTAATGCGGATTTATCCATCTAAAGATATATTATTTTCGTCATTTTGCTCTTTCGAAATTTAAAATGTCAAAAATTTAATAATTTTATTTGTCAGTTTGAAAAAAATTGATCAGAGTAAAAAATTACCTATCCTAGAAATCCCCTTCTTCTAAAACTTCAATTAGACAACAAGGCTGTTAATCAGCTGAGACAATTTGAGTGATTTGACAAATGTCAGTGTTTACTTAACCTTTAATATCTCGATCAGCTGATATTGTCAATCGAGATCTAGGGAGTTTTCATTTTTGCAAACCTAAAAACAAAAGTTCATGGCCACCTAGTTCTTTTTTAATATGTGAACGGTGTATACGTACCTACTACCTACTCGACTTCAATTATTAATAATAAATTGATTAGGTAGCTATAGCTATACCTATCCGAGTCGGATAATACGACCTACTAAAAGCATTACTTCTTTGGTGAGATGAGTAGGTAGGTATTTTTGTTATCTACACAACCTGCAGCAAATAATTAGTGTTCAAAAATATTATTTTGTTCAATTATTGTTCGATGGAACATGACTTGTTTTTATGTTATGATGCAGATTTCTAACGTGGCTGATTCTAGCAACAGATTCATATCCGAGAATCATGTTTTTACAGCGGACCAGACATAGTGCTCGGTAAAGTTAAAATTAGTTATAGTCATGGTATTTTTGATTTTTTAATCATTTACCCTACTCATATATGATACGGAATTCCCTATATTATCTATTTTGAATGTTCTACCAATTATTACCAACCCTAAATATTCGCAATTTGAAGATATTATTTATAAAAAGTAAATAGGTAGGTATATCATGATCTGTAATACGTTATTATTAGGTATTCTTGCAATCATGAAAATCAAGTAAGAAAACTTAGCATTTTATCGGGTCAGGAAGACTATGGCGGACAGAAATATTTCAAAGGCCCTATCCATCGAGAAACAAAAAAATCCCCTACACTTAAAAAAATTACAGCTTCCACGCACAACATTGTGTCAGCAAAGCTATGTCAGGGAAAAATACTTCAAAGGATTCCCTCTGGATACCGCTCTGGATATTTTAATGAAAATTAATAGACAGGTATTACTCATCAAGAGGCATTTTTTCATGTACCACATTTTGTTTTATCTCCACTAGTGACATCTTGCTTTTACCTATGCATATTTTTATATTTTTTTATTGTCAATTAACGACAATCTTGTGACCATGTAGAGAAACAGAATTTATGTTTTTTTAGGCGAAAGCTGTGCTTCGGACTAAAAAAAATAGTTAATCAAATTTGCTTGGAAATGAATGGGGATTCCAAAAAAGATTTCTATATGAACAGAAAACAGTGGCGTACCATCAATGTCTGTCTGCTAAAATATGCAGGTAAAATTCTGCACAATCGTGCACCATCGTCACTAGTATAAATAAAATGAAACGTGGCACGTGAAAAAAATCTCCTTGATGCGTAATACCCTCGGTAATACCTGTATACAAAATTTCATTAAAATATCCAGAGCGGTATTACAGATATCACGAAAAAATGATTTATTTTAATAAAACTTTACCACCCTGTATGTCAAAAGTTAAGACTTTTAGGACATACGTTCTTATGAAGTTTTCTTCTTAAAATAAACCCAAAAATCACCTCCTTAAATATTGACATTCAATTACACAGCACCCTGTATGTGGGTTTCTAGACATTCGAGAACATTTAATTTAAAATAATGATCACATCAGTGATGAAGTAATTTAATTTTATTGTTTGCTGTTAAAGTGTGATTGTTTTCTACTAAGTGTTTTGCAAAATTTTATGTTTCTGGATGTTTGAGTCTGTAAGAGTTTAGGTGTTCGTTGTAGCTAATTTTTTGGTTAATTTCTGCAAGTCTGTCCTTGTATAAACTGAATTACAATAATGAGAACAGTTTAATCGATAACTATTAAGTTTTTGTAATTGAGATGTTTTCTTTTGCATCCAGCAATATAGACCCATTGCTCATAAAATATTTAAATGAAATATTAAATGTAATGAAATATCGTGTGATCTACAAAATTTTTCATCAACTATAGTGCCTTGGAAGAGAGAGATGGCTATTGCAGTCATGTCTGAGCTCATTTTACTAAAATAATTCTGTAATAACTTTTGTAGTTCAAATTCTCATGTGTCATATTTAATTTCAATTCCTGTCAGTTTCATTAAAATTAAAATAATCCTGTATTATATTGGTTCACAAAAAATGTTTATTTAGATTTCCCGCAAAATTTACTTTTATCACTTACAACGTTGTTGCAGCATAGGGTTCAATTAGATAAATAAAATATTATAACTGGCTTGTGGCTTGTGATATGCAGTATTCTTTACCTCTATTCTTTACGCGATTCTTTACGGGTAAAGAAATCATTCTTTACATAGACTCTTTTAAGGTAAAGAATGTAAAGAGTTAAATAAAGAACGTAAAGAACGTAAATAATGTAAACAAAAGAAACAATAAACAATGCAAATTTACGCTTATTATTGCTTGTGCAGAAATATGTATATCGGGTGATCCACAAAATTTTTTATCAACTATTATTATTGCCTTGAATAAAATGAAGCATGTCTGCCAGAAAAATACAAACAATTGTATTTTGATGTGTAATTGACTACTCCAATCAATGATCTACAATTCATAGAACAATAAATAAAAACATGACTACTTATGCATAATGAACTTTGTTAGAGTACAGAAACTAACCTGGAACAGTAACGTTATCTGCTGAGTACGTATATGGTGCTGAGTTTCTTACTAATTATTGCAGTTTGGCATTGGTTGTATTTTAAACTCGAGCCGTTGTAGGGTATCTGTATTACCGACACTGACCCTTACTTGCCTTAGTGTCGGTAATACAAGAACCCTAAATCGTTATCTCAGAAACTCAGAATTCTGTCTTTCTGAATGAGGATAAAACAACATTTCAATTTGACGTTTCTTTCTCAATTTGACAAAATTTGTGAAGAATGGTGGTCAAAAATGTCATGAATCATAAAAAAGTGACAATTAAGGTAGGTGTTTAGTAACATATAACAGGAATTTCATCACGTTCTTAAATTATAGTCATAAATTATTGTTTTTCACTATTATATCTTTAATATTTTAATGAAACTGACAGGAATTGAAATTAAATATGACACATGAGAATTTGAACTACAAAAGTTATTACAGAATTATTTTAGTAAAATGAGCTCAGACATGACTGCAATAATAGCCATCTCTCTCTTCCAAGGCACTAGTTGATGAAAAATTTTGTAGATCACACGATATTTCATTACATTTAATATTTCATTTAAATATTTTATGAGCAATGGGTCTATATTGCTGGATGCAAAAGAAAACATCTCAATTACAAAAACTTAATAGTTATCGATTAAACTGCTCTCATTGTAATTCAGTTTATACAAGGACAGACTTGCAGAAATTAACCAAGAAATTAGCTAGTGTAGGCAATTTTTTTTTGTTACCCGCTCAACCCCCAATAATTCCGAAACGCCACTGGTCTCGATCGATAGGGAATCCTTTGAAATATTTTTCCCTGCCATAGCTTCGCTAACACAATGTTGTGCGGGGAAGCTGTAAATTTTCCAAGTGTGGGCAATTTTTTTTTGTTACCCGCTCAACCCCCAATAATTTCGGAACGCCACTGGTCTCGATGGATAGGGCCTTTGAAATATTTCTGTCCGCCATAGTCTTCCTGACCCGATAAAATGATAAGTTTTCTTACTTGATATTCATGATTGCAAGAATACCTAATAATAACGTATTACAGCAGATCATGAGATACCTATATACCTACCTATTTACTTTTTATAAATAATATCTTCAAATAGCGAATATTTAGGGTTGGTAATAATTGGTAGAACATTCAAAATAGATAATATAGGGAATTCCGTATCATATGAGTAGGGTAAATGATTAAAAAATCAAAAATACCGACTACTTATAACTAATTTTAACTTTACCGAGCACTATTTGTCTGGTCCGCTGTTAAAACATGATTCTCGGAAATGAATCTGTTGCTAAAATCAGCCAAGTCCCTACTGTACCTATATAATATCCAGAGATATTTATATATTCCACACTAGTAATGTAATATACTATTTTCGATCGTTCCGCATGCTTTTTCCGCAATGTGTTAGAACAATAATAATTGTGAAGAGAAGACATAGGTAGGTAGGTACTCTCTTTTCTTTTTCTTTTTTTAAAGTATGTAGGTATGTAATATTAATTATTATTATTATATTATACCGCAGTGATCTGCATTATTATAGGTAGGTACTATACAGTAACCTAATTCTAATTCGATGTACCTCCTATTTTACTATTTAATAAGGAACGGGCATCGGATACCGACTGGACGACTGGCCTAATTCTAATAATTATTCCGTGGGCCACGGGGAGAGAAGCGAACTCGAACAGAGAGAGGAGAAGCGAATTCAGGAGAGGGTAACGCCAAACCAAGACGTCGACGAGCCGCTGCGCTGCAACGGCAACGAGTTACGTACGGCAACGCTGTGAGCGACGCGAGTGGAAAAAGTGGAATGGGCACGTGAGGGGTGTTTTGGAAGACCAAACCACAGGATTACCGAGCAGTCTTGTTTTAACTTACTTATGTTGACTTTCTCATAAAATCGTAGAGAAAATAGCGTCTACTACTCGCGTAGAATGATCATTATTCACCTGGACGTTCCGACACTTGCCTACGGCTTGCGTTGGAAGTTTCGTTCTCGTGAATCATTGAAGAATACATACTCGGAAGAATATGCTATTAACTTTCTATTATTTATAATATTTAGTATTTAAATTCATTACATTTAGGATTTAGATATCAATATTCTCTATTAGAAGTAAATTTTAATAAAAAATATGCTTGAAAATATCTAACCGTCGTTTTATTGGATGTTCATATAGGACCGACTCCAATTCTTGGCCTAGAGATTATTGTGTATGTAAACAACTGGTGAAATTGAAATACAAACATTGTAAGTAGGTATACATAGGTATTTATAGAAAAATAAAAACATGATAAATTTTGTGGGGACAAAAAACTCGGCGAATTTTTAGAAACTATTTTTAAACTAAGTTGACTTTTTATCGTTTCTCGTAGAAATGGCAGAAAATCAATAATTTTTTTTAATTTAAAAATGTATAAATAAGTAGGTAAGTATAAATATTGCAGGTTCTTTTATGACAAACGCAACTTACTCTGCTGTGGAAGTGGTGTCGAAGAAATTACCTGGGGAGTAATAGGTATTACTCTTTAACTGTGGCCTAGATAGTGTGGGACCCAATAGAACCTTGGGATTCCCCAAAAGAAAAGAAAAATTCGGTCCTTGAATATTGCTTCTGAATCTTTAGGGTAAATGTCTGGATAAACATACATTGCATACGTCATCGAAGTGCATGGTCAATCATCAAATATAAAATGCTCACAAGAAATAAACGTCAAAATACCAAGCAAAAGACACAGCAAACACAATTTTTAAAAAAACGCACGATTGACTTACATGTTCAACATTTTGACAGACAGAAACGCGTCCACAGAATAGAATGTATTACGAAGTAGAAACTTGATAAAAAAATTTCGGCACATTACGTTGGTACCATTGAAGAACGTCTATATGGATTGTTGGTATATTTGGTATTAGATGTACGGAGTGATGTGAAGTGAAGAGTGCAAAAAAGAGACACCACGAAGTTTGTTGATTTGTATAGTCCCAAATTTAGTTTCGGCCAAATGGTCAACAGTATGATAAGCATGCATCAGACACTCCAAGACTAGCTCCAAAACAAACATGGACGGCGCATTCAAAACATTAAGCTTAACAAAAACCCGTCTACAATCACCTCTGTCATCAAAAGGATAAACGACGTGGTGTATCGGATTCAGCGTAGTGGGGCCCCCAAGTGAAAGATGACTGTACCTATCCAATGCCCGGCGCTATCGCTCGAATTACTCGTCTCTGCAATCCGAAAACTCTATTCCTCGCTCTATTCAAACTTAGTACCGGGGTTGATACCATCCCTACCAAATTTCGGATTACAAATATATTCTTACTTCGTTTCCTTGTCAATACATCAACTTGATGAGTCCATGGCAGGCATGGGTCAATGTAAACCCCCAAAAAACGAACTCCCTCAGCAGTATCAAAATCTGTTACGTTTTTTGGTATATTGACCGTGAATAACATCTTCTCTGTTTGATACGCGGTCAAGTTATTGGCTGCAAACCAATTTTGTGCCTTTGAATGAGCCTCGTAACCAAGCTCACTGATCATGCCCAGATCACGAAACCTGACTAACAACGGAGTCGTTAGCCCAAAGAATAGTTTCCGTGCTCTGCAAGGAAGCTGGAAGTCGTTTATATAAATGAGGAATAGCAGCGGTCCAAGTATCGGATCCTGCGGCACCCCTTTTACCTTTTATTGTGAGCCTAGAGGAGAGTTAGACACTACGTTCTTTAGCAGTCCAAAATAAAGAACCAGGTGTTTTTCTTTTTTTTTCTCAACAGCTTTTTTTATTATTATTACATACATTCTTGTGGCTACTGTCTGGCAACATCGCTGTCTAACACATGCGTAACACTTTTAATAACCATCTACATACAACAGATGAGCGTAATGCGTAAACAAACCGTTGAATTGTGTACCTATTTTGTGTTTCCTGCCTTCTGTATGTTGTTTAATTACATGGTAATTGCTATCAACCGACGATGAACAATGAACATATTATGTGATCTATACAAGAGCTACCCATTAACTTACATTTCAGTTTAAAAATTTGATTGTGTAACTTCAAAAAGTGCAAAGAAAAATTCAGCTTTCTATTTTCCATGTAAAATCTTTCGAACATTTCAAGTCGATAACATTTTCTTGCACTTTTTAGAAGTCTTATATGTTTGTTTGTTTAAAGTGTTTGACGAAAAGTTATTTCTAGAATGTAGTCCCTGAGCAGTCAAAAACTCTTTTACTTTTTCAAAAACAAAATTTTCCAATACACGCCCACACATCCCAAGCTCACGTCAAAAATTTCACGTTTGATATGAGTCTATGGAATCGGTGTTAACTTCTTTCAAGTCGAGAACGCCCCTGCACTGATGAATTGTGAAAATTCAAAGGAGACTCCGGAAATCGACGGAAATTCACTGATTTAACACTGATTGAGTTTAGCTTAACTGGGGTTTTATTCACCGATTGTTGTGTGGTCAAAGTTTTGGATTTAAGAGATGATAATTGCTTCGTTATCATAACTCGGTTTCTCCATAACTCGGTTTATTAATATCGCACACCCGCTTCAATTTAAAATACAGGGTGTCTCGTAATAAGCGTGCAATACTGAGACAGCAGATTCTATTTTCAAAAATATGAAAAAAGTTCCTTTAAAAATACGTCGAGAAATGCTTCCGAAGAGGTCTACAGCCCCCGAAAGGGGAGCTCATGAAGATGGTTTTTATTTAATATCTCCGAAACCGTTCAAAATAGAAAAGTGAAGTTTTGGGAATTTGTCAAACTTTTTATGTCCAATAAGATGCAATTACAACAATTTTAAAATTTCCATTAGAGGAGGTGACATAGGCGAGGCGTGAGGTTAAAACCACCCTAAATTTTTTTGTACGTTCGTGCCAGGATTTCATATCAGATTATGAAATGCTGAAGTTTTTTTACACAAAAAAGGTCGTCATGTTGAATTTCGATAACATGCACCGTTTTCGCTTAAAATCGATTTGAAAATTACCTTACCTTACATGGCATAAAAATTGACAATGAAACACAACTAGAGAAAAGTTGCAGGTCAGTTTTTTTTTTTTTACTTGTGCAACTGCTCAAAACCATTTCGGTCAACGCATAATCGGGATCGACGACTCAGAGCTCGAGAAGCCACGTGACTTTTTGCCGAGAGTACTGTTCTGCCAAGGAGTTTTAAATAATGAACTAAGGATGGAGCATTTAATATGCATAATAGCACCCATTTTTGGGCCTACGAAAATCCGTAATTAGTACGACGGACGAGCTTCCAACGTAGATTTTCGGTGAATTTATGGGCTGGAATAATGAATAACAGGAGATCAACTAACTGGTCCAATAGAACTCCCAATCGCCTTAATGCGAATGGTTACGTGATCTTTCTCGAAAACAATCTCGGTGAACTATTGGAAGATGTTCCGTTGAATTTGAGAAACATGATGTGGTATCAACATGATGGTGCGCCAGATCATTATGCGCGAAATGCCAGACAATAGCTAAATGACAACTTTCCCGATCGGTGGATCGGTCGTAATGGGCCCGTATCTTGACCAGTCCGATCTCCCGACTTAAACCCTCTAGACTTTTATTTTTGGGGGGCGTCTAATAAGGAGTTGCTGCAAATAATGAATGTAGCTGCCAATGAAATTAAAAGGAACCAATTCCAAAAAAAAAATCCAAAAAGGAGCTTCTCGAGCTCTGAGTCGACGGGCCCGATTATGCGTTGATTCATTTTCAGCAGTTGCTCAAGTAAAAAAAAAACTGACCTGAAAGTTTTTCTCTAGTTGTTTTTCATTATGAATTTTTATGCCATGTAAGGTAATTTTCAAATCGATTTTAAGCGAAAACGGTGCATGTTATCGAAATTCAACAAGACGACCTTTTTTGTGTAAAAAACTTCAACATTTCATAATCTGATATCAAATACTCGCACGAGGTACGTACAAAAAAAGTTAGGGTGGTTTTTACCTCACTCCTCACCAATCTGATCCCCCATAATGGAAATTTTGTGATTGTTGTAATTGCATCTTATTTTCGATCTTATTGGTCATAAAAAGTTTGATAAATTCCCAAAATTTCACTTTTCTATCTTGAACGGTTTCGGAGATCTTAAACAAAAACCATCTTCATGGGCTCCCCTTTCGGGGGCTGCTGCAGCCTCCTGAGGAAGCATTTCTCGACTTATTTTATTAGGAACTTTTTTTCATATTTTTGAAAATAGAATGTGCTGTTTCTGTATTGCACGCTGATTACGGGACATCCTGTATTATAACCTCTAGGTAAATTAAAATATTGAAAAATGCCCCAGTTATGCCGCGAAAACTAAAAAAAAATAACTACAAGCCTATGTATTATCTACTAGAAAAAGAACCAATATTATTAACGAATCAAGTTCATACACGTAATTTAATTGTGGTAGGTACTTTATTAAATTATCCACATAAAGATAAGCATCATTCATTGTATTTTTTAATGTTTTGTACCTATAGGTTTTATTTATGAACTCTGCATGCCGTACGCCGATGTCTTATTTAATTATTACTAGACAGGGAGTTGTAACCTTTTGGTTAGATATTAGATATCATCCTATTAATTCTAAATTAGTTTGCTAATTATTGTTCTACAAATGTAAAATCTGTCTAGCAATTAAATCTAGATAAAGAGGACGAAAAAGGAGAACTCGTCCTTGGAAAGGTAAATACTTCTCACCATTCAAAAAATAAGCATGACTTTACAAGACGAAATCATTCAACAATTATTATTAATAAAATCTGTTGAATCATCGGTTGAATCCTGCATGAATGGCAGTGACAGTGGGAGTTAAGTAGGTGTAACCCGAGGTGTAGCCTCTACTGGAAGTTTTACTATGTACGTAGTTGATAGTAATTCGCTGAACTTATTATTCGGATATAAACCCGATCAAAACAAAACATCAAAAGACATTACTTAGTTTTACATTTATCGTAGTCTCAAGTTGAGAGCAAAAGGAAGTCTTGCAAAACATAATCAGTTACCTTCTAATTCGACGACTTTCCCGGCTCGCTTGAGTGCTTTTACCGCCTCGTCGTGGGTCGCATCCCTCAAATCGTCCCCGTTCACTGACAGGATCGCATCCCCCACGTACAACTGTTCCGTCTGATCGGCTGCCATCCCTTTAAATATCTTACTAATCAGGATCGGCATCTTGTTCTCCTTTCCACCTTTGATCGAGATTCCCAGGCCGTTGTTATCCGATTTTATCACTCTCACTGACCGTTTTTGATTAGCCACAGCATCCGGAACATCCGGAGTCTCGCTCAATCCACTCGGAGTTTCGATGTTATTATTTAAAGTCCCGTTTAAAGTCGTCGTGTTCTCATAGGACTCGTCGAGGGTTATGCTAAGGTAATCGTCTTCTAGAGTAACGAACACCCGGTACCACTGACCGCGGACGAAAGTTTCCAGAGTTCCGGATTTGCCGTAGCAGCCCGGGGATGAGATCCCGTCTACGATACCGTCGCAAACACTCATTTTAACATTCCATGACAATCAAAACAGACCTGGACCTGAAAACACGTAGAAATTAATGCGGCGGCACCTGTTCGCTTAAGCAGACGGCGCGAAACTAACGTTACAAGTCCGGATCAGCTGTGCTGTGGAAAGGGGGGCCCGCTGCGATCAGACAATCATTCATCAGGAGACAGAGTGACGACATGACGACGTACGAATGCCATTCCGCAGGGCCGCGTGCTTACCAGCAGGGAATGCCGGACTAAAGCGTGAATCGTGATTAGTCAAAGGGCTCCCGGTTCCTCTTCTCGTGGACTCAGTCCGGGTGATTCGGCGCGATGGGAACCCTTCCGTTGCTATGACGACAGGTATTCGTCCCTTGGGGGTTGTGGAATGTCGACGGCTTATATGGGAGGGTAGTCTTGCCAACAGTGAGGGCATCTACACTCCGGAAGCGGAATTATAGACGATTTGTGAAGTGATCTATTATTAATTTGTTGAGTGGGTGTTAATAATTAATGCGGGATATACTTTTTAAAAGGTAGAGGTCGGAAGCTAGGTCAAGTTCATATGTTCATAATGAACGCGTGTATGGGCTGACTGAGCTCGTGTGTCTGTCTGTCTGCACGGATAAAAAATTATGTAAAATCACTGCAATAATTAAAATAAAAAAAAATTAATACTAGGTAATTATTCATCGTTACCACAGTGTATTTTAATGTTTCATTATTTTCCTAAGTAATGATATATTTATTGTTTTTAAGTGTTTTTAACTGACGTCCGGTTGCTTAATGATGATAACCCTATAAGATGCATTAAATAAAAATCGTTTATGCCGTTTTTCCGTGATTTTATTATTTACAAAATAAATGCACTCTTTATCTGACGAAAACTAAATCGTGTAACAAATCTAAACTAAAATTAGTGACATACAACAGAACAATACATATTGATTCAGGTGAAGTTAGCAACGAAAAGTTAGCAACGGGAGTGGCTAAGCATACGGTTCCAGTACGATGATAATTAATTACCTAATCTGCTATTATTTCTTGAACGACGATGAATGCCACTTGATGAAGTCATTGTGAGGATATTTGCATGTAAAAATAAAAAATCCTAGCAACGTAGGGGCGTGAATCTGGCGGCCGGGATCTAGCAGCCGATTTGACGGAAACGCACGAAGGTTCAGTAGCGTACCCTTTTGAAACGAATTCAATTTGGAGAGCATAAATATCACTAAAATGTCTCGTTTATTTATGCGCATGCGCACAAAACGTATACTCTTGCGGGAAGGGCAAAAAATAACAGGTTTGCTACAAAACACGCTGTAGATTGCCGTTAGCCACCCTGGGACTGGCATCGAAAAATACTTCATATATAGCTTTATAATCGTGCCGAAGGAAAAATTCTTACACTCTTTTCATCAGGGTGAAAAACCACCCCAAAGTTGAAAAAACGGCTGCTACTATAAAACAATTTTTCCTTCTGCACGATTTATATGAAGTATTTTTCGATGCCAGTCTCAGGGTGGCTAACGGCAACCTACAGGGTGTTTTATAGTAGCAGCCGTTTTTTCAACTGTGGGGTGGTTTTTCACCCTGATGAAAAGAGTGTAAGAATTTTTCCTTCGGCACGATTACAAATCTATATATGAAGTATTTTTCGATGCCAGTCCTAGGGTGGCTACGGCAACCTACAGGCTGTTTTGTAGCAAACCCGTTATTTTTTGCTCTTCCCGCAAGAGTATACGTTTTGTGCGCATGCGCATAAATAAACGAGACATTTTAGTGATATTTATGCTCTCCAAATTGAATTCGTTTCAAAAGGGTATACGCTACTGAACCTTCGTGCGTTTCCGTCAAATCGGCTGCTTGATCCCGGCCGCCAGATTCACGCCGGTCGTAGGTATAATGGGCAGTTCTCGTAGTTCAAGATCATTTTTACAGCTGGAAATCTGAACTTCCAAAATTCATGGCGGCCTTTCTGGGGCCGGACAAGACGAGTTTTCACAACGGAGGGACAGGGTTGATATTTATCTCCTTTGTTTAAAAAAAAAAACAGCAACGCATCAAGGGCAATTTTTATAGCCGAAAATCGAAAATTACAACACCTGAATAGCCAGATTCGGAAATTCAAAAAAATCATGGCGGCCATTCTGGGACAAGGCCAGTTTTCACTGGGGAATGATAGGGTTGATATCTCTTCTTGGTTTACGAAAATAAAAACCCCAGCTACGCACGAAAGGCAGTTTCTATAGCCCAAAATCGAAAATTACATCTGAATATCCAGATTTGGAAATTCAAAAAAATCAAGGCGGCTGTTCTGTGCACGGAAAAGGCGAGTTTTCACGGGGGCATGATAGGGTTGATCTTTTTCCTTGATTTGGAAAAATAAAAACCCCAGTGACGCACGAAAGGCAGTTTTTTATAGCCCAAAATCTAAAAATACAACACCTGAATATGCGGATCGGAATTTAAAAAAATCACGGTGACCCGAACAAGGCGAGTTTTCACAACGGCGTGAAAGGGTAAATCTTTTCCTGTCGTTTCAAAAAATTACAAACCCCAGCAACGCATCAAGGGCAGTTTTTATAGTTGAATATCAGGATATTGAGATGTTGTAATTTTCCATTTTCTGCTATAAAAACCGGCCTTGATGCGTTGCTGGGGTTTTTATTTTTCAAAACGAATGATAAAGATCAACCCTGTCCCGCTGTTGTGAAAACTCGTCTTGTCCGGACTAAAAACGGCCTCCATGATTTTTTTTAATTTCCGAATTCGAAAATTCAGGTGTTGTTATTTTCGATTTTCGGCTATAAAAATTGCCCTTGATGCGTTACTGGGGTTTTTATTTTTCCAAACGAAGGAGAAACGTCAATCCTGTCCTGCCGTTGTGAACACTCGACTTGTACGGGCCCAAAAAAAACGGGCCATTATTTTTTTTATTTCCGAATTTGGATATTCGGGGGTTTTAATTTTCGATTTTCGGCTATAAAAATTGCCCTTGATGCGTTGCTAGGGTTTTTATTTTTCAAAACGAAGGAGAAAAATCTACCCTGTCCCGCCGTTGTGAAAACTCGTCTTGTCCGAGCCCAAAACGACAGCCATGATTTTTTTGAATTTCCGAATCTGGATATTCAGGTGTTGTAATTTTCGATTTATGGCTATATAAAAATTGCCCTTGCTGGGGGTTGTTGTGGACTATATAGTTGTGAAGTGTCTGATTGCTCGCATATCATGGTACGGTGACTAATTGATCTTAGTACTTTCGACTGGAAGCTTTGTACGATGTTTAGTGATGTTGGTTTGGACATCCCCATAACTGGGGCTCATATTAGAACCATATAGGTTTTAGCATCGTTTTATACAAGCAGGATTTTACTAGAGATAGTTTTGACTTTCGGCCCAGGAGCCAATACATTTGCCAGAACTTAAGGTAGAGTTGCCTGCTTTTGGTTTAGATGTGCTTTTTCCATGTTAGTCTGTGGTCGAGGTGGAGGCCCAGGTACTTTACTTCTGTTGCAGTATAGGAAAGCGTACATTAGCTTTTTGTTTGTCGCATGGTAAACGTAATTTGTACCGATTTTGTTTGGTTTACCTTCATGCGCCATCGAGTGTACCAGTTATTGAGTATATTGAGGTGTTCTTGTAGGTTTAAAGAAGCTGTGACGGGATTTTCACTTACGGAGAGCACTGCTACATGGTCTGCGAAGGTGGCAATTGTTGTTAGTTGTCTCCGGGACGTCAGCTGTATTAATTATGAAGAGCAGCGGTCCCAGGACGCTACCTTAAGAGACACCAGAAGTTTATTATTTAACTTTTCTGAAAATTGTTCATTTGATAGGTAGGAATTGATTAGGAGGTAGTAGTTGTTCCTGTGCCTGACCTTATCGAATGCCTGTGAAATGTCTATACTAGAAGGATTACATTACAAAATTTGCTTTCCTCAAGGCTTTTGGATATTTCGTTTACTAGCCGGTGGGACTGTTGGATTGTTGAGTACCCAAATTTTTTTCGTTGTTAAATTTAATAACAGTGTTAGAAGTTTTGTTTGAATGGATGGCGTTAATGTTATACAATATTGTAATAAAATAAAAATGTAATAATAAAAATAAAATATATTTATATTACAAAATAACTTTACAAAAGTAAAATCGAAAACAATTGAAAATTTCATAAAAATCACTAATTTTACTTCATTTCTACCTTATTTAAATAATATTTTTTCTTCAAACGTCAGTAAATCAGACATTACTCGACTCAGTAGCCGGTCTCAAAGTTTCACTTTTCCTCCGCCGGAGCTAAAGTGTTGCCAAGCAACACTTTACCTCCGCCGGAGCTAAAGTGGTGCCATAGCAACATCAACATACAAACACATGGCTACCTGTTTAAGAATCAACTATTGAAATTTTATTAATGTAGGCCCATATATTCATCTAAAATTCAACCTAAGATATGAAAACTCTCTAGTTTATTATTATCTAATAAGGTTAAAAGGAATTTGGTATTAATCAAACATAATCTTTGGAAAATCTACACCGAAACGAAGTAATTCTGTGAAACGTCATAATTATACCCGAAGCCGGACGGTCGACAGTCGTCTTCAGTCGAGTCGAGCTCGTGCTCGGCTCAGTCGGCTCAAACGTCAGAAAAAAAGTTGGGTTATTGCGAGGTAAACAAAAATAATTATTATTCCGTATTGAAATTTGAATGTTGAACATAAGGATAATAAATTATAACCATATACCTAGGTACATAAAGGAATCCAACATCTTATATTTTTATTATTGGGTAGGTATTAGTGCACAGTTTATACCTACCTACAATGACCTACATATTTAACATTCAACTTCTGACTGACTGGCATCATCATTAAAAGAAAATGAAAAAATTGACCAAGCAGGGTCTAGCAAGAGGTAGGTAGATGTTATCATTAATTTTATAACTTACTTACAAACTTTTATAACGTTTTTAATTTTGATTTTGCGATGATTAGTAGTTTAGTTACATAATTATTATTTTATTATTTTTCTTTAATAATTTCAATAATAATTTCTCGATGTTCACTGACGTTGATGACAGTGTCAATTTGACAGCGTCGCGTTTCTATAGAAGCAGCCCATACTCCATACTCACCTACTTATACCAGTCCAAACCTTTTGAAAATTCGCTTTCCTTCAATTAAAAATGATGTTCTTGCTTAAATTTGCCCACGTTTGAAGAAAAAATAGTATATTTTATTTGGAGGAAAAGTGACTTTTCATGGCTTGCTCTCTATTATCAGCCTCACTTCGTTCGGCTGATAAACACGAGCGCGCCATGAAAAGTGTCACTTTCCCTCCGTATAAAATAATATACTATTTACTCAATTTACAATTTCTAATTTCCACTTTTTACCAACAGAAGAGATTATCTGTAAATAAGAAACAAATAACATTCCAGATGATAATTTGATGGAATGCTTTAAAAATCTTTAAAATATAAGTAGGTAGGTACATATGTTTGCATGTCTGTAGAGATGACTCCACCTATAAATACTGGATGAGCTTATAAGAACGATTTTTTAAGGTCGTAGTGAGATACCTCTAGCTAATAAGGAAATGAGAAATTGCACACTTTGGAGCCTAAAAAAATTAAACCATTATATTTTTATGGGTTGTTATTTGTTAATTTAGTTTCTTATGTGTTAAAGTGAATTAAATTTTATAAAATGCATGCCACCTCTACCTTAAAACCAAAAGAAAACATACTTTTATTTATCAAATTTAGAAAATTAACACTGGGTATTATAATGGCCCATTAAGTTAACGGACAGATTTCTGTGACCGTTTTTGAAGCTAATATCGATGTCAAGTTACTTCTATTGACATTTTTGTAAACCATTTTGTAGGGAGAATCACTAAATTGCTATATTTTCCACCCAGAATCGATACTGTTTATAAACGACCCCAGAAATCTGCCCGTTAACCTAATGAACTTCTATAATACTCACTGTACAAAGACTTACAAAGGAATTTTATTTTTCTGCTTTTCTTCTGTTGTCGCAATCCTTTATTTACTTATTCAAACAACACAAGTCAGGAAATTATTGATTAAATTCATAATCGGCTACTATTGGGCTTGGGCGAATACTATAATAGGGGTAATAATTATAATCTTTCTAGCTATACTTAATGTTTTTTTTTTTACCTACATATCTATAAATAAAACAATCTACAATAGGTACAATTTCCAAACATGACAAAACTATTATGTATTGTCTATAATCTATAGTAATAGATTATTTTACTAGATAATATGATCACTATTATTATAATATAAGCCATCCACTTTTTGAGTTTAAAAATTTTTCCAACTGCAATTCTCCCCCTTTAGTACAAAGTGATTAATGGTAATCAAGTGCCAAATAATTTACTGTGCTTATTTAGGTAACTACATACTAACAAACACACATTATGCATAACTGGATTCAAGAACTGGAATATTTGTTATTATTATTCCTACCCTGCAGAAAATAAATAAATCTAAAGTTGGTGAAATAAATAAAACTTCTTGATATAATAATTATCCATAGTAAGAATAGCTACTGATCAAGATTAAAGTAATAGTCATGCATTAAGAACAAGAACATAACAGAGTCTGTATATAAACTTTTATCTTTTATGCATTATTATCATCCAGGGTGACCCTTAAATACTTCTAAGCTTGACCACAAGTTGATATCGATACTTTTTACCAAAGCTAGTAGCGCTAATTATCTTCAGGCCTCAAATCAGCAATATGCCTTACAACTTTCTGAACAAATTTCTTTAAAACCTCTTCCCTCATTTTTCCTACATCTATAACCTCTTCATGATTAGGTGAATCGTAATCATTGTAATCGACAATGCAAGTATTAGTAATCAAACTAAACGCGAATACAGTCATGTCACAATGTCTTGCAGTTATAACCTCATGAACTGTTGACATTCCGACAGCATCACAACCTACATTCTTCAACATCCTCAGCTCAGCTACAGTCTCGAAATTCGGTCCGCCAAGGCAGGTGTATACCCCTTTGTGGACACAATCCCCCAGCCCCAAACCTTTAGCAATCTCCTCTGCTTTATTAAGTAATCGTCTATCATAGGCCTGGTTCATCGGAGGAAATCTTGGTCCAAACCTCTCGTCGTTTGGCCCTTTTAGAGGATTATTTCCGGCAAATCCCATGAGGTTGATGTGGTCGTGAACTAACATAATATCACCCACTCTGTAGTTAGAGTTAAGGCCACCAGCAGCATTGGTGGCGATGAGATGAGTGACTCCGATTAGTTTCATGACCCGTACAGGCATTGCGCATTTCCAAAGTGGATATCCTTCGTAGTAATGAAAACGACCCTTCATGCAGACAACGGGGACGCCGGAGAGGTAACCAAAAACTAGTTTGCCTGCATGACCTTTCACTGTACTAACAGGGAAATGTGGAATCTCGTCATATGGAAATTCAATCGTGTCGCTGAGGGCTTCTGCTAATGAACCTGTGAACAATAGAGTTGAAAGTTAGTTATGAGGATTATGTGTTTTTGTTAATTTGATCCCGATTAAAACTTTGAGCAAAATGTTAGTTTTACGTAATGTTACATGTAGATTTCTCCCAAATATGCACTGATACGATAAGGAATTTAAAATAATTAGAATAACTTTTAATTAACTTCTCCGCGTCATTACACCGTACGAATCCTGAGTCTTTACACATTGAGAAATTGTTAGTTTCTATATCAATAGATACCTACTTAATTGTTGGCTTTGTTACAAACAATTTCCATTGAAACAATATTGATGCACAGATCTGTATTCACACAAGAATTCGAATCATCATCCAGGCCAAAAACGAGGAGACCCTTACCACCCAAAACACAACATCCTTTGATACCTGGCAAACAACCACCAAGAGTTTTGGAAGTTTCATTTCTCCCTTGCCACAGGAACGTCGCCGATCTCGTCGGTAAACCTCTGCAGCCTTTAAGGGAAGGAGGATTGAAACTCCAGAAGTTTTGGTAACCGGCATTATCTCAGGTTCGAAGGAGTTAGTATTTGAGAAAAAATTGATAACATCATCGCGAAGAGACATTGCGAAGAGATATTACGAGGGCGGAAACAAATAGTGGAGGGGTATGACGTCATCGGATTATCAGCCTATGAATAAAAGCGCTCTTCCAGCCATCCATCAGCTAGTTGCCACTGATGGACACGAGGAGTGGAAGCATCGCTTATATGATGTCTACCTCAGTTGTGAGTGAAACGTTCAGAGCAAATCTTCATGGACCCCGACAAAACAGCATGTAATCATTTATGATTTCTGTTAAAGGTATTACCAATATTACCAATTACCAAGGTCCTAGACCAATAGATTTGAAAATACTTCTTTCATTTCAGATAAAGCTGAATCACACGAGGATAAAGACGAATTACAGGATCCTACCACAATTAATCAAGTGCCATCTAACGAAGAAACATCATTTATCTCACCTATACTCTTTCAGCAGCACTTCCTATTCTATAAAGGCTAGAAGTGGAAGAAAAATCAGACATCCATCAAGATGTGACTTGACTTTTAGTAGCGTTAGGTACTTATTACATATTATTCTTACTAATCTTAGGTATCTTTGTTTGTTCATTGAAGACAATAGACCAAACCAAGGAAGTTCATAATCAAACCATTAAGAACTTCTCTCCTGTTCGAAATCTTTTTGGTCGGTCACTAAGGCCACCAACATCAGCCAGAATTTCACCAGACCACCACTTCTATTGTAGTGAATTTCATCTGTCCACTTGCACGGATAGACGGGACTATTATTGCATCGACGGCTACTAAGAAAGCGAACCTGTTATTGGCGGAAGTATTTTCTTCATACTCGTCCGTCGATTATGCCTTTTTCCTTAGAATCCAAAATGTAAGATATTGTTTGCCGACAGCGTGTCATGAAGCGAATTATGATGGTCTTGAACCAAACAACACTTCTGGTCCCGATAACGCACCTGTTATCGTACTTAAATCTTGCGCCACTCAGCTGTCACTCATTCTGTCAGCTTTTCAACAATTCTTATAAAGAAGGGAATTTTTTTTCTTCTGCTGGAAATGCGCAAGAGTCTAGCCTATTCTCAAGAAAGGCAAAGGCCAAACCAAATAACTATCGACCAATGGCACTGCTCTCGATACCTAATTTACAAGGTTATGGAGAAAACTTTTAACCGACACCTTTTAAGGTGTCATAGTAATCTAAGTCCAGTCTAGGTAAGTACCTACGATAATTAGCGACCACCAGTACGGCTTCTGCAAACAGAGATCAATATGAGACCTCCACAATTACATAGCCGAGCTGTGGAACAAGGCAGTTTGATCAGCATGGGGAGTCTCAAGTGATTGCGGTTGATATCTTCAGAGCTTTCGACCGAGTCTGTCTTGGTGGATTGTTGGCAAAACTGCAGGCTTGCGGTAGCCTGATAAGTTATGCTTGTGGCTTGCGAATTATTTCCGAGAGCATTCCTTGCAAATAATTAAGTTCTTTCTAAGACCTTTTCTATCAATGCCGGCGTACCTCAGGGTTCCATTTTATTCTGAATCTCTTTCTTATATCAACGATTTGCTAGAAACAACAAAAACCCAAAATAGAGTTTTGTCAATGACTTCTTATACCTTAGATGCGCGAACAGCTGCCACCGACGCACATTTTAGCAGATAGAAAGAAGTCTCAATAGTTGGTAAAGATCTACAGGAGAATTTGGCTTTGTGGATACAAATGAAGTCCAGCTAAATGCTGAGAAAACCAAGCCTGTCATTTTCTCCAAAAAAGGTCAACATTTTGGAGCCAGATATGACGATGGAGACTCTCTTCCTCCATCACCATCTCTTCGTTTGTTTGGCGTGCCTGAGAACGAATATGTCTTGGCATGACCATGTTGTAGGTGTGGCTAAGAGTGCATCTCAAAAACTGGGAATGCTATTCCGCACAAATAAGTTATACACCTCAACAACTTTTATACAAGGCTCAAATCTGACATCCTTGGAGTACTGCTCACATGTTTGGAGTTCAGCTTCAAAAACACTCTGGGTTTACTTGACTAAGTTCAGAAAAAAAAAAACTTTCACGTGATGGAGGACCCGGCTTTGACTAAAAATTTAGGTAGTCTTGAACATCGAAGAAAAGTAGCTAACCTGAACCTTTTTACAGATATTTTTAATATAGTCGACCTAAAACAAATAGTGTAGCTACGTCACTCGACCAGCAGAAAGTGTTGTGCTTCACAGCTTCCAGGACTCAGCTGACTTGGCAAAACACTACTTTCCGGTTGTCTTGCTACGTAGAGTACTAATTTACTATCTACAAATTTAGATAAGCAATCTATTAATAAAGATTTTCGCTTTACTGATTTATCATATCAGTGCTAAATTGATCAAGTTCTAACTGATAAAATTCGTCTTATTATTATGCAGACCTAGCTACCTATATATTGCATAATAGCTCAATTATTATTGAAACAGAATAATAATTGATTGATGGTATTGATTTGAACTTCAAGCAAAACAAATGAAGGTATCAGTCAATTTATTCAATTCTATCAATTGATAATGGAAGATTATACTATACACTACTGTAAAATTCCTACAGATATTCTATGCGGAGTTTTCAGTATGGTGTTATGGTGAAAGATATTATTATCCGAGTACGATGTTTTGTTAGGGAGCGTAAGTTTTCCATTCAGTTGCTATAAAATAAACCATGTTTGATTACGTAATAGATGTCGCGGTTGGGATTTTCAGTCACGTACGGCACATTAATGATATTTGTTTCATTTATTTTTAAGCTTGGTGTAATACTTATAGATAATTCAAGATTATAAAAAAAGTTGCAGAAGATGAAGTGCTTTATCAATAAACTTTAATAGTCTGCTAAAAGGGCATAATATGGTGTTCATTTCTGATTCTGTAGTATGAAAAGAACACTTTTCTCGGAATCAAGTAGGTACTTTCTGACTTTTTCATGTCGTCATGATACTTTTGTTGCCATGGGTTTTGATTTTTAAACTAAACCATAATTGACCTCCATCAACACAAATAGTTTCTTGAAACACGTTCTCATTAAAGTCATATTGATAATATGTGCTATCGCTCTAAATTCGCGGCATACTGTTTTCCATTATCCATAAACAAAGGCAAAAAAATACACAGTTGAAATCGTTTCATTTTTTATGATCTACGGAATTATTTATAATACACGCACAGAATATTTCACCCATCAACGGTACAACTGAAGCATCCTCTCTTGAGACTTAAGAATATTAAGTGATCTGCTTTAAATCCGAGAGATTCAGATTGGAAAATATGCGTTCATGTCATTTCCCATTAAAAAAAAAATAACAAACGATACAGGTTTTTTCGAGCCAGAAGAAAAAATAACAATATACTGTTTATTGTTTTTTACTTCAAAAATTAAAAAAAAATCTCCCTTATTAAATTAAAATTATTTCTTGTAAAATATCTGTGGATTTTTTTTTTACTTTTGCTCGTTGCAGAAAAAGAGGTGAGCTGGTAATGTGGATTTAATAAAATTTTCAACGAATTTTTGGTTTAGATCTAGAACATATTGTGTATTGAATTTCAATAGACATTATCTCACGTTAACCCTTAAAAGAAACATTTCCTACTCCTTGAGACAGTGCTTCCTAATAACAACTTAGAAATATTTACAGTTCTATCGTTTCAATGCGACATGCACGATACTTAAACGGCCAAAAATGTAATAATTCAAAAATTAGAATGTTATTTTTAAGATTACTGAGAGATATGGAAATACATTCAATGTAGCTCCTTCAGGAGAGAATTCAAATCAAGCAAGCACATAAGCAATTATTACCTACTGTTAATATTAGTAGATAAGTTTAGATGAAATATTTGAAATAAAAATAATATGAACCTTCATTCCAATACGCACCCATCCCTGATCCACAGATTATTCCAACCTTGGCTTCAAATGGAACTCGTTCCTGCAGGTACTGTGCTGTTTTCAATATACATTCATAAGTGTACCTAAAAATTATTTCGATTTTAGAACCATTTTATTATTTTGTGTCAGTGTTCAATACCCGTATTAATGCCCGTATTCCCAAAGCTTTACTGCTCAGTAATTATTGTTGAATAATAATGATCAAAAATGGGATAATTGTAAATTATATAATTACCTCATTAGAAAAATTCGTTTGGGAATATGGGCATAGGCATAAGTAATTTACAAATAAAATTAAATATTTATAAACACAAGAGAATGTGTTTTATTCCATAATAAAGTATTCGGGGCAGTACATTTATTTTTTGTGTTTTAATTCCTGGCATGATTCAAAGAAAAACTTTTCCTTATAGTTATTCAGTTCGTTTTTGAAAAAGACCGCATAGCTTTCCTGTAAGCCATAAGCCATAAGGGTGTTGCTATAAAAAGTGAGTAGGCATATAACTCCAAATTGACTGCAAGTGTAGGTCTTGAAACATTGGAACTCCTCATTTCACACCTTGAACTATCACGACTCGAACTACCGGGAACTACCGGAGTGATTTATCTCAGCTTCATGGCCTCTTTTCTTGGTAGCTTAGCCAAATCAAATGACTATAAAGTGATTTAGTTACCTTAGTGACTCATTTTACAGAAACAAAACTGACAGACAGACTGGATCAGTTATCTTCGTTGTCGAACTTGAATCGCAGTGTTTGATTCTTTTGCTTCAAACATTATTAAACATATCGAAGATTTTTCAGTTATTGCAAAATATCAAAGGTGACAATAATTATTACTGTCAATGATTTTTTGTCTAAAAAATAACGTAAAAAAATCAGTGTCTGAGACTAAATCCGTAAAACTGTTAAAACTAGTTTCTGGGGATGGTTGAATATAAAGTTTCAAAAGAAGCATGCGTCACCAGTGTTGAAAGGAATTTAAGAATTCTAGCGCTTGACCTTCCATTTCATTTACGTAACTTAAGTGCGAAGAGCAAAGTCAACATTATCAAAAATTGATACATATGGACAATCTATTAAAGCTTCATTGTAGGCTAATTATTTAATGAAAGCAGATTAAATCCCTCAAAAGGCTAATTGTCCCTAATTTTTTTTTTTCAAAAATTAACGTTTTGTTAGCTTAATAAACACAGCCAGTATTGTAAAGGCTCATTAAGTTAACGAGCAGATTTCTGGGGCCGTTTCTAAAAAAGTTATATCGACCGTAGGTGGAAAAAGTAGCAACGTAGCGATTTTTTCCATGAAAAGGATTACAAAAATGTTAATAAAAGTTATTTAATGTCGATACTAGCTTTAAATCTGTTACCTGAAATCTGCCCGTTATGAGCATCTGAAATGAGCCTTTATAATAATGGCACTTAGTGAATCAACATGCGCTAAAATCGCTATTCGATTCCCATAGTAATTATAGGGTCATTAAAGGGTCCGTTTTTTTCGAAAAACGGAGAAAAATTTTATGAGTTTTTTTAATGTTAATAATTTTTGATTGTCGTGATTTTTTTATATCGAAGGACATAAAAAACAATATAGCGGCTATAAGAAAAGCAAAAGTTGACAATGAAAACTCTGCATGGACTCTGGGATCTAGTCGGCTTTGAAAATTTTAAAGTGTCTAATTGGTGTCTCTTGACGACTTATGCTAACGTACAAAAAATAGTAAATTATTTTTATTAAGTTATTTAAGTAATAATTAAAAGATATGATGGAAATATGGAATCTCAATTTTTCAGTTTTTTTCAGGATATTTCAGGGACGACTGAAGTTGTCCAATATTGTTTAAGCTTCTTATTAAGCTTATAATTATTGTGAAATTTTTTCCTAATTTATCCGACTCTATATAAGTATCCTGCTATGATTTGGGAGATCCCAGTGGTGAGCCAGTTGAAATTGACAAGCCTGTCTAGGCCATTTAATTAGCATTTCATTGATCTTGGATAATTATTACTGCATGTGCTATACAAACAGAATTGCGATTTATGTTGTTTTAACATTTTATAGCGCATGTTCTGCTCACTGAAGTTTAACCTCTAGCAGAACAGTGATTTTTGAAAAATTTTGAAAAAGTGACAGAAAATTTTAATTTAGGTCATTTAATTTAATTTAGCGTTAATGAGCCCTTAATTACCGTGCAAGTAAATTGCACATTTAAGTTTAAGCTATCACTGCAGTAATTTATTTTCAAGACGAATGGAGCTGAAAATTTTAAGGTATGGCATTTATTGGAGCCCTTAAGTGCCGTACAAATGGAATAAGGAATAAGGATGAGCGTAAGAGTTCTGCTTACTGAAGTTTAACCTGTATCAGAACAGTCATTTTTGAAAAAATGCACGAAGCCGAAAACTTCAAATTTGATCGTTTTAATGAGCTTTTATTGAACCTGCTCATACTTAAGTTTAAGCTGTCAGAGCAGTGATTTTCGGAAAAATGCACAGAGTCGAACATTTTAAACCAGGGCATCGAAACGTACCTACCTAAAATATAATTGATCTGATATTTCTGACAATAATTTCTGCTCCCTTTAAGAAGAGTTATTTGCTGATTAAAAATAAAAGATCATTAAATACATTTGCCTTATTTTCTAAATTTGCTATTTAAAATCAGTAATTATCTGAAAATTTTTAATTTACATTTGAACAAGCGGCCTTTAATCTGCCTTCATCAATTAATTAGCTTTCAATGAACCTGTAATTATTGTCCATGTATCAATTTTTGTATCTTCTGACTTTTCTCTTTCAACGTAAATGACGTATGTATTTTATTTTAACCACTCAGTATTTGGTGATAACCGTGGTCATAATATTTTGAGAACAATATTTAGTAACATTTTCTAATATTTATTGACAAAGCTTTAAAAAATTCAACGCTAATTTTAGTGTGGGATATTTTAACTTTTCAGCAGTACCTACCTAACTGTTGTTCGTTTTTTTTTTTTAATTCAGACCATGTACCTATACTTAATATAAAAGTAGGTATTTAATAAGTAGGTGTCGTGATGTCGAGAGGAAAGAAATGTAGCATAGATACTGATAGAAAGAATGTACATACTTCGTTAACAATCGCAATTTTGAGTGTGCTATGATATTTTTGTTAATTTGAAGTGATTATTAATTGATTACCTCATTCTCATGTAACATTAGATCAAAAAGTGTATAATCAGGTAAAGCTGTTTTATATCTATATTTAGATATACCGAGTGTTTCATTGACCGAAGCACCAGAAAAATTTCAATGGTAAAATTTTAAGATTGAATTATTGGATTCCCTATAAGTTTTAGTGAGAAATGTTAAATAATAATTTGTTAAAAGATTGAAGATTTGCTTCTGTTGCTGAGTATATACTTAGTCACATTTTAAGTCTGTTGAGTCTTTTTCGAGAAATACGGGTATTGAAGATTGAAACACCTTGTATAATGACTTGACAATACTTATTTATTATATTCAAAGCCCAGCCAATACCAATAAAACTATAGCAATAAAATGTGTGTAAAGTAGCTGCGTTTTATGACCACTAAGAAAGATTTCTTAAAATTCAACCCCACGTATCCGCAACTATTTTTTCTAGTCCGGTACCTATACTACCTACTGTATTATTTCAGTTGCTTTTGGAAAAATGGTTAATTATTGCGGACAACGATGTAACCGAATTTTAGTTAAAAAAGATGTTGTAATTTGTAATACTTGTAATCAGTGGAACCAAGGTTTTCTCCCTGAAAACATCCTCCGTTGATGTTTTGCTTTGAGGAAAATCCTGATACAGGTCAATTTTTGTTTTTCGAGGACACCTTTTGACACCAAATTTACCTGTCTCAGGATTTCCGTAAAAAAAACACCAACTTCGACTCCTCTGAGATAGTCACTGGTACTAAAAAAAATTGATACAAACCTAAAAACAATTACACAATTGCATAGGTAATTAAATTACCTTTTAAATAAGGGGTCACTTGACAACCCTTTCTATTTGAAATTCTTGAAACGGGGGCTGCTGGGGCTAGGGTTTTATTGCGTAAATGTTAAATTTGGTTTCGAAAGGTGTCCTCCTTTTGATCCCCTCCTGAGAGGAGATAAAAAAAAAAGAAAAGGTGTCCTCCTTAGAAACAAAAATTGTCCTGTATCAGGATTTTGCTCAAAACAAAACACCAACGAAGTTATTCAGGGTGGATAATTTTCAAGAAGACACCTATCATATGATAAATTGATAAATAAAATAAGATAAAAAAATATGCAAAGTAGATTGTCACCTACTGTTGTGATTTAAAGATGTAGGGGAAAATCAAGCAAAATCAGCAACTTATAGCGATATACATAATAGCAGCAGCAGCTGCATTGTATGATTAATAATTCGTCAAGTCGTTAAGGCTGATTGTGCATTCAGTGAAATTTTCTTGCCTTTCTTCTGGACTCAGACTCATAAACTAGTCATAAACTATGTGATAAGAAATGCCCATCTTGGTGATTTCTTCATGATTGACTCATGAAATGATTTTTGTGCGTGTAGGTACACGAATTAACTACTTCACAGACGCTGCAAACTGAGAAATGTGTTTAGTTGACAGCCTAGGCCGCCAATAAGTCTTAACGTCCGTTACCAATAATGACAACCGAACCAGTAATCGATGCTATAATCAGCTGAGCTAGATTATTATACCTGGATGTATTATTTTTTCCTACATGATTGGACTCTTCTGGATCATTTTCCTTATTTACACACTTTTTGTACACTTTTTTTCTATATGTTAAAAAATAATAGCTCAATTTCGGATTTAAAAAGAAGTGGTAACATAATAATAATAATAATAATAATATAACAAGCATTATTATCAAAAGAGTATGTATCTAATTGGTCTTCCGAAATATTTCAATAAAAAAAAATTTCTTCGTATAATGTGTCAAAATTTATACAAATTAAGGTGCAAGATAACTGTTGTATCTATTTCCTACTTCATCAATCATCACCCAGCGACAAATAATATTCATTTGCGAAATCAATAATGTTTACAGTTTTAAGTAATTATTGCTCCAGATCTTTCAAACCAATAATTATGAAATATGTGTATCAAAGAAGCCTTGTAATAAAAACAATATGCTTGGCTACTGGCGTCAGAATCTGATGCAATAAATTCTTACAACGATTTATAATATCTTCGATCAAATAATATAATACTTCTTAATTTAATAATAATTTTTAGGGATTACTAAAATATACGATAATAATTAACAACTCAGACTTGTGTCATAATTTTCCTACCCGCCCCTCCTCTCGAATCGCACTACTTAACACTTTTGTAATGGTTTTTATTTCACAAGAACTTCATCTTTTTTTCATCAATAATAAGGTGATGCGCATTAAGACAGGATGGAGAATCTGCATATTGTCATGTTGATACGAATTTAGCGAATCGACAACAGTTCGCAGCTCTTATTGTGTCACATCACAGGCATGTAGTTCGACTTAGAGTTCTATCACCTTCTCTTTTGCGTGTTCATGTTTTCTAATCTTTTATCCCTGTCCATTCAATTAATCCTACACCCAGTATCATTCAACCAACAGGATATGCAAGTGTTTTATAGAAAAGGTAACAATGAGAATACCTGAAACGAATATTTCGGCAATATACTTTGACAATGAATGAAAACCCATCAAAAATAAAAATTGTTTATGTACATACACTGTATCATATAAGAAAGGTAACATAAAGAAAACACTGCACTCTGGTTTCCTCTACCTATACACCAGTTTAGAAAACGTCATTCGTGCAAGGATAAGCACCCAAAAAGAGGATAAGAATGGAAAGAGATTGATTAAATTACAAGAGCGATAGTAAAGATGGAGGAAAGACATAACGTAACTATTCGAGGATGGCAGAAGACAGCATCCAGAGTTGGAAAAAAGTGAAGCAGGGCCTCCAATAACAAGAGAAGTTCAAAAAGCCATAAAACTTGCGAAAAATGCAAAGGCAACAGGTCCAGATGACATCAGTGTGGATATACTAAAACTTCTCAAACAAAAGGGCATTTGGATGAAGTCAACCTTCATTATGCTGCCAAGAAAGAACAGAGCAAGCAGATGTAATGATCACCGCTCGATCAGCCTAATGAACCAAGTTCTCAAGGTATTCCTTCATGTAATAGATTGCAGGACAACAAACTATAGAAGAGAGAATTGGAAGACGCACAGTTTGGCTTCAGAAAAGGGCTGGTAACAAGAGAAACCCTTTATAGTGTACAGGTACTTATACAAAGATACCGTGATGTCAACTATAACGTATATTTGGGCTCCATTGATATCGACTGCAGTGAAAAAATAATAGAAAAGTAAAAAAGTCCGGAAAAGATGAAAAGGACATCCGCATAATTGCAAACCGAGGACAGAAATCATCCATCAAATTAGAGGACCAGTGCACGGATGATATTGAAATAAAACAGGGGGTACGACAGGGCTGCATCCTGTTACCTTTACTGTTCAACACATACTCTGAACAGATAGATATTCAACGAAGCAATAGGAAATTGCAAGGCAGGAATGGTCATAGGTCGTAAAATCATAAACAATATCATATCCCTAACATATATGCATAATAAGGCCTCAAAATTAACAAATAAAATTAAGTAAATGGTGATCAGCAAGAACCGAAATCCGATAGATGATGGTCTGAAGCAATTTGTTAGAGAATAGAAAAAGTAGATAGGCTTACTTACTTGGGAAGCAGCATAAACGATAAATGGGACCCAGCAATAGAAATAAAGAAAGGATAAAACAGGCAAGGGAAGCATTTGTGAAAATGAGAAAGATTCTGTGTGCCATGACCTACACATGACCTGTGCAACACTAGCCTTACGTATGAAAATGGTTCGGTGCTATGTGTTTAGTATTTTCTGTCCTGATGGTATGGTATGGAGGCATGGAGTATTACCGAAGCAATGCTGAAACGTCTAAGAGAATTTGAAATGTATGTGTATCTACCGTCGAATGCTTAATGAATGGATAAGAATGGATAACAAGAATGTATAAGGACCCAGAAGTTGAAATAATAGCCAAAAGACGAAAACTCGACGAAAAATGCGTCACACAGAAAATATGAGATACCTATACACCTATACTACATCTGACCATGGAAGGGAAGATAAACAGTAAGAGGGGCCTGGGAAGAAGAACTTCATGGCTGAAAAATTTAAGAAAATAGCAATATAACTGTTTCGTGTGGCAGTAAATAAGATTGTGATAGGTAACATGATCGCCAACATGATAGCCAACGACCGACAACGGCTTGCACTTTGGCACTAGAAGAAGTGTAGTCTCCAAAGAAACTGTATTTTGAAAGGTTGTCATTTATTGTCAAAGGATTGTTCAAATACTCATTTCCGGTATTCCCTATGTTACCTTTTCTATGGCCCACGGTTTATAATTCATTTTCTTTTTCATTCATTCATTCATTCATGTCATTTGTAAGGCAATTTTATTTTCGAGTAAGCACGATATGCTTTTTTGTTTACTCTCGGAGCTCAATGATAAATCTACAATCATAGCATCGAAACAAAAATCCGGGCAATGACCCATATATTTACAATTTTCATAAATACATAAATATGATATTCATTTAAGAACAGTATTATTTTTGAATTCATGTGTATAAAATTTGATATTTATTAAAGTCAACTTGATCGCTGAGAATAATAAGACAAGGATTTTAACAAACACTTCCGTCTAGCGCTCAGCTATCAATGATCAATAATTGATCATAGTTGATCATTGATCACGTAGTCTGTGGAATTAGTTCAGAAGACTTTGGAGCTGGAGTTTTTTATTGTCAATAAGATGTTAATGATGGACAATTATTATTCGAAACAGACTTTACTAGACTATCGCGTTATGCCCTTTGATCTTTACGATCATCTCACATTCGCGCTCTGGGATTACCCGATTTGCGGAAATGTTTGCCATTACTTTTTATCTATATTTTAAATTTCAAGGTAGGCAGGGCACTGTATACTAAGGAAGATCCTAAATCCCGATTTTTTAAATTAGGTAGGTACCTACCTCAAATCTAAAAAAATTATTCATTCATATTCAATTTTTTTATTCAAGTTTTATAATATAAAAGAGTGTCAGTAAAATGATTGATAGAGTATAGAGTAATACTAATAACTGATGCCATTATCGTTAATATTATACAAGTCAATGAAAATTAAACACATAACACGTAACACGAGGGAAAGCTGGTTTTCTACAGAGAAGTGTATATATTCCGGGGAAACCCGTTGTCGAGTATCGGATTGCTTGGGTTACCTACCTAATCATTTTAACCGTAAAAAGTTATTTCTAGAATTGGAATATATTGACTGTAATTATGTTTTTTAAACGTTAGAGCCCTTTCCAATATAAATTTTAATTTATTATAATGAGGCAGTTTTGGTATTTTTAGAGGTCTGTGTCGGCGACGCAAGGGAAAACAGAAAACTTTTCATTCCGGCTAGGAGCTGTCTACTAATCTTATTATTAAATTTAAACGAAATTTGTTAAATAGTTTGGCCTATTCAGTAGTCTTCAAGACAGTCATAAAAACTTGTCCAAACAGAAGGTCTAACGTAAAAAAAATTCTCCACATTGTTTTAAATTCTCAAATTGTTTATATGTTTTTCCTTTTAATAAAAATCCTAATTTACTATATCTCCAATAGTATAATACTTTAAAAGGACTATATTTATTTTTGAAAGAGGTCAGAAATAATTTATAACCGTACAGAGCCAAGCATAACAGGAAAAAATTAAATCCGAATGGGAATCTCCGTCAGGGTAACAAAATAAAGGCTATACATATATTTATTATTAATATTTTTTCAACTTTCAACTTTCATAAAAAAATTCAATGAATATTTTCAGATTTTAATATTTTAAAAATAATAAAATCTCAAAATTTATCAAAAATCAGATGACATCAGAATATAACTAAGGATACCTAGTACATATAAAGATACAAAAAAAAAATGCATTTTAAAAATTACTTACTTTTCTGATATGTCTTCTTCAGTGGTAACGTCATTTATCGTCTTAATTTTTTCAAATTCACTTCCGTTTTTATAAAGGTTCCCATTACCAGCCATGGTATTCTGCTTTACCTTCGACATATTTGATTACTCTGTATATAAATTATTACGATAGCTACTGAACGATACTCTTCGAACTCTCAATTAGAACTGTTCCCTAGAGATGTAGAAACAGCTTATATGCGTACAGTGAGTTCAAAACAACTGATATATGTGTCGTAATTACCAAGAAGATTCCTCTACCTAGATTTTGTTATTGAAAATCTTAATTTGAATATCTCTTCTCCTATAATGAAATATTTGCCTCATTCTCATTACCTATAATATGCGTTATTTAATACCAAAAACGTTAAATGTTTTACATTATTATGAAACAAATTACTAATTATTATTATCCATTAATACCTTGCTTTGATAAAACAATACGAGCAAACAGCTTGAATTGCTCGTATCCGTCAAATCTACTTTTTCAAGAAATATATCTTCTCGAGAAAATAGTAATTTCTTATTACACAGTACACACACAGGTGGGTATACCTACTCTATATTTACATGTGTAAATTAACTGGTTTCCTCGCTTTGTATAATCATAATTTTTAATTATACCTACCTACATTTCTTACATCCAAGGAATAAGAAATACAAATTGTATATTATACATAGGTAGAGAAGAGAATGTCTGTTCGTGCAGGAATTTTTCAATTTCATATTCATAAATATGATTGTGGACGAATAAATAAAAAAACAATAAAACTACTTACCAAGGTTATATTGGCATTATATTAAATGAAAGATATTTTACTTTGCAGATTTTTTATCCAAAATAAAAAGATTATGGCAACTCACAAGTCACAATAAAGAGACAAAGTGTGATCATGACAGAAAAAAATTTAAAGTGTCTCGGTGTACAAAGATATTCGAGTAGGTCTCTGTGGGCCGTATATGGATTTTTTCTAAAAAAACATTTTTACTAATTCATTGTATAATAGTTGCCTATATTGCAAGTATATTGCTAATGCCTATAATTTAAATTATTTTGAACCACAGGTATAGGTACTCGTAATATTAGAATATCAAATTTATGCTTTTTGAAATGGAAAGCTTTTATGTTATTGCATGTAAGATTGTCTAAGAAGAAAAAATACGATTGGTTTTTATAGTTGCAGTTTAAATGGAGTAGTTTAGGAGTTACAAAGAAGCCAATTTTCAAAGTTCAAAAAAATGGACAACGAAAACATCCCAAGATGTAGAAAACGGCTTACATGTTCCTATTTTATCTTTTTCATAATTTCACTAGGTACTTGTTTATAACTCCTAAACTACTCAATTTAAATTCTAACTGTGAAAACAAGCCTTATTTTTTTCTCATACAATCTGAAATGCAAAAACCTGAAAGCATTCCTTATAAAAAACATACTAAGGCCTCTTTGACACTACGGTCGAATTTCTATTTTTTTTCTTCACTTTCAGGGCAAGGAAAATCTTCGAGATTAACAGTAGCACGATTTTTTTTTTTAATTTTGCATTAATTTTGCATTTATATTCCAAAAATCATTGCACAAATCCCTGTGGACTGGACACGATACGTGAAAGCGGATATAGCGCCGGTCCGCCTCTGTAAGCTTCGAAGCGCTTGGCATTGTCGTGAAGTGGTTTCATCCGTGATTCGTGGTATACATCGGCGCCTCTTGTCAGGACCGCACTCGCCGCACTCTCAAAACCGAGTTTTTAGGCCGTTTTTTTTTTTGCTTTCCCTTTCATTTGCAAAGCAAATGAATGCCTTCCTGGTGTTACTATAGGTATGTTCTCCACCCCTATATAGGTGCCATAGTGAAACTGTAAGAGCCGCGGATGTATATAATGACCTAAGATTTTTTTAATTTTAAATTTTCTTTTTAGTTAATTGTTATTTAAAAAATTTAACTCGGTTAAATTTCAGTTAATTAAAATAAAATTGGTCAATTTTAATCGAAAACTTTATTTAAACCTCAAAAAACTCGTGTCAAACAAAATCCAATTAAAATAAAAAGTAAAAATAAAAAAATATAAAAATTCAAATAAAGCTGATGGATGCTTTAATGGAAATAAAACACTAATGTTTTAAAAATTCTACTGTACAGGGTGTTTCACGACGAGCGTAAGTTAGCCATATCTCGTAAGATACTTGGGACATTTTTTTCAAAATATGTAGGTATTTGACGGTTTCAGCCATGTTTGAGTCTACCAAAAATATTTTGTGAATTGTGAATTAATTAATTAATTAATTAATTAATTGTGAATGTGAATTAATTTTTGGATTTGGCGTTAAATTTTAGATGAACTTTCATCCGCATGTCCTGTACCTAACTTTGATATTTTCGAGAAAATCGTAATTTTCAATTTTTTTCTTAAAAAACATTGCCAACTTAGTCAATCTCTGAATTGTCGAAATTGTCAGTTGCGGCCTCGCGTTTTCTATGGCTACATTACAAAGGTACCTAAAATCTATCTAACTTCTGTTATCTGACCTCTGTTATACAAGGTCTTCTCTAAACAGTCTCCAATTTTTAAAACTTTGAAAGTTGAAAATTTAAAATCAAACTCTACTGTATACTGATGGATATTATAAACGTTACACGTGTTTCGCTATGCTTTTAAAATCTAGTTACTTGTTTTATGATCACTTTAGGTTACACTATGTTGCTATATTACTATATCAATAATTTTATCATTTACATAATAATGTCTGAAGATGCTACTTTAAAAATTAGCGAAACACGTGTAACGTTTATAATATATCAATACAGGGTGCACCATGTATCCTTCTCTATATTGCTATCTCCTGAACGCTAAGAGATACAGGGTCGGTTAAATTAGACAAAAGATGCGCAGTTTTGTGGCCATCTCGAATCCGTCAAGACATGCAAGATATCTGTGACCGTTCCTGAAATATCCTGAAAAAACTGAAAAATCGAGATTTCTTATTTTCGTCATATCTTTTTTATTATTGGAAGTTAATAAATAATTTTTTGTAGGCTTACATAAGCCGTTAAGAGCTATCCATCTGATATTTCAAAAAATTTCAAGGCCTACTAGATCCAAGAGTTTTCACAGTCAACTTTCGTTTTTCTTATGGCCGCCATATTATTTTTTTATGTCTGCGATATGAAAAAAATAATGAAAACCAAAAATTAATAAACTTCAAAAATTTTTTTTTTTAATTTTAATTTTTCTTTTTTCAAAGAAAAACCTAAAAAAAATCGTCGAAAAACATCGACATTTGTAAAATACGCCGAAATAGTGCTTGCCTTATGGTTTTTTAATTTATCTATGAAATTCGGTCTAAAAATGTGTATTTTTTGTAAATAAAAAAGAATAATTTTTTTTTAAATTTATTCTCTGAAGTTTAACAATTTTTAGTTTTTATGATTTTTTTTATATCGAACAACATAAAAAAACAATATGGTGGCTATAATAAAACCGAAAGTTGACTATGAAAACTCTGGGATCTAGTCGGCTTTGAAAATTTTTGAAATGTCAGATGGGTAGCTCTTGACGACTTATGTAAGCCCACAAAAAATTATTCATTAATCTCCAATAATAAAAGAGATATGGAAAAAATAAGAAATCTTGATTTTTCAGTTTTTTCAGGATATTTCAGGAACGGTCACAGATATCTTGTATGTCTCGACGGAATCAAGATGGCCACAAAATTGCACTTCTTTGGACTTGTTTAACCAACCCTGTATCTGTTAGCGTTAGGAGATAGCAATATAGAGAAGGATACATATGGTGCACCCTGTATACAGTATAATTTTTAAAACATTAGTGTTTTATTTATCAACCATCAGTATGAAGAGATTCTACAAAGTAAAGGGTTGAAAACATAAATTTTATCAAATAAAGCTATAAATTCATATTTGACATAAAATCTTAATCCGAAACAACTTTTTCTCATAGTTTTTTTTTTTTAATATCTTCACAAACAATGGTAGGCAGGTACTTTATTCTTATAAAATTTCTACATTCATTTTACTACATATTTTATTATATCTTATACATTTATATGACGTGGGGACATTCTGTATCAAGGTCCTTCCGAAGGAAATGGCAACTTTTTAAGGAAATGTCGAGGAGTCAAAATGTCAAGCAAAAAAAGCTCATTTATATAGGGTGATTCAGGTTTTATCTTTTTAACTCCAGGAAACGATAGAGAATCGTTCAACAGAGGCGTGCGGATTTCGGAGATATTTTACTCGCTTTTGAAGACAAGTTTACAAAATATGCTTTTCACTTATTTATTCTAAAGCTCATATTTCAGTATTATGTGGAGATTATGTGTTTTCATTTAGCAGCGCAGTTGTAATTATTTAACTTTTCTTTCCTTTTTTCCTTATGTTCTTTGCTTATGTATTTGTTCTTCAATATTAAAATTTAAATTTGTAATCGGGCTCTGCATTACGTCTGCAATAAGTGAGAGAGGGATAGATGGAGAAAAATCAATAGTTTTCAACGTCTTAAGACTTTTTAAAAGGTAGCGAAAAAGTTGAACTTTAGTACTAGAAATTTAATAATAATTCGTTGTTGCTCACAGCCTTAAACACAGGAACAGTTCTACAGGGTCGATTGAGTACCGTTATTATATAGTTAAATAAAATAAACTCCATTTTGTGGAGTTCAAATTTGCAGCGTTTTCAATTTATTAACAATTTAAGTTGAAAAATTTCTAAAAAATCAGGCCTTTCGGCATAAATGTCTTAGTTCTGGCAAAATGAAGCCACGTGCCGAAAATTTCCACAGAAGCTTTTTGTAGACGATTAAATTCTCTATAAAAAAATTCGTCGAGACCGTACCTGAGAAGTTTATGGTTTGTTCATGAAGATTTCCATCAAAGTTTTCGGTATTGTGACCTTGTAATGACGCACAATGACGACATTTTTTATTTTATTTTTTTCTAATCGAAACTAACAGGTCACAGGTCACAGATGCATTCGGATCATCTATTTCGCTTCCTTGACACCCTCTTTTCTCATCTCTGCCATCTAGTTGACAAAATATATTTTTAGGATCAATACAACCTTCCTTTTTTATCCCTCGCAACTTCAAACATTATGAACAAGAGGTATTACAATTTTTTTTATTTTATTGGGTACCTACAACATTACATTACCTACATGAAAAAGAAAAACCGCGCGTTAGATTTCTTGTATGTATAGGTATTTTCTTGTAGTTACGAATTCAAAGATTATTTCACACATGCAGAAAATAAAAATGACTTCCCCAAACTATTTTTACGAAACGTAACAACATTTTTATCTTTTTTATATTGCATAATTAAAATGGCGGATACAATTTTAAATCTATTTATAATATTAAGTAGCTACAACGGGGATTCAAAACGGTTTTCCTATCTTAAATATTATTTTGTCATAGGTCATAGGTAGATACCCTATGCCAACAGTAAGTATATAGACGCATGCATACTGATTCTGTCATTATTACATAAATGTTTTGATACACTTTTGATATCGACTAATGCTTTTATTATTTACGTGTATGCTGTATGGAATAATGATGAGAATCTTTTGAATTTTCCAAAAGGTCAAGTGTATCACTCCAGATCACCTGTGTTTTGCCAACTCGTAATCTAATTGGAATAAGAGTTCTGCCATTACGGACAAATTTATACATCAGAGGTACGAGATAATGTTGTATTGTAATCATGATTGTAATAAAAGACATAAGGAGAAATGTAAACTAGAATAAGATTAAGATATTAGATATAGGCTTATCTTAAACTACTTACCTTACTAATTAATAAATAATCACTTCTTTTCTTATTAATTAAATTTTCCTGCACTTTAGTATTTATTTTTTTCCACTTTAGTATTTTCAATTTTCCACTTTAGTATTTAGTCGTCTAATTATTATAATAATTATTATTAATTTTATTGGTTAATTACATTTCAAGCTAAAAAAAACTACATTTAAGTAGGGGGTAAATATACAAGCAAATGATTTTGACAACTACTATTATAAGTTTTTCTTCCAAGAAATCTACCTCTTCTGTAAGTAGTTTTATGAGGAAAAATGTCGCGGTTCTCGATTCATATTTTTATCGTTTCTGCTAATATTATCTACTAAAGTAAGTATAATTAACATAAGGAAAAAAATAATGGCTATTATAATCGCAAATACTACGGTTTCCAGTTTGTATGTTCATAACGCCAGCAAGCGACATAACAGATCAAAATAATTGACCTTTTTCCATAACGTTTTGCCCTAAAACGCTCTATTTTCGAGATACCTAACGTACAAAAAACTTGGAAGAACAAACAATTCATTTTATTGAATATTTTCTAAACAATTTAACATATTTGTCTCAATTTTGGTATAGGTTATTATTAATATAGCGGGGTAAAATTTTGAAGTAAGTACGAAAAACTTTTCAAAACTTCTACGCCACTGGAGAACATCAATTTTTTAAAACTTAAGTTGAAATGTCATATTATTATCTGAAAAAAAGATACTCTTAATAAAAGTCTCTAGGAGGTTTAGTTTTTGAGATATTTTGATTTTTTATAAACGAGATTATCATAAAACTGCAAACTTTAAGAGAGAAGTGTTCTTAGATATCACTATTTTCTGTCTGTATAAGCGTCGACAATTATTGTTATGACAATATTAAGTGATAAAAGTCACTATAAACTTATTTAAAAATTTTATATTTTTTTAGTTCTTTAAGAACACGATGTGTTAAAAAAAACTAGAAATTATTTTGAGTTTTTATTGTGTACTTATATTTATTATCATTTTTCATAAAATAAATCAAAATATCCCAAAAACTAAGACTCTTAGGCCCGTATTCATCAATAAAATATAACCCCTGCTGGGGTCATATTTTGAAACATGTGATTGGTTTAAAATTCGTAGCGTTCGTATAGGGTTTGAGCATTAGACCCTATTAATTATTGTCAGAAAATTCAAAATATAAAATTTTTAAAGCTTATTTCTAAATAAACTTTTAAAAACAAAAATTGATTTTCTCCAATGCCGTAGAAGTTTTGGCGCTTAAAACAACATAAAACCCCCATAAATATACAGGGTGTTTCTTAATAACATGCGAATATTTAAGGAGGTTATTCTTGGGTCAATTTTGAGAAAAAAACTTTATATGAACGTATGTCCTAAAAGTCTTAACTTTTGAACTACAGGGGTGCTAAAATTTAAAGAAAAAAACTTGTTTTTTATTATAACTGTGATATTAGCCTAGATATTTTTTTGAAATTTGGTACACGCCTTCTATGCATCAACATGCATTTCATGAGGCGAAAACAATTTTAGTACTTTTACCAGTGGCGGCTACGGGTTTTGAATTAAATGTTTTTGAAGAAAAATATGTTACGCCACTGCTTTTTCTTAAAGTAAAAATTATTTTTGAAGTCCCCATCCCTTTCCAAGCAAATGTGGTCTCTTGATTTTTTTCCGTTTGACGTACTGTTTTTGCATAAAAAAATAAAACTCAATCATTAACACCGCGGTAGACCACTTATAAGAACAATAACTTTGAACAGTTTATTTAAGAAAATAATTTTTATTTAATAATAATATTTAAACCAAAATTACTATAATCGCTGGATCGGTCGCGGAGGACCACAGGCATGGCCACCTAGGTCCCCGGACCTCAATAGTTTAGATTATTTCCTGTGGGGTCATCTTAAAACATTGGTTTATAACACACCAATTCATACTGAAGAGCAGTTGAGAAACAGCATCATAGTTTGTTGCTAAACTATTAGAAACACTCCAGGTATTTTCCGAAGAGTACGCGAGTCGATGAGAAGAAGAGCTGAGGCATGCATACTTGCAGGAGGTGGACATTTCCAACACCTGATTTAATTTGTTTCGTTGTGCGTTTAGTTATCAATTTTCTGTTACTATTCCAAAATGTATGTAGATTACTTTTTTTCATAATTTTACAGTTTAAAAATTATTTTCTTAAATAAACTGTTCAAAGTTATTGTTCTTATAAGTGGTCTACCGCGGTGTTAATGACTGAGTTTTATTTTTTTATGCAAAAACAGTACGTCAAACGGAAAAAAATCAAGAGACCACATTTGCTTGGAAAGGGATGGGGACTTCAAAAATAATTTTTACTTTAAGAAAAAGCAGTGGCGTAACATATTTTTCTTCAAAAACATTTAATACACCTCCATGTTGTCGTTTTCGCCTGAGAAGTTTTTTTGTAAATTTTACCATTTATATGTTGAAAGCATAAGGTTGCGGCGCGATCTCCCTCTCCACTTATTGTTTAATAAGTTCACATTATAATGTTCTCCTAAAAATTCTGAAAGTCATATGGGGAATTACAGTCTTTCTCTTTTGGTTTTCGTCTTTTGTCAATTAATTGTGTTTCCAAATTTGTCAAATAATTTTCCCGTTTATCAAACGTCAGGGTGATTTTTCAATTCAAATTCCTCTTTTGTCAAACTAGATTCCCTTTAGATACCAAATGCTTTTCCAATGTTTATAATACTGCACGTAAATAGGAAGAGCAATTATATATTGATGTAACGTGACACCAATTTAACATGAAAAGGAAATTGATTGATAAAAATTGGTAGATAGAAAGATAAAACTGTAATTAAGCCAGAATATACCCCTAGGAAGGTATCTATGCGGCGCTTCGTATGTACCTACCTAATAAACTTTAAATTCTGTTTGTGTTAATCATTAAAATATAAGTGAATTATATTTATAACTTAAGCCCCCCTATATACACTATACACCGCCATTTATGACGCAAGAAGTAAACATAATAAATAATTTGGAATATTCTACCAGAGATAGTATTGGTTCACTTGAGGTCAATTCAACAAGAAAACCGGGCCCCCCTTGCGCGTTATAATTTATTGATGATAAACAAAAAGCGATTTATGCATCCATTGGCATTCATTATTTTGTTCTGAAATAATAATTATTTGTACTGTTAGGTATCGAAAACAATATATTAATGCATTTGCAATTTGCAGTAATAAATTCATTTTCATACTAAATGTGATGAAAATATTTGGTAGAATTATTTGATTTTGGGCAGGTACCTAACCATCGGTATGTTAGTTAAAACGGGGAATAGTGATGAACAGAATCAAAGGTAAAATTATTAGTCTTTTAGTCTTTTGGTCTCCAGCTTGGGAGGAAACTAAGACCAATGACCACTAATAATAAAACCAAGACCAAGACTCAACTTGCAAGGACGAAAAACTCTTTGACTGTAAATATTTTTTTATTACCACGATTTAACTCAATTTACTTAACATGATCAATTCAGGTACTTTTTAAAATTAAAAATTTTTCATTACTTTTAATAGAAATACTTCAATTTACAAAAAGGTGGCTGCGCGGGTGGGTTACGACATTACGTTTTTCTTTAAGCCTATTAGTGCGAATTGAACTCGTGGGCTGGAAGAATTTGTTAACAGTGCCTAGTGGCAAGTAGCATTATTTGAAAATTTTATTAACAACTATGCTTAATATCCATGACACGTTTTTATATGTCCCTGAAATGACTTCACTGCTCTCTATTAAATGTTCCTCAGGTGAAACTAAGTCGATAAAAGTCAACTTATTTAGTCCAAAGCTGCTTCGTTTGGCCGCTAGGAGATGTCAAAGTGTCAATTCTGAAATTGTTATTTGCTTTTAAGAGCTAAACTTCTGAAGCGATTTTGAATTTTTTTTTTCAAAAATATTAAGTGTAAGCGACTTGAACGAACGCCACTGCTACAATAACTAAAAGTTATACGTTAGGAAATGCCTCTTATTGATGCATGGAAAGTGTACACAAATTTTCACGATAATATCTTGATTGATATCAAAGTTATTATTAAAAAACGATTTTTTTTTCTTGAAACTTCAACACCCTGTAGTTAAAAAGTTAAGCCTCTTAGGACATACGTTTGTACTTACTTTTTCTCTTAAAATGATCACCCCATGAATTTTCTCGGTTCATTTTAGATACACCCTGTATTATATTATAGCTCATGACTCATGATTATTTTGCTTCAAAACTGCAAAATTTTTTCCAGGTTTTCGGTCAGGATATTTGGAAGAAAGGAGGGCGACCAAATTTGAGAAAATTTTCGCCAATATCTCAGAAGCTATACGCAACAAAAAGCTGTTGAATAGTTTTTGAAACTGTTGCCTAGTCAATAAAAAATTATTTTAGTAATAATTGTTATTTTTAAATTCAAGGTGCCTGCTTTTTACGCCAGAAAAAAGTGAAATAATAGAAAATACCCAGCTTGAAATCACCCTATAATAATAGGTAATTCACAATACTGTGATCAGCTTAATAATCTAATTAAAGAGAACAGCCTGAAGGCAAGAAATCTTGTAATAACAGCTGAAATCAGGCACCATTGCATTTTTAATGAAGGAACCTAAAAAGTGCCTAACTTCATCCTAGCTTTGTTGAAAAATACTAGTTAACATGCATTTAACAATGGACATATTAAGCATCATAACCAGGTGTGGTTTTGCAATTATTTTATTATTAGGAATTTTTCTACCCCATATAGACAATGTAACATTTAAAAAATATCAGATCACAGTCAAAAACTTCACTTGAGAAATATCAAAGATGTCAAATGTGAATTTGAATTGTACCATACTGTATTTTTTTATTTGAATCACATTTCTATAATCATTTGTCTGATCAATTCAAAACTACTGAAGCGGCCATATACAGGGTGTCCCAGTTTATTCAAAGCGGTCTCTGTAGGCCAAACGATGGACTTTTTCAAATTTTTTTTTGAAAATTCAAGAAGTACAGAATCACAATCGCCATAATTTAAAATTATTTTGGAGTATACAGAGTGTCCCATATGAGAGTGGCATATCAAAGTTATGTTTTTTTAAATGGCATGCTCCTATGTTATTGCATTTTTAGATTGTCTGAGAAGAGAAAATAAGATTGGCTTTTACAGTTGGTGTTTAAATTCAGAAGTTTTTGAGTTATAAACAAGTGAAAATCGTCATTTTTCGAGTTCAAGGCCCTGTACAACGAAAACGGCTAAAGATAGAGAAAAACGGCTTACATGTCCTTATTTTAACTTTTCATGTACTATCCTATGGTATAGAAACATTTGTACTTTCTTTGATTTTTTTATTTGGCGACGCGTGGAGAAATCTCAGAATTTTTCAAATTTTGTATCACCCTGTATAAACATTTCATCCACATCATAGGATAGTACTTGAAAAGTTAAAATAGGGACATGTAAGCCGTTTTTCTCTATCTTGAACCGTTTTCGTTGTACAGGACCTTGAACTTGAAAAATGACGATTTTCACTTGTTTATAACTCAAAAACTTCTGAATTTAAACACCAACTGTAAAAGCCAATCTTATTTTCTCTTTTCAGACAATCTAAAAATGCAATAACCTAGGAGCATTCCATTTAAAAAAACATAACTTTGATATGCCACTGTCATATGGGACACTCTGTATACCCCAAAATAATTTTAAATTTTGGCCATTGTGATCCTGTACTTGAATGTGCAAAACATTTTTGGAAAAAATCCATCGTTTGGCCTACAGAGACCGCTTCGAATAAGCTGGGACACCCTGTATATCTCAAGAACTGTTATTGGTCCTAAAGCCTCAAAATAAAACTTTTACAGACACAAGTACCTAACCATGAGAAATTCAATGAAAATATTTTCAAGATGGCTGCACCTCTTTAAATACCGGAAATTGACACCAACTTGTGATTTTGACAGGGACACCTGTATATTATATATTTTAAAATCATATCTGGGAAAAGTGAATAGTGGTTTTTACAGTTGTTATAGTTTAAATTGAGTATAGTTAACGAGTTATAAACAAGTGGAGAAGAAAATTTTTGAACTTCAAAGCAGCCTCTCATTGATAAGGGCTTACATGTCCCATTCTCAACTTTTCATGAGGTGTTAGGTATCATATTATGTGGTTTATATTTCCATACAGGGTGATGAAAGTCAACTTTTTATCTTGAATTGTTTCTCTTGATTAACTCAGCTACTTGTAGGGAATTCAATTTCCTACAACTTTTCTTATAACAGTTTTTTCGCTACTTTATAATTGTTGAATAAACCTGAAAAAAGGGAAGTAAAACCATTGTATTTTCTCACTTAGTTTCCTTTAGGAAATGCAAATAAACTTCAACAGATAAATTTAAATTTTCGAAAATTTTGGTCTTGATTGACATACAAAACACTTCCGACATTTTTTTATAATGCCGAAAGGTTAAATTATAACATTTATTTTTGCGGTTTGTTATTAGGTGCTCTTTCTTTTCCTATTTCCAGTTACTTTTAGTTTTTTTAAATATGTCGCGATGTTGCTATTTACCTACACCTCAAATTGTTTTTAAGAAATAATAAAACTCCCATCACTCAATCACTCAAAAATAAGAATCCTCTTTCTTTCTTTTTTAATAAAATACCTATTTTGAATGGCATTTTATGGAGACATTAAGTTGTCTATCTAAGGATGGTTCTCAAACTCTTCGATATTTGAATAAACAGTTCCTCCGCCACTTTATTTATGGAGTTCTTTAAAAAGTTGCAAGATGACAAAAATCAAAGTTATTTAAGCATTACACGCATGATATTTTAAATATACCGTTGTTTTGAAAAATTATGAACAAAGTAGTTTTTATTTGGTCATGCTGTTACACCCCATGGCGGTCATTTTAGAAGCTCAAAAAACTATTTTCCTATTTTTTAGGATCACTTTCCTTGAAATGTTTTGGCCTTAGGTGTATGACAATTAGTTTCTGAGATATTCCCGGTGACCATTCTTAATGACTCACCCCCTACATAATGACTGGACTGTAATACTTCGTACAATAATAATAATTAAAGAATGTCTCTGTAATACTAATCACAGCTGGGTAGTTGACACCAATAATAGGTACAATGCTGACAAACCAAATTATAATTTTCTTGTTCGATAATATTCTGTAAATGGTTTGCAGAAACGTAAATATACAGAGTGATCCGAAACTCACGGAGTCAGAGCATGCATAAACTTTACTTTTAAAGAATAGTGCTGTACCGCACCTCAAATTTCTTTCAGATTTAGATATGTTGTTAATTTTCAATTTCTCTGTAAGAGGTTTTGGGGAAAAAAACTTGAATAATGTAGTATTTGATCAAGAGTATAATAGACCAAATTATTCACTTTATTTTTGTCATACTTATTAAAATAATTAGCTACAAACTTGGATGAGGGAAACTCTGTAACTCGAAAACCATCGGATTTTTTCTTAGATTATCCCTAATTTTAATGGGATCTATAATGCCCTGTATTCGGAGTGCGCGAGTTTCTGATCAACCTGTATAACTCAAATATATATCAAGTATTATTGGTGGATACTCATGAAAATGGTAAACTTACTATTGTAAATGTGAGGATCGATGCTGGAGAAATGATCATAAAATAATGCTACATATGCAAAGTTGTTTATTTTTTAATCTACTTATATTTATAATTTGTTACAAAATTGTGAAATACCGAAGCAAATAAATGGTGATCCTAAGCCATTTAGAATACTTTCAGAATGTAAGAATAATTTTGAAATCACAACTGAAAATTTCAAACAAACACAAATACAAAAATTTGAGCAATTTATATAATATTACACAAGTAGTCAGTCCTGATGAGATGAAATTAGAAGAAACAAAATTGGTCCCGTAAAAAATTAAACGGTGCGATTCCCTTGTACAAATTTTACAATCGGTTCACATGAATATTTCTAGTGGTTATCATTTACAGTGTTCTATTCTTTTGATTCTGATAGCATTATCCCCAGAGAAAATTGTACAAGAGATTTTTAAAACAACTAGGTACCTTGTGTTGGTAATAAATAAGATAAATAGAATAATTAATTGTTAAAAAAAAATATAAAGAAAACAACATCAACATTAAATTAATAAATTAAAATAAAATCACTAATATCTTACAACAATCACATAGTCTGTTAGTTTCATCATAAATTTTACAAAAAACAAAGTAGGTCTCAATTCAAAACATTATCACATTCACTTATTATTGTAATATAAATAAAATCAAATAAAAATTTATAAAACAATATTATTTAAAAACAAGAAAGTCACAAATTACTTATATTGTGATTAATAGTGACCTGCAAACAGATAAAAGGAACTTTGCGTAAATGAAAACTGCAAAGGTTTAGAGTAAAAGACTACCATAAGTACAAAGACTGAAGATGTTAAACCAACATCCAAAAGAAATTCACTTATATACAATAAAATACTATAAACTAACACGAGCACATTGTATAGTATGTTTCTAGAAATATAGTTGCAAATATAATTTGCACACAGACATCCTGTAGTAAGTTTATCAAGATTATAAATATCAATCTTAGACATAGCTATCTTGGTTTTCCACATACAAGGAAAAACACATTTAACTAAAATCCATATGGCAGAGTATGGTATTGTACCTATAACCATCAACAATTATTACCCCTAACTATAGGCCTTTTCCAATTCATTTCTTTTTACTAGCTTTCTCGGCCTTCTTTAAAAGTTTCTCTTTTTCTTTTTTGTCTCTTTCCATCTGTTTGCGTTCTTTTTCAGCTTGTGTTTTCAATTCTTTGATCTTACGCTTCAAGCGATTCTTGTCTTCACTGGATATACCCAGGATTTTGAAATCAGCTGAAGTTAGTGAGAGTAGAGTACTGCCGTTCACTTGCAACTCTATGAACTTTGGAATATGCTGTTCCAGGGCTATTGCTAATAACCACTGGCATACCTGAAATAAATAAAAGTTACAATGAAAATTGTCCACTCAGTGTTGAGCTACTGGGGCAGAAAAAAAAATTAAAAATTAAACACCTAACAAATGTTTTGCGATATATTAATCCTATATTAGGTCAGGCGATCCGGATAATTAGGAAATACAATATCTGGATAATGGTACTTCCCGGATACTTACTTTTCTGGCCCTGAAAATACCCCGATTAATACCTACAAATTCCGGGATTAAAGCCTCTGCATTATAAGGTTATTATTGTGCATTCGGAGTCCAGACAGAATATGCTTCTTCAAACAAGAACAGTTAGGATTTATACCAAGATCTTTTTTCTCTCTAAATCCTCTTTATTTATAACAGCAAACGCCTATCCTCACCTGTTCCTTTGTCCAATCACTAACAGGAGCCGTCTGCCAGAAGTGTGAACTCCTCCTATCACTGGAGATGCTGCAGGAAGAGAGGCTGAGGTCAGTTGTGGCACACCAGGAAGAACTGTCATGTCGTGAAGGCGACACCGAGCCCGATGACAGACTCGAGGGTGAGGGCGGTGTAGGTGACGTTCCCGGCTGATGCTGCCAGGGAGTGCTACCTGGGGGCGATAACGTCACTGGGATGACTCTCTTAACTACAACACCAGACAGGAATAAAATTAGAGAACAAGTGGGTTGACAAATAGGTAAAATTGACTGAGCGTGCATCAACTCGTGCTTTTAAAGTCTTATGATAGTCACTTCTTGGGGAAATTTGATAAAAGATACCTCACAATTTTGTCACATAACAGTTATCAAATGATTAAAATAAAAAATAGAAGTGCTATTTGACATATTAATTCAAATTATGATAATATTACACCTACTTTGTTGACTTCATATGTGGCATCCTATTGTATAGTTTATATACAGAGTGTCTCGGAAATGAGGACCAAATAAGTCAAAAACTCCTAATAACTATGCCCTAAATGACATAGAAGATAGAGGGGTAGAAAGGGACGACCCTTCAGTTATATGCGCCCCGGTAGACATTTCAGTCTCTAAATTTTTCTCATACTGTACATTGACCTAACATGTGTTTTTTACACCAAATGGCATCAAAACTCTTGAACGGTTTCGAAACTACAAAAAAAAAAAAATTATACCCTGTCTCTTGAAAACAGTGGATTTCAGAGAAAAATCTGTAATTTTATTGATAAGTGTGAGCCATTTTCTGTATTCAATTTTCTCAGACAATTGAAAATATAATAAATATACAGGTGTCCACGTTAAAATACCGAAGTAGGTGTCAACTTCCAGTATTCGCGGATGTAATTTTTTTTCTGAATTTTTTGCCAGGATCTAGAACTAGTTTCCAAAGTATGGCAAGTTTAGGTATATAATAATAATAAGATAAATATAATGGTCAAAAGGTGAATATAATAAGATATAACCAGACACCCTGTATGCATTCAATCTTCCCAATAATATTTTTTCAAGTACATAGAATCATTGTAAAAACCATATTAGATTAGATTCATCGTGAGTGGGCCATTGTAACACCTCCACTGCGACCATAGGTCTATTGTGGCTCACATCTAGTCGTACTACATTAACCCCATCAGGTCAGCCTCTTTAAGGAAGCTGACCATCTTGACTGTTGCTAATGTATCCAGGTCCTCCGGTGTAAGAAAATCTCTCCCGAAGGTTTGTAATCTGGTTATTCGCCGTCCTGTTTCTCAGAGGAGATTTATTTCTCTTTTCAATTTAAGACTTCTTCTAAGCTGCTCTTTTCTTTGCATGAAGATTTCAGTGTATTTCGAAAATGAATAGCTACCATGTAGAAAATCCTTAATCCTTGAGATCCCATAACCTTTTGTCATTATAATAGCTGAGAAGGAGGGGGGGGGGGGCTTATACCACCCAAATTTCTTGCACTGATTGAATTTCATGAACACATCAGCTTGGAACTGACTGTTAAAAAGTATTCCAGATCAGAACATTTTCCACCCTTTTTTATCGATCTTTACCTCCCCCGAACAGCAACACTTTTCTGATGAAGCCACAAGAATATAAAATTGATATCTTCCAGTTTCCTAAATAGTTAAAATTTCTTTAGCCACAAAGGGAGACATTATATTTTTTTTCACGAAAGTGACACTGTCACTTATTCTGGTAGGGTTTATCTAACTAGACATGATACTGGCACTAGCAATACAACATGTTTATATCATGAAGATCAACAAGGTCAGATAGAAAGAAAATATTTCAAAAATTAAGATCCTAAATGTCAAAATTAACAATAATTGCACAATTTGATAGTACGTAATTAATTTTAATTTTACAAATTTATGTAATTACAAAGTCTGCCAGATTTTCCCTAATTTTCTGTTATATTAAAAAATAAATCAATATGTGAAAATAAAGTGCCAACAACGATTACATCTCTAATCTTTACTTACCTTTGGCATTTGCTTCATTGACTGCTTGTCGAATTTCTTCTAGTAAGTGTTGAGCAGCAGCATTTTTATTACTTTTCTCATTTAATTCATCAGTCGAGCTGTTTAAACTCTCAGTGCCAAAACGTTTTTCTCTTTCAGCTAAAACCTAAAAAACAAATTATATGCTATGGTTAATTACTGAAGAAATCAACAAAGTTTTTCTACATCTTATGAAGAAAAAATATTCATCATATCAGACACTATAGGATGATTCTTTACCATTTCCTAAATACTAGTAATAAAGTACTCATTTATTTATCAAAATTTTGCAATATCTCGGAAATCAAAAAACTCAATAGAGATTTTTTAACATTTTACTTCAAAATAACCATTTTGCTCGAGGACTCTTATTATCCTTCAATCATTGGAATTGAAAATAAAAATAGTCAGTCGTCCCTGTATGCATCTTTTCACCTGTGTGAAAAAAAAATACTTATGCCCGGTTGTTCAAACGTTAATTAAAAATTTTCAGATAATTACTGATTTTAAAATGTCCTGTATTATCGAACCATTGGTCTGATATTGCTGAAAGTGGATTCTGCTCCCTTTAAGAAGAGTTAATTAATGATTAAAAATGAAAGGTCATTAAATATATTCGCCGTATTTTCAAAATCTGCAATTTAAAATCAGTAATTATCTCAAAATTTTTAATTTACGTTTGAACAACCGGCCCTTAGGCTACACAGGCGTGATTAGCGAGTTGAAAGATATAAAAGAAGTGATAGAAACTGAGCAGAAGAGAAACTTAGAAAAAAGAGATATTAAGCTAGCTCCAAATTTCATAAAGTTGTTTCATGAATCAAGTCAAAACTTGAGTGGTTGAGAGAAAAAGAATTAGTGAATTGTGGGGGGATAGTTTTCTGATTCCTTGAATATAAGCTCTTTGGCAAACTTAGCAGGATATTTTCTCATCTATGGTAATTTGTAATCCATAAGCAACTTTTTGCAAACAGAAGATTGCCAGTTTCATTATTAAAGCCATGATCATGCGGGCAATAAACTAAAAATGGTAAAGTAATTGTGCATTTATGTGTAAAAGCAAATTTGAAATGTATATGATTGTAAACAGTGAAATCTTTAATATTTATGTGTCCCAAGCTAGAGAGTAAATAATAATTGTTAATATAAAGAACTTATGGCATTTGTGGAAGGTGATAAAAAATAAGTGACTAGCCCAGAACTTTTTCTGGGGTGATTTACTTACAATGTAGCACACTAGTACCATAAGTAGGTTTTTAGGATAATTGGAAGGGTTAAACTGATACCTCAAAAATTGAGTTGACTTTAACTTCCATTAGTTATACAGGGTGTCACACAGATAATTTTGCCAAAAATAACGAGACTTTCCATAACGGGCAAGATACACGATGTCAAAGTAAAATTTTATAAGATGTTTTTATTAATAAGTCAGTTGTTTTTCAAGATATTCAGTTAAAATTTTACATAAATTTCTTTATCATGACGACATGCTTTTTGAAAGATTTTGATTACAAAGAATTGAAGAATGAGCGGAGGGAACAAGAGTTAGAGAACACGTTGACCCCCACTTTTTCCTTCATACATGCCCTCTTGGTCGAAGGTTTTGTTTTTTAGATCAAGCATGCATTTCTATTATTTTTTTCACTCTTGTAAAATTTTGATACAGGGCTTGGTTTAACATATACATATTGCGACTTATTTGTCTGTTTCATTGATAGATTCGATTCTCTGTGAACAAAACTTAGCAAAAAGTATGTAGTCATGAAATAAAAAATTGTGCAAAATTTGAACTGAATATCTTGAAAAGCAATGGAGATAATAATAAAAAGATTCTTTTAAAATTTGACTTTGGCAACCCTGTATCTTGAAAGCCTATGTAAAAAAAATTACATGACGAAAGTCCCTTTTTTGACCAAATAATGTGTGGCCAAGAGCCTGACCTGCTAATTCCTGACAGCCTGTATTATCTTGTTAAAATATAATAAAATAAATACAGAGTGTTTCATTAATTAGTACAGACAATTCAAGTGGAGATTCCTTCATAAACTTTAGGGAGGTTATCATCAAAAAAAATTTTTCAAGCCTCTCGATGGAGGTACCTTAGAGTACCCCTTTAAAAGAGGTAAATTCACATTTATCTATAAACTACCACCAAATGCCTTTATAATATTGTAATTTTATTCGTTAATACATTTTTTGGTAATTGTTTACATCCGCGGCTCCTAAGTTTCATCAATTTTTTCGGGACCGAGGAGCGAAATAGGGGTGCTGGGTGGGTAAGAAATTAAAAACAGCCATGGCAAACTAATATTAAGGTCACAACTAAGGCCTCTTTGGCACTACGGTCGAATTTCTATTTTTTTTTTCACTTTCAGGGCAAGGAAAATCTTCGAAAATAACAGTACCACGATTTTTATTTTGAATTTTGCATTTATTTTGAATTTATAATCCGAAAATTGTTGCATCAATCCCTGTGCGGACTGAACACGTAATGAAAGCGGATATATCGCTCAGTCCGGCTCTGTGAGCCTCTAACACAGAATAGAATACTTGGCAATTATGGTGAAGTGGTTTTATCCGGGATCGCGGCATCTAATCGGTGCCTCTTGTCAGGACCGCACTCCCTCCGCACTCTCAAAACCATTTTTTTACACCGTTTTGTGGCTTTCCCTTTCATTTGCCCAGGAAATGAATACCTTCCTGGTGTTGCTATAGGTATGTTCTCCACCCCTATATAAGTTCCATAGTCAAACTGTAGGAGCCGCGGATGTAAATAATGACCCATTTTTTTATTTTTAAATTCATAAATTAGAGGCCCAATTCAATAATTAGAATAATTGTTTTTGTCTCTTACAAATTTAGCATAAACTTGACACTTTAACACAAAAAAAATCATGGAGCTTGCAAAAATTATAATTTAAAAAATTTACATTTTTACAAAATTTCACTACCTACAAGGTTTTAATTATTAAGAACCTTGTCAAGCACCAAGATTTTATTCTTTAGCCAATTTTGAGATAAAAAGATTCAATAAAAATAGGTCATAAGTAGCTTAATTTTAAAAATTCAGGGTGTTGAAATTTATGGAAAAAAAAAGGTATTTTCAAAACCAAGCCATTTAATTTTTATCTTAATATTTACTAAAGTAATCAAATTCTGAAGTTTGACAAAGTACTTAATTATTTTTGTTAAAAATGATAAAAGGAGTTATTTTGTAATTTTTGCATGTTCCATGATTTTATCTTTTAATGGAAAAGTATTAAATTTACACGTAGTTTTCAAGAGACAAAATTAGGTAATTTGAAATAAATTGGTTCTCTACAGTATGAATTAAAAAATAAAAAATAAAAATAGTTCCTAAAAAGTTCTTGTAAAAAACTTTTAGGGGTAGTACGGTTAACCTCCTTGCAGGAAAGCGTGGATATAAAAATTTGATATAAAGACTTTTGGTGGTAGTTTTTGATTGCCAAAGTTTCTTTCTTATTATTTCAAGTCGTTTCCAAATAAAATGAGAATGTTTTACTCACATTTTTAGGGACTGTAAATTCTAAGGGGAGGCTTGAAAAAATATATTTTATGGAAACTCCCTCTTAAAATACAGGGTGGTCCAACTTAAAACGTCAGGACTTTACCAAACGATAGATAACGTTAAAATAATGCCAGTTTCTCTAATACACTTATAGCCGGGAAAGCTTCCTTTTCAAGATACAGGGTGTTGAAGTTTTGGGAAAAAAATAATGTTTTGTGAATATTGTCAAAACAGGTGCTTTAAAAAAATTTAAATTTGACACGCAGCATGAGCTAAGTATCTTTCATGATTTACGGCTTATGGTGATAAATTGCGAAAACCAGCGGCGGAGATATGGGTATGTGTCATCGCCCCTTAAAAAAAAAATTGACGCCACTGACTCTATGGTTACTGACAATTGTTACATTAGTTAGGTGTTGCTTATTTCTGTTATTTAATTATTTAAGTAAAAGTTATTTGATTAGAATTTGTCTGTTATTCTTAAAATGGCTACGGATATTACCTAAGAAAACCTGAATTATCTCGAAAACGGTGCGCCTTGTGAAAAAATTAGAGAGTACTTTTTTGTTCTAAAAAGCATGGGGCATTGAATAGTATTATTAAATTTTCCATAGAGTCAGTGGCGTCAATTTTTTTTTTTGAAAAGGGGCGATGGCACACCCATATCTCCGCCGCTGGTTTTCGCAATTTATCACCATAAGCCGTAAATCATGAAAGATACTTAGCTCATGCTGCGTGCCAAATTTCAATTTTTTTAAAGCAGCCGTTTTGACAATATTCGCAAAACATTATTTTTTCCCCAAAACTTCAACTTGAATCTTGTATCTTGAAAAGAAAGCTTTCCCGGCTATAAGTGTATTAGAGAAACTGGCATTATTTTAACGTTATCTATCGTTTGGTAAAGTCCTGATGTTTTAAGTTGGACCACCCTGTATATTAAGGAATCTCCACTCGAACTTTCTGTACTGATTAATGAAACACTCTTTAAATCAGATTTATTATGCAGTGAGGATGTTTATAATCCCCTAAATTTTTTCTCCTGAAATTCTGAGCTGAATCAGGAAGAACTTTGGTACAATAATTAAATTCAATAAATTTTACTACTTTTTGACGTAAAACTGATGCATGTGTCAAATGCCAAAGATGACGTTGCAGTCCCTGTCAACTTAAAAATTTTGAGGTGCATGGGGAGTCAAGTGAGACCTTATTTTTATCTACATAAAATCTGTTAGTTTTCAAATTTTGACAGTCTGTGTGTCGGTGAAGACGTTTATTGTTAATAGCAACAGTTTTATGTCAAAAATTTGTAATTTAGTTTTTGTACCAAAGTTCTATCTCATTAGGTTCAAAATTTAAGGAGAGGTGGGGGACTATAAATGTACTCTTGCTACTTAATGCATCTTCCGCTCCAATTATCCTAAGAGCCCATTTAAATGTTAATTGACCCATTATTAATTTCAGCAGAGCGTTAGTTACCTGTTTTAGTTGTTCAGCTAAGGAAGAAGGAGGACCCAACCCCAAGCTAACGCCCCTGTTAGAATGCCCCGACCAAGGATCGGGACTGCTTTGTTGCAAATGACTGGAATCCTTCTGTACCTTTGCGTAAACAACGTTGGAACCAGGCTGTGACTGCACGCCTGGATTCAGATGTGGAGAAGAATACTGATTAGTTTTCTGCACTTGACTGTACTGTACACTGTAGGGAGTGTTTTGGGCATTGTACTGCATCTGTTGAGCTGAATATTGTGCATAGAGAGATCCAGAGTTGAGAGCTGAAGAACGAGGTTTAGGTTTCACTACATAAACTTCTTCTGATTTATGTTTCGATGAAGAGTACGTCTCGTCGAAACTCTTCTGCTTTGAGGAATAAATATCGTCGACACTCTTTTGTTTTGTTGTTGTGGTGTAAGTTTCATCCAAGCTCTTTTGTTTCGAGAAATAGATATCATCCACACTATTTTGTTTTGCTGAATATGATTCATCCAAACTCTTTGGTTTTGTGGAATAAATGTCGTCCAAACTTTTCTGTTTGGAAGAGTATGCATCCGTTTTAGAGAAAGCAGAATCTGTTAGCTCATCACCTGAATAACTTTCATCCAAACCGTAATCTGAACTACTGTTGCTCAGAGACCCTTTCTTAGAGGTTGGAAGTTGACGATTGGCAAGGGCTCCCCTATTTGCTAATTCAGCTTTGCTTTTACTTGCTGAAATGTCCAGCAACTCGTGAGGAGGAATTACCCTATCAAATTCTTCTTTAATCGGTAATTTTCTCTCAACGGTTGCTGTTTTATCGTCATCTGGACTGACATCTGATATTTCGGTGTCGGAAAGTTCAGCTTCTATGCTCTGAAAAAGAGGTTCTGGTGGTTGTTTGCGAGACATTTCAGGTGTCAATTGTTTCATGCCAACTCCATCATACGGTAATACCATCGGAAACCCCGCTTTCCTTTGAGTGTCTAAAAGGTCTTGTTCGAGTGCAATAATACGATCTTTGAGATTCTTCACCAAAGCATTATATTCGGTGTCTTTTTCTTGCAAAAGCTGACTGTAAAAATCTTCACGATGCAACATATCAAGTTCTCTTTGCTGAAATTCTCGAACCAGTTGTTTGGCTTTTGTGTATTTCTTCTCTAAATTCATGTACTGTGTTTGTGATTGTTCTAGCATATTTTGGTATGTCTGCATCTCCTTCTTTGTTGCTATTAAGCTACGCTCGGCTTCTTTTAATTTTTGATTTGCCTGTTCGAGTTTTTCACTTTCATCCGGTTTTATATCATTCTGCTCCATCAGCTAGAACAAAAATTCCAGAATAGAAATTAAATGCCTACGTAAAATGTTTTATATTAATTAATATAACATTAAAATATAAAACATTTTATATGTCCAATAACTGGGAAAAATTGGAACAAACGTGGCATGGAAAAAGGCGGTAAGTTAAGCGATGCATGCTGCAGTACCTACCTTTGTCTTTAGTCGAGAAACTTCAACATCACTCGAATTTAGCTTGCGCTGTGTCTAAACAAACGAATACATCACACAAATTAACACGACAAGGTACATTCACAGGTTAAATAATAAGCAAAGTAAAAAAATAAATACACTGTGTTTTTTATGTAAGTATGGAACATAGGGATGTGATAAGTAAAATTAAATATTTTCAAATATTGACCTGTATATTTAAATGCAAAATGATGTAAAATGATGCAAAAGAAAAAAAAACAGAAATTATTTAATTAGACTTTCAAATGAAATTGATTTAGTCCAAATATCTCTTACAGCTGTGAAATTATAGCAGATGGAGAGTTTCCCCCATTGGGCTAGGAAAACTAATTTTAGTTTTTTTTTAATCATTTTTTTGTTACTTTCGGGTATAATTTTAATTATTTATGATTTTATAAATTATTTGATAATAATAATTAAAATACAGTGGAAACTTGAGAACTTATACAGATCAACTTTTTCATAGCCAACCGCGGTCCAAACAGAGTGTAGTTCAACAAACTAGGAACTGATAGGAATAATTCTTAACACATTATTTTGCTAACATTTTACTGTAAAATACAATACAATATTTGAAAATATTTAATTTTACATGTAATTTTTCCCATGTTCCATACATAAAAAACTAAAACACCCAAACAAAAACAAAGTATAAAGATTACTGATAATCAAAACAAATAAAAAAAATCATATTTTTCACCATTTAGCCTTTTACTTGATCATCCGAAACATGATCTGGTTGATCTGTAATGGCTAGACAGTAAAGTGAGTAGTGACAATCAATTCAGCCATTTTTGATGGATATAATGAAATATGTTTATGTTGGAAGGGTGTTTATCAATATTGCTACAATAGCAGCTGTAAAGTAAAAAAATCGTTGGTAAAAAAGACTTATCCATGTTTCTAAGAGCAACCCACGAACAGTTAATGGTAAATTTTGCAAAAATCCAAGTTTTATCAAAATCAAAGTTCAAATTACTTCATGGTTGATGTAAAATTAGGTGTCCTCGAAAGAGGAGACTACACTCAAAATATGATATTTACCATTTCCAAGAAATTGGCTGAACCTTTTGTTGTACACTTTAGGTAAGTTTTGATGTTACTCCTAATAATTACATTTGTCTTAATCCATCAAAAATATCAAAAGTTGCCCAAAAATTGATTAAAAAAAATACCCTACCAAAGAGACACACTTAGATTTCACAAGCAGTAATAGGTACATATCAATACATTTTCAAAAATGTATTTTTATAAATCAATTTAGGCATAGTTATGATACTTAATAAAAAAAATTCATCTTTAATATTTAGACAATGTAACAAACTTCAAGTTATAGACTATAAAAAATATAGTTTAGTGATCTCAATGATATAAAATCATAGGGCATACTTTTGAAAACAAGTACTTATGCTCCCTCTGTAATAAGCTATAATTGATTAAATTTATTTACACATGAATTATTATGAAATAAGATCAACTCAGAATACAGCAACTTAGGAAAACAAGGGAAAACATAACACTAAAAATTCACAAACATTCACAAAAACAGAGAAAGATAAACTTACCTCTTGTAGCAGTAATTTCAAGGATTCAATATCGTTAATATCCGGCTCTGGTTCAAACATCCCTTCGTTATTAACGATTGGACTTGTAGGGCCATCAGATACACTGGTGTTTGCTGAACCTGAATGCAAAATAATTAATACTAAATTTTTTCGCACATTATTTCATTGAATTACCGGTCATTTGAACAGTGCTAGCATCACTCTGCTGTTGTTCGGCCTCCAAAATTCTCTGCCTCCTCTCCTCTCTTTCCTTATCCGCTTGCAAAGACTGTCGAATAAGCTGTGCAACTTCACTATTGTCCGGATCCCTTTCCCTACCGATACTGAACTTCACTAGTCCTGAAGTGTTTCTTAATACACTAGCAGCATATGCCTGAGTAACACCCACTAAGCTCTTGCCATCAACTTCGATAATTTGATCGTTTACTTTGATTCTCCCATCTTTGGCTGCAGCACCATTTGCTGTTATTGTCTTCACAAATATTCCTTAAATGATAAAAAAAAATCACCCATACATTAAATTCGAATAAATTAAATTATATTAGTTAACTTACATCAAGTAAATATTTTTTTTAAATGTGATAAGCAATTTTTTTTAGTACATAAATAAAAACATAAGTTGTGGTAGGGTACTAGTAGTACTACTTAATTCTTACCGAGCTTTTCCAAACCAGCATCAGCCCCGACGCCCATCCCTATAATGCTCAATCCCAGTCCTTCGGGCCCTTTGATCAACTCAACGGGAAACACGTCCATCTTCTCCACCCGTTTCTCGAGCTCATACTCGGCAGAAGCGGCAACTGGATCGACGTCTTCATTTCTACGATCGTACTCGGCGATGCTGAACGTGGAGTACACCTTGATGGGCTCAGAGCTGAATATAACCTTCGAGGACTTCTGAATGTAGGTGGGGTAGTCGATTTCCTCATCTTCGTCCTCTGGGGGCAAGCCGGGAACTTCCATCCAGAAATGACCGTCTTCATAATAATGAACACCCTGCTCTATGCCTATGATCCGCGAAGGGGCTGGCACAAACGGTTCTGCATCCGTTTCTAGGGTTATTCCTTCAGATAAACTTGTGACAGAATCTGTAATTTGTTAGGAAATTTATAAATAAATAATTTAACTAATTAATAAAAAATGTAACACATCTCAGCAATGTTTCAAGTCTCAGATTACGTTTCAAAATATAATATGAGTCATAAAAACTTACCAATAAGCCCAGAATCGGTTGCTGAAATACTACAATCAATCTTGGAGTTCCCGACCACGTCTCCTTCTTCATGTCCAGATGTGACATCGATACTGCTGGTCGACTCGTACAGCTGTGAAAATGATTCCGACACTTTACTCTGTTCGTAGCTGTCAATCATGGGTTTAGAGAATGCCTCGTTCAGCTGGTCCAGGGGTTCAGTGATTGAGTCATGGAGAGATGGAGGCCCGCAGCTGTCGTTCAGCGAAACGGGCCCCGATGAGTCGTTCACAGATTCCTGCATGATGCTGGGGACATCTGGCTGCCATTTATTAGGTTTCGAGTCTTTGGACGTGTGAAGAAGTTTTGTGACTTCGTGTGCTTCTTCATCGGAGAGCAAGTCGGATCTGAAAGATGTTATTGGGTGTAATTTTTGAACGAGATTTTTTTTTATGGTTAACGAAAAATGTGTGAGACTTTACAGCGAAAATTAGAGCACATGTAACAGTTATGCCACTAAAATATTGTAGCAGTGAATAAATTGTTTAAAATGATTGTTTTATTACAAAACTAAACCAGTTAGTAAGAAAATACAATGACAAAAAATAATGGTATTGATCAATCAATGGATAGGAAAAACACCACACATGTTCATTTTGTTATTGGGATCCTACTAAACCCATTTTAAGTTAATAAAAGATTAATAAAAAAATATATTTAAAAAAAAACAAGTTTATAAGTTTTGATGATTAAATAACCACACCAGAAGTATATTTATAAACCATCACCTTGGAGTTTAGAATTATTATGAAAGTCTAAAAACATTTACAAATGATCCCAAAAAGGCAATTATTTGTATTGGTTTTTGAAGACTGAATTACACTCACCTATTCAATTTCTTCTCCAAAATTCTGGTTTAAGCAACCATGAAAGAAAACAAATTCATCAATAATATTTGACTTCTACAGAAAATAATTATATTCAAATGGCACTCTTCATAAATTACTCTCACATATTTTTTTACACCTACTAAACCGAAAAATAACAATGGATAAAAACAAACAACAACTACTAATAGATAAAAATCACTATTCTACAGTAAATGTAAGTAAATAAACAGCCCAGAAATAATTCTTCTTCAACCAGTAACTGATTGACATTTCTTTTTTGTTCAATAATTAAAAATAGTGCAATTAATGTGCAGTAGAATAAAATGTGCCCACCTAGTGAACAAACAAAACTATCGTTAAGCGTGCCAAACATTTTATATACAATTTTCATCCCATATTTGAATGCAAATCGCAACTGAAATAAATATGTGAGAACTTGCTTGGAATAATAATTAAAATATTGTAAGCTCATGTTTACTACAACAATAAAAATAATGCTACATATTTGTAATGATCCTTTTAAAGCAAAAGCAATAATTTCAACTGTAAAACCACTTACTTAGAACTAAGAAGATTTTCAGCTTCAGCTGGAGTCATGGCATCTGCTTCAGGTACACTCTTATCACTAGATTTATCGTCATTATCACTAGCATCGGCATACTCGACATCATTGAGATCCAGGAATTTAGCCTCAGAGCACTGAATATCAGGCGACCTTACACTCTTACTCGTACACTGCAACACTTCCCTAGTTACAATCAACGGTTCTGATTTCCTACCACTATCAGTCTTTTCTAAGTTTTTCATATTCTGTTCCTCATCTCCCGAATCATCCTTCAATATCCTATCGATATCGGACTCATCGAGAATCTTCCGTTCAAAGTCAGCTGATTTGAAGCTCTTCGGTGACGGTGACGGTGACTCGGATTTATCTTCGACCGATTCTTGTTTGGCTGGTATCACAGTTACTTGAGAAACATCCGAGTCTGTAGATTTCTGATGGTGTGGTTTGTGCGGAACAGCATACAAAGCTTCGATCTCCTTCTGAGTTAGTTTGGTTTGGGGAGTGCTGGTGCATTCCGGTGGTGCATCTCTAACGAAACACCTCGATTCTTCTTCCGGTGATGACGAGTCGCTATATTCTAAGGGTTTATCATCATTTATTGGGTAATCGTAGAGAGATTCCTCGTGAGGGTTGAGTTTTGCTTCTATTTTTGGGCACGGTTCATTGAAGCCTCCCTCGTCAGTGGTCGAAGAACTTACAGTAGAAGGTGGACGGTTGCCCAGACCGGCCGCGGGTATGTTTAGACATATACTGGAGACTTTACTCCGTGTTGGCACTGTTACTACATCATCTTCAGTCTTATTGTCAAGTTTCCTTGTATCGGCTTGGTCTGAAATTGAATAATTCGGTATTAAACAAAACTCTTGACAACGTGCACTGGAATTAAATAACTTGTTTGCAAGTACTTAGGTGTGTTAAATGTAATTTTTTTAACTCAAAATACAAGTGGCAAAATAGGAGTGGTTTTTTTCAAAACTCAAGCAAGACAGAGTTTTACAATCGTCATTTCTTGCAAATACTTCTTTTGCAACAGGTGTTGCACAAGATTTTTGATAAGTATCCGAGAAAATACAATTTATGAATAACTCTTAAGTCACCAAAAACAACAAAATATGAATTCTAGAAATTGGAATTTTTATAAGCACAAGTGCGTAAAAGAACATTCTTTTAAGCACTAGTGCGTAAAAGAATATTATTTCGATCCAGAAATGGCAATCAAAACATGAACTGATGCGATTTAACAAAAAAATTGTGAGAAATTATTATTAAAAAATATAATGTTTAATCAGGTCTGTCCACAAACATCAGGTTCAGGTTTGTATTAAAAATGATGCCTCCATGGATAGCAGGAATAAATAAATATATTGTTGTACTAGGCTTGTAATGGCAGTTTTTACTATAAAGTTTAACTTTCTAATGTCAAAAAGTGTTAGTAGAATTTCAAAATTATTATTTTATTATAGATAGTGATAATAGAAAAAAAATTATCAACTTGTTCGGAAATCGAACTCAGCATCTTTGGATTACGGGATCACGCCTTTACCCATTATTAGACTATCGATACCTTGATACCTCGATACCCTATCGATACTCAGAAGCACTGAGTTTTACATTAATTAGAACAATATAAATAAATAATCAAACTTCAGTTATTTATTTGGCAATTTATTTTTATTAATTAACCTTTCCTTTGAAAAAAGAACGGCCTTCAGTAAATCAATAATGCTAAAATGTCACTAACGTCATATTGTTTACCTTACATCAATTTCATTGCGCTTGGACTAGAGTTAGGAGAACATAATAATTAGGTAGCAGTAACAGTTCCTATGTCCCCGTTACTTGGAATATCCATGTGCGAGAAACACCGTTTGTGACTAATTGACGCGTAAAATTGCTGCACATAAAACTTCAACCTCATTATGACAATTCGATTTTATTTAATGAAAATATTATAATTCTGATCTAATTTCAAATCCAACCGCGCAAAAAACGACATAAGCATCAAGAACGTTAAGGATTACCAATCTCAGACAACTTGGTCTTTAGGTAGGTACCGAGGTAGGTAGGTACCAAGCAGATTTTAATTTTTTACCATCGTTATGCCTTACTTTACATGGGATTGACGCCTTCATGAAATGATAATTCACCTACAGATAGTGAATAAAAATACGCTATTATGCGTTCTTTTGTTTATTCATTTTGATGTAACAAACTTTCGAAATATTTATGATGACGTCATTGTCCCAAAACCAATGACGTCAGAAGATGGCATTTTAAAAAACAAAAACGACCTGTCAAAGAGTTTTCCATAGAAACGTCACATAACGGAATTATGAATTATGTTCCAAACTTTATCATTACACTGTATATCTTTTCATGCTTCATGTTTGGAAAGTCATGTGCATATTATCGTGCCACGACTGAGAGATAATAAAATAACGCAGCTGGTAAGAATCTGTATAAGCCCTCTTTCACACCTACGGTTTTTAACCGTGGCCGTGTACGGCTACGGAGCCGTGCTTAATAGAAACACGTTATCATAAATGCAAGCTTTCACACAAGACGGCTCCGGCAACAAACCGTCTTGTGTGAAAGCTTGCATTTATGATAACGTGTTTCTATTAAGCACGGCTCCGTAGCCGTACACGGCCACGGTTAAAAACCGTAGGTGTGAAAGAGGGCTTACTGTTGGTACATTGTCGCCATAACAGTCGTCATATACAATTAATTAACCTAAATATTTAAACCACATTTATACCTAGGTGATGCATAAACGCATTTAATACGAGCAATATTCATGAACAAATAAAAAAACTCTAAATTTTCAGAAGAGGTTGGAATAATTTGTACTAAATTTAAAACCATTTTTTTTTTTAACAAAGGGACACGTCAAAAAATTTACAACATCGCCAACATTTTGAGTGAAGTAAATTATAAATCACGTTTTCCCATAAACGTATTTGCGGTGATTTTCGATGAAAAGATTTCCAAATCCGATGATCGGGAACGCCAAGCAACGCCAACCCGCCGGTTGGGATCGTTACTTCAATACTCTCACTATTCAAGAGTAGAATGATATGTCAAGAAAGGTATGGACAACATTACTGAACAGGTTTGTAACATTGTAACAAAACTGTACCTATCTGTATAGACAAATTTAGTTACTTATTTAGATTTATTATTGAAATGAACCGTTTCAGAAAAAAATGGCATTTTATGAGAGAAAACATCACTTTTTTAACGATTTTTCAACAGCATTTTGGAAAAATGAAAATAAGTGATAACAACTTATTCCTATACCTAATTAATGTTTTCTCTCATAAAATGACATTTTTCTCGGAAACGGTTCACTTTAGAGCCGTTAACCAACAGTACCTTTTTGGTGTAGAAAAGATGGACGGTTCAAAGGCGCTGCTTAAAATCGCATTTATTCCAGTGGCGTAGAAATTAGGGAGTCGAAACCCTCAAAATACCCCAAGTCTACGCCACTAAATTTTTTTAAAACCTTTATTTTACGGCGAAAATAAGGGGATCAGTGAGCACATAGTGTGTATAAGAGCTGAACATTGTATCTCATACGGTTCCCGAGATATCGTCAAAAAACTGGAAAAAGAATATTTATTCGACACCCTGTATCTCTAAAACGGTGTATTTTTTTTTGTAGTTTTTTTGTTTATTTTAGTATATTGTTTATCTTAACTTTTCGCTGTCCTACTTGTGGTTTTAATTTTTATACGGTGTGATGAAAATTATCAGATTTTTCACCACCCTGTAGGTATATAAATTTCATCCACATCATAGGATAAGTACATAGAAAATTGAAATTGCGTCATGTAGCCGTTTTGCGATATTTGGAGTCGTTACCGATATACAGAGCTTTCAAAATGAAAAATTGCTATTTTCATTTGTTTATAACTCATAACCTACTCAATTTAAACCGCAACTGTAATAAACATTCTTATTGGATTTTCTCAGAAAATCTGAAAATGTAATAATATACAGGGTGTCCTGTGCCTGTTTAAAAAATAAACAATGTCGTCATCACTATGAGCCAAGGAACACCCTGTATAATTTTTTTTTTACATCTACAGAAAGTAAATTATTATAAAACTGATGACCTGTTTCGGGTTTTTGTAATTCTACAGAGATATTAACTGAGAAAATGAATTTATTCGTTACATACGATTCACCCCACCCTGTATAAGTATATCGGTTTTCAATTTACTGAATTTATTCCATGTTAGAGATAATTACACAATAATATCAATTATAAATAAATAGGTCGATAAACCCAAGTAAACCCCTAAATATCAACACATTTATTATAGTAATTACCTAATAATATCCGATCAGTGATCTATTTTTCGACATGATTAATAATTAAAACAGGCACATCATGATAGAATGATGACAGTCAGTGAGTGGATCGCTATCCACTTCCTTTGGGGGATTGGGGGTTCTATTAACGTGAAGATGAAAGAAGTATGTCACGTGCTCAGAATAATAAAAATAATTATACAGAAGTAGGTAGCTCCAGCTCGTTATAAATTAGTCTGGATCAGAAACCGCAGACCAGCTAAAAACTAACTTAATTAATGGCGCTTATTTTTAGACTTTGGAACTGTTTTGCGGTTTAAACTTGGGTGGAGACTACTCACTTTAATAAGGGCCACAGAGGCCCAATTTATCATGGCGGTGACTACGGAGTGTCCACTCTTCCCGCCTTGTTGCACCGGCATCGGACGTCAAACTGAGTTTGGTTTAAAAACTGTGTTAATTTATATTGATAATATGCTAAAATTTAAAATCACGAAATCGTTTATGCGTATACGGTCTCTTCTAAAAAAAAATAATTTAAAAATATAGTTGTTTGTGTTTAACTAGTGCAGATTGAAAGCCCCATATTATATTATATAGTCTTGCGTCTATACACGAAGTATGCAGGATGCGGAATAAAAATAATAGCGCAGATTTATAAAAATAAAAAAACCTTCAAGGCAATGCTGAGAATCTGAGGGTCAAAACTATTTTTGCTTGTAACTTTCTTTTTCATTTTTCCGACTTTATATTAAAATTTACCCATATTAAAGGCAGGAATTGCAAAAGGGCTATTGTTTTATATTTATTATAGTAATTTCAAATATTGACCTCCATCAATTCTTTGTTCTGCATGACTAGGCGCCACTTCACTCTACTAGTTTCCTGGCGAGAGGATTTATAAAATAAGATAAATTATGTCTAATTCAAATCAACCGGCGGATATGTGGGAAGTAGTTATTTAACAAATCTGGTTCATCATCAAGAGAAGACTCAGATATGTTCGTTAGAAGAAAATAAACTAATCATATTAAATAAAATGAAGATAATGGTAAGTTCTGCAAAACATCATAACAGCAAGCATTAAAAATACTTTTTTCCGCAAGCGTTCTAAAACACCGCAATTATGATACTTGTTCGAACTCAGAGGTTCAACCCCCGATCCAGCGCTTTTCACTACGGTAGCGAATTATCTCCGCAACCGCAACAAGCAGACAGCAGACGAGACGGGACTTGGTCGCGGAGCTCAGGATTCATCCCGACCACGGGACCACCCACTGGAACTCCGGCGACGCGTAACCACTGACCACCGCCCTTCGCACTTCGCAGAGCCTACTGCTGGCTGTTGACCTTGAACCTAGACGCAAACGACTACAGCTGTGCCGCCTGTTCCTGTTGTAACCACTCAACCCCTGACTGGAATAATTCGACGCTGGATTTCCAGTAGTAATGCAAGTAACGAGGTACCATCTCATTGATTTAATAAAGTTCCAACATTTACTACCTTCTCGCATTTTCTATTCGCTTAATAGTTTTTATTGATATTGGATTATGAATGAATATTTTTAATGTATTGTACATGAATGAATTGTAATTAATTTACTTTCACACTTAACATCACTCACTCCAAATGCACCAGGTAAGGTAGATTCACGTGGATCTTATTATTAATTGCTCTCATTTGAAATTACTTCAGATAAAAATGTCTAAAGCTGAAAGGGATTGCAAAAAGGCTCAACAGGCTCTCGTTCGAATACAAAAATTTGTAGCAGACAATGTTGGTGAGCCAACCGTACCCATTTCTGAGTACAAGGTGCGGGAGAGGCAACTTGACACTATTTTTAAGGATTTCGTCACCGCTCATGACAAGCTTGAGGAGAAAAGCCCTGTCGACCAACTTGCTAGGTTTGAGAAGGAAAGATCAGAGTTTGAAAATCAATATTTTTCAGTCTTAGCGCAAATTCAAGACATTTGCTCACCCCCCAAGGTCGTTTCTCTCCCTAGTGCTCTTGACTCTGAGATACACCCCGCCCCTGTCCTAGAAACGAAACCCAACACAAGCTTTTCTCAGGTAAAGTTACCCAGCCTAAGTGTGCCCATATTTTCAGGTAAAGGCGAAGATTGGTTGAGTTTTAAGGATCTATACTGCGCTCTCATTGACAGCAATGACTCGTTGTCTCCCGTGGAAAAATTCTATTATTTGAAATCTGTGTTGAAGTCGGAACCACTCCACTTATTAACAGTATGCCATTGTCTAACCTTAATTATCAAAAGGCATGGGATATTTTAGTAAGTAGGTATGATAATGATCTCCTAATTATCAACGCTCACTTAAAGGAACTTTTTGACTTGCCAGTCGCCACGAAACCCAATCAATCTCAATTACGAGAATTTATCACTAAGGTTCAGCAGCATTTGACCTCGTTGAACTCTCTGAAACTCCCCACTGACTCTTGGGACGTAATACTAGTTTTCATGCTTGCAAAGAAGTTGGATTTCTCAACTCATAGGGCTTACGAACTGGAAAGGGACGCATCTAAATTACCCACTGTTAAGGAATTTTTAACCTTTTTAGAAAGAAGATGCACCGCACTGGAGACTATGAACACCAGTGACTCCAAATCAAAGCCAAAGGCTTCATTTGTCTCTCAGCAACTTGAACCAAGGCGTTCTTCCCCCTCGCCCTCTTCCATTGGACATACCCCCTCGCATGCCACCCCTTCCAAAAAGGTAAGGTGTATCTACTGCTCCAATGAAACTCACCGAGTCTATCAATGTCCTGACTTCTCAAAATTGCCCGTTGATCAACGAGACGCCTTTGTAAAAGGAAAGGGTCTCTGTTTCAACTGTCTGGGCTCCCAGCACAGATATAAAGACTGTAAGTCATGGGGCTGTCGTTCCTGTAAGGGACGACTCTGCACCATACTCTCCTTCACGGACTTCAGAGTACCATCCCACAGCCTTCTAACATACCTGTTCTTCACACCTCTCACGTCACAGAGAGATCCTCCTCTCTGATTCTCTTAGGAACTGCGTATGTCAATGTTATAACCCCTGATGGCAGAAGCTTCGTAGCTAGATGTCTACTCGACTCAGCTAGTCAAACTAGTTTTGTTACTCAAAAATTCTTCCAGAAGTTGAACATTACCCCAACTCAGGAAGAGTGTAGCGTCACTGGACTTTCTGAACAAGTCACCCACTCAAACTCTCTAATCTCGATTACCATTAGCTCACGGGTTAATGGATTTAGGAGGAAGGTTCCCCTAGTAGTTTTGAAGAACATCACTTGTCCCTTACCACAGATACCGGTGGATGTTACAACTCTGAATATCCCCGAATACTGTTCTCTTGCTGACCCTAACTTTGGCACTCCAGCTCCGATCGACATCCTCTTAGGAGCTGATGTCTTCTTCGATGTTTTGTCAAATGGTCTCGTCAGATTAGGTCCAGGTTTGCCAAGCCTACAACAGACTTTTTTGGGTTGGATCATTTCTGGTCCGGTCAAAATAAACTCAAGTGATACCCCTCTTTCCTCCTATGTAACTCTTCACACATCACTTAAGGATATAGCCGATCTTCTCCCTCGATTCTGGGAATTGGAAAAGGTGCCAGTTCGTCAGATACTGTCGGAGGAAGATGAAAGTTGTGAACGCATGTTCTGTGAGTCTGCAACCGTTCTCAACAAACGATACCAAGTTTGTCTACCCTTTCGCACTCTGAACCCCGAGACAGACCTTGGTAACTCTTATCATAACGCCCTGAGGACTTTCTTATCTTTAGAAAGACGACTTCAAAAGAACAGTTGTCTTCGCACAAAGTATATTGAGTTCATAAATGAGTATGTGAATCTCGGTCATGCTAAAATGGTCCCCTTTGAAGTCGATAAGTATCGATCTTCCAATTCTGACGGATACTTTCTCCCTCATCATCCAGTTATGAAGGAAGACAAAATACGAGTGGTGTTCAACGGATCTGCTCGCACCACATCTGGCAAGTCCCTAAATGACATTCTCCATTCTGGCCCTGCTCTGCAGGGAGAACTCTTTGATATTCTCTTTTCTTTTCGCCTTTTCAAGGTAGCCCTCTCCTGTGATATACAAAAAATGTATCGGCAGGTTTCAGTAGCTCCCTCTGATAGGAAGTTCCAACGCATACTTTGGCGTGACGATTCTAAAAAGAGTTTACAATGTCTCGAATTAACCACGGTAACATACGGGCTAAATTGCGCTCCATTTTTAGCCTCTCGCTGTTTAATTGACCTTGCTAGATCCCACGCTTCTCGCTTCCCTCTCGCTTCGAAAGCAGTGCTTCTTGGCTGCTATATGGATGATTTTCTATTTGGACAGGATGACCTAGATTCCGCATTACAACTGAAATCGGAATTAATAGAGCTTCTAAAATTAGGAAGTTTCCCCTTGCACAAATGGTTGTCGAATTCCCCTGAATTGCTCTCATGTTCTGACTCTGGCTCCAGCTCTGTGGACTTTGCCGAACTCTCCACTTCTGGCAAGGTACTTGGCCTGCGATGGAATGCTCAAGATGATTCTCTCGTCATCTCCCCTCCCACAGAAACCCCTGAGTCGTGCCCCACCAAGCGGTCTGTTCTTTCAATAATAGCCAGGTTCTTCGACCCCTTAGGACTAGCTAACCCCGTTGTAACTAAAGCTAAGATATTCATGCAAAAACTATGGATGCTTAGGATCGACTGGGATACAGAATTGCCCCCAAAGTTGAGACGCGAATGGACTGATTTCCAATCTCAACTATCAGCGATGTCAGATTTGACGATAAATCGTTGGATATCCCTCACTTCTGCAACTCCGATGGAATTGCATGGATTCGCTGATGCTTCTCAGCAGGCCTATGGCTGTTGTATTTACGCCAAAATTATACACCCTGACAACTCTGTCACGGTGCAGCTCCTCTGTGCTCGCTCCCGTGTGGCTCCTCTCAAGACTGTCTCACTTCCCAGGCTGGAGTTGTGCGGCGCCCTCCTCCCCTCTCAGTTGTCAAATAAGATAATTAGTCTCTTTGACAAACCTCCTAGCCGAGTCATTCTCTATACCGACTCGCAGATATCTCTCCACTGGATCAGGTCTCATCCTTCGAGGTGGTCCGTATTTATTGCAAATCGTGTTTCAGAGATTCAGTCTCTTACTGAAAACTGCACTTGGGCATTCGTCCCTGGCTCTGAAAACCCCGCAGACCACTCATCTCGTGGTGTTGAGCCCAAAAAAGCATTCGGCACTCTTCGTAATTGGTGGAATGGCCCCGCGTTCCTCTCTCAAACATCCCCGAATCCCCATGAACAGTTCGCACCCCCGACTAACCCCTCGTTCGATAGTCAGACCCTCGAAGAACGTTCGAAGGTAACTCACTTGTCAAACACTAGGCCCTGTCCTATTCAGTTTGAGAGATTTTCGAGGTATCTGAGACTCCAGAGGACAGTAGCGTATTGTTTTCGATTCATAAATAATTGTTTAGGAAAATCTCACAGTCTATCTAACGCTCTTTCGCCGTCAGAACTTCAGCAGTCCGAGTTGCTAATTATTAGGTTGGTCCAACAGGATTGTTTTTCGCGAACTCTTTCGCAGCTTAACTCTAACGCTCCCATTAGTGATCACGCTATCCAACAGCTTCATCCCTTTCTCGATAAGAGTGGACTGCTGAGGGTAGGTGGAAGATTGGAGAACGCTCCCGTTCCCTACGAACAGAGACATCCTCTTATTCTTCCAAACAATCATCACGTTACCAATCTGATCATTGACCAGGTCCATGTGGATTCTCTCCATGCCGGACCGCAGCTTCTCCTATCTAATCTGCGTTTGAGGTTCTGGCCCTTGAACGGAAAGAGAGAGGTAAAGAAACGCATATACAAATGCGTTAGATGTTTTCGAGCTCGGGCTAAGGCTGCTCATCAGCTAATGGGTTCCCTGCCTCCCTCTCGCGTTTCTCCCTGCCGCCCATTCGTGAATGTCGGCCTTGATTTTGCAGGACCAGTAATGGTCAAACAATCTCGACTTCGCAGGGTGCTCACTACAAAAGCATACCTGTGTATTTTCATTTGCATGGCCACAAAGGCAGTTCATCTGGAGTTGGTATCCAGCTTGTCCACTGAAGCATTTATTCTCTGCTTGAAACGGTTTATAGGCCGCAGATCAAGACCTCACACAATTTTTTGCGACAATGGAACCAATTTCGTAGGCGCAAAAAACAAACTCAATCAGCTTCATGACCTGGTGATAAGGGAACAATCTCTAGAAAAACGTTCTTCAGCTCTTAATGATTATGTCAGTAACCAAGGAATCACGTTCAAGTTTTCGCCACCCTACTCCCCTGAGACTGGAGGTCTATGGGAAGGAAATGTGAAGATCACAAAGTATCACCTGAATCGGGTTTTAGGCAACTCAGTTCTCACATTTGAGGAACTCTACACTGTGCTTTGCTCTATCGAAGCAATTCTGAACTCAAGGCCCCTCTGTCCATTCTCTTCTGACCCACAGGACCTGAATTACTTGACTCCTGGTCACTTTCTTGTTGGATCTTCTCTGTCATCCTACCCAGAACCTGACTACCTGTCAACGCCAACTTCTAAACTCTCTCATTGGGAAAGATGTTCTGAGCTTGCGCAGTCTTTCTGGAGGCATTGGCACCTTCAGTATCTTCACTCCCTTCAAAATCGACCCAAATGGAGGTCTCCCACCCCCAATTTGTCCATAGGTGACATGGTCTTAGTGAAAGAGTCACATCTCCCTCCTTTAACTTGGCCGATGGGTCGAATTTCTGAGGTTCTCCCTGGCCGGGACGGCAAGGTTCGCCTCGCTAAAGTCCGAATCCCCAAAGGTGAGGTCTTACGGCCAATAACGCGACTCTGTCCCCTGCCTCTTGAAGACCCCCCTGACTCTTCCTAACGTCGTTGATTCTTTGATCAGATAAGAACTCTTGTTCTTAGCTCCCCATCTCGCTCCCCTTGCTGAATGTTCTACTCTTGATTTTTTTTCGCTTTTCTCTTACCCCCCCCCCCCCCCAGGATGTTCGAACTCAGAGGTTCAAATAAGTAAGTCCCATTGTTCAAGGGTGCGTTCTATGGCGACACCTGCCACCCTGCCTTGCGCTGGTGCAGGTGGGGGTGACGGACGGCCGGCACCCGCGGACAACTGACTGTGACTTGATACCCTGTCAAGACACCACGATATCTCTCGACCCTTTTCTCTAACGCAAAGTAATTGTGCCCTGTGCAAATTAAGCCGTGAACCTATTTTAATCATTATACAAACTTGCAACACTTATACCAATCACACGTCATTAATGTTTATTAAATACCGTTGTATTGAAGTGTTGAATCATTGAACCACCCCCCCTGTGGAAATCAAGAAATCCACCAGACTTCGCCGCTGCTCTGCTGTGAGTAACTAATTAATGCAATAGTAATTTGTTAATCACTCCCCCAACCCCCAACAATACTCTTACATCTTGTAGAAGGACCTTATTAAGAACAATTTTTTCATTATTTTACTACTACAATACATAACTTTTGGCATTGTCAAAATGTCAAAGAATACTGATTATTGACGTGAAATTTCGACAATTATCATGACCAACTCTAGGTTTGTAACAAGCATCTAACCCACGGCATTGATGTGCTCGAGGATCACACTCTCGCTGTTGGCTCAAGATCTGTTCGGTTTTCGTCTTATTTATTATAGTTCGTATATTAATTCGTCATGTCTCACGTGTTTCTAGCTCTGGTCAGAAATTCGGCGTCTGTTGGATAGAAGATGGATAGAACGTATAGGTTAAAATATTTACAACGCACTGACGCGAGACGCTTGTAGATTTGTGGACAAACGTCAAAAGTCATTTTAATTCAGAGTTGAGTGGTTCCCACTGGTGGCTTGGGAGTCCTCGACGATCGCCGACTCGCCGACCTGACCAGTCTGGGCCTGATATGAGTAAAAATTCGTTTTCGGTCTCCAACTTCATAGAATTATACCTTTTTTATGGTTGTCTATAGTAGGAATAATTTTATTATTGGTTGAGAATCTTATTACGCATTATCTATTAGTTATCTCTATACCCTATAAATCTGAGAGACTGACAACATTATTTTGGAACAAAAATTAACTGTATATCAGGATTGTAAGGAAAGCTTAAATCGTGAAAAAGGCACGACCTTAAAATAAATGATTCAATTATATTTCATTTTGTGCTCTATTTTGAAAGGCTTCAATAAGAAAATCGCCTACAAAATCGTGTAAAAGATAACGCATCTGGTGAACAAGAATCACGTTGTCGTGTCGCAACGGGTGGTTAACTATGTAATGTGTTTTTTCCTGCTAGTATCTTGCTTTGTGATGTATAAAAAAGCCATTGATGCAGTGAAGTACATTTAATCAATTATTTCTCATATTTTACTCGCCATTTGAATAGAATTAAACCGATATTTTTAATCTATATTACGTTCCCAACAACGGTGCCATTAACATTAAAAGTTGCCTATACGCTTTTAGATATTGTAGTGCTAGTGATGTAGTGACATTCCTATCAGCCAAGAAATCACTTACAATACAGGCTGATCAGTAGCTCGTGCACTCCGAATACAGGGCGTTATAGAGCCCATTAAAATTAAGGATAATTTACAAAAAAAAATTGAATCCGATGGTTCATTTTTGAGCTACAGAGTTTCCTTCATCCAAGTTTGAAGCTAATTATTTAATTAAACACAATGAAAATAAGTGAATAATCCCTAGGTATCTAGATCAAACACTAGTACTACATCATTAAATTTCAGTTTTAATGTCTTTGGGAAAAAATAACTTACAGCACTGAGGAAAGGAAATTTACAACTCTTAACAAGTCAAGTTTATGCACAGCATGTTCCGAGTGTGGGAGTTACTGATCAGTGATCACCCTGTGTATTAAAATTTAATCATATTCAGCAGACCTTATTTTCAGGAGATCCTTCTGGCAGATTAACCCTAAAATCACCAACTGTGAGATACGTAACTTTTAATTTAAATTTCTCCAATATGTTTTTACGAGTATGAGTAAAGCTGATTTTAGTTTCTATAACCATAGATAGAATCGTGAAGTAATAAGCATGACGAAAATAATTTCCCAGCAGAGTTTGCTATTTTCCAATTTCCATATAAATTAGTTTTCGCGAAGTGCACTCAGTAGTTTGATATGATTCTGTCAATATTACGGTATTTGATTATTATTTCCCGTTGATAATAATTAGATATTTCTTATTATTACTGATACAAAAATTACTTACATGAGTCAAAAAATATTACCTGATATTTAATTGAAGTGAAGACAGTCAGTCGTAAGACAATACCTAAATAATGTTTTCAAACTGAAAAGCTGATGTTAAGATAAAAACCGTCATTGACAAGGTTCTTAGTTTCGTGGTTAAAATCAAAATAAGAAAAATATGTGCGAGTGGTATACAACTTACTATTATGCTCGCTATTATGTTTTTAAACTTTAAATAGGTAAAAAATTATGGGTTAAAAAATAAAAATAATACACATGATGTACCTACTCGTATTATTGTATGACCTATTATAATTACAGGGTGTCGCTACAAGGTACCACCAACGCTCTACCACAGATTCCCGTGTCAAAAATATGCCGATTGAACCAAAATTATCTACGTCCAAAAAGGCACTCTTTTCAAGATAAAGGGTTTTCCAACAAGAGGTGTTATTTTGAATCACCCGGTATTTCGGTAGTTGTCACTTTTGAAGCTTTTATTCTTTGACATTTGACAAGTAGAAACTACGTCATTACTACTAAAAATGGAACGATACACGCTTCAACAACGCATTGAAATTATTAAAATTTACTACAAAAATGGTGAAAATCTTGCAGTCACAGTTCGCAAAACTAAAGCATTTTTGGGTCGTCGTGAAGCACCTTGTCGGACCGCAATACAGAAATTGGTGGAAAAATTCGAGCTGTTGGGACAAGTTACTGATGTGAAGAATAAAACCCGTGCACGTCGCTCAAGAACAACTGAGAATATTGCTGCTGTAGCCCAAAGTGTAGAAGAAAACCCAGATTTGTCGATTCCTCGTCGTTCTTTGGAATTGGGCATTCCACAAACGTCATTACACCGTATTTTGCATAAAGACTTGGGTCTTAAGGCTTATAAAGTTCAGTTAACACAAGAACTCAAGCCGCCCGATCATCAACAACGTCGTGTCTTTGCCGATTGGGTCCTTGAAATGCATGAAAATGATCCGGAATTCCACCGAAAAATCATTTTGACTGATGAGGCCCATTTTTCCACATCGGTGGCTACGTCAACAAACAAAATTGCCGTATCTGGGGCTCAGAAAACCCAAGAGTTATTGTTGAGAAGCCTCTCCATCCTCAACGTGTGACTGTTTGGTGCGGTTTATGGTCCGGCGGGGTCATTGGACCTTACTTTTTCGAAAATGAAAACGGTGAATGGATTGCGCTATCGAGAGATGATTAATGATTTTTTATGGTCGGAGTTGGATGGTATTGATCTGGACAACGTTTACTTTATACAAGACGGCGCTACGTGCCACACGAGCAACGAAACCATTGCTCTTTTACGGGAAATGTTTCCGGACCGTGTTATCTCTGGAAGAGGTGATCACAATTGGCCTCCGAGATCTTGTGATTTAACACCTTGCGACTTCTTCCTTTGGGGCTACGTGAAAGATAAGGTGTACGCCAACAGCCCAGCGTCGATTCAAGACCTCAAAGATGGAATTCGTGAGGCTATCGAGGACATAGGGCAGCCACTTTGCGATTTGGTTATGGAAAATTTCATGAAATGGATATGGTCCTGTAAGCGTGGTCTTGGTGGCCATTTGGCTGATGTTGTTTTTCATTATTAACGACATACCTTCCTCTTTATTATGAAATAGACATCCGATCATTTATCTCAAAAAATGGCCTTTTTCTTTGAATACCAAAATAACACCTCTTGTTGGAAAACCCTTTACATTTCTTAAAAGAGGGTAAACCAACTACACGTTTTTGAGAATAAGTCAAAAACGGATTAACTGAGAAACTTCAAAATTTCATCGCCTACTACTATTTTTGTGGTACCTTTTAGCGACACCCTGTATAATTTATGTCGATCAATAATCTTCACTACTAAGCAGTTGTGCAGTTGAATAATAATTACGACAGTGTGATTGAATAATTATTCGTATTATTCCATCGTTCGGTCTTCTGTCAGATTCTATTTGCAAGAATCTATTTTAGGGAAATATTTTCGAGGTTACAGGGAGGACCAAATAAGTGTGATGATATGACAATCTTTTTTTTTAATAAGACACCCTACCTATAATTTTTGCATATTTCAGTTCACCCTTATACACTTTACAATTCCTAAATGTAAAAAAAATTGCGTAATTGAAATTTAAAAAAACGTAAGAAAGTTGTAAGCCCTGAAGAGCCGATTTGAGCTAAAAAAAGTTCAAATGATCTTCCACTATGCTCATAAACCATTGGGAATAATTTTTCTATACAGTGCATTTTCTTTTTCAATGCACCATAGGGAAAAAAATAAAATAATAATAAATAACAAAGATAAAATAATTTTGAAGTATGAAAACAATAAATCTTTTCCATTATTGAAGTTTTAACTTCAGTCAAAAAGTTCCATCACCTTAATTACCTGTAAATCATTCTAAAACTGGGTAGTTAAATATTTTTTTTTTTTTTTTTTTTTTTTTTTTTTAATAAAAGAGGGAGCATCGGTCTTAACTGTGTAGGTAAGACATAGTCGCTCCACTCTGGTAAATTGGCTTTGAGCACGAACTCTTTAGCCACACACACTTTTAAATTATATTTGCCTTTAAAACCTTCGATCGCTTGTTTTACTTTTCACAGACATTCGAAAATGAATCTGAAAAGTAAAGCGGGCCGAGGTGAGTTTCGAACCCGCGATCTATGGCTTCGTGAGCCAGCGGAGTACCACTAGGCCACGCAAGTCACTTTAAATATCATTTAAATATTACCTTATTAGATTATTCAAAATGCCAAAGGTAGTTGGAAAACCACAAAAGGACATAGGTAGTTATTATAAAAACATTCAAAACCATGAAAGAGAGAATCCAAAAATCCCAAATGAAACTTATTTTTAATGTAAGTTTAATAATACCCACACCAAATATTGTTTTTCTGTTTTGGCAGCGTAGCATAGTTAAAATATACAATCAACGTCAAATTTGATTAGAAACATCCATAACCGTAAAAAATTTAGCTAGTCAATGGTAGTTCAAAGCTCAGTATTCGAAGAGGTACCAACTACCAACATAATTCAAATTTTCCATAGCCAACTCTGAATTTAAAAACATCTGGAATGGGATATAAAGAATATCTCTATTATGTTTGGCGAAAATGTAAGTTAGCACCTTAGTGCACTAATTGACCATTAAAAATATCATCCTGTATATGATAAGTAGGTACTAATTAATAAATATAATATACTAATAAAACATTAGTGTTTTATTCATAATCAATAAGAAGTATGCAGAGATTCTACGAAGTAATCACGACACTTACTCTATTTAACACTATTGTACTGATGCAATGATTGTTGTAATTTTACGTACAATAAAGAGAGATATTATTATTATTATTATTATTAAGGGTTGAAAACATAAATTTCAAGTAAGTAGGTACTAGGTAATGAATTCATTCCATTTTGCTGTTCCACATTAAAAGATTAAACAAGTGCAAATGTGTGACATAGCACACAGCGTAGCCTCTAATCTAATGAAAGTAAGAATCCTGCATAAATTTTCACGTGGGATGGGAAGGTATTTCCTAAATTATCATAAATGTAGGTAGATAGGTATAACATAGTATATTATCTACTTATTTGGATCCTGGCCCCTTACATTTTCTATGCTTGCAGGTATTTCATAAAATTGATTCTTATGTAAAAAGGTGTAGAAATCTTCAAAGTGTACACCTTGTTCCAATGTTGATACCTACTTCTCGTACTAGCGTTGGTGGAGTCTCATTATTAGATGAGCAATTTATCATTAAAGTAGGTACATTCTTTTGCAACAGGTGCTTTACATCCCGTTCAAAATACTCTCCTGAATTAAGACTTTTACTTATAAAATGGTTTTATAATTGATAGAGTAATCAAATTTTCCAATAAATAGTACGAAAAAATTTTGTCCTTGAAACTTATTATATCAGGTATTATATTATGTCAGGTATTATACTGTCCAGTTGTATTATGAACGTCCACATGACAATAATTCTAACAATAGCAAAAAATTCTAGATCGGATACGAAATAAAAATGTATAGCAGAAGTGAAAATTATCGATAGGTCCTAACCATTTTCAACATGTCCTTACCATCACATTATTTGCAATAAAAAGTTTAATATTAAGAGATTAAAGCCAGGATTAAATTTTCATTAAATAGATTTTAGATTTATTTGAAAGTCAAAATAATAAATTAGAAAAGAAAAAAAAACCAAATACAACATAATTGGAAGAAAAAAGAAGAGGAATCTACTATTATTTCTGAGTTCGAGGCCACAAGGAAGCTCGTTCTCAAGAGCCAGCCATTCGATGCAGCGTAGAGAAGACGAGGGTACCTATTTTCTCGCAGAAACTGCAGTTACCTGAGTTAAGACCACGGTGTAAGAAAATATTAAGACTGTATGTATGGCCTAACCACCAAGCCACCATTTGAGATAGGATAGCATGAGAAACAATGCGCCTACTTAGTAAGTAATTGCCATAAAGAAAACGCATAGACATATTATACACACTCCTGTCTTCTTGTGGTTAAAAAAAATGCAAGAAGTTCCTTTTGAGAGCAACCTTCTATAGGATACGAGCCTCTTCATTCTAGACGTAAAATTAAATCAAAAAGAAAAATTTATATGTAGATTATTAGACAATCATGTACCTAACAAATCAACCTTATCAAAGACAATCAAATCGTCAGCGTATAAGAAGGGCTTGACTTGAATATCCTCAAATAAGCTAAAGAAGATTGGCCCCCATTTACAGCCTTCAAAGACACCAGATGTTACAGAGTATGCAAGATAAAAAGTTGGTATGTTTATGTACCAGACCAGAGTATAAAACACTGTAACGTTCTTACATCGTTTTAGAAGTAGATATTCTCTTATTATAGTGTCTTCCTTTACGAATAGAAACATTATTATTCATTTAAACCGACACCCCAGCGCCACCTGTTGACGAAAACAACAAGTAGTTTGGCGTAGATCAACACCAGGTCTGAGTTTCCTGATTTCAAGCTGGGTTACAATTTTCTTCTACCAGTTCTATTTTGTAGGATGATAAAAATATACATACCATGAAAAATACAGGTCACAGATACCTTGTTTTAACGCGACTTGATACGCATTTCGATATGCGCAGAGCTTTTCCTCTCTTCAAAGGGGGATGTAGCCATTTTCTTTTGGTATCTCGAATAAGCTACACTCTACCAAGTTCTCCCTTCAATTACCTCAAAGACCGACATTATTCGGGTAAGAAAACAATCTTAACCTATTTAATTAAGTTCTAATACAACCTATTTTTGTTCTAGTCCTTTTTCCTTATCTTCTCTCTGAACTCGCTTTTGAATTAAGCTTCCGGTACCTTAGGAAGACGCCATCTTCATATCTTTCAAAATACGTAGATCTATATCTGGCATCATTAGAAAGATCACTCCAGTTTCCTGAAGGACCCGCTGCTCATCCAGCACTAAAAGTGGAAATCAAGATCAAATAGTTATAGAATTCCACCTGTCTATTGATAGACCCTGCCAACTAGAGCACGTGTTTCCAGCGGAGCCCTAGAGCTGAACACCATTTGGTAGTCCTGAAGGAGGTTCCCGTCTTTCCCCCTGAGAGCATGAACTACGTTCCTGCATCTCTACAGGTGTCTACTTCGACCTTTCGGTAGAAAAGAAGGTCGAGCATGTAAGCTAACCCCATAATCTCTCGTGTGTATCGACTAAATTGAAGATCTAAAGTGAAGCCAAATAAAACAAGAAATCACTACCTTATATTAATTAATGAATACATTATTACCTTAGATTACTATCTCTTTGCGAATTTTTCTGAAATTATTGATATAGTTAGAGTCATATCTATGACTTTGATGTCTAATAAGTTGTACAAGACATATATATCTATCTCTTAAATTCATTTATTTGTCAAATGAGATATTTAATTAAGAGAACTACAAAGTTTATCATGAATACGAATTTTAAGTAGAAGTTAATTAATTTGCAATAGAATTCCCCATTAATTGAACTGTAAATATTCCTGTAAATACAATTTATGAAATTTCGAGGTTGTTTTTTCAACATAGGGAACATGACTTGACTTTTACAGTCATAGAAAACAGGAACAAATAAAACCCTGAGTGAATTTTGATACCTTTTATAGCCCAAGGATATTTTAGGAGAATCACCAATCAAAATTAAAAATAAAAGACATCTGGTATCCCGTTCTCTCTTATCTATAAAACGTATCAACAATAATTATTGATATTACCGCCTTTACGTTACGAATGTTACTACAGTCCCGCGTAATTTGAGTAGGATTTTGGTTTCATTAAATTAATTCTCCGTCATACCGAACGTAAGTAATTTACTTTATCAGGAGCGTATAACAACACTGAAGTCGGTCGGAAAAACAAACGCAAAAATCTAAATGTAATATCAAAGAGGTCAAAAGAGGTAAGCTTGTATAATAGAAAGAAAGTAGCAAGCTATGATCCTAAAATATTCAGAGACATTTCCTAATTAAAATCAAACAGATTTGTAATTATTGTGAGCCCCTTCATAGGGTAATCCTATGAGAACGTATAGTGCCGACAGGCTTCGGAAAACAATTTCATGTTTGAAATTGAATTTTTAATAAAACTGCAAACAATCGAAATCTATCATTTCACACACCTTTACAGATTCAATCTCAGACATAATATTTTTCCAAAGCGTGTAACAAAGCGTAACCATACTGAGTAAGTCGTTTACCATGATTTCCACTCCACTTACTCACTCTTCTTGAACTGAAGAGAAGAACAAATTTAACACACCTAATTAAAAATAGATCTTTCCATGATGCAGGCGGGACACTCCATGATGCAGGCGGGACACTGAAATTCAACCTCAACCATATCACATATGTTGTGGTTGTACGTTTGTAGGCTGCAGAGTCTCGTTTTTATTCGGCAAGTCGTTTTTATACATGTGATATAGATATACAGGATGCCCAAAATCAATGGAAAAAATGCTTACTTACATTTTATATCTTCAGATTAAGAAATAACAAAAATCATAGGTCGCTGGATATCAACAAAAATATAAAATTTGACATTTACATTTTTCTTCAAAATCTTTTTCAATTATCACGATACCCGTCTGAAACTTGTTATGATATTATCCTAATGCCACATCTGCATTAGCTAGTGTCATCAGAACTTATCTAGGCCTAACCTACGCCTACCTACTTACTACTATAGATTTTGCGGGGCGATAGCTAACTGTTTTATTTCTTAAGGGCGCCAGCTTATTTTTTCATATTATTCGGTATAAAAAAATCTAAGAGACCACAAATCTGTCACATTAAATTTTTTTTCAAAATTTTATTCATCTCTTTTGGAAAATTTATTTATTTAGCGTATGGCATAGACACGACAGAAAACAACAAAAAAGTATACACAACAAAATGTTATACACAATAGAGAGAGAGAATCATACACTGCTGCTGTTAAAAACAAATTCCTAATGAATTAATAGGCTATTGATTCTGGAGTCGCCATGAGAAAGTCTTCAGGTGTCCCCTCGCAGGCCGTTCTAGGGCATACTCTCTGATGTGCTTCACCGTTTGGTTTTCGCCCCATTCGCAAAAAGGAGTTGCTGTCTTGTCCCATTGATGCAAGAAGTAGACGAATCTACCGTGCTGAGTTAGGATTTTGTTTAAGGTGGACAAAGTCTTTCGTGGCAAGTTGTATCTTGGGATTTTTTGGTAAATACGAGGCATTCGGTTGTTATGATGCTTGGTGGTCCATTCTTAGTGCCAGGTGGTTAGGTCAAAACGCTTCCTTTTGGCAGTTACTGCTGTTATGGTGGGTGGCTTTCTGGAACGGAGGCTGTTGTGATTGGCGAATTCAATATCTTCGTGGATTAAGAGGTTTTAGCCAAGATCTTTTTGTACTTCTCTTATAGAGCGTTTACACGGCGCATATTTGGAGGCTGAATGTGGCTCAGGACTGGAAGTCATTCTGTGGGAGTTTTAATAACGCCGGCAGAGCTGATGAGCGCAAAGTGTTGTTCCTCATAGCTTCTGTATAATGTTACCTCTTGTTTTTAGCTTTTCTGCTGTTTTGGATAAATGCTTCTTAAACGAGAGTGTTCTGTCGAGTGTAATGCCGAGATATTATGGGGTTTTATTATCAGTCAGCCTTGTTATGGGTTTTCCTCGGTGTTTTCAAATTGAATTATGAGCTCCCTATCGACAGATTTATTATTTAAGTGCATGGGAACATGTTACCTCTGTCTTGCTGGCGTTGGGCTGAAGTCTCCATTTTCGAAAATATTTTCTCAATTTTTCCCAGATCGGCTGTCAATATAATTTCTGTCTCTTCAAGTTACACGATGTCGTTACGGCCAAATCGTCGTCGTAGCCGTACTTCTTAGACTTAGCATATCTGCAATGTAGAGGCTGAATAGTAGGGATGCAAGTACTGATCCTTGCAGGAGGCCATTCTTGAGTTTCTTTGGTGAGCTTGTAACGTTCGTTTCCCCGTTAATTATTAATTTAAAAATCCTTGTTTTTAAATTTTATTTCGGAAATCTAGCTTAGAACTAGAAAAGAAAAGTATAGAATGATTTGTTTACTTTAAATTATTCAAGTCGAGAGTAATAAAATATGGGTAATTTTTTTTTTTTTTGGAAACTTCCTTCCAGGTGGTCCGTTCGATGTACTTGCACGACCAGAGACGGTGCGGGGGAAATCATCCGGTCTGTAGTAGAGGTTGGTATAAGAGACGTGGTTTGTGCGGATAATGCCAATAAATCCAGATACCTACGCTAGAGAAATGAGTTTAGGGAAATAGTTGACTGATAATCAAATTTACATCATAGTAGGGAGCTCGGTAGGGAGTAACCTCTGTCAGTACAGAGAGAGAAAGAATTTGAGCATCTTTGAGATTCGTGTTAGATCAGTGAGAAAAAAGGTTTGATTCTGGAAACTCGGTCGCGTCAGAAAGAGGCCAGCGGTTGGTCCGCGACGGATTAATTCATTTTCTTTTCTTCAATAGTTCCATCTTTAATACCAACAAATGCAAGTTATAAGCGAATCGAAGTACCCAGAAAATTAATTATTTGTGACCCTCTGCGTCAATGAGAGCAGGTATCGGCTTATACAGAGGTATAGTTTTGCATTCATTATTTGCTGGATATCATAATATGTAGTTAGTTTTCTTTTTTAATAGGCTTTTAGGAAATAGCTTTTAGGAAATGGGTTTTAGGAACGAGTTTTGTGAAATGGTTTTAAGAAATGATCTTAAGAAATCATCTTAGGAAATGGCTCTTAGAAAATCGTCTTAGGAGAAGGCTTTGAGAAAATGGTTCTAGGAGCAAGAGCAAGTCATCTGAACGGGGTTCTAGTTTTATTCTTGTTTTGCCATACTTAACAAGATTAGGATATGCGTATATATTTTTCATTCATTTTCCCATCTCGTTCTCTCTCTAAATTGTAAGATTTTTCCCAAATTTGTAAGGTAAATCCAGTGTTGCCGGATAAATCTGCTGTGCACCGCTGGAAGTCAAAGAAAAGTAAGTATTATTATTATTCTTATCCCGATTTTCGCTTAAAAGGGGTGAATTTCGGGGCCAGCTTATATCCGATTCCATAATAACTTGGATGTTCCTGTCGTTGTTTAGTAGGCGGGCTGTTAGCTTACATGGAATTGCACGGAGGAGCTCGTATACTGAGCCCTCTCTCCAGACGGTGTCATATAAAGCCGCTGACAGGTGTGTAAATGCTGCAGATGTTTTAAGGTTTCTTTGGAACTCCGATTCTCTATAGGAGTAGTAAGGTAAGCGAGAGAACTTGGTCCAAACAGCTTCGTTTTGGAAAAAACTTTTCTTTACTGAATATCATAGTAAAATTAAAACACCCTAAGGCAACCAATATTGCTTCATATTGACGTCATTTGGGGTAAAGAAATTTTTTAAATTATTTTTTGAATGTGACAGATTGTTGATTATTTGTTTTTTTTTACCGGATGACGTAAAAACAGTAAGGTGGCCATAAGAAAAACAAATTTGACTATGAAAACTGCACGATCTTGTTATCTTTGAAAATTTTCGAAATGTCAAGTGGATGACGCATGATGATTTTGGTAGGTATCTATGTAGGTACCTAAACCTAAAAAAAAATTTACAATAATAAGAAAGATATGGCTAAAATAAGAAATCTCGATTTTTCTGTTTTTTTTTCAGGATATTTCAGCAACAACTGAAGTTATCCTAAATTTTGTTTCAGATTCCTAATAAGTACAAAATAGTGCCACTTGTTAGTTTTCTCTCATTGTGCCGACTTCGAATCTCTTACCCCATGTAGTTCATTTTAAATAGGACCTTAAAACCTTACACTGTGAAAAAAACTAAAAAAAAAAAAAATATTTCCGAGCATGTTCTTAGGTTCTGTCATCGAACTCTTACAAAATGGTAAGCCATATGGCCGCTTGGACACGCCGTCAGTACAACTTGTAAATCTTGGTGGTCGTTGAAAATACCCCCAGAAAACTGTCGGAGGATGGATGTTTTGGTCAATATATGAATTTTCATTGGTCAATGTATGAACTTCAAGGCATATAAGGCAAAATTCACTCTCGAATCCAGTCAACACCGCCTCTTATTGACACAACATCTTATTCAGTCGCAAATCGCAATGGAGTTTCACTATTTACTCGAATCCTCGATTCACGAAAATTATCCCACTTCGAATTTAATCCAGCTCAAAGAACAAAAGTACATACTTCCTTTTCTTCGGAAGCGCACGCAGTCAAGCCTGGAATTAAGCTTGAACAGCAGCGTAGTCATCACAACAACGCGATGTCTTATAGGGCGCAGAGTACGGTTGAATTCTTGAAGCAAAATAAGGTTAATGTTTTGGAACAACCGTCCTATTCATATGCGAGGACGCACTTGTTTCTAGATTAAGACACCGATATGAATACCACGCCACGAGAATAGAGTAGATACATACATACGGAAGTAAATTATTTTTTTCTCTCCAGTGATTGCTCATCAGAGAAAAAAGGAACATGCTACCTCTTTTTAATATCGCGACTTTTTAATTGGTAGGTACTTCCTCAGAGATCAACACGAACAAAGCACATGCCACTTCTATTTAGAGTCGCAAAGCCCCTTCTACGCAATTCCTATCGTCTTGCCTCAACATGGAGATCCTAGAAATAGGAACCGGAACCATTTGGAATACTGGGTAAACCTTCCTTATTTATAAAGAGAAGCAGTGTTCAGAGATTCGAGAGAAAGAGTTAAATTTGACAGGTATATTAAGAAACTGCTACCTAAAATGGACATCATCAACACAAGACTTGAAGACACACATAATAAAATAAATAGCACGCGGCGTGTTGCACATGACGAGGGTAGCGAATAATAATTGAGATCTCTAGCTCGGTGCACTAACATCCAATTTATTACACGGCGTTCGTCTAGGGTTCAGAGTAAGGGTCTAGACTTCTCGTATCGTATACACACCCTACCTTCATTCAAGAGACCTCAGCGGGAACATCAATACGCGGTTTCGCCCTCTTTAAGAAGGCGCCCCTGCTGTGCTTGTTAGGGAACTTCGATTTACGGCCGCTACCTACTAACCAGAAACCTCAGCAAGGCTCCAAAGTAAAAAAGTGCGGAAGACGAAATTAATGAGACTCTATTTCGGTTGCCTAATAGGTTAGGATCCTAGATGTGATTAATTTAATCACTCACCGCAGTTTCTGTAAATCTCTATTTTGTCTTCGGTTTCCAGTAAACGGTCATCCATGCATAATTTTGAGAAGCAAATCTATAAATGAAAGGTCTCCTGTTATAGTCGTCCAAACACCAAACAGTAATGGGACATATGAGAAGATATCTCCATGACATAGAACATAATGCATGAAAAAGATTTGATGGTGTTTTATTGAAGTAAACTGAATAATACTTGTCATGTTGCGTAATAGACGAGGAGGTGTTCACTCGATGAAACAGTGTACAATTATTTCCACATACTAAATTATTTCCACAATTTCCAATATTCCAACATTATTTTCCCCATTTCCACTTATTTTAAGTTATTGCCAGCTATTTTCATGTACTCAGAGTTACAGACAAATTATTTGTTGGTTTGAACACTTCTGAATCACCCGATTTAGTGAAAGAGATCTGTGACGATCGACTTATCTGTCGTAATATGCCGATACCCTAGTCAGCCAGATTTTGCAAGCTTAAATGTGATTTTTTCCATGCCATTATTTCCAATTCATTTATTCTATTTTCATTTTTTTTCCATTATTTTCACAATATTTCCATTGTTTTCACATTTTGTCACTATTTCCCTAGACATTAGTGAACTAGTGAACTAGTCCTTTCGGTAATAGTTTTTAATTAATAATTGTTTTTGTAGATCGCTATTGATTTTAGAAAAATTCCTAAAACATTTATTTTGCAACAGATGTCAATATGACCACCACATAATAAAAGAAAATATTCAAATCATTTGTATGACTAACCTTTTTATAAAGCAAATACCAAGTTAGCTGCACATTTCTCATGAGATTTGCCCTTTTTCCGCCTCCTTATATTCGCTCACTTGTACCTTCTTGGATTGGAAAAAAGTGAAAATACCTCTAAAATATACGCACAATTGCTGTTTAATCCCTTATAACGCATTTAGTGCATGTGTCAAAGTTTCCTTAAAGATCATATATTGTTAAAAGGTGAAAACATATTTTCTCAAGGTAAAAATCTCAACAACAACATTTTCAATAAGAATATCGCGTTTAAATTCACCTTAGTTAACGTGAATGGACAATTTTAGAGTGCAGGTCAAAAGATGACGTGGAGGAAGCGCAGCAAGCCAATAATGACATGGAAGAAACGCACGCAAGGCATGTGTGCGTTTCTGTGGAAAAATGTGGAAAGATTGGGCAATAGAATTTGCGAAAGATGACATAAGCTCCTGCTGAGATCGTGGGTGACGGACAAAAAGGGCACAGCCGATGACAACATCCTCGCGTGTTGGTGTCGCGGTTTTTGTCTCTTAACAATGGAGTAACGTTCACCTGTTACTTAGCTACCTTACCTAAATTTGCTATCTCAATCAATACCTACCTATGCCAGTGGATGTTTTATCGTGATATTTCTAAAGAAGTTGCCAATGCCTTCTTCGCGAGAATCAAACTTCATGTTTTGTCGTTCTCGCAAGAATTACGTTTTAAAATGAAGTAACTAAGCCATAGTTATTTTTCGACGTGATTACCTAAAAATATCGTCCGATGATTTCGATTTCCAACATCAGACGTTTCGTGTTTTTTTTAAGACTTTTGAAGTCAATTTTAATAACTTGTGAGTGCAGCCGTTTCTCCAAGATCAACTTTGGAGCTTTTGTCGTCTGATTTCCCAAGTAAAAGAGAAGCAACAAATTACCTTACAAGTTCACCTATTGCATCGTCTTAATTTGGAAAAGTTAAGACGTTAAAAAGACGTAATGTCAACCTGTAAATCAGGTCTTTTATAACTAATTAGACGAACTGTTTAAATTAAAATGACAGAACTGAAATTGATGAAGTGATTGACAATTTATTTCATGTTTTAATTAATTACCTACCTAAATACCCTTATTATTTTGTACAAGTGGGGGTAGATCGATCTGAGTAAAGCCTCTAGTATTATTCTTGTCAATTTTAATCTTCACGATATTTTAGAACTATCAATTATTATGTATTTAATGTAGGTAGTCAACTTTCATAATCAAGAGCTGATTTTACTTTCTTGTATTCATTTTATGCAAATAAACGAATTATTGTTGATTTTTAATAACAGGGACTACTATTTTATCTTTTTTCAGAGATTAGACAAAATAAGGAAAAACAAATATAAGATTGGATCTAAGACAACCATTTTTTATAATTAAACATCAATTTTTTATTCAAAATCAAACAATATCTAGCATCCCCACCTTCCCTTTTTAAATTTACCTACTCCTGAAAATATCTGCTGAGAACCTACCGACACCCTTATTTAAGCTGGAATTTATAAAAATAATTTCTTCAGGATACTCAGGTGATAAGAACAAAGATATCTATTCTGGAATTCAACATTTCTGGGTCCATAGATGTTTGGGCTGAATTAAAGAATCAGTCAGAAGGTTATGATGAATATACCTATGTGAGTCGGAATGCAGATTGAGGTAAGTTTATGTGCCTATGTTATTTTCAAGTTTTTCTACCATTTTGCTTTTTGAACGATTTGGTTTAAAAAAAGTGAGTAGAAGTCAATCAATTTTGCAATTTGCATCATCCGACAGAATGATTTCATACGAAATTTCTGAACTTCAAATTTTTTTGCTCAATTCTACTCAAAGTATACTCCAGAATTTTTCCCGCTATCAACTCTATAGGACCCCGTAGATAAAAACTATACCTTACAGCAGAAATTTATAATATTTCCTTGACTTAGATGCCTTTTAGTTATGCAAATTTTAACGTTTCCGTTACTACATAACTAAGCAGTCTGGAAGTATTTAATGAAGTTAAAATTATACGAGAGAAACATGCATGATGTCTGTAACAAATCAAAGAACAAAAATAAACACTTAGCACTAACCTGAGCAATCGATACAAAGTAATCTCAACCTTAGACACATTTTCCCTATATGCTTCACCATTTAGACGCTTTTAGCTGAAGACGTATACAGGTACCGAAAACTCGGTGTCATAAACACCGCAAAAAATTAGAATGAAATGAATCACATCACCCACGGCCTGAAACTTTTAAAATGTAAATAAACCTGGCTGCATTTTCTCAATGGAACTGAATCGACTGCTGAGCCACTCGACTACTTTCGCCAAGAGAGCTAAGACGGTAGTAGCACAGTCTACGCCTGTACTAAACATACTGATCTATAAATAAATTCCCATCTGCAAACCTACACATTTAATTTTTGTTTTCATCCAGAGTCCAATGGACGCTTCTATCCATCGGCTGTCTATATTTTCCAAACGCGATTAGTCTGGGCCTATGATACTTTGTAGGATGCAAGGATGTCGGTGATGTTTAAATACAAAGTCGTAACAGATGTGTGATTATTACTTCTGACAACTACGACCTAAGAGGCTGTAAGCACAACGGAGACAAAACAATAATAATAATTGAATGGGGCGCATTGACCACTGCACCGCGTTCTTGGAGTCGCCGGAGTTGTAGGTTGTAAGTCTTGCGAGTCTTGCGACATCGACCTCGCGACTCGCGACCAGCACCAGCAGATCAAGGCGTGCAAGATACCAACTGCGGTAAATTGCAGAATTCCATCAACCGAACTATTATACGGAAGATTGCTCGTTAGAACACTTTGTAATTCAAACTTCAAATGCCATATAAACTCATACAAAAGACATACCACGTAAGTAAATACATTCTTCTGTAAGTCAATAATTGGTTACTAAAAGACATCTGGGCAGAATTCCATACTAGAAAATTATTGGCGAAGGAATAATTATTTAATTCATGCAATCCACAGGTCTTTTAAGTCATTACCATCATTAATCCCATTTAATTAAAATTCATATAAAACTATTATATTAATTATAAAACTGCATAAAAATCAAAGGGGGGCCGAGCAGGCCACAGACTCCTACCATTTCTATTTTTGCCCATCCATCCACTTGGATAAATTTGGTCCAGACGCGACGTCCTCTATTGCTAAAAAAAACATGTGTATAGGCAGTCAAATTTAATCGGGCGGGCAGAAAAATGGTTGCGTACAATTCCGCACCAGAAGCTGACTCCAAATCTGAGTTAAAAATGCGAATTCATGTGTGTTATGGTCAGCCCTTGAGTACATATTATGACTGTTGAGCGCTCCTTCTCTAGTAAATGCAGATCCATCAGTAAAAAGCAATCTACTTTGAAACCTTATCATGGCGAGTACCTAACCTACAGTTAAAAAAAAAATCTGCAAAATTGTACCTGTGAGGCCCGATCGATAACTTGTACCTAGTACCTAATGCTTGGCTTGTAATTTATTAGTTGGGTCGAAAAGGATGAAGAAGTTGCTCATGAAGAATTCACCATACGCTAGTTGTACTGATTCCAGTTTCAATTGCAACAGCCCGAGTACCTACTGCTTCCAGGATTATTAGAAACCAGATCCAGGATTGATTGATGTGTGCCGGCTTCCATTGAAATCGTAATTAATTCCTACGGAGATTCGTACGTAATTGACTTCTGAGCCAAAAAAAGGTAATTTTCGGAAAGCTACATCCTACCACATTTATGATCGTATGGAATAAGGTGCCTTTCTGAGAGAACACATCCACCATACTCCGAGACCTTGCTCTTCATGATAAAAAACATCTTCTGGTTTGCAGCAAAATGCAACAGTCTAACTGGGATTTCGTTGATAAGATCGCATACGAAGCCATGTTTGCCAAACTAAGATCCATGCAGAACTAAACAAAAGAAGAAGTACCTATGACCGGTTAGTGGGAGCCGAGGGACCTTCGCCTTCTCTTGATATTACTCGCAAGAATTTTAAAACGACCCAAGCCGACAAAAAGCAACATCGCCAGATTTGAAAGAGAAGTCTCAAAGCGAGTCTCAAAGCTAACAAAAACATTATTCTTTCCGAAGACACGGGAAATGCTATCGCTGTATTGAATGTCAGAGACTACGAGAACGAGACGCAAATCCAAAACATCTTGACCTCTCAAACATACAAAAAACTTTCTAGAGATCCTATACGAATCGCATCCTCTGAAAGACCAACGAGCTGGTTAAAACTTCCACCAGTCCCAACACGCGGCATATTTTGAATACCGAAGCCAGGACGCCCAGATTTAACGGACTGCCAAAGATACACAAACCTCTTCGCCTCTTTGCCACATTGTCAGCGGCTAACCAACCAGCGCTGCAGCCACACGTCGGATCTACAGAATCACACATTCAGTCCAGTGACATTCTCATAGTTTTGATGTGGTTTCTCTCTTAACTCGGCGAGACCCGATACCTTCAACACATTCAGCGCTTCTTTCCTAGGGACATCACCTCTCTCTTCCACCATGTTCTCCGCACAGCCTATTTTCAGTAGAATGGTGACTTTTATGAACAAGTGGATGAAGTTACTACAGCCTTAAACTCCGCCGCCAACAAACCGTCTTGTTGGTATCGCTACGTAAATGACATCCTCGTCATTTGGCAGCATGGAAAGAAGGCGCAGGAGGAATTTCTTCACCATATTCACCCCCGCATTCAATTCACGATGTAAATAGAAAAGAATGGAAAACTACCATTTCTTGAGGTCCTCATTAACAGGAATGAAAATGCCACACTGTAGCACAGAGTCTACCGACAACCAACACACACACACATCGGTATTTTCACAAGAACTCCAACCATCATTCAGACCAAAAACGAGCAGGAATAAATACCCTGGTGAACCGTGCATCTCGAATTTGTCAGACCCAACATCCCCAAGAAGAGCTCGCCCACCTATATAGATAATGCTCTATAGGCGAACGGGTAGCGGCTACATCGCTCAAGAATCAGGAGAGCCCGAGGGAAAGCCTTACGATCCAGCACCCAACATCCCACACAGCGAACAACCACCACAAAGAGTTTTGAGAACCGCATTTCTTCCTCACCGCAAGAACGTGACGGGTCAATCGATAAACTCCTGCAGGGCCACGGTGTCAAAACCATCTTTACACCTACATAACAAGTTCGCAATACTCTCCGTTCAGCTACAGACCCCATTGATCCACTTTTTCCGCTGGAGTTTATAGAATACCTTGCTCCTGTGGTGCTGCATATATCGGAGCAACCAAACGCAGCGTCAACACCCGTGTAACCGAACACAAGAGAAACTCCCGCCTGGGCCAGACAGAGATGATCACGCCATATGCTTTGAAAAGACGAAAACTGAAATTGAAATTTAGAAACATCCAAATAACTTCAACAGGCAGGAGGAACCAATGAAACTGCAGAGGATTTAATATCCGGCGTTACGTCAAATGAGTTTAACTCAGGAATCTATGACATCATCGTAGAGACAGGCCATTGAAATGGTGGAGGGGGTATGACGTCACCAGACCGTTATCATATAAATAGGAACGATCTCCTAGCCGCGCGTCCAGTTAGTTATCACTTATCAGTGAACACGGTTAGTGACCGCATCGCTTGCGCACACATAATGGCTGATGATGTCTACCGCAGTTGTAGACGAAATGTTCGGGGCTAAAGCCAATAGACCACGGCAATGTCTACTTCGGCTGCTGGAGTACGAACCACCCTGTCCCATTCTGTATCCTTCATACTCGTCTTCATATTCCACTCCTCCAATTTTCACAGTTTGACGCAGACGCCGAAGTTTTGCAGCAAAAATTGAGTGATAAGGTTGTTGTCTATTGTCTACGCAGAAATCGTTCTAAATAAATTCGTGCAAGCTCACAACCTGTGCCGTCATAATGCCCCCCAGGTGGTTGCAGCAATAGGGCATTTTTGTACAAAAATTAACTGGAAGTGAATTACGGTCAAGGAACATAATGCAATAAAGTTGTTATACGCTGATACCCTCAACAAAGTGGTACGCTGATACCCTGATTAACATGAAGTCTGTTCAATATCACCTGATATCAACTTTTTTTCCAGAACAGGAATATACTCAAAATTTCAAATTTATGCAGGGCTTTGCGCGCATAAGAAACATGATAAACCCGTATAGCCACGGACGGGAGATAGTTCAAGAAGTCACCTATTTAGGTGTGATTTTTTTAGAAGTAAGTCTTCTTCCAGGAGTTACGACACTTTGAATGCAACTGAAAATTTTTGGTAATCCATGCCGTCTGTGCAGCATTCACGTTGCACAATAATTGAATCTTTGCCCGTAATTTACGAAAGTCAAAAATGTTACAATTTCAAAATAGGTACGTATGAGCAAAAAAAATATATAATTTAATGATTTGCACTATTTGCAGGTGATCTGGTAATTTCTTACACAATTTTAAAGTTAAAGTTTGTAAAATAACGCCACCAATCAACCATTCAACATTAAATGGCAAAGATAAGAAGTAATAAACTGTCAGTTCATGCTTTGACTTTTAATAGGCATTGATGCGCAGTCTAATATCCGTCTTATGAAAACTGGACTGTTTTAGGATTCCTTTGCCGGTTAACCAAAAAGGTCAAACAAAAACGTTGAATAAATTATGCAAAATGAACATGTAATGTACTCACGGTCAAAAGGTTTTTCGGTACTTTCATTCTCCTGCTTTTCTTGTTCCGATTTCATCTTGCTTGGGCTACTCGGAGGACTAAGCGAAGATAAACTTCCTGAAGTTCCGGAGAGGTTTTCCCTGCTGGCTTCCTTATCATCCAAAGGCGACTTGTTAAAGTTGTGTGATGGCACAGAAGGAGGTAGAAGATTATCATTTTCATGGCTATCTTTATCTTTACTGAAAAGTCTTCTTGGTGTGATCTCTTTTTTATTAGGCGATAGGTCCTTCTTGACAGGAGTAACATTTGATTTGTTCGGAGACACCCTATCTTTTCCGAGATCCTCTTGAGAAGTCAGTACAATACTAGAAGGTCTCTCTTTCCTACACTGGAACTCTTTGGTTGAAGGACTGACTTCTTTCGTGTCAGAATTCACGTAAGTAGTTGGGATAACAGAAGCAGGTCGTTCTTTTCGCACAAAATTCGGTCTTCTGGAAGCTTCAGTTCTTATAGGCGGAGAAGGTGGAGAATCAGGCGGACTAACTGACTTTTGATTGAAAGATGCACTTCTAGTAGCAAGTGCTGAAGTTCGATTGTTATCACAGCTCACTTCTCTACTGTCACTATTCACTGCTAATTTGACTTCACTTTTTGGATCACTACTGTACCTGTTTGATCGTGTCTTTGAAAAATGTGACGTCCAGTTTCGTTGTTTTTCAATCAACTCTCTACTATTAAATTTCCGTTCAGGTTTTTCAGGTTTATCAGGTCTTTTCGTCAAATTCGGCCTACTTCGTTGGTCGTGGATTTTCACATCGTTGCCATTTGTTTTGGATGAATTCTCAGCAGGCATACCAAGACCACGATCAATCATCGAATTGATAACTTTTACCCCGTTTGTTTTTGGAACGTTGGCATTCTCATTTAGTACGCTGTTACTGTATCGTTCGACGTTTTCTTTTTCTTGACGTTCAGGTGATGGCGATCTGGATCCATGGTGCGATTTCGAGTCCCTGGTGTCGCTGTTGGCGGAGCTACTTCTTGACCTCTCTAAGATACTAGAAGCGCTCTTGGTGGTTTGCAGAGGTATTATGCGATCTCTGCTGTTTCGGTTTTCTTCGCCTAGTTTCTCAAACAAAGCCCTGGCGTTGTTGAAACGAGTTACATGAGATTCTGTTCGCATAACAGTGACTCCCGAAGTATCATTGTCGAGCTTATCGGATGAGGAGTTATTCAAAAGCTTTGATTTGGCCCGAAGGGGAGGAATTATGTCTTCCTTTTGTGGCACCTTGCATTGGAAGATGTTGGCTATTTCGGATACTTTAGATCCTCCGTAACGGCTGCCTTTCTTGTCTTCCATTGTAGTAAGCGTATTTTAACTGAAAATAAAAACATCACGTTATTTTGGTATGGTAATACCTACTTTGTTTCATTTATTAAGATTATTCAATATACGATAACAATTATTTACATATTATGCTAGATTGGTACATTTGTAAATAAAATTATCGTATTGGTAGTAATTTTGCTCAATAACATGAATAATAATACGTGTATAAAATAGAAGAACAGATCATAAACAAGGCATTTAACATTCCCATCTCAAAAGTTGCAGCTTGCAGCTATGAAGATTCCTGGTGAATTTTTTAAAGACAAGTACAATAAAAATCTAAAAAAAGGTTTTGTTTTAATGTTAGGCTGCAGTATTATCAGCAATTTCTTTCTTATATCAATTAATTGAAAACATCATAAGAAATATTTGTTGCAAAATGAGTTTTGCTTTTAAAAAATACCTTTTTAAAATATCCTTTTAAAAAATACCTTGTATAAAACATTATAGGTATGTGACAGTCATGGTCAGACGTAGGCACCTAACTTATTTTTTTTATGACAGAAGTCCCAAGAGACAACCTTCGCTCGCGAACTGTTCGCACGTCCTAACCTTGATTAATCCGTTCAAAGAAATGCTATTCCTATGATTGGTCACTCGTCCTTGATTTGTCTACTTACCGCAGCAGTCTTTTTAACTGTGGAGGAAGAACTAAGGGTTGAGGTAATTTTTTGTGCCAAATTCTATATTATAGCGCGAAAGTCTCATTCTGAAAGTCTCTGTTTCTTTCCTTCTTTCATTAGAACAAGAACATAAAACAGTATCACTTTACTTGAACGGGTTTTGCCGCAAATATTTAAGATAAAAAAAATCGTATTTCCATTTTTTTACAATTCAAGTACAGAACACAATAGTCATAATTTAAAATTATTTTGGACAATACAGAATAGACTATTCTTATGTAATTTATTCATAAGATTGTTCGAGAATAAAAAATAAGACTAATTTTTACAGCTGGAGTTTAAATTGAGAAGTTTTTGAGTTATAAACAAGTGAAAATTGCAATTTTCGAAGTTCAAGGCCTTGTACAACGAAAACGGCCCAAGATAGAGACAAACGGCTTACATGTCCCTATTCTACTTTTTATGTACTATCCTGTGATGTAGTTGACATGTTTAAACAAGATAATAAAAAATCTGAAAAATTTTAGATTTCTCAACGCGTCGCTAAATAAAAAAACAAAAATAGTACAAATAATGTTTCTACCATGGAATAATATAAAAAGTTAAAATAGGGACATGTACGCCCTTTTTCTCTATCTTGGACCGTTTTCGTTGTATGTACATGAAAATTTAAAATACTTGAACTTCGAAAATTGCGATCTTCACTTGTTTATAACTCCCAAACTTCTCAATTTAAACTCCAACTGGAAAAGCCATCAATCTTATTTTTTCTTCTCAGACAATCTAAAAATGCAATAACATAGGAGCATTCCATTAAAAAAAAACATAACTGTGATATGCCACTGTCATTATGTGGGATACTCTGTATTATTATAGGTAGTCCAAAATCATTTTAAATAATGGCCATTGTGATCCTGTATTTGAATTTGCAAAAAAAAAATGAAAAAACCCATCGTTTGGTCCACAGAGACTGACTCGAATGAGATGGGACACGTGTATATTATTTAGATAAAAAATGTTTGCATAAATATGTAAATTTACGCAATTATTAGTTTATTTCTAAACAATAGACTTTTTATGAGCCATTATATTCAGCACTATCTAATTATTATGTTCAATGGAACAAAAAACTAAAAAGTAAAAACCTTCATAATTGCTTTCAGAACTTATCCTCTGTAATAATGACAAAAGGGAAAAGGGAACTCTTTTGTTTCAGTCCTATAGAAAATCTCTAATCTCTTGGGGGAAAGCTTGGAGTTGAAAACTATCCTTGCTATGTGGCATAGATCAAAGTCAAAGCAAACAGTATATTTGAACAGTCGATAAGGGCTTTCCGTTTTCTGGGGTTAGGAAGCCAAGTAAAATGAGGCGGAAGTTCGTGTCCTTCGTATGTCTGCTCAATTCCACATGAGCATAATGCGTATAATGCGCATAATGAGTGATGAGTTTTTTGGTGATACATACCTATTGTTATTTATATTTCGATTTCAAAAATCCATGCCTGATTAAATTTCTACAGGAAGAGGTAGGCGTAATTTTTGAGGTATCGAAATAAATAAATTGCAGATCATTAATGATAGAGTGTATAAGCAGTTGTCCTGCTAGAAGCTCTTCTGGAAGTACATACCTACCTACTTTTGTACAAGAGACACTGTCCTTCTGGCAGGACATTGTTCCGCACATAAACCTGTACTTCCAAGAGGACGACGTAAGTACATATCGCTCACCGGCTGCAATAGTGGCACAACTCAAAAATCCTTAAAATCGCACTAACTGTTGCATCAAATGTTAAATTTAATACTCTTCCTTGCAACAAGACTGGCACAAAATTAGGTAACATAGATTTCCCGATATGGCGAATTTGTCACTAAAGCATTATAACAATTTGTGCTTCTAAGTCGGACATTTTCTGTATTTTTTTCAGTATGCCACTGACTTTGTAAGAGGATGTCTTGCTGTGTACGTACAATAGTGACACTTTTGATTTGTGCCGGTATAGTACGAGTTTTATTATTTGATATAAATTTATTTATTTATAAATCTTTAAACTCAAAATTAAATATCTCCAATATTACTATTTTTGAGTTGTGCCACTATTGCAGCCGGTGAGCGATATGTACTTCTCGCAGTACGAACAAAATGAACAAAGTGTGCGTGACGCGAAAACTACAAAAATTTGCGCTGACACCCAAAAGCATTGTCTTATGGGACATTTTGATGACTAATTTTAACTTGTAACTTTTTTACTAATACAGATAAAACTCTACATCATTTGTAATGTAATTTGTAATTGGAAATAGCCCCCATATCCTAACTGCACATCACGTTTGGGGCAACCTAAATAGCCCCAATGGACGAATTGTAGAGAATTAAAATACGAAGAAAATGAAGCAACCCGCTCAGTTCATTATCAAGATAGAAAATCCCCCCCCCCCCAAAAAAAACGAAAAACAATCAGCAGTTCTTCATACCAAATTTTGCAGCGAGACTGGATGTTTCTGGAGGTCGTCCGATTCAAATTTATCGAACGGATTTGGAAAGTAGAAGTAAGTAGAATCTTCGTTTTTCATTTAAATGCTTAAAAATAGGTAAAAATTGCGCGCAGACATGAGCGAAAACAGCCGAGCGCGTGAGAGTGGGGGTAAAATAGCAGATACGGGGTACAACAGCGCTTGTATTATGCCTTCCACTCAACTGCTGTTCTACCCCCACTCTCGCGCGCTCGGCCGTTTTCGCTCATGTTTGCGAGCAATTTTTTCCTATTTGTCAGCATGTAAATGGAAAACGAAGCCATTTTATAGCCGAACACTTCCACTTTCCAAATCCGTTTGATAAATTCGAATTGGAAGGCCTTCAGAGCATCCAGTCTCGCTGAAAAATTTGTTATGAGAACTTCTGATTGCAATTACGGGAAAACTAATTATCCGACAGCGTCTGAGTTTTGCATATAGGAAGTACCTATCAATATCGACTATCTCTCAAAGAAACAGCAATAGGTCCTCCTCAAAAAATGACGACGTTATATGAATTAAAAAAAAAAACCGCTATTTCTTTCGGTTTTTTGGTTTTCTCTCTTAATAATGAACCGATCGGGTTGTTTCAGCTCTCATTTTCTTCGTATTTTAATTCTTCACAATTCGTCAATTGGGATCATTTACATTTGCTCCATCAATTTTTCTTTCATAAGCAAAAAAGAAACAAAAAAAGAGAGATTTCTTGCACGAAGGTTGTAAAAAAAAATGGTGAACTCGAGTAGAAAACTATGCAGTTAGGATCTGGGAGCTATTCCGCGTGTGAATTTTTTAATAGAACTGCGCACTATGAATAAGTACAGAAATTCATATGGATTTTGATGCTGCAACCAACATGCTGGTTCGAAATGAAGCATGTGGAGACCCTGCTTTACCCAGTCCTGAAAGTGTATGACGATGTGATCCGGTATAAAATAAAAAATCGCATTTCTTATAGGGTTCCATGTAGATATATCGGAACCATCTTTTTGGGGATTTAAAGGGCGTTACTCTTGACGACGGCCGCGAAGTGAATCATGAGTATTATATACAGGGTGTCCCATAACACGTGGGCAATCTCCCGGATTTGGGTATATTTCGTAAAAATAAATGAAAAAATAGCTATAAAATTAATTCCTCAGAGACACCCCTACAAAGATATTAGCTGTTGAAGTTGAGGGTTGAAAATCAATTTTTTGCAATAACTTTTTTATTTCTTGACCGATTTTGATAATTTTTGGTGTTATTTTGTATTATTTTGGACTGTTTAGAATAGTGTTTCATAATCTTTGGTAGCACATACATAGACCTCGGGATGGCATAACCCCCTCATTCACTTGAAAGAAAACAATTAAAATAATAATTTTACAATTTTTTAAAGTTAATTTTCCTTTTCTTTGATATTTTTTACATAAAAAATGTATCCTATTTTATTTCGATAGAGCGAACCGTTATCGAGATAAACGTCCTTCTAATAGGTGATGCGTCGCAGGAACTTTTCAAATTTCAAGTAAATTTTAACAAGATGGCTGACCTATGACAGTAAATTGAGCAGGAAACAAAACAATAACTTAATTAAATACACGTCAGTGTCAAAAGATTTCATTTCATGCAGATTCAATTCTAACTGATTTTCTGCGTATTCAGCGTTTTTGTAACTCATTTTAAAATCAGTTAGAATCTGCATGAAATGAAATCTTTGACACTGACGTGTATTTAATTAAGTTATTGTTTTGTTTCCTGCTCAATTTACTGTCATAGGTCAGCCATCTTGTTAAAATTTACTTGAAATTTGAAAAGTTCCTGCGACGCATCACCTATTCGAAGGACGTTTATCTCGATAACGGTTCGCTCTATCGAAATAAATAAAGATACATTTTTTATGTAAAAAATGTCAAATAAAAAGAAAATTAACCTTAAAAAACTATAAAATTATTATTTTTATTGTTTTATTTCAAGTGAATGAGGGGGTTATGCCATCCCGAGGTCTATGTATGTGCTACCAAAGATTATGAAACACTATTCTAAACAGTCCAAAATAATACAAAATAACACCAAAAATTATCAAAATCGGTCAAGAAATAAAAAAGTTATTGCAAAAAATTGATTTTCAACCCTCAACTTCAACAGCTAATATCTTTGTAGGGGTGTCTCTGAGGAATTAATTTTATAGCTATTTTTTCATTTATTTTTACGAAATATACCCAAATCCGGGAGATTGCCCACATGTTATGGGACACCCTGTATATTTGAAATTACTTTGCATCGAGAAAAAAGTGAAAGTCAGGTTCGAACCGGGAAGGTCAGTGTGAAAAAAAAACAAAATTTGAATTAATCGGTTAATTTCAAAACAGGGTTGTCCAAAAATGTTTTGTAAATCCTTTAAATTTGCCATTACCTCGGCCGACAACATCCTCAGCGGCAATCATTTTCTCAGTACCTACGGTAAAGAACGATTTCGCTGCCTTGGTATACAAATGAATTGCTACAGTGGTACATAAATGAATATTAAACAATTCTCATTAATGTGTCAACACTGAGAGAGAAAAAATTCTTAATAAAAAATTACAGAATAATGATTAATGAGTAAAAGCCTTTTAAAAGAAACTTGATTGCATAGGTAAGCTGAATTTGAATAAACTTGAATATTCATGTGTCCCTAAAATTATATCACAAAGGCAACCTTAAGAAGTCGAGATAAAAACAATGCCTGATTAGCCATCACAAGAAGAACATCTTCGAGGTAGATGGAAAAAATTTACTTTTGCGGTTAGTTTAGGGTCGATCCTTTCTACCGTTCTCGACTTTTGTTCTTCAAAGGTTTTTATTATTGTACACTTCAGAAAAGAAAATATTATTACCTCGATTATTCCGATTCCCATTCTCTTCGGCGCATTTTATTTCTCAATACTTAATCGAGTACTTAATGTGCCATATCTCCTCCAAAATAGGTACTCGAATTTGTTTAAAATCTCAATGAGTTCGATCTTTCAGCTTTTCATATTGTGCGGGGGCGTGTCGAATAAAGCTTACCAAATCCGGCGGCCGAGAAGGCCAGCTTATAACACGAAGTAGTGAAATTGCTGATCCGGTTTTCCAGGAAAACCTTCTCAAAGGATTTGCATATTGATTCTAGCCGTATGGAATGTCTTCATCTTGTTAAAAGTATAGGCCATTATCAATCCTATAAGGTCTTATATACCTGTATAAGAAATTGTCTTTTTTAATTTTTGGTTCATTTTAGTTTCGAAATAACATTCTTTTAGGCACAAATGTCTAAAAGTGACATAAATGACAATTAAAAGCAAGTTTTTGACTTTGACACTTTGGCAATATATAAAATACCAATCTCTAGAGTTCATCAAGTCTTTATAATATATTATGCATTTGACGATTGTCAAACTCAGCCTTCGGCCTAGTTAATTAAAAGTGAAAAATGTCAAATTAATAGCTACTATCTGTCCACTGAGAGTTGTCCGTTGTCATGCCACACTGATTCTGACTAAACAATTTCATTTAATTCGATTTGAATCGTACACTTATTTCTAAGTCGAACCAGATGTGGTATCGCAGTTCGTGTCAGTGGCGTGTGTTGAGGAATAATGAATATCCTACAAATATATTATTTCGACAAGTTATTGACGAAATAGAGCCTTGCAACTTTTTGATAACAAATATTATATAATGCAAGTAAATAAGAATGATAATAATTATTGTTATCATCATCATGATAGAAATATCATGTCACCTACCTGCTGGTTGCCGTTTAAAAGAAAGAATAACACCTCCGTTTTCTTATTATGCAAGTAAAATATTCCAGCATTTAACCACAAGACCACGTACTAGTGAGTTCAATCGTTTCCCAGGCAAAACAAGGAAATAGATTTTTAGGCATTCGCGCAATTAATAAGTTACTCATAGTTTATCACACCGTACAATATAACAGGTAATTCTGCTAATTTCGTATTAAAAACGTTTCAAATCACAACACAAACCTAGTTAGTATATTTAGGGCTATCACTGACACTACTGACAAGTAGCCGATCAGCTGGACGACAATCTTATCGTAATATCGTATCAATCTAAGCGTATCAAGACGCGAGTCGATACTTCCGTCTCACTCTCGCTCATCTTTTTAGAATTGCTGACGATTCAAACGTATTTCTGACAATACGTCCCATTTTAACTCGATTGACTATGCAATGCAATAGAAGAAGAAACATAACGAGATGATGTATCCTTAGTTATCACAACAGACAACTCTCAGTGTACAGACTTTATTTGTACAAGTTTCAAAACGGACGAAAATTGTCATACGAGGCCGAATGCTAAGTTTGACAATCGTCAAGTGCTTGAAACACTTCTTTTACAACGCGTGTTGCTTATAATGAAGGCTATTAATACGTGAGTATGATGACTAATAAGATACCTACGAGTCGTAGGCGAGTGTCTTAATCATCATATGAATGTATTAATAGCCATTATCTGCGAGTTTCATACACTGTTTTTTCTACGACCTTTTTATATTTCATAAAATAGGTATAGATAAAAAAACATTATTAAAATATGTATTAAATTTAAAAAAATATTATACTAAAAATATTACATTTAATTGATAAAGAAGTACGTTGTTAGCGAATAGGAACCGATTCGATTTCTAATAATGTGCTGCTTTTGGTCGGTTTTACCAGTACCTTAATGAAAATTTGTGTCTTATTGAGATTCATGACACACATTAACAGGTAATTCATATTTAATATGCATGTTAAAGGTTGGGAGTAGAAAAAACAATATAGGTGGTATAATCGAATGGTCTGCAAAAGGGTATTAATATTGCTCCTGCAGAGAAGTTTCCGGTGGTAGAAAGAATCGACACTGAAGATAGGTCAACGCCTCATTCTGGACTTATTTTTGGGGTTTTGCCCACGGAGGTCACAAACGGTTAATTAGTTTATAATTTTCATAGAACAAGGTCAATCAAAAAATTTAAACCTCGTCCAAAGACTACTGAAAAGAGTGATGAGAAATTTCAGAACTCAACAACAACTTACTGTTATTCATCGCTATTCGCATAATCATCATGCATAATTTTACTATTCACTGCGAGTACTAGGAATTTTAATTATAAATTCTAAAATAATTGATGGCACAGTGACTATTATAAACTACAATGTAACGAACGCGATTTATTTGTTGTAAATACCCTCGTAAATACCTTACCAACACTTTTTCCCCGTGATTATGGGGCGCTTCAACCATTTATTAATATACATATGTAGTTCCTAAAATACCAGGATACCAGGTACATACAAAAAAGTACCTCCTTACATGTACGAAAGGAGGTAATTCTTTGACTTATTTTATGCCTAACAGTTCATATAAACATAGGTCCGCACAATCGCTTCGTTACCGATCTACAGGTGTTGAAATTTAAAAAAAAATAGTTTTTTCTGTACAGCTCTCATAGTTTTTGAAATATTTAGCTCAAATTCAGAATATAGGTTACGCTGTAGGGCTTAACATCATTATTGGGCATGCCAAATGGTTATGAGAATCTATAGAAAGTGTTTCTTTCTGAATTCCTCCCATTTCACCCTCATTTCTCCTCCTGAACTTTTTTGCGATGCGCCACGGTAGATTCTAAATTACAATATGAATTTTCTGACTTATTTAAAAACTTTTTGGTCTCTTATAGTTTTTACCGTTATCGAGGAAAAAAAACATTTCCTCTAATTCGTTTAGTCGAAATTTCATTTTTATTTATTATTTCTCATTTCCATTATTTCTGACAGTTTAGTCTAAACAGCCTACTAAAAATAATCAAAGCCGGGATGACAATGTGTGACTAACTGTTTGACTAAAGTTGACTAACTTCAAGGAGTTATAAAGAAAAAAAAAAGAATGAATCTTCAAATTTCAACACCCTGCATGTAGATCGGTAACGAAGCTGTTGCGGACGATGTTTATAAAATTTGAACTTTTAGGCATAGAATAAGCCAAAGAATTACCTCCCTTCGTATGTACCTACCTGGTATTTAGGAATACCTGTATTTTAATTTTATGAGAAATATGATGACTTGTACGTCTTATTGTATCGATTGGTTTCTCGATTTCACGGGCAATAAACTTTTAAAAGTTGCTGTAGCAACTTACAGAATTACCAGAGTGTACTTACAAGGTAATAAACCTGCGCGTGAGATTTATAAAATTTGGTTGCTGCCTAAGATGGGGGCGTTCCGGTAGACGGTTAAAGCGAAATAGAGCAGATACTGCGCGCTGGTGGCGTTGCCTCGTTCATTTTTCGGGCGCTGTTGGGCTGTATATTTTTAATTTGTTTGTTGTTAATTACAACCTTCGCCTTGGAATTTTTGCCCTCGCGAATAACAGCCATTATTATACGCTCGTTTTACATTTACACGAATCTAATAGGTAGGTACGCATTATAACCACTAAATTTTGTTTCCAAAACAAGAAAATATAATATTAAGCAGCTATGTACCTACAATTGTATATTACGTACAACCGTAAGAGGCAGCTACAGATTATTGAATTTAGTATGATGTCGGTACATATATGTATACGTTGTCAGTTGTTACGTACTTGAAAAATGATATCATAAATTTCAAACTTACGGAAACGTCAATTGAAATTATAGATATTAAAATCTCGCCGAAGCAATGTCACCTGCATAATAATACCTAACATAATACGAAAACATAAGTCACGGTCTATTAAATGTTGCTACATACAATAATAATTACATATGAGTTATTTAACCCAAAACTAAGTCACGAACACACAAAAAAAATCAAAGCGATGCCATAGAGGATGCCATGATGCATTAAGAACTGCTTCCTGCTTTCGAATAACCCTTTTTAAAATGGAAAACATATCACAATTCCCAACAATTTTTTTATTGAACATGAAGCAACATTGTACTTTAAGGGTGGTTAAGAGGGAAAGGAGTTCAGGTGATGATTATAATAATTATTAATATTATATGTATAAAATAAAAACATACTTTACATAATGTATCACTTCATTTACGAGTACCTACCTACTTTTTCAAAGTTCTAAAAAAAATAGTGAAAGTATCAACTGTTATCAATTTTAACTAAATTACCAAAAAGTCTAATTAGTCCATTCAAATAGTAGGTACTTTTAAATTGCATTAATTAAAAGTTAGTGCAATTTTAATGGTAGGTATTAGGGGCGCCACTCCAGACAAGTTTCCCCCCTCGGATTCCGAAAGAGGTGGCCGCCATCTTGAATTTAAGGAACTTTTTTATATTCATTATTGTTCAAAAAATATAAATTCTCGAAAATGACACTTTAAGGAGGTGGAAACGGTTTTTTCCGATTTTACAACAAAACGGTCAATCGGAGGTGAAAAATGGACAAAAGTTGTAGCTATTGAGTTTCTCTACAGTACGCGTGTCAAAAAAAAATTGGCATGCTTGGTACGAATTCAGAGGGCCCCAAAACTCGACCGTCATCAATATTTTTTAAGTTTTTTTTAATTATATTGATCGCATTTTTCACCAGTCATCATTAGGGGGGTTTTCAGGGTCACTGATAAAAATCTGGTGTCAAATTTTCAAAAAACAAAACGGCGGACGTTTTTCGTTTTAATTCACCGCATTTTGCGATAAATATATATGAAATGCGAATTTAAATAAAAAAATTTGCCTTATTATATTATTACAATAAGGGCCATTTTCCGCGAGATGAAGACGTTATTTTCCCTACGATTTTAGGCAAAAATCATCATATCTAAAAAATATTATAATCTTTAATCTCTTTACTGGCTCCGCGGCCGCTGTGCAGGGCAGTGTATCTACTGGTGATTTCTTGGATCTGCGGAGTTGGGATTGGCTCTAACTGGTGATTTTTCTTTAATTTTTTTACTGGCTGAACTGTTATTAATTTGACTGCGTGAATGTGCGTCTATTACCTTACCGAATGAGGAATCTACGTCATTATAAGATTGAAATCAGCAGGATAACGAACGTTTTATTCAATAGTCGTAGGGAAATATTATATACTTTTATGCTGCACTCTGGACAGCGCCGCATTATGAAAATCAAATTCAGTGAGTCATTATAAGTCGAATAACAATGGAGATTCTTCTTAGTGTTTACTCAGTGTGCTAAAAAGGATTTATGAATTTATGATACTTACCCTCTTCATATTATTGGCCACTTTAATACCTATACCATATATCAATCATTTTATCTGTCATTTCTGTAAGCCTCTTTTCAACTACGAATATTTTGATTTCGTTACCAGATTTCTATCGATGTGCAAGAAAACTCGATTTTTTTCGCGACTTTACTACAAAATTAGTTTTTTTTTAATGGCGCCCCAACGAATAAAAAACTGATTATGCCATTCTATGGTCCTATATATCATTAATTACACGATCCTCAAAGTTTCAATTTTTTATCATTAAAACCTTAATAATTTCCGGATGGAAGTTATAGATAGACCATGTATAGTTTAGATAGAGATTAGAGACCAAGAATAATAGATAGACACATTTATATAGGTGCCGTGGTTAGATTGTTCCATGGCTTAGAATTTTCAGGACATGAGCCTTTTTATAATTAAATGAATGTAATGTTTTGATACGCGACATAATCATAAACAATTTAATGCTGGACATTGTTTAATTAACATGTCTGTAATCAGTTTTATAATAAGCTGGGACGCAAAAAAAAAACACTCTAGGCCAAAACAATCCATACAATCTTTTTTATGAATACATTCATTCCATAATTATTATTGTTACGAATTTATCTGTGATAATAAAAGAATTAATTTATAACGAGATCGCTTGTAATTACTATTATTAGTGAAACTGGCATAAATTTTTTTTAATGATTTAGTGCAGCAATTAGTAATAAAGTCAAGTGGTTAAAGGTTTGTAAATTAAATCCCATAGCCACTCACATAATTAGAATAGGAGAGGCAGAAGATAAGCACCGCTGAACTTAACCCAATGGGAAATAAATGTAAGAATAATTATTATTATTATGGGTATGGGTATCAAGTATTCAGAGTACTCAGTACTGAGGTTATTAGTTTGATTTACGGTAGTAAATTGTAAATAAAAGCCTTGCATATAGCATCTCTAAATTTTCATAACAAAATTTTATCATAAATTAAATGGACCCCATAGAATCCCCATAGAAATTGGTCTAGCCGGTTTTGTTTCTCGATTTGGGGATCGGTTATAGGTAAAGATGTTACTTAAAGGTATTATTTTATTTTGAGGGCGTATTCCTGAACCCATTATAAGTAAACAAAAATTTAAATCGTTTTTCTTATTATTATCTCAAAGATCCTTTCGTCGATAATATTGTTCTAATTTGGCAGTGTAATTTTTATAATAAGGTGCTCCTTTAGCCTAATTATTAATGCAAATTATTACCGAAATATCCAAGAGGATATTTATTATTATTTAGTGACGTGATTATAATTACAGTGACGTTGATAGAGGGTATATGACCCCGAGTATGACCCCTTTTTCGCTCAACAGCTTCTACGCCCATGGACTTACCAAGACCTTACTTATCAGCGTTGGATTCCCGGGAGATTTCTTACAAAAAAAAAGGTATACTTATGAATATTTATGATGCCATAATAAGCTCATTTTTTTCGATATTAATCGTTATCTTTGGATAGAAAATAATAATTTAAAAAATCTGTGAATTTGTAGGTATATTTTGTACATTTTTTGTAACGGTATGAGGAAATTTGGACTCAATTTACTTAAAAACTATGGGGAATTTCGAATATTCATAACTATAATTATTTATTATAAGTTATTGAACGAAAAAGGGCTCATATACCCTGCATCTACGCCACTGATGATTTTTTTTGCCCGCGTTTTTCTTAGCTTTGTGTGCTCTAAATTATTATAATACCTACCTCTAAGTATGAAATAAAAATATTGAGAAAGTCAAAGTTATGTGGCGAAAATTGATTTTTTTTCAATCTGCATCTTTTTTCTAAGCTTTTCCGGATATATGTTTATTAGGCCAGTAGAATGGTATTTTGAGTTTGCGTTATCATGCACAAATTTTGTACTATACTAAATTGGATAGAGCATCATTAGGAAATGTTAAATCCAAATTTGCAGCACCGTGCGATTTTTTTTTACCGAGTTATGCAGAAAAGCGTTTTTTATTTTATTTTCACGAATATCTCGGCTTCTATCTATCGAACATAAGTAAACGACATATCATTCTCTTCGTTATGGAATTATCTACATTTTTTATACAAATATTATTTTTGTTACACTGATAATAAAAATAATATTGAGGTTTAAAGTTAAAAATTTGTCTTTTGAATAAGGTTTTTTGCAAATTACTTATTTTTTCTGCATTTTACCGCTGGAAAGCCCAAGTAGTTTTTTGAAGAACAGTCAATTACCTGTGCACTGGTAGGTCAATCTTGAAAATCCAATAATCCAGTCTCCGGCAATCTACGCGCAAACATGTGCATGTCGGTGATGTACAATTTTGAATTAACGAATACATTCGTCAACGACTCGAAAACTCGCATGAAGAATTGAGCATTTGTTATAATTTACATTCAATGTGCAACCTTTCTACGTTTATTGTTCATAAATATTCAATATTTTAAATTGCAAAACACACAAGTTAATAATCTTTATGCAACAAGTGCATAAAGTGGTACTTTTTTTCACGACTGGGAAGTTTGACCGCATGAGCCGCAGGCGAATGCGGCAATCCCAGAAGTGAAAAAAAGGCACTTTATGCATATGTTGCATACAAAATTTTATCTACGAGTGACTTAAATTAGAACGAAAAGTTATTATTATAAAAAAAACTTTCCAATGCATTCATATCTTATGTAAGTGTTTCTTTGAAGCTATTAACGCTTTTTTCATCACGTCAGTTCATAAAGGTGACATATTGCTTAATATACGCTTCTTTAGATTTTTGAGGTAGGTACCTAACAGATTTTGTGCAGCCATATTTGATTGAAAAATAATTTCTTCTGGGGTAGAAGATATTTCATTCATTGAATCATCTACAATGGTATCCATTTTAGGTATAATTAAACGACACAAAACACAAAATATTAATTGTACATAGATCTGGCGCTCTGCTAATAAACTACGACGTTTCTCTAGTATAGGTGCATGGTGTCAACAAGCCGAGCACGGAGAAACACAAAACACAAGTATTAGGAGCGGTTGGCGTCGGGATGCAATAATGTAATCCAGCGATCAGCGTCTCGTGTATCAGCGATCGCCGAATCGAGCCGCTCCGCTGACTAGAACTTGTACTGTACTTGGTTCGTCGCTTCGTCGTGCAGTAACTTGTCAGATTTAGCGTTAAATAATGAACCGCTACGGCACTTTATTTCACTCTTCAAGATAATCATACATTTTATGAACTAAGAAACGTCTAAAAAAGTGCATTTTATGAATCACTCGTAGATAAATAACTATTATTTTGAATAATTTCTTTATTGCATGCTTAGTTGCTAAATTTGAAGTAAAAAACATATGAGTGTATTTTTTTTTAAGAAAAATCAAGTAATAATCAGTCAAACAAACTACAAAGTGCTTTTACAAGAGTAAAGATTATAATTTTATTTTTTTCTAGCACGTTTCGATGGGCCAGGTTCTTCCTAATTTTCTTTGTTTACTATTCCACAATAAATTTTGTCTGAATTCTTAGCTCGGCTATAATATCGAGGCAGGGAAGCCGTGGTTAGCAAATACATGTCTTCATCATCGCTGCTGTCGTCAGTTATTTCCGCGACGTTTAAACAACTTTGACCTGAGCAGTTCTTGCAAACTGCAGAGCATTTCAGTCCTGCTTTTCTGCAGCCACAAGCTGCCCCGCAATCTTTTGTGGATGCACAGGAAATAACCTTGAGATGTGAAGATGGAATTGGATCTTTAGTGCTCATTACGGGTTCTAATCCACATTTATGTCTCTTCCAGCCCCAGGTTTCCGCTTCCAAGATATTGCCAAGCCATGCTTGGATTTGGTAACAAGTTCGAAATGAATGCTGCTGAGCAGCTCACTCTGATGGTGGTAAAGAAGTAAGATCCGATTTTGTCTTTTGTCCCATGCGGGAAAAAAAGTTGAAACGAAATTCGTCGTAGGATTTTTCGTTGTTTCGGCCATAGAGAGCGATAAAGACTTATTTTCCTGTTGACGCAATCAGTTCGTGGTTCGGCTTTTTTGATTTAAAATATTACAACATTTGTTGCAGATGATTTTTTCTGGTTTAAGAGTAGAACTCAGTTTTTTCTGACCCTTTTCCAAGTTTTTGAGACAAACATTGGTGACGTGTTTTCCGAGTTAATATAAATTGACTGTTTATAATTAGTCACGGTGACTAGAAGTTTTCACGCAACTAAGAACGCACGTGATAGCGGCGGGAAAACATACACTGACAGATCCCAATATCTCACACAAAACTCACTTTCATGAATAAAATAGATACACACTACAATTCCACTCACAAAAGATAAAAAAATCAACGAAAAAAAAAAACGGATAAAATACCAATTTTCGACATGCACAACTTCTCAGGTGGATTACCAGAGACTCGTTTATCGGATTTTCATGATTGACCAATCAGCGTAACGGTAATTGACTGTTCTTCAAAAAACTACTAGGGCTTTCCAGCGTTAAAATGCAAAAAAAAATAAGTAATTTGCAAAAAACCTTATTCGAAAGACAATTTTCTAACTTTAAACCTCAATATTGTTTTTATTATCAGTGTAACAAAAATAATATTTGTATAAAAAATATAGGTAATTCCATAACGAAGAGAATGATATGTCATTTGCTTATGTGCGATAGATAAGAACCGAGATATTCGTAAAAATAAAAAAATAAACGTTTTTTGGCATAGCTTGGTAAAAAAAAAATCACACGGTGCTGCAAATTTGGATTTAACATCTCTTAAGGGTCCCCTATCGAATTTTGTATAGTATAGAATTTGTGCATGGTAACGCAAACTGAGGACATTTTTGAGGACGATTCTACTGGCCTATATGGGAACTATTATTCCCTAAAACGGATCTTCTGGTGAAGTCCTGCTACAAAAAACTGACTCACGCTGTATAAATAATAAAACATGTGATTACTGATCATTCAATACACCCTGTGTTTACTTCAGTTAGGTAGATACATAATCATGAAACTGACGTTTACCTAAGTAGAGTTTGACAGTTAAATATAGATAGAATAATAATTCTCAAAATTACAGTACAATCATGATCGATTCCCGTTTATTTTACGAGCGCTTCGACAAGTACAAGCAAATAGACGATATAATTGATGCACGAAAAAAGTTGGGTCAATACAACGTCTATAACAATCTAACAGGAAATTCGGTAAACTTCAGATATGCCTACTCCAGTTCAGTCAGTGATCGGTGCGCTAAATACGAAGACGCAATGATGATAAGTGATGGTGATTGTTTGAACAACTTGAAATCGACCGATTCTGAGATAACGGTGGTTCGAGTGAGGTGCAATAATTTTCCGAAAAGGAGGTTCAATAAATGGGATATGCAAGACGATGCCGTACCCGGAGATGGGTCGCACTTAGGAGAGAGTCCTTCTTTGGTAAATTTAGCAACGCTTGTGGCTCAAACTAATCAGAACATTTTATGTGATAACAGGGAATACTTGGTCCCTCTGTCATCGTGGGATCACTATTTGTGTAAACCGGAAAATGAGCTTCCCAACGAGTGTTGCTCTTCTCACAAAGAAGAGTTCAATGAGAATAGTAATCCATATTGCGACGATAGTTCTGAGGATAATTCGTCCCATGCTGCTTCGACGTCAATGAATGAAAATAGAACGCCGGAAAATCCGAGCTACGAAAGTGGATGTTCAAAAAATGATAATTCTCCTGAATGCATCAATTCCAGTGAGCATTCTTCAAGTTCACGTTCAAGTCTAGCTGGGCGGTTTTCTAAGTTTATAAGAAAGAACTACAAGAAGTTGTTAAAAAACCCATCTTCTTCCGATTCAATAAATTATCAAAATAAGGAACTAGAATGAAACATACACTATACTATACCTATTTGCCGATAAAAAATAAAAAAGTGGATTGCGTTAATCTTTTTTTTTTGCATAAACTGAACAGTTTTTGTACCTATGACCTACTTAATTTGATTTGAATTATAAATAAATCTTATAATCCATTTTTTAGGTTTTAACCCAGCCCTAGGCTTTTGCCCCTAGGTTAGCTGGGAGTCTTCAGTCTAAAAAAAATTTCGGGAAAAAAAACGAGATCTCACGAGAGCGCACAGCCTTGTGGTGTGGCGCAATCGCGTATCTGTCCATTACTCTCCAAGATATCGCCGTTTTGGTTCTTAGTTTTTTTTTTTGCCAAAATGTGAGTCACCGGGAATAACGGACTGAGTTGGAGGTATAATTCAGGGGGAGGCAATGAGTTTACAGAGACGAAAAAATTAATTTCTGTAAATTCATGTTCCCTGAGGGTTTCGGCCAATTTTTGTGCGGATCGGTGGATTAGGGGCGAAGAGGCGGTAACCTAAATCACACGGAATCGGACATGACTCAAACAGTTTTTACACCAAATCGCGCAGTAAAACATACAATTATTTTCTTAGATTGATTGATGCTTAGATTAGATTGAGCCTATCGATTGATTTTTTTTTTTTTAATAAACAAATGGCGGCCAAAAGAAAAAAAATGTTAGATTTTTATAATGAAGGAGGGGGGGAGATTTTTTAACCAACCGAAAGGTTTTTTAAATCTCTTGAAAACGAAAACGAGCCTGGCCTGGGCTTTGTCCCTTGATTGGGACAAAGGCAAATTTTTCACTTGGAAAAAATTTAATATATTTCAGAGGGAACTAACATCAAAAGCATATTACTTATAGGTACTTATAAGAAATACAATGACGGAACTATAATGCATGGAAAAAATGAGACTAATTAATTTATGAAACCAAAGTTAAACTCTCATCCTACGCCTGTGTGCCTAACCTACCTATATTAAAATTATAATACCTGCTAGGCTTTTGGATAACCCATATGTTTCATATAAAATTACATGCATAAGATTATGTTACCTTTTACCATCAATATAATTTACCTTCAGCGGAAGGCGTTATACTTAACAAAGGACAAGGAAAGGAAGTCTGTTGTAATTTTGCACTACCTGGTCTTTTACGTGAAGAAATTCAAGTTTTTTTTCCTTTATTTTTTGAAGTCTATAATATGTAATACCATGTAGGTAGTAAAAAACTTATGCAATACTGAGTTACAATTAATTTTAAAATACCTCCCTGATGATTATCTGGACATAATATTTCGCCACAGTGCTTCTCGATTAAGAAATACAGTGTGTCCCTTTCTTATACAGTGTCTCGTAAACGCTAATAATTATTAAGAGATACAAAGTCGGTTAAACTAAAGAAAAGATGCCCTATTTTGTGGCCATCTTGAATCCGTCAAGACATACCCGACCATTCCTGAAATATTCTGAAAAAACTTAAAAATCGAGATTTCTTATTTTTGCCATATCTTTTTATTATTGAAAATTAATAAATATTTTTTGTAGGTTTAGATAAGCCGTCAAGAGCTATCCCTATCTGACATTTAAAAAATGTTCAAAGCCGACTAGATCCCAGAGTTTTCATAGACAATGTTTGTTTTCTCATACTTCCATACCTATTAGTTACTTTTTTATGTCGTTCGGAAAAAAAAATCATAGAAACCAAAAACTAATTGTTAAATGTTCTTTTTCGTTTTGGGTTTTAGGTTCTTGATAATTAAAGTATTATTTTTCAAAAATATTTTTATAAAAATGAAACGTTTCGGGACCGATTGGTCCCTTATTCACTCATAAATTGTAAAAAATATGTAAAAACTTGAAAATACTTTAAAAAATCATAATTATTATAGTAAGATGTCGCAAATGGGGTGTTTTTTTTTATTTTAATTTTAGAAAAAATATAAATTAATTTTCAGAATCAAGATCAAAATTACATCCTGTATACTGTAATGGTGATGATGAGTGATGCTTTATTATAGCCTCGATTATAGCACTCGCTACTTTGTGCAAAAAAAAGGGGGAAACGATAAATATAATAATAAACAACCCACTTGATAACGAACATACCCTATATTTTTTTAACAGGGAGCATCGGTCTTAACCTCGGTCTTAACTGTGTAGATAAGAAACGAGCACAAACAACCATGCCGAGCTGGGATTCGAACCCAGACGGTGACAACGTCAACGGCTAAAACAGTCAGCGACCTAAACCGCCGCGCTACCTCCTGCGCCACCTCCTGCGCCACCCTACAATTTGTTAGAGCTCTTACTCATTATGGATATCTCTTATTATCTACCGCGTTTACAAAAAATACAAAAAAAATTCTACTGTAGTGTTTAAACACACGGACATGCATCATTATTATTACCTTATCTGTTTTCTGTTTGCTGAAGCGACGGTAGAATGATCGAAGTAATTAGTCAATAAACGGTGATTGAGCAGGAAGCTCGGCAGGAAGGTTTTGTTTGTGTTTGATTCGGTGTTTTATTACAATCAGTTCCCTATCAACCCCAATATTATAGGGGGACGAGGGTATTGATTAGGACAAAGTCGACAGACAACATAATTTAAAAATAAAAGTACTACCGATGTGTGTTATCTTGAAAGATATGAAGTCTAAATTGGGCCAAATTTACACAATTTTAACTTTATTAAGAATTTGAAAAAATAATTAGGAAAACTTAAGGCGTTGCTGAAATGACCCGAAAAAAATGAAAAATCGAGATTCCTTATTGTTGGCATATTTCGTTTATTATTGAAAATAAATGAATAATTTTTTGTAGGTTCACATAAGTGGTCATGAGCTATCTATTTGACTTTTGTTTTTCTTATGGCCGCTATTTTTTTTTGTCGTTAGGTATGAAAAAAATATAGGAACCAAAATATGATCACATTCAAAAATTTTATTTTAAAAATAAGAAAAATTAAGAAAAATAATTTTGAATGTGATTAATTTTTGGTTTCTATAATTTTTTTTTAATACCGAAAGACATAAAAAATAATATGGCGGTCATAAGAGAAACAAAAGTTAACTATGAAAACTCTAGGATCTAATTTTGAAAATTTTTGTAATGTTAAATGGATAGCCTTTGACGACTTATGTTAACCTTTTCCTGTAATTGGGTGTATTGTTACCTGTTGGAAACAAATAAAGATAAAGATTATTAAAGATTATTATTAAAGATTATTAACCTACAATAAAATGATTTATTAATTTGAATAATAAAAAGAGTGCCAAAAATTAAAAATTACAATATTTCAGTTTTTCAGGATATATTATGCATTTCCTAGGATATTTCAAAAATTGAGCAACTTTGCCCCAATTTAACCGAGTTCGTACTCTCAAGATAACCGAGATCCCCATACCTACTTAAGCTAGAAAAACGAACACCCGTATGCTTTCACGGCTGGCTTCAATTGAAAATCATAATTTGGAAATAGACCATGGCAAAACAGCCCGGAATCAATTATAATTTCAAAATGAAAAAATGATTCAAAAGATTGCCAGATAAAATTTATATATAATTATTTTATCTGGCATATATTTTAATTATTAAATCAATGCATAATGTGTGAATGTGACTAAAAGTAACAAGGAAGACTGAAAAAATTAAAAAAAAATGGCAACTCTATGACTTCAGGTCCACAAAACTAGGAACTTCCAAGTCCAGAAAATGAGGACGGCAAAAATGAAGGGACTCCACGTCCAGAATAAACAAAGTGAGACCCCGGAAAAGGGGAACTTTTGGTCCAGAAAACATTTGAGTTTAAAAAAAATGAACTTTAGATACCTACTTACAGTCAAAAGCAAGGCGATTTCAGATCCAGAAAATAGGAACTTCCAGGTCCGGAAATAAAAAAGGACTTTAGGTATATAGGTACGTAGAAGGAAAATGGGGGCTCCTAGAAACAGTGGTCTGGTATTGCATTTGAAGAATATCGGTCGACTCATTTTAAAATGGCGGTAATTTCAATGGGAGTATTTTTTAACTGTGGCGAATGGTGGTATTCGTATTCGCCAAATCTGACGGTTTGAAAAAATTTAGTTTTTCAATTCCCCAATTTTATGACACTTTTTTAGTACCTACCCCTCAGAAGGACCTTTCTGGAATTTTTTTTTTTTTTTTGATAACCTACCGAGTAACCTACCTACTTGAAAAAACATCAAATTTTCAAAAAAATCGCATAGCTCTCTTTAATGGTCCAAATTAAAGCTCCTTTGTTTTTAGATGGCCTTTGCAGAAAAGAAACGCAAAAAAATTAGAGGTCTTGTGAATTTTTTTTTAAATTTAAGAGTTTTGAATATGAAATTTTAAATCCTGTTTTTGAAAGTTAGTGTAGTTTCGATTTTTTGATTTCTTTATTTCAAACTACCATTCTTTCAACATCTTTTAAGACCGGTTAGGTCGTGGGCCCTCCATAATATGTAACTATTTTTTTGGTCATTATTTACATCTGCGGCTCCTACAGTTTCACTATGGAACTTATATAGGGGTGGAGAACATACCTATAGTAACACCAGGAAGGTATTCATTTGCTGGGCAAATGAAAGGGAAAGCCACAAAACGGTGTAAAAAAATGGTTTTGAGAGTGCGGAGGGAGTGCGGTCCTGACAAGAGGCACCGATTAGATGCCGCGATCCCGGATAAAACCACTTCACCATAATTGCCAAGCATTCTATTCTGTGTTAGAGGTTCACAGAGGCGGACTGAGCGATATATCCGCTTTCATTACGTGTTCAGTCCGCACAGGGATTGATGCAATGATTTTCGTATTATAAATTCAAAATAAATGCAAAATTCAAAATAAAAATCGTGGTACTGTTATTTTCGAAGATTTTCCTTGCCCTGAAAGTGAAAAAAAAAATAGAAATTCGACCGTAGTGCCAAAGAGGCCTTAGTTGTGACCTTAATATTAGTTTGCCATGGCTGTTTTTACTTTCTTACCCACCCAGCACCCCTATTTCGCTCCTCGGTCCCGAAAAAATTGATGAAACTTAGGAGCCGCGGATGTAAACAATTACCATTTTTTTCGATTTTTGTCACTGTACAGGTCTTTTTTCCTTAGTTCCACTTGATTTAATACTTTTTAATTGTTAATATGTACCAATGTGATTAAAATAAATAAAAACGTTTGTTATAATTGTTTATAAAATAACTTAACGTTTACTTATGATTTTTAACACCTATATTAACAATAAAGCGAGCAATTAAGTAAAAAAAAAAGAGTAGGTACCTATACAGAGACAAAAATCGGTAAGTAGTTATGATGATTTATAGAGAATTTGTTTTTTTTTATTTTCAAAAATCGACAAAAAAATTGTTATTATGAAGACCCACGACCGGATCGATCTTAAAAGTTGTTAAAAGAATAGTAATTTTGAAATAAAAATATTCAAAAAAATCTAAAGAACACTTTCAAAAACATGATTTAAAATTTCAAACTCAAAAATCTTAATAAAAAACCCCGATTCAAATTTTTTTTTCTAAAATAGACCATCTCAGAAACTAAAAATAAAAAACCAAAAAGCTTTAATTTGGGCCATTATTAAATAATTATGCGTTTTTTTTTTTTGAACAAGTAACCAAAAAATCTCAGAATTTACATGAAAATTTCTAGTGAGAGGTACTGAGAAATGTAAAAAAATTGAGGAAATCAAAAAAGGTACACAAGAACTGCGTTTTATTATTAGTTTGCCAGTAGCGTAGATAGGAAAGGGGAGCAAAATTGCTAAATCTCAAAATTTATTTCATCGCACGTTTTCAAAGGAACTGAATGAAATTTTTAAAGCAGACAACTAGTACCTAGACTAAGAAACTTCAACTTCGAAAAATTAACAGGTGAGGTGACCCTTTTAATACTCTCTGAAGTCTGAAACGTCTAATTATTGGTTTTAAAAAATGCACAAATTTAGCGATCGATGTAGTACCTATGAGGTTTTTACTCGGGTTTTTTTGACTCTGTGTTTATCAAGAAGTGATCTATCAGGTCTTGATAACAGTTTACAGCAGGTAGGTACCTATCTAAAAAAAAGAATACCTACACGTGTAAAAGTTCATTAAAATCCCATGAATGGGGTTCGACTGCTGCCAAAAACATTAAAGCAAACTATGTATTAAGTATAGGCGAGGGTATAATAATTATGTTTACTAACGTTCCCCTATTTTCGTTAAGTCTAACTTAGATACAAACCCATTAACTTCGCCATTAACTCTCATTAAAATCAAATATATTCTGTACTGAGAGTCTGAGAGGTATTCTGCTCTATGCTGATTTGAGTAGATACAAGCAGACATTAGACAGATGGTTATTACTTTTACATAATCATAATATTATAATTAAAGGCAGATTATTTACAGTGGTCCTTTGGAAGAACAGAAAAAAAATACAAAAAATGTGTTTGTATTATTATTAAACGTGTTTGTTTGTACACATTATTAAATGTGTTTGTACCGGGTGGGAATTTAAGGATGGGCAGCGGTCATATCTTGGAAAATATTGATCCTACAGTTTTAAAATGAAAATTTTCCAGACATAAGTGACTATGCGAAATGCAATGAAAATATTTTCAAGATGGTCGCACTTCCGGAAATACCGGAAGTTTTTGTTTTTTTTGTATTTTTTTTTGTAATTTTTCTGTAAGGACCATTTAAAAACAAAAATGTAGGTATAAACAAAAAAAGCTTTAATTTAGAGTTTGAACCATTATTAAGAAAGTTGTGCGATTTTTTTTAAATTTGATTAAATCAAAAAATCAAAAATCAAAATTTCTCAAACCGGCCGATTTGGTGGAATGCCCCAGGTAGGTAGGTATACTGGGGCAAAATTTTTAAAGCTCTATAACATGACAGAATGAAAACAACCCCCACTTCAACATTTCCTAAGTTAACAGCCCCGATCCTTAAAAAAATTAATAGCCCCCTATACTTATATATTTTCGTATACATAATATATTCAAAACAAGTGTTCGATTCTCAATTCCAATTCAGTTTTTTTTTCAGATTCGAAATTGGTTCAGAAATAACCGAGGAAATAACCAAGAAAAGGCTCATCAAAAGGGTCATGACTTTTTATCCGAACTTTCTCTGAATGATTTTAGATGTCAAAATTTATCAATAATTTAGTCATAGTTTTCAATAGGCAGGTCATTATTAACGTACATGATAAAGTGCTTCGGTCCTTGTTTTATTTTCAAAAATTTCCCCATACCTAAATAAAATTATTTAATAATCATTCAGAGGAAGTTCAGATAAAAGTCATGACCACCTTGATGAATTTTTTCTTGGTTATGGTTATTTTTCTGAACCAATTTTGAATATAAAAAAACAGCTGAATAGAGAATCGAATAAGGTATACTTGTTTTGAATATATGAAAATATATTAGAGGGTGCTATTCCCTATTTTATGGGAGGGGGGGGTGTAACTTAGGGGATGTTGAAGTGGGGTTGTTTTCATGCTGTCATGTTACAGAGCTTTAAAGATGTAATATTGTTGTCTATTGAAACTTTTTTCAATTCAATTACAGAATTTTTCATCTGACATCCATGCAAAAATTTAAACCAACCTTGAAAGTTTGTTTAGACAAAAAGTGACTACGTATAGGTATGGCAATAAAAAAAATGCTATCAAATAATAAATTAAAAATGCAGTTTTGGGGGACACATTGATAAATGTCAGACATTTCAGAAGGGACCAGAAAAAAAATTTCTCTTGATTTCAAAAACTTAAAAAATAAGGGTAAGTACTTATATAGGAATTTTTGAGGTAGGTAATTAAACAGTAATTTTTGAAATTCCGATCAAATATTTTTTATCCCTTTTACACATACACCCTGGCGTCCCGGCTATAGAATATGAAAAAGAGGTAAGGCCTAATAGAATTAAAAAAATTCAATTTATTCTCCTTATCTAGCAAACTTGTCTCCTATCGAAAAAACAATTTTCCATGACTCATTTTTAATTGCTTGGCCGGTTTCCAAGTCCTAAGCGAAGGGCCGGAACTAAAGGAACACCCCTGTTTTCGTGATTGCATACTTCCTCTGCTCAGCTCAGACAGGAGAGGGTGGAGGCAGAGAATATCCACCCTACCGAGAAAGCGATTCAAAATACACACCCCGAGTCAATTACCACAAAAACTGTGCAAGTAAACAATAAAGGTGAACGTACCTGGCTGGAAAAACAGGTTCAAACAGCCAAATTATGCCATACTCCCGGCTGTTTTACAGTATATAATACCACTGAAATGTCACTCTCGATGTTTCTGTTATTGGGAACCTGCAGCTAAAATCGCACATATTGTAGAAACTAAGCCACGGATTTAATCAAAAACTGCACAAACCGTGGTTAAAGGTACGTAATCTCGCCACATTATCTCCGGTAGATCGTAACTCATTTAGATCCACATCACGGACCAAAAACATTTTCCGAAGACAGGTTTCGTAGTTTAGTTACACCGTGCTCACACAGTCACACAGATCAGATCTGACTCGATTCCGAGCCGGAGCCGAGTCGAGACTTCGAGCGAGAGCAACAACCGGAGTGTTTCTCCAGCGCAGGACCCTCGAACTCACGCCCGGCTCCAGAACCGGCCAACCGGAGGCACCGTTTTTGGCGGTAACGGACAAATCGCGAAATTACGGAACGTGACATTGTATTGTATTTTGTGAGCCCTTCACGCCTTCGCGATGACCCTGACTGAGCATTAGTATTCCAGAGTTCTAGTTCTAGTTCGTGGATTACATACTTTAATTTCCTTTTTGCTTTACGTAACGTAAAGTTAGGATCGACGATTCATCTTTTGAATGTTTCATTTTAATAATAATTTAAAGTTTTAATTAATAAAAATATTATTAACAGGTTTTACAATCATGCAATGTAGAGAATTATTAGGGATTAGCTTAGCATAATTAGTTAGCCACGGATACACAAAAATAATAACATCCATGGCATTAGCATATATTATTATGTATAAGTAGGTACTTACTTAGGTACGTATAATATAGTAAAGTACCTATTTAATTATATATTTAGGAACTTACGTAGGTATGATTATTTAGGTATACCTTCGATATAAATCTTCTCAACCATCTTCTTTTAGTGCGTACCTACCTATTTTTTAATAAAAAAATACATTAGGTATATTGAGGACGACATATCACTTTACGAAAATTCCCGAAACTCACAAATTAAATGCACCACGGTTCCACAGATTAAAACCATAAAGAGATAAAGTGTCGCTTAAATTAGAGGCAGTTAGTTGCACAATTTTGTGCTTCAGAAAAATATAAAAAAAAATAGGATATCGTTCAGACGTTACTGATGAAATATCATCCTGAACAAACTGAAAAAGCGAATTAATTTCTTATTTTTCCGTAGGTATTATCTTTTTAATTACATATTGAAAATTACTTAATTTTTTTTGTAGGAACATACCTACCTAAGTCATCAAGGGCTGTCCATATGACATAAAAAAATTTCAAAGCCGTCTAGATCTCAGAGTTTCCATACTCAACTTTTATTTTTCTTATGTGCCCCATATATTGATGTCATTCGCCATTAAAAAAATCGGTTAATATTTATATCCACGCCTCCTAAGTTTCATCATTTTTTTCGGGACCGATAGGAGCGAAATAGGGGTGCTGGGTGGGTAAGAAGCTAAAAACAGCCATTGAAAACTAATATAAGGTCACAACTAAGGCCTCTCTTTAGATACTCTGGTCGCATTTCTATTTTTTTCTTCACTTTCAGGGCAAGGATGTCTTCGAGATTTAACAGTAGCACGATTATTATTTTGAACTTTGCATTTATATTCCAAAAACCGTAACATCGATCCCTGTGGTCTGGACACGATCTGAGAAAGCGGATATAGTGCGGGTCCGTCTCTGTATACGCTTCGCAGCGCTTGGCATTGTCGTCAAGTTGTTACTTCCGAGATTCGAGGTATACTTATAATCGGCGCTTCTTGCCAGGACAGCACTCTCACCGCCTCAAAACCAATTTTTAGTGCCGTTTTTTGCCTAACTTTGCATTTGAGAAGCAAATAAATACCTTCCTGGTGTTACTATAGATATGTTCTGCACCCCTATAGGTGCCATAGTGAAACTGTAGGAGACGCGGATGTAAATAATATATCACCAAAAAATCAAACAAGCCAAAAATCTATAAAATTCAAAATAGTTTTTGTTTTAAATTTAATTCGTTTTTTTTCGAACAAAGAATTATAAATATTTTTCTTGGAATGCCTTCAGTATGAAGTCATATTGCTTGCCTCGGTTTTTCGGTGAATGGGTTTTGCTAATGACGTTATTCGATAAAGATAGATTTTCTTCTTTTTTTTAATAATAATTTTGATTTTTTTGTTATTTAGTAGATTTTTGGTTAAATTGATTTTTTATTGCCGAATGACATGAAAAACCAATATGGCGGCTAAAAGAAAAACAAAAGTTTACCAACTATATTATGAACAATCTGGGATCTACTAGTCGGCTTTGAAAATTTTTGTATTGTGAAATTGATAGCTTTTGACGACTTATGTTAATCTTCAAAAAATAATTTATTAATTTTCAATATTAAGAAAGATAGGTACCTATGGCAAAAATAAAGAAATTTCGATTTTTCAGTTTTTAAGGATAGGTATTTCAGCAACGACTGAAAATATCCGGGTTTTTTTCAGATTCTTATTGAGGCATAAAAATGTGCAACTTTTTTCTGATTTAACCGACTGATGAGTATCTCTGATGGTTTAGGATATCCCAATGGTGACCCGTTTATTAGTTCTTTGACCCGGAGTCGCGGAGTCTCCGGAATAATGATACTTTTTCTCCGGGTTCCGGGTTTACGAGTCAAATCTCTGGATAAAATTCATAAAATTATGAGACCTTCGGCCCTCAGCGACATGAGTATACATATACAAAAGTAAAAACCCGTTTCTATCTACTCCCTCCATACGAATAAACACGCAAAAGTTCTTTGGGAATACGTTAAAATAAAAAATTTCTGACTTAAAAATTCAGGGGCGGACCCGTGAACCCATCTTTCTCCTGGGCTCGGTTGGACCCTCCATACGATCATACGAACTGTCACATTTTTATTACACACATCACACATCTCCGAATTTAAATCTACCAAAATAACCTATAAGACCATTCTCCTCTTTCGAAATCTCCGGGTTGGAGAATCCCACGGTTGCCAACTCCTGCTAGAGTTGGCAAACCTTATTGTTATAACTCATTAATACAGATATTTATACATATTATATTTCTCCAAAATCGGATTGCGAATTTGCGAATTTAAAAACGCTCTTGTAGCTTTAATCTTTGAAGAAATGTGAAGTGAAATAAAATTTGAATCTTTGTAAAACTTTGGTATGACGTTAGTTTTTCGTTGAAAAAAATTCAAAAAGTCGCGATACTTCTACAGGGTGTCCTTTCACTCCTTTCAAATTCCAGATATCCGGTTCTAGCAGTGGTATCATTTCAAGGTCGCAGTTTTCAATCTAGGTGACTGAAATTTTTGTGGGAGTGAGATAGTCCATGAGCAGTGGTCTGGTATTGCATTTGAGCAAAATCGGCCGACCTTTCCAAAAAAGGGGCTATTTGATTTTATGACCTTTTATTAGCAAGATAGAGAAAAAAAAATAAACCAAATTAACAAGATCGGAAGAACATTATTTGAAATTTAAGTCAATGAAATAAAATGTTGCATTATTTCTGTTAATAAGCCAGTGGCGTGGGTAGGAAAATGGTAAAAATGGCTAAATTTCTATAACCGTTTATTAAGAGGACATTTTTGAAGGAATTGAACTGAAATTTTTAGAGTAGACCAACTATACTAATAATACCTTTTATCTTCAAAAATTTCAAGAAGCTATTAAGAAAAATGGCGAGATATTCGAATTTATTTTACATGATGTTTATTTCTCAAAATTTCAAATTTTACATTTTCAAAACTCCCCTGCAACTTTTTTCGAATTTAAAGGTAATGTAAAAAAGTGCAATTTTTAAATAAAGTTAGCCAGTTACGTGCATAGGAAAAGGGACTAAATTATTAAAAGAATTCAGTAAGTGTACCTGCTACCTAAGAGTTTTACTATTAAAAAAATAATAATAAAAATCGGTGGAGGATGACATGATGAAATATAATTAGCTAGAGACGTTTCTGGTACAAAAAAGATAAAAGGTTTACTAGGGTACTAAAACTAAGGTTTACTAAAACTAAAAGTAAAAGGTAAACTACGAACAAATTATCAGGGAGGTGAATTTGCCAATAATTTGTTATGGAAAAAAAAACTATAAATTTGTACAAAAAAAAAACATCTTTTTCGCTATAACTTGACGTCAAGTTATCCAGACAACATTACCAAAAGTGCTTATCAATAATCATCAGGGGGTGGATCTGGCATTATTTTTCCACAAATTTGTACTGTAAACTAAAAATTGGCAGCTTCTTTCAATAAAAAATCATGTTTGAAATATAACCTGTTTCGCTTAACTAAACTTTGATTGAATGCAAAAATTTTCAGTATGTGTATTTCATTATCGGCAATTTTTTATGAAAAAAGAAGAGGCAAATTTTGAGTTTAAACAACAAATTAGGGGCGCAAAAAACCGGCAAATTCATCCCCTCACCATTTTATGGCAATTCATTTTTTAGTAATGTTGTCTCGCTTCCATAAGTTTAGCAAAACGGATGATTTTTCTTAGTCTCTATTTAAAAAAAAAGAACGAACTAATTTTTTTCTCCACAACTAATTATAATTCATTATTTACAAATTACAACTATATTCTTACTAAGTAATGGCAATTCGATTTGCGAAGTTGTTTTTGTAAATTAAATAAACATAAACTTTTAATTTTCTTATAGCATCCATAGTTTTATTTTGAAATTTGCTATAAAAATATATCCCATTCAAAAAAAAATTCTTCTTTCGAAAATAATAATTTTTACTGAATATCATAAAAAAAACATAAGGCAAGTTATATATGACGTCATTGTTTAAACTTTTTTTTTCGAAGGGAATAACTTTTTTTAACGTTTTTCGGTTTCCTTGATTTTTTGTGTTGTTTAACTTACCCCTTAACTTTTTTTTTGGGGGGGGGGAGGCTTGATTTTGATATAGTTTAATAATAAGGTCAGATTCTAAAACGATTAGTCGACGGGTAGCATGTCTTCATAATGTGGAAAAACCTACCTAAAACTTCATAAACAGGAGACTCTGATGGGGGCTCGTTTGATCCATCTACATATACATATAAATAGTTGAGGCACTCATCCATAAGCTTGCAGCACTTTTAATTTTTGAAGAATTACGAAGATACCTACTTTTTCATTGATGTTTTATCCAAGCAATTAGGTACCTACTTTGACTACACCTCTTTTCAGCTACACTTGCTTTTTGCTCTCTAAATGGTAAAGTCAATTTCAATCATTTGAAATGTTTGATGAGAAGAGTTAGGGAAATTAATAATAAGTATTTGCATTCTTAGGTGAACCAATATTTCTATTTTATACAGGGAGTCATGAGGAACTTTAGAAACTTCTACCACATGTCGAGTGTCCCTTTAAGGGGAATGCCATGTGACTCTTGAAAAGTGTCAACTCCCCTTCTCTGTTAATATACCTATACAAGCTGGATGATTTGTGAAAATATTCATTTGGCTATCATTAACTTATCATTCAAAATATTTAGTATTAATCGCGTCGCGCCACTGATGTAATTTCTAGTCGGATAAGGTGGAACAGTGTTAAAAAGCTCCAAAATATGCGCAGTTCATGCCTAGCCTCTCGCCTTCTTATAAAATTTATACTGTAGGTACAGCCGTTAGCATTGCTTTGAACACATCATTGTCACACTGAAAATTTATGAAATGATAAAAATAACAACAACCTTATAGTAAACACCCTGTATATAAGAATTATTAGTAACCATAGCCTCCGTTATTATTTTTATCGTTTTATAAATTTTTTAAATGAAGATCTTGAAACTTTTAAGAGGCGTATTATCTTTCTTAGGAAGTGTTTCCGGACACCCCTGTATAATTTTTTTTTTCATTATTTTAGTCTGAAGAATCAGCCTGTGAAGTTTGGCCACCTTACAGTAAACACCCTGTAATACAGGGTGTATACAGGAATAATGTCCGTTTTTCGAGGCTAACCATGGGTATCTCGATTATCAGTAGAGATGCGAGGTCGGTTAAATTGGGGTATATAGGTATATGTAGTTGCGTATTTTTATGCCGAGTACCTAATAATCTGAAAAAAATTCAGGATATTTTCAGTCGTTGCTGAAATATCCTGAAAAAAAAAATCGAGATTTCTAATTTTTGCCATATCTTTCTTATTTTTGTAAATTATTGAATAATTTTTTGTAGGCTTACATAAGTCGTTAAGAGCTATCCATCTGACATTTCAAAAACTTTCAAAGCTAACTAAGATCCCATTATTTTAGTCTGAAGAATCAGCCTGTGAAGTTTGGTCAACCTTACAGTAAACACCCTGTACAGTGCCCGCCAAAAAGTTCTCACTACATATTATATGGGAAAATGATTTGTTTTCCATCTTTTTTAAATCTTTTTTGTCATAAGTTTGTGCTTTCAAAAAGATTAAATTTGAGCACACTAGATCCGTGGTGTGAATTTTAGTTCCATAGAAAATGGCGTTTTTATAAACTTCAACATCACAAAAAACATAATATTTCGAAAACTAAACGTGTTTTACCGGAAATTTGGGCAAAATTCGTTAGATACCTATTTAGCAAATGTAATGTCTGTAATGAAAGAAACTAATATTTTTATACAGGTGGCCAAAAAGTGGTAATTTTCTAAATTTCAACTTTTTCTCACTGTGATTATGAATTTAGAATATTTTGGCTGCAATATATTAGTAAATATTGTTTATAGCAATTAGAAAAATCAACATGAGTAATATAAACTAATGCCAGGAGCGAAATTTTCGAATTTAATAAAAGTTCTTGTCACATTTTTACTTTTTGGGGCAAAGCAAATATTCGACACTTTGAAACCATCTTATAATAAGTTCAAATTTATTTTCTATTTAATAAGAAATCAACATAAATAACATTTAAATTTGATTAGGTCACAAAAAATGTTTACTACTAATTTAATGCCCTTACAATACCAACAATAATACTCCACCTTAATTTTATTAACTCTATTTTGCAAAAATAATATTAATAAGCTAAGACATTGTGACAATCGGAGAACATGCTCATTTCAATTCAAAAATAAACATTTATTTTTTTGTAGCTCAATTCAATACAAAGTTAATGTAGGTATGTTGTATGTTGATTTCTTATTAAATTAGAAAATAAACTGGTTTCCAAGTGTCAAATACGCTTCGCACCAAAAACATTAAAAAATGTGACAGAAATTTAATTAAATTAGAAAATTTCGCTCCTGGCAATAGTTTCTATTATTCATGTTGATTTTTCTAATTATTATAAACAATATTTACTAATATTGCAGTCAAAATAATCAAAATTCGGAATTACACTGAGAAAAATGAGCAAAAAGTGGAAATTAAAAAAAATGACCACATTTTGGCCACCTGTATAAAAAAAAAAATAGTTTTTTTCGTTAGCGACATTACATTTGGTAAATATCTAAAGAATTTTTCCCAAATTTGCCGCAAGACACGTTTAGTGTTCGAAATATTATGTTTTTTGTGATTTTGTTTACAAAAACGCCATTTTCTATGGAATTAAAGTTCACACCACGGATCTAGTGTGCTTAAATTTAATCTTTTTGAAAGCACAAACTCATGGTGCGAACATTTTGGCGGGCACTGTATTGCATAGGGTGAACTTCTTAGTACCAACTCTCCAAATCAATAATTATTTTTAAGTTGGTCCTGGAATTTCTAATTTTAGAGAAACCTGAACCATTCATCGAATGCAAGAAAACAGTTGCACCAAAAAATTGGAAAATTTTACTGATTCCTGTCCATGTAGAGAATATTTTTCCAAATTCACAAATCAACCTGTATATTAACAGAGAAGGGGATTTGACAATTTTTAAGGGTCAAATGATATTCCCCTTAAGGGACCCTACATTATGGTAGAAGTTTGTAAAGTGATGACTCGGTCAAGACTAATTTTTTTCCTTATTACATATAACAGGCTTGAGGTATTGATGCTCAATCATGTAATTCGTATGAGAAATTTCTAGTCATTAAACAGGGTCGAGTTAGGCTATGTTAGTACCATAGGTATATTTTTTACTAAAAAAACTTTTGGCAAAAAAAGATTCCACTTCTTATAGTTGAATATAAGCAGTTATGTATATAATTCCTTCAAAAAAAAAAAAAAATACAAAAGCTCTCTTTTTCACCTAAATGTCTAAATCTGACTTGTCTTGCGATTAAAGGCTAGTCTACTTCATTTTTATGATATTACATTGTGATTATGAATCTCATTTATTTTTAGAATTAGTTTTATTTTTAAGCTTGAAAAACTAATTTTAGATCAAACTAAATGAAACTCTTTATGAGAAAAGTTGATTTGATAAATGATAATATTTCTTATTCATTCAATAGATCAAAATTGAATGTGAGTGGTTGCAAATAATGTGACTGTATCAAAGCTACTATTTTAGTTGAAAAGAGATATATACTTACGTATTAAATTAAATAAATTTCATATTTATATTCATTGAAATATTAGTAATAAGTTTTGTAAATTCTGTCATTTTTTCATACAAAAATGTAAAAATATTCCAATTACATTTAAAATTTCTAGATATGTACATTTTTTTAAAACCAACTGTTAACTATGTAAAAACCTCTTGCTGAAAATGTGAAGCACCTAATTTTTCAAGTCCTCCTTTTATAGCGGTGTGAATAGTCTTTTCAAAACCGAACTCGATGTACTTTCTTATTAATGAGATCAAGGAATGAAACTGTTCTTTTATCTACACTGGAAAGTCCAGGAGAGTCTAGGATTGTATCACTAAGAGTTCAACACGTTGAGAAATAATCAATCATATCTTCATGCACAATTAAATAATACACTTCTGGTCCCTTTATATTATTTCTTCTTCTAAACACCAACTATCTATACTACAATCCCATATATCTTAAATAAAGTATTATAATCAAATAATGTTGACCTGACATGAAAAACATATTCTTAAAAAAGTACATAATATTATTACAATAGAATAAAATAATAAATTCATTTAATTATATTCAACATTAAGTGCTAATTCACAATATGAATGTACAGTCAGGCAGGATTAGGTATACAATTAATTGTGCCATGGGGTTAGATTCGCAATGCACGAGTATGACGCATTCAGTTATAGTTAGACCTTAAGTCAACTACAAGTCAATAATATGGCTACATAGATATTAGCAGCCGGCTCGGAACATCAAGTTAAATATATAATAAGTATACATGACATTGGGCACTGACCAATACCAACTACTATACATTCAATGTGACACTGCACAAAAACATTAAGAAATACACCAAGTGAGTAATTTACAAACTAAAACAACAAATTATATTTGACTCTTGACCAAAACATGGAATAAAGAAGTATGAAAAACTAAAATCATGTCACGTGTGATAATTTATATTCAGCACTCTTATCTTCTGTCTCTGTAACGATGACGGCGTTCACGGCTTCTATCTCTGGACCGGTCACTGGTCCTCCATAAAAATTCATCAACTGAGCGATCGTACGAGCGTTTATCATAAGAGCCTAATCTCGAGTGTGCATAATCAGACATGGGCAAACTATCGTAGTATCTTGGCGGTGGTGGAGGTAAAGCATCATAAGGTGATCCTGTATACATCCCGGGAGGCGTTACATATGGCAGCGGAGGCAGCTGATGCTGCATTGTGCGCATATAATCCGCTACGTATGCTTCAGCAGCAGCTGCAGTGTAAGGACGAGGTGAATCACGATCGTAAAATAACGACAACCTGTCTCTTGCACGAGGAGAACTTGAACGTCTGTATCTTGCTGTAGTTAGGCCTTGTGTGAGAAAGTACTTCTTCTTTCTTGTGTATGCGGGTCCACGGCCGCCACGAAAACCAAATGAAGAGCTTTTAGACACTAATGGCATGCGCACTTTTTGTCTACTGAAGCCTTTGCCAGTCATTTTCTTTGCTGATTCTTTAGCTAATCTTAATATTGGCGTGACCTCAATGCCTTCGTCTTCAGGAAAGAGTCTACATAGCTCTTCTGCGACTCTGGGTTCAATTTCTTGACCATCGCGCCCAATTTTAACAGGCTTGCCATCGTTCCATGGGTTGTAGAGATGCATTGTACTGGAAAATGGTAATTCCTTGCGACATATCCAGTCTACCTTGAAGACTCCTCCTAAAGCTTTAGCAGACAGTCCCGGTGGAAGCACCCATGAAATTGACGGTACATCATGTCTAGATTCAGAATGCAGTCTAGCAAAACCTGCAAACTTACCACTTTCCTTCACTGAAAATATCAGCAGTACGTTTCTGGATTTTCTGTAGGCTTGATTAAGATTTGCCTCATTTTGTGGTAAAGTCGACCAAACTCCTTTTGCTTTCGACAAGGCGATGTTTTCAGCGTTGTTCGACTTGATGACAAAGAAACGCGTGTCGCGGAAGAGGTAATTTAATTTGGTCATATAATCATAACTTCTGCTTTTGACGTCTCTGGAACGAGCCCTTTTGGCCGGGGGAGAGGGACTTTTATCTTTTGAACGACCCCTCTTGTGACAAGATCTACGTGCTTTCGAAGACGCTGTACTAGCTGAACTGATGCTGGGAGCACTTGAAGAGTTGGGAGAATGACTGGAAGACACGTCGCTCTCGTAATTTACTTCGTCTAATTTGAGATCATCGCCCATGTCCAAAGTTATATTTTCCGAATCCCAACTGCTATTCTTGTTGGAACTTCTGGAGTCCATTTCAGGAGCAAATAATATATTTAAATACACATTTGTAGTTACGTCTATAGACACAGAACTACCACCAAAATGACGCCGCTTATTTCGGTTACAATTTTATCAATCAAACAAAAACGTTACTTTATTTTCACACTTATTTCTTCAGTATGGAAAATATTCACTTTTGATATTTTTCACGACATCCATTAACTGAACTGAACACAGATTTTTTTTACTACTACCACAGAATAATTCTGTGCTACTACACTACTTCTTTTTTTCTGTCTATGATCATTTGACATTCGACAGTTTCCTGACTCCTTCTTTAATTACTGACCTTCGCACTTTCGTGTATTTTGTCAGCCTTGTTCTTACCATTTAATTTTTTTTTTACTTTTTATTAATAAATAGCTAAATAAAATAAGTAACAGTACGGACTATCAAAAACCGATACTGACGTTGGATTAAAGTTTAATTTTGTTGAAGCAGCTAGAAATTTAAGTCTGTTCGCCTTTTAAAACTTTACCTACATGATCTGGAGTTTTAACAACCGGCATAACACGGCGTAGAACATTCCATATCTTCGTTATTTACAATTACAATACATTACATAACTAATACAGGTGTTTCAAAACATGTGTCGGAAAATGAAAAGTGTGTGATCCCTGTCTCGCGCTAAAGTCGGCCACACTAGGGAACCTGCATTACCGACACTAACGCTTACTAGGATCTAGGGTAGTGCATTCACTCGTTGACGTTTACTTAACACAGTTATGTTTGAAAAGCTGGATGTCATATTTTTGGCACATTTAGTCACAGGTCACAGGCGTAGGTATCAAGTGGAAAAAAAGCGAAGTTTGAAAAAATGAAACAAAATAATAACACGAATATAAATCGAGGAATCCTCTTTTAGTGGGTATTAAAAACATATTGCGGGTTTATAGAATCTACGAAGCTGTAGACTTTAGTATTGCGGTATAATTTTTAACTCGATATATCTAACGTAGTAATTAACTGAGAAAAAGCGTCTTGGTAGACACACAAATGGCAGTGTGATCTTAGTACCCATACTGATCCCTAAAAATAAGATTCATCAAGATGTAATAAAACCTATCTGACAAACTTCCAGGAATACGGAAATTCTGAGCTCCATATATTTTCTGCAATCATAACTGCTGATGGGGATGGGTGTATTTTCGTCCAGATAATCCCAGTAACAGGGTATTGATAGTGGATTAATAATGAGGTTAAAATATTAAGAAAGCTACCTTTAAGCAACGCGAACAAGTAGAAAGCCCTCTTTTTATTGTTAAAACATCCTCTGACGCAGCAAAAGTTTTTTTTTAATACGCGGACTTAATAACAAATTATGTAAATTTTTAGACAGTTGTACGTTCATGGAAAATCTGACGTTTATGAAGTCAAATTTGACATTCCCAACTTTTTGTGAGAATGAGAATGCGCTACCCTAATTAGCGGTAATACAGGTTCCCTAGGCCACACACGTTACTGCAGTGCAGTACGACAGGATCGTACAACAAAATTGTACAACTTCGCAGTCAATTATTGTATACGGCCAAGTAGGGAAACTGCATTACCGACACTAACACTTACATAGACCTAGGAAATATAGGGTAAAACACCCAGTAATTGGCCTTTCCGAATTTTGAAGGTAGTAATTGGCCGCTTACTTAATATTTAAAAAAATAAGAAATTCAATCGATTAAATGCACAACTGAGAAATAATACAAAATCTGGCAACATTGTTCTTCGTCCATGGATATGCGCTTTATTTCTTTCATTGTTTTCATTCATCTTGAAATATGTCGGTTATTTGTAAACACGTGCTGATTGTTGTTTTTCAGTTGCCACAAAAGTTGACGATTTATTAAGCTTGTGCCTTAGCTGGTAAGTGATTATATTAAAGAATTTTTAAAATTCATTCTGAATTTTTGTTTACCTGAAGTCTTAGTTATTTCTTTCTTCTTGTTTTGCATGTTTTATGCATTTTAACCTGAAAATTCTTGTAAAAACTACGGGCCAATGACTACCTTCAAAATATTTGACATTATTTAGTTATTAGCCCTCATGGCCAATGACTAAGTTACGTTTAGATATGTGAAATTATATGCTCTTGTGGCTGGTTTTCAATGATTTCTCATTTAAAATGTATTGTGGGGTTATAAAATGATGTTAACACTTCATAACCAGTTGTTGGCCGGGGGCTAATAACTAAAAATAAAAAGGCCAATCACTGATACGGAGTATTTACAGGTGGAACAGCACATTTTATTGCCAAATTATGCCAAAAATTATTGATGGGAATAAATATCAAAAAAAAATACACTGAAGAAAACCTTCAGAGTGCCTGCTCTTCAAGAAAAAAAAATGGATTGCCTTTAAGAGAGGCGGCAAGACGTTTCAAAATACCTAGAGCGACATTAATTACAGTTCAGAAAAAGTGAAAAATTCTAAAAATCGGGTTTCGGTCCCAACCCTATCCTGCTTCCCAATGAAGAAAAAACTTTGGTCACCTGGATATTCGAAAATCATAAAAGAGGTTTTCCGCGTCGCAAAAAAGACATTCAAGAATCTGTTAGACATTTTTTGGATCAAAATCCTAGAAAAAACCCTTTCATCAATATCCGTCCTGGAGAAGCTTGGTATAAAGCGTTTTTGAGAAGAAATGCTGAAATACAAAATCATTTATCAAATATGACTGAAAATAAAGACGATAAATGTTTTAATGCAGAAAATAAACTTGAAACTATAGAAGACAAGAGTGAAAATATAGAAGATAAGACTACAAATAAAGACGATAAAATTAATAGCGAAGAAATACAAAATAATCAGCTAAAAGATACCCATGACAAAAAAGAAGAGGAGTACGTAATAACACTCTCTCAAAAGTGCCTAAGCAAAATAGCCAAAGAAAAAGATGAACAGGAACGCATACGCAGTCCTAATGAAGAAGTATATTTTCAATATCAATCTGTAGAGAAAGCAAAGAAAAATTTATTTGTTGATGACTCGCTGAAAACAAAATATTCCGAATTAATTTTTAAAAATGTTTCCATCTTTACTTGATTGTGTTTCTCATGTGCTCAAAATATTAATTCAAGAAATTATGGAATAAAATGTAACATTTATCGACGTGTACACCATGTTTCTTGCATTCAAAGGCTTGATTTACACAAATCAAATTCTAGTGTCTTTATCTGTGATGCTTGTTTAAAAAAATTCAAATATTACTGAAAAGAAGAATTTTGTAAAAATGATACTAGAAGTTCCTATATCTAGTATTTTTTTTATTCATATATGTATTTGCTTATGTTAATGGTATTATTGTTCAGAAATATTATTTATGTTTCTATGAATGTTTATTTATGACATGAAGAATTATTATAAGTTGTTGATTTTGTATTTAGAAGAATTTTTTTGCAAAGATATTTTTATTTAATACATTGCTAAATATTCACTGAATATTACCTAGGCTTTTTTATGTTACTCCCTGGCCAACAACTGACAAATTTTGGGCCAATTAATTACTAGAACAACCATGGCCAATAACTGCTAAATTTTTGGGCCAATTACTACCAAAGTGAGGCCAATAACTGATTTTTTGTACTGAGTATACAAATGGCTTTTGTATATTAATTTGTGGTTAAAAATAATCATTTTTCCAGCTTTAACGTGAATAAGAGATACTCATATACCAGCAAAGTGAATTGGCATTTTAATTTCCATACTTACTAAGGAATTGCAGACTTTTGTACCTTGTTGACGGTGTGAGAGGCCAATCACTGAGTGTTTTACCCTAATTATATTTCCTAGGTCCTAGGTCTATGAACACCTATGAACACTTACTAGTTACGCCGTGTCCTAGCTGCATCCGGGGACTGCGTTGCGTGCGATGCGGGGAACGCACGCAACGCAAAATCGTAAGGCCGTAAGGTACCTGTATTACCGACACTGACGCTTACTGTCGGTAATACAGGTACTTACGGCCATTCACGATCCAGCGCCAGCCGTGCTGCAGTTAGTAATATTGGGATTGAGTAGTTATCGTCGAGCAGAGACGTCGGTGGATGAGGAAAATTTCCTACTAGCAGCAGCTTGCTGCAGTTTGTGTTTGGAAATCAAAAAATGAAAGAAAAGATATACCTAATCGAACATGGGGATGCAGAAGGAATGGTTGCTAAAAATAAATAAATTTAAACATTTCAAAAACTCCTTTAAAAATTTTTTATTATAATTATGTACTAGACCTAATCTATTTGTTTAAAACCCAAAATTTATTTAAATAAACAGCTAATAAGCATGTTAGCAAGTACTTTATTGTACGATTCTGCCATGCATCACCCACGCCCACGCCCACGAGCGGCTAAATGCTGACCGCCGTGCACTAGTAGTTCCCAATATAGTACACGGTAGATGTCTCTTACTCCCGACACCTGGCGCCATTTTTTAAATACCTTTTACAGAGTTGAATTTCTGTATTATTTAATTGGGAATCGGGTTCTTGAGAATGAAATTATTATTTATAAAAAGATTTTTATCAAAAACGAAACGTTTCAGGGCCGATTGGTCCCTTGTTCACTCGTAAAAAACTTGAAATACTTTAAAAAAAACTATAAGTAATATAATAATAATGATCGTAAAATGGTGTTTTTATTAAATTTTTTAATTTTTTTTGAAAAAAAAAACAAAAAAAAACAAAAAAAAATCAAAATTTCAAAAGAACACCATTTTACGATCATTATTATTATATTACTTATAGTTTTTTAAAGTATTTTAAGTTTTTTACATGTTTTTTACGAGTGAACAAGGGACCAATCGGCCCTGAAACGTTTCGTTTTTTATAAAGATCTTTTTATAAATAATAATTTCATTCCCAAGAACCCGATTACCAATTAAATAATACAGAAATTTAACTTTACAAGAAGAATCAAGAAAAATTATCAAATTTTACAGAGTAATATATACTGAGTAATAAAATAGGTATGTAACTGTATACATACAGTTAATTTTTTTAAGTGTTGCCATAGGGAAGCATGTAAAAAATACACCCTGTGTTAGCTTATATGTTGTCTTGTACTTTGGAAGTCGTTTTTAATTTTCAATAATAGTACATGTCATCTACTTTATAATACGACCTTCCAGAAAAGCCGGTCGTTGTTTAATTTTATAATACAGGCTGTCCCATTTAGGTAAAATGGACTGCATGAAACGGTAAGGAGATACGAAGTCGGTTAAATTACAAAAAAGTTGCGCTGTTTTGAGATGAGTATTTGGCAATAAAAAAAAAATTGCCAAATACTCGTCTCAATACACGTAAGTTAACGTAGGGTGTATTTTTTACATGCTATTCTCTATGTCAACACTTAAAAAAATGCACCATATAAGTAAATGTAAATTAATTGAATCGGGAAACAAATGAAAAAATTCCGAGTTATAAAACGAAATTTTAGTGAATTTTTCAGAGATAACTCGGAATAAATACTCTAAAATGAGTTCTAATTTCATTAGAATTTTCATTAAAGTTCGGTATTGTTGTTAGTGTTTTTTGGTGTGTATTGTCTGAGATATGTAACAATAAGAAATTAATAATGCTGATGAAAACGTGAACAGGAACACGTGAACTGTGAACCGCCAATAATGGAATGGACAAACCTTGCGCCCCATGCGTAGTTATTCTGAACTATTATTAGTGCACGGCGGTCAGCATTTAGCCGCTCCCGAAGTTAGTACAGTAAGTAGCCGACCGAAGCGAGGCCAAGTGGAGCGGAATAGAAAGAAAGAAGAAAAAGGTAAATTGAAAGTGAGGTTAAGAAAATAAATTTTAAAAATAAAAATGAATTAGGTAAATGAAATAATTTTATGTGCGGCAAATTGTATCAACAAGCAAAAAAGTTTTTTAAATTGAATATGAAAATAAAATAGGAAATCATACATAAGATTAGGTCGATATACCGGAAAGTAAAAAGATTGCAAAGTTTTCTAAATATCCTGGAGAAGTTAACTTTCTATCTACAATTTGGATGAGAGAAAAAGACATGGTGTTTGGCAAAATCAGTGATTTCTTCATTTCGAGACAGGGGAAACAAGTCTCCTTCTTCGTAGTTGGTACTGTTACAAGCTGTGTTACAGTATGTAATTTCTTACCTCAAACTATGCTTTTAAATCAGTATGTAGACTTGTTTCGTCTTTATAAGTGAGTATATTCAACACTAATCTTGGTAATACGTATACCTACCCTAATACCTAAAATAATATAGATAGACATGGTCAAGACTAGTGACGAGACGTTATACCAGTAACGTTATTTTTTTGTAATGTTACGTTCCGTTCCCTGATTTTTAAAAGTACAATGGTATCTGTAGGTACCATGTTCCAGGGTCTCCTCGACCCGACAATCGTTCAGGTTCATATTGTGTTCAGGTTTCAGGTATTGGAGAGTTAATAGAACTCAAGTATTTATACAGCGTGTCCCGTATCGTTATGTTCAAATTTTTTGAGCATATAGTAGGCTTAATTTTGAGCCCAAAAAACCCAAAAGTTGCAGGTCTATCTTTATTCGTTATGAAGTTACAGGCCTAAGAAAATTATGACTATACATTAGTATGAAAATTGTGTACAGTAACTGACAGTACTAAAAAAGCAATTTCGGAGAAGCGGCAAGCGGAAAATTTTTCTCGCAACGAAAAATTCTGCTTGCCGCTTCTCTGAAATTGCTTTTTTAGTACTGTCAGTTACTGCACACAATTTCCGTACCGATGTATAGTAAATGCATTTATTTCAAAGTAACTGTACATAACAGATTTGAACAAGTCAAGAGAACCTATATATTATGAGGTATTTTAGTACATATTATTACACACGAAAGGCTATAAACTCAGCCACAGAATCCGGCTCAATATTACATAAATTAGTCATATAGGCGTTTTTTAAATGAAGTAAATACTTTAATTTTTCTCATATCATCAGGCAGACAGTTAAAAAGCTTGATACAGGCATAGAAAGGTCCTTTTTCGGTAGATGTCAACCTATGAACAGGGAGATTGTAACGTTCTGGGAATCTAGTTCCATATTTGTGATCTGGAAGAAAGTCATGAAAATACTGAGGATGTCTCCTCAGAAACAGTATGCATCCATAAACATAAATACCAGTTAGTGTCAACAATTTTTCTTTTTTGAAGACACCCCTACAGGTCTGCAAGGTTTTCATTTTGCACATAATTCTAAGTGCCCTTTTCTGAACCCTAAACACATCTACCGCAAATGTTGACTGTCCCCAAAAAATAATCCCATACTTTAAAAGAGAATAGACGTTTCCAAAGTATGCAATCATCACCACGTCACCTCTTGAATGTTTGGTAAGAACCCTTAGTGCATAACAGCAGGAGGACAGTCTAGTCTACTACATAATTTTTTTTAATATACTACATAATTGTCTAATGTGTCATTCCCATCCTATATGCGAGTCAACATGAACTCCAAGCATTCTGCAATTGTCGGAAATTTGTATTCTATCGCCGTTAAGTGTTAACACATTGGGAATCTGAGATCTATTGAGATGAGTTTTGAAGACCACGCACTGCGTCTTCCCCCCATTAATTGTGAGTCCATTGTCAGAAAACCATTGAGATGTTTTCTCAAATTGATCAGTGACTCGGGCTTGCAGTAAAGAGACCGTGTCCGCTACAATCAACAAATTGGTATCATCTGCATAATCAATCAGTGTTGAACCCGGAATAGTAACTGACTTAAACAAGTCATTAATGAAAATTACAAAAAGAAGTGGACCAAGGATACTACCCTGTGGGACACCTAGATCTACATGCAATCTATCAGATTGGACCCTATAGTAAGAAAAATCATTGGCAAACGAGGTCCAGGGAGAAGGAGAACACCGTGGTTGAAGAATTTGAGACAGTGGTACAGGAAATCTACAGCTCAACTATTCCGAGCAGCTGTAAACAAAACAATAATTGTCAACATGGTAGCCAACATGATAACCAACGATTGTTGAACGGTCAAGGTACCAGAAGAAAAAGATACCTACCTATCATTTGAAAATTAAAATCTATTAAATAAAATTAACTGACAAGGACAAGGGATGGCGACTTTATATTTTATAACCAGCAATATAGCCGTAATAAAATAACAAAAAATATGTAGGTAGGTAGGTTATAAATATGCATCTTATATAAAATTTATCATACGAGTTATATTAATTTTTTATTATGATAGGTCGATATATTTTTATTTAATTTTGTTAAACAACATACATATAACTTTATATTATTATGTTACACATTTTTATATATAAAAAAAATATAAACACAAAAACTAAATTAAATAGTGACCTATACATTAGTATGGAAATTGTGTACAGTAACTGACAGTACTAAAAAAGCAATTTCGGAGAAGCGGCAAGCGGAAAATTTTTCTCGCAACGAAAAATTCTGCTTGCCGCTTCTCTGAAATTTCTTTTTTAGAAATGTAGTTACTGTACACAATTTCCGAACCGATGTATAGGTAGTTATAATCGTTTCAGTCATTTATCCGTTTGTCTAGTTCTAGTACCTAACCTACCTATTCCAGTTTCTATTCTAGTGCAAGAAGCAAGAACAAGAAGTGTTTGTTCTTTTCGTTCATAACAGAATAACGTTATTTTGGAACGTTATTTAATTGCAACAGAACAAGAATTAACGTTACTGAATTTTAACATTATATCCCGTCACTAGTGAAGAAGGCTGTCCTATTATATTTGTATCAATGTTACAGAAAGGGAATAAAGGTGTCTCTTCCAAAAAAATTGTCAGAACGCTTTGATAAAGCTCTGGAATATGCAAAAGTAAGTATCGAAATCCGTAATACCCAATCCAGTTTAACACGTCTCAGCATTCTTACACAATTTTTTAGTGAAACGTCTTCAAAATTTGAAGAGTGGCCAAATTACTGTTTACAGTGCATAGCTTACCAAATATTGTATGGATCGGTTATTTGAAAAGATCCTATTTGTCATTTTCTATTGTTAAGTTACAAAGAATATAATACCCCTTATAAACAGGTAGTATGGATGTTCCGAATATACAAAAAATCGTATTCTCCAGTACGAATGCGAATACAAATACTTATGAATATTCACCAATACGAATATCAACAGGCGTTAATGCAAAAAGTTCTAGTCACCGTGTACTTCTTTCAATCAAACATCATTTTTGTAGGCGCCTTTGGGCCTTTCTTACTTTCTAGTGCCGAAATTGTCATAACTCGCACAAAATGAATACTAAAAAATGTTTTATATTTTCTATCTAAAAAATTCTCTTCAAACCCAAAAGGTCAATGCAATAGGAGTTTTAAAAAACAGTGACAATTACTATAGTAAATAAAAACTCTAATTGCATTAATTTTAATGTCAAATATTCGTATAAGTAGTATTCGTATCAATTTTGGCGAATACAATAATTATGAATGTGAATATTGCAAATATGGCGTAAACTCACGAATACGAGTATTCGAACATCTCTAGCAGGTAGGTATACGAAAAGTGCTACCAGCTGCCTCCACACTGGCTCCTCCTGTCCACTCTTTTTATCTATGTAAGATAGATAGATAGATAATGCATTTATTTCAAAATAATTGTACATAACAGACTTGAAACAAGTCAAGAGAACCTATACATTATGAGGCATTTTAGTACATATTATTACACACGAAAGGCCATAAACTCAGCCACAGAATACGGCTCAATATTACATAAATAGTCATATAGGCGTTTTTTAAATGAAGTAAACACTTTAATTTTCTTCATATCATCAGGCAAACAGTTAAAAAGCTTGATACAGGCATAGAAAGGTCCTTTTTCGGTAGATGTCAACCTATGAACAGGGAGATTGTAACGTTCTGGGAATCTAGTTCCATATTTGTGATCTGGGACAAAGTCATGAATAAAGTCATAAGGAAATATTTTCACGAGCTGAGGATGTTGATGACCTGTTAAACTGATTAATGACCACTTATAAATTAGGTACCTATATGATTTAATGTTGTTTAGATTGACCCAGAGATAAGGCCACTTTTTACACCTTTTGCTGCATGTGGATTTGAAATATTTAATGCCGGCACTACGTACAGTCGATTTGGGGTTGCTATTGGAATTCCAGCAAACTTTTTCTACGATACTCCTGATGATGTGGATAAGAGCAGTATAAAGGTAAAAGCTTTTAATTTGTTGATTAATTGCTCAAAGCCTGTTGAGAAATTCTTGCATACGGACTGTTTCAACATTAAAAAAAAAAAACGTTTTTGGGTTTTTACAGGGTGTGAAAATTTTTTCAGTTTTTTTGACAATATCTCAGGAACCGTTTGAGATACCGGTAGCATACAGAACTCAGCATATTTATCATCCATCACTAACACTAATGTTTTTTTTTTTAATCTCAAAACTGAAGGTCCTAAACTGCCTCTAACTTTTAGTTAATCAAGTCAAGCTCCTCAATCACTCAGTTACTCCATTTCACTTTTTTTATGTCAACCTGTATATCGTTGCCTCTGTACCAACAACAGATACAGAGTCCTTTAAATTAAAAAAAAATTGCAACCAAGGGATTACATACCTTTGAGGTTTAAAATTTTTAGCAATTTTTTTAATGTTTTAGAAATGTAAAAATCTAATAACTATTCCAATAAGTACTCCTCTTTGGTATGCTTCAATCTAACAATACTATATTTTTTTAGATTTAACTGAATCTGTATCGTAAGGCTTCTAAGATTCCCTTGAATTATTTACTTGAACACTTTTATTATAATATCTCACTTTTTAGCTGAATTTGGAACCCGTTTTATGGGACACAGAAGAAGGCCAAGCATTTCAAAAAGCAATAGTGATGCCAGAAAAAGCGCAGTTATATGCAATGTCGAAAGAAATATTAATGGGAAGTAGCGCAAAGTTTCTTCTCGATAACTTTTATGCTTTCGCTACATGTTTAATGACTTATGGTATAGCGCGCCGTTTCAATAAAACATTAAACTTGTATGCGAGACCAATGCCCTTAAGACTGTTCATGTATTCTCTAGTGTCTACTTTTACAATAGGAAACTACATATTGGCGACTGACTTTACACAAATTCACTACGAACAGAAAATTGACAAGGAGTTGAAGAAGAATCGAGTACTAGCAGAAGGTGGCAAAGAGTATTACAGCAGGATATTGGCAAGAAATATTGCACTTAGAAAATTATTGGGCAAAGACGGGGAACAATTATTCACAGCTTGTGGTAATGAAAATTTCTTTATACGAACAAAACGTACACCGCTGGTTGATAGAAAATTATTCTTTGAAAAAGAAGATGCACTTGAAGCTGCGTAAGCCTAGTTATAGAATGTTAGACTTTAGTTGCCTATACATGTGAGGTTTGTATCGTTATATAATATATTTGTTAAACATTTGGGATTTTTACTGCCCTGTCTATATTGTCTTGTAAATGTTGAAAAATGTTTTCTTAACAAAAACCCCTACTGTCAAATTGAAAATGCTGTAATCACACTTAGGGATAACATAACAGGAGATTTTATCTTGCTAAAATTAATAATAAAAATGAATTATTAATTTACTCAAGCATAAACATTTCATTGTTGATAAGCAAAATATGTTAGTGTAACCAGCACGTTTACAATGTTATGGAATTCAAATCATTGACCATAACTAACCTATATACACACTGACAGTGTCTTATGTTTCCATAATAACAGGACATTGAACCACTGTATAAATACCAAGAGTTAGCAAGTAAGATTATCAATTGATTAGAAGTAGAGGTACTTCTTATTACAATCCATCTTCAATGCAATAATTATTATTAACAGATCGTTCCAACTTAACTTCAGCAACATAAAAAACCTTCTTGCGCATCAATCGCAGAAATAGTGTATTTTTATGCGATTCAATTCTGAATATTTTCACCGCTTTTTAAATTATTGGCTTTCTGAAATTTTCCATAGTCATGTCATGTTAGCGTAGTGCTTTAATGTGAAAAATTTTCTGTGATAATTTCATTTCATTTCGTTTCAACACGTGCCTTAGAATGGATTTTTAAATTTAAAAATCAAAAAAATTGGCAAAATTTTACAATTTTGTCCCTTTTCCTATGCCCGCCACTGGCTAACTTTACTTGAAAAATACTATTTTTTACACTACCTTTAATAAATTCGGAAAAAACTGAAAGGAGAGTTTTGAAAACCGAAAGTTTGAAATTTTAGAGGAATAAACATAATTTAAAAATATTCGAATATCTCCGCCATTTTTCTTATTTGCTATTTGCTTCTTGAAATTTTTGAAGGTTAAATGCTATTAGTATAGTTGTCTACTATCAAAATTTCCGTTCTATTCCTTCAAAAATAAGCTCATGAATGTTTATAGAAATGTAGACATTTTTACCCTTTTCCTACCCACGCCTCTGGCTTATTAATAGAAATGATGCAAATTGTATTGCATTAGCTCAAATTTCAAATAAGTTTATTCCAATCTTGTTAATTTTGTTTAAAAGTTTTTGATCTTGCCTATTTAGGGGTTCAAAATCTAGCCATTTTCCAAAAATTGAAAAGGCCACCATTTTGGAATGTCTTTACCTATTTTACTCAAATACAGTACCAGACGACTACTTGAGGGTATCTTACTACCAAAAAAATTTCAGCGCTCTAGATTGAAAACTTTGACCAGAAACCGTGCCTCACGGACGGTTTTTTTTCTGAAATTCGGAGGGACATCCTGTAGAAGTAACACAACTCTAGGAAAATGTTTTTTACGAAAATCAAACGTCAGCCCTAAGGTTTATAAGAGTAAAAAATTTCGTTCATTAATCTTGAAAGATGAAGCTACAGGAGCGTTTTTAAAAATTTAGAGAAATTAATTTTAAAAAAAACATCATGTAAAAAAAATCGAATATCTCCGCCATTTTTCTTATTTACTTTTTGAAATTCTCAAGGGTTGAAGTCTATTAGTATAGTTGTCTACTGTAAAAAATTTCAGTTCAATTACTTCAAAAATGTGCTCATAAATTGTTGGAGAAATTTAGCCATTTTTACCCTTTTCCTACCCACGCCACTGGCTTATTAATAGAAAAAATGCAAATTTTGTTGCATGAAATTAAATTTCAAGTCATTTACTTCCAATATTGTGAATTTGATATAAAACTCTTTTTCTATCTAGCTTATACAGGGGTTCAAAAAATAGTCCTTTTTCCAAAAATTAAAATGGCCGCCATTTTGAAACGGCTCGATCGATTTTGCTCAAGTGCAATACCAGACCACTCCTTGTGGATATCTTACTTCCACAAAAATTTCAGTCTCCTAGATTGAAAACTGCGACCTGAAATGAGGTGACAAAAACCGGATGTCTGGAACTTTGAAGGGACACCCTGTAGAAGTGATGGGACTTTTGGAAATTTTTTCAACGAAAATCTAACGTCATTCCAAAAATTTGCAAGAATCCAAAATTTCGTTCACTAATCTTGAAAGATAAAGCCACAGGAGCGTTTTTAAAATCGAAATTTCGCGATTTTGGAGAAATAAATATATATATATATATATATATATATATATAGACATATTAAGAGCCCATACGAAGCCTAAAATGCTATGTTCAGTTGAGTATTCGAAGCCTGGACCTACCATGTGAAGCCCGACTTCGGGCTTCGAAAATTTTAACGTGTATAAACGTCGTACAGCATGGCCATCTATCGGTGGAAACGTTGGATAAATTTTGCCCAGGGCATCACTTTGACACCGGGGTACCCTAAAACATACGCGACATAGTTCAACGAAACGTTCTACAGAGGGAGCGGCGCACGTTAGTATATAATTGTGTATATGTCGAGCATTTTTCGAAGCCTGTAGACGCACAGCCGATTATTCGAGTCCCGGTAAAATTGGCAACGGTGCATTGAGTGATGATATGTTTACATCAATTCATAAGCATCACGAGCTCTTCAATCTCCTCTCCAGTAAAATAATTTAACCCGAGAGCAACTGTGTTTACAGTCGCCAGCGCAAGCATTACGAGCTGCGTTTCGTATAATAACCGCATAATAGCCAATCAACCATTCTTGGATCACCTCATAAATTCTTGGTATTTTAACAATTTTAGCACAGAACTTTTAAACTAAAATTCCTACGTATGCATAAGCCAACATTATTTTCAGCTATAGGTATAGGTACAGGTGTCCCATTTTTACCCGGTTAATTTTTTGAAATAGAACAACGTATTTTTTTACAATATCGTGTTCAGATTTTCTGACTGTATTTTTGCATTATAGCAATTTATTTAAAAGAAATATACCTTGCGACCTTGCTTTTTAAAACTAAAAGATGAAACTTGCGATGGTGGTAGTCAATCAAAGACCATCTTAATGTTTGAAAGTTGCGATTTTATGTTCACAAAAAAAACTTGGTAACTTTTAAAGTGGAGTTTATACAAAGTCAATTGAAACGACAAAAAACTAAGAAGCGCGGCTGATAATTCATAGTTCATTGATGAAACATATGCGGCGGTAAAACAAATTTAATAGCTATTTATGATATTAATGTTAGAAGTGAAGTTTTATTTTGTTAGTGAAAAGGTTTGTGAAATGAGCGAAGCGTAGCGGAGCGAATTTTACAAATTCACGAACAAAATAAAATCACTTTTAAGACGAATATCATACAATGGTTTTTGTAAAACTGCTCTATTTTGATAATAAAATTGATGAATTTAGAATGACACTCAACTTCAAATTGCATTTTAAAATATTACAGACAAGTAAAGTAACAGGTCACTAACAAATGCGTGCATACAAATAAAAGAGATGTCATAATAATTATTATTATTTGCAATTTCTGAACAATTATTATTGTCTTGAATTCTTGACTAGGTACTTATTTTTTATTAATATGTTTGCCAGTAATAAAAAGAATATGAAAAAATCTTATTACTTACCTATAATTTTGTCTGATTTCGTCATGAGAAAATGTAGTTTAAAAAGAGGATGTAAGTAAGTACAGATAAAGTAGATAGAATTACTTTTAACACGAGTGTTGTAATGTATTTTTAACACTGTTACAAATTTTTTTAACCCGCTTCCATGGGCTTCAATGGCACAAAAAAATGTTTTTGTGCAACTGCCATTAAAAGACACATACATCACTTTTAGCGACAGCTGACAGTGTTAAAAGTGATTGTTTAAATGGAAGCGTGTTAAAAGTACTTTTAACACTAGTGTTAAAAGTACATTACAACACTCGTGTTAAAAGTAATTCTATCTACTTTTTCTGTACTTACATTCTCTTTTTAAACTACATTTTCTCATGATGAAATCAGACAAAATTATAGGTAGTAAGATTTTTTCATATTCTTTTTATTACTGGCAAACATATTAATAAAAAAATAAGTAGGTACCTAGTCAAGAATTCAAGACAATAATAATTGTTCAGAAATTGCAATCAATAATAATTATTATTATGGCATCTCTTTTATTTGTATGCACGCATTTATTTGTTAGTAACCATAGCGTCGGCAACGGTTTCTATGCATAGTACACTACTTGTACTGATCTGTAATATTTTAAAATGCAATTTGAAGTTGTGTCATTCTAAATTCATCTATTTTATTATCAAAATAGAGCAGTTTTACAAAAACCATTGTATGATATTCGTCTTAAAAGTGATTTTATTATATGTTCGTGAATTTGTAAAATTCGCTCCGCTACGCTTCGCTCATTTCACAAACCTTTTCACTCACAAAATAAAACTTCACTTTTAACAACAATATCATAAATAGCTATTTTAATCAATTTCCTAGCTGATATTAAAGTTTATTGGGAAATAACGCGCCAAACGAAAAATTTCAATTCGTGGTCACTTTTTTATTATCCATTTTTGGAAAAAAAAGTTATTCTCCATAAAAAGTTGTGCTTGGTCTGAAACCTAAAATGGAATAATAGTCTGACATAAAATTTTTGCAATCGTATACGAGCTTTGTCATAAAACACGAATAGTACCAAAGAGTAAAATAGTTATTTTATTATTTATTTATATTTATTGTTATAAGTAAAATGTTTTATTTTCGACAATATCAAAAATTGTTACTTAAAAATGTTGATCAGCACTGCAAATAACATTCAAATAAACAAAAACATGCAGTTGCGTGACTAACAAAAAACAACATACAAACTATACAGTGCATTTTTTTAAGTGTTGCCATAGGGAATAGCATGTAAAAAAATACACCCTATGTTAACTTATGTTGTCTTGTACTTTGGAAGTCGTTTTTAATTTTCAATAATAGTACATGTCATCTACTTTACAATACGACCTTTCAGAAAAGCCGGTCGTCGTTTAATTTAATTATACTTGTCCCATTGAGGAAAAAAAAAACTGCATGAAACTGTAAGAGATACGAAGTCGGTTAAATTACAAAAAAGTTGCGCAGTATTTGGCAATTTTTTTTTCTCAATATTCCCAGAATTTTTTGAAATATCCTGAAAAAAACTTGAAACATGCAGATTTATTATTTTAGTCATATTTTCTTTATTATTGAAAATTTTTTTTTATATAGGTTTACATAAGCCTTAATGAGCCACACATTTGACGTTTCAAAAATTTACAAAGCCGACTAGATCTTGGGATTTTCAAAGTCAACTTTTGTTTTTCTTATGGCCGCCATATTGTTTTTCATGCCATTCGCTATAGAAAAAATCCCGGAACACAAAAATTGATCACATTGCAAATAAATTCGAAAAAATGTAATCTTCTTTATTAAAAATAACGTAATAAAATTTTACCGAATGTCAAAAAGTGCATTTTTAAAGTATTTCCATAGGTAATAATATGTAAAACATTACACCCTATATTAACTTATGTTGTACCTACCCATTGTAACTTAGAAGTCGTTTTAAATTTTCAATACCTACATGCATGTCATGTACTTTACGATACAACATGTCAAAAAAACGGTCCTCTTTAAATTTTAATATTTCGTTCTCATTTGAATTAATAAACTTTAATAAAGGAGTCAGAATAAACAAAGTGTGTTAAAATTTTTAAATTTTTTTGTTTATTAATTTGTGGTTTCTTACTTTGTGCATGGTACCTTATTAAAAAGATTTAGCTGAAATAAGATCTCGATTTTTGTTTTTTTATCACGATATTTCAGCAGCATCCTATTATTATCCTATTTTTTTTTTCAGATTCTCAATACTTCTCAATATTTAAAATTGTCCACATTTTTTGAAATTTAACAGACCCTGTTTTTTTTTTACTATTTCCGATGTCCACGTAGCGAGTCACGAATACCCAGTTAATGAACCTCGTATAATTCAATTGAATAAAGTCCGGTTTTTCCAACTAGTGGAGCGAAATGGGAAAGAAAATGTGTTGTTTTATTTTTGCGTAAAACCAGCTACCACTTATATGTATCATGTTTAGACTACTCCTAACATGAAATGTACATTTACGACTTTTTTTGCAGGACAAGACTTTTAGAATTAAAAAATTCAAAAATTGATGATTCAGAAAAATTGCATTTTAAAAGTTTTAAATATTTGAAACTACTCAACTAGTTCGACGAAATCGACAAAATTTTTCATTTAAATTAAAGCGCTACTGTTGGCGGTAAACTTGTTTAGGATTTTTATATTTGATTGTGAAAGAAAAAGGTAATTGAAAATTTCCACAAAATTGTATCGATATTTTTTGAGTAAGTTAAAAAAAATAAAAGTTCAGCCCTGTGAAAAATCAATCCAACTAAACTGATTTCAATCAACAATCACTACAATCAGAGAAAAACAGTTCCAATACAAAAGGTTACCTAGGAAACAAAATCAAAATAACAGGAAATAAACGAAAATAACTCAAGTAATGTTTAGGTAGGTACTCGTAAGTTAAATCGAAAAACAAAGTTACAAAATACAGTTACTATTAAATAGGTGCATGCAGTATAGTTGGACCAGAGATATAACGAAACGACTTCTGTCATTTTATCAATTTTTGGATTATTGAAATATTGTTGAAGTCATAAAATATGACAGTTTAACAATTAGATCATTTCGTTATATCTCTTGGTCGACTATACCATACCTACCTTACTGACTGCAGTCTTTAAACGATCACAAATTAATAATTATAATTTGGTGATAACCAGTTAGGTACTTATGTACCTATATTTTCATTGATCATGATTTTAAAACTTATAATATTGTAGTTAGGTACTGTGATTTATAAGTTTGGTGGGTGGGTAGGTGAATATAAAAAAAACCTATGAAACTTTCAAAATTTTTAAAAATACATGATAAAATTCTATAATATTATGCACAAACCCTTTCTAAACTATTTATGTACCTATTGTTTTTATAAGTTACTTTTCTAAGCGCGCTATAAACCTAGACGAACAAATTTAGCTCCAAAATGAAATTAGATTTTTTTGGTCTGATATTTCAGATAATTTATACTTTTGATTACATACTCGTATTAAGTATTATTACTTCTGATTACAGATATTCATTGATTTTAATTGATTTTAGATGAAGAAAAAACATTTGTAAAAAATTTAATAAGCTTTTCTTTTATAAGAAAATGTATAAATGATTTAATGATGGCATTTCAATAGCACTAAATAATAATCGTGCTGCTCTTAATTTCGAAGATATTCCTTGCCCTGAAATTGAAAAAAAAAATAGCAATGCGACCGTAGTGCCACAGATGCCTTAGTTAGTGACCTTAATATTAGATTATTTTGCAATAACTGTTTTTAGCTTCTTGCCCACCCAGCACCCCTATTTCGCTCCTTGATCCAGAAAAAATTGATGGAACTTAGGATACGTGGATGTAAATATTTACAAAAGTTTTTTTTCGAAAAAAGAATATAATTATTAAAAATAATAATAATTATTAATATAAAATTTTTTTTGAATGTTATTAATTTTTGTTTCCTTGATTTTTATCTTATACCGAACGACATGAAAAAATCAATATGGCGGCCATAAGAAAAACAAAAGTAGGCTATGAAAACTCTGGAATTTAGTCGGCTTTGAAAATTTTTATAATGTGAAAGGGATAGCTTTTGACGACTAATGTGTAAGTCTACAAAAAATAATTAATTAAGTTCCAATAATAAAAAAGATATGGCTAAAAAAAGAAATTTTGATTGTTCAGGTTTTTCAGGATATTTCAGCAACGACTGGAAATATTCAAAGAAAAAATTCAGATTCTCATTAAGCATTAAATTGTGCAGCTTTTCTCTAATTTAACCGAGTCTGTATCTCTTGCCGTTTCCAAGATCCCCATGTAGTACTGCCACTTACAACTGGACACATTATTGTATAGGTTTAGATAGGTCCTATAATAGGTAACATGCTAACATGCAAAGATCAAAATATAGGTAAGTACTTTTAATGGCTTGAATTTTATTTTGATCAGATCATAATAACGTACGTTGATTGTTTAAATTTTTTGTTTTTACAATAATTTCATAACACGGAATAAGTACCTACCTACCGCGGGCTGCTTGCTATATTGACATTTTTTGCCCTCTTAGACCAGCATGCCAGCTGGTTAGTTCTCCAGCAGAGCAGACCAACAGTTTTGTGATACTAGTAAAATAATACACATACTTTACCTACCACCTAGAAATTGAAGAGTGAACTGGAAGACTGGAACTGACTGATTCTTTTGTTTGCTACTTACTCGTTTGTTCCTAAATTATGATTTCTGAACATAAATCCCTATCTGATCGGCAGTAAAATAAACGCAAGTAAAACCGTTGCTGAATAAAATCTTATGTCTTCACACCCGTCTCATTTTATGGTACTTAACCACTGAATCATCTTGTTTTATAATATATTAAAATCTTTTTGTGAAATACACAATATTATGTAGTCCAGTCAGTAAAGTAAAAAATTTACCAAAATTTCATAAAAAATTAAAAAATCTTATTATATGAGATTTTTCTCCAATAAAATAAATATATAAATAAATATCGTATGGCTGTGGTAAAGCCCAAGTGTTGTTAGTGAATTAAATTGGGTAAATATTTACATCTACGTATCCTAAGTTCCATCAATTTTTTCGGGACCGAGGAGCGAAATAGGGGTGCTGGGTGGGTAAGAGCTAAAAACAGCCATTGCAAACTAATATTAAGGTCACAACTATGGCCTCTTTGACACTACGGTCGCATTGCTATTTTTTTCTTCATTTCATTTTTCTTCAATAGTAGCACGATTATTATTTTGAATTTAATTTATTTTGCATTTTCATTCCAAAAAGCGTAACATCAGTCCCTATAATCTGGATACGATATGAGAAAGCTTATATCCGGCTTGACGTATTCATCACCTCTCTGGTCTGGTGCATGTTTATATGTGTTTATACGCCGGCTAACCAGGACCGGACTCCCTACTGCGATTTTTAGTGCCATTTTTTTGCTAATCATGAATCTGCAAAGCAAATGAATACCTTCCTAGTGTTACTATAGGTATAGATACGTCCTCTACCCCTATATAGGGTGCACCATAAATCCTTCTCTACAGGGTGCACCATGTATCCTTCTCTATATTGCTATCTCCTAACGCTAACAGATACAGGGTCGGTTAAACAAGTCCAAAGGAGCGCAATTTTGTGGCCATCTCGATTCCGTCGAGACATGCAAGATATCTGTGACCGTTCCTGAAATATCCTGAAAAAACTGAAAAATCGAGGTTTCTTATTTTTTCCATATCTTTTTTATTATTGGAGATTAATGAATATTTTTTTGTGGGCTTACATAAGTCGGCAAGAGCTACCCATCTGACATTTAGAAAATTTTCAAAGTCGACTAGATTCGAGAATTTTCATAGTCTTCATAGAATTTTTTTTTTATGTTTATTAATTTGTTGTTTCCATTATTTTTTTATATCGAATGACATAAAAAAATAATATGGCGGCCATAAGAAAAACGAAAGTTGACTGTGAAAACTCTTGGATCTAGTCGGCCTTGAACATTTTTACACTGACAGATGGGTATAGCTCTTGACGACTTCTGTAACCCTACAAAAATTTTTTTAGTAATTTCCAATTATCAGAAAGATATGGCAAATAATATAAGAAATCTCGATTTTTCAGTTTTTTTCAGGATATTTCAGGAGCAGTCACAGATATTTTGTATGTCTTAACGGATTCGAGATGGCCACAAAATTGCGCATCTTTTCTTTAATTTAACCGACGCTATATCTCTTAGCGTTCAGGAGATAGCAATATAGAGAATAGGATATATGGTGCACCCTGTATTATAGGTGCCATAGTGAAACTGTAAGATACCCAGATGTAAATATTGACCGATTTTTTCATAATTAATTTATTAAAGGTCATTATTTATTTACCTTTTATTTGTTAGTATTTTTGTTATTTTTTTTAATATTATTTTACTATTATGTATTTATAAAATGATAAATGATATAGGTAGGTACTTAGGTACGCGGTGTCTCTAGGCAAGTGCCAATCAGTTGTTTTTTTTTTTAATAATAAAAAAAATCATTAATTTAAGTAATTTTAAAATGAGGGATGACTTCACTTTAGTAATTAGCACATTATTTGTATGTCTTACATTTATACACAAATTGTAGATTTTCATTATCAAAATATGTATGACATATCCACTGTTAATGTCGCCATTCTGTAGAAATTCTCGACTAGGTAAGCAGTAAGTAGCTGGTAGTCTATTTTTGCCGTACACCGAAGCGACATAATAATTGCTGTTTAAACTTCCGATGATGGTATTAGCAATGCTTTTCGGAAACAGTTTTGATGTTTTTCTAACTTAACTATCACAGATACCATTTTGAAAAATTGGAACAACAAAGTTTCATTTATAAACTATCACATTTTGCAAAAAAATTGACAATTTTGAATAGTGCCTTTTTGCACAGGACGATTTTTTGACGAGAGTTAGGTATTTAGCCCATTCCTGAAAATTTCAGCCATGTACCTACTCTAAAGGCCCACAGGGCGACAACTTATTGCTAGATTGGCACTCTAACTATAGAATACCCTGTAGGTATATGTAATTAATATAGAATAGATATCTTACTACCGGTTAACCGTTTTAGGTATAGTCCTCTCCTCTATCTATTTTCTAACTTAAAAAAAAAATCGGCAGACTGCTGGTATAATAATCTTAAACGCGTATAAAATCCAATGAAAGGTTCCCGCAGTCGGATAGTCTGTAACACTGGATGCAATCTTTAGACCCCTGAACTGAAATTTTGAGAAGTGGAAGTAGAAAAGGGTAAAAGATGGATGATTCTACTTTCGGAAAAATAGGAAAAATACAAGAGACACTAATCGCTGGCCCGGGATGTTGTGAGGAACCTTCACAGAGTAATGGATCATAAATCAGATAATGCAGCTTTTTATTGACTGCAAAAAATAATGATGAGGGATTGCTTAAAATTCAAATATGTGTACAGTATATACCTAAGTAGGTATCTTAATATTACAAGACTCACTGTCTGGTATATTTATTTACACTTCAGAGAGGAATTTGAAACATTTTCTCAATAATTTCTTCACTTTCCGACGGTGGCCATCAGATGCGGTCGTCGGATTATTTTTTCCGGTTTGTTTGAGTTTGAATGAAGTACCTACTTCCTTAGTTTTTGTTTTTATTATTTAGAAAACAGGTTTCTGGAAGCTGTTTATGACTTTTTGTAGCGTAATGTGAGTAATGTGACATCATCCTGCTCCTGCATGTTGCATATCAATAAATCTTGATTTATAAGGCAGATTATGATAGGGCACTTATTCTGGTTCCTTTCATTTTAATGAATTGCTTTTGTTTTATTTTTATAATACAAAGTATTTGTTATTTAGTTAAAATTAGCAAACAGTTGAACTTGAACATAATTACTTCAAATATGTTTGTTAATTTAGCATTAGAAGTAGGTACATAATTTTGTGCTAATTTTAATTGAATAAAATAATTTTATCTATTAAATTTTTATTACCGATAGCTTTTTATTTTTTACTGATGAAGAGGATAACCAGTTAATCGTCGGTTAACCGGTTAGTAATATTTCATAAAACTAAAACACACATGCAGCCCGAAAATAAGTATCGAGAAATAAAAAATCTTTATCTTTATATAGTTTAAGGGCTAGTTGCACAAAAGTTAATTAAAGATTTGTCAGATAATTACTGATTTTAAATTGCCAATTTTGAAAGTATGGGTGAATATTTTGAATGATCTTTTATTGTTATTTACCCGTGATTTAACTCTTCTAAAGGGGAGTAGAATTTATTTCCTGACCTGACCAACATTTTGATAATACAGGACATTTTAAAATCAGTAATTATCTGGCAGATCTTTAACGTTTGTGCAACCGGACCTAAGATTATTAGACTTATGAAAGTAAATAGAACTTACACTTACGTTTAACAGTAGTAATAACCCAAGGACATTGATAATTTAGGCGTCGGTCTGTTGCCAAGCAACAAGCTTGAGAAAGTTGTTATAAAATTTTTGAGCCTTTATCAAAGTTCGAGGGTTATCGGATACAAATTTTTTTGCTAATTATAATATGAAAAAATCAGAGCAAAAACAATTATTTATTTAAAGGTCCAATTAACTTTTGTGGCCATAAGAAAAACAAAAGTTGACTTCGAAAATCCCAAGATCTAGTCGGCTTTGGAAATTTTTGAAACGTCAAATGAGTAGCTCATTAATTTGAGTAGCTCATCATACAAAAAATAATAAATCTTTTTTCAATAATAAAGAAGATATGGCTAAAATAATAAATCTGCATGCTTCAAGTTTGATCAGGATATTTCAGGAAATTCTGGGATTATTGAGAAAAAAAATTGCCAAATACTCGTCTCAAAACAGCGCAACTTTTTTATAATTATTTAACCGACTGCATGAAAAAAAACTGAAAAAACCGAAAAAAACTGCATGAAACGGTAAGAGATATGACTCTTACCGTTTCATTCAGTTTTTTTACCTCAGCCTGTATCATAAAATTAAACAACGACCGACTTTTCTGAAAGGTCGTATTGTATTTATGGCTTATACAATTTATGGTAGTTATCTTATTAGCCTATTAAATAAAAATTTAATATTTAACTATTAAAAAAGTTAAAAACGCTACATTTGAATTTTTATCGAAAAATCCTATCGAAATTGTATAAGTAGGTACCTATATATGTCTTTTTTGCAGTACTATTTACAATGGCATACCGAAAATGTAATAAAAATAGTTTACCTTTTTGTACGAGACAAAAGATGTCATGTGACCCAGACTCTGGGTGCAACTTTTTTTAAGTAAAAGCTTAATGAACGGAAATAAAATGAAATTAATGAATGTAATATACCTTTAATACTATTCAAACATTAATAGTTTCTACAATGGTTTTTTTTTTAGTAGTAAGTAAGTATCCATTAGCGTAAGGATGATAATAATTGCGCTAGGACGAACCAGCCTGTACAAAGAGACAATTCGTCTATCCGGATCCGGGGACACTTAGATGTTCTGTACTGTATATCCACAGAATAGACATATTCTGTGCTAATACTGCTTATCCGAGGCCCTGAGAAGTGGCAACAAAGCAGGGTTTCCGGTAATCGGATGGGTATATACTTTTAGTGCAGTGGGCTATGTATTGACATAAGAACGTTCAGGGATTCTAAAATTCTTAAGGATATAACCAGATTTGTATGTTGTGAAATGTTTACCCCTCGCAGGTTGCTTCGATTAATATGATGTTTCTCTTCACTTTCAGTTATAATACACACCATCAAGTCTATTATTAAGGGCGGGACTCCGGTTACCTGTGCAACGTACCGGGCTTCGTGAAATAAGCTTAATGTGTATATATATATATATATATATATATATATATATATATATATATATATATATATCGTGGGCAGGTGAATTTTGGAAAACCACTTTTTCGTGATCTGGGGGTCATGATCGGTGGACATTTGATGAGTTTGGGTGATTTTCGAAAAGTGATGTCGTCCTCAATAGTGTATTTTTTTGTTAAAAAAATACACTAAAAAATAATCACATGGCTATTCAGACTACAATTCGCAAGATGATCACATCTTAAAAAAATACTAAATATTATTATGGCTTTTCAGAACACAGAATTTTTTTTTTTTTTTTTTTTTTTGAAAAAGGAGGGTAAATCCATTATGGATACCCATGCATTGGGTTATGTGGGAGTCCCACCCACTAAAAGCCCCTCCTTTCGAGGGCCGTCTTGGTCACCGGAAGCACCTCAGCCTCATGGGCTTATTGTGCACCCCCTTTTGCTTCATGACACCCATTCCATCAGTCTGGTTCCCTGAACTAACTTGTGCAGCCCCGTTACTGAATGAGTTTCATATTCTTCCGGACGCATTTTTTGTTGTCCGTATATCTCCTGTCTTCTGCGATCCAGAGCCTCGCATTCACACAGTACATGTTTTGCTGTCTCCTGGGCCCTATTGCATTCTCGGCAACTTAGGTCTCCATTGAACAGTCCTATTTTATTTAAGTGTTCTTTTAGGGCAATATGTCCCGTTAGTAATCCCACTGTAATGCGTAACTGATTCCTGCTAAGTAATAGTAGTTCTTCAGTTGTCTTTTTTATGGGTCCTTTGATAAAGGCTTTCCCGTGTTGGTGTTTGGTCCTTTTGTCCCAATATATTTTGTGTTTTTCTTTGACCCATATATTAACCTGACCCCGTGCTGTACTTTTTGGTACTCCCAGGGCAGGTTCTGGGCCAATGTATTTAGCCGAGGATCCTCTTCTTGCTAGCTCGTCGGCTTTTTCATTGCCTGTGATTCCTCTATGTCCTGGCACCCACATCAAGGTTACCTTATTGCGTTCTGCCAGGGTTTCGAGATTCTCACGGCATTCCCACAGTAGTCTGGACGTTATCTTGGGGCTTTCTATAGCCCTCAGAACCGCCTGACTATCTGTTAATATATTGATCCGTCTATTTTTGTAGGCCCTCTTATTGTTTATGCTCGCGCAGTGTAGCATAGCGTATATTTCCGATTGAAATACAGTTGCCCACTGCCCGAGAGATATGGTGTGTTGAGTATTGTCCAACTCATTGTATATGCCAGCTCCAGTTCCTTGGTCGGTCTTTGACCCGTCAATGTACCAGGTTGTTCCGACCAGCCTGTTGCTGTCTGTGGGCTCATTCCATTCCTCTCGATCTTTGATGCTCACCTCAAAGCTCTTGTGGAATTTGAATTTTGGAGCCATGTGGTCTGTGTTTGCATCTAGCAGGTCCACTTCCACATAGTTTTTGATTCTATTGTGTCCAAGTTCCGCATATTTGCCCCTTGGTTCTTCTTGCAGCCTTAGTCGTGCCAGTCTTGCCTCTCCCATTATCATTAGATGAAGTGGTGGGAGGTCTAGGAGGACTTCCATTGCTGCAGTTGAAGTAGTTTTCATTGCCCCCGTTATTCCAAGGCATGCAAGTCTTTGCACCTTGCTGAGCTTGTTTATCGCGGTATTTTGTTGCATCTTTGTCCACCATACCAGAGATGCATACAACAACATTGGTCTAATCACTCTGGTGTACGCCCAGTATACCATATGTGGTTTTAATCCCCATGTTTTCCCATAAGTTCGTCTGACCATCATGAATGTGGTCTCCGCTCTTCTTTTAATCCTGTCTATCTGTTGGTTCCAGGTGAGTTTTGAGTCTAAGATTACCCCAAGATATTTCACCTCTCCCGATATTTGTACGTTCCTGCCTCGAAGTTTTAGTGGTCCTAGGCCCACCAGTTTCCTTCGATTAGTAAACGCTATGATGGTTGATTTGGAGGGACTTATGTTCAGTCCCTCTTCGTTTGTCCATTTGGTTACAACATTTAAAGCCCTTTGCATACAGGGCCTTATTGTGTCGTTAAATTTGCCTTGAATTAATATGACAAGGTCATCAGCATATCCTATGCTCTTGATTCCCTCTTGGTCCAGACGTTTCATTAGCTCGTCCATAACAAGGTTCCATATCAAGGGAGACAGTACGCCTCCTTGTGGACACCCCCTTGCTACCTGAGCCACCACAGTCTCCCCAAATAGGGATGTGCATACCAATCTGCTTTTCAACATGAAGTCTATCCACCTGCATATTGTTGCATTGATTCCTCTGTTCCTCAATGCATTGGAGATTGATTCTAGGGAGGTGTTGTCGAACGCACCTTCTATGTCCAAGAAAGCACATAATAGTACTTCCTTGTGTTTTATTGCGTATTCTGCCTTTTCTACCAAGTGGTGTAAAGCTGATTCCGTTGATTTTCCTGTTCTATATGCATGTTGGTCTTGATGAAATGGTCTGTTTGCCAGGACATCATCCCTTATATGCCTATCGAGCAGTTTTTCTAAAGTCTTCAGCAAAAAAGACATGAGACTTATGGGTCTTAGAGATTTTGCCCCTTCCTGTCCTGTTTTCCCAGGTTTAGGTATATAAATTACTCTAATTAAGGTCCAGGCTTTGGGTATGTGCCCCAGTGCAAGACTGCCCCTGAGGATCATACTTAGCCTCTGTGTCAGAAGATGTGGTCCTTTCTGCAACATTATTGGGTAGATGCCATCTATACCCGGCGATTTATAGGGTTCAAAGGAGTTGATTGCCCATTTGATTTTGTTCTCGTTTATCACCGATTTCGCAACCTGCCAGCTGTCCCTGTTCGTCCTCTTTGGGGTTCCCAGTTCTGCATTTAGGCAGTCTTGTGGAGATAAATCGGTGACTCTAGAACCTGGAAAATGGACTCTGAGTAATTCTCTCATTGTGTCCTTTCCCGTTTCCGTATATTTGCCACTCTCTGTTTTCAGAGTGTGTATGGAGCTCTGGGGTTGCTTTGAGAGTATTTTATGGAGTCTAGCATATTCTTGAGTTCCTTCTATGTCCTCACAATGCTTTCTCCATGAGAACACAGAATACAAACAACTTAAAAAAAAATACACAACCTTTGTTCGTTTTTTTTTTAAGTCTTTTTATAAGCAAGTCAGAGCCAGTTATTAGAAATAATGTCATTCAAATAGTAACACAGAACTAATTTGTGCAAAAAGTTATTTTCCTATTTAATTTGCTGGAGTGAATTTTCAGTACATATAAAAACCAGAGAAAGCAAAAATAATCATTTAATTCAAAATTACATTGTAGTATACCAATTTAAAAAATAGATAACTTTTACTACATGTTTGTTGTTCAAAATATAACCGGTAGGTATACAAGAAGTTTTCAAATAATAGAGGACCCTTAAAATATTATCTTTGGTTAAAGCAATAAATGTTAAATTTACGGTAAATGTGGAAATCAAAGTCTACCAATCTGAAAACTTCATTGTACCTATTCAGCTAGAGTCTTAACATAACATTTCATAACACAACAAATCACAGATCATATCACTTTTAATTTTATAAAATTATCCTTTAAAAAAAAGTAATAACTTTGAACATAATCAGAGTAATGAGATCAGAGAAATTTTATTACGACATGTGCATTATTCGAGATTTATTAACTATTAACTATATTTATTAAACATAATATACAGGGTGATGTCTAGAATGCATTGTGGATTACTAGTGTTAAAAGTACTTTTATTTAAAATTGCTTTTTTGTAGAACTGTTAAAAGTGTTAAAACAATCACTTTTAACACTGTCAGCTGTCGTTAAAAGTGTGACTTTTAATGGCAGTTGCACAAAAAAGCAATTTTAAATAAAAATTTTAACACCCTGCATCTTGAAAACGAAGCATTTGCATACCCATCTTTATATGAACTTTTAATAATTGTAAAATCACTAAAATAATCGCCTGTTATTATTTATTGTACAAATTAACACCCTGAATGTAATTGTTATGGTCGGCCGGGGTATATAATTCCAAACTTCTGTTAAATTTACTCGAATCAACAAAAAAAAAACAATGTTAGTATTGTGGACAATAATGTCACTGATAAACAATCAAACAGACCAATTATTTTAAGTCTCTTTGACAATTTTTGAGTTGAGTCAAGTAAATTTGACAGGTGTTTGGAATCGTATATCATGGCCAACTAGAACAATAATTATTATTACACAATATGTGAGTACCTTTAAAAATATATTATTTGTGATACATCATTATTTTGTAAAGAAGAAATTATTTAAAAACCAAATCTGCAAAAAAAATTTAAATTTAAATTATAATATTTATTTTAAAGGGTGCCCGGAAATAGCATGTACATAGAAAAGGATGTGATTCTAGATAAAAAAAAAACTATATCTAGATAATAATAATATATAATAATAATATATTTTCATGCGCCATTCGCGGAGATTTAGGATTGAGCAAAGTTTGTTTGCCCTTTGTTTTCCGATATAGTTTTCAGCATAAAAAAAGCGAGCTTTTCATCATAAGTGGCCGTTTTTCTCGGAAACAGTTAACCAAGAGTACCTGTTTGGTGTTGTAGTAAACATGGACTTCTTAAAATCGTATTATTCCAGTGGCGTAGGGGTTGAAACCCTCAAAGTCTCAAAGTGTCCAAAATATAGACCACTCAATTTTCTTAAAACCTTTATTTTATAGTAAAAACACTTGGATTAAAGAGCACAAATTGTGTAAGAGCTGAGCTCGAAATATTGGCAAAAAACTGAACAAAAATTCAACTTTGACCATCTGTATCTTAAAAATGGTATGTCTGGGCATATAAGTTTATAGGAAAAAAGTTTTATTTTTATGTAGGATCACTCCTTTTCTAGGTACCTACCTGCTATTATTTATCAGAAACTCTGTCATATAAATATGCAGTTTTTGGAGTGTTCTGTACTGTATCATATGTTCGTAAAGGGAAAAAATACTAAGCTAATTCAACTTACCAACTATAGCTAGTTATGAACAATAAAAACAAGCTTTGATTAACTTCCAATATCTAAATGCTCTAGTATTTTGTAGTATGTAATCTTAATGCTCAAATGTACTACAATTGTTTTAATCTTTATACAGGCGTCTAATTTATGCTTCAAAACAATCAGTGTGCATCTACCTCGTGCTAAAAAAATGAGAATTTGTTTGAAATTTTTTTTTCAAACAAATGGTTTCAATTATTGCATGTGCTCCACTGGTCAGCTTTTATTTTGGACTCGCAGATAATATCAGAAATTAGGTCAGGAAAAATAACACTGTGATGTAGTATGTAGTTCGCATTTTTTTTCCAATTCCGAGTAGGTAATAGAATTTATACTTAAGTTTTTTTGTAGAACTTCAATACCCTGGTATTTCAGCAACAAGCGTCTAAGACCGGTTGCATATTTGTACATTTTGTTTTCGACATATTGCAGACAAGTCATATTATATAAGTATGCGACCGGCCTAAGAGAAAAATTTTACACGACAAACTCATTATTTCTTACTATTTCTTTCGATTTTTTTGAAGCAGTCAAATCGGACACTTGTAGATTAAAAGTGAAGCTTAGATAAACGGGTAAATAGAGCTTAAATTAGCAATATAATTAAAACTTATCGATTGTCTAAAAACTATTCTCTTTTATGCACTTTTTTTTTAATCACTAGTTTTTTATTCATTGCAACAGATAATAATAATTGATTATATTTCATTAATATTGATCGTTTTTCTTGCATTTCTCCAAGAAGTAGTTTTAAATAGCTGTTTTCAAGTAGAATTATATCCATTTTCTTTGCTATTTGGTCCACTGGTAATTTTTTACTGTAAGTTTAAAAACGTATTATTAAAAGTCCTCAAGTACATATAAGAACTATCCTTAACAATTGGTAAGATTTTTTTTGTGCTCTAACGAAAATTTCATAACTATAGTAAAGACTAGCAAACATTTTTTAGTTTATACTCTTGAGGTGAAGTTAGTTGTCAAGGATATAAATTAAGAAATCCACTTAATAATAATTAACCATATACAGTGCATTGTTTTTAAGTGTTGTCATAGGGAATTGCATGATTCATGTTAAAAATTACACCCTATGTTAACATAATGTTGTCTTGCAACTTGGAAGCCATTATTAAATTTTCAATAATAATGCACGTCGTCTACTTCACAATACAACCTGTCAGAAAAACCGGCCATTGTGTAATTTTATAGAGGGTTACAACTATTTTGTGGCTCACTACCGGGACATCGGAAATAGTATAAGATACAGGATTAGCCAGATTACAAAAAATGTGCACAATTTTATACTCATCAAGAATGTGAAACAAAATTTAGGATAACTTCAGTCTTTGCTGAAATATTGTGAAAAAACTGAATATTAATAAATAACTTTTATTAATTGCGTCAAAAATTAAATCTCAATTAATTTCAAACAGATAAACGATAACAAAAATTTAAAAATTAGGGAAAGTAGCCAGGAAACAAAACTACAATTATTACAGAAAAAAAAAAAAACTAAAAACACAATATGTTTCCGACAAATCATTTTGCTTATAGCTTTGATTTTCTTTCTGATCGGCACACTTCTCTAGTGGTGGTGATGTGACAGACTGATGAGATGGAAATGACCATTGAAACATCGATGTCTCTGTCTTCACTATACTATTAGAGTAAATGTGTCGTTCAGAAAGCATTATTGTTTTTCAACAATCGGATTGCTGTAATTGATATAATAATTCATTATTATTCAATTTGTTTCATAAAAACACAATTAATGTACCTAGTAAGTTAAATGAAAAAACAGGGACTATATTGCAGGGACCAAAATAATCCTGTGAAAATCATTTTATAGGAATTTATCAGAGAAGACTTTTGGATTTCTCCCAGACATTCATGCACAATTTACCATCGGGCTTGATATAAGTTTTTGGGAACTGTCAAAGTTTGATCTCTTTTAGTTTTGATTTAATTAAGCAAACTTATTTGAAAAAGTTGTTCACTAAAGGGAACTCTACAGGGTGTTAAAAGGAATACCTCAACTTAAAAATCACTGTGTATAAAGTGGGCGTAACATTTGAAAAAAACATTTATGTATTAAACAATTTAAATTAAAACTTGTGAATTATTTCTTTTATGTCAATCTATCGTTATCGAGGAAAAACTTCAAAAATATTTTCATTACTTCCAGATTTACTCTTTCTTTACTGTCCAAGAACTCTAAAAAATGGACATGAAGTTTTTTACACATATTGCACAAAACATAATAATATAAAAAATACAGAGTGATTGACAAGATATCCTGACATATCTACCATGACAGAGTTCATGTGTCACGTCATATAGAAGGGAAAGGTCAAAATTTAGATTGTAAACAAACTGTAATCTATCTATTATTCAATGATTAAAATATGATAACCACATCATGCCTTGAACCTAAGAAACCTGGATAATTTTTCATCTACTCCTATTAGATAACAAATCAATTATTAGTCTAATTTTAACAAAGTAATGGCATGCATTACTATTGCCCTATCGAATAATAGTGCCAGGACGATTGAACAATGGGCTCATTATTCAATCGTGAATGTAAATTGTTTAACTTTACCGTCCTATTCTGTCGTACGTTTGTCAGATTCAAACTATTGCCTATACTGTCAGTGTTTCACTGACGTTAAAGTAGAGTCCCTAAACGTCCATTTTACGTTTAATAAAATGTTATAAAAACATGAAAGTCGCAAAATACTAGGATGATTTTGATCGTTCAACTAGTATAGAATACAAAGCTACATATCATAATACTAAAATGAACATGTTTTAGTATTCATGCGTAGTTATAAAGCTTTGGTCAACGGTTGATGTGGAAGCTGATGCCTTTGGAACGCTGCCAATAGGTTTAGTCCACTGACAGTTAAAACTATTATAAACAGAATAATACAGGATGTTCTTCACAGAAAATATAACATCTCGAATAATACGCCACCTGATAATATATAATATGGGGAAAAAGCAACAAATGCATCAATAAATGGTTATTGCCTGCAAAATCAAAAGTGAAACACCATGCGCGACGAAATCTTTCACCCTGATTTTGTAATTTTGCTCTTTTGAAGTTATTTTACAAATTTTCAGTCGACAGTGAACTATGTAGTATTTTCTGTACTTTTGTAATATTTCAATAACCACAAATATTTACTTAAAGAGAACCATATTTTTTAATAAATAAAACTGCATTCTGCATTCTATAAAACTTTTCTACATAAGAATTTAATTCTACCCTAAGTAAAATTATTTTGATTCAAGTATACTCGTAGATAAAGTATAGTATTCCACTCGCGCATAATGGCTATTATCCACTTAGATGTTACAGCACTCGCCAGAGGCTCGTGCTGCAATTTTCATCTTCGTGGATAATAGCTATCATTATGCGTTTGTTGAATTGAATAATATACTATTATACGCTCACATAAATGTACAGACTTTTAAACTAGTAAGTAGGTTATAAGGATTTAACAAGCGAATTAAGTTTTTCTGCAAATAATATCTCCAGGTTTAGATTTAGAGAAAAATTATAGAGGAAATAATTTTTGACAGTAAAAATATGTATCTTTGGTTAAAGCATTTCAATAATAATGTAGAAATATCTATGAGAAAATTATAATTAATTTTCAAATTTGCACTCATTTGGCTGGTTTTATTGAAATTGTGGATTGTTGTCATTGCTGTATTATGCAATAATAATGACAAGAAGAATTAGATTAATAAATGAATCAAATTAGACAAATATTATAGGTAACTCAAATAGTTATTACACAGCAGAAAAATAGCATTACATTTCAATAAAATAATAAAATGCACTGAATGTGATAGTTACCCTGAACACTAATAGCTATTTTTGAAAAATAGTATTAATAGTATTAATCTATTCAAAATTAAAAGATAATTAAATACATTTTAACCACTGCCAGAAGTTATTTCATAACATTTTATTTTAAAGATAAGCTGGGAGATATTATTTGCACAAAACTGAATTTACATGTTAAATCCCTATGACCAACTTACAAGTTTACACCCTGTATATAGGTGTCCCAGCTCATACGAGTCGGTCTCTGTGGGCCAAACGATTAATTTTTTCAAAGATTTTTTGCAAATTCAAGTACAGGATCACAATGACAATAATTTAATATTGTTTTGGGCCAGAGTGTCCCATAACTATGAGAGTGGCATATCAAATGTTTTGTTTTTTAAATGGAATGCTCTTGTGTTGTTGCATTTTTAGATTGTCTGAGAAGAAAAAATATGATTGGTTTCCACAGTTGGTGTTTAAATTGAGAAGTTTGTGAGTTATAAACGAGTGAAAACAGCAATTTTCGAAGTTCAAGGCCGTATACAACAAAAACGGCTCAAGATAGAAAAATTTTTGAAAATGTCTGAGATTTCTCAACGCATCGCTAAATAAATAAATAAAAAACAGATGGTACAAATTTTTATATACCATGCGGTAGACAAATTTTTATATACCATGGGGTAGAACATAAAAAGTTAAAATAGGGACATATATGTAAGACGTTTTTCTCTATCTTGGGCCGTTTTCGTCGTACAGTAGGTTTTGAACTTCGAAAATAGCGATTTTCACTTGTCTATAAATCATAAACCAATTTAAACTCCAATTGTCAAAACCAGTCTTGTTTTTTCTTCTCAGACAATCTAAAAATGGAATAACATAGAGCATTACATTTAAAAAAAAACATAACTTTGATATGCCACTCTCATATGGGACTCTCTGTATAGTCCAAAATAATTTTGAATTATGGCCATTGTGATCTTGTACTTGAATTTGAAAAAAAAATCTTTGAAAAAGTCCATCGTTTGACCCACAGAGACCGACTCGAATGAGTTGCCCCCATATCAACAAGTGACTCGTCCACCTGTTCCCATTTTTTTTATATACACATTATATTTTTAATTCTTGAAAAACGGATTCATAATAAATGAGAATGAGAAAAAAATGTTGTATTATAATGTCCCCCTCAATTAAGGTGCGCAGGTTTTTTGCTGGTTCAGTGAAGAAAAAAAATCAAAATATTTGTTAATTTTTGAATTGTCTCTCATGTAGGGATGCAAAAGTACCTACGTGGGAACGTGGGTAATTCAAGACATTCCTGTCCAAATGCATATCCAAATATGACATCAAAGACGAGGGTCATAGTAACTTCTGACACACATCACAGCAGACCTTGTTACAATCCAAATTTCAACTCTTCTTGCAGATAAGTGACTCACATTGCAGATAGGTAAAGTAGACTCAGGTATATCTCAACAATCTCCCAATATTTGATAAAATCTTACCCAAATATATAATTTCTTCTTTTTCCTTCTTTATTCTCCTTTTTATTTTGTTAAATCAAGAAGAACTCTGGTTGCTGTTGTGTTTTTGCAAACATCTTTGGAACTTATAGTTGAACAAGAAATGTACCTAACATAACTACTTACCTCACAATGAAATTTATGTAAAATTAGGCATTCTTATGAAGCAAGTAAAAATGTAAATTAAAAAATAAGTAAAGTAAAAAATAAGAGATTTCTATGCAGCAGCTGTAAAGTATTTTACATAGATAAAAATAAACATAATAATGATATGCAACTGACCCAAATATTCTTGTAAAATATAACTTAGCAGTAGTTGGAAAAGATTTTCAATCCCTCTCCCCAATTTTTTTTAGTAGACCTTACCATTACTCGTACCCAACCCTTCATATTAAAAAAAATCCATCAATAAAACGGTAGTACCTGAAGTAAATAATTCTTAAGTATGAATTTTGACTTAGTAACAGACGGGACAAGTATTATTCTTTTTATTAATAAAAAAAGGGAGAGATAAATTAATCTTACTTCGATAGTTTCTGTCAAAATAAGAAAGCTGTCTACTTAGCTAGAAGCTACAAATAAACACCAATACGGCCTACACTCAACAATTTGAAATGTATGAAGCTATTTTACCAAATAGTTGGATAATTGATCAAGAATGGTGACTTTCAGAAGATAACTAGCATTACATCCACAACATTTCACAAATTTTGGGCTCTTTCAGAAATTATTATAAACATTTTACTTCACATTGTAAAATTGTACACAACTTTAGAATGTAAAAATAATTATTAGATAATGAATGTATTGTATTTTAACGAATTATTTACATAGGGTGATTCTTGAAGAGTGTAGTGCATCTCTTTATGGAAAATTCTCAATGATTTGAAAGCTAAACACTTTAGGATGAGATTTTTTTAGATTTAGATTCCACTTGAGTGGGCCATTGTGACACCTCCACTGCGACCGAAGGTCTATTGTGGCTCACATCTAGTCGTGCTACATTAACCCTATCAGGTCAGCCTCTTTGAGGAAGCTGACCACTTCGACTATTGTTAATGTATCCATTTCCTCTGGTGTGAGAAAGTCTCTCCTGAAGGTTTGTAATCAGCGCTGTTCGCTAAACCCATCCTGTGCAGATGACGATTCAGCTTGCAGTGCCCAGTATATATGCCTATTATGGCTTTCAGTTATTTCCTGTTAAGCATATAAGCTTCGAATGGTCCATTCTTGGTAACTTTTGCCGGTGTTAGAGGACGTCCCTCTCACCCCAGTTTCGTACTGCTGTTTCGGCAATATCTGCTGATATGCCAAATGCTGGTTCTGGTCCGATAAATTCGGCACCTTTCCTGGCCAAAGAGTCGGCTAGTTCGTTCTCTCCAAATCCACAATGGCCTGGACTCCAGATCAGAGTTACTTCATTGCTCTTTGCTAGAGCATTCAAGTTTAGTTGACAGTTCCAAACCAACTTGGACTTGCAGTGGCTGGAGCTAAGGGCTTTTAGAACCCCTTGGCTGTCTGAAAATATATTTATTGATCTGCTTTGGAAGTGCATCTTTTCCTGGAACTGCGCACTTCATCTTCAGTTCCTTTGGATGTCTTAGATCTATAGGTGAACCAACTGAAATCTGCTGTCCGTTCATTTCTGTTGTCCTCCCAAAAGTCCCTTCCCGGGAGAAAGACCTTATAAGCAGAGCGGTTCATGATTGTCACAGGCATTATGTCTGAGGGCATACTCAGTAGACTGTGACTTTCTATGTCATCCAGTAATCTGGTTCGCTCAAACTTATAAGCCTTTGGCAAGCTTCTTGCCATCTGCAGGATTTTACATGTAGTTAATCTGACCTCTCTTTCCAAATAAATACGGAGAGGTGGTAAGTCCAGTACGATTTCCATAGCTGCCAATGGTGTGATGTTATTAGCACCACATATCGCCAGACAAGCTTGTTTCTGTAGGCTAGAGAGCTTTAATTGTTTTGGCCATGGTCTGCTGGCCTTTTGACCACCAAGCAGTACTGTCATACGTTTTTTTACATAGGTCAGACGACCATTACGTTAAGCTACTATATTTTTTTGGGTCTGATTCCCCATGTTTTGCCACAGATCCTTATACTCGTCCATAAGGAGAGTTTGGCTCTGTGTATAACTTTTTCCAGATGGGAGTTCTAAGTAAGGTTTCTATCCAGGATTATTCCTAAGTACTTGGCTTCCTCTGCAAATGTAATGGTTTTTCCCAGAAGAGTTGAGGGCGTTACACCGGCGAACCTTCTCTTTCTGGAAAATGGTACTATGACAGTTTTGTGAGGGGTGACATGTGTTCCCTCTCGCACAACTGGTAAGTCTCCTCAAGTACTTTCTGAGCGACCCCAGAAATGGTCGCCTGTGAAATGTGTGAAATAAAAATGTCAAAATTTATAAGAGGAAAGTATACCCTTATTTGTGAAGATATTGAAAATATTTATGGGAAAAAATGGTTTAGAATTTAAATTTAAAGTCAGGTATGATTTTTTTTTAGTAATTTGTGATTTTAAAACTTTAACACAGTTCAATTACAGTGAATTAAAATAAAATCTTGGTAAATCTTAATCAAAGATCTTATTTAAAGCTCAAAAACGTAGTGACAATCAAAATAAATTTAAAAAAAAACATAAAAATTCTAATAAAATAAAGCTATAAATTCATATCTGACATTAAATTTCAATTGGAAACCTACAAACAAACAAACTTTACTCTTATAAAATTTTTACATTTTTCTTCCTACCCTGTATGCTATGCATCGTAACTTAAAACAAGTAGATGTCAAATGAGTTTTAGAGCATGCACAAACTTTCTGCGCTACTTATTTTTTTTTAAATCTTATTAATAAAAAAAATCCCCATATGGTGCATACTTTTCGGATGGCACTGTATAGTATGTAATATGGCTTATGGCGATATTAGGTCAGCCTGTATAGCTGAAAAAATTTTTAGGTTACAGTCCTTTTCAAACCATACAACTTTACTCTTACATCTTTTTTATTATTATATCCAGCGGTAAGGACACTATGAATGTCCGACACACTGTTGCAGGGTACATGGATTATTTAAGGTGTCGTTTGACACCTTTTTTTATTTTTTGCATGCATGTGTCAAAAATTGATTTTTATATTTTCTTCCAGACTTTTGGCCTGCTGTTGCAGTTCTTTAGTTCCTTCATTATCGATGATTCTGATTCTGACCTCACTCAGAAGGTAACTGTACAGGGTGATTCATTATAATGTCGCCCCCCTTTAACTTTGTTATTTCATGTGTCTCAAAAAAATTAAAATTAGGGTTATGTAGGTGCTAAAAAAGACTTTTTTATACGTATAACAAAAATTTGAAAGTAGATCAGTATACAAGGAAAACCAAAAATTTAATTTTTTTTTCAATGGATCACCCTATATATGAATTTATTTTTCGATTCCTCGTAAAATTCTAAGCATAATTTATATAACATACCGTATACCTAAATTCAATAGTTTCTGAAATATTCGCATTTGAAACTATTTAAAAAACCGTGTGTATAATTACCAAATTGAAAACCTCGATCATCTAAAAGATTTAAAATTAATAATTTAAATTAAAATAACCCAGAATTCATTGGAGAAAATGCGAACAACCCTTATAAACCCTTATAAAATGTGTTGAAAAAAATGGAGGCCCAGTAGAGCATTTTATTGTTAGATTTCTTGATTAGCAACAGGTGTTTTATAAAATATTTGATGATGTTTCAAATGCGAATATTTCAGAAGCCTTTGAATTTAGGTATACGGTATGTTATACAAGTTATGCTTAGAATTTTACGAGGAATCGAAAAATAAATTCATATATAGGGTGATCCATTGAAAAAAAAAAAAAATTTTTTGGTTTTCCCTGTATACTGATCTACTTTCAAATTTTTGTTACACGTATAAAAAAGTCTTTTTTAGCACCTACATAACCCTACTTTTAATTTTTTTGGGACACATGAAATAACAAAGTTAAAGGGGGGCGACATTATAATGAATCACCCTGTACAGAAATTAACGGAAAAAATTGACTAATTTGAAATAGGTAGGTATACAGGGTGAGGCACGAGAAGCTTAGGGCATTTTTATATGGAGAAGTCCTGGGAGTAGAAGTCTAAAAATTTGTACGTGTATAATTTCAATTTTGACGAGCTGAACTAAAATATTTACAACCCCTCACCATTTCCGGTTATACCGGAAGTTGCCATCAACTTTCTTATTTTAAATGGGACACCCTGTATACTATTACATATTCAGATTGCCTTAAAAAATGTAATAAAAATGGCGTTTACAGTTCGAAATTGTACCGAGTGGTTTATGACTTTTACATTTTCAATTTAATTTTGCATTTTCCATTTTCAATTGGCAATTTACATTTTCAAAGCAGCTTAGGTCGAAAACGGGTCATGATATCGGAAAATGGCTACATGTCCCTATCTTAACTTTTCACGTAGTATCCTAGTGCTGCTGAAATTTGTATACAAAGTGATGAAAAATCAGCGATTTAAAAAAAAAATAATAAAAAATATTTTTTTGTTTGTAGGTAGGTACTCCAGCGTAGTATATAAAAAGTTGGGATAGGGACATGTAAGCCGTTTTCCGATATCTTGACCCGTTTTCAAGCTAAGCTGCTTTGAAAATGGAAAATTGCAATTTTCATTTGTTTATAACTCATTAATTGGTCGTTACAAATTTGAACTGTAAGCACCATTTTTATTACATTTATTCAGGCAATCTGAAAATGTAATAATATACATGTCCCAATAATAATGTCCCATTTAAAATAAGAAAGTTGATTGCAACTTCCGGTATAACCGGATATGGTGAGGGGTTGTAAATATTTTAGTTTAGCTCGTCAAAATTGAAATCATAAATGTACAAACTTTTAGACTTCTACTCCTAACACTTCTCCATATAAAAATGCCCTAATGTTCTCGCGCTTCACCCTGTATACGCTCTTCTGACATTTCAATTTTTACTAATTTGAAATAGGTATGGTCTTTTTAGGAGAACAGAATATCTTTTCATTTCAGTTTTAGATTTTCTGCCACATTTGACAACAAAGCTGGTATGATATTATCAACAACAAAGCTGGTATGATATTATCAGTAGTAATAAAATAAAATAGTTTAACTATTTTGTCACATTTCGGTCAAAATACTTTCTATCTACGAATAAATATTTTGTCAAAAATATTCTAAAAAATATGACCTCACTGTACTTTTTCAATCAATTTCCAAAGGACTACCTTAAATATTCTGCCTTTATTAAGAATTTCCTAGGATTTATATTCAAGAGAATGAAGAAAAAAATACAATTTTATAAAACTTTAATGCATACTTACTACTTACATAAAAATTCAGTTAAAAAATTTATAAGAAATTTGTAAATTTTTACAACAAAAAACTTAAAAATTCATTAAAAATTTTAGAAACTAAATTTTACCCGGCAGTCTTACTTTTCATCACTCTCAGTTTTGACAGATGGCAAATAAAATGCTTTCGTGAAGGTCGAATCCTTTTGTGGAGTCATTACCATGATATTGCCGTTGTCTTTCTTCCACTGCATGGAACCAACTTTACCCATCGTATGTGTACAAATATCTTCAAAATGGATTCTTCTAAAAAGGTTAAAAACATTTTAAGCCGATACTAAAAAAAAAAAAAAATTAATTTACTTTTTGTTTAATTTGAGCATATTCGAGCACAACGTCTGAATAAACCAGCTGCCAGATTTTTTATTCCTAATTGCACCAAATCCCGAAATAGTGGCCCAAAAAACTAATAAATCAGCTGTAGGTGCAACTGCTCTCTTCGGTAATGATGGACCATCGTGTGTTAAATCATCTTCATTTTCAACTTCCAAAGGTACTAAAAAAAGGAAAAAATATTTCAAATCTCTTACTTTTTTCCCGATCTTTTTATAAAGGCCGAGGGAGGTTTATAAAGGCCAAAGAACAGAGACAGCATGTGCAGAGTATCGACCTATATTCAACCTATAAAGCTGAGGGAGACTGTAACTACCACAGCTTCAACAACCTTGTGAATTGGTTGGTGAAAATATTAATTATTTAAATGTAACTGAAGAATACTCAGCTGAAACTTAAAAGGCCTAATGGAAGAACTCGATTATTGTTGGACTTGAAAAATACTGACTACTTGAAATTTTGAGTCCTGATTCTTGGCTTTGGTCTCGTGGAGAGGACAGTCGTTTTTTATACCAGTTATGATAAAGTTCCGCACAATATTCAGAACTTTGTAATTTACAAAAATTTTCAAAATCCCAAAACAGGTCCATTTTATTAGTAAAAAAGGCATTTATCAACATAAAAATTATTTTTTTATCAAATCACATTCTTGAGCTGTGACGTCATAACTTACCACAAACTAGGGGTTTATTATTATTTGCTGACAAGATACAGGGTGTTTTGTTAGAAAAACATAAGTAATAAATTTAATTAAAAAAAATTTAGAAACGAATAAAATGACACTTTATTGAAAAGCGAATATTGAAGAAATAGGTTTTAGCTTAAAATAGTGACTGAATTGAGTTTATTACCAATTAATTATCGAAATTGTTCAAATTGTCAGCCAAGCATTTCCTGACACTGTCCAAAATTTTAAATACCTTAAAGAGAAAAAATCTAGAGGTGTCAGGAAATACGTTGGTGAGATGAGAATAGCCCAACATTAACTAACACTAAAATGAAAAGGAGCTCCATCCTGTTGAAACCAGATTCTTTCGTGAGGCATATTGTTATTCGCACCATTAGGAAAAGCAGGTGCTAAGGATGGAAGGAGTTCTTCAGCAAAAAATGTACATACTGCTCAGCAGTCAAATTTTTATTTAAAAAAATAGGGCCCTAGAAGCCGGTCTCCAATTATTGCAACGCACACGTTTATTTTTTCTTGTCTCTGCGTGTGAGACTCTTGGGTCCAGTGAGGATTTTCCTGTGACCAATATCTGGAATTATGGCGGTTGGTGAATCTTAGAAAGAGTTGAGTTGCTGAGACAGAGCAGAGTGGACTGTATGAGATGAAGTGAGAATGAAATAAGCTACAACGATGTCTAGGCAACTACTACGAAACGAAAAGTTTTGAGTTTTTAGAGTCCCTATTCAGGTGAGCCTGAACATACTGGAAGACATAATCTGTGAATGGATCTAGTGATTATTCCGTTCTTAGTTATAATTGTGGCTAAATGAACCTTTTCCAGGAAGAACCTTCATAATAATTTTTCCCCTTATCCATTGAAGAGGCGGAAGTCCATCTTCCTTGATTAATACTAAAACTTCTTTGAGATTGAGATGAGAAGAGTTCCATTTAGTTCTTTTTTGAAGAAGTTTTAAATATTGAGAGGAGTTTCAATGAAGATATCTGCTGCCACATTTATGTAACGATTTATTTAAATTGTTGTAACATTTGGTTCATGGTAACTTTGAAGACTAGAGCCAATTAGAAAATAACCGGGCGTTAGGTAGTTTAGGTCTAAATGATCCGAACTTCAGTTACACAAGGGACAAGAGTTGAGATTCAATTTCGATCAAAACCGTGGATAGCTCTTCAAAAGTAAGTTGAGTATTTCCTAGCACTCTTTTGAGTGATAAAATTCAATCATTTTTATATTACTTTCACAGATATCGCCAGTCTCTGGTGAATGAGGTGGAGAAAACTTGAAGGATATTTCCTGTTCATTTAAATAGTCCTTTATTTTCTTAAGAGATGAATCAGAGACATGTATGCCTTGGATCTACGACTTTTTTGTAACCGAGACTCTCTTATTATAACTGGACCAGCGAAATCAATTCCAACATTCCCAAAAGCTAGAAGGTGTTACTCTTGCTGAGGATCCCATAAGCTGTTGAGATGATTTCTGTCTAAACCTTGCACATCAAGTAACACATCTATGTATTCTGGTTTTAATGCAGCTTTTGCCACTTATTGGCCAGATTTGAAAGAACTAGTTAAGATCCTGCATGATTAAGTTTTAAGTGTTCTCAATCAATGATTAAATTAGTGACGTGATGATGTGATGATCGTAAGATGATCGGATGTTTTTGGTCATAAGCAACTGAGGCATTTTCAAGACGACCACCTACTCGCAATATTCCTGAAGAGTCTATATTCGGATACAGAGGCTTTATTGAAGAATCAGTTACTGATTTCTTTGAGTTTAGTAGTTTAATAATATGAGAAAAGGATTCTTGCTGAACCATTTTGATAATAATAGTTAAGGCATGTTTGAGTTCGTCTACTGATAAAGTGAGAGTTTGTTTTTTGTGTTTCTTGAAACGTAAGCGACACAACGCTGCAATCTTGAAAATTTTGAAAAATTACAAAACTTTATTAGAGGTTGTTGAGAAACAGAGGGCAATGAAACTTTTGTATGCTTCATTTCTGGAGCAAAAATCAATTGCGAGGATTCTGAACTTTCTCCAATTATATTCTCAGGAGACCCATACCACCAATTAGTTGATGACAGAATTAAGCAAGGTTCTATTCTTCTTGACGAATAATCAGCGGGGTTAAGTTCTGATGGTATGTATGTCCATTGAAATCGTCGAGTGAGATTTTGTATTTCTGAGACCCTATTTGCAATGAATGTGGGCCATTTTAAGATAGCCAGTTCAAGGCTATAGCGGAATCAGAGTATAAAACAACTTCATGTAATTCAAAAATTGGATAAATTTTATCAATCAATCTTGAGACTGACAGCAAAAGAGTTGCACATAATTCCAAACGAGGTAGGAAGGTAGTTTTGAAAGGAGCAAGTCTAGAGCGAGCGCATAGAAGATTACAGGAGATTGAACCATCTACAGGCTGATTCACCAGCAGACCGACATAGCTTAGGGGTAGGTGCAGTTTTTCAAGGCCATTTAGGATCTGGTTTTGAAATTTTTCTGACGCTTCGTTTCGATGTTACAGGGTGATTCATGCATTTTGCTGAATTTTTTTATGAGCAGTATCTTTTGAATGAATTGATGGAATTTAATGAAATTTGGTGGTAGATATGCTCTACCAATGACACTTAATACCTAGCATCTTTCGCCGTTTCGAAAACTGCAGGGCCGTACTTAATTTTTCAGGTCTCTATCGGTTTTGTCAAAAAATTCACCCTGTATTCAATTTTTTCCAAGTTTAGTATAATTTTTTCTGAGATGAAAAATGCTACAATTGCAGCAAAAAAATTATTTGGCACCATTAAACTGAATCAAGAAGAAAATAAAAATTGTTAGTTTTTCAGGATTTCAATTCATGTTTGTTAATAATTTAAGAAAAATCAAATGTGATTTTTCAAAACAATTTGACAATATAACTTAACAATCTGTAGCTTTCAAAGACCATTAATGCAATCCCAAGATCGTTAAAAATTTCACAAGTGTCGGTTCCACAGTTTGATTATTTTTTATCGGTAATTAACTCTTCTACAAGGGAGTAGAAATTACTTCCAGTAATATCAGACCAATATTTTGACAACATGGGGCAATCTAAAATCGGTGATTTTCTGACAGATTTTTAATTACGTTCGTGCAACCGGACATTAGAAATGCAGGGTTATCCTAATATAAGTGCGAAAAATATTATAGGGTAATTCAATTCGTTGGCTCATTTTAAGGAAAAAAATTCCTATTAATGTGGGTCCGCATATGCACCGTTTTTGAGATACAGGTGTCAAAAAAAGATTACCCTGTATCAAAAAAATTATGCATTTTTGAACATTAATGAGAACTTTTTTCATTAAAGTGAGTCAAGGAATCACTCTTCAAAATTTTTAGCACTTATTTAGGATAAACCCATAAGTTGAAATATAATAATACTTACATTTTTGGCAATGTGTACCTTGACACGATTGAAGGATGAGTACTTTAGGTTTACCAAGAAGATTGGTATAATTTGTAGAACAAATTACAGATTTAATTGCATCCACGGACACAGGCAAAGAGTTTACTCCATAAATCACTCCTAAAATTAAATATATTATTTATTTTGAAAATGTCTATTTTTGATTAAAAATTAATTAATTTCAACAATTTATTTGGATTTTTGAACTTCCAAACTCTTTTGAAACCCGGCTTCATGGAAGTCTACATTCCCTTCGTTTTTGTGATCTCTTGTCACTTTTTTAGCAAATAGTTTAATAGTAAAAATTTACCAGGAGAAACAGACCTAGAAATTTTTTAATATACTTCCGATACGCCACTGGTAAGTAAGACAGACAGCATGTTAATAATTACCTAGGGCTGTCAAAACTCTTAATCAGGTACTGCAAAAAGAGGTAAGGAGTCCGCAAATTTTCGTAAGTATAGTTTTGTAAAAAATAATACCATAGGCGGCGATTTGATTCAGCTCATAGGCGGTACATTTGCAAATCCGCCTCTGTAAGTAGGTATTGGTTATTAAAAAAAAAACTATGATTAGGATAATTATTCATAAGAATGTCGTAAAAATAGTAGGCAGATGTTCACTAAGAATTAAAAAAATTTATTAGAGAAATTTTTTAGTAAAAAATGCCCAACATCTACAAGGTTTTTTTAAGGTGTATCAAGGCAGAGACATAAGAAGTGATTATAACTGAGAGATTATTACAAATGAAAGTCGAAAGAACAAATTTAAGATTTTATATCTAAAAGAGTGGCAGAAGTTTTATCTGTCCAATAAATTTATCAAAAAGCATAAAAGCATTATAAAACTGAGCTAGATGAATAATATTGAAGCTAAAAAATATTGGAAAAACTTTTTTTTAACAATAATAAGAAAATTTGCATTAAATTAGCATTCAAAATACTATTTATGTAATGATTATGTAATGTCTGCTGTAAATTATGCTTATTACCTACCCTCCTTTCCATGAGACAAAATGCAAACAAAAAGACTTGACTGATTTATTACTTTTTTAGTGACTTCTGTGACAACTTCAATCACTGCATCATTCGTTAGATTCTCTTTGATAATAACCTGAAATCCAAACGTCTTAAAAGTATGTGCCAAAGTATCTCTATCAAATTCGGTGCCAGTTCGGTCTGACAAAAGGTCCTTTGTATCAGGGAGTAGCTTCTAGAAACAAACCTTTGATTTATGAAGAATAAAAAACAAGGTATTTTACATACCTTATAGTTTGGATCTCTAAAAAAAAAAACCTGATTTATAATCAGGCAAATTCCTGGTTCAAGCGGATCGATTTCATAACAATCTCCATCCTCTGGAGATTCCTCCTCAGAGTTGATTTGCATTTCGCTGCATAAGCTTCGATCTTCAATAACATCAGTATCGGTTATGTTAAATCTGCTGTTGTTATTGTGACACGATGGTTGTGATTCCATTGCCAGTACATTGGGTTCACCTGCAGTGGTAACTTTCTGCCGCTCATTCAACTTAATATTGATATTGATGTTTTTTTTCGGTAGGTCAGTAGAAACGGAACATTGATTTAATAGATCACATATATGTTCGTGTCCAATTTCTTTAAATATGCACTTTATGTTTAAGACATCAACTGAAGTAGGTTTTGTCGAAATATACTGCAAGCTTTCCCAATGAAGCAAATACATTTCGCGATACTGAGGATCGTAATTTTTGAATTGTAGCTTTTTCTTTTTAAAATCGATTTTTACATGCTGTAAAAATTCTTGTAGCTGTTTCAATTGCAATCGTTCACAAAAAATATACATAATTTTCCTGTATTTATTAATGAAAGAAGCTACGTATTCCGAGGTAGGTAAAAACCTGCCAATTAACTCCTGTTTGTTATAACCTGAAAAATCACTTCAATAAATATTCTCCAACTCTCAAATACTCACATAATTTTTACCGTATTTTCGCAAAACCTCATAATTCTGAATAACACACATTGCTTCAATAATTTTTGGTTTCCATAAGAGTCCTTTATACTCCTCTTGTCTACCCCAGTTATAAAGCAGCTCTTTTGTAGTACCTTTTAGAATTAATTCTAGGTCTTGCAAGGCTATGTCAACATAGTCGTACAGCAAATAGACTAGCGACAGCTAGAAGCAAAAAAAAAAAAAAGTTTCATGTTGCATAAAATGCTGTGCATGGACTGCATGGTACTGGTACTATCATTATCCATGTTCACCAATTTAGAAATAAATATCAGAGTTCCATTAATTAATTATAACATTTTTAGTCATTTCTCTAATAAATAATTGACTGATTGAGTCTGGGATAACTTTATAATAAACGAACTTGGATCTTTTATAATATTTTGACTTACCTTTTCATAAAATTCTAAATGTTTTTCAATATCTTTCAGATTTTCTAAGCTTAATTCAAAATTTCCGCTTTGAAGTGCAGATGAAGAAGCTCCAAGGTTTCCATCAAAATCAAACTTATTGCTATCAGTTGAAATATTACCCGAATTGTTAGCTTCAGTTACTGAATCAGAAGTAATATTTCGGGTTGATGACATTATTTCTACAAACAAGAAATTAACACTAAACAACAAATTGATAACAAGGAAATCATACAAGATGGTCCATGTATCATGTCCATTTCTTATAATTATTAAACATTAAAAAAATTCCCCATTAAATTATCGCGATTATCATCAAAATATTTTTATTGCATGTCCTAATTTTTGATCCAAACTTATTGTAACTCGAAATACCTGCTGAATAACTGATGCACCCATCATAATTATAGGAATTTGCAAAAAAAAAAAAAATTCATATAATTTATGTAGCTGAAAAAGTCTGAAATTGCTTTTTTGGCAATGACAGTTACTGCACACAATTTCCATACTGATATACGTCCGATAATGGTATACATTCGCTTATAAAAGCAAGAAAATTTAAAATCCAATTTTTTGGTTCATAAAACTGAGAGGTTCATAAAAACCGGCCACCCTTGTAGTATCTTTATTTTTAAATTTTATGCCAACGCACTATACGAAAAACCTATCTCATTAATTTAAGAAAGTCAACATGTTGTGAATGTCAAGCCGTTAAGCACAGATTGTTTAGCCAAAAATAATAAGAGACTTTCCTCATGCCATTTTTAATAATAATAATAATAATTTGTTTATTGCCTAACAGATATTTGTCCATTTACAGGACAATATACTTTTTTTTATTTTTATTTATGTACACCACATGATATATTACAATTCAATATTCATTCTCAACATTTTACCAGAGATCGCAGAGAACAAACAATTATTATCAAACAGCAGCCTTCTTTTGTTTACCAAGCAAAGGAGGAACACTATGCTCCCGTACGCTGGTGTGGTTCAAAATTACCAAAAAAAAAAAACAAACAAACCAAAGGCGCCAATATAATATACCGATGCTAATAAACGCAAACAAAAAACACAAAACAAAATACCCCAACAAAAAAAAACCACCAAAGAAAAATTGAATAGAATTTAAAATTTCAAATGCACACTACTTATACAAGATATACAAAAAAAAACAAATCAAAACAAAAATCCAGTCTTTGCTTACTATCTCGAATAAAACTTAATTGAGTATCGATTAAAAAAATAATAACATATAGCAAAAAATAACAATCCGACAAATAATTTACAGATCCCTAACAATATTTCTGTATTGAGAGGGTGAAAGACCAAAGAGATCACAGTCTCCACAGATTTCATTGTAGGTCGCACACATCCTAAACATAGGCGACTTCAGAAGGATGTTAGTTCTTGGAATTGGTAAATGAAATGTTACTGGAGATCGTATTCCAGGTCTGCAAACACAAAAGCACAGTCTGCCCATCAAGTACACTGAATCGACCTGACCAGTCAGCAGCTTATACAGGGTGTCCCGTATCGTTATGTTCAAAATTCTTGAGCATATAGTAGCCTTAGTTTTGAGCCCAAAAACCCAAAAGTGACAGGTCTATCTTTATTCGTTACGAAGTTACAGGCCTAAGAAAATTATGACTAGTAAATAACAAGATTCAACTTTGTAAGCCACACAAATTGCCACACATGAGTAAACGTCACCGAAATGAACATTAGTCGAGGTTCCCCTGCTCATACGAAATGGCCTTAGGATTCAAATAGATGCGGCACCAGCATATTTCGGAATTGGTTTTTGTAACTAAATACCAGAGAGAAATTATTATTTGATCGTATTCAGCAAGCTGGTCAAGAGATAGGTACGCGAAAAAAGACGAGAAAACTGTTACTTTTGCAATAAGCCTCCGAGCACAGGCTTGTATTCAGCAAGGAATAGGACATTTTTAACACAGTCATGATAAACTAAAGATTTGGTCAATAAAATAAACTTTATGTGGTTTTCAAAGTTAAATCTGGTATTTACTAGACATTATTTTCTTAGGCCTGTAACTTCATAACGAATGCAGATAGACCTGCCACTTTTAGGTTTTTTAGGCTTAGAAATAAGCCTACTATTATATGCTCACAAAATTTGAACATAACGATACGGGACACCCTGTATAAGAACATTAAACAGCCCAATCTATGTCGGTCTTGTAAGTACCTAATCTCAAACGCTGACAGCAAGGTTTCATGTGGAAAATTTTGTTCTGGATAGACGCGGAACTGTCTAAACCATACGGCCTTCAGGAACCTTCCTTGGACAGCCTCCAACACGTTTATATAGCGATTGTATAATGGATACCAGATGAGAGATGCATATTCTAATCGTGAACAAACAAATGCGTTATACAAAGCTAGCAAGCAGTAAACATTGCCGAACGATTTAGTATTCTCAGCACAAATCCCAGCATTTTAAGAGCAGAGGCTGATGTTATCTGAATATGACAAAATATATGTCAAAATGAACACCAAGATCTTTAATCTGAGATGATCTACAAATTATTGGCATATTCTCAACATTATAAGGATAGGAAATCTGAACCTTAGCACGACTATAGGCAACCACTTTACACTTGTTGGTATTCAAAGTCAACGCACCAATTGTGTAACTTTTCCAAGTCCTTCTGCAGAGATAATGAGTCGCTGTTGTTATAACCCGAAATAATGTAGCGTCGTCTGCAAACATCAAAATTCCGCAATATATATCTATAGGTTTTTTCATTAATACGTCCCTGTTTTAAGATAGTGTTCGGTATTCTGGTAGGTATTCTACAAGTTTCAGGATCTTTTCACGTTTCACCACTGGTAAGTGGTAACATCACGAGCCGCTGGTGGTCAGAAGTCATGAATACGTGTGAAGTCTCTGTGCAGAAAGTGGATTGGGGGAGGGGGACCAGACGCCAGACTCGAGGAGCGAGCTGGAAGCAAGACCAGAGTGGCAACATGTTTATAGCAAGCCGTGCGAGTAATGCATGATCATTCTTCTTGTTACGTTACTAAGCTTGCCAAAACAGAACTTGGTATTATTGACATCCACGGGCCAGTCGTATTTCACTACAACTTTTACACTGCTACATTTCATTTTCCTTGTAGTTTTATAATTCGTAGTTCTTCTCTTGTACAAATGACCTTTAGAATCTAAAAGTGCCTGGAGGGAATAGGGGTACTGGGAGAGTAAAACACGCACCGGCGGACGATTTCTTTGTATCGCAGGTCCTTATTGAGGCAGGTCCCAAACATATGGACCATTCCAGAAATGGGCAAGGTAAAATTCAAAAAATCATCTAATAATTAATGGGCCAGATCAATGGTAACTACAGCTTTAGGGGAGCGAATATCTCTCATGTTACTAATTTGCACAGGCTTTCACTAATACCATGATACTCCTAGAAACCCATATGTACTACCTCGTATAGTGTATATGGTACGCCTCAGTGCGACTGGTCACAGATGTCAATGATGACCCAGAGCTTTTGTTAAACGACATGTTTGATTAACCCTCTCACGAGTTCCCTACTGGGTAGCTTTCAATAGAGTATTTAATTTGAAATTAAAAATTATTTTCCCCACTCTTTTTTGGTTTACGAGATGCTGCAAATTACCTGACTAACTTACGTGTGTCATTGACTCATTGATCAACTTCGAGCTCGTAAGCCATAGAATAAAGCGATAAACCAAAATTTAAAACAGGAAAAAATTAATACACCTGATTTTTGATCTAAAAACCACTCAGATGAGTGAACTGTATTTTGCAAAAGGGAGGCCTGCGCTATGTGAAAAATGGCATGAGGAAAGTGCCTTTAATGTTTGTACAAACGATCTGTTTATGTAGGCCAAGAGCTTGGCCTACTTGTTTACAACAGCCTCTATTATAGCTATACATTAGTATGGAAATTGTGTACAGTAACTGACAGTACTAAAAAAGCAATTTCGGAGAAGCGGCAAGCGGAAAATTTTTCTCGCAACGAAAGTTTCTGCTTGCCGCTTCTCTGAAATTACTTTTTTGGAAATGACAGTTACTGTACACAATTTCCGTACCGATGTATAGGTAGGTACCCCAATTTTTCCAAACCAATTTCAAATATAAATTCTTACCTTTCAACAGCTGTTGTTCCCGAAGTTCATCATCATCATCTGAACACTCGGATACAATGTCAGAGTACCAGGATTGGTAAAGAGACTGGGTAATGCCCATTGTCTTGCCAATACCTACCTACTTACTTACCAAACAACCAATAAACAATACATTTTTAACCCTGCACTTGACATATAATAGGCACAGAACCACTATTATAGGTGTAGGTGCGTTAATTGGTAATTATTACTTATTAAAGCGCATAAAACACAAACTTCTTGTTGATTCACCTCCACAGTGACAGCAAGGCAGTTTTTAAAAAATTGAACTTTAGAAAGGGAAAGGGGAATCACCGAAATGAATCAGATTAAAAAAAAAAGACCTGACGTGCCTTGCAGTTTTTTTTTCACAATTTTCAGTGGCATACAGTTATTATATCTAATCTGATTGCGACTATTACTCCATAATAATAATTATAGTTTCTTGAAGCGACTCTTCATTTTCTTTTTCATTATTTATTGTTACCGATTTTACGTTTTACGACTTTGCGTTTATCTTTTTTTTTTATATTTCTTATTATTCTCTAATCTTTGACATTGACATTTAATTGGTTTCTTCTTTTTTTCCATAGACCTAGAATATAATGGACTGATAGTTGTCAATGCTTTACTGTACTAAGTTTGTTGCCAGTGTAAGAGTAGTTTTTGCCCTTACAAGAAATGTTGGTTGCCTACCTTACAGTGTAAGGTAGGCAACCAACATTTCTTGTAAGGGCAAAAACTACTAAATGATATACTTATGAAGAAATAATACGAAATTCAAATTTTTTGTTTTTCTTACACATAGGTATTTTATAGGAAGAACATGGTTATTTTTAAAGAATAAGAAAATGAATGCATAAAAATTATAATAACACGACTTTATTATTTGTTTTTATATGGTGTAATTCTAATAGAATAATAGAATAACTATTTATTACAATTACAGAGATAAAATGTTTCACTTACCTATGAAAAGATATATCTGTTAATTTTATAAGCTGCACAAGACTGGACCATTAATATTAAATTTTAAATCGACAGAGAAGATATTTAAAGTAAATATAAATATGCTTTTAACCAGTATGGATATTAAAATCAGATCTATTTGTTATACACCTACAATTCCATACAAGGCCAATAATAAATATTTATTTATTTATACTAATGTCAGATAATAATATTAACATTAATTGTTCTATCACTCAAAAAACACCAAGAATGCGGAATTTTTGATTATTCTTTGTTTGAATTTGTTTTGTTGAATTGAATTCGTCGCTTTGCCCTTACTTGTATGTATGGTTGCCTAACTTTGGTTGGCAACAAATTTTAGTCTCAAGGGTTCGTCCATTATATTCTAGGTCTATGTTTTTTTCTGTTGATTATTCTTCTTCCCTCGTTGACTTATTTTCTGGCCTCGCGCATAGGTTACTTGGCCAGTTGCTGTTTGTGAAATTTACCTAATTTATAAGATCTACAATAAAAGTAAGCATCGTAAGCAAACTGTAACCTGTGTGATCATCCATCACAATCAATTTATTTCCATCGCAGCAGTTAGAGAAGTTAGTAAGTTATTATTAATGCGTTACCGGACCTTTTCTGTTGCTTTAATTTACTTTTATTCTTATTATTAATACAGGTCACAACAAATTAAAAACGTCAGGAGGAGATATATTGCAGATTCAAAATGATGATTCCCGACTCCCGTGACGTTCACAAGGGGTGAGCTCATAAATAGAAATGAACGTTTGATTGTTTAACAACCAGAGCGATGAGTTATGTTATGTTATTTATAGCTGATGTGTCGTCGTCAGTCACCTATGTTTATTTTATGAACGATCGTGGCTCGACTGAGAAGAAAAGGAGAAAATAATCATTCAAAAGTATTTTAAGTTGTGAAATGTATGAACGCATCCCATCACGTCAATTGGCATTCCGGATGTTTTGTAGTCTAAGAAGGGTAGCGGAAGGTGCGTGATTGCCTACGCCACGCGAGTACGCCCTACGCTCTACGCTAGATTTCATCCTCTCAAAAAATCCATGTAAAGAATGAATTCTTTACCCGTAAAGAATCGCGTAAAGAATAGAGGTAAAGAATACGGCACATCACCAATAATGATTGTTCACTCTATGGTGGCTTTTAGCGTAGCGATAGTAGCAACATTGCGCGTTAAGTAAGTAACCATAAACTTCATACTATTATTGTCATTATTGTCGTTTCGTTATAAATTTTCCACTTCCCCCGCCGATCATCCCGTTTCCCCTCCCACACGTCCCATGAGTCCCATGACTCCCACGTCTGCTGCTGATTTGCTGAAGGCTGAAGCTGAAATTCAATAAACGAGTAGGGATGACGAAGTGATAAAATATTTCAAAGTAATAACTATTATGGTAGGATGTTTTTAAATAACAGGTGAACACAACGTAAATAAATCTACCAAAAGATCAAAGATCTCTACTCGGTGTGTTCTAGAAGAATTACCTACACAATCGACAGTTCTGTTGTTTTATATTGCGTGGCCTAGGTAATCTAAAACTAAAAACTAATAAAGGGTTCAAGAACATTAACATTGTTTGAATAGCCAAACATTTTATCGGTACCTAGATAAGAAGTGTTTGAATAATACATGCGATATGCCACGAACAACGGCATTGAAAAAGTATTGCATTATAGTTTAATTTGAAGTGGAGTATACGTGGTTCTTCTACAATTACATTTGTGAAATTTACATGCCATGTGAAAGAAATTAGATTAATAATTGCAAAATGATGATCTGTAAGTTTTTGGTTCCTATTTTCTTGTGTTATGCATTATCTGAATGTGCCGCACAATCTCAAGACTCAAGTTCAGCGACACCCCCTATAATTGTATCATCGACTCAAAATGTGACAACAGATGCAGTGATCATCGATGAATCAAACTCCACAACAGCAGCCGCAGCCACTTCAGTTTTTGATTCGCCAATTCCGAATTTAGAGGTTACTAGTGTTTCTTCGACAACCCCGACAACTGCAAATTTAAGTACCACACCTTCAACAATCACTGCCGCCACATCATCGACTCAAACAACTGTTTCTTTGCCGAAAGTAAATGATACACAAACACAGAATGCTACTACATCAAAGAATACTACCTCTGTCAACATGAATAGTACAACTCCAACATCATCTGTGACAACAGCGATGACACCTGCAATTATTAATAAAACTAGCGCTAGTGATAGTACTAGCAGCAGCAGCAGCAGTTCAAGTACAACAACTAGTACTAGTACTAGTACGACTGTTGCTACCACTACAACAATGCCCAGTACGAAAAATGCTACCATTTCAAATATAACAACCACGACAGTCTCAGTGGATCCAGTGCTGCCTGATAAAGGTTCTGCTGAAGATGAACATAACAGTTCAATGGCAATTTTCTTTGTATTGTGTGTCCTGGCTTTGGGTATATTGCTCATCCATCTGATGTTGCAAACAGGATTCCAGTATGTACCGGAAAGTATAGTAATTGTTTTCCTTGGGGCTCTCATAGGGCTTACAATGAATGCGCTATCTAATAGGAATATAAGTAATTGGAGAAAAGAAGAAGCATTTTCACCAACAGCTTTCTTCTTGGTTCTGTTACCTCCGATTATTTTTGAATCCGGTTATAATTTACATAAAGGAAACTTTTTTCAAAATATTGGATCCATAGTGGTTTTTGCGATCGTTGGTACCACTATTTCAGCATTCGTGATCGGATTCGGCATATATTTCTTAGGATTGACTAATGTTGTTTATCGTCTTGGATTTGTTGAATCGTTTGCTTTTGGTTCTTTAATTTCGGCTGTCGATCCAGTGGCCACTGTTGCCATATTTCACGCCCTTAATGTTGATCCGGTGTTGAATATGCTCGTTTTTGGGGAAAGCATTCTGAACGACGCTATTGCTATTGTTTTGACAACCGCTGCTCTGGAATCCAACAATCCAGACATGTCAACCGGTGAAGCCATTGTTATGGGCATTCAAAGATTCTGTTTGATGTTTTTTGCTTCCGCCGGTATAGGCGTCGTATTTGCGCTGGTGAGTGCTTTACTTTTGAAACATGTCGATCTTCGAAAAAATCCGTCCCTAGAATTTGGTATGATGTTGGTGTTCACTTATGCACCATATGTTTTAGCTGAAGGTATTCAATTGTCGGGCATCATGGCCATACTGTTCTGTGGCATTGTAATGTCTCATTACACCCACTTCAATCTGTCTACTGTTACTCAAATTACAATGCAGCAGACACTTAGAACTTTGGCATTCATCGCTGAAACCTGTGTTTTTGCCTATCTTGGTCTAGCTCTGTTTAGTTTTAAACATCGTGTCGAACCTGCGTTGATAATTTGGAGTTTAATTCTATGTCTGATCGGACGTGCTTGTAACATTTTCCCTCTGGCTTTCCTTGTGAACAAATTCAGGGAGCATCAGATTACCAAGAAGATGATGTTCATCATGTGGTTCAGCGGCTTACGAGGAGCAATTTCCTACGCATTGTCCCTTCATTTGAATTTTAGCGATGAAACCAGGCATGTCATCATCACCACAACTTTGGTTATCGTTCTGGTGACTACACTATTTTTCGGTGGGTCGACAATGCCTTTACTGAAATTCATGCAAGCAACGAAGAAACAGCATCCGTCCAGACGTCTTAGGCGTAGAAAAGACCGAGAAGTGACTTTGAGTAAGACAAGAGAATGGGGACAAGCGCTCGATTCCGAACATCTGTCTGAGACCACCGAAGGAGAAATGGAGGTTTCGTTTGTGTCCAATCGAATAAAAGGTTTTGCCAAGTATGATCTGAAGTTTTTTATTCCGTTCTTCACCAGGAGATTCACACAACAGGTGAGTTGAATTTTATCCCTTCAATAATAATAATAATTAGAATTACATTCATAGTGGATTGTTATTTGCAAAAAAGTGTCATACTTTAACCATTATGTTCTACAAACTTATTCTTCCTCAAGAAGGGATCTCAGAAAAATATGCAATGCTGAAAATGCAATATGCTGAAAATTTAATTATGTTGTTCAATCATCAAACATACTTGAAAAATTGAAAGAAATGAATAAGATTGGTTTGCATTGTAAAATTCTGGTTGATGCATAGAAGGTGAGATGTATACAAAATTTTGTAAAAAAAACACCCTGTTTTTATTTAAGCTTTTTGGGCCGAGCAGTTTAGCCAAAAACTTACTGTCTCGGTAGATGCTAGGCAAGGTCCATATAAGGACTGGGCTAATCCGAATATCCTCATAGTCCGAACAGTCGTACAAAAATATCCTTATGATCCGAACAGCCTACCTTTACGTGCATACATAATGATAAAAATAATAAAATTTGTATGCCTGAGATATGCAATGTAAATGTTTTAGCAGGCCGAATGAAATTTATCACACAAGGAAATAAAAACGACCGAATGAGAGTTACTGCACATTATTTCGGCCCTGATGTAGGTATAGGTACTTGATAAGTAATATTTCTCTTAATTTATCCTTGCTGTATGTTTTGTCGAGCGTGAGAATATAAAATATTTGAATTATTTTTACTTGGACTTCTACACAGCTGGTACAACTAATTGATAAAATAGGGCAATTTCCTTTATAAACATGCAACTTATCAGGTTCCTAATTTAAGCATGACACATTAAAAAAAAAAATCTTTCAAAAAATTGATGTCGAGGGATTTTCGAGCTCTTCAATGGTATTTTCGAGCTGTCTCTAGCTTTCACCGTTTTCCGGAAAATCACAATATTTTTTTTTGTAATGCTTACATTACACCTGACTTTTTTTAATTCAATCTGTGGAGAAACCCAAACAGCACAGGAATTTCGAGCTACTTAATGAAATTTTTGAGCTGTTCCTAGCTCTCGTAATTTTCCGGAAAAACGAAAAAAACCGCTTTGTCGTGCTAGAATTGGGCCTAAATTTAGTAAGTAAGTACATAAGTACTTCCAGAAAAAACGAAAAGCACAGGAATTTCGAGCTATTTTCCAGCTACTCAATGAGATTTTCCAGCTTTTTGTAGCTCTCGTAATTTTCCGGAAAAACGAAAAAAAAAACGTTTTTTCGTGCTAGAATTGGACCTAAATTTAGTAAGTAAGTAAGTACTCCCGGAAAAAACGAAAAGCACAGGAATTTCGAGCTATTTTCCAGCTACCCAATGAGATTTTCGAGCTGTTTGTAGCTCTCGTCATTTTCCGGAAAAACGAGAAAAACCACTTTGCCGTGCTAGAATTGGGCCTAAATTTAGTAAGTAAGTACTTCCAGAAAAAACGAAAGCACAGCAATTTCGAGCTATTTTCGCTACTCAATGAGATTTTCGACCTGTTTGTAGCTCTCGTCATTTCCCGGAAAAACGAAAAAAACCGCTCACTGAGTAGCTCGAAAATAGCTCGAAATTCTTGTGCTGTTTTGGTTTCTCCACAGATTGAATTAAAAAAGTCAGGTGTAATGTAAGCATTACAAAAAATGCGATTTTCCGGAAAACGGTGAAAGCTAGAGACAGCTCGAAAAAACCATTGAAGAGCTCAAAAATAGCTCGAAAATCCCTCGTCATAATTTTTTTTAATTTTTTTTTTTAATGCGTCATGCTAAAATTAGGGACCTCAACTTATCCTAGCATTTAATTGTCTAAGAATAATTTTATTATAATTTCTTATACTACAACCCTTTATCTTCAAATGTTAAGGATAAACAACAATAAACATAAACGCAATGTAACCCCATTGTGTTGCAATTATTTGACCAAAATCTCTAGACTGTTATCAGATTTATTATAAAAAAACCATTCACATTATATTCTAAATTACTGAAACAAATTAAAGCAAATTAGCTTGCAAATTATGAATGAATGAAAAATAAGCCAATGAAACATTATTCAATAGTCTACGCAAGGAAACATTTCCTTAGGCTAAACTTTCTTCTGGGTCTCCCTTTAAACAATATAAAGGATGGTTATTGGTTATTTTAATTTTCTTAAACTTTGCAATATAAAAATGACAATATAACTTTCGGTTGATCAAGAAATTGGTAAATGACCTTAATGAGTCTTGGGGTTTCAAGGAGAACTTGTACTGGAATTAAATATTTAGAATGTGTCGGTATACTGAAAATCATGTTTGCTGTTAATTTATATTTTTTAATGCCGGAAATATTTTATTTGTTTGTAATTTGTATGGTTAATTGATGTGGTGAATCATTATTTAACAACAATAGTTTATTTTTAAATATATTTTCAGCTTTTAAATAATTTTAATGAGCTGATATAATGAAGGCTGCCAATCTATTGCTTATTGCTTAAATTGTTTAAAATAATAATTATTTATGATAATAAATGGGCTGTCCTTGCTCCAGATAGAAATAATGATACATTTTTTATCTTACATCATATTAAACTGGTTTGTTTAGAAAATGGTTATTTTTCCAATACCTGCTTGTTTATAAAATCAAAATTTAACGCAGCCACTACAATTTTAATACATTTCTCACTGCATCAAAGATAAAAATTATGTCATTTGTTATAACTAGTAAATAATTAAAACCATTAATACATTTAATACCCATACTTAACTTACAGTATTTAGTTTATCTTTTAATCGCTCTACAGTAGTTGCTTTTGAAAAATCTCCAAAGCTTCCTTTGTTGGAAGTTCTATTTTTATACTGATATTATACATGAAAAACAATATGGCAGCCATTAGAAAATCAAAAGGTGATTTTAAATCCTGACTTTAAAAATTTACAAAAAAAAGAATCTGAAATTTTCAATATTTTGATTCGATTGTTTCTGATAACTGAATTTTTTATGTTTGATAATCAAACCTGCAGTGGAAAATCTGCCATCTTGAAAAAAAATAAATTGATTTATCTCGATTCCTATTAATTCGTCAGAGGGAAAAAGTGTAAAAACATAAAATGTAGAGCTCGTTGTTTGCAACATCTTTTGTCGAAAAACGAACTCTCTGTGTTTCATCCCCAATAAGATTTTTGACTAATGTCACTTTCAAAGTCAGAACTTCAGCTTCCTTTCATTCTTTTCTTTCCCTTTCAGCATTATTTTTATAGGAACAAATAGCCTGTGACAAAAAAATGTTGCAAGTTGTTTTTTATTTTCACACCTTATCTGTCCGACCTATAGGAAACGAGATAAATTGTTTTCAAGATGGCGGATTTTTATATGCCAATTTGGGAGTTTACATTTTTGACCCCCAGAAATAACATATTGATTCAGCCTGCCCCTAATTTTTCTGATCTTGGATGATAATTATGATAATTTCAGTGTTTTATATTGAGTGGAACAAGATCACAATTGCTGAATGACCAGCAATTAAAAAAAAGTTATACAGTGTGTCAAAATATTTTATTATAATATTAATATGGATTTTTTATTTATGTTTCAGGAGCTGAAAGATTGCAAGAGTCAGATGACGGATTTGACCAACCAGTGGTATCAAGCGATTCGAATATCTCCTGACCACTCAGATGACGAGCTGGCAGGCAATACTCCAAAATCGAGTATATCTAGCATAATCGATTGACTAGAGAAACCTAGTGAAGTTGTTCCTTTAATCCAATCCCTATATGTCCGCTCTTGAATAGGATGATAGGACTAGTTTGCATCTTATGTACTTAATCCTAGCACAAATTTTATTTATTATATACATTGTGATTTACTATATCTTGTGATTTTTATAGTATTATTTTTAAAGTCATTGTTTATTATTATTGTTTGATGAAGAAAATTAACCACAAAAGTAATTGCAGTAAAATATTAATTAGTTTAAATGCGTTACCAATTACCATATGCAATTATACCCAGATGTTTGATAAAAGTAAATTTAACCCAGAGTGTGTCATACCGTTAGCAGTTAGATATCTAATAATATAATATTCTCTTTTTAAGTTTAATGTTTTACTAGAAAAAAGTCAATGTTTCACTGAGCGCCACAAGTAGAAGTTCAGTATAGCAGAAAAAAAAAACAACTGGGTATTGAATATGAAATAGATTGCTATGGATCGATCAATGAAATGAAAAGTATGTTGATGCAAATTCTTAATATACTATGCCAATACATCACCGTGTGTAATATTTTTTAAACACAGAGATAAAGATTTGATTTTGCACTCAGAATGTTTTTTGAACGTGATAAAAGGCACCAAAAATCTGGCACTAGGAGGGATTATTCATTCTACAATACCCAATTAATATTGGTATAAGATTTATTTAGGGGGAAAAATTACTGATAAACCATGTTAACTGGAGTAGTTAATTAGTTATACATTGTCATACCGTGCTGATTATTCCCTTGAATTTATTTATATTTTTTTCGTGATACTATACTGTTGTCTAGAGGGCTCCATTAACAATGAGATCGGTATCGATACAAATAGATGGTGATTCATGTATCTGAGATTTGAATCAGATTCATTCACCGACATACACTGTGAAATTGATTCGTGAGACAACAAGGTCAAGTTCAGATCAAGGTTTTTGATAATAGAAATGCTTTGTCTGGAACCTGTGATTTTAACAACAAACTGCATTAGTAGTATGAGATTGCCTAAAAAAGAAAAAGAGGAATGCTTGCTCAAAATCCATGGGTGCAGATCAGAAAATGCACATTGACTCTTTTTCTACCAAAGTACAGCATTGATAGTTGATTGAAATACCTGAAATACTGATCGCATTGTAAATGGGGTTCTTAAAATTTTTGGATTGTATCATGAAAACAATGTAACAACCTGGTTGATGATTATAAGCTTTAGCTTGCAAACTTCAACCATGGCTGTGATTTGCTCTTATGTTGCCTTGTACCCTTAAAAACTATTCATGCTACTTTACTATTATATTTTGTTTAAATTATTTCTTACAGGAAACCCCATTTATTTATAAGTTGTGTTAATATCTTATCTAGTGTTTTTGTTTTATATGTAGTTTTTATATTGGTTGTTTTCTTTGTCAGATATTTAGTCATGAGAAGCCAAAATTGAAATGAAATTAACTAATAATATTTATCATAATATTGATTATAATATAAACAAACAGTTAGTGGCTAATGTTATTTATTTATAAAAAAAATATATCTTATAAAAATTTCAGTCTTATAATGGTAGGTTGTTTTAATCTAATAATAATTATTGTAAATGTTAGTTTTATTACCTAGACTATTATAGTAAGTTGGTTTTAAATCACCTTTGACAAAACCAGATGAATATGTACTACCAAATCATCCAGGGTTAATGTGATACTGTCTAGTTTTCTTAAAATTCATTTGTGATAGTGCTGTGCATCAATCACATTCGTAAATTATTTTGTGTAATTGCTTGTAAATAAAACCAGTATTGATCCAGCAAAATGTTTTTTATTTCTTCCCAGACTTAGTTTAGTTCCACTTAAGTTTAAGTGCCACTTGAATTTTAACAGCACTGCACCACTCCCACTTACGAAATACTTAACAAAGTTGCAGTGAATTGTCAACAAGGCTAAATACTGGTTGTTTTCATAGGAAAAATGATATAATATATATAGTGGTTGTAGCATCCCCTTTTAGGGACACATACATTTGTTTTTTCTAGATTAATTAATTCTCAGGTAGGTTCTTTTGAGGTTGCTTTGCATAAATAAAGGAAGAGTTAATTAATAATACTGCACTATAACACTATATTATTACATAAGGAGAATACAATTACAAATTTGTCACCAACAAATTACAACTTATATTCTAGCATGAAATCAATAAAGCTCAAAATAAACTGCTCAACAAATGAAACGTTACATGACCAAATTTGCCCTAACTTTGGCACTAATAAAATTTGAATTGTTTCGAGGAATTCAATTTTTGTTTCGAGGGTTCACTAGTTCAATCCCTTGTTTATCAGTCCGTATGTTTGCAAGAACTTGGTACTTCACACAAAGTTTATATAGGGTGGTAAATAAAACAGTTCAAAATCTCAGAAAGTTCAGCTTGCTCCCATTTGATCAAAGATTTTTCTTTTTAAATTTCAACACAAAGATCATGAAGATGGACCTCATATCTCGAAACGGTTTTCGAATTTTCCGATTATTTCTTTTATTTACAGGGTGATCTCAAAAAAACTACTTTTTGGTGTGGCAATGATAACTTTGTTACCCGTGACCCGATTTTCAAAATGTAGGGCTCATTTTAAAGCTAAAGCTTCAAGCAAGAACACGCAAGATTGATAATCGACTAAGGACAAAAATTGAAAATACAGGGTTGTATTAAAACTAACCCAAATCTGAATGGCTTCCGAAATCTGGTATTAAGGAAAATTTGAAATAAAGTTAAGTTGCTTTCAAACAAACCATTCATTCTGAATACTTCAAGATGTCCTTCGGTTGCATGAGTTAAGAATTGTTGACATAAGAGCAAAATTACACTTCGTGTTTTCGAATGAGGTAGCCGCTTTGTTATTATTAGGCTTATTGTTTATCATATGGATGTCACTATTATTGATTGTTGTTTGACGGCTGATAAAACTGTTTTATTTATTGTACGAATGAATTGACCACCCTTGTATCTCCGGATATAAATCCGCTTGAGCATGTTTGGAGCAGAATGAAAAAAAAATCCTAAAGAAAGGGAAGGACAAATGGATAATTTGGATGATTTGGTGATAGCTATACAGGAAGAATGGGAAGCTACTCCCCAGCAGTTTTTACATCACCTGGTGGAGGGAATGCCAATAAGAGTTACGGCAGTTATAAAAGAGGCAGGGGAGGTCTGACAAAATATTGGTATTTGGATACTTCCCTTTTTTGGAATGCCACAGTTTTTTGTACATAAATAATAAAACATTTTAATGGACACCTCTTGACCTTTTTTTAACTGAACTTTCTTTACGATATGACAGGCTCAATTATTGCTGAGTGAATTAACAAGCCATCACGGTAAGTATTAATGGAAGTCATGCAAAGAAATCTCAGCTCAACCGACAATATAAAACAGTTTTATCAGCCGTCAAACAACAATCAATAATAGTGACATCCATATGATAAACAATAAGCCTAATAATAACAAAGCGGCTACCTCATTCGAAAACACGAAGTTGTAATTTTGTTCTTATGTCAACAATTCTTAACTCAAGCAAGCGAAGAACATCTTGAAGTATTCAGAATGAATGGTTCGTTTGAAAGCAAATTAACTTATTTTAAAATTTTCCTTAATACCAGATTTCTGAAGTCATTCAGATTTGGGTTAGTTTTAATACAACCCTGTATTTTCAATTTTTGTCCTTAGTCGATTATCAATCTTGCGTGTTCTTGTTTGAAGCTTAAGCTTTAAAATGAGCCCTACATTTCGAAAATCGGGTCACGGATAACAAAGTTATCATTGCCACACCAAAAAGTAGTTTTTTTGAAATCACCCTGTAAATAAAAGAAATAATCGGAAAATTCGAAAACCGTTTCGAGATATGAGGTCCATCTTCATGATCTTTGTGTTGAAATTTAAAAAGAAAAATCTTTGATCAAATGGGAGCAAGCTGAACTTTCTGAGATTTTGAACTGTTTTATTTACCACCCTATATAAACTTTGTGTGAAGTACCAAGTTCTTGCAAACATACGGACTGATAAACAAGGGATTGAACTAGTGAACCCTCGAAACAAAAATTGAATTGCTCGAAACAATCAAAATTTTATCAGTGCCAAAGTTAGGCCAAATTTGGTCATGTAACGTTTCATTTGTTGAGCAGTTTAGTTAAACACGATACCATTCAGGGTTGGGGCTCTTGACTACCACTTTTACATTAATTATTAAAAGTAATATTCCTCAGAAAGACAAGTCATCCATACTATGGAAATATTCATTTCGAATATTTATTTGTCTTGGAATTCCATGATCTATGATTTCAAATATTTCCAAATCATCTTCTAATAAATCATTTTCTACCATAACTTCTATTTTTCAAGGGTAGTTAATAATTTTGAATATTCATTTTTATTTCTCTAATCCTCTATCTTAAGAGTACCTGGATATTGACAGATTTTTATTGTATAAGAGTACAGAAGGTTAGTGTCATTTTCGTCGGACATCTCTTTTTACATTGTAGTTACTTTCTCGCATCAAAATTGGATCACTAGGTTCTGTTCGGTTTCGATTCACAACTACTGTCATTGACATGCATTTTATTATTAAAATTTTTTCTGATTATATTTGACCAAAAAATATAATCAAATGATCTGTTTAATTTAATTTTCCTGCGGATGGAAGATCAATATAAAGCTGTCCAACTGGCAAAAAAAAAACCCTAGAAGACAAATTTGTCAGGTACCTTTTTTTATTACTAAAAAATCTGCATTATAAATATCCAGGCTCATTTTCAGTAGTAATATCACAAGTATTGATTTTCGCAAGAAGTCTGCCCATTTATTTCTTACAAAATCAGTTGCTTAAAGAAACGTGAGGGTTAATAAAAACGCTTAAAAAACAACAGACTCTGGGTGTTTTCTTTAAACAATTCAGTTGAGTTTAGAAAAAAAAAGATAGCCAACATTAAATTCAATAATTACGAGTTGTATTTTATTACACTATTTCACAAAGTGAATTATCAAAAAATTTAAATTCGGTGGTAGAAGCGACTCATTTTGTCGTGCAGCTACAATTGTTATTGTGGAACACTGTCAAAATTTACATTGTTAAGCGATCCATATATTATTTTTTATAACACAAGTTAATTATTTTGAAATAATAATTTTGAAATATAATTTTAACCATCAATCACTTGGTACGCCTATGTAATCGTTTGATGTTCGTTCCAGCACAGAAATCAACCATGAGAACTAAAAAGTGACTATACTGAAGAGAGATAGCGTAATCTCTCTCAAATCGCTACAAATCCAAAAGAGTAGCTTCCGTACTTTTTATCATAATTTTATATCAAGGTACTCTTATGTCTACATAGCTCATTTATTGACCAACTCCTCATTAATTGTATACATTTTGCACGCTGCGTTGATGTTTATCCATCACAATATAGGTTTTCAATAATACAAAATTAATGGACACAATTGATTATTATTAAGAGGTTTGTTTACATAATTCACCATTGAGCGAGGAAACATTCCTACATTTTAGGGGATTAAAAAATTCAACGGAATGTTAATAATACAAAATGGCAAATACTGACTTATGCGTTTAAAATCACAAATTATTCATACGCTTACTTCTTTCTACATTACGTGCTTCTTTTTCAATTTCAAATCTTCTCAGGTCAGCTCTTTCCAGGAAGTCTTGTCTTTCTAAATACCTGTACAAAATTTTGATTTAATACATAGAATAGATACATTTAAATTAAAATTAGCATTCATACCCATCTTTTCCTTTTTTATAGGTCTGCAATTCTTCTTCAATGTTCTCATCCTTTTTGAATCTATCCCAATCCAATTTCGTTTTTTCCAAAGTACTGATTTTTGGTTTCTTACTCAAACTACTTAAAACACTACTTATACCACTTAAACCAGTCAACTTGGGTTTTGTTTCAGGTTTTTGCGTACCACTTTCGTTAAAGAATAATCTAGCTTCAGCAGAGCCTACGGGTACTTGCTTTTCAACTTCAATTTCTTCTCCAGCAAAATTAAATACCTGCTTGATACTAACTCTGTCATCCCGTTTTTTGTTAACGTTGCTAATTAAATCTGGTGAAGTTGACGTGGTCTTTGTTTTCTTCAGTGGTGAGTCCTTTGATTTTTCTTGAGTACTCGAGCTTTTAGATTTGAAGCCAGTATCTTTCATGAAATCAGCCCATATGTCATCAATATTTTGTTCCTTTTCTTTCGACAGATCTTTACTCCCATCTAAAATAAAGTAAACAAAGCATCATTATACCAGAATTTCACTTGAACCAAAAAGTCATCCATCTCCTTATTTATACACTGGAAAATGGTGTCAGAACGAAACTAAAGCAATCAAAATGATGTTACATGTTGCAAACTTTTGCTTTGATTTTTTCAAAAATTTCGCAAAAGACTGAAGATGTAACTGCAGCAACAGAAGCAACTTTCCAATTTTAACAAAAAAAAAAACAAAAAAAAAACAGGGAAGTCAACAAAAGTTTGAACCAGAAATTTTTAGAAATCCCTATGGTGAGATTTCTGGTATATTTTTGAATGTTAATCTTTAGATTAGAAGACTTTTAACAGAGCCAGTTAGATGTTATCAATAGATCATAAATCCCTTGCCTATGGAGACAGCAGCTGATGTCAAGTCCTTTTTAGCCTTCAAATTTTACCAATCATATTCAATCTAAAAGCAATTAAGTCACAAGTTAAGTTATAATGACCCGAATGATGACCTTAGGAGTCATTTTAGAAAAAATTTGAGATTAAAAGCCCAATTGTACTATATCAAAAATACATGACTATAACAACTCCGTAACAACTATAACAACTGTAAAAATTCCATACCTACGACAGTAGACTCCGAATCTGGCTTCAACTTTTTGTTCTTCTTTGAGGACGTAAGTTTTCTTTTTTTATTCCTTACATTGCCTCCTCTGTTACCTTCCTCATCGGAAATAGGCTCATCAGAATCCACCTCTGAAGGAATATCTTCTGGCTTATTCGATGGTACATAATCTTCATCACTGGAATCACTATCTTCGGGGAATTCTTCTTGATCCATATTTTATGAGCTAAAAACACATTCAAAATATCATATTATTATTCTCTAATAAAGACACTAAATATACAGTAACAGCCAATTTGCAGCATATAGCACTACCACAATCTTTTAAACTCTCTTTTTATTTGAAAGAATGCTGGAATTAAATTGCAAATGAAGAGTATTTTGTTGCTATAACAATGGACTATAAGGAATAAGTAGAGAAAACACACCGCAGCAATTTTCCAGAAATAAACATTTCAATAACCACTGTACATCATGGTGTAAGATAACTAAGGTGTTGGAACAAGACTCCCCAGTGCGAGCCGATATCGTCACGTTACATCTGTTTTACCCATTTGTTTTGTTGCTCTCGCTCGCAATGGTTAGTTCTGCCTACCTCTTCACTCGGACAAGCGCACAAGCGCTAGCATAAATGATTCACGCATATTCGCTGATAAACACGTGCTCTTATGTTCTAATTTTATTAATATTTAAATGTTAAAATGTCACTCGATGAAATACCCGTTATAGTTTCATCGCATCAACTTCTACAATTAGGCACAGAACAGTTTCTACCCATTTTTGCTTATCGCTTCTTCAGAAAAAAATAAAATGGAGTAGCATGACACCCTGATAATGGCAATTTGCATGTGTAAGAGCAAGAGGTCAGAGCCCAGCTGGCAAGACTCTCTCATACACTGAGGTTCAGGTTTTCGTGTCGCGTTTTACTGTTGAAATACATGCTTCGTTCACTCACCTATATATCTTACACCGTGCTTTACATGGACGAATGCAGAGTTTTAATCTTTTAATAACAGCCTTCTTACTTTACTACCATAATATGAAACTCCATGGAGAGTGCTATCATTCTATCACTAGGAAGTGACTAGTGAAATGACTCTATATACTTAAAGATGCCGCCTCGTAAAGTTTCCACTATACATACGAAATCACACAGTCCATCTCTGTAGTAAATCCTATCCTATACACATAAACTTCTCAGTCTGAGAAGAGATATCGGGTCTGGTCAGGGTAGCTTTGTTAACCCTTTAACTGTGCCAGGGAATTGCACAAGATATTTGGGCTATGAGCAGTGCAAGAGAAACATACAAATATTGGCACGCAAGACTGTAAGCACTGCACTTATATTACAGATTTCGGTCTGCAGGCAGCATGGGCCTTAATCCTCTCTGGTAAATGAGAAGTATTCTAAATATGAAACTTCTGTTTCACTCCTAAAGTAATGTTAATCGACAGCTATAGTTTGCATTACCTCGTTGTATCAAACAAAGATAATTTAAATCTTAGGTACATAAATTTTAAACCGTCAATGTCGGCTATATGCGACAGATGCAGTGGCTGATGCACTTTCAGCTGATGCTATATGCGACAAACTCAGTTAAAGGGTTTAAATGATGTTAAAAAAATTCAACAGCGGAACAAAATATGGGTCCTGGCGTCCTGGTTGGGAGGACTTTCTGTTAAATACGGTTAAATTACGATAGCTTGGATTGGAACCAAGAAGGCTTAAAAGCGATAAGTACCTTGTAATGACACTTTTTTCAATTTTCAGGTTTAGCTGCATGCTGCATATTAATAGCAATAGCTTCTAGACCAGCAAATCTGGTAAATCCTTTATTGTCAGTCAGTTTATTTGTAAAACAGCACCACCGGGGGCATGAGGGGGTCTATGATTTTTTGGTTTGGAAATTTTCAAGACAAATATTTTGAACTCACCCTTTCTATTCCGTGTATTGCTTATACTTAAATAAACTCAGCCGGACCCTAGGCAAATACTTTTTGTGTTGTGCAGGTGCCTATGTATTTTTTTTTTATTCTCTCCTATTCCATAACCATTGTATATTTTTTGACCTACAGTCTACAGTGAACCAAATGATTCAGAATTCAGATGATACGAACGAAATAATATGAAATTATAATAATTCTATTCTGTGCTGTGCTTCAGGGTTGTTCTTGTTCCTGGAACTTTTTCTTTTTGATTGATTTGTAATTGTAATTTACTAATTTGATTTGTAGTTTGTAGTTTTGTATTTTATAGCACAGAAGAATTGTAGTTTGTAGTTTGTACTGCTGCCTGCTGCCAACTGCTGACTGAAAGCAGCTCAGATCTCTGATCTCTGGATTCTGGTTCTGTTCTGTATCTGCCTATCAAAATATCTTTGACGTTCTAGTATACTGACGTGTTGACAAGCTATAATATGTCAGTGTCGTTGGCGTGAAGCGTCAAATCAATGTGTCAATCATTCAAAAATGGTCGAATGAATTTTGTTTTTCGTTTTTTCTTTGTTACCAATTTTTAATCAAATAAAATACTGTTCCGTTCCAACCCAACTTGATACCATGTAGATAGGTTACGTTCTACACACACACTCGCAGCACAGCTCCTGTCCCTGCTGGCTGCTGAAATGGCACACTTGCCAGGCGGAGATTTTAGTTTCATCGCGCCCGCCACGAGGCGCTTCTGTTCCTTCAAGTAGGGAACCTGTACTACCGACACTGACGCTTACTAGGGTAGCGCATTCTCATTCTCACAAAAAGTAGGGAATGTCAAATTTAACTTCATAAACGTCAGATTTTCCATGAACGTACAACTGTCTGAAAATTCACATAATTTTGTTATTAAGTCCACATACTTTTAAAAAATGGTGAACTTTTGCTGCGTTAGAGGATGTTTTAACAATAAAAAGAGGGATTTCTACTTGTTGGCGTTGCCTAAAGGTAACTTATTCTTAATATTTATTTAAACTCATTATACAGGGTCTTTCAATAAAAACTCCCAGGACAATAATTTCGAAAACTAAAAGTGACATAATGTGAATTCTGTAAACGCCATTTTTTAGCCTCTATGATTGGCTTGACTTGACAACTGTGCAAAAAATGTGTTTGAATAATACAAGATGTACCTAGGTGGTGCCACGGTGCAAAGAATTTTTTCGATAGCAGGAACTTTTAAATGTGCATGGGTCTTAGATAATTATATAGATATAAAAGATAATATAATAAATATAAAAAGATAATTAATTTTTGCAAATCTAATATGAACGGCGGAGATATTTGATATTTTTATTTCATATTGTCCGGGAAAATGTGGGAAGATAGAACTTAAGAAAAAAAGAGGTCATTATTATACATCCGCGGCTCCTACAGTTTCCACTATATGACACCTATATAGGGGTGGAGAACATACCTATAGTTATTGATTATGAATAAAACACTAATGTTTTATAAAATTCTACTGTATATACAGTAGAATTTTATAAAACATTAGTGTTTTATTCATAATCAATAAGTATGCAGAGATTCTACGAAGTAAGGGTTGAAAACATAAATTTTATACCTATAGTTAGTAACACCAGGAAGGTATTCATTAGCTTTGCAAATTAAAAGGGAAGGCCACAAAACGACTTTAAAAATTGATTTTGGGAGTGCAACGAAAGTACGGTCCTGACACAAGCGCCGAGAAATACCACTAGTCTCGGATCTAACTACGTATGAAACCACTTATGACAATGGGAACCGCTTCCAAACGAATACAGACGCGGACTCCAAATATAACCGCTTTCTCATATCGTGACCAGAACACAGAATTGATTGTTACGATTTTTTGAATATAAATGCAAATTTGAAAATAAAAATCGTGCTACTGTTATTCTCTCTCGAAGATTTTCTTTGCCCTGAAAGTGTAGAAAAAAACAGAAATTCCACCGTAGTGTCAAAGAGGCCTTAGTTTTGACCTTAATATTAGTTTGCAATGGCTGTTTTTAGCGTCTTAAATATTTTAAGACGCATCTTAGAAAATTTTAAATATTAAACAGCAGTAAGGACCTCTTAAAATACTGCCCCTAAAACATAAATTAGCTTGTTTAGTTTACCAGGGCGGACTAGATTGTACATTTTAAATGCTTACATTTTTAACACCCTGCATGATAAGGAGTAAAAAATAAATTTGGATACCTTGAACATTAAGCTACAGAAAAGGTACTCTTGTTCCTTGTCGATAAAATGAACAATAATTATAATTACCTACGCATAATAATAAAAACTTGTTAGACCTCAAATATTTAAAAGTCGTTTTTTTTTCGAAATACATAATTATGTAATTTTGTGACTAATAAGCTGTTTTAATCCTGGACCCTTAAATTAAAATTAAATATAATTATAATTAATAATATTATAATTATGTTTATAATAATACCTAAATTAAAATATATCTATAATACTATAATTATTATTATCCCTTGCTGGTGTAGCTATGCTTAGGTACCTATGCACGCCATTATATCCAAGTTATTAATTGTTATCATATAAAAATTAATGAGCTATAAAAATTTATATCTCATTAAAGCACTTCAACTTCAGTTATTTTTACGAACTGTGTTGGTATAAAAGCTCACGCAGAAGTCCGATCATGCATCATTTTATTTTAAACTTTTATTGTCGAAACTTGGAAAATATTATTGGTAGGTAAGTAACTTTCTTCTTTTTAAAATCAAGTCTTTTTGTTAAATTATTTTTGTACATGTACCTATGTCGCAGCCTTTCTGGTGAAATTGACCATTTCATGAAAAGACTGGCCATCATTTCATGAAATGCTGCCGCATACATACAGAGGGTGAGTTTTTTTCAATGTTTAGTATAGGGATCTCGTAAACTACTGCAGTTAGAGGAACGGTTAAATGGGGAAAGTAGTGCAGTTTTATGAGCTCAATTCGAAGCAGCGCTTTTGTTTTTTTGAAAATCTCCATGGCTTCCTAGATATTTAACATAAAGTAAATTCCGCGAATTTCTTTACACCGAGATAGCAGTCTTATTATTGGGGATTAGAGAAAAATCGTAAAGGAAAACATTTTAGACGATTTCATAGACAATAATAAAACGGCGTTACAATTTTTTTATTTGTTGTGTCATTTTCGAGCTATGACGTAAACTTGTGTTTTTTTAAATGTAAGTCATAGTTGGCTATGACATCATTCGATATGTCTTTTTTTCTAAATACAACGATATAAAACTCGATGTCGTTTTTTCTTGAAATAAAAAAGTTAGGACGGTTTTTAATTTTATTACTTTATTTATAACAAAAAAAAAAATGTTTTCTAGTTATATAGCCACTATTATAGTAAATTTTTTCGTTTAAAAATTTCGTTTAAAAAAGCAGCACTTTAACAATAAAGTTTTGTCATTGTAAAAAACATTTGTTCATACTGACATACCAATTTTTATGCATAAAAATTGTAAAAAAAAAAAATAAGGTGGTGTTTTGACACGACCTTTGTAAAAGGTTATTTTTATATGAAATAACGCTGTCACGGCACTTAAAAATTGAATCTGACACAATAAAAAACAGCTTTTTAATAACAGGAATATTTTTATGCATAGAGGACATCTTTCAGCTTCAGTTGTCTTTTTTTAACGATGTGTTCTTAAATGCCAGTGATTGATCTTGATACAATGATGCTGCGCATTCAATGTAGTCTGACAAATTTATTAAGAAAAATTGTCAGCCAGACAAGTTGTAATAGATAGAAGAGATCTTATTATTAACTTTATTTAAAAAAAATCGAGGAGGTAAAATTCAAAAATTCATCAAAAATAACAATTAACAAATTTTTAATAGTCTGGCGGGCGTAACATGTTTCTTACATGTTTTTCAGCCATTTTCACTTTATAATTTTGAGGTGTTCTATGGGATGACTTTTTTTATTTTTTATTTACATTTTTTTTACACACATTTTGATATTGATAAGTATACATTAGTATGGAAATTGTGTACAGTAACTGACAGTACTAAAAAAGCAATTTCGGAGAAGCGGCAAGCCGAAAATTTTTCTCGCAACCGAAGTTTCTGCTTGCCGCTTCTCTGAAATTACTTTTTTGGAAATGTCAGTTACTGTACACAATTTTCGTACCGATGTATAGGTATAGTTATTAACAAAATCTTGAAAGCAGTTCAAACTTGATTTGTCTAATTTGACCTAAATTGCATTATTACATAATCCAACAATGACAACAATCCACAATGTCAATAAAACCAGCAATTGCTAGTTGCTACATTATTCTTGAAATGTTTTAACTGAAAAGATGGGCTCATAGTTAAATACAGATTGGTATTGTTAAAAATTATTTCCTCTAAATCTAAACCTGGAGATATTGTTATATATGTCACCAGAGGAAAAAGCTGGCAACACTGTGGGAGTAGCAACTTCTTCAGTTACAAGTTACGAGTTGAATGGTGAAGAGGGGAGACGAACATTACGTTACTCCTTCGATCTCACATCATTATTAGTAGTATTGTTGTATTTAGTTGGTTATTATCGAAAGAGTTAAATAGTGCTTTTAAGTTACTTTTATTAGATTAGTTGGTAAAGGAATAAATAGTTCTGTTATTCATCAGTCCATCATTATTTAATTGGTCACTTCTGACGGACATAACAGAAATGGCGACGAGGATTTGCGAATCAAGAATCGAATAAGGATTAACAGGAAACATCAACGTAATTGGAGTCCGTATGAACCTGAGTAATTATTGCGAATCATTACGTGGTAATAATTATTGTTCTTATTATCAATGGGTTTTATCTAAGTACTTGTGAATTCCAAATCATTCCTCTGTCGGTGTTGCGAGCTACGCGACGTCCATTACGATTACGATTACGACGACTACGACGAGAGAGAAGACCACGACGAACGCGGACATCTTGCCGACCCAGTCGCTACACTGTTGCCAGACGGTTTGAAATTTACTTCAAACTGGTTACATTGCCTAAAAGCTGACGATATCACCCTAGTGAATCCTTATTACTTAACCTATTGATCAGGGGCCTCAATAACCTTAAATCGCCTTGTTAGCCCTCTAGGCGTTCCTATTCCTTACCTCATTCCAAAAAAAAAAAAAAAAAAATGGAAGCAATCTTGGAAAAACTGACACTAGCTATTACAGAAATAACCAAGAACAATAGCTTGCAAACTGAATTATTACAATCCAGGCAAGGTAAAATTACGAAAACCAATCTACAAGGAATTAATTTGCAGCCATTTGATGAAACAAATGAGAGTTTTGACTCCTACTTGCAGAGACTTGAAAATTATTTAGAACTTCGAGGTTTAACTGATGATACAGCAGCGAATGATCAGAAATGTGTCCAAATATTGATTAGCTGCCTTGGCCCGAAGACTTATCATACCCTAACGAGCCTTACAGCACCTGAAACTCCGAAAGCGAAGAAATTTAAAGAAATCATGACACTTCTTCGAGACCACTTATGCCCAAAACCAAGCATTGTGGCCGAACAGCATAAATTCGCTACTAGAATACAACATGAAGGTGAAACAATTTCAAATTTCCAAGCCGAATTGAAAAAATATACTACAAATTGTAATTTTACTTGTGAGCATTGCTCAGGTTCTACTATAAATACTCATTTGAGATCACAATTTATAAGAGGTGTTAGAGATCATGATATTAGAGAAAGGTTATTACAACAAAGCTCGAAAATTACGTTCGAGGAGGCAGTAAAATTAGCATTATCTATCGAATCTTCAAAACTGGAAAGCAAGCAAATGAGCAAGACCTCGGACCAAATAAATTATGTCAATAAAGTCAAAAGCAGTAAAAACAATTACAAAAGTCAGAACAATTACAAATCCAAGGAATCGAAATACAGTTCAAAAATTCCAGATAAATTGTGGGGCAAATGTTTTAAATGCGGGAGGAACAATCACAGATCTCCTGAGTGCAAAGCGAAAAACTTATTTTGTACAATCTGCAAGAAAGATGGTCATCTAAACAAAGTTTGTTTGCGGAAAAACGCACCTAAACATCACCAAATTACACAAATAGATGAAAACGAGGATGACTCAAAAACTTTCGCAATTAATATACTTACAGTAAATTCTTTAAGCACCCAGAAAATCAATGTCGATCTAGTCATTGATAATAATAAGTGCACCATGGAACTCGATACAGGTGCAGCAGTTTCTACAGTTTCGTACGATAAATTTAAAGAAATTTGTCCAAATAAGCAATTGAATAGTACGCACATGAAGCTCAGAACTTACACAGGTGAAATTATTAAGCCTTTAGGAACATGCGAGGTACAGATTCAATACAAGGATCAAATTACAAATGGAAACCTTTACGTAATCCAAAATAATGTTGATGCTATATGTGGTAGAGAGTGGTTACGAAAACTGAAATTCGATTGGTCAGAAATAAATCAGATTTACCCTATCGGACAAGTCGAGTCTCAAGCCGACTTATCTAAACTACTAATTAAATTTGATGATTTGTTTTCTATGAAAGTTGGCGAAATACCAAGCTTCCAATGTTCGATTAAAATTGAAGAAAACTCAAATCCAATATTCATTCGACCGAGGCCTGTACCATATGCCTTGCAGAGCAGAATCGAAGAAGAGATCAATCGACTAGAAAACCTGAAAATAATTGAAAAGGTGAATTACTCATCGTGGGGAAGCCCTATAGTACCGGTGGTGAAGAGAAATGGCGAGATAAGACTGTGCGCAGACTACAAAGCGACAGTTAATAAATTCATTAAGGACGATAATTATCCAATTCCCAAAGTGCAGGATATTTTTGCAAAGATGTGTGGTGGAAACTATTTCTGCACCCTGGACCTAAGTCAAGCTTACTTACATTTGAAGGTTGATGAAAGCAGCTCCATGATACAAGCTATTAGCACCCACAAAGGTACATTCAGAGTAAACAGACTCATGTTTGGCATTAAAATTGCACCAAATGTATGGCAACGTTTTATGGATCAAGTACTCCAAGATTTACCAGGAGTCGCTTGTTTCTTTGACGACATTGTGGTTAAAGGTTCTACGTATACAGATCTACTGCGAAATTTGGAGAATGTCTTCGAAAGGTTGAGAATACATAATTTACATCTAAATAAATCAAAGTGCCAATTCTCGCAGCGAGAAATTAAATATCTGGGCCATATAATCGACAGTTCAGGTATTCGACCAATGCCAGACAAAGTTGAAGCTATCATGAACAGTCCAGCGCCAAAGAATACAAACGAATTGAGAATTTTACTTGGCATGATTAACTATTATCAAAAGTTCTTGCCAAATCTCGCAACAAAATTGCATCCATTAAACTACCTTTTACAGAAGAACGTAAAATTTCAATGGACGGACGAATGCAAAAATGTTTTTCAAATGTTGAAGAAAGAAATGTCCAGCCCTAAGGTACTTATACCATATAACCCGGAATTGCCGCTAATTTTAGCTACAGACGCGTCACCCACTGGGGTAGGAGCTGTCATTTCACATATCACAGAAAACGGGGAGAAACCCATAGCTTTCGCATCCAGATCGCTAACAAAATCCGAGAAGAACTATAGCCAGCTCGATAAAGAAGCAACTGCTATCGTTTGGGGGTTAAGAAAATTTTTCCAATACTGTTACGGCAGAAAAATAATATTGATCACAGACAACAAACCTTTAACAAGAATATTACATCCTGCTAAAGATTTGCCGGCGTGCTCTGCGGTAAGATTATTGCACTATGCAAATTTTATGGCTGGATTCAATTATGAAATCAGATACCGAAATACCAAAGAACATGCCAATGCCGATTATCTATCAAGATTCCCACTACCATGTACGCAAGAGAATAAGTTAGATGAAGACGCAGTTTTCTATAATAATCAAATAGAACAATTACCTGTGACGAAAATCGATATTAGGAAAGAAACACTCAAAGACCCCGAATGTCGAAAGAAGTGCGAAATGCTTCAATCCGGAAATTACTTACCGGGAGAAGACGCAGTCAAGTTCACTATTCAAGACGGATGCATATTCAATGGAATACGAGTAATGATTCCGAAAACATTACAGAAGAGAGTATTGGCCGAATTACATACGGCACATACCGGCATTGTTAAAATGAAAAACTTGGCCAGAAGCTATGTATGGTGGCCAGGAATCGACAAAGATATTGAGTCCACAGCCAACAGCTGCAAGGACTGTTGCAAAGTAAGAAACAATCCCAGTCAAGAATTACCAACTCATCCTTGGGAATACCCCAAGTACCCTTGGCAGCGGTTGCATATTGACTACGCAGGTCCGTTCTGCAACAACTATTTTCTTATAGTCGTTGATGCTTATACGAAGTATCTTGAGGTTATACCTACCAAGACTACAAATACGAGAGTCACTATCGAAATACTAAGAGAGACTTTTGCACGGTTCGGTTTACCCGTAACTATAGTAAGCGATAATGGAAGTCAGTTCAAATCAGCAGAATTCCAACATTTTCTGAAATCAAATGGGATACAGCATAAGTGCACAGCACCTTACCATCCAGCAAGTAATGGACAAGCCGAAAGGTACGTGCAGACTTTCAAGCAAGCAATACGTGCAATGATGAACGAACCAGGTGAATTGAAACTGAAGCTATGTAGATTTCTGATGCAATATAGAAAAACAGTTCATTCCACAACCGGTTCCAGCCCTGCAGAACTTATGTTCAAGAGACAATTTAGAACTAGAATAGATCTAGTCAAACGTGAACTTCCAAATGCAATGGTTGAACAACGTCCTGTTGAGCAAAGCTCAGCCAGATTTAACATTGGCGATTCAGTTCAAGTGAGGTTCTACGACAATCCAATTAGAAAGTGGAAATTTGGAAGAATTGCAAAAGTAATTGGCAGCCTACATTATGAAGTTGAAGTGGATGGGAAACTACACAAACGTCACGTAGAACAACTGGGAAAGACGGAATATGAAGGCCCTAACGATCCACAGATACCATTCGTCACAGAAGCAGACAACAATCCTTACGTCACTGCAGCGGAAGACAGTCCTTCCAGCAAACCCGAGACGAAGCAAGAATCACCTCCCAGGGGAGAAGCTTTCACCCAATCAACGATTACTAAACCATTGACGAGCATTCCGAAACCTGAAGAACACATACCGTTACGAAGGTCAACTAGAGAGAAAAAGAAGCCTCAGCGTTTGAACTTATAACCGAGGGGAGAATGTTATATATGTCACCAGAGGAAAAAGCTGGCAACACTGTGGGAGTAGCAACTTCTTCAGTTACAAGTTACGAGTTGAATGGTGAAGAGGGGAGACGAACATTACGTTACTCCTTCGATCTCACATCATTATTAGTAGTATTGTTGTATTTAGTTGGTTATTATCGAAAGAGTTAAATAGTGCTTTTAAGTTACTTTTATTAGATTAGTTGGTAAAGGAATAAATAGTTCTGTTATTCATCAGTCCATCATTATTTAATTGGTCACTTCTGACGGACATAACAGATATCATTTGCATAAAAGTGAATTTGCATGTTTAATTCCTATGACCACTTACGTTCTCAATAGTACATGCTTGGCGAATATAACTATAATTGCATAGCACACATAATAATTAAAAAATCAGTATGTGTGTTTCACATGACACTATCTCGTGTAACATCATATATTTTTTTCAGGACAAACGTCGACCTTAGCTGAAAGAAGATGGTTCCTAAAGTTATTTTATTAGCTTTGATTTTCATGGTACTAACGATGGGACAATGTGAAGCTATAAAATTATTGTATGAAAAAGAGCAGAGATCCAGTCTGGCTGAGCTCAGAAGTGAACTTGATGTTGATCTTGAAAAAAAAGCTATATTGCTTAAAGCAGAATGGGACCCCCCTGAAGAAATATTTGTTTGAATTCAACAATAATTTGCCTCAAACAAATGATTGGTTCTTGATTCCAACACGGCGGAGAGAATGGCTTATTTACTTGAAAACCGATTTTTTTCCAACCCCCAACCCAATAAAAGTTTTCCCAAACACAATGTATCCTTAGTTCAATTTGTTGCTGGTTTGAAATAAAAAAGTAAAATTTTTCACTTTTTTTTTTTCTAATTGCCTAAAAATTATTTTCAGCAATATGTATATCAATGGCCCAATATCGCTGTACGGGCATACAACTTTGTTATTTTAAATAGGACAGCCTTTATTTATATTATTACATTTTTAGATTGTCTGAGAAAATTCAGTAATGGTTTTCACAGTTGGAGTTTTAACTGCATGAGTAGCTTAAAATCTTAATCTTAAAATTTTCAAGCAGTTCACAATGAAAACGGCTCCAAATATCGGAAAACACGGTTTCCATTTATGTCCCTATCCTAATTTTTCATGTAGTATATCCTATTGTGTGGATGAAATTTTTAGTCATTATTTACATCCGCGTATCCTACATTTTCACTAGGGCACCTATATAGGGGTGGAGAATTTACCTATAACACCAGAGGTAGGTATTCATTTACTTTGCAAATGCATGGTTAGCAAAAAAAACTGCACTAAAAATCGGTTTTGAGAGTGCGGTCCTGGCAAGAATCGCCGATTAAATACGCCGGCTGTCGGAAGTAACAATTTGACAATGCTAAACGCTTCGAAGCATACAGAGACGGACCCGCACTATATCCGCTTTCTCATATCGTACCCAGACTACAGGGATTGATGTCACGCTTTTTGGAATGCAAATGAAAAATAAATGCAAAATTTAAAATAAAAATCGTGCTACTGTTAATCTCGAAGATATTCCTTGCCCTGAAAGTGAAGAAAAAAATAGAAATAGAAAATTTACCAAATTTTTATACAGGGTGTTGAAAATTATCAGATTCTTCATTAATTTTATTCAGATTTTTCATCCCCTGTATAACATCATTTCATCCACACCAGAGGTTACCATGTGAAAAGTTAAAATAGGGACATGTGAACTGTTATCTGATATTTTGAGCTGTTTTCAATGTGAATTGCTTTGAAAATGGAAAATGGCAATTTTCACTATCTCTATAACTCACAATAAGTTACTCAGTATAAACTCCAACTGTGAAAACCATTCTTACTGAATTTTGTCAGACAATCTAAAACTGTATACAGGGTGTCCTATTTAAAATAACAAAGCTGTATATGCCATACAGCGATGATAGGACCCTTTATATGTATTTAAATCGGTGTAATAACTTACGCGGAAAGATACAGAAAAGAGAAAATGCGTTCTAGAAAAGCAAACAAATCAAACATCGCAGTAAATAATAAATCATATTAAGTATAGGTAGATGATTCCAAATACGAGTACATAGAAGGAATGGTGTTCTACAGGGTATCCGGAATTAGCTCGTTTTATATTGATAGAACAATAGGACCTTTTTCAGATATGTTCGTATGCTCTTTTTTTGTAAATCTTCAAAATTCAGGAAAAAATATACTAAGAGAAAAGTTACGAGCCTTTTTTGAAGGTCAAGGGCAGTTAAGGCTCTTTGGCTTTGAGAATTCAAGTCTATTTGGACCAAAGATATGTGAAGGAACTTCAGTGTAAGTGTGGCTTTGAATAAATACATGCATTAGAAAAACAGAGTTGTAGGCAATGAAACAATATTGATTTTCAAAAATCAACCTAGAAGGCCCTATAACTTCCTTATTTGTTTTCGAAAAAAAATGTTATAGGATCTTTTGACAATATTTGGTCAAGTGGAATCACCCTCATAATTTTTTGTGCACAATTTCCGTATGAAGTTATATGATAAAATATGACAAACTTTTACCAATGATAGGTCACTACTTAATTTTAAACATATTATTTTCTAAGATTTTTGTGAAACAATGCATTATTCTAATTAAGAACTTTCACACTAAGGTCCGGTTGCACAAACGTAGAGTTAAGTACCGATAAAAAATGCAAGATTATGAAATATAGTAGCCATATTTTCAAAATTTGCAATTTAAAATCAGTAACTATCTGACGGATTGTTAATTTACATTTTTTGTGGTTTGTGTAACCGGCCCTACGTGTCAATCGAATCATCAAAATGGCTCAAAAAAAAATTATTAAAAAAATATAATATGCTTAAAATGAAGTGACCTATCATCTGCCAAAGTTTGACATAGAGCTTAGAGAACATCCTGATTTAATCGATAAAGTGAATCCGGGACATAAACTTAACTCTATTAGTACCTACAGTATTGACAAGAAATTACAGATATCTGGATTGGATTACATCAAAATTGCTACAAATTACAAAACTTCAAAAACATTTAAAAACAATATATTACTCGAAGGGCGAATAAGAATAATTTGAAAGATATCCCGTTCCAGATGTTTTCAAATTCAAGTTGGCTGTGATTTTTTTTCTTATAAAGTTGTAAGTCCTGGAGAGTCGATTTGAGCTAAAAAAGTTCAAATGACTTCCGCTGTGCTCATATACCATTAGGAATAACTCTTCTAGATAACAAAGAATAAAATAAATTTGGAGTATGAAAACAATTAATTCAATAAGAAGTTGAATCGACATCAAATTTGATAAGAAACATAACATCCATTATAACCTTTAAAAATTTATCTTGTCAAAGGAAGTTCAGAGCTCAGTATTCGAAGAGGTACCAACATAAGTCAAATTTTCCATAGCCAACTCGAATTTGAAAATATCTGGAATGGCACTTATTAGCACTTATTATTCACAGCATTTATTGAATGACATAATTATTTTGACCAAATATAAATTGTTGAAAGCTAATTTTTCTTTTGCTACTATAATTTTACTTATAAAGTAATAACCTTTTTTCTTCAGTTTTTTGTCAATCTCCTTGTTTTCACTGTAAAATAAATCTTTAAAAATAAATTTACAGACGTAGATCTGTGTACTTTGAGGGTTTCAAACCCCTAACTTCTATGCCACTGGAATAAATGCGATTTCGAGAAGCGCTTTAGAACCGGTCATGCTTTCTGCACCAAAAAAGGACTGTTGGTTAACTGCTCTAAAGTTAATGTTTCCGAGGAAAATGGCATTTTATGATTATAAGTACAATAATTTTAAGAATATGTTTTTCAACAACTAATAGCTAGTGTTATAATAATAGGCGGTAAAACTTTTTGGAAAAAATGAACTAAGTAAAAAATTATTCTTAAAATAATGTTTTCTCTCATAAAATAACATTTTTCTTGGAAACGGTTAACTTTAGAGCTGTTAACTAAGACTAAGAGTACCTATTTAGTGTAGAAAACATGGATACTCTAGAGCACTTCTCAAAATCACATTTATTCCAGTAGAGTAGAAGTTAGGGGGTTGAAACCTTCCCTAGATGGTTGAGAAGTATTCTAAATCTACGTCACCAATTTTTTTCAAACCTACAGGTATTTTACAGTGAAAACATGGGGATTATTGAGAACAATACAGTTCTCGAAATAAGGGCAAAAACATGAAAAAAATCAACATTGACCACCTGTAGTTTGAAAACGGTAAGTTTATGAATATACCCAGGAATATACTAAAGTTTATAGGAAAAATCTTATTTTTTTACTCACTTCCTTTTCTAGGTACATACTACTTCCAGGCATTCTGTATCTTTGTGGAAGTGTTCTCATTTTGATTGAATATTCTTGAATACTTCAGTAGCTCTATCAGTTCCGTTTCTAAAAGACCTTTTTTCAATTTTTATGAACCTGACTACCTGCTCAAAGTCAGATTTATGTCATATTAGTGTTTTTTTTTTAATCGCTTTACTCAAACTTCCTACCCTTTTTCAGTTCCAATTCAAATCTTATAAAAGTTACTCCCAGAGATGCAAACTCGTTTTTAAAACTAGTCAAATTGTCACTCTTTTTGTTGCCCCATAACAAGTTATCTTAATTAATCAATAAATTCAAAGTTCTTACGGTATTACTACAGAAAATAATTTATTTTATATACAAATTAAAATGATTCAGAAATCAAAACAATCAATATTAACAATTTATTGGACTGGAACAGGGGGTACATTAGGTCTTCTAAAATAAATAATTGCAGCAACTATTACAGTTAAAGTAGTTATTAAATATAGGTCCCAATTAGCCCCAAACATTTTCTGCACTTCTAATGATACAGGAGCTTCCTGAAAACTCGTCAAACTGAACATTACATTTAATTTTAAAAGGGCGAGTGCCACAGGTATCCGAGCATCAGTACTGGTTTCCGCAGCCAAGTCGTAACATCTTTTCGCCAGATGAATATCACGAGTCATTCCTAAACCTTGCTCGTGCATGTATCCCAGGTTAAACATCGCTTGAGCATTGTGCTGTTGTTCAGAAGCTAATCGATAATGTGTTGCTGCCGTTTCATAATCAACAGACGTCCCTAAGCCATAATAGTGATAATCACCTAGTTTTACCTGTGCAGCAGAGTATCCTTGCGCAGCAGCTCTTCCCCAATACAGCAGAGCTCTTACTAGTGCTTCTTCTGAATTCAACATCAAAACTTCTCCTCTGTCAAGAAGAAAAGCGGTATTGCTTTGTGCTACTTCGTAACCCAGCTCGGCAAGTAGCGCATATTGAACAAACGATTCATCATATCTGCCGTCTCGATAATCGGAATGAGCAAGCATTAGTAACTCTCCCCACTTCCCTCGCTCGGCTACATTCTTGAAGAGTTCCACAGCAGTTGGACAGGATCTCATCATTCCAGTACCCTGAGCGTGCATCTGCCCCAAGTTATAATACGCCATTACATGGCCAGATTGCGAGGCAAGTGTAAAATATTTATTAGCAAGTTTATAGTCTTTTCTAACACCCAAACCATTAAAATACATGTTTCCTAGTTGAAGTTGACCATCAACCCATCCTTGATCGGCTGCTGCCAGGAAGTATTTGTACGCTTTACCATAATCTTTTTCTACACCTTTTCCATATAGATACATCAAGCCGAGTCCGCTCAAACCCACAGGATTATTTAAATCAGATGCTTTTTTGAAATATTTAAATGCGGTGTCATTGTCGGCCTTAATATCATCACTGCCATCGAGGTATATCTTGCCCAGGTAGGCCATTGCAATGGCGTTACCCGAGTTGGCAGCCAAAGTGAAATAATGCAGTGCTTTCCTATAATCTAATTCAGCGCCTCGGCCACCTTGATAATGTAGCTGCCCCAAGCCTACTTGCGCTTGAGTATCACCTTTCTCTGCTAAAAGCTGGTAATATTCAATTAGATCATTATCAAGAATTCCCGAAGCGTAACCGTTTTCCAATTCGTCAAGCAGTCGTATTCTTTGGATAGCGTTTCCACCTCGAAAGGATATACCTTGACTAACCTTGTCAGCTACTTGTCGATAAAAATCGAGTGCCTTTTCACAGCTTGGAGATACAGTGACTCCTGACCAATAACGATAGCCCAGAGCCATTTGAGCCCACGTGTTACCACCAATAGCTCCAATCATGTAGTGTACTAAAGCTTTGGATTGACTGGCATTTACACTCAAGCCGCTAGCGTACAAGAAGCCTAAACCAGTGTGGCCATCAGGATTACCGATTGCTGCTAAGTTTGTGAATATTTCTTTGGCGCCTTCAATGTCTTGAGAAACTGGATTACCGAACAGTTTCGCCCAAGCAATTAACGCTTTGGCATCAGAACTTCCTTTGTTGGATGCTTCAAATAGAATCGCGAAAGCTTTCTTTTTGTCAGGTCTGGTTTTATTTAAGATGGTCATAGCGCTGTCATAAAGTTCTTTGGCCTCCAGTTCTTCTGATGTTAGCGGTCGTTCAGAATACGGATCTTTAGGGGCTGGTGGCAATTTTTCTTCTTCTAAAGTTAAATCAATATCACTTTCACCGACTAGATTACTTTTAAGAAAGTCAATTTCTTGGACCATCTTTTGTATGACCTTTGCTTGATCAAGCATGAAAATATCTACAGATTCCTTGGTGAGTTCGATTTTTTTCCCCGCTCCTGATTCTTCACGAGCTTCTGAGGACGGTGAATTGAGTTCATTTTCAGTAGGGGATAGCGGTTTTTGATTTTCATCGTCTGAGTTGCTGCTAGGCTCTCCTTTCGATTTTTTGGTTTCTGTAGTTTCTTCCAGGGCATTCACTGAGACATTGGCAAGTACCAGCAAAAATAAAAACATCCACCTTCTCTTCAAATACATTGTAGGACACCGACCACTTTAATTCACGATAATATTAAATAATAATTTGTTGAATCAAAAATTATACATTTAAAAATCATGTTTGTAGATCTTTTGCAATCATTAGTTCATGTCAAATCACTTTTAGGATAATAATATGTCTTCACTTCATTGGACATGGATAAAAGCGAAACGCGAAAATGCAAAACTTCACAGATAATGACAATATCCTACTGAAACTGAAATCACTCAATCAATAGTGAATTTTATATTTTTATTTATCACCTGAACTATTATTTTATTCTATTTCAATTCTAGTTCTATTCTATAAATTATACTTCCATTCCATCCATCATTGTGATGGTGATGGATCACAAAATCTTCTACTTTTTTTTTACCTAGTCTAGTCTAGCAAAAAAATTACTTTTTGAATGCAGTGTACTAACGTCAAATACAAGTATGTCGGTACTCGGTATTGTCGGTCCTATAGCCATAGATCAATAGGCCATGGTGTAAAAACTAACTACAGTTCGTACTCTATGATCGCAACGGACCGCGACCTACGGAACCTGTATTACCGACACAGACGCTTACTAGGGTAGCGCATTCTCATTTCTCACAAAAAGTTGGGAAAAAAGTTGGGAATGTCAAATTTAACTCCAAAAACGTCATATTTTCCATGAACGTACAACTGCCTGAAAATTCACATAATATGTTATTAAGTCCGAGTAATTTTAAAAAATGGTAAACTTTTGTTGCGTTAGAGGACGTTTTAACAATAAAAGAAACCTCTCTACTTGTTCGCGTTGCCTAAAGTTAACTTTCTTAATATTCTAAACTCATTATACAGCATTATTATATTAATTAATTATTAAGTATTATTATACATCATTTTACACCTGGAAGTTTGTCAGGTAGGTTTTATTACATCTTGATGAATCTTGAATCTTATTTTTAAGGATCAGATGGGAGGGTCTTATAGGGGTACTAAGATCACACTGCCGTTCGTGTGTCTACCAAGACGCTTTTTCTCGGTAACTACGTTAATACCGAGTTAAAAATTATAATCAAATACCCAATTTTATTTTGTTTCATTTTTCAAACTTCGCCTTTTTCCACTTTTTCCACTACGCCTGTGACCAATTGTGCCAAAAGTATGACATCCAGCTGTTCAAAAATAACCGTGTTAAGTAAACGTCAACGAGTGAATGCGCTACCCTAGTTAGCGTTAGTGTCGGTAATACAGGTTCCCTAACCGCGACCGGGGACCGGGGCAGTGACTACAGGTACGGTAACGTGCAGCGCATTGCCAGATTAGCGGCACATACACCCTACACTACACATGATGTATGTTAGTATGTTTAATATTGCATAAAATTTTAAAACACGTTCGCGACGACGTGGTATTTTTATGATTATTATATTATGATTTACCGACATACAAAATGTATTATTCTATTTTCCTTTTTTTGTTGTTGTTTTTTTTTTAACATATACCACCGGTGATACATGTCGGCTCTAGGGAATTATTATTCGCAGGAGCCGACGTGTACCACCTAGTTGAGGGAGGGGACCCTGTTTTTTTTATTGTTCTATTTATATTCTTCATAAAAATGTTATTTAAAAAACTGGTATTTTTATGGTTTGTTTGTAGACATACAAAATGTACTATGTTAATTGCGTTTTCCTTTTTTGTAGTTTTTTTTAAATTTTGAAAATTTCTTTCACGATTGTTATAGTAATTTTTGGTTGGATTGATTTTTTAATACCAATCGACATAAAAAAACAATATGCCGGGCATAAGAAAAACAAAAGTTGATTATGAAAGCTCTGGGATCTAGCACGATACACCTAACCCCGAATCCGGTAATGTCACAATTATTATTAGTGTGGGTGGAATTTCGTCGGCTTCGCGCATGTGACGTCAGACTCTCAGAGTCGCTCTGACATTTTACTCGATAATTCTTTATTGACACCATCGTTCATATTGTAATAATTATAGAATAGAACATATTTTTCATAAATACTTTTTTTTTTTTTTAAATACTTTTAAATTTATACTTTAAATTTTATTAAATAATTTTAAATAAATACTTCCTCTACAGTCAGTTTCAATAAAAAAATCGGGTCCCATAATTCAATCATATGACAGTTGCAGTTGCAGAGTTGCCAATTTCACTGTAAACTTTTGATTACAGTAAATGCGGAATTTTTAGTGATAATTAAACTACCGACAGACGGCTCGAGCTCCACGGAAACCTAAAATATGATTTGTTTCAATTCAATTGATGGCGATCGCAGGCCAATGCCTGAAAACAACCTCAATAAGTCAAACTTCAGGATCACGTGAACTTATTCAACTAAATTTCGACAAAGTGACAACAATGGCCACCTGAACGGTTTGTTTGCTTGGAACCGTTTACGCTTAGCCCAGTCAAGTGACGTCACACTGACGGCGTCTATTCGCGCTAAATGATATAGCTTATCTGTACAGATATCAGTAGTCACTGCCAATAATGTCTTCAGTCTTCTGTCAATGTTACTTTTTCTTGGTTAGGATATATGGTACCGCCGACCGCGACCGCGTACCGCGTACCGCAAAGCAAATCGATTTTTGATCATTCATTTATTTGTTGTTTGGTTTTTGGTAGCTGCTTCTTTCTAGTTTCGGAAGTAAATGTTTGTAATAATTATTGTAATAAAATCGTAGGAAGTTTGATATAATTTTATCCAATACTTTTTTTAGAAAACAAAATACGGAAAAGTGAATCAGTTGGGCACACAAGAAGTGTAATATTTTCAACTACAATGACGGAGGTAGCATCAGCATCTAACTCTTCGTTTTTAAATGAAGCCACCAAATGTGCTATGAAAGATTGCAAGGTTCTCCTTATTGGCGCTGGCGGTATAGGATGCGAAGTTTTGAAGAATCTAGCTCTCTCAGAATTCCAGGATATTGAAATTGTAAGTCTATACACAGAGGCGGATTTACAAACGATCAAACGAATGTTTTTGAACCCTAAGTCGGTTACAAAAGCCAAACTGTAAGAGTTTCGGTCAAACGATCTCTAAGTGCAGCATGGCTTGGTTTGATCCCTACTTGTATGGGTGAGCAATTATAGTAGTAAAACATTTCCGTAACCGGTCGTGCTCTGGGAGGTATGTTAAAAAGGGGGTCCTGCTGCTTCACATCAGTCGTTAGGCATTTGAGGCTACTTGAAAACTTCTGACACTTGGGGCTTTACCACAACCATACAATATTTATTTTGAACCCAAAGTTTGGCACTATGTTTGAAAAGTTAATAATATATGACACGTTTTTTCTTACAGATTGATTTGGATACAATCAGTGTCAGCAACTTGAACCGCCAGTTTCTTTTTCGCAAAGAGCACGTTGGTAAACCAAAAGCGGTGGTTGCCAGAGAAAGCATCTTGAGTTATAATCCAAACATAAACATCAAAGCTTATCATGATAGTGTCTTATCCCAAGACTACGGTGTGAACTTCTTCAAACGGTTCAATGTTGTCATCAACGCTCTAGATAACCGAACAGCAAGAAGCCATGTCAATCGCATGTGCCTAGCAGCCGATGTTCCCCTCATCGAATCCGGTACATCGGGATACTATGGTCAGGTCGAGTTGATCAAAAAAGGAGTTACACCCTGCTATGAGTGTCAACCCAAGCCACCTCAGCGAAACTACCCTGGCTGCACCATTCGAAACACACCTTCTGAACCCGTTCATTGCATTGTATGGTCTAAACATTTGTTCAAGTGAGTATTATAAAATTTGAATAGATTGCATTCAGATTTATATTGATTGTAAAAACATAAACATACAGCATCGATCGTCCATAAGAAACGTTCCATGTTTTGATTTATTTTTTTAGTCAGATGTTTGGAGAAGATGACCCAGATCAAGATGTTTCTCCAGATGCCGAAGATCCGGAAGCACAAAAAGAGGGTACTCACACTCTTACCGAATCTGGAAATATTAAAAGAATTTCTACACGTCAGTGGATTCAAGACATTAAATATGACCCCGTACAATTATTTAATAAGTTTTTTAGGGACGATATTCAGTATTTATTAAGCATGGGTAAGTATAAAAGTGACTTCCACTTGGGTTGATATAATAACCTTTCTTTTTTTTTAAGAAAACCTTTGGAAGTCTCGTGTGGCACCAACTCCTTTATCTTGGGAAGAAGCTTGTTCAGCTTCCACCACTAGTGTTGAAGACAATAATTCAGAAGCTAATAAGCAGATTTGGTCCTTGGCAAAATGTGCCAAGACATTTGCTGACACAGTAGCGATATTTAAAGAAGAAGTCAAAGATAAAAGTTTTCTTGTTTGGGACAAAGATGATAAACCATCAATGGATTTTGTAACAGCTTGTGCTAATATACGATCGCACATTTTCAAAATTACACAAAAGTCACCATTTGAAATCAAATGTAAGTACTTATGCAAAATTTTGAGTCATTGAAGACAGTCTTGATACCTAGTCTTTAAAATAAAATTTAGTTATTATTTCTCTCATTTTATATTGTTATTTTTACAGCCATCGCTGGTAATATTATACCAGCTATAGCCACAGCAAACGCTATTATCTCTGGTGTAGCTGTGCTTTATGCTATTAAAGCTCTGACGGGCAAATATGAAGCATGTCCTCATGTTCATTTAAGAGCAAAGTCATCATATTCGAAAAATGTTTTGATGACTGATAGAAAAATGGGACAGGCCAATCCAAATTGCTATGTCTGTTCACCCTCACCGTTTGTAAATGCGTTTGTTAACGTTGAAAGTATGACTGTGAAAGAGTTTGAGAGTGAAATTCTCAAGAACTATTTAAATATGATCGCTCCCGATGCAGTTTTAGATGGGAAGGGAGTGGTAGTTATTTCTTCCGAAGAAGGGGAAACTGAGGTAAGTTTATTTATGTGTGCTGTCAGTTTTACACTACCTTCATAAAAACAAAAATACAAAAACTGTAGTTAAAAATTGATATAAAAAAATAACAACCAAGAGTTCCAAAACCTTATAAATAGCCGCATTTTCCAAAATAAATTTGTCAACACAAGCATGATCATTGATTCTGAGAACTTTTATTCTGTGGCTTCTCAGTAGGGTCATTTGATGTTTAAAATTAAATAAGTTCAAGTTTTTAAGTTACAGTTTGAAGTTTTGAAGAGCTAAGTTTGCTTTATACCTATACTTTAGTCAGTTTTCGTGAGTGAATTTTGTGAAGAAAAATTACATTATTGAAAATACTTAGATTGTCAAATGAGCACCTGACTCATGGACTACGGGTGTCTAATTCTCCGCTATTGCCCCAGAGAGAGAGAGAGTGTCTTATTCTGTGTTGTGTGTGTTGACTAACTCCTCCATTTTTTTTGTTTGCCATTACAATATAAACCGTGGCTAATGAGTATCTTAATTCTTCAAATACTACATAAACCTAAAGATCTTATCCGCTTTTATCATTCACTACATTGATCATTTTACATTAACTCGAAAGGCTTCTTCCTTTTGAGTCTTCTCACTAAGTTTGTATTGTCGAGGAGCTGGATTGCCTCTACATTTACGTGTTGCAGTAGTTTTTCTTCGTAGCTTCTTGCATCCTCCATTATATTAAAAATTGGATTGAAAAAAAACTAACTAAAAATTAAAAAAAAAACTCTTTAAGAGAAATAGATTGGTAAATGCAAAAGAATAAGTAAAGTAGATAAATGAGAACAAACTTTCCTAACTAAAGTGAGAAGAATATAACCTCCTAAATGCATAAGTGTGCAAACGTCTTTCAGGAAATGTAGAAGACTACGATAATGTAGACTCCAAATTATTGTTTTTACCCTTAAGACATGTGAATACATTTGAATGATCTAAGGGTCATATCAGTTCTGGATTAAGGTTTTGTTCAATGAAAAGAGCACGTGTCAAATTAACCAAGCAACTTTTAACCAGTCCTTCTGCCTTTATTCCATCAACACACTTTTACACTTCAAAAGATATGGGTTTTCCAAACTGACTAAATGTTCAATATTTCAGGCGAATGATAACAAGAAGTTGAATGAAATTGGGATTATCGATGGAAGTATTCTAAAAGTAGATGATTTTCTACAAAATTATGAGTTAACTATAGCTATAAACCATTATGTTCCTGAAGGTAAAGATGATAGCCCATTTAAAATTGTGGCGAACCCTGAAGAAATTAAGGCGAAGAATGTTAAAAATGGTAAGTAAAATCTTTCTAGTGTAAAAAGGTAGGTATATAGTCTATTCAAACTTTATTCGAACTGCTGTTGGCCATGAAAAATCAACTGATTTCTCCTGGTTTGAACATTCAAATTATTTATAATGCCATAAATAATTATTATCATACCCGAAAACGCCTAAAAGATGGACTACAGAAGTTTTAAAAATGTTTTAATTGGTTAAATGGCTATTTTGAAATGCGGGAAATTCTTGGCTAGCAATAATTTCCCAGCTGCAAGAGATTTACTGGGGAAAGTAGGTATCCATAAAATAATTATTGTTTGGAAATTGGAAATAGTCTAGGTATAAAAATAAAAATGTGTCCAATTTAAAATAATGTCTTGAAAAAAATTCTTTTGATAACTACCTATTAGGTAGGTCTCTCCACAAAATGTTCACAGAAATTGTTAATGATTAGATCTTATAGTTATTGAATTGTTCAGGTGTACCTACTGATTATAATTCAATGGTAGGTGCTTCTTATTAACCCTTAGTTGGTAACATCCGACTCTGAGGCGGATGCCAAGTTTTGATGCTGCGCTGAATCCAAACGAATGAATGTACAAAAATTTCGTATTAGGTATGTTCTAGTTGGTTGCCAAAAAGTCCATAGCCGCCTTCGCGAAAATACGTCTGTGAGACGGGTGTTACTCAGAACGATATATTTCAGTCCATCTCTCAGTCGGCTGTTGGTCGAAAGTATGGTGAATGAAAAGGTATAATATATAAAAAAATGTATAAAAATGAAATAAGTCTTGTTTTAATAAAATATATTTGTGTTTACTAGAATACATTCGAATAAATATGTAATTATACATATTATTATAATACCTATTCCGACTGAGCGACGTATGTTACCTATAATGCTGGAACTGTAATATGATCACCGACTGAGAGACGGATGTTACTTATAAAGTGAAAAAAAGTATGTTACCAACTAAGGGTTAAAAGTATGTTTCTCGAAATACTATAAACGAGTTAGGATGCGCTAGAAGCAGGTGTGACAGGAAATGGTACAAGATTGAAAGATTATTGGGACTATGGGATCAAGGAAGACTAACAGGGAAAATATAACATGATTATTTAGAAATTTAAATTAGTTTTCAAATATTTAACTACGTTTGGCAACATTGCTTCATTCAGAGAATGACATTAACACTCATGAGACAAAAACATTCATAACCTAGAACATTAACACTTGTCAGTGCGATGTCAAATGTGATCAGGATTGACAATTTTCATAAGCCATTGCCAACTAGGTCCGAATAGAGTTGGAATAGACTGTAACTCTTGTTATTGATGATGATAATTAACAACTTTTAAGACGAGTAAATTTTGGTAAAATTTTACATTGTACCTATAGTGTCTCTGAGAATGATTGTTATTGTACTTACAGGAAAAGAGAATGGCGCCACGAGCAGTAATACGGAGTCAAAGATGGAGACGGAGACCAATGATGATGATAAAGGTGATGAGATCACAGTGGTTGAGACTGAAGATGATCCTCAAGAAGGCTCCTCTTCCAAGAGACGCAAGATTTGTGTAAGCGAGGATGATGATGATCTAATCATGTTGGATGAACCCATTGATTAAATCAGTGAACTTAGTACAAGATATTATTACCTTGTCTTCTTTTACTATGTTCGAATTTTTTATACGTATTATTATTTTTTTCAATAAAAATGTTCCATTGTAAATTTCTCATGATTTCTACTAAGGTTAGAAAAATGAAAGACACATGCCTCAGTATCCACTACCTACCTATTACAAAATTCAGATATTAGGGGAAAAAAATTAATTTACATTTTGATTTGTGGGAAAACTGTTTGTTAGGGTTCTGAACTATAACAGGGAAAAATTTTATTAAAGGTCAGTCCTTTATGGCCTACCTCTATGTCACAATCGAATCTCTCTAGACTGGTAAAGCAGTCAACTGAAATTAACACAATTAATTATTATGGATAATGCTTAACCTGCATCTGGAACCAATTTAGTAAGTTTTGGGGGATCAACTTATGAAAATATAGGTATTCCGTTTTCTAACAAGAACTTATTTCAAGTTGAAATAAATTGAAATGTCTTGGAGTTGATTTCTTAGATTAAGTCAGACTTGACTAAGTTCTAGTTTAGGTTTGATTCTTTTGAAATTTAATTGAGCCGTTATATCAAACTAATATGGAAAATTTTGAAACGGACTTGTTTAATTGTGGTCTACTTTTACTGTTTTACTGACTATGGGGCTGCAAGATAAGGCCAAAAGCCAAAGAAAATATTAAAATCAATTTGACAAACATTCTTGTCGGTCAAAGATCTTTTAAGCAATCCACCTATAAATAGTGGCATACCATAGTAAAATGGATAATACATGATGTTAATTTATTTTTGATTTTGAGATATGCAAAATGGAACTTGGGTCAGTATTATCTCCCGAAATACGTTTTCAATTTGTGACTTCATTTCCATTTTGCCACCAGTTTAACAATTTAAGTTAGATTAGATTAGATTTATCGTGACTCTTGAGTGGGCCATTTTGACACCTCCACTGCGACCGAAGGTCTATTGTGGCTCACATCTAGTCGTGCTACATTAACCCCATCAGGTCAGCCTCTTTCCTGACCATAGTCAAAACCGTTGACTATTGATGAATGATCTTCGATTATATGAAAGTTATTAAAATATGAAAATAAAAAAGTAGAACTTTTTGACATGACTAGAAAACGCGATGTTCAATTGTTTTCTGTTTTCATTGTTTAATTCAGAGGAAAAATACTAATAGTTTGCTAATTTAACTGATTTTGTAGATCAAAAAAATATCAATATCAAAATCAATATAAAAAAAAAGATCACCTGTATACAGAGTGAGTCAGTTTATATTGCTGCAGGACTTTACCAGTTTATAAGGGATCTTTTTTAAGGAATAAAAGTTCCCATAAACATATGTGCGGAAAAGCTTAGAAAAAAAAAATTACAGGGTGTTGAAAAAAAATTTTTCTTCAGTTTTCGCTGCATAACTTGAACGTTTCTCAATATTTTAATTTCATACCAAGATGTTTTTTATTATAATTTAGAGCACACAAAACGAAGAAATACATGGGTGAAAAAATTCATCAGTGGCGTAGATGTAGGGTAAATGAGCCCGTTTTCCCTCAACAACTTCTACACCCATGGACTTAAAAGACCTTACTAATCAGCGTTGGATTCCCTGGAGATTTCTTACAAAAAATGCATACTTACGAATATTCGAAATTCCCCATAGTTTTTGAGTAAATGCACATAGAATCTAAGCTAACTCATACCATTCATTTAGCTATACCTACCTACTAAATCGCAGATTTTTTAATTATTATTTTATATCCAAAGATTACAATATTAATATCTAAAAAATGAGCTTATTTTTGCGTCTGAGTCGGAAAAAACCCGAAATTTCCGAATTTTTTCAGACGCAACGAAACCACTTTCATCCCCTGTTTTCGAGGGTGCTGAACACGATGGCGTACCTAGGGCAAATTTCTTTTTCGGGTTGCGTTCACCCCCTATTGTCCAAAAACCACCTCCTTTTTTAAAATCTCCGTTCTAATGATGCCCCCGAGTCAGAAAAATCGCGTGCAACTCGCTTCTGGGGAAGCCTTGTATCTAATGACAACTGCCCGTCATCCTGCGCCCACCCCTTTGGCCAAGAACCACCCTCCAAGGGGGTTGAATTTTTTTTTATAATCCTGAATATTTCTGCATTCTCCCGTTTTCGAGGATGATAAATACGATGGTAACCATTTTACACCTCTACCACCCGTTTTCATCCCCCTAAATCGAGTAAAACACCCTCCAAGGGAGTTGAAAATGAGTTTTTTTATTAATTGGGCAAGCTGCCGCAAACCCCAGTTTTCAAGGGTGCTGAACACGATGGTCACTACCTTAGACCTCTACCGCCCCCCTAAATTGACAAAATCACCCTCCAAAGGGGTTGAATATTTTTTTTTTTAAATGAATGTTGGAAATATTATTTTGTATCATAATTTACCGTGTTTTCTATTAGTAAAAATATGGAGACAACGTTTCTATTACTCTGACGTAAGAATATGATATACATTTTGAAGGGTATCAGCAATGTAATTCTACTTGTAAAAGACCAAGGCTACAGTAGTTTTTCCCCGAGCTTTACTAAAAGATTATCATTATAATATTATTATTTCTAAGTACATACATAAATTTGTTCAATATTTTCTATTTGTATTTGCATGTGCATTTGTATGTTTTACATTTATTATTATACATATATTAAAGATTAACAATGTTTTATTAAACGTTTACCTTGATTTATCACCATAAAAATACCCTAGTCAAAAACATAATTCAAAACTGTAACCCTATTAAAAAACACATGATATAATAATATGATATCTTGTATATTCAAATTATTATTTCCCGACGTAAGAGTAACAGAAACGTTGTCTTCATATTTTTCTCAATAGAAAGCACGGTAAATTATGATACAAAATAACATTTCCAGCATTCCCGAAAAAAATTTCAACCTTTGGAGGGTGATTTTGTCAATTTAGGGAGGTGGTAGAGGTCTACGGTAGTGACCATCGTGTTCAACACCCTTGAAAACGGGGGTTAGCGGCAGCTTGCCCAATTAATAAGAAAACTCATTTTCAACCACCTTGTAGGGTGCTTTCCTCGATTTGGGGGGATGAAAACGGGTGGTAGCGGTCTAAGGTAGTGACCATCGTGTTCAACACCCTTGAAAAAGAAGGGAGGAGACAGGTTGTCCGATTAATAAAAAAACACATTTTCAACCCCCTTGGAGGGTGGTTCTTGGCGAAGGAGGTGGGCGTTGGGTGACGGGCAGTTGTCATTAGATACAAGGCTTCCCCAGAAGCGAGTTGCACGCATTTTTCCGACCCGGGGGCATTAGACCGTAGATTTAAAAAAAGAGGTAGTTTTTGGCCAATAGGGGGTGAACGCAACCCTAAAAAGAAATTTTCCCTACGCCATCGTGTTCAGCACCCCCGAAAACGAGTGTGGAAAGTGGTTTCGTTGCGTCCGAAAAAATTCGGGTGTTTTCCGACTCATAGACGCCACTAATATGATGAAGTTTAAACTCAATTTTCTTAGAATGGGGAATTTTGAATGTTCATTAGTACACTTTTTTTCCAGTTTTTTTCCGAATTTTTTCATATGTGTTTTTTTCCGTTTTGTGTGCTCTAAATTATAATTATTGACCTCTTGGTATGAAAATAAAATATTGAGAAATGCTCAATAAGTTACCTATTGGGCGAAAACTGAAAACAAAAATTTTAACACCCTGTAATTTTGGGTCGATTAAAGTAGGTACTATTGCAAAAATTGTTAAGAAGGATATATCCAGCAAGTTTTGTTTGAAACTTTTTTTTTTTATTTTTTATTGTTCAAAAGATAAAAGATATAAATTTTTAAGAATGACACTTTAGGGGGTGGAAACGGGCGCCCTCAAGACGTCGGCTGCCTTTTATGGAATCCTAGGAAGGAAAGTTGGCTGGGTGTTCTAGTGGCGCCCCTACTTTTCATTAAAATTCTTAATTTAGTCCTAATTAACGCAATAGTCTTCTTTGTGACTATTTGACTGGACTATTACAAAAATTTTCAAAATTTAGTGTTAAGAAAGTTAAAAAACGTGTTAACTCATTTGTATATTTTTTGGCATAATTTGTAATACTAAAATTATAATAGCAAAAACAAAATTCTTCTTAACCAATTAGAAAAAATATCCCTCATAAACGCCGGGGTATTTTATGTATAAGTACCTAATCGAGAAAAATAATTTTTACAAAAAAGAAATACACCTGTCCCCTGGCATAAATCACCCTGTATATTGTGGCGCTGCCCTATTGGGCGTTATCATGAGGGTCTATAAAGAAAAGAAAAATAAAGCATAATACTGTGGAATTTGAACTACATAATTATAAGGTCAGTTTAAATTTTTTTTAGAAAGGAGTTAAATTTAACACCGAAATAAATGACGGATTAAATGAAAACACACATCGCTCGCAGTTGTTATGTTAGACAGTAGTGTGATATATGAGTACGTTTTATATTACAGTGATAGCAAATATGTTTGAGTCAACTATTACTACTACATACCTATAAAATAATTGATGATATTAAACTTAAATTCAAATTTTTTGGTGTCGCGAACTCGCATGATTTAGCATATGTCGTTTCGTTTTGTCTTTTCGTTGTAAATTATTTACATAATAAAACGCTACACGATTTTTACTGAAACTCCTCCCGTTTGAGAACTTATAAGTATACAAGCCGTGATAATGGAAAACGTCTTGATGCGAAATTACTTTAATTCCATGGCAATCTGGCAAACCTTAATTTACCCTACTAGTAGGACTTACAGACACTGACCATACTCCCCATTTACGATTTATTTTTGCTTTTGCTCATTCTAGTGATACTGCATTGTTAAATTATCCCTATATATGTATATAAAATTTCATTAGTCAATACGTCATTGTATTTTACCGCAATAGCAACTGATAATTTTGCTCTTTATATAGGGTTATCAACATCAACTATTTAGTAGGTAAGGAATCAGAGAAGAGATTTCCAAAGTCACTGGTGATAGTTCTTAAATCCTAGTTCTTACAGTTTAAGGAATTGCTATCGTCATTTGAAGTTTTTCGATTTTCTCTAAAATTGCTCAACGGACTTAAAGCGTATCTGTACCAACAAAAATAGCTTTTCAATCTGAGCAAAATGATCAATTTAACATTTCTCTCTTGAACATATAGATAGGGAAGCCAATATTTACAGAAATCTATATTGCAAGGGAATTCCCTATGTTCGGAAAATCTAAAGACACCTTGAAGGTGGACGAACTAAATTATCTTATCATTCTGTTAATTTTATAATGCAAGGGTTTTAATCTCACATCGACCTTTGGAGTTTATGATACCATTATGATTTACTGGCTTCCTTTATTGTAAAAATTGAACTGTTGGTAGGTGTAAAGATAACTTTAACCCAAATTAAAACCTTTGAAAGTTGCACCCATGAGAATCACGGTTTCGCTATCTACACTCCCAGGCTAGCACAGTTCTAATACTCGGCGCGATAATTCTTATTTGGGGTTCACAGAATGGCCAGCAAATCAAGATTTATTTTCACCTTAATAACGACAAATGTCAAGTGCGGAATACAGAAGTCTTATGGATGGCCAAGTCTTGATGGGGAGTGGAAATGAATTAAAATATTACAATAGAAACCCCCATGAGGATGAACTCATATTTTCTTGTTTTTTTTTCTATTTTTACAATTTTACTTGGTTCTACATATCTATATTTCTACATGATAATATGCACAAGTGAGAATACGCGAGTACTTATTTTATGCTCTTCTCGGTACATACTTCCTCCGAGAGTTATCAGTGCTATACCAATTCAGTCATTGCAGCTGCTCCGGTATAAACAATTGATTCATTTATTTAAACGTCTTTCGTTTGCTTGATTGTACCACGTATTCATTAACACCCTGTATTCTTTTTGTAAAAATTTATTAATTCCTATACAGGGTGTCCAGTTTAAGTGGCAGTATATGTGGATCTTGGAAACGCTAAGAGATACACGGGTTCGATTAAATTAGATTTATGCCTAATAGTAATAAAAAAAAAAAAAAAAATTAAAATCTTTTCAGTCGTTGCTGGAATTTCCTGAAAAAAACATTTCTTCAGGATCAACATTTCTTATTTTAGCTGTATCTTCTTTAATTGTTGAAAATTAATAAATAAATTTTCGTAGGCTTACATAAATTATCAAAAGCTATCAATTTTACATTTCAATAATTTCCAAAGCCAACTAGATCCGAGTCGGCTAATTGGCTTTGAAATTTTTTATAATGTCAAATAAGAAATCTATATTTTTCAGTTTTTTCATATGTTAGCAACGACTGAAAATATTTACATTTTTTTTTAGATTCTTATTAGGCATAAAATTGTGAAACTTTTCTCTAATTCAATCGACCCTGTATCTCTTAGCATTTGCAAGATCCCCATGTACTGCCACTTAAACTAGACAGCCTGTATGTATATGTTTTTGTTAAAATGGTATATCCGTAAATTAATAAAATTAAAATTAGATAATGCGCTTCTTCGTCCTACTCTCCCCAATTCATAAAATATGGAAGAATATTGAGAGTAGAATTTTTTTAAGAATATTACTTCTGGTTGAAATAAATGGAATTTTCCAACAAGATTTTTTTGTGAAGATTTTTTACACTGGAAGCTACAATAACATTAGGATAGGTATGAGGTAACTCAACAGCTACGCAGGTAATAATTTATTTTCATTCAGGCTCGGTATTTTAAATTACCAAGATGAACAACCCTGTCGTTTGTTGCTGTGCTTGATGACGTTGATAGGCTTGGAAACGTCTGAGAATCCGGGCATTAGCAACTCATTAACGACCTGGTAAACACGAAGAACGAGAAATTGCAAGTGCAGGACTACAATATTAACGCTACAATATAATAAGGCAGCTGATAGGAACATAACATTATACAAAGGGTATTATGGTAATTTTCGCTGCAAATGCTCTCTTTGATGCTCTATTACAGCTTTGTCGTGTATACTTACTTATTGTATATCTGCTGTAAATTAATTTCTGAATTTGCCAGTCATTAATATTATTGACATAAAAAATTATTGTAGTGAAATTCGTATCAGGTGATAATCTATGTAAAAATAACAGCTGTGAGGGAAGATTTTCAAAAACAAGATACTGGAAACTTGGCATAAAGTACTCCACCATAATAAAAAGAGTGAAACTCGCACATATTCCAGAATTTTCGAAAATTGGAGTGCTAATTAATTGCATTTCATTTCACTGATGCTCAAAGAGATCTGGGAAAATGACACACATATTCCTCGATTCCTTCATTCCAACAGATTTGCCTTTTCAGTTCAAGTGCATAGGGTTCCTATAAGAGCCACTGGCAACTGATTTAAAGGCACGGCGACTCATATGCAGTGGGCAAGTCAATCTTACATCAAAAACCATGGGGGCTGGGCAACGTTGTCATCCCAGAAGCAAAACTGACCTGGAACCTCATACTGGTCATTTAGTAAAACTTGGGGGGTAAAACCATGCATGGTACACTGTGTAGGTTCCAGGTCATCAGTATTGCGTTTTGGATGATACCAGATCCAGGTAGATCTGAAGCAAGACCGTTTTTCCGGATCTTTGACAGCAGGGTATCAGATCCATGAGGTTTAAGTACTTATAATATGGTTAAAATGAGATTGCCTCTTGGAAGCATAAAAACATCCGCTTCCCGGAAAACCTCAGAGACCACACTTTCTAATTTCTGAAATTGAAAATTAAGCTCCTGGAGGTAAAAACGAAACTATACAAAATCGTGTGTTGAAACAAATCTGTTATTACTCTCATTTAGGTGTCTGCATGGGATTTATCAACAACTGCAGTGAAGTATAGCTTTTCAATAAATTTATGACACCTAAATAAATTTTCTGTTGTAAGAACGTTGAGTTTACTAAAGAATTTTGAAATTTTATGCGGAAAATTTTATTCTTTCATGCATGTTTCTTCAACTCTGAGAAAATAAATAAAAAAACTTCATTTTGTTATATTCTTACTTAGGTAATTTCTTACTTTCTTACTTACTATATTCTTATGTTGTCTCCCTTTGAAGGGGTGGAACTCTAATAATTGAAGACGTTTATTTATCGAATATTATATTCGATTCTTTTATTATTATATAAATATATTTATTTATATTTATCGAATGAAAGATTTTATTTTTCTGGTTCTGAGTACGTATAGAGACTTCCCCGCTCAATGGAGAGGCTGATGGTTGAAAATTCTGCTTTTAACGAGTAATATTGTTTTCCGAGTCGCACTAAGAAAATATTTATATTCCTATGATCTATGGCATATACTCATATACATAATGATCATTTATGACGAATTCTGAGTAACATAATGAACAATGAACAGAATTTTTTTCGAGAAATAATTTCGTATATTTCTTGCCACATACGAAGATATCCTTGCAATTAAACCATGCGCTTACCCATTTATTTTACAGTTGAAATGCATACAAAAGCAGATGGCTGGATGAAAATCTTCCTGCTTGGTGAATTTGCAGGGCATGTGTAATTCCACGGACAGCACGTTTTCCACATGTCACTCTGCTAGATATATTACTCTAGGGACACATAAAGAATAAGGTGTATAAAACTTCACAAAAAGGTCACTGAAATCCAATCTACAACGAGTAATTAATGTGCTCTGTTCATAACAACAATAAGAATAATTATGCTATATAGAGCTTGCGACATAATATTATACAGGGATGCTTATATTAGATTATCCATTTTAATCTTCGATTTAAATCTAACCGAAGTACCTACTCGTGTAATTTTATTTTTTCTTTAGTGGATCAAGAATGTGGTCTTTGAGATTACATTATCTAGTAGAGCCTGCATTTAATTTCACAATTTTTGTGAAGGATTCTGAGAAGGTTTCGTCGTCCAGATTTTCAAGCCTTTTGACCAGAATCATTTTCACGCCAGTGACGAACCCATGCCACAACTGTTTTGTTTATATTTGACGCAATATCCCTATTATGGTTATACCAAACTGCCAACGAAAAGTACGCCGTACTTCTACTGAACCAGTTCTAAAATGTAGCTTTCCACGGTAAACACAATCATGTTGTTGCAATGAATTATTCATAATTATTTATTGTTGCATAATGTTACAAATTTGTAAAAAATTCTAAAACTTTATTATAAAAATAAGTATACATTGCTTCTACTGCCTTAAGGCAGGCGCCTACTAGACCAAAGATCTTCATCCACTAAAGAAAAAATAAATCACATAATTCATTGAGTATCCAGAAAAAGTAAATGCTTGGGCTGGAATATTGGGGAATCACATTGTAGGGCCACTGTCAAATTCTAATCCCGATAATTTGAAGAGAATGGTACCTAAATATGCTGGAAAACGCTATTTGTGTCTTTTAATTGCTGAGACAGTTGGAGCTGAGACAACAAGACGTGCTCCTCCTCACTTTTAGTAGGGCAGGGTGGGATTATTTAAGTAGATGCAGTCTATCTGGTCGCTGAATTGCTTGAAGAGGTCTTATACTGAGTGGCCGGTCAGATCACTGGATCAACTCTTGACTTTTTTTGTTGGGTTATTTAAAGCAAAAGGTGCGTCTAGTCACAGCCGGAATCCTTATTTGAGTTGAGGCAGAGAATTACAAATATTTGCCGCAATATTCATTATGCATTTTGTGTGGTTAATAATAATAATTATAAAATAAAGGTAAATCTGTCAAGACGGTGAACATCGATAAAAGTGGCCAAACTTAAAAAGTGTTTTTTGTTGTCCCAACTCAATTTTGATCACAAACTGTCAAATTTTATTTTAATTATGTAAATTTTGGCGAGGCAAATATAAAAGCGAAAAAGGTATGCCGTTCGTTCACATATTTTCAAATTTTTCTTTGAAGTACCGACTTCCATCGAATGACATCCGAACTATATACCTACCTATATCTGGTCGTGCGTCGCACAGCTACACCATTTACCGCGCCTTGGTAACACGTCTAGTATAAGGGAGGAGGTGTCTAAATTGTCTAATAGACTATTCTACTGAATGGAGGTACAAGGAGCTCATTTTGAAAACTTTTTTTTATAAGAAAGTTGAATATTTTTAATTAAGTTATGTTTTGAGTTCAAATTTTCTATTTTGTGTTAATTGACAAAAGGCTTATGCCACTCCGCAACGGGATAGTCACTCGCTTATAATTAATGAAATAATTTATTTAATGCAATATTTATTTACAAATTTGTTGAAGTCTTTATTCTTTATTACCGGCGTCTTCCACCAGAGTAAAAATGTACTCGCTTCAAGGATCTTCAAACAATGCAATTTTTGATATACCGCCATTTTGTTCTCATTACAAATTGCATGGCGCTGAAATTCTAGGGTAATATTCCTCGTCGTCGGATCACCTGACATGACCTTACCTCACCGTAATTTCCATTTATAAACACCGCCTCCATCTTGATTTTTACAACAATTAAGTTTACGTCAAAAGGTCTTGAAGGGTTCAGAAAATAAAGGAGAGGGGAGGACACTAAAAGTATATCAGGGCCGTCTTTAGATATGTTGCGCCCTTTGAGGTAATAAAAAAATGCACATTTATATGTATATTTGGAAAATACATATTAAGATGGATAGCTGGAGTTAGGCCAAGTAATGTTATTAGAATTTCCAGAGGAAATTTTTGTGATAGTTTTGGTTTTCTCACCCTCTAAACGTCACTGAAGGAGTCAGGGAGTCACAGTCGCTGAAAACGAATTTTAGGTTTGCAGGCAAACATTTGGCCAGAATTTTTTTTGCACTTTTCGCTTAAATTTTGGTAGGTACTTTGTTGGTACTTTCAAAACTTTAGTGGGGGGTTTGTGGTACCTAACAGCTTTCACAAACTTCAATTTCTCTTGGTTGCAATAATATGGTGCCGAAGTCCTATGAACCTCACTCATTGCGTGTAGAAACATGATGTGTGTTTTTTCATAATTTTGTTTTGCATAGCATGCGCACAGGAAAGTAGGTGGTTGAAGAAACGTTTAACGTTTTCCTGTCCCTGTTTTAGGAAGAAAACGGTTTCTTGTTCTTGTTCCCGAAGACCCTTGAGGTTTGATCAACAGGTCGATGTCTTCTCCAACCAAGCACGAAAACGGTTAAATTTCACTAAATATTGAGTATGTTTTTTTTATGGCGCACTCAAGCGGCGAAACGGTTAGTCTTCCAAAAAACCGTTTTACATGGTATAAACGTAGGAAATTTGGTCTCCTTTAATTTTATACGTATAGAATGGGTTTGTCGAAAAAAACGCTTCCTTTCTGAGATATAGGTCAAAAACTAAAAAAGTGCCAAAATGCCAAAATTTGGGTCGAAAAGTGCCAAAAAAACAAAGTTCCGTGCTAAATTTTTGCCTGAAAACTTTGCCTGAAAAATTAGCAAACAACTATAGCACAATTTTATTCTGAACCGCGATTTTTTTCCTCATTTGCCTAGCCTAGAGCTTTAATAATAAAATAATAAATGGTACCTAATAAAATATCAAAAAATAATAAAGCAGGTAACACTCATAAAAATTGCCGCAGCCAACTAATTTTATATCCAACTAATACACAAAACAAAACATAACAAAAATTCATACGAAAACAAAAACATAAATTCATACACAATTGCAGAAAAGGATCTTATTTCGCCGCTTCAACTTACAAAAATGCGCTGAGCTATGGCTTCGTTAAGAAAATGTGGACTTAATTTTCGAGTCAATTATTTTTCTTGAATTAACTTTCGTAGATAAATTTTCTTTATTTTCCAACAAATATAGGTACCTAGTTGTTTAAAATAAAGGAATTTTGGGAGGAAAATGTAAAGTTTTTAATATGTGATTTACGCCCCTGAACTGATTGCGCCCCTGGGCTATAGCCCTATTAGCCCAATGGTTAAGACGGCCCTGCTGTATATGTATATTTTAAATTTTTCAATAGTTGAGAGTGAGCCCCGAGAAACTCTGGTGAATGACGGTAATGACAAAAATACTTCATTAAATTTGTAAATAAATATTGCGTTAAATAAATTAATTAAATATAAAAATAGTGCTCTTCTATCCATGGGTACTGTTTAGTTCTATTTCAATTTTCTTTTCAGGTCATTACTCTTGGTGTTACATTGAATCAGTGGTATCTTTTAATGTTAATTTCCTAGATTAAATTAGGAGAGAGAGCGGTAGAGGCCAGACAGGTAGGTATAGGTAGGTAATACAATAATAACTGTAAGAAAAAAAAAACACTTCAAACTCAAACCAGTACCTGTACAAGTCTTGATTAAATCGATACCTTCACTGAAATCGCAGATGACGTACTAATTCTCCATAATTAAGTTAATCATCAATTACTTCTTAGTCTTATTACATTAAAGTGCTCCCGTCTCCCTGTGTCTGTTGGCAGTCAGTGTCAGTCAGTGGTGTGCAAGCTTGTGCGCCCTCGAGGGCGGTGCTCATGCTTCGGTCTCGCCTAGCTCGACATCGGCAGACTGCGCTTCGCCAGTCAAACAACGACCGGCGAGGGATTCACGTTGCAGCTTCCGTCCGAGAGCTCGCGTCGTCTATCGGAAACTTCTCCAATCTCCAAATCGAACAAATGTAGCCCGCCAGAATCCGCGACACTGTTTATTTCGTCGACAGTTAAAAATAATCAGCGGTGACAATGCTTCCGTACGTTTTCCTAGTGCTGTGTGTGTCATCTCCCGCGATTTCTGTGTCTGACAGCTTCTTGAAGATGTTCGATGGCCCGTTACCACCGGTAGATCCTTGCTATGACGAAGACAGACCTCGGCGATGCATTCCCGATTTCGTGAACGCGGCTTTTGGAATTCCGGTGAAGGCGTCCTCAACTTGCGGACTGAATGCACCGGTCCATTACTGCGAAGCACCGGAACCTGGAGCTAACCCTCAGTGCCACGTCTGCGATGATCATCAACCGAAATATAGATTCCCGGCCTCGCATCTCACAGATTTGAATAATCCGAATAATATAACTTGTTGGAGGTCTGATCCTCTTCCGCCTGCTACCTCTGTCAACTCCCCTCCCGATAACGTTACTCTCACTCTGAGCTTGGGGAAGAAGTACGAACTGACTTACGTAAGTTTACAGTTTTGTCCACGCACCCCTAAACCTGATTCTATTGCCATTTATAAGAGTATGGATTACGGGAAAACATGGCAACCTTTCCAGTTTTATTCTAGTCAATGTCGTAGAGTTTACGGAAGACCTAACAGAGCTACGATAACTAAAGCTAATGAACAGGAAGCTAGATGCACTGACGCTCATAGATATACGGGTGGTGATAACCTGGGTTTCGGTCAAACTTCCAGAATTGCGTTCAGTACACTCGAAGGAAGACCAAGCGCTTTGGATTTCGATAATTCCCCGGTCCTTCAGGATTGGGTAACCGCTACTGATATAAAGGTAGTGTTCAACCGGCTCCACATGCCCGTGGAGGACATGTCCGACAGCCTGGATATATTGGTGGACGAGCATCTCTTCTCCAAGCACCTGGATGAGGACAACCAAACGAAGGAGCCATCCGTTCAGATAGTGAATGAGATGCAGGTCCTGGAAGCTGAAGGAGACCAGAAGGGCGGGAAACCGGGCACGGCGGTGGTGGATATGGGCACCAACCACCTGGGGGCGTACCATCAAGTGACCCACCAGTACGCGGTGGCGGACTTCTCGGTAGGTGGTCGGTGTAAGTGCAACGGACACGCGAGTCGTTGTGTGACCGGACGCGACGGACAATTGACCTGCGAGTGTAAACATAATACGGCGGGCAGAGATTGCGAGAGATGCAAGCCGTTCCATTTCGACAGGCCCTGGGGCAGAGCAACCGCCAGGGATGCCAACGAATGCAAAGGTAAGATTCAGTAATAATAATTTGTGCATATACCCCGTGTATAGGTACCTATGCACTTTCATACCAAACTCTTAAAAAGTTATGGAATCATTGGGCGTAATCAGAAAGAAAATAAAAATGTCTTCCAGTAGGGGATATTTCCACTCTGTTTCACATACTTAAATATGGTTACCTACTAATTTCAATCAAATTGTAATGTGGTTATTGAATATTCTGACATTAAACTGTTCCGAATTAAATAGAATCAGAATCAGATATTCCGTAGGCCTCTTTTTTATCCTCATAAATACAAAGTATAACAAAAGAACACAAGACATTACTTCTTATTTCCAACCATGACATTATGAGCACGTACAAACTCTTACCTTTACAATCCTCTTTGTTCATAATAGTAACTATGGTCATTATGGTATTCAAAGGAAGGGAATAATAAAACGGTGCAATCAGAAGAAGCTGAACGTAACTTATAAGCTCGTTCATAGCGCACGGCTATTGTCAATGCTTGTTACGAAGCTTCAGTTCATAGCTGCATCTTTCAACTTTGTAATCATAAAGACCTCTTGTCTGTACTTAATAATTACCTGCTTTTTTTACTGTTTTGAAATCGTTAAAATTAGTTAGTTAAATAAGTTTCCGGTTTAATATTTTTTTGCGTAATAGTACCTGCTCCTAAAAAGTTGTTCATAAAAAGTCCCTGGGCTACAAAAATGGCGCAGGTGTATCACTTTTTCCATATTTTTATTTTGCAGAACGAGCAGGAACTATTTCGGTCTTGGACCTTTTCAAGTTATATTGCATTTATTTGGCTGCTATATCTGAAAATTACCTCTAAAATTATTAATTTCAATAAAAAATGATTGAAAGTGATTGAAAGGGAGACAAAAAGTTTTGCCTCCTGATTTTGTAGGTTCTCAAAATTTTAGACACTTTTTTTGATTCTAGTCTTGAAATTTTGTGGGTTTTGAAAGCTTCGTGAAGTGACCCGGAAAAACTCGGGAAAACCAGATTGCTATAGCGTATTCGATTGACCATCGTTTGACCACGTTTGACCATCCAATAATTTCGTTCAAGAAAAGTGAAGTTAGCCGAATCGAAAATAAAAAAAAATCATATCTTTTTTCCTGGACGTGTGGTCAAACGAAATTATTGGGTGGTCAAACCTGGTCAAACGATGGTCAAACGAATTAGCATTTAAACGTCACCCTCACCTCACTCAATTTGGAAATTTTGTGAAGTTAGCCGGAAAATTTTCTTTTTGCAATTACACAAAAACAAAAGGTGGTCAAACGAAATTCTTGGATGGTCAAACGTGGTCAAACGATGGTCAAACGAATGCACTATAGCAATCTGGTTTTCCCGAGTTTTCCGGCTCACTTCACGAAGCTGGTTTTGAAGCGTTGTAGAATTTAAGTAAACGTCGGTCTTAATCAGAATTTTAAATCAAAGATAACAACAGTGCAACACTTAAGTTCTGATTCTGAACTTGTAATTCTGCGAAAAATTGTAAATACAAAATAATCTCCAATATTACTGAGAACATTTCTAATTCGAGCAGTGATTTTAACTGTTTAAGTCTACACCTTTTCCAGTTTTAATTGAGACACAGTTAAATGTATAGGTACCTAATTGAGAAAAGTGAAATGCAATTCAGAATGCGTTAATTGAAATTGAGAATGCGCGCGTTAATTGTAATTGAGAGAGCATCAAATGGAATTGATAAAGCGTTAAATGTAATTCGGAAAGTATCAAATACAATTCAGAATGGGTCAATTGAAATTGAGATATCTAATGAAAAAATTCGAAAATTTTACACCAGTAGACCATGATGTCCACTTATGTTTGTTAATGGGGACTGCCCGCGCTGCGCAACACTCGACGGCGTTCCATGAGGCGTCTATAGCTAGGGAACCAATGCTTGTCGGACGATATCTCTCTCTAATAGAGTTTTTCCAACTTTGGAGATCATGTCACCCGCTGTTGACGTTTCTCTAACACAGTGACTTAATTTGAGAATTTCTTTAACTGCAAACTAGACCCTTAAAAACTCAAGACCGCTCCAGCCTCTCCAATACCTCCTTCAGGATAACGATCTTCAACAACAATCCCCACACCGCATTTTATGATATTTTCAGCTATCTTGATTTTTTTATAACCTTGATTTTGTCCCCCTTATTAAAATCGCCTAGGCTAGTTCTAGTTATGAGTCTAGACCTGGTTAGATAAGTTGAATGACGTAATAGAGTAACAAACTTAAGACTGCAGAGCACCGAGGGCCCTCTTTCGATTCCTTAAACATTGTTATCGTTGCACACCCTCTCGTCTCGAAACCTGTCTGACAGTTTGATTAAGGCTATGAGATCTAATAAATAGTCTCATTTCATCCCCTTTTAGCCCTTTCGACTAAGAACGATTGTGCGTCAGGCTGCTGTAAACCTCACAACTAGGGATTGCAATACCGAAGGATAATCAGAATACCGGTATTTCGGTATTTATTTGTAATAATACCGGTATACCGATATTATACCGGTTATTTTCAAAGAAATGCAAAATTCGAATTTCAGTACAATTAATCAATTTATGGACGTTTATTTATAAAACAAAACAATAACTATCTCCTATCTTAACAATTACTAAGTCATAAAATAAGATAACAACAACAAACTAAAAGTAAAACAAACATAAATTTAAAAATTAAAAAGAAAATTCCGTATTCAGGTTTTTAAAAAAATACACATATTGTTGTTTGCTTGGCTTACATGGACTTCAAAATTAAACATTTGTTACTTATTAATTAGACATTGCTTATACATTGTTTAAAAAATGTGATTTCAAAAAACATAATGCATCGATGGTGTTATCGTTAAGATTAGAACGTATTTTTGTACAAACTGCTCCTGCTGCCGAAAATGCCCTCTCAGCCTGTACACTAGTCGGTGGAATTGTAAGGAGATAATTGTAAATGCTAACACAACATGCTAAAACTTTCTTCGACGCGTCAGCGTGCCATTCCAGACGTGCCAGACGGCCAAATCCAGACCAGAACCAGACTGTCGGCAGTTCGCACTACGCAGTACGCACGTGCGTCGGAAATACCCAAATACCGGTATTTTCCGGATATAAATACCGGAATTTCGGTATTGGATTTGCCGAAAAAATACCGGTGTTTGGTATTCCGGTATACCGGTATTGCAATCCCTACTCACAACTGCTAAACTTCTTAGACCAAGAAAATAGAGGTTTTATCTTGACAAAAATAGTAACGGAATACCGCCGGTGTCATCACACGCGGAATAGCCCCCAGATCCTAACTGCACAGTTTTCTACCCAATCGGTTCGTTATTAAGGGAGATAACTCTAAAAAAAAAACGAAAAAATTTCGTAAAGTCGCCATATTTTGAGTTATAGTATAGTGCAGGCTCTTTTGCGAGATATAGCATCTGGGTTTTGCACACAGGAAGTAATACGTGTGAATATCGACTAGCAAAGAACCTGCAGTGCAACTTAAAAAATGGCGACGTTACGAATTTTTTAAGAAACGTTATTTTTTCGATTCTTTTGGATTTTATCTCTTATTAGTAATGAACCTATTGGGTTGTTTCGGGTCTCATTTTGTTCATATTTTCTCTACAATTCGTCCATTGGACCCATTTACATTGCCCAATAAGTTTTTCAATTATACGCAAAAATACAAAAAAAGTACTTTTTGCCCTAAATGTTCGATAAAAAAAAAATGGGAAACTCGAGTAGAAAACTGGTGCAGTTAAGATCTGGGGGTTATTCCGCGTATGATGGCACTGGCGGTATTCCATTACCATTTTTGTCAGAATCTGGTGAATTTAAAGCTCTGTTCCTTGGTGTATCTACGTAATGTTCGCGGCGGTAGTATGAACTTGGTTCTCTTCTGATTTTAACTGCAGTTGATTTTGTTGCAGATTGAGTTGCATTCAAATCATTTTAAATAATGTAGACACGCAGTATGTGTATGCAGACAGACAGTTGAGAAAATAACTGAAAAGTAGAATCGCTGGTGCAGAGCGATGCACTTCTTGGGGGATTTTCTTGGAAAGATGTGAAAAAATAAATGTAATTCTGTTTGCCTGCTTCCAGTTTCAGGTGTACAGGGGAACGACTTCGCTTTCGTAGGTACGTCGAGCAGGAAACACGGTGCTGCCGACTTTAAAATAATAAAATTCGTTTGTTACACAAAATAAGTAGGTACCTACTCCTGGATTTATTCCAAATTATTCATCTTAAATCGTTAAATATTATTATAAATATAATCGTCAACATGATTAGTGTAAATAGGATTTACATTTCAATTACTATTTGGTTGTTCTACAGAAAAAGTCATTCTTTTATAATGCTTAAGCCGTACAGATTTTTTTGTACAAAAATTTCACCCAGAAGCATTTCTCCGCTTGACTATGCGGAGCCTGTACTCGACTTCCAAAGTTCTCTTAGATCTGCTTTACCAAATTCGTCATAAATAAGGCTAATTTAAATGTTAAAACAATCTATACGTCAGGACGAAAATTGTGTGCAGTAACTGACAGTACTAAAAAAGTAATTTAGAAGAAGTGGCAAACAGAAAATTTTCCACGAAACATTACTTTCTGCTTGCCGATATTGGTAGGTAAAAACGGCAGATGTTGATTTCCATTTTGAATAATATCTTAATTACTAATAATTTAAAATCGCTTAAGGACGACTGATGAAAGTATTTTGAAGATAGAAAGGAACGCGTCGACGATTAATGAAAATTATGAAAATATATTTCAAATTTAAGAATTACTTACAACTTTCTAAACAGTAACTGCATTGTTAAAAAACCTGATGACGAGGGATTTTCGAGCTATTTTCGAGCTCATCAATGGTATTTTTGTGCTGTTTCTAGCTTCCAGCGTTTCCGGAAAATCGTAAAATTATTTTTTGTAATGCACATTTCAGCTGACATTTTTAAATTCAATCTATAGAGAAAACCAAACAGCAGAGGAATTTCAAGCTATTTTAGAGATCTCCAATGGAATTTTCCGAGGAATTTTAGAAATGTCTCTATAGCTTTTCTAATTTTCTATAAAAACGAGAAAAAACTTTTTTTTTTGTGATAAGATTTGACCGAGTTCGAAAAGCACAGGAATTTAGAACTCTTAATGGAATTTTCTAGCCTTCAGTGGCATTTTCGATTTCTTTCAGTGTAATTTTAAAGCCGTCTTCTCAAGCTTTCGTCATGTTCCGGAAAGTCTAGAAAAGTACTGTCCAACATACAATAATTATTATAAGAATTAATAACAAATTTTGTGAATTTTTAGACGGGTGCGCGCTCGTGAAAAACTAACATTTTTGAAATTAATTTGGCATTCCCGACTTTTTTCCCAACTTTTTGTGAGAATGAGAATGCGCTGCCCTAGTAAGCGTCCACGTCGGTAATGCAGGTTCCCTACATCGATTTAAGAAAGAGTTTCCGGTATTGTTAGTTGAACGTATTTGTTAGAAACAGCAATTTGTTATAACATACCATTGATGAGCTCGAAAATCCTTCGGCATCAGTTTTTTTAAATAGTTATTTTTTAAAAGCTTGTTTAAATTTGGGACCTGATTTTTGTTTTTAAATTGGATGAAGCTACATTATTGATTTTGCCTGAATCGATACAAAGATTTACCTCGCCAACAAAAAATTTGACATATAATCCAACAAGTGAATTACTCGAGATTCTACTGCTGGAGGATGTCCATGCAAATCTATTGTTTCAATGCTTTGAGATAAATAGGTAGGTACAAGGTACAAAGCATTATTATGTTTTGTTGCTGACGCTATTATAGTTATAATGAAAGACTGTTTTATTTAACTTTTGTATCTAGATAGGAAAAGATTTACTTCACGTTTGGTAATTCAAACACAAAGGGTAGTTACTGTTTGATTATTTTTATGTTATTTGAAACTTCGTAGGTAATCTGCGTATAGAATACCGTAAAATATACTGATCAAAACTAAACTTAGATTTTGTTAGTTCTATTACTTTTCTATTTATGTATTAACTTCCCTTAGTTTATGTTCGGCTATAAACTTATCCATGTATATTGAGAATTGTATTGTATACCTACAATTATTGCATATAATTTAATTATAATGTAATTAAGTAATATTAGTTGTTTGTAATTTTCCTATGATTCCATTTGAAAGTCTACTTTATTTCATAATCTTGTACTTATCTATCTATTCTTAAGTCTTAAAATAATATTTCTGTATGTACACATATTATGGTAAAATCATTGTCATACAGGAGAAAACTTGTATAGCTTCATCATACATCATCAAATTAAATAAACATATTATAATAAATAAAAATCCTGATATTTTAATCAATCACTGGTTATGACAAAGACCTTGCTGTGATCTTGATGATGCGAAAATGCAACCGCTAACCGGTAAAAACTTTTGTTTCTATTTTTCATTTTGGCGAAGTTCCTATACGAGGAATTTTAATTAATTTTTGATATAAATCCACCCGTGTGAAGATAACCTGCTTGTTATATGCATCTAGGTAGCTATCCTACATAATCGCTGGAAAAAATTAATGCCATATCCCATGAACTATGAATTAACATGATCCGTCCATTAATGCAGGTCTTATCTTCATTTATTCACTTCTAATCTCATTTAAGTCCTGTATTTTTGAATAAATAGCTTGTCAGAACATCCATTAGCAATAAACTTCACTAGTAGAAGAAATAATTATTATTATTATAATCTAAGCCACACAAGTTTCGCCTCATTATCAATCTGATAAAATTTAGCTGCAATGGACAATACGGAATTTAATAAAAACTAACAGCTCTTAATTAAACTACTCAAGAGCTCCTTTAGAAAATTATTTATTTGATTTTTTTCATATTCTTCATATTTCTCCACATGAACCTCTAAAGATATGTCCTGAAAAATCTTAAAAGTTTGCAGCGCTGACAATTCAGAAAAAGTAGTTGGATATTTGACAACTGGTCCACTGAGGTTGTCACACCTATGCTCGTACCTATGCCTTCCAATCGTTTGTTAATATTTCTCCCATACCCTTTTTTACAGAGTGGTAAAAAAACCGTATCGATTTTTCAGTGGTAACTTTTTTTCTAGAGCTTATTTTCAAACTGAATCTTCTGGGAAGAAAGTAAGAAAGTCTGGGATTGGAATTAGAATAAAACAAAATTCCTTAATTTGGGTAGGTACATCAAAAATACCCATATGAGATAGCTTCGGGTGTGTAGTTGGAAAATGACAGTTACAAAAATCAACTTTCCTCTTTACGTTTTTGATGGACAAAAAATTATCCTCTGGGAAATTAAATTTTAACCGAGATTGTCAAAGAGAAATATTAATTTGTTGACCTCAATATGCAAGTAACCTACATTACGAAAATCACTCTTCAAATCTTCTTCATAGTGGATGAATTTAAATTGAGAAAGTGAGCTTCAAATCGCTGTTAATTCTGAAAAAAAAAATCCCAGAAACATCTTCATCAAAGTCCGTCACTCATGTTCAGTTCAGTTGACTTCACTGTAATAAAGATTCTTCGTCATAAATGGGGTCGTCATTTGGACACATAACAATAGGAATGCTTACTCAATATACCATTTAGCAAAAATTTTGCACTAAGCGAACTGTTCTTACTGAACTCCATACAATTTATGATCGACTCGGTTTTTAACAAATAAATTCATTAAAATAAATATTTGTAGAATTAAAAAAAAAAAACGAAACAGGTCAATTTTAAAATTTAATTTATGTTCTATTGACAAAACATTTTTTATACACGGTGCTCCTTGACTCAGTAATGACGACAGTAATGGTTCCATGTTGTTGATAGCCCTTGAAAGTTACTGAGAAGTAAAAATAAGTTGAAAATTTTAATAAGAAAATTTAATTATTTATCCCAGGCATTCAATTACATCATCATCAATAAAATAAAAAAGTTCTGCACATTCCTGAAAACTATGTTCCAATTAATTAATAAGGAAACAACAAGCGTTCCTCCTGAGTCCTGAGTTTGTTCTCTTCGGATGTTGATTATTTCGCTTAGAAGTCTTAAAACGAGAGATGAATAATTAATTAAACTGAACCGTTTCAGCAGGAAGTATCTTCTGCATTTCTTTGATGTTTGAGAAGTTTTCATTAAATATAAAAACATTATTGTCGTTTCATCTAACTGGATTTCCGGAATTTCTGTTCGTCATGGCATAGCGAATTGCTCTTCTCAAATTAACTTAATTTAGACTAATAATAATACAGAACGTTCTAGAGTTGTTCTGTTTGAAGTTGATTTGAATGTAAAAATTGCTTCTGAAGCGTTAACATTTTGTTGCCATATCCATATCCATGGAAACTCTATTGTTTATAGTTAAAGTTAAAGAAAAATAAATAAATATACATTCATAATATTTTTTCTCCGAGGCTACTTATTAGTCCACTCGGAAAGGTTATAGTAGAATATACACCGTGTTTTATATTAAGTCGGCACTATTGCTAACTTCGTTATTATTTGAGCTAGAAAGTCGGTTAAATTAGCAAACTAGTAGTATTTTTTCTCCTGAATAAAATGGCAAAAACCGAAAAACAATTGAACATCGCGTTTTCGAGATATTCAAAAAAATGTAATTTTTTTAATGGAACACCCTATGTATTTTTGGATGGATCGGTTGCAAATTTTTTTTAAAGAAAAAAATCTTTATGCACTATGATCCTAAAATAATAAATTCATTGATTATTTATTATTTTACTACTCCTAAAGTAGGCTGCGATAATTAATGTAATTTAGTGTACCTACCTACCTACGTAATGTAAGGTAAAAAAATATGTCGTCCTCAATAATGCATTTTTGAATAAAAAAATACACAAAAAAAGGAGTTGTAATATTGAAAAGGATTTAATTTTAAATAAACAAATAACAAAACTTGTCCGTGTTTTAAATTAAGTCGGCACTATTGCTAACTTCGTTATTATTTGAGCTAGAAAGTCGGTTAAATTAGTAAACCAGTAGTATTTTTTCTCCTGAATAAAACTATGAAAACAGGAAAACAATTGAACATCGCGTTTTCGAGATATTTAAAAAAATGGACATTTTTTATGGAACACCCTCTATATTTTTAGATGGATCGGTTGCAAATTTTTTTTTAAGGAAAAAGTCTCTATGCACTATGATCCTAAAATAATAAAATTTTACAACACAAACAAGTTCTGTTATTTGTTTATGTAAAATTAAAGCCTTTTCAAGGTAACAACTCTTATTTTTAGTGTATTTTTTTATTGAAAAATACACTATTGAGGACGACATAATTTTTTTACCTTACATTACGTAGGTACACTAAATTACGATAATTGTCGCAGCCTACTTTGGGAGTAATAAAATAATGAATAATTAATGAATTTATTATTTTAGGATCATAGTGTATAAAGACTTTTCCCTTTAAAAAAAAAATTTGCAACCGATCCATCTATAAATATACAGGGTGTTCCATTAAAAAATTACATTTTTTTAAATATCTCGAAAACGCGATGTTCAATTGTTTTTCTGCTTTCGCCATTTTATTCAGGAGAAAAAATACTACTAGTTTGCTAATTTAACCGACTTTCTAGGTTAAATAATTACGAAGTTAGCAATAGTGCCGACTTAATATAAAACACGGGTATACAGGGTGTACCATCTCGATTTAGACAACGTTAAGGGCCGTGTAGGTCTCGTCGAGACGAAACGTTTTTTTATTTGAAGTTTTTGGATTTAGACCTTCGTTGCGGAAATATGGCCGACTTCCGGTTTTCAGTTTTTTGGCTCCAGTTTCGGCATTTTTAGGTTCTCGCCCAAACTGAAACTAGTTTTGGAAACTCCTTAGCTTCAGTTACAACTTTCATATTGAAGTCAAGGTTCTATCTCTGTTGGATTCAAAATGGCGACATGCCAAAGACTTTAAATTTTAAGTATTTGAATCAATTCAAATTGAATTAAATTGAAAAATTAAGATTTTGAATCCAACAGAGATAGAACCTTGACTTCAATATGAAACTTGTAACTGAAGCTAAGGAGTTTCCAAAACTAGTTTCAGTTTGGGCGAGAACCTGCAAATGCCGAAACTTGAGCCAAAAAAACTAAAAACCGGAAGTCGGCCATATTTCCGCAACGACGGTCCAAATCCAAAAACTTCAAATAAAAAAACGTTTCGTCTTGACGAGACCTACTCGGCCCTTACCGTTGTCTAAATCGAGCTGGTACACCCTGTATACAAAAAAATCAGTTCTGGGGGTGCAGCGCGTTCCCCCCACCAAAAAAAACCCACCCCTTTAGTGAAGTATTTTTCGCTAATAACTCGTTGATCGTTGGACATATCAAAAAAATACTTATTAGAAGAAGGGAAGCTTGAGTAATTTCCTAGAAGAAAGGTATCTTGTAATTTTTTGTATATGTCATAGTTTTCGAGTTATTCAATATTTAAGAAATTGCAAATTTTGTATTTTTGATGCGCGCGAACTCTCGTGCATTTAAAATTGTTGGCGCGCAGCCTCTAGAATAAAATGACATTTTTCGAAAACCAAACAACCTATGGAGAAAAATCAAAATGGGTATTGAAGGGGACATAAATTACAAGATTTTTTTGCCATTCCCATTTATTATGAATAAGTTATAGTATATAAATTAAATATTACAATATAGCACAATTATATTGTTTGTTGGTGTTTGCTATTTTGAGTATTTGCAGGCCTAATAAAAATAATTGAAATCAATAATTGGTGTAGGTGTATTATCTTTTAGGTCAAAGCATTACCTCAATGCTGAAGAAGTTAAAAATAAAAAAAATACATTTTGCAACTTTATCAGCATATTGAAGTTAGCCAAATTTTGGCAAAGTTTTTATTATTTTCTAAAAATAAAAAAAGAGACTAAAACAAATAATTGGAAATGTAGCTAAAAATTTTTCTTTGAGTACACTTATCGTATAACAATTTTTAGTAATATTTTGAAAAATTTTTAGCTACATTTTTTGGTATTTTTTTAGTATTTAGGAAATAATAAATAAATTGTCAAAACTTGGCTAACTTCAATTGCTGGTAAAGTTGCAAAATGTATTTTTTCTCATTTTTAACTTCTTCAGCATTAAGGTAATGCCTTGACCTCTTCACTAACAACTATTGAAGAAAAATCTTAGATAGGGCCAGGAGTTTCACATTTCCTTGCACATTAAAAAAAATGTATTAGAAGTTACATTATATCATTGCAGGTAAAAAAGAAAATCAAGAAACAATCTTGACTAATAATATCATGTGAGCAAATGAGCTCAGAAATTGTTTTTCTTAAGCCTGCCTAAATTACGTTTTCATTTGCTCACTCGAATAATAATAATTCTTATTAATAATAAGTGCCTTTTTGACTATTCTGTAGCTCGGTTACTTTACAACTCTCGATCTACCGATTCAATTTTGATGATGTGATTTCCTTTTAACTCAGGTTTTGGGTATGTTTAGATTGTGATTAAAATATCGATTTAGTATGTAGTTCTAACTGGAGATAATATTTCTGATTTTTGTTTACATTGATAAATTTTCTTGAAATAATTAGCCAAAACAAATATTTCGTCAGTATGATGGCAAAGTTGTTTCACGATTTATTCATTAATCAAAATTGACAGAATTACAATACTGTAATTAAAAGTTACAACAGTGCGTAGACCAGCGAAGCCGAGTGGGACGAATAATAGTAAACAATAATCTTATTTTAGTTTTTAGTTTCTCTTCAAGCATAGGTGTCAAATATATTGTGAGTTCAGTGTTCTAGTAATTACCTACTTGTTAAAATTATTTCTTATTTTACAACTTAATTTATGAACTCTTTTGAACTTTAAATAGAAGATCACTCCAGTAATGGGTACTTACGTACTAAACTACCCTTTGATTTTGATTTTATTTATTATATTAATTTTTATATATTTTTCTCACTTCGATGATCTCATCTCTCAGTTCGGTTGATTACATTTCAATAAGTTATGGCCGTTTAAGCACGGTGTTGAAAAAGTCTCGGTAGGTACCCTTCAATAAATCCTTAAATTTTTTTGAAAAAAATTTAAAAACAGGTCAATTTTTTAATTTAATTTACTTTCTATTGATGCAAAAATTAAATTACACACGTGTTCCTTGGCTCAGTGTTGCGACATCGTCAATTATTTTTAAAGTATATAGGTACGTCCTTTATATTATAAGTCGAGTTATAAGTACCTACTGTATTTTCATATTTCCTGAGGAAATCCAGTAAGAATGGTTTTTACAGTTTCAGTTTAAAATTGGTAGTGTTTGAGTTATAACAAACGAAAACCGCTATTTTAAATTTTCAAGGCTGTTTAAACTAAAATCGCCATATTGAGATATCGGAAAACGGCTGCATGTCCCTATTTTATATTTTTATGTACTTTCCTAATATGATGTACATATACTTGAAATTTTTATACAGGGTGATGAAACTTGTCAGAGATTTCATCACCCTACAAAAGTTAGCATAAAAATCTGTATAAGCCGTTTTACGATATCGTGAGTCATTTTTAATGCGAACTTTGAAAATTGAAAATAGTGTTTTTTATTTGTTTATAACGCATAAACTACAGCTATACCTACTGAATTTAAACTGCAACCGTAAAAACCATTTTACTTTCATTTTCTTGGAAAATATGAAAATACAATAATATACAGGGATGTCCTTATAAAAATTACATCATTGAAGGGTACCGAGACTTTTTCAATACCTTGTATATTCATCCGCAGTTTAAGGTTCAGTAGATAAGGATCTTTTATAATTATTGTCGTTCAAAAAATATGGCGAAAAAAGAATTTGAAAGTTTTTTTGTTTCTTCAAATATCTTTTTGTTCAAATATCCAAAAAACCTATGGGTTTTTTGAAATCCTGAAAATCTAATGTCAAACTGAGCAGCTTTGTATACCTACTTTTAAATTTTCGGTTGATGTTAGCTAAGGTATGGTGGATTCAGTTGGTTTGAGATATTTCAGTGGCTTTACCGACTTTAAAGATTTAATAAAGATTTCCCACTTACTTACAACAACTACTCTTAGGGCGGTTTTTTCAATAGCAGTTTAAACTTGAGTTTAGTTAAACGGAGTTTAAAATTTAAACTGCGTTTAAGTTAGTTTCGGTTGTTCATGCCTACTTCAAACGAAGTTTAGCTAAACTCAGTTTAATCGACAGTTTCAAATGTGTAAAGTACCTTTATTGTAAACACTGTCACTTAAATGTCGGTTCATCATGTCATAACCGTCAAATTGACAGCAACAGCAAGTCATATTTTTCTGATCTTCTCAATGTGTTGCAGTGGTTGCAGGTGCACGTGGACTTGTTTTAATTATCTTATATTGTTTATTTTGCTTAATATGCATTAATATGGAAGGTGTATCAAAAATTACTGGCACGTTCAAGAGGAACGCCAATTTTTCAACACAAGAGGTTGAAAGGTTTGTGGACTGTGTATAGAAAAATACAAGGAAATAATAGAAAATAGAAGGACTGATGCATCCTGACTGTATTTTTCCTCAAACGAAATCGATTTAAAAAAATCCACATCGTCCCATTCCAAAAAATGATGTATTCTTGCATGATCAACTCGTGGACGTCTTTGTGGATGCAAAATTGCATGGATATTTTCATTTTCTTCATCTGAATCGACCTCAATGTATTCTTCAATATTATCCATGATAGGTATATAAATTCAGTGCTCACTTCCTTCTCAAACAGACTAATAACAATAACCAAATTCCACACCAAACAAATTCTTTTAAAAAAGTAACAAGTAAAACATTCTACTGGTGCACTTGTGCTTATAAACAACCTGGCTCTTGGATTATATTTTTATTCATAAAAATAACTTTATTGTGTAGGTTAGTTTCACGTTAAACTTAGCTTAAACCACCAAAAATCTCGGTTTAAGAATCCCGAGTTTAAACCACAGTTTAAACTACAGTTAACCTTAAACTAGCAATGAACAAGGATCATTTGTTTTTAATCTTGGTTTGATAAAACGGTTTAACGTTAAACTTGGTTTAAACTAGGATTGAAAAAACGGCCCTTAAACTGATTACCTTGAACTCATTTGTGATCTGGTCCTTCATATTATTATAGTCTGGTAATTTATCATTGCAAGATCCGTTGATTTTGAAGAACGTTAATTTCACCAGAGATTCACCACATCGTGTATATTTATATTAGTTTACCTTAAAGACAGTGCGGCACTTACGAGTTCTGTATTTGTACCTATACAGTGGCGAGATTTATAACCCCTCCCCATTCTTTAAAGTTGAAGGGTCTATCTTAAAAGATTAATGCGACTGCTTTCTTATTTATTAATTATTATCATATTGCGGGTACGATCATAAGTTGGAGTGTTAGAGTGCGGACACACGGGGCGGTTTTCGCCGAGTCGGCGGCCGAGTCGGCAGCAAACACACGAGTCGACACATAATCAAGGCGCGAAACTCAGTCAGTCGTGTGTTGCCAGATTATTACGTATTATTAAAACAGAAGAGTGTGAAGTGATTGAAATAACGGTCAAGTGCTCAGAGGGAAATTTTTTGTAATATCATTAAAAGCGGACCGAGTACATTTACAAATAACTTCATTATAGTAAAATAGAGTTTTTCTTTTTTAGTATAAGTCGAGGTATAAGTATGCCTAAAAATATGATTTCATTTATTCAAGTTTAAACAGTTTAATAATAATTATTATTATTATTACCTATTTGAATGCAAATATCTCAGTTTCGTTTTTTATTTTGTGGGAATAATCATCATCCCTCATGTCCCAAATGGGTGGTCTTGCTTGGATTTCTCTTATAAGTCTTTCCACACCTAAATTATTTACTAGAGGCATGTTTAGGTTTGGTACCTAAAATACTAAAAATACACTTTAGAAAATAACATGTCCGCCCACCCAAGCTCAGTAAAAATAATAAGATATACCTAATAATTAAGTAAAATAATAAGTTGTACAACCATGCATAGTGCTCGCAGCCAAAAAACCGCTTCTCGTGTGAACACTTTCATATAAACACCAAAGCCCAGGGTACGCTTGAAGCTATAAAACCGCGCGCGGCACATCGTCTGGACCAGCCACCGCTCGGCGCGCTTGTTGCCTGCCGCCCCGTGTGTTCAGTCTCATATAGTTTCATGAAACCATGCGCCGAGTCGGCCGCCGACTCGGCGGAAACCGCCTCGTGTGTCCGCACTCTTATGTGGAAATAATATAACAGACTTGAAGGACTTAATAATATATAAAGAAGTCACAGTGTTGAAGATTAATTGAAGAAGATATAATGAAATTTTCAATGAAAGAAGTAAATGTATACAATTTGTTAACAGTCTATGTTCAGTTCGAGGTTCAGTTGTCCTAAAAGTAATAATAATAATAATAATATTTACTCCCCCACAGGATATACTCAAATACAGCAGGGAACACAATTAAAAAAGGATAAAATGCAGCATTAATAATAAGTAATTTGATATACTGTAAACAAAACTGGGACTTTAAAAAAGTTATTGTTGTCCATCTATCTATCTAATTTTGACCTATAAAGTGATACTTTTCAAAACCGAAAATCCCATTTAACTGTAAAAAATGACTGTGAAAATATAATTAACAATAATAATTATTTTTATGTGAATTATTATTGATTTATCTAAGACCAGGCTAGTAACAAAACTAGGACAAACGGCAGTGCTCCTATACATATGGTAATTATTGTCGATTAATTAAAAAAAAATATATTTTACAGATTTTACTGAAAGTATTATTGTTGATTTAGTTTAAAACTCCTTGAAATTTTCACTTATTAGTCGCGTTTATTTCTTTCAATCACGAGCTTGTAGGAATAATAATTGGATCGCATTCGTGGTCTAATAATTAATTTGGTAGGCAGGAAACTTCAGTTATTACCTAAATTAGATAATATGGAACATGAAATACGATAGATGCACTGTCGTAATGAATCTCCTATCAAAAGGTTTAAGTGATTTATGGTTTTTGTAGATTAAAAGTTTCTTATAATAACCGTTTAATAAATTGATAAAATTGGCGTCACTTGCTTTTATATCTTCGGCTTCTTCATTGATATGCCAGTCACACCCTTCAGTAATGGAGAGAAAATTAAAATCTCATATGAGTTGTGGTTATTTAAATGCATTATTTACATGCGTTCATAAATAAATCAATTCTGTCTTCATTACCTATCGTGACAGTTTAATTTTAACAAATTTATATTTAATGATAAAAGAAGAGTATACAGAAGCTACTTGTGGAAATTATATCACGTTAGAAAATTACAATATAGGAAATAATATGATGTCTCAACCAGATACAATTAAATGCGAAGACATTTAAAATTAGAATGAAAATAAATCGTGACTCATTACTAACTGTTCTATAATCTTTCAGCAGTTTTTACTATGGTTAGTCAATTGACAGCTATTTAGCTGATCTATTGATAGATTGATGGTTAATGAAACTTTTCTGCGGGTCTATACTTATATACAGCCACAATAGATCTTTGGCCGCAGTGGAGGTGTCACACTGATCCACTCACGAAAAATCTAATTTATGTAGGTATACTTAATACTTTATACAGGGTTATATAAATTAATAAAGAAAGGGTAAGTGTTATCGTTCTACTCCGTTTGAAATCCTTCACCCTTTCTAGTTTATACATGACGACCTTGCCAGCTCTCGAAATTATTACCAAATACCTTATACATACATATTAATAAAACTGGACACTTTCACAAGACGTATCATAAATATATACCAACAAACTTTTAGGGGTGGTAAGGGGCGTCAAAAAACATTTTTTTCTCATAAAAACGTTTCAACATCGAAAACATTTTCTTTATTATAAACATAATGTCCGATTATAAACTGTTTCAATCTGCGAGTATAAAACATCAGAATTAATTCTGGAAATCTTAATTAATATTTTCTTTGTAGAAATTTGCTAATAAGGCCATTAGAAAAATTGTCCCGAATAGACCCAGCGTCCCAAATTACCACATTCTACGGTATGCATTCGTAATTTTTGGTGCCCCCCTTTTACTATATTATGTAGAAAACAATATATGTTCAGGGCCACCATTTTCAAGACTATAGCCGTATAGGGAACATGCATTGAAAACCCTTAAACTTGGAGGTTGCTGCTTTCCACTGCCCACTGCGCACTGCGCCCTAGGAGGACGAAGATGGTACCCAAAAATAGAAGAGGAAGGAATTTTGTACATCATGTAGCCAACATGAAGTACATCTTTAGAATTCCCACTAAATTCTTTTCAGTAGGTAGTTTAGAGATTGTAGTTACAACAGTTAATCCATCCAGGTTTTGCTCCAGAGCGAATAGGGTTTTGTAGTTTTAATGATCTATCTATCTAACTCTAGACTCAAAGAGTACAGGCCAGTCTAGACTAGAATAAATATGCTTTTACCTATATCTACTACTTTAAAAGAAAGATTAAAATGCACTGAAAGTTATCTAACTCGACCTGAATAACAAATTCAGCACAGAAATTCAAGGAATATGTATCAATAACTTCGTTAAAGGAAGTCATATCGTAAACTAGTCATGGCATTCTTTTCCACCTATGATACGTGTACCGATAAAATCGATAGGCATTCCTTTGATTAGATTTTATAGCTTCTCAGCAGAAATCTACCTGTACGAGGCCAGACACCGCTGGGACCGGGACTGGGACGATAAATAAAGACACGCCTACAAGACGATCTCGGCTACCAACATAAACCAGACGAGTGTTTGTTTTGCCGGCGTAAAACATAACATTAGTGTTCATCATAGGAATGACATACGCTTATTTGTAACAGTTTAGGTATTGCGGAATGCGACGTGGAGACCAATGCCATCCGCTTTTATTATAGCACTCTTGGCGAATATCCAGGGAATTTCTACTTCCTTTTTCAGATTTCTCCAAGAGAATTGTGGCCGGCAAGAATTGTGTCAGGGATAAGGTTAAAATCATTAAGGAGATTCTTCGGCAAAGCTTTGTAACAATCTGATACTTTGAACACCGTAAAAGAACTGATTTCTTTTTCCTGATTATAATATTATGTAAAGTCTGTTGATGTTCCGAAGTTTATTCTTTCTTATGTAAAATCCCAGAATCTTGATGACGTGTCAATAATTAGGTACTTTTAGTAACTAACTGAAATTGTTGACTTTTGCAAGTTTTGCGGAAAAACTTATTTTTACCCAGAATATCAGAAGATAAAATAAAATGCTCATGGAAATAGAACTACTTTTACATTCTAAATAATTGTGCTAAATAAAAAATGTATACGAGTAATACATTAAGTTTAACTAAAAATATGTCAACAAAATATTCTATTTTCGTCGCCTCATATCTCAAAGACGGTAACACGTAAAGAAAAATGTGAATATTTTAACGAGACACCTTCGACTTCGCGAACAATGATTATAGATACGTATTTTGTTTGTTTACTTCCTCAATTTTTATGATGACTCAGCCATTCAGTGACATGACAGGAGTGACACACAGCCGGTCAGTGTGAGTTCTACTAAATACCATAATGGTTTCGCATTCTACGCTTGTTCGAGAGCGTGTTTACTACGGACTGGTCAGAGGTTTCGACGACACCTCAGGGAACTATACAGGGTAAGTCATTGATATGGGAAATTTCGATTGCACCTACACCATTAAAGATATCGAAATGAACCAAAAAGTGCTGTAAATGGGAGGGTAAAGTGCAGTTTGTAAAATTATTTTCAGATACACAGGATGGCCCAATATCGCTGTACGCCATACAACTTTGTTATTTTAAATGGGACACCCTCTATATTAATACATCTTCATATTGTTTGAGAAAAGTCAAAAAGAATGGTTTGTAAAGTTGAAGTTTGTAATGAGCAATTTATGAGTTATAAACAAATGAAAATCGCGATTTTCCATTTTCAAAGCAGCTTATATTGAAAACGGCTCGAGATATGGAAAAACGGTTTACATGTTCCTATCTTAACTTTTCAAGCGGTATCCTATTGGATGGATGAAATTTTTATACAGAGTGGTAAAAAATTTGTTTATTTTCATCACCCGGTATAAAAATTTCAGCTACATGATAGGATACCAAATTAAAAATTAAGATAGGGACATGTAAACCGTTTTTCCATATCTCGAGCCGTTTTCAATATAAGCTGCTTTGAAAATGGAAAATCGCGATTTTCATTTGTTTATAACTCATAAATTGCTCATTACAAACTTCAACTTTACAAACCATTCTTTTTGACTTTTCTCAAACAATATGAAAATGTAATAATATAGAGGGTGTCCTATTTAAAATAACAAAGTTGTATGGCGTACAGCGATATTGGGCCACCTGTGTATCTGAAAATAATTTTACAAACTGCACTTTACCCTCCCATTTACAGCACTTTTTGGTTCATTTCGATATCTTCAATGGTGTAGGTGTAATCGAGCTTTCCCATATCAATGACTCACCCTGTATAAGAACCGCCGTGGCTGTCTAATAATAAGAGCTGGATCTACTCTTTCACAAAATCCTGTAATTCATAATAATTCCTGATTGTTTCGTCATCTTAATTTATTTGGTCGTTCGAAATTGAAATCTTAATCGTGATGAACTATATGCTAATTTCATTCATCGACATTTCGTTCGTCATCGCAAAACTCGTGGATTCGAAGAACAACATCCATCCCTTCCTTCCCTTAACCCGTACACGGAAGAGAGAAACAAGAAGGAAGAAAATAAACACTTGGTTACTCGTACTCGTCGAGTGAAGTCGCATTTTCGTCAGACATCCCAATTAACTCGTATCGTGAACCGCGCCTTACAACCGCGGTTTAATCGTTAAATCATATCGTGAACCTAAAATAACCACGCCTTACAACCGCGGCTTATAATCGTTAAAATTAAGTAATTAACAACCATCACAGCAGGAGACAGAAGCAGACCGAAGGTCAGTAACTATTTACTCGAATCATTTACTGTGCATATCTACCTACCTATTCCTGTTTCCTTCGGGGTTAAAAGCCCTGGTCCTTCAGCATATAATTAAAACCATTAGTTGCCCCACATTTTGGCCCTTTGCGGGATCCAAACATTTGGCCCTTCGCTTCAATCATTTTGATCTTCGACGTACCAACACTGATAATTCAGGTGATAATTCCTAATTTCTCATTGATACACCTCAATTATTTATAGTTTTGTTCAATTTTTTTTTGAGAGCCCTAAATTTTTCCATATTCATTCACAAACGGGTACCCACTCTTTAGTTTTATTTTTTGCCTTGTTTCCTTGAAAATGTTTCAAAGACCTTCCACTCATCGTTTGCAACGAAAAATTGGTCGTAAGGTGCGAGTATTTCATGCAAGAACTTCTGTCAGCAAATATAGAAACAGACAGCAGATCTTAAGTATGTAGATCTTTAATAGCGTCTATACGTTAATAACAGAAGATTCGGTAACGTTGACGTAACACTTTTGGTTTTCAAACATTATTATTTGAAAAAAAAAAATCATATGTAAAGGTCTCCGAAATCAGGGTATAGTCTGCCTTATACTCAATAAGAGCGTTTTCACACGATCTGATTTTTCGTCCGACATTTCGGACGGGGTGATTAATCCGAATACTCATATTATTTCAATATAGGTACCTATAATATTATTTACAATTGAGAATAGTTTATAAATTTTCGTTTTTTCTTTTTTTAATTTCCGAATTTCGCTACCATGACTTTGGTTTTTATCGTTGTTTAATTCAAGATATGGCGTCATCTCGAAAAGCTATAAAAACTCAAAAATTTCTAGCAGTATGTGCCTGCATGCATGATTTTGTAATCAGGCTTATTTTCAAATATAGCATTTTACAGCAGGTACCTAATTGAATATTTCAAATTTCTCCGTCTTTATAATTCTGTGGTAATTTTGTTTTGATCAGGGTTTTTTAACCTGAAGCTTTCAAAGGTCTCGAATAAAGTAATAAGCTCTCTACGAAAAAAGCCCATAATCAATTAATGTTTAAATATGTCCTTCCCCAGTCCCCTTGTAGATGTGGCGGAGGGTAACTTTGAAATTCGTTTATCTTTTATTGCAGATTCGGATTCTAACTGCAGATAAAAATACGTAGGGTTTGTCTTAACAAAAACCTAATAAAGATCTAACCCAAGTAAACCCACGATAAATTCAAAATAAAATTTTCCAACAAAATTTAAATCTTTCCATGATAATTATAAGCTACTTATTCTATGGATAGTTCTTATTCAATTCACCCTTTTGTCTACAACTTAAGAAATTATTTCTTTTAATATTTTCGTAATACAGCTGCTCTTAATTTCCCGCTTCAAATAAACGCTTTTTTCCTGTAGCCTGTAGTATTAACCAATGTTTTTACAATCCAATAAAATACATCTGCTAGAATTAATTAAAAATGCGAAAATGAATTTTACCATAAAGTTCAGATTGTATTGTGTTGCTGTTTTTAAAATAAGCGGAATCCATTCTGGCGTCAGATATCTCAGTCCTGTTTCATTCCAGTCTGTTTCTTTGGCAAATATTCAAACTGCATTTTTGGATGACTGTTAAATATCTTGTGGAGTTCATGCCGGAAAAGTCGCAAAGCTTTATGATATGTTGCTAACACTTGCATAACATAAAATTCTAATTTACGTTCAAATGCATCATTTAACTCTGATATTAATCATCACGGATTCTTGGAGTATACATTGTCCCTGCATGTGTTACATTTTCCGCCAGGATAAGCCTTATATTGCTTCTATTCTTCTTAAAGTCACATTATTTAAATTGAGCTATTTTATATGATCTATTATTACTTGAAGATTCATCAATCATGACCCCAACAGATACGGCAGAGGTTTTTTATCTTTTAAATTCAGATGAAGTTACATAGTCGATGCTCTTCTTCGTGTTACAATACTACTTATTCTGATACTAAGCTAAGACATACCTACTGGCTTTTGCTTTTTCTTTTTAAGTAGTTTTTTCTTCAATTAATTCCATTGTCCATCAGTGTGCCATATAATGATTGTTCGTAGAATTAGCCGTCAATCCTGATTACTTATATGGAGAATGGAGATCTATCTATTTAATTAATTTATAACTTAAAATTAAATTTATATAAAATTATAACGCATCGAAGGTAGCAAATGTTGTATATCATAAACGTTGGGTGGATATCACAATTTACAGATCTAAAACCTACCTATAAATCACGACATAAAAGTTCAGAAGTGGTCGGGAAGAACTCGTCTGGTTGCCATAAAAGTACAGTAGTCAGTGTCGAAAGGTGATAACAACAACAAGTGATTAGAGAACCTCTCAACACCACACGACATTCTGACAATAACATGTGGGAATATACAAGCATTCAAGGCACTAGTAGGCGCTTCTGTGATCTATGATCAACAATGTTGCAACATTCGCTAAAAAGAGGAGCAAATATAAGGAGTTTCTCTTACGGGTAATTCTTTTTGATTTATTTTTTTCGCCCACGGTAAAGACAGACGAACAAAACTCACTGTCCATTTTTTCTGCATAGTTAGATGAGGTCAAGGTATAAAAATTACGTCATACGACTGCCGCGGTGGAATTTAAAATAAGAAAATAAACTGAACTCCGAGAAGACTGACTAGGCGAAATTGGAAAGAAGAATCTCCTCTTTGAATTCTGACAACGCCGACTAGACTAATTTTTCACAGTCGTCTCTTGTTCCAATTCAAGTGGGCCGAGTTGTTATCTGCTGGACTTGTCAGGATAGAGTAATTAATAAGAATACAGGGTGTTTATCAATAGATATATCCACTTTATAAATTCTTGAAGCGATATATCATTCGACACATTCAAGATAAAAATATTTGTTCTTTTATGCTCTCCAGACATGTAGCTGTCTGGATTTATTAAAATTAAAATTACCTCTCCGATTTTAATGATTATAATCATATTAAGGATTCTTGCTATGTTAATTGATTTATTGATTTATAAGCGGAAAATAAGTGGAACAAGCTTATAACTCGGATAATATGAACGTCCACTTGACTTGCGTTGGAAAGTATTTTATTTATTTTATGAAATTATGCACCAGTTTTAAATTTATATCGTGTGAGCAAATGAAAACATAATTTAGGTAGACCCTGGAAAAAAATTTCATGTCTTAGATTAAATCCTACGATAAAATCACTGTCATTAGTTTTAAATGTCTTATTTTTCTTATTTTGTGATTTTGAGTGGTCTGGGGTGCGTTCATGAATTACACTTTGCATCATACATGAAAAACTCTGGATGCGTTAATAAAATAACCAGTTCGTTTCATTGGATAAAAATCTATAGCATCGTTCATAAATTGCCGATCACGACGCTTGAAGTGCACTCGGAGTTTTGAAGAAACACATGGGTGAATCAATTCTGTGCATAATATTAGTAAATTGCAAAAATTAGTATTAAATTTAAAAAAAGTGTGAATCTGACAGTACCATAATCTAATACTTTTGAATTATTATTTCCTTTGCTTTCTCGTTTGAATTACGTTTATAAAATGGAACAATCTGACGATATTCCGGAAACTGTAAGGCATCATACTCTGGTTGTTACACATAAACGTCAGTTTCTGTTTATGAACGCTTTCCACCTTCAGGGCCGTATTTGTGTTTTTTAAACCGTACCACCTATCTGGACTTTTTGAGGATAGTTTTTCGAAAAAAAAATTGGGCGAGCGACTGTCCGGCAAAAATTTATAAACATTATTTCCAGAAGAGTTTGCCCTCTTAAAAAATGGCCACCACTAGAGCCACAGACCTTACTTTTATCATGAGCATGAGTGCATAGTAGGAAGAAAGTTCCTAATATATGGTGTAAACATCTCTATGGATTTATTCCCATTTTCATTGGTTATGTTACTTTATTCTTGTCTGATTTTATTTTTATATCTTGTGGTGGATTCTTTCTGGTGTGTGTTATGTTAAACCCTCAGGTGCAAATACTTAATAAATGACTTTACTATAATTAATAAGTAGATAGATAATTCGATAAGTAATAGGGCCTTAAACATAAATACCTACCATTTTACAAAGGGCAAACTACAGACTAAGTAAAACTATTATTAGATATTAATCCTTTATTGCTTTGGCTTGAACATGACATTTTTACGGGGTTTGCAGTGTCAATAATCCAATAAACTTCACGGTAACTGGAACAATCTCCGAATAATTTATGTCAGCGTTATTCAAGGAATACAAAACTAACAACCTGATGCACCTCATTTCAGCAAATGTCAAAATAATTATTATTTGACAATAAAATTGGAAAACAAGAAGAAGGCAATATCAGAATGAGTTTACGATTTTACAAACCAAAATTTTCATTTTACAGTTTTACAGATCCAATCTAAGACATGAAATTTTTTTCCAAGGCCTACCTAAATTATGTTTTCATTTGCTCACACGATATTTACAAATTACTTACTTGTGATTTAGTTTTTTTACATCATAAACTAATTCAGGTCTTCATTCATATTAATAAAAAGAGAACAACAACAAAAAATATACTGACGGGAGGCAATCACTTGTAACGGATGTAGATATTGCAATTACTAATACTGGAACGATTCAATTCACAAATAGAAAAATCTAAGAACCATCTCAGGCAATTAATCTGACGTAACTCGGTAAAAAAATTTTGTTGAGTAAAATTTTTTTTATGTTATTATTTTTTGGTTTTCAGAACTTTTTTTATACCGAACGACATAAAAAACCAATATGGCGGCCATAAGAAAAACAAAAGTTGGCTACCTATGAAAACTCTGGAATCTAGTCGGTAACTACCTAGTACCTACTAAAGTTTTCCTTATTTTATTTCAGATTCTTAATAAGGTTAAAATTGTGCAACTTATCTCTAATTTAACCTATTTCGTATCTCTTATATACCGTTCCCAATATCCTAATGTTATCCCATCCTTATCTTGGAGACACTTTATATCGTATCTCTTCATATTTCAACTCATGTTTAGTTAAATCCTTATTCTTCACATGCACATAAGTTTTTCACTGTAACTTTCCTCCAACTTCCTTGATAACTCCTCGATAATTCCTCGCAATTCCTCCATACTTCCTCGTTTTACCTCCGTACTTCCTCGTACTTCTTTGCAATTCTTCAATATTTCCTCCCACGTCCACTCTCGTATTTCTTCATGTTTCGTTAAATCCCTGCTCTTCCCACATGAGTATTTCTCTGTAACTTTCCTCCAACTAATAATGATAATTCCTCGATAATTCCTCGTAATTTCTTCATATTTCCTCGTACTTCCTCCGTACTTCCTCGTACTTCTATGTAATTCCTCAATATTGCCTCTCTCGTGTACATCTACTTCTTCAGTGGTTTACCCCTCGGGTATACAATATGGTGTGGACAATAGAGTCTGTGCTTCTTTTACCCGCCAATTTGAAATTGATAAAATTCTTGAATCCCTTGTCTCGTCTCATCTTCTTGACTTTCTTGACAGAGATCCTTTCCCGCTCCCAGCTGGTTTTCTTAAAAACAGATCTACCCTGACGGCTCTTGTGGAGCTTACTTCATATCTGAGGGTTTGGAGGAAGGGATGCGCACTGTGGGCTGGCTTTTGGATCTCGCCAAGGCCTTCGACAGTGTACCACGAGTGCCTCCCTCGGAAACCCCCATTTCTTGGTTTACCAGCTACCTACAAGGAAGAACACAGGCGGTTCCGATTACTGAGTCTGATGACCGACCTGTGCGATGACCTTTTGCTCCGATCTCCGCTGGGGTGCCACAGGGTAGTGTTCTCGGTCCACTTCTTTTTCTTATCTTCATTAACGACCTGGGCCCCAAAATTAACTCCCATAATTCACTCTGTGTTAACTATGCTGATGATAGAACAATTTTTATTATTAGAATAAAACCAGGCGACCTCCCTAGTCTGATAGATGTCGTTCAACTTCCTTTGAGAAGAGCAAATTTATTGCTCAGGGTCAATAAACTAAAACTCAACTTAGACGAAACTGAGATGGTTGGTTTTCACTCTAGCCGATCACGTCTTCCCCCTTCACCCCCCATACCCACCGACAGTGCCTTGATCGAGCCGAAGGGCGTGGTGAAGTTTTTGGGCTTCCACATCGACCAGAACCTAAACTGGTCGGCTCACACAGATCATTTGTGCCGTCGTCTTGCTAGTGTCTGCTTCCTTCTCAGACGCCTTCAGCACACGTTTCCCATGAGGTTCTTCTCTATGCTTATTATGGACATTTAATCAGTCACGTGACCTATGGGCTGGCCGTCTGGGGTGGGTCATAGAGATCTCTCCGAAGGGTTTTTCTTCTTCAAAAGAGAGCGATTAGGATCCTGGCAGGCTTGTCCGTGCAGCAGTCCTGCAGAGGCCATTTCAGGCGGCTTATTGGACTTCTTACCGTGCCTGCTTTGTACGTCTTGTCTCTACTCAAACTGATCCACAAAAATCAAGATAAATTTTTATCTTTTCGATTCACCCATCACTACAGTACCAGGTTCAATTTGTTCAAACATCCTACACACCATCTGTCGTCTTCAGAAAGGACATTTACGTACGCATCTATCAAATACCTGAACCACTTCAAAATAGATCCTGCAACTGTTGGATTCTCAGCGTACATAATAACTGTTGTAATTCAAGTAGGTACAATGAAGGAATTTGTATTGTATTGTATTTCTTTGCAAATGTGTCTGTGGCTGCATGAGTTCGTTCTGGAAGCCAAATTACCAGAGTTACCAGAGGACTATGTCTTATCTTATCTATACACACTTAAGACCGATGCTCCCTCTTTTACAAAAAAAAAAATAAAATAATATTCTGCTCCTAATCTTACTCCTTATACTCTGAAGATGTCGTTTTAATGACAACGAAACACACGTAACTATTAAGACTGGTATGTTAGAAATTACAAAAATATTCCCAACTCATCGTTTGGAAATATACGGAAATACATACCATCTGGAAATCATTTACGCTTATGTATTTATAAGAGTAAAAAGTAAAACATAACGTTTAAGGAATAATTATTGTGGCTTCCGAGCTCTAAGCCTTAAAATTGATAGCTGCGCTTTAGGTGTAGCATGGGAGCATTTTGTTTAAAAATAGTGTTGTTTTATATTTTTCGTAGAAGAGATATGTATGTAAAGGCAAGAGGATGTAAGAAGTTATATCAAGGTAAATAAGCTTAGAGATATGATTTATAAGTTGATGCGCTTTTTGTTTATTTTGTGAGCCGACGAATTATGTTCATCTCTCTGAGAGTTTATTTCATCAGTCAACATTTTCTTTAGAAGTTGGGCCTGCGAACCATATCCAAAATAAACAGCTATTAAAGGAATATTGCAGGAAAAATATTCTTTAAAAACACAACCTTTTTATATTTCTCTGAATGTCTTATTTTTGAAGATAAAGCGAAATAGAAACAGAGAGAAAAGTTTCAAATTGCTTTTGGAGAGTTGGCTTTTATGAAACTGTTATTATTGATTTGAATTTATAGGTAAACTTTTCACTTAATTTGACCTATTACCTAGATACTTATAAAGAAATAAAGTCTGAGAAGTTTTTATAAAAAAATTACAATCTAATTAATTATTAATTAATTAAGTTTACTTTGATGTTGCCAGGTGAAAGGGATGTTGTAAGTTTCTGAAGTTTGATTTGATAAAGGGGTAAAGTGAAACACGACACTGATGATTACTCTATTATTTGCGATATTGCATCGAGTTGTTATTTTCCATGGCCCATGTTTCCGCATTCGCATGTGGGTTAGGCAATTTTGTACTGTACTGTTTGATAATATCTTATGTATCCTACCTATAGCAATTAAATTTAGAGTACCTACCTATGTTACTGATACTAGAATTCAAAATAATTTCCCTGGGGGGTTCCTGTGTTTTGTAGAGAGCGGGACAGGGCTTTGTATATTATGGAATCACTCGATTAGCGCTGGAGGGGGGTCGTTTAAGTGTAACCTATTCTTGAGGAATCTAAAAAGCCTAAAGCAGTATCGCGCAGGAGATTACTTACTACGTCATAATTCTTAACTTATTTATACTGCCGACTGTATAATAACCCACCAGCTACTAATCCACCTAAATGTCATAATGTTTGTTATTAGGGAGCTTTTGCATACCATAGTTGTTATGTAATCGTCAGCGATTTTCAACACTTAATTTTACTGTTTTAATGAAACAATCTCAGAGTTTTACAGTTTTCTTCACTAATAAATTGAGGTACTGACAGTGACATCTGGACCTATTCAGGGTGCCTCAGAGATGAGTGCCATAAATTTTACAGGAAATTCCTAAGTCAAAAACTGATAATCACTACACGGCATATCAAATAGGGGGGGGGGTATTAGAGGGCGACCCCCCTTAGTATCTTGCCCCCTGCTAGACATGTAGACATTTCACTCCCTGAATTGTTTACATAGTCTATCTCCAAAATATCCTGAATTAATATGTTTTTATAGTATATTTTATGTTAATCTTATATTTTTGAATCTTATATCTTTAGACCAGGGTCGATAATTTGTGAAACAAAAAAAAATATATAGTAGGATGAAATCCATTGAAAAATGAAGAGAATGTAACAAAAATGCGAGAAAAAATAAGTTACGGGCGATTTGAGGTCGGAATGTGTGAGGGGGTGAGTTTTTAAGGGTAAAATCGGTTTATCTCGATTTCCGGCAAAACTACAAATCCTATGAAAAAAAGTTAAATAGCAAAGTTGTGGGTAATAAAAAGATCTACAACTTTTGTACTTACACTTTTTATGATAACGTTAAAATTTATGTGAAAAATTCAAATAACCAAGTTTTTTATTTTTATTTTTATCTTTTACAAAAAAAAAATGTTTTTACGAAATTTGCGAAAACTTACTATTATGTACTTATTTGTGGGTAAAATAAATCCTTGATTATCTCAATCGATCACAACTTCATAATTACGTTTATTAGGTAATTGTAATACAACATTAAATTCAAATAATTGCGTGACATAAATTTTTAGAGGATGGAACAGATAGGTAACTAGGTAGTAGTCATAATAACAACAATAATAATATATTTTAAATGACGTAAACGGCGCAGCCTGCTACTCGAGGGGTGGGAGACGCGTCGTGTCTCTGACAGGATGTAAGTTCGTATGAACTTAAGTTAATTCAAGTTTCAGTACACAACATTCTTCCCTCTTTTCAAATGAGGACTATGCCCTTGATTTATGGAGAGAATCGGATAGGGGCACGTCGGCATCTCTGCGATCTGCGTGGCAGTCTTGGAGTAGAGACTACGGATGAAGCTGACTGTTCCACGCTGCTCGGTGTTGACCTTGGTGTTGAACCAGTTGATTGTAAAACAGTTTCCGACTTGGTTTGCTCAGCAACTTCGGGTGATTCAACAATTCCAAAAAATCTAACTCTTCTTGGCGGTTCTTGACCAGGTTGCTCAGTGTTGTTGTCGTGACGATCTATTGGTTGATTGGTCGAACGAATCTGGTCAACATGTCTCTTGAACTGCTTCCCTCGATAACTAACCTCATAGTGTAGGTCTCCCAGGCGTGTTACAATAGTACCTGGAACCCATTTCTCCATTCTTGGATTGCCTGAAATAAAATAAATGGACTGGTTGGGACGAAAGGAACGAAAGGTATGGTTCATCTCTGCTTGTTGCTTCTCGATGACTTTCTTATGGGCATCATCTGGAATGACCAAATTCAGTCGAGTTCGTATGTTACGACCAAGAAACAGCTGAGCTGGGGCTTGTCCCGTAGTGCTATGGGCTGCTTTCCGGTACTGGCATAAAAACTCATTGAGATTTAGCTTCAGTGTTCCTCTGGTTGTCCCCATGGCATGAAGGGCATCTTTAACTGTTTGAACATATCTTTCAGCTTGACCGTTGGTCGAAGGATGATATGGTGCAGTTAGCTTATGGTATTTTACTCCCTTCATTTGACAGAATGTTTTAAAGTCTTCGGATACAAATTGACGACCATTATCTGAGACTATGGTGACTGGCACACCATATGATGCAAATAGTTCATCCAATATAGAAACTGTAGCGGCTGTCGTCGTTGATTCCGTGACTTTGACTTCCAACCATTTGCTATACGCATCCACGATGATCAGCAGCATCATACCAGCAACAGGACCTGCGTAGTCGATGTGAATGCGTTCCCATGGTGCTTTGGGATACTCCCAATGGTGTTCACGATATTTTGGAGGTGCGTGCGCATGCGTAGCGCAGTTTGCACATGATCTAGCGGTGCGCTCTATATCAGCATCGATGCCAGGCCAAAACACAAAAGAGCGGGCTAAACTTTTCATCTTCACCATACCCAGGTGTGCTGCATGCAAGTCATTGAGGATTACTTCTCGCAGCAGTGGTGGCACTACAACTCGATGCTCAAACATTAAGCAGTTCGCAGCATAAGTATACTTGACCTCGGGAGCCTTGAAATCATGGCAAGATAAATCCTGACCTGTCTCTAACAGTCTGATGATTCTGCCTAAATGAGGATCTTTTCTTGTCTCCTTTGCAATAGTTTCTGCTTGAGTCGGTAGTTGTTTTATCTGACACAAAACAAATCTATCGAATTCGTCAAACTCTTCAGCTTCTTCTTCTCTTTGTGAGGTTGAAAGACTGATCGCATTGATCATCGATGGCAATGGTGCTCGTGAACAGTAATCAGCATTAGCGTTTGCTTTCGTTGTCTTAAACATTACATCAAAATCAAAATGAGCCAGATAATCGGCGTAGTTTGCCATGCGGCTGATACACAATACTGGCAGCGATTTCTCAGGATGAAGGATCTGCGTCAGTGGTTTGTGATCGGTTATCAGCGTAAAATGACGTGCATATAAGTAATAAAAGAATTTCTGTACTGACCAAACTATAGCTAGTGCTTCCTTGTCGATTTGAGGATAGCGTTGTTCAGTTGCTGACATTGTTCGGCTGGCGTAAGCGATTGGTCGCTCTTGACCGTTACTAAGCCGATGTGAGAGGACAGCACCTAGACCCGTCTTGCTCGCATCTGTTGCTAACAGCAATGGCAGCGAAGGATCATACGGCATGAGCACTTGCGGTGATGTAAGCGCCTCCTTGATGTCCAGATAAGCTTTTTCACCAGCAGGAGTCCAAGTAAATGGCTCGATGAGTAGCATGTCCCGGAGTGGACGGATTCTGGTCGAAAGCTCGTTAATAAAGGACGTATAGTAGGTCGCCTTACCCAGGAATAACTGAAGTTCCTCAGGAGTGCTTGGTTTTGGTGCATTTCGTACGGCCTCGATGTGTGAATCTGATTTGTGTATGCCCTCGGCATCTATTCTGTGCCCTAATGCTTCGAGAACAGGAACGGCAAAAACACATTTCGCTCTGTTGAGTTTCAGTCCACAACTGCTAAGACGTTCCAACGTCGAACCCAGCGCCTGGAGAAGACTATTGAATCCATTTGCGAATACAATTATGTCGTCGAAGAAACTGATCACATTTGGCAGATTCTGCAGGACGGTCTCCATACGGCGTTGCCAGATTGCTGGAATATTTGCTGCACCGTAGACGGCTCGTGTAGGACGAATAAGGCCATGTGTTGGTGTGTTGAGAGTCAAAGCATGACTGAATTCTTCATCTACTTCTAAATGTGTGTAAGCATCTGTGACATCTAGATGACAGAATAGACTAGAACCTCTCATCTTATTAAACAGGTCCTCAGGCTTCGGAATTGGATGTTCATCCACAATAATTCTTGGATTGAGGGTTGGCTTATAGTTGCCCGTAATCCGAAGTTTACCATTCTTCTTAGCTACTACATGCGTGGTTGACGCCCATTCTGAGTATTCCACTCTCTTGTAGAAACCTGATGTTACTTTTGCATCAATTTCTCGTGCATAAGCGTCACGAAGAGCTTGAGGTATATTTCGTGCTCTGGAAAACACTGGTGAGACATCCGGTTTGAGATGCATCTTCACAGGTGGACCTTTTAACTTGCCGGGAACGGTAGAGAAGATATCGTCGTAATGTGCCAGGAGATGATTTAGCTGTTTTTCTTGTTCAGTAGTGAGGCATTTTCCTGATGTTGACAGTTTATTGACCTTGTTGTCCTTGGAAAAGACTTTAGCGAAGTCCAGCTCTTGAACAAACTCTGTGATCCAATCACGACCAAACAGCGTGTCGTATTCTCCTTTGACCACGTACAGATTGAGCTTCCTTGATGTAGCTCCAATCGTGGCAGTGACTGATGCTCGGCCTATGCATTCTACAGCGTGTCCGGTGTAGCTAATCAGTCGTCGATCTGACTTTTTCAAGCACAAATTTGAATTGATCTTACTCCAATTAGTGGCACTAATTGTTGAAACTGGTGCTCCTGAGTCTAGTTCCATGTTGACTGTAGACCCATTTATATGCACAGCAATAATGTATGGATCTGTAGACTTCAATGAATTGATGACGTAGACTTTGTTGACATCGTCTTCAAAGTTGACTGGTTCCGTCGATAATTCTGCATTTGCGACTTTGTTTGTTGTCTGCGATCTCTTCCTACACACTTTTGAAATATGTCCTACCTTCTTGCAGTGGTGGCATTTGGCGTCACGAAATTTGCAGTTGCTACGGCTATGTGGACCTCCACACCCTTGACAAGCTTGACTGGGATTTTCGCCTTGACGCGTTGCGGAACTTCTGTACGCTCTATCTCGACCTCGTGAAGTAGATCTGTCTCTCTTCCTCTGCTTGGTTGTGTCCTTGTATCGAGGTTGACTGTAACCCAATTTATTTGTTTGAAGGGCTGACTCTGGCGTGACTGACGTTTTCACCTCCATTGCTGTATTATGCGTCGCTTCAAGAGCATGTGCAATATCATATGCTTCCTTAAAACTTGACGGTTTCTTAGAAATGATTTCGTCGCACATCTCTTGCGATGCCAACCCAGATAACAATTGCTCGATTAGCATGCGGTCTAAAAAATTCTCATATTCACAATAAGTAGCAGCCTGTTTCAGTCTTAAAGCAAATTTTGAAACAGTCTCACCTGAATGTTGCATTATTCTACGAAACTTGATGCTTTCGGCGTATTTGTTTCTCGTAGAATCATAATGATCGATCAGAGTTGTGCGAATCTCTTCATAGGTTAATCCAGCAGGATCTCTAGGACTGATAAGGAATTTTAAAGCGTCATTTAATTCTGAACCCATGTACACACGAGCATAATTGGCATGCTGCACTTCAGGTACTCTGCTTAGTTCGAGAGCCCAGGAAAAACGTTTGAAATAATCTGCAATACTCGTTGTATCAGAGGAGCGGTACTCACTAATTGCAAATGGCGGTGCACGTAATTGTGTTCCGGCAGCACCCGGCATTGCGGCATGCTCTGATTGACCGGCCGTCTCATTTACGGAAGTCTGTATGGCTTGTGCTAGCAAACTGGAGATAGCTTGTAGAAGCTCGGCAGGCACTTGCTGAGTAGACATAACACGTTTTTTACGAACCAGATTTTGCGTTTGAAACAGTTCAGTGAGAATCTAAATTGTCCAACTTTTATGAACTCGACTCACGTTCGATTCGAATCAGGAAGTTTCTTTTTTGACACCAACTTCTGACACCATTTTATTATGTACTTATTTGTGGGTAAAATAAATCCTTGATTATCTCAATCGATCACAACTTCATAATTACGTTTATTAGGTAATTGTAATACAACATTAAATTCAAATAATTGCGTGACATAAATTTTAGAGGATGGATCAGATTCGTAACTAGGTAGTAGTCATAATAACAACAATAATAATATATTTTAAATGACGTAAACGGCGCAGCCTGCTACTCGAGGGGTGGGAGACGCGTCGTGTCTCTGACAGGATGTAAGTTCGTATGAACTTAAGTTAATTCAAGTTTCAGTACACAACACTTACTTTTTTATGTACCAAACACTGTAATTGTTTGGATTTGAAATGTTTATTTTTTCACCTTATTTTGATTTAATATAGAAAAAGCACCTTAATTTTCAATCGAAAATTCTCGTGTCAAAATATCTGCTTTTTTAAAAAAGTTGGTGGGATTTTGTTCTTTGAAACCTCTACTTTTTGATAGTGTAATAAAAATATGTATACATTACTATGGTAAAGGTTCTCAGAAAATGCAAACAACGAATAATACTCGAATCCACTCGACTCGGTCATCAGCACGATTCTTCCTGAAAACCGCGTGAATCAATAATCATCGCTAAAATCCAGATATTTCGCATTTTCGCCATTGTTCTTTATTCGGTTAAATATAGGATTTATTTATTATCTTTTTATATAACATAGGATTTGTAGTTTTGCGGGAAATCGAGATTAACGGATTTTTACCCTTAAAAACTCACCCCCTCCCACTTTCCGACCTCAAATCGCCCGTAATTTATTTTTCCTTTCATTTTTGTTATATTCTCTTCCTTTTTCAATGGGTTTCATTCTACTATTTTTTTTTTCACTTTTTACCTTTTTTAAAGGCTTCAGCACTGGTCTACTTATATTTTTTTAATTTTGTAATTTTTAATATTAATAAATTTTATTTTATATTTTAATATCTTTAAAACGATGCATTTTAAGGACATCGGTATACAGGGTTATTGGTAACTGGATATATTCCTTTGGTAATCTGATAAAAACAAGAGGTAAGGAGTAAATTAACACTAACATGCACTATACAAAACTCAATAGATTTTAAGATTTTTTTACATTTTTTTGATAGCGTGTGGTACAAGTATTCTAGCAAAAAAATACAAAAAGTTAAAAGTATATTTTTTGAAAATTACATTTCAAGATATGTAAATCTATTTTTTTTTAATTAAAATCGAAATATCTCAAAATCCATTGAGTTTTGTATAGTCATGTTAAGGTTAATTACTCCTTACCGTTTGTTTGATCAGATCACCAAAGGAAAGTATCCACTTACCATAGTAACCCTGTATAAGAACATTTTGACTTATTTTCGTACAAAAAATCTCATGTATAATAATATGGCACTCGTTTCTGAGACACCCAGTATATCTTTTAAAAATATCGAAAATTACCTCATTGACTTATAAATGTTTTAGCTGTAAGATTAATTACACGGGGCAAATGTTCAAAATATGTACCTATGGATCATTGTGTTTGTGTTTGATATAATGCGATTTGATGCGTTTGAAAAGTGCGATGACGAATCTCAATCAAAATTATGATCCTTAACTACAGTTACTCTTCTCTGTACAGGATGGTCCATCACTTATGTCCAATCCCGAAATAGAGGTTAATTCTGAAGATAAAAAATTGAAACTTTGAGGACTCGTTCGGGCGTTAGCGGTAAAAAACTGATTACTGATTAGTTTTTCTTCAATACATCAGTAGAAATCGAATAATAAAATCAAAATCGCTGAAAAAAAAATGAAAAAAAAAACTAATTATTACAAGCCTTTAATTAAATAAAATACATAATTTATGAAAATGACAAGTGGAATCATTAATATATGGTAGTAGTAAAAGTGACCAATAATCTGACGGGGGTAGGTATAGCATAAGTCCCAAGTAAACATCTTAAGTAAAAAGTCATAAAAGAATCCCATTCGAGTTTAATGGCATACTGCATTGGGGACTGTTTACTGATAGTGCTTAAGGATTTATGGTAGGTAACTATCCTCATGAGATTATTGGTCACTTTTATTACTACCATATATCAATCATTCCACCTTTCATTTTCATATTTTAAGTATTTTATTTAATTAAAGGTTTGTAATTCGTTTTTTGATATCTCTTTTTAGCGATTTTGATTTTATTAATCAATTTCTATTGATATATTGAAGAAAAATCGTTTTTTCGGCCACTTTACTACCAAATCACAGTTTTTTTTACCGTTAATGGCCGGACGAAAAAAAAAGTTAGTTAAAGTGATTATGCCATTCTTTGATCCCATATTAATTACACGAATGCTCAAAGTTTCAAATTTTTATCTTTAAAATTAACCATGTATTTGGGGGTGGACATAAGTGATGGACCACCCTGTACAGTTGCTATAGCTTTAAAAGCGATTTCCTGATTCTAATTTTTACGATTTATGGAAGCTGTTGCTTGCTTTGTCAGATTTTTAAGTGACTGAAACACAGTACCATTCTTGGTACCATCAGTAAAAAAATTTCGCTTAGATTTTCTAGCACTGAAAACTGAAGTAAATAGTGCCCACGCTTTTAACTATCTTGTCTTTAATAGATGCATTTGTAGTGACTTCAAGCTTCAAGGTTGGCTAAGGTGTAATATTAAAATTATATTTGTAGCATAAGTGGTGTGGTATGAGAATCGTAAATGTATTTTGCATGTATTTTTGTGATTGTTTTTTATATAGAGTGACTGTTGGGAATAAAGTAGCTCAGTGAAGTTGGCACCCCTAAGCACGAATAAAAAAAAGCAAACGACATTCGTTTGTCCACAACTTGACCACGTTTGTTCAACCCAAAATTTTCGTTTCTCCACTCTTCAAAAAAAAAGTTTTGTCATAATTTAACATCAGCATCTCCGTGAACATTGTTCATTAATTTTCAACCGAGATACACGATTGTCCACCATTTGTCGACGTCTGTCCACCCGAAATTTTCGTTCGCCCCCCCCCCCCCCCCTTCAAAGAAAAGAAAGAAAAGTGGTGACCAAATTAAAAAGAAATTTCTGCAGCACCAAATGCGAGTTTTTATCAAATCCGACGGCATTCGTTTGCATATCCACGTTTGTCCAAACAGAATTTTCGTTTTTCTAAAAAAAGTTAACAGTCACGGGCATTCCCGGTCAAGTCCCGTAACTCTTTTGTTAATTGTGGACCAACGAATGTCGTTTGCATTTGATAAAAATTTGCACGTAGGGGTGCCAACTTCATTGAGCTGAATAAAATAGTTGTTACTACTATAACTATTATTATTATTATTATCAATTTTTTTTTGTATAAAATATGTTTCATATTTAGAAGTAAACACAAATTTCTGTAATAGACACATTAGAAGGATTTTCACGCTCTACACATTTCACATTTCTTAATAAGCTTGGGAAAAGTTATAAGCTAGCTTACCCCCCCCCACTCCCCAAAATCAAGATCGCGGTAAACCACAGGGGTTGGAGGTAAAAATTTTGGAAATTTCATTTATGATTTCATGAACTTATTTTATGATCCTCTAACAACCCCCAACATATCAGCTTGTTCCAGAAAATTTCGATCTTAAAAGGTAATTTTACCATATTTCCTCGTATGTCAGCAAGTTGAATCTATAGGTAATAGTGGTTCATATTTCGAAGGTAATATAAAGTTATTAAATGGATGTTATTAAATAACAGAACTTACCACCAGCAAGAATGTATAGCGTGCGCGATACTTTAAAGAAAGAAATTCATAAAAAAAATGTCAGAAAGTTTATTTGTATGTATTAGGTACCGGCGAAGACAACAATAAAAACAAGATTCTGATTTTTTGGAATAATTTATGTGGTGTCATTGAAAATGGCCTTCAAATTTTGAACAAATAAGTGTGCGGCAAAAAACTTTCTGTAAGGAGTTATGACACTATAGAATCGGGGACACATTCCTCTTTTCCATTTACGATACTGGATGGGTTAATTTTATTTTTAACCTCATTGACAAGCGCTCATGGAGTTGTAATTTCTCATGAATTATGCAGACATGCGTTAAAGTTAAAATGAAATTCCATAAGCACAACGGCAATAACTTGACTAGTTTATAAAGTCGTCTCGTCTCCGCATGGGCAAATACGGAGAGCAATTGAATTCAACTAAAAATAGTAAATTGATTATTACTATTACTTGAGCTTGAACGTTTAGTACTGTTTACTTTTGTTAAGTGGTTCTATTGGGTGTTATTTTCCTCGCTGTTTTATTTTCAATGGACGGAAATGTTTTTGTTGTGCCACCTACCTAATAATTTACCATATACATAGTCAAATTATCTAAGCAGTGGTATGACTTAAAAGTGGAGAGAAATCTGGAAAATGTTAAAGTTACACTTATTTACTTATATTCATAAATAGGGATGCTCCAGTTACCGTCTGAACTAAGAGGAGACAAGACAACCTCATAAACCTAAATTCTAAAGTTGAGGTTTAGACTCATTGGATACGTGGCTGGATAGAAGACCAACCCTACCGGACTTGACCTTGCACCTGGCGCATCCCGTAACCTACTGTGTTATATTAGGTGTTGGAACCAAAATGGGAACCAAAGTAATTAAAACAACGACATGTGAGGGATTCCCAGAAAGAGATACCCCGGAGGCCTACAAGGGCTCGTCCACCAAGGTCGCACCACGCCAGAACCCATGCAAGTTGAAACTCACAGTTTTACTGCGGAACAGGGAAGGGCAGCATCAGTAGCATAATAATTTGTGGCACATTGGAAGTTTTTGTGGGCCAACTTTATATACCAAGAATTTGCGGTGGCGCTATGCACTTTGATCATTTAATAAATGAATCTTGTACAGAATATTCAATATTAGACTCATTTTGTACTAAAGATTGTTTTTACCTTCGTGATTACTTCTTATAGCCTAGATGCGCGAACATTTGCCATCGAACATTCCCGCAGAGATAAAGAAGTTAAATTCTTAACAAAAACATACAAGAGACTCCAGCTTGGAGCGATGGAAATCAATTCCAGTTTAATGCTGAGAAAACTCATACTGTAATTCTCTTCGAAAAGGTGAACGTTGTAGACCATGCACCCTTCGGCTCAATCTCTTCGGCTAATGCTCAAATCTGACCACCCTTTGGAGTACTGTTCATATTTTTGGAGCTCAGTTTCTAAAAATACTTTGAAATTATTTTACTGTGACTCCATACAGAAAAGAGCCATCCACTTGAACGTGGACTAGGCTTAGACTAAAAATTTAGATAGTCTTGAAAATCGAAAAAAAAGTAGCTGACCTGAGGCTGTTTCACAGGTATTTTTAATCCCAGTTCGAACAAGGAAGGTGAGAAATACAAGTCAAGCCGCAATAACCCACCCATATCAGGCTCAGCTCGTGACTTCTCATCGCACCTTATTTCAGTTACTTCAGAATTGATGCATAGAACCGCATCACTTTGAAACAACATTCTAAGAGGGCTGGGTTTCCTGAGGAATACAACCTGTTCAAATTCAATGTGAATTTCGTTATCTTCGCTCATGTACCCGCTTTCAGAGTGTCAGAGATTCCCCTGCAGTGCGCACACAAAGTATGCTGACGACAACGAAAAACTCTTCTATTTAATGCGGTTTGGTACGAAAAATTCTTCCTTCGGTGCAGAAGGAAATAGTAAATTGTATTAAAATCTGTATTTTGTCAGGAGTTTCCACGGTAGAATTTCAGTTAAGCCACTGCTCGATGTCTGTGTAGATGACTCTGAATAAGAAAGCTGAAAAACTGAAATCATCATTTGAAATGCATGTCTACGTTCCTACGTACTACATTTCGATTCAAATTATTTAAATTACTTTCCAAGGAAATAAAACTTATATCTTATGGATTTCGCCGTCTGGTTTCATTAATTTTATTCGAAAAGAGCACAAACTGGTTGCAATTTAACATGTGATTTAGAAATGCAGCTGGCTATCTTACCAATTATAAGAAATATAAAAATCGTATTTACATGTAATATATTAATAATTTTTTTAGTGTTGCACATATTAAAATAATATCTGTAAAATATATGGAGGTGAAAAAAGTAGTTGAAATCGATTATGCAAATTTTATAGTTTATTAAAAAGGAATACCTTTCGACTTTAATGTACCAATCATTATGCCTGTAGACACCTAACAGGACATTTAAAAATTTAACCAAATTGATAATGTATGAATTTCAACTACTTAATTTTATTTTATTTTGTACTGCTTTTGTTATTATGTACATATTTAGTATTTACTCTCCATGAGTTGCCTGTTCAATGTTTCCATAGTGCAGACTTTTTTACCACGTTTCACCAAATCGCTTTCTTGTCTGTCTGTCTGTTTTGTCCAATCTTGTGATCGATTTTACAAACTTCCCAAAAAGCTAAAGACTTGAAAGTTTCAGAACTGGATGACAAAGCAATAGGTACTAACTTTCTTGCCTCTTTGTTTGTCTGTTCGGGAAACTTTTAGGAAAATCTCGAGCGTCATTGAGTAAGCGCGTGGGCGGAGCCAGCTATAGACGTGGTAAGAACGTGCGGTCAACGTGAGAGGGCATATTATAAAATTAAAAATAAACACAACGTAGGATCTTTATGAGTGTTCCTATTTGATAGACGATCAAGTTTAAATTCATGGTTTAAGAAACATTCGTCCATTGTTTGTGCCTTTCAGGGAGGGAAATTTAATGTTTCAGGACGTATCGATTCCTAACATAAAATTCTCCTTATTTTTATATATACATATATATTTTTAAAGAGGGAACATCGGTACTGACAATGTAGGTAATATGTTGGTAAATGTAGGTAAAATAGCTTTATCCACGAACACAACACCCAAGGCACGAGTGGGTTTCGATTTCGAACCCATGCGGTGACAGCGCCAACGAATTAGTAGACTGCTCTTCTAATCCACTGAGCTACCGACCGCTCCATTTTTTAATTTTAAATTCTCTATTGAGAAAACATTTTTTCAGTAATTATCAAGGAGGTACCTACACCTACACTTTAAATGACGTTACGGTTATAGTCGAAACAATACATTTGGGTAAGGGGTACTACACAGGAGTAATAACACAGGGGTGTATTAATCCTTAATGCGACACACTGTATAATAAAAAATTGTTGAGGGTTGAGTTTACGTCCCATGCAGGGCTTATCTATACAGTTAAGACCAATGTTCCACGTTCAAAAAAAAAAAAAAGAATGAGAAAGCACAATAGACTCGAATGAGAATGTCCTGCTATCAATAAGATGGGATATGGACCTCCTAATTACTTAAGACTGGCCTTCAAGATTATCAGATCTGACCCCACGAGTTTTCTTTTATTGGGATGTTTATAAACTGTGGTCTGTCTCGTAGATTGCCAATGAGGAATTGAGGAATTACTAAGGTAAACAATGTAATCTCTTAAAACTATAAACATGACAAATAAATTCTCTTAACAGTAACTGAATTGGGATAGAACTATAAAGACTTACAGAGGTTTACCTTTATTGAATAAAAAATGGTACTTTATTAAAAAATCAGAATACGTTTATTTATTTCTCTGACATCATGGGTACTTACCCATGCTATCTACTTTTCTGATGTTTAAAGTGAAATATTTACCTACACTAATAGTCCCATCGATCCGTATAAGTGCGGATTTTGGTGAAATGCTGGCTAACTGCCTTAGTGACCGACCAAAAAGACTTCGAACCGTTGGGGCAGGAGAGAAGTTTATTCCTGATTCTCTGATGGTTTTGAGCTTCCTTACTTTGGTCTACTGTTTGTTTGTGCCATCGAAGCTCTTCGCCACTGCTTAAAAGCAATATGTTTGGATTCGACAGCTTCCTTGCATCTTTTACTGAATCAAGGTTTGCAATTTGATGGCAATTTTTTTTTTGAAAAAGGAACGTAGGCTTCCATTCCAGTTAAGATGACTTGAGCAACTGAAATGGATCGCACCTAGGTAGGATGATGAGGAAAATATTTCCTTCGCCGTCATTAAATCAGCCCAAATCGAAAAAGCAAACAGTGCAAGAATTAGGTACGTAAATACCTAAAGGTAAAATTGTTAGGAAATCAAATACAGCTACGCGCCGTTACATCAATAGAAACGATTCCTGCCAGCATATTAAATATTCAGAAAAATAGAATCGCTCTAGCTGTTCACATTCCAGCACTTCGGGCGAGCGGCCACGGCGAGGGAAAAACGTTGCCAGATGCCTCTATGAATACACCCCGCGCCGATTGAAAGGTTGAGCTGACCTAGATACAGACCGCCGGGTGGAAGATTTTGTGGAATCATGAATTAGACAATAACTCCATGAAAAGACAATGGTAACTCGTTAGGTATTACCATCTACGATAATGAAAATGACACCAATCGATAAAACGAATAAATAAATGACAACAGCCGAAAATTCGCTGCGGTCCCGAAACTACAAGTAGGTGAAAATGCAAAATGAAGGTGGAACCGGTGTAATTATCCTAGATAGGAACAATGGAAAGGTACAGAACGCGTTGACCGATTTGAAGGAAAATTTAGGTAGTTCAGGTTTAGGACAATTCGGTAAGGTAGCCGCGAGGTCAAATCGCGGGAAATACATAGGGAAATATGGTCAGAAATAAATCACGGTATAGGGCAGTGCCAATAAGGTGCATTGTTGCGTGGTGTTTAGAAAGCGGGCGACTGCTTCTATAAAAGCAGACGTCCTACCGAAGCTCCAAGCAGATGAGATCAGCTTTCGAGCAGGTCAAGTCTGACTTCATAACCCTTTGGACGTAAACCCGACGAGAAGGCGTATAGCGAACTCTCGGTCGCCCAATCCTTATCTAAACCAAACCCTTTGGACCCGTTACACAACTTCCTTAGCACAAACAGATGGATCATCAGAGCCGAAACTAATGCTCCTTCATGGGAAAGCTCGATAGTCTTCCCTGAGTTCTTCCCAATCTGGCCGATCTATAAAATTTGAGGATTCGTAGTCAAAAAGAGATCCAGAGGCTAGCGAAGTCTCCCTCGCAATCGGGAATGCGGATGGTTCGTCAACGAGCTGGGAAGGCCACAGTTGATAGCAAAGGCTTCAGCTTCAGGTCCTTTTTCGTCATTGAAATTAACGTGTTAAGCCAGTTTGTGTTGTGTATGTTTGTGTCTTCCAAGATTGCTATCTCGTCTTTAGGATAATTATTTATCTGTGAAAATAAACAGTATTTGCCAGGGACAAAAACTCCAAGTCTTCTTCACGTTGGTACAGATGTCACTTCTGAGAAAAAGTCCAATGCCGAAGTTAAGTCTAAATCGGGAGTAAAAGTCGTATCCTAGGTAAAGGTAATTAACTGTGTTTGATGACGCCTGGACTTTTGTTTCACACAGTGCTAGAATGTGAGGTTTATTTGCCTGCGGTTTATTCTCCAAATGTGTTACGTCATGGAAAAGGCAATACCAATACTTATTGCTTTAATAAGAAAAGTCAAAGTTGATGATGATTTATTAATCGAAACGTGGAAATTGAAATCAGACTAAACGCCCGGTCAGATTCTACATAACTTCAAGAAGGCTTTGGGTTAAAGAAATAATAAAAAAAAAATATCAAAGTTGTGAGGGGAATAGAAAAAGAAAAGACCGTTTGACGAGTGGTTTCAGCTAAATTCTAAAATTATCTGCAACTTTCCCCATTTGAGGGTTCTCATGTCTCCTACGGCAGCCGAGGACCGATTACATAAAGCACCAATCCGGGCCACTAGTCGGAGCAAAGTAAAAAATCAAAGGATAGTGGCAATAAATTTACATTCAGTTCTTACTTACAGGTACCTATATGTGTTATAAATACGGGTCCATGATTGAAAAATAAAATTTATAATATATTATATTTTGTTGAATAAAAGTAAATAATATTTAATTTACCTGTATCTGCGTCTCGATCTGTAGAAGTATATATGGAGTTGAATAATAAAAATGCCACTGCCGTAGTCTATAAAATTATTTTCGTTAAGCCATCCCATCAGGTCATAAAATTACAAGAGAAGTAAATATCACACGCAACTGTTTACCGTAATTTCGATGTAAACATAAATTGCGCAACGATGTTCTAAAAACTAATTTTGTCACCTACCTACCTTAAAAATTTCAACTTGTACTTATATAAACGAATATAAAACCTATAAGACAATAATAATAAGAATAAGTTAAGTATTTAAGTATACAGAGAGGTTCATAAAAAAGTTCACCAACCCTGTAACGTTACCTTGGTAACCAACTTTAACTTTTTAATTTTATTTGAAAAAATCAAAAGCCCTAGCCGGTTTTGAACCATTAAAGATGTTTCAGGACAAGAAACTTAACGCAAATCTACACAAATTCTTCAGCTCGCAATTCCATCCCGATTTACTAATTTCTGCTTAGGTAGGTAATGGGATTTTATTAAACCGGCCTTGAAATTATAAACTCTTAGAATATAGCAACGACATCGTAACACGCGAACTGTCCCTGTTAATTGATAATTATTATCAGCGATCCTCAGAAGACTAATATTAGAATTAATAGAGTACCCATTAAGTTACGAGGCGCACAAAAGCTTCAAAAATTCCATCCCCATTAAAAAGCTTTTCGCCATTTTATTACTTTCCTCAATAGAGTCTTTAATGCACTCCTTCAGGCTCGCCACACATTTAGCGTGAAATACTTTTAATGCGTCAAGAATAATTAAGGGAAGTAATGTTCCCAAGCTTTAAGATCAGCTTTTTGTACAACTAAGTTGATTTAATTTTGTTTTAAGAAATAGTTAAAAAAGTTCCCTAAATGAATGACTACCCTGAATTTGGACTTACACTGTATGTCCAAGATAAGTATGGGTTTAACATTGGGATATTGGAAATGGTAGGAGTTATTTTGTTTAAATTGAGAAAAAGTTACACAATTTAAGTACCTGGTGAAGTTTTTAAATCTTTTACCAATTTCGTTTTTTTTTTTCTAAAAATGTAATTTTCACGAAATCAGTTTTTATTTTCTTCTGGCGATATTCCCACCACTTTCAATACGTTGGTAAATTCCCAATATCCAAACGTACTCCCATCCTTTCACATCCAGAGTTTTATAGCGGAAAACCTTTTAAATAAGTTCTAAGTTCTGAGTTCTAAGTTTATTTGGTCTCGATTCAGGTTTTAAGATTGAACAACCGTGAATCTCAAATGATTCTGAAATGCCAAAAATGTGCTGTTTAATAATTATTGTATTCATGAAGCTTGTTGGTTTTATGGTGATTAAAAAAATACTCAGACCTTTTTTTAGGATCCATATTCAATTTGATTGGTAAATTAAATTACATACGTACTTAATTATCTAGATGTGCGTGGAGGAAATCCAATTTTTGGAAGTTTTTGTCAATTTTTATTTTATTAAAATTAGTTTGAGAATATTAAAAAAAAAACACAACGTAGGGTAAATTTCAGTTTAGTCCTAAAATTATTGTGAACTGTAATCAAGAGCAGCGTCGTAATTTCATCAACTTTGAGGGATCCTAAACTTTTATAAAACCAGTCTCGATTTGAAAATTTTTGTAAAATATTTTCGAAACTTACCTACATTTATTAATATCAAGACTTGATTCTTTCTCTCTTATGCTATTCTATAAAAGCATATGAAAGATTTGATCGTACACGTACACTAGGAGAAACCACCTACATATTTTATTTACACGCTTGAAGAGTTTTACTATAGATCAGAGGTCCCCAAACTTTCTTGTGTCGTATACCACTTGTCATGATTTACAATTTTGGGTAGACCCCCTGGGTGGCGGATCAAAGATTTTATCATACTGGGCGTTTTGAATTTTAACATTCAGGTTAAACTCGTAGCATTTGATTAACTAGAAGGGCTCACAAAAAAAGGATGTTTATAAAAGTGGAAGAGGGTTCGGGTTTTTCCGGTCCTCAAAGTCACGCAATTTCTCAGCACTCAAAAATTTACTCGTATCATGAAATTATATATCCACGTGTGGTCTTTGGAATTTATTGCAAAGACATAGTGCATGGTTGGATTGGCCATAGTTATACTTAACTTGTCAATAAAAACGACAATTTGGGTCCAAGGAGTATAACTCAAAATACTGATGATGATGAAATAAATGATATTGTATTTTTAAAATCCATTAATAATCGATTCATGCCCGTATTCACAAACGATAATTTCCTAAATAATTACGTAATCAATTATCCCCATCTCATTCTATTGCAAAAAAACTGCATATCTCCATCTCACTCATTTAATTAATTACGTAATTATTTAGGAAATTATCGTTTGTGAATACGGGCATCAGTCTCACCACAGCCGTTTGGTAAAACGACTGCGCTAAGCCTATGCCTATTTTTTTCTAATTTATATCTACATATTCCGCAATACTTCCGTTATTATTATTATTTTTGTTTGTTTGTAGTGGGAGTAGATAATAGATATATTGCAATAATTATTATTATACATAAATGTTTCAACAGCAACACTGGAACGCACATATTCCACGCTCAAAAGAATCAAGTTATAGTTGCTGGCTAGGTACACAATCGGCCAAGAACTTTGAATGAACTAGATCATGGAGGGATAGAATCCACAAGAACTCCCAAATTATAAATTGGGACAAGAAGTTTTATTAGCGGCGGAAGAAAATAAATTAGTATTCTCGAATCGTAAACTATTTAGGAATAGCAAAGTCTGCGACATGGCAGTCCTTTTGAACAACAAAATTTTATCCTTGGCACGTTCAACGTATCCAGGCACTTCCAATTTCCTGAACAGATTATACGAGGATATACCAAGTCCGGTTTTCCAAATTATTGATTGTTTCAATAATGTAAATGTTATTCGATGCTTTCAAAATATCGTAATGTTTACGAATGAAACTTGAATCTTGAATCATTGAGGCATGTTTACTCTGTGAGTATCAATTTCTTTCCATTTCGAGGCTTAATAGGTAGAAAAAAATTGAATGGAGGTATTTTTTCAAAAAAATCTGTTTCAGCTGCAGATTATGTTCTGGTATTACAGATACGGATAAAAACAGAGAACACTTGTGACACTGTGATTTTTATTGAGGTGGTATGTTATTATGTATGCCTCCCTATTTCTTATTAAAAATAAGACCTCATCTAAAATAGTGATGTATTATGTATTGCAAAATGGAGGGAGCTAAAAAATTTTTATATGTTCAAATATAAACAATTGCGGGGATTATAATTATTAATAGTTGATCAGAAAAATCAGAACTAAAAATGACTGAATTATTATTTCAAGGACGTTTTATTGCTAGTAAATTATAATTTCAGCTCTTTAAACTTTGCTAATTATAATGATTAATAACACCTACTTAATTCAAGGATTTAAACGAGACAAAAGTATATGGTGTTCATGTACCCATTATCGTAATAAATTTAAAAGCTTTTCTATGTTTCAAAGAAAAAGCACTGAAAAGAAAAATTGCGTTTTACTTAACAGCTTATTATCTTATTAAGTAATGAAGATAAATTAGTGTGAAACTATGAAATTGATTATGTTATGAGAGAACTAGCAGATTAAAATGGAGGTAATTATTTTTATGGCTTCGCCGAGTTCATTATTTCGCTCTGAATTCATTTCACGACTTTACAAGTCTCTACACTGCACACGCCGGCCGAATCAATTGACGGCATCCGACAAGAAAGAGGATAATTTTATAGCACGCCAAAATGGCTAGAGATGAGACCTGAATTTTTATTTGCCGCACGCAACTTTTTTATGGCCGAGATTATTATACTCCAATAAAATTCTGCACCGTGATTCAAACGATTTTGTAAGCTGCTCCTCCGCAATTTATAAGTTTACATATTTCTTCACTACATAAATAATAAATTATCCTTTTTTTATAGACATGCAAGGAAGATTTAAAATGAACCTTAATAATTTTAGGTATTATTTTTTGTCCTATAATACTTATTTTAAATAAGCATACACATAGCAAGGGGCAAAAGAAACGGAATAATTTCATTAATCGTTAAATTTTTGGTTTTGAAAAAAGTCTAAAAACATATCAATTTTTCTGAGCTCCCTGGCTCATTTTTGACGACCTCGTCTATTTTTAGTATATCTATATGTACGTACCTATGTAACCACAGCAACAGAAGCAACTTTTCGATCTTAACAAATGATCCAACTAACATTTATCTCAAAAATAAGTAGAGCGGTCAATATTTAAAAAATATGAAAAATGAAAAATACTCGGAAAAATATGAATGAATGCAAACGATTGTGTCTTGAGAAAAAACTCCATCTTCAAAGGAGAGTTTTAGTTGTGTCCACGGAGACTACTACATCTATGCATCGAATACTACCGACCCCCAAAGTTACAACAAATGTAACCGGGAGCCAATTTCCATAAGGATTTTACTAGGTATAAAGAATTGTACCTGTAGTTATCAATAATTAACTATTGCAAATATTAAAAAAATGCATAGATGCAACTTTGTAGAGAATTTTTTTCTCCGTAAAGTAAGTTATTAGGCACACTTTTTTTCACTTTGATTAAAAAGTTAATTAACGTCGTAAAATGAAAAACAAATGCATCCTCTAAAACCAAAATGGCGGCTTTTCCATAAGGGGTGTGATATCATTTTTGGATTTGGACTCACCATCGACTACCCGACACCCATACAGAATTCCGTTTTTCCCGCTTTAATTGCATAATTGATTGCATTTTACCACATTTCATTTTATTTCCACTAGTGACGATCGTGCAAAATTTTACCTGCATATTTTAGCAGACATTGTTGGTACGCCACTGATTTCTGTTCAAATAGAAATAATATTTGGACTCCCCATTCATTTCCGAGCAAATTTTATTATTTGTTTTTTTTTTCAGGACGATGCACGGTTTTCGCCTAAAAAATAAAATCTGTTTCTCTACAGGGTGCACCATGTATCCTTCTCTATATTGCTATCTCCTGAACGCTAAGAGATACAGGGTCGGTTAAATTAGAGGATGCGCAGTTTTGTGGCCATCTCGAATTCGTCAAAACATGCAAGATATCTGTGACTGCTCCTGAAATATCCTGAAAAAACTGAAAAATCGAGATTTCTTATTTTTGCCATATCTTTCTTATTATTGGAAATTAATAAATAATTTCTTGTAGGCTTACATAAGCCGTTAAGAACTGTCCATCTGCCATTTCAAAAATTTTCAAGGCCGACTAGATCCAAGAGTTTTCACAGTCAACTTTCGTTTTTCTTATGGCCGCCATATTATTTTTTTATGTCGTTCGATATGAAAAAAATAATGGAGACCAAAAATTAAAAAACTTCAAAAAAATTTTTTTTTAAATTTTTATTCTTCTTTTTTCAAAGAAAAACAAAAAAAAATCGTCGAAAAACGTCAACATTTGTAAAATACGCCGAAATAGTGCTTGCCTCATGGTTTTTTTATTTATCTATGAAATTCGGTCTAAAAAGTTCTTTTTTTAAAGAAAAAAGAAGAACAAAAAAATTTTTAATTTATTTTTTGAAGTTTAACAATTTTTTGTTTTTATGATTTTTTTATACAGAACAACATAAAAAAACAATATGGTGGCCATAAGAAAAACGAAAGTTGACTATGAAAATCCTGGGATCTAGTCGGCTTTGAAAATTTTTGAAATGTCAGATGGATAGATCTTAACGGCTTATGTAAGCCCACAAAAAATAATTTATTAATCTCCAATAATAAAAAAGATATGACAAAAATAATAAATCTCGATTTTTCAGTTTTTTCAGGATATTTCAGGAACGGTCACAGATATTTTGCATGTCTTGACTGATTCGAGATGGCCACAAAATTGCGCTTCTTTGGACTTGTTTAGCCGACCCTGTATCTGTTAGGGTTAAGAGATAGCAATATAGAGAAGGATACATGGTGCACCCTGTATATGGTCACAAGATTGTCGTTAAAATGACGATAAAAAAATATAGAACAGTATTACAGATATATTATGAAAAAATTATTAATTTAAAAAAACTTTACCATCCTCTATCTCAAAAGTTAAGACTTTTAGGACATACGTTCTTATGAAGTTTTCTTCTTAAAATGGACCCAAAAATCACCCCCTTAAATATTGACATTCAATTACAAAACACCCTGTATAGTGTCCTGTCGAAGTCCAACATTATGCGTGAATTACGTTACACTCGCATGGCTGCTCCATACTCATCTACGAAAATCTGATCCTCGAAAATATTTTATTTTTTAAAGACATTTTTTTGCCTGCCACGCCCCCTCAAAAAAATATAATCAAGTCTGGCCTCCGTGAGGACGAAAACTTACTTGCAGTAATTAAATTCTCGTCGATAAAGTTTCACCTACATATCCCGGGAGCTAGTTAAAAACTTAAATCAAGCTTTTTTCAAGATTTTTTTTATTAATAACAATTTCAAGATCTCCACTGTATTAAGCGTCTTGCTGTGATTTTTTCGGGGTTAAGTGAACTTCAGTGACGCAGCGCTACCCTGGCGTTTTTATTTTGCTGGATTTTTTGATTGTATCATTTAGAATCGGTTTTCAGAAATTAAAAGTTTTTATCTCGGTTTTTATTAAAGCACACTATAAATACCAAGCTTTGAACACAATGCAATAATTACATTTTAAACAGTCTATTACCAAATTTGTTTTATAAATTTTTTTTTAAAGGATTGCAGTTCAAAAATACAAAATAACTATGGCACTAATTAAAAATTAAATGCTTAGGAAGGTAAAAAATTTATAGAATATGTAAATGTTTCTTCAATTTATTAGGTATGGGAAGTTGAATTCGGATTACTATGTCAATACATTTACATTTAAAATTGATTTACATCATTTGATTAAATTGACTGGCCTCAATTTGATGCTCATTATTTTTAATATGAAATTGACTGTTTCTGATTCTCTGAAGTTGATTCTCAACTTAAAATGAACTTTTCTCATTATGAAATTGATTGTATTTAAGTACAAATTTAGAAATTGGTTTAAATATCATTATTTATGTAATAAAAAGAATTTATCTTTATTGTTATGATATTTTGATGATATTTCTTATCTGTTATACAGGGTGGTCATTAGTATGTAAAAGCTGGATCACGTAAACGCTGATAATGATATCGAAATAAACTAAATGTTTTTGCAAATAAGTGGCCAAAGTGCAGTTGTAAAATTCTTTTTAGGTATACAGAGTGGCTCAATATCGCTGAGTGCCATGCAAATTTGTTTTTTTTTTTAAATAGGATTAAATACGACCTGTATTATTAGTCTCAGTCATTGCTAAAATACGCTGAAAAAAACTGAAAAATTGAGATTTCTTATTTTTATCGTACCTTTTTTTATTGAAAATTAATTGAAAACCGGCACTATAGCAGTGTTTTTGGGTGCATGACTAGTCGCTCGTTCAGGTTCAGAAACGAATCCGGAAGATTCGAGGTAGCTTCGAATCGGCTATGCTAACGAAAGTTTTCTGCAGTTTTCCTTCGTGATTGCCGATATAAATATCGGCGTAGTTCCCAATAAAAAGACGGCTTCAGACGTATTACCTTTCCACGACATCCCTTCCCTCCCACTACCTATATAATAAGATTATATAGGTACAATTATACAATATACAATTATACCTCTTTGTTTCTCATCCACTTAGAAGTCATATCGCCCTAAAATTTAGGCAGAAATGGTATATTTAAATCAATAATGGTAATTGATTAATTTTCACATAAATAAATATCAATTACCCATCAGAGTTTTTACAGTATCGTAATAATTAAAAAAAAATGCAAAAATTTAAAAAATGATATTAATAACATACTCAAGCCATTGCTTCAGTACGAGGAATTTTACCTGATCATTATCCCTCGGTATCTGTTGATAAAATCACATACGACCAGAGTGGTCATTCAAATTACAAGATAAATAGTTTCTTCGTATTTAACCAATAGTTTTGCTTTTTTGCTCTGGTAATAAGCTGGCTTCTAGCTACAATTACTTAAATTACAACCACCTATTATATTAAATTACAGCTTTAAGTGCATATTTAAGGTCTGATGTCTTCATTATATCAAGAGATTCTAAAATTAAAGTAAGATAATCATTAACAAGCTTCACCGCTGTATTATACAGGTAGTTTCTCCTTCTAAACAATGCTTTTAGGCCAAAAGATGAAGAAGACTCGGTGATTTATGTGGAAACTAACAAGTCGAATAATTTCAGGGCGTAATATCAACACACCTTTAGGATTCGGTAGATGTGTTATAACAGGTTCTTCTAACCGTAGCATCTAGGTCTCTTATCGCCTTGTTAGGTAAGAACGACGCAATTGCCTAAACCTACGTTATGTTTTTTGAACTTAATTGGAAACGAAAAATTAAAGTAAATTACTATATCCAGTGGGCGATGTTGTGCTGTAATTTTAATAATGGTGGGCTCAGATCTGAGATATTTGTATAGTAAACTGTAGCTTGCTGCTTGAACCGATAATATACCAGACTGTGAAAACACGAGAAAGAGAACACGGAAATAATTCAGTTTTAATTTTATCAACAAGTTCTTGAATATTACATGATTTACATCAAATTTTCTTTAAATAGGTACCTAACTCATAAAATAAGACAAATCCCAACATTGTTTGCTGATGACCATTTTAATAAGTGGACACAAAAGAAGACTCAATTTATTTTAAAAACTACGAGGAATTTAGTAAGGTCTTGGAAGTCCATGGGCTTAGAAGTTGATGGGAAAAAAGGGGTCATATACCCTGCATGTATGTACCTAAATTTTTTCCACATAAAATTAAATTATTCAACACCCGGTATCTTTTTTATAAGTCATTCTGAACATATTTTTCCGGGCACTTTAATTCATAAAAAAAGTTTTTCTATCAACTGGTAAAGTCACCATCAGTCACACAGGTATAAAATTCTTTTTTGCTGTAATGGAGAATGTTATTAGGGGGGAGGGGTTGTATCAATTTTTTTTAATAAAATGTGTCAATGCGATTCTTAGGTCAATTAGGTTCATATAAACTACATACATATTTTAAGGTAATAGCAAAAGGTAGGTAATAATTTAAGGATAAAAACTGGGGTAGCAGAGTTGTTGCGCATCTAAATATGCGTAATGAGCTGGAGCGCCAGCAATGATGAATCAAGCTTTATAATAAATACAGGGTGTACCAAAATATATCGCCAAACTTATAGGGGTAGTAGGGATTGACAAAAAATAATTTCTCATAAACATTTGTCTAAAAAGCCTCGTTTTCGAGATATAAGGTTAAAATTTATAAAAAAATTCAACTTTTTATTAATATCTGGAGTGCTAGTTAGTTATATGGAGCTCCTTTAGCCCCAAGTAGATTAAAATTATTAAGTCCAGTGGCGTCTAGGGGGGCACCCTAAGAAATATTATTGCAAAGAACAATGTACGCCACTACGCCATTGACTTTTTTGTCTCTTGATATTTTTCCGTGTATTACTTCATTTTAGAGAAATAAAATAAAAGCCGCTTCAATGCACGTCGAAAAATTGATTTTAATGGCTTCATAAGGCATTTTATCAATTTTTTGACTTTCAAGCGGCTGTTATTTTATTTCTCCAAAACGATGTAAAGGTACAAAAAGACATCAGGAGACATACAACTTTTATTTTTAGTTGTTTTATCTGAAAAAAAATTCAAACTTAAAAAGAGTCAGTGGCGTACATTTTTCTTTGCAATACTATTGGTGAGGGTGCTCTACTGGACTTAAAAATTTCAATATATTTGGGAGTGAAGGAGTAAAGGAGAAAATTGTGCTACAATAATATCGCTGTAAGTACAGCTTATATTGAAAACGGCTCACGATATATCGGAGAACATCTTACATGTGTTCATTTTAACTTTTCCCGCCAAATTCTTATACCTAACTTTCATCAGCAACTATAAAAGTTTTAAAAACCATTCTTGCTGAATTTTCTCATTGAATCTACAAATATACCTAATACTATACTGTCCTCCTAAAACAAGAGGTCCTATCTGCAAAATTGTAGTTTTGAGATAATTTCATTTTTAACTCTTTTTGGTAGAAAACTTTTACTAAGAAATCTACAGACTTCATTTTTTGTACAGGTACAGATATAGATATAAGAAGTCAAGTCTGTCCCTATTTTAACTTTTTATGTACTATCCTATGGTATAGAAACATTTGTACTTTCTTTGATTTTTTTATTTGGTGACGCGTGGAGAAATCTCAGAATTTTTCAAATTTTTTATCACCCTGTATAAACATTTCATCTACATCATAGGATAGTACATGAAAAGTTAAAAAGTTAAAATAGGGACATGTAAGCCGTTTTTGTCTATCTTCAGCCGTTTTCGTTGTACAGGGCCTTGAACTTGAAAAATGACGATTTTCACTTGTTTATAACTCAAAAACTTCTGAATTTAAACACCAACGTAAAAGCCAATCTTATTTACTCTTCTCAGACAATCTAAAAATGCGATAACATAGGAGCATTCCATTTAAAAAAACATAACTTTGATATGCCACTGTCATATGGGACACCCTGTATACTCCAAAATAATTTTAAATTATGGTCATTGTGATTCTGTACTCGAATTTTCAAAAACTTTATTGAAAAAGTCCATCGTTTGGCCTACAGAGACCGCTTCGAATAAGCTGGGACACCCTGTATGTATTTCGTTCTTGTGGCTTAGTTAATTTCTCTTTGACATACTTGAGCACTATTTTTAGATGAGTATTTTGCGAAAAAAATTGAAATATCCCCAGTAATTCCGGAAATATCATGAAAAAAACTGGAAAATCGAGAAAGAAATATTATTTTTGCCATATCTTTCTTATAGTTATTGGAAATTATTGAATAATTTTCCGTAGGCTTACATAAGTCGCCAAGAGCTACTTACTCACCTGACGTTCCAAAAATTTTCAAAGCCGACTAGATCTCAAAGTTTTCATAGTCTCATAGTCAACTGTCGTTTTTTTTATGGCCGCCATATTATTTTTTATGTCGTTCGATCAGAAAAAAATAATGGAAACTAAAAATTAAGAAACTTCAGAAAAAAATTCCAAAATTTGTATTCTTTTTTCACAGAAAAACAGAAAATTTTTCGCTGAAATGGGTCAATATGAAGTCATACACTGCTTGCCCTATAGTGTTTTTTTTTTTCAATTTCTCCATTACATTCGGTATAAAAAGTTGTCTTTTTTAAAAAAAAAAGAAGAAAAAATTATTTTGATATTATGTTTTAAAGTTTATTAGTTTCAAAGTTTTTGGTTTCCATTATTTTTTGATACGGAATGACATTAAAAATTCTATGCTAAATTGTCCTATGTGAATTGATCCAGTACAGAGTGCTACGTGAATTTGTCCTTTCTGAATTTTAAGAAGCAGATAGGACATTTTTATTTAGGTAATGTCGGAAAGGACAATTTATGTTAGTAACCTTACTTGGTTTGTCACTTGAGACAAAACTTTTATACGCATAATATACCATTTAAAATGGACTTAGGACATTCAAAGTTTGCAAGATTGTAGAGCAAATATGAAGCAATCCTATGAACTAATAAGCCGAATTTCGAAATTTTGCAGATATGTAGGACCTTTTGTTTTAGGAGGGCAGAATATTAAACCCTTTTCAAAACGAAAAGTGGAAAGAATTGAAGATTCATTAAAAAATAACAATGTTATAGATAATTCCAGAAACCTATTTAAACGGCAGGTCTGTCGTGAAGCGGTAGCACCCGGAAAGTGAGTCTTCATTTTAAGTTGATGTATACGATAATTAATTTTACTTATCAACGGTTATTTTGTAATATAATGACAAAAATGTCCTGAAAATGTGGTAAGAGCCGAAACCGGTAGAAAAGCGCAGCACAGGAAAATAGTAAAAAAAATTCTTGTAAATCGACCGGGATATGAAGAGGTAAAGTTGAGAGCTCAAATTCTTCAATATTGACAGTTTTGAAGAATTTGTTTGCTTGAAGTAGAGAATTCGACCTCTTCTTTCAAATATCGTAAATAAAAATTCCAAAAGCACGGGTTATATGAACGAAATTTCTTTGATTTCTTTGAATCTTTTTTTTTTCGTTGATGGAATACCAGATAACTAAAGTTAATTTCATTCAAACAAATTTAAGCCGTGCTTTATGAATTTTCTTATGATGTTTGAAAGACGAGTCCTTAGTCTTTATATCAAGAAAACAAATTCTTTAAAACTGTCAATAATAAAGAACTTTACTTCTTCATTTCTCGGTCGATTTACAAGATATGTTTTTTACTATTTTTTCTGTGCTGCACGAATTGCCTGCTACAATGTCCCAAGAGGAAATTCGCCATTAATGACTGTATACCTATCATTTTTTAACAAAATATAAGTCACTTTAAAGGTTGTTTTAAACCTTGGGTAGTATTGTTTTAAATAAAAGTTTATAAAGTGACTGTAAGTTAAAGCGGCTTTGACATTTATGTAAAATCGGCCCTTAGATATTTACTTGCTGTGACCTTTCAATTTATTAATTTTACCCGATATTACTATACAAGCCCGTCATTGTTTTCCTTTCCTTAGATTCGCAAAAAGTCCATCCCATTTGCATAAATCAATTGCCGATGTTGCTGCGAGATAATTATTTGTAAGATGCAATTGATCTTGGAGCCAAACGCGTGTCTATTGTTAGACGTCTTTGATCAGACAGATTGCAATAGCATCTCATTGTTTAAAATCACCGCAGGATAATAATTGTACCCTCTTCAATGAGTCTATAAATGATACATTGTGATAATTGCATTCGACTTTGCTAGGAACGTCAGGTCAAAGTAACTGACCTACCTTAACGGTAGCGTGCCAGCATTATTATAGGAACAGATTGTAACAGAATTAAAGTAGGCCTCAGGTGTTAAGAAGAAACATGAACTCATCAAGCAGGCATGCACTTTTCGTCTTCTTGAAAAAAGTTGAGTTTTTGTTTTCAGCTAGGTTAATAATATCATAATAATAATAATATCGTTTATTTACCTAAGATACATAATTCTGGCTTAATATTACATCATGAAAAAAATAAGTTTGAGAAAAATTTTAGTTCAGTAACTGTAGTAAATAAACAAAAAAATCCACAAGGAAAACTCCAGCATGGGATTCAATTTTCAACAAACTACAAGCTACTAGGTACACAATATTCCACTAATTAATTTCACACCTACCAACTAACATTACACATCAACATCAAAACGGCCCTATACATTCTCAAAAAAAATATACACTACAAAATCTACACGTAGCAACAATGACCAGGACGTCATGAGCCAGACACAACGAAACCACGACCCCACTCCGTCCAGGGCGTTGAGTATCGTTATTGAATACGTTGAGTATCCCGTAACAGCACTAGACAGCAATCTGTTACCCGGTATTCAGGCCTACCACCTCCAGGATATCCACAATATTAGTACTGTGCACTATCTTTTTTAATTGTACCTTAAACAAAGGGTAAGTTTTTATTTCCCTCAGTTCTAATGGAAGCCTATTCTAATATATACGTGGTCCAAGAAAGTCATAATAACTACATATTATGAACACCTGAATTTTTTTGCCTTCCTAGAATTAGGGAAGAATTTAGTCTGCTAGAAAATATTCTAAGTGAGCGTCGGGAAATGCTTATCTTTGCTTCATATTGATTCTTTGATTTTTATAGTTTTTGAAAACGAAAGTTGCAGCATGCATCAACTATATTTTCCTGAGAAAGCTATTTACATATTGCAACTACGAAGTAAAATTATTGAAGCACGTGCCATCTTTTATTGTGAAACAAGTTGCAGTTTCCGCAAATTGCTGCTACGTCAATATTTTGTGAAAGGTTTACTTTCATTATCACCTGACAAAATAGTCAAAATACATTACGGATAATGGGGAAAATTTCTGATAAAGTTCAAGAAGGACTTGAATTAGATAATTAGAAATTAGATTTCAAGAACATCTTCTAGTCGTCGCCTATTTGCCATGGAGGGCATTAAACTATAATTGCGAAGTCTTTACTTCTCGAGTACCCAGTACTTGTATAAAATGAAGGTCGTTATAATAAATTTTTTCAAGTTAATCGAAGTTTATCATTGAATGGTGCTTAGAATAATTTATGTGGTATATGAATTTAATTGCCTTTTATCTTTAATCAATTTTATTACTCAAGCCACTAAGTATTATAAAAATATATTTTTAGCACGTCGCCTCTGAAAGTTTATTTTTCGATAGGAAACAGTCTATGACGACTATTGCAGCCCGTTGTAGTGTAAAATTTTTTTCAGCCCGCCAACAACTACTTTCTCTCCCTAGTGCCGACAAATTTTCACCATAGTTGGTATTAGTTACTGATAATGGCAGGTAAAAGCTCCGCAGTTGAGCAGCTCCCGAGATCGATACCACGATACACGCATGTTTTAAGCAAGTCGAAGCACGCTGAAACAATATTAAATATATCGATTTGATTCTGTATGATTTTTTTGGCCTAACCTAGATACGTACGTTAAAGATTTCAGTGTTCTAACGCAATAGTGCAAAAAAATACGGTATATATCTCGGCCGTACCGAAGCCCATTTAAGCTTGTATTATGATATTGTCCCGCGCTATCTTTATTAAATTAAAAGAAGATGCAGATATTAGCCCAATGAATTTTTTAGCACCGTACATTATTAACTGATTGTAATGAGACAACCCGACCATACCCCTACAGATTTTTTTGCCCATTTCATGAGTGTTATTTTTATCTCGCTACATTTTTGTCAATTTTCAAGAAACTAATTTAACATTAATGGAAAGTTAACATAAATCCTTCAATGAAATACAATCTCTGGGAACAGCGCATCTTAAAATCCAAGTAGGTCATTTGTCACGGCGACGGAGAATGCAGCCACCACATCTGGCGCCTTTAAAAGGGTGCAATTCGATCAGCCTGAAATCTTTATAAATGCATAAGAAGGAATCACGTGGAGGAAAGGACCACCTCGAAGGGCTAGCGAATACCTTACATATGCTCGACACGGAAATATAAATCAGGTCCAAATGTTTAGATAAGATGTAACCTTCGACAGTTCGAGCAAGTGGCTGAAGGATCTCTCGCAGAAAACAACAAAAAGGTTTACTTTTGACTGTGAAGTGTTAAATTTATGACATATAAATTAGGACTAGAAATTGCTACGCTTGACAGAGGCAATTAAGAGAACAAGCTTTGCGAAGATGAACTGTCAGACTCTATGATAGATAGTGACAAAATTACCCAAAGCCAATGAGCAGCTACGAGGGGCGGTGGTTGAATAGCGCCCACCAATAGAAAATCACAGAGCCTACTGAGTCCAGGAAAAAGGTAAAGAAGGGGATGACTTAAAATCCACGGACGAATGACGTTTCGAAAATTGAGATGGACAGTGAAAAAGAGGCGGGATGAAAAGACAACTCAGGACCGCTGAGACAGGACACAAAAATAGGGACTTGCTTTTGAACTTTCAAAGAGTGAAGACTCATGACGTCGCAGAATAATTTTTGTCAATACCGAGATCGATAATTTTTCTAAGTTAATTAAAGACTACGTGACTGTGAATTACTTTTTATCCTTCTGACAATCGTTATTTTTTTGTGTCACCGGGTTAAGCTATTTTCCGCGCAAACGAACTGAGAAGACGCGTGACGTTCTTATATAATTTTTTTGTGTACTTACTCATATTATAAACATTTGAAGCGGCAGTTTTTATCGAACTCGATTCTTCGTAAGCAATCACGGGAATTTTTCGGAACTTGTCAGCGTGTGCAGACTGGTGACAGTGATCAATAATTTTTGTACTTAATTAATCGCTGTGTTGGTGAAAATTTGGCGAACTTTAGAAAAGGACCTTCATAATAATTTCGGGACGGACTAGAAGCAGATCAATCATAATTTAAGAAGTGAACCGGGACATTTTGTGACACGAGAAGCTGTGAGTTTGTAGAACCCAAGGAGTACTGGAAAATGGGACGCACAAGGAAATTGTCTACTGCTGCTGAAGTGACGGCGAAACAAAGGAGGACTCGGAAGGCGACGGCGGGATCGACTCTTGCGGCAACACCTGTGAAGGGACGACAAGGACTTCGACCGAAGAGGGCACGCATACCTACCGTTAACAGAGCAGTTCAACCCTTCCGCTCTGCAAACAATTTACCAGGTCAGATAAAAACATTTATTGGTCTCAGAAATGCGTGTTTTAATCAAACACAAATATAATGATCCCTAAAGATCTTATCTATCACTGCCCATAAGTCCAACTATAAATAATTAATCAATAATTTTTTTCCAATGATCACATGAATTATATTCAACCTGAAAAGCTCAGGAAGTGCAGTATACCTACCTAAGTTATTTTGAAATGTCTTAATGACTAACATGAATAAATTAACTGCATTGTGTAGTACAAATAAATGATAATAATTGATCATGAAATCCTTCTGTGACAAGAGTTTTGATCAATCAGCAGTACTAAAATTTATCTGTCGAGAATAACAAAGGGCTAACTAAAACATAAAATACTCTTATTTTATTTGAGAGATAATACTGAAACAGATTATTAATTTTCACAAATATTAATTCCGATTATCCAGCTAATTGTGAGATATTAATATTAATCAAGATAATAATTCAATAATAATTATTATCATGATAATTCTTTGGACACTCTAAAATAAAAAGGGCATCAGTTATAATATGGAAACACCAATTTCTTGACCTTTTGAATTTTCCATCATGCAATTTTTATTATTTTCCGATCGATGATTTTTTGTGTATTTATTTGAACTGCCGATTATGACTTTGATATTTTATTTGGGGGTGTGGTGTTGATGGTGGATCGTGGCGTACAATATTTTACAATATTTTATGTGAATTTTCTGTCTTATCAATTTCTAGAGTCCAGTTGACTCACTCAAACAATCACGTTATTCATTTTAAGTTGGTTAATATACCAGGATAATGAAATCTAAGGACACATAGTACGGGAGCTATAAATATTATCTTAATTAAAATTTGACACCTTCCAATTGAAGGAAATTTTATTAACATAATGCTGAGGCATTTTCTGACAAAGAAAATCACTTTTGTTGGATTGTTATCATGATTGTTTGTTTCGTAAATTACGAAAAGTTACAAACAACTCACCAAACGATACTTATAAAGACGACCTAGTTTTCCCAATATATCCTATTTTACGTTGTATCTCTCTCAACTTACGCGGCACAGGATTTTTTTGAGTTGAAGTAAAGTAACAAAGGGTTTTTCGGACTGATATGTTCCATAATTTGAGTCGGGGGCCTTTCCACGAGGGGCGTATGTCTGTGATGGCAACCAGAAAGTAGTAGCGTAGTTAGCATGTACTTAGTAGTAGAGAAATGTGAGGCCACGTATGAGAAACACCTGTACCTTCTTATGGACGTATCAGCCCGCGGATTTGTAGGCAATTAACGAATTATTCTTCCTCATCACCTGTTAGGGAAATCACAGCAATTTCGACTTCCCAGTGGAAGTTTGGTGATCAGATGGACCGCTGGCATGACATTTTTTGACAGGTTGTCGGACTGCCCTAAGCAGCCGAAGAGTACGCACTTTTCTGAAGGGTATAAACTCATGTCGGGGATTGATCTCCCCTTATACTTCATATTTCATCCAATCTTAATTAACGAAATTCTCGTTTATTATTATCTCCAACCTATTATTTAATTTAACAGTATAGTTGATGGGAACAAAGCTCAATGGCATTCCTGGAACAAAGGACTTACCGATAACTATATTTCAGCGTCATATTTTATTTCTGTTTACAACAATTTTCTGTCAGAGAAGGAAAATTACATATGGCCAATGTCGCCAGTTGCTGGATGGAATTCAGAACCATTTTATCAGGGAGAGTGAATGCCTCCCAGCTTTTGACAACAAAATAGTAAGAAAGTTTTTAGGGGAACAAGGGAGCTTTTCCTTTCACAATTCATGATTCGATTTCGGATAAGGAAGGTAGTAGTTGGCTTTTCGGGGAAACGAGTGGGTACGCCCGGAGTCAGCGGTCACTTTCCACGTTAGGTTATGGTAGGGTAATAGGAGCACCTTACTCCGATGTGATGCCCTAGGCCGTCGGACGTGCGACTATTACGATAGGTGTTCTAGAGGCCGAACACGCTAAATCTGTCCCCGTGTTGCGAACTCTCGCCGGTGACAGTCCCTGTTCGAAGACCCTAAAGTCAAAGTGCTACTCCAGAGTAAATTCGTCACCATGTCCCAACGTAATACGCGAGCTGTGGTTTCACACCGATAAAATAGTACAATCTGGCTATCATGCCCAAAATTATAAGCAATTTCCGCTAAACAGCGATGCCGCCAGGTGCGATGTAAACAAACCAAACAATTTAAATATAAACAAACAATTCCGCTGAATCAGCGATGCCGCCACGTGCGATGAAACCATTATAAATATTATTATTACGGCAAATGCACAATTTACCTACAATCCTTCCTAAACCTTCCAAAAGGGGATTATCATGCCACCTACCATCTCAGAATAATTCGTTAATCACACGAGAGAGGGAAAACTCGGAGTCTCATCATAGTGATAAATAATTACTTCAAACATGAACGACTTGCAAATATTTATCCTAACGCCGAGTATAGGCGAAACATAATTATAAACAAGCCTAAGCAGGCTATAAGTACCTAAATATTGCAAAAATCTGCAATCTTACCATTCCGCCGAATCGGCGAAGACATAATCAAAACTCAGCCGAAACCGGCTAATCAAGCATACCCAAACAATGCAAAATATGCGAAACCTAACTAGAGTTCAGCCTTAAACAGGCTCACCAAACTCTTTACCAATCAATGAAAAATACTAAATATCTTTCCGCTAAGTCAAGCGAAGACATATACCTAAAACCAAGCTTAAGCAACTTAATAAATAATAACCTATAAATAATGCAAGCAAGCATTTGCACCAGTGCAGCAGTAACCAAAATCCAACAATAAATTAAACCAGATAATCAACCCTTTACATTTGTCAAGTGTTTTCAACCAACCAAGGTATGAAAATATGTAAATAGATGAACAAATCTTTGTCCAACCAGGCCAAATTTGAAAACAATATTAATAACTCCAAAGAGTTCACAAAATCCTCAAATTAAACCATTAAAAGGTTAACTGGACCCGACTATGTGTACCTTAATTAGCATTCGATACTACGAATTTCATAACGACCCAGTCAAACTAAAGACAATCATCTATTCTTTTTTATCAATATTTCCTCTGACACAGCTGAGGACTGTCATAGTTTCGTTCTAGATTAGCTAGAACTAATTTTGTTCAAACTTGGATACTGTTGAGTTGAAATTTACAGCTAACCGGGATTCGAACACGATACCCGACAGCGAGGGGGAGGACCGCCTAAACCTATCTTAGGACAACCTGGCATCAATGTTTCATCTTTTCAGACCTCGAGAATTCATAATTAAAATTGACTAACTGATTGCAGTCGAAATACCGACTCAAATAATAATCCATTCGCTCTCATTATCAGTGATCGAAATAATCAGTAATTAATTCAGTCTAATCACAATTAATAATTAAATTACCGCCATTAATGCGAATACCAATTAATCGAGTGATTATTAGGAACAAATTGCTGCAGCCTAATTCAGTCTAATTACGACTTAGCAAAGGTGAACTTGTAATTAATCAAACATTTCTTAATTACTGTTCTTAATTAACAAATTCAGTCTAATTCATTAGCGTTTTTCGCTTTATTTTGATGAATATGAGCCAATGAAATGCTGCATGTTCAATCCAGGGAATTTTCTTCAATGATTCAAACAATGAACCAGGATAATGTCAAATTACTGTCAATCAGCTTAATAAATATGAATGCATTCTCGAGGTATTTCAGGTCAACATTAGTAATTAGTAGAACCGAGTGGTAATCTGTACCATGTGCTCGGATTAAGTGAAATGTTCAGATAAGCCCAGAAAAGATACTGCCAAGAGTAGGCTCACTTTTAGTTTTAATAATTAGGGATTTAACTGTAATCAAAGAAATAGACAAATACCTTGTAAATTTGAATATTTCCTACTTTTGTCAGTCTATGTTAAATAAACAGGGCTAGTGGAAACTATAATTTTGGTATCATTTCTCTAGTGCTTCCTCCCATACAAATTTTCCTCCATCGTTCAACGAACCAAGGCAGGGTTTTCAGGAGTGTTAAGGTATTTTGGTCACCTCCTGTATAGGCCCAGGTAAGCAGCGTCTCAGTGGTGCCGAAACCAGGGATACGATGGTTGGAGGGAGCCTTAGAGATAGGGGAGATGGATGTGATGGTCGAAACAGTTGATGCCAGTAGTTAGGGGGAGAGAAATTCAACTAGGTAGGGGGAGAAAAATCCAACTAGGTAGGGGGAGAAAAATTCAACTAGGTAGGAGGAGAGGAATTCCACTAGGTAGGGGGAGAGAGACCCACAGACAGGTATATGCTACACCACTTGGGAAGACGCACGCTCCACCAAACACACCACCACGGTTTGAAAAATCTGGTAGTAAGGTTTACGTCCACGCCACAACACCTGGGGAGCTTGTGTTTTTGTTCTAATCATTTTTGCTTCCCCAAAACAATTTACCAGGTAGTTTAGCTAACTCCAAACAGTTAGAAGAAGACCGGTCGACAATTCGAAAACTGGATCGAACCATCGCCCGACTCAAGAAGCAACGCGCCTCCTTAGCCGGGGAACCAACGTCGTCAAGGACACCAGCAAGAATCACTGAAGAAGTAGTAATCACCGAGCAAGCACCTGGAATGGCTCCGCCCATGGACTACGAACGCGACGAACCATTGCAAGTCACAACAGTAGACTCGTTATCTGGAGTGGCTCCGCCCATGGATCATGAACACCATAATCCAATGGAACTCGCGACCGTCGAGCCACCTACATCGGTCAGTTTTAGCCGTGACGAAGACACCCAATTGACGACCTCGAACGCAGCGACCATAAACGAGAGGTTGGTGGAATTGATAAGAGACCTGACTACTAACAAGACCGCGATAGCCCCTGCACCTCAACAATCGGCGATTTTTGTGCGGAATGCTCCATCACCGCCGGTTTTCCGACCAAACGATACTAACCCGGCGAGGTTCCTCCAAGAACTAGAGTCATATGGCGTCAAGATGGGATTGTCCGAAAGGGAATTGATGCCACTCCTCTCAGAATGCCTGAAAGGACCTGCCAAGGATTGGTGGATCTTGTTCACCGATGCCCACGTCGACTACCAAGAATTTCGCAGGCGGTTTCTGGAAGAATATTGGTCTGAAAGACACCAGCGACAGCTTAGGATGGAAATCAGCACCGGACGCTGGACTTCCGGCCATAGCATGGCTGATTACTTCATTAAAATGTATGGGCAGGCGAAGTTACTGACTGTTCCCACACCGGAAGAACTACTCGTCGAAGAGATCATGGACCACTTTCCCCAGCAAATCCGGTTACTTTGGGCCACCAAGGAACAACCTACCTTAGCAGCCGCACTCCGTTTCCTGAGAGCACAGGACATGATCTTCACACCTCGAGCGGGTCGTCCAGAAAGCACCCCATCAGCTCCGAACCGACCCAGAATGGCTAGGCAAGCTTGTCTACAGGCACAACCAGTCACGCGACGCAATGCAGCCTACGCCAGTCTACCAGAGACACCGTTTTGGCAGCAAGAGCAACACCAACAAACAGGATTTTGGTATACCCAACCGATGCCAGATCAACAACCGCAGCGGAGTTTCCCGACATCAGCTCGAGCGCCACTTCCATGGAGAAACGATGATGGTCCCTTTGCAACAAATTCTCCAAAACCGTCGCCAACACGGAGCGAATCCCGCTGGCAACCCTATGGACAGGAACACCATAGCCAATGGATTGCAAACACTCCTACGCTCTGTGCATTACCCGCATCTGCACCGGAGTCCAGAAGAAGGGCAAGTCGAACCAAGGGCGCAAGGAGGAGGGACACCATCCCGAGACCAACGGCAGGAAGAGGACCGCAACCGCGTCCTTTGCTGTAAGGGACGTAGGTCACTCAGACAGGACGTTTCCACTTCAAGATCAACCCTCTCTCACTAAACCAACCAAAAGACACAACAAGTACTTCCAAGTAACACCAAGGGCTTCCAGACTTACGATGGGACACCTATACCTAGCTGACGATGTTTATCTTGCTCACAGAACCTTGGACTACGCCCACGAACCTGTAAACAAGATAAAGGGGGAGACTGAGACAACCCGACCATACCCCTACAGATTTTTTTGCCCATTTCATGAGTGTTATTTTTATCTCGCTACATTTTTGTCAATTTTCAAGAAACTAATTTAACATTAATGGAAAGTTAACATAAATCCTTCAATGAAATACAATCTCTGGGAACAGCGCATCTTAAAATCCAAGTAGGTCATTTGTCACGGCGACGGAGAATGCAGCCACCACATCTGGCGCCTTTAAAAGGGTGCAATTCGATCAGCCTGAAATCTTTATAAATGCATAAGAAGGAATCACGTGGAGGAAAGGACCACCTCGAAGGGCTAGCGAATACCTTACATATGCTCGACACGGAAATATAAATCAGGTCCAAATGTTTAGATAAGATGTAACCTTCGACAGTTCGAGCAAGTGGCTGAAGGATCTCTCGCAGAAAACAACAAAAAGGTTTACTTTTGACTGTGAAGTGTTAAATTTATGACATATAAATTAGGACTAGAAATTGCTACGCTTGACAGAGGCAATTAAGAGAACAAGCTTTGCGAAGATGAACTGTCAGACTCTATGATAGATAGTGACAAAATTACCCAAAGCCAATGAGCAGCTACGAGGGGCGGTGGTTGAATAGCGCCCACCAATAGAAAATCACAGAGCCTACTGAGTCCAGGAAAAAGGTAAAGAAGGGGATGACTTAAAATCCACGGACGAATGACGTTTCGAAAATTGAGATGGACAGTGAAAAAGAGGCGGGATGAAAAGACAACTCAGGACCGCTGAGACAGGACACAAAAATAGGGACTTGCTTTTGAACTTTCAAAGAGTGAAGACTCATGACGTCGCAGAATAATTTTTGTCAATACCGAGATCGATAATTTTTCTAAGTTAATTAAAGACTACGTGACTGTGAATTACTTTTTATCCTTCTGACAATCGTTATTTTTTTGTGTCACCGGGTTAAGCTATTTTCCGCGCAAACGAACTGAGAAGACGCGTGACGTTCTTATATAATTTTTTTGTGTACTTACTCATATTATAAACATTTGAAGCGGCAGTTTTTATCGAACTCGATTCTTCGTAAGCAATCACGGGAATTTTTCGGAACTTGTCAGCGTGTGCAGACTGGTGACAGTGATCAATAATTTTTGTACTTAATTAATCGCTGTGTTGGTGAAAATTTGGCGAACTTTAGAAAAGGACCTTCATAATAATTTCGGGACGGACTAGAAGCAGATCAATCATAATTTAAGAAGTGAACCGGGACATTTTGTGACACGAGAAGCTGTGAGTTTGTAGAACCCAAGGAGTACTGGAAAATGGGACGCACAAGGAAATTGTCTACTGCTGCTGAAGTGACGGCGAAACAAAGGAGGACTCGGAAGGCGACGGCGGGATCGACTCTTGCGGCAACACCTGTGAAGGGACGACAAGGACTTCGACCGAAGAGGGCACGCATACCTACCGTTAACAGAGCAGTTCAACCCTTCCGCTCTGCAAACAATTTACCAGGTCAGATAAAAACATTTATTGGTCTCAGAAATGCGTGTTTTAATCAAACACAAATATAATGATCCCTAAAGATCTTATCTATCACTGCCCATAAGTCCAACTATAAATAATTAATCAATAATTTTTTTCCAATGATCACATGAATTATATTCAACCTGAAAAGCTCAGGAAGTGCAGTATACCTACCTAAGTTATTTTGAAATGTCTTAATGACTAACATGAATAAATTAACTGCATTGTGTAGTACAAATAAATGATAATAATTGATCATGAAATCCTTCTGTGACAAGAGTTTTGATCAATCAGCAGTACTAAAATTTATCTGTCGAGAATAACAAAGGGCTAACTAAAACATAAAATACTCTTATTTTATTTGAGAGATAATACTGAAACAGATTATTAATTTTCACAAATATTAATTCCGATTATCCAGCTAATTGTGAGATATTAATATTAATCAAGATAATAATTCAATAATAATTATTATCATGATAATTCTTTGGACACTCTAAAATAAAAAGGGCATCAGTTATAATATGGAAACACCAATTTCTTGACCTTTTGAATTTTCCATCATGCAATTTTTATTATTTTCCGATCGATGATTTTTTGTGTATTTATTTGAACTGCCGATTATGACTTTGATATTTTATTTGGGGGTGTGGTGTTGATGGTGGATCGTGGCGTACAATATTTTACAATATTTTATGTGAATTTTCTGTCTTATCAATTTCTAGAGTCCAGTTGACTCACTCAAACAATCACGTTATTCATTTTAAGTTGGTTAATATACCAGGATAATGAAATCTAAGGACACATAGTACGGGAGCTATAAATATTATCTTAATTAAAATTTGACACCTTCCAATTGAAGGAAATTTTATTAACATAATGCTGAGGCATTTTCTGACAAAGAAAATCACTTTTGTTGGATTGTTATCATGATTGTTTGTTTCGTAAATTACGAAAAGTTACAAACAACTCACCAAACGATACTTATAAAGACGACCTAGTTTTCCCAATATATCCTATTTTACGTTGTATCTCTCTCAACTTACGCGGCACAGGATTTTTTTGAGTTGAAGTAAAGTAACAAAGGGTTTTTCGGACTGATATGTTCCATAATTTGAGTCGGGGGCCTTTCCACGAGGGGCGTATGTCTGTGATGGCAACCAGAAAGTAGTAGCGTAGTTAGCATGTACTTAGTAGTAGAGAAATGTGAGGCCACGTATGAGAAACACCTGTACCTTCTTATGGACGTATCAGCCCGCGGATTTGTAGGCAATTAACGAATTATTCTTCCTCATCACCTGTTAGGGAAATCACAGCAATTTCGACTTCCCAGTGGAAGTTTGGTGATCAGATGGACCGCTGGCATGACATTTTTTGACAGGTTGTCGGACTGCCCTAAGCAGCCGAAGAGTACGCACTTTTCTGAAAGGTATAAACTCATGTCGGGGATTGATCTCCCCTTATACTTCATATTTCATCCAATCTTAATTAACGAAATTCTCGTTTATTATTATCTCCAACCTATTATTTAATTTAACAGTATAGTTGATGGGAACAAAGCTCAATGGCATTCCTGGAACAAAGGACTTACCGATAACTATATTTCAGCGTCATATTTTATTTCTGTTTACAACAATTTTCTGTCAGAGAAGGAAAATTACATATGGCCAATGTCGCCAGTTGCTGGATGGAATTCAGAACCATTTTATCAGGGAGAGTGAATGCCTCCCAGCTTTTGACAACAAAATAGTAAGAAAGTTTTTAGGGGAACAAGGGAGCTTTTCCTTTCACAATTCATGATTCGATTTCGGATAAGGAAGGTAGTAGTTGGCTTTTCGGGGAAACGAGTGGGTACGCCCGGAGTCAGCGGTCACTTTCCACGTTAGGTTATGGTAGGGTAATAGGAGCACCTTACTCCGATGTGATGCCCTAGGCCGTCGGACGTGCGACTATTACGATAGGTGTTCTAGAGGCCGAACACGCTAAATCTGTCCCCGTGTTGCGAACTCTCGCCGGTGACAGTCCCTGTTCGAAGACCCTAAAGTCAAAGTGCTACTCCAGAGTAAATTCGTCACCATGTCCCAACGTAATACGCGAGCTGTGGTTTCACACCGATAAAATAGTACAATCTGGCTATCATGCCCAAAATTATAAGCAATTTCCGCTAAACAGCGATGCCGCCAGGTGCGATGTAAACAAACCAAACAATTTAAATATAAACAAACAATTCCGCTGAATCAGCGATGCCGCCACGTGCGATGAAACCATTATAAATATTATTATTACGGCAAATGCACAATTTACCTACAATCCTTCCTAAACCTTCCAAAAGGGGATTATCATACCACCTACCATCTCAGAATAATTCGTTAATCACACGAGAGAGGGAAAACTCGGAGTCTCATCATAGTGATAAATAATTACTTCAAACATGAACGACTTGCAAATATTTATCCTAACGCCGAGTATAGGCGAAACATAATTATAAACAAGCCTAAGCAGGCTATAAGTACCTAAATATTGCAAAAATCTGCAATCTTACCATTCCGCCGAATCGGCGAAGACATAATCAAAACTCAGCCGAAACCGGCTAATCAAGCATACCCAAACAATGCAAAATATGCGAAACCTAACTAGAGTTCAGCCTTAAACAGGCTCACCAAACTCTTTACCAATCAATGAAAAATACTAAATATCTTTCCGCTAAGTCAAGCGAAGACATATACCTAAAACCAAGCTTAAGCAACTTAATAAATAATAACCTATAAATAATGCAAGCAAGCATTTGCACCAGTGCAGCAGTAACCAAAATCCAACAATAAATTAAACCAGATAATCAACCCTTTACATTTGTCAAGTGTTTTCAACCAACCAAGGTATGAAAATATGTAAATAGATGAACAAATCTTTGTCCAACCAGGCCAAATTTGAAAACAATATTAATAACTCCAAAGAGTTCACAAAACTCAAAGAGTAACTAATTAATCCTCAAATTAAACCATTAAAAGGTTAACTGGACCCGACTATGTGTACCTTAATTAGCATTCGATACTACGAATTTCATAACGACCCAGTCAAACTAAAGACAATCATCATTATTCTTTTTTATCAATATTTCCTCTGACACAGCTGAGGACTGTCATAGTTTCGTTCTAGATTAGCTAGAACTAATTTTGTTCAAACTTGGATACTGTTGAGTTGAAATTTACAGCTAACCGGGATTCGAACACGATACCCGACAGCGAGGGGGAGGACCGCCTAAACCTATCTTAGGACAACCTGGCATCAATGTTTCATCTTTTCAGACCTCGAGAATTCATAATTAAAATTGACTAACTGATTGCAGTCGAAATACCGACTCAAATAATAATCCATTCGCTCTCATTATCAGTGATCGAAATAATCAGTAATTAATTCAGTCTAATCACAATTAATAATTAAATTACCGCCATTAATGCGAATACCAATTAATCGAGTGATTATTAGGAACAAATTGCTGCAGCCTAATTCAGTCTAATTACGACTTAGCAAAGGTGAACTTGTAATTAATCAAACATTTCTTAATTACTGTTCTTAATTAACAAATTCAGTCTAATTCATTAGCGTTTTTCGCTTTATTTTGATGAATATGAGCCAATGAAATGCTGCATGTTCAATCCAGGGAATTTTCTTCAATGATTCAAACAATGAACCAGGATAATGTCAAATTACTGTCAATCAGCTTAATAAATATGAATGCATTCTCGAGGTATTTCAGGTCAACATTAGTAATTAGTAGAACCGAGTGGTAATCTGTACCATGTGCTCGGATTAAGTGAAATGTTCAGATAAGCCCAGAAAAGATACTGCCAAGAGTAGGCTCACTTTTAGTTTTAATAATTAGGGATTTAACTGTAATCAAAGAAATAGACAAATACCTTGTAAATTTGAATATTTCCTACTTTTGTCAGTCTATGTTAAATAAACAGGGCTAGTGGAAACTATAATTTTGGTATCATTTCTCTAGTGCTTCCTCCCATACAAATTTTCCTCCATCGTTCAACGAACCAAGGCAGGGTTTTCAGGAGTGTTAAGGTATTTTGGTCACCTCCTGTATAGGCCCAGGTAAGCAGCGTCTCAGTAAGTATTAATAAACAATAATAAGGTTAGCCTTTACTTTTCGAAGAGCATGTCCAATTCGGTTCTAACATGAACTCAATTAGATAACTTCAAATATATCCATATTTATAAAATATGGATGCTTTCATCCAATTTTTCATTTAACTTAACTTATTACACGTCTATATTTGCAATTAAGTTTCTTCTTCGATAAGGCTTCATGGCACACTGAAAATAGATTACTGATTATTAAAAGCTCTCCGCCTTTCTACATGCTACCATGTCACGTAGATTAATTACGTGACAGAGGTTTTAATTTACATATACTTGTAGAATGTATAGAGCTTTTTAAGAACCCGCGAGATTAAAATAAGTATAGCAGGAAATACTTGGAAGCTCGGTTCCCCGGTCTGTGAATATATTACAGAAGCTCTCTAAAACATTTCGCACACATAAATCGAGATTAAAACTGTAATTTAGGAATTTAGTACGCCATATCTGACCTATTTTCAGAAAGGCCATGTTTTCCTTCTGTGCATAAGAGTTTGTTAGAAAAAAGTAATTTTCCTCTATTCTAAACTATTGTTCTGTAATTAGTCCAATTATTATTGGAAGGCGGAAATATAGGCGTGATCTTGCAAGCTTTAACTATTTCACCCTATATCAGAGTAGAAATTACATCAGTGGCACATAATACTAAATATTTTAAATGATAAGAGCAGTCTAAATTTTATAGGCAGACGAGAGTTTCACGAGAATTGATTAGTGCGCAGATACGTTAGTTAGTTGTTTTATTGTTTTTAGAGCCATCAGTGTAGGTCGATAGAGCATGAGCTTGACATCATCCTCCTGATAGGCTAGAAGCGTCATAACTTCATAACTCTTCTTTGTTTGGTACGTTAGAGTTAGGTATACTGTCACATGCAAAAAGTACATGCTCCTTTAGCTGTACCTCCCTTAGAATGCGACTAATACGAGTTTGTCTGACCGGCTTCCCTTTAGTGTTCCACGTCCCCGTTTGTTGTAATCTGTGTGCAAATCCCATTGCCAGTTCCTCTACACCTAGATGTAGAGGTGGCAAGTTCAATGCAGCCTCCATCAAAATAGTTATGGGAGTAATCTGCTAAGGCTAGGTATGACATTCTTTGGACATGCTCTCATGTCTTCCATATCACTCTACGACACTGCCAAGGTGCCATGAGTGCTTTTTACTTTCAATATATCTATTCTAGATTAGTTTCTGGAAGTTTCTAAAATTTGTCCGTAAGCTGAAGCTGTAGTAGAACCTCTTAAATGGTGTACCGCTCAAGATCTTAATGTGGTCGGGAACAGAGTTGTATATATACTCACCCCTTGGTAGCGAAACGCTCGCTTGAAGGTTTCGGTTCTATGTCAAGAATATTACAAGAGTTTTGAAGCACCTGCATTCTACGTGCTTTTGTTCTCAAACATGTTCGCCCCATAAACATAGTCACAGAAGCCAAGTCTGGAGAGAGCAAGCGCAATACAAACGGTTGCCTTCATCTTCTGGTTAATCAGATGTCTCTTAATAGAAAAGAGCAATTTAAGCTTGAAGTTACTGGTCCTGAAGCACTGTGATATGTGCGTTCTAAAACGCAAAGAACTATCGATTACAACGCCTAAGCTCCGTGCCTCCGCAGAAGCAGAAATTTCGACATTACCAACACGGGCAGAAAAATTTGGCGTCAGTATTGATACACTGTCTGGTGGACGAAACAACAATAACATGGTTTTCGCGGGATTAAGGCAAAGACAATATTTATCGGAGTACAAGAAGAGATTACCAATATCTTCGTTTATTCTAGCAATAGCTTCACCTGCATCCTGGGGTGCGAAAGAAATGTATACTTGCGTATCATCTTCATAGAGATATATTGAACAGTGCTTAAAACACTTTGCCAAGGAAAAGGTATATAGCGAGTACAGAAGAGGACTCATAATCGATCCCTGTGGCACTCCATAAATAACACCCCTTGCACTCAACTCCAAATGATCCATACGGATGAGCTGCTTCCTATTGGCAAGATAGTTCCCCAGCAATTCACAGGCTACCAGACCCCTTACAACACGAGATGCTATCAATGGTATCAAAGGAAAGAACTAGTGCTTTCATCAAGCTCTCATCGCTTGCTGCAAGAATATGATCTGTGATGGAAAGAAGAACTGTACAACAAGAATAATGAGGCCGGAAGCCAGATAGCAGCGGTGAAAGCACATTATTTGATTCTAAATATGCTGTCAGCTGTTTGTACGTAATTTTTTCAATTAGCTTAGAGAGTACAGCAAGATACTAATAGGACGAAGATCACAAAGATCAATGCCATCCCAGCATTGAACCAGCAGTAAACCGGCATATCTTTCGCTTCGATAATAGTCTAAAGTCAAACAATCGGGTGCAAGCCCTGAGGATCTGCCCAAGTAGAATACAACAGGTACACCGATCAACAGGTATCTCATTCCGCACCCCAGTTCCAACCACCGCCCAGAACGACCTCATCTCTCTCCGCTGAAGGCACAAACCAAAGTAGTTCCTCTTTTCAATCCTACACAGACTCGTCACACGATTACGTAGAATTTTACAACTTTCAATATGGCCAGTTTTGCGAGTTCTCTTCCATTTACTGTGAGTTCTATTTCTCAACTTTATAATGTCCTTCAAAGAACTGGTCAACCACAGAGAAGGTGGTTTAGTGATGCGGACACGTATTAAAGGTGCATGGACATCAAACAATTTTTTAATCATGGTGTTTAAAAGATTAACCTTCTCATTAGTGTTGTCAATCCGAAAGATAGAATGAAAAGGGAAATTTAGATTAGCAAGGGAATTCATAGGATTCAAACTCGCAAAGTCACGAGAGGTCCTGAACATGCTCGTTTTCACTGGCAGCCTCAGGTTAGGGATATATGAGTAACGAATTGCCTCATGATCCTATTGCAAATCTGAAAGAAAAGTAAAAACATCCACAGATTGAATTATACCCCGACTAGAGATCAGCAAATGATCAGTCAGGTGCGTGAGGTCTCAGTAATTCTAGTCGGCGAATCAACAACCTGAGACAAACCAAAACATTCCCAGAAATTTCTCAACCTCCTGACAACTCTATCATCTTCGTTGGTAAGTTAAGATTGAATCTTGCTTTATTGAATCTTGCATTAACCTGCCAATCTTAGTTCCCTTGCGTTCGCTTAATTACTCATATATCAGAATCAATAAAAAATTTATGCCTTGAACCCCCAATTTATTCACTAGTTACTTATATGTATCCCAATGAAGGCTTAAAAGTTTATTATGCAAATAATACTGGCCGGGTAAAATCTCCTCCCTTGTTAAAAATAAACGGCTTAATTATGTGTGTACAGCATAATTTAGGGCTAAGCCAACCAATATGCAATAAATAACCATTTCGCGTTCATCCTGGTGAGATCACATTACACCTGACAAGCAGATTATATCGCCCCGCCTGTGAAACTTGCCAAGACGCATTCCTTGCTGAAACTACCTCTCATAGGCGTAGAAGGATAATTACGGTTATATAGATCATTATTGCCTTGCCATTCTTGTTTGGCTTACATTTTACATGACAATGGACTCAACAAATAATGTATATCCAAGAAGAAGTGTAAAAATCAATAATTATGTAGAAGAATAATTCGATTCAGTATAAATTTTATTGATGATGGAACAGGTAGTCGTAACAAAACATGATCATGCATGCGAAGGATACCCTCTCTATACTTTACATATAAAGATGTATACCGTGTGTCTGACAGGATATGTGATGTATATGACACATGATTTATATACACAGGGTGGGAAATTTTTTACGCGAAATCAGTTAAATTAGAAAAAGTTGCACATTTATGTCTATGGAACAAAATTGGATATTTTTAGTTCTTGCTGGAATATGCTGGAAAAAACTAAAAAACGAGTTTTTTTATTTTAGACATGTCTTTTTTTTATTATTGAAAATGAATATTGTTATTTATTTTTATACAAGATTGCGAAATGCCACTTATTCAGTCCAGAGTGAAAGTTTTTTTGCGAGCCTCATCAGTGAAGCTTGATTCTTTGGTGCCTCAGTATCCATAGCAACATAACAAACAAGTTTTAGTAAATAATAAACGAAAACACATGTACCTACTTGTATGCAATGACAAAATCTTTTGCACCCTAGTAGACGCAAATCTGACGTTTTGACACTTTGTCAACTTGACGTTTGTCTTATGGCTACCTACCATATTATTATTTTTATGTCGTTTGGTATAAAAAAATGACGAAAATCAGAACTTACCAAAACAATAATAAAACAAATCAAAAATATTGGGTATTTAAAAAAAGACAATTTTTATAGGTACCGAATATCATAGAAAAATGAAAAAATTACAAGGCAAGCAATATGATTTCATAGTGACTTATTTCGGTGAAAAAAAGAAAAAAATATATATTTTCGATTTTTTTAAATATTATTAATTTTTGGTTTCCCTGATTTTTTACACCGAACAACATAAAAAAGATAATATGGCAGCCATAAGAAAAACAAACGCTGATGACTAGAAAAACTCTAGGATCTATAGTTGCGGTTTTAAAAATTTTTGTAACGTCAAATGGGATAGCTTTTGAAACAAAAATTTGCATTTTTTTCAAAATGTATTTTTGGCATGAAGGGAAGGGGTTGGGGAGACAATTTTGGCCTTGAAAAGCGGCGCGGCCTGACACAAAGCAATGTACGTGACTCTCTGAGGTCAAAATTTTCTACTCCACCCCGTCCCTTAATGAAAAAAAAAACATTTTGAAAAAATGCAGATTATTGTTTCGCGTGCTAGCGGAGGATTTTTCGCGAACGTTTCTTCGGAAAGCTTTCATTATATTCCTGGCAAAAAAACGAACAAAACTCCGTTTGATTTTTTGCGCTACGCCTCTTCGGAATCGAGTTATCGGGGTGTTAAGAAATTTTGAACTTTCGTTATCTCCCTTCCCTCCAAATTGTACCACCACCCCCTCCCAACGGCCCCTTAAAAAGCATCAAATAACCTTCTAAAAAACATTAGCTGAACTCCCTACATGCACTACCGGCCAAGAACAACCCATTTGATTTTTTTTTTACCGAAAATTGGCTATATTTCGCCGAACAAGTTGCCCGATCGACTTCCGCCTGGAACGAGCTTACGGTTCTGCCAACTCTTGCATTTTGGGACGAACAATTTTTTCGGTAGGATCAAAACTGACGGAGCAATCCACGAAAAACCGATACCCCATACTTTACAATGGCCCCTCCTGCCCTCGGATCGGCGTGGAACGAGTGGGGAAATTGAGCTGGGACCTAACTTGATCTATCGGGAAAAAAAATTTGATATAGGGGGCCTGCACTTCGATACCCATAATACCTTACTATTATGTTAATTCTCAAATTTCCGTTTTAATTTTCTGCTGAAATTCTACAGATACCTGCTCTATAGAGTTAAGAAAAAAAAATTATAGCTCTCGTAAAAATTCTATTTTTATGACATCAATTAATGATTTAAATGGATCAAGACCCATAGAATACAATCAAGGTTTGATGAGGTAAACAGTTAACCCTTTTACGTCCCTTTTAACTTTTACAGCTTGCCCTTTACAGGGTGAGAAACCGCATATTAAAATCTTACAGAGCGGCTCATCTTAATAGATCCACGAGGATAAATCTGAAGATGCGGTAGCTAGCGGGAAATGTTTCAAATAAAAATTAGATCAGTAGACTGATTTATTGGTGATTTTTTTATAATTAGGGGTCGAATGACTCATTCATTTGTTTAGGATCAAGTTTTAATTTAACTCCCAACGAATGGTTGAAAATATGGGCGAAAGTCAGATTGTTCTTGGTGTAAGTTGTGGGTCTAATAAAGGATATCCAGGTGCTGACTCTATCCTAGTTTGGGGGTGAAAATTTAGGATCATAGCATTTTTTTCAAATGATAGTACCTACCTAAATCGTCCCTAAATTGAAAACGACAAAATAATTATTGACCGCCAAGTTCATTTTAAAATTGCATTCTGACTAGGATCACCAACCGGATATTCTTTATTAGACCTACAACTGTAACTATGAACAGTCTCAGCTGAGTCCACTTTTTCAATCATTCATATGGGTTTAACGAAATAGAAAATCTTATCCTTAATAGACCCAGGTGTCATTGTGAACCCTAATAATAAATGAGTACGTTTAAATATAGAATTTTTCGCATTTTTCACTTTTTGGACAAAAACTTGATGATTCCTGACTTTGATGTTAAAATAACCTTGAGATTGGATCCTTTGGTCGTGGTCAAGGTCATAAACAACAGATGACTCCCTTTTGACACTACAATTTCTATTTGAATGAATCTACAAATGAATCACCCAGTATGTGTTCATATATTACATTCTGTTCACTAATACTAATGGCTCTTAAATAATTGATTAATGGGTTTTATTTAGCATGATCCAATAAATTATGCTAACTGTCATTGTAAAATTACCTTAAAAACAATACAGGAATTTCAGGTAAAAACGTGATAAAAAAACTAGGTGAAATTTGCCTAGTTCTTGTATGAATTCAAATGCATTACTTTGTTATACAGATTCAACAGTACTTGGTTTTTTCTCTTTTGACTCCCATATCTCGCTACTCCGTTAGTAGCGTATTTTTTTTTTGTCACTTCAAATTGTCCTATCCTACCACCTACCCCGCAAGTAATTTTTTCTCAAAATCGTGTCAGTACCCGTAACTTTTTGATCTATAGATGCTTTAAAAAGTTTATGAGATTTTACGATAAATAGAAAGACAAGGAATGAAAAAAGTAAGGAAGTTGTCATTCTTTTGTTATGAAACCTCTAGAAAATGTAACATTTTTGAAATGGAAGAAAGCACAGTTTTACTTCAAAGAAATAATCGCACATTTTCCTTTTATCTTGCAGTTTTGACTGATAAGAAGCAAAATTAAATTCAAACCGTGCTACTGTGTAGGTAATTAAGGCAATTAAAGATTTTTAAAAGAACCTATCAATTAAAATTAGGTAATTGAACTGAAATACAATTAATTTGAGGTGCTTCCCTGTTTTACTTCCCTGCATCTGCGCCTCTGCAAACCGTACGTTTTTGCCACAGATGAGATGAGATCTGGAGTTGGACGATAGGTGAACTATTATTCCGAGCAACACTTCGAGGGTGTGAATGAAATCCACGGGTGGCCTTGCCACCCACTGTCGTTATAACACTGTAAAGATGCCAACCGACAGGTATTCACTGGCCCCAGGGATCGTTTAGTTAGATAGCCGTGTTGATTAGGGTCAAGAGAAGAATCGACTTCATTCATTATTCTTTGCACTAAAAATATCTTAATATTTCATCGTGGTGGTTTTTCACCAAGATAATGCGCTTTATTTAACGTACAAGGTGTGTATAAACTTTATACTTTCTACAAAGGCTTCGCATCAATAAATTATAATAATTATAGCCAGTCAAAAGTATTTATATTATGTAAAAAATAGCCATAGGTCTCTTAAAAGGTCGGTAGGTAAATTACCTACACCAAACACCAAACCATTTATATAATACACAAATTCTTCATTTTATCAGAAAGTTTAGGCTGTTTTTGAAAGATGTGAGCTTAAATTTTTCATATCGGGAATATCAATTACCTATTATACAGGGTGTCTCTGAAAGGTGCGGAAAAAAAGCTACCACAAATTCCTGAGGCCTAAATAAGCCGATCTAACCCAATTTATCTCCGTCCAAAAGTGGATGATTTCGGAGATACAGGGTGTCAAAAGTTCAATTTGGTTTCCGTTTTTCTTAAATAACTTTTTTAATAATTGGTATATTTTCACAATATTCGGCTGAAGGGGCTTTTGTGGGGTGAAAAATTAAAAACTGCAATCATTTTTATTGTAAAATTTAGAGGGCGCCACCTGCGGTACCTTGAACACATTCAAAACGAACTATCTTTTTTGGGCCACTCTGTATTTAACTTTTAAATAAAAATTCTTATTCTCCAACGTCTTTTACCAAAAAAAGGCATACGTGGTAAGAGTTGATTTGAGCAGCTGTTTCTGAGATATCTGGATTTAAGAAAATCACTACGTGCATGGCCAGGCCTAAGTAAGTAATTGTATTAATTGAACACAATTTGAAGCAAAGGCGTTGAATTAAAATAACTGTCACTGAAAGCTACAAAAAAACGACTAGGTACATAAATGTGGATTTAACTTTATAGGTACTTTAGTTAAAACAGTCAATAAGAGATTTATCAACAACAAAAATTTAGTTTAATTTAATAAAAAAAAATGCTTTTATCAAAATTAAATGTTCAAAATGATTTCCATTTTCGTGTATACAAAGATTTATACGTTTTAAAAAATTAAATTGAACTCTTTGGAGCATTTCGTGATCATTTTTCAAAACGTCCATTCCGGTTTCAATACGTCTCGTTAATTAACCTTCTGTATTTCCTATATGGCCTAGAATACACAAGAGTTTTCAAAGTTCCCCATAAAAAGTAATCCATCGGTGTCATAGCAGGCGATCGAGCTGGCCAACTTGTGGGTGCATCATTGGCTCTACCTATCCATCTATTTGGATACTGTTCGCTGAAATAATTACGTACATTTATCGAAAAATGTGGAGGAGCACCGTCATGCATAAACCACATTCATCTTTGAAGTTCCAAGGGCAGGGGATCAAACAAGTGTGGTAATTCGTTTTGCAGATGTTCCAAATAATTTTCGCCATTAAGTCGAGGTGGTAAAATGACAGGACCAATTATGAAAGTGTCTATGATTCCTGCCCACACATTGATCTTAAATTCATGCTGATAATGGCTTACTTTTGATAAGTACTTACTTATAATGGCTTACTTCAATCGCATGAGGATTTTCTCCAGCATAGACATGTACATTGTGCAAATTAGTTATGCCACTCCGCGTGAAACAGGCTTCATCTGTGAATAAAATTCCTTGTGTAAAGTTCCTATCCTGATTCTTCTTGGAAATGAACCGGCAGAAAGCTAGACGTGGTTCATAATCATGGGGTAAAAGGTCTTATACCCGTTCAACATGAAATGGGTGCAGTAATTGTTCTCTGGTCACCCTGTTAACAGTATCTTTGCATACACCTAGCTCTAAGCGCAATCGTCTGGTGCTGAGTTTAGGATTTTCTTCAATCCTATTTAAAATATCTTCCTCAACCTCTGGAGTTCTTATCGTATACGTGCACGACCTTAATTAATAGAAACAGGCGTAAGCCTACCTAGTTTCACGAAGACGTCTTTCATTAAAGGTTTTATGGTTTGGTAAACGACGATTCGGAAATCGTTCACTGATAATCTGCAAGATTCTAAACCATTTCCTTGGCAATGTCCAAAAACCAATAACATATCGGTCATTTCTTCATTAGTATACTGTACGGCCATTACTATAAAGTAAATTTGAAAATTGTTTGGCAATTATTCCAGTGTATGCTTGAATTGTTTTTTTTAGATTCGATTTGACACCAATTACTTAAAGTCTGTACACTGAGAGTTGTCTGTTGTGAGAACTAAGGATACATCATCTCGTTATGTTTCTTAATCCTTCTATTGCATTGCATAGTCAATCGAGTTCAAATGGGACGTATTGTCAGAAATACGTTTGAATCGTCTGCAATTCTAAAAAGATGAGCGAGAGTGAGACGGAAGTATCGACTCGCGTCTTGATACGCTTAGATTGATACGATATTACGATAAGATTGTCGTCGCTACTCTCAGTAGTGTCAGTGTCAGCGTTAAATATACTAATAAGGTTTGTGTTGTGATTTGAAACGTTTTTAATACGTTTTTAATAGCAGAATTACCTGTGTTATTGTACGGTGTGATAAACTATGAGTAACTTAATTTCGCGAATGCCTAAAAATGTATTTCCTTGTTTTGCCTGGGAAACGATTGAACTCCCTAGTACGTGGTCTTGTGGTAAAATTGCTGGAATATTTTACTTGCAAATAAGAAAACGGAGGTGTTATTCTTTCTTTTAAACGGCAACCAGCAGGTAGGTGACATGATATTTCTATCATGATGATAACAATAATTATTATCATTCTTACTTACTTGCATTACATATATTTGTTATCAAAAAGTTGCAAGGCTCTACTTCGTCAATAACTTGTCGAAATAATATATTTGTAGGATATTCATTATTCCTCAACACACGCCACTTGATACGAACTGCGATACCACATCTGGTTCGACTTAGAAATAAGTGTACGATTCAAATCGAATTAAATGAAATTGTTTAGTCAGAATCAGTGTGGCATGACAACGGACAATTCTCAGTGTACAGAGAGTACTTGGTTTATAGTGACAGTGATCTCGTTGATGTAAATTCGTTAAGTGGGTCCCGTGGTGTAGTGAATATAGCGTTCGTCCACCAGCCGGTAAACCTTGGTTCGAAACTCACCAGCAGCCGAAAAGTATTTGTTGTGCTACTCGAGCCAAAATCGGGATGCACCTTGTGGAAGGCAATGGAAAAGCACCGCATAGTACTCTGCCTCGTAATACTTCTCAAATAGTGCCTTTCGGACTCTTCCGATAAAAAGGGTGGCCCCAAAAGAGTGAACTTCAACAGTATGCGCACCACAGGCATATGTGAGAGGTAGCTCACACCTGAAACCTGGTATGGCACTTTAAGTAAAATAATTTTAATTCAATGCCTTCGCTTCAAATTGTGTTCAATTAATTCAATTACTTACTTAGGCCTGGCCATGCACGTAGTGATTTTCTTAAATCCAGATATCTCAGAAACGGCTGCTCAAATCAACTCTTACCACGTATGCCTTTTTTTGGTAAAAGACGTTGGAAAATAAGAATTTTTATTTAAAAGTTAAATACAGAGTGGCCCAAAAAAGATAGTTCGTTTTGAATGTGTTCAAGGTACCGCAGGTGGCGCCCTCTAAATTTTACAATAAAAATGATTGCAGTTTTTAATTTTTCACCCCACAAAAGCCCCTTCAGCCGAATATTGTGAAAATATACCAATTATTAAAAAAGTTATTTAAGAAAAACGGAAACCAAATTGAACTTTTGACACCCTGTATCTCCGAAATCATCCACTTTTGGACGGAGATAAATTGGGTTAGATCGGCTTGTTTAGGCCTCAGGAATTTGTGGTAGCTTTTTTTCCGCACCTTTCAGAGACACCCTGTATAGTATGTAGATTTGAATATTTAAATTATTTTAATTGAAAAGGTCAACATTTGAAATAGAATGCCTTATATTTTGTTTGCACTAGATAATTGTTTAATCTGCAACAGCAGATAGGTAGGTACAAAGATATCAACACAGCAAACAGTAGCCAGAGGTAAGTAAAGGTAGACAGAAGTCAATGCTTCTTTCTGACGGGCTAATTAAGTAAATGAGTTTTGAAGATGGCTCTCAAGATAAGTATAATTTTAGCCAATGAATGTCTGCGATTAGATCTATTCCGGGAAGCGGTGTTTGCTGCAGGGAAAATTGTTTTTCTGTGCGAGTGAAGAGCGAATGCGAATGCTGATGGCGACACGCTGTCTAGCAAGAATGTCAAGCTGTGCGACGGGAAAAAACGGAACTGGTTATGGTTGTGAAACCTACTTGGAGAGATGTGGTGGCCATGGACATGCCGTACTGTCTTCCTATGTATGCGTTTACGGTGCCTTCTTCTTTTATGGACTCTTCGGTGTAGGGTCGATGATTTGTTAAAGTGAAGTTTAGAGATTAATAATAATCGATGCTGAAATGCATCAGTAATTTTATTATTGTAAGGTATGCATTTTACCTGCAAGTTGTTGTCGTGACTTGAATAAGCTTTATTATATCTCATAAGAGCAAAAATGTGCTTATACTAGTTATTTATGCAACAAGTACATAAAGTGGTACTTTCTTTCATAACTGGGAAATTTGACCATAAGAGGCAGGGGAGTGCGTCATTCCCAGAAGTGAAGCACTTTATGCATATACAGGGTGTCCGGTAAGTACCTCCTAATCTCTCGGGAGCATACAGGGGAGGTCAAAAAACACCTAGTCTGTCATAAAAGAAATTTTCCTAAAGTGTCCCCAAACGGAGATATGGAGCCCTAAAAGGGTGCCCCGCAATTTACTTTTTTGCCTCTAACTTTTGAACCGACCTGTATAATTGGATGAAATTTAAATACTTTATAGAGGTCACAAAGAGCCATCAGGCCATAGTAAAGTCGATGTTTGACGTCGTCAGGGAAGTCAGGAACGGACTTACCATCATACTCGTTCCTGACTTCCTTTCGTAAGTCCGTTCCTGACTTCCTTTCGTAAGTCCGTTCCTGACTTCCTTTAGGACGTCAAACATCCACTCTGATATGGCTTAATGAGTCTTTATAGCCTCTATAAAAAAAAATAAAATTTCATCAAATTATACAGGTCGGTTCAAAAGTTAGAGCCAAAAAAGTAAATCTTAGGGTATCATTTTGGGGTTCTGTATCTCCGTTTAGGGACACTTAACGAATTTTTTTTTATGACAGTCTAGGTTTATTTTGACCTCCCCTGTATGCTCCCGAGAGATTAGGAGGTACTTACCGGACACCCTGTATGTTGCATATAAAATTTTATCTAACTCATCATTTCACTTTTTAGTAAAGATTCTTGAGCATTGATTTCGGTGCTTTCCATTTTCATTTTTCATTTTCACAACCATTTTCATTTCCTGTTTCATTTCCGAAGGAAAATGCCTGCTTTACAAAGATTTTTCATTCATTGAACATCTTCAATAGTAGATATCCATTTTAGGTAACTAAACAACACAAAACAAAAATAATTATTGTAACAATACGCGAAATTTATGCGGTGCGAGTAGCGGGGCATGCTCTGTTCTCGGCAAGCCTGCCAGGGACGAGGACGGACTATGACGGAGACAGCTCAGCAGTGAGTGTGGACGGGGAGATCTGTCTGTACGTATAACCTACCTTACCGGTGGTGCGTTCGCTGATCTAATATTTTTCAAAAATAAAATGTACAAGTGGTTTCATTAGTTTTCTTGAAACATATGGTAAGTATTTACATCCGCGGCTGCTTAGTTTCATCAATTTTTTCGGGACCGAGGAGCGAAATAGGGGTGCTGGGTGGGTAAGAAGCTAAAAACAGCCATTGCAAACTAATATTAAGGTCACAACTAAGGCCTCTTTGACACTAAAGTCGAATTTCTATTTTTTTTTGTTCACTTTCAGAGCAAGGAAAATCTTCGAGATTAACAGTAGCGCGGTTTTTATTTTGTATTTTGCATTTATTTTGCATTTATATTCCAAAAATCATTGCATCAATCCCTGTGGACTGGACACGATATGTGAAAGCGGATATCGCGCGAGTACGTCTCTGGCACGCTTCGAAGCGTTTGGCATTATCGTGTAGTGGCCAGAAGTGGTTATTTCCGTGATTCGCGGCATCTATTAGACGCCTCTTGTCAGGACCGCACTCTCTCCGCACTCTCAAAACCGTTTTTTTAGGCCGTTTTGTGGCTTTCCCTTTCATTTGCAAAACAAATCAATACCTTCCTGGTGTTACTATAGGTATGTTCTCCACCCCTCTATAGGTGCAATAGTGAAACTGTAGGAGCGGCGGATGTAAATAATGACCCTAAAATTATTTATAACAATACATAGGTCTCCCAATCTGCCAATAAACTATGACGTTTCTCATTACATCTCGTGCGCCGTCATGTTCAATTGTTTTTGAATGCGATTTCGTGATTGGACTATTCAAATCTGTTGTTTGAATCCTGTTGTGATTTGTGATGTCAGTCTTGCGGCTTGGTGAGTGTTGAAGTTGTCCGCCCTGAAACCGAATTGTTCCAGGGGCAGTGTGTTTCTAGTATCTTGCCGATGCTGGAGAGTTGGCTGATCGGTATGAGTCCCAGCTCCCCAAAGGCATTAACTCTACAATACAAGTGGATTGGAAACGAGAGTGCTGCTGGTTTTCCTTTTTTTTCCTAACCAGAAGCATAGAACTCAAGTGGATTGGAAACGAGTGCTGCTGGACTTGTGTTTGTGTATGAGTATGAGTATGAAGAGTATAAAAAGTTTTGTGTGATGCAGGCCAGGCGTTGAATATTTGCGTGATTTGTTGAACGTTGCAGTCCGTGATTATAGTTTCAAGAAGACATTGTCAATTGTGTTTTTTTCCTGGAACTTTTTTGTTTTTGAGTTGTGTGATGATAATTTTGACTTCGTTGAAGTCAGTGATTGTCAATTGGTCTTGTGTGGGTGTGTAAATGATTTTTTTTTGACTCATGCTTGTGTGGCTGTGTCTTTTGATTCGGAGTTTGAGAAGTGAAACGAGGAGTTAGTAGCGAAAGACACTCGAACAATCGACACAAGTGATGGCTCCCTCTGCAAAAATGACAAAAGACCTCACAAAGACAAAACCCGCACAGAACTCTCACAAAAACAAAACAAAACATACAGTCGAAGACAAAGTGGAACTCTCCGCTAACTCGTAGTTCGCGATGGCCTTATAGCAAGGATCACTGGTTTGCCTGGCTTTTCGAAGTGCTTTGTTTTTGTGTGTGATGAGATTTTTTAGTGTTGCCGATTGGATCTGTTGTGTGAGGGTGTCTATGGCCGCGGGCTTGAATTTTCGGTGGGAAACTTAGAGGGCTTGTGTTGGTGATGAGTTTTCTATAATTCGTTTGAATTTGGAGTGTTTGAGTTTGATGTTTCTGGGTTTTGGTGTGTTACACGTAGCATTTCTTCGATCTCGATTTTCACTGGAACGTGTCTCGAAGAGACGATTTCTATGTTGTATTTTTGTTTGATGTATTTGATGATGTAGATGTCGAGTGTCGTGTTTAAGTCCGTTGTCATTGAAGTGTATTGACTCGTTTGCATTTGTTGCATTTGGAATTTGAGAAATTGTGAGAAAAATTCTAGGCTGTTGCCTTTTGAGTTTGTTATTGGTCCTGTCCACTCAGTTTCTTTGGCGTTGAAGTTTGGCGATTATGGATTGTGGGCGCTGCTAGACTGAGGCTTCAGTGTCCTTGTGTTTTCTTTGGTGATGAGGGTGGCCTTTCTACTGCTACTCTCCCCGACGACGCATCTCTTATCTATTCCGTCAGGTGACGACAGTGACGTTCTAGACGGACGTTCCCGAACATCAGAGAAATCCCGCGTGTGAGAGAGACTTAGTTCATTCAAGAATTATAGATAGATCAACTGACACATTATTTGATCAACAGTAGAATTCCTATACGACCACATTCTATGTAGATTACAATAGTCCAGAATTTAGATAAACAAGAAGAACAGTGATGTTCGATGTTCGTAACCTCCATATAGTTTCGAATAAATCCAGAAGTGTTAATACTGTTATCTCGTAACAATACTGACCAATGGGAAGCATTCAATTTGTGGCAGTTTCAAATTAAAATTCTTCAAGTTTCATGAACAACCAATAAAACTTAAGACAAAGATTATATAAAAAAAAAAAACTTTGTCTGTAATTTTTTTAATACAGTAGACCAATTTTTAATTCGACTGCTCCAGGAAAGAAAACATATTCGAAGATTTTAAATATAAGTATAGGATACCCAACTAGCAAATTAAGTAACAGAATCTCTGTTGGAAGGTTATTTTACTTTGAATAAGTATAAAATACAAATATTAAACCAAATTTATAACTTATAAGTGTGCAGTACTTCTAGCGACATTTTAGTAGTGCTAAAGGAGTATTATCTAAAATGTATTACCCCATCGAGTATTTACTTTGAGGTAATTATGGAAAGTTTTGTTTAGCAAATTTTCACCTTAATATATGACTTGTAAGTATATGTAGCTTTACGGTTGATAACAGGTAACAAAATATAGTGAAAAGTTCTGGTCCGGTTACCCAATAAATACTATAAAGACTGTTTAACTAGTAAGTTCTTTTTATAAGTTATTGATACTTAGAATGAACTTCAATATCTACTTTGGAGTAAACAACCAACAAGTACAATTTTCAAGTTCTAGCTAAGTGTTTGTGATAGAGTGGAATCACCTGGAAGTATAATTCACCTGAATGAAAATACTATAAACTACAGGTTTCCTCAAAAGTCTACTTTATGGTAAACTATACCATGTAGTGCCATTATTATACCTACTTTGTGTGGTAGTGGTAGATCAACTTGATCAGTCTGTTGGGAATAAAAATGGCTAATCAAGTGCGTGAAGGTCGAGTGGAACAAAAACGTTAGCCGTTCCGCCATTCATCCACATTTTATAGGAAAGTGATTCGAACATGCAGTAGTAAATCTGCTATAGCAGAGTTGATAATGTGAAAAAATATTTCACGTGACCAAGCAAAATAGTCAAACCAACCAGAATTTTGAAAGACAAAGCAGTGCGTCCTTCACAGTTACTCACAATTCCGATCCTGAAGAACATGGTAACGAAAAAAATATTCTGGAGACTGAAGTCGCGTATTATGATGATGACGATGAGGCATTATCAGATTTTATTCTTGAAGCAGAAAGAAATGATGAATCTGTTGTAAACAAATTAACTTTTCACAACGACTAAGAGAATAGACAGTGATGCATAAGGTGTTCTCATAAATATATTAATAAATAATTAAATTACTTTAAAGTTAACTAATGTACGTATCATGTGCGGGATACTATCAAGTGCTTTATGTTAGCAACTGCAACTAACAAGTACACTTTTTATATTGTGTATGATATCGCCATGTTTGTAGTTATTAAAATGGAAGCCATATAGCCTTTAAATTATGTTCCCAAATAAAAAGCAAATGTTGATGTTTTAATTAATTTCGGAAGCAATCTTCGAGTATAATTCGAGATCATTATCGAATATGTGTCTATACATTAACGAATTTTTAAGTTTCTTGCTTTAAAAAAATGTTTATATTATATGAAATAATTTTTTTATGTTAATTTTTTTTTCAAATGAACTTTTTTCTCAAGCGCGTTGTAATTTTTCGAAGTATAACTCACATGTTTGTCAGTAAGTCAACGTGCGTTTAAAAATTTTCCCTACCGGTGAGCTATTGTCGCGAATGTAAATTTCAATATAAGTACCACCTATTCCTACTAGGTATACTTATAATATTTGTGACTAGACCATTTTGTTGAAAGTGACGATGTCGATCGAGACAGAGAAGTAAAGAGCAGTTACAGTTACATAGCTCTTTGTAAAGTTGAATAGAAACAAACAACCAGAACGGAGATAGACATATTATTAGGCCACTCCTCATTTTATTCAAGTAACTTTAAAGTATAAATTCCTAAACCAGAACGTTACTGTTACTAATTTTTTACCTGTTTTGTTAGTGCATCGAACAGTAAACTCTACCTAAAAAATACCAAACAAAGACTTGAAATTATTCCCCATTTTGGTAGAATTTACTTCTCAAATATGGAAATAAGACGGTACTACTCCTAGTACTTTGAACTTACAGGTATATATATAGGCATTAAATACGGAAATAGAACTTATTTTGCTAGTTGGGTAGGTAAAAGAAACCAAGAAGAGTAAGAACTATAAAAGGCTCTTGCCCCAGATATGATGGCGTAAGTAGAGCACTTTGATTTGATTGTTGTTTGCCTTTATTATTTGACCCATAATGCTTGATCACACACACGTAAACGCAAGTGGAGATTGATCCAGCTACTCTCCATTTATCTACTGCGAGCCTCCCGTCATAGCGTCACGTCATAGCATCGACCACGATATGAGAGAAGAGGTCCTTGACAACGTCCTTATGTTTGGACACTCAACTGACTTCTTTTAATGCTGCGGAGGCATTGACGTCAAATTATACGAATAGCAGTTTTTTTTATTTAAATATTTGTCTATTATTTAAAAACTTGTATAAGTACGCTTTAGTACGCGTTCTTAAAAAGTGAAATTTAATTTTTAGATTCGTTCTGAAACTTTATATACCATTATGTTGTATGATTAATAAATTGGAAAATATTATACTAAAAGTGCCCACTTTACGTTATTTATTAGTATGTATTAGGATTAGGTATACATACCATTGATCGATTAGATCAGATCCCTCTTGTTCTGCTACACTAATAAATAAGACAGATAATTAGGTAAACGCGTATAGTATGTAGGTAGTAATTTTGCTTTTTTGTTACAGGTTAGTGGACAGCTAGCAGCTTATGTAGCTCTATATGACAGGTGAGATAGCCATGGAAATTAAATAGATACGACATACAATATGAGTATACATATATAGGTAGAAATGCGATTTTGTGCAGTACCTACCTATCTACATTAACATGAGGAGGATAAATCCTTCCTCAATACAAAACCTACATAAGACTTGGAGCTAATTTTTTGTTTCCTTTGGACTCAAATAAATCAACTGGCCATCAAAGAGGCTGACTTCTGTACCTAATTTACTGCATTCGTCTGTCTCTTAGAGTTAGAATCTAGAACTAACTGAATGTAGGTTAACTATTTATGGTTCCTATTTCCCTTTAAGGCCAATAAATTATGATCTACAGTACAATAATAATTAATACTCGGCTCCTGTTCCCTTATGCAAAAATTGCTACGATTTTATTACTTCCTTTTGAGACTAGTATCACTGCTGAATAGTTCTATAAGGTCAATAGTATTACCCAGGTATAGTAATAGTTACTAACTTATTGGACTTCTAGATGTTTACAGACAGGTAAAATTTATTACTTCACTTTGGAATTTTTTGTGAAGCACAGCTATCTACAGACACACACATATACACTTTTAACATAATTTTATAACCAATAAACTACATCCGTTACTACTGTTCACAATCTTATCGTGCCAGCTATTGACTCTTGTTAATAACTTCAGGACCATCATTTATCATAAATGCCAGTAAAAGTTAACTACTATTTGTTAAAATTAAATTTATGTTCCATCTGGTTAATTTAATTGCACATTAACCAAGACCAACTAACTCATTAAACATAAACATAAGTTAAATAAACATTTTCTCAGATGTGACTTTTACCCGTACCTACCTACCTATCTACTGTAAATATTACTTTATTTCACGAATTTAATATAAAGCTTCTATTGACTTCAGTTTCTTACTTAAGAAATTCTGAATTTAGGTATTTTGTCAGTAATTTTTACATAAGTAAATTTACATTACAGTCTTTTGCTTTTGGTTTTCCTCTTTTGTCAATTTCTTTTCCTTGTTTGTCAAATGAGTTTCTTATTTTTCTATCTATCAATGATTATAGTCATTGATTTATCAATCAATTTCCTTTTATGTCAAATCAGTTTCACTTTATGTCAATTGCTTTCCCCATTTACTTGCAGTGACAGTATCATAATATTGGAAAAGCATTTGATATAAAAGGAATCTCATTTGACAAAAGAGGAACCTCAATTGAAAAATCACGCACCGACGTTTAATAAATGGGAAACTGATTTGACAAATCAGAAAAAGCAATTGACAAAAGACGAAAACCAAAAGAAAAAGACTGTATACACATGTGTCCGAAAAGTCCTAGTTTTGATAATCACTCAGGAGCCATGCAGAGACATAAAAATTGGCAGTTGTTGAAATGTGATTTCATACTAAAAATATTATAACAAAAAAACACCTCAAAATGCCCTCTATACAGTCTTTTTCTATTGGTTTTCCTCTTTTGTCAATTGCTTTTCCTTATTTGTCAAATCAGTTTCCCATTTATTAAACGTCAGTGCGTGATTTTTCAATTCAAATTCCTCTTTTGTCAAATGAGATTCCTTTTATAGCAAATGCTTTTCCAATGTTTATTATAATGTCACTATACGTAAATGGGAAAAGCAATTGACATAAAGTGAAACTGATTTGACATAAAAGGAAATTGATTGATGAATCAATGACTACAATCGTTGATAGATAGAAAAATAAGAAAATCATTTGACAAATAAGGAAAAGCAATTGACAAAAGAGGAAAACCAAAAGCAAAAGACTGTAAGTAACTTAGGGTAGGTTTAAATATCACGAGAGATAAATTACCAATTATTTTAAGTATAGGTATACAAGCTATACCTACCCGTCTGGTTCATGGACGAAATTTTATTTTATTTTAATAAATTTCAATACAGGGTAGGTATAACACGTTCACTGCGGGACCGCTTTTTGTAGACCTTTGTATTTGGCGGAACGAGTCATATGTATCTCGTTGATCACTTTCCTATAGCGCGAGACGAGTCATATATGACTCGTTGTCATGTTCATGATTTACGACCTCCCGTGACATGATGAACTTTATGATTATGATACAATTAGTGTGAACTCTTTCTTTAGTGGTCACTGAATATTAGCCTTTGACAGTCGGCTAATCGACTTAATATTTTTGAAAATATATGCCCTCAAAAAAACATAATAAAAACAGCTATCGGTAAACTACATATATTGTATTTACTTATAAAATACATTGTCCATGTAGAAAAATAAAGTAGTATTCAAGAAAACAATTAGACATAGAAGACAAATAAACTCAATAAAATGATTTGCAAAAAACTAAAAAAAAAATGAGTCTATTTTCATATCACTTCGTTTTTCATGTGCAATATTAAAGCATTTCAAGCAGTAGGTCGGTTTTCCCTCACACTCCTCGCAGTAAGTAGTCACTTTGTTTTTTTTTTTTTTTGTCAGCCTCCTTACTATTCATTGATCACAAAATAAAGTCACGAAATAGCTCTAGAATTATCACTTCACTTCCAAAGCAAATCTATTCTGCTATAAAATAAGTTAATATTTCAGGCACTCTGTTGATGAAAAGCTGTACTAGTTCACAGAAATTCACTAAATTACTAAACTTGGCGGTGTCGATACAGTTATCTGTTTGTACAAGTTTTCTTGCTGGTTTCAAACGCGATTAAGACACGAGAATCACGAGTCATATTTGACTCGTAACGCAAGTAGTGTCAAAAACTGTAACTACAGGCGGAACGAGGCAAATATATCTCGTGCAGTTTTATAGCATATCTTACTAGAGTACGTTTAGCAAAATTGATTGCTGCTGTCCTGATCAAAACAGACAAAAATTGACGAAATTATCGCATCCGCCCATAACAACGTTTGCATGATATTATACTCCGCACCGAGGTACAGCGCGACACGAGACATATATGACTCGTACCGCAGTGAACGTGATAATAACACTAGATTTGATAGTTTTTATTCAACTCTCCTTTATGTTGAATTTTTGTCTTGTAATTTATTACCCAAGTCAAGTTAGCCACGCTTAAATTTTTTATTGTTTTTTTCTTAATACCAGGATAAAGCGCTATAAAAAAGTCATACCTACCTACAAAATTTAAACAGGACTCACCGTTTTCAAAAACTCAATATTATCTTAACCGTTTTTGGTATTTATTTAAACATATTCTGTCTTCTAATTTTTAAGAGATTACAGCAATAATTGTTAGAATACCTAAGTCTACTAATAATGAGTAATACAAGATATTTTATAAATAATAAAAAAAAAACAAAAAAAAAAACCGGAAACAATTGTTACTTTTTCTCGAAAACGGTGAGTCCTATCTAAATTTTATAAATATGCTTTTTTTTCAATTTAATCTGGTCTCCTTAAAAACCAATAAACAATTCAAAAGACCGGTTCAGAATTTTTTCGTGAAATAAAAGGTGTGTCATGTGATCCCAGATTCTACGCCACTGGGTACTTCGGTTATGTCCAGAATTTTTCAAAATACTGGTTAGTAAATCAAAAACTCATGCACAAAAATTCAGGATTATTGGTCCACTCTGTATAAAGATACAATACAAAAACATTTCAGTAAATCGACACATAAACACTTTGTATCTCAGTTAAAAACTATTTTCGACAAAAACGTTTCTTCTAATTTCCTTATTATTTTACCTTTATGTATACGTCCTCCAATTTATGGTACACTATTTAGAAACACCTTGTGTTTCTGCTATGTCTATAGTCGACTTAAATAATTATAAAACAAATTCGAAGTCTTTCCCTTATGCTGAAAAATTGAAAAGGTGTCATCATGGCATCATCAATAACAATTATACAAGGTGATTCAGTGGTAAGTAGGTATCACAAATTGCAGGACGAGTTACAGGGCTTGTAGACAAAATTAAAATAACGAGAAAATTCCGTGACCGAAAGCGTGGGCTGGCCGTGGAGTCATGATTGTTACGGTTTTTACAGTTTACGGTAATTTTTTATTTATAAACCAAAACAAGACATTCCTTTCCATTTCAGCCGTAAAAATGGAAAAAAAGTCCTTCTCCCTGGCCGAAAGCGTGGCTGGACGAAGCGTGGCTAACTTGACTTGGAATAATTTATTTGGGTTTAGGTTCTTATTCGATAAAAATATTATTTTTCCAAAAGATTTTTATGAAAAATTGTAACGTTTTGGGGCCGATTGGTCCCTTGTTCACTCATGAAAATGTATAAAAATCTAAAAAACCTAAAAATATTTTAAAAAACTATACTTAAAACAATAAAATGTTCGTAAAAATGGTGTTTGTAATATTTTAAATTTTGGAAAAGTAAATTGACTTTTACTTTGATTCTGAAATTTTTTATGTGTTTAGGTTATTATGCTTTTGTTTTAAACAAAAACAAAAAAAAATATAGACAACACCAACCAAAAATAACCTGCTGCTACTCAAACTAACAATAATTACTCACCACCATTACAATAATTTTGAAAAAATACTTTTGAAACCGTATTATTATACAATAAAATATACGTAACAAACACAGTAAACAATAAAATAAAACAAACAATAGCATAATAACCAAAACACATAAAAAATGTCACACTCAAAGTAAAAGTGAATTTACTTTTTCAAAATTCAAAATATTACAACCAGCATTTTCACGAACAATTTTATTGAATTAAGTATAGTTTTTTAAAATCTTTTTGAGTTTTTTACATTTTTACACATTTTCATGGGTGAACATAAGGGACCAATCGGCCCCGAAACGTTTATATTTTTATAAAAACCTTTTGAAACAGTAATATTTAACTAATTAAGAACCTAAACCCCAAAAATTCAGAAGCCAAAAGTAAACATTAGATATAGAATGCTATTCAAAATTTTATAGCCCGACATCCTACCAACCGCACTGCGAGAGGCAGTCAAAAAATAGGTGTTGGAAAAAATTGATTTTTTACTGGATATATTAAGGGATTTCAGGAATTGTCAATTTTTTACATCTATAAAGTTGGCATGGGAAAATTATAGGTCCCCAACCCAGGTCAGTTAATATTTTTTCCGGGTCCATAAAAATGGCACATCAGGATGGGAATGAATCTGTTCGCCCTGCAGCGAAATCCGCAGACGTAGCAGTTATTGATTGGTCTGCAGGGGCCTTAATATCGCCTCCCCCCAAAAGAAGAAAATAACCCATTTGTTGATAGACGTTTTTTTTTTGCTATCAACTCGTTAATCTTTGGATATATCGAAAAAATACCTACTTCTAAGAAAACTGAAAGCTTGAGTTATTTCCTAAAAAACTATCTTGTAATTTTTTCGTATATGTCATAGTTTTCGAGTTATTCAATATTTCAGAAATTGCAAATTTTGCATTTTTTTATATTTTTGTTTTTTTTTAACTGTTGGCGCGAAGTCTCCAGAAAAAAATAAAAAAGTACTCGAAAACTCAACAACCTATGGAAAAAATAAAAAAAAAACCTAATCAAAATTGATTTTGAAAGGGACATAAAAACAAAAAAAAAAGAAAATAGAACAGAATCCTACCCTATGTATTTTTTTTTCAAGATAACATAATATACAAGGTGGGTACTTTAACTGGAACTATTTATCTAGAAAATCAGAGCAACGTATTTCAAAAAAGTGCAAAAACACGTCAATTGAGATTTTTTATCAGTTACATTTGGTATCAAGAATTTAATTTTTACTTTCTTAATGAGCTGAAACCTAACCTCATTTTATTTTCTTAAATGATATGATACCACTTTTGTTAAGTACTTCATTGGAAAGCTAATTAACCATGCCAATTATTTGATATTTTCCCTGACAGTTGGGATGCTAAACTCATGAAATATTGTTTATAGTTCCGTCTTAATTATTAGTAATATTTAAAATTTATAATGATCTTAAACGGATAATCCTGAAAAAACGGTAAACTAGTTCAATATCAATATTCCTTATTACTGCAAAAGTTGCAAAAGTTATTCGAAATGAGCTCCCTTCACTTTTTGACAAAGCCAACTCATTTTGCAGGCTGCACAAAACCTGAAGTTGTACTAATATGATTTCCTGTCCAATTTTTTGCTTTTTTGCACAGTTTGCTTTTTAGATAACCCCATAAATAAGGTGTCTTTTTCCAATCCACACCTCTTCTCCTAATCCATCTGCCAGGGATGGAGGTATTCGTTTTGAATTCTGTCTCAATTTTGGAAAAGAGTACTCCGATTCAGTGGTGGAAAATCAGGATAGATAGCTCGAGTATATAGATCCCCACATCCAATCATCATGAGAATTTTAATTTCTCAAGTTTCAGTTAATTAAGTAAGCCATTTTGACAAGACAAGATTTTTTTAGCTAGTCAAGTAAATTAGGAAGTTTTAAATTATGGATTTTTTTTAAATTGCAGCCCAATTGTCAGGACAAAGGCCAAATAATTAGCACGGCCAATTTTCATTTCAAAATAGTTTTTCAATTAAGTAGGTACCATTAGTGGTGTCATCTCATTTAAGAAAAATAAAGTGAGATTAGGTATCAGCTCATAAAGAAAGTAAAAAAAAATCCTGGTGCCAAAATGAAACTTCCAAAAATTTCAATTGACGTGTTTTTGTATTATTTTCAAATACTTTTCCCTGATTTTCTAGAGAAATGGTTGCAGTTGAAGTCCTCACACAGTATAAAAACCAAAAATTCAAATCAATTTCACTTGGATGCGTTGCTGAATGAAAGGACTCATTTTAAAATTAAACTATATCCTGATTTTGTTCAGATTCGTGGGCCCCAAAAGACAAAAATGCATCATGGACGTTCAAAGCTACAATTAAATGACTTCGCCTCCAGTGGTCAAGTCTCTTTTAACACCAAAATCTTCCTTAGATACGAATTGCATACAGCATACTTTGAAAACCCATACTTAAATATCATATCATATACCTACTGGAACTGTCAAAGAAAACTAATTATAACATTTTCACCTAATGGTAAAAAAAGTGGATTACTTCGAAAACTTGAAATAAAAAATTTATGTAATTCGATTAACCATGGGAAGCAGACATTTATACCTACATATATATTTTTAGAATTCTGGAAAATATGTTTATGACTACCTACTACGTACTTAGTAGATTTTCCTCCTCAATAAAAGAGAAAAATGGAGAGCGTGTTCATTCATTGGTCTATTTGCAGTCAAAGAAAAATACCGATGACATTACTAGAACACAGCAACAAGATTATGACAAGTACAAAAAAAAAGAGATTACAGTATGTTGATTTAGACCTCTTTCAATACAACAGGAAGTACCTTGCTAACATGACAGTGATACTTCTAATATCGAGTAACCCTTTCTTAATAGCGATATTGCTATCTACTTATCGGTTGCTAATTAGACCGCAGCTAACTAAAGGCACTGAGTGAACAGCGCAGCCAAGCCTCTTGGTTTACAAACACTGCTATTCGCGGATATAATAACAGCGAGTCGTCTCCGTCCTCCGTCCTGAAGTTAAGGAAGGCTGGTAATCTCCTTCGACGCTCTTGTGTTTGATGTAGTAATTAACGTGTTCTTCACCCCTGGGTACTGTCTACATATTACGTTCCTTCCCGGATTATGTTATGACTGGTATAAACCTTCATCCAGTATTTGACTCTAACATTTTGTGTGATTTGCTCACTTTGTTGCGCAGACATCTTGATAACTGTGATGGAATTTAGAAAATTCAATTGCTAAGAATTCGAATTGCTTCTTTGACGGGCTCAGTGGAAGACCGTGGGATTTACTTGTCCCTTCATCGATTCAATGTCTAGAGTTATTCCAGGAGTGTTCGTTATCAAGAGCTGGTCACTTTAATTTTCAAGTCTTATTTCTTCAGACGTGTTTTGTTAGGACGCGCTTGGGGAATGTTTTTCATTTATTCTGGACTCGGAAGAATTTTTCAAATTGATTAATCGTCTTACTAGTGTTTTTTACATAGTCTTAGTTGAAAGGTATCACTAGCGAAGAATACAGAGAGTACAAATTATTGGTGCAGCCGAATGGACAAAATCCCTGTTTCAATAATTATTTTCGCTCATATTGAAAAAAAATCCCGAGGAACCTGGTTATTAGTTTTAGTCCCAAATCTAATCCCCTTAAAGTGACAGTTCAACTCCAAATTTTTAAATTGAAAGTGGGGGCTTACGGTACCTAATTTGAAAGGTCTTTTCATTCTCTGTTTAGATTCAGAAAAGCTATGGTTTCGAAATTATTCTTAACAATAACAGTTAACGGTAAAAAGAACAATCAGTGATAAATTGAATTTGTATTCCTATCATACCGAGTATCATACCTACACTTGGAAAAACTTAACGAACAATTGCAAAATATGATGGCTGTTAAAGAACAAAAATATTACAAACGCAAACAATTATTGAGAAAAATTTATGCAGCGAGGAGAAAATGAATACAAAACCCATACACATGCAGGCTTGATCGTTAAATTTGCCTTTATTGCAAATTACGGGTCAACCATCGAACGTAATGGCCTCAGAAGTATCAGCATCAGGTTAGTTAAGCTCTGCATCAGCTATTGTTATGTAATTACATGGTTATTTTATTCTCAACAGTCCTATAAATGTTCTAGAAATACTATATACTTGCCTTAAAATTTCCATTTGTAATTTCTTGCAATTGCGGTGAGCGTTGAAAATTAAAGTTAATGCAACTTTCAGTAGTCTATAGATTCTGTTTTTCATTTTATTAACCCACATTTTACGATAATAATTCTAAGAAGAAACCGTCAAAGAAAAAAAGCTTATTTTTTTACTATCCAGTGTCACTACAGTCATTTTTTTTTCTTGATCAATATCAAAGGAGAGGCATGAAAGTCTGAAATTACTAAAAGGATTTTCTGGAAAAGTTAGGATCAGCGTTTGTTAGAAATAGTACAGGCTAAAACTTCTAGGAACTAAAACCAACCAACCTGTAATTTTACGTGGGTGTAAGGTACCTACGATTATATATAAAAAAACTGAATTTGCAGGGTTCTCACCCCCTTAACTTGATGTCATCTTGAATCAAAGGTTAAATCGATTTCATGCAGTACAGTAAGATTAGGTTTGAGATTAGTTTTGAACCTCAACATCCAAACAACCGTTTGAAATTGGTAACAAATTGTCAAATTTGCGAGAGCAAATTGTTCTTCCCTTCCCTTCCCTTAAGATTCGGTGAAAACCCTTCCCTTAAGTCAGGTTTAGGAGAAGGGGTGGAGGAGTTTGGAAAAAGAAGTTTCCTTCGAGTATCCCCTTAACTTAGGGAAAACTTGGGGTTTCTTACCGACACAGCCATACAATCCCCTCCCCCCCCGGTCACCTAAACTTGACACCGATTTTGCAAGTTATTACCTACCTTATCTTACGAGAAGGGCCTGAAATTTACCGATTCAAAACTGTTTTTTTTTTAATTTATTTTCAGGTTACGACAATAATTGAGGTTTTCCAAATTTTCCAGTTGAATTGATAAGAATTGAATAGAATATTTTTTAACAGCTATAACAGCCAATGAAGTTTGGTTATGTTTTGTCATGGGACACATATCACCCAACCATTTGAATGAACATTTAACTGATAACAACAAAACAACAACAGTAAGGTGCTGTCGGGAATGGCTGTATTCCACAGATATATACGTTTCAGGAGAATCGGGCCGTGCCAAGTTTCCTGGCGATCCGAGATTGGGGGGGTTTTTGTGACTCTTAAAATTGTTAAATCAGAATATCCATCGGAGGGCTCGTTGGAAATCATGCGGTTGTATGATTTATATACTTTTTTAAAGAAACATTCAATGACGGTGCGGTCGAGATTCGTCTGTATTGCACAGTATCTTACCTACGGGTCAGGAGAAGGCGTGCCAAGTTTAGTGGCGCACCGACGTTGGGAGAATTTTTGGTTTCTTTTATTATTTCACATCATACAGCGAAAATCGTCAGCACATTCCCTTAGTACTCAAATGGTATTTTCTCACTGAGAGGTGGGGATATAAGAAAGTGGCTTTGGTAGAACCACCGTTACATACCAACAGTGGCGGTATTCACAACCCCAGAGAATAGTTAATTCCAGTCGTCAAAGATTCTCTTTGCAAGGAAACTTTGACAAGCAACAGTCCTAGAAACCTGCTTACTCAGCTTATATCTCTGACCACGTTCCTACCACGTATAGTCGACCAAGAGATATAACGAAATGATCTAATTGTTAAACTGTTATATTTTATGACTTTAACAATATTTCAGTAATCCAAAAATTGATAAAATGACAGAAATCGTTTCGTCTCTGAAATCTCAGAAATCTCTGGTCCAACTATACGAGAATAAGTTTACGTACCTATACGGAGTTACTTCGTGGTCTTTGATAGGGCATTCAGAGTTAATTTACAGTTTCCGACCAACTTGGACTTTCAGGACTTTTAAAGCCTATCTTAAAGTATAGTATTTATTGATCCTCGTTGGCAGTGCATCTATATACACAGAGCTCTATGCATAGATTTCGACCTGAAAAGTTATTGCGTGAAAGCCCAGGCTCCAGAGCTATACACATCCTAGCCCAGTTCCTATTGTGTCTTAGATCCATCGGTGAACCATCTGAAATCTGCTGTCAGGAGTTTATTTCTGTTGTTCTCCCACACGTATCTTCCCGGGAGAAGGAGCTTATACCTGTGACTTTCTATGTCATCCAGTACCCTGGATCGCTCCATGTTATAAGCCCTTGGCAAGCTTCTTCCCAGCTGCAGGATTTTACATGTGGCCTCTCTTTCCAGAAAAATATGGAGAGGTAATAAGTCCAGTACGATTTCCATAGCTGCCGACGGGTGGTGTTGATAGCACTACACCCACAGATCATCAGACAAGCTTGTTTCTTTAGGCTAGAGAGCTTTGTTTTGGCCACGGCCTGCTGGCCTTTTGACCACCAAACAGTACGGTCATATGTAATCATAGGTCAGACGTGCATTACATTAGGTAAGCCACTATATTTGTTTAGGCCCGATTCTCCATGTTTTGCCACAGATTCTTTTACACGTTCATAAGGAGAGTTTGTTTCTGTGTACAACTTGTTCCAGATGGCCAAGTAAGCTTTTTATCCAGGTTTACTCCTAGGTACTTGGCTTCCTCTGCAAATGGAATGGTTTTTCCCAGAAGAGTTGAGGGCGTTAAATCGTCCAACCTTCTTTTTCTGGAAAATGGTACTATGACAGTTTTGTGAGGGGTGACATTTCTTCCCTCTCGCACCACTGATAAGTCACCTCAAATACTTTCTGAAGGACCCTAGAGATGATCGCCTGTGATCTTCCTTTGATCAGAACGACCAAGTGATCAGCATATTAAGTTTGGGCGTCGACACTCCATACTGAGAACGGCCACATCCAGCCACTTACGGTCAGATCCCTCTTGAGGCAGCTGCCCTATAAGAGGGATTCTGCTAGTGCGTTGTTAAGGATCCTGGTAAAGCTGAGGGAAAAACCAAAGCTAAAAATAAAAAGATTCGTGTGATTTTCTGTACACGTTACAAATTAATCTTTTTAAAATTCGTAATTAGTACCTACGCAAAGAAAGATTCAGTAAATTTTCAAAAGGTTAATCATTGACGGTCTGATGGTCTGTACTAGGAGCAATGGAGCTCGGGAACGTCCAACTGTGGACTCTCTCCGATAAATCGTATCACTCTGTGCCGTGGTAACGGTGTAAGATATACACCGTAGCCGCGGTGATGTTTGGCGGACAGAGAGATGTAAGGGGTCTGAGCTAAACCGCCTTAACTAAGAAGAGATAACCTCACAAACCTAAATAACCTAAATTCTAAAGTAGAGGCCCAGGATGATAAGATGCGTGGCTGAATAGAAAACCAGCCCCACTGGTCTTAACTTCGGGCTACCTAGCGCACTCCGTTTTATGTAGCCTGTTGTGTTATAGGGGGTTATGGCACCGTTAGTTTCGCCCGTTACTAGTGGGACCAAAGTAATTAAAAACAACAACAAGCGAGGGACTCAGACTCTCAGAAGAGAAAATTTGGAAACCAGCACGGGCTCAGCGGTGAGCGGCGACCACCAAGGTCTCACCACCCCAGAATCCATGTCAGTTATATAAGCTGCTGGAGACATATTTACATGTAAGTTTCAAGTGCGCACGCACAAATCCGCAATGCAGTCATGGGACAAACCAGCAACCAGGTCCCGCCGAAGTAAAAATTCTAGACTAACAGACTGCTGATCCTTGTAAAAGGCACTGATCTGTTCGACTGGCCAAGAACAGGAAAAAAAAGGAAGCCTAAAATAATCCTATATGGTTGAAGTATCATGGATCAACAAAGCCGTTTTCCGTGTCTAATTATATACTTGAAAGAAAAGCTTACCGTAAATAGGTAGGTATGTCACCTATTGTCAAGCAAATGGTCTTTGTTCAATCAAAACAGATGATTTGTTGTGCTCACAGTTTTTTGTGTAACTATGTATGTAGTTAGTAAACTTTAATGTCATATTGCGATAGATTGGCACAGGCAGATTGGTATTAAATTAATCATTCCAAATGGGCTATCCTGTGTCGTGTAGGTAAAATCTGAATTTGTGAAGGCAAATTAACGTAAATAAACGATGGACCCACTTGATGTAATCAATCACATAGTGTTGATAAAATCGATAAAATATTCTCATTTGTATTCACAAGTAGTGATTCGACTCTCACAACAGTTATTATAGTTATTTTGATATACGCACGGAGCACTTTTACATCATGCATGTCATCGTGTGTTGGTAATAACTGCTCGGCTCATGCCGTATAACTATGCAGACAAAAAATTTCAATCGATTCAGTGTCAATTTACCGGACGTCAACTTTCACACCGATTGTGTTCAAATATTTACCCTGCCAGTTCCATATTATGAACACCTGTAGTAGCCGATGTTTATATCCTTAGCAGCGTTGTTTACCGTGCAAAGTCTGCATGCAATGTTTGTGTTTGTGAAACCCGCCACCTACGAGTGTATTCGACACCAGGTGACTGCTGCAGCAGTCCTGCAGTCTCCATTCTCCATCATACAGAGTGTTGTGTCGATTCGGAACAATAACTCCAGTGGGAGGGCATAAATAACCGACGCGATGACGTGCAGGTACCCAAGTTAGAGACATTAATCATTTCAAATGGATTCTGCCTTTTTTCCTGCTTTATATATTCGCGTTGCATATACAGAGCAGAATCTGATACGAGATACGTTTAGCTTGACAACAATCGAATGACTTGTCTACTACAGCTAGAGATGAATAATGCCTGTTTTGCCATACGGAGCCCTTCTTGATACTCTGTCAGTTTATTTATTTACTTTGTAATTTATTAGTTTTTTTTTTGTTTCATGAATTTATGTTTGGTTTTTTATTTAGGAAGTTTTTACATGTTTTATTTAAGTGTAACTACACAAAACTGAGTGTTCTGACTACTAAAATAAATAAAACGGTTAATAGACATACACTAATCGTAATTATATTATAGACAACGTAAAACAAAGTGCAGACTTTTAAGTTCTTGCAGTTTGCAGTTGAACACACATCTATAGTGGAGCGAAATGGGACGAAAAATGTGTCGTTTTTTTTTCGGCGTATAACCAGCTACCTCTTATACCTATGGTGCATTAGACTACTCCCAACAAGAAATGGACATTTACGACCTTTTTTCATAGGTCAGGGCTTTTTAAATTGCCAAAATTGCAAAAATTTTTGAATACAACGAATAATTTTTATACAAAAACTCCAACTAAGTATATCTTGGCTTCATTTTGTTCGCTGTACGTATATAAAAATTTTCATAAAAAAAGTTTGACGCTTAGTGAAAATATCATTAAACATTTTGCAACATACACCGTTTGTATTATTTTTACAAAACATATACATATTCTTAAGGACAGCAAGATACACGATCAAAAGCGCCCATTTATCTCCTTTAATTTGATGAAAAAATCATTTTAATATCTTGATTACTTTTCAAAATATAGTCATGTAAATGTTCAAAAGTACAATTTTTAAAAATCATAAATTTTCATGTTTTTTCAAATATAAAAGTACTAACCCACCAAAAAAGGTCGTAAAAAGCCGGTTTGAATGCAAAATTATGCAATGAACGAAACCTATTAGGTCTGACCTGGTTATACATAAAAAAATCGATAACGGAGCGACTTTTATAGCGAATTTTGCCCTACTAACATGTACAACCAGTTTTTTTTTAACTTTCCCACCACCACGAAAACGAGCCTATAAGCACTCCCGTATGTAGAAATGCTGTAGAGGTAGGTTGGCTTGTAGTAAATACCTCTACATATGTACTTGCTTCCCTCGATTTAAATGCCAAAGTACCGCCGTTCTAGGAAGAAACGATCTTTGGTGTAATGTTGTTCTACATGTGTGGAGGCCTCCTTGCTCCTCAAAATTTTGAAGTTGACAGCGACTGCAAGTCATCTTTGACATTTGACAGATCAGCAAGAGTTATATCAAAAAGTAGTAAAATCTGATTCAGATCAAAAATTGAGGGAGAGGGGCACTATAAACGTTCTTACTGACACAAAGACTGTCAAAATTGAGAACTAACATAATTTTCGTGCGGATAATTTAAATATCTCTAAAATGCGGTCTCACATGACCCCCTCCCCCTTTATTAAAAAAATTGAAGTTGACAGCGACTGCAACGTCCTCTTTGACATTTGACAGATTAGTTTCACGTCAAAAGCAATAAAACTTATGACATTTGATTTAGTTTTTGTTTCAAAGTTGTAGCTCATTCGGTTAAAAATTTAAGGTCAGGGGGGACTATAAACGTCCTCACTGTATATTAATGGGCACAGAGCGATTGATGCGTGCAGCGTTCAAAAGCAGCCCTATAAGCTTCTTATAGCAGTATTATACTATACAACCGTACTATACAACAGGGAGAGGTCATCCACCAATCGGCGATGTTCTAAGGATGGTTCTAAGGTTGTTCATTAAACACGTTAAATTGTTCGTGCTCGTCTTTGAATAGAGTCAACCAGCAATAGAGTGTATTTAGGGGCAGAACCAAGCACAAGAGGACACGATTGTTAGTCTGTGCCTTGCAGATTGTCCACAGCTTTCTAAGTATAAAATATATTTTTGTTGATTTACTTATTGAGGAATTCCAGTTTTTGGCACCCGCCTTGGTAAGATCAGTAACATGAGTTCCCCAAGACAAACCTTCACGAACAGTCGGAACAGTCAGTCCAATAGATAAAGAGAGACTCTGCTTCATATTGTTTCTGGACATAGTGTCAGTTGATCCAGTTAACACATAATATGTCTTTTAGAAAATATGTTTTCCTGATTTTAAGAACATTGAATTGAACTAAGTTATCTATCAGAGTGCCAATCTAAATTAGCACTTAGGGTTGTCTCATATGGTAGGGATATCCGTGGACTTGGTAGCTTAAATGATATGAAAACAATGTGAAGAGTACTGTCATCAGTGAAACTATGAATCTGGTTTGATGTTAAGCTGAACAGGTCCTTTATATAAAGAAGGAATAAAGTGGATGATAACTCCAAGCCCTGGGACACTCCTGAGTTGGAGGCAGAAGACTAAAATGACAATATCTACAACGACATGTAATAAAATTCTACTGGAAAGGAAGCTGGAGATCCACTTACTAAACTCTGAGAAGAGTTTAGGAGGGGAGTTTATCTAGCAGACCCTCATTTCTGAAACTATCAACCGTCTATGAGGTGTCTAAGCCTACAGTCCGCACTGGTTAAAATTTTTCAATGGATGAACTCACGAGGTGAGTCAGGTAAGTCATCAAGTCGGCTGTAGAACGCTTATGCCGAAAAACGTACCCAGTTACCTGGCGCCAGTTACCCAACAAGTTTATCATGTCCCCCAAACTAGCACTTTTTTCGCCTGACCAGCCAGACGTTTGGTTTACACAAGTTGAAGCTTAATTTACACTTTCAGGTATCATTCACACATAACTCGTTACCTGCATGTTGCTGAATCAAGGTGATGCTAAACGGGTCCGCATAGTCAATGATATTGTTGCCAATCCGCCGGATCAAGGTCGTCATGATCGTCTCAAAGAGGAAATTTTTTGATATTTTAAGCCGTATATTCCGAATCTGTAAAAAAGTGTATTCTGATTTTAGATTTAAAAGTTGCCTCTTCCTAGGGGGTGGAGGTGAGGGTAGGTTGGTCGAGCTTGATATTTTATTATTTGAATATCCCCTTCTAGAAGAATAACATTCATTACCCACTTTTTTGGATCCAGTGCATAGTTTTTTATAATATATTTCAATGTCTTCAGATAAAATGACCACTCTGTATTTTTTCCAATGAATCTAAATCTGGATCTACTAAGAGATTTTTCTTGTGGTTTCATTATTATTGCTGATGTGACTTTATCAGTTTTGGAGCAGAATTCTTGTCGTATTACAACCTACAACCTACTTACATATTTTTAGACTGTCACTCTGGACATCTTAGTCCAGGAGCTTTTTCGAAAACATCATGCCAGCGCGCAATTGACACTAATGAATGATCGGCTAAAACATTTTGATAATAATCAGACAACAATTTCGATTGTCCTCCAACTCGTCGGTCGAAGTGATTCTTACACTGGGACTAACGCACCCCAGAAACAGTGGATAAGATCCCTTTATAAAAACTTGTGGTGTATTTTTGCAAATAATGAAAAAAATAGACATCTCTGATAACAATTCCCGAATATTAAAACTGTGAAATTAGTTTAGAAGATGACTTGATTTTGGGATTTAAGTCAAGGGGGGCAGTTTGTCACTGCGGGTCGTTTTACCGATAAATTTAAAATAAATCAAAATAGCGACGTCTGGTTTTCAGAGTTTTTTTTGTCATCTAATCGCCTGTCAAAAATAGTAGAAATATCTAAAGGGCTCTTTTATTTTATGAATTTTACATTATATCTAGACCCAATTTTATAAAATACTATTTTGGGTTTTCTTCAACAAAGCAGCCATTGTCACAACAATTGCAACAACTTTATCCCTATCTGTATTCTGTAATATCGTGTTTACTACCAGCAAAGCTCACGTTATGCGCTGGGATTTCCTGAACTGCTTAATTTGCTCCCCTTGTTCCTGGTTCTGGCTCTGGCTATCACGTCTCACTCTCTGATTTAATTACAATGACTAAAATGCTCATGAAATCTGATAAATTTGTTGTTCCGATCTAATAAACCGCGAAGTTCACACTTAATTAAATTCCTTTGATCTTTATGCATTAGATTAAAATACGTACCTTTGTTCTATTATTAAATTATTAAACAGTTCTTTGACATTAAAACTACCTAAAATTGGAATTTTAGAAATTTGAATTTATCAATAGTTTGCTGAAGTAATTTACACTTACTTTCCCAGTAGGTATATCAACTTCATTCATACACAGAGTTTTTAGAAAAAATTATCACTTTCATGTGAATTACTGCTCTCTACTACTTATTGTAAGTATGACAGTTTGAGAATGTAATAGAATAGTTTCAGAGGTTTTCATTTTGCGGATATACAGAGAGATGCATCAAATCTGGCTCAATCTCGTTATATGTATTATTTTCATGCTGAAGAGAATCACGTTAAATTGTGTACTGTGTTTAAAAAAAAAGTTTATAATTATTATTATTTTCCTATATCATTCGTTCATAAACAAATATAATTTGTCGATAACTGATTTTTATAGGTTGGAGGTTGGTAATTAAAATCAAACACACAGATGTTAAATACTCTTGTTATAAGCTGATAATCCTTAGGAGCATTAACTCACACGCCACCACCTACCTCCCCCTCCCTCCCATGCAAGCACGACACTACCTGTCAGTTATCAAATCCCGGCATTTTGTAAAACTGTCTTGTTGTAACCCAATCAAGCTGTCTGTATTTCTGTCGCCGACTTATTGAGTTACACCTTCGTGGACAAGAAGTGTACTACCGCTCTAAGAAGCAGATATGAGTAGTATTCTCATTTTGCAACCCGCTGTGAAGATCCTGAACAAATTACAAAGAGAAGGTATAGGTATAGGTTGGTATCAAAGTGATTATAAAAAAAATTACCCTAAATTTTAACACCCTGTGTTTTCAAAATAGCATCATTTGGGACCTATTATTTTGACCTTTCATTTAAAATTAGCTAAGCAATAATATGCTGAAATTTGGCAACTTAGCCAATTAATGGAATGGTCTTTGAAATTTGTATTATAATGGGTAATTTTTTTTTTTTTTTAACAATTCAAGATTTTTATTTCTAGGCAAACAGGCTGCAGATATCAACATCAAGCTTTATGCAACCCCTTGATTTGAACTTTTAAGTAGAAAAGTAGTAAGTGAAGTCTCGAAATTATGAATTTAAAATAAAAAAACATAAAACGGTTCAATAAAAAAAACTGCTTCACTCCCTCGTAAGACAGCTGGATGAAGTAAGACAATCAGATAAAATTGATAAATGAAATTTTTTTCCCAATTTTGAGGGGCTTACTCTTCAGGGCTTACTGAAGTCCTGACTCTTCAGGGTAGGCTTGATTTTTTTTATAAACTACCCCCATTCCTTAAAATGTATCAAGGAAATTTCTCTTGAAATATGTGTATTGATTAGGTAATAAAACTGCAGATTATCTGCAGATTTTTGAAGCTTTCTAACTTTAACCTTGAGAAGCTTACTTTTTCAAATAGAAAATTCAAAATTTTTTTGTACGGTTAGAACAGAACAATTATTGTTTATCTCTATTTTCCAGTTTCAGAGATATTTACGGTAACTTTTATGTTTAAAATTATTATAAAAGAACCATTTTTCAAACAATAATTGAAGGGGTAAGATGCAAAAGGGTTCAAGTGACAAAAAATGGAAAAATGAGATAAATACGTTTTTGAGTACTTAAAAATAGTAATTTGTTGGTAAAATTATTACCAAAACGTTGGATAGAGCCCGCATATATATTTTTAAAACAGCTTTTCCAATTATTGTAAGTGTTGAGCAAATGTGAAAAAAAAATGTGCAGATAAGAATTTCTTCTTATGTTTGCTTCTTGAGGCAACACGGAAGTAAAGCAATCAACGTTCGTCACATTTATTAAAAAAATTACAAGTTTTATATCAAAACTTTTATAGTGTTCACGTCGTTTAATAAAAATGGTACTCGTCCGGGAATGTTGTGTATATTTTGTGCGCTAGCGTGGACGAAACAATGGCAATTAAATTTTACCGTTTCTCGTTACCAAAACCCATTCCTCGGAAGTGTATGTTCAAAATGTTAGCTTTCAATTATTATTTCAAATCCCCCGAAGCCGACTGTGGTGCCATAACGACCCTTTAAAATAATCCTGTTGCAACATGGAAATGTTTCGTAATTAAAAATTAATCAAGTGTAGATTATTTCCCTTTATAGCGGGAGTGTTTTCCTTCAAGCTTCTGTACTTTGTATTTTCAGTTTATATATCGTTTACGTACACATGTGCCTGACAAATAATCCTGAAAATTCGTGAGAGAGGATATTATTCAAAGGGCGTTCACAAGAGTTATTTTTTCAAACACTTGTTTTTTAAATGGACATTGTTTACATGCAAATTAAAAGGTAAGTTCATGAGGTCATTTCTTGAATGATCCTGAGACGTAAAGTTTCTGTATTCTTATTTGTTTAAGAATTTTGCAAGAGTAGTTTCAAATTATACAGAGCGAGTAGAAAAGAATTTTTGAACTCAGAATATCATAGATAGTAATAACACGCAAATATGTTTCTCTAATGCGATATAATTTTTTATAAAAAAAAATTCTGATTGTTTTTCCAAAGCCTGCCTAAATTACGTTTTCATTTGCTTGGGAAGCAAGTTTGCCTTAAAGCATTCATTTGGGAAGCAGGTTGAGTAAGTATATAGTTTATAAAATTTTGATTTGCAGTGCCTTTTCAAATAAAGTATTTAATTGGTTATTTTTGTCACCAACATTCTTCCAACTGTGGCAGAAATTAATTTGGAATCTCGAAGCAATGAAATTTGAGCGAATTCAGTTAGAGTAAGCTTTGATTTAAAGCAAAGCAACTGGAATCGTGCCGATTATTTTGTTTAAGCAATGAGCTTGTTTAGCATGGCACACATAACATATTTATGCTCTAATTTCATATGGATATTGTACACCAATGATTTCAAGCTTAAGCCCAATAATCAGAGTAATTTATAATTCTCTATATTATGTATGAGGAGCTCTATGGGCTCACAAGGCAAAATCGTTAATGGATGTTAGTGAGCTCACTTTCGGATTACATTACAAAGGGCACATATTCTGCTCATTTTATTTCATTAGCTTCAATACATGAGAACCGCTCTTACCGAATGATATTCGAATAAATACCTTAATGTTTTTAATAATATATTATGTAAACATAACATTATGTGAATGCAAATTGCCTGTGCTTGTGTTATTGGAATCCATCGTATGGTACGTATTATTACACAGGGTGTTAAAAAAATAAAGATCGAATATTTGAGAGGATACAGAGTGTGGATAGAAGTAAGTAAAAAAATGTCATAAACAAGTGTCCGCAAATTCACGGTTTCGGAGGATTTTTTATTTTTTTATTTTGCATACACCCACACATATTTTTTAGTAGGTATGTAGGTACAAACAAACGATAGAAACTTATAAACACAACCAAGAGTTTGAAAAAGGCGTAAAAAAGATTAGGTAATACCTATATGGTGATAAAAGAATGATTTAAAAAAAAGTTCTTATTTGAAGTTTTTTTTTGTGATTTTTTGCAAAATTTGAACTTGAATTTTTTTGTCGCATTTGGTTGTCAATCAGTCAAACACACATTTATTAAGTGATAAGAAAATAGCAGGGTTTTGCAAATAAAATAAAAACTTAAAAAATGAACAATTTTTTGAAAAAATATTCATTTATTACCATATCACACATTTGTCCGTACATACTACAAAAAAAATGTGTATATCCAAAATATTGAAAAAAAGAAAAGAAAATCTTCCGTATCTCCAAAACCGTCCGTTTGCAGATCCATGTTTATTAAGATTTTTTGACTTACTTTGATCCACACAATCACTCTCCAAATATTCGATCTTTATTTTTCAACATCCTGTATACACTATTCTGCCAGCACCTTGGGGCATTCATAAAAAAAAAAATATTTGGATAGAACACTGAAAATTTGTTCATTTAGGTTTTCAAATTTGATGAACATGAACAAAAAAAAAAAGAAAACTTCATACCACTTCCGGTTACACCGGAAGGAACCATCATCTTTGATATTTTAAATGGAACACCCTATACATTACTATATTTTCATATTGCCTTAGAAAACTGAATAACAATGGTTTTCACAGTTTATATCAAGATACAGCGACTGCTCAGACGTTCGTTATTTTATTAAAGCGGAAAATTTCTCTGCGCATGTTACCAACACAGGTAGGAATCATCAACGGCTATGAAGTTTGGATTATCGTGGCTTTGGCAGGTAACAGTTGAAGACATTGTGTAAAATCACTCCTCAAAATCTTGATATTATAAAGGGTAATTTTCTTAAAAAATTAAAAAGCATGCAGTAAATTCAAAAATTGACAAAAAATTTCTGTACACATGGGTCGTTGGAGCTTTAATTTTCGAGATACAGGGTGTTAAAGTTTAATAATAGAAGAAATTTACATTCTTTGAATATCTACAAACTGGCTGATCAGAATAACTCGAAATTTTTGACAATTGAACCCTATGCTGCAACAACGTTGTAAGTGCCAAAAGTAAATTTTGCGGGAAGTCGGAATAAACATTTTTTTGTGAGCCAATATAGTATATCAGCTTACAAACATTAATATATTCATTAATTATATTCATTAATTAACATTAATGTATTAATGTTTGTAAGCTGATATACTATATTGGCTCACAAAAAAATGTTTATTCCGACTTCCCGCAAAATTTACTTTTGGCACTTACAACGTTGTTGCAGCATAGGGTTCAATTGTTGTACTAATTCAAGTATACCTGATTTGATACTTACCGACAAAAGAAATATTTAATCCAGGGGCGGAGATCTGAGTACGTCGTTACCTTTTTTAAATAATTTATAGGCTGACTTTAATGACAATGTGAAATTTTTGGTAGATACCTCGTGTTGTTTAGAGGAGAAAAGTCACTTTACTTTTTTTTTTGAAAGTTTCAAAAAATTCCACTTATACTTTCAAGATTTTGGGGAGTGATTTTATACAACTTCTTTAATTGTTACTTGCCAAAGTCACGATGATACAAACTTCATAGTCTCTCGATCGTTCCTACCTATAATGGGGACATGCGCGGAGAAACTATCAGCTTTTATAAAATAATGATATAGTGTGGCAGTCGCGGGTTCGGTCTATTAAGTTTGTAATGAGTAATTTATGAGTTATAAACAAATGAAAATCGCCATTTTAATTTTCAAAGCAGCTTAAATTGAATACGACTTGAACGATGCTAAAACTTCAGGATGTGATTAGAGACCGTAGAGTAAGATACCGTTTTCATGTAGAATTGATCCGCATGGCAAAAAGTCAGTGACGTTGGTACATTTTTTCTAATATCATGAAACATGTTTTTGGTAAAAGACTATTTTTGGAGATAGTAAAAAATAACTATTTGAAAAACATTTCTACACCCTGTAGAAAACAATTTAGAAAAACAATACAATACATAATATATCCATATTAACTTTTCTTCATAAAATTTGAGGAATCGCATCCTGAAGTTTTAGCATATTATTAAGAAACACCCTGTATAGGTACCATAGAATAGTGCATGAAAAGTTTAAGGAATCGCCATGTAAATCGTTTTCAGATACCTTGAGCTGTTTTCAATGTAAGCTGCTTTGAAATTAGAAATATGTGATTTTCATTTGTTTGTAACTCACAAAGTAGGTAGGTATTACTGGTTATGAACTTAAACAGTGAAAACCGGGTCAAGGGTCAACAATCGCATTTAAAATGAGAAAGTTGATGGCTGCTTCCGGTATCACCGGAAGTGGTATGGTATTGTGAAATTTTAGTTTAGTTCATCCAAATTGAATCCTAATATTAAGAATTTTATGCAAATTATTATTCCATTTATGAATGACCAAAGATTCTCGTGCCGCATCCTGTATTATACCTACTGACGATAAAAAGTAAATTGAATAAAAGCTTGGGGGTTGTTGGACCTTACACTACTGGAATTGATTTTAATTTTAAATCATTCATGAGAGAAATCGTCATCTGCATGTATAACTTTTTTATCGCCTCCTACGCTGTATAAAAATAGAAGTAAGAATAATTTTGTTAGAAATTCATATTCATAAACTTGTTAAAAATGCATGGATGTGTTGATTTTTATTTATGAGAAAATTCTGATGAGAACTTCAAACATGACGTATTTTGCCTCTTAATCAGAATCCTGATGTAAATCAGATTTGATGAAGTGTGAACGCATGCAGAATTTACTGCTTCTAAAATTCATAAATCGAGCGCTACCTCAAACAAGGGCCCGCTGTAGTAGAGGTCTGCCATAGAAGGTATTATAAATGATGAAATTAGGCATCAATAAAACCTATTCCCAGCAACTGGCGACTACAGAATCCAGTGAGTGCATTATTAGTCGACCACCTGGCGATCGTGTACAGGGTACACCCTCACCGTTTCCCATTTCAGGGGAATCCTCTGCTTTTCAGTCCAGGGTAAACGCACAGTTGGCTGACCACAAATCTCAGTCTCTGAATGGGCAGCTTGTATACTGGATGTTGTCCTGTATCTAACATGCAGCATCGATTCGGATTATCCCGGGTAACATCCTGAGGGAACAGTTATTACTCGCGTATGTGCAAACATGTGCTGCCGATTCGATGAGGCTATATCTTGTCAACCGGAAAACGAAATTATTAGTGAGAAATGACACGTGTTTCTGTCGCACATTAATCATACTTAAATAGAGCCGGGAATCGTCTCTTGTTTAGTCTATTGGTTTACAAATTGCATTGGGAATTACGCGGTTTGTATATTAGCACAGTTCTGCTGTTCTAAAGGACTGCTAGTTTAGTTGAAAATAATTAATTATGTCTTTGCCTCTGGTTTCAGCTCTACAGTTTTGGCAGATCTTTGATAATATATTTTATAAAATTAACATTAATACATTTTTCAAGTCACTTTGTTTTTTCTTCTGGTAAAGATTTTTTACGACATGAAGAAGCTGATAGGTATAAAAATTACAATTCTATTATTAGTGTTACCTTCTTATATGATGAGGTTCATCGCACCTGAAATGTCAGAATCTGGCTAAAAGATTTTAAACAGTTGTGGCAATTTTTTTTTAGCAATACATTATACAGGGTATCCCATAATATGTGGGCAATCTCCCGGATTTGGGTAAATTTCGTAAAAATAAATGAAAAAATATCTTTAAAATTAATTCCTCAGAGACACCCCTACAAAGATATTAGCTGTTGAAGTTGAGGGTTGAAAATCAATACCTCATCAACAAATCAACATTTACCGATCGGGACGAAACTTGGTAGGGACGAAGCTCGGGACCCCCAAATACGACCTGTTGAAGATGGGCCGGATCCGAGAATTTTAAGACCCCGTTCAGGGCCGTATTTTTTTTAAAACGTCCCGACTTAAGGATTTGTTCCTCGGTAACGGTACATAGCGGGGAGATTCTGTTATTCTTGTACAAGATTCGTACCTTGTTAGATAGCTACTACACTAAGAAAGTTTTTAAAACAATTTGTACGCAAGTTGCCTTGACAATTTTGCGAAAATAACTTGTAAAAACTTTTAAATCTTATTTAAAAAAAATAGTTTGTGAAAGTTTTTCTTTGAAATTTTCACACGATCGAAATACCTCAGGATATTTTTTAATCCAGAAGGAAGCATCGTATTGGACAAGTATTCCAGCAAAAAAAAAATCAAAAAGTTAAAGTAGATTTTTTGAAAATTACATTTCAAGACATTTGAAACCATTTTTTTAAGAAAAGTTGAAAATCGAAATATCTCAAAATCTATTGAGTTTTGTATAGTGCATGTTGGGGTTAATTTACTCCTTACCTCTTGTTTTATCAGATCACCAAAGGAATGTATCCAGTTACCAGTAACCCTGTATATCAAAATGACAATTTTAATCCATGCACTTAGAAGTCATAAGTCAGTATCAGCTAAACTGGCCATGACGTCACGTCACGATTTACATAATCTTTATGCCATCCTTATTTACACATAGCACATACACCTCTAAGCGTGCGATGTTATGATTTGAGGTAGTGGTAGTAGGACCGAACCGTGTAGTCGGATTTATTCTTTTGAAAGTTACTGTCAAATTATGATGTTTGACATAATTGTTAGCAATATTTATAATTAATTATACCTACTGTACTTTATTAATACTTTCGTACCTGATGTGATTCTCTTTATTATTAGTAGGCATTAATTTTCAAGTCGTTATCTACCCGAGAGTTTTTTGTGGCCAGTGGTTCACGACTGGCAATGATAAAAATAGCGAATATTGATTCATTCTTATTATTATTATTATTTTTTTTTTTTAAAGAGGGAGCATCGGTCTTAACTGTGTAGGTAAGACATAGTCGCTCCACTCTGGTAATTTGGCTTCGAGACGAACTCATTAGCCACAGACTTTTATAATATATATTTTCCTTATAAACGTTCGATCGCTTGTTTTACTTTTCACAGACATTCGAAAATGAATCTGAAAAGTAAAGCGGGCCGAGGTGAGTTTCGAACCCGCGATCTATGGCTTCGTGAGCCAGCGGAGAACCACTAGGCCACGCAAGTCACTTTTCATTCTTATTACTTTACTTTATAGTGAAGGTGGATTGGAAAGGGTGCGTTTTATTCGAAAGTTATTAACATAATTAACTATTTACGAATGTAATTTTTACGATAACCGAAAATTTTTCAGAGATGTGTTAAGTTATTGTGCATAGTTATTTTGTGATATTAGTTTTTGATGTTATAATATCTTCCGAAGCTTTTATTGTGTATTATTAACAGTTCAACTCTAACATAAGAAAAGCGTTAAATATGCCAACGCAAAAGTAGTCGTGCCGTCTTTAATATCTTACTTTGAGCAAGAACGTGACATTAGAGGAGCACTGTTCCCTTGGTAAATATTTCATAATTTAACTTTAAAAACGAATTTTTAGATAGTTCAGTTATAAAAATTTATAACTCATTGTAACTTTCATCAGCATATTGTATCGGATCTAAAATTAAGTTTGTATAAAAGTGTGCCCGTGTTAATTAGTTCTGAGACAAATGCTGGAGCAACATGATTCAGTCCAAAAAGAAAACTTTCCAGCAGAAAAGCTTTTAGCGACTGTATAAAAAATGAATAAAATTTCACCTACCTTCGTGGTGGCTGGTTACATGGAGATATTTCGGACACCTTAATACTTTAATTATTAGTGAATGAGGCAAAGGGGTAGGGGTATGAAAGAATCAAAAGAAAATAATATGAGAATTTGCTCTAATTCGGATTCGCGAAATGGTTTAGTTGACCATACAATCATCTGATGGTTTCTTCGCGACTACTTAAGATTAACTACTGCTCGATGAGCGAGGGAAAAGAGTGTTCCTAAAGAAAGCGTTAATTAATGTAATGATTTGTTGAGTCATTTTTCTAAATTTATTTTCTTTACATCAGAGGAAATTGGGTTATGTCCTAAAGTTCCAAAATTATAAAAAACCTAATCCACAAAGTGAGAAAATAAGGCTCATTAAATAGATTATAAATTGCACAGACTAAAAAAGAAGAAGCAAAGTTTACCTAACCCCAATTGGGGAATGTCATCCGATCTTGAAAGCTGGCAAACTTGCATTTTTGTTATCAATGACGTCATGGACACTTTGGCTGAAACGGACCATATAGTATGGTCTATTTAAATCATTAATAACAGTTAATTATTGATTAACTTGACATCAATATTTATTTATCATTGTCTCTGTTGACTATTTTTTTTTGCAGTTTAGAGCTTCTGAATTAATGAGGTGCAATGGTCTTTTTAAAACCACCTTCAATAAATAAGTTCATAGAGTGCAACAAATTATTAGGTAGGTATGTGTTTCAAAATATTTAGAAAACGGGGTTAGTTTTGAAGTGAAATGCTGGAATGTCTTATTACTTCTACCTGCAAAGACAAAAATACATTGTGGAAGTGGTTCACTTGAGATTATGTCGTTATAAAATTGAAATAGTTTAGTTTTGCTGCATCATCTGACCCAGTCTGTGTTGAAAACGTCAAACGCAGACGATCTCGCTCTGTTAGACGTTGGGGATATTAAGGACCCTCCTTCCGACAAACGGGAGATTCCACAAAATTTCCTGGAGAGTGAGATTACGTTTCTCCACTATATCAGCCGAAGCTTTAATTACTTGTCAGTACCTTAAAGCTGCTATTCGTCTATACCTACCTATACGTACCTATAGGAAATTGCATCTCATCTTTTTAAATAGTTGTCCAAATATTTATATTATCTATAGTAAAAAATATTGAAAATTCATTATTATTTTAGTAACATCGGGAGGTATCTACGATACGATTATGAAATAGAAAATCCTAATGTATGGTCATGTCAGCTAAACTAGCGATGACGTCACAAATGACATCATCTTTATACCAACCCTATGTATAATACACAAAGCACGTACAGCTCTGAACGTGTATGATCCCATGATTTAGGATGGTAAGTCTGAGTGGTGTAGTCGGATTAATTCGAATGAAAGTACCCACTGTTAAATTATTACCTTCAACATAATTTTATGATTTTCATTCACAGGGAAACTTATTATATTCCGAAAATTCTAATGTGAGCGGGTTGGCCATATTGGTTTTATTTGAGTATTTACGCTATCTTTTACTCATGGAAGATTTATAATTATCAGGACCTAGTATCAGTCACAAGTGATTGAATTTCCATATACAGAATGTCTCTAATTTCAGGGCACCCATGGATATCTCCTAAACGCTAAGAGATACAGGGTCGGCTAATTAGAGAAAAGATGTGCTATTTTATGGCCATTTCGAATTCGTCAAGACATACATGATATATGTGACCGTTCCTGAAATATCCTGGCAAACCTAAAAAATCGAGATTGCTTCTACAACAAATGAAATCGTGATTATCAAAAATCACATAGGTTTCCATGAAACATGTCAAGCATTGATTACCCGAGTCCGCAGGACGAGGATAATTATTTGATAAGTCGAGTGGAAACCCATATCATTTTTAGTTAATCACGATTTCACGTGTTGTGTTTATACAGCGAATAATAAAATATAGAAAATCTTGGCCAAATGGTAACTTTTTGTAATGTTTGGTTGGCATTTTTGATGAAAACGTATGATTGGTACTTTTTATAGAGTCTGCAGCAACGACCAAACAGTTTGTACGGCAATGTGCTTCATCGATCAATGAAACACGAGACAAGATTATCGCTGTAGTCAATTAACCGTGCTTAACTATCGATAGCTTGTCACGAGAAGTAGTATAATATTTGTGATAAGTCTGTCGATTTATTTCTAACGAAACTTTAAGCCACTCATTTGAGTTTACTTGTTAGAAGATGCAAAGTTTTTGAAATGTGATGACTGTGAATAAAATAAGAAAAAAAAATGATTCCCCAAGTTCATAAAAGATTACAATATTTTTTATGTGATATCAAGCACTCAAAAGGAGTCACATTGCAATCAAAATGATCTTGAAATCTCATAACAAAATAATTATTATTGTCAATGTGCTTATAATTGACCTCATTTTGCACCTATATCACACATTGGGACCTAAACTGCCATGAAATATTTTATCTACTTGATAAATAGCTCTAAGTATGTACATTTTAACTGTTACCATTGGGTACCACAGTGCAATAAATGTCACTAAAACTTTTTTTTTTGTTTCAGGTAAGACAATAAGATGATTATTACAAAGACGAAGTTATTGTAAGTTATGTATTGATGACCTGAGCAAATGTTCCAACTAATCTACACAATATTAGCGCAGGATAATTCTTTAAGTTATTTTATTATATAGGTATTAGGTAGGTACTTACTAACTCTTTTTCTTTTTCAATTATTATTTTTATAAACTTAAAAATTTACCATTGTTTCGTTTAATGAGTCACATGCCTCTTCAAATCAAGCAATTCAATAGGCACCGAAAGTTTATACAACCCTTATAATTTTTACAAATTTTAAAAATACATACAACAAGTTCGACGGAGCTAAAATTCCTGGAAAAGCGCTACGTCACTTGTTGCGTTGAAGTCCTAAAGCTGCTGGCAAGCTAACCGGAATTAAACATCACTGAACGTAACGCTGTTTTGAAAAGCGCTGCCAGCGACTGCCAAGGTCAGGTCAGGTCAAATCTACGCTTTTTCGAAGCAGCACTATATTGGTGTCGATGTCTATATTATTTTTTTTCTACGGTTGTTAATACAACGGTTGTTATTGTAGGACCATATACACCCGAGACCTATACCTAAGAAGATAAGCTTAAAAAAATATTTTTATTTCAACCGCATGGAAGGTATAGTACAATTAAGTTTAAAAACTCATATGTATCGATTGAGAATACACATCCTTCCGATAGTTCTATTTATTTTGTTTCATGTACGTGGTCCTCATAGAAACCGTCCTGTTTGTCTAAACATTCCATCCCGCATAAATAAGAAGTATACGTCAACATTGGTTTTGAATGAGAATTAAATGGACAGAAGAAATGATAAAATGTCATTACGTGAATAAATTTTATGTAGTTGTCAGTGGCTCTCAAACTGACTTAAACCATTCAATTCATTGTTTGAATGATTCCTTCATTAATTTACGCTCGTTCACATTTTGACATTTAAATGTTTGATATTTTCTGGTGAAATGAAAAATCTTAATTCGGACGGTTAGTATGACGTCACATATGACTTTTTAAACTTAATCGTACCATAGTAGTTTGTTTTGACAATTGACAGTAATGGAGTAATGACAGTTTCAGCAGAACACACATCGACTGTCAAAACAGCGACTTTGCTGTCAACTCAGCAAATCTCTACTTTGAAAATGTCTACTTTGAACGCAATCATTCTCTCAGAAATACCATTTCAGAAATTTCTGTACCTGGCTTTTGCAGAAAATCAACGGTATTTCTCACACCTTGCTGGAAATAGAGGATGTCTTTTACCACTTCATCCTTACAGCTTGCAGTTACCATTTACATACCGCGAATCCGTACCTTGATTTTTTTTGCGATTTTCTTAATTTTATAGGGCACTTTTCAACAAGGAATCCAAAAATAATTTTCAAATAGCTTCCCACTTTACGATGACGAAACATCGAAAGTTATATTTTTTTATTATGCATGCCATATTGTATAACAAAATGTTATGTATCTTGGTAATCTGAAAAATAATTGCGTTCGTAAAGGGAAAAATTTAATATGGCAGCCTGTATGAATCGATCTATAAATTAAAGGTTTTACTTTATTTATTATCAAGAAATCAGCTATTAAAATAAATGACCTTTTAAAAATAATAATCGAGTAGATATTTATGGCGGTTCCGGTTACATAATCATTGGAAATAGAAGCCATAGGCTTTTAAAACCATAAAAATGTGAAATAGGCCATTTTATATTTTCTAAATTTTATTATTGTATTCCGTAATAGCATATTATGCTTAGATGATAACCACAAAGTTTTTAATGCTAATAATAAAAAAAAAACAAATAAAACAAGGCAATTTTAACGATATATTTCATCAAAAATATAGCAAATATTTTTAATTATTTTTACGTTTCATTTCATGGCCCGTCCGCCACTGTTTACAAATATCAAGCGGAGACAGGATTATGTGCGATTCTACAGGCTGTCCCTGAAATGACCTACAGCTCACTACCAAATGTTCCTCGGGTAAAGCTAAGTCGATTTAAGTCAACTTATCTGAGAACAAAATTGCTTGGTTTGGCCAATAGGAGATGCCAAAATGTAAATTCTGACATTGTTATTTATTCATTGTAAAAGATGTATAAAAGAATCGCTGAAGCGATTTTGATGAATTTTTGTATGACGTTGTGGTTTAATGGGACAAAAAGTGCAATAATAAAATTAATTATGACGTTAATTCATTGGCGTAGATCATGGGTTTTTTTAGGTTTCAGACCCTTTGAATGGAAATTCACAACCTTTGATGGAAATAATTTTTTGTTTATTTTTATAGGAAATTGTTTTTTTTTTCATTAAATTTTCTTATTTTACATCGAATAATGAAATTAATTTACATTTTAACATTCAAATGTGATTTTAAATGCCCAAATGCGATTTTGAATGTACAAATGTTGAAATGTAAATTAATTTCATATTCGATGTAAGTAAATTAAGAAAATTCCATGAAAAAAATACGAAATTACCTATAAAAATAAACATTCAATTATCTGCTCCTAAACAAGATAAAGTTAGACAACTATTGTTATTAAGAGTACCTTTTTTGTAGAAAATGAGTCGACTAATCTACGCTCGTTATAAAAAAATTAATTCCATTGGCGTATAGAAGTACAAAGGGTGTGAAACCTAAAAAACCCTATGATCTTCGCCAATGAATTAACGTCATAAGTAATTTTAGTATCGCACTTTTTGTCCCATAAAACCATCACGTCATACCAAATTTCATCAAAACCGCTTCAGCGGTTCAGTTTTCATATTCAAATAACAATTTCAGAATTGACATTTTGAAATTTCGTATTGGCCAAACCAAGCAACTTTTGACTAGGATAAGTTAACTTAAATCGAATGTTCCCCCGGGTGAACATTTTAGAACATCATCGGCTTTACTCCTTTCTGAAAATTTTGGTTCATGAATATTGAACGGGCTGTATAAACGTTGGATTTATTTTTATTTCTAAAAAGCCATTCAAGCATGATTTTATAAAAAGTCAACATAAAATATATAAGTTAAATTGTACCTATTTTTTACATACTAAATGCAAATGAAACCTAATAAACAAGCAAATGTGACGAATTCTTCAACAACGTTCTCATCTAAGAGAAACATCTGGAGATTCGAGTTTCCTCTTCAACGACAAATACTTTATTACGAAAAAACCGTTCAAACAGTTAAAATAAATTCCATTCAACCAAGTTACCCCATTAGTTTAGATCATATTTCTCAAAGTATTATTACTCACAGTCACCGGTAAAGTCTCCGATCTTCTCGCATGACTTCTTTCAGAGCGTTCTGTAATTTCGAACCATTTTTTATTTCCGACAGGAAAAGAAACGTGTCGCCTGACTGAAACAACGTTCTCTCGGCCTATCTCTAATAGCTGATTTCATTCGAATTACTGCTGCTTTATTGAACGATTGATGCTTGGGAGCCCTTTCGGCCTTTGATAAAATTGTCTCTCTCTCCCCTGATGGTTAGGGCTTCGAATCTTATCTAGTTCTATGTTTGATTTGCCCATTTGTAGATCCCGATCCATACAAATTGTTTTATCCAACCCGCCCCGAGGATATTTTCTCTAGTCGCACAGAAGCATAGAAGAGGAATGAGCACACAGATCGCGATCGTTCTCTGAAGTTTTCAATCTCATTAGTTAGGGATTTACTTCGCACGATTTGTCTTTTCTGACAGCCTTTATCCGAATCGATGTGCTGCTGTTGACTTGAATTAATGAAGAAATGATTCTAATATTGCAAAGATACAAGAAAATATTATTACAACTGCCTGCAAGCGATATAGGCATATTATAAGACTTCATTCCTACTCACAAGAAACCAAAAAATAGTTCATACTGAGCTGTTCCGGCGTTCTAAAAGCTCAGAGTTGCGAGTAATTATTTTTTTACTGACAACATTTGATTGCATACACTATTACACTAATGAGCGTGAACAGTTAATAACATCTCACCGCGGATTGTTTTGTAATTATAAAACTGTTTCCCAAGTTGCCAAACGTAACAACTCCGATGGGACATACGATTGTCCCAGAGGCAACTGACCGTTTCCCTGTTTTGCAGGTCACGTTGGCTTGGCGGTTTCCCTGATAAGCTTCAACGGTGCTAATCTCGTCTGACCTAATCGAATTGCCGACGTCGGTGTTGCAGACCAGCGGCTTTAGTCTTTGCGTGTGTTGAATCTTGATCGAGTTGCATTTTGTAGAATGCACTTCGGACTTGTTGTACATATTGAATGTTTCCTTGCGGCAGATTCGAATGATAATTTGAAAGATGCTTCAAATTGTTTGTTAATTACGTCGTCTTGTCCATGGGTGAAGGTGATTACCGAGCATCGTGGGGACAATTCTATTAAGGACACGTTTTTGTTTTTATTAATATCAAAAATGTTTTGTACATTTTTAATGAAGCTATATGCAGTCAATTTATCAAATGTATATTCAAATTAATTACCTATACGTAAATAATTAATTATTATCTCCAACTGATTTTAATACATAATGTACATACATGCATAAAATGCAGGCATATCTCCGTCACACTCTTATGCAAATGTTTTTGAGCTATCGCCGGGACGTAAATCTTTGAGAATACCGGCTAGTACTCCTATTTCTTTATTAAAAATTGTATTTAGCATAGAATATTCAGCTTAATATTCACCTCCCCTTTCACAGTAAAAATCTTGAGAGCATTCTATTTGAGAATGCTTGATAAATGTGTATCAGGATCGCTCCATCTGCCAAGAATGAGCAAATCTGATACTGTAGACCGTGGTTGCGAACGGAGAAAGGATATGCGATCTCGAAAATAAAATTTGATCTGGCCGTGATTACCTAAGATATAATTTTATGGGGGGGCTTGGTATTCCATATCAAATAATGTGTATCAAGTGTTGCTTAAGTCATGTACCCATTCTGATTTTTCGGCGGGAAAAATCTGTAAGAACCAAAAATCCAGAGTTTGTAATTTGAAACTTTTTTTTGTCACCTACCTGACTCCGGGTTTTTTTCGCAAAAAAATAGAGAGCGCCAAAGTTACAAAAATTAGTATATCTGTAGTAATGAGATTATTGAGTTTTTTTTTTCTATTTTGAACGCTATAAGAAAAATACTTGGGAAAGGCATTTTTGGACACTGACATGCTACTATTAATGTTATTTATTAAAATACTTGCAGAAAAGAACATTTTGCTCTTAATTTATTGATGTGGAAAATTAATATGAATTATTCGCAGTGATGTATACCTATACCAGTAATTAGGTATTTGCATTTCCTCCTGCTGGTATTTGATATACGGCGTTGAAGTTCCTAGGAATTACGACTTACCAAACCTGTCCATGTATTACCACTTACTTACATGCTGCTTACCTTGCAAGGGTAAACGACTCCAAATGCCGTCAACTCCTGTGGGTCATATGAAATACAGCCATACAAATTACCTACATCAAACATTGAACAATGCAGATTAGACTTTGTAGTTTGCACATAAAAGTAGGAGAATCAAACGTATCTATTATTCCAAATAGTATGAAGTACACATACAAGGCGTATTCACTTTTTTTTTTGTTTGCTTAATTTTTAAGATAGTTACCATGAAATCACCTTAGGTAGTATTTTTAGCCCATAAAATTAAACCCGACTTGTTCCTTTCACGGTCATGTCTTCGACTTGGCCAAATACCAATCAACGCTAGAAAGCATCAGTTGACCGCAACGCATGGAATTTATTCGATTCCCCCTGGGGATTCCCCCATTTACTTGTGGTAGTGATCATTAACACAACCAACATCCGTGAGAACGGGACCAATTTATTTATTTCTCTTTTGAATCTTGAAGCACTGTAGTAGGATATCAACTTTCTCAAAGTCATAGACAGGCTCAAATATTGTAATGAATTTCGTTTTTATGTAACAGAAACTTTACTAAAATTTTGTTAAACAAGCTAATGACTCGCATTTTAAAGCAAATGAAAAAATGCATATAAGACTATTGCATTAAATAGACTAGGATCAATATTCTCTTCCATTCCCATGCAAGCTCTTCGAAACACTTATTACAAGACTTTCTTTTTGCCAGAGTCTGAAAGCTTAATCGGTAATCCCCAACAGCATGGATTCTTCAAGGGTCGTTCAGCTGATAGAAACTTCTTATGTTACCTTAAGTTCTTGTTGAGTAACTGGAAAAGTGGATCTAAAGTTTTAAATCATTTTACACTGATTTTTCCAAATATTTTGAATCTGTTAATCTTGAGATCATAATTCTTTAGTTAGATATAGCATAGACGAATTCTTCTGTAATAGTTTTTCAACTCGGCGATTTTAAATAGGTACAAACACCTGGCTGAAAGCACTTTTTGATGTGAATTCAAGGTTATTGCGCCATGTTTATTACTATTGTCTTCAAAATGTGAAAATTTTTTTCTTTGAATTTTAATTTTTGTGAATATAATTGACAGGTATCATAAACTTAAATAAATACTCAGTTCCCGGGTGTGCAGACTTGACGATAAAGCTTTACACAAAAAGCAAAAAGGCAATTAATAAAAAAATAACCGCAAGGATATCGGAAACCGTAAAAGTTAGAGGGTCAGTTAATTAAGAAAAAATCTACACAATTTTGTTCTTGTTAAAAATCTGAAACAAACTTTGGAATAACTTCAGTATCTTGGTTGAAATTGTGTTTTAAAACTAAATTGTTCATTGAGACTTGCTGTTTTCGAGGTTTCGTATGGTTGTTCAGATGGAAACGAGATACCTAGTTCGGCTTTCTTGGGAAAGATGCAATTTCTTAAAGTTTTCCATTGTTCGACGGATGTCTCCATTTAAAACATTTTCAATTTCTTGAAAACCGTTATGTTGATAGGACAGAGCTAAATCATCAGCATACCTATTATATAAAGTTTCTGTAGGTAATCTTTGGTAGGTCATTTGTATACAGGGTGGCCGGTGACAACAATCCACCTTCGTTGTATATCGAACTTTGTTATTTAAGAGTTACAGATTACGGTAAATTAGCAAAGTTGGGCAGAATTTTATGACAAAAGTCAAATCCGGTCTGATATTTACCTACACTGTCTAAAATATTTAAAATATTTATAATACAAAAATGAAGCGATTTTTTCAAGCTTGAGTAATTTGATAACCATCTGTGTAATCAAAATGTAAAAAAAACCGCTTTCGGCCAGGGGAGCTAATTTAATTATTATTTTAATTAGCTTCACTAATTTCCTGCATTTTTTTTTTGTTATTTACGGCAATGAAAAAATTTGTTTTGTTTTTAATAATCTTATTACAGCATTTAGAACATATTTCAGCAAATTTTCAGCAACAATGATTTTTTCAGTTTATGAAGTTTGTGGCCGAAAGCGTGGCCAAGGCTTTCGCAATTATAAAATTTCCCACTTTTTTGAGCAGAAATTCAGCAAATATGAGTTTTTTTCAGTGTCTTAGTTAAGTACCTACATAGCCGAATGTATGGCTGGTCATGATTATAAAAGTTCGGACTTCTTTCAGCAAAATTTCATCAAATATTATTTTTTCAGTTTCCTAAGTCCGTAGCGGAGACTGTGGCTTGCATTAGTGGAAAATTTCATATTTTTTTTTACAAAATTTCAGCAAAAATTATTGTTTTAGTTCCAAAAGACCATAGGCGAAGCCGTGGCTGCGTGGCCATGATTATAAAATTTTGAACTTTTTTTACGAAAATTTCAGCAAAAAATTATTTTTTCAGTTTATTCAGTCCGTGATCAAAAGCATTGTTGGCCATTATTATGTAGAACATCAGACTTTTTTTCAGAAAAGTTTCAGTAATTTTTTTTTAGTTTATTAAGTCTCTCGTGGCCGAAAGCGTAACTGATGGCCGTGGCGTTTCAATACATAATTACGATTTTTTCAGTTGACGATGATTTTTATTGGGTGAAATTTCATAATATTTTATAAACAAAATCAAACCATTTATTTTCCATTTAAGGCGTAAATAAGAAAAAAAAATTGCTGAAAATTATTCGAAGTAACTCCCCCTGGCCCCCCCTGACCAGCCACAAGCGTGGCTGGTCGACACGTGGCTTACTTGACTTAGGCAATAATACGTCATTATGTATTTGATATTGTACTTATGTCAAATTTAATATTGTTTTCTAATAAATTACAAGTGGATGGGTGAATGTGCGGAAGTGCTGAGTCGGGAGACGCAATGATATTCTTAATGTTTAAATTTTAAGTTTTTTTTTTAAGTTTAAATTTTATATATTTAAATAGTTAAAAAACCATTTAAAAAAAACAATTAATGTAAACTATTTTAAATTGTTCTTCTGATTAACCTGTATATGCTTGTAAAAATTTTTGAAAAAGCATTGAACCGTTTTCCTATAACGAACCGTTTCGTATATGGTGGCTCATCCTGTATAATTGATGTTTTATTATCAACGTTAAAATTTGTTAGGTCGTGAACTGTTTGTTGTATATGTAAGTTAGTCTGGGAAATTTAATTTTACTAAGTTTCTGTAAATATAGATTCTTATTTTTAAATAAATTACCTAGAACTGAAACATTGCCATCATTGCATATCTGGAAAATATCGAATATGTTATTTTTGGTACAAGTATTAGTTTTAGGAACGTTAATTTATAGCACGGTTAAATTTATAATAATATTTGTAAATGAAGGAAATAAATACGTTTTCATTCCAAGCAGCTATTGCCACAGGAAATTTTTTATCACAGTTTTGTGCAAATCTGGCACCGGACAGGAGAATTATCGACAAATTCTTTAACGTTTATGGCCAGTTTTCACACAAAACTGGTGTTTCTGCATGTTAGCAACAGGTGTCTGCTTACCTAGTTACATCATTTCATAATATATCCTACCTATAATGGTATAATAGTTGAGAGTGAGGGACTATTATTTATTACTTACATCAAAAAGTTTCGTGTCGAGAATATATTTGATACCAAAAAGTATTTTATTTTATCGTTTGAAAGTAGAACAGATTTTAATCAAGATTCTAATACATATAGGTAGGTACATAATACCTGATGCTTACTTGCTGGAAAGCTCCAAAACCGTTAATGTTGACTAGACGCATGACCTTGCATCACTTAACTATACATTATTTATTTAATAGCTATATTCTAGATGAAATTGCAGCTAATACTTGCATCAAAATTATTTATTTATTATTTTTTCCGAAATGAAGGCAGAATCTCGAGCTTATTGAAAGGTATTCCAAAAATGGTGATTATAGAATACATGCCAAACCTTTGGAAAAACGAGAGAATTTAGTCTTAAGTTGACAGAGATGATCTGATAAAATACAGGCTGCTGCGACATGATATATGGTTACAGCGAGAATTGGTATTGGAATCCAAGCAACTAGGCCACCGAGGGTGCTTTTCGCAATTTCAGAAATCATAGTTGGACTCGCTACCCGAATCTTTACAACTGCTTATGAAGATTCTTTCGTGAGTGAGCCATTGTCATACCTCCACTGCGATCGAAGGTTAATTGTGGCTTGCTTATAAAGATTAAAAGATACTTTAATACTTCGTTCAATGTCTTCGTCAGTTAGTTCCTCTGACCCAAAGAAGACCCAACGATCTTGTGTTGGTTGATTTAGAACAGACCAGATATTGTGACCGATGAGGGCTCCAATTAGTAACCTAAACTGCAGCCGGTTCAATTTGATTATTTTGGGCAGTCCATTTGGCAATCTGGGTCAGGTATAAAGTTTATTGCTTTGTTTCCCTCTTAGGAGACATTTGAAGTCACGCAAAGTGCTGACTCGGGGCTATATAAAATTTTCCTGCTTTCGAGAATTGGTTGATAATGATCAGCGAGCTCATTACTTGTTAATCCAGGGTGATCGGGGAGTCAAGAGACCATAATCAACCTTACTGTCGCCTGTTGAGCTTTTACCACCATTGCCTATTTCAGGATGGCGAATAACTCTGCTGGGAAGGCAGCCGTTGTTAAGCCTCAGGGAAAAATCCAAATTCAAATTCTTTATAAGTCACAAAAAATAAGTAAATAGCCATCCATAGTGCAAAAAGATATGTTACTAATAAAAACTGATTTTACTTTGCTATTTATAAAAGCCATTTCATTTTTAATTAATTCCATGCTGTAGTTTTGAATGTAGGAATTTTTTTGAAAACTTATGCTTTTTAATTTTTTTCCATGCCTATAAAGATTTTGAATACATTTGAAAATCGTCCAAGTGCAAATTTTTAATTTCCAAAATGTGCTGTGAATGACGGAAAAATTTTCCATTCTCAGGATTGCTAGGGATATCAAAAAGTATACTTCTGATTTGTTTTTAAACTTAAGCAGATTTTGTTTCTTAGTTCTTGAAGTTACAGCTACCCAGTGGTGATCGGTGGTCCGATTAAAAGAAACATTTTACTCGAAATGGCAGTCTGAATCGGAACTTTACATATAAACTGAACTTTATTGCTATCTTAAATAGTGAATTCGACAGTTAATCTGATATAAGAGTTGTGTAACTGTTTGAATTGTAAAACACTCCCACTATTTTAGGTAAATAGGTCGCAGTTGGCCTGCCCTCTATCAAAATTTTCAGCTTTCCTCTTCTATTCGTATAGCAGATTAGACATGTCCCGTCAATCACGTTCGCTAATAAGTGAATAACTGATACTTTGGTTAGCAGATACGAGTACTTTCGCCGAATCGAATAAATAATAAGTATATTAATTCGCTCAAATATTATGAAGACGCATACTTAGGAACGAACATCACGAGATTATAGACGAAAACTGTTTTATAATTACTGTTGTGTCCATAAAGGGCTTTCTTACAAAGAAATGATACTTTAATAATTCCACATAAGGAACACAATAGACGACTTGGAATTACTGGTTATGAGACTTGATATGATAGACGTTCTACTTTATTAGAAAGGAGTATTTGATCACTTTAAACTTTTAATACCGATAAAGCTACTTTACTTTTGAAATACCGTTGACAAATACGGAAATCTTTAAATCATAATAGCGTTTATGGTAATGCTATAGGTAATGCCATAATTGACTTGTCACAGTGCTATCGGCGACCAGCATGTGATATCTCTTTGGTTGTCAACGAAACCTGTAACTATCTTAGCAGGGGACCTTCGCGATTAAAAATTATTTAACCCAAGGCTAAACGGTTATGCCTTTTTTATTGAAAACAGCGTCCTTGGAATATAAGCTAGCCAATTATACCTACATTATGCAAAGGCATATTTTCTAGAGTTGAGAAAACGTAACGTTTTAATAATATCTTTGCGTTTTACATGCTTCATAAGAACATTATGTATAAATATATTATGAAAAATGTGTTTACTTGTTTCCTGCACGAGAGAGTTTTTTTTGCTTCCTGAGAGCCTATGAATGCATGTAAACCTTTAATTACTATTATAGGTTTCGCGTGATTGAACTTACTAAAAACCTTATACTTACTTATCCAAGGCGACAGTATTTTCAGGTATTATTTTTTAGATCGTGCCGTGATCGTGCATTATATCACGGGTGTGTAAGATTCATATAATGTCCTACTTAGTACACTTATAAAAAGACAGGTCGTTAAGTTGCTAAAAACATGTGGCAGAGAGGTGTTCCTGGCTCCCGTAATAAATTAGCAACACTCCTAAAATCACCTACTCTTACAAGATGTAGCAATTTTGATTGATTAGCCTGCTTCATAAAACCAGGAGGTTCTGCTCTCCTGTTTCTTGCACGAAATATATCTCTGGGAATGTTCTCTTTGATGTGAAATCGTCCTATATTTTTTTTTAAATTGATTGTTGGCGAAATGAAGTGGAACAAAATTTTCTGGCACTTCAAAAATATGCACCGCATATAAATGAATGTGAAAATTCAAATAATTAAAAAGAAAAATCAGCTTTAGAATTATATTTACTGTTGATGACTGATGATAATGTGAAAATAACTGATGGACCAGGAGTGCTGGTTCTTTGAAATTTTTGTAAATATTTCAAAATTTTATCAATCATTACAAACTATTATTATAGATAGGCTACCTAACCTATTTTATATATAATAGGCTAACCTATTATATTAGCCAATTATATTAGCCTAATATATTGGCTTATTATATTAGCCTATTATAATATTAAAGAGGTTAACCATTACAGTTTCACATTGATTTTAATTGCTTGAATCTATGTTTATCATGATGGGGTGTGGTGTAGTTATAAAGTTATCAAACTATACATCAATTTTGCAGTATCGAAGCAACTTCCACAGTAATAATAGTTTCTGCTGATCTCTAGCTTTTTTTCCATGTATATCAGCTCTTCGCGTGTTTGTTGAAGATATTAACATACCGGGGATACGTAAACGTGCCAATTTCAAACAGTTAACAGAATTTAGCACGGTTTGGATCACTGACTTACAGCAATGACATTTATTTATGCAGGTATCTATGTTATGTAATAATAACATATACCTATGCCAGAAGAAGCCAGAGTGACACTAGTCCATTAAAATGATGCCAGATGTAGTACCATCGAGGATCAAATAGCAAAAATAAATAGGAAACTTGCAGAAATAATAAAGTTACTAAATTAAATCAAATACTTCATCGGAAGTAACGGAGGATTATAATTACTTGGACTAGTTTTTAATCGAAATTAGTTAGCTTCAGGTTTTGAGCTAGAGCTGCTAATAATTATCAAAATTTCCAAATTTAATGGTCAAGTTATAAATTTCGTGTTTGTTTACAGCTCTTCTGTCGATCTTCTATATTTGCCCTTAAAACATTATATGAAATACAAGAACCAGGCTTGTTAAAATTAAAAAGTTATAATTGAACAGGGTGAAAAATGAATTTATTTTCTTATTTATCCAGCCAATTCTCCCATAAAAAATACATTTCACCGTGCTGCATAAATAAGTAGGTAGGTAATATTTTCAGGGAAACAATAGGTCTTTGTCTAAATCTGCAGAGATATAGGTATAGGAAGTATTACAGTGATGCCGAAACCAGCGAAGAATGCTGGAGATTTGAGAAATTGGAGAAAAATAGGGGGAGAAATTTGTCAAACAAGAGTCATATGGGATAAGAAAATGCCTCAAGTCACATTCATAGTCCAGAGATTTGTAAATTACTGTAGCATAATAGAAAAAAATCAGGACCAAGTGGGAACATTTTTTGTTTTTTAATTTTTTTTAAATTCTTTTTTGTTTAAAATTTGTGCTTTTCAGAATATTACATTTGAGAACACTAGATCCATCCATGGTGTGAATTTTATTTCCAGAGAAAATAGCGTTCATCTAAACTTCGAAATTAAAAAGAAAAATATTTTGAAAATGAAAAGTGCTTTTGCGGGAAATTTAGAAAGGTGGCCAGAAAGTGGCGAATAACTGTTGAAATTTAAACATTTTGCTCATTTATCTCTGCGTAAGTACCTAATTTCAACTTTGAAATACAGGGTGTTTACTGTAAGCTTGGCCAAACTTCAGGGAATGATCCTTCGAGTGATTATAAGATGAAATGTTGATGTAAACATAGATTCGAAAATGCATATTTTTCAAGATACAGGTTGCTACACTTTTATTAAAAATTGTCTTTTTCGAAAATACCTTAAATAGGTATATCTCACCCAATATTGTTCAAATTTAGCTTCATTTGCTTTAGGTAGCAAGAGGCTAATTTAGCCCCAACTGGAATAAAATTATCAATTCCAGTGGCATCCTGGGAGGCACCTCAACGAATATTATTTCCCAACATCGACGTTGGACCAGGTTACTGGATGACATAGAAAGTCACAGTCCACTGGGTATGCCCTAGGACATAATGCTTAAGACCATCATGAACTGCCCTGCTTATAAAGTCCTTCTCTCGGGAAGATGAGACGTGTGAGAGGACAACAGAAATGAACTCCTGAGCAGATTTCAGTTGGTTCGCCGATGGATCTAAGACATCCCACAGGAACTGGAGCTGGGGTGTGGGATGGGCTTAGCGATCAGCGCTCAATGCCGCCTGTGCTTGGAGGGTGGCGAAACAGCAAAACACATCCTATGTGAGTGTCCCGCTTTGGGAAAGACCAGATTCCAAACCTTCGGAAGAGACTTTCTCACACGGGAGGACCTGGATACATTAACAACAGTCAAGATGGTCAGTTTCCTTAAAGGGCCGGACCTGATGGGGTTAATGTAGTAGGACTGGATGTGAGCCACAATATACCTTCGGTCATATTGGTGGTGTCACGATGGCCCACTCACGGGGAATCTAAATCTAATGGTTATGCAATTGAATGGATTCTGTTTATTTATACATAAAAAATTAATTAAGATAAGTACGATAAAAATTTAAGAGACACAGGAGTTGTTTTAATTGTTTAATCTGACAAAAAATAAGAATTCAAGAAAAAAGCCATTGGCGTACTTTTTTAAGTTTTTTTCAAACTAAGATTCTTTGAGGTGCTCCGCAGAACGCCACTGGACTTGATAATTTTTTCCCAGTTAGGGCTAAATTGTCCCCTTGCTGCAGCAAATCAAACTGTCAAATTTCAGCAATATTGGGTAAAATACATAATACATATAGAAGATATTTTCTAAAAAGACGATTTTTAAAATAATTTATAATAATTCAATAAGTCTTGAAAAATATGCATTTCCGTATCTATATTTATGTGAACTTTTTTCCTTATAACCCCTCAAAGAATCATCCCCTGAAGTTTGGCCACGCGTAAGCACCCTGTATTTTGAAAATTAACAGGGAAAATAGAAACTATAGAACGCAATTTTTGATCTTATAAAATTTTTGTCTCAATGGTTTTGGTGAAAATCGAATTCGACACGAAGCCGACTATCATGGAAGATGAAGTATATTTGCCTATCCACCGAAGCAACATGCAGGAATTTTTTGTTTCCATAAAAATGTTGCTTCTTGTTCCAAACTTTAGGAATTTGGAGAATCAAGTGCAAACATTTCGTCTCTACCAAAGTGATGTAAATTTTAGTTTTGTTTATAATTGTTTATGCTTTTACTGTAACCTGCTGTATCCACTAAAGCAACATCATTTTTGTTACTATTCACGATGTACATGAATGTGGTGAAGACTTTGCATTAGCGGTATCAGTAGTTTATTTTATTGTCAAGTGCTAATAAAAACAAAAAGAAAAAAGGAAACATAAAATTTGGGTGCGGTAAAGCCTTCAAGAAAAAAAATAGTGTGGGGGATTAGTGGATTACAACTTTTGAAGGCCCTTGAATGGTTATTTTTCTCTTGCATCGACCGAAATAACCGAAAAGAAGACACCCGTTAGTGAGCAGCAATCAAAACTTTTACAGGATTTAATTAATATTATTACCATTAGCAAGTCATTCATTATTCCTTTTAAAAGACATGTTGCAATGGCACACACTGAAAACCTGTGTTTACTGAATACTGCCACTGACTGTCTTATTCACTGCAGGAACCAAAAGTTTCAACTGCAATTTGTTACCGCGTGTTCCTCTTTTTTCTTTGATGTTGCCGCTTAAAACGGAAACTAGTGGCAACACGCAACAAGGAGCAACTTCTACTAGCAAGATCAAGAAACGTTGAACAACTTACTGGAACATTAGTAAACATTTTGGAAATTTGGAACAGAAACATAAAAAATGTCCCTCTTTGTTGGATACGTGTCTTGGGAATCTTGCCCAAATTTACAAAAAACAATACGGATTTTTTTGAATCTTGGACCCTTCTCTGACTCATGGAATCTTTTAAAAAGCACAAACTCATGAGAAAAAAAGAATAAAAACCAACATTTTTTCCATGTGTTGTGACCTTTTTGACGGACACTGTTACGCTTTTGTTGAGTAAATAAATTTGCCTTCTGTATCTACTGTCATTACTTTACTAAAAATTTTTAATAACATTCTATAATTTAAAATAAATCATTAATAGAGAGCGTTAATCCAATATTTCGCGGTAATTTAATTAGTTAATATCAATAGTGATTTTATGCTGTTATTTACTCACGTTGGGCTTTCGTTCCTCTCAAAAAGGAATATGAATTTAATATTTCAAATTCAGCACAAAAGCACAATGACAGAATGATCGATTATTCACTTATTCACGTTTGTCAACGTACATCATAAACAGGATTTTATCACTTTGTCAGGTCTAATAAATACATACAATCAAATACGAATAATTTTGTGCGTGATGTATTTATAATGTAACAGAATATTAATTGTTACTAAATTCAGGGACAATTCAATTAAGGGATTATTTCTGTTTCCTTTATATAACTTTATCAAAATTACAACTTTGGCTTTATACACACAAAGTTATCATGTAAGCACGAACAGAACCGGTGGTTAAAAAACCGGGCCAAGTTGTCTGGCTCCACATAATTCGCAATTTGGAATTCGGCCACGTATTTGTGTCCTTGCCTAAGACCCTCCCAATGCATGTGCAGTGTAGGGAGAAATTGCCCATTCAATCAACGCTTCACTAACTGTCGAAATTGATCTAGCAGGCTTACTTACGTGCGTTTCCTTTGTCATGTCTCTATATCAGGCAGTATTATGTCATGTCACAGCCTACCGATCTGCCACACTTCAGTACACAACGCATTCAAAGGGCAGATCTTATGTCTGTCACTGCAATAATAATAGTAACGGGGTTATTGTAACTGGGGAATGCAACATTTAATTAAATTTGCATTTCAGTACATTAACAGGGGAACAGTTTTAATTGAAGTATTTTAAGCTTGGATGAAATAGAAATACGAAGATCACTATTCTTGGACTCTAAAATTGAAGCTTACCGATCATTTGTTACAGATCAGTCTTTCGATGATTTATTTAGTAGGTATGTGTATTTTTAATTTTTTAAGAAAAAGCTACAGGTACGATACATTTAAAAACTCAATTTATACAGGGTGTTCCTTAATTGGAGGTACAAATGATGAGGGGAGATTCCCCCCTTTTAAGTCATCTAATTTTCCTCATTAAGTCGTGGTTTTTATAAAAACTCACCCTATGTATATAAAATCCATGTAGAAGTACAAGGACTGAGATAAATATATTTGATATAATTTTATAAAAGTAAGTAAATACATTCATTAATAATTATTCTTAGTTTATTTTATTATAATATCGTATCAATCGTAAGACAACGCCAGTTTTTCCGGGAATGACACATCCAGGAAATTTTCAGTGGGTTTTCATTATTTTAACCAGCAATAATAATAAAGCAGCATAGTTGCGAGTTATATATAGACTGATTGTAAACAATGTATATAAACTCCCGCGTAATTGTATACCTCAATTTCCAAGAGTCATCTGTCTGGACAAGTTTCCCAATCGACAGCTATTTACTAACGGATGGACTAATTTTATCTTCGGCGTTTCAGACGTCTGATCGTTGCGAAGATAAATACTCCCTAATTAACACCACAAGCAATAGTGATGTATGTTTGTCTGAATGGTTAGCTATTCGAGCTGTATTTATTTTAACAACTAAATGGAGAAACGAGTGGTCAATATACGGTTTATTGTTACTTCAAAATTGTAATAAAAATTATTTAAAGTCTCAAGTTTAGATCAAACAGAGTATTATTTCAATGAATTAGATGCTCTATAATACTATATTTTTAATAGTCTTTTAGATATCGGTACAGGAAACTTCTCTGCAAAATTTTTTTTTAAGAGGATTAAGTATTAATTATTGTCGTAAGAGTATTACGTATACTGTACTTATACATGGTCTAACTTGACCTTGTTTTCGAGCCCATTATCATCGTAGTGATAAAAATCTTTCCAAGTTTTAGAATGAGCCAGAGACGAAGACGAAGGAATTCATCAATTGAATCGTTTGGTCAAGTGTGGGTTGTAGCCTTATAAGACATCTCAACAGCATTTGATAGAATCTGAAATGAGGGTCTGCTCCTTTCCAGACCCTCCAGCTTCCTTTCCAATAGAAGCTTATATGTCGTTTTTTGACGGATTATCATCTAACTCTTATGTCATCAACTCAGGAGTGCCTCAGGGCTCGATGTATCACCCGATTTATTTTTTCTTTGTATAAATGACCTGCTCGGCATAACATCAAACCAGATTCACAGTTTCGCCGATGTCAATACTCTTCATATGGAATTTTCATTTCAGAAAGCTTCCAAGTCCACGGATATCCCTACCATGAGACAACATAGCGTGGACAGTATCTATTCTGACCTAAGTGTAGCTAATGTAGATTGGAGCTCTCATAATTTGGTTTAATCAATGCTCAGGAATGCGTATTTTTTAAAAGGCGTCAGCTAACTGGACAGGGATGCACTATGTCCGGCAACACTATAAAGTACAGTAAAGTCCCCTTTATCCATCCTTGGACTAACCCTTCCGCGAATCAGAGAGCTTGAAACCCTGATTCGTCCTAGAGCTGTTTTTGGACGCTTCAAGCGCTGGGTTCCCAGCAATATAATACAGTTTGCCTCCACTTTGGAATTCTCTACCCGGACATGTCTTCTTTCTGGTCTACTTCATCCATCAGTTTAAATCGTGGGTAAACAAGGATTTACTACATACCAACCTATCTCCACTCACAGCATTCCTTGATACGGGAGTGCTTATATATTATGTTCTCGGCTTTGTGCAGATGCGGGAAAAAAAGGCTCTAAAAGGATTGCTTGAAGCGAAGAGGTGTTTCTATTGAAGGGGGGAATTTCGATGACTCGTATTATTTGTAACTTGGTCTTTATGTTGTGGAAATAGCGTCATAGCAACGGCTGCTTCAACTGCTAAGGCACTTGGATTCGTTTTTAGAGTTCAAATACTTTTCCCTCTCCACCTGAAGGTATATGCTCTGCCTCTCTCAAATTAGGGCTTTTTTAGAATATTGTTCCCATGTTTGAGAAGCGGCATAATTTTCAACATCCTTGACTCGATCGAAAATAGAACCACTCGTCTTAGCCAAGACCAAATTCTTACACTAATAAACCTTCTTTCACCAGCTGAGTGCTGTGTTATCACTTGTCTCTGTTCTCTGAAGAGCTGAAACGTATTGTTGTCCATTGGCTGTTTGTACAACGAAGGCATGGGCTGAGTACTTATATTCTTTACATTACCTAAACATTATGTATCCAGATACTGTACCTGATGCTGCAGAAGCCTAGAACATCCCAGTTGTTGCGTTTTCCATCTATCAACGTTTCCAGGGTGTGGAACCGTTCGAGACGTTTCTCCTTAGTGCTAAAGTTAATATCCTTCGAATCTCGTGAGAATTAATATATTCCTACTTTCTCAAAAACATCCATTCGCCCCAGCCTTTTTCCCAACTTCATTTTCTTTACAAAAAAGTATTTTATTTGCTTTTCTCAAAAATGTATGATCTTCTGAGGAATTGCAGAAAATGTTGAAAAAATATTCATATCCGCCTCCATATAACAGACCTGACAGGTTAAGTTGAAGTTTTTGACAGCTTAATTATTGCAAAGATAATATATTTGACCGCCATACTCTTTTACTGGAAAATAATTTGAAAATTATAGTCCCTAAAGGCCGGTTCTCACTTGTACGACACCCGACGACAGCAAAAACGCAACTTTTGTCGTGTTGTCGCGTTGTCGCTGTCGTCGGGTGTCGTACAAGTGAGAACCGCCTTTTTAAGCTTAAATATCACTTGATATTATTTTTTGATATTTTAAAATCTAGCCTAGGTAAGTTGTAAATATAGGTACGTTCGATAAAATATACATTTCCGTTTCCGAACATCCTACCCACGATAATTTATTTAGGTACTAGAGCTGGGTAAATCGAGAGTGTCAACACCTCCATCGACATTCTAAGTCGAAAACAACTTTTTTGTGTAAAATGTCACAGTGTAGAAAAAAGATGAATCACAAACGGTCCTTCGTTCTACCTACGTCCGCCCATAGATAAGGCAGGGGCACTTGTAGGGGTTGTAAGACTAGCGAATAAATCTGATATTAGCCACTCCCTTACACGACCAACGGACGAGCCAAACATAAACCGGATCATCAAATTCTTCTGTCCTTGTTTGTATCATTCAGGCGAGGGACTTGAAGTTGTAATTAACTAAGGGTTTCCTCATCTGTGCCGAAGTAACAGATATCTTTAATTACCTAAATTCCTGTTTATTGTCTTCTGTTTTGTCAGTTCGTAACTCTTAATGAAAACCTCTTAAGTTTAATAGAGGTGTTTGTGTTTATTTTTTAACTGTAATAAATCTAATACAAAATTACACCAAAAATAATTATCAAAATCGGTTAAATAATTAAAAAAAAAAAATGAAAAGCATTGCTTTTCAATACGAGTTCATACCGAATTTATGCCTATAAATTCGCTTATCCCGGGACACACCCTGTATATTTACATAATAAATACACTTGATCCACAGTTCTGATTTGAACCATTTTCGAGAAAAACGTCATAATACAGGGTGATCAGTAACTCGCGCACTCAGAGCATGCTGCGGTAAACTTCACTTTTTAAGAGTGGTAAATTTCCTTACTGCAGTGGTGTAAGTTCTTTTCTACCAAAGATATGACCATTTTTGTAAAAAAAAAGGTGGCAACACTCCACTAAAGATGTCAATAAGTTCGGGCTAGATATGGTAGTGTTATTATTTTTATTTCCATAGTAACGAAAGCATTTGAATATTTTATATTCAGTTGAGCTTAGGCGGTTGCCAAACTTCAAATTTCGTTCAGATTTAGGTATATGCTATCAATTTACAACATTCTCAAATCCTCTGTAAAGAGGTTTTGTGAAAAAAAAATTGATGAATTATATGGTATCCGTTCTAGACATTACAGTAACCTGAATTTTTCTTAGTTTTTATCACGGTTATTGAAAAAATTACCTTCAAACTCGGATGAGGGAAACTTTGTAACTTGAAAACCAACCGTTGGATTCAATTTTTTTTTGCAGAATATCCTTAATTTTATTGGGCTCTATATCGCCCTGTATTCGGATTGCGCGAGTTACTGATCATAGTAGATCATATAATTATATGATGAGAAACATAAAATTAGTACCTAACACGTTTTGTTGTGGACAAAGCAATAATTTCGTTTTTGATGTTTTTTTTTTTGGCTAAATTTTGTTTCACAACCATATAAGAAAAAAATTTAATTGCGCACAATAAGTAGCTAACATTAATGATAAAATGTATCGTGGACAGAAGATGAGTTGTTCTGGATCTCAAACGGTTCCTGACATATTTATAGTAAAAAAATTGACATTCAGTATCGCGAAAACTGCGCGATTAGTTTCTCTTAGGAAGAGCCAAGAATCAACTTTTTATTTAATTTCCGACACATGTTTTGAAACACTCTGTATATGAAGTCAGAGATCGACGCTATTAGAATTTAATTCTAAAACAAATTTAACTGCGGTGTGAATATAGATTTAGTTTAATCAAGGAAACTTGCACAGTGAGAACTAGAACAGAATGTATAACCAGTATGAGAGGTACAAAAACATACGATGTTTGCATATACATAGTTTGCATTGCATTTTTGTCAAAACAAAATTAGCTGTCAGTTTCTTTGAGCCTCTCGTATAGTAGCTCTCCCAACGAAGTCGACTAAAAGTAAATTGTATATGATATAAGATTACAAAACGAGAACCTTTTCGAACTGAAGAATCCTTAACAAGTTTCAATCTACTATTTCTTGGAATAATTCATAATCATATTTATTTTAGTTTGAATTTATTTCTTTCATTTTTTTTAGGTAAGGAAATAACATTAAGAATATTCTACAAGCACATGATTTAATAATGTGTTCAACGTATATCCTTATTTTCAAGATTTTCATCACTATATCATATCCTGGTGACAGCTGCTCACAAATAAAGTATTTGTTAAAAATGTTAACAGAGAAAAGTGATTAAACATAACATAAAAAATGGTATAAATGACGTCAATATGAAGCAATTTTGCTTGGCTTGTGATTTTTATAACATTAATGTCAGGTTGCGCAAACGTAATTAAAAATTTGTCAGATGATTACTGATTTTAACAGGTCCTGTATTATCAAATTATTAGTCTGATATAGCTGAAAATAAATTCTACTTTTTTTTCAGAAGAGTTAATTACCGATTAAAAATAAAAGACGGTTGAAAATATGCGTCATGTTTTCAAAAATTTGCAATTTGACCAGTAATTATCTCAAAGATTTTTAATAGCGTTTGTGCAACCTGCCCCAAGGGCCGGTTGTTCAAAGGTAAATAAAAAATTTTCAGATAATAATTACTGATTTTAAAATGCCCTGTATATGAAACTATTGGTCTGATATTGCTGAAAATAAATTCTGCTCCCTTTAAGAAGAGTTACTATACTGATTAAAAGTAAAAGATCATTAAGTATATTCGCCGTATTTTCAAAATTTGCAATTTCAAATCTGTAATGCAATGTAATAATTATTGTTGTTCGTACGAAAAGTTAATCTGTGATTAGTTAGCTATAGTTAAAATTTGAATATGGTTAACTTTCAATCGCATTGTTCAAAACTTGCAAAAGTAGCGCTGAGCTAATGCCTTAATGTAAAAAATATCATCTATTACTGTCGATTGCGGTAGTTCAAATTCAATTTAAATTTTCAGAAGAAAAATTCTTCATTCTATTTTGATAAATAACCATCCTAAAATGGCCTCTGAAATCGAAATAGCGCGACATGGGAACCTTTATCCCCCATGACTATTTTTATCTAATTTCAAGCTATTTTTGTGTGTGTATTATGCAGACTGATCGAAGTGATTGGAGAAGGTTCCCTTTGCTGTTGGTAGATTCTGGTATTCTATTGTTTTGAACAATGAATTCTCCGTATTCACGCAGTCCTTGACCGCCAAAATTCTTTGTTGCAGTTTCTCCTGATGAAGGAGTGTTGCGATAATTCACTTCTTTGAATCAACTCAGAAAGCTTGTGATTATAATAAATTTGTTTTTGACTGAATTCTCAATAAATCAACAGTTTTTGCTGTCTAACTAGTCAGTTTTGAGACTATATCCTAATCAAATCAAAAATATCAATCAATATAAAACAAGAAATAGTTATTTATGTTTCTAAAGCGCGAAATTAAATTTTGGAGCTTGAGAATGCGAGCTTTTTTGTCGAGGCGAAAGCCGAGGAAAATAATCATTCGAAAGCGTCATAATTTCGCGCTCGAGATGCATACATATACAACCTTTTTTAAACAGCTTCCTTGATAAAATAAGCGAAAAAATCGAAATCAAAATGATAAAAATGATGCAAGGAATTTTTTCTTTAGTTCCAAGTTGATTGTTGCTTTGTTGCTTGGGAAACAAATACAAGATTGCTATTACCGTGCAAGAAAAAGTTTTCGCTCTAGTGCGCGATTTCACGCACGATGCCGAGTATACAGCAACAATGCGCCATTTTTCATTCGGATATTGAAAAAAATTACAACACTTTCTGACGGCTGTCTAAATTTTTTTTTTTCGAGTGATAGATTTTTTGTTGCCTAGATTTCTTTTGGACCGATTGATTCGCATATCAAATAATAACTATACAGGGTAAGTCATTGATATGGGAAAGCTCGATTGCACCTACACCATTAAAGATATCGAAATGAACCAAAAAGTGCTGTAAATGAGAGGGTAAAGTGCAGTTTGTAAAATTATTTTCAGATACACAGGATGGTCCAATATCGCTGTACGCCATACAACTTTGTTATTTTAAACAGGACACCTATATATTATTACATCTTTAGATTATTTGAGAAAAGTTAAAAAGAATGGTTTGTAAAGTTGAAGTTTGTAATGAGCAATTTATGAGTTATAAACAAGTGAAATTTGCGATTTTCCATTTTCAAAGCAGCTTTTCTTAAAAACAGCTCATAATAGAGGAAAACGGTTTACATGTCCCTATCTTAATTTTTAATTTGGTATCCTATCATGTAGCTGAAATTTTTATACCGAGTGATGAAAATAATCAAATTTTTTACCACTCTGTATAAAAATTTCATCCATCCAATAGGATACCGCTTGAAAAGTTAAGATAGGGACATGTAAGCCGTTTTGCCATATCTCGAGCCGTTTTCAATATAAGCTGCTTTGAAAATGGAAAATCTCGATTTTCATTTGTTTATAACTCATAAATCGCTCATTACAAACTTCAACTTTACAAACCATTCTTTTTTACTATTCTCAAATAATCTGAAAAGGTAATAATATAGAGGGTGTCCTATTTAAAATAACAAAGTTGTATGGCGTACAGCGATATTGGGCCATCCTGTGTATCTGAAAATAATTTTACAAACTGCACTTTACCCTCCCATTTACAGCACTTTTTGGTTCATTTCGATATCTTTAATGGTGTAGGTGCAATCGAGCTTTCCCATATCCATGACTTACCCTGTATATGTACTAAATTAATATAAAGGCGAATATTTGACCAATTCCATCTGCAATATTTTTCCGAGAATGATTCTCTTGAATGTATTAATAATAAAAAAGGTTCCCTAATGGTCAATAATTTGTATAAATGGGTACAAGGATTTGTACTTTACTATACAGAGTACTTTACTATTCGTCTTTCTATTGTAGAGAACCATTTTTAGTAAGTAATTTGAATAATAAGTAAATGCTAAACAGCGATTATTATCTGCTATTTGACGTTTTTTTAAGTATACCAGTTACGTAGCACTACTAATACTTATTATACAATAATTATTACGAGTAGTTACTACGTTATAGCCTTTTAATGTTTTAATCTTGCAATAAGTATAATAATAGTGTTATGGGAAACAAGCCTGCAGATAGACAAGAGAGAATGGCTGTGCACTCTCCTGGAAATAAAAATCTATGGATAGGTATAAGTTTTTTTTTTTTTTTAAGTAAAAATTTTTGGCGCATCAATGCTAAAATTATTAGCGCCTTTCGAGATTTTATAATTTGTGTAGTAGGTCTGTGTGTTTGATGTAGTCAAGTACATTGTCGGTATTCTGTCTGTTTAAGGCTTCTGATATGTTAATGTTTTCTAATCTGTACTTTTTTCGTTGTATGTTATATTTTCTACAATGTAGTATGATATGTTCTACGGTAAGAGGAGTAAGGCAGGTGTCGCATGTAGGGGGCGGGGATCTGTCTAGTAGGTGTTTGTGGGTGAGGGCTGTATGGCCGATTCGGAGGCGGTTTAGGGAGACATCAGGTTTGCGGTTTTCTTGTGACGGCCAAGGTCGGGTGTTTGGTTTTATTTTGCACAGTTTCTGGGGGGGTATTCTTCCATTCTTCCTGCCATTTCCTCATTATTGAGAGCTTTAGCGAGCTTTTGATGTCAACCGTAATGGCTAGGTCTGTTTTTTCTCCGTCGACTGCTGCTTCCTTCGCTAGTTGGTCTACCATTTCATTTCCTTTTATTCCCTGGTGAGAAGGAATCCAGATTAGTTTTATTATTTTTCCAAGGACTGTAGAGTGAGATATTTCTTCCTGAATGTCGCTGGCGACGGGGTGTTCCGTATCATATTGGGATATGGTGTGAATAGCGCTAAGGGAGTCTGTGAGGATCAGGTATTCTTTTGTGTCAGTAGTGTTTATATATTTCGTAGCCTGTAGGATGCTGAAAAGTTCAGCTGAGTGGATGGTGCTGTACTTTGGAAGTTTGAACTTTCTAGATGCTATGTGAGTGTGTAGGAAGGCCGCTCCCATGCTGTCTTGTATTTTTGACGCATCAGTATAGATTTGTTCATATGTCTGGTAGTTGTTAATAATTTCCAGAAACATTTTTTTGTGATGAAGCGAGGATACCTCGTTTTTTTTTAATTTTGTTAGGGATGTGTTAGTCTGCGGTCTGGATTTTTTCCAAGGTGGGCTATTTGGGTAGGGATTGTAGCGTGGTGTCGGGAGGTCTGTTATATGTGAATTTTTTAGGATGCTTGATATTCTGACTTGTATTGCGGCGGGGATGTTACGGTTCTTGTTATTATCGATGTTGGGTCGAAATGGGAGGACATAGGCAAGAACTGGGTGGGATTTGAGTTGTAAGAGGCCGTTTATGTAGGTGAGGGTCATACGGTGTCGTCTAAGTGGCAGAGGACATTCCCCGGCTATACTTTGTAGACTTGCAATAGGACTCGTGTGGAAGGCTCCTGTAGCTAATCTAAGGGCTGTGTTTTGGACAGTTTCCAGTGATTTTAAAATTTTGCCTTTCGCGGATTGATAGGCTATGCAGCCGTAATCGAGCTTTGATCTGATCAGGGTTCTATAGATGTACATTAACGTGTCTCGGTCAGCTCCCCATTTTAGGTATAAGTAATTATTAAAAATACTCATTATATTACTGTTAAAATATAAAATAATTCCGAGAAATTTATATTTATACTTGACAAACCATACAGGTGTCTCACCGTGACCGTCAATTTGAAACTCCTATAATTAGGAGTTCTATGGTTACCTATAATACAATTTGGTAATTAATTTTAATTGTATACAGTTAGATAATGATACTAGGAATTATTTGGATGTAGGTACAGTCTGCTTAATAAAAGAACATTCTGTTTTCTCAGCCAAGCTTTTGACCCTATTTAAGTTCTTCTTCAGAGCTATACAATACAGTTAACAATCTTATAAGTTAGCATAAAGATATTAAATACATAATAATTAAGGACAGACGAAGACACCGTGTATTCAGTGTGTCCGTTTGAGGGTTGGGGGGGGGGGGGTAAACTTTGGGCTTTAGTAGGCTTTGAAAATTTTTGAAATGTCACATGGATAGCTTTTGACGGCTTATGTAAGCCTACAAAAATTTATTTATTAATTTCGATTAATGAAAAAGACGAGGAAAAAGATATGGCAAAAATGAAAAATATTGATTTTTCAGTTTTGTTGAGGATACCTATAACGTATTTCAGAAACGGTTGCATAGGTATATCTTATGCGTCTTCACGGATTTGGGATGGCGGCAAAGTAAGGCGTCTTTTCTCTAATTTATCTCTTACCCATAGCTCTGAAATAAGGTACGTTTTAATATTGCAAAAAATTAAAGACATGCATATTCTTTGTTCAAAAAAATAAACAAAAAGTTTTCCATTAATGCGGGTCCGGAAATACCAGCGTTTTTGAGACAAGGATGTCGAAGAAAGATTATTTTTCTAGTTTTTTTTTTTAAGATATCTGAGGAACTGCTTGAGATAGAGAACTCAGCTTTTGTACATATCATATAATTGATACAAGCCATTTTTTAATACCAATTCAATTTTTTTCATGTGCCATTTTCGGAGATCTTAGGATTGATCTCGAAGTTTTTTCGCGCCAAAACGTTTTGTGAATACGGGCATAAGAGTATCTATTTTTTTTTTCAGATAACAATATAAAATTTCAAAACAAGTTGAAAAAATGATTTTCTCCATGCAGTGGCATACATCAAGTATGATGGCTTCAAGTATAAAAGAGTCCCCATTACTATGCCACTGGGTTTTGAAAAATCCATTGTACGTACTTCAACATTTTACCTTCTATGAATGTTAACCCTATACCAAAGTTGGGTAAAATATCTTCAGTAGTTAAAAGATATTCAATAAAATTAATTTTTTCTCCTAGATTTAACATTCTGTATCTCGAAAATGAAACGCTCTAGAGCAAAATTTTATAGCAAAACTATTTTTACGTATTTTGCTGTTTTCCGGAGTTACGTAGACACAAACTGAAACACTCTGTCTAATGATTTTTTTTTTCATAGGATGCGTTTAACTGAGCACTGAAGACATACGGGGAAGTGCGGCAATGTTCCCCAGCAATTTTTTATTAAAAATGCACTAATAAATTTCATTAAAACTTATCACAGATATCGGAAAAATCAATTCTAAAAACCCTTTGTTGGAAAAGTAGTGAGTCGAATATCTACGAATACAACGATTTCCACTCGCTGAAAATGCTGAAATTCTAGGACCCCGTAAAGTTGACTCGCTGAAGCGACTGTTTCTCATTAAATGCTCCCTCTGGAAAAATCTACAAGAGGTCATTGACTATTAAAAAAATACTTTGTCGACGTCTTTTTAGTTGCGAGAGGTTACCTTAGGGCACAAAGTTGTATAAAGTTGCCACCAACTTAACCTGCTGGTATTTAATACCCGAGTTCTGGACAATTTAAATTAATGTAATGATAAAAGATTCTATATAAGGTGGACTAAACGCTTGAGGTGTTTGTTAATAGGAGACTCTTACTAAAATACGATTTAATTAATTTACAGCCTATTTAGTTGAAAAATTCACACATCTAATGTCATCGTATAGGTAGGTATCAACGTTTAAATTGCAATTTCAAAGGACCAGCCACTGTATAATAAGTAAAGGTATAATAGTTTGTCGGCAACGCTGTAGAAATTTTCTTTCGTGTAGATGAGTTATGGAGCAATACCGGATATTGGAATTCTTATAAAGCAAGTCGAGTCTCCCTATGCTAATAAGGCACAGCTTCATGGATGAAATTTTACACTTTCCCGGTATGAGAACTCGGCTACAATCCCTTAAAGAAAGAGTTCCTTTATAACCAAAAAATACATCATTAGAATGGTTTTTTCTCTGCCCCAGTCAAGGAGAAGTAAAACGATATTGTTTGGTTTCTTTTAAATTATTAAAGAACAGGTAGGTATATCATATTTCGATAATTAGGGCTAAAAATCATCTTTCATTATGTCTTAAAGCTCATTAAATTCAGCAAATATGGAACCATGCTTGCTTTAAAAATTTTAAGGTAATGTGCAACTGAAAAGAGATATAACGTATAATTTGAATTCAATCTTTCCTGTAATAATAATAATAATAATAAATAAAATTACTTTTAAAAACCTCCGCTACCGTGGGTGCTTCCCTGCAACAGAACGGTACACCATTGGAAATGTCGGTTAAAAGGTTTAGTTTATGATTTCTCCGTTGACAACATTTCCAACGTTATCACACTCGGAATAGCCCCCAGATACTCACTGCACAGTTTCCTATTCGAGTTTACCATTTTCTTTTTTTTATTGGGAATTTAGTGCAAAAAATCGTATTTTTTCATAAAAGAAAAACTGATCGAACAAACAAAACCAGTGGTCCAAATGAACCCGATCGGTTCATTGTTAAGGGAGAAAAACGTTTTTTGTTGTAACGTAGCCATTTTACAAACTATGCAGGCACTTTGTGAGATAGTCGATATTGAGAGGTACTCCCTGTTTGCAAAACCCAGACGCGGTTGGATATTTAGTTTTCGTGTAAGTGCTATCAGAAGTTCTTCACATCATATTTTGCAGCGAGACTGGATGCTCTAAAGGTTTAACTAAAAAACTTCAATTTTCGTTTTCCATAATTAAATACTGAAAAATAATTGAAAATTGCGCTCAAACGTGAGCGAAAACGGCAATGGTCGTGGGTTGAGATCAAGTAACAGATGTGAGGAATATTTTACAGGGTGTTTCAAAACATGTGTGTCGAAAAATGAAAGGTGTGATTCCTTGATGCGTTCTGAGATAAAAAGTTCCTATTAACATGCGGGCCCACAAATCCACCGTTTTCGAGATATGCGTACAGGGCGTCAAAAAAACTTTTTTTTTTCAGTTTCTTTGACGATATCTCAGAAGCATTTTGAGATATAAAACTAAATTTTTGTACACAGCTCATCAAAAATAAATAATATTATTTACTTTATGAGCGTTAATTCAATTCTTCCCATATTGATGTGGCGGAGCCGAAGATTGAGGGGTTGCGTGGGATTTTTTTGCCCCTAATTTCTACGACACTGGGAAACTTGGAATTGTGAAACCTGATTTTAAATTTTCAATGGTTTTTACATAAAAAAGGTGCTCCTAGTCAAACGCTTGAACGTGAACTGTTTTCGAGAAAAACACATTTTATGATGAAAAACAAGAAAATAGCAACATTATTTCTTGTTGACAAAAACATGACTTGTTTTTGATAATTTTTTTATTATTTGTTTCACTGCCACGTTTTTTTTTATTAGCCCTCAAAAAATAGGTAATATTAATGACAAGATGTGTTCATACAGAGCTGAGCTCTATATCTCAAACGGTTCCTGAGATATCGTCAAATAACTGAAAAAAAAAGAGTTTTTTTGACCCTGCATTATATCTATACAGGGTGGGCCATCGAAAAGGTAACAAGCCTAATAATTTGGAAAGTGAAGATCTATGCAAAAAACGCCGAAACAGGTTGATTTTGTTATCAAAGTAGGCATATTTTCGTGACAAATTTAACTACCCAAGTTGACCCCCGTGGCAGGGGTAGCTATACCCCATTCCTTATCGTTATCATCATAGGGAACAGAATATATCGAGTGATACATCATTTGAAAGCTACTTGAATTCTCTTTCGTTTTTCGCGTACATCTTTCAGTTTCCAAGTTATTAAGGCGAGTTATGTTTTCGTTGGGCCACCCTGTATCTAGGCGAAACCCAAAATGTTGGCTATCGTTGTAAACAGAATTCAAATAGCTTTCAAATGATGTATCACTCGATATCTGTTCCCTATGATGATAAGGGGTAGCCACCCCTGCCACGGGGGTGAACTTGGGTAGTTAAATTTGTCACGAAAATATATCACCCTCGATAACAAAATCCACCTGTTTCGGCATTTTTCGCATACATCTTCACTTTACAAATTATTAGGCTTGTTACCTTTTCGATGGCCCACCCTGTATATCGAAAACGGTTGGTTTGCGGACGCCGAACTTTTATTCTTAGAACGAGACAGGACACACCGTTTCTTTTCCGATAGGTACATGTTTTGAACAAAATAGTAATACAATCCGCTGTTTTTACTAATATAATGTTAGCGCGCGTTTTTCACCTATTTTTGAGCATTCAAATGGAAAACGAAGGTTGGCGTTTTATAGCTGAACCGAGAGCTGAACGCTTCTACTTTCCAAATCCATTCGATAAATTCGAATCGGACGACCTCCAGAGAATCCAACCTCGCTGCAAAATATGGTATTCTGATTACAATTATTATTACGCGAAAACTAATTATCCAACAGCGTCTGGGTTTTGCACAAGGGAAGTAAGCATTTATTAAGTATTTACGTGTCAATATTGACTATCTCGAAAAGATCCTGCACAACGAAAAAGAACCGTTATATTTTCGTGTTTTTGGGGTTTTCTCCCAACAATGAATCTATCAGTACCCCATCAGTTTTTCTTCTATTAGCAAAAAACAAAAAAAACTACGATTTTTTTCACTAAATTGTCAGTAAAAAAAAAGAAAAGAAATAGTAAACTCGAGTAGAAAACATCAGGATCTGGGGACTATTCCGCTCGTGATGGCACCAGCGGCATTCTGTTATTATTTATGTAAAAAAAAAACTTTATTTGCTTGGTCTAGATAGGTAACTTACTCCTGCGTCATTTCTTAAAAATACTGCCCGATAACGTCTCCAGCCCATAATGACTACCACAATGACTTTTTGTAAATGTACGCCTCTTCTCTACTATATTTGGATTTTCGGAGCCCCAAATACGACAATTGTAATTGTTTTCGTATCTACCGAGTGAGAAATGAGCCTCATCGCTGAAGAAATTTTTTAATCCGTTGGTCACAACCTGTGGCTCCAGCAACGATTTTCACTACAATATTGCAATGACATTGGCAGGCATGTTTGACATATCAGTGATGCCAGCACTATTGTTTTGAAACCACGAAATTGTTTTGAAATCAGTATATAAAAAATATGAACAGGAAAGTATTAGGAAAGTTGCAAGATAAGTATACATATAGGTACCGAATTTAAGCACATCTATAATATAACTGCAAGACTAAATAGATATTAGGTAAGCAATACCGGTCGTGGCTGGTTTCTAGTTTTCAGACTTAAGTATTCAATCTGCGTGTGAAAGAAAAACTGAGAAACTTCTAATTCGCGGCCTACACCTATAAAGCACTTGGTACCTATCTATGTAATAAAATGTTGAAGACCAACAATAATAATTATAACTTTTTCTCCTACATTCTGTTTTTGAGATTCTTGCAGCCAATACCATATGGAGAGTTTGAAAGCATATACCTACCTACAATGATCTATAACTCAATAAATAATATAAAACGGAAAAGCAAAGTCGTGTTCAGCATTGTATCACGATTAGTACAACATGATCACGTTTGTGTTTTTATTTTTGAATATGAAGTTTACAGATGCAGTTCAGTTACGGAATTCAACTGAGAATCGATTTCAAAACCAAATCTGCAAATTAGAATACAATAAGCTCACTGCACTGGCTTTTGCTGTATACATTAGCTGTAGCGTGTATAAAAATAAAATTCGGGAAAACTTAAAATGAATAGGTACACGGCTTGTTTTAAAACTCTTTTGTAATACACGTGTAAATCTGTTTTGGGGACATCGGGAAATTATTTATTAGAGAGAAATGTTAAATGGATCATTTGTCAAGACTGAAAATCTGGTTCCGTTTCTGTTACAGGTTTGTCACATTTGGAAATAAATCGTGTTAACCATTAGACCGCACAAATTCGTCAATATTGCGATATTTTTGCCAAGAAGCCTTTTTTTTTTCTTGACATAAAATAATGGCAACGTTCTAATGTTAGTAATAATAATAAGTCATTAAGTCAGTAACGGTGCATAATATACATATTGTTATTTATTTATTTGATGCAGTTGAAATCATAACATGCAAATAATGATAAAAAGCAGCCTTATAATTTTACAACAAAGGGAATAGGTTTTACTTTTTTTGGCCTTGTCATGAAGTATTCTCCTTTGTTTTGATGTTTCCTTGATCTTTGAAGCAGAAATCGCATCGCTCGGTATATTTCGCTTATTCAAGCGAAGCAAAAAAAAAATCGTTTTGATATGTCGATTGAAACAAAGGTTTTGTTTTGACAAATTATTAATACAGGTTGCATCGATTTTACAGAAATCTTTTATAGAGTGTTGTTTCTTCGACTTATTCGACGGATAAGGGCGAGTACTATTACGGCTATTGGATAATTTCTGTGCTTCGTCAAGAATTATTTATTTCACTTGGTTCTCGAGTCATGTGTATTTAAGATCAAAAGAATTCGTAATGTTTTGTTCATCGGTCTGTATGCTGATGTGTTCCTTTATAAAATTGAAATGTCAATAATTATTATGATTAAATGTAGGTCACTCAAAATCTACCGTTCAGATTATAATGAATGTTGGCTTGAGAGCTAGGCTTTTACGAACAATTCTGTTCAAATAAATTTTGCGGGACAATTTTTATTGTCTGATGTTATAAATGTGGCTTACAAATTGAATAATGTTTCCATGGTTTTCATGCTGTCGGCAAAAGATGCTTTTTACTTCTTGTTATTGCAAAAAAATATAATAAGTTTCTGTTTGTTCGCCAAAAGATTTAATGAAATTAAGTTACAACTAACATTCTTAAAGCCACAAATACAACACAGCAAAAAATTTTCTCATTTTTATATGAAGTGGTTTTACCTACAAGTGGTTTCAACATAGCTCTACCTCAACCAGTGTCTAGCCCATCCTGTGATTTCCGGCAAAGGAACTAATAGATAAGTACCCTATTTTTATTTATTTTTGTGTTTTATTCATCATTAATTAATAACTTATTGCTGGTTTATCAACACCTTATCGCCTTCAGCGCTATCGTTGCCGTTGCGGGTGCGAGCCTACTTCGATATGTCGATCTTTCATACACCACAATATAAGTAATTAAAAATCTCCTTTGCCAATTCTGTTGCCAAACACGAGAATTCCTGTCTACAGGGTTCTTTCTTCGATTGTTCCAATATGCAGCCTCACTCACCTCCTTCCGCCGCCCTTTCGCACAGCCTCCCTCCTGGTCGATCCGGTGAAACTATTAGCTACGCTAATGCTGCCAAACCATGCTTATTTCCTAAAAAAGACAAAACCATTGTGCTTGACACAGTCGACCAATTAAAAACTGGCGACTAAGTTGTTGCTGTAGGTGTCATTGTGAGCCCTAAAAATATTATATTTGCCTCCCGTATCTTTAAAAATAGAATATGCATATATCCTTATTCATCATCCCTAGTCAATCAATTCACTCAGGACCACGACAGCATCCTAGTGGATGGAAAAAACACTTTCGTTCGGCGTCTGATTTCCCCCGCTACCAGGCTGATCCTCTCAAACTCGGACTTAAAATTGTCTCAAACGTTTCTTTCCTCAGGGCTGGCATCCAGGGCGACGAATACGGATCATTCTCAGCTTCCGTCGCCAAGTTTACGTCCTACCTAACGCCCAGCTTACTATTCCCTCATCCGTAATAAGTTACGATGACACTGAATACAGGATTTTTATTGGATCAGGCGAGCTGACCTGTTTTTTATGCAAGCAACCCGGCCACAGAGCGAACCAATGTCCAAACCCGCATATCAACACCGTCACCACCTCCCTTTCAGAAAAAAATCTCACACCAGCAAGACTTCCCCTCAAAAGCCACAAAATCATAACATAACCATCCCGCCCGAAAAAATCACCCCTCCAAATTCCTTTACTCCCAAAACCATCCCTACGAAGAGACCCGCTCCCCCCACCACATTTTCCACAAATCCCTCCTCCCTTTCCTCCCCAAGCATCATCCATCACGACCCCACTATCACCCCCTCTTTTCCCGTCCCAACCAGCCTCCCAACCTCAGGAAAATTTCCAAAAAACTCAAAACAGCGTCCTCCTCCGACAACCTCATTCCTCTCGAAACTCAACTTCTTCCTATAAAACCCATTCTAGAGCAAGTTTCTCCTCCCCTTTTACTCACATTTGACCAACTTGTAGACTTTTGGTTAACGTCAACGGTACACCTGGTCCTCTTAGTATTGCCAAGTCATACACCCCAGACGTCGAGAAGCTGCTTCAAATGCTAAATTTCATATACCCACACCTCCAACAACGAGGCCTCAAATCCAAATTCTTAAAATTACAAAAAAAATTCGCAGCCAACTCTCAGTTGACCCAGACGACACACTCGATGACCCTTCGAACCTCGACACTGATCAATCCCAAAGTAGCTCCTACTAAGCTTCTATCCGCACTATTATTCTATTATGCCCATCTCGAAGAACTCAACCTTCTAATCAATGAGAACAAACCAACCTTAAAAAAAGCCCTGCCGTAAAAGGTTCTACTTGTTACTATAAAAATAGAATCGATCGCGACAAACCCAGCGGCGGGTTGCCTCATTCGTGAGCCTTGACTGCGTCTTCAAAAAACTCAACATTACAACCTCCCTCAAAGCTATCGCATTTACTGTCCAAATATTAACTACCACATTACACATTTGCAACGTCTACCTTGCAATTTAGATTTCGACCATCAACAATTTGGCGATCTTTTCAACCAAATACCTGCCCCTTGCATATTTTTGACCTATTTTTTTTTACCTAAAGAGGAAGGTTTTTATGACCTAATTTAATCCACCGTTCCGGCTGCTAATAACCCTGAATTTATATATAAATGAGTATGTATTTAACAGTGATATTATAATAAAGAGAAGAAGTGGTTATTCGGTAATTTCATTTTCGAGGTTATCGATGTTATTAAATGTAGGTGGACACTGAAAATAATTATTTGGTATAAGTAAAGTTAATTTGGAGAAATGCTATCCTATTTATTCGTGTATGATTTATTTTCCAAGATTGAGCGTCAATTACAATTTTCGCGGAGGGAAATTGAACGAAATATTTTTCTTTATTACTTGAGATTTTCATAAGTAACGATGACAAAGCATCACATCATTCGGCGTAAAACGCTCCTGCACACAATAACTGCAAGCGATCTTCTATCTTATAATCTTCGCTTAGGGAGAAAATTGATATTGCAGATGACTGTTAGGAAAGGGAAGATTGATTATTAGAAAACGTCTCCTCGTCATTTCCGATCTATGATGATGACATGTACACTATTATTATACCTGGGTTCCACTTGAAGAATCAATGGAAACTCATCCAGGTTTGAAATTGTCTCTTTGAGTTTGTTAACTGTTGGGAAAAGCCTGGCTACATTAAGTAGTTTGAGACTGTTTTCAATAATCTTTGATGGGAAACAAAATTAAACATTCAGTCCCGACAAAGTAAACTTCAGTTTTATCCAAATACATAAAACAATTTAGAAGTTTGAAAATACCGCTAAGTAACTATGACCGATTTCGTAGCTCTTGCTGAGGACAAAGAAACTTAAATTAATGATTAAAACAAAAGATGTAATAAATCGCAAAAGAATTCGCAGAATTATTCCAGCACCATGAAAAATAGCAGTGAAATTCTATACTAATTTATTCTTTACTACTTTTATATGCCTATCTTGTATAAGATCTACAAACACCCACACTTTACCTTTTGAATATTTGATTAGCCGGCTAATGGGTATGATATTGTCGATAAATTATAATGTCAGAAAGACCACCATGTTGACGATTCTTTAGGTAACATAACCAGTAGGGCTTGTAAAGATATCCAATAACAAATTTTAATCAATTTCCGCCTGATATATTGACAATATAATTGTTAATAAATTAGCTTTTCATTAATAATGTACCTACTAGAATCCCGACCCTTGAAATTGATACTCTCATCAAATTATGATTAATAGAACATAAAAAGAGGGAAGTCAAATGCATTTCCATCTTATTCCAGCCACAAATCCGAAGATTTATCGTTTCACTATATTTAGAGCAAGTGAATTGGGGGAAAATTGAAAACTGCGGTTGGCGTGTATTTTGCCGAGATTCAATTTCATTTTCGATAACGAATTATTTGACATAGTTTTTGTCAAATATTTAAGTTCTGGTTCTGCTATATTTATTTCAGGGTATTTCTAAATATCATATAGGTACATTATATGTACGTCTTATTTCAAACATAGGCCCGCAAAACGCTTCTTTACTGATCTAAGCACTGCGTATTGAAATTTGAAGATTTTATTATTAGCTTCAGTCTTTATTATAGCTCCTGCATTTTTTGAGATATTTAGCTAAATTTGGAATAGGTATAGGTTACGCTGTATAGTGCGTACATCATTGGGCATGCCAAATGGTTGTGAGCATCTACAGAAGATTTTTTTCAGTGGTCATGCCCCATTTTCTTTTTTTTTTAGTTTTTCAGTCCAAAATTTTTTTTCAGTTTTTGTTCTGTGTCTCAAACAGTTCCTGAGATGTCGTCAAAGAGCTGAAAATAATTAATTTTTTGACAGCATATATCTCGAAAACGGTTCTTTTGCGGGCCCATGTTAATGGGTATACTTTTTTAAATATTTTTGAACGAGCTATCACATCCTGAAGTCTTGCGCACATATTATTAATCACCCTGTATAATCTTATAATAATTTCAAGTATACAAAAATAATACCATTATAATATGTATCTTCTCCTTTAGTCGAGTAAATTTGTAAGGTTGTCTGTAATGTTGACCATAATTACCATTCTTACTGATTTCAATCAAAATTAATGTGCACACTAAATAATTATTTCAAATGGCATTTTGAATATACACTTACTCTTGCACGAAATTAATAGACAATCGTAATTATGTGTGTTTGATTGTATGCGTATAACATTTTCATTATGCATAGGTACTTAAACAATCTATTTTTTACTATTTATTTCCGCTATTGTTCAAAGACTGGTTCTTAAGAATAGAGACATTAATAATAGCATAATGTAAAAAAGCAATAATTTTGATTGATGATATTATGTCTAACTAAATTATTATTACTCTTACCATTAACGGCAAATAATAGACGACTTGAGTTTTGTTATTGCACAAAACGATTGATTTATTTATTTATAGGTATAGAAATTTTGTATTACGCAACTATAGAGCAAGAATCCCCGAGACTTATAAATAATGCGCCTAAAGCTGACCTACCGCTTCAAGCTGGCCGAAAGCTTAACCGACCCCTGGCATTAAAATTATTATTTAGGTATTACATTAAAAAACATTATTTGTTACAAGCTCATTTTCGAAATTTGAGGTTGTGGATAAAATTTTTTGATGATAAACGTTTTGGGCGACCAAAAACTGTTCCAACTGCCGAAAATATTGATTTAGTCCATGCAACTGTGATAGAAATCACCGATTGTCAGTTAAGGAGATTGCTGGCCTTAAACTTAAAAGATACAGGTGAACGTGTACCAAAGATTTTACGTTAAGATTTTGGAATGAGAAAATTATCTATAGATTGGGTAACGCACGCTTGTTGACAAAAGAACAAAAGCTCGTACGGCTTGAAATATCGCCAGAGTGTCTTGAGCTGTATAAAAAAATCCGGAAAAGTTTTTGTATTACTGTTGATGAAACTTTGGGCTCATCACCATACTCCCGAGACCAAATAACGGTCAATGCAGTAAATTGAGATGAGGGAACAGCTCCGAAGAAGACGAAGGCCGTTCTTTCTGCGGGAAAAGTGATGGCGATGGTTTTTTGGGACATCCGTGATGGGACAATTTGTGATTTACCTTTAGAAAGCTAAAACATCAACAGACCCTACTACGCCCCCTACTACGGATCGATTAAAAGGCAAAATCAAGAAAAAGCTACCACACTCGATTGAGAAGAAAGAGATGTTTCACCGGGACAATCCTCGGGCGCATGCGTGAGTGGTCGCATTTGAAAAATTCCATAAACTAAAATATACTACTGCACAAAATTTGGGGAACATGTTTTGAGGTATCCTCATCGACAAAACCGTCAATATATTTTTTCAAAATTTTACAAGAAGCAAGCAGCAGAGGTATTCTTGGAGCTCTCCAACTCCCATGAGGTTGGTGTATGTCTGCATTATAAAAATAAAAAATAAATATTGCAGGGCTGTGGTAAAGCCCAATTGTCAGGAGTTTTCAAGTAGCCTCAAGGGCCTCTGACGTAACTTAACGACTGCTGTGAAGCAGCTGGGACCCCCTTACCTTATCGTACCTCCCAGAGCACGATCAGTCACGGAACTTTTTTATCACGGAGAAACTCTAACAGTTTGGCTATTGTGACCGATAAAAACTATTGTCACTTGGAATGAACCATGTACCAAAAACTATTTCGCATGATTTTCACATAATATTTTGACCCTGCGCTATAACCATTAAAAATAACCATTCAACAGGCTTGAATGATTGATTCAAACTCCCTGAAGACTGTCTGTAGTCTGTACCAATTGTTTTTACCGATTTTGTTTGACATTCGTTATGAAGAGACAGTTCATTCGTCGAAATCCTGAAAAAGCGTCTTAAGAGATGTTCAAAGATGATTCAAGTTGGAGGCAAATTGATTTTTCTCATCACAGTAGAGGTCATCATGTGAATTGTTCAAAGTGTACCCAAAGTCTTTGCAATCTCTTCATCTGGTAGGAGGTTGTCTTTATCTGGTACCCGACCCCATTCGTTGAGCCCCCCCCCCCCGTTGGAGGGGCTAGATCTCCTGCATTATTATTTTACTTCCTTTTTACAAGGATAGCAAAGAAACAGTTGTTGCATGAAAACAGGTTGACCTGTACTTGCGATAGTCTAAAATGATTCATTTACACTGTTGAAGATCTAAGATTATTATGAGTACAGCACTTCTTTGGGTGTGACCGAATTCAGTACGATAAACGACAAAATGGAGCTCTCTCTTTTCATGCTAATGCGTAGATGCTTCTAAAACGTCACCGTTTACCAAGGCTCAGACATCCAATGACGATAAGATAGTAAGAGAAACAATGACAAAACATGTAAACGTCAGTGTAGCTTACAGCCAAAGGGTTCGGTTACAGCCAAAGGCTACCGCTTGCGCACTCATAGACGTGGGAGAATATTTCAATTTGAGGAAAAATTTTAAGTTCATAATTTCCTGAAAAATTTTGCATCTTTATGAGTGATAATAATTGATAATTAGGAAAAGTTATTTGAACAAGTTTTTTTTCCTAATGAATTCTACAGGGTATTAAAAGGAATTTAAAGGAACAACTGAACTTATATTTCGGGAATCTACACTTTCTTATATTCAATAAAAAAAAATTTCTGAAAACTTTTCCTTTGAATTCCAAAAATCGTCTATAATAGTTTTGTTTTGAGAGTTGAAAAAGATTCCCAATCGCGTGCCTACGACTCCTCCATTCCCTATTCAAATTTTACGGATTAGTCACTCTACTGAGAATTAACATGACTTTTCCCGTTGCAATGGGAAAAAATATCCCCCTCGAAACTCAAATTTACTTGTCCAAGTTGTAGAAATATTTTGAACGCTGCAAACATGCGTTGAAAAAGATCCAAAATTTAATAAAAATTTTAAATTTAAATAATACATGGTCACCGCTTTTATAGGGCGAATCAAAATATTAGAACAAAATATAAAAATAAATAAATAATAGGAAAAAAAAACTATTTCCACTTCATTAATAAATGAATTATTGATATAGGTATAGAGCGCAAGTAGTTAAACGTACATGCCAAACAATTTCAAACTTCTCTTGTGACTTTTGCAATAACAAAGCTAGCCCAAAAATTCAAGTTTTCGTTACCATACAATTATTGTTTTTTCTCTCTCGGAACGATGCTCTAGATATTAGTTTCTATTTTTCTTCCAAGACAAATGTATGTAGAGTTTAAAAGCTTAGAAAATCACCGCTGGCTTTCGATGTCTAGGTATATAAGTTGACGTTGCAGAGGATGTTATTCAAGTTTCAGTAGGTAAATATTCTGTTTACTTACTTTATAAGTTTACATAAGACTTACTGCAGCAGATATACTGCAGCAAATATATCGATGCTTCTGATCCTCTGTTTGTAAAGGATACATTCATCCAACTTTCCTGAGGGCAAACGTTGTCGAATTTCACAATATGAATTTTGGTTTTAAATGTTGTACGTGTTCCTTTGTAACTGCAATGTTTTCAGAAAATATTAATCAAGTGAATAATTGCCATAATCGCGAATTTAATACTATACTTTTTCTACTTTTTTATGTAGGTACCTACCTATCTAGAGACAAATTTTAATCAATTTTTTTTTATATATTTCACTGCTTGGAACAACTTCCAGTACTAAGTACCGACTGCGCACGCGTGGTTATGAGAAATGTCAGTTATCATTCATATTCACAGCTTTTGCTTTCTTTATAAAATTTACAGATTTTGATTGGTTCACAAGCGGATGCAATGAACTATAATTCAGTACCTACCAATAATAACCTTCATAATTCATCCAAAAAGCTCCAATAAGTGGAGTATTATTCAATAAGATAAAAAAATATTATTAATTACTCTGCAACAAATCAAACAGCGTAATTATTTTTTAATTAATACTCATAATCATAATATACTCTAATTAAATTAATCCAGATAGAATACCTTAATACCTACTTAATAACTAATTCTAATCGATTATATTATTGGATTGAAATTCTTTCAAGTCACCGCATCGAAGAGAAGATACGTTGAAGATCATTAACGCCCATTCAACCATGCGGGTAGTTCTAAAGAAAAAAGGTATCCGTGCACCTATTAAATGGAACGAGCGCATTTTTCACACCTTGCTGACTGTCCTTATCTCCAGAACTTTAAAGATCATTTTACAATCAACTTAACAGATCTCTGGGGTAAGGGCGTAGGAAGATTGATATGTTTGTTCTGTTTTACGAGAGTGGCTCTATTGCGTTTGTAACTTTAGGATGGATACTCTGTGGGGTCGGAAACAATTTAAATAACAAGGGTGAACTGAAAACACCCTCTAGTTTAATTTAGTTTCAGTTATGCCATTTAAGTTCATCGAATAGGATCTTTTTGATGATTCTTATAATATAATCTTGTTGTTTGTCGACAAACTGTTTTGAATTAGGTATACATAACGTTTTTAGTATAATTTAATGCCATTTAATTTTGAACAATAGTATAAATGTGCACAACTTGGTTCTTTAGCTGTTATAATACCAGGTGAACATAAATGGCTATGATGAATAATTTTAAAGCTCAGTGGAGTTTGGAGTTTGAATAATAATAAGTGCGAATTTGTATGAAATGAACACGGCACTCGTTTGTTTACGATTTGTCCACGTTTGTCCAACAAAAACTTTTGTTTGTCCACCCTCCAAAAATAGTAACAAATTATTTATTTTTTTCCGTAACTTTTTTTGTTTGAATAGCGAAAAAAATGTTAGTACCTACAAAGTGAGAACGTTTACACCTCCCGACTCTAAATTTTGATCCGAATGAGATCTTTTGTTCGAAAACTAAATCCAAAGGCGTTTTACTACTTTTTGAAGGAAAATTGACTTGTCAAATGTCAAAGATGATGTTGCAGTCGCTATCTACTTCAAAATTTTGGGAGGCATGGGGGGCTCGGGTGAGACCTCATTTTAAAGGTACATATTTCGATTACCTACACAAAAATTATGATTTTTAAAATTTTGTTTCAAGTTTTCAATTTTGTAAATCTCTTTGTCGACGACGTATACGTACAAATATAAAATTATAAGCCCCACTCTCTTTAAATTCTAAGCCGACTAGTTGAAATTTACAACAATAACATGACATCCCCATGCCCCTTAAAATTTTGAAATCGACAGCGACTGCAACGTCATCTTTGGCATTTGACAAATCAGTTTACCAAAGTTCTGTCTCATTGCGATTAAAATTTATGGATGGGTGGGGTTTCAAACGTCAAAACTGACAATTAACATAACGTTTGTGCCGATAATTGAAATATATGTACCTTTAAAATGAGGTCTCTGGCGACCTCCCCATGCTACTTAAAAGATTCAAATTGACAGCGACTGCAAGTCATCTTTGACATTTGACGATCAGTTTTACCTCAAAAATTAGTAAAATTAATGATTTAGTTTATTAATAAATTAAATAAAGAATTAATTAATTTAATTTATGTTTCAAGATTCTTATTTGGACCAAAGCCCCAAAAAACTCGTGCTTCTACTATTTGCAACTTCTTTAATACTTACGTAAATATTTCAATAATTTTATTAATTTTTTTTTAATTTTTGTATCCATTGAGGTTCATTTTTAAAGAATTGGAGCATGTGTAACAATGCAGTTGGTTTCTAGACCCACAAAAATTTAATGATGAAATAATTCATTACAACAATGAAGGGTATTTAAATCACGTATAGTGTGGAGGTATAATTATTTCCGTTTGATGTTGAACGTTACTTGAACTCTTTAACAAAAGAGTGCACCATTAAGTGTTAATACCTTTCTGTTAACACCTTTTGGAATCTACGCGATAATGAATGTTCTAACAAGCCATCCTTGAAATCTCATTTTGTAACCTGTCATTAATGGACCTCAAATTACAGGTAATTATTGTCTGAACGTTTAGAAGTAAACTCTGAAATCTGACGTGAAGGAATTCTATTCAATAGCCTTTACATCTGATACCTGCTTAATGGTAGAACAAACGGGACGCTTCATCTTGATAAAAGGTATAAATGAAGGGAATTTTGATTTAAGATAGATAATTAGGTCAAAGACAACAAGCAGAAACCGATTAGGTATACCGCGAGAGTTCAAATAGGCACGTGTGAGAAAGTTTAATAAAAGTTGAAAAGTTTTAATCTTTCTGAATCTGCAACTTAACCGCTTCTAAAACAAGACCCAGCTTATATTTTCCCAACTTGGGGCCTTTTAAATAAATAATCGGGTGAAGTTAGGTAGGTACTTACGCAAAGTTGGAACTATTTTTTTTTTCTTTGATTAGGGATTTTGATGTTCCTAGTGCGACTTATTTCGATTTGAATGAGTAAAGTAATTTTTTTCAATTGTAATTCTTCTATTTGCCAATTGTAGCCTGTTTCAATGATTTTCATCAATTCGAGATGTCATCAATGAAAAAATATCGAAGTTTGAAAAAAAAAATGAAGTCTGCATATTTAAATTTTGTTGATCATTCTCGTGTATTTCTGATAAGTGTCTTTTGACAAATACGGAATGTAATGTTGACGAAATCCTCTGGGAATAGTCCTTTTAGCTGCTCCCTTGACGACACCTATAAATCTACTGGAAGGTTTAACGAGACTTGAATTATTGTCAATCAATACGAACTCTGGTTTATTTTCACTATGTGGAAAGTGTGAAGTAAGTATTTTTTATAAAAAATAGTTCACTGTCCTTGTAAGCGGATGTAATGAATAAATAAATTTCGATTGTTATATCTATAGGCCATCCACATTGAATGATTTATTTTTAATATACCTACAACTTTTCATTGAAAGTTAAATAAACATTAATTTTCAATTAACCAGAATTATAAACTTTCAGTCAATATGATCACGGCCCCATAAATTATGATGGCTATTGAAATCGCCTAAATAAATTGCTGGATGATTGCAAACAAATGGAAAGTTTACTGGCCAATAAACATTTTGAGGTTTATAAATATTATAAAGCTTATAGTGACTTAGTTCTTTAAAAATAATTTAATGCACATTTTCAAAATATGATACATCGTCTAATCTGTAATATAACTTATTATTATGTAAAACTATTATGTAGGGCGGCCAAAACGAAGAACGATTGAATGTTGGGGAAAAATAAGATTTATTTTTTTGTTTTTTCTTTCAGAAGAACTTCCTTCTCCCAGGAAAGGTTAACAAATAATAAAAATCCACAGACTTTTATTAAGGAGGCCTTTTAGAGATAAATATCTATACCAATGACTATTAAATAAAAGATGGACCAAGACATAAACACTGTAAAAGTGTTCCGACATCCCTCTCTCTCCAAACAAGACTGTTCAAAACAATGAATGCCAGATCAATAATAATACTGGCACTTACAATAAAACAGCGCAACCTCTCCAGTGATAATTGTTGGGCTGTAAATCGCTGGATCCCTTATACCCGTTTTACTTTGCTACATCTGGCAACATGAATGTTTACATCCTGTCAGACCGTTTGTTTACATAACACCACAATAAGGGTTGGTGTTTTTCAAACAGTTGCAAGTTCCTTGCTATTTATATTTTTAGCTCTAGCTTTCACTCGTTTTAAGCTTTAATAATTAATTTTTCAATTAAGTTAAAAAAAGTGGCGAAAACGTGTTCTGTTTTTGAGAAAACTTCGAAAGAAGGGAAGTCTGTCAGTTTCCTACGTAAGCAACCCAAAGCCATCAATCAAAACAAAGGATACATGGTCATGGGCGTAGAGTGTAATAATAATTGTAGTGACAGGTAAGCATATATTTTTAAATAATATTCGTATTATTACTTTTTTGATTAGTTTTAGAAACGGTATTAAAATTCGCATAACTATCAGTTACGTTTTAAACATTAATAAAGATTAATTAATAATTATTAATAAATCACTCTGATCTCCCATCAAGTCTCGTGTTGACCAGCCACGTTTTCGGCTTTAGAGGATTTTAATAATTTTATGTTTTATTTACTACTTAAATGGGAAATATAATGTTTATTTCTCGGTTTGTGTTTATTGACAACAATTTTATTACTAATGAGAAATTGACTTCGACAATATAAATAAAAGATGGACGAAGCTATAAACACTGAAAAATAGTCCCCAAATCCCTCTCTCTGCAAACATTGACTGCAATGCAACCACATTGCCATATTTTCATAACTGCACTTGCAATACACCCTCACAACAAGCAGGTATATCTTGGACATTCCTTAGATACTCACTTTACTTTGCAGTATTTTGCAACACAACCCCGAACCAATTTTTATATAATCCAGGAAATACGAAAGAAACCCGACCATAGAGTGACAGAACTTTCAGAGAACACTTCGTGTTATTCAAATAGTCGCAAGTTTCTTGTTTTTATATTTTTCTTCGTTCTATTATATCATTCCGAAAATAATTATTTTTTATTAATATTTAAAAAATGGTGAAGTGTTGTGTTTGTGGCAAAAATTCAAAAGATGATAAGTCTATCAGTTTCCATCGGTAAGTAACCAAAGACATTACTAATCAAAACTAAGGATTTATTTATTAGTCAAGGGCGTAAGGTATAATAATGAAAGTAGTGAAGGCGGGTGCCTACAATTTTTCGAATAAAATGTATAGTAGGTACCTATACGTATATATTACCTTTTTGATTAGTTCTAAAAACGGTTTTAAACTACATATTTATTAATGAAACGTAATTGATCATATTGATGACACCTGTCCACGTGTTTGAGGGGCCGGCAAAATGACCTAGTTTTTTTTATACCGGCGGTTAGTCACATTTTCGGCCAAAGAAGCTTTCAATTTTTATTATTTGCAGTTTGATGTATAATACCTACTGAATACTTTGAAAAATGCAACTTGAAAAAATTATTCCATTTAAATAAATAAAAAATACTGATTTTTTGAAAGTATCATATTACCTACTATTATTGTCAACCTCTAATTTAAGATAATCAGAATATGGAGAGGGGGAATAATATTCAAGCAATATCATCAAAGAATATAAAATAAAAGACTTTGACCTGGTTGCACGAACTTAAAAAAATTTCAGATTATTACTAATTTTAAGTTGCAAATTTTTAAAATGTGGTGAACTTTTTCCATGATCTTTCATTTTTTATCGGCAATTAATTCTTCTAAAATTGAGAAGAATTCACTCCCAGCAATATCAGAACAAAACTTTAGTAATACAGGGCATTTTAAAATTAGTGATTAGGTATCTGACAAATTTTTAATTAGGTTCTTTTATTTATTTTTAGAATAAAATAAACTAAATATGTAAGAAATTGAAAAAATATTTTATGTACTGATGTATATTATTGCTTTCCGACTTTCCTATCGATTTTTTATTTGCTAAATTGTTATTACCTTTTTGTACCTTTTATTTTGTATAGGTAGGTATAAGTATATATTTTCTTAATTTAATATCTATTAGTATTCCCATAATTTATATTTTTTGTAACAAAAACTGCAAATAAAATAATAATACATATGAATATTGTGATCATTATTATAATTTATGTAATTATTACATTTACATTGCCCTAATAACTGAACTCGAGCGCGCCCCTGCCCTTGTGGTCGGTTTGTTTACGTTTTACGTCGTTCCCCTTACCCCACCACAAGCAGCATATGAGTGCGAGAGAGAATATCAACAAACCAAAACTGACTTCAAGCTAAGATAGGGAAGGCGCGGTCCATATTTATTAATATAGTCTAAGATCTATACGTATTAAAAAAAAACTTGTTTCGACTATACAGGGTGAGTCGCCTAAGATGGAAAGCTCGATTACACCTACACCGTTAAAGATATAGGAATTAACTAAAAAGTACTGCAAACGAGATGCACAAATTATTTTCAGATACACAGGATGGCCCAATATCGTTGTACGCCATGCAACTTTGTTTATTTCAATAGGACACCTGTATAATATTACATTTATATAAACAAATGAAAATCGCCATTTTCCATTTTCAAAGCAGCTTATGTTGAAAATGACTCATTATATGGGAAACCTGCTTACATGTTACTATCTTAACTTTTCATTTGGTATCCTATCATGTAGCTGAAATTTTTATACAGGGCGATGAAAATTAGCATATTTTTTTATCACTTTGTATAAAAATTTCATCCACACGATAGGGATACTGCTTGAAAAGTTAAGATAGGGACATGCGACGGGACATGTAAGCCGTTTTCCGATATGTTCAGCTGCTTTTAATTCTAGGCTGTTTTGAGAATGGTAAATAGCGATTTTCATTTATTTATAACTCATAACCTACTCAATTTACACTTCAACTGTGAAAACTACTCTTATTGAATTTTCTCAGACAATCTGAACATGTAATGTTTTACATATTGTGTCCTAGTGAAATGAATAAAGTTGCATGGCGTACAACGATATTGGGCCATCCTGTATACCTGAAAATAATTTGTGCATCTCGTTTGCCTAACTTTTTGGTTCATTTCGATATCTTTAACGGTGTAGGTGTAATCGAGTTTTCCATCTTAGATGAATCACCCTGTAGATTTTTATGAAGAAAACAAACAAAAAGAGTCTGTAAGTAGGTACCTACTGACCAGACTTATTTTTTAATAAAAAATTCTTAAAAAAAAGTAGATATTATGTGGTCTTTGGACAAAGATAAGGAACTTTTGACTCCGTGAAAATCTATACAGAACACGAGAACATATTTTTTATCTTTTTATCTTATTAAGAATCTGAAAGGAAATTTACGTTAACTTCAATCTTGCTGAAATATCTGAAAAAAACTATAAAATCGAGATTGCTTATTTTAGCCACACCTCTTTTTTATTGTTGAAAATAAATGAAAGAAAATCACATAAGTCGTCAAGAGCTATCCATCTGACATTAAAAAAAATTTAAAGCCGACTAGATCCCACAATTTTCATTGTCAACTTTTATTTTTTACTCACTGTTAATGAGACCTACCATCACAAATTGTAGTGATTGCCTGGTACAAGGGGACCAAGCTAGTTACAGCAAGGAAAAACTCGATAAGATCCAGAGGCTGGCATGTCTTTGCGTCTTTGCATTACAGGAGCAATGAGTAATATTGGATCTGACACCACTACATTTGGTGATTGCACTCACTATCAAAGAAGGAAGGATTAAATGGTACACGCTCCAAAACCGTCAAGTAAAACGCGGCAGGAGTCTATGGTCTGCGCACTAAGCACCCAAAACCCATGAGAACATCCTCAACCATACTTCAAATGGAACTACACGCAAATTTATCCAAATAAACCTCGTCGGGAGGCTTGGGAGTGCCTAGAAAAACTAAACGAATTTAGCATGAAAAATAAAATTCACATCAAATGGATACCAGAATTGCGGGAAATTAACTTGCCCACTAATTGGCAAGAAAAAAGCATCAACATCTTTTATATCACCGTAACCATTTTGTGGCTTCAGACACATTCTTCTAGGAAGAATAAAAACTGAGAGAAATCCATTGGAGGATCCTCTAATGGTTGAGACATGCCAAAGAAATCCTCGGTAACTTCAACCGTGAGAGATCGAAGATCCTCCTCAACCTCAGCAAGGAATGTCTCAGAACAATGACGTAATTCCTGACGGAACATTTTAAGCTTGAGGAACACCTGAAGAAGTTAGACATAGAAGAGAACAGAGTCAAAGGAAACAAATTTTACAGAAAGGTAGACGAGACACCTCGTCTACTGCTAAACTGCGACGCATTAGAAGAAAGCTTTGGGTCAACACCAGCTAGAGGCAGGGGATCTATTCTTAAGGTCCGAAGTTCCTCAAGGAAACGGACTTGGAGAGGGTGCTTCAATAATGGGAACCAATACCAGGAGACTGTTTTAGAGGAGACACGATAGATCTCTTAGGTCTGAGTGATTCTATGATGCACGTTTGTTAGTAATTACATATTACATTACAAAGCCGACTAAGATCCCAGAATTTTCATTGTCAACTTTTATTTTTCATATAGCTGCCGTATTGGTTTTTCAATTCATTTGGCTTAAAAACATCTAACTCCCCTTGAGAACATTTTTTGTTTAACTGAATTTTAACTTAATTTATGACAGTATTGACTAATTGAGATATTATTGATCAAAGTTTTCATCAAGGTTGACATCATCAGGCTTCATCAAGCTTCGCTTCCAAACCCTAAATTTAATAAGTAGACAACATGTTTCAATAGGTTTGCAAAATTTAATCCTGTAGACTAGATGAGCAGTAAATTATTGCGTGATTAGATACTTTCGAATAAATGCGCAAAAAGTAATTAGTTTATAAATGAAAAAGCTTTTTACTTTTATTTTTGTTCGGCGGATTGTTGTCTCCAGGTCACATACACCACTAAACAGCCGCGCACGTTTTCCACAATGTTTTCTTTTAATAAACTCGCCTCGTCAGAAGTTTCAGAAAGATAGAGGAGAGTATGAAACTTCTATTTCAGCTTTCGGCAATCATCGATGGCAACAATTTTGCTTGTCACGTCGCCGGATCCAGAATTCGACACTGCGTATGTGACTTCCCTCTGCTTCTTTCCATTTGAATTCGAGGCCAATCATGTATTTCTCCTCCAAGTTACATTGATGGTTATCTTGCTGAAAGGAGTTCTGAAGTAAATAGGGAGTTTCCAGGTCTTGATATAGAAAATATAATGTTTTGTGAATGAACTTCCACTTGTATTATTATTTAATGTACATTTTACAACTTTGTTTGAGGCTGACTTGTCTAGAAATAAGTATAATTATAAGTATATTTATATGTATAATAATTATAATTATAAGTATAAGTACGTAAATATTGGTAGTGAAAGACTTCACGTAGTAGAAATAAATTCAGGTCAATTCCCGTTCCACTACACTGTCCAGACGATTTGATTGTTGGTTGATAACGGCACTTGGTTATGAATTAAGAATTAATAACGCGTTGTCGGGCTTATTAATATTTCAGTGTTCACAAATAGACGGGTAATTATCGTTTCGTAAACTGACGACGACACGTATTTATAGGGTGAGTATCTGACGAACGAACTCCCAAGGAACGAACCGAACAATACGAATGTTACTACTGATACCACAATATGGTACGAAAAATGGAAAAGGCACACTCTGTCCCTTTTGCCGGACGAACTTATCTTCTGGTCCGGTTTCTTCTCTTTCCGCGTTGCCATGGGATACAGTGTGCGAGCAGGGAGTAAATAGTATGAATTCTGACTTCCACGAATTTCGGTGAATAGGTGAATAGGATTTTTTTACGTCTTTGGACGATATGTCATGTTAAAAGATAAGATTAGAGCCATTTGTGCAGATTGAAATGGGTCAGGGCAGTAGGGGAGGGGATCATTCAGGTTTGGTCATTTGTTTTTGTAGGAATTCAGTTAGTGCTGTAATGCTACTAATGTCCTTGTTAATGGATCCTTTTACCGTAAGCAACGTTCCCATTTCATTTGTAGTGTTGTGAGGAATTGTAACAAGGCTGTTGGTGGCGAACATGAACATGATAGATTATCTATTTTTGGTCCCAGTCACAGGGAGATTTTATACATATGACTTCATCTTTTCTGCTAGAAAGTTGACGTTTTCTCTTGATCGATTTAAGCTATATAGACCTCTAGGTCGATATGAGGTCTCTAATGGTCTCTAGGTCTCTAGTCTCTTTATTTAGCAGCTTTCGTTCAAACAGCCTTTTTTGATTGTGAGATCTTAGCTATGGTAATGGAGAAATGACAATTGTATCCATATTTTTGGCTAATTATAACAATTATAGTCTAATACCAGTATACCAATTCTTGATGAGAAATAGTTCTTCGTCTTATCTTTAACAGAGTCTTAAACGAAAATTTTGGTTGGACAAACGTGGACAAATCGTGGACAAACGAATCTAGTCTAAATTTTCTTAAATTTTGCACTTATTGGTGCCAACTTCACTGAAACAAATTTAGGCTACTGGTTAAAATTATGTAGTTGTTTACATGCTGATGAAAAATTGAATTATTTTACAAAGGAGTGTAACTTTTTTATTTCCTCCCTGTTGTACCGGCTCTGATTTTTTCCTACTCTCCGTGACAAAAAATTTAACTATACAGAATGATCAGTAACTCGCTCACTCCGAATACTTGGCGTTATAAAGTCTATTAAAATGAACGATAATCTACAACAAAAATGTATCCGATGGTTAGTTTTCGAGTTTGGGATTATTTCCCTCATCCAAATTAGAAGCTAATTATTTGAATAACCATGAGGAAAATAAGTGAATAATTCAGTCTACCATACAGAGTGGCCCAACGAAAACGTAATACTTTTATTTCGTTGGGCCATCCTGTATAGTTTCTGACTCAAATACTACATGAGTAATTTTTTTTTCACAAAACCTCTATTACAGATAAATTAAAAATGTTAAAAAATTAAAAACATACCTAAATCAGAAAGAAATTTTAACCGTGTGAGCTCCACCTTAGCGTATATAAAATATTAAAATGCCTTCATTTGTCATGGAAATTCATAGTTATTTTTGCAAGCTTAGCTTATCTTAGCTAATATGTATTTATAAATTCTTATCTATTCTTTAGCGAATAGATCCCCTGCCTCTAGCTGGTGTTGACCCAGAGCTTTCTTCTTTTGAGCTCTAGTGAATCGCCGTTTAGCAGTATGTGAAGAGGTGTCTCGTCTACCTTTCTGCAACATCTGCACTCTGTTCTCTTCTCTGTCTAGCTTCTTCAGGTGTTCCTCAAGCTTATAATAGTGTTCCGTCAGGAATTATGTCAGTGTTCTGATGAGACGTTCCTTACTGAGGTTGCGGAGTATCTTCGATCTCTCACGGTTGAAGTTTCCGAGGAGTTCTTTGGCATGTCTCAACCATTAGAGGATCCTCCAATGGATTTCTCTCAGTTTTCCTTCTTCCTTGAAGAATGTGCCTTCACTTTTCGAAAAGAAAGTTCATTTCCCTCAATTCCAGTATAACCTGGTATCCATTTGATGTGAAATTTATTCTTCTTGCCAAATTCGTTTACTTTTTCTAGGCACTCCCAAGCCTTTCGACGAGGTCTATTTTAACACATTTTTGCGTGTAGTTCCATTTGAAGTATGGTTGAGGATAGCCCCATGGGCTTGGAATATTTCAGATCATTGACTCCTGTCCCGTTTTATTCGACGGTTTTGGAGCCGCCTGTGTACCATTTCATCCTTCCTTCTTTGATAGTGAGTGCAATTGGAAGTGTTTTTCCATTCCTTTTTTTATAGACAGTTTCGTGATCAAAAGTTCCTCTCGAAACTGAATTTCTTAATGGCTTTGTCTTTTAGCAATGTCAAGAGCTTCTCTCAGTCACTTACACTTAGGTTGGTCTCGCACCAACCCTTAGGTTGGTCCTAATTTTAGTCCGCTGTCCACTACTGATTCGTGCTCTTGACATTCTAAGGGGAGCTTCTCCAGGTTTTCTCTCCTATCACCAAATGTAGTGGTGTCAGATCCAACATCACTCCTTTCTCCTGTAATGCAAAGACATACGAGCCTCTGAATCTTATCGAGTGTTTTCCTTGCTCTAATATGTATAATGGCTATTATGAAAATTCTCTTAATAATTGTCATTTGGACATTAAGGATAATAATGTGTAACTTTCGTGTCCATGTTGGATATAAATTTGATGACATCCGAGTGTTAATAGTAGCTATACCTAAGCGCCCGAAAAAAATCGTGGAAAAAAATGACTCATTTTTATAATAAAAAGCAGTTCGTAAAAAAAGTTATTTTTATACCTGCTAAAGAGGATAAAATATCATACTTTTTGACCGTCACAGAAAAAAAAATATATTTGGAAAAACAAGCCTTACAGCAAGTTTATGACACTAGGCTCCGAGTGCGCGAGATATTGATCACCTGTAGAGATAAAAATATAATACCTACCAACACAGCTATGGGTTATGCAAAAGCAAAAAATATCGGTTTCTTAATTACACGCTCGTAATATCACGTCACGTAGTTACAAAATTGATAACAAAAATGAATGTAGATTAAAAATACAGTTCATCGATTATTTATTGGCGGAGAATTCTTGAAAGTCGATAAGCAATAAAATTTTTATCGGTATACTCGTGATTTAAAAAATCACAAGTCATAAGTCCTATCTAAATGTATAGAGAACTGAAATAATTTTACATTTTTGCATGGATCTCCCTGAACATTCGATTTTTTGTTCGCTCTTATCATTGTAATTGTCTCGATAATGAGTGTTTATCATTTAAAACGTTCATCCAATTGCACCTGCCATAGGCGGCGTGGTTGATATTGAATATTATCACGTGAAAATTAACAAGATTTTGTCCATAGTGAGAGTTATAAGCATCATTTTTTTCACGCCACTGCCTGAATCAATATTTTTGCTATCAGTCCAGATTAATTCCGAGAAATCTCCGCCAATAAATAACCGATGAACTGTAACTTTTGCCCACTCCATTCTTGGAGGTTACCATTGGCAGTTCCCTATTCAGCTATTTTTTACATGACGTTCATTGTAGGTTTTCATAGCGAGTAATAACGTATTCAAAACAATGCGTACATGTATATTTTAATGAATGAATTGCTGAAATAATTAGTCGCTTTGTTGAATACATATCTATGCATTTCATTTCTCACCGATTCATGAATAAATCTAACATTGCTGGGTACGTTTGTGGCACGTTCGTTTTGTATGCGTTCAGGAGACATAAATAACACCCACTATGTCATTTCAATGCATATGGAAGTGTTATGCATTTCCTTACAAACAGTCATTTCGCATTATTTGCTTGTGCTACTCTGTAGGTAATTGACGGATGACAAATATACTACAATGAAAAAACTACATTCTCAGCGTGTGAATAATTTACAACTCGCCCAGAAGTTATCAGTCTTTGTGGAGAATATAGTATGCGACAATAATATGCAACATTGATTGACAGGCTGTTTTAAGTAGATGTATAATAGCATTACTGATTTCTACAAAATTGCCATAGTCGGCGTAGGTAAAAAGTCCTGTTAATAAAGTATAAAATTTCAAATCTATTAATGTTGAGTTAAAAAAAAAAAATCAAAAACTGACCAATTTTTGATTTAATTTATTTTCTATAAGCTTATTATTGATCGCATTGTCCATTTTGTCAACTAGGATACCTGTATAATATTACATTTTCAGATTGTCTGAGAAAATCCAATAAGAGTAGTTTTTACAGTTGCAATTTAAACGAAGTAGTTTATGAGTAAACCAGTGAAAATTTTAATTTTTAATACAGGGTGATAAAAATGATAAGATATTTAATCACCCTGTATACAAATTTCAAGTACCTACACTGTAAGTATTTTTTAAATTAAAACAAATTACATGAAACAATTTCTTCGTTTTTGTTGGGGCACTGTACATATAATCCACCTTATTAGCTGCTGAAATAGGTTGTAGTAGTGCATTTTGTATACCTACAGAGGTTAAACGAAACTGGGTGGGATGACATATGGGGCTGACAGTGCCGAAGGCGGAACTAGGGCTCATTACTACCCTGTATAGAGGATGTTGCCCGCAGGACTACAAGGCACGTCGCTATCCTGCCACTGACATTATCCTGCCAACTCGAGCATTCTCCAGCTGAGACTTCTCTTGCTAGCTGCATGTGTTGTCGAGAAAGCGCAGTAATTTATTGAATTATAGAAATCATGAATCAGAAATATTTAAAAAATTTAAGAAACTGTTGGATGGTCAAAAATGACATGAATTTTTGTTGATTTTGTTGATACATCAGGAAAGGAAATAATTATGTTCATCGTAAAAGTGACCATACTTTTTCACAAGAATGTGATAGGTATACTAATATTTTTTTCATTCGTAATGCAGCTTCAGAATATTCTAAAAGTACATACCATAAAATGATATCAGCAATATAAGACAATTAAATATTATTATATTACAGGGCGTTTTAAAATCAGTAATAATCTGACAAATCTCTAATTACCGTTTGTGCAAACGGACCCTGAGGTAACAGATAGGTAAATAAATGAATGTTATTTGTAGGTATATAACGTAAGTAGATGCTTAAGTGTGGGTAGGTTGTGTACATAAGCAGGTAATTAACGTTAAAATAAATAAATATAACAAGTAAAGTAATGACGGTGGCTTTTATAGCCGAATTACCTACCCCCTACGAGGCAAAAAATGATCTAAATTACGAAAGTAACTAAAAAGCTGAAATACAGTAGTAACCCTTGTAATTATGAGTATCTAGACTAGATTATCTGCACAAGAAGTATAAAGAGATTTTTTTTTATTTGTGTCCTGGGTATGGCTCTGTGACAATTTACAGCATATTATGCAGTAGTTGACATTTTGTTGCAAAAAAAAATACAAAATATGGCATTAGTTTTCAAAATTTTGGAATATGTCACACGAAAAAGTGTGAACAAAATCTTGAAACCAATAAATTTTAAAAAACCATTGTAATTTTTTGCAAAAAAATGTCAAATTTGACAGTTATAGAAGACAGGTGACAACAAGGTTGCGTGTGATTTGTCAATATTTTTTAAGCACAAACTACTATAGCGAAGTCAAAATTTTCCTTGAAAATGAAGGAAAATTGTTCCATATTGATGCGTACTTTATGTGTGAACTGTATGTGTGTCCAATACAGGGTGTTTCTTAATAACATGCTAATATTTAAGGAGGTTATTCTTGGGTCAATTTTGAGAAAAAACTTCATAAGAACGTATCTCCTAAAAGTTTTAACTTTTGAGATACAGGGTGATAAAGTTTTTAAAAATAAATAATTTTTTCATAATATCTGTTAATACCGTTCTAGATATTTTAATGAAATTCCATAAACAGGTATTACGCATAAAGAGGCATTTTTCATGTACCACATTTCGTTTTATTTCCACTAGTGACGATCGTGCAGAATTTTACCTGCAATTTTTTATATTTTTTATTGTCACTTTAATGATAAATCTTGTGACCATGTAGAGAAACAGATTTTATTTTTTAGGCGAAGACCGTGCATCGGACTGGAAAAACAAGTGCTCAAATTTGCTTGGAAATGAATTAGGATTCCAAAAATGATTTCTATTTCAACAAAAATCAGTGACGTACCATCAACGTCTGCCAAAATATGCAGGTAAAATTCTGCACGATCGTGCACCATCGTCATTAGTGGAAATAAAATGAAACGTGGTACATGAAAAAATGCCCCTTGATGCGCAATACCTGTATACGAAATTTCATTAAAATATCCAGAGCGGTACTACAGATATTACAAAAAATGATTTATTTTAATAAAACTTTACCACCCTGTATCTCGAAAGCTAAGACTTTTAGGACATACGTTCTTACAACGTTTTTTTTTCTCAAATTGACCCAAGAATAACCTCCTTAAATATTAGCATGTTATTAAGAAACACCCTGTATATGGAAGGGATATAACATTGGGATATTGGAAACGTTAAGAGATACGAGGTCGGTTGCACTATAGAAAATATTCAAAATTTTATGCTTACTAAAAATCTGAAGAAAAATTTAGGAAAACTTCAGGCGTTGCTGAAATGTGCTGAAAAACAGAGAAATCGAGATTTTTCATTTCATAATGCGAAAACTGGTTGTCTTGACTGACTATTATAATATGAAAGAAATTATATCTTGGGTATGCAGTAAGATATACAGGGTGTCCCAATATTCCATAGACATGGAGCAACCACAGATTACTGAGGTAAAAAAAAGTCGCTCGGACCAAACTTATCTCTATACCAAAGTGCTTCGTTTGTCCGTTAGAGGGCTTCAAAGTCTTTAAAAATTTTTAGTTTTTTTGAAATAGCTCAAAGTCGGCTAATTCCAATTCGATGAAATTTGGTAGGTGAATTTCTTATTAAAAGTACTAACTTCTGATGTACATGATAATTTGACGGAAACCCGGGAAGGGGTGAAACTACCCCTACCCTCCATTAAAATCGATCGTAATTGTTGATGGGGTAGCAGGAGCGCTGATCATGTTTTTTTGTTTGAAAGATACATCGTTTTAGCCCATTTTTGGTCTCCTACAAAAATCTGTATCTCTCCGAGGTGCTATGTGATAAAATAAATTAGACGATGACACCTTACCAAAATTTTATGTCATTCTTTTAACTTGAAATCAAATTTTCAATTGTGAGGTGATTATTTGATCTAATCTCATAAAAGATGTTAAGTATGGTTCGGTTATTTTTTCAGGTGTTTGCAAACGGTTTTTTTCAAACGCAGTAAACAGTTTGCAAAACGACGAGGTTCCAAGAAAAGTTAAAATAATTTTTTTGCGCAGGATGGAACTTTCTAGGGTTCAAACCGGCGCCCACATCGAGCATCTTTTATGAGATTAGATAAAATAATCACCTGACAATTGAAAATTTGATTTCAAATTAAAAGAATGAAATAAAAATTTAGTTATCATCGACTAATTTATTTTATCACATAGCACCTCGGAAAGATACAGATTTTTGTAGGAGACCAAAAATGGGCTAAAACGATGTATCTTTCAAACAAAAAAACAGGAACAGCGTTCCTGCTACCCTATCAACAATTACGATCGATTTTAATGGAGGGTAGGGGTAGTTTAACCCCTTCCCGGGTTTCCGTCAAATTATCATGTACATCAGAAGTTAGTACTTTTAATAAGAAATTCACCTACCAAATTTCATCGAATTGGAATCAGCCGACTTTGAGCTATTTCAAAAAAACTAAAAATTTCAAAAGACTTTGAAGCCCTCTAACGGACAAACGAAGAACTTTGGTATAAAGATAAGTTTGGTCAGAACGACTTTTTTTTATCTCAGTAATCTGTGGTTGCTCCATGTCCATGGAATATTGGGACACCCTGTACATAATTATAAGACTGCATACCCAAGATTTATATACCTACCTATATATTTTTTATGTCAGCCATATCTTTTTTATTATAAAAAATTTTAAAAATTTTTTGAAGGTTTACATAGGTTATCAATAGCTGTATACATTTGACATTAAAACAAATTTCTAAGCCGACTAGATCTCAAAGTTTTCATAGTCAACTTTTGTTTTTCTCATGGCCGCCATAATAGTTTTTAATGTCGTTCGGTTTAAATAAATCATGGAAATCAATAATTATTAACATTTTAATTCAAATCCCAATGATAATTCCATTAGAAGTCCTATGCATATGTTGTTGGTTAAATAAAGTTTTGAAATGTATAATTAATATGCGATACCAATGCCTAAATTAAAAACCAAGTTTGTAAAAACCAATTATCTGGACAAGTAATGGATAACGACCCTTCGGGCAATCGCGAATATCCATTTAGAATGGAAAATAAAGTAATACATGTATCCAAATATTATTCAATAATCAATCTCCACTAAAGCAACCTGGAGCGGTTTGTCCAAGAGATATTATATTACTGATTATACCGATCATTCAACAGAATTGATCTGTTAATGAAAACTAATGAATTATTGAAGAGCTCTTTAAATTAGTGTATTATTTTTCAGTTGCATTTTCAACAGTTTGGTAAAAATTGTACGAAAAAAATAATTTGTTTGGCTTTTTTAAAGGCAGAAATGATAAATATCTACCTACCTAATATTAAATTCCTAAATTTAGATATTTTCCTTGAATTTTGCAATGAAACAAATGTCCAAACAGAGATAAACACAATTTCGCAAAAATAAATGAAATAATAAATCGTTTTGATACAAGATACCTTTAAACATGAGTAGGTACGTATAGCAGCTAGGTCCCTTTGTTTCAGAAGAATACAAATGAAGGCGATGCCTCTCCACGGAGGTTAATTACTCTCTCCCGAGGGCGCAAAGCACAACATTATACTCTCAGGATACGATGAATGGAGGAATGCTTGAATAACGGATTCATTCCTTTAAAAGGAAATTAATTCAGATTTTAAAGGAATCTTATTCCACTATACATTGTTAAGAATTCAACAAGGATAGCTTTTTATAATTATCATGTCTGCTTTATTTTGAGCATGAAGCTATTGATTTTGCTTTGTAATTTATAGAACTCTGTTATGAAAAATGAGATAATCATAAAAATAAATTATATGAGGTAGGTATGTGTCTAGTTTTTCGTATATGTTTACTTTTCTTGTATAAAATTTTTAGAACCGTCTTACTAATATTTAAAATTTATGCAACTGAGGGACAAAAAAAAAGTTCCAGGTTTTGTACGCCAGAAATTGCGTAATTATTTAATTGGAAGTGTTTGAAAATTGACCACATTCAAATCCTGGTACTTTAATTAACCTAGAAGCAAAAAAATCTTGATGTTATACTACTTATCGTAGCAAAATGCAAGCTGATTTTTTCAGAGGTCTAAAATGTTACATACGTTTTTAGCCTGCTTGCGGATTTTGGAAATAATCACTCTATTTTATAGGGAATTTAATTCTCAATTTTTTTTTTATATTGTATTTTTCAAAAAACTTTGTCGGTTTCAACTTTCTTCCTGATCGTCAAATTTGACATTTACTTTAAAAGCCAACTTTCTAATTTTCGTTGATTTTAAATAAACACAACTGCAACACTTTTGTTTAGTTTTTCGAGTTTTTGTTGAAAGCGACAAAATTTATGGAAAAATAATAACAGAAAACGTGTCAAACTGTAAAATGAAACATTTTGATTGTTGGCAGTAAGTAAGTATTACAGATTCAGTCTCAGACATGAAATTTTTTAGTAAACCTGCGTAAATTTAGTTTTTATTTGTTCACACGATATAATCAACAATGCAGTGAAATTTTGAGGTCGACATCTATGAATATATTAATTGTTTTTAATCCAATCAGTTTCTTGAAAGCTAATTTGTTTTTTTTTGCTTTTTTTTAACGATTTAATGTTTTCAGTAGTGATTTATTTTTAATTTTTTGTTACAGCCTGTGAATGCAACCAACACGCACGGCGCTGCCGGTTCAATATGGAACTGTACAAATTGTCCGGCAGAGTGTCCGGCGGTATCTGCCTCAAGTGTCGTCACTTCACTGCAGGCCGACATTGTCACTACTGCAGGGAGGGTTATTATAGGGATCCCACCAAGCAGATCACACATCGCAAAGCCTGTAAAGGTAAGTTTAGATTTATAGCTATTTCTTAAATTGATAAAAAATAGAGTTACCACGTTAAATTGATAGAGTATGAGATAAAGAAAAATATAGAAAAACAGATTAACTAAATAAGCATATATTAATTGGATGCAACGTAAAAATGCATTTTTTATTCAATCTGAAAATTTTATGCTTAACTATACCTGCACGGACTGGACCAGCAAAATCTCCCCGTGAAGGCGCCCGTGTAATTTATTCGAGTAGCGCACAGTAGACCAGCACCAACATTAACCAGAAGCGACCGTCAGAGCAATTTGAGTCTGTCGACATACAACAAAGCTACAATAAACACTTTTCATCCTCTGCACTACACACTTCCATGTTGAACACTCAATAACTACTAAAAAAACGACATTTTTTTAGACAAGATAATTTTGACTGAAAAATTCTTTTGAAAGGAGTCATAGATTCTGATCTTAATTCTGATAGAATTGTTTCATCTTTTATTTGGCATGTTTTGTAAAGTTTTTTGAACAAGTGGTCGATTATAAACTAAAAATTTTGAGGTAATTTTCATTTACCGAATGAAATGTGGTCATAAATAATTGAGCTACGGAGGTAAAAAAAAAAACAGAAAAAATGTCGGTAAATCGAAAAGGAACGTTTAAATTATAAAAAAATTAATGGAAGGAAGTGTTTGTCTAGGCGAAATCTAAAAATCCTATCATCACATCCACCCCACTCTGAGTAGAAGCACCCTGCATTTTATTTAGCATTGCAAGCAATAATTTTCAGCAGAAGGCAGCAGTTTGTTAAAATTCAACTTTTCCAGTTAAAAAATTTGACTTATTAAAGGAAATAAACTTTCATTCTTGGAGTGCCTACCTTCCTTACCTAAAGTTATATTTAAGAGGATTATTTAGTATTATAAAAGTGAAAAGGGCTCGATAATGATTGCGGGTAATTCTCTTTGTTGATTTGGTAGCTTATCGCAAGACAGCTACTTGGAGCTTCGGTGAGGAAAATCCAGCAAACGCAAACAGGGAATTATTATGTCCCTTTCTATTATGCTTTTAGCTCTAAGTGAATTGCCCTAGTGAAGCGACAAAAATTTTGAGAGCAAATATCTCTGGATTTATTATGTCTTTCACCTTTTTCTTCTACGTATACTGCCTCAAACCTTATAGCGATGCACCAGAGGGCAGTCTTTTGATAGGGATAAAGATTGAAGGGGAAACTTGTAATCTAATAAAGATAAAAAAGAAAGCAATATTGACTGAAATATGAACGCAGGAAAATTGAATTGAATCAATAGCCAATAAAAGTAGTTCATCAAAAAATTTAATAGATAATAATAGTAAAGAAATACTAGTAAGTATAATAAAGTATGAGTGGATTAAGGTCTTTAAAACACGTGCGAGTTTTCGAGGGCGAATCCGGACTCGAAAAAGAGCGAATGTTTTTAAGGCCCGTTATATCCACGAATGTTTTACGCTAATTTTTGAATAATGATTTTCGAATATCTGTCAGTAATAATATTTTTTTGGTAGGTACTTCCGGTTAGCACAATAATTAAAAAGTTGACAAAGGGCATTGTTGACAGACACGTTTCTCCGGTTAGTTGACGTTGTCCATGATAACTTTAAAACACGCGCGTGTTTTAATAATGGATTTAAAAAAGCTCAGGCGTTTTTAACTGAGCATTATAGGTTATCAATAATAAAAAATAAATTATACCCCTCTAGAATTACCCTGTTCATTTCATGATTATGAAAATAGGTAGCATATTTACCTAATATATGACGTCCTTGTTTTAAGGATGACATTTGACTTGTTAATTTTATATTCTGACATCTGATTGGCTGAGAGTTTCGAAGGGGTGGACTCAGTTTTAAGTGAATCAGATATCCAAGTATGTTTAACAAGTTAAATGTAAATATGGGCTTAAAATAGACTTGCTTAAAGCTGTATCTTGCTGACATTAAATCAAATCTTTATTTATGCATCCAATTCAATAAATCAAGTACGTCTTTGCTTCTCAACTTCACTTCCATTCGCGGAAAAGGGAGCAAGGTTTTCAGATATAGTAATGAAGTTTCCGTTGACAGAATAAAAATAACCCAATTAAGGAACACCGATTTTCTACAACGTTCAAATTGTCGGTTACGGTTGTATCTTATTAGAGTTGTGTCGGAACAAATTTTTATGCTACAAAAAAATAAAAATTATAAGACAAAATTGAATGAAAAATTGAAGGTATGAAGCACTCTCATTTTATAATGTGGTAATTATCATCTGGATGGTGATGGCTTATTATTCTCAATTTTTAAAAGTGGTAAATAAGAGACTAAAACAAATTTGTTGTGAATTTTTTAAAGTATCGATACTACTTATACTTTTTCAATGGATCTTTGTGTTATGTACGAATTCACTACGACAAACGAAAATTCAGCTCACTCTTTTTATGATAAAGCGCAGGTGCTTATAAAACATGGACGTATGTCTATTCTATTGAGGCTCTGATAATGATAAGAAACATGGCCGAATATGTAAACGTAGCTTCCCAACAAGAAATATGTTGCTGCCGCGTGCGATCTCATAGACGTCCGATAATTTTTCAGTTTGAGGTTAAAGCGCATAATTTTCACGGCCAACAAGGCACTACCTACCTTGCGTACCTACCTTTGAATCAATTACTACGCGACCAACAATACACTAACGAACAAACATTTAATATTTTTATTCAGCTATAAAAACACCGTCCACCTAAAGACAATATCAGAACGGCAATGTCTATTCAAAGCAGAAATTCTGAGTTGGTTTGGTTTATATCTACATTTGACAGTTATGACGGCACGCAAAGATTCATCGAGCATAATTGTATACTTACAATGGCATAAATGACTCTTGAAGAACTGAAAATTGGAACCACCAAGTAAGAAAAAGCCTCTCATCAGACAAAAAAGGAAATACTTTCTATTAAAGAAATTTTTGGTACAATATTAAAAACTATATAACATGAGCGAACAGCAGTTATATAGTTATGCCATCTCAGTGCCATCTATGTCACTTATAACTTAATTCAACAATCATCATGTAAAGTGATATTTTGTACTTTTAAAATAACCCTTAAGGGCTGTTAGTTGGTGTATTTATCTAAATAACTGAAGCAATTAACATGGCTGCAGGTTCAAAATGATAGTCTGGTATTACAATTTTTATCAACTAGGTATCCGACTTTCTACTTCAATTCAAACAGAGAAAATGCTCGTTAGGAGATCCATTTATCCTCATTCGAGTCGAGCTTAATTTTTACTCTCACGACGACGGATGTAATTATTTCCTACGCTAGAAGTAATTTTAATAATGTCACCCTCAAGAAATTACACCGCCACAAATTTGTTTCAATTAAGCAAAATTCGAAGTTTACCACTTTCCTAACTAGGAGTGGACTGATGTGTAGCAGTGTTGACATTTAGAAGTTGAAAATTTATTGACTTCAAAATCATTAGTTGAGATAGACTCTAATGTAAAGAAGTTATGTGACACGTTTCAAGATATGTTATTAAAATTTTGATTAACTGATATTATTTATGTTTAATTCGACCAGACGGCACTTTTCCATAGTAAGGTTGTAAAGATTGGCTTCATAAGGTATTATTGTACTTTCGGCAAGTCGTATTTGCTTTAAAGAAAGTTACTTTCACTTTCTTACCTTGACTTTTCTTTTAACACAAATATCCCACTTGATCTTACTTTGTCCAATATCTTTTAATTGAGAGAGATTGGCTTCAAATACGAGCATTCTTATCCCAATTACTTTTTTCAACTTATTTTTTTGTTGTTTAATACTTTGTAAGAATAATTATTGTGAGCTGCAGCCATGATTTAATATTTTTTCCTAATTCTGTATAATAATACAACAGCAGTGGAGATGCTGATGAGTGTCGGTTATGAAGAGACTGAAGAAAAAATTTATAGAGATCCAAATTATTTCTATAAAAAGAAGGCGGCGATAAAGCTCTGCAGTCTGCAGTCCACAATATGTCATCCAGCAGGCCTTGATTATTCCTCATTCCCAGGAATCCCACACCTCATCCGGTGAGTCGCCGGTTACCTAAATGAATTACTACACATCACCTGTGGGAAAACGTTTAGAAAATCACCAGCTACAGAAACGATAACTGTTTCGGAATGAATAAAGTGAGTCGAATTGTAATGATGGTTACAGTGAGGGAATTAACTAATTGACATAACTATCATAAGTAATACACAAACACAAGTGACGCATTTCCATTTTGCATGCAGGAGAGAAATCGCAGCTGGACCTTGTATCTTATGACTTTAGTGTTTTTAGAATGTTCTCGAATAAACATAAACAATCTCAGAAAAACATTACCTATAATCAAAATATTATTAAAGCTGGATTTTTAATTTTTGAATTAAGTTATCTAAAATGGGAACGTTTATCCAATTTTCAATGCACTATTGACATCAATGTATGAAAGAGGGAAGAACGTAGTTTGAGGTATATTTTCCTCCGGATTTCTATCGCTTTGAGGGGAAAACGCAGCCAGTAAATACGAACTTAACCCCATTAAATACACGTTTGTGACGCACATCTTTCGCTTCGTCAATCAGCTAAACCAGGCGAAATACCGATTTGGTAAACAACACAAGTTCACCTATGTGTTTCAAGACTTCTTAAAGACTTTGGTTTTTATAAATATTTTGAAAATACATATACGTCTACCAATTTATTATGCATATTTTTAAATTTATGAGTAAATACAGGGCAATTCAGTTATTTGTAGCAGGACTTCATGAGTTTATAGAAGACCTGTTTTAAGGAATAAAAAATGTTTCCTTAAACATACGTCCGTAAAAGCTTAGAAAAAAGGTATAGGGTGTTGAAATTTTTTTCAGCTTTCATCGCATAAATTGGGCATTTCGTAATATTTTAATTTTATACCAAAAGGTCATTTATCATAATTTAGGGCACACAAAACGATGAAAAACATGGATGAAAAAATTCATCCGTGGCGTAAATACAGGGTATATAAATATAAACCCCTTTTTCGCTCAACAACTTCTACGCCCATGTACCTACAAGACCTTACTTATCAATCAGCTTTGGATTCTCTCGAGATTTCTTATAAAAAAAGGTATACTCATAAATATTCGCAATTCCCCATTGAGTTTTCGAGTCTAAACTACCTCAAACCACTTATTTTACTATACAAAATCATGGATTTTTTTAATTATTATTTTTATCCATAAATAACATTAAATATCTAAAAAACAAGATTATTTTTGTGGTATGATGAAACTTAGACTCAATTTACTTAATAACTAGAGAGATTTTAGAATATTCATAGGTTTACCTTTTTTTTTTGTAAGAAATCTGATGAGTAAGGTCTTGTAAAACCATGGGAGTGGAAGTTGTCCGAAAAAGGGGTCATAAAACCTGATGCATTTTGTGCCACTGATTATTTTTTTCACCCAGGTTTTTCTTCGCTTTATATGTACTCTAAATTATAATATAAAACGTCTTGACATAAAATAATTATAAAATTGAGAAATGTCCAAGTTGGGTGGAAACTAAAAAAAAATTTAACACCCTGCTGTGTCTTTTTTTCTAAGATTTTCTGGACATATGTTTAAGGGAACTTTTATTCCTTGAGGGCTTCTATAAACTGGTGAAGTCCTGCTACAAAAATACAAAAAAACTTACTCACCCTGTATAATAAAGTGTTTACACTCTTAAAGCTTAGTAAAAATAATTCATTCAAAGAAATCGTACTTTATAAAAACACCAAAGTGTGGATAATAAATCAAAAAATGAGATCGAAGCTAAAAGCGCCCGAAGAATAGATGATATGACTCAGAAGGATGCGAAAAAGCTTGCGAAGAAGAAAGATACTTTTGTGCAACCGTAACTTGAAAATATTAAATATCTATATTTCAAACAACGGCCATTAAAACACTATCGCAGCCTAGGCCGCGAAGCAAAATATCGCTTCTTCTATAATATGTTTTCACAGAAAAGTGACAAAGTAGAAGCTATGAACACCAATTTCGGAAAATTGGGACTGTTCTTTTTTTGCAAATGTATCATCTGCTTTGAGCGGTATTGAATGGTAAAGAAACGTTGTAATTACACTATTTTCAGTTACTAATGAACGTAAAGCTCTTTGAACTTGAAAATTAAGGTTGCCAAGCTGGCGTGTTAACTCAGTAATCGGATTTTATTCAGTCGAGAATTTATTTCAATACTGATACAAAAAATGATCTTTCCGAAAAGTTTTCATCGAAAGAACGTCAGAAATAACTACTAACTAATAGCTACGAAAATCTTCAAAAGAAAAAGTCAGACTGTTTATGGTAAAGTTTTAATAATTCATAAGACACGTTACTTTAAGTCTAATAGGTAAGTTGTTTATGGCTTGCTTTATTAATTATTCTTAGTCAGGGCTTATGCTTCAAGCCCTCTCTCTTCCTACACAAGTAAGAAACCACATTAATTCTTAAATGAGTTAACAACAAAATGATGTACCTGTTTCTACTACTGTTATCATTATATTATGCTTTGTAGTAAGGAAATTGTTCATCATCACGATTTATAAAGGATCGCTGAGAGATGACGTTAAAAATGCACTGCAGCTAAAACGATTTTACGTACACATTAATGCTTTAAATGAAATCTTCAATATTCATAGATATATGAAATTATTTTGTTTATCAGTAAAATTCCAATCGCCATCCTAAAAGAAAAAAAAAACTTTTTGGTAGACCTCAGAAAAGATGTGACGTGACCCAACCAATAATTTTTTTAGCAATACTCGATTTTTCTGCTTATATCTGCTTATAGATATTTATCTATTAAGTTATTTTCTAAACTGGATTTCCGCTATACTGTACCCTCAGTTAAGCGCTAATTAAAAAGCATTAGAAACCATAGTTTTTGACGCAGAGCAAGGTAGGTACCTATACAAGTATACTCCCTAAGTAATGGCATCAGTGTTATAGTAGAATATGGAGGGAGCTTTTGAAAGTAATTTTTGAAATAAAATTAAAAAGTCAAAGTGGCTTTTGTTTGCGGAAATATATAAGTAATCTTATGTAATTAACATGAAGATAAATTTATGCACTATATTTTTAATCATTGTTAGCGAATGCTTATTGTCAAAATTCTAAAGATGTCGATGTTATTGTATAAAAAGAACTACATATTGCTTTGTTAAGAAATCGAACAAGGGGATTGCTTACTGACACTTACATTGCATTACAAGGTTTACATACATGGGCAAGCAAAATAACAAGCAATATCATCAATAATAATCCTTCATCCATAATAATCATTCATTTGGTCGCAGAAGAAGCTTTGGGTCGAAACTGACTACGACCGGCAATTAGGTACATACCTTTATAAGCCAAGTGCGAATTACACGTAGATGTTAGTTGTTGCGTTTCGTCTTGGTAACACTCTATAACCAGCAAAAAGAAAGCAGTTCGAAGTCAGTGGCGTAACTGACTGATACAGGCTTGTATAAATAAAAATAAGTTGCTTTTACGTCAAATGAAGTGAGTGAGAAAAAACATATTTTTGAGAAAGGTGTGTATGTATGTTTGGAGAAAGAACAGCGCATGCTCTATTTTATTCACACTCTATTCATTATCATGAAACTAATGGCACCTTTGTGTTTGGAAGTTGCTCCAGAAATATTCGGGGGTATGGAATATTAAAAAGCCAAATCTTGTAGATAAATAATTTGTAGCATTTTTACAAATTTGTAATCCCTGATATTTCCAAAACAGAGTCAAATTAGGAAAGAAATTTTTACTTCGCTAATGTGATCCACTCTCACAACTGGAAAGTATAGGAAAATTTAATTCATTTATTTCGAATGCCGCTTTCAAAAAGGCAGGGTTCTAAAGAAAAATTTATAAAGGTACGGTAAATTGTCGGGATGCCAGATATTGTTTAATTTTGTTTGAATAAAAACTGTGTGTTTATTTATGAAAACGTTGTAATCTTATTTATTTTTCTTTAGTTTGCCTGATCTCTGAAAGTGACAATTTAATAATCCCTGTTATTAAAAGTCGGTGATTTAAAAAACATAACAATAATTAGTTTATTTACATTAAAATGAAATACAAAGGAAGTAAAATATCAGTTCTTGATTATGAAATCAACTGTCTGTATCTACTAAATAGATAATTATTGATAATCCTAAAATATATAATATTCAAATTATCAAGGATATTAATATAGGCTTTATGAAATCTATTTTACCTATGCCTGAATAAAGTCTTCAAAATCATTAGAAAATTAAATCAAGGCATTAAATAAACATTCACTTTATCAATTTAAGTTCCATCACTTTTTTTGTTAATTAAAAACAGTTCATGGAACTTCAAGATCCGGCAATAAAGGTATTTTTCGTCAAGGAATGATTGAGGTGTTTATATCACCATTTTTCAAAAATTACTTGTTAATCAAAAACAGGATAACATTTTACTTATGGCTTGGCTGTCATTTGGTAAACCTATATTTCCAAAATTTTCTGGCGTTGTCCTTGGAGGAAATCACGGAAAACATAAGTTGTTAAAAATAACTTCCAGAATGTTTAAAAATTAACGTACGACGTCCGATGTTGGAAACCACAGGAATTTCGATATTATCCAGTGATCATACACGGAAACGGCACGTACGTATTTAATCAACTGGATTAATTATTGGAATATTTTAGATATTTGCAAATTTTCCAATTAGCAGAGATCATAGGGATTCACATGGTCAAAACTTAATGCATGTTAATAAGTTTCTAGTTCAAGTCAGTTTGGAAATACAATTTTGATACTTTCTGCTTACCAATTTCGCCTTAAAGCAGACAATTAATATTTTTCAGTAGGTAAGAATCACACAAATAATTTCGAGAAAAATGATTTTTTTTTTATTTTTACAAAAGATCTTTGAAAATCGGGAAAAATTTATTGAATTGTAAAACGATTGGTATCTAATAATAAGTTACCTACTAAAGATTTTTTAATAGAAGTTTGAAAAGTCCAGATTAATAATTTTTTTTTAAATAATAATTTAGTTTTTATAGTGAAAAATTCACGGTTTAGATCAATTTATAAACGAGATAACTGAACTTCTTTGATTCAACATTAACAATCATCATCTCTTCGTTTTAGAGCTATAATTCTATGCTTCATAAATTTACGAGTAACGATTTGGGCTCAAAAGGAAAATTTGAAAGACAATTTCGGCTTTTACATACTAATACAATTTTTTTATCTGCAATTTTTTTTTTTTTGAAAAAGGACTATTAAAGTTGACGATAAAAATTGGGATGTATCAATAGAGAAATAAGTAAAATCATTTACTCGCATAAACTCTAAAAATATATTCAAAATGTAAACTTATAATTTTTTATAAGAAATGGTTATACGTATTATAAAATTGTTTATAAACTAAATGACTATGTTTAGCTAACACTTGCGGTAAGTTACATGAAAAAATAGAAAAGTGTCGTTGACGAACCATGGCGCACATTTATTAGTGGTCGGTATTTTTTCTTAGAATTTTAACAAATTCTAATAATAGATTTTAAATTCAACCTTGCACTTATAGACATCTCAATGTTTCACGCCAATGTGTTTGATATGCCTCGTTAGAGAGTCTTTGATCGGCGCTTAGCAACGAGAGGTTTACTCCTCTTCGGCGCTGCTACGACTAGTAATAAAGTAGTATAAATAATCACAGCTTTCAGTGAAGGAAACGCGAAATTGCACACGGCAGGAATTGAGTGTCTTTTGTAAGATATAAATTAGCTGTCATGACAAATCACGCTAAATAGTGCAAGATGGAGTGGCACGTTGTCACGATCAATCATTCACTTGTTAATAATAATTCTCTGCTGATGTAGGTATCTACCTTGCTTGAGGTATGGATGAAAGAGAATGTATGGGCAAAAAATAACGGAAATGAGAACATGCTTATTTTATTCTTTTTATTTTATTTTTTTGTTAATAATTGTATATAAGTTGTATACAGTTGGTATAAGAGTATGATGAACCATGCCGTAAAACAATAATTGTAATCTAATGTTTAGATTATCTGTACTGTCATTCTATTTCCAAAAGTAATTTTGAGCGACTTTACAACTACTAATCTAATCTAGACTAAAATCTAGTCACCATACACGTGTTTTTAATAATTTTTTTCATTATTATAAACAATGGAAACTAAAAGTCAATTTTTGGTGTTAATTGATCAAATATTGCTCCAGAATCATCTCTTTTCCAAGCTTGTTTATTTTTGGTTGATAGTTTGGGTTATCAGAGTTAAGTTGTCTCAGGACATTTAGAGCATGACGGATTTACATGTAGGATATATTATACCGTGTTGGCTGAATGATACTAAATATAGGAATTTATTGAGTGGACACGGATAAGATATTAGAGCACATGTGAAGGCAAAAGAGAAGGCGATAGATAAACGATGTTGTCTAACCTGTCAATTTTTAATGAATTGGGTCGTAACACAAGTTGAAAATAATTGCTGTCGCTTGGTTAATTTCCGTATCAATATGACAACATACAGATTCTCTATCCTCCTTTGATGCGCATGCACCCGAATAGTCTTCTCCTATACACTTCTACTTCTACATACCCATCAGCAAAATGCAGCTAACACGGTATACTGGTATACTACTACCCTTATAAATAATATTTAATTTGAGTTTCCGTTGTTGGCCGCACTGCCAATGAGACACTGTCAATATTTTTTTACAAGCGGTTAAAGCATGAAATGTTAGTTTTCAACAACAAATTTACAACAAAGACACAACAAAAAAAACAACAAAAAGGTATAATATAAAACAAAAATTTATACAAAATATAGAGTCATACATTTCTGTCACAAACAAATTTCCAATGAATTAATATATTAGGTTATTGATGCCGGAGTCACCATCAGGATATCTTCAGGTTCAAGGGTCCCTTCGGAGGGCGTTCCAGGTCATACTTCTGTAATGTACTCCACTGTTTGGTTTTCGCCACATTCGCAGAGAGGGGTTGGTGGCTTGCCCCATTTATGTAAGAAGTAGGCGCATCTCCCATTCGCTTGTTATATGGAATGGTATTCCATTCCTGTACCAGGCGGTGGTTAGGTCAAAACCTTCCCCTATGATAGTTCTACAACGAATGCGGTCGTGATTGGCGAGCTCAATATCTTCGTGGACTGGGACTTCGCGTTTGGCTGAAGTCTCCATTGGGAAAGTATCTTTCCAATTTTCCCAGATCTGCTATCAGGATCATCGCCGTCTGTCCAAATGTCATACATGATATGAAGACAAGGTCAATAAATGCCGCAGATGTTTCAAGGTTTCTTTGGCACCCCGCTTCTATATGCGCATTGAGCGAGAGAACTTCGTTTTGATCTAAACATAGCTTCGTTTTGATCCAAAGCCTGTCTATTCAATAGGGATAATTCAAAAGATCGTTGGACTTATTCTCTTGTAGATAGCACGCTCCAGAAGTTTGTACGTAATACATAACAATGCAATGGGCATGTAGCTCTTAGCTGAGTTTATAGGTTTTCCTGATTTTAGGTTGGCTATTACTTCAGCATTTGAAACATATTTGAAGCAGTGTATTAGAAATTCAGGGCTAATGTTATCGAATTCCGGTGATTTTCCTGGCGTGACCTCTTCGAGTGGTGTTTCTATTTTTGCAAGTGTAACGTGATGAGCGTGTGCACTATGTCTTGCGTGGTGCTTTAGGTTTCCGAGTGCTCGTTTTATTTCATTAGTGTGATCTTTGTCTTTTGGAGCTGTGCGATGTTGCAATTATGTGGTTTTTGTTTTTGGGCGGCCACACCGCTTCCTAGTTTCCTCAGCAAAGTCCAAGCTTGGCTGCTTGAGGTCAGGAAGTTAATACTTTCCACTGTTTCCGACCATTTTGGTTGTCTTGCAGCATCAAGGCTGTGTTATCAAGCATCACGTTCATCTGCGATGTTTGGTCTCCAGATTTAAGCAAGTTTTGGTAAAATTTCTCCTTGTTTTGTATCTATCCAGGAACGTATCTTTACGATATCTTCTGAGTATGCACATTTTGGCAATGCACCAACAAGTCTATTGTAGTTAGTGCTAGTTAGTAGAATCCATCCTAGGCACTTCTTGTCCAGTTTTTTGGACAATGTTTTCCATCTAGCCTTTTTGAAATTCCATCTAGGATGTGGTATAGTTGTCACGAGTGTGGTTTGATTTCCCATTTCTATTATACACTGGACGGTGCTGGCTGTGAGGGAAATCGCATAGAACTTTTCGTGTTACTGGCAGTGGGTAATTTTCATTTCCAGTGGAGATGAAGGAAAGATCTGGATTGTATTTTTCTCCTCCACGCTGCTGATATAAATGTATATCGATAATTTTAGCATCATAGGCAAGGTGGAGGTTTTCATCTTCGACCGATTTTACCAGTGCGATACCATTTCCATCACAATCTCGGTATTTCCATTGTTCGTGGTGGCTATTAAAATCTCCCACGTAGATTGCTGGGTGTGGTTAAGTTTGGATCACTAAGGGTGGCCATGGAACGGCTGGTGGCTTATAGATATTGATCACTGTTGTGATAGTGATACTTCCAATCTTGACTACGAAATTATATGTACTTAGTTTTTTTTTTGTCGACGAAATGACAGTCATACAAAAATTCTTTGTACCAGAGATCATCGAAATTAAATTAAAATGATCAGACAAGCACGAAAACCAATTATTTTTGGAATGTGGATTCAAAAGATGGCTCAAATTGCCAGAACGTTTTTAAATGAGTACTGTTTGGTCACGTCAAGAAATCCCCAATTTAAAGCCGTTTGGGTTTAGCTGGGAGTCTCTTCTTCGCCAACAAAAGCGAAACGAAATCACGAATGCTTGATAGAATGCGAAAAGCTTTACAAAGATATCGGTAACTGGTCCTTATCTGATGTCAGAAATAAAACAATAAAAGAAAACAAACAAAAAATAAATAAATAAAAAATAAAAGAAACCGAAGACGGGCTTTTTTGATTATATATTTTTTTATTCTATAAAAATAGACTAAATCCTGCAGATGAGAGAAGAGCAAAATGAACCTCTCTATCTATTGTTGGCAAGAATAAGAGTGTTTATTGATTATTTAATAAATTACGTGCAAGACGGAAATTGTAGTTTTATTTATAGGACAATAATATGGAACTACTCTTGCAACTAGACGACGTTCTATTAAAGTATTGAAAATTGTTCTATTAATGTATTGAAAATTGCTGAGCTTGGGGTGGCCTTCACTATATTCTGCATGTAAGTTGTAGATCCTGCTTTTTTCTCCGCTACGTATGGTACACGGTGTGGTGGTATGGTATTACGTCGTATGGTAAAATGCTCTGATGATTTCGCAGGGAAGACTCAATCATTATTCTAAGCTCTGAGCCGGTGATCGAAAGACCATCGTATATACACGCTCATGGATGCCTATCCAGTTCTTTTTTTTTTTAATGAACAAACAGAATAAATACTCAACGTTCATTATAGAATTATGAGGTCTTGGAAGAATATTCTGTTCATTATGTTCGATTCAGTCGAAAAAAAGGTCAGAAAAATTTCTATCTTTTCAGTAAACCAAAAAACTGCAACCAAAAAACAATGTGAAATTTATTGTTTCAAAATTAATTATTTTAATGTTGCGTTTTTGAGAATTTTTTGGAATTGTCACTACTTTTTTTTATCATAAGTAGAGCTCTTTTTGTATACGCGTTTGTTAATAAATTCTCATATACACACATTTGCGTTTTGAAACAAAAACAAGCTATGTAGATTACACGGCAAAAGTTCGTACATTATTACACTTGCGGTGGCCGAAAATGGATATATTCATACATCTAATGTAATAAATTGAAACTCGTTTTATGTATCAGGGTTTCTCAGAAAAAACGGCGCAGAAATATCACAGTACTTGGTCTGTGTCCATGTATTGCATAATTAAGCAATTACCCAACAAACAAATGAAAACAAATTTGGTCAGCTTGTTTTTTTACCTACCCTGCTTGATAAAAATATATCTAGCTTATAATATGTAATAAAACCAGTGATATATTTCCGTCCCCGTCAGAGAAACTGTTATTCCGTCCTTTCCAGATTCAGAACACTAATAAAAAATTGGATTTTTTAGAGACCAAGGACCAAGGCTGTCTAGTCATACTCATATAGTAAATAATCCTATTCGTGACAAGATGGTATCTTTGAAATAACTCTCGTAAAACTTCCATCTTCAGACGTCTCAAGGCATAGCATTACACATGCAGACTTCATAAAGTGAACCGCAAAGAGAAATAAAATCTAGACAAACACCCCTTTAATAAAATACAGCCGCATTTACTCTCAGCTTGGGACTTGGTTTGATTAAGTTACAAACGTAATTAAAAACCCTCATTTAGATATCAGCCGACGAGGATGATACAGGCCAGTTTACATTTTGCTCGCGTAGAATTATTATTTGCTTCACCTTTAGTTTTAGTGATTCATATCGGCGAGGAAAATCCACTTAAATGCATTATAATAATGTAATATGAAGAGGGTTTATATTTATGTCGTATAATTATACGTTCCTATACCTATAATACCTATACTAGCGCCCTCCGAAATAATAATTGAACCCCCTCCCCACTCCTTACTCCTTACAATAAAATAGTTTAAGCTGAATGATAAGAATGGAAGACAAGTTTATGCTGATAGGCTCTCCCGTTGATATGCAACTGTTTTGTAATACAGAACCAAAAGAAATAAAATATGCATTCTATCATGGAGATGGAGAGAGTCTGTTTCATAATAAATACAAGGTACATCCAAACTTTTTAAAACAAAAGAAAGATGTTGATGATATATAAGATCATAACGAGAAAACGTACTTGTTATTGAAAAATAAACAGACCTGTAAATAATGATATGATGTTACCGTTGGAGCTTTTGCTAATTTGCATATTCTCTTAGAGACTGGCCTGTATTAAGTTAAAACATTATTATCATCCGGCGTATAAATATTGCGTGAAAACTAGTTTCACAGGATCAACGAAACGTTCAACTAAAGAGGGCGCCACATTATTAAACTGCCTCTTTGGTATAATTTGTGTCCTTTGTAACCTAATTGCAGTTCCTCGGTTAAGACTCCTAAGCTTGCTTTATGTGGCCGAATGGGAAACAATTAGACTCAGTTTCAGAACTTCTAGCTGCAACCCAATTGTTTATAGTCTTGCCGTTGCCAAATGTGTTTTTGTCACTTTTTAAACCCATACATAGATATTTTGGAAACCCTAGTTGCACTATTATAGTCCGTGATGTATGAGTATTTAGCTTTCTGTCAACCTATTTTGTCTTTTGTCCTTTATTTATTAAGTTGTATTTCTCCAACATTTTACATTTAATTCAATTTTCGACCTTATGTGTTGAGAAAACCTCAAACTTGTCATTGAAATTATTTTAATAGTCACTTTCAACCCTTACATTAAGTCTTCTTGGGTTTTGGGTTCAATATTATAAAAAATAAGCCAATTTTGTTGTTGATAACTGCAAAAGTTTCAATTTATTTCCTTTGAAATTAAAATGGATATTACTTATAGAAAATTATCAATTTTGACAGATATTATACCAAGTAAATTAATGAGTAAAACGCAAATTTTTCGGTACAACTCTATAGGTAACTTGGTTTACGTTCTTCGAATTCTATTAATTTTATTGAAAAATGTTGCGCAGTTTTTCATATACAGGTGTTCAAAATCTAGTTTTTTTACATAAATTCAAATGACCGTCATTTCGACTTGACATATATTTCAAATGCAATACGTCCAGACGTCTGGCCATTGCAAAAGTTTCAGTTCCCAAAATCAAAAACTAGGACCTGCAATCGAGTACAGGATTGTACACCCTCTACAAACAACGTTTTGTTGGAAATTTTTTTTTGCCAAAAAATCACAATGATTTAAAATTTGATGCCTAAAATTTGGGAAGTGAAGCTACAAGAGTGTTTTCAAAATCGAAAACTTGAAATTTTTGAGAAACAGACATAGTAAGGTATTATGGGTATAGGGAAGTGCAGATCTCTACATCAAAACTTTTTTACCAATCGACTAGGTGAGGTCCCAGCTCAATTTCCTCACTCACGTTCCACCGATCCAAGGGGCGGCAGGGGGGCGAGGGGCCATTGTAAAGTACGGGATGTCGGTTTTTCGTGGATTTCTTCGTCATGCAGTTTTGATTCTACCGAAAAAATTGTTCTTCCCAAAAAGAAAGAGCTTGGCGGAACACGTAAGCTCGTCCCAGGAGGAAGTCGATTGGGAAACTTGTTCGCGAAATATAGCAAATTTTCTTTGCGAAAAAAAATTCAAATGGTTCGTTCTTGGCCGGTAGTGCATGTAGGGGGTCCAGCTAATGCTTTTTAGGAGGGTATTTTGATGGTTTTTAAGAGCCCGTTGGGAGGTGGTGGTGGGACAATTTGGAGGGGAGGGAGAGCGAAAGTTAAAAATTGCTTAAGACCCAGATAACTCGACTCCGAAGACGCGTAGCGCAAAAAATCAACCGGCGTTTTGTTCTTTTTTTTTGCCCGGAATACAATGAACCCTTTCCGAAGCAACGTTCGCAAAAAATCCACCACTGGCACGCGAAACAAAAATCTGCATTTTTACAAAATATTTTTTTGGCATAAAGGTGGGTGACACAATTTTGACCTTAAATAGCGGCGCGGCCCAGCACAAAGGAATGTACGTGACCTCGTCAAGGTCAAAATTATCTCCCTACGCCTTCTCTTCATGTCAAAAAAATATTTTGTTATTTTATTTGGAGGTTATTGTTATGTAAATAGAGACAAAAAATAATTGATCCTATTGTATCTCAATAGACTGATTTATTAAAAACGAATTCTGTGGATGTAAAATAATTGTCTCTCTCTGAACTACTGAAATTTTTTCTGGTATAAATAACGCTAATTATAATGGCGGATATAAAAATGAGAATAAAATGGTTTCGTCAGTATGCGGAGTACCTATTTAAACATTTTCATGAAGTAATCTCAAACTTCTAAAGCGTGATCGAAAGGGAGGTTTTTGATTTCTTTTTCCGCTTATCTATAGAAAGCAAGTGTGCTTACGTTTTACCATTCTTCATCGTTGCTATAATCGTCAAAATTCTCTAAAAGCTGCAAGTCTCATCAAAACTCCAAACTTTTACTGAACACTTGAAATACGTACACCACTAGAGAACTATTGAGTTAAACAAAGGCAAGTCTGAATCTGTAAATCCGAGACCTAACATAATTAACAAACGAATGCGCGTGTACATGATGGTTATAAGCAAGTGCACCGTGAAATTAAACAGCAAAGAGGAGACCTGCTTTCGAATACCCTGCATTCCTGTATAAATCCCTGGCAAAATCAACTCTATCAGGGGAGAAGAGCTCTGATTAACAACAAGCGAACATCGACTCTTTCCCCTAACGTGAGTCAACAGACAAATGACTGGCGAATAGCTGGGGTCGCCTCCCGTGCGTTACAGCCCTCACCTAGGCTTCCCTGATAAATCTTACAAATAAAAATATAACCGTTCGTTAAGATAAGACCTCTATATCGGTATTAGTTTGCTTAGGCTCCCTACAAAATCGGATAGTGGAAACAGGGAAGGAAAAATTCGTATAATAAAATATCTGACTTCTTTAGAAGTAGTAATTTCGAACGATTGAATCAGTATCAAATTAGAAATAATTTGGTTATTTCAAAGTTAATTTCAGAAAAAGTTCATAAATTTCGGAGAGAGTAAAATCAGATTTAAAAAAATGTAAAATCAAGTGCAGATAAGGTAACTTCAATTTCGAAAAGCTAATAACAAATTCAGAATAGGTAAAAGCAATTTCATTAAATTAAATTAAAATACAGTGTATCCAGGATAAGCGGATATATTAAAGATTAAGAAATATCGAGCTTAAATTTTATCATTTGGGGTCCAGGCCTTCATGATTATACAGGTGTCCCAGAATAAAGAGGACAGACTTCTATAAGGTCTTTACTTGATTTTGAAGAAAAAAGTCTTAAAGAACCTACCCTATAAATTGAATATTAACGAAGTTACATGGTTTTCAATGTTGCAAAAAAAATTACATTTTTTGTATAACTCCAAAACAGTTTAATATTTTTTTATGAAATTTGTTGTGTTGTTTTTCTATTAATTATTAACCATAACAGCAATAATTACATGTGTGTAATTTGAATCAGGTACGTATGGTAGATAGGAGCCACAATTTTTACCCCCCCCCCAATTTTTATTGTACTGGATAAATTTTGGTTTTGACATATTTTTCCCAAAGCTACACATTTCTGGTACAAAAAAAGCATAATGTTTGGTAGGTATTCAACAGTTTTTGAGATATGCATTCAATAGTGAAAGTTCAGTAATATTCACATATAAAATAATGAACAATTGAAAACAAAAAAAAAAATAAAAATTCAGCTTATAGTCTAGGAAACGTGACTGGGATGTTTTCATTCTGGGGAGATCTGAAGAAGAAGAAGCCTCACGTCAAAATATGTAAAAAAAAATGTTTTATCCACAGTCGTAAAAAATAAGGGGTAAAAAGGACCCCTATCTACCGTACTCCTCTGGTTCCAATTACTCACACGTAATTATCGCTGTTATATATTAGACTAGTAATTAATAGAAAAACAATACAACAAATTCCATGAAAAAATATTAACCGTTTTGGAGTCATATTTACATAAAAATCTATTTTTTTTTGGAACATTAAGACTTTTTGTCTTAATATCAAGTAGATATTCTACCCTAGAAGTTTTTCCCCTTTATTCTGGGACACCCTACCCTATAATTATTACAAATTTAAACATATTCTCGTGCTTAATAAATCAAGCATGCCTTGACAGGAGAATTCTTTTTGTATTCTGTGTAGGTCAAATACTTCTTATGCACGAAATATCGAAAAAAAATTAAAAAAAAAAATACTCGGAATTGAAAATTATACATGCATACCGAATTTCGCAAATATCAGCCCACTTTTGTTTCTTAAGCAGTATTGAACATTTTTTTGTACAGAGTTTTCAATATATTTATTGGAAAAATTCTTTTGGAAATAACATTTGAAGCCCAAATTTGAATACAAGGCTATTAATACTAAATTAAACATCTAAAAATATGCCCTGTGCGAAATTCTTAAGTCTAAAACTTAATTTTCCAAGGCATAATTATTATTATATTTTAAATCTTTAAACGAATTAATACTCATTTGGGACGGAAAACATTAACGCTAAAATTACTGAAGCATTCGAATCAAGGCATCTCCATACTTTTGAAAAAGGGAGATGAGAAATTGAATCAATAATTTAAAAAATATATGGAAAATAGTGGAAAATGAAAAAAAATCAATTGGTTATGAAATTCGGCATGTTTGCATTATTTTGAACTCCGAGCAACTTTTTCAATAAAATATTTCGATATTTTGTGCAGAAATGTACTTTACGTACACAGAAAAAAAAAAGCTCCTGTCAAGAGCTTTTGGTTATAACTCGTGTAAATTTACACTGATTTTGATGATACTTGGCAAGAACAATAAACAAACAAAGACCTTTAATTTGGCTATTTCAGATTTTATGGATGTCTTGAAATGGCGTAGATATTCAGAGTTGGAGTCCCTATCTCTTACGCCACTGCCTATTTTTCACAAAATTACAAAAAAAAGTTACAAAATTTAATTTATAATTTATTATAAAAATGTTATTGTTCTTATCTTGCTTGTGTTTAATGTTCAATCTTCGATCTGTAATAAAAATATAACGATTTTTTTTTTCTAATTTGCAATGTCTATGGACAGTTTACAAAACGAAATACCTACTCCTAAAATATCTTTGTAAATAAGCTTCTAATCAAAATTTTTCAAAGGCCATTTATTTTTCTAAACTAAATTTAAAATTGACGAAGACTTTAGGATTTGAAAAATATGCAATGGCGTAAGAGATAGGGAGGGAAAAGGGGGGCCAACCCTGAATATCTACGACACTGGAAGACATCTATAAAATCTGAAATAGCCAAATTAAAGGCCTTTGTTTGTTTATTGTTCATGCCAGGTACCATGAAATTTAGTTCAAATTTACACGACTTATAACCAAAATATCTTATATTTTTAAAAAATTTGATACCCCCCCCCCTTCTACGTATATCTTTTAATGTATCTTTTAAACGAAACATCATTTTGAGCTGAAAATATTTTTTTAACTTAGATTTATGAGAGGAACCACCCCTGATACATCTCTGATACACCCTGTATATGTATATAAATTTGGTTATCCTGGGACAATAAATTTGGTTAGTATATTCATGTCCTGTGAATCAAGTAGATACAGGGTCGGTTAAATGAGGAAAAAGTGGGTCAATCAGAAGGACAATGCAATGGCAGAAAGATATTTCAAAAATTATCGCTGATTTTCCAATTATTTTGAAAAAAAAAACAAAATTTTCAATTTTAGTTTTTCTTATTCATTGACTTTATTATCGAAGATTGGGAAAAACTGGCTACCACATTTTCATTGCAGTAATTAACCTGAGTTTATATGTATTTGCAGGGTCGACTGAACTTCGATTTTTTTAAATACGGCCCTGGATTTTTATTGCAAAAATTGAAAGATATTTTAAATATGAATTTAATGATATGTCACACCTAGGCCCGTATTCATCAATAAATATAACCCCTGGGGTTATATTTTGGAACATGTCATTGGTTCAAAATTCGTAGCGTTCGTAGGGATTGAGCATTAGACCAATCAGCTGTCAGAAAATTCAAAATTTAACCCCAGGGTTATATTTTGAAGTTTGATGAATACGGAAACTAGTGGTTCCAACGTGTTACGGACTGTATAGCGATTGATATCATCAGTTTAGTTTCATTGTGATGGATGGCGATGAGTAATACAAGTCCAAAAAGTTTAAAAAGCATAGATCCATATTAGGATGAACGAAAACTGATGATGTCAATAGTTATAGTCCGAAACGCGTTTGCAAATATAAACGGCCCTGCAAAAATGAAAAAAATTACATTGCAAAAATAAATCTGGTTAATAAATGCATTAAAAATGTGGTTTCAGTTTTTCCAATCTTCAATAATACATATAGCGTCAATAAATAAGAAAAACTAAAATTTTATTTCTTTCAAAATCATTTGAAAATAAAACATATTTTTGAAATCTCTTCCTGGCATTGCTCAATTCTGTCCTGGTTGCCCAGCTTTTTACCCTTTCAACCCTCTATCCCACGGTTTCTGAGATCCCCATGTTGTTAATTCTTATTTTGGACACAGTCTATAGTAGATTATAGATCCCTATTAATATTTTTAGCATTTTTTATACACAATTTTTTATGGAATAATTGTTTTTACTATAATAATGATACTTATGTTTCTATTAACACCTGAACCAACTTTTTCTGACGACTGCCATGTTGAAGCAGTAACAATTCTTGACAACAGTTTCTTACAAGTTAAATAAGTCCTACGACGTCTAGGACACTTAATATCAGTTGTTTACTATGGGAAGCGGTAATTTACACCGTTGACACAACAAAAACACACATTTGTCTGGTGCTCTGGAGCAGAAAATATAGGACGTCTGAACATATCTTCATATTCACATTGTAAATCCAAGACAAGATAAAAATTTGTATCCACTCTCAAGATAGGATAAATATTTATACAGACATCTAGGTTCAATAAATTACAGGATATGAAACTATTTATGTTGTCAGAAGAATGTATTTCTTATGAATATTTGTCGTGTGTGCCAGGAGGTAGCCTAGAGTTTTATTTCAATTCACCTGTAATTTATTTTATAGTATATGTTAGATTTTCAAAGGAAAGTGCTAAAACCTCGGCTAAAACCAAAGTTGAAAATTGAGATGTACCTATTAAGGGAAAACAAAAAAAATATTTAAAACCACGTTACTTAATTAGCTTAGCTATAATGTCCACAGCATTTTGATGATCAGTGTGTAGTTTTAATTTTAGATTCCATATTATTAGTGAGATATTTTAAAGAATTTCTTATCTGGTTTGAAATGAATTACCATCACAAAATGTTGAAAAGTTTCTTTCTAATTAGTAAAATAATTAATAAACGTTAATCAGTTTCTTTAATCTCTACAAAATGCAGTGAGAGATACATTGTCACAAACAAAATCTGATTAAAATCTTTTAAGCAGCTTCTACAGTCATCGTAATTAACTGGCAAACAATGATTACGTAAGATTTATGAAATGTAAAAATATCTCACGAAGAAGCTTTCCGGCGCATTTCAAATTAAAGCTTTAGGTAAATTTATGAAGGCGTATTCGGCATAATCCATAAAAGAAGAAAATTCATATTGGAAGCAAAATCAAGGACAGATTCATATTAGACGACGACGTTCATAAATTTTTTAGATCCATTATGTGAAAAATCTGCGAACTGCCGCCGTACGAAATGCGAAATATGAGCCAGATTAAATTCAACTCCAAGAACGACGATCCATAAAATTTTGCCGGCTTGTTGGTTGGGCTCAGCCTAGACAGCATCCAAATAATTTACGGACTACAACTGAAAAGACTGAAAACTTGTATGGGACTCTACATTACTATAACATTTCTTGTTCTTTCTGTTACTTCCGAAACCTAACTTATTGTTCCGAAAACTTTCAAGAGCAAATCTCTATTTTGCAGTTTCCATTCACTGTTTCAAACCTCTATTTTGTTTCCTTTTACTATTGCATCTTTTGTAAGACATATTCATTTATAACGGTTGTCCCAGAATAAAGAGGACAAAATTCTACGATGTAGAATATTGACTTAATTAAAAAGACAAAAAGTTTTAATGGACCCATTCTCTAAATTATGTATTAACGAAGTTAAACGGTGTTAAATGTTAAAAAAAAATTGCAACTCCAAAACGGCTTGCCTTATATTTTTATAAAAATTTTGTGTCCTCTTGTGATTCTCAACAGTTTTTGAGATATGTACCTAAAATTAAATAGGTTAAAGTACTTGTGCTAAAAGCGTTAGGAAAAGTTTTGGTGGTTTTTTTTTTCTAAAATTTTCCTAAATTTTTCTAAAAGCTATAAGAGATTGAAGATAGACACCTATAACTTTTTGTCCATTTAGAGTATATTAATTGTAAACATAAACAAAAGCACAAGTAAAAAATCCGAAAATAAAATTTTTGGTACAATATCACGTTATGAAATCCACTGACTGCAAGAAACGTAATCAACAACGGCCAACGTTGCAACCTATAAAATGTATTTATTTTACAAAGAATCAAAACAGATACAAGATACAGATACATTTAAAAAGTATCCTTTCAAGTTTAGATATTTTGCATTAAATGAAAAATAGCTATATACAGGTGTTTCACGACGAGCATCAGTTAGCCGTATACGGGAAACTATACGCGTTACAGAAATCTGAAAGTTTGTATGAAAAGAAAAATCGCGATTTTCAATTTTCAAAGCAGCTTACATCGAGAACGGCTCATGATATCGGAAAACGGCTTACATGTCCCTATCTTATATTTTCACGTGCTATCCTATTGTGTGAGTGAAATTGCTATACAGGGTGATGACAAATCTGATTAATTCATGAAAAATCTGATAATTTTCATCACCCTGCATAACAATTTCATCCACACGATAGGATACTGCGTGAAAAATTAAGATAGAGATATGTAAGCCGATTTCCGATATCTTGAGCCGTTCTCGATGTAAAGCTGCTTTGAATGCGGAAAATTGCGATTTTCATTTGTTTATAACTCATAAACCACTCGGTAAAATTTTGAACTGTAAACGGTATTTTTATTGTGCTATTTTTAAGGCAATTCGAAAATGCAATAATATACAGGGTGTCCCATTTAAAATAAGACACGTCAAGTCAACTTCCGATATAACCGGAAGTGCCGCCATTTTGAAAATATTTTCCATCGATTCATTTTTTTTCACATTTCCAATTTTTTGTGCGCATCGGTGTACCTATTAGGGGCGTAGGGGGGAGGAGAAACCGAAAACATACGAAATCAGTCATAACTCGCACAGTTTTTTTACTCAGCAAAAACACTAATTCTCTTGGATTGGAAAAAAAAATATCAATCGGTGATTGTTTTTTCAAAGATAAACAAATGGCGGCCAAAACAAAAAATGGATTTTTTTATCATGAAGGGAGAGGATGGATAATCTAATAAGAATGGTTTCTACAGTTGCAGTTGAAATATAGTTGGTTATGAGTTATAAACAAGTGAAAAGCACCATTTTTTATTTCGAAAGCAGTGTTGCTTTTAAAATGCTTAACTCAACCACATCGGAAACGACTCAAAATATCGGAAAACTGCTTACATGTCCCTATCTTAACTTTATATGTGTAACTTTACAGTGTAATTGAAATTTTTATACAGGGTGATTCAAATCTGATAATAATCACCTTTATTAAAATTTAAACCACATAATAGTAGAATATAACACGAAAAGTTAAGATAGGTTAAGATAGATAGACAAATAGGTTTGTGAATTTCATGATAATTCCATTCATTTTATTTTTCAGGACAATGGAACAGAGTTTCGTTTTCATAATATCGTACCAATTTATGATCGTATTCTGAAACTGTTTCGTGCTTTAATATTAGTGATTAGATTTTTGATTAGACCATAACAGTGTGTGTTATAAAGGCCCTTTAAGTTAACGGACAATTTCTGTGACCATTTTTAAAGCTAAAATTGGCGTCAAAAAATAACTTTTATTCACATTTCTGTAATCTCTTCCATTCGAAGAATTATTAAATCGCTATATTTTCCACCTAGAGTCGATACCTTTTCTAGAAACGAGCTGCTGAAATTAACTTGATGAGCCTTTATAATACCCACTGTAAGTGATTCAAAGAGATGAGGTAAAAGGATTATTTTTGGTTTCTACTTTCGATTTTGATGGGTGACTCGAAACAATTTAACATAACCCATTTGTGAGCAGAAATAAATAAGCAACAGGTTTTCGACTATACATACAGGATGAATTATAAAAAACGCCCCAAGCGATAACTCCGTTAATTTTGAAGATACAAAACTTTTTGAAACAAAGTGGCGTAGTTTATCATAATCTATATGTTGAGATAAACGCTCGATCAACACAACTTCCTGTTTAACCGGAAGTAACATCAACTTCAGGTTTTTAAATAGAACACCCTGTAAAACTTTATATTTTTTAAATGTCTGAAGAAATCTAATACAGGTGGTTTTCACCATTGGAATTTAGATTGAGCGGTTTATGAGTTATAAACAAGTGAAGATCGAAAATTTTCAACTTCAAAGCAGCGTAGAACTAGAACGGCTCAAGATATCTAAAAACGGTTTACATGTCCCTATCCTAACTTTTCATGTTTTAACCCACTATGTGGAGTAGATTTTAATACAGGGTGATGAAAAATCGGATAATTTTATGAAAATTATCCGATTTTTCATCACCCTGTATTAAAATTTAAACCACATAGTAGGATACTATGTGAAAAGTTAAGATAGGGACATGTAAACCGTTTTTAGATATCTTGAGCCGTTCTAGTTCTACACTGCTTTGAAGTTGAAAATTTTCGATCTTCACTTGTTTATAACTCATAAACCGCTCAATCTAAATTCCAATGGTGAAAACCACCTGTATTAGATTTCTTCAGACATTTAAAAAATATAAAGTTTTACAGGGTGTTCTATTTAAAAACCTGAAGTTGATGTTACTTCCGGTTAAACAGGAAGTTGTGTTGATCGAGCGTTTATCTCAACATATAGATGATGATAAACTACGCCACTTTGTTTCAAAAAGTTTTGTAATATCTTCAAAATAAACGGAGTTATCGCTTGGGGCGTTTTTTATAATTCACCCTGTATAAAGGATTATCTTACAGAGATTATAATTATTATTATCATTATAGTAGCTACTTATTGATGACATTTTGAGTCTTCAAATTTTATGAAATGAAATTATTTGTGTTTTATTATTTTTATTAAATAGAAAAAGTTTTTCTTTTCGTTTTTCGGTTGAATATTATTGACTGATTCTGATCCTACTAGGTATAATAATATAAAAATACAATACAAATTGTAGAATTACAAATATAAGGAATCCATCACAGAGTTTTTTACAAAAAATAAACAGCTTCTGAAAGTAATCATTCTCATTAAATGCTTAATTATTGATTAACGTCATAAATATAGCTATAATTATTATTGAAAAGGCAGCTTTAATAATTAATTAAACAGGGTAAAGTTAAACGAGGTAATATGATGTAAAGCTATTCAATTTTCGGATAATAATTTTTAATTACCCTCATCGTATCGATTACCCCCATCCATCTGGAACTAATTCAATTCAGAGCGAAAATAAATAAGACTGGCAGAATTGTTATTGAAATCTATTTCAGAATATATCAATTTTATTGCCAATCTGCATCTTTTGTAAACTTTAATTTTCCCCGCTACTCTAGCGAATGCTAATTGTGTTTATAAGATTTGTGTTTATCCTCTTTCAAAGCCTTCTGTCTGGAGCGACTTTTTCAGCAAACGGTATGTCAGAGGATCTTTCCCTGGCTGGATATAACCGACAGTTAAATGTATTCAAATTAGAATACGAACTGATGTTCTTTGTTAAATTTAGATTGCTGAAAATCGAGAGTGTATTTCATTCTAAGCTCTTCCAGCTCCAAGCCCCAAACCTTTTACTTTTATTAAGAGATTACAGTGTCAGACACAGACAAAGAACCATTTTTTAACACTATATCAGTGTTCAGGTTACCGTAGTGATTTTCTGCTAAAAAAATGGTTACGTAGGTACTTTGATAGATTGATGCTGAGTAGCGCTTCGATCTTTGCTTGTCTTGTTACCCTTGACTTGCCTCTTGCAGCAATTTAAAATTTAAAGCTTCAAATATATGAATTGTCACGTCTTTTCTGAAAATATTTATAATTAATTTTGTTATGTTGCATAAGGTTTTGTCATTATATTTTGCTTCTGAAAAGCGAATAAGACTTGTCGTTTATGAATAACACATGATAAGATTAGAAGTAGATGGATGTTATATAAGCAGCCGAATCTGATTTTCTAAACTGCAGATACAAGAAGATAATTTTTACACACGTTGAAACTAAATATATCTGTACACGGTCACACGGTGTCCCGAGTTTTAGTAGCAGGACTCCACCAGCAGATCAAAAAATATGTCTTCGGTAAGGATATAAAATTAAATTTTGTTGAATGATGTCAAAAAATGTAGGTACCTACATATTTGTGACTATGAAAAATATGTCTTTCCGAAATTTGGCATATACCTATTTATTTTTTAGTAAAATTTAATTTGTTTTTTCGAAATTGTACCTAACTGTCTGTGAAGTTTGACAGAAGTTGATTTGCGGAATCTCGCAACAATGATATTAATAAAGCAAAGAAATAACTGCAATCGCGCCCATTGTGGTTCCTCGCCATAAGTATAAAATTGAAACTCACATCGTTTTTCTTTTATTTTGTTAAAGAGATTGTATAATTTATACAAGAGATTTAATAACTTAAATTTGCTGGGGTCAATGATGAAAAAGACCTCTCTCATCGTCAGTTTAAAAAAATGACATGCGTCATTGTTTGATTTAAACCTACAAATTCGAGCTCGCTAAATTAAAGTCGGTCGACAGATAAAAAAGAATAAAATAGAATAATAAAAAGGAGAAAATAAATTAAAGAAACAGTGAGGGAAAGTCGAATTATTAAGTTTATTAAGATAAGAATGTAATTTTCCTTGTGTATACAGGTTTGTTAACTACTGGACACCCAAAATCGAACTTCATGCATTATTAAATCGTATTTCGTATTTTAAGAATAAGAGAGAGAATAATTTTTTCAAGATCAGACCTCATTTAGGAAATATCCCAAAAAATGTAAAACTAAGACCGTAATAAAAATTTGTTTTAAGAATAATTTTGGAAATGTTACCTAAACGAGACCTTGAAAAGATCTTGAAAAAAAGTTTCACTTTGTTTTATGCTTAAAATATGATTTATATACATGACGTTTCATTTTGGCTGTTAAGTTACGAAACACCCTGTGTACACGGTGTTACTTTTTACCTAAGGGTAGGTACTAAATTTAAGGGCGTAGGTATTCCTAGACCAATTTGAAGTAGAAAAGTTCATATACACATGCATGTGCCCTAAAACTAAAAGGTCTGGCTTTCAAGATACAGGGTGTGAAAATAAAAAAACATCGTTTTCTTATTAATATATCAAACATTCTTTTGCCGATACTGTTGAAATAAGGCAGAGTTATTTGCAGTAATAAGGAGCTCCTTTAGTCCCAAGTAGATTAAAATTATTAAGTCCAGAGGCATCAAGGGGCGAACCTTCACCATTATTATCGCGAAGAAAAATGTAACAGACTTTTTGTTTTTATATTTCTTAACTTTTCTTTGCTCTCCTGTCATTTTTATAAAAATAATTAAAGCCGCTACAAGCCATGTTGAAAAATTGATTTTCAATTTTAATGATTTTATTTTATCAATTTTTAGACATGCATTGAATCGCCGTTTTTTTTTTTTTGAAAAAAGTAAGATAGGAAAATAATTTAAGAGACAAAAAGTTGTATTTTAGCTGCTTAATCTGAAAAAGATATCAGAATTTACAAAAAAGTAAGCGGCGTAAATTTTATTTGCAATAAAATTGGTGAGGTTGAAAGAAAAACTTCAACACCCTGCTGTATCTTGAAAACCAGATATTTTAGGACACATATTTATATGAACTTTTCGACTTAAAATTGGCCCAGGAATTTAATACGCCTCCAAATATAGTACACACCCTTAATAACACCCTGATATTGATTGATATGTTAACTGCAATCTCTGCGACATTGTTGCATTTCATTACAAAAGTCTGTGAGTAATGGGATCTAATTAAACCTCGAGGTCATCTCACCACGACCACCACCTCCTGTATAACATATGAGTTTTCCGAAGCTCGAAAAGTGCGCGAAAAATGGGCGCTGAAGGTGCAATGTTTTCGCAAAATCGTATTTGTTTATCCCATAAGGAGCAAGAATCGCTTTGCAAAAAAGCTTTTGCTGCTTCTACAGTTGTCAATTTTGAATACAAAGATATTCAGCAACTCTAATTTTAAAACTAAACAGCTCAACTACATTCTGCAAAAAAAAACGAATTTTTTGATTTTGTAATAATAAAAGTGTAATCTTTGCTGTTTCGCTTATACACAAATAGAATGTATTTATTATTTTCAAAGTTAAATCTTTTTAATAAAAAGCTATTTTGGAAAGCCGATTCGGAAACAAGAATTTGAAAAAGAAAAAGAACACCCTCCACGATTTCTGGAAGCCGTGAGATCGCAAAACTTTAGAACCCGCACCGATTTGAAAATTCATTTTCGATTTGGCCGCAGTCCTTATAGATGCTCAATTGCTCAAGCTCCTACACCACTTTAACTCGAGCCTCGAGCTCTAAACAGTGACGTACCGGAATTTAATCAGTTTATCGTCAATTTCTATCGTCTCTCTGATATATTTTTAAATAAAAATTGGATAGGTATTAGGCAAAGTTGTGCAAATTGCAGCTGTTAACATTTAATTCATCCGAACTGTGTTTTTTTTAAGAGGCTAACTTGGCTCCTGTTGGTCGTATACAGGGTTCTTCTTTTTTTTATTCTTGTTTTTGAACCAGCTTTCCAATGTTTTTCATTAAAAGATCCAAAGATCAAACTTTGAAAAGAACAAAGATTGCTCCTTGCCGAATAAACAAATAGGATTCCACGAAAACTATTGCACATTGCTTAATAAATCCTGCTCTATTTTTGCCCAGGACCAATTTTCTAATATATCTTAATAACTACTTTTACGATGTTATTATTTAAATAAAACAATGACGCGTTGCATTCCTTTTCACTAAAGATGAAAGGCCTTTTCTATCATCGTCTCGATTTTAAGGATTTTTTTCTATAGTCTATCTGATAGTCTAAAGTAATGCTGTTGATGTATAGTTCGTGATATCGCAAGAAAAAAGTGGCAGCAGTGCATCAGGTCTTAGTGATTTTGTTCATAAAGCACAGTGGGAGATTCAGTGACCTGGCACGAAAAACAATTGGAAACCAAAATGCTGCAAAAGAGACGAATTGATCAATGTTTGCCCACAAGCCTTTTCGTTTTCTGTTTTGTCTGCATGTATAGACATAAATAGTCCAGTTTAATATACGACGAACGGACCTCATTAAGGATATTAGAGATTTGTTTTTCCACCGCTGGCGATGGATAGTAATTGTTAACGGTCATATTATACCTAGTCAGTACGTTAATTTTAAACTCTTGTCCCTAGTGGGTACAATATACTCTGTAGTAGATACATCCTATTATTTACTTGTTGAATGAGAGTTTTAATCATTAGTAACAAGCAATCAAGAGCTAGTACAGTAGCTCGAAAGATAAACGTCTGGCGATGCAACGAGACCACGGCACCGCCCCGGGCCAGTGCAATATATAGAGACTCGTTGTTGTGCGCCACCCCTATCAGTGACCACTCAGCACCCTGAGGCCCCAAGGGGCTCGTCTGCTCACCCCGATGTTTGGTTACGCCTTATTGGCTGCGAGATCCTTACCCTGCACTCGATAGAGGAAACTTCTGCTACTGCTGGAAAGTTCTAATTTATACCGTGCAGACCGTGCTATCTAGACAGTAAAACGCCAATTCAGGATCCTTTTATACAAGTCTATGTATGTTTAGTCACCCACACTTTAAAAAGACTCTATTGGAGATTTTGAAAGCAACTTTTATAGACTATCTCAGTGGGAATGGTTTATTATACATTCTGTCCGTATTCAAACAGGAAAGCTATACAGTTCTTCCCAAATGTCGGATAAATTCTATAAAATCGTTCGCAAAAAAAAGAAAAAAAAAGGTTGACTGTTATTTTTAGATTGTCATTCGGGAAAATAATCTTCAACCCCATCTTTAGAACTTCCAATGGAAAAGTACCTACCTCTTACGACACCTTGCATTAATAGATCTTCCACTTAAAAAAACGCTTAAATGTGTTCGAATAAGGAATTGACAAAGCGTAACAAAATTCAGGTAACAGGTCAAGAAGAATAACCCATTGGAAAAATTTTTATTCAAATTAAATGTTCAAAATGTTGTGCATTAACAGCAAGACAATTTCCTAATCTTGCCACAAAGACTACTGCTTTGACATTATTTACCACTTCTTTAGTAATTGAGTCGATTTCTTAACGAATTCTTTCCTTTAACGTATTAAAAGGATTAAATCTGGCAATCTTGTAGCCATTCCCTTAGTTGTGACATTTCACCGATGAAGAAGAATTTGATGGAAGTATTCCCGAACTGGACGCGCATAATATGAAGGCGCACCCTTTTATTGGAACCAAGTTTTATGATCGGGCCAATGAGGCTCTTCCGCATTATGAAACAAGACCGCTGAGCTGGGAGTTAGTTTACCTCGGAGAGCTACACCATCACTACACCAGAGCATACCTATATTAACTTTTTGAGTTCATCATCCAATGGAGATTCTGCTTGACCCAGTAACGACAATTTTATTGACGATACCTTTTAAGAAAAATGTTTTCTCATATGTTTTTAATTAATGAGATTTGCTTTGGAGAGTCCCATCATTGTCCCACATCATTGTGTCCCTCGACAAAAGTCAACATTGGACAATTCTTGTACAAAATGGAATAAAACGCCCCTTCTGGTGGCTATTCAATTTTAGCACCCAATCCAGTTCCATATAGTTCTGGAAAATTTTTTTGGAGCTTCGAAGGTTCTAAAGATGCCACGATAAATCTTTTTCGGTTGGTTAGTAAAGACCTCCTATAGACACCGAAATCTTCTTTGTTGTACTGCATGGCACTAGACCAGGAGATGTTTTGGGGTTTCGTCCCCCTCCATGCAGAATCTACAGTTTTGGTAATTTTACAATGCCCCGAGTTTACAATGCCCCGTGAAAAAAACTGTTAGCATTCTCAAACGGTTTTTGTTGATTTGATTCAGGTTTCAAATCTTTTTTGTGTCGCCCAAGCAATTTTCCTGATGTCTTAATCGTAGAAAGTCTTCCCAGAGCATTTGTCTTTGGGTTTCCTCTTCTTTCTTTATTTTTTCTTTGAGAACATTATCTCCTAGTTCAAAAAAATGTTCTCGCCTAATGACGGCGTTTTTGCTCCTTGCTTTGCTAGGTTGTCGGATTCTTCTTTTCCTTCTACGCCTATGTGTCCTGGAACTCCAAGAAGAGCTACTTTGTTTCCTTTGCCTAAGTAAGCAAGGGTACTTTGCCATTTGAATTTCCAAAAAAGGAGTTGCTACCTTTTAGGGATGAGAAGGTGGGTGGGGGGGGTTGAAAATTATTTCTTGATACAAAACTGCAAAATGCCAGTTTTGCAGTCGAGAACGAAAATTTTTCAAAAAAAAATCTTTCGAGAATGCAAAAGAATTTCGCAATTGTCTATCAAACAACATTTTTTCGAATACTGGACTTATCCGAAAGCTTCATGAAATTACCAATAAAATTAGGAATATGAAAAGAAAATGTTGGCATTCGTAATTATTTTAATTGCCATCTATTTCACATATTTTGTCATCCTGCACATAATATTTTAATATTTAATAATTATTCTTTGGTACCGATGCACCATCCATAGCAATATAACAAATAAGCTTAGTAAACAATAAACTAAAACACGCGTAGACGAAAATTAGCCTGCAAAACTGTAGACACAAATCGGACGTTTTGAAACTTAATAATTATTACGTAAAAGTGAAGTTTTAATGACATTATATGAAAAAATAACAAACTATTACGAATGACAATTTGAAAATAACAGTCGACGTGTTTATGCACTTTTTTTATTTATGCCAACTATAGAATTTATCCGTTAGTTTATCCGTTGTCCGAAGTTTTGGCAGCACTTTATTGATAAGGTATAAACTAGCTTTTTCTCGTTAGAAAAAGGCTTCAATCAAAATGATAGTGGTAACTTTCTTAATTAAACTCTCTTGATAAAACTGATAATACTAACCGTAACTATTAATTAAAGCTTATTGAATATTTACTCCTAAATAAATACTATAAGGTGCTAAGGCAAAAAAAAATGAAGTCGTGGATTTTATATAAAAAGTATATGCTTAATAATTGAGTCCCCCTCTTTAAGTTTGTTTCACGAGTTATGAAACAGCTTGTATTTACGATGCTGGATTTAATTTACCATGCACATGTAAATCTGTAAGACCGAATATTGAACATTTACAAAGGCTCTTCACAAGTTTTTATATTTCTACCTGTTGTGCGGCACGTTCTATATTACTAGTACATAAATATTAAACGAAGACTGGAGCTTCTTGCTTTACGGTTTAGAACCATTATATCATCTTCCGGCTTGATTAAGCATCACTTTATAGGTCGTATATATGAATTATATGACAACTTTGGTGGCCCAACTCGATAAAAGCCACTCTCAGGTAAGTCCAAGCTGTTTTCATTTAATATTAAAGATACCGGAGAAAAGGATCCTGTATATCTCTATCAAATAAGTTTGTCTTCCTTATAGCGAGAGAGACATAGAGATAGCGAGCTTACTTCAAATAATAAACAATAAAGAAGGTATCCATTAATTTGAATAAACGTTCATTGTTTACTGTATACATACTTCGTTGCCGAACTTTGAGGGAAGCTTTTAGACGCTTTGTTGTTCATGATCACTTAGAAGTTTCAAGCAAAAAGGACTTTTGACGTTGTCTTCCGTACATCTACATATCTACAAAGATGCTTACACATACACAAGCTTCTTGCCTGTGATGTTCCTGGTATCTGATAATATGTCAATATCTTGTAAGCATGAGTGAACGAACGTAATGTATAACATGCCTTCATATTAGATTTCATATTCATCATGTGAAGTTAGATTCGATCAAATTCCAGATAAGATATTGTTCAAATTTTACAACAGTTGTTGTATGACAGAAAGTTTGATGAGCTAAGGCTGGAAAAAGCCGTACTGTGTATACCAATAATAAAGTGTAAGTTTTAGTTTTTAAAACTTTTTTTCAACCGATGCAAGGTTTTCTGATAAAAAAATAAATATCATACCTAATTATGTTTAGACACATGTGTTTGAGTATAGAAAGTTGAATATTTTACAAATCAAAATAAATTCACAAATTCGGCAGTTTCGCTTTTATTTACGTTAAATGACGTTTACTATCTACTGGCCATTTTTTTAAGAGTCAGATATTATGAGAACACGTTTTTTTTTCTATCGGAGTACAGATTGAATCGAACTTCTGCAGTTCTGTAGCAGTTTCAGAAAGAGGCAACCTAAAATGTATTCTATTTTTTTTATCAGAAAACCTTGCATCGGTTGAAAAAAGTCAAAAGATCATATTTACTCAAAAATGAAAGAGAATTGGAAAAATAATTTTATTTTCATAAAAAAGCAGTGGCGTACTATTTTTTTTCAAAAACATTAAGTGTAACGCAACTTGCACGAACGCCACTGCTACGGTAACTAAAAGTTATACGTTTGGAAATGCCTCTTGATGCATGGAAGGTGTATCTTGATTCTTATCAAAGTAAACTTATAAACTTAAAAAACGATTTTTTTTTCTTGAAACTTCAACACCCTGTAGTTAAAAAGTTAAGCCTCTTAGGACATACGTTTATATTTACTTTTTTTCCTAAAATTATCTCATCAATCACCCTCTGAATTTTCTCGGTTTATTTTAGATACAGCCTGTATATTATCATCATGGAGTGAAAAGAAAACTGTAAAATAGATTTGAGATATTTGGGGGGGGGGAGTTATTGAAAAAAGGTATGTGGGTTAATGGAGGGGAGGTGATTTAAAGAGGGGGAAAAATTTATAAGAATTTTAAATTGAACACTCAACAGTGAACGAACGTCCAGAAAGGGAGTTAGTGAAGTTATGATGGCAAAATCAAGACAAATGTTCAAATGGTCGAAACGGTTTAGCATTCACTGCTGGAAAAGTCGAATAATGTATCTAAAGTCTGTACACTGAGAGTTGTCTGTTGTGAGAACTAAGGATACATCATCTCGTTATGTTTCTTACTCCTTCTATTGCATTGCATGGTCAATCGAGTTAAAATGGGACGTATTGTCAGAAATACGTTTGAATCGTCAGCAATTCTAAAAAGATGAGCGAGAGTGAGACGGAAGTATCGACTCGCGTCTTGATACGCTTAGATCGATACGATATTACGATAAGATTGTCGTCGTTACTATCAGTAGTGTCAGTGTCAGCGGTAAATATACTAAATAAGGTTTGTCTTGTGATTTGAAACGTTTTTAGTACGAAATTAGCAGAATTACCTGTGTCCTGTGTTGTATTGTTGTTTGTATTTATTATATTGTCCTGTGATAAACTATGAGTAACTTATTATAATTGCTCAAATGCCTAAAAATCTACTTCCTTGTTTTGCCTGGGAAACGATTGAACTCCCTAGTACGTGGTCTTGTGGTTAAATTGCTGGAATATTTTACTTGCAAATAAGAAAACGGAGGTGTTATTCTTTCTTTTAAACGGCAACCAGCAGGTAGGTGACATGATATTTCTATCATGATGATAACAATAATTATTATGATTCTTATTTACTTGCATTATATAATATTTGTTATTAAAAAGTTGCAAGGCACTACTTCGTCAATAACTTGTCGAAATAATATATTTATAGGATATTCATTATTCCTCAACACACGCCACTGACACGAACTGCGATACCACATCTGGTTCGACTTAGAAATAAGTGTACGATTCAAATCGAATTAAATGAAATTGTTTAGTCAGAATCAGTGTGGCATGACAACGGACAACTCTCAGTGTACAGAGAGTATCTACTTTTAATAATGTAATTTTTTTTAATTGACAAATATTACGACAACTGCCACTTTGGATCTTGCCCTCAAAACTTTTGTTTTGATTTTACCATTATTGGTAGGATCAATCTAACTTATTTTCTAATCCTTCTGTATTAACCCTTGTGAACACATCGCTTACTAACTGTAATGACCAATTGCGGTGTATTCTCAATTTTCGTTCTTCTTTTAAATAAAACACGCAAGCATATGTATAGGTAATATTCACCCAGAGACGAATAAAAAATTCCGTCTATCTATTGAATGAATTATTCTACTTGCGAATGTATATTATAGGCATCAGCTGGGACTTGCTCTGATGAACAATTATAGGTATACAGGTAATGATAAATTACCTATCTTCGTATTTCAAACAATAAGCTAATGGTAGATATAGAATCCCAGCTTAGAAATGGAGCTGTCAAATTGGTTCTCTCTCCAACATCCATCACTTTCATCTGACCTACATAATAGGTATCTTAATTCACTCCCTAATAATAAGACGTACCTGCAATAATATATTTTCTAATGTTACTTCGAATGCTCTGATAGGCAATAATGGATTGTACATGGAAATAATATGTATTGATTGCTTAGTGGCTTGAGAAATGGGTAACGGTATGAATTTAGTGCTGTTATTTTTCATTTAAATTCGAAATGCCAATCAATGTTTGAATAGAGCTAATTTAACACCGGTTTTTATTACAGTGTTTCCCAGTTTTACTACAAGCTATCAATAGCCCGCCATGATCGCTAAATATCATTTACGATAATAAAACTTATTTAATCAAAATATACACAATAACCAGTGGTACAATTTAGGCTTTACATGTGCAGATGTTTCATTTTCGTGAGAACTGTAATGCAAAAATAAACAATTCGGTCGGTATAGACAGAAAGAAAAATAAAACTCTTCAGTACTTAGGACTGACATTGTTTTATAAATAATGTCATCGCAGTGGATATATAGAGAGGGATTGAAATGATCCAATTGAGGTTGAGTTTGTTGTAGATCTCCAAGAAAATTTATTTGTTTTGGTGTTTATATCAAGTTTATGTCATAGACTATACTATTACAAAAAATAAACATCGTATTCTTGCCTAAGCATGCCATTAAAAAAAAACATAACTTTGATATGTTTCATATTTTGGGACCCTCTGTATATTATGAATATAATTTTAAAATGTCCCTTTAACGGGTCTGTATCCTTTTCAAAAACAAAAGTTTCTTAAAATCGAGGGACATAGCCATAATCGTCTGTTCAGTATACCGTGAATAATAAACTTTAACCAAACACATTTTTTTAAACATTAGTGTTTAAAGTTTTTCCATCTGTATATGCAGAGATTCTACTAAGTAAGGGTTGAAAACATAAATTTTATCGCATTCTTGCTTAAGTCAAGGCTTAAGCATGACATTTAAAAATTTTTATATCCTCAATTAAAGTGCTAATTATACAGGTTCTTCCAATTCGACCCCCCCCCCACCTTATCTTGAAAAGTAATAATTTTTCAGAAAATTCTCAAAAACGTCAATAAATTTTGGGAGAGAAGAAATGTCATAAAATCCTATTGTTTCTAAAATTTAATCTTACTGGTTGCAGAAATCAGTGTTAAATTATAAGTTTACAACAGAGCGCTATATAAAGCGTAGTGTCAGATAGTGATTTGAGATACATAAATATTAATCCTCCGTACAGTAATAAAGTAATCGGAATGACACGGTTAAATTAAACATTGTTCTGTGTAAATCCATGAACAAATAAAAATCGTTACCAAAGGCTATTATAGAAGGTATGTAAGTTTGTTCTCCAACCATAAAATGTACCTACCTCAATGGTACAGTTTCTTCATACCAAAATGCTTAATCACAATCACGGCTTCCCTGAAACAAAACCTATTAATTCCCCTTGACAAGTAAATAAATATGATGTTACCTTCCTTCCTAAATAAGAAGTTATTGAAAATTTTATAAACGTTGTAGGCGACCATTTTAGTTATTTGCGTTAAATTTTTTTGTGGCATTTTTAATTGTGTAATTGTGTATAATGGAAGATTGTTAAAATATAGATGTCTATAATGGCTAGGGTCTGGAAATTTGTTTTTTGTACAGTCAGCTCTAGTATTGAGGAGAGATAATACTAAGAGAGAGAGAGAGATAGATAGAGAGAGAGAGAGAGACAGACAGAAATAAAGAGCCGGTGATCAAACAGCATACTTACATTTTTTGGTCCTCGAGTCCAGCATATTTTGATTCAAGAAATTCGAAATAAATGGTGAGTGAAACTATTTCGTGTTCGAAAATTCAGCTATACAGGGTGTTCTACAAGCTCTATGACAAACTTTGACAGATGGTAGGTTGCTTGATTTTAAATATATTTTTTTCAATAAACATGGGTCCGATTCGTTTTTGTTTAGAAGTTACAAGCATTTAAAGAATCGTAATTTTTTCATAGACATTTCTTAGAACACGACCTTTTAGAGTTTATTGATGACGTGCAACTCAATATTATTCAAAATATGTGGTATCAGCATGACGGTGCACCACCACATAGAGGAAGACAAGTTGCTGCTTGGCTAAATGAACATTTCCCGAATAAATGGATAGGTCAAGGAGGTCCAATATCATGGCCACCTCGTTCTCCCGATCTGAATCCTCTGGATTTTTATTTATGGGGACACATGAAGCAGCTGGTCTACCATGTTGAAATCGCTACCCATCAGCAGTTACTTGAAAGAATTCAGGATGCAGCTAACCAAATAAGAAATGATCCAAATCTCATTCTTCGAGTGACCGAATCTTTAGTTCGTCGATGTGAGGCTTGCATTCAAGCTGAGGGTGGACATTTCGAACAATTTTTATAGTCTTAAGTTTTGTGATTATCATTTAATTTAAATCTTTATTGTTGATTGTTATTAAAGGTTAAATGCTTGTAACTTCTAAACAAAAACGAATCGGACCCATGTTTATTACAAAAAATATGTTTAAAATCAAGCAACCTACCATCTGTCAAAGTTTGTCATAGAGCTTGTAGAACACCCTGTATAAGTACATTAATGTTTTGAATATAAAATTATTATTATTGCTCTTTTGTTTAATATTTATTACAACTAGTTTTGAATCACATTTGTATAATTTTAGCAAAAGTAGGTACAGAAATTGTATAATGTGACAAAATTGTCTTTCAGAACCAATTTTGGCAAACTATTAAATCAGATCCTCGTCATACATATTTTACTGTTTTAAATAGTTTTGATAAGTGAAAGAGGCTACGACTTTAGCTTTCGCCCCCAATCCTGAGGAGAATGAAACTTCACAACTTCTCCACAAACTCCACAACTTCTTGTGGACAAAGTCCACAAGAAAGTTCAGAAGTCCACTTAAATAGGTGGTTTTATACCGTAAAATATACTTGCTAGCAGTTATACAAATTAGACTACTTACAATAATTTTTTTTCTGTCACAATAATTATTATCGAAAAATATTATTTCTATAATTTCAATTTCTTATAAACTAGACTCTTGTCCACCTCATTTCTGAACCTTTCTATATAATGAACGATGTGTAGGTCAATTTAATAAATCTCAAAGACACAGTTCGACAGGCAGTTCGTTTAATCAATCAAGTTTTCCAATTTAGAAATGTAGTTTTTAGGATGCTGGGTGAAATCTAAGTTTTCCCTGTGTGGATTAGGTAGGTATTTCAATCTGGGGCAGAACTGCAAAACAAATGGAAATCCAATCGATATCCTGGATATAATCCAAATGTAAAAAGCTCTTAATTCATTTGTTCGAACAGATACCTAAATTTCTTTGATTTAGGTATCAGTTACGTGTGCCTGATTGTGATTCGCTATTATTTTATTATCGAATAATAAATAAAATAAACGAAAAATCCAAGGGAGATATTATGAGATATTACCTTGTACGTAAATTAATAGTATGTCGCTACTTTATAAGTATTTTGCAGTTTTTCTTTGTAAGTGAGTCTAACTCTTCACCGAGTGTTTCAAAAATTCTCAGTTTTTTTTTTGTCAGGCATGCCTTCATCTAACCTTGCGTATGCCCTCCCAAAAAATATGTGACTGATTATATACAGAGTGGTGTATATGTTATTTTAGTACCACAAACTAGGGGTTTATTACTAATCGCTGACAAGATACAGGATGTTTTGTTAGGAAAATATAAGTTTAATAAGTATAATAAGAAAAGTAAGTTTAGAAACTAATAATATAGGTAATAACAGTTTATTAATTATAGAAATAATTCAACTTGTTGTCCAAGCAGTTTCTGACATTGTCCTTGATTTTAAATACCCCCAGATGAAAAATCTAAAGGTGTCAAGTCGGGTGAGCACGCAGGCATTCTATCGGTCCTCGCCGCCCCGCATCCACCTGCCAGGAAATACATTGTTGAGAAAGGCAAACCTCAAAAAAAATTATTTATTTATTTTGATAAAAAATATGTGGTAAAACAAGAAATCTCGTTTTTTGGAGTTTTTCAGGATATTTCAGCAACGACTGAATTTTGCAACGACTGATTTTGCAGTTTCTTATACCTAATGTGAAATTGTGAAACATTTTTTCCTCTTTCCTCTAATTTAACCCACCTCGTATCTTTTCCCGTTCCGAGATTCAAATGGTGAGCATCGAATTGTTAGCCACCCCGTATATTATTAAGCTTTTTCGGAAGTTAACATATTCTACTCGTTAATAAATCATAATATGAAATATTTATGTGTTTGTTTACTACTTTTCTGATAGATCACATATTGATCTGTCCGGGAAAGTATTTGTTAAAAAGTCTCCTCTCTCATCCAGGATGTATCTAGTTTTAGCTTTGATTTGAAAGGTTTTTCGCTCAAAGATTAATAACATAATTCATTGTGATATTAATTTTACATAGAACATGTTGTATTCACAAAAATAGATAAATTATATTTTTAGTAGTTTCAAGCTGTATACATAGCATATTATTAAATTCCATTAGATTAGGTAGTACTACATTATAGTTTTTTCTCTCTTGGTTTTCGTCTTTTGTCAATTTATTGCTTTTCACAGTATGTCAAACGATTTTCCCAATTACGTACAGTGACAGTGACAGTAGGTATTATACATGGTGTATCTAAATAACACCGAAAAAATTTAAGAGCTGATTCTTTGGTCAAAAATAAACAAAAAATTTCGTATAAACGTGTGTCTAGAAATGCACCCTTTTTGAGATACAGGGAGGGTGTCAAAAAAAGATTATTTTACCAGTTTTTTGAAGATATTTGGGAAACCGTTTGAGATATGAAACTCACCTTTTGTAAATGTCATTTATATCATTGATATTTATAGCTACTTTTTTAATACTGAGTTTTTTCATGTGTCATTATAGCGGAGATCTCAGAAATGAGCGAAGTTTTTTTGCCCTTAATTTTTCGACACTTGTCTTGAAACATTCAAAGCGAGTTTTTCATCGTAAATGCCCGTTTTTCTCGAAAATGACTCACGTTAGATAACCAAGAGAATCTTTTTGTGTAGAAAACATTGACGGTTAAAAGTGTGCTTTTAAAATATCAATTTGCCCAGTGTCGTAGATATTAGGGGCAAAAAAATCCCCCCAACCCTAAAAATCTCCGGCACTGGCATACTTAAAGAAGGTAGTTAGCATTAAAATAATTGCTAATATCAATGCTAAGATCTGTACAAAAGCTGAATTCTGTGTCTTATACGGTTCCCGAGACATCTTCGAAAAACTCGAAAAACAATCTTTTTTTGACACCCTGTATCTCAAAAAGGGTGCATATCCAGACACACGTTAATAGGAATTTTTTTGTTTATTTTTTATCAAAGAATCCTCCCCTAAATTTTTTCGGTGTTATTTAGATACACCCTGTATACAATGGAAAAGCATTTGGTATAAAAGGAATCTTATTTGACAATTTCAAATGAAAAATTACACTGACGTTTGAGATAAATGGGAAAATCATTTGACAAGTTTGGAAACAAAATTGACAAAAGAGGAAACCCAAGAGAAAAACACTGTAATAAAAAGTAGTCACCTGCGAATGAACATTATACATTTTTTTTTCAAATTTATTTCAAAACTTGCTATGTAAAGTATAGTGTGAGAAAATGAGAACGTAATTTAAGCAGGTTTTGGAAAAAAAATTCATGTATGAGATTGAATTTGCAAAACTGTAAATAATCTCAGAAATGATTTTTTCCAAAGCCTGCCTAAATTATGTTCCCATTTACTCACACGATATATTATGACTATAAAGACGTTAAACGGGTAATTTATGTTAATTATGATATCATAGCAGGTATTAACTGTTGGCTTGTAAAGAAGAAAAAAAATGGGTTACTAACCCTAGAATTAAATGGAAATGTTGCTTTTATTTAAGTACGTTCATCCTATAGGTAAAACTGGTAAAACTTATTGGATCTTGGTTTATATATCTTCAAATAAAGGATAATCCTTTCTCTTCGTATACAATCTTCAAGCATAACTTGCCTCGTGTCATGTAAAATATAACTAATGGCTAACAATAAGATAACTCTATGACTTCTTTACTTCTTTAATTTCATTACGGTGTTAACGACATAATTATCTTTAGTGCAGGATCTGTGATTTATCATCCCCCATTACTCAGCATTGGCCTCAAAAGGCGCTGGAAAAGAAAGTTCTCTAGACAGTATCAAGGCCTATTCACACAGTAGAGTTACTTTATGACGACATATTTAAATACTATACGTTTTGATAGGTGCATACTAATAATTTTAATGTTTAAAATCACTTAAATAGTAAATATTTACATACATTACAGTAAATCACGTGAATACATCATTGTAATTATTAATGCTCAAAATTGTCCTCATTCTCTTCAATACATACTTAACGACGAACTAGAGAGTTTTTCATGCGAAAATAAAATTGTAATGTGTTAATTTCTTTGTGACAAGAAATTTGCTTCATATATTCCTAAACATAAAAATCCCTAGGATTCAATTGCGGTGGCCATGGAATTAGACCAAAATTACCCATCCACTTATTTTCAAAATGTTGGTTTAACCAATCGACGAGTACCAATCCGCGATAGAACTTGCAGAAACCTATCGTATATTCTAGAGTTTTTGATTTTATTCTAAGTATGCACTTCCTATATTTTTAAAAGAGGTGAGGGTGGTAAGATAAAGAGTTAATACGTAAATATCTTTAAAAGTTAGTATGTACCAAGAATATTAAGAAAAGTAGATGTTTTTTTATGGAAAGTAAGTGATCCAGGGAAGTCTATAACTACAGCAGGAGAGAAGTCGTTGATTTACCGGGAGCCGCTAGTAGCTTTGTACTTGTCGCACAGCTCGTGCCCTCTCCACTCTGTAAGGTGCCTACTATGCCGACGTGCGACAAAGAGAGAATGAACGGTGAGAGAAGGATAAGTCTAGTTGTGCTTCCCGCTGCTTATGAAATACACTTATCTCTACAATACTTATTATTACCTACTCTTCTAGCAGTAGAACTGTTTGAGCTGATCTAACAGATAATTAAGTACCAATCTTAAAAATGCCAATATTATTGGAATATTAGTCCGATATTTCGGGAAATAAATTTTTAGGTAGGTACTGTTTTTTGTAATTAGTAATAACCGATTAGCAATGCAAAGTCAGTCAATCTATTCCGCATATTTTCAGAATGAAATTTAAATTCAGTAATTATCTGAAAAACCGCTTGATAACGTTCCCGCAATCGGCAATAAAAGTTAAAACGTTGAAATCGCCCCCCTTTTCTAAACTAGTTCAATTTGGTGCTGGATGTTACACCTAATGAGATAAAATATGACAAGTTTAATATAAACGAGGAAATGCAGGAAAAGTGCTCCAGCCAGCCAGTGTCATTTGTTTTAATTTTGAGGTTGAAAACATTATACTCACATCCTGGTTAGAACTAAGCTCGTCGTATAACAGCAACAGCCTTGTGTCTTGTCTGCTCAATTCTCTGCCATGTTCTTTATTTGGATTAGAATGGATCTGAAAACTAAAAATTCCCCAAGTTATGCATCTAAGCTGAGAGAAGAGGCTACAAGATAAGCTGAACGCCACAGCGTGTTTTTGTGCACTTTATTTCCAGATTTATCTCGTGACAAATGTAGCAATAATTGTCGGCGTTTTTCTGCAGGATGAAGGAGTCCGATGGGATTTGTACGAGTTACTAGCTCAGTATTCTTTTCTTCTTTTTAATGCGGGGCTTTTGTGTTTTTTACTATTGCCCCACAACTTTCAGGTTTCACGTTTCTTGCGCTGAGGAACTCTAGTGGGCTCCGTCAAACAGACTAAAAACACCTTCCTAGATAATTTCCGACTTTCTCACTATAGTCACTAACGATTGTCTGTGATTTTTATTGTATAAAATTATTCAAGAAGTTTTACTGTAAAAAATGGAATAATTAATATAACCCAGGCAGCAATCGAACATTCACTGAATGTTAAAAATGAACATTCAGCCAATGTTAGAAACGACAGATTCGTGAACATTCAATGAAGGTTAGTTTTAAATGTTCAGTGAATGTTCAGATTTAAGCTTTAGTGAACATTTATAAATGAATGTTTACTGAACATTCAAAAATGAACATTCAGCCAATGTGAAAAACGACAGATTCGTAAACATTCAATGAATATTAGTTTTAAATGTTGAGTGAATGTTCATTTTTTTTTATCAAACTGATCATCACTAAGAATTGTATTGCCTATGGAGCTGAAAAGCTGAAAAAAATAATACTTACTATGTAGGTGTATTCCATTTATCAATCCATCAGTGAACAATATAAATTATTATTATTATTATAAGGTCACATTTGTTCTTCCGTGTTGTTTTTCTTCTTCCTGTCTACATCATAATACCTACCTACCTATAATACCTGGGATGAAGAATTTTATTGCATCACTCTCTGCACCTTATTCTCTCTCCGACCAGACAAGCATAAAATACTTAGCTTGCTGATAATTTATTGTGACTTTTATACCTATACGCATAGGTATATTCATAGTTTAGAAAAACAAGATGAAATGCCAAGAATAGCGGATAGCGGACAGACAAGAGAATACTGGGAATGGGAATGCAATAGACAAGAGAGCTGCGCGCGCAACACCTCGTTGTAATAAATTATAATAAATATACTTATTTCTGGTTTTTATAAATTTTTAAGCCAAATATTTTCGTTTCAGCATGTAATTTTCCAATTTTTTTTGGTATATGTTATTTACCTGATGTCAGTGTACCTGTATGTAATTGCGTGCAATAAACATTTCATCTTAAACATTGTATGAATGTTAATTAAACATTGCATTTTGAATGTTCAGTATTTAATGTTCAATGAATGTTTATTCAAGGTCTGAAAACGAACATTAGAATCTGAACGTTGCCTGAATATTCGGAAAGTCTGTTTAACATTAGAGCAATGTTTAATGTTCGGTGAACATTTAGGGAACATTCAGTGAACATTCCTTGCTGCCTGGGAATATTTTATGTCGTGGCAGACATAAAACTTTAAAGTGCAAAAAAAAAGGTCGATGTTGATATAGAAATATTTATAGAAACAGCAAAATAGATTTACTGTAGTGACTCAACTGTTTAGAAAAAATCAAGACTGGTACTTATTTGCTTTCCGATCTTAATAAATGTAAAATCCTCATGTCTAAAAAGCCTTTAATCTGTGTCGATTAAGCTTTATAGTTCATTAAGGGATTCGCAATTCCCAATTATTAGGTAGTTGTCTTCGTGATTAAATTACAATCAATTGATCCTTTGTTTGGTATAATTTCCTGTTCGAGCTGTGCTCTTTATTAAAATTATTTGTTTCAATCGGCTTAAAGATAGGCAACTTCTAATTACCTCAAGAATTCATGAAAGTTCAACCAATAATAAACATCTTAAACCTGAAAGTAAAAATAATTAATTAAAATCTTACCGAATTATTTAATTAAAGCAATATGAAATTCAATTAAAAATAGAATTAAATTTTTGGAAAACTGCACAATGCTGATGTCAACTTCCTATACAGGGTGAGGCGCGAGAACCTTAGGGCATTTTTATATGGAGAAGTCCTGGGAGTAGAAGTTTAAAAATTTGTACGTGTATAGTTTCGCTTTTGCCGAGCTGAACTAAAATATTCACAACCCCTCACAATTTCCGGTTATACCGGAAGTTGCCATCAACTTTCTTATTTTAAATGGGACACCCCGTATATTATTATATTTTCAGAATGTCTGAAAAAATGCAATAAAAATGGGGTTTACAGTTCAAAATTGTACCGAGTGGTTTATGAGTTATAAACAAATGAAAATCGCAATTTTCCATTTTCAAAGCAGCTTAGGTCGAAAACGGGTCAAGATATCGGAAAACGGATTACATGTCCCTATCTTAACTTTTCACGTAGTATCCTATGGTGCTGATGAAATTTGTATACAAAGTGATGAAAAATCAGCGATTTTCAAAAAAAAATTAATAAAAAATATTTTTTTTTGTAGGTACTCTAGCGTAGTATACAAAAAGTTAGGATAGGGACATGTAAGCCGTTTTCCGATATCTTGACCCGTTTTCAAGCTAAGCTGCTTTGAAAATGGAAAATTGGAATTTTCATTTGTTTATAACTCATAAATTGGTCGTTACAAATTTGAACTGTAAACGTCATTTTTATTACTTTTTTTCAGGCAATCTGAAAATGTAATAATATACAGGGTGTACCATTCAAAAAAATAAAAATATGGCAACTTCCGGTATAACCGGAAGTGGTGTGGGGTTGTGAATATTTTATTTCAGCTCGTCAAAACCGAAATTATACACGCACAAATTTTTAGACTACTACTCCCAGGACTTCTCCATATAAAAATGCCCTAAGGTTCCCGCGCCTCACCCTGTATAATAAGAACTTCTAAGTTGTTAGCCTGTAAGCTTTATGGCAGACAACAGACGCTCGGCTCAAAAAAGTTCCTTCTACAGAACTATGATGCGGATACGTTATTATTATGTCTGATCTGAGAAGACTATTTTCTGTGTACCAATCTCCATATACATGGTGTTCCAGTTTATATGTTCATAACTCCGGAAAAAGTAGAACACGTAAAAATAATTATATATTTTTCTATAAAAGTTTTTGCTCTGAAACGCTTTATTTTCGATATACAGGGTGTTATTAAACTTGGTAGAAAAAATCAGTTTAATCGAATATCTTCCAAACTATTGAAGATATTTTTCTCAATTTTGGTGTAGGTAGATTAATATTAATAAAAGAAGGGTAAAATTTTGAAGCACAAAACTTGTCAGCAGCAACCAGTGGCGTAGTTATGGGGGTTAATTTTTTTTTTCTTTAAAGTCACAAAATTTCTACGCCACTGGAGAAAATCAATTTAAAATTTTTTTCGTAATTTTATATTATTAAGTTTTGTATTAAAAAATGCGTGTATCAAAAAAATGGATATTTCTTTGAGCATTTATTGTGAATATTTAATATGATATTTTATAAAATAAATCAAAATATTATAGTGACTGGCTGGCCTAATGGTTAACTCTGCTGGCTTACGGAGCCATAGATCGCGGGTTCTAAACTCAGCTCTCTTAGCATTACTTTTCAGATTCATTTTCGAATGTCTGTGAAACAACCGATCGAAGGTTTTAAGACAATTTAATTGGAAAACTTGTGTCTGGGTGTAATGAGCTAGTTCTCGAATCCCATCATACTGGAGAGGAGCGACTTTGTCTTACCTACATAAATAATTCTCCCTCCTTAAAAAAATCAAAATATCTCAAAGACCTTTTCAGGTAATAAGATACATTTTCGAAATAAGTAAAAAAAAAAAATTTCTAATGACTTAAAAGTTTTGAGGCTTAAAAGAAAAAATAATTCCCATAACTACGACACTGGTTTCTTCGGAGAAGTTTTTTTTTTGTACAAAATTTTCGCCACTAACCAAAATTGCGAAAAATATCTCAATAGTTTAGAAAATATTCAATAAAATTGTTTTTTTCTTGTAAGTTTAACATATCCTGTATCTAAAGCAACTACTTTTTACATACAAGAAAGTACAATTCTTCTTACGTGTTCTACCTTTTGCGGGAGTTATAAACATACAGACTGGAACACCCTGTACGTATAATTAAATTTACTTTTTTTCTTAACTACCAAAAAACGATTAAGTAATTGAGAACAATAATTAAGGGTAATCGGTCTCATTAGTGGTCTCGCAGTTATCTTTGAGAAATTTTACAGACATATTTTTTCAACTGTTCAAATGTATGTTTCTAGAATATTTTTAAGAAGCTAACTCCCGGTTTTATGAAGCAAGATGTACGCTGGTCGTCCTACAGCCTGTATAAGTATAGTACTATCAAAGTATCTTTATTAACACCGTGTTACCTCACATTATAAAACCGAACGTTAGGGGGCGTAAAATTCACAAGGATGCAATAAAGATTTTTTTTTTAAGTGCAAGAAATTCAATCTCAACTAAGGCTATTTAACTATCATTTCGAAGATCTTAAGGTTAAAAACCTACACACTTACTTATTATGGTAACATCTGTGTTTATTCGACTGCATGAAAACTTGAATTGAAAGAAAAAATTGCGTAATTGATCCAAAAGTAGAGGGATCTTCAATTGTGACTGAACTACTTCCACTTACGAATACAATGGATACATATTTTATCAAAAAACATGATCTCTGTCCGTTGATTCCATTGTTATTTCAACGATTTAGATTCCTGCCTTTCTTCATCTTCTTGAGTCTACATGATTATCCTTCTTGCACACGAAAGTACTTTCTTTGGTTTATCTGAATGACGTTTAGTTTTCTTGACTATGCGTTAGATGTGCGGAGGACTTTATTTCATTAATGTAGACTTGCGTCTTCAACATTAGTGTTAGATCTGATCTAGGAACAGAGATGATCACGTTATGTGTTTACGTAGGACTTTTATATTTATGAAATGTCAACAGATGGCGATATAAATGGAAGGTTCGCTATATTTAACTTCGTATAGAGATGAGAGGTGAGATATCCTGTAATGAGGATTTGATTGCGGTAATGTTGTAGAGATAAAATGAATCAGTGTCATCAACTATATCTGATCATTATAATTTATAGAAAATTTTAACCATAACCTGCTTATTTTATGGATCCTGTTTTGCAATTCCATAACTTAGAAGATTAATTTCATTGGTAGGTACGTTTAGTTTGTTTTAGTTGGCTGTTTTAATGTTATGAACTATTATTATAAAAGGATGTAAATTAAGGAGCAATAAAGACCAGGTCGATTTTTCAATTTACATCATCACTTGATTGATAGGTTGTGGTAAAATAGGCTCCAGAAGAGGCGGAACTATTTTTAATGTTCATTATTATTAGGCGCATATCTATAATGCGAAAATTTAATCACGTCCACGCCTGAGGTTTAGGTATTTAATGCAGATTATAATATCTCATAATAATAATATTTAATTTCTCTTCTTTTTTTTGCAATAAAATTATATATTACCTTCCAAGAAGAGCAAAGAAAAACCAACAAATACCTTAATTACCAATTATTTTGGAACAATTTGCCAAGCGAAAGGTTGCTGTAAAGTTTCAATCAACTGTTTAAAGGTAAACCAAATATACCTTTGAGGTAGTCTTTGAGTTCAAACAATGTTGTGATAACGTTAAAAAAATAACACTTTTGTATTCTTTTTAAAATATTCATCCCACGTATGGAAACAACTAATTTTTTTTCAATTAATTTTCAAGTTTTATTGAATTTCATTGAGCGTTCATAATTTGTGATGTTAATATTTATGTATTTTGTGGGCAAGTAAGTTGTTTTATTTCGTTATTTTTACGTGTTCAACAGGTTGAACTATTTATAGGACATCAAGACAGAAAAATATAACGATTGAGCCCAACATAATATGCTTCATATACCAATGTTTCTGATTGAAGAGCTATAGGTTCGACAAGAGCTATTCGACAATGGTCGAAATAAATTCAAAGTTTGTTTTTAAGTCAGAAATGCTTCTCTTCTTTAAATTTTATAACGCTAACGATTTTTGAGATGTCAGATCAGAAAGAATAGCCCTCAGAATGTGGTTGCTATATTTTATATCCCATTTCCTGAGCATTACGGGTAAAATTTATGTTTTCAACTCTGCATACTTATTGATTATGAGTAAAACACTAATGTTTTAGAAAATTCTACTGTATATTGATGGATGATAGAAACGTTACACGTGTTTCGCTACTTTTCATGTAGCATCTTCAGACGTAAATAAAATTATTGATACAGTAACATAGCAACAGTATTACCTAAGTGATCATAAAACAAGTAACTAGATTTAAATGAATTTTTAAGAGAACTAACTAGATCATAATGTAATTTCTTCAGAATCTTCTTAGTTGTTGATATCAAGAAGAAAATCAAGTAGTGGAGAACGATATGTGTTTAGCTGTTCATTTATTAATTTATTTATTTATTCATTTATCCATCAATATACAGTAGAATTTTATAAAACATTAGTGTTTTATTCATAATCAATAAACATTACGGGTAAATTACATTTTCTTATGTCGTATTGTGTTGTATGGGAATGATCTAATACTGCGACCTAGATGATCTTTTGTGGTAACTCTATAGTTGCTTGAGGATATTTAGAATGTTCGATGCTTCTAAAAGTGATAAGTCTCGTCCGTTGGTTGATAAAGAATTTGACAGCGGATTTCTTTGTCGTTGTACTGGATGGAACTCGACCAGGTGTACTGGGGCTGCTTCCCCGTCTATGCAGAATCTACACAGATTTGGTCATTTTGTAAACCAATCTTATTGAGGTGTGCTCAAAGTTTGCAATATCCCTTAAGAAAACCTGTTAAGATTCTCAAACCTGTTTTATTGAGGCAAATTACTTTACTCCTACAATTTATTGACATGGCTACAACAATTTTTATAGCAACTACTGGGCTCGTTTGCATCAAATATAGAGCAAGAATCGAAACTAAATCCGCAGCCAACCAATATAAAAGATACCTCTTTTGTAAGTGGAGACATCAACTTGGATGATCACTTGATAAATTTGCTTGTACCTACTTGCTTATACGCATAGTTGGTAAGGGAATAACAATTATTTAAGCTTAAGCCTCATCGCAAGCGGATGAGAGAAAAAAAAAAAAAAAAGCATTCTGAGAGAAAAATATCGTATGCTATCTTGTGTTTAAGTCATGTTTTTCTATTAATCCTACAACAATGGATACGAGGATGCAGCATTAAAGTCTTGCGATGACATATACTTACTGGATAATTTGCCCTTGGTAATCTTCTATCAGTCACAGGGTCCATCGATCTCAAGAAATCAATCTTGGTAGCAGAATTTTTCTACTTCCGGTTTCCGGTTTTATAACTTTTTTTAATTCAATTTATTTCAATTCCTCTAGGAGATTTTTATATCAACTCTTTAGGGCCAACTTCAGAGCTAATAGCTCAATTTTGACATGCGTTTCCAACCAATGAAGCAAAATGTCTTCTTCGGAATTTTGTCGTGCTACGGATCAGAATCCGAATGGCTTATGCAGAAGGTAAAATGCAAAATCTACATGGTCGGTGTGGAAGTGCCAGGACAGGAAGTACGCATCCTTGCAGATTTTGTGTTGTTTAGAGATTCGTAGGTACCTTAATACACTGCTACGCATGGTATGTAGATAGAGCATTGGCATTTCCATTCTTCAAAACGCCGAGAATGCTTCCCAAACTGAAGGTATCAAGATGAACACAGTAATAGATTAATTTTCAAAGTTCAAATTGACTACGCTTGCGTTTACAACTTGGATAGTTGATAGTTTGGCGAAACTCACACCGTCGGCCACAGTGATTCGCCTCCTGCTGCAGGCACTTATGAACATCAATAAGACCACAGCCACTCGCCTTCGAAGTAAAAAAGTGATACCACACTTGATACACAAAATTCGAGGCACTTTAAGCCGCTCACAAATAATGTTAACTACCAGACTAACCTTGCCAACCGAGGGAAAATCTTACAAAAACCACTCACAAACAAGATTGAAATTACTTAATGTTAACACTTACTTGTAAATAAAAGATTAATCTCAACAATAAACTACCTCAAAGGCATTGGCAAGTTACTTTACGTTTCTGTCCGACTTTGCTGCGATGTTAAATCAGCCAGTAAGGGCTGTAAAGTCAGAAGCGTGACATTGACATAAAGAAGCTCGGAAGAATTGATTAAAGAAAAAATTTTAAGTAACCAAATGTCAATTTGCATGGCTACTTTCAATTTGGTCTTTGAACCGATCGACCTTTTCTAATCCAACGTGTCCTAACGAAGATTGGCGATCCATATGGAATTTTGATTTTTGGAATCTGCCCCACGGAAAATGTCAGTAGAAGAGCGGCCAAATCAACGTCGTAGATCTTTCAGCCTTTGAGTTTTGTCGTCAACCAACTGATCTCTCTCCCTTGATTTTGCCTTCGATGATGAGTTTTAGGAGGCCATATTATCATAACATGGCCAATATATTGAAGCTTTCTTTTCTTCACGGTGACTATACCTCAGTCGATCAACAGATATAGTAATAAAACTGCGCACAAACTTTTAAGGTCCAAGTAGTCACATCTGTAGGCAGATAGTGCCTTTATTTATTGGTAACCTGGTTCCGGTAAACCAATGAGAAGGGCATTCTAAGGTTTGTGTATATAATTCTTGTGTATAAGGTCTGCCTACCTGGATTGTAAACTTACCGCGCACTTTTATTACTATATCTTTTGGCCGACTGAGGTATAGTAGTTCTTTTTCCTTGTTCATTTTTTCAAGGCCCTCAGTATTGGAGACTCTGTCGGTCCAAGGAATTTTAAGGACCTTTCGCTACAAACACATTACGAAAGCTTCGATGCGCGTTTCTATAGTTAGGGTCTTTTAAGGTATTTTCTAAGCGTCCACCAGTCACCTCCATACAAATGAACTGAAACAACGTAGCAGCGCAACATACGCAACCATATTTCAAGGGACAGGTCAGCGCTTGTGTAAAGTTTCTTCGTTCTAAAGAAAGTTTGTCGTGTTTTTTAAATTTTAGCTCGGAGTTTTCTGCTGCTTTCGCATTTATCGTTTATTTTGGTACCAAACGTTCGATTACACGTTATTGTGCATTTTTAGGATCTTTCTATTTACTACATTACACATTACCCCTACTTAGTGTATACTTAAATATTCTTTTACAATTTTTAAGCGGCATTACAAATACCCATATTTATGTATCTTTATTTTGATAAAGTTGTAAATATTTTTACTGTTCCTAAAGTCATTACAGGATTCACTGAATACTATACTTATTACTTATTAGAAGTCCCATAAAATGAATAACAATGCGTGTCAAGTGTGTAAGTACCAAAAGTTTATTCTCTTTATAGTCTATACCTTAAAGACTCTAAGAACATACTTTTTATCTTTTGAAGGAATATATTGATTGTCTTTTATTACTGACCATATCACTGCTTGGACTTTATTGATAGTCGTAAACGAGGATGATTTAGGAACTATAAATCATTCTGACTTGATTAGATACTATTTGTCAATTCAGTTACCAAATATGAGAATTGATGTGACGGTTTCATGGTCTGTTGAGGATTATTTAAATTTTTTAATTTTAAATTACTTAGGTGGGGCCTGGGTGTAGAAAATCAAGAATGGAGGCTGAGAATAGATACTTTATGTACACCTATGTAATTGATTTTTAATTTATTTTGTTAAAAGTGATATATAAAAATTTAAAAACGAATACCTATACATATTATAGCAGTAGAAAATCAAAGTTTTCAAGTTATCTCATTTCCCTGATGAATCAAGAAATACTTCTGTCAAAATCTGCTGAATTTTATTTCAAAATTAAAATTTTGAGTCATCTTTTTCAGAGATTATAATACGTGTCTCTATCAACAGGCAGTGATATAATAAATTGGTAATAAATAGCAACGTATACATAGAAGCGTACAATTGTATGAAAAAAAGGCATGCACATATTAATTCATGGAATTAGGGCTAAGTACTAATGCGTATGCCGTTTTTTCATCAGATCTACGTTAGAAACCTTGAACGTATTACTGTACAAGTGTCACAAATTTTCCTTATGAGGGGTATCCACGTTATTTAAAAACAGAACAAATTAAATTTCAAAAATTTCAAATATAATACCCCTAAGGCTTTGGGGCTGCACCGTTAATACAACTTTACTTTCAACTTCAACCCCCAAATAATCCATCCCCTACTTGTTTTTTACAAATTACAAAATTACACCCCTATAGTTTTTTTTTTCTCGCCAGGATTACTGACTTCGTGTGAATACAATGACGTGCGATTTTTTTTAAATCTAAGCATATCCAGCTGGTCAGAAACAATAAATTATCTTAAAAGAACACAGTAGTTAGCAAATAGTAAAAAAAAAAAACACAACTAAAGGTCGTTTCAAAATAAATTTTTGGATCAGACTTGTTTTTGGCTTCGTTGAGTGAATAATTACGAGTGATTTATATGTTCGAGATTTTTTTTAATCGCCCTGTGATTTTTAATATTCTCATTGGAACTTAAATTACATCTTGATGATTCTATAGAGCGACTCATTCAAAATTATGTTCTATTCTTATTTCTCTGATTTACGCTTCTGAATTTTTAGAATAGGTGCTTTAAGTAATGAAGTATGATTTAAATCTGCGTTGAATATGGAAGCGTAGGTACTTTACCTGCTTTTAGTTAATAAGATACTCTCTTCAAAACATATCACGATTTGTATGATTGCTCCAGGGATATTCGTGAAGGTGTATTATTTAATTACGGATGTACTTTGCATTCTTGACCACTGATATTTCACATACTTGAAGGAAGTAGGGTATAACCTAACCTATGTAGACCGAATGAATCCAACAGAAAAAAATATCAATTATTCTTTTTTTATTTAAAATCTAGTAGGTACCTAGAAGATAATAATATAATTGGAAATTATGTTAATTTAAAACAGCTTGTTTAATAGCCGCTGCCACTTCTTTTGAGTACTTTAGGTTCTGTTTTTTGATAGATTAGAAGTCATTCTACTAGTCGTAGTTATCAAAATATGCAAAAATATAAATTAATCAGTATACAGGGTGTTTCATTTTTTAACACTTTTATTTTAGGAGGTAATAGAGAATCGCAAAATAAATGTGATTTCGCCACAAAATATTTTTCCAAAAGACATAATAACGGAGGTATAGAAGTCTTCAAAGTTGAAGTATGAAAATTAAATTCCAGGGATAATTGTATGGGGCCATTTTGAGCGATGTTGTTCAAATTTGGTACACACAGTTATGAGATAGATAGGTAAGGTACCTATTATTTATTGGTAATAACTTTTACCATTATATTTGGTAACATGTTTGGTAACAACACGATTTGCCACATTTGACCGCTTCATATTCACGCCTCATCTGGATATTTTTCACAAATAATCATATTTTTTAGTTTATACGTTCTAATTAAAAAAAAAAAAAATTGAAAAATCTTGATATTAGGTATCGTTTCCAAGCTATTAGAGGTTCTACATTTTTCTGAATCTGCAAACTGTAAATAATTTTGATTATTCAAATTTAGTATGTCGAAAAAAACAAAAATTGAAGAACAAAATGCCTTTCTGAAAAATATTTTGTGAGAAAAGCCCACTTATTTTGCGATTCTCTATCGTCTCCTAAAATGACACTGATAAAAAGTGAAACAACCTGTAGATAGAAACGCAGAATTAGCATTGTGTGAAATTAAAATAAAATAATTTATTTAAAACGAAAAGCTGTTTAGCTAGACGAACTATACTTAGTATCTTGAAGGGTAATTCTGCATAACATTTTGTAACTTCAAATTCGTGTTTTTAGTCTCTATAGTTACCCAGCTACTGACCTGCCAATATTTACTTTCCCACATTCGATATGTAAAAGTCTTGCTTCTCATTATAATCGCCTTACTTCAACTTCACAAATTCAAATTAATGGAAAGCTGACTATACCAACCCCTAAAATGGGACTCGAGTCGAACTGGACTATTATTTACTTGATAAATGGCTAAGTAACGGTTACAAACAGCATTTGGGGCTATTTTTGTTGGAACATCTAATAAGAGATTTATACTTCACGAAAGTTGATTTGGTCATTTTAGACTCCAAAATGAGGGTATCAGTAATATTCCATACTCGAATTGGTACTGCACCCTGTAAATAAGAAACTATAGTGGCAGGCAAAATTTGACAATACCAATGGGCAAATATCAAGGAGGATGAACAATGCTCATTATCCTTGGCAAACACCCTGCACAGCTATTCATTTCTCTCTATTATAAGTATTTCTCTATTCACCTGTTGTCTTTCTTATTGTAAACATGAGCTCTTTCAGCAATAAAAAAAATCGGGGTGTGTTTGCTGTATCGTGGGATGCACATCGCACGCGCACGAAATCCTAAACTGAGTTTTTACGGCTTTCCGTCTAAGTCGTGGGAAATAGATGGACGAAAAAATTGGATTGTTGCAGTACGTCGAATCACGAATATCCTCAATGTAACCATTTGTAACTCCTTAATCTTTCTTTGGATTACAAATTAAAGTAATAAATATAAGACATTTAACTAAAACTAATAAATACTAATATTGCTATAACATTTTTCGAGCTGTATTTCAGGCGGACGGTTCCAAATCATAAGCAAATCAGTTTTTGGCAGGAATTTTCTTCGCTGTACTCTTCGATTTACATCTTACATCAAGACGAACAAAAAAATCGAAAACTTGCGTAATAAGAGTCATGGGAAAAATAAGAGGCGAGGAAATATGTGAACGTATTATGTTGATAAGAAAAATTTTATCACCTGAACTATACGGTAATATGTATTTTGACTTTTAACAGTGCTTTGTACACCACTCGGTGCAACAGGAATCTTTCTAAGAACGGTTCCTTGAAGAAAAGTACCATCAAAATGTCTTTCTTCTGTACCTAACATCGCTCTCATGTGAAAGTTTATCATATGTGATTTCGCTCTTCTCTCAATGACTTACAACAAAGGAAATCGAGACTGACTGCTTAGAAATGACTTTTGGTAAATGCAGTCATAGTGAATTCAAAAAACTCTTTAAATACACTGCCAAGCAATTTAAAAACATGTTTTATTTTATGGAAACGAGCTATCAGGAATTAGGTAACAATGGTTAGGTAATGTTGCCCATTGATATTGCGGAAAAAAATCCACGACGCAGCGTGCGCTCCGCGTAGAGCCGATACTTACTTAGCTTATTATTTACAGGCGGCCTAAACTTGAAGTTGGATTTATATTTTCTTAGTATCCAAGTAAAAAAAATCAAACGGGATTTGTATAGGGTTCGATCACCTGATCGCAGAACGATAACAGGCGATAAAATCAGCTAGGCCACCAGTGGGTGTATCACACGAGTACCTACCTAGCCCACTTGTAGGATACCTGCAATATCGTATCTATAATAATAATACCTGTTTAACTTCAAATTTGAAATATTAATATTTATATTTTCACAACACGGTTATCAAAAAAATGCATGTTTGTAAGTTTTCGCTTCCTCGAGAATTATTGTCCTATGACTCGGGCGCTCATGACAAGTCATAGCCATGCTATGACTATAATATGTGTCTAGATAAGAAGATGAATGAATGACAGTGACACTAAATAGGCTTTTTTTTCTTCTCTGCTGTATCGTGTGATTTATATCAGTGTATCGATTAATCGACTCTTTAATAGGGAAGTTGCTTTAGCGTTTTGAAATGTTTTCAATAAAGGTGCGTGCGTCCATATACCGGGTGGCTGATCATACCTCGCTGTACATAGGACATTGCCTAATAATACAAAATAGTTTCTATGTAAACGAAATTATGTGTTGCCTATTGCCAAAGTATTCTGACGTATTGTTGTTTATAATACCGACACCTATGTAACGATAGATATACCATTCTGTTGGCTTCATATTTGTTTTTGCAAAATCATAACGTGGGTGACTGTAAAACTTATTTAAAACTTATTAAAAAAATTCTACTAATATGTTGTTCCCAAAACGTAGTTAAACATGTTTATATGATCAGTAACTCGCGCACTCGAAGCATGCTATGATAAACTTCACTGTATATTATTCGTAAATTTTCTTACCGCAGGGCTTTAAGTTCTTTTTTCCAAATATATGACCATGTTTATAGAAATAAAATTGGCAATACCTACTGCACTGGATACCCTTTTTTTAGGAAGAAAAATAATTTTCCTACAACCACTATTATACAAAGTATCACTTTGCTCATCGTTATTTGTACGCAAACTATAAGATTTCTCACGTTTATAAAAGTGTGCGGGAAAGTGACATAAAGCATATTATCCAAAGTTCATTACCGTACAGTTTTGCAGTTATGACAGTGACGTTGACGTATAAATAGTATAAATAGTATAAATAGCGATCAATAGTCCAAACTTCAGAGTAAACACTATGTGAGATTTATTAGATTTACAAAATAGACAACATTCGATGTCAACAATAGTGATGGGTAACAGTCGCTTTTGAAGCAGTATTTACTTTTACTATTAAATCACATTCATATTTTTTGATTGAATAACAAACAGATAAAACGGTATCGGTAATATATATCGTAATCGTACAACTCTTATACAGGGTGTGTTTTTTTCAATGTTTAGTACAGGGATCTCGTAAACTACTGCAGTTAGAGGAACGGTTAAACGGCGAAAGTAGTGCAGTTTTATGAGCTTAATTCGAAACAGCTTTTGTTCTTTTAAAAATCTCCATGGGTTGCTAGATATTTAACATAAAGTAAATTCCAGGAATTTCTTTATACTGAGATAGCAGTCTTTATTTATACTTTCATAAATTGAAAACGGACACGATTAAAATCAAATCAGAAATTAACTACACAAAGCTATGTTGTACTGTTGTAGCATTTGATAGTAAATTCTAATCGATCAGTGCGCAGAAAATATCTGAAACTCGTTTAGCTAACAGCATGTTTCGCTCTCTTTGCTTCAATTGATTTTTTGTAACTTTCAATCATTTAACAAACTTCGCGTTACCTAACTGGAACATATATCCGAAGAAGATGCCTTTATCGATTCAAGAAACGTAAAATTAGTTTTTGAAACTTCACCTTATTTCACCATATCCCAAAACAATAATTAAATTATATGACAATATACCAAAGTATTAACTTATTAAATGGATTAATTGGTTAGATAACTGGATATTGTGACAATTGGAGACAGTTTGAAAGTGTATAAATGTTAGACTCAGTTTACGACTTTAGAAACCAAAATTTTAATTTTGCAGTTTTACAGGTTCAATCTAAGAGATGAAATTTTTTCCAAGGCCTGCCTAAATTAAGTTTTTTCTTACACGATAGAAGGTTATATTATGCACGTCTCACCTCACCCTGTATAAACTCTTAACTAAATCAAATAATTCACAATGTTGATTGAACGAATGGATAAATTTATTATTATGAATATGATTATTATGGAACATGAAGTATTTATTTGAAATCGTGTCAATTAATAATTGCCTAGCCAATTGGTCATTATTTCTCTTTGATGTTTGTAAATCGAATGTTTGATTTAGTTTACGATAATTATGGTAGGTAATTAAAGAAAAACGTTTTGATTTATCAGATTTACTGATTGTTTCTTTTAACATAATAATTTTTATTTACACACCAATTAAAAAAAAAATTAAATCTATAAAACTTCACGACCACAAGACAACAATAAGGTTAATAAACTGGTAAATAAATCTTTGAATCCTAACCAGGAAGCAGCTTTACCATCGACCCTAGTAGAAATAAATATTGGCTAGAAATTGGCTAAATATTGGTACTATATTGATCGGTTGGGCCAATATTACCAATCCCTATACTATATTGGCAATTCAATATTGGTGCTATATGTCTTCTCTAGATATATATAACGTATATTGGCAAATCAATCTTGTCCCAATATTGATTTTGCAACATCTAAACTCGCTATTATTGGTGTAATATTGGACCAATATTATTTTTGAATTCTATTCAATATTCCTCATTTCTTAACGATTATTACTTTTGCTTATAGGTATGTATACCTATATGTGGGCCAGATATAATCTTTAAATTTTTTTCAACAAAAATTTGACATGAAGGCATTTTTGCTATTAAATAATGCCATTAAAAAATAGACGAAGTTTATTTTTATTAATATAGGTAGGTATTCATAGTCAAAAGTTGAAACTTGGAAACTTTAAAATACGTGTCCTACTATTTTTGTCGTCTTCAAAATTTTTAGTTCATAATTTTAGAGTTCAATAATATGAAATTCCATCCTGCCGATCTTCCTTTGTTATACCATACCATACCAGGTTCCATCATCTTATTTCTTTCTTCTTTGTTCTTTGCCGTTGCATCTTGCATCTTGCATCCTTCTCACTTCTTCTTCCCTTACATCCTTATAAGATCAACTCAACATCGGGTAATCTGTTTCAGTATGCATCATAATATTCATATTTCAGTCTCAGTTCACTGTTCAGTCGATCAGTATCAGTTACGTTACGACTCAGACTTCTTGTGTTACTGTGATACTGTGTTATAATATTTTTGTTAACTACTAGAGAGCAAATTCTAATAAGAATCCAGTGCCAATTGGAAATACCTAAGTAAGTATTTATTTTAATTATTCTATTATTAATAATGGTCGAGTTACGTGAGTTCATGGGTTTGGTTTTCATGAGTTCAATGCATTTCTACATTTTTTTATATAAAGTCGTAGGTAACTTTAGAGATTGCAAAAATGTTTATTACAGTTAATATTAGAAAAAGTTGCTACATAAAAACCATGCCCCTGGACTATTTTTCTAAACGCATCAGGCAGTGCAGCATGTTGTCACCTTGCCACATTGCAGCACGTCGTCCCTTGTTAACTGATAACCAAACATGTCGGTGCTAACTTTATACTTAGGTACGCTCAAAATTATTGATAAATGAATGTTTTCTTTTTTCAAGCTGTTGGTCCTATCTCTTGTTATATTTTCTGAAGCGTTGATGACACTTTTTGACATCTTATTTAACTTCAAGTTTTATATTTTAATCTATAATTTTTACAATAAATTTTAGATATGTATTTATAATATTAAATTTATCAAACAATTTTATAAAAAATTATACAGTGTCCGCCAAAAAGCTCGAACCATATGGGAAAACGTACCATAAGTAGGCATTTTTTTTATATTATGTCCTGAATTAATGCATGTGATATTCTTTCAGAAGTTAAGTTTCAAGATGCAACCGAGGCGAACATTTTTAAGTCAGTGGGAGTTAGCTTGGCTTTTCTACTGCTGGCGATCGAGAAGGTGGACGGAGAGAAAGAGTGTTAAAGAGGGCCCACCCTGAAGAAAATGTCTAGTTTTTGTAAATAGTGTCTACATTTTGGAATGATTTTTTTACAATAATTACAATGTACTTATAACTTAGGTATGCTAAATTTATTAACGATTAAAGCGCATCATTTTATACGCAGTATTTTGTTTTTATTAGTCTATAATGTTGATTATCTGGGGGGGATCTTATCCAAAATTGGCAGTAAAATATGTATCCAATATTAAAGTCCTATAATTATCCAATATTGGCAATACAATATGTGTCCAATATTATAGTCCTGTAGTTATCCAATATTGACAGTACAATATGTATCCAATATTAAAAATCCTATAATTATCCAATATTGGCAGTACAATATGTATCCAATATTGGTTTGAAAAATTGGCCCAATATTGCAAAACAATATTGGCTAATTATTGTAAAATGTTAACACTTCGATATTGGCCCAATATAGGTAATCAATATTTAACCAATATCGACCAATATTCAGCCAATATAGCACCAATATATTTTTTCTACTGGGGGAGTAACGTTTTGGGAGCAGATTTCTTCACGTTGCTTCTGTTACATGCATTTATATTTGAACTGGAGTGCAGTTCCTCTATAAAAATTATCCTCCCCACGATTTACAAAGTATTTTTGAAAAATTAACTGAAGTGTAATATTTTTTTCAATTAAATCTCCCCTTGTGAGAAACAAGTTTCGTGTTGCCGTATCTCTTTCTAAAGAATATAAATTGTCTTATCAAATTCATTCAAAAGAAAGTTTGTATTACCATCTATATTTTGGTTTTAAAAATGTTGGGAAGGCTATCTTAGTCAGTTAATGAAAATTAAATTATTTTTGAATTCATAAATTTTCAATTTATTTATTATTTCCTGAACACGGTTGCCATCCAGGGTCAACGTTTTTCGATTGCTCAATGAAAATATTATTTCACCTCAATGATGTGGTTAATGTAAAAGATGCAATTTGAACGCCGATAAATTAGTTTCCTGAAGGTAATCTATATAAAAAATGGTTTCGGTGCTACAGAAAGTTGATTTACAGGTCGCAAGCTGCGCCAAAGTGTGAACACCCACTGATCTTTATTACCACTAAAGGCACTGTAAAATAACCACGTAGAGTAGGTAGGTGATATATGGTGCCAGAGAGTGAAGACATCAACATTTTCTGATTGTGTATGTACCTCTTTCATAAAGTATGTAATTCAAATAACTGAGTCAGTTTTTGTCCTTTTCTCTGATGATATCGGCAATCACTGTTATTTGTTATTTGCATTGCAATCAAAGATAAAATCGAGGCATTGGGAATGATGACCGTGAAGCCTTGATATTTTCAACATATAGTGACATAAATGTCAGAGTTTGTGTACCTTACAGCAACTTATTCCTTGCACTACTTTGATTCAATTCATAAACAATATTGAACAACGGTCTTATAGATTGAAGAGGGAATCCAATAAGAGCGATTTATGTAACCTGCTATGAAATGCATCATTGGAACGAGTTGAATGTTCACGAGAACGAACGAAGCGAGTGAGGTCTGGCAAAATGACACGAGTTTACGAGATATACAAAAAAGCATAAGTAAATACAAAACGTGTTTCATACAAGATCCTTCTAAAATGTATCACTTTATTTTAGGTTAATTTTCAGGTAACGTACCTAATCATACTATCTTCCTTGATGAATAATATTTTACAAGCTGCCATGCTGTGCTGTATATTTTATTGTCTGGTTCTATACAGGGTGTTAATGAATAGTTGTTACAAACTTGCAGGGCATGTATGTAGATGCAAAAATAGGCTAAAAATTTCCTGTAGAAATGGGTCGTTGGAGCTTTAGTTTTCGAGATAAGGGGGGGGATGTTAAAGTTTTTTGAAAAATTTAATATTTTTTTAATATCTACAAACTGGCTGATCAGAATAACTCCAAGTTTTTAACAGTTGTACTAATTGAAGTACATGATTTGATACTCCCAGCAAAAAATTTTAATCCGTTGGCGGAGATCTAGGCATTTCGCCACCTTTTATGATCTTTTTTTATGACAGTATGACATCTTTGGTAGATACCTCGTGTTGCCTAGAGGAGAAAATTAACCTTACGTTTTTGTCGTAGGTCGCACTGTTTCCAAGGTATTTCAAAATATACGAACCCGTACAATGTAAAATATCATAAAAATCAATGCTAATGAGTCTTTACAGAAATTAATCATTTTTTTGATCGTTATTGAAACGTGCTGGGAGTACAAAAAACTTACATGGCTTCTTACATTGTGGAATATCCTGAAAACAGTGCTAATATACCTAGATCTCCGCCACTGGGTTGAAGAATTTTTAATCTGGAGTATCAAATCATGTACTTCAATCAGTGCACGCCGTTCAAGTTTGTAACACCTATTCATTAACATCCTGTATACGTACAGATACCGTGTGTTTTTCGAAAGCTTTTACCTAACTTTTTTTCCGATTTAATCTTAAGTTCTGAAATTTCCATGGGGTATTTAGGACTACTTTTAACCTTTGCACCTATGTAGACCTGACTGAACTTCCTGAAGTAACCGGAAGTGACATCAACTTCTGATTTTAAAATGGAACACCCTGAATATTTGATTGTCTGAGAAAATGTAATACTTAATAATGTTGTTTATAGTTCAAGTTTGTACCGAGTGATTTACGAGTTATAAACAAATGAAAATCGACATTTTTTAATTTAATTTTTGAAACGGTTTATATTGAAAATGACTCAATTTTTTGAAAATGGAAAATGGCGATTTTCATATGTTTATAACTCCTAAATCACAGGAAAATGTATGAATATACAGGCTGTTCTATTTAAAAATCAAAAGTAGATGTCACTTCCGGTTACATTCGTGTGTGCAGTCAGGTCTATAGGTGCAAAGGATGTCAAAAGTAGTAGAAATATCCCATGGAAGTTGCAGAGCTTAAGATGAAAGTGGAAAGAAGTTATAGGCTGGGTTGGTTTTTGAACATTTTTATGCGGCTTTTATGTCTTAAATAATATTAGTGGCAATATTTTGGAAGTTGAATATTATTTAGTAATTATTATTGTAAAATTAAAACTTTGCCTTATGTAACTTTATTAATAAATACAGGAACAGGAACACGTGTGAGGGTTTAACGGGGAAAGCGAAATAGAACGCCACTGGCGCTCTGGGCGATATAAAATTAGTCAGCTAATGACATAATAGAGTTATCTTCATCTAGTCCGTTACTTTGGCAAATATGGCACTTAATCCTGCACCAGATCCTGCAAGTAGTCGGTATATTAGATAGCGGTGACAGCGGAGTGGTGAATTCCTGCCACGTCCTCTCCCGGAGATTCAATCTGTCGTAGGTTGGTTGTACCTCATTAGCTGCCCTCCGCAGCAGAGTTTATTTTTGCTGAGAAAGTCAATCTCGAAGTCACATAACAAGAAATGCAAGCAATATAAAATATCAGTATCGCACATTCTGCTCCACTGAATCGTTCTCTCTTGTTATAATTTAATACAATTCGTTTTATTTGTCAAGGAATCGCAAAGTCGCCTCCTTTTTCTGGCAAGTTCCATTTATTATGATTTTAAATTGATCTTCCTCGACTTAATTATTATTGTGACGCTACCTCGTCGCACGTTTTTCTTATAAATGCAATGCCAGCAGCCATTTTTTGTATTATAACATGTATCGAATAAACTGATGACCGCGGTTGCTTTAGTTTTGATTTTCTCACCAGCTATGTTTTTTTGGGCTCTGAACACAAATTTTAAGTTTTTTTTAAACTTTGTTTTTTTTCACTTTTTGCCTAAATTTTTACACTTTTTTCAGTTTTGCCTTCATCACAGAAAGGAAGTGTTTTTTCGAAGTCCATTTCACACAAAAACAGACAAAGAAGACAAAAGTGAAATTCGCCGTTTTCGCGGAAATCACCCTATCAGCAAAACCTATCCCTCTCCACACTATTCACCATCACAGCAAAACTTTCCAAAACCCCATGCAATATGGGAATATATTTTTTTTGGCGCGCTCTACCGGTGGAACGGCTAGTCTTAAAAAAACTTTATTTTTGAGAAATGTAGGAAAAAGTGTTTACTTTCTGAAATTCAGACCAAAAACTGAAAAAAGTGCAAAAATTTGTCCAAAAAGTGCAATGTTCAGGAATTTTACATGAAAAAGGGGAAACTCAAAAGTTAATTATTGACGGCAGGAATTTTATGATGCAGTTTTCTTCCTACCTTCTCAGAGATATGTAAAGTGCAAAATTGTTACAAATTACCCCCAGGCGTTGGTTGGCATCTTATATTTAGTGGGTGAGTTTGTTTTTCCTCATTATCTTGGTAGTTTTTGATTTTGAGCAAAAACACTAATTCACAAATTTGTGGGGAATTTAATTTTTCTTAATTGTATGCCCTTAAAATGAAACATTTTTTCAACCGATGCCTCCCTCACCCCCAAGAATCAAGATCAAAATTGAATGATCCATTTTAAATATTAAATTATATTTTTTATTGTATTATTAATACTTAATTGTCCCAAACTGTTAATTGAGGTTTTGATGATAGATGAATAGCTTTGACAGATGACCACTACCTATATAAGACCCCAACAAGACAATTCAAAAATTCATCAATAAAATATATAAATAAATAATTAAAATGGAACACTCGATTTTGATCTACATTTTTTGGGATGAGGGAGTCATCGGTTGAACAAAAAATGTTTCAGGCAGTAGTTTGATATTATTTCACACAAAATCATAATCCGCGATTAAAAATGGCAGTTCCTATATTCAAAATTTGAAATTCAACCCCACCCCTCGCGATAAGTTTGGATGGGGGGGGGGGATTTTTGTGTTCAAACGATGTCCCTCTCTAAACCAAACATTGTTCGAATTAATTTTTTTTTGTGGTCAGAACAATCAACCGGGGGGGGGGGGGGGTGTTAAAATGGATCACCCTATAGAAAGAAAGAAGAGTCGATATTTTGTTCAACATAATTTCAGTGAGTTTTGATTGGAAAAATATGAGAATTAACTTCTGAAGAGAAATAATTCACAAAAGACTCAACAAGCATTGATTAGCCTGTAGTTAATTAACTATTGCAAATATGAGAAAATGGCATTGTAGGGAATTTTTTCTCTGTAAACTAAGTTGTTACACTTTTTTTTCGATAAAAAGTTAATTAACGTCGTAAAAGGCAAAAACATATCCATCCCTTAAAACCAATAATTAATGCCGGCTTTTTCACAAGGGGTAGGAGGTCACGTTTTTTTTTTATTATTTAGACTCAACCACCCAACACAATATTTCGTTTTTCCCGCCGTACGCTGTTGGACGTATTTCACGACTTACCGAACTATGTCGCGTTCCCGGACGAAAAGAGTTGATTGAACAATTAACAGCCAGTATTATAATGGCCCATTAAGCTAACAGGCATATTTATGATACCATTTTTAAAGCTAATATTGACGTCAAATAACTTTTATTAACATTTTTGTAATCCCCTCCATTCCAAGAACAACTAAATTGCTATATTTTACACATTATAGAGTGTACCTTTCCTAGAAACGCGGAGCCAGGAATCTTCCCGTTAACTTAATTAGCCTTTATAATACTTACTGTAAGTGTTTTACATTAAATTTGTTCAAATTGTATAAGGAACAACTTTCCCATTTAAACATAATATGGCACATTTTTTTCGAGCAAAATAGTGGAAAAGTTCAAAAATTGCATTTCAAAGTTAACTTCTTTCTATCTTATTCGTTATCTTATAATCGCATCTGATTATCCGTAAAATTTGTTATAAACAACAGAATATAAAAAAAATATGGAGACATAAAATTTACAAAATAAATTTCCTACAACTTTGGAATTGAGTGTTTGTTTGCTCAAAACTCAAAACTACTGAGATAGTGAGGAAAAACAAACTCACCCCCTAAAGTCAAGATGGCAGATAACGCTTAGGGTAATTGGTAATAATTTTTCACTTTAAGAATCTCTTAGGAGAGGGAAACAGAACTGCATCAAAACATTTCTGCCACCGATTAACTTTTGAGAAAAGTCTAAAATGACTGGTTGTAAACACATCTGTGACTTAGCCAAAATATTAGACGATGTGGGTGTGAGATGAATAGCCGGTGACTCGATTCAGTCTCAGTTGTTTCACTCTAAAATTTATGGCCTGTACCTTTAGCAATCTCCATGCAGACGACATTAATGTTTCTGTGATGGAAGAGAGGTGGACCTAGGGAGACCGACCTTTCACAAAGTTCCAATAATAATAGTTCAGATTAAGTCCGAGATTGAACTCGCAATAAACTTGACGGTCACCTGGTTGGACAATTCATTGTAAGGAAATTACAATACCTTGATGATAAACTAATCTGATAATTAAAAAAAATCTAAGAAACAAAGATAATTTAAACAGGACAATTTTAAATGACTCCGGACATTACAATCGATAAGACTGTTTTCACACGATCCCGCTTTTCATCCAGTTTCCTGGAAGCTGATAATTTTCTAAGTAATCCGAGGCAACATGGAAGCTGAATTGTGAGTGAAGCTATCCACACCAATCCCGCAACCTGCCTATATCTCTTCACTAGGAGGCACAGTTTAGTGTGAGAAGTTTACGAAAAAAGATGGATAGGAGACGTGCCACAATGGTAATTGAGATGTCATTTCATTTCTGATTTCAAAATCCGAAAAATTATAAATAATGCAATTTTTGATAAGGAGATAGATATTTTGATAGTAGATAGAGTCATCTATAAGTGTAAGTAGGTATGAAAAACCTACCTACTTTTTACTTTTTGACTTTTTGTGAGTCTGATTTGTATGTTAGGATTAATATCGTATAGGTATATATTCTCGGCCGTCTTCGCTCATGTTTGCGCGCAATTTTTACCTATTTTTCAGCATCTAAATTAAAAACGAAGATTGACGTTGATAGCTGAACATTTCTAGTTTCCAAATTCGTTTGATAAATTCGAATCGGACGACCTCCAGAGAGCATGTAGCCTAAATATGGCATCAAGAACTTTTGATTGCAATTACGCGAAAACTAATTATCGGACAGCGTTTTCACGTAGTAAGTAACTATCAAAATCGACTGTCTCGAAAAGGCACTACAAGTCAAAAAATGGTGACGAATTTTTGAAAAACCTCTATTTTTCCGGTTTTTGGGGTTTCTCTCTTAATAATGAACCGATCGGTTGTTTCAGCTCGTATTTTCTTCGTATTTGAATTCTCTTCAATTCGTCCGTTTACATTGCTCGATCAGTTTTTATTTTATAAGCAAAAATACACAAAAAGCGATTTTTTGCACTGAATGGTCCATAAAAAACAAATAAAATGGTAAACTCGGGCTGAAAACTGTGCAGTTAAGATCTGGGAGCTATTCCGCGTGTGATGGCACCGTCGGTATTCCGTTACTATTTTTGTCAATAAAAAAACTCTATTTGCTTGTTCTAATAACAGACTGGATGTTTGTAACCCGTTTCAATACTAAATTTCCTCAATAGCAGTGAATAAATTTACTTACTGTTTTGGAACAGCAGTAGGTAAATTATTTACAGGTGACTTTTTCGTTTGCAACTGGTAAATACGACTTAATGTATTAGAAACAGATGTGGTAGGTAAATGATCAAATAAAAGTTGAATCGCTCAAAAAAGCTATTAAATATGTGTAATTTTATTAATTAGTACAGCGAATGCATATAATGTGAACGACCTCACCTCCAGGTAAATAATTTACAGTTCCCGGTATTGCATATTATATTATTTATATTCCACGATCACGAATGGGTTCTGAATCGATTCAAAGGCGTTATGTTCGTGTAATTTATGGCACGAATCTTTGTGCGAAATGATTACATTAAGATGGAGATTGCAATCAGTGAGCCACCGTATTTATTTACCTTCAGTTAATAGCTCCAAGTGCCAATTAGTAGAACAAATTGGAAAGAACAAATACCGACACCGGCTTCTTTATTTATGACGCCCGGTAACTGGGAATGTAAATTGAAATCTTGTGACTGCATTTTACCGACAACCGAAATGATGTTTTCAGAGATATTACCATTCTCACAACTCCTGAAACTATGGTACACAATGGTCTATTAGAATGTCTCAACTTGTAGTTTGTTGTAGGTAGTTCATGTTAATGCATTGTAATTTTATGCGTGATAAAGATACGCTTTCCAAGCAACGCTGTTATGAAGAAGTCATCTTCCATTAAACTTATTACAAAAAGTGTGCATCTTACAATAGCTGAACCTTAATAAACATTGAATAACGACCTACCCTGAAAACTGCAGAATAATAATAGATTTCTCTCAGTTCAGTGAAATTTCTGTAAACATCCCCCTTATTTAACTAGGAATTTTAACAAGGTATTCAGGCCACACGTATTCACATTAACACCTATAGAAATCCCCCAACTAAGTCTTTACAAACTGTCGTATTTATACCGGTGTCGACCCGACTTCCTACGCCATTCTGACTTAGCACCTGGACCGGGTTAATCTGTGAACCTCGTGCTATTTCACGCTCTCGTTTCCCGTCTCCCTTAGGACTCCAAGAGAAGGTCCAAAAGTGATATATCCCTGCCGGCGAGAGAAAGATGCTTATAGATGACGTGTGGAATGTCGGAGTAGGTAAAGTTTACAGGATGATATTGTTCTATTTTCTTTGATAATAGTTGGACACGGCCTGGCATAATGCGGTGTGCTAAGTCTCATCTCGGATGCATTCTCACTGTTTTAGACCCGGATCAGCATGGGAGATGATAATTGTTGATAACGTGATTATGTTATTTTATAGAGTTCTGGATCTGGAGGAATTTCTTAAGCATTTGGAATTCATTTAAGATTAAGGCACACGCTTCTAACTTTTGCATAACGATAGTCAAATTTTCTTTTTCTTATGGTCACCATATTTTTTGTTTCATATATTTCGGTAGATATTATAAACATCAAAAAATACGAATTTTTGTTTTTGCCGAATCTTTTAAACGAGGGAAAATTTTAGAACTCTGAAAGCAGAATTTTAGTGACCTCTAAATGCGCAACTTTTTATAATTTAACCAAATTCTATAATTTTTTTGTTAACCAACTTCGTTACCGATTCCGAGATAACAATAGTGGTATCACCAATTACAGACACTCTGTATAATTGAATTTTTATTTGAATTTTTCCTTATAGGTACATATGTATATTCAGAAGAAACTGGTACAATTACCAGCAAGAAATGGATATGATTTGTAAAATTATGTCTTTATGGCCAGTAAAAGGTTATGACAAACTACAGGCAACAAAACAGAAGTGGCCAGGCATCACAAAAACTGCCATATCCTCAAGCTGATCCTGTATTGTTATTGTCTTTATGTATCTCTTTATAGACAAAGGTATTACGAGTATTAAATTACATTGCTAAAATCTTGCTGAAAAACTTAACAGGAACTTTTATGCTCGGGTCTTACTCAGCTAAAAACATAAAACTCTTGCGGCTATTTTTCCCATTATAAAAGTTGACTGAATCGCTGAAACTTTCTTAATGGAACTTTGCTGAAGAGAAGAGACACGCTATTATGTTACCTTATGCGGAATATGAGACAGCTAAAAAGCTCACCGAATGGATTCTTAAAAAATCATATTATGTAGGTACCTATTCACATTTCACTAAAAAAATGTTAATTTTTTTTTTGTTAATTTTGTTAATTAAACAAAAAAATAAATGGCATTCAAGCAACTATACTTCTGATTTTTATTTTCAGAAATCTACACTAATCTGCTCTTATAATTAAAATATGAAAATATTTAAGTTATACAGTGTGTCTGCTTAAGTTGGAACCATATGGAAAACTTTTTTATTGTTGGTTTTGTTAAAAAATGTATTCTTTATAAAAAGTTGTGCATGGTCCAAAACTTACAATGCAACCATCAGATATCGATTTTTTTAAGCCGTATACGAGGTTTGTCAAAAAATATCAATTTAACGCAAGAGTAAAGTACCTATATTTTCGACAATATCAAAAATTGTTATTCAAAAAAGTTGATCAGAATTACAAATAACATTCAAATATGCAATAAAATGCAGTTGCTTAACCAATAAAAAACAGCATAAAAGCTAAACCGCTGCTGATAAACCCTATTTCTTTGATCACACAAATATTTGATGAATTGCATATTTGAATGTCATTTGCAGTGCTGATCAACTTTTTTAAATAACAATTTTTGATATTGTCAAAAATAAAGGTACTTTACTCTTGCATTAAATTTTTATTTTTTGACACACCTCGTATACGGCTTTTGAAAAAAAATCGATATCTGATGGCTGCATTATAAGTTTTGGACCATGCACAACTTTTTATAAAGAATACATTTTTTCACAAAACCAACAATAAAAAAGTTTTCCATATGGTTCCAACTTAAGCAGACACACTGCGTATAAAGTGACAAAGGTTTGCACAAAATTCACAACCTTGTTTGGCGAATTTATTTTTTGTTAATTCAAAAACAGGTCGATTTTTTCACCCTTTTTTGAGCTCGAGCTCATCTTAATTGTCTTAAATATACATTGGCAAAAAAACAATTTCAGAAAGGCAGCAAGGAAAAAATTTATGTTTCGAGAAAAGTTTTTTCTTGCATGCCGCTTCTCTGAAATTGCTTTTTTTTGTAATGACATAGGTATAGAGTACCTTGATATAAAAAAAATTTGACAACAATTTTTTTGGATCTGTTAACCGTTCACATTATAGAGAATGTTTTGTGACAAACACATGTTAGTTTAAAATGTAAATAATCTTTTGATTAGAAATTAAAATAATCTCTCTAACAACAGGGTTCTTCTTAGACTACCTACCCATTTTGATATTCGATTGAAATCTATTTAAATCTAGCTAATTTTTTTTGTGGATCAAGATCCGTGGACATTTAGGTACATGGATAAATTACATTTTATCAAGTAGGTGCCTGTCTGTCTCAAAGCAGTGGATAACTGACTAGAGGCGTAAAGTTGGATTTCTACTTTGGAAAACTTTTTACTGAACATTTGTGAGGATGCTAGAAATAATATATAAAAGCTTATCAACCGAAAAGCCGTAGCTTAATTACTTATTCAACATATTCATATTAGAAGTTAAATATTCAATTTTTGTTGATGGAATATCTAAAAAAAAAAAAAAATCCATTTTCAAGAGAAAAGTAATTGACATTCAAAACGATAGGTAATTTTACATAAAACATGTAAATAAAGTTTTTTTTCTAAAATGAAAACTGTAAACTACAGAATTTTTTTCTAATAACCGAAAATCGTCGGAAACAGGACAACGCTTCAGAGGCATGTGGCCACTAGCGCTAAATTCTTTTGAACTAGTTTATCAACGTGAACTTGCAGCTAACCCAGATATGTCTTAAAATGTAAAAAAAATCACAAGAATATCTACGACGTTTTCAAAGAAGAATTTTTAACAAAATCAAGTAAATATCTGCCGTTTTTTATGTTCTATTTCTAAGCGAATTCAAAGCTGTAAATTTTCTAATCGGGAAATTGTGTTCGAGTAAATCGGCAATATTAATTTATCGACTATCCATCTGTCAGAAATCGTCTGATCAAGAAATTATCTAACGTTAACACCAAAATGAGGAGGAACTCAATATTTTTGGAACCATACCTATATTATTCTTATTTTCATCATTCTAGAAAGCACATGTTGGAATGAGTTCTTCATGTTGAAACTTGAAAACCGCCATCCGCATTGTGCCGGTTTTGAAGCCTAATTTTGAAACGAACTATTTAACCCCTAGAGGGGAAAAATAGTCGCTGAGAGCATGAGACAAGAAAAAACAAGGGTCGTAGGTTGAGTCGCTAGTCCAAGAGGGTCAACAATAACAAGCAGGTCAGCAGAACAACAGGTACTCTTTATTAAAATAAATCACAGTTATTATCACAAAATATTAACTTGAGCACGGTTAACAACAATAAGGAACAAGAGCGTGTAGAATCTGAATGAACTGATCGGTTAAAACTTGGTAGGCAAAGGCACTTAGCTTCGTAGGGTCTTCGGAGCGAGGGTGAAAGTTTAGCTGGTGGTAAACTTGGTTTCAGGTACAACCCATGTGCTGCCTTCTTGTTAGAAGAAGAACCTTGCTTCCAGGAAAGAGTTGGTTCCGGGAGTAACAGTTGCCAACCAGGGAAAAAGCAAGCCAAAAACGTGAGGGATGGTTATAATAATTTAAGTGAAAGTTCACAACGCCATTTCGCTAAAAATTCCCTGTGTTTGCGGAAACGGCCTTCCTCTAGCGAATTCCAGGAGAGAAAAGAAGGTGAAAACGCGTTCACCTGCGTTCCGGGTTGGAACTCGACCATCGATGTTACGAAACTCGAGGCCGCCAGCCGGCCGTGTTTACGTCGCACTAAAACCCACCATCACTCACTCACTGCGCGCGCCCGCCGTTGTCTCTGTGTCGCTGGCATTTAGCCGGTACGTACAGGATGTACGTTACAAGGTAGCCAACGAATTCATTTTTCAATAATTAGTTATACTAACCCTAATAAGACCTGCAAACAGAGAGTGTCATCGACTTTTTATTAATTATCAATTATCAATTTTTATACAATAATTCTCTTTGACCCCTTAAAGAGGAATCCTGAAATCCTGACCTACTCTAATCAACTGTATATGAAAATTTATAATTTTCCGTCATTGAATTCTGTCGTAATGTAAAGTTATGAACATGCCGCAGCTCGCGACAAAGACTATTAAGTTAAAACATAGTAATTATTGTCTTTTATAGAATCTTAATAATCAATTTATTATAGTTATTAATACGCCAGAAACTTACCAGCCAGGTTTCTTAATTTTTTAGTTAAAGCTACCTGCAAGTAACCGCAATTTTACGTAATTAAGTCGTGTAACAACTCGTTTTCGGTCCAAATGTATCTGTTCTCACAGCATCGTTTTATTCAGGAATGTATCAAAATGACCGCAAATTACTAAATTTATGTGCTTGCGGAAGGTAGATTAGTGCCTGATGAATTGCATGAAGTTCGGCAACGGGGATTATACATTTTCCTGGTTGTTGAAAAGCATCAAACTTTTTAACGGTTGCAATAAAAGTTTTCCAATCATAATAGCCGGCCACGAAAACATTTTGCGTGTCTGTAATTATTAAATTTGTGAATATGGACGGAACATTAAATTTCCAGAGGATTAGGGTTAATTTTGATATTGATTGCATATAGTACAACTGACAATAATTATTGAGAATCCTCCAGACCAAGAATACAATGATCTTCTTCACTCTTTATCTGGTATTTAGCTTATAAAAAGCTATTTATATCATCATAAATTTTCTTTTACTTTGCCTTCAAAATTTGATGAAGTAGATGAACTGGGTAATCATCAAGTAGTGATTTTCAAGAAAAGGTTAATAAAAGTACGCATAAATTAATGAACTCTGAGATTTTTACAACAGGCTTCATGAAGCTTCATGAAAACTTCATGAAGTGCCTAAAAGAATGTTATTTCGAAACTAAAATTAGAAAAAATGGCAACTTTATGAATCGATTCAACAAAAAATATTGTAATTAGTTTATTTATTCATCACTAAATGCATCAGTTACTCAAATTGATGTTAAAATAAAGGATACTTCTTTATAAACTGGGAATTAATTGAAATGCTTTCCTATAAAATCAGAAAAGATCAGAAAAGAAGAGCTTTTTGTGATACCTACAAGTTGCAAATAGAAGCGTTAAGCACGGATAAATATTGTCAAGTAGGCAAATTAGTAGATCGTGGATATGATATTTGATTCTTTAAAAAGAATTTCGACATGAACGATACATCGTAGCCCCACAGAAATTAACAACAGAACTGGAAAGCTCACGCTTTAATCGAACCAGAAAGTCAGAGAGTGGCATGGCGTTTTAGTCTAACACATGTTGCCATAATGCCGGGTCATGGTAAATATATAAAAAACGACCATTATATGGGTTTATTATTGCTCATATGCGTTAGACAAACATAGACTGTCCCACCTGAGCATCGTGCCCTTTCTAACCAGGCTGATCACTTTTATAGCTGTCAGCGCTGGAGATTTCTTTCCAGTTCTACTGTTCACCATCGTCATTACACGACCTGTTATTGTCAATGGGACGACTAGTTAGCTATATTATGAAAATGTAATTATTAGTAACGGGGAAAACATAAAAGTAACGATAGTTATTAACAACTAAGTTATAATTCTAAAAAATAGATTCTTTCTAGACTACATTTTTCAAGGTATAGCTGCACAGTTGAAGACGAACTTTATAGGTACGAACTTTCTTAAGTGTCGACATACATTTGACAGACCCAGTGGCACCAGTTATGTAATGGTATGGGTGTTTGTCTGGTATCAAAGCAAACATCAGGTTCAACCACTTTAGTAGAAGTGAGGTAAATTTCGTCTAGTACCTATCACATGTTTCGGAAGCCATCTGAAGATAGATGTCAGTTTTCATAGATGTTGAGGAGGTACTTTGCCATCTTATATTTTGGCTTGCTCAATTTAAAAAATTGGCAAAATGTAATGATGTATATGTATATTTTGTGGGGATCAAGGCATCAGTGTCGTAGCAAGTATTAGGTATATGTATCAGTAAATGTGTCAATTTGCCAAGTTTACACAATTCTTATTGGTAATTTAAATATTCTTTTCTCGTTAATTATAAGTTATAACCTACAAAGTCCATGACGAAAACAGAAAAGTCTCTATCTACCATCCTCTAGCTATGAAACTACATTAATTAATAATTCGAGTTTTATTGAAGCTTATTTAAGAAAGTTAGCGCTTTCATCATTTCTAAATATTTCATACCTAACTCTTTAAGTTGTTTATAGTCTCAAGTCTCAACACAGAAATGCCTCGCGTTTTAGAGTGACTTACGTCTTCCCTAATAACTGATATAGCCGACCTTGTTGTTTCAAATTCCCTTGTTGATTTATTAAACTGCTAACCAAGTATTGGAAGACATTTTAAATTAACGTAGTGAAACTTTACTCAACAGAAAGTTTGTTAATTACCTCAGTACAATGATTAAGTACGGCAACAGGCTGTGAAAATATTTTGATATTAATTTTCCCCAGGAATTCAAAATGTTTCGTTGTCTTCGTTGCGGCTGAATCAGCCTAAACAAAAAAGAGTCATCACTGTGGGATGAAATTAATCAATTATTGTATCTAGAGAAAATGCATCGGGATCTCGGTTATCTTAAGCGAAAGCCGATTAAATTGGGACAAAGTTGCGTATTTTTGTGTTAAATTGTAATGTGAAAAAATCAGGATATCTTTCTTCGTTGCTAAAATCTGCTGAAAAAACTGATTTTTTTTTTAATTTCTTATTTAAGCCATTATCGTTTTTACGATTGAACTAAATAATGTTTTTTAATGGCAACATAAGTCGTTAAGAGCTTTTAAAGCCGGCCAGATCCTATAGAAATAGTCAGCTTATATTTTTGTTGTCGCCGTCATATTGTTTTTCATGTAATTCGGTAGATATTAAAAAAAGACTACCAAACATCTATAAAATTAAAAAAAAATACAAAACTTTTTTTTTTCGGAATACCTTAGGAGTTATTTTCATAGAATGACATCATACCTATTGCTTGCCTTATAGTTTTTCAGAAAATTGTTTTTGCCAACGACGTCATTCGGTGAAAATAAATTCCTTTTTTCGAAAAAAAAAAGATATTTCGTGTTTAATTTGATATATTTTTGGTTAGGTTGGTTTGGTGAAAAAACAATTTGGCGGCCATAAGAAAAAAAAGTGACTATAAAAACCTTAGGATCTACTCAGTTTTGAAAATTCTTGAAATGTAAGATGAATATCAATGAAATGTCAATAATATAAAAGATACCTGTGACTAAACTAAAAAAAAAAGATTTTTCAATTTTTTCATCATATTTCAACAATGACTAAAGCTTTTTTAACATACATTTTCTCTAAAAACTGGCACTCTGTGTAGGGTGTCTGCAAAGATCTCGGGAAGTGATTCTACTCGAACACTTATTGCTGTAAGTTTTAAAATTATTATTATAGAAAACTCAAAATTGACGTAGATACAGGCTCTTGAAAGTTTGTTTTCGATAATTTTTTGTATGACCTGTTTTGTCAGCACCTAAATCGATCTTTCTAAAATTTCTAACGTAGTATATAGAAACATAAAATCTTACTAAAAATATAGATTTTCTCACCATTTTTCTTTGTAAAGAAAAATCAAAAAACTCACTTTTATTTACATGAACTCTTATGTAACAATTTCATTAATAATAATGTTTACTGTATGGGCACAACTGGAAAGTCATTTGTTTTTACCTCTGCCGTAAAGTTTAAAAAATATAAAAGTGATAACATATTATACTTGCAATTCCGTATGATATGTTCCACTTTCGTCGTTATGATCCTGTACGTTATATAGGTATCTAAAAAAAAGGTGTAACCTTTCCGTTAAAAACCAGGCAGAAGGCGACATACATACATTTATATCTGCTGGAGATGTATGAAGTTAGATGGAGTTGGTTTACATGCGAATTTGTATACTTGACTTTCATGAGCTTGAGGGTCCAAGTAGCTTCACAATTTCATTCAATGAAAGTGGAATTCGGCCTCCTGGGTGACTTGTGGAGATAACTGGGAGGTCGTGTCATTAAATATAACCAATATCCCGAATGAATAAAACATGGGAAGTAGCCGGAATATTGGCATACATATTTGATTGATTGCCGTATTGTTGGACACCTACCAGTTTATTATTTAATTAGAATAATTTACATTTTAATGTGTAGGTATGTGAATATTGGTGCTAATTTATGGGCAGAGAGTATGTTGTAGTTGTAATGTAAAAATATCCGGCACGAAATCCATGAAACTATAATTTCGTATATGAAACTTCCGGTACCCAATCAATTTTTCTTTTTTTACTACTTATCGCTTTTTTTTTAATTACGTCATGCTTGTCTTTATATCCAGTATGGTTTTTGCTTATTACGTCATTCGGTGAAAATAATATCTTTAAAAAAACGTTTTTTTGCTTTTATAGATTTATGGTTAAATCGATTTTTTTTATACCGAACGACATGAAAAACAATTTAACGGCCATTAAGAAAATCTTACGTTGACTATGAATATACCGTTAGTATTTTCATAGTATTTTAGACAATTTTATGAGCTTTTTTCTATTATAAGTAAGTTTTTCCCTACAACGCACCGTTTCTGATAGGTATAACCGTAAACTCACAAAAGTGGGATGTTTGAGATAAAACATGAGGTAAAATGATTTTTTCGAAAACATCTACTTTTGTGGAGCGTGTAACTCAACAACGATTGATGGGAATTCGAAAATCACGTATAGAATAAAAGTTGTAGATAATTTTACGGGCTTTTATTTATAATTGGAAAATGTTTCCCTAAGACGTATGTTTTTGATATAACCCCGGAAATCCCAAAAGTGGGACCTATTCCCCCCTCCCCACCCCCGGCTCAACACCTAGACGTCAGGACTTTTGGTATGTTAACAACACCCTAACCACCCTGAACAAGTTTCTGAAGGAATCGCTTAGGTACTTATGCTCAAGCACTCTAAACCTCTTTTTGGGTCATTCGTTGCCTCGACTACTACTAGCCAAAACAATAAATCACGATTTTTCAAAATTTTCGGGATATTTCAGCGACGATTGAAGTTTGTCTGAATTTTGTTTCAGATTACTAATACGTATAACAATGTGCAACTTCTCTTTCTAACTTCATCGACCATGTATCAATGCAAGTTCTCGAGATCCCAATGATGAGAGAAAGAGAGAGAAAAAAAGCTCTGTGTATATTGTATATGCCGTAAATTTCAATAAATTCTTGTGATAGTAAATGTTGTTGCGTTTAAAGACTTTCTACACTAACAAGAAAACTCGGGAGATAAGAAGTTCATTTTATTGGGACATAAAATTTTATTAGCTCTTATTAATTTAAGTGCATATTGAATTAAATTAACAAATTGAATTGCATAAATGTCACCGATGGTTTCTTCTACAAATAAATTTTATTGATTGTCAGACATAATATAGAAGTAACAAAATTTGATAGACAGATTATACTCTAGGAACATTAATTTTTTTTATTAAATTGTTTTCTTAGATAAGGACATTCTTAACAAATCAATAACTTTCTTATATCCACTTGCAGAATTTTATATCTTCATTGAAACATTTATTACGCCTTGTTTTTTTCTAGATTTTATAACTCCAGCAGTATAGGGAAAACGATATGAATTTTCCTATAAAGTGATGACTCACTGTATCCTTCCGAATTTATATTTTAGGACGTCCAATTTAGAATTTTTACACTGTGATGTCAGTGGGAAAAACCTAGTATTTTTCATGTAAAATTTCTACGAATTTAAAAAAAAATAAAATTGGGAACTTGATTGCAAGATGAGATATGAAACTGTTATGAAACTGAATGACAAACTTTAAGGGTGGGGGGTCTATAAATGTCATCACTGCAAACTGACAAAATTAAAAAATAACCTCATTTTTGTCAAGATAATTAAAATACCTTTAAAAGGAAATGAGGTGTCGCATGATCATTGACCATCCGTCATTTAAAATTTTGGAGTTGCCGGGACTGCATTTGGCACATCCGTTTTATAAAATTCTTGGGATTAAATTTACTTTTTGCACCAAAGTTTTCTTCTTCCGCTCAAAACTATTTAAAATGTCCCACTTCAAATCCTATACCCCCCTCCCCCCTACCCCGACTATATAAATGTCCCTCTTTAGTAGCCGAAATTTAGTAGCCATGTTTATTGCATTTATAGAATATTCCATACAGTAGGTGACAGTTTTGTATTGATAGAAGTAATATGGAACTTCATTTTCCGATCACTCTCCTTTTCTTGTGATCTGGTTGTATACCTACAGGTACACGAGGATTCGTGTTGAAAACGACTCTACACAATCATTAGATGGTCGAGGAAGATACCGCAGGGTAGAGCATAAGTGTTAATACCTTCCTGAATAATTTATGTATGTGTGCAGGAACTTTGTTGCATGCCTACAGTCCTCTTATAGACAGGAAAACTAGGCCTTGTTATGTGATAGGTCTCCTGGTCTAGGATGATGTAGGCCAGAAACACTAGAAGTAGTGAAGTTCTAAACCAATAATCAAGGAATTTAGGTGAACCAGTTTGTATTTAGAGAAAATTTGGTGACATGAATTGCTCGAAGCTATGCCAATTTACTAAAATATGTATTTTAAGAAAATACGCACGCGTTATTATTTTGAAAACGGACATTATACAGGATGCGTAAAAAGTACTTCACCAAGTGAGACTACGCAGAAACATTTTGACATTTAGATTTTACATATGGTGGGGTTAAATTATACACCAAATAGTTTGATGTTTCATTGGCTTTGTGGCATATTTGTCAGAGGCCGCCTGATCACTGATTGGATGATAATAACGAATAATAGAATGATTACTTAGGGTTACTTGGAACTATTACAGAATCAAAATCTATCAAAATCAAATATAAATAAATCCCCAAGCCTTACACCAAAATGTCTGGTATCTGCAAAACGGTGCTCCACTCCATTTCAACTGAAAAGATGTCAACTGTTATTTTTAAACTGTCATTCGGGAAAGTAGTTGTCAACCCCCCACCTTGTCACTCCTTAGGGGTAGCAACCCCCCCTTCGAAAAGTCCGAAAAAGTACCCCCTGCGATACCTTGATTGATAGATTTTTTTATAAGTACAGAACACAACAAAAGCAAAATTGTTTAAATCTAATGACAAAAAATGACGAAGATAATTATCAAAATGTGTAAGAATTAGGAATTGAGAAAGCGTAAAGAAATTTAAGCACTAAAGTTTACAAATTTAATTTCGTGAAATGAACAGTGCAAAAGTTTTGTCAAAAACAGAACGCACTCAGACAACAATTTTAACATTTAATTTAAATCAAAAATTTTCTGCTGCGGTTTTTTTTTTAAGAATGGTTTCAGTTTCTTTACGCTTCCTCAATTCCTAATTCTTACACATTTTGGTAGTTATCTTCGTCATTTGTCATTCGATTTAAACAATTTGGCTTTTGTTGTGTTCTGTATAAAAAAATCTATCGATCGAGTTGTCGCAGGAGGTACTTTACCATTTGACTTTTCGAAGGTGGGGTTGCTACCCCTAAGGAGTGACAAGGTGGGGGGGGGGTTGACAACTACTTTCCCGAATAACGGTTTACAAATAACAGTTGACATGTTTTTGAATTTTTTCTATTTTTTTTACAACAACTGCACTGTGTATACACGCCGGATGTGGTTCTCGAAAAGTTCTAATGGTGTTGTAGTATAGCTCTAGACACAGTCATGCTCTTTTTCGAACATGCGTGGAAAAATTCTGGCATTCTGTATTCTGAAATTCCAATATTTGGAGCTGTTTCCTTTGTATACTGATGCCATAAACTGCGATTTTCACTTGTTTATAACTCAAAAACTTCTTAATTCAAACACCAACCATGAAAGCGAATCTTATGTGTTCTTCTCAGACAATCTAAAAATGCAATAACATAGGAGCACCCCAATTAAAAAAACATAACTCTGGTATGTTTCATATTTTCGGGACACTCTGTACATTATGAATATAATTTTTAAATGTCCCTTTAACAGGTATGTATCGTTTCCAAAAACAAAATTTTCGTAAAATCAAGGGACATATTATCCATTATCGTATACTGTAAATAACCCTAGCTGTAATACCTAGTATGTTGTGAAACAAGTGCACAAAGTAGCATAGTTCCCACTAGTGTGAAAATGTTGTGGTACGAGACGAAGTAGAGTACTGTATTTGACACGATTGAAAAATTTCTTTTGTGCACATGTTTCACACTATACTTTTCCTACGAGCAAGACAAGATAATTTTTTATTCAATTAAACTTTAAATACCTACTGTTTCAAAAGCGACTGTTTTACCCATCACTATTGTTGTCATCGAATGTTAACTATTTTAAAAATCTTACATAGTGTTTACTCTGTGGTTAGAACTATTGATCGCTACTTTTTATACGTCAATCTCTCTGTCATAACTGCAAAACTGTACGATAACGAACGAATAAACGTGAGAAACCTTAGTTTACCTACGAATAACTATGCGCAAATTCGTACTTTGTATAGTGGTCGTAGGAAACAATCTTTTCCTTACTAGGTTTTGTTTAACTAATTCAGCAAATTATACGATACTTATGTAAAGTAAGCCATGATTAGACACATGCTAAGAAGAACGTGAAAGGTAATTAATTAGTAAACTACCTAACTGTAATTAATTGTAAGCACGGTGTAAGCGTGATCGTAAGGTAAATGATATATCCTCACTTATCTACATAATATTATGAAAATAAGGAACTCTATAATGCTGGTTATGATGAGCAGTGACCTTGGCTTATGCAGACCATTAATCATGTAGGTACTTTTTAAACGGGAGGCAGTAAATAATTATGTTTGATGTGATTCTAGCAGGAATTATCTTGGTTTATTACTTCGCTTCACACATTGATGAGCTCTCCCCTCTCCTCCGCCTCCTGCCCAAGTGCTATCACGATTGAGGTTAGCGACTATTATTATAGCCAATTTCTCTCGATCCTGGGGAAGTTGAATCAAGGAAATTTGTTTGGGCCAATCCTTGAATGCTCCTTAGCCAAGATTTTTTTCTATACCGCACGGCAGTAGTTTATAAATTCTTCAATAAAATAAATGTCAATAAGATCTTTTTAGGTGAATTAATAATGCTCACAGATGTTCCTAATATACATAGAAACGCGTGTATTCCTTTCTAACATAACATCTATGCATACTTACTACTAAAACTAAATCATTATTTTTTTTTTCATTGACTGGTTATATGCATTTATGAATTACCTATTATTATTTAATAGAAAGCTCAAATGTTTAAATTACTATCTTCTAGTAATTCCTGTAACGGTTAAGCAATCATGAAATTACGCATATTATGAATATATACCTTCTATGTACCTGCAATCAATAATATTTTATGTGATTTCTACATTCAACTTTGAACTATAAAGACTCTCGAAGAACAGAGAACAGCACGAAGAATCATTTACATACTTATCTTAGTATTTACATTCGAGCGTTACCAGATTTTCCACCATATAATACGCCTTTTTTGGTGCCGAATGGTCCCTGTTCTTTCATTTGTCGCTGTACCTTCCTTGTCAAGCTGTCAATCCAAACACTTTATTCAATGGTTTTAAAGAAATTCTTTCTACCTTTACGTAACTTTTTCTGTTGTACCTAATAGAAGGCAATAGTTTGTTTATATTTTTGAATTTAAAATAAATGGAAATGTATAACCGCGTACACTGATCTTCCAGTATTGTGTATTTTGTAAAAATGTTAAAAGCAAAGCTTGCTTCACTACTTCAGCCTCATGTACCTACTCACAACAATGCATCAATCGCCAATAACCAGCAACTGTTGACGCGACTTTGAAATGCGAATAGAAAAAGCTTGGTTTTAGGTAGGTACAGTAAAAAATATCAAAATTCATTAGTGACAATAATTATTCTTAGATACCTACTGCATACTGAGAAATAGTAGCTAGTAAAATGAAACGTAAACTTCTATGACCTTCTTCAGAATTACATACTGCAATATATGTATACAAGCTGGCCCAACGAAAACTTGACATGGAGATTTTCGATGAAAATTGCATGGCGTGACCGGCACCCTACCATTAGAATAAGAAAGGAGTTTAAGTCATATGTCATTAGAAAACTTTCTCTGTTTCAATTTAAATGTATCATTTCAGAAAATAGATTTAAATAAACCCTTTAGGTTTCCGAAATAATAAAAGTAAATTTATGAAAACGGCTCATTTCAATTCAAAAACATGCATACCTATCACTATCTAGAGAATCAAAAGAGGCACGGAGAATCTTACACCGTGATGTTTAAAACTTTAAACACAGCTCAGGGGTGGATGCCAATGCAATATTAACTTGCTTGCTTGTCTGTTTGTATCTGTTCGTTACAAATTCTGCAAAAGCGTCAATTCGAGAGCATAATAAAATTGGGAAAAATTATACAAATTTTCTTTTTACTGCTCCTATTTCACCGTTATTAGGTATACTGTCTTCTTCGTCCTTCAAGAGAGATGCAGATCTTGGTCAGGCCAAGATTGTTGTTTCAATTGTTTACAGTGGGAGGGGTGGGGGGCAAGTTCAGGTCCTCGCCCTGTTTTTTTTAGGTATGTGGTATCTCTGCTTGGTCAATTTAGTAATTATTATAAGTGAAAAAATTACCTCAAGTAAAATAAGCTTTTTTAACGTTGTTCTAACAGTTTTGTGTATTATAAGTAGGAACTGGGAAATTGAGCCATAAATAAAAAAAGTCTTTATTCTTCACTTACTTTTTTTTTTTGATGATTTTCAGAATAAGAGATTTTTCTTAAATCTCAACTAATCAGAACATCACAAGCAGTGATTTTATTTCAGATAATAAAAACGGACTTGAAGAATGTATTTCACGATAGTATCAAGTATTTTTAGATATTTCATATGCTGAAGAAGCTGTTTCTTGGACCTCATTCCGATTACCACTACCACGACTGACGCCTTAGGTTCCTGACCTTACCACCGTAACAGCTCTTATCATCTTGCGTTGCCTCTGGTCTCCGTATCGCCACTGCAATTAATTGGGGGTAATTCTCTGTATCTCTCCACTCAGCCTACGCAACCTGGAATTATTATAATATTATGTATCTCGGGGTATTATACCCATGCTCGTTTACTGTCTCACCTCGTAATGGCTGCTTTGTGCCGCGCCAAGATTGATGCTGATAGCACTACATGAAATTAATATCACTTTCAGTTGCGTTTCTCACAGATACTGCTGAGATTCTGTAATAGGATGTCTTCGTATGATGGAGTAAAACGTAAAATGGGTGTGTTATCGTTATAGGTATGTATATGAATGGCAAAGCGAATAAAATAAAATTTTATTGTTCGATATCAAAATTAAAATGTGTTCATTATGATAATATTCGATTGCTGAAATACATAGTCACACAATGTAAGATTGTATTAATTAAGTATTCGTCTTAGTGCTATTTTGTTTCCCTAATTTTTTGCTTATCCGTGATATTTGATTTTAATTTTCTAAGCTCATTGCTCATGTGTCACTTTTTACTATGATGACTTGGCTTTTTTTTCAATAGTAAAGAGTCGACAATAACAATCTATGGACTGGCGGTTGGCTATGCAAGAGTGAGACGGATAATAAAGAAAGGTCTTCTACAAATCATTTTATTTATTTGACAGTTGTTCGGAATTTCATCTGAAAAATAAATTAGGGTTATGATTTTGTTCCTCAGCTGACAAGCGTCTCGCAACACTGACTTCTTTGCATCTAAAAACGAATTATGTAGGTATAGACTCATTATACGAGTTAGCCCAGTAATTAGGTACTTTCAACTAAGAAAAATTCCGTTGCCGATCTTGATACCTGGTAGGGGAGGTCACTGGCCACTGGAAGTCTAAATTCAAAATTTATGTATCAAATACGTGAAATTAAAATTTTGCCGAGGCGCCACCCGAGATAGAAAATCATTCAAAAGCACCATAATTTCGTGCTCGAGATGTGATCACTGTGCCATTTTTCATTCGGATATTGATGAAAAAATGTTCACATTTTTTGAATGCGTCTAAAAAATAGGTAGGTACATTAGATTGTTTGGAAGGTTTACATTTTCGCTAAATTTCGAACTGTTTTCACGAATCAGATGGCTGTTTTTTTTCTGTTTGTTTGTTTGGCCTGTTTATAATTTTCCACAATTATTATGGAAGATTTTTTTTGCCTGTGTAATCATCTGAGAGTTTTTTGTCTCAGTTTTCCAACAAAATCTCGTAATATCTAGGTACGATGTTAATAATTTTGTTAAGATATGTAGTTCTTTTAGTGGGGACGGGACATCTATAAAGTTGTTTATTTTTATTTTTTATCTACCTGAATTTCACCTTGACCAGTTACTAAACATATTCGCAGTATTAAATCCACAAAAATGTTAAAAATATAACAGGAGAATATGATATTTATATAAGATACACGTATGCTAAAGTCGCTTACTCATTACCAGTGGGTACGCTGTGGCACGGACACTGAGTTCACCTTAAATTTGCACGATCGAACTTCTCAGTTACTCAAGCGTCCGCTAGATGTCCCTAGACAACAAAAGTCACTAAGTTTCCGACAACTATTTTTCATGACTTCAACTGCTTCGTTTAAGAACCTCATCCGTTAGCTATCGGATCCTTTAGACACCCAGTCGAAATCTCCCTTCCACTTTGTAGCGCAGGTTTGGTGCAAAAGGCACGAGATATTATCAATGATTCCCGACGGCAGGCTCTGCAGGCGAGCTCATACTTATTCAATTCAACGTGGTCAGCACTGTCAGCAGGCAGGCGTCATTCGAATGGTCACAGCATATACACGCTCGTGTCTGCCGTCATTTTCGGCGGGGATGGTCTTTTACATCCATACCCCGGGCGCTCCCTTTAGCACAGAATAGAAGTCTATTCTGTGCCTTTAGTCCCTTTCCCTTTCCCTTTCCCTTACCTTACCCTTACCAATTTTCTACGTGCTGCCTGAATTTTTGCGCTATGAGTGGATTGGCGGTGGCTGATGAAAGTGTCTTTAGCATTAAATTAAACAAAAAATCACCCTTCTTCCTCTTCCCTCTTCCTCAACACCTCAACTTGTTTTTCACCATTTTTTCTTAAAAAACAAGATTGTCATGTTTATATTTATTTATAAATCTTCCTCTTCCTCAACACCTCAACTTGTTTTTCACCATTTTTTCTTAAAAAACAAGATTTTATTTATTTATAAATTGTATGAAACAAAATGCCAGTTTTTAAGTAAGGCAACGAAAATCAGGATAGAAAAGAGGAATTTACTATTTATCTTTATACCGTGTGTCCCCGGATAGGTGAAACGACTCTAAAGACAAAAAGTTTTTGATTTTCATTTTTTGGCGTTCAGCTCTGCTTGGTTAAAGAGTAATTTCTAACAAAATTTTAGTTTTGAAAAATCAAGTATAGTATGCCTTGGAAATTTCCAAAAAACGTTTTTTTTTGTGAAGTAAAGTGCCTTTTATGTGGCAAATAAAAAAAATGTTATTTGAAAAAGTTGTTAAGATTCAACATTTAGGTCCGTATACCAAATTTCAAAATCATAGGCCAACTTTGATCTTTTACATTTATGTACTTTTATGTTTTATTTCACAAATCAAAAAATTTCATTTGTAACAAAAACTGATATTGATTGACAGATTGCTATTATTGCTATAAATACAATTTGGTTTTTCCGTGGCAGTCTTTGTAGAAAATGAAATTCTTTGATTTGTGAAATAAAACATAAAAATAAATGAAAAAAATAAAAGTTGACCCATGATTTTGAATGGTATAGGGACCTGCATGTTGATTCTGAAAATGTTGATTCTTTTTCAAATAACATTTTGTCGTATTTGCCACATAAAAGGCACTTTACTCAACAGAAAAACCGGTTTCTTGGAAATTTCCAAGGCATGCTTGATTTTTCAAAACTAATATTTTGTTAGAAATTACTCTTTAGTCAAGCAGGGCTGAACCCCAAAAACTTTTAAATTAGAATAAAAAAATTTTGTCTTTTATAAGAGTCGTTTCACCTATCCGGGGACACACGGTATACAGGTGATATAAATTTAGTCATTCAAAATTCAGTGCAAATATTTTAAGGACGTACCAAAATTAAGAAAATTTTCTCATATAATGTATGTCCTAACTTGCTTTGTTTTCTAGATACAGGGTTGTAAAATTTTGAAAAAAAAATCGATTTTTTATTGTTCATTTTCCATTGTTGAAAGAAACGAAAAATGAAAAACAGCCACACAAAAAAACTAAACCGACTGTAAACACCAAAATATAAATAATGACAAATGTGTCATGGAGACGACACTGGAATTATAAATTCATGTTATTCCCATCAAAGGAAGGCCCTTATGACAACAAATAAGCCTATACAATTTTATTTAAATCGGCTGAGAGGTTTTTGAGAAATTGATAAAAATCTTTTTTTTTCAATATTTTACCTCCTGTATCTAGAAAACAAAGCAAGTTAGGACATACGATTATACCTATGAAAAAAACTTCTTATTTTTGGCTGGTAAATACGCCCTTAAAATCTTTGCACTGAATTTTGAATCACCTGTATAATAATACAGGGTGTGGCGCCTAAGACGCCTCGGTCTGTGTAGCCCAAATCGTGCACGATTAAAAAAATAAATAAATTGGGTCTTATACAGGGTCGTAGTGCCTACAACTTAAAATTACTTTGAACTATACAGCATGTCCTTGTTTATAACTTACAAACTTCTAAATTTAAACACCAACTGTAAAAGCCAACCTCATTTTTTCTTCTCTGACAATCTAAAAATGCAATAACATAGGAGCATTCCATTAAAAAAAAACATAACTTTGATATGTCACTAGCACATCCTATATGAGTATAGGACATGCTGTATAGTGCAAAATAATTTTAAGTTGTAGGCACTACGACCCTGTATAAGACCCAATTTAATTTTTTTTTTTTAATTGTGCAAGATTTGGGCTACACAGACCGAGGCGTCTTAAGTGCCACACCCTGTATACAACAGGGTTTAATGAATAAGCAACCAATATTATAAAGGGTCATTAGGGCCTAAAAATGGGCAGATTTCTGTGCTCGTTTTTGAAGCTCATATCGACATCAAATGACTTTTATTAACATTTTTGTAATTACTTTCATGTCAAGAATAGATAAATTCAAAAAATTCCACTTAGACTCGATACTTTCTTCAGAAATGGCCACCGAAATCTGCCCGTTAACTTAATGAGCCTTTATAACACCCGCTGTAAGTGTTACAAACTTAAAGGGCATGTAGGAAATGCAAAAATAGGCGATAAATTTCCTGTAGACATGGGTCGTTGGAGCTTTAGTTTTCGAGATACAGGGTGTTAAAGTTTTTCGAAAAATTTAATATTTTTCCAATATCTACAAACTGGCTGCTCAGAATAACTCGCATTTTTTGACAGCTATTTTACTAATGATTTACTAATGTACATGATTTGATACTCCCGCATTGAAAAATTATTTAATCCAGTGGCAGAGATCTTGGTGTGATGTTACATTCTTTATTAAACAATTTCTACGCCACTCGCTTTAATATCTCCGAAACCGTTCAAGATAGAAAAGCTAAATTTTGTGAATTTATCAAACTTTTTATGGCCAATAAGATAGTATACTAGTATGATATGCTGATGAGTTCATAACAAGGACGAAACGGTACCGTCATGGTCTTCAGTCTTCACCTTACATGCTTGAAAGTTTTCTACTTTGTTCTGCAAAGTATAGTGGCAAGTGAAATTAGAACCTAAATCCCAAGAAAGCTCAAGTCTTGTATTATTGTCATATAGGTAGGTACGTACATTATAATAAATACCATATTTCATATCTTTCAGATTCAATTATTATAGGTATTTCGAATTTGTATGAGAACCGTGACCTACTCTAACAAACAAACTGCAGTTACTTTATTAAACATACAGTTATTGATCTTCTACAAAAAATCCACATTATTAAATTTTTTTCGGATATCGTTAGATTAACGACAGTTGTCATCATATTTTATAAAAATTAATAATATACCTGGTCCAACCTGTTTACTAAGCATGGATAAAATGATAACATTTAACACCTCTGCTGACGTGACATGTTGTGCATGTAACCAATTAACAGCAAAGCCATTTGTAAAATCGGTTAAAATTCATTGAAACAGGATGCTTCACTCAGCTGGATACCAATAACCAACTCCCATGTAAGATGAGAAAAATCGTTGAATTATCGTACAAATTTATAGGAATTTATTACATTAGACGTATGTACAGGACTATATCTGATTCCTTCTTCGTGCCAGTGATGAACGTGAACAATTTAGCTCGAAAAACAGATATGGTAACTGTCCCCGGACAGCGGCATACTGAGATTGTGGCGATAAAACAAAAGACGCGCCACACATTCCATACAAGCAACGATAAACTGCCGCAAATCGCGAAATTATGCTCTGAATAGCAACACGAACGGTGACAGAGAGACAATGCGGGCTTTTGTCCGAAAGACGTGATCCCAAGCAGACATCTTGCTGATCTCGGCCAGGGAATGGCTAAACTCTGGATGTAATTCTCATTGTGGTACGTGATTAGACAAATGGCGCAATTGTTGTCCTGGCTGGATGCAAAGTTGCCAGGAAAGTGCCGCTGAGAGTGCCTGTGGGGAAAACTGATGTCGAGTTCGGCTATCGCTCAGTTTTAAAGTTATTGTTATCAAGGGAGAGGAAGTCAGCAATTTGACCGGGCTATAATAATTTTGACATGGGGTTGTTTATCTCTTTATTGCAGGATGTTTTACAGTTTATTCCGAATGAAAACTCGGATACAATCCAACAGAATTGTAGAAAAATATTTATAAAATTTTAGTCTCAAGACAGACTATAGATTTAAAAATTAATCTAATTATTCACAAAATGGCGATTTTAGATTATTTTAATTTTGGTGGAGGAACTATTCAACTCTGGCAACCATAACCGCGAGTATAAATGTTGAAGTTGTGCATGAGCTGAATTCTGCGGATTAAATATCTGTGGACACCTTCCCAATTCACCGCAAATACAAAAAACAGTGAATTATTTGAAAATTTGTCTTGGTCTTACTACCGCTGTCAAGAAGTTAAGAAATATCTCAAGCGGTATTCAAGTGATGAGAAATATTTTCCTCTGTCTCCGCCAATGGCAGTGCCTATTCAGCATGAAATCTTACTGCAATAAGACCAAGGAAAGAGATCGAGCAATGCATTTGCTCACATATCGATGCCGATCTCTCTCACGTGAACGATCACTACTTGACATATTACCGCGTTTTTATATCTCCAGGATTATTTAGAGCTGGTTATAAGTTCCATGCATGTTACTCGCGAATATCATTTGCATAAATTATGCACGCTGGTATGACCAAGAAGAATCTCATATATACCTAGTGTTTTTTTTATCTATGATCATGTGGAATTAGTTTTCGAGGTTGCGTTAAATTAGGAAAACATTTTATATGTTTGATGTTCTATAAATTATACCTCCAACAGCGTGAAAGCTCCAATATTTTCTTCATGTGACAAGTTGGATCAATAAATCAAAGAATCTAAAATAAATGAAAAAAAAGAGGTTTCATAAAAATATTATTTTTGTTTTTGTGTGAATGAGTAGGTACCTAAGTACGAAAAAAAATAGGAGGCGAGTCCTTGTTGAAAATTTAGAAGATTTTTCAAGAAAGAGTCAAAAAACAACTTTTTTCTGACAGCTGCATGCTCCGTGATTCTAAAATGTATTTCGGATAGTCTGATTTAAGTATATCTGATTTCTAAACAAAAAATGTTTTGTAATTTTATCGTTTTTTTTTTTTTTTTATTTATTCAACCAAGTGCCTCGACATCGAAGGTCATTGACATGTACATTCATTAACTAAGGGCTAGGGTATAAATCGTAAGATATTAATTAAATATTAGGGGTGAGTATAAAATTACTGTAGGTAATATATGAATGATATTTGCTGGTATAATTTTGGAATAGTTATGGTATGAACGATTGGTAGACATCACTGATTAGATTAAATGGTATGTGTTGGTGTCCTGGAGGAACGAGATGATCTTATCCACTTTGTCGGGTGAGTCCAAGAGTTCTCTCAATCCCTCACTTCTCTGGAAGTCGGAGCGAGTTCGGGCGCCCGTGTAGAAGTCACATTCAAGTAGGATATGCTGGATGGTAAGAGGGCTGTCGCAATGTTCACATACGGGAGGATTGGTACCAGACATAAGGTGAGAGTGGGTGAGGCGGGTGTGTCCTATCCTCAGTCTTCGCATGACTACTCCGTTTCTTCTGGTTAAGGTAGGTATCTGGAAGCGTTTGATTGAGGGATGGATAGCGCGTAATTTGTCAGGTGCTCTATGCCATTCGTTCTGCCATTTCTGTAGAATAGTTTGTTTGAGATCTTGCTTGAGATCGCTGTGAAGCTGTAAGTTTATTGTTGGAGAATTTAGGGTTGAGGCTTCCTTGGCGGCCCGATCCGCTGTCTCGTTGCCCTTGATGCCGACGTGTGACGGGACCCAGATTATGGTGATGGATACTCCCCTGGCAGCGAGTGTGTGGCAGGTTTCGTGGATTTCCCGGACAATTGGATGTTGGGAGTAGAAGTTTTGTATTAGATTAGCTGACGTGAGGGAGTCTGTGCATACGCTGATTGTTTGATTGTCCGGTATGGGCGTCTCCAGGGCCCATTTTTTAATTGCTACTCCAAAATTGCTATACAGGTTGTCCGGTAAGTACCTCCTAATCTCTCGGGAGCATACAGGGGAGGTCAAAAAAAACCTAGTCTGTCATAAAAAAATTTCCTAAAGTGTCCCCAAACGTAGATATGCGGAGCCCTAAAAGGGTGCCCCGCCATTTAATTTTTTGGCTCTAACTTTTGAACCGAACTGTGTATTTTGATGAAGTTTTTATTTTTTATAGAGGCCATAAAGACTCATTAAGCCATATCAGAGTAGATGTTTGACGTCCTCAAGGAAATCAGGAACGGTTTTACCACCACACTCATTGTGTCTAAGTTTTGACAGGTGTCATTTTAGAGAGCTGAAAACTTATTTTTTAAATACGCTGGTCATTTATCTTCACAAAAGGTACTCTTAACTTATTTCGATAAAACTAGCGGTTCTCAAGATAACTCGACTTTTATGCGAAAAAATAAGAAATCACGATTTTTTAGTTTTTTTCAGGAATTATATATTTCAGCAACGACTGAAAACATGCAAAGTTTTTTTTTCAGACTCTTAATAAGCATAAAATTGTGCAATTTTTCTCTTATTTAACCGACCTCTTACCTCTCAATGTTTTCGAAATACCACCTCTTATTTCGGACTCCCTGTCTTCAATGTCTTAAATGACTATCGAATAGTTTGTTCTTTGGATATCAGTTCTCTGTGATGTATACCTGCGGTGCTTTCTTAGCATTTTGGTTGTGCTTGATTGCTTACATGCTTACCTAAGTTCGTTAGGCGAAACTTTTGGCTGATTTCTCTACGTTACCGATTCTTGAAGTTTGTGTCGCATTTTTAGTAGCCGTTTGTAACAATTTAAATGTTACCTACCTGTAAATACTGCTTGACAAAAATATCCAAGTCGTACAATGTTCTGATTAGCGGAACTTAGACATTTTAAGCCATTTAGTTGCTTTTGGAGACAGCTATTAATTGCTTTATATTACATTTCTCAATCGATTCTTTGAATTCGTTACTCAAGTTATTCGGTTCGTTTTATCTTAATTGCTGTTCACGACTTCGCTGCGAGTTTTTTTAAAATTCTTTCCTCTTCTCACCGATTTTCGTACCTTCTACAAATGACTAATTTATGTCAGTGTTGTTTTTCAGTAGTGCAGTTCTGGAGCGTTTACTCTTCCACGCTGCATGTGGAAAAGTAAACGCTCTGCTCTGCTTGTTTAATTTGGCTTGAGCGTGCCAACTCCATTTAAAAGTAACGATTAAATGGATAATTAATTCAATCGCAACTGAAAAGTATTGCACAAATTTGTTTTTTTAGTGTAAGTCCTCTCGTAAAAAATGTTTGAGCTTTCTTTTCATGGTTAACCGGTTTCGTTTAAGTCGTTAACTTTTATTAAGTGAATTATATGATTATTTATTGACAGAGGATTTATATTACCTAATGCATAGGGTTAATAATAAAAATAGTATATTATTATATGAAATTTTTATACAGGGTGATTAAAAATCTGGTAATTTTCTTCACTCTGTATTAAAATTTAAATCGCATAGTAGAATATAGGGATTGCAATACCGAAGGATAATCAGAATACCGGTATTTCGGTATTTATTTGTAATAATACCGGTATACCGATATTATACCGGTTATTTTGAAGAAATGCAAAATTCGAATTTCAGTACAATTAATCAATTTATGGACGTTTATTTATAAAACAAAACAATAACTATCTCTTTTCTTAACAATTACTAAGTCATAAAATAAGATAACAACAACAAACAAAAGTAAAACAAACATAAATTAAAAAATTAAAAAGAAAATTCCGTATTCAGGTTTTTAAAAAAATATACATAATATTGTTGTATGCTAGGCTTTCATGGACTTCAAAATTAAACATTTGTTACTAATTAATTAGACATTGCTTATACATTGTTTAAAAAATGTGATTTCAAAAAACATAATGCATCGATGTGTCATCGTTAAGATTAGAACGTATTTTTGTACAAACTGCTCCTGCTGCCGAAAATGCCCTCTCAGACTGTACACTAGTCGGTGGAATTGTAAGGAGATAATTGTAAATGCTAACACAACATGCTAAAACTTTCTTCGACGCGTCAGCGGCGTGCCATTCCAGACGTGCCAGACGGCCAAATACAGACCAGAACCAGACTGTCGGCAGTTCGCAGTTCGCACTACGCACGTGCGTCGGAAATACCCAAATACCGGTATTTTCCGGATATAAATACCGGCATTTCGGTATTGGATTTGCCGGAAAAATACCGGTGTTTGGTATTCCGGTATACCGGTATTGCAATCCCTAGTAGAATACTACATGAAAAATTAGGATAGGAACATGTAAGCCGTTTTCCGATAGTTGGAGCCGTTTCCGATGTACACTGCTTTTAAAATGAGCAACTGCGATTTTCAGTTGTTTATAACAACTCATAACCTACTCATTTTAGACTGCAACTGTAAAAACCATTCTCATTGGATTTTCTCGGAAAATATAAAATAACAAAAATATACAGTGTGTCCTATTTAAAAAACAACCTTCACCTTCAAATGACCATGAAATTGGTCCACAAGGTCAAAGTCATCAGTGCAATCAGATGACCCCCATTGTCCTGAACAACTTTTGTCTGCATAATTTGTTTGTATCTGGCTTACCAACAGAGATATCCGGGCTCTAAGATTGAAATGACTCACCCTGTATAATCAACGTCAACGTTTCGACCAAAAAATTTTTTTTTTTATTAATTTAAATTACCAATATGTTTCCAGACCTATTTAATTGGTCAAATTGTTGTAAGTTGTCTTAAAAATGTAACTGCTATATCGTTAACTGTTTTCTTTTTGTCATTTTAGAATCCCGAAGATGACCCAAATTGTTTGGTCGAAACGTTGATTATATAATAAAGACCATACTTTAAGAACATACTTTTTTGCCTAAAGCCCCTAACAATTTTCAATTTACCTATGAATTTTAAATTTATCTATAAAAAATTTCGATTATAGTTTTTCGAATTTTGAATTTTGAAATGAAATGACATCTCAGCTGGTCGACATAACCCAAATTAATTTAGTAACTATTCTATAGTGACTATTCCAGTAAAAACTTGTAACGTGAATACGTCACCTGTTGTCCTCTTTGCAAAGCTTCTCTCGTTTTAAAGAGAATTGTAAAATTACAGTTCCCTACAACTCCCTATAATATAGATCGCATCTTTGAACTGACTACCCACACCATATTCTGGCGCTGGTACCGTCTGGATAATTCACTACTAGATGGCATTGCACGTTTCGTTTCACTAGGATTTTGAGTTCCTTTCAGGAACCAAATAAGTTGTCGTTTCAGTCCGATCCTGAGTTCTTTTCAGGAACCAAATAAGTTGTCGTTTCAGTCCGATCCTGAGTTCTTTTCAGGAACCAAATAAGTTGTCAACTGTCAATCAGATTTCAGTATCTGCCCATGACATTTCTCCTTTCACCAACCGAAGGCGAATTTCCTCTCCAGTTCACGGAACTGAATTCACTTCCTTTTTATCTGTCCATCAAGAAAGTTGATTCTCTTGATCGTTCCCATCGAAGCCTGTTGTTCAGGGTAAGTCGCCATTACAGATATTTTTGAAGAGAAGCTCTAATTTGATTATTACTTATTTTTAGCTTTGGGAATTTTATCTTAACTCTACCTTATACCTTTATCTTTACCTTTCCCTTTGGTAAATACCTTACCTTCTCCGGTATTTACTAATATCCGGATTTATTGTCTATCGTGACCGAGGGAGCCATTTTGGACTAGGAAACAAAGGGAGCGTGGCCCATTTCTGTTCTTCAACTATCTAATTGATCCTTGCATCGTTTTCACTTATCCATGGTGAAATAAATCAACGTTTTGGTGATTTTCAACGACAGCAGAACATTTCCCGGTACTAGTGCTGTTTTGGTTGTCCAATCCTAGGAGTCTCATCAGGGCGTCGTCTCTGCACCTGCTGCTTTCTCTGGAGACTTCAATGCCTGATTGAGCACCACCCCTAGCAAAGTCCAGGAGTTATTAATATCCTTTTTACTGTCAAAATAAAGACAGTTTTTACCTCAATCAGCTTCATCCCGGAAACTGTAAGTGTTGTCTTTTATTTTATCTCACCGATCATGACGAGGAAGGACTAGAAGATCAGTGCTAACTTAGTAAATTAATTAATTACCACTCACGAACTTTATCTTTCCCGATATAAATGATATCGGAAGTATTTTATTCTTTTGTACACAGGTGTACAAAGTAAAGGATCCTTTATTTTCAAACAAATTGATTGTTTAAACATATTTATATCAGATTTAAAGCTTTTAAAATAAGACAGGATAATTATTTGATTTTAATTAAACAGGAAATGTAAACCATAATTTGCTCATTAAACATCTGTCCATTTTAACTTATTCTTTGAAAATCACATTAACATCTTTATAACCCTAAATCTACTTTTTATTAGTTCTTCATAGAGTTTAGGTAGCACAATAAAAATAAGAACTCGAGCAAATCGAGTTAATAAGAACTGAAGAACTCTTTGGCATCCCTAATCTACCTTAGATACCTATATATAGGGTGTACCTTTTTAAATAATTAAAGCAGCAGAATAACTAGCACTCTGATAGTATTTGATTCAGTTTTCAAGTTATTCAACTTCATTGTCTTCAGAGAAATTTGTCGTGAAAGTTTCTTTTGCAGTATTATCGTTTTGCCGAAACAACATTTTGCCCTTCGCTTGCACTGCAAGCTCTCGTTACTGCTACTTTCGACATTCCCTGAATCATAATTAATTATTTTGCTCACGCTGCAATTGGCATTTCCCCGGCGGGAATTGAATTCACCCTCAAACTTTGGATTAGAAACTACCTTAATTAAATAAAAGCACTTGATCTCTTCCTAGTTCCCATTATAAATGGAAAATTGATATTAACGTCATAAATTACTTTGTTCAGATGTATCGTACAGTTATCTTACTTTTTTAATGCATGATTATTATAGTTGCATGAACTCGCATGTTAGTCTAAGAATGTCTTAGTTAGTTATTGTTTTTTTTACTGCTGGTGAATAATAGTGTCGTGACGCGAAAATACCTTATCTTCTTACCGCTACACTGCCGCTAAAGGGTAACCTTGCAAAAGGAGCTTTACGGAGTGGTTGTTAATACTGTCGCGAAGGTCTCGAGTAAGCTTTGGGAGAAGTTTGACTCCGTGCAAAGAGGATACTCTTAAGAGAGCTCTGCGATCAAACTGTCTTTGAAAGTTACATCCAAACATTTCCTTCATTAACATTATCCCATACCTTCGCTCATGAATTTTAAGTTAAATTCGAAATATCTGAATTATCGATCAGCTGTTCCAACTGGTGTCCCTCTGTCATTGTCATACGCTGACAGACTGCTAAAGCAACGACAATTCTTTACGTCTAACGTAGAAAGTGAATTCTTTACGTGTAAAGATACGTCATGGTGACATGTACTTCTTCCGATCCCTACCTTACCGACTCTAGAGAATATCTGTTCTTACCGACATACCTATGCATATTTAAATATTGCCTTATCTTATCTTAGTATCTCTCTAGATTACCTTTATCTCTCTCTCTACTAAGAAATTATATCTTATATCGGTATTTTAGTTTTTTTGAAATACCGTGACCTATTTTTTCGTTTTAAAACGAAGGGAATTCTTTTGAATTTAAATCTCTCTCTCTCTCACTTGTACTGGTGACGCGACGTCACAGCCAAGTCAAGTAGGCCAGGTTTATTCTTTCTTTATATAGGCCAGGTTCATTCTTTCCTTATTTAGGCCAGGTACACTAGGTGCTACGTTGCCTACCTGTGCTGATAATACTACTGTCTTCTCTCTAGAATAAAATAAAAAATTTTATTCTCATCTATCTATATTATATTATAGTACCTACATTTTTCTAAAATGAACCCAGTCTCGACTCTAGTTAGTGACACAATCACTCATGAGTTCTTCCTAAGGAAATAAATTCCTTATTTATTTATGCATAATAAAATGCATGATCAGTCTAGTGTGCTCCTAGACAAAGAAAATGTATCAGGATTAATTATTCCTGAATCAACGTACCCTTTCGATCCCGGTATACGAAAACCGATGAATAGTTTTCTGTAATATTTTCTCTTTGATTTTACTTCGGCCCATTTCGGCGTAAGAAAAACCAAGGCACGAATATCGGAATTCTACTATTGGCCCAAAATGGACCTAACGGTAAAGAAATTCATACGAAATTGTCAGGTTTGCGGTGCTCACAAATCGACTAATGTCGCTCGTGCTGGTTTAATGGGTGGTTACAAAAGCATAAGCTTTCCTTTCCAATTTATCTCCATAGATTTTATGGGTCCCTTTCCTAGGTCGAAAGCCAGGAATACACAACTTCTCGTAGTCACAGATTGGTTCTCTAAGTTCGTACTGGTAAAACCCATGCCGAACGCAACCGCAGCTGCAGTTGTAAAATACCTCGAAAATCAAGTTTTCTTGATCTTTGGTGTCCCTCAAATTGTTCTCTGCGACAATGCTCAGATTTTTAAGAGTACTCAGTTCATCAAGTTATTGGAAGAGTACCAAGTTAATTTGTGGTATAGTGCTAGGCACTTGTCGCAGGTTAACCCTACCGAGAGAACCAATCGAACTTTGCTTACCGCTATCTCGTCTTATGTGAAAGATAATCACAAAGACTGGGATAAAAATGTCTACAAGGTGGCCCAGGCAATTAATTTGTCTGTGAACGAAGTCACCAAACATTTTCCTGCTTTTCTTGTTTTCGCACGAAACATACCTATTGACGGAACCTTTTATGGTCCTGTCGAAAATAACTACCTTGCCCTACCAGAAGATCTTTCTTATGTGCATAGGGAAAATGATATCTCCAGATTACCTCCTATCTTTGAAGACGTCAGAGTCAAATTAAAAAAGGCTTATGACGTAAATAAGAAGTATTATGATCTGCGTAAGCGCCCAGATGTTTTCCAGGAAGGAGAGTTAGTATGGAAACATACTTACCCCCTTTCGAATGCTGCAAAGAACTTTGCTGCTAAACTGGCCCCCAAATTCGTACTTTGCCGAATTTCCAAGGCAATATCTAAATTAGTGTACGAACTACAGGATCAGGAAGGCAACCCGCTAGGTCGCTGGCATGCGAAGGACTTAAAGGCGTATGGAGGCAAAGATCCGCCACGAATTGATGAATAGTTCACTTCCTTCTCTCTCCAGAAATCTTATTTCTACCTAATTTCTATCTTCTCTACAGCATATACAAACTCCTGTTTGGAATGAGGTTAGACAATACGCGAATTGAGAAGGCTATGTCTTTTGTCGTATCTAGAATGAATGAAGAATGTATGCAGAATGAACACCGTACCTTACAAGGCATTCTCAAGGATCTCGAAACTAGTTGTGTGAATGTGTCGACAAAGTATAAATGTTGCTAATTTTGGGATCGGTATCTGTTATCCTCAGTCTCTTATCTTGTTCGATCGCTCAAATTTTGAGAACCCATAATTTTTCTGGTTATCTAAACTATTACCTCAGGAAGAAACTATTCATCTATCTTATCTGGCTAACGTTTGCGAGTCTAATGTTATCTCTTAAGTTTTCTTGTGTTCATTGAACCAAAGGAAAACACTATCTTACCGTTGTATCTACCTTATCTTGTCTTTTACCGTTATCTTATCTACTATCTATGTAGGGTGCTTTCCCGACAGTTTCCGCCCTGCTACGTGCTAAAGTGAAAACTGCTCTGCTTGTCCAATCAGACGACAGCAGATACCTTTTATCTTATCTTCCCTTACCTTATTTATTAGCACCACAGTAAAATGGTGGCTAATGCTTATCTTAGATATTCTTTTCAATGAAGGAAAGAAACTATCTTATCTTATCTTATCTATACCTATTAGTACCATAATGGAATGGTGACTAATGTTTATCTTAGATATTCTTTTCAAAGAAGAAAAGAAATTATCTTATCTTACCTTATTAGCACCACAGTAAAATGGTGGCTAATGCTTATCTTAGATATTCTTTTCAATGAAAGAAAAGAAATTATCTTATCTTACCTTAATACCTTTACCTATTAGCTTCATAATGAAATGATAGCTAATCATTATCTTCTCTGCGAATATTTCCTCAACGAAAAATAGAAATCTAAGTAAATTAGAGTTCTGAATTTGCAAAGGTGGCTCTAGATATTCAGTGCTGCTGTAAAGGAATCTGAACACTGATATCGAATACCCCTTTATCTCTATGATGAAAATGGCTTTCCCGTTTTCTTATCTCTCCAAGTGATGGAATTATCTTGATGTGTCTTTGATATCCAAGTCTATCCCTTTGTAACTGGTAGTAGTTAGAACGACAATTGTCTAGTATCTCTATTGTCTCATGAGAGAATAGAATTATCTTCATTTAGTTTTTCTTCTATTACAGTGGAAAAATGCCCCCCAGGAGGCAAGGCGTTCATCAATCTGATCCCAGGAAGAAGAGGTTCAATATGAAACTCTGGGCTGAAATGAAAAATATGCGTGATTTCGAAGTAAATCCGGGTCTTCAGCCATGGCATGTCCAATTGGACAAAGATGTTTTTCTAGTGGAAAAGGAGCGTTATTTTAAATTCCTAACCGCGCATGCCGTATTAACTCATGACCATCCGAGAGTTCCTATTGATGAGGAACAATTTGAAATTTCGAGAGAAATATGTCGAGAGAACGGTATAGACGTTCGTTGGTCGTTGAGCAGCTTCAATGCCAGACACCTTTCAACTGAGATAATAGCGGCGGAAAATCCTAGTGCAGATAGTGTCTCAGTAGGAAATTTGGCGTTCGTGGGAATTTATAACAAACCAAAACCATCAGAATTAGGCCGTTACAGGCCAAATAAATTCAAAAGAGGACCAAACCCTTCCTGCCTGCCCTCAGTACGGACAGATCCTGACGGAGTTCTAATCAGGGAACTCATCACACCATATCTAACATGTCAAGAAAAGGTTCTACTCGCTATAGCTTTCCCTTTTGATGATATTGCCCTTAAGAGGTGTAACAAGAAGACTTGTGGGATCGACCTAAGAAGAACATATTACCCAGCCCTCATAGACCGGTACTCGCCATCGGGTAGAGATTTTACCCCTTTGCGTGATTTTAAGATGGCTTACGCTATAGACCGTTCCTATGCCTCACAGGTGCGTTTTGAGATACCTTGTCATTGTAGTCTGCTGTTGTCCCACATCATATGCAGAGGACTGCACATTTCTTATCTTCTTTATTGGCATTTTCATCACAATACCAACACGTCCCCAAGTGAAGGAGAACTTTTACTCCCTCTGACAACTCCCCCATTAGACCGACTTGCTCCCACTACAGATATCCCTGCATATCAGATAGTTACCTTGGAGAAACCGAAACAACCTGTGCTTAAAGACTCAGAATTCTGGATAATTTTGGGCAAACGATTGGTCAAATTTTATTACAAATCGGGTTTTATCCTACGAAAATCTGAATCTCCATTTAACTTCGTAAATCGCAGAATCCAGGATGCCTGTGGAGTATGGTCGCCTAGTATGAAAGTTGCTACTAGAACGTCTTGGGAATGCTGATCCTATTTCTGGTCACCATTTAAATCCTTTTCTATCTATTTTCCATGTATCTTATCTCTTTTCTAAGCATATGTTTGTGAATACCTTTTTGAGTTGGCTGGTTATCGAACAAAGTTGTTTCCGCGTTTGCCTTAACCTAGATAGTTAAGTTCAAGCTTTTCCTAGACATTGAATTTGAATGTCCACAACTACCTAAAACAAATGGCCCTGTTTTGGAGGCTGTGTTTGTTCGATGGGAGATTCCCATGGCATTTCTTAGTCCTTCAGTGTTGGCGGTTTTTGAAACCCCAGGCTGAAGTAGTGTTCAAAACCATGGGCAGTCAAACGTCAAATAGAACGGCACAGATCTATTAACAGCACTACTGTTATATCGAGAAATCGATTTACCTCAATCTCTGTATATATATGCCTAATTATATCTATCCCGCTACCTTGACTTTTTATGATGAAGTCAGAATTTCTGGATTTGTTTAGTTGTCCATTCTATCGGGTAGCAGCCCTGTTTCCGAGAGTTTTGGTTTGTGTGAAAACTCCCATAGCAATTTTCTTAGTCCTTCAGTGTTGGCGGTTTTTGAAACCCCAGGCTGAAGTAGTGTTCAAAACTATGGGTGGTTGAACATCAAACAAAACAGTGCAGCTCTATTAACAGCGAGCCTGTTATACCGAAATGTTATAACTTAATTTTAATTCTTGTATATACAATATCTAATTATAAGTGTTTATAATAATAATCAACTTAGTAGCATGTTATCTAGAAAGAATGCATGTACATTTTCTTTTATCTACTTAGCATTAAGGTTTTGTAATTATAAATTTAATCTGCATGAGCGAGTTAAATATTTCTTTTTGTATTGTATAGCTAGTTAAAGTGACTAACTGTGCGATATTATCTGAACAAATAGTAAACATGGTAGAAAACTTTTACAAAGTTTGTTTTTGTAAAACACTATTCTCTCTCTTTTTCGATTTGTGTTGTCCTTGTTGGTCATCCACAATCATACCTTCATGTATACCCTTCTACGGGTATAGAAAGAACTAGAATTTTCTTCTAGTTTTTGAATTTTCTCTTGCATCGGTAAGGGGAGGTGTGTAACGTGAATACGTCACCTGTTGTCCTCTTTGCAAAGCTTCTCTCGTTTTAAAGAGAATTGTAAAATTACAGTTCCCTACAACTCCCTATAATATAGATCGCATCTTTGAACTGACTACCCACACCATATTCTGGCGCTGGTACCGTCTGGATAATTCACTACTAGATGGCATTGCACGTTTCGTTTCACTAGGATTTTGAGTTCCTTTCAGGAACCAAATAAGTTGTCGTTTCAGTCCGATCCTGAGTTCTTTTCAGGAACCAAATAAGTTGTCGTTTCAGTCCGATCCTGAGTTCTTTTCAGGAACCAAATAAGTTGTCAACTGTCAATCAGATTTCAGTATCTGCCCATGACATTTCTCCTTTCACCAACCGAAGGCGAATTTCCTCTCCAGTTCACGGAACTGAATTCACTTCCTTTTTATCTGTCCATCAAGAAAGTTGATTCTCTTGATCGTTCCCATCGAAGCCTGTTGTTCAGGGTAAGTCGCCATTACAGATATTTTTGAAGAGAAGCTCTAATTTGATTATTACTTATTTTTAGCTTTGGGAATTTTATCTTAACTCTACCTTATACCTTTATCTTTACCTTTCCCTTTGGTAAATACCTTACCTTCTCCGGTATTTACTAATATCCGGATTTATTGTCTATCGTGACCGAGGGAGCCATTTTGGACTAGGAAACAAAGGGAGCGTGGCCCATTTCTGTTCTTCAACTATCTAATTGATCCTTGCATCGTTTTCACTTATCCATGGTGAAATAAATCAACGTTTTGGTGATTTTCAACGACAGCAGAACATTTCCCGGTACTAGTGCTGTTTTGGTTGTCCAATCCTAGGAGTCTCATCAGGGCGTCGTCTCTGCACCTGCTGCTTTCTCTGGAGACTTCAATGCCTGATTGAGCACCACCCCTAGCAAAGTCCAGGAGTTATTAATATCCTTTTTACTGTCAAAATAAAGACAGTTTTTACCTCAATCAGCTTCATCCCGGAAACTGTAAGTGTTGTCTTTTATTTTATCTCACCGATCATGACGAGGAAGGACTAGAAGATCAGTGCTAACTTAGTAAATTAATTAATTACCACTCACGAACTTTATCTTTCCCGATATAAATGATATCGGAAGTATTTTATTCTTTTGTACACAGGTGTACAAAGTAAAGGATCCTTTATTTTCAAACAAATTGATTGTTTAAACATATTTATATCAGATTTAAAGCTTTTAAAATAAGACAGGATAATTATTTGATTTTAATTAAACAGGAAATGTAAACCATAATTTGCTCATTAAACATCTGTCCATTTTAACTTATTCTTTGAAAATCACATTAACATCTTTATAACCCTAAATCTACTTTTTATTAGTTCTTCATAGAGTTTAGGTAGCACAATAAAAATAAGAACTCGAGCAAATCGAGTTAATAAGAACTGAAGAACTCTTTGGCATCCCTAATCTACCTTAGATACCTATATATAGGGTGTACCTTTTTAAATAATTAAAGCAGCAGAATAACTAGCACTCTGATAGTATTTGATTCAGTTTTCAAGTTATTCAACTTCATTGTCTTCAGAGAAATTTGTCGTGAAAGTTTCTTTTGCAGTATTATCGTTTTGCCGAAACAACATTTTGCCCTTCGCTTGCACTGCAAGCTCTCGTTACTGCTACTTTCGACATTCCCTGAATCATAATTAATTATTTTGCTCACGCTGCAAACTATCACCATAACCAATCTAATCAGTCTAATCGTTTCCCTAGACTTTTGACTTAGTGGAATCCATTTAAATAAAAAATAAGGTATAACTACCTACCTTTTGTACGCCACTGAACTAGTTGTTTGTTTGTATAAGCAACTAATTAGGATATTAAAAGGGAACCTACTCAATTTCTACTGAAATAAGAAAATTAAATGCTATTATTTGCTTTATTATTGGTAGTTAACTACCTATCCCCCGTGAGTGCATGTAGGTGGGTTGTGAATCGGTGGTACACCACAGATTATGCCTTGAAGTGTTTTATACCAGCGTTCAGTTATCTTAAAGTTCATTATTTACCGCATTCACAGTGTGGGGGTATCAGTATGCAAGAAGTTCATCTGTATTAAAGCGTAAATCTTGGATTATAAACGCAGGGCTGTATTTCGTGCTTTGTTTCATCTCCATCATATACATAGTTACAAATCTTCTTTGCATTGTTTATGGCGATATTAGCAGCTAGCTACACGGAAAGTATTTTATGTTTTTGCAATGACTTATTTTAATGAGCTAGACGTTTTGCATAGTGCGGGGAATAATAATTTATTCCGCTGATGGGTTGAATATAATTAAATCATTATTTAATATTCTTTAAAAGTGAATTGAGTTAAATCTTGTAAACAATAATGTCTAGAAACATAAACTTTACACGTCATTTGTGAACCCTAACCAGCCTAAACATATCCCTCCCATATAAAAACGGCAATGAACCATTATATAAAAAAAAACATATAAGTGCATAGTTAAATCTTTTTTCATTTTAATTAGGAATTAAATTTTAGTTTTTCTAGCTTTCTAGCAATTTAAAAATATGAATTCCTAATAAGTAGGCACTTCAAAATACATAGGTAAACGTATAAATAACTAAACTATCAAAAATTATAAAAACCAAATTACAGAATTATTGTCAATGTTTATTAATTAATGTAATGACTGTCATTAAATTGGTAAAGAAAAGAATAAAATATTTTTGGGAATAGATAGGTACGTACGGCACTGTTGATTTAGGTATCTACAATAATTCTATATTTTATACCTGTGTCATTTCCTGTGACATTTTACAAATTTTCAAAACGTTATGCCATATTATATTTTGTAATTTTTTCGAAGAAAGAGTCGAATTTGACAGCTATAAGAAATGAGTAAAGAAACGAGTATATACCTATATACATTCTCGTATAGGTATACTTGTGGAATATAATAAGGCTTTGAGAATTTTGAGAATAAAAGTTCAAAACAAATAAACAAGTGACCATTTTTATTAGCTTTGCTACTCAAAACTATTTCAGCTTTATAATCCAGGTCTACTGTAATAAAACGAGCTCTCTCGTGGTCCAATAACGTAAGAATGTAAGTTATATGTAAATTAGGGTCGTAAATCTGTATCACCTGCATTATTCTTACCACCTTATCATATCGGCGGACGCACCCAATAAATAATACCACACTGGATGCACTTTATATACTACATACTTTTATATGTATTTATAATATAGAATGGTTTGCTGTTCGCTCACAGTTGGATTTAATGTCATCTTTTTATGTGCCCCAAAGATATATCGTCACCTTAATTGAAATAAATAGTGTAACATAGCCTGCATTAGGGTTGCTAGTAAGTGAAACACAATGCATTATTCTCGTCTAATTGCTATTCATTACGTTAACAACTGTTGAGGTCGTTAGTTAAAGCTTTCAAGAATGGGTTTAAATGAGTTCAGCTAAGTCGGGAAACTCAACATTTCTACAGAATCGTCAGAAAAGATTGTAACGTGAATAGAATTATTCCGTTTTATTCAGTTCCAAAAATATGACATACGTAAATAAGTAATTTTTTTCTGCGACGGGCTATAAGTTTGACCTTTTTTCCCCGTTGACAGGTAGAAAAATGCCTCATTATATGAGCTGCATCTTATCGGGGAAATAAATGAATTAGCAGGGAAATAAATGAGTACTTATTTCCCCCGAAATGGCGGCTTAGGTATAGCTACTATTAACACTCAGATATCATTAAATTTATATCAAATATACGTAAAGGAAAGTTACCTTATTATCCAAATGGCAATTATTAAGGGAATTTTCATAATAATCACTATCCATATTATTAAATTCACTCATCGAAAACTTACCAAAATCTTTGCAAAACTGTCTTCAATTTTAATTACATTAATATGACGTTTATGTAATAATTAAATCGTTTCGTTACCCAGGCAACGTCAATTACGATAAAGGACAGTTTGAAAATCCAAGTTTAACATAAATCACTTTTCCGACATAATTTTCAGTTATCTAACTACGTTTTTCGACATTCTAACACTGATATTTCCTCTCGCAGAAAAAAATTGTATATTACACACGAGAAAAAAGTGCGATTTTAGCTCTCGATGTGTTTGTCCCCTCCGCTAAACGCGTCGGGGACGAAATCACATCTCGAGCTAAAATCTATCACTTTTTTCTCTTGTATAATAAATAACTATTTCTGTTAAGTACAATAATTAATATTCGGGATCATGATGTATCAGTTTATGTAACTTCTATCACATTATGTAATCTCTAAACTACAAGGTGCACCATGTATCCTTCTCTATATTGCTATCTCCTGAACGCTAAGAGATACAGGGTCGGTTAAATTAGAGAAAAGATGCGCAGTTTTGTGGCCGTGTCGAATTCGTCAAAACATGCAAGATATCTGTGACCGTTCCTGAAATATCCTGAAAAAACTGAAAAATAGAGATTTCTTATTTTGGTCATATCTTTCTTATTTTTGAAAATTAATAAATAATTTTTTGTAGGCTTACATAAGCCGTTAAGAGCTATCCATCTGACATTTCAAAAATTTTCAAGGCCTACTAGATCCAAGAGATTTCACAGTCAACTTTCGTTTTTCTTATGGCCGCCATATTATTTTTTTATGTCGTTCGATATGAAAAAAATAATGGAAACCAAAAATTAATAAACTTCAAAAAATAAATTTAAAAATTTTTTATTCTTCTTTTTTTAAAGAAAAACCTAAAAAACATCGTCGAAAAACGACAACATTTTTGTAAAATACGCCGAAATAGTGCTTGCCTTATGTTTTTTTAATTTATCTATGAAACTCGGTTTAAAAATGTGTCTTTTTTATAAAGAAAAAAGAAGAATAAAAAATTTTTAACGTTAAAAGTTTAACAATTTTTAGTTTTTATGATTTTTTTTATATCGAACAACATAAAAAAACAATATGGTGGCTATAAGAAAAACGAAAGTTGACTATGAAAATTCTGGGATCTAGTCGGCTTTGAAAATTTTTGAAATATCAGATGGGTAGCTCTTGACGACTTATGTAAGCCCACAAAAAATTATTTATTAATCTTCAATAATAAAAAAGATATGGAAAAAATAAGAAATCTCGATTTTTCAGCTATTTCAGGATATTTCAGGAGCAGTCACAGATATCTTGTATGTCTCGACGGAATCGAGATGGCCACAAAATTGCGCTCCTTTGGACTTGTTTAACCGACCCTCTATCTGTTAGCGTTAGGAGATAGCAATATAGAGAAGGATACATGGTGCACCCTGTATACTATTAATTTTCAAAATGAAAATATTAAAACCACATTGCTCGTTTGTCAGTAACACTAATTTTTTATGACATTTCGTTTATAAAACAGTATACTGTTGTGATTACATAATGTATCAAAATTACATAAACTGATATATCAGATCCCTGATTACTTATGTTGCCTGCATGAACCTTAATTGTGTGTATCCATTTAAGTGCTTACCTATAAATAGTCTATAGACATCTATGGTAGGAATCAGTGTACAACATATCGGTGCCTAGGATCGTTTTAACGTTAAATTGCAAATTGACTATACATATAAAAATAAACACCCTAAACATTGAGATGTATTTATTTTACTTTTTACATTATTATGTTGTGTTCAACTCTATAAGTACAGGTGTCCAAAGATTTCTCTGTCAATAATTTCAAATACCTGTACTCCTAATTAGGCTTTGCGGCTGCACCCTCAATACAACTTTACGCCTTTCAACCCTCCAGTAATCATCCCGTGCTTGTTTTTTTTTTTTTTTTTTTTATAAATTACAGCCCTAGTTTTTTGCTCGACAGATCACTGACTGTTTTCTGAAAACAAAGACATGTCATTTTTGAAAATCTAAGCTAGGTGTAGGTAGTACTTAGCTTGCCAAAAAACAAATAAACTAACTTAAAAAAATGTTTCCAAGGAGTAAAAAAGAACACACCTTGAGGCCTTTTCAAAATGAAATTATACTCTCTTGGGAAATAATATTCCTTAGATATAGGTAACTATGTATATTTAGGAAATTTCAAATATACTTCTATACAGGGTGATCTAAAAGCTCTATGACAAACTTTGGCAGATGACAGGTCTTTGACAAGGCCGAGGACAAGGCTTACCTTACTACACATTTAGACCTTTCAACCCCCAAGTAATCATCCCTCACTTGTTTTTTCCAAAATTGCACCCTCAGTTTTTTTTTTTGCTGAGCAGGATTACTGACTTTATTTTGAATACAATTATACGATAATTCTTTAAAAACCCGAGACGAGGCATGTCGACTCGGGTATTGCTTATCATTCGTTACCATAGTAACGCTTTATTGTTGTCTCTGTTGTAACCTCTGATGTAAATGAAAGTATGACGAGAGCATAATTTCATTTTGAAAAGGGTACAAAAATGAGAAAAAAAAAATTCACTCGAGCGCGTCAGATTTTTAGAGGGGATGTTAAGTGACCCCGAAAGATGCTCACATTCAAAAGACTGACGATTTGAAGGTGACGCAAGCTTACGGGAGCTTTTCAAAATTGCAAAAAAAAATCGCCATTTTGATTTTCTCGAGCGCGTCAGATTAAGATATGGACGGTTCATCTTGATGTCCCAGATCTGATGACCAATAATCTGACGATTATCTAGAGGGGTTTTCTTAATCTGACGACTTGAAAAAAAAATATATGAATGATTTACATCGTACGAAAAATAGAATGCAAATAAAAATAAATCTATTTTTTAATTAGAATATAATTATATTGAGATTCGAAACTTTACATAATATGCAAATTTTTTGATGATTTTTTTAAATCTTTTTTTTTTCTTTTGCTCCGACGATAATCCAAAATCCTCAAGCATTTTTTTAAAGTAACCAATGTAAATTTTTTAGTTTTATCGGATGTCTTTTCACCACAAAATACACATTTCACAACATTCTCACTCATTTTTAATTGCGCGAAGTCGCAAAAACTTTAGTCAAAATCGAATGTAACAAGCCAAAGCGTTGATGACAGCTGTGATGACGTCGCGAAAGTAGCGTCTGGACGGTACGAGAGAGCGAGAGATAGGGAAAGAGCGAAAGGGAAAGACAGGCGTGGAGTGGGGGATACATACTTTACCGCGCGTCTGCACCGTCTGCACGCACTCAACGTAATTAACGATTTTCGTTTCTTCGGCTTGTGGAAAACGGCAGATTATATTTTTCCCGATACCCTAGAATTATTTCCTTCAAATAAAAAAAAATCAACCGCGCTCGAGCATGTCCAAGTGACGTTTTTTTTTTGCAAGTTTGTAACCCTCCCACTCCTTAACGTCACGCTTAAATCGTCAGATTATTAAAATGTACACATTTCAGTATGTAATTAACTTACCATACCTTAATCTGACACGCTCGAGTATTTCTAATGATCAATTTTTTTTTACTATTCTGATCAGCTGCCCTTGACGCGCGGCCCTGCATAGAGGTCTTATATAAGGTGGGGGTACTCAACAGGGTGCAAGGTATCCCTCCTTATATTAATCTGACGCGCTCGAGTAAATCCCGAAATCCCCTATTGGGCTCCCCTACTATTAAGAATAAAATGGGGGTTCAGAGGAAAGTTTTATTACAGTTTTGGCAAACAATAGCAAAATTTTACAAAACCCCACGCAAAGGGAATTTTTTGGCGCGTTCTACCGGCGGAACGGTTAGTCTTAAAAAAAAAAAACGTTATTTATGAGAAATTTAGGAAATTTTGTCTACTTTAATTTTGAATATGCCGACTTGTCGAACAAACGCAAAAAAAAGTGCAAAAGTTTGCGCAAAAAGTGCAAAAATCAAAGTTGGGGCTAAATTTTTGCCGACAAACTTCAAATTCATGGTCCAGCGACGCAAAAAACATACAGAGTGAGAAAATCAAAACTATAGCAAAATTTTCGTCTGATAATTCTAATATGCCTAGCCTAGACCTCATCTCCGACCTCAAGCTGTGTTATTTTTACTCCTTGACATGATTTTTGAAGATGGTTTATTGTTTTTGGCAAGCAAAACTTGCTTCGATTTATTGTACCTAATCGCATGCCACTAGGTATATTCAGAAGGTAGTCAGTATTCATGTCGAGCTAGAGATGTAGAAACTAAGAGGGTGTAAACACTAAGGGTGTAATTTGAAAAAAATGCGATGAAAAAAAACAAGTAGGAGATGATTACTTTATTGAGGGTTGAAAGAGTTGGATCGAGGGTACAGCAGCAAAACCTTAGGAGTGTGTATTTATTTGAAATTTCTCAAATTTCATGTCATTCTGTTTTGAAATAACTTGGATACCTCTTGATAAAGAAATTTTGGGACATCCTCCATAGTTTCAGTTTAAATTAAAAAACTATTAAACCGTCATATGTCTAGGCTAATGCATGTAACTGATTTTTTTTTCCGTAGTGAATCATGCAAAACAAATAAATAAAATCAACTGCTTTATCAAAGAAACAAACCATGGGTGTCTTGAAATCAAGTCAGTCACATCAATTAAAATTGCTCTACAATATTCTTATCATAATTGTACCGCTGTATAATTTCTTGAGAAGTGATATAACTGCAATATTAATTAATGTTCCCCCAAGAGGAAATAAACGTAATTAAATCATTTAAATTTTCACAAAAGTAAATTTTCTTCAAAAAAAAAGGTAATTTAGTTGGCAACTAAAGTTCTTGGCCTAGTTGATTTACCGTTCAAAACAGTTTTCTAAATAATACGGATGCTCTGAACGAGACAAGATGACAAGAATATTCCGACTGCTGTTCAGCTACAGACTGGAATGTCACGATAACCATCGAATATATGGATAAATGCACTCCACGTACGTGAAAGTATTCTGTATCTCTACTCCGGTGTATGTAATTTATAATTAATTTTATTTTATCGTCCGAGCAAATGTTGAAATGACACACATTGAGTTAAAAGTCTTACCGATGGATTGCTGTTTGTAGTATTTATAATTTCATAAGTTTTTCTTATAGTGCCTACTCGCATCTCTATCTCGCGATGATTTTTATGATACCCATATCAAAATTATTCTGTATTTTTAATCTTATTTCTAAGATCTAATTCTTGATGCTAAAAAAGAAAGAAACCTGTTTTATATTATAAATTGTTGTATAAGCTCAATTTTTATATTAAAATAATAATTATTAAATTACGTGTTTTTAAAATATGCGAGATAGTTTTGCAATAATTCTAGTTATAATTTTCGTTTTTTATTCCAGCATGCGATTGTCATCCTATTGGAGCATCGGGGAAGACCTGCAATCAGGCCACTGGGCAGTGTCCTTGCAAGGATGGCGTCGTAGGAATCACTTGCAACCGCTGCGCCAAAGGATATCAGCAGAGCCGCTCACATATTGCTCCTTGCATCAGTAAGTACGGTACTGCAACTCATGTAAAGAATTCATAAGAGCCATGCTATCATGCTGTTTATTTTTTACGGGAAACTATAATAAGGCATAGAAATGAAGCAGTTGCTCCGAGCGATATCACTTTTGTTCTGCTGTGTTAAAGCCATTTTTATTCTATTCCTTGATTGTTGCGGATCAAGATGTTTTCAATATTGAAGAATTCCTACTTCATTATTTTCACTTGCAGGGAAATTTAGTTTTGGAATTGAACCGATTTTATTGACCTCTTTTAGGTCTAGACGTGTTTCTTGAGTTATATATTGTCAGTTTTAACCAATAGAATATTATTTTTAGATCCCATCTTTACTCGAGCAACGTGCCGAAAATATAAAGAAAAATAATTAATAAAATTTCTGATTTTTTAAATAATTTCGACGCAAGTAATTTGCCCTTCTTCAATAAAGAAATATTTTGATTTGGATGAAAGTTTGTCTGCAATTACTGCGCTTTTTATTATTGTTAATGTTAAATAAATGTTTCATGTTACTATAGCATCTGTCAATATGAATACCTATATTGATAACGTGAGAATCATTCTTGTCCAAGACGACTGTACCTATATTTATTTTCATAACTCTCTCTACCACAATTCAAGCAAATCCCCCAGCCTGGATTATTATGTCAGACATAGCGGTATTAAAGTAATAAATTTTACTATTTTGATTCTCCTTCAGATTTTCATGATTTATGTGACAAATTATGTAAATTATGTTAACAAATGTTAACAGACCATTTTGACGTGCAGGAGCTATATGGTGTGTCCTAACTGGATGTATAATATAATATAGGGTTTACCTACGCGCTAAATCCATAACATTAAAATTCTGATGAAATATGAATTAGGTTACAAGGGAATTTCAAAAAAGAATAATTAACACTGCAAATTATCACTATCGTATAACTTCTGTATATTTTCATTTAAATGAGAATTATTTTTTTTTTATTTCTAGACAGCGAATCGCATCATTTTTTCAAAGTCGACATTACAATAATTATTATTGTCATAATCTTCTGACCTAATTTAGTGTTACTATTTACAAGAAGTTTTTGAAATTCCTCATTCTAATTTCTGTGGTAACTTGCTTAACTAATACAATTTTGAACAGTAAATTTGGTCAAAATATCGTTAAACCAATTTTCATATTATGATGTCATCATCTCTTAATGATAATTAATCTTTGAATATTTCATTATCTTTAACAGAGGGTAGAATTAAACGCACAAATTATCTACAGAACCATTATGTTAAATAATTATTATTTTTCCACGTGAAGATGGAACGTCCAAAATTCGAAATGTCTGACCATCCTTTTTCACATCGTCGTGGTTGACCTACGTCAATGTAACAAACCTTTCGATTTTCATCTCTACTTTTGACATTATTGAGATATTCTCAGTGATATAAATATTTTATTCTGACTTATTCCATCAGAAATTGCCACCTGCAACTCTTTTTTAATCTTAAATTTTACATAAATTCTCCAAAGTCTTCAAATAATGTTCTTTGATGATGGTTTCAGAACAAGTGTTACATGAATACAGCCATTGTCTAAACAATATTTTACTCATATAAGGGGTGCATCAACTGTATTTAGACAACAATTTAGGGCATGTAGATAGATCTCCTCAAGACGAACCACTTTTATTTCAATTTTTTGATTTGGTCCCTCGTTTCTGAGGTCGCAGTTTCTATGTCTATTATTGGATCCAAAAATGCGGCATGCCAAAGAATGCATGAGAAAACATTTAAAACATCATAACTATCCAAATATTTTTCAGAGAAAAACATGATGTTTCCTTCGAGAATCTTTATTGTTTGAGATAATTCGTTTATACAGTTTATACAGGGTGATAAAAATCTTCAAAAAGTCTGAGATTTCTCAGCGCGTCGCTAAATAAAGAAACAAAAATAACAAATATTTCTGTACCATATGGAATAGAACATAGAAAGTTAAGATAAGGACCTGTAAGCGGTTTTCCTCCATCTTGAGCAGTTTTCATTGAACACTGTCATGAACTTTTAAAATTGCGATTTTCACTTGTTTATAACTCCTAATAATAAAAAAATACCCAGTCTAAACTCCAGCTGTAAAAACCATTCGTATTTTTTCTTCTCAGACAATCTGAAAATACAAAACATAGGAGCATTCCATTTAAAAAAACGTATAGCTCAGATCCAAAATAGTAGTCACTAACTGACATTACTAAAAAAAACAAATTTAGATAAGCGGCAAGCAGAAAATTTTCCTCTAAACATCAATTTCTGCGTGCCGCTTCTCTGAAATTGCTTTTCCAGTAATGTCAGTTAGTGACTACTATTATCAATCTGAGCTTTAACTTTTGATATGTTTCATATTGTTGGGTCACTCTGTACTTTTAAATATAATTTCTTAATGCCCCTTTAGAGAGTCTCTAGCCACTCCAAAAACTGAATTTTCTTCAAGTCAAGGGACATTGCCACAATCTTCCGGGTTGTGGGAAAATACCGTGCGAATAACTCTCTATAATCAAAAAATACTCGTAAATATCCCAAATATAGGGTGATTCAGGTTTTACCTTGTTCAGGAATTGATAGAACGGATTAAAATAACACGTTATTTTGTGATGTAACGTTTTCCTCAGAAACGCTTTATTTCTACGCTAGAGGTTGAGTTATTTTCTAGTTTTTTTCTCATAACTTTTGAACGAGTTATCGGATTTGGACTAAATAAACGCAGCTCACATTCATTTTGAACCTGTCATGACCTTCCAAAGTTTGAATCTTCTAGTACTCTTCGAAATGCACTTTTTATGTTTGCTCTTTTTTTTGAAAAAAGTTACACAAAAAAAAATTATATAACGACTACACAGGACAATTTCCTGATGGCTCACAAAACTGGTTTATCTCTTATGAAAATTCAAGTTTTTACTTCGTTCTTGAGATATTTAAGAAAATTCAGGGCAATGTAATTACCAATTTTTTGATTTTTATTAGCGCTACACAGCAAACCTTGAAAAACAAAAACTTAAACTGAAATGTTGGTCAAAAGTTCTCATTAGTTCCAGCTATACCAGCCCTTCAAAATCCTGATAGTTTTATTGCTTCCGTAAATCAATCATTCTAGCTGTCATTCCCATATTTTAAGTATTTTATTTAATTAAAAACTTGAATTAATTCACTAATTCGTCTATGCCAGAAGTGTATTGAAGCTGAAGGATTGCATTTTGAACATTTGTCATGCTGCCGCATTATTCGTTTATTCAGTCTAAATCGTTCAAAAGTTATGAGAAAAAAAACTAGAAAATAAATTCAACTTCATTTTAATCCGTTCTATAGATTCCTGAAGTTAATAACAAGATAAAACCTGGATCACAATGTATAGCTTTTTCTGTTTTTCTTCTGTTTTTCTGTTAGTTTTTCGTTTTTATTGTACAAATGTTACTTATTACTGTTTCGAAGTCTTCGCACAAAAATAATAACCGCAACGATAACATTATAAGTAGGTACTACAAAAAGTTATTATTATTACGGGAATTAAATTTTTCTATATTTAGATCATTACATACTGATGAATTGTACCTAAAAATAATTTGTTTCTTTCAGAGATTCCTGTAGTCCAGATGATGGCGACTGAGGAGGACGATGATGGTTACAGAGACGACCCGGATTCAGAGCCGGCAGGAGGTAAGTAAGTGCTACAATAATTATGTTTTATACCTTATTATTTCCACATTGTTGCCGTCATTGTTCATTACTTTCACTTGCCCGTGTTCTGTAACTTTCATCAATGTTTAAACCTAGAGTTTACAATGTTGGCAAGAACGAGTTGAAATTATAAAACGGGTGAGAGGAAGATAATACCTTAGACCATTATTAAAACTATGTAATGGTATAAGGATAATACAATATGGCTATAACTTTGATTAAGTATATAATAGTTTTTTCTTGAATCGTTTCATAAAGTTGCCATATCGATTGTTATTTTAGTTTTAAAATGACATTCTTTTCGGCATAAGTGCCTCTAGAGTTTATAAATTTAGATTTCTTGACGTCTTAGAATTCATAAATTGTTGTTTCTTGGCGACTTTACTTATGTCACACACGACGCACTTGACGATTGTCATATTTGGTTTTCGGCCACATTTGACAATTTTCGTGGGTGCTTAATACACTCCCATTCTGCAACTTGTATCATAAATAGCTATTTTGTTGAATTGTTTCATACAGTTGTCATTTTGATTGCCACTTTAGTTTCGAAATGACATTCTTGTGGGCACAATTGCCTACAAGTATATTCTTCTACGCACTAGTGCTTAAAAGTGACAAAAATGCCAATTAAAACAAATTTATTATGAAATTATTACTTCGATAATACAAGGTGTTAATTAATTAGGTACAATGGATTAAACACCCAATTATTTAAGTGACTTAAAAAAAAAATTATACGAACATGGGTCAACTAATGCTTCATATTTAGATATAGGGTTAAATTAATTGATTCGTCACTTATATGCCCGTATTCACAAACCATAATTTCCTAAATAATTACGTAATCAATTATCCCCATCTCATTCTATTGCAAAAAAACTGCATATCTCCATCTCACTCATTTAATTAATTACGTAATTATTTAGGAAATTATCGTTTGTGAATACGGGCAATAGGATGTTAAACTTGAAAAAAATTGCTTTTTCATAAATATCTCAAGCAGTCTTTAGTCGGTTTTGTGGGAATTTGGCAATGTTATTTGTAGTAATAGGGAGCTCCTTTAGCCTCGAATTTAAAATTACCAAGTCCAGTGGCGTACAGGGTGATTCATTATAATGTCGCCCCCCTTTAACTTTGTTATTTCATGTGTCCCAAAAAAATTAAAAGTGGGGTTATGTAGGTGCTAAAAAAGACTTTTTTATACGTGTAACAAAAATTTGAAAGTAGATCAGTATACAGGGAAAACCAAAAATTTAATTTTTTTTTCAATGGATCACCCTATATATGAATTTATTTTTCGATTCCTCGTAAAATTCTAAGCATAACTTGTATAACATACCGTATACGTAAATTCAAAGGCTTCTGAAATATTCGCATTTGAAACATCATCAAATATTTTATAAAACACCTGTTGCAAATCAAGAAATCTAACAATAAAATGCTCTACTGGGCCTCCATTTTTTTCAACACATTTTATAAGGGTTTATAAGGGTTTATAAGGGTTGTTCGCATTTTCTCCAATGAATCTGTTATGAATTCTGGGTTATTTTAATTTAAATTATTAATTTTAAATCTTTTAGATGATCGAGGTTTTCAATTTGGTAGTTATACACACGGTTTTTTAAATAGTTTCAAATGCGAATATTTCAGAAACTATTGAATTTAGGTATACGGTATGTTATATAAATTATGCTTAGAATTTTACGAGGAAACGAAAAATAAATTCATATATAGGGTGTTCCATTGAAAAAAAAATTAAATTTTTGGTTTTCCCTGTATACTGATCTATTTTCAAATTTTTGTTATACGTACATATAAAAAAGTCTTTTTTAGCACCTACATAACCCTAATTTTAATTTTTTTGAGACACATGAAATAACAAAGTTAAAGGGGGGGCGACATTATAATGAATCACCCTGTACATGGAAACACTCTCACCAATTTTATTCAAAGAAAATGTAATATGCCACTAACTTTTTATTAATTTTCATATTTTTTTCAGATTGAACAATTAAAATCAATACTTTTATGCTCTTGACTTTACTTAATAATTATGTTGATTGGTTTTTGAAAATAATTATAAAATCCACTTAATTAATTGCACACCTCTTGACCAATCAAGAAACACAGCGAAAAAACAAAAAGAAAAAATTCATTAGTTTCGATGTTAAGCAAGGGTGTTTAATTTAGTGTTGGTTTGATGTTGTTGTTACATATTATCAATAAAAAAGTATAAAAAAAGTATAATTTTCAAGTGAAAATTTTCCCAATGTCTCTTGCGTGGATCAGGAATCTGCAATTAAGTGGATTCTATTTTTTACTCCAAAAACAAAGCAAGAGACGAAAAAAATTCAAAAGACAAAAATGTTGTATTATTAGTTGCTCAATCTATAAAATATATAAAAAAAATGAGTGGTATACATTTTTCCTTGCAATAATATTGGTGAGGGTTTCCCCTTGGACGTCACTGGACTTGATAATTTTAATCTACTTGGGGTTGACGGGAGCTACTAATTACTATAAATAACACTACCAAATTTACAATATCGACCAAAGAATGTTTGAGATATTTACGAAAAAGTAATTCTAAATAATAAGTTTAACACGCTGTAACTTGAAAACGAAACATTTGCGGATTCATGTTCATATGAATCACTCAAATATTCTGTTCCTAAATTTATGGTATTTTTACACTCTGTATAAATACCAATTTCTAGAATTCATATTTTGTTGTTTTTTGGAAACTTAGAATTCCAAAGTTGTAGTTTTTGAAAATACGGTGAATATATTCAATGATCTTTTATTTTTTAATTAAAAATCAATTTTTCTAAAAGGGAGCAGAATTTATTTCCAGCAATATCAGACCAATATTTTGATAACACAGGGCATTTTAAAATCAGTAATAATTATCTGACAGATTGTTAATCTTGTAACAAATAGATACCTATTTCAAATTTTTAAACTATAAAGACGTGAAGTCCTTTTATGCATCAATGAATTATTTATGTTTTCTCAAATATTTCAGCATGCATTAATATAAAAAATGTACTTACTACTTTTTTTATTTGGCTCTCGGGTGCTGTAAAATTTTGTTTTCATGTTAGTCAAAACTAAAATAAAAACTCCCAAACTATCAATATCACAAAATTACAATAATGTGTTATTCTCGTTTGACAAAATCTGGGGCCGGTTTTTTTTTCTTTTTTTTTTATTTAAAAATATATATATTTTTTTTTTTTTAATTTTTCCAATCGGCTACGACGTGCTCATGTAGAATAGCTATTATTATTATTCATTGACAATCTTTTAAGGGAAACGTGTATTAGTAATTAAAAATATTTGTTTTGGCAGTAACAAAATTATTCGAATTAGGCATATCATAGCCGCTCACACTTGTAATTTTGAAAAAGTGTAGGTAAGTTATTCTGTCATGATAAAAAAAAAACTGTTAATTTGTAGGTATTTTGGTATCAGCATGCTCAGAAAACAATTTTCTTTCGATAGACACCATTACCGTTCTTGTAGATAAAAGTGGTGCGAAATAAACTACAAATATGTGATTTTCCATACTATTCGCCTATGTCCCTCTTTGAAACTTGTCAAACGGTATTTAAAGGCATAGCAAGAGAAAATAAAAATAAATAGATTCCTCATTAATTATTGCAATTTCTGAAAGTTATTTATCATTTTCTTGTGTAGTCTTCAGCCGTTGTCCAACTTTGGAATTTCTATCAAAAAATCACTTAAGCACAAAGTTTTTTCCCAAACGGCAAATTTCTTGTACTTAAGTACCTTTATAAAGGCTGTCCCTGAAATTACTTTGCAGCTCACTATCAAATGTTTCTCGGATGAAACTAAATTGGTTTAAGTCAACTTATTTCAGTCCAAAGTTGCTTAGTTTGGCCACTGCATGGGAGATGCCAAAATGTCAATTCTGAAATTGTTTTTTGAATGTAAAAACTGAACCGCTGAAGCGATTTTGATGAAATGTGATAAGACGTTATGTTTTTATGGAACAAAAAGTGCATTACTAAAATTACTCATGACATTAATTCATTGGGGGTAGATCATGGGTTTTTTAGGTTTCACATCCTTCGAACTTCTATGCCGATGGAAGTAAAAAAAAAAGAAATACCGAGCATAATTATTATATTATATTATATAATATTATTATATTATATTATATTATATTATATTATTATAATACCAATTATAATTGGTCGACTCATTTTCTACAAAAAAGTTACTCTTTGTAATAGCTTAACCTTATCATTTAGAAGATAATCGGATTTGAATGTCGAGCCGGCGATGGCTTCGCTATTTAGAAGTGCAGGCTACTATTATTAACCGTTGAACCTGCCTCGGACTGAGTTCGAACCCTAGTCTCGGCGCTCTGGTTGTTTGTGTCGTGTTTGGGTCGTTCTAATATTTAATTGGAATCCTTGAGACTTGCTAGGTAACTAGCAAGTTCTCGAAGCCATGCATAATTACTGAAGTGGAGCTAGGAAATTTTTGAATGTTGAAATGTAAATTAATTTTATTATTCGATGTAAATTAAAAAAATCCCATGAAAAAAGAGAACTATAAAAATCAACATTCAAATGCGATTATCTTAGATACGATAAGGTTGGGCGACTTTTATAAAAAAGTACCTTTTTATTAGAAAATTAGTCGACTAATCTATTTAATATCCATTTTTTTTTAAATTCCATTGGCGTAGAAGTTCAAAGGTGTGAAACCTAAAAAAACCCATTATCTGCGTCAATGAACTAACATCATGAATGAGTAATTCTAGTATTGCACTATTTGTCCCATTAAACCATAACGTCATACCAAATTTCATCAAAATTTAGCAGTTAAGGTTTTCAGCTCAAATAACAATTTCAGAATTGACACTTTGACATCTCATAGTGGCCAAACCAAGCAACTTGGGACTAAGATAAGTTGACTTAAATCGATTTAGTTTCACCAGAGGAACATTTTGTAGTGAACTGTAAAGTTATTTCGGGGACAATTCTATAGGAACATATTTTAGAGTTCCTAGAAGCAACTGGATTCAATGTAAAGTGAACATACGATATTTCATACTTTTAATACTATAAATAATGTCTAGTTCGCTGGAAAAAAAAATAAACAAAAAAGTATTTTAAACCTACTTGCTGTTTTAAATAAATAATGAAACAACCTATTGACAAATGAAAAAAATCTTTAATAAGGTAAATCATTATGGAAATACTGCAGTCAAAGATGCTGTTTAAAGTTCTCATCGTTATTGAACTTGGCTATAATAATAATATGGTTAAACAGCAAAAAAGTAATTCAAATTCATTATAATCCCATTATATTTTTTATAGACTTCTTAAGCACCGACTAGCTTACTTAATGACTGTGTTTATCATACGCGACGATTAAATAGTTCAGCAATTTAAAATCAATTAGCATTATGTATCGTATAGTAGGTACCTATAATGTAAATAAACAATAAACTACACTTTCAGTTTTTAAGTACCTACTTCAGATACTCTCTTCTAAATAAAAAAGCATAAACCAGCAAAGATATTAATCTCGACAAAAATACAGTCTCCTATAATAACACCTTCTTAAAAAGTGTTCCATACGAAATTTGCTCCCTCCTCAACCATCAATTTTATTCAAGTTTTGAAAAAAATGCTCAAACAGTCCAATTTTAACTAGGGGGGGGGGGGGGGGGGGGTAGAATCATATCGTAGTTTCAACTTTTACATCTGTGCATGTAGCGTCCAGGACCGCCCTTTCATAGGTACCTATACTGTCCTCTTGTTGGCGTTAATTTTAGATCATTACTCTGAGGATGGAGATCTAATCTTTTGTAAATTTCAGAGAAACTAACAATTGGATAATTTGTTTTTTGTAGTTCTCATAAAATCAAGAGCCATCCATTTGACATTTAAAATATTTTCAAAGCCGACTAGATCCCAGGGTTTTCATAGTCAACTTTTGTTTTTTTTATGGCCTCCAGATTGTTTTTGCATGAAAAAATCACAATTTTATAAAAAGATAAAATTGTGCAAGTTTTCTCCAATTTAATCGACCTTGCATCTCTGCTAGTTCTGTAGAGATCCTAACTGTGAAGTAACAAAAAACGCTCTGCATTTTCTTTTTCTTTAGATGCTGTTTAAATGCTTCTATAAAGCAGCACATTTGAAATTAGTGGCCTAACTGTACCTCAACGTTTACAAATTGTAAATAAAAATCAATATTATTGTTCAGAGCCATTAGGGGCCTAAACTCCGAAACATAATAAAACGATAATTAAATTTAAAGGAAATGAGAGAAAATTTAGCACTTTTTTATTAAACTCTTCTGCAAGAACGCATACATTATACATGAGCAATTAGTTCCATTTAATGAAAAAGAAATAAAGTTTATGGAAGTCTCCTAATCCGAAGTTCAGTTTCCAACTTATAATTGAATCAATTCCGATTGTTTACATCTAGCTGGGACGACGGGAAAGTTAGACGAGCAGGAGTTTTTATTATTTTTAATAAAAGGGGATTGAATTCAACTTCTAAAGAGATTATTCGTTTCTTTTTGACTTGCGCATTGAACAGAAAATTGATTATTTCATCCGATATTACAAAGGATGAATAATATAATGATCACTGTGTTCGTAAAATAAATAATTCAAAGGTACTGTTCTTTATTTTTCATACAAAATTACATGAATTTTCATTGGGAAATATCTGAAAAGAGGAAAAGATTTTTAAAATGAATATCGTAGTACCTACTCCTGCTGAAAAGTTCGATAAGTTTAATGGACCAGAAAATCTCTAATGCTAGAAAGTGTGAAACTTAAACAATTTTAAAAGAGTTTCAGTTTAATAGAAATTGAATGCTGGAAATAACGGATATTGCATATCTCAGCTCGAATGTTATTTTTATCAATTTTTCTAATAGGTAGGACCTGTACCAATATCTTTTTTACTCCGGAACTTTAAAACATTTTGCATCTGCATGTGCTACTTTTAAAATTACTGCGAATTTAGTTTGACTTGCACTAAATATTGTTACGGAAAACTCTTCGGTCTACGGATATTATGAAGTCTTTTTGTTGATAGATTGTGATTGTCTTCTTTTTTCATTTCAAGTGGTTTCAGAAGAAATATAGATAAATATGTGAATCTTTGCTCTAATTGCAAAAACATTTTTTTTTTGTGATAAATCCCCCTCAACTCCAACCATTGGTACGGTCCCTGGACTGTCCCTGGACCATGTAATTCTGGATGGCCAGAAATTCCTTTTTCTGATTATTACCGATGCTACTAGGTCGTTCGTCAGTCGTCGTGCGCTAAAACACAGAGAAGTCACCCCCTTAGTATAAATTGTGTGTTTGAAGAAGCTTGGTTATTGGACTAGGACGATTTACCTTGAGAGAGAAGATACCTGTTGCTGATATCGTAAACGACTTTATACTTGATTTGAATAATTATGCAGAAATGCGGTGTCGTCCTAAATATAAGAAACGACGAAATCATACTACGCACACCGGCACGATTTTTCGAAAAAATTCGGCTGGTGGCTGCAGATATCGTTCGTTTGAAGGGCTACTCTGAACTCGTCCTGGCCAAGAGAGATTGTGAGCCTGGGAGGATCCATAGAAAGGCCACTCGATAGAGTGTATGCTAAGACCATGCAAGGAAGATTTCAAAAACTGCAAGAAGATAGAATCACAGCAAGGAGCCCCGAGTATAAATTACATTACTGTTGAAGTCCCTGACGACTGGAAAACGGAGGTGTCACTGTCACTGCGTAAGAGCAGGGAGCAACTGGGGGCTCTCGGAAAACGCAAGCATTCAGGAGTCAGTTCGGGGTAAGATTACTCTCGTGAGATATCAAATGAAGACTCGATATGACAGAATGGTAAACTCGGGAGGTTTCTAGGATCGCGACCAGGAATGGCTCGAGGGGGGCAGTGTTGCATTCCCCGTAAAGTGACTGGTAATAGAACGACGGCAGTAATCCTGGAAATGGCCACCTCTCTGCGGTTGTTAGCCTGGTAACCTGGTGGCGTTTCGCAATAGCCTCGCTAGGAGCATTTATACTACTGTGATGTCGTTGCGATTACCTCCTCGCTAGTCCTGCTATCCGGGCATCTCGTGACATTCACGTTGGAAAACCAGAAAACTATCAGAGAAACTATCACGGATGTCTAGAAACTAATCCTGCCTGGGATGTTCCAGAAATAGAACATTTAGACTCCACGAGTATTCCGGAGCTAGTTAGTTCTCGAAGCCATTCTAGAAAGTAACCCAGACTGTAGGTATATAAGCCGAGATAGGAGCGGTGCTAGTTCAGCTCAGTATAGACTGCGAATAAGAAAGCGATAGTAAGTTAAAATTCCATTAGACAGTGCTAAATAAGAAGGAGGAAGTAATGTTATGGACATTCTGTGATTTACGGAAACAGTATTAGTACATAGTTGGATTATAATTGGACTTGTAAATTAGTATAATTAAAGTGTGAATTGTTAGTTAAAGTGATTATAATAAAGTAATTAACCCAGGTACCTAATTGGCTTTCAAATTCAAAGGCGAATCCACCAATAAATTTTTGAAAACGGGATGAAAACGGGTTTCCACGAAGAAAACCCTTAACAATACCTTCATCTGATGATGGATTTGTGAGAGATAATGAAACACATTATAACTATTGTTTGAGAAAAAACTTTCAAATAAGGGATTCCTCTTCAAAAAAACACAAGTAGTTCACATAATGGTTACAGAAACGCCTTTTACTTCTCATTAGTCATTACACAATGACACCATATAATGGAGACCGAGCGAGATGTAAAAGATGGAAATGGAGAAGTTTTCCTGGAAGTTTTCTGGACAAAGAGAGGTTTTCTCTGATGTCTACTGATGGTTGGCAACGTTTCTGGATTGGTTTCTTGCCACTGCAGTCAGCATGATTCAAATTACGCCAGTTGACACTGCATTAAAATACATGTGCAAAATTCTAAATCGGATAACCAGAATCGAAACGATAGTGATTCAGCAAATCCAGTGGGGTAAGCCCAGCCCCAGCCTAATAATGTCGAAGGCAATGCTATGTAATTTTGTTACTTGACACAAATTATGTGTGTGTGAGCATGAAAACGTAGGAGGGAGATTTAAAAAAAAATCATGTTTGAGATTTAATCCGTAAAATTGCAAAATGAAGAATTCCCATTGTTTACTGTTTTATAGATTCAGACATTAATTTTTTTCCAAGCCTTCCTACAATACGTTTTCATTTGCTGACACGATAGAAAGATCTCATTAATTTCTTTACTGCTGAAGGTGATATTACCTATAATATATGCTATTCGAAACACATGATCTTAAGAATTTCCTAAATTGTATACCTTTTGGCTACTGATGCATGCACACCTATGTGTTCTAATCTTTTATCCGTGTCTACTCAATAACTCTAAATAATCCTATACCTATTCATTCAGCCAACATGGTAGAACCTATACCCACACAAGAAAAGCGTAAGATTTTTTTCAACGAAATATTTCAATTTTTATTTTATTTTTCATTGAAAGTTTCATTGAAATCAATGAAAAGTGAAGCGTCAACTGTTATACCAATCCCTGTGGAAATCGACAATCCAGTTCATCGTATATTTATGAAAATCTCGTCATCTCTGAATATTACACCGTCAACTGTCTCGATCAGCGGATATATGATTATGCAGACGACTGCAAGTCAATAAGCTTAGCTTAAGTGATATAAGAATGAGCGAGGCGAGAGCAACCTGAATTTTCCGATAAAAGTCTAATTTCGCGGAAGTTATAAAAAATCAATCATCCCTGGAGTCGTTCCAAATTGCTGACTAGAACGAAAACGTTTTATTAATATTCATAAAGTTAGTAAAGCTGTTACTTACGTATTTCTACTCTTAAATCACTTTAATATTGCCACGGGGAGTTTTTAAATTTAATTTGGCTTTGTCATAATTTTATTAATTTCATACGGTTGGTCCATTTGCTTTTCCGTAGTAGGTAGCAACATAAATATCAAGTCTCATTAAATTATCATGTCACAAACGACAAACTTCATGATTAGAAATTTCGCAATGTATTCCGCCTGAGGGATCTTCACATAGAATTTCTAATAATGTTAGTCCTATATACATAAAAAAAAACTATTAACTCTTATAACTCTTAAATTAATATCTTAAATACGTAATTTTTAAGAGGGCCCGTATCGAAATACAATCAAAGTCACTTTTAAATTTAAATTTACTAATTTAAATACACTTTGGGTTACTGTGGTTTTTCACAGTCGTTTTAAGTGACTTGAAATTAAAGTCACATAATATAATGTTCCATTTTTTATTGTTCAAACAAAGTTGTTGCTTGATAATTTTGTGAATGACAATGACAATTACATTAAAAGTTATAGGCGAGTAGTTTTGCTTTTTGCTACAAAAAGTCTTGAATGCAGAAACAAAATTGTAACAAAATTTAATATTGGTAACGGGATGAAATTTTGGTACCTACTATACGCATATAAAGCAAAATGTTATCTTGATTGGAATTCGACTATTTCGCGAAAAGCACAAACTTTTAGTCTCGCGTTGACGTTATTCAGTCAACGCAACTCTTTTATTGAATTTTTTTGTTGCGAAGTTTACAAAAGCAAATTTTTTATTATTTTTGATTCACGAAGTTGAATGTACAGTAACTTTCATGATTATAACTTATAACATAGGGACAACAACGCTAAATCTTGTAAAATTTTTGCCGAACTGATACCTATCTGCTTATGGTTATATTTTTTTCTTTGTCACAATATTCCTTTAGGTTTTCAAGGAATTTATTTTGGCTCTGCTCAGATCTGATATTATCAGACATGAACGGTATAATGGATATACAGAACACGTATTGCCATTAAATAGTATGTAAAGAGATAAGATATCTTCGTGTGAATTCTCGGGTTATGTCTTGTAAGCAATTACAGTTGTCATAGTTTAGTCTACTAGAATCAATAGATTAGGAATAGATAATATTAGGAATAGAACATGTAAAGAACATATATCTTATTTTAAAGGAGATCACACGCGCTTCCCTACTTACTACTCGACTGTAATTTTTATTTTAAAATTCAATTGATCATTTTAATTTGTTTTTCGTTGGATTTATTTTATTTTGAGAAGTTTTTACTTGGGATGTAAAGAGGTTTATTAATTACCAATTGATTTACATACAGGGTGTCCGGTAAGTACCTCCTAATCTCTCGGGAGCATACAGGGGAGGTCAAAATAAACCTAGTCTGTCATAAAAAAAACATTCCTAAAGTGTCCCTAAACGGAGATACAGAGCCCCAAAATGGTACCCTAAGATTTACTTTTTTGGCTCTAACTTTTGAACGTATAATTTGATGAAATTTTAATTTTTTTTATAGAGGCCATAAAGACGCATTAAGCCATATCAGAGTGGATGTTTGACGTCCTAAAGGAAGTCAGGAACGGACTTACCACCACACTCATTGTGTCAAAGTTTTGACAGGTGTCATTTTACAGAGCTGAAATCTTATTTTTTAAATACGCTGGTCATTCATCTTCACAAAAGGTACTCCTAATTTATTTCGATAAAACTAGCGGTTCTCAAAATAAATCGACTTTTATGCGAATTTTGATCTAGTTCCGTCAATAGCAATCCATTATGTAGGTAGGTTTATCAACAATAACCTGATTTTTACCTGTTTGTGTTTAGCATTAGTAACTTTTGAGTGTTTATTCGCATACCTAAAAACCGATTTATCTCGAAAACCGTCAGTTTTACCGAAATAAATTAAGAGCACCTTTTTTAAAGATGAAGTATCAGACTATTCAAAAAATAGTTTGTAGCTCTGTAAAGTGACACCTGTCAAAATTTTGACTCAACGAGTATGATGGTAAGTCCGTTCCTGACTTCCCTGACGACGTCAAACATCGACTTTAATATGGCCTGATGGCTATCTGTGGCAGCTATTAAGTGTTTAAATTCCATCCAATTATACAGGTCGGTTCAAAAGTTAGAGCCAAAAAAGTAAATTGCGGGGCACCCTTTTAGGGCTCCATATCTCCGTTTGGGGACACTGTAGGAAAAATTTTTTTATGACAGACTAGGTTTTTTTTGACCTCCCCTGTATGCTTCCGAGAGATTAGGAGGTACTTACCGGACACCCTGTATAATACAGACCATTATTAAAGTGCGTAAATTTTTAATTTTTGAAACTATTAGTATTTAATTAAAAAAAAAAAAATACCAGGTTTGAATCGATTTTTTTTATACCTAAGTCCATAGTGCGCTTTGTAAAGTATAAATTTTAACTGCACGTGTCAGGCGATTTTACGTAATGCGCAAGATTAAATAAGTACATAACACTGATTACTTGCACGTTTCACTAATCCGTAGCCTGTTAATAATTAATGCATTTCAGAGGGTTGCGTGGCAGGGCAATGCATTCTGTAAAGGGTTCTGAAGAGGGGGGTTACCCTTTGTTTTGGTTCAGGAATCCGGAAAGAATATTTATGCTTTAAGTCACCTATAACCTACGCTGTATCCGACTGCAATTAAGTGCTTAATGGTCCCTCTTTCATGTAATTAATTATTCAATATTAATTTCGTAAATTACTGCATCAACTGGAAGGTTTCAATTAAGTGCATATTCATATTTTTGTTTATAGAGTTATAATAATTGTTAAATATATAGTAGGATTAACTTTAAAAAGTCAGATGTGACGTCACACTAACCGTCCGAACTAATATTTTTAATTTCATCAGAAAATGTCAAACAGTTAATTGTCAAGTTGTGAACGAGCGTAAATTATTGAAGGAATCATTCAAAAAATGAATTGAACCGCTTACGTCAGTTTGAGAGCCACTGACAACTACATAAAATTTATTCACGTAATGACATTCTATCCTCTGTGTTGTGCATTTAATTCTCATTCAAAACCAATGTTGACGTATACTTATTTATGCGGGATGGAGTGTTTAGACAAACTGGACGGTTACTATAAAAACCACGTATATGAAACAAAATAAATCGAACTATCAAAAGGATGTGTATTCTTAATCGATACGTATAACTTTTTAGACTTTATTGGACTATAGTCATTTTTCTGCGAGTATTTTTGATTAAACCTCTCTATTAGTTTATTTAATTACAGTAAAGATGTAGAATAAGTAGTAAAATAGAGGAAAATGCAAATTTTCGCAAAAACACTAGAATATATTTTTTATTACACGTGTTTTATTACGTCTAGAGCGAGGCATTTAGCGGCTCTTCCTAACGACATCATCAAAATAAGTTGGGAGAGAGTCAATATAATGAACAACAGCAAGTTTGAAAGAAGTTTTACCAAAACATTTGGAGTCTCTTTTAACGGAAATAGTAGGAGAGAAAAAGCTGCTAAACAATACATATACATGGTGTTTGGTAACTAGACAGCGAAAATCAAACGTCATAGGTATATAAAAAATCATATTTCAAGCCTAAAAAAAAAGAATAACTTTTTTCCAGGTAGACCTTCGTTTGGGAAATAGTAGGCATTTCAAACAATGTAAAACTAGAGGCAGCTATGAAAAAAATTTCCAGTAAGTGGACACCTACAATCAAATTTCATACTTAAATATAAATATAATAAACTTAATAAAATATAAAATCGTATTTTAAGCATAAAAAATAATAACTTTTTTATCCTACCCCATAAGAAAATTGAACTTTCTCGACTGCATGCCCCCGGAGAAAGTGCCACTTTTCCTGCCTAGGCGGTAAAATTATTTTTATATTTTCACGCTAGAGGGCCACCCAATTGCAATTGAATGCTATTTCCAGAGGGAACCAATAGCAAGCAAGCTTATAGCTGTATGTCAATCTGTCAATGTCAATAGACCAGCAAGACCCAGCAAATTAAATACTAATAGTGAGGTACTGATGTCAAATTTACCCAAACAAGGAATTTCTTTCAATAATAATTATTGTAATATTCAAAATTCAACGTTCACTATTAATGTTATCCATAAATAAATAAATAAATTACTGATTGTAATTTAACTAATCTACGCTTACTGATAGTAATCTATTAAGCAAACATCATATTATGTAGGTATTCAATAAATTTTCTTTCAAAACAAATTTTTTTTCAAAAAAAAAAAAATTATTATTATTTTTGTGTAGGATAAAAAATTATGTGTAAACCACGGCGGTAAAGTGTCTTTTCAGGCCTCAAGAAGTGGCCAGCCTCGGCTGCGCCTCGCCTGGCCATATCTTCTTGAGGCCTGAAAAGTGCCACTTTACCGCCTAGGTATACAATATACTATTATCAAGATCAGGCCTCGTTTAGGAAATATTTTTTATTGTTACCTAATATTTTACTTTTTTGAAAATGTTTCTTAACCGAAGCCGGATCTTTATAAGAGTTAATCTTTTCTGTGTATACTTATGTACGACTTTTGAATTTTGCTGTTCCGTAACTGAAAATACACATAAATATTTTCATAGAAGCAGGGATACTCTTTTTACATTTTTTGAAATATTTCCCAAACGAATCCCTATCTGGAAAAAGTTATTCTATAATTTTAATTAATGGGGGTATTTTGCGTATAGGTATTTTCATTTTTTTGACTTAAAATGTGATTTTATACATGACATTTGATTTTGCCCATTTAGCAAACATGCTGTATAGGATGGTTAACAATTCGAGATTCCCAATGGAATCTCAGAAACTGTGGGAGCTACGAGATCAGTTAAATTAGAGAAATGTCGCATTATTTTATACTTTAGGTATTAAGAATCTGAAACTGAAACTTCATATTTTAGCCGTATCTTTCTTATTATTAAAAATAAATTAATTATTCTTTGTAGGTTTACATACTTATAAGTCCTCAAGAGCTCTCCATTTAACATAACAATAATTTTCTAAGCCGACTAGATCCAAGGGTTTTAACAGTCAATTTTTGTTTTTCGCCATATCGTTTTTTCATATCATTTGGTATTAAAAATCAAGGGAACAAAAAATCTGATAAATTTAAACAAATTTTTTCTCAATATTTGATTCTTCTTCAAAAATATATTTTCATAGCCGAAGTAGGTACGTTCATGACTTCAAATTGACCGTGAAAAAATGTTCACTGTTTTTCTGAAAAAGAAGAATAAAAGTAAACCTAAAAGAAATAATTTATCTATTTTCAACAACATAAAAAAAAATTGTCTAAATAGGAAATAATGATTTTCAAGCTATTTCAGCGTTATTATTATTATTATTATTTGAACAACGAGTTAAATTATCCAAAAATGTTGTTTCAGATTCTCAATAAACATAAAATAGTGCAACTTTTCTCTTAGTAATCGACGTCGTATCTCTGTTACCGTTTTCGAGATCCCAATAATAGTGAGAATGAAATTAACCACCCTGTATATGAGACCTAAATAATACCCGACAAAAGAAAATCTAATGACATTTGGCATTTAAAGCGAGGTCAGTTAAATTAGAGATAAGCTGCACAATTTTATGATTACTAAGAAACTGAAAAAAATTACGATTACTTCAGTCGTTGCTGAAATATCCTGAAAAGACTGAAAAATCGAAATTTCTTATTTTATTTGTCTTTTTTATTGTTGAAAATTAATAAATTATTTTTTCTATAAGTTTACATAAGTCATCAAAAGCATTCATTAAAAAACTTTTCAAAGAGCTAATAAAAAAAATCATGAAAACGCATTACCTTTCCACGACACCCTTCCCCTCCCAGTCCCTATGCACAGTTTCCCCGTGGAAGCCGGTAGGAGTGGGGAAACCCACATGCAATACATTCTTACATACTGCTAAGAATAAATAAAAAAGAACTAATAAGTAATGAGATTCATTTTTTTTTATTGTCCTTTTTTCGAAAGAAACAACATTTTTTATTGAAATACGACATTTTAAGAATTGAAATTACTTTCCTTATCATTTTTTAATTTTTTTATAATTCGGTATTAAAAGTTGACTTTTTTTGAAAAATGAAGAAAAAAAAAGATTTTTTTTAATGTTATTAATTTTTGGTTTCCATGTTTTTTTATACCGAACGACATAAAAAAAAATTGGCGGTCATAAGAAAAACAAAAGTTGACTAGGAAAACTCTAGGTTTTTTGCCCAGCAAATACCAAAATACTCGACAAATCAGATAAGGTGTTTTATCATTACCTATTCATTATCACTTTTTATTTTCTGTCTTCTTTTATTTAATGACAATTTGATCTTATTTAAGATCTTCGCGTTTAAGGCTTGCTTTGTTACCTACCTAACCTACCGATCTTACCAAAAGTTGAAATATTTCCAGCAGCAAAAATCCAGAAATGATCGTAGAATTTTCACGTAAACTCCGAACTCTGCCTCCTATCGACAAACGGTTTTCAGTTTTGGATTCGTCGGTAATTATACTATTGAAAATGAAAAAAATAAAACCCTTAATTTTTTGATAATATTTCAATTTCGCGTGCATATACTACACTGGCTAATCTCTTACCGTTTCCAAGCAGATCCTCAAGTTAGGTACTGCCACTTGAACTGGATATTATACCTAATTATAATTTTAGAAGAAATTTAAAGAAGAGATTATTGGTTATGTATAAGAGCTAATTAAATTTGTTAGCGAATACGGGTGTTGGTGTTCTTAGACCATTGGTGTTAGCCTGAGTAGTATTTCGAAAGAAATGAAATTTGGATCAACAATTTTAGATCATGTTTTCCTAAATTACCTCTACCTATTCCAAAACGGATACTAATGTTTTGAAAGTTATGTAAAGGTGTAAGTGATGTATAATCTATCCTTGTACTTTCAACCATCCGAAGAAACCGATTCACTAAATAGTTAAAAAGAAACTGATAACAAAACGGAATAACTGAACTTTAATGAAGCTATTGGTCAATAATTATTATTGAATACCGCGTAACTGGTAGGTAATTGGAATGGAAACAAGAACCACTGCCGGTGTTATTTATTGTCTACGTGTTAACTTCCACTAAATAAGGGGAATTGGAGTTACAGTGCTTGTCACTAAATACTGAAATATCTCAATAAACTTACCAGAGATAATTGGAAAGAGATTCTCACTCTAATTAACTAGTGTGTAGGTTTCAATACACGACTGATTGCCTCAGGATTGCAGACAATTGACCATCCTAATGAACAGATCTATTCACACATACCTTTCAAATGCAATGTTATATTCTCTCTTCATCAATAATTCCAGAGGGTTCTAGGTTTCTGTCTTTTATGTCCTGCAAATTAAGCGAATGCAACGTATTATTTAGGTAGGAACATCAAGAAAAAGTAGTCCTTGCTCAATACGTAAATTATAATAGTTCCAAAAGAGATATAAAATATAATAATTATTAATCAGTCTCTTTTCAGAAGTAATTTTTACAACTCTCTATTGTGTTAATATGTGTACAGAAATAAAACAGGATTAAATCAAAACAATCATCTGCTCTGTTATCAGTTAAGAAATAAACTGAAATTTAAGTCTCATTCAATGCAGTTACCTGAGAAACTGCATCGGTTGTGGTTTTTAGCTTCGCTAATATTTTTCGAAATTTACTGCAGTGGATGCATTCAGTCTTTCTTTACTTATTGGTCCTGACTGAATTCAGTAGGTATTCTGGTAAGCCAGAAGTGACATTAAAAAAGGCGAGAGAAATCCTACTAAAGAAAAAGTTGTGGAATGTAACGTATTTCAAAGTTGAGCTTTGTCGAAGTTCAACGTTATTGGCCATAATAACGTTATAATAATAACGTTGAATGTGGGGAGTATGGTGATGCGGAACAGATATTGCTTGATGCAACTTAACGAAACTTAAAGAACTTAAAAACCTTAAAAAACTTAAATAAACTTGAAGAGATTATACAGGGTGTTACTTTGTTACTTAATGATAGGCCGTAATTTCAAGGGGAGCGTTCCTGAACCAAATTCAAGTAGAAAAGTTCATGTAAACATGTATCCTGAAGTGTCTGATGGTTTTCAAGATACAGGGTGTCAAAGTTTAAAAAAAAGATAATTATAACATCCAGTGGCGTCTCGGGGGGTAGTCTCACGAATATTATTGACAAAAAATAGGTACGCTACTGAGGTTTTTTTTTTAATTTTAAATTTTTTCAGAATAAGCTCCTAAAAATACAACTTTTTTGCCTTCTAATATATTTTCGTTTATTAATTACTTTTAAAGGAAAGAAATAAAAACGATTTTTTTGCATGTTGAAAGATTATTAAAATCAAGTCAAGTTAATTTTATCGTTCAGAATATTTATTTCTAAGCCATTTTTTTTTAAATTTAACAAATGCAAAGTATTAACTATTCACGAAAAATGTTGGAAATGACTACCTCCCGCTTCTATGCAGGCTTCTGCCCTCCTTCTCATCGAGCGACGAACTCCATTAGTGTTAAGTATAATTTCACATCCGTCGTGGATGACCACAATTCTAGCCACCTTAGATCGCCTGATTTAAACAGCCTAGTTATACTTTTAATGTTATTTTGAAAATATTTCAATTATTTTTTCAAAAATTGAAACAACATTAAAGTAGGAAGTTTTTGATAGCAACGCGTTCGGGAAAGGATGCCCTTTCGACAGCCATCATTACCGTTCATGTAGATGAAACTGGTGAGCGGCTAATAGCAATTATGTGATTTCCCATTTATTCCCCTATGTCATCTTTGAAAGTTTATTTGTTGGGAAAGTCACTTGCGTAGACATAGATTGATGCGCTTTATATAGTAGTGACAATTAATGGGTTTTCCTTTTCTACGTAGGTAGATGAGTACCTACTCAATAATCGAATTTCCTTATGGATCAAAAAAAATGTTTTTCATAAATTTTTCCGAAACTTTTTTTTTATGTCTTTGAAGGAGATTCTTCGGAACAGATTCACAACAGGAATAATGTTTTTGTCTACTACAAAACATATTGCTATTTTTTTGTTTTAAATGTACTTTCAAAACGCAAACTTTCACAGTGTTATAGAAAAAAGACGCAAAAAATTCCACACAACCCTAAAATCTTCGCCACTGCCACATGAAAAAAAAATTAATTAGCGCTAAAAAAAATTTACAACCTGCCTATCTCGAAAACAGTGTAGGTATTTGCGGTATGTTAATGTTAAAATTAGATTTCTTTTCTAGAATAAGCCAAGGAATTACACCTCTGCGGCTCATGTTTTGAAAATCTATAGGTATAGTAACTAAATTATAAAAAAACTGAAATCAATCATAAAACAAGACTTGTTGTTTACTATAAAATATCATGTTTTACTTAAAAAATGGAACACAGACAGAGAGAGAAAGAGAAATCATACAACATACGAGGTCCCGAGCCGCTATTAATTTTAATAACTTGAAAATGTACCTATCCATCTAAAAACATTAAATTTTTAAGTAACTTACACAAATGTTAATCGGGTGTCTTCCAAACATAAACTAATCAGAGGTAATGAACGCTGATATTACCGTGAGACTCCTAAGTGCATTCCTGAATGTAGATATTCACACCCTTAACCTTACTGCGAGTGTAATTTATACGGGCTTTATTACGCCATAGCTGTGTTTAGCAACACCGAAAGAGCAATAAGATCCTATCGCCTCTGAATTAATTTGTGTAAATTACTTATCGTTAAAGTGAACCCGATAGCAGAACTGGCCTGAACGAAATTAAAAAATGAAGTCAAGTTAAGTTAGGAGATAGTGGAACAGGATCAACCACATCACATGCAAAGAACAAGTTTTTAAATGAGAAAAATTCCAATTGAACATTGTCGAGTTTCCTTCTTAGTATAAAATTGTCCTGATTAACTGCAAGCAGTTGTAAAACGATAGACAAAGTATTGTGGGAAGGTATTAAACTCACTTATGCATTTTCAAATTGCTGGTTACTGTTTTAATCTTACTCGAAAAGTATTCTTCCTATCTCGATCATGGTCTTGTGAAGATATTATTATAGGACATCTCTTATTTTTAATAATTAAGGCTAATTAAGTTCTTATTCACAAAAAATGTTGATAACAGCAGCCAAATTACATCTGCTCGTTTTCAAGAGGAATCAGCGCTCTTTTCTTACCTGACAATGGTATGTATTATAACCATCGTTAGGAAAATTCCAGCAATGACTAACTCAGTAACTCGTTGCAGTCAAAAAGTGATTTTCGTAATCTCTGGTAAGAAAGAGATTGATTCTCCCTGAAAACATGCAGATGTATTTAAGCTGTTGTTATCAACATTTTTTATCTCATGTCAGCAACAAACTTGTTAAATTGTTTACAAATGGAGGCTAGTTCGGAGAGACTCTTTAGATTTTCGTTCAATTTTACTCCAAAACCCTGTTTCCAGAAGAAATTTTTATTTGAGTAATTTTTGATGCAATCTTTTCTTTTTTAATGTTTGTCCTGAGTGAATTTTTTCCCTGGATTTTCTTCCCAGGAGTTTTAGCTTCAATACGAGTCTGAAATTTACATAATCCGAGTTGACACATCAAGCTTCAAAATTAGATCCAATATAGCAGAAAAAATAGAGTATAGGGCTGCTGATATGCGAAAACAAAAACGAAATCCCTTGAGAATATTGAAAGTTTATCCCCAATCAACGTCGGGCATAATTTTGGGGTGCGACACTTTCATATTTGCGTAGTGTAGAATAACTGAAAAATATAAGTGGGAGTTGATATTATTTTATTCTAGTAGATAGCTACTATGTAGTATTTTTAGTTTATTTTTTGAAAGTATTAAAATTAGTATTATTTATTGATGTTTGATTTTTTTCAGACGGATGCGGAAAGTGCAAAACCGCAACAAGAAGACTAAATCTAAACAAATACTGCAAAAGAGACTACGGTAAGTTTTCAGATACGATTTATAACATAAATTTAATCGTAGGTACTTGAGTAAAACAGTAAAAAAAAAATCGAATCGAACCGTCAATTGTTTAATTTGGTCAATAATTATAATATTTTTGTGCATGGTTTTCTTTGGAAAAATTAGCCATATTACGTTGACATTTAATGTCACTAACAATGAATTTGAAAGAATTTTAAAGATGTACCAAATATAAACCTGGGAGTGTTTGAATCAATGATGACGATCAAGATTATTGTATAATGCAAGCCTTTTATGTGTCTGATTTAGCCTTTGTGATTTGAATAATATAAGACAAATGTGTTTCGGCCTAATCTAAATTGATGATCTAAATAAGATCAAATTTCAAAAGAATATGATTAGATGCTTGATGCGTATCTCAATTTTAAGCTATCCAATCACATGTTACTTAGATCCTTTCAATCAATTATTATTAAATTACAATCACATGATTTTTTGTCATTAATCTATTTTGTAATGTTGTAGGTAGTTTTCTATAATAATTATTATTTTTACTTACCTACATGAATTAACAAAATGCTGCTCGAAATACTCGATTAACATAAGCATAATTATTATCAACAACAAACGACATTTTTAGTAGATTAATTTTTTTTAAATTGCCTTAATTAGGGTTTCGATGTGTCAATGTATGCAACTTTTTCACATTATTTATGTTTAGAGTGCTTTGAAGGGTTTTTGAGAAAACGAATTTATTCGTTACCTACATATGATTCACCCTGTATAATATGTAGTTTAATTGGTACTCTGGTCTGAAAATGAGAAAGTCCTCTGTTTTTTCATACACACATTTCCAATACCCTTCACCTTTTAAATGAGCATCCTAAAAATCTAAACAAACACAACATGTGGGCGGTTACTAGAAAATTACAAATTATATACTACCTGCGGTATTCTACTTATTAAAAGTAAATTCCTATTAAAATGAAGATTCCGTTTCCATAAAAGGCCGAAACGGGAGTAAATTACAAGTTCTTACAACGTATAAGCAGTAAGTTATATAGTGTTGATGTCTTGAAGATATTCATTAACATAAGTGGGAGGAGTAGATATATTAACATAAAATTACGTAAGTGGCGTTAAAAGCTCGATTAAAAAAGTTATGAGCTTATAATTTTCATTTATAAATGTTCCAGACTTTCGAATGAGTATCATTAACACTCCTCAGACATTTATTTGTACATAATTTAAATTAAATTTTGATTGATAGTTTTTACCTAGCGCTTTATGGTGCATCTCCGTTCTGTAAATATTATTATGTTGTCCATTTTAGTGCTTACTTATGTAAAAAAATTTCCAGCAATAATGGCAAGGATTCTATCAAGGATGGAGGTAAACGACGACGAACACACAAAAGGATGGGTGAAGTTCATGACCAGCGTGGAGTTCGTGTACAAAAAGGCAAGAGATTCAAGAATCCGAAAAGGTACTATGCCTATAATGGTTCCGATGACAGATCTGGCCTGTAAATGCCCCAAAATCAAACCTGGAAAGTAAGTAATCTATTTGTAATTCATAAATTACCTATTTATTTTCGCAATCTCTTGCTTAGGGCAAGTCTTAGCAAGCTCCGGAGTTATATGAGGGTATAGAATCATTCTTGCGAATTTATCAAGCTATTTTCCGGCTCTTTTGAGAAACGTAATAGTTCTGTGAGAAACATATTTTGACAGGTTAGACTTGATCAGGACTTAATATTTAGCCACGACACCGAAGGACTAGGCCAAAAAAAGTTTTTCGGTTATGACTAGATTCACTGTTGAGACCGCGAAACCTTCCTCGTCCTAATCTAATAAATTTCCTAATAAATCTTCTACAACCTAATTACCTAATAAATATCAGGAAGTATATCCATAACAGGTGTTTGATTCCTGCTGACCAATATACTAAGCCTGACGCAACTGCAAAACTCGCGACCTCCCAAAAGTTCTGACACAGGGTGTTAAAAAAAGGTCGACCATTTGGAGAGGGTATGGACCAAAATGAGTCAAAAACTCTTAATAAAGATGAGACCGCATATTGAGAGTTTCGAAATACGGAGGATTATTATTTTTTTAGATTTTGAGTACTTAGGTGTAGGATTTTTATTATATGTATCTACCAAAAACCCACCCCTTGCATAGGGGGGGGGGTGACTTTGACGATTTGAAAAGAAACCTCCATTTTTTTATTGCGGGTTATGATTCAGCGTGGAGAAAAACAAACTTTTGTAAGGATTTTATTTTTCAAATTCGCCCTAATCCGCTAAACATGGAAGACAAAAACGGCTTTCTCGAGACTTTGATTAATTTTTCATGACTCGACAATAATTGCATGGAGGAAAAATTACAGGGGGCAGAAGTTGTTTGGTTTTGAGGGGGAGCATTTGCAGACCAGAACCACCCCCAACCAATAAGGGCAGATTTGAAGAAAAAATCAGCAGTATCATTAAAAATGTCAAAGTCACCCCCACCACCTGCCTAGGGGTTGGGGGTGGCTCTGGTCTGCAAATGATATCCCCCTCAAAACCAAACAACTTCTGCTCCATGCAATTTTTCCTCCAAGCAATTATCGAGCCGCGAAAAATTAATCACAGTCTCGAGAAAGCCGTTTTTGTCTTCCATGTTTAGGGGATGAGGATGAATTTGAAAAAAAATTCCATACAAAAGTTTGTTTTTCTCCACGAGAACTGTGGGATCAGACTGGTAGGGGTTATTTAGTGTTAGTCCATGTCCGAAAACCGTCTCCCTGAGGTGATTTTAGCCCTATATGACGTTTAAAGTAGCTAAGTAAAACTTCTCTTTACAGAGTTGCTATGCACTTTATTTTAAGTTTTTTTTACCTCGCATAAGAGATTTTAATTGAAAATATTTGTGAAGTTGACAAAAGTAACAGGTCCTTATAGAAAACTCTTATAGAAAAATTGGCGAATACGATGATACAGCCCCGTAGTAAATAAGGCAGACATTTTCGGGTATGGGTTCTTGCATTCTCTCATGTGACTGAATAACATCTACTAGTTTGATCCCATAGTTCGGAATCACTCTGTAGGTATAAGTGCATATTATGTGTAGAATTTTTATTTATTTTGAACCATTTTTACCTTCGAAATCCATTGATAATGTTTATGGGCTAGGTAACTTTACGCTATACTTATGCCCGTATTCACAAACGATAATTTCCTAAATAATTACGTAATTATTTAAATGAGTGAGATGGAGATATGCAGTTTTTTTGCAATAGAATGAGATGGGGATAATTGATTACGTAATTATTTAGGAAATTATCGTTTGTGAATACGGGCATTAGAGTTATTTAGTTTTCTCGCAATATTCTATAACAATAATATAAAATGAAAACGAACGACACCATTTCTAGATAATCATCTAGTAACTGTTACCTATTTGACTTTATAGCGTGAATATGAACCACTTTTCAGGAACAGGATATAAACTGCTGGCAGTTTATTAAATGGACATTTTCAGCACGGAAAAAATCCATTTGTATTGCAATTTCGATTCCATCTATAATGTAGAGCTGCAATAGTAACATCTCGTTATTTTAATGTAACCGTTATTAATTTTTCAAGTTGAAATAATTTATTCATCTCACGAACACGCCGAAGCTTCTCCTTCATGAAATATGGCTCGATTTGCATGTGCTGAAAATAACTGTTACAAATGAGGATCGTTTATTAAACTATTTGGAAGTTGCTGGAATTATTTATTCGGAAATTTCAATTAACTATATTCAACTAGCTGGAACAGTGCTTTAATTTGGCGTAAAATTAGCGAAGGCATGAAATGTCTAATGAGATTTTGATGGTAATTATTTCTTTTAAGAGTAAAAAATGTACCATTTGGTACGTTGGTAACAATTAATATGTATAGAGGCTTGTGCAGCAAACTAAAGTATCCAAAATTGGTTCTGTGCCCCTTTATAACGGTAGCCTGAAAAAATTGTACAATGCTTACGGTATGTATTAATTACATTTTCAAAAAACTTCAGTTCCTAACAATAACTAATCTACTTAGTAGCATGTTAGACTCATCACTTTTCAACATCTTCTGGGGGAATGTAAAAAGTACCTACCAACTAGCAAGGCAGACATGGAAACTTGGAAATACTATTTTAGAAAAATTGAAATACTAGAAAACCAGTGCCAAACAAACATACAGGTGTTATAGATAGAGTCTGATTAACTTTTATAATCTTTATAAGAGCAGCGTAGCGAATCAAAAGGGTTTCTTGTTTGCCAAGACATTCTTGGGAATGGAAATTTCAGTGTTTGCTATGACGACATTATACATACTACACCGAAATAACATGCAGTAACTGACATTATTAAAAAAGCAATTTCAAAGAAACGGTATGCAGAAACTTATGTTTGGAGGAAGATTTTCATTGACGGAGAAGCGACAAACATAAATGTTCCTCCCAACGTAAGTTTGTGCTTGTCGTTTCTCCAAAATTGGATTTTTAGTTGTGCCAGTTTCTGCACGTTATTTAGGCCATGAGGTACCTGCTTCGCGTCTATAGTAGCAGGCGGCAAAAGTAAAATACAGGCGGCAAGGAGATTTTTCCTATGTTAATGTGGGGAGAGCGGGAGGGAACCTGAAAGGTGTAAAATTTGTTTTCCAAATTTTCTCGGTTTGTGTTATAGCTACGACAAAAGTAATTATATCGGCGTAAAGGGCGCGCCGAGCACTACAAGCTTGCTTCTCGTGACTGCAACTTGATTAAAAAAGGCACGGGGAAAACTTTTTTGGAGCTAATTTTTTCACACAGGGGAATTGAATCAGATAGATCCCAATGGTTCAACGGTTCCCACTCTACCTCTGTGGTGGTGTGGAAAAGAGTCCACATGAAAAAAAGTAGGTAGGTATATTGTATTGGTGTGAGAAATGATATTCGTCAATGTCAAGTGTAAAAAATGCGACAAATATTCCTTAATAAAAGCAATATATCAATTGAATTATCTCTATTTGCAGAATGCAGATATTTCACAAATTTACATAAAATCCATAACAATTCTTGTATTTATTCGAATTCACAGGTCTTATAACCCATGAAGAAATGATAAAAACTGCACAGAATGCTTAAAATAGCAAAAACACGTTGAAAAAGGCCAATTTAATTAAAACAAAATTTTGCTGCAAAAAATTAGCCCCGCCCCGCAATCGTTAACCGTTGCAATTACGACGAAAGTCATGAAATGCAAACTTGTAGTTCTCAGAACGCCCTCTACGCTGGTGTAATTGTTTTTGTCGTAACTTAATAATACAAACCAAGAAAATTAGAAAACAAATTTTGCGCCTTTAAGGCACCCCCCGCTCCTCCCCGTAACGCAAACGTTTTCGACTTTTGTACAGTTGGGACCCTGAGGGGGCCTAAAAGCGTATGCAAAAATGCTGCGAGGTAGAGTATGTTTTCAGCTCAAACTCTTTACCGCCTGTACTATAGGGAAAAAAGGTGAAACCAAATATGGTTGTGTAAAAAAATTTGGAGTACATACTACTTAATAATAATTAGAATAACACAATAAAAAACAGCGATCCCAAGTTTTTAATTTATTGTTTCGATTTGCCTTTCTCAAAATATGTACTTGATTGTAATTTAACAATAAGCATTATCACTGTGTTCTTTTTGCAGGTCCTATCTGTTCCTGGGCCGAGAACGCGACGATTCCCCAGGCGGAGTCGTTACAGGTTACTTGGGGGTTACTCAGCGTTCCATAGTAATCGAATGGCGAGACGAATGGGATCAGAGGATGCGTAGATTCCGTCGTAGAGCCCGCAAATGCAAATGAATGATTCTATCCGACACCCAGTATAATATCCAATTCTAAACTCGTTACAGATCGCGACAGTTATCGTTCCCTGTGATTTATTTTTGTTTCATTATGCGATATTTTCGGTTCAGGTTCAGAGGCTTTGTGACTTACCATTAATTATTATTATTATTATTTAAAATTTTATTTCGTAGCTGTAATATTTGATAAATGGATAATGCACTGTACCAAATGCATTTTTGATATCGTACGTTAATTTTGTAATGATTAACTGTAATATTTTATATTTTGTAAATAATTTAAACTTAAGACACTTTCTGATAATTGCTGTTTATAATTATTTATTTATTGTATTTAGTGAAAAATGTGGTTGCTCGTATGAATGATTCATGAATGATTCGGTATGAAGTCAAGTTCTCAAGGGTTTATCCATGAATGTCACTCGAAAATCTATCTTGAATTTTTCATATTAAATTACACCTATGCCTAAGCCAAGCAAAATGTTTTTTTTTTAAGTATTGACATGTATTTAATTTAATAATCATTATAAATACTGCAGATCCAGGTATCTACCTGTGTATCCCGTTGTTTGTGGTGAACCTCTACTAAACCAAAACCTGCCTATTAGAAATATTTACGATGCCTTGACTGCAGGAGTTTCTGAATAATTACATGTAATTTATGTGCCCAGTGGAATTTGTAAAATATTTCAGATTACGAAAGGTCTTTCTCTCAGTCTCTCCTTATTTCTAATTAGTTTTCCTAAATTAGGACAAGATAATTATTATGTAAATTGAGTATCATTCCATTTAAGTGAAAATGATGAATTTTCACAAATTCGAAATAAAGCTTTAGTTAATTAAATTCCCGAGTTAGTAATAATTATTATTGTTGAGTAGAAACGACTCAATTAGGTTGGTATTGTTTTTAATTAAAAATACCTAACTAGAAGTGGGTATACCTAAGTACCTAATGTATTAGGAATTTTTGGAAGAAATATTTGTCAGCTTTTCTACATTTTTTTCCGAGTGACATGACATATATGTAGGTAGGTACATAACTGCTAAAATTATTATTAATAAGTAGGTAGGTACCTACTACTTACTTACTTACAGGTGACTATAATGTTGGTATGGATGTTTGTGAGAAAGAATGGATCATCAAATAGATTGAGACTGTACAGTATTAAGAATCGACTTGGCTGATATAAATAGTAATATTCCATTATCATAATGAAACCTGTAGTTCAACTGCTACTCTATGTAAAACATTTATATAATGATTAGTTCCTAGATGCCATAATAATAAAGAATCTAAATGTTTTTCAAATGTTAATATTGTTAGTAGTCTAGTTTTGGTGTTGTCGACATATCAAGCGTGTTTTAGCAATATCTATGTATGAGGAATAAACAATAATAATTGGATGGGCCGACAGCTGGCTATTGGGGAAGATGTCCGATTGCAAAAATTATTGAAACTAGTTTACAGTACACAGGGTAACAAATTAGAACCCATATTAATTTAAAAAATTCTTAATCAAAAACTTCTAAACCTATCATGTTATCTGGTGTCACTCCTTTTTTCCATGCCAATCTTAATGATTATTAATCTTATTGAGAAAAGCTCGTTGTCCTCCTTCATTGCATCATGGATTGATTGCAATGTACATAATACAATGATAACGTTCCTTGATCCTTCCTCCACTCGCCCATTGCTCAATGAGTCCAATTTGTTATCCGCTAAACTGTATAGGTGTATTCATTTATTAATAAGGCAATCACCTGTATAATACTGAATAAACTATAAAATAAATTGAAAAGATTGACAAAATCGAGGATTAAAATAATTATTTTAATTTTTTTTTTTTGGTTAATAAAGTTTACTACAGCTGTGGGTTCATTCAGACCTCATTTGTTGAAATCAAATAATACTTAGATCTAATATATTAATATGTACTTGTACTTTATACTTCCTTATATGCTGTCTTTTCATAATAATATTAATTATTGCCCATTTCATGCATGTAATTCATTATTTGCTAAATTCCATGAATTTGAATGTTTGATCGAGTTGAGACTATCGAGGTTTTTAATTTCATCCCTTATTTAGTGTGATTAATTAACTTATTATTAATCTTAAGACTTATTTGTAAATTATTGTGTACCTAAAATTGTAATAATAAATGTAATATGTAATAATAACTTGTTTAATTCAATTCAGTTTTAGTTTTACAAAATATAGTTCAAATAAAATATATCTACAAAGGATACCGCAAAAATATTAATGCGATGGGAAGGAAAAGTCTGCATAGAATGGTCAACCATAAAATGGAATAAAATGGCCTCACATTCGCTCAAAACAATTTAATATCTCAAATGGAAAAATATACTGGCTTACTTTTGTAACAACAGATATTTAAACACGAACATAAAATTCAGTGCACCAACCTTCTCTCAGTATAATAATTATTATAAGTAAGTTTTTTTACAGCGTGATTCACAACTTGGGACTTTCCCTTTAAGCGGTATGGAGCTCAAAAAAATGGACTTCACACAAAATTGATGGTTTACAAGAAAAAAAAGGAAAATTTATATTCCAAACATATTCGAGCAGCTGGGTTTAGTTTTTCTATCTGCTGGTGAAACACAGGATTCAAAAATAATAATTGTTGAAAAATATAATCGACGCGCATTCACGCAGTTGAGTCATAGCTCAGCCTGTGAAACACTGAAAAAATTTACCCCTGAGAGTCAAGAGTCAATCACAAAGAGCAGATACAAGAAATCACGCATAGCACTAGCAAAACAGATATAAGATATTATTAACACGAACCACCTTCGAAGAGCAAACGAAACAATACGATCGCACTTCATTAGATCGTGTTTTTGTTTTTATTTTAAGCTTTAAGCTATTACTGTCTTAAATAATGGAAAAAGAGGTAGAGGTACGTGTACATTATGCGAGCCTAGCGAGAGCCGAACGCGTCGAGAACCGTACGTGAACGGATTGTTGAAAATTATTTTTAATTATAATTAAGCGGATGACAAACCAACCGCGAACCACCAGAAGACATTAATATAAAATTTACTATTAGACATCTATGGAATCTTTTTCTATTATTTACTTGCAATCATGTCTTCGCATAATGAAAACTATAGACTATGATTATGATGATGAGTGATGGGCTCTATTAGCGGTGGCTACTTTGTGCAAAAAAGCAGTCAAGTTAGGATAAGGCTCATTTTGACACAGGTAGTTATGTCTCATTAATGTGATGTTATTTAAAAAAAAAAATATATATAATATTTTGAAAGATGATGATTTTTGCATAAAAAGAAAATCCTAAAGAAAATAGCGTCTTCACCTAGCGGGAAATGGCAATTATTCTCTTGGACGTTCCAACACTCGTATATCCGTCTATGGCTCCTGTTGAAAATTTCGTCTTCACTGATTACCTTTAACCCTTAAAAATTTCAAGAACCAAATTATAAAAAAGACGGAGATATCGAATTTTTTTCCTGATGTTTATTTCTTTAACATTTTGAAAACGCTCATCCTCTGGCTCCATCTTAGAATTTAGAATTTATTTACTGTCTACATTTAGTAGGTTGCAATATATACACAGTATACAAATCAGTCTTAGAAGATAATAATAATAAAATCAATAAATACAAATATTATAAAATCAACCATAAATATGGTGATGAATGATGTGCAGAGAATCAATTAGTATATTTTTGGAAATTATCAATAATTCAGCTTTATTTAAATTGAATTTTTCGAAAAAATTTAAAACACTATTACTAATTGATCCTCTAGCCCCAAACCACAAACCTAAAGTATGCCAATTTCGATTACCAAAATTTTCAAAATATTTTTTTTTATAATATTCGATACAGCCATCATAAATATTTTGTTTCTCCAATTGAACATCAGAATCTTGATTTGGATTATTAGTTTCAAAACGTATAGTTGGATCAATTATGTAGGCGTTATTTGATTTTTTATCAAATGCAACTGTCACTGAAACGCTTCCTTCCTGCTTCATCTATTGCAAAAACCTCTTCGTAGCAATCGAAATTTTTTTCTTGAAGTAATCGAGAAATATGGTGTTTCACTTTATGATGTCTTGAAGTGATAAGAAGTGTGTTACTCTTGCAGCTACCTATAATATGAGCGGGTGTCTCTTTCTCGTTACCACATTTACGGCAACGGTCGGAGCTGCAATTGTTTCCAGGGACTCCATTCACGTTAGCATAATTACAATTAAGTTTAATCGCTGCTGTCCATTCAGAGGAAGAAAGCGAATGTTGACTACTTACAAAGTTGTTGACCGGCTTATAAGTTTTAAAATGACAAACACCAATACCTTGCCAGGATAAGCTACACCATTTTTGAAATTCAGTTTCCCTAAGATTCTGTCGAATTTGTCTTGAAGTTGTACCGTTTGTAGCTAGGGTTTTACAACAGTTATCTATTTCTTCAATGCAATTGAAAGCGCGGTGAAATAACTCGTCATTATAAGAAAGTAATTTTTTTGCGATTGAAAAATGCTGTAAATGTACTTCCCATTTCATACAAACAAGACCTAAGCCCCTGAATTTCCTTGGTGAGTATAACATATTATTACAAGTAGAAGCAGGAAGACCAATGATAGATTTAACAGAACGGCGGATGATGATATCTAAACTGTTGGTTATAAGATTTGGTATTTTAGATAAAGGAGCTGCTTGAAGAGGGAATGTTAATAATGGAAAAATATATTGGTTCATGATGTTCAATTTTTGATATGGTTTCAATAATTCTGATACAGTCAGTTTTTCTAGATTGCAATTGAAATGTTCAATATTAAATTGAATTATGTTCAATTGAAATAGATTAGCGAAAGAAATTTTTACTCTTGTGAAACTTTGGAACGACGTTCGATAAAAACAAAATTCCGAAAGTTGCGTCACTTCTACAAGTGCCCCTCCAAATTAAAAAAAAAAGTCCATGAGGCACGGTTTTTGGTCGCAGTTTTCAATCTAGGGTGCTGAATTTTTTTTGGGAGTAATATCGCAAGAAGTCGTCTGGTACTGTATTTGAGTCAAATCGCCAGGGCCGTTCCAAAACGGCGATGTTCTTAGTTTTAGAAAAAATTGTAATTTTTTGAACCCCTATACAGTGTGTCCAGTGTAAGTGGCATTACATGGGGATCTTGGAAACGGCAAGAGATACGGGGTCGGTTAAATTAGAGAAAAGCTGCACAATTTAATGCTTAATGAGAATCTGAATTTTTTCTTTGAATATTTCCAGTCGTTGCTGAAATATCCTGAAAAAAATGAAAAATCAAAATTTCTTATTTTTAGCCATATCTTTTTTATTATTGTGAAATTAATAATGAATTATTTTTGTAGGCTTACATAAGTCGTCAAAAGCTATCCATTTGACATTACAAAAATTTTCAAAACCTACTAGATCTCAGAGTCAACTTTTGTTTTTCTTATGGCCGCCATATTGGTTTTTTATTTCGTTCGGTATAAAATAAATCAAGGAAACCAAAAATTAATAACATTAAAAAAAATGTTCCCAAAATTTGTGTTATCTATTCTTTTTTCGGTTCGAATTTATTAAAGGTAGTGGTAGTGTGTAAAAGATAGTTATTTTATAAGTAAAGCTATATAGCTTATAGCCAGTGGCGGGCACAGAAAAAGGGTAAAAAATTGTAAAATTTTTCCAGATTATTTTTGTTTTGTTTAAATTTATAAAAATCTTAAGTTCTAACGCACGTTTTCATTCAAACGAAATGAAATGTAATTTTTAGAGTAAAAAACATAACATGCCTATTGCCTATGGGAAAATGGAAAATTTCAGAAAGCCAATTTTATAAAAAGCGGTGAAAAGATTGATAATTGATGAGTCGCATACTATTTATATGCAATTTTGCGTTTATTATTACGTGCTGAACTGTGCACTGTGCTGAGCTGAACTTCGAATCCTGTTGTTAATTTTACTAATTTTGATTTAGTGATTTCTTTTGCTTTTATTATTTACTAAAGACATTTTTGTCAGCCATCTCTAATCCTCTTAACTTAAATACCCAGATACATCAGATAATGATCTGTTTGAACGGAACACGGAACGGAAGTAACGGAAGAGAGATTTCGACTCAATGTCTGAAGGATCCGATATCTAACGGATACGGTGCTGAAGCAAAGCACCAGAAGTCATTAGAAATAGTCGTCGCAAACATAGTGTCTTTTATTGCATAGAGACATCTGGCGTACAACAGCGTAACTGATTGTCATAGTGAAAATAATAATCACGTATCATAGTTCCGCAGCGCCCTCTGATAAGTAAGCTAGTGAGTTGAGTAGAGTGAGTGAGAGTCTACGTGAGATAGTATGCATTGATAGTCTGTATGTCTACTTACAGTAGGTAACTAATTTCAGTTGAGTATTATAATAGAGCGCACAGTCCTAATAAATCTAGGGATCCCAAACTGAAAGCGTTTTTACAGATCGCGTCACCATAGCGATGCAGTAGAATAATAATTTCAATTTACCCCGACAACGTTGCCATGGTGAACAATATTTCATTGGATTTAGATTTGATTATTTTTATTGAACCTTGCTTCTTAGTTGTTAAATAATGTTCTTCTTCGTTTTGGGTTTTAGGTTTCATTTTTATAAAAATATTTTTGAAAAATAATACTTTAATATCAAGAACCTAAAACCCAAAACGAAGAAGAACATTTAACAATTGGATTTAGAGCCATAATATTTAGGGAACAATAAATCATAAAAACAAAAATATTCGTAGGCATCCAATATTAGTATACAGGCTGATCACTTTCAACTGGCTCACCATTGGGATCTCCTAAATCACAGGAAATACAGAGTCGATTAAATTAGAGGAAAGTTGCATAATTTTATGCTTAAAATTTTTTTTGGATTACTTCAATCGTATCTGCAAAAACTGAAAAATTTTTGCAATAACTTTTTATTATTGAAAATAAATAAATTATGTTTGGTAGGTTTACGTAAGTCATCAAAATCTGTATATCCATTTTGACAATACAAAAATTAATTGTTTACATCCGCGGCTCCTAAGTTTCATCAATTTTTTCGGGACCGAGGAGCGAAATAGGGGTGCTGGGTGGGTAAGAAGCTAAAATCAGCCATTGCAAACTAATATTAAGGTCACAACTAAGGCCTCTTTGACACTTCGATCGAATTTCTATTTTTTTTTCACTTTCAGGGCAAGGAAAATCTTTGAGATTAATAGTAGCACCATTTTTATTTTGAATTTTGCATTTATTTTGCATTTATATTCCAAAAATCATTGCATCAATCCCTGTGGACTGGTCACGATATGTGAAATCTTATATCCGGTCGAATCCCTCTCTCTGTCGTGCTCACGGCATCCGCCGCTTACGATTCGGTTGACTTGGACGCGTATTCATCATTTCGAGTGCGTGCTTCCTATGTATTTATACGCCGCCTACCCAGGACCGGACTCATTAGAGCGGCTCTTAATGCCTCTTTTTTTGGCTAACCATTAATTTGCAAAGCAAATGAATACCTTCCTGGTGTTACTATAGGTATGTTCTCCACCCCTATATATACAGTGTGACCCATTTGTTCTTGAAACACCCTGTAGAATATTAATTTATGGTGCGATTTTAAAAGTATTTCTTTTAAATCGTAGAGCTTGATGAACTATATTTGGGGAGCAAAAAGCGTCTCATTCCTACAAAATCCAAGACCTACTAGATCAGTGTGTACTTGTAAAATCTCAAAAATTCATATTAGCGATTTTTTTAGAAAAAAACTGGGCACGCCACTGAATTCACCAGCCCTCAAAACGGTACTGTACTAAATTTTATTGGAAATGTTAGAGTAATAAGGATCTTGCAGTTATTTTAGAAAACATAATAATACTCGAATTTTCATTAATTTATTCGAAAAGTTCAAAAGCTATCCATGAAAAAAAACTTATGAAGTATCTAACAGTCAAAAGTGACAAATAAATTTGTAGGATAATTCCAATAATGCAGTACAACGTGCATGCCTAGTGTTAATAAGCTTGGATAACATAACTTTGAGAAACAAAATAGAAATTGTACGTCTAGTTGGTGATAATGTAGGTACCTACTTTAACTTTTTGATTTTTAAATTTTTTTAAATTTTTTTATTCTTTATTTTTTTTATTTATTTTTTTTATTTTTTTTTATTTTTTTTTTATTTATGATAGCTTTTGACTTTTTCGAATTAATTTATGAAAATTTGAAGTATTAATTATGAATTTCTAAAATAACTGCAAGATCCTTATTACTCTGACATTTCCAATAAAATTTAGTACAGTGCCATTTTGAGGGCTGGTGAATCCAGTGGCGTGCCCAGTTTTTTTCTAAAAAAATCGCTAATATGAATTTTTGAGATTTTACAACTAAACACTGATCTAGTAGGCCCTGGATTTTGTAGGAATGAGACGCTTTTTGCTCCCAAAATACAGTTTATCAAGCTCTATGATTTAAAAGAAATACTTTTAAAACGCACCATAAATTAATATTCTACAGGGTGTTTCAAGAACAAATGGGTCACACTGTATAGTGCCTGAGGCCTGGGAGTGTGACAATATACTGTCATGGCCAACTACGAAAAAACTTGCAGTTTTAGAAAAACTGTTGAAAGATATGGGTCTTCAAAACCATCAAATATCGGGTGGACAAGACAAAACTGTCTCAAGAAAAGAGAAAATTTTTATACATATGAAGCAGCAGAAATAGAATTGCAGGCCATGCTAAAAAATAATGATACCGACTTCGACACTGACCTAGATGGTGAGATGAAACAAAAGAGAAGAAAACAAAGTGCGAGGGTGGAAGCATCATTATTTAATTTATTCGTTGACCTGGCCAAATAGCTAGTAAAAGCTAAAGGCCATAAACCCTGAAGAAGAAGAAAAATTTATTTGTTCTAAGAACTGCGACATTTTCGTTAATAGGCTCTATAATTTTCTTAAGATTTTTAGAAACTTTTCGATGAAAAGAACTAGAATATTTATGTTTTTGCCAATTGTTTATTATTGTTGACATTTTTCTTGTATATTAACTTCAATTTACAAAACACATACTAGTTTTGTTGGTTAGAATAGTGTCTTATAAAATAAACAATAAAACCTAAGTTATATTACAATAACCCTTTCTGAACGACACATTTGCCCTATTGGTGCCTTTTACAAGATTCGAAAGTCTGTTAGCCAAGGATTTTCCCTCCAGCAGGTTTCTGATGGGAATGATTTGCCCCATGACTGCATGATGGCGGGTTAGTGAGAGTGTTTGCCACTCAAAAATTAGATGGGAAGCTGCTTCGTATTCCTCATTGCAAAAGTCTGCATATAGTGATTCTTCTCTGTAGACCCATTAGTTTCCGAGAAACGTGGCGTGGGTAGAAAAAGGGTAAAAATGTCTAAGTTTCTATAACCGTTTATGAGCATATTTTTGAAGGAATTGAACTGAAACTTTTACAGTAGACAACTAAACTAATCACCCTTAACGCTGAAAAATTTCAACAAGCATATAAGAAAAATCTCAAATTTTCGGTTTTCAAAACTCCCCTTTTACTTTTTTGGAATAAAGCCAGTGGCGGGCACAGGAGAAGGAACAAAATTGCTAAATTATGTCATTTTTTTTTTTAATAAATTTAAAAATCCATTCTAAGGCACGTTTTAAACGAAATGAAATGAAAATTTTCACAGTAAACCACTACGCTTATATGACCTGACGGAAAATTTCAGAAAGCGGTGAAAATATTCATAGTTGAATCGCATAAAAATACACTATTTATGCGATTGATGCGCAAGAAGGGTTTTTTATACAGGTGTCCCAGCTCATTCGAAGCAGTCTCTGTAGGCCAAACGATGGATTTTTTCAAAAAACTTTTTGAAAATTCATGTACAGGATCACAATTCAAAATTAGTTTGGAGTATACAGAGTGTCCCATATGACAGTGACATCATCATAGTTATGTTTTTTTAAATGGAATGCTCGTTATTGGATTTTTGGATTGTCTGAGAAGAGAAAATAAAATTGGTGTTTACAGTTTCTATTTAAATTGACAAGTGTTTGAGTTATAAACAAGTGAAAACCGTCATTTTTCAAGTTCAAGTAAAATGTACAACGAAAATGGCTCAAGATAGAGAAAACCGGCTTACATTATTTTAACTTTTCATGTACTATCCTATGATGATGTAGATGAAATGTTTGTATAGGGTGATAAAAAATTTGAAAAATTCTAAGATATCTCCACGCGTCGACAAATAAAAAAAACAAAGAAAGTACAAATGTTTCTATACCATAGTATAGTACATAAAAAGTTAGAATAGGGACATGTAAGCCGTTTTTTTTTCTATCTTGAGCCGTTTTCGTTGTTGTACAGGGCTTTGACTTCAAAAAAGGCGATTTTCACTTGTTTATAACTCACAAACTTCTCAATTTAAACACCAACAAACTGTAAAAAACTAAAAACCAATCTTATTTTTTCTTCTCAGGCAATCTAAAAACCTTCTTGCGCATCAATCGCAGAAATAGTGTATTTTTATGCGATTCAATAATAAATATTTTCTTCCTATTTTTAGCCCTCTCGTGGTTTCGAACCCGCATCAACAGTTTACTATTTAGGCAAGGGTTCGCTTGCCTAACTAACTGAGCTAAAGGTGCCTTTCAAATATGTAGCGATGATCGAGTAGGTATATGTAGTACGTCCAATACTTCATCCTACACATTTTATTTTTTAAACTAGTCATATCTTAGTTATTAAAAGACCAATTTGAATACTTTTTTCACCCGCATGTAGGTGATTTAATTGTCGTTGCGATTGCTCTTCTAATTTTCAGAACCATTCATAATTGAATGTGAAAAAAAATAAAAAAGAAATTGCGAACCATTTCATCGATTTAATAAGTGCAAGCTAATTTTGCACAAGCGAAAAACTTTTTTGTTTTTCGTTTAAAGTGCTACATTAATCGAGGAGAATTGAAGCTAAGACATCAAATTATATGTTAAAGCAAAAAAAAATGGAAAATTTCGGTTCAACTTCTTCAAAAATGGACTCATAAACGGTTATAGAATTGACACATTTTCACCCTTTTTCCTACCCACGACACTGGCTTATTAATGGAAAATATGCTAATTTTATTGCATTAACTCAAATTTCCAATAATTTTCTTCAAATCCTGTTAATTTGATTTCAAAGTTTTTTTCCCATCTTGCTCATACAGGGGTTCAAATATTAGCAAATTTTTCAAAAATTAAAATGACCGCCATTTTGAAACGGCTCGACCGATTTTGCTCAAGTACAATACCAGACCAGTTTTTATAGATATCTTACTCCCACAAAAATTTCAGCCTCCTAGATTCAAAACTGCGACCTGAAATGAGATGACAAAAACCGGATACCTGGAATTTTGAAGGGACACCCTGTAGAAGTGATGGGACTTTTGGAAAGTTTTTCAACGAAAATCCAACGTCATTCCCAAATTTTACAAGGACCCAAAATTTCGTTCACTAATCTTAAAAGATAAAGCCACAGGAGCGTTTTTAAAATCGAAATTTCGCGATTTTGGAGAAATATATAAATATATATATAAATATATAAATATATATATATATTATATATATATCGTGGGCAGGTGAATTTTGGAAAACCACTTTTTCGTGATCTGGGGGTCATGATCGGTGGACATTTGATGAGTTTGGGTGATTTTCGAAAAGTGATGTCGTCCTCAATAGTGTATTTTTTGTTAAAAAATACACTAAAATGCAATAACATAGGAGAGCTTTCCATTTAAACAAAACATAACTTTGATATGCCACTCTCATATGGAACACTCTGTATATAGTTCGAAATAATTTTAAATAATGGCCATTGTGATCCTGTAGTACTTGAATTTTCAAAACTAAAAAAAAATCCATCACTTGGCTCACAGAGACCGACCGCTTCATCTTCATCTGGTCTCCTGCTCCTGTGGGAACAGTAACACTGGAGAACGAACTGTTCAGTGTTCACTTCGAATCGAAGTTCGAACTTCGAACCCTGTTCCCTGTTCCTGTTTAATTTGTAATTTTGATTTGGTGATTTTGCTTTTTATTAAGTACTAAAAGACATTTTTGTCAGCCACCTCTAATCCTGCAAATACTCAGTCAGTGATATCAAAGGACGGAAGAGAGATTTCGACTCAATGTCCGAAGGATCCGATATCTAACGGATACGGTGCTGAAGCAAAGCACCATAAGTCATTAGAAATAGTCGTCGCAAACGTAGCGTCTTTTATTTCATAGAGACATCTGGCGTACAACAGCGTAACTGGTTGTCAGTGCAAATAATAGTCATGTATCATAGTTCCGCAGCGCCCTCTGATAAGTAAGCTAGTGAGTTGAGTAGAGTGAGTGAGAGTCTACGTGATAGTCTGTATGTCTACTTACAGTAGGTAACTAATTACAGTTGAGTATTATAGAGCGCACAGTCCTAATAAATCTAGGGATCGCAAACTGAAAGCGTTTTTACAGATCGCGTCACCATAGCGATGCAGTAGAATAATAATTCCAATTTACACCGACAACGTTGCCATGGTGAACAATATTTCATTGGATTTAGATTTGATTATTTTTATTGAACCTTGCTTCTTAGTTGTTAAATGTTCTTCTTCGTTTTGGGTTTTAGGTTTCATTTTTATAAAAATATTTTTGAAAAATAATACTATAATAATAATAATAAAACCCAAAACATTAAAGAAGAACATTTAACAATTGGATTTAGAGCCATAATATTTAGGGAACAATAATAATAATAAAAAAAAAATATTCGTAGACATCCAATATTAGTATACAGACTGATCACTTTCAACTGGCTCACCATTGGGATCTCCTAAACCACAGGAAATACAGAGTCCATTAAATTAGAGGAAAGTTGTATAATTTTATGCTTAAAATTTTTTTTTGATTACTTCAATCGTATCTGAAAAAACTGAAAAATTTTTGCAATAACTTTATATTATTGAAAATAAATAAATTATGTTTGGTAGGTTTACGTAAGTCATCAAAATCTGCATATCCATTTTGACAATACAAAAATTTTCTAAGCTTTACTAGATCCCAGAGCTTTCATAGTCAACTTTTGTTTTACTTATGGCCACCATATTGTTTTTAATGTCGTTTGGTGTAAAAAAATCACGGAAATCCAAAATTACTAACTTAACATATTCATTAAAAAAAATTCTATTTTTTTTTCAGAAAAAACAAAATTTTTCACCAAGTTCCGTTAATATGAATTCATATTTTCAAATTCTAATTTTACTTTGTATTTTCTTGTTATTCTTGCCTTCTTTTTTTTATTGAATTTTTTAATTTCGTTTATACTTTTTTAGTATAAAAGATTTTAGTATGTCAGGAGACTATATACTTATAGTATTATATCTTTCAAGATTTGTATTTGTCTTAGGTCGATTTTGCCCTAGAAATGGATTGTCTGTTGGGCTATATAATGGTAAAAATAAATATTACTTATGACTTATGGTTTTTTTAATTATTCCATGATATTCGGTATAAAAAGTTGTCTTTTTATTTATATATTTATTAGGTATTAGAGAAAATTTATTATACGAATGTTAGTAAATTTTTTTTAAGTTGATTTTTTACTTACTGAATGGCATAAAAAACTAATATGGGGGCCACAAGAAAAATAAAAATTGACAATAAGAACTCTGATCTATTTGGCCTAGAAAATTTATGTGATATGAAATGGATAGCTTTGCTGTAAACCTACCTACGAAAAATAATTTATTCATTTCAAATAATAAATAAGATATGGAAAAAATAAGAAATTTCGATTTTTAATTTTTACTAATATTTCTGAAACGACCAAAGTTATCCTATTTTTTTTTCAGATTCTTATTAAGCAGAAAATGGTGTAACTTTTCTCTAATTTAACTCACCCTGTATCTCCTATGGTTTAGGAGATATTTAGTACGCACCGGTTGCTCCTGTGGTATTTAGGAGATACCGCGGTACTTACATATATTATTTTAGTATGTATAAAATCGAAATATAAATAGTATAGAGGAGCTTCAACAAGAGCGAAATGGCTATCCATGTCCTCAGCAGTGCTTCAATTCTTTTTGACATAAGACTCGGCATAAGATTTTTCTATGAGATTTTTTTCTTTGGCATAAGATAATTTTCTATGAGGTCTCGAACCCACGAATTTCCTATACGTATAAATACAGTGTTGCGATGATAAATGGAAATTCATCGGAATAGTCGAATCAGTCAATTATTAGAATTGAGCCATCGACGCACAGGCTAAAAGGATGATTTCATTTTAATTCTTGGAAGAAATAAGACCTGCAGGAGCGATTTCGACTCTAGCAAATATTTTCAAGCAATTTTCAGTTGCCAATTTGTTTTTCGAGCTATGACGTCAGCAATTTTTTTCTAAATGGCAACCTATATTTTTTATTATTGATTTATGTTGTACTTTTATTTTGTTTCCAATCCTATAGAATTTTCAATGTGTTATATTTGAAAAAATCGAGAAAAACAATCTTAAAGTTCCTAATATTAAAAATTGTTTTTTTTTGTAATAATTATTATGAAGACAGTTGCAAAATCATATCGAGAAGTTAAAAATAATGATGACTAATAAAATATTTTAATAAAATAAAACTAAATTAATGTTTTTTATTTCATAACTAGAAACTTTAGTTACATCATATTTCCATTTATTTAATGAATTTTCAATTCAAGATTTAGAAATTTAAGACTGTTTTCTCTATTTTTTCAAATGTTGAAACATATTGAACATTTTATACGGTTGGAAACAGAGTTAAAAGTACAACAAAAATCAATAACAAAAAATATAGGTTGTCATTGAAAAAAAAATCACGTCGTAACATGAACTCTGTATGGACACTCTGTGTCTGTATATAGTTCGAAATAATTTTAAATAATGGCCATTGTGATCCTGTCCTGTCCTGTACTTGAATTTTCAAAATTAAAAAAAAAAATCCATCACTTGGCTCACAGAGACCGACCGCTTCTGGTAGTTCTGGTCTCCTGTGGAACAGTACAGTGGAGTAGTAGTGGAGAACGAACTGTTCACTTCGATCGAAGTTCGACGAACCCTGTTGTTGTAATTTTGATTTGGTGATTTTGCTTTTTATTAAGTACTAAAGACATTTTTGTCAGCCACCTGCCACCTCTAATCTCCTGCAAACACTCCTGATTTGATGGACGGAAGAGATTTCGACTCTATGTCCGAAGGATCCGATATCTAACGGATACGGTGCTGAAGCAAAGCACCAGAAGTCATTAAAAATAGTCGTCGCAAACATAGTGTCTTTTATTGCATAGAGACATCTGGCGTACAACATCGTAACTGGTTGTCAGTGAAAATAATAATCATGTACCTATCATAGTTCCGCAGCGACCTCAGTAGAATAATAATTATTTCAATTTACACCGACAACGTTGCCATGGTGAACAATATTTCATTGGATTTAGATTTGATTATTTTTATTGAACCTTGCTTCTTAGTTGTTAGATGTTCTTCTTCGTTTTGGGTTTTAGGTCTCATTTTTTTTTTCTATGAGATTTTTTTCTTTGGCATAAGATAATTTTCCATGAGGTCTCGAACCCACGAATTTCCTATATAAATACAGTGTTGCGATGATAAATACAAATTCATTGGAATAGTCGAATCAGTCAATTATTAGAATTGAGCCATCGACGCACAGACTAAAAGGATGATTTCATTTTAATTCTTGGAAGAAATAAGACCAGGAGCTTTTTCGACTATAGCAAATACTTTCAAGCAATTTTCAGTTGCAGTTGCCAATTTGTTTTTCAAGTTATGTTATGACGTCAGCAATTTTTTTCTAAATGACAACCTATATTTTTTATTATAATCAATCGCTCGAGAAGACTCTTCTTCGAGCCAGCGCTACACAACCCATCAGCTTCGTAGTTCCCATGGATGTCTTAGGATCCATTGGTGAACCAACTGAAATCTGCTGTCTTTTCACACGTTTCTTCCCAGGAGAAGAACCTAATAAGCAGAGGGCTTCATGATGGTTTTAGGTTCTATGGTCTAATTATTTGATTTAGGTACTTGTTTTTAATGAAATGAGTACCTACCTACTTTTGCACTTCCGATACTGGAACTATAGGTAAGTAAAAAGGGGAAGATTATTAAAAAAGTAAGATTAACATTTTGCTAATTTGATAAAATTAAGCCAGGTACTTATAATTTGATTAAGTAGAAGAGTTTAGAAAAATAAGGGGCCTCCACTTTTTCTGCATCCCTTTACATTTGAATTTTGAAAGTATAGATAGCTTATACCTTATGAATTTTCTTTTATTCATTGACCCAACAGATGCTAATTCGTTAAAGTGGTCATAACTGGGTGCTCGACGACGTTTTATTTCCTTTGAGGCTTCATAATTGATTATAACTTTGTCAATGTGACAATTTCAACTTAATTTTTTTGTCAAGGTCAAGGAAAAAGTGGATCTCCTGAAAACATCAAAATTACTCTGCAAGTTTGCACAGGCTACCCGTGCTACTAACTTGAGGCTCGTTGGACAAATCCCTCTAAATAAAAAACTTTGTAACCTAAGCCGATGAAGTTCATGGTGAAATTATTCAGCAATCACTGTTTAGATCAACATTGACTCAACAAAGCTGGATCATCTTTTTGAGTACTCAACGATAGATATTTGGGTTTTTGACATTTATAATAACCAACTTGTCAAATGTATCAAAAAAATATATGCCAGTGTCAATTTCCTCAACAGATTCTTTCTAAAATGACCTCATCAACTCAACATTCCAGTTTATAAACTCAACAATCCACATTAGAGAACTATACTTAGAGAATTTATCAAGTTACTTCATTATTGGACAGTTGAACTTGAAATGTATCGTTTGGATAAGAGGGGGGCTTGGTGTAAATAAAACAACCCTAAAAATCTTATAAATATATGTTTTATTTTAGGTATTTAAGTATCATTGATCCAGAACAGGATATCACAGAATTTATACAGAAACTTATTGTAAACGAAATCACATATAAAAATATGTATACACAGTTCTTATAATAAAAGAAAATGGCACTTACACAAACAACATCAAAACATTGTTATTAAATAATCGGGTAACATTTAATAAAACTGACTAGCTTAAATTCACTGAAAGGAACCTAAATGTAATATGTACATAGGCTAGTGTTTCTAAAACATAGATCCAAAATACACAAAAACTTACTTATATAATAATTATATTGTAAAGCAGCTTAACTATATAAATATTTAAATTTAAAATGCCTGAGCTTTCACTGGTATTATATCCCTTCAAATATATTAATTGATCAAAAACTACCTAGGTATACCCAAGCACTAATATACCTAATAATAAACAGGTAGGTAACTAATTACAAATGTGCCCGCAGCTTGCAGAAAAAGTTAAATGAAATAGTACCGTAAAGTTATTATTTTGAACATTCAAGTATGCGCTTTCAGAATAAGGACAGGCTGCACTTCTTTAAAATTCCAGCTAATCACATTTTATGTAGGTATCAAGCTGATTTCAAAGCCATATGTCACTATAATTTTTTTTAGACAGTTTGAAACTTAATGTAAGACTGTCTCAATTTAGCCAACACCCATAACTCCGCAAATGCCGAAAAGACACTTCAGGGACGAGGTACAAACAATATTTTATGTGCAATCGCAAGGAAATTTACTACTTTTAAATGAAAATTCATAACATAATAATGGGTAAAATGCGAAAGATAAAAAATCTTCTCCAAGTTTATGCAATCTGCACCTATATGTGTTTATATTGTATACAAAAGTACAAATGCGGTTAAAGAATTTTGTTTGAGTATCACTGTATAATTTTACTATTTTACTGGCAAAGTATAAATTATTGTAAAATCTGTGGCCACAACTGTACCAAGTCCAAAAAAGGTAAAAAGACAAGTTCATTATTTTAAATGAATATTGTTTGTTTACTGTAACTAAATACAGAAGACAGTTTTCTGATCGCCGATGCTGCAGCCATAGCTTATTGTATCCTGTCCTTCCCCGGTCGATCAGTTCAGTGTCTTTTTAGATTCAAAAGTCTGTTAGCCAAGGATTTTCCCCCCAGCAGGTCTCTGATGCCCCATGACTGCATGATGGCGGGTTAGTGAGAGTGTTTGCCACTCAAAAATTAGATGGGAAGCCGTTTCGTCTTCCTCATATCAAAAGTCTGGATATAGTGATTCTTCTCTCTACTGTAGACGCCTTTCTTATGCAGATGCTGTCTCATATGGCAGTGCCCTGTGAGAAGATCCACCATTGCTCTGATCTGTGTACGTGCAGTATAGGTATTTCATACTGCAAGATGGCAAGGTTTGCCGATGGTTTTTCAACCTTAACTTGCCATGATTATTTTCGATATGTTTTGTGTTGGTTCCCCACTCATCAATTTTTGTGGTTCGTCTGCAGCCTCGTTTTTAACTATATCCCCGGTGGCCCGGCACACGAAACCCTGTTAATACATCATTGAGGTGCTGCCAGGATTCTCAAATCTGTTTTGATTTGATTTTGCAGCATGTAAGAGCCTTCAGGCTTGCCTGACTGTTGGAAAGGATATAGATTTCCCTACTTTCATTGTTCCTTCTAACACTTTACCTAACACATTGCTTAATTGCATGTATTTCAGCTTGTATAATTGTGGTGTGTATTCCCAGGGGCATATACACGCTACATCTCTGGGAGACACGTCGGGTCCTGTTTCTGTAAGTTTTGGAGCCATCTGTATACCAGATCAGCCCTTTTTTAGACATAGGTGTTCCATTAGCTTCCATTCTTTCCATTCAATTAAGACCTTGAATTTTCCTTCAAATGTGATTTTAGGAATCATGAAGTTATTGTTTTGGTCACCCTGTTCGCCCCCATTTGTGCCTCGCTCTTAATATGTATAAACATTAAGAGACGGCAGGTCTGAATCATAGCCTCTGAACACCTTGAAAATTCATATAGTGGCTTGTAAGTGTCGTAATACTATGGGTCTTATTACAGCGATGTACAGATAATGACTATGCATGGTTTAAGACCCTACGTTTTGGCAAAAGGAAAGGACCTTCCAGATCAATTTTACATCAAAGGTAATACCTATCCAGTCATTTGACTCTTTTTGAATGAAGTGTTCCAGTGCTTTTGTAGGGTTTACTCGCACCCCTATATTTACCCACCATTCTTCCAGTGTTCAGAGATTTTTTGCATGAGCTATGATATCCTTTTGGCATGTTTCCCCATAACTTGTCCCAAAGCAAGGAGATGAGATGCATGCACCCTGTGCATGCATCCTGTGGACTCCTTTGACAACAGGGACACCAAAGATTGATGAATGATTCATGCCTTACAGCGTATACTTCAGCCACCTAATAGTATAGTGTCATCCACCTCATGCCTTCTGGCAGTCGATATCATGCATTTGAAGGAGGTATTATATCAAATGCCCCCTCAATATTACGAAACACCCCAATGGCATTTTCTTTGTTGTTCAATGAGTTTTCCTTCCTCATCATAGGTTGATGTAAAGCTGACTCTTATGATTTTCCTTGTTGAAAAGCATACTGCCTCTGGTTCAGTGGTCTGTCTAAAAGATAGGTCTGGCAGGTATGCCTTTCAACACGAACACCTAAACCTGACATAGTACCTGGCTGGCCGCAAGTAAAAAGTAAATTTGGTATTTTCTTGTATTTTGTTTGGTTCATGACTAAATCTTGGTTCAAACACAACACAGTCTACTGAAAGCCTGTGACCTTTTGGTCACAGTAGCCATAAAGTGATAATAATCAAAACTGGAATTGCGGTAGGAATTAGGAGAAGTTTTAGTTTAAGTAGCTGAAAAGCTAAAAGTTCTGATCAAAATAATTAATTGCACACATCCCACCAATTTATTTTGTGCAATTGCACGCGAAATAACACTTCGCGTATGCCATGCAGGCCTCAAAATTCAATTTCACAATAATTTTATTACGGATTCCAGATAATTGCACAAATTTTTTTGTTTATACTGCTGTCGTGTCATTCTTTAATGTCTTCATTGAAATCTTCCTCTTGGTACGTTGAAGAATGAATTCGCGCCCCAAGTATACAAATAACTATTATCGGTCGTTAATAGTATTTTATGATGTAAGTGCACAACCCAATTTTTCTAGCTGTAGCTCTAGAGTAACACTTATGAAATCAATTGTTTATAACACTACATAGTTACACATGTTTCGTTCCTCTTATATCTTCAGACAAAGTTTAGGAACAAAGTAGAGGTAAGTTTTCAGTCCTTGGTCAAAAGAAGTTGTTTGATTATGACAAAATATGTGTAGTAGTGTTTTAATTAACGATTTAAATGAGCTTTAATAACTGACTGCTCTTATTAACTTAGTAGTGAACAAAGCAATCTCGATCTTTTCATTTCTAATGAAACTTATAGATTTGCAAGCACATCTGTGGTGTAATATTTACACAAACACAAAATATTCATCTAAATTTAAAATATCTATAGTCTATACACTATACTATACAAATCCAGTAATATTGTTTCTCTAAAATAGTTATTAGCACAAATACTTATGTTGTAGATATTCTAACTCTATAATATACAAAAAATATGATCCACAATTTTTTATAGGAAACTACTAGTAAAAGGTAAAAAAATCAACACAAATAAAGCTTAACTATCCATATCCATAATTTAGTATACCTACCTATAATAGGTATGATGATATTTTTTTGCAACTTCAAATTAAGAGTTTTTATATTTCAATATATCATGATAGTAAAGAACTTACTGACTGTTTAACCATTGATGACAACAATAACTAGTGATTCTCTGTTAGGAGATTGGATGCAATAAAGACAAACAATTTGCAGCTTTCAACCAAGTGTCTTTATAAAGCTTTTCTTTTATGTTTACTTAATTTAGAGAGAAAGTTGATCCTGATCACTTTATCCCATATTTCTATACTGAAGTCAATTATTTAGAAGCGATCAAGTCTCCTAGTAAAGAAAATCACACTACACAACTAAATTAACAAATTAAATTTTAATTAATAACAAGCAGAGAAGTTTCTTTATTTAAATTACATTCATTCCCACCATCTACTCAATTTGTATCATTCGTTTCAGTTACCTTTAAACCTGGATCAGGTAGATTATCTTATTATCTCTTCTAGTAGGTACATTACATAACTTCCAAAATGTTTAACCTGAGCAAACTTCTGAATGTTCATCCCAAGCAGATACCTAAAAAAGAAAAAAGAGTTACATATCTTCATTGAAATATAGAGAAGAAATGTGTAATATGAAGCATTTTCATTAAAACTAGATAGAATGAAACTTTTGAGGTTTTAGGTTCTTTCCAGTGAAGTAATACATGTTATGTATTAAAATTGAAATGTTTCGGAGTTATTAAAGTTATGCAATCTATTTTAGACTTACTTGACATTCCCTACTGCAGTACCACTGATTACCACAGCCAGCACACACAAACTGAGACGTCTTTTGATTGCATCCTTGACATGGAGGAACCTCATCACCGGCATCAGAGTTGCTGTCTGCTCGGCGACTGTCATTCACTTCATTACTCTCGTCTATGACAAGCCTATCAGCACTGTCCTCTGCTTCTTCATCTTCCTAAATACGAGAAATCATTGATGTTATTAGATATGTATTATAATTATATAAAGTTACTTTTACTACTTATATGCTATAATAGATGTGAACATGAGTTGAGAAGAGTCACCATAACTGGTGAAGTGGTGACTGAGGTACCTAGTCCTAGTACTTAGACACACCTCAGGTAAGTACATGTAGGGTGCATGATCTTTTTATGGGCCTACAATATTGATATCTTCTGAATAGGTCGAGTTAAAAAGTAGTTAAATGACAAAAAAATATATCTTTTCTGGAGTTGATGTAAAATTGCGTTACAGCTCTGAGAGATTTTGAATGGTTTCTGAGATTAAAAAAACAAACAAAGTGTTAAAAACTACATCTCATTATAATATGTCAGATATATGGATACTGTAGGGTAGGCACTTACAAAGGAAACCATATATAGCTAGAGCTACAAATGTAAATATCCAGGCAAGTGGTGTTACTAGATTCAAAAAAAAAATTATAAAGAATAGCAACCTCAGTAGCAAAATGGATTAAGTTTTTTATTTTTAAAATTATCTTTCTGTCTTTGGTCCCGAGCATTGACAACCCCCAAACAGTTCACCAGCTCCTTGGCAGCCCCCCCCCCCCCCCATATCCTTTGCTGACCCCTGCCACACCTGCCCCTGTTCATTATGATTTTTATAACTTGATCAAATAAACTATTTTAGCTTGTTAAGTTAAGGAAACGAATTTAATGCAACTATTGATTCAGACTTACCAAATGTGATCTTCCTTTAACTGATGTTTCACAATGTGATGCCACAGGAGTAATTGTTATTTCATTGCGAGCCTATAAAAAATAAAAAAATAAAAATATGAGCACATTTTAACAAAATTATAATTTCCGAGATAGGGAGTCTGTAAAACTTTAAAACGAAAGATTTTCATCATTTACAGTTTTACAGGTTCACTCTCAGATCTAACACCATTCTATTCCATTCTCTATTCTAAGGAGGTACCTTGCTGCTGGAAAGTATTTCTGTAATTGACACATTCCCGGAGTTGATAATGCTATTATTCATGGAAGGAGTTACAGTTGATTGCCCGGACGTTCGTTCTGGAGCTGTCAAAAGTCGAGCTAAAGTAGGACTGAAGGATGTTTTGCTCTTCATTGGCGCCTAGAATAAAAGTAGTCAAGGTAATAACAAGTTTAGAAATAAGTTTTATAATAAATATTCAGAATTTAAAAATATGCAGTGATTAAATTGACACTGTAAATAAAAATAACAAAAGGAAAATATTATCCAGTGAAATAAAAATAAAAAATTGGAAAAAAAATAGGGTGCAAAAATAGAGAATAAAGACGAAATTTCCTTTTTTTCCTCAACAAGGAAACAGTTGAATCAATTATTTTTTCTGTTATTGCAATGCAAAAAATATGGAAATGAATCACCGACTATCAGCAGCCATAAAGACGCTGAGCTCTCCTATCATCAGCTCAAAAATGGCATGGAACTGCCTACAAAAACTCAATAAACTAGGCAGAGAGAACAAAATTCACCTCAAATGGATACCAGGACACACTGGGATTGAGGGAAACGAACGTGCCCACTCATTGGCAAGAAAAGGAGCATCGACACCCTTTATAGGACCAGAACCATTCTGTAGCCTTGAAGACACGTTCTTCAAGGCAGAACTTCGTAAGGAAGAAGAAAAACTGAGAGAAATCCATTGGAATAACCTCTCAGGATTGAGACAATCCAAGGAGCTCCTCGGGAACTTTAACCGAGAAAGGTCAAGGAAACTCCTGACCCTCAACAAAGGAAGTCTCAGAATGCTAACAGGATTCCTAACAGGTCATTGCAAGCTCAATGAACACCTGAGGAAACTTGGTATAGAAAAAGATGGCGTTTGCAGACTCTGCAGGGAAGAAAACGAGACTCCTCGTCACCTATTGATGAACTGCGAAGCCCTAGAACGTGAAAGAAACGATGTTCTGGGCCAACACCAGCTCAACGGGGGGGCTTTGCCCGGCCTTGATCCTCTTCAAATCCTGAAATTCCTAAGGGAAACGGAGTTGGAGAGGCTGCTTCAATGAAGGGAATATACTCCAAAGAAGCAGAGAAGAGGGGGCACAATAGATCTTAATAGGTCGCAGCGCATCTGACACCCTCAATATCAATATCAATATCAATATCAATATCAATATCAATCACCGACTATCATGTTGTTTTTTGATGGGTGACCAAACTTGATAGTGGTAAAATAAAAAGTTCCGTGACCGATCGTGCTCCGGGAGGTACGTTAAAAAGGGGGTCCCGGCTGCTTCACAGCAGTCGTTAAGTTATGTCAGAGGCCCTTGAGGCTACTTGAAAACTTCTGACACTTGGGCTTTACCACAGCCATAAGATATTTATTTATTTTTTATGGTGTACTAGAAAATGGTAAAAAATACATTCTGGATTTTTTGAAGAAAATCGGACTGAATTTTTTGATTTTTGTTTGATGCCAGGAGTGAAAGGGCGAATCCATGTATTTTTAAGGAATACAACAACAGCCAATGATGTTATTGTATGTTTGAGGCAAACAATTACAACCTTTGGCTTACCAGAGGAGATTCAATTATATTTTTTTCAGTCAATCAAATTGAGCCTCCTTAGAAACCCATTTCACATTTTCAAAAAAATTGAATTAGTATGAGTATAAAGGAATTCTTATGACCCACTTAAAAGTGATTATCCTGTATGATAATTGAAGTGGTTGAACATAAAAGTATTCAACAGATTTTGCTAGTTTTCTTAATCTTTAGTAGACAAGCAATTAAGAGTGAAATTATTGTTTCCATAATGGGAATAGCTGGTTAGAATAGAACCTTTAAGCCAATACTTTCTATGGCTTTAAAAATATAAACCGTTCCAATTCATGGGAAATAATTTATTTTTATAAAGAGTAGAGTAACAGTTAACTTGTAGTAGTTAAACATAAAGATACAATACCTTGGTGAGAATACCATGAAGAAGAGAATTGGTGGGTGATGATGAGGATGAGGTAGCTGCTGGAGGCACTGGATGTACTGTTACTTCTGGATAAGGCGGAGGTGGTTTGATTACATTCTGGAGTAATTCATTCTTCTCACTTTGAGACAGCTTCGCAAAATGAGCTAAAATGTCTTTGAAGTTTCCAGTTTCGCCTGGTAGGTTGTAGTTTTCACTGGTCGACGATTTGGAACCATCGTTGTTATTCTGAAATTAAAGAGTTGTATGTTGTTAACAGGATTTTTCAAACTTTTTTTATTAATTGAACTCCTGGTCGGTAAGTACTAGTACTTCTTAGAACTATCGATATACAAAAAGAAACCACATAAAAGGAACTGCAACGATAACTCTAGAATAAAAGCTATTTTTCGTCATCAATATATTAAATATTAAATTAATATATTAAATATTTTTACGATTTCTTATCTAATAATAAAAAATTGGAACGGTGGGGCTTATGCGAGATACCGCGTGTTACAGGCGTAATGATATTTGAAGGACTCTAGAACTCAATCACACCCATCTTCACGATCAGAACTATTTTTTGCAAAAAACATGGGCGCGACATGAAATAAGCGCCTCAATATTTGATATTGAAATATTGAGGAAGTAGGTACTCCAAAACTATTGTATTTTTTTAAAACTCTAAAAATAAACGATTTTCAACTTTCGGGTGCCAACTTCGCACAACAGTATTTCATGCATATATTCTGTTCTGATTACTTCATCCTTGTGATTTCACAGCTGAAACGATTTTCGAGCTGATACGATCGCCCTTGGATGAACGTACAAAAGTCTTGAATGCTGTACTCTCAGGTCAACTAGTATCCCACCAATTCCAAATTAAAATAGACAAAACGGGTTTTTAGGAGATGCTGCTATTCAACTGCTTAGGCCAGGCAGGTTTTATTTTGAAGATTTTACCACGCAACACCAATTCGACTATTTTGTCAAGATTTTTATTCCGGAACTTAATTCTATACCGTGTTTGCCAAGATCCAGATAAATTTGTTAGTTCTTATTAACAATTATCTATTGGTTACCTACCTATTGCATCCTAAAGCTAGGAACGAAAATAAACGGGGGAATAAAGTCAGTTCTAAATGTTGAAAAGATTAAAAAGACTGATCAAAAAAAAAAAGGAAAATCCGTGGAAGAAACTGATAGAGGAATTAGGAATTAGATAATGACATTTGGGGTGAGGCATATAGAATAGCGTGCAAGAACCCAAGGTACACCCACAATACAAACATGACTGATGAAGACAAGAAGCAAATCCTCATAAATATACCACGCCGAAGCTCTGTTGATAAACAAAAGAAGACTGGATGGAATTGAAAAAACAAGAAGACTAGACAAAACGCAATATGGATTTAGAAGATGTTGAGATACAGCAGACGTCATGAAAAAGGTCTATGAAATTGCGAGCAAAGTGAATCAAGGTACCTCCAAGTACAGGTATACTAATGACACTAGACTTCGGAAACGCTTTTGATTCAGCAAAATGGGAATAGTGAATGAAATGCTAAAGAGAAACTTTAAACCGTACCTGATTGAAGTAATTACTATTATTCGAGGATTGTAGGATTGTAGGCGAAGGGGAAACTATGACACGTGGAGTTCCTCAGAGCCTGACCCTCTGGAACTTACACTATGACGAGTTACTGAGGATGGATATGTAAGAAGGAGTTGGAATGGTCTGCTATGCAGACGACCTGGCTCAAATTGTCAGCGACAGAGACCTCGGAAGAATCAAAGAAACGGCCGAAAAAAAAATATGACTGTATGAAGGGAAAAGTTATTTACCTGGCTTAAAAAAAAAAACAAAAACAAAGGCAGTCATCCTAGTGGGACGACGGAAACTGAAAGAGATGAAATTCGAAGTCCTGGGAGAAGAGAAAAATGTCGGAATAGTTGTAAAATATCTGGACATTCAATATTCAATTGACACAAATATGTCAATAAAAACACACATATTGAAAACAATACAAAAGGCCGAAAATACGACAAATAACCTGACAATCTTGATGCCAAATATCAAGGGACCGAACTGCATAAAAATAGGAGACTTCTATCCTCGGTGGTCCATTCGACAGTGTTATACGCGCCACCCAAATGGGCAAATTCCATGAAACACAGCTAAGACAGACACAAAATAGTAACCATACAAAGGAGATTTAACATTAGAATTACCAGCAGTGCTACAATTACTTGCAGGTAAGTACCATACTCATAGGACCTTATCATTAAAGAGAGAGTCGAGGAGAGAGTAGATATGAGAGATGTCAAGATCGCTGGGAAAATTGCAGGGGAACACCCCAATGGACGAGGAACTAATACCGAAGGTGAGGCCATGGATTTCTTGTCGACATGGACAAATTACAATTTCATGCAGTTCCTGACGGACCATGGATGCTTCAAAGCATATTTTATACAAATTTAAAAGGGCAGATAACGAAGAATGCACATATTGCGGTAAAAAAAGGGCAACTGGATGAAAATGTCCTCGATGAACTAATAATCAAAAAGAGCATTCACAAAAAAATGTGAAATGGGGGAAAAACGCGGACACCAGATAATATAATGGAACATGCACTGTCAACGAAAGAAAAATGAGACCTGATAGTGAGGATGGTGACATGCATGATACAGACAAAAGAGAATGAAGAAGATAAGAAAAATGTTCCGCCAACAGAGGATTAACAAAAGAAAAGAAGACACTCCCTCTATAGGATTGCCACAGCAGAGCCGCAAATGTGGTAAAAAAATAAAATGTGGAGGGGTTTTAGTCAGTGAAAGTCCTGCACTACCCTGGGAGGGAAGAACCGCCCAGGGTGCCCATGAGGATTTCCCCTAAAAAAAGAAAAAATAAAGTACCAACCTAAACCCTTACATACTTTCTTTGATGTTTCTACGCTTTTTAATTCGTAGCTGGCAAAAAAATTATACTAGTAGAAATCGTAATTTGAAATTGATGAATATACATTTTCTTTGTAGTCGCATTAGTTACATTCTTTGACTATCTGAAAAAAATCAAATTAGAAATGAAGGTCAGTCTGTTATTAAAAATTATTGTTCTGCAATATCATTTTGATGCTACTTTTTCAACAAAGTGACCTAATTCGACCATGGAAACAATTAAAACTCATATTTTATTCATGAGCGATAATTTTACGTTAATTAGGTTCAGAAATAGTAAATCTTGGGTTATTCACCTTTGTTCAAATTATCCGAGGCTGATGTTTGAATAATGTTGCAGTACTATATCGGGAAAAAATAACTAATATAAAGGTGTACGATTATGTCTGATTGCACAGAGCACTGCATTTTTTAGCCGCATGCTTACTCGTACAATCCAAGTAAGCAGAGCGTTGTTAGTACATATTGTAATAGCGGTAACATTAGTTAAGTTACAACGTTACAATAACAGTTAACAAGCGTTGTCATTAAAACGAAGACCCACCACTTAATCATATGAAATGCTTTAAAAATTCTTATCCCCCATGTGTGGAGCGTATGAAATATTCAAAATGTCTGTTATTAAAGGCACTCAATTCTTGGGCGTAGTTTTCTATGGCCCCAAGAAAAGCCATAGAAAACTCCAACAGGTTCGTCACAGGAGCAATATTGTTAATACTAATGGGTTAATATACTAATATAGTAGTAAAGTTATAGGATATTACTCTTGTGTTCAAGGTGGATATAGACCAAAATGCTCAGATTGCAATGCTTTATACACATAGGTCAGACTTGCCGTACCCTTAAAATAAGAATATACGAACATCTAAAGAAACCAGAATCTTCAGTTTTTGGTCATCATCTCAGATTTAATGAACATAGATTCGAACAGCAAACTAATGGCCAACTTCAAACACAAACAAACAAAAGGGGTCTTCTCCTGGACCTGACGGAGGCTTTTGAAATAGATTAGGCTCTGAGGGATGATGGTTCTCTGTGCTTGAACCAACAACTGAATATGTTTTTCAACTTCACACTTATACAGGGTGGGCCATCGAAAAGGTAACAAGCCTAATATTTTGTAAAGTGAAGATGTATGCGAAAAACGCCGAAATAGGTCGCTTTAGTTATCGAGGGGGACATATTTTTGTGACAAATTTAACTACCCAAGTTCACCCCCTTGGCAGGGGTAGCTACCCCTTTGTTTATCATCATAGGGATAAACAGCGCCACTCGAAACATCGTCAAATTGACAAAAAAAAGTAGTAAAAGTAGTGAATATTAAAAGCTATTTTTTTAGATCAAATGGTTCAGAAAATAAAACGGGGGGGGGGGGGGGGGGAGACTTTATATATGTACACGCACTGTAAGTACCTATATTGGTTTAGTGGGAGTTTCCCAGATCTTGGAGTTATCACACCCAATAGAACTTTCGCCTTGTACTCATTACATTCATAAGCCTCCTTAACATAGTTACTACTAAGCCCAACAAAATGGTAAACTATTGCATAATATACAGGGTGAATTTTAAGGTAATATTTTTTACTGTAAATAAAAGAATGAAGGTAGGTCGTATGAGTATAAAGCACATAAAGTGCATTTTTTACTATGTATAGAGACTGCAGCGTGCCAAGTAGCGCCACCAAGGCAGCGGCTGGTGGAAACATTTCGACCAGGCATGGTCAAACAAAAGTTGACGATGAAAATTATACGATCTAGTCGGCTTTGAAAATTTTCTAAATGTCAAATAGAAGCCACAGCGAGCGTCAGAATGTCATGATGACTGATGTCAACTTACAAATAATTATTAATTTGCTTTCTGTAAAAACCGTAAAAACGATGACTACGAGTAAAATAAGAATTTTCAGTCTTTTTCCGCATATTTCTGCAAGACGGATAAGCTATCCTAAATTTTTTTCGCATAAAAATCAGCACAAAAATGAACAACTGAGCCCCAATTTAACCGACTTCGTATCTGTTAAGATATGTTAAGATATGTTCGTATCTGTTAAGAGATCCCCATGCATTTTCTCTAAAAATGGGCACCCTGTATGTATAGGTTTTACTAAAAATGATCGCGAAGTATCCTTCGAGAGTCAAAAGTTCTAAAAAATGTCCACAACACCTATAATTTCCGAAGCTTGTCAAAAACTAATATTTTCTTGTTGCTGTACTTTTTTTTGTACATATTTTGTTTTGTAAATGGAGTTACTCTGTCGAAAAAAATTAAACTGAAATTGAAATTGAAAAAAATGTGTAAATTTTCAAAAATTGGCCACTTTTTCAAAAATTATTGTTATACAAAACAAGAAAATTTCTTAAAATGCTCAGTAAATGCGAAAATTTTTAACTAGGTTTTTAATTTTTCAGTTTCTTATCTATCTATTGAATTTTGCAAAACTTTGTCAGATTTCTTTTCACTTCTGTAAACAGGACGAAAAAAAGTTGAAATAAACCTGGGATTTTGGGAATTTGCACCTCCAACGAAATGTGCACTGCAAATGACAAACGGTTTCGAAGGTGGTCAAGTGGTTCCATCTGAAGTGTCAAAATTCAGTGCCTTGACCCACAATTTTTTTTATAGTTTCTTATGTTAACGTGCTGGGAAATTATTAAATTTGATATTTTTGAAATTTGAACGATTATTTCTGCACCCAACATCACAACGCGACCGCATTTTGCAAATTTTACATGCGAGCAACTACGATTAATATAATTTGTAGATGCTGCCATGTCGAAGTGTTTTCGACGAGCGTCACCTATCGAAAGTATCGTAAATATTCATTCGGAAAATCAGTATGGGTATACACAAACATACACATATAGCATTACATATTATAGAAAAACTTACCCCTTCGATGGCATTAAGAAGAATTCCCAGGTCACCGTTCATTTCAAAATTTTGTCTGACCTGCGCTCCTGATCCAAGAATCATGGAAGAAAAATTCAGCACTCCGTTGTTTGTTTGTTTACCACTAGAATCTGAACTATTATTTTGGCGTATCCTCCTTCCTCTCCTAGGTACCACTTCCGGGTGTCTCTGTCTATAATCTGCGATTATTGACTGAACATCCAAAACTGGTCGTTGTCTTGAACCCTGCCTGCAGTCTCCGGAGCCATTGCTGTCGATATGCATTTGTGATGGTCGAGGAAGAATATTCCTAAACTTTGTTTGATTTTTATCGATATTTGGTATCCTTAGGGTAGATCTTTGAGCGTTCGATAAACTTGATTTTAGAATACTTTGGCTTAGATGGTTTTTAATGGGATTATCATTCTGGGATTCCCATAAACTGTCGTTGTTACTTCTGTCACACATTAGTAGTATTTGCTTTTTTCTTTGTAGCCTTAATATATACTCCTCTTTCAACTTTTTCAGGTGTATTATATTATTCCATTCTCGCTCCTTTTCTCTTGCTACTTCGTTTAACGTCTTTATTTCTGTTAGTACTTGCTCAGTCTGATATTGAATTTGTTCAAGAGAGGAACAGTCCACGGATTCCATAAAATCGCTAAATATTTTCTCGCGAGAAAAAAAATTGTCTTGGAGTTCTGTCTTAATTCTCTTAGGTGGTAAATCGTCTTTACTGTCCGACTTTCTCTTGTTATTCTGCTGGGCTTCTGGAGAACTAGCGTTACTGTACGACTCTTCGTTGATGTTATTTAAATCTGCATTGCTCTCATATTTCATACACTCTTGACCATTTTCAGAAGACGAATTACTTTCTTTCAAACAAACTTCTAATTTGACTTCAGCTTCATTGGAATTGTTTCCGCAATCGCTACCATTCTTAGAGCTTAATCCATTTTCCGCAGGATCGTCAGTATCATGACCTTCTTCTTTGATAGGATGTTGCCCGGCATGTTCTGGAGAGGCTGGCTGTATTTCGTCACCTTCTTTTGCTTCTTCCATCATGCGCATTTTATTTAAGCTGAAAAAAAAATAATGATAATAATTTTAAGATTATTTTATATCTATAAAGATTAAGTTTAAAAGAATTCTCCGTCTTCTACTCCCAAAGATGGTACATTAATAAGAAATGTTAAAAACTTATGAGCTCGATTACTGTAGGTAAAGACAACACATAAAATTTTGAGCGTTGACCAAGTTGAATACCTTCAGTGGTTCATAAGCATTCTTTGAAAGGGATGTAAAGCAGTCGACTCATCTGTCATAATATGATGCTGTGTTTAATAATACAAAGCCTGCAAACGTGCAGTCGAAACCAAGAACACCGCCCCTATCGCGCTTGACATCGTGCCGCTTTTTTGGAGGCCAGAGCGAGGTGCAAGAATACCATTGATCAGGTCAAAAATAACTTTATTATGCGAAAAGCGAACAAGCAAGCTTCTTTTCCTGTAGATATGAGACGTTTTTTATCCCTATAGCAAAGACAGTACGTCAAGTTGTTGCGATAAGAAGACAAGGCTAATTTTTTTGCAAAAATGTTTTCCGAACTTGCATGATGATGGGGGGAAATTAGTTCAGAGAAAACTGCGCGAATGCTCTCGTCTCTAGAGACCAACGAGGCAGCTGCATGGACCAGACAACATACTAGCAACAGTCCTGAAAAATGCCCTCCAGCAGTAGTATAGAACGAGGTATAGAAATAATGCTCCCCAGAATTGACTAGTTGTTACCTAGTTTGTCGCCTATTTGATATGTCCTACTAGTCTCGTGTTTCTCTCAATCTTGAGAGTCTACTCATATATAACCCGTAGCAAAAAAGGATAAGGACACTCTTCCGGGCAACTTTCGGCCAATTACTCTACTTCCTGGGATATCCAAGGTAATGGAGAAGTTCGCATCAATTATTCAGAAATTCTTTCTCACCTAGTGCAAAATAGGACCATGAGTGATCACCAGTATGGTTTTCGACGTAAAAGATCTACAGCCGATTTGATGACTTGTCTGACTCGCCTCTGGAGTTCATCCATTAAAAAGTTTGGAGAAGGCCGGAAAAGTGCTGTAACCTGCTTAGGGATCTCAAATGCGTTTGATAGAATACGGCATGGGGGTCAATTTAGTAAGCTTCACTCCTATGCGCTCTCTCATCAACTCTGTGAGTGGATCTCCAGCTTCCTTTCCAATAGAAGCTAGTGTCATTGTAGACGGATTATCATCTGACTCTTATACTCTTATGCCACCAACTCGAATCAGGAGTACCCCAGGACTCGGTGTTATCACCCACTTCCTTCTTCAGATAAACGTCCTTCTCAGTAGTGGTCAGCTTAACACCCAACCAGATTCATAGTTTCGCTGATGACAGTTCTCTACAAGGAATTTACATTCTCGGAAGCTTTCAAGTCTACGGATATTTCTACCATGAGCAACATAGCGATGACAGTATCAATTCTGATAATTTCCCATCCATGGTTTGACTATCGATGGAAGCTTGTCTTGGGGAGACTCATGTTACTGTCTTTGCAAGGATGCGTTGCCGAAAAACTGGGATTTCTCAGCAGAGCAAAAAAATATTATATTTTCATGTGTGTGGTATACGGTCCCTAAATATACCCTGAAGCTCCTAGATTCTATCCAGAGAAAAGCAATTCTCATTGACTTTGTATTCGGCTTCTCTCTTGAAGAGGATCCAGTTACGTGACCTGCCACTTCGGTAGATCGTAAATTATTATAAAACAAATATATTTTCCTTTTTCCTGGAAAAAGACTTTCCACGTTGAGAAAATTGGTTTATAAAAATGAAAGCACCTTCTGTAATAAGCTGGACTATTTATGTGAAGACAATTTTGTAGAAAGCATTTGTTGCAAATCAAATCTGAATCAATTTGATGCCTCGAAGTTTACTTGTTGAAGTGGCGACACTTCAACCGTAAAAATAATGTTTCAAATAATAATTAGGTATAAATTCAAATTGGAATGTCCCGCGCTTACCAATGATATCTCCGGTAGCCCAGGGAGTCGCCACCAGCGCAGTTTGCCTAGAGTCTAACGTGTAATCGAGTTCTTTTATATTTTATTTTTATTAATTATTTTTCTCTATGGGTGTATCATGCCTCTGAACAACTTGTATACATAAGATGCCAACCTTAGGGAAAAGTTTACAATCTTTCTATTGCCAAGTGGAGAGGTAGATATTTACAAAAACCGAATATAGGTACATATTGTTCTTTCACCACTAGAGAATATTTAATAAGTAGGTATCTAGGTAGGTACATAATGATTAATTATCCTTGTAATTATCTGCATTCAGTTCAAACATAAATTCTCCAAATTTGAACAGAAATAGCACCTCATCTTTCTAAACATCCTGCAATATAGCACATTATCTAATGGTTTTTCAGAAATGCATAAACATGAAATCATACCTTTAATTTTCCATAACATACCTACCCAGGTAAATATTTATAGAAAAAAGTATGAAAATATTAAATAACATTTATAAGAAAAATAATTATGTCGAATAATAAACAACTAACAAACCAAGTAACCTTCGCTCATTGCAAGGAGGAACCTTGAGAAACAGGGCAAAGTGAAATTTGACATGAAGGTCATCATATACATACCTGTTTTGCAAAGAATCTAGCCGAGTCGTGCGAATATACCTACCTATCTGTTTGAATCATTGGTGTTTTACTACTTAAATTTTGAATTAACGAAACTGATTCTGAAATTTATAAACGATTGACTTAAGATACACATACAGTAGAATTCTCTTCAAAGGATTCGCAGAAAATTTTTCGCAGGAAATAAATAACAATGTCACATAGTAGTGGTGACTGCCTTTGTGTAAATAGCTAGTTATCTTTAGGTAGTAGTAATTTTATTGCTCCATAATAATACACAGCCTACTTCAAGGTTATCAATAAGGCATTCGCATAGGTTCATGCTACGTAAGAAACAATTCATTTCACTTTAACTAGGTATTGACTCTATGAATATCATTCGTGGAACTCCACTTCATAAAATAGGTAATGATTCAATTTTATCAGAAAGAATTTTTCAAGGCTGCTTCGTTAACTATGCTCGTAATAATTGGAATAGCTACAAAGTCAACATGGTTCTGATGAAATGAATGTCACTTTATTTCGCCTTTTTATCTATTCAGGATGAACGTTAATTTACCCATGACGAAATGTGAGTTGCAAATGTGTACCTGTGAAGTTGATCTCATTTGATATGATAAGTTACATGTTATCTTTATGGCGAAGTACCTACCACTACCACGTGAAGTAAAATATAAAACTTTCACTTTCAATAAACATTTTTTATTAGAAACTTTTTATAACAAAAAAAGACAAAAATAATAGTTCTCCAGACTCAAGAGAGGCAAATTGTAGATAAAATCGTAATGGAACGTCCTGTATTATGATGTACTAGCATTTTCTTGTCGGGGCGATTGCGGTCAAATTTTCATCCTAGTCCTAAAGGGATAAAATTTAGTAGATATAGGTACGATCGCTAGCGGAATACGGATTAAGTTCGAAGATAAATCAAATCCGAACAAGGAATAGGGATGAAACTGATCAAAGTTTTCAAAAAAAAAGTACAAAACTTAGAGAGTTACTACTCATGGGAGTGTAACCGATGTTTATGTGTGCCATTTTTAAAGGTCTTGCCATAAGGAATTGTATGTTAAAAATTACACCCTATGTTCACTTATGTCTTGTAACTTGGTCTTAACTATTTCGTGGCATATCGGGGAAAACAGGGTTGCTCCAAAACAGGGTGATTCACGATAATTTTTCAATATACTTGGATGGCCCAGGTCATACTGGAATTGAGGGAAATGAACGTGCTCACTCATCGCCAAGGAGTATCAACATCCTTATAGGACCAGAACCATTCTGTTTTTCTAATACACATTCTTCAAGGCAGAATTCTGGAAGGATGGAAAAAAATGAGAGAAATCAATTGAAGGAACCTCTCATGGTTGAGATAACTCCTCGGGAACTTCAACCGAGAGAGGTGGAAGATACTCCTCAAAGGATAGTCTCAGAACACTGACGGGATTCCTGATGGGACATTGCAAGCTCAAGGAGCACGTGACGAAGTGATGCGTTGAAGAAAAAGGCGTCTGAAGATTTTACAAAAAGGGAGACGAGACACCTTGTCACCTGCGGCGCGGAACTGCGACGCGTTGAAACTCAAAAGAAGAAACGCTCTGGATCAACACCAGCTGGAGACAGGGGATCGATCTACTCGACTTTGATCGCCTCAAAACCCTCAAGTTTCTCAAGGAAATGTACTTGGAGAGGGTGCTTCATTAATGGGATTCCATACCAGGGGAAGTATAGTCGAGAGGTCGTAGTGACTCAATCAGCCTCAATAATTAGAATTACAACTACAATTCCTCGTACAATTCACTATAGATGTATGTAGGTATCTCTGAAATAAGCGTAAATGAAATTTAAAATTTAGCAAGTAGCCACCTCTCATAATACGTATCTTTACACCTAAAAATAGTTTTAGCCGCACGGTGTACGCATAGTTTATAATGTAAACGCAACAAAAATGTCGTACTCTATACAGTTGTATAGAGTACTCTGTCCAAAAACTCACAAAAAGCAGTTTGCTCGACGTGGTTAAAGCCGTTGTCAAATACTAAGGCCAACGAGCTCAATAAATTAACAATGTGCAAATGCAAAAAATCGAGATATAATCCTCATCTTCCGGCCTCGTGCCGAAAGGAATTTTTTTCGGCAAGAAGGATGACCACCTTCATTTTCTTGCCAATGTTCAGAACAGACTTTCCAGACTCAGAAATTTCTAAATTTGTGGGATTCTCTGGGACAACCTCAAATCTGCTGTTTTTAAAAACACCCCAAACCATGCACTGAAGTTGGTGGTTATAATATGACAAAACATAATTAAATAATTTAGAAGGATCCGAGGGAAAGTCTTATGTGAAACGAAAATATCTTTGAGGTCTTCTACTCAAATTAATTGATCATGGGGTCTTTTCTAGAGTCCTTTTTAAAAACTACATAGGGAAAACACTGCAATGAATATTGTTAAGGATTCAAGCCACTTTGGGTTAAAAGCTGATTTTCTTTCTTACTCTGGACTTTCTGAGGAAACTGCATAGTTCGTAGTATTTTTTAGTATAGTAGTAACTGTATTTTTTGAAGGATGTCATTATTTTAAAAGTTTTGTTGAAATATTCTCTACACGTATTCCCTATATGTTACCTTTTCTATGCAACACGGTGTGTAAACATATTCTGTATTGTAAACTTTAAGAAACTGAGGGTAGAGATTGAGTTTTTAACTTGAAACATTCGAATATCTCGATTATTAAGCAATCTACGAAAAAAAAATCATAATCAAAATTTGTTCATTCCGCGGGGGAAAGGTGTGCTCGTGCTAAATGTCGGGCGCCTTTAAAACAATTTGACCATCTCTTTTACAAAAGACTCTTATGAGTTTTAACAAAAATCCTTATCTCAGTTCACATGGGTTATGTGAAACCCTCAAATCAAAACGATAACCCTTTTAACTTTAACATTTATAATCAGTGCTTACCATACAAACATAAATCTTAACTTAATAACAAACTTAGTTTGCTTCTTTCTTCTGGGCCCTATGATATTATTCCATCGGTACTCCGTATGGATTATGATTCTTCTTTGATTTGGTTTTATGTTACCTTCCTTCAGAAGTCTAAGAAATTTGTCCAGTATTGTTGCTATTTCTCTTGGAGAATTATCTTCAATAATATAGTTTCAAATTCTTGATCTAATAGATCTTCTAGGTCTTCTTCAATAATAATCAGACGCTGGGGCTTTTCTACCGCTGACGCCGCGTTCTCCTGTCTACTTTCTATTATTACCGACTGATGCCGACTGAGTCCCTAACAACAACAACATGACTTTTCAACAATCTAAAATGGACTCCTGTAACTTGGCGTTTTTACCCAGGACTGCAACCCATATCGAGTGCAAAGGAAACAAATTAGTTTTACAATTAGTCATCCCTCTGTAAGTGGCACGGGGAGGACGAGGAATAACTTTTAAATCTTGAACAGGAACCCAAATTTTTTATTGCAGATTTGGATTTTACGGCTAAAAATACTTATAGGATTTGCCTGTAACATTTTTTCAATTAATGGTAGATCGTACCTACTCGAGAAAAAGATTTCAAGATTTTGAAAAGATTTCCTCCCTCTTCAGGCGGGAGCAAGCAATTTCATAAGTATTTTCAACCGTAAATTTCGAAGTCTTTTCCCAAAGGGTTCCCATTTAAGTTTTCAACCCCCCGACCCACCTACAAGAAAGGTGAGAGGGACTTATTTTAAAACTCATTTCACGCGCGGAGTGGTTAAATTTTTATTATGAACTTTTTTTAACTCCAGATATTTGAAAGCTGCAAGTGAGGTAAACGTTTTTGCGAGCGTTTTTCCATGCAATATTTTCTCGAGTATTTTCTTTTTCAGTGGCATATTTGTAATCTCTCTACACTGGATCTTCGTAAATGATCTTCTTCAAGCTAAATTACAAATTAATTGGAGTTGCTGTAAAGAAATTACGATATTAGAACCTCTAGGAATACATATCACATTAGCGCTGAATCGTCGATTCGATATGACTGAATGACCTCAGAGTCTCGGTTTCAGACGTAGAAAAGGCTTTCGATGTATTAAGCCTAAAACAAGACTGTGGGTAGTTTTTATTCGGCTATCCAATATATCATAAAAGTAAACAGGAAGTGGCCCAGTTTAGATCTTCAGTCATCAGTCGCCCTTGTAATATGTATTTTATTATGCATAAAACATTATTCCAATCCAGATTTTCATACTTTTACTAAGTAATAAAATATGCGTACGTTTATAAAATATAACCCGCCCTCGACAACGCCACATGATAATAATTTTGAGATATATGTAATATGTTACTTATACCTACTTAAATTCTTATACGCAAAAACTACCTATGTATGTACTAGAATTTTGCCAAGAGATAAAAATAAGATTGAATGATTCTAATTACAACTCGAAAAAAATTCTGATTTCCTCTCCTAAAATATACCTTCCGACTGAAAGACCAAGTTTTTTGAAATTAGAATGAAACAAATGATCGAATAAAAAAATGTTAAGTAGTTTGCATGAAATTATTTTATTGTTTGTAAAATATTAAATACATTCGTCGTGTTGTCTGTTCGTAAATGAAGCCTAAACCTTCAGATAAAACTTAAGAAAGGGAACTTTGAACCTCCCCCACCCCCGCGTCGCCTTTAATCGATAGGACTTTATTAGGCTTTTTCAGGAAACTCCCTCCCCCCCTACATATTCCTGAAACTCTGGGAACTAATGCAGCAAAATCAACTTTCGGTCTAATTTGAGTGGACTATCAGCCGTGAAGAGCGAGTTCAAAAGTGTGGGAAAATAGAAAAAATGTAAGCTTGATCTAAAAAACAAGAATCGAGAAGTGCACAGAACAAAATTGGGAGTTTCAAACAAAAAACCAGTTTCCTTTCTTCGCGCTTCAATTCTCTTTGCGAGCAAAATTTTGCAAAAATGTGTTAATACGAAAGTAAAATAAGAAAAAAAAATGTAAGTGCCAAATTTCAGCTCAATATCTCAAGGAACAACGAAGTTCTGAATAATAAACTTCTTTCAAATTTCAATTTAAACACTCTGACATATTTATCTTGAAATAAGGACGCATATATGTATATGTGAAAAATAATAGCATGAGGAAATCCCCATTATTTTTGGCCGAACAATCTGTGGCTAAGAACTTGAGCTATTTTTTCACAACACCCTGTATATTTGACTAATATAAGTTTGCTTACCTATTTTCGATATTAGTACGGTTCTGATTTTCTCTTTAAATTTCTCTAATATTAAATGTAACAATCGGTTTCCTGTTTAAGTTAGGTTCATAAGAGGTTGTAGACATCCGGAAACAAAATGAATCAAGCATTTCATTGCGGTGAATAACGATTTTGGAGGTGTTGCCCACTTACTATTCGACACGTTCTATATGGAGTGTTTTACATTCTACTTAAGCAGTTTTATGATCATACATACTTTCTTACACCACTTTGCGTCTCTCTTACTGTTAAATTTCTATTGCAGGTAACTTTAATTAGAACGAAAATGAACATTGTTACCATCTATCCTATAATTAAGCAAAAGTTGTTATGCTCGACATAATTATGGACTCCGCCACAAAGCATGCTGGTGTAGTCTCCTATCGGGAAATGAGCACAGCAAGTCACTTCAGAAACCCTTCCCAAACAAGAGTCTTAAAAAAAAGAGCCAGTATGCAAACCCTGCAATGAAAGACGAGACAATTTCTCAATGTCATGTGAACACGGACAGATTTATTGAAAAAGGGATTTCTTGTAATGGTGGCAAAAAGAAGCAAGACTATAAATATAGATTAGTAAGAGAGACGAAACCTGTGTAAACGAACCCAGAGTAGAAGAAAATGTACGGGGGGTAGCCGAAGACGGGGTGTGAAAGAGAAAAGAGAGTCGCGTATAATATAGGAGAGTTTAATCGGAGCGGCACGGTCCTTGGTCCTTGAAGTTAACCGTTGTGTGACCAGCAGTGATCCAAAAAGAGAGAGCATACCTAATAATTGGAATCTGTGCCAATAGGTACCTAATAAATAAGGTGGTACACCAATTACTATTTTATTAAATTACCAGTTATATGTTATAATTACCATTAATAAGAATTAATAAATAAAACTATAAATTAATAATTCTAATCTTCAATTAATTAAACATTAACTGAAACCAAATTCATATTGAAACCACCAAAATTAAATATAAATTACGGGCGTCTGAAGAAAGAATACCGATAGTTAGGGGATGGAAGAACGGAAAACCATTCTTGGGTCCATCCTCTGCAGGGCAATGCACTTCCGTCCACGGAAGCTGCTGCTGATCAAGAGTCCAAGTTCCGGCTCTCGAGGATTTTCACGTGAGGCAGTAAGAACACATGCCTCAAACGGAAGGAGCGGGACCAGTATGACGACACGGGGGAAGCGGAACCTATAAGACGGCTCCAGATCAATTTGGGAGCACTCCGGCGTCAGCAAGCAATCGCTCAAGACTCTCGGTCTCGGTTAATTCTTGTACTAAGTCATTGTAGTCATACTCCCGTTGTTTTACTTACTATCATTTTGAAGTCTTTGGTTTTGTTTCAGTAAACTTGTTATTTTCGAACAGAAGCATGCTATTTATCCGTAAGTATATGAACTTTGATTTCTGTGCTTGTCGAGTAATTGAAACCAACCGCGGTAATTGTATACATCCGCGGCTCCTAAGTTTCATCAATTTTTTCGGGACCGAGGAGCGAAATAGGTATGTGCTGGGTGGGTAAGACGCTAAAAACAGCCATTGCAAACTAATATTAAGGTCACAACTAGGGCCTCTTTGACACTACGGTGGAATTTCTATTTTTTTCTTCACTTTCAGGGCAAGGAAAATCTTCGAGAATAACGGTAGCACGATTTTTATTTTCAAATTTGCATTTATTTTGCATTTATATTCCAAAATACGCGACATCAATCCTGTGGTCTTTCCACGATATGAATAAGCGGATATACTGCAAAATACGTGCCTGTTTACGTTTGGGAGCGGTTCCCATTGTTGTATAAGTGGTTTCATCATCATCCGTAGTTAGATCGGAGAGCTTGTGTCAGGACCGTACTTTCGTTGCACTCCCAAAATCAATTTTTAAAGTCGTTTTGTGGCTTTCCCTTTCATTTGCAAAGCAAATGAATACCTTCCTGGTGTTACTATAGGTATGTTCTCCACCCCTATATAGGTGTCATAGTGAAACTGTAGGAGCCGCGGATGTATATAATGACCCCAACCGCATTATTATGATTAAAGAACTATTATTGATATTTAATCTGAAGGGTATCGTTTTCTTTTGGGAACAGTATCTGTGTTAACAAATTAGTCTGAATTAAGAATTAAATCAGAAAAAAGAGTCTCCTTTTCTAGGATCCTAGAAAATCTCTAGAATCTCTAGATCCTGGAACAACTCGGCCCTAGAGACGTGTCGGTAGGAAACACTTTGGTTTGTTTCTTTGTCAACTAAATACGGAAAAATGTTTTGTGATCCTTGATGCTGCAGCCATACATGCAGGTGTATTGTATCCTTCCATATTTATCGTTGGCTAGTCGAACAGTTTGGTGCCTTTTTCAAGGTTCAACAGTCTGTTTGCCAAGGATTTTTCTGCCAGCAGGTTTTTCGGGCATGTTTGAGTGCATGGCGAGTACGTGTGCAGTGCCGGGCACTCAAAAATTATATGGAAAATGTCTCAGGGAGCTAGTCTGCACCAAGTTCTGCATAGAGCAGCAGGCGCAGCCTTAACTGAACTGCTGCTGCAGGCTTATTTGAAGTACCCGCAGAACAGTCAGGCGCGTCACTCCAATAATTATTGTACTAGCAGCGTCACTGCTCCCCTGCTCGGTGAGGCGGCCTAACTGTGTTTCAACTTGCATGGGATCTGGAGTGGAAGACCTCGGTGTTCGCCCCTTGCCGCTAAGCCCATGCAGGCCTCGGAGGTTTCTTCTCGGGGTTTTTTCCCATGTTGATGGAAAACTCGTGAGAAAACCATGATTCCCACTCCCACGAGTAATGGGGGAAGGACCTAAACAATACGTGCCATAACCTCCTACGACAGAGAAAGTTAAAACTTATTAATGAAATGTTAAATTTTTTCAAAGGAACGGCGCTTACTGATAAGCAATCTCTTAAGAATTTCATCTGCCAAGAAGGGTCAAGTGACAGATCAAATTAAAGGCATTTTTATCCTCTATTATCACATTTATTACACGCAATTTTTAATGCAACCTAAAAGTGAAACTTGCAACCTGTTCGTATCAAAGTGACAAAGTACGACAATACCGAGGGCAAACCCAAGATTTATGCAATGATAATAAAATTGGAACAACGATAACAACGCAAATCAAGATAAGTTGAGCTATTATCTTATCTCAGAATTCTTCCGAAAATTCTTTGAAATGGTATTCCAATAAAAAATGTTCCATGTTACCATAGCAACTAAAAGCGCTATTGTCCATTTGCATTCATTTTGTTTGCTTGTGGTGGTCACCAAGTGTTTGCAGTTTGTTTATTAATGGTTATTGCTTGAAAGTGTTTTCAAAATGGTGCATTCTACGGAAGAAAGAGTGAAAATTGTTGCATTGTTGTTATTCAAAGAACTAAAGTGCGATTAGTCCGTGCAAACCACCCGAAAAGAAATGTCAGAAAAGCCATCAGTATGTTACATTTAAGCAGCTAATGGATAAGTTAATTGTTTGTTGCAACGGATTCGCTTCTAAACGAGAAACGAAATGAAGAAATTGAAGTGGCAGTTTTGCAAACAGTTTTGGTTCATTTGTAAATGGATAATGCACAATCAATTAAAGCAGTGTCCAAGCTTCTGGTGTATCTGCTTCCAAATCTGCCAAAAGAATCACAAGTTTCTCCCCCTTAAGATGATGTTGGTTCAAAAGCTTAATGAAGATTATTTTGATCGTTGGAATGCGGGATCTGATTTTGCGAGTATTTTAGTGAGCAAATCCTTTTAAGCCCCAATCTTCGTTTTCAGCGAAGGTATTCGGATTTTATATTGATACTTGATAATCTGGTCTAATATAAATTTTATATGAAACTGCTGGATAAAACGATCATCTTCACACAATTTTTTCCACGCCAATTTTATTTTAGGAATTTTGCGAGCGGGTAATGCCTGATAAGTAAATACAGCATTGTCGACATTACTGATTGATCGAATTTAGATACTTTGGACCGGTTGGTTTTTAGGATAACATTGATAACATTTACGTAAGAAGCTAAATATCTGGGTTGGTGGGGGGGGGGGGGGGGTTATCCTTGATAGAAATCCACTGTGGAATTCCCATATGGAAAAGATCATCCACAGAGCAAAGCTCTCCTTATGGAATTGCAAAAAGATCTGTGGAAGGACTTGATGCATTGGTCGCAAGCAAACACACAGGCTATATGTAATAGTCATTAGACCAATGATCGCATGTGACTGTGTAGCGTGGTGGTCCAAAGACTTACAAGCCTTGGCTAAAATGAAGCTTGCAAAACTATAAAGACAAGCATGCCTATAGCGATTAGAGGAGCAATGAGCGCCATACCATCGACAGCTAGGGAAATCCGAGGGGAAATCCTTCTGGACCTACATATAGGTATACTGTTACAAGTGATAAGAAACTCACCAATGGTTTGTGTCATGAAACGGACCACATACTGGATGACATTTTAAGTCACAGTGTGCCCTTAGACATGATGCCACATTCAACCAACTACTATTATACTGCCTATAACGTTCTCTTTCCACGCAAAGACGAATGGGAGCGTGACTTAAAGCAGGCCTCACATATGACGTCGGGTCGAGAAGAGAATTCTTCAAACCCAGGGTTATCATGCAATAGTATATTTCAGGCAGAAATTTATGCCATTGTACTCAGCGCACAATGCGGGAAGAAATGCACTGTACGCGGAAAACAATTAAAATCTTCTCAGACAGCCAAGCGGCTCTCAAAGCCCTTCTTTTCTCCATCCGTTGCAACTCTAAACTGGTATGGAACTGCCAAACAGCAATCAATGCAGTAGCTAAAAACAATAACTTGTCTCCGGTCTGGATTCCAGGTCACTCTGGCTTTGGAGAGAACGACATGGCCGACTCTCTGGCCAGAAGGGGGACTGAATCCAAATTTACAAGACCAGAACCGGTTGTCGGCGTATCTTCGAATATCACCAAAACAAACAATAAACACCTTGGCAGAGAATCAAGTACTGCAGTACTGGCAAAGTCTACGAGGATTGACTCATTCTAAGGACTTCGTTAAAGGACCATCGAAGGCCAGAACTAAAAAACTACTGGAGCTCAAAAGGACAGACCTTAGGGCCCTGGTAGGCTTGTTCACAGTACACTGTAAAGTAAACCACCACTTACACAGGATGGGTCTACTTTAGCCGATAACGCAGAATGTTACCTGAGCTTGGAGGATGAAGAAACAGCAGAACTTGTTCTATGTAACTACCCCGCTCTGGAAAGAACCAAACACTCAACATCCGAAAGGGAATATCTCTCTCCAGGAGACATTCAAATCTAACCATAGTACTAAAAGGCGACGCTGAACAAACTGAAAAAGTAAGAATGTTTATTGAAATAAAATGAAACAATTCGGCCATTGCAAACTAATATTAAGGTCACAACTAAGGCCTATTTGGCACTACGGTCGAATTTCTATTTTTTTCTTCACTTTCAGGGCAAGGAAAATCTTCGAAATTAACAGTAGCACGGTTTTTATTTTGAATTTTGCATTTATTTTGCATTTATATTCCAAAAATCATTGCATCAATCCCTGTGAACTGGACACGATATATGAAAGCGGATAACGCGCCAGTCCGGTACTGCACGCTTCGAAGCGCTTGAAGTGGGTACTTCCGTAATTCGCGATACCTACTCGCCGCCTCTTGTCAGGACCGCACTCTCAAAACCGTTTTTTTAGGCCGTTCTGTGGCTTTCCCTTTCATTTGCAAAGCAAATGAATAATTTCCTGATATTAGTATAGGTATGTTCGCCACCCCTATATAGGTGCCATAGTGAAACTTTAGGAGCCGCGAATGTAAATAATGACCACAATTCGTATTGGCAAGAAATAATTATTGAAAAACGTAAAATGATCCGTTCAGCTAGGTCAGAGTCAGAGTGCCGGTCGTGTCCTACGTGGTCAACTCGTTCGTAAGCAAACGATGCCTCACCTTCGCCGGCTGGTCTTGCGGGGAAGTCCCTGCTTGCAAATGAGTGATCACGTCGCTCAACGAGCCAGGCAACATTGACGGTCTATTTTAACTTATACTATAGAATACAATAATTGCAATCCTTACTCGATTATCAATCATGGACTAGAGTAGCCTAAATTGAATCAGAACAATCCAGGTCTTTAGATAAGGCAAAAAAGGACAGAATTTACAGTAGATGAAAGTTCTGGTATTCTGGGTGAACGTTGTATTGGTAAACATTCTGCTATGATTAATTGTGACTCTTCAAACTCGTCTTCAGCATTATATAGAAAGCTAATAGCGAATTCGAGTTACTGCACTTTTCTGCTCCGGGTGCGCACCGAGACGGAATTTCGTATTCGATTTGTAGGACTCTGTTCCAGTGCTTTTCGTAATCGTATTCGAGTTAAAGTGAACTCTAGCGGTGCATATCGTAATTGTGTTCGAGTTACACTTGCTCTCTGGCAGTGCATAGGAAAATATGTTCGAGTCGTATAGCGAAACTGCCCCCGAGCAAAATAAACTGCACCGTCAAATTTGACGGTGCAACGGTGCACTCCCATAAATTTAGAGGTTAGAAATAGCGGGAAAATTAACTACTGCTGATTCCTAGTAATTCTTTACACCAAAAATTTGTGGATAAGTACATTATTTACGTATTGTATGAAGTACAACTTATTACAATAATTAAAAGGGATAACGCCTTGTAGTTCAATACTTGTAGTTTAATACAACAATAAACAACCGTGATAGGTATAGGATAGGGATAGGTATTTTTTTTAGTAGAAGGCTATACGAAAATGCAGACTGGAGTGAGACTGGATTGCACACTGCACTGCACCGGTGCATGGCGGTCTGGCTCTGGCTCTGGTTCTGGTCTGACCTGACACAGTTCGGTTCCATACAGAGTAGAAATGCGAAAGTTCTGCTCCGGACTGGAGCAGAATTCTGGGCAGAACAGATTCAGAGACAGGTCGATCTCGCTCCGAGCAAGTGCAGCCAACTCGAATTCGCTATTAGCTTGGAGTCATAATTCTGGTCCTGGATAGATACCTATCAGAAATTTGAAGAACGGCGCGAGCCCCAAATATTTGTTCCGTGCACCAAACTGTTGGAGGGAGTTACAAGGGGAGGTACCTACCAATGAGGTTTCTACTATTAATGGAAATCTGCTCTTCAGTAGCATAAATTCCGACCTCTATTCCATACTTGATATCGAGATTTTCTAACTGACAGTGTGTGAGACAAGGCGAGGAAGAAATTTCATTAATCTAGCGAGTCATCCTCAGACACTAAAAGACAAAAACTTCAAGTGGCTGGAGCAGCCACAGTAGATGACAATTATTGGAACCTTAAACAATTTTACCTCAAGTCTATAAAACCTTTAGTGATTGGTAACTAACATCCTTTTCCGTATCAGTAGAATCGAAGAGGTGGTGCTCAACAGAATCAGACTGGGACACACCAGACTCAGACTTATGAACTCTTTTCTATTTTCCAGAAAAGCATCTCCTACCTGTTCCTCCGGCAATACTTGATACTATTCACTATATTATCTTTGGTTATTATTTACATATTAAACCCTCCAGTGACATCCTTAACAACATTTTTCGATTCCCAAAAGAGGCTCTGTTTTGTATGATCTGATCTAGGACATTAGCAAGCTGGTAATAACCCTTAACTGTCGATGCAGTAGTTGACCAGTTCATGAATCAGTTTGGGGATTTAAATGAAATACATCACGCAATAACCTTTTTTTTTATCTACATATTTAGGTGGTTATGTAAAAAAAAGGTCTCAATATAATCGTTACCTACTATAAAAACTCGGACGTTTTTGGTTCTTAGTGTCCAATATCTTTCGTTTAGAGTTTCCAAATTACACTACAAATTAGAGAAAATAAGCCAAGAATGCTGATGAATTGCACATACGTAACGAAATACCATAAACATAATTATCTTATGCAGATTAAACAGCACTGCTCGGCGATATTTCAAAAACTGCAGCTTCGGTTACAAGCATTTCCGGACCCAAGGTTTCTTATTATAACATTTCGAAACCACGTTCTCAATGCAAAACTTTCATAAAATAATTTACAATTATTAGATAGGTACCTACCAACCAATAGTAAGATTACAATTGAAATTAATCGTACTATTGTTGTCTGTACTCTAATGGCACGGAAATGTTGTAACTCTAATAAAATATTTCAATTATTATTTATATTCTTGGTCTTGGCGCAAAGGAAACGATAACCAAACCATTACGATTACGTCGTACCGAATTGTTTATTTCACTTGTACTACAAATACAAATTCATACCTACTTAACTATCCTGACTTATCCAGAGCTGCGTGCGCGCACAGTGACACACAAAGGACACTATCACTATTATAAGTAAAAGTAAGTAGGTACAACTACGGACTACGGTAACGGCACTGAGACGGTCGGTGCAAACGAAGAGCACGTGGAGTTTGCGAGGATGAGGATGGACGCCGGCCGCGCTGGCGGAGTCGGATTTGGCCTTGGCGTCGCGGGAGACCGGACTAGACAGAGAATAGCAAAAGCGAACGCCTGCTGCCTGCGAGGCTCCTGCTACGAATCTACTCACGACACGATTTGACTGAGGAGAAGTAGGTCGTGCACAAGCGGTCACGGACCCTCGTGCAAATGAACTATAGTCGAGACAGTGGCGGTTCGTCATCGTATGCATGTAGGTATCATAGTGCGAGCGACGCCTATGGCGACGCTGCGCGTCCTCGCAAGGAAAAGCGCTTGCAGAAATCATTTAGATCGCACATCCATGGCAGCCATCTTTTTCATAAATTCTGACGTTACCTTGACATCCAACTGTATTTAATGGTGCAATTAGGTAACTGCAATCTTCAGGGTGAAAACAGATTTAATAAGAACAATCATCAACAAAGGTATAAAAAAAAAACAACCGGAAAATTCTGCAGGGTTATATTAATTTGGACATGGCAGTTTTAGGAATTTAGATTTCAGATTGCTTATGCAAAACTAGACCATCAACCATCAACAATGACTAGGATTTTCGAATTGGCAGCAATTAGGTTACACCTTATTAGAGGCGTGGTAGTCACGTACCTATTAAGCTAACAGCAATTCCTTGGAGGAAGTGGAACTTAATAAAAATAATTTGACTCTCTAGGCTGAAAATTCTGGAGTTTTCTGAATCGGTGTAGGATTAGTTTTCCTTCGTTGTTGGAAAAGACCTCTTTATTTTTGGAATTTAGGCATCATCTTTTTTTGTTAATTTTATTATTATTACTCTAATTACTTAACTAGTCATAAAAGGAGTTCAACCAAAAACTGATAAGTGCACATTGTAAGTCATAGAGAAAGATAATATAATAGAGTGTTCGATTACACGTTAAACTCTAGGTAACCTGCGACGGTGGCGACTACCTGGGCTACCGGAGAAATCATCAGTAAACGCGGGACATTCAAATTTAAATTTATACCTAATTATTAATTGAAAAATTATTTTTACGGTTGAAGTGTCGCCACTTCGACAAATAAACTTCGAGGCATCAATATAAAACTTCTTTATTCTTAATAGGTACACAATATATACGACGAGTATACTAATAATTGCAACAAATGCTTTCTACAAAATTTTCCTCACACAAATACAGGCCAGTTTTCACAGAAGATTCTTTAATTTTCATAAACCGCAGTTTTCTCAACGTGGAAAGACTTTTCCAGGAAAAAGGAAAAGACATTTGCTTTGTAATAATAATTGTTGTTAATAATTTTAATATAAAAGGCATTCCAGCCATCTGCTGGATCGTGCACCGCAGACGCCGACGCTTGGTTGAGATGCTGCAGACGTGTATACCTATTTTAGCTACGATCCACCGAAGTGGTAGGTCACGTAACTGGGTCCTCTTCAAGAGGAAAGCAGAAAACAAAGGATCTCTCTGAAAAAAATTACAAAAAACTAAATTTTTATGATTATAATTAGTTTCGAGTGAAGCAGCAGGCATTTTAAAGAAAAACTCCAAGAGTCAGATTTATATACTTCTACAGAGGATTATCTCTTATTTTCAAAAATTACGAGAAAATTTACGCATCGTCTTGAGACAAAAATTAGCAACTCATGTCTTATAAACTTTTTCTTCATATTGCTTCCTTCTCTTGTAAAAAATATGAAGACAAAGAATTCATAGACCTTCATTTGATGCTTTGACTGAGAAGGAAGAGTTTTACAGAGAAACTCCAAGAAACAAAAAATACTTATTTTATCAAAGAATGTGCCTGATGTTTTCAGAGTTTTGTGGGCAACAAAATAAGCGGCCCATTTATTTCAGGCTTGGTCACGTGAACTTCTTTACTTAATAAAATGCCCAATAGTAATGCACCAAACTAAATAAGTATCAACAGACCGTATCACATCAGAATCTCAGCAACTCCAAAGATTTGTATTCGCTTATGTACATTCTAAGTGTTTTAATGCAATTTTTCTTGGGCTTTGTATTAATATAATTTTGATAAATCCATCGTTGTGATTAGAACTGCTTTTAAACCAGGACATAGACAGAATGTGGTTCCTAAAACAATTTTTTTGCATTCAGAAAGAGTTTTCGATTTATTTAAAATAATTTTTACTACTTACAACAACATGAAGCAGCATAGCAGTTACCTTTCAAAAAGTCAACGCATATGCGAAAGTTGTACGCTACAATTGTTATTAATTGGGTAAATTATTATAAATTATATCTCTAGGTAAGTACTTTAAAGGTAAAGTTTTATCTAAACTTTATTATTATAGTGTGATAAAATACTCAAATTAAATAAATCAAATTTGACACAATTACAAAACTATACGTCAGATTATGTCAAACTGAGAATTTATATCTAAAGGCAACTGCATTTTAGTTTCGAAATCGTCCGCAATGCGCGATGCGCTACCGGAATGCGCGTGAACAGTGTACCCATTTTCGTCCGTCGATCTGACGGTCTCTTTATAGTATGTTGTCTCTGTTGTAAGCCCAAACTGTCATTTACTTACCACGGATTTTTCTTGAAACACAACAAATTGTTTTTCTGGTCGCTATATCTCTTTTTTCGCTTATATCGCTCTTCGAAAGAAACGCATCACAACTCAAAAAACGTAATTTTTCAGGAGAAGCAAACGAAAGTTTGAAATAAATCATGATTGTGTCGATATCAAAAATAAAATCATGAAAAATCGATATTTCATCCGTAACTCTAAATTCTTCAGTAGATGTGCGTCAAATAGTCGTAAACAATGTTTCTCGCCATGGGTAACAGGTTATTTTAGATCGTCGCTACTCCCTAATGCAGTTCTCCCATCTCTAGTTCAAACTCTATGAAATGGATGTAATTTGAAGTTTTTGACATTTTAGCATTATTGATTTACTGAAGACCGTTCTTTTTCAAAGGAAAGGTTAATAAAATAAATAATCAAGAAGATTAATTTTCATTAGGCGACGAAAATAATTAGTACGGAAGTTTGGTTATTTATTTACATTGTTCAAATTAATTAGAAGTGCCCACGTAAGAGCAAAAAACTGCTATAGTCGAAAGCTATTTTCGCAATGGGACTAAACTTCATGGAATGTGGATGTTGTTCTCGTTAGATCTGTCTGGAATAATTAGCATGTTGGTGGAACCCAAGAATTACTTCTAGTTCCTCATCAAACTCGGTGCTTGGATTAAATGTTTCTGTATGAACCTACTCACAAGCTTAGAAAAGGTGCTCATTTTTGTCCTTATTAAAATGATATAGTAGTGAAAGTATCCTTACTTCGTGTCGAGACATTCCTGGCAGGTAAAATTTTTGTCAATAGTTTTCCCGAAACTTACAGTTTTCACCAAGAGTTTTTTTTTAAGGTCTCGCATGGCTCATGTAGATCAGTTCCCAGAGTTACAGAACAAGGATTTGTTGGGAAAACTTAGTAAATTGGAGCCCTTATTATTCTTCATATCAAATACATGTATTTCCAGGTTATCTAACATTTAGGTATTATCACAGTCATATGGTATCACATTCGTTAAAACTAGTAATCACATTGTCGACATGTTTCGACCTTTTGAGGTCATCTTCAGGACTCTAACTTTTGCATATGTTGGAATTATGCTCTTCTTGATACATTGGGTGTTAAAAATATGTGTGACGACGCTCTAAATGCACTTCCATTTGAACTGCCTGTAAAGCTTCACCAATTCTTCCGGGCTGGAATCGTTAAACTGTTGTCTAATGTTGGTGGAGTGAAGATAATTCACACTGGGAAAACTTAATAAATTGGAGCCCTTATTCTTCACATCAAATACATGTATTTCCAGGTTATCTACATTTAGGTATTATCACAGTCATGTGGTATCACATTCCTTAAAACTAGTAATCACATTGTCGACATGTTTCAAAATTTTGAGGTCATCTTCAGGACTCTAACTTTTGCATATTATGTTGGAATTATGCCCTTTTTGATACATTGGGTGTTACAAAATATGTGTGACGGGCGACGGCGCTCTAATGCACTTCCACTTTCAGGTTTAACGAATGTGATACCACATATAAGAATAAAGGTTCCAATTTATTAAGTTTTTCCAGTGTGAATTATCTTCACTCCACCAATATTAGACAACAGTTTAAGGATTTGTTGGTTTGACAACTTTCGAAGCAACCGATTTAGTGAAAGAGATCTGTGAAGATCGACTTCTGTCGTAATACTTATAGTACACTGATACTGTAGCCAGCCAGATCCTGCAAGCTTAAATGGGATTTATTTCTATGCATTTACATTGAGGACTCGATATTTTATGTGAGACTGTTACCGAAGCCAAGTCAAGTAATCGAGAGAAGTTCGTCGGGATAAACGATACACCAGGCGAACTATTAGAGAGTGTTATTAATGGGGTGAGAAACCGTGTATTAAAATGTGTCCATGAGGGTGCAGGGCCCTTCTTATAAATAAATAAATTGTGTGTGCATATTTTATTAACGTTCTTGAATGTTTTGACAACTGTCCTAACCTAATAAAATCAAGAACTGTCAGTTATAATAAAAAGTGGATCAAGTTAAGACACACCTCTTTGTGTCAGGGCTTACTCTAAAACGGATTCGTTTTCGAACACTCTTCATTTGTATTGTATGCGATATCCATTGTTATTCTCTCTATCTCGCTTCTGACATTCGAAAATTTATCATTTGAGACTTGAGAGAGATATTTTTTTTGCAAAAAATACAACCATTTCCATTTTTCTATTGAACAATATAAAAGCTATTTGTTATACAAGTTGCAAAATGGAAGTGTTTTATGCACGCGACGAAAATGGCTAAACGAGGCCGAAGGCCGAGTTTGACAATCTTCAAGTGCTTAAGCACTCCTGCAATGTGTGTCACAAAATATTTCTTATAAAATTGGGAAAAAACAACAATTTATTAATTCTAAGTCAAGAGATATAAATTTATAAAGTCTGGAGATTGGTATTTTATTTTTCAAAGTGACAGGCTTCATGAATATTCATGAAAATTTGCTGTTAATTGTCATTTATGTCACTTTTAAGCACTAGTGCGTAAAAAACGTCACTTTTAGGCACGTGTGTCAAAAAGAATGTCATAAATGTATGCGACATAAAATAAATAGAAAACATAAACTAGTCAACAGAACGTTGTTCATCAATAATATTCAAATTAAATAGTAACACAGCCTGGTGTACATAGTTTAAAGCTCTTCTGAAGAATCATTCAGGGGGAAAAATGACATATCCTAAAAAACTTGAAAATCACTGTTCAAAAAAATTTCCTAGCTACTTAATCTTCAGATGAAAAGTGATTCATCTAAAAATAGGACGATTTTCTTATAAAAACACAAAACTTACAAACAATAATTCAAAATAAAACACTTTTCTTTTAAAAACATTTAACAACCATCAGCAGTTGTAACCACAAAAGCGACTTTCTCGGGGAGAAACATTAGACAATCCTGTATAGTTGCTGAAGTACAGTTTACCAAAGTGACATAAGTGTCATCCATCAGTAATTCTTTAAAAGCTGATGACACTTTTCTATTAAATAATGTAAGCGTTTTTTAGTTCTTTTGATAATTTTTGATAAATTTTGATAAATTATGATTGTTTTACCAAAAGAAGCGATTGAATTGGTTACCGGATAGTAGAAAAGAAAAGAGAAAGACAAAAAAACGAGACGAATTGAAGGGACAGGTGGATGAAGATGTCATGTAGCATTTTGTTAAATACTGAGCTTTTAGGGGTACATTGATGTTTAATTCTAGTGGATGATGGTTTCAAGTTCAAGTCACATGATTTCTTCATCCTGTTCAAAAGCAAGTTAAACCTCCTGTAGTCAGTTGTGTACGTACTTGTTTTTAATTATTAAAGCTCTCAGTATCCATCAAACAAAAAAAAAATAAAAATAAAAAATCACAATATGAAATTGACTATAAAAAAACTTGATCAACTTGTTCCTTGAATTATTATTATTTACTATTTTTATAATAATTATTGTTTATAATTTTTATAATAATTTTTTCTTCCATTTTAGTAGCTACCTACCTCGGTAAATTACAAGCTAGGTACACCCTGAAAAGTTCAATAATGCAAAGAAATTAGAGGGACATATGGAAAGCCATCTCAGTGTCAGGCACAGGCGAAACTCCCACCAAGTGACATGTATTAATAGCAACACCTTGCAGATTATATCATTCTGTTTGCGAGTAACAATCCTTCATATAATATTCATAATTTCATTTCGAGAGTTCAGTTTTTTCAAACTCTAAAAAAAATTATAAAAATATCCCGTGAAAAGAGCGAGAAAGAGAGACGTGGTATTAATTCACATGTTGTGGAGTTTAGTCACCAACAAATCCAACCCCTTGCAGCTCCACTATTAAAGGGTGCATCTAGCATCAACATTTTATCCCTTTGATAAAAGATGACTGATTTGACCTTGCTTTATTCACACACATATACATCGTTGGTTTATTGACCCTGCGACGTAGAAAGAGTCACTGATCTCTATGTTTCAGACATGCCAATTGTGAACTGAAGTTCGGTAGTTTGGTGCAATGAACTTCAAAGCAATTTGCTTATCATCCCAGTAACCTTGAGCGAATTTGTTTATTTGTGATTACTTGAAAATATTGTTGTCATATCACTGAGTTTTATGGTTTTCACGAAATATGTTATGGAATTTTAAAATTTTAGTAATTCCCATACCTATGCTTTCAAGCTTTCCAGGCCATTGCAAAACAAAAATGAAAAGCTTCTTGCAAACGTCAAGATTTATCTTTTAAACGTTTTTAACATTTAGCCCAAATTGAGTAGGAGTCTCAGAATCTGAGAAGTAGCAATCTGAGAAGTTATTAATTATAAATTTTCGCAAAACTCCATACTTTTTAAAAATTGATATTATTATCTATCTTACTCGGTATTTTGACACTTGCTGAATTTTTATGAAACAGCAACTGCAGTCAATACAACCAGAGGTGTCTGATACATTTTATTTACATAGCGCGACATGGAAACACAATTTAGGCAGACTTTTTTGTGTCTTCCTGTCTTCCCAAAAACTTCCTGTCTGGGATTTGAAATTCAATCTGTAAAACTGTGAACCATCAGACATTTATTTATTTATCCTCATATTTATCTATTTAAATTACATCCACCGAACAGCCAGAGCCAATATTGGTCTGGAAAATACATTATTATAATACTTAGTTTCATTATAAAAAAATAAGAGTCACGGCAATTACTGGAAGTCCATGACTAATGACTTTATTTCCGAAGTTGTCGCAGAGAATACTCGTATATCCAGAGTACTCTCATATAAGGAATAATCAGAACACATCCTAAAAATAGGTGACGATTCAAGCAGACGTGTACGGGGTTGATAGGTGAAATGTTGTTGGGAATCTGGCACCCATCCTCGGAACGACACAGTTTATCCTAGTAAGGAACTGCGAACATACAAGAATATTATTCAGAAGTTGTTATAAAAAGAGAATACAGGAAGCCGTGCGGCGACCATGTAAACAGTCCAGTTCAAATCTCTCCAGGAGCAGATTCTGTGGGAAGCCTCTTGGCGTATAATTCGAATCAGAACGAAAGCTTAAATATTTGAGAAACTTTCTATGGACATTTTCCAGAATGTAAAGTGCGGGAAGGGCTCAATATCAGAGAAGCAAACTCAAGGCGAGACCTTATTAATACCTTAAACGGGAACAACATTGGATCAGTATTGAGAAACTACTTAGAAGTTCGAAAAATGAATCTGAGAGACGCCAGGATCCTTAACACTACAACACCGATTCAGGGCGACACCAGAAATAAGTCGTAGGTATACTGGCGTAAGTCTGGATTTTACTACGATAGTACGATATGACAGAGAATTTGGGAATGTTCAGAGTCAGAGGATTCTTCTCACACCGTTCAGTGAAACAATCCAGGCATGTCTGAAGTGTCTTTGTGTCATCAATAGACTTAATGACTGTGCATATTTTTAGGTTATTATAGGCATAGAGCAGACATCCGCCACCAAGTATTTCGGCACCATCGTTTATGAAGATGTTGAAAAGCAATGGACTCATAGTGGAGCCTGCAGAGGACACCAGAAGAAACAGCAAAGACGTCAGACCTGCAATCAGGAAGTTCAACAAACTGACTTCTGCCCTCGCTTCTGCCATCGGAGCAGCCAAACCCATGCAATTTCGAAACCAATAAAACCAATAAAACGTTATTTAGTGAGTCGAACGCTTTGCGAAAGTGGGTGGATACGTCGTCGACCTGTAGCCCACCATCAAGACTCTCAGACTGTTGATAATTGATATGCCCCTCACAAAACCATGTTGATAGAGAGACTGTGGACAAGATCAGGTGCAATTCGATTGGAGAGACAAAACTCCAATAACTTAGAAAAATTCAGAGCAGGGCTACTGACCGATAGTTTGGTATTGTCTTCGAAATTTTCCACCTATCTGAAAGCGACGATGCTTGTGAATTATGTTGAATATATGAATCAGGGGTTCTATTAGCAATCGAATACAATCTTTGACTAAAAAGGAAAGAATCAGATCAGGACCTACGTTAAATGTAGCTTTAAACTTCCCAATACCCTACAGAATGTGTGAACTCTGAAAAGCACTAGGTAAATATTTGATGTTACCAGAAGTGCACAAAAGAACCTCCCCAGAGGGATCGGGTTGACGATCGCTGAAACAGGAAGTAAAGAAGGCACCAACACAATTTGCCACATCTACATGATCATCTAGATCGTCACACGACACATGATATGGAAATAAACGACTCATTTCTTCTACGATTGATATATGACCAAAATTTGAAGGATAAAATCTGATAATTCCCTCAGTGTTAGATATGTAGGCGCTATGGGAAGATTTAATTTTCTTTTTCAATACAAAGGGAAGCTCTCTAAACTGCAACAGAGAATTAATTTTCTTCGTGCACCTCCTGATTCATTTGTAAACAACACTCATTTATATTTAGTTGAATCTGACTTTCAGTTCAGAGTACCCAGAATAGCTAAACATGTTGATAATGAATTAATTATTCTTAAAAAATACTGGAGGCCTTAATCGAAATATAAAACTTACTCTTGCTCTATTCCATCGGCCGCATCTCCAGGGATCTTCGAAGGAACAAGTCCCACGGCCAGCAGCACGGCGAAAGCGCTTTGCTCCCAGGACACGTCTCCAGCTAGCTTTTCGTCGGACACCTGCAGGTCACATGGCAAGTTCCTGTCAGGCAGCGAGCCCTTCTTAAGACGGCAACGGGCGGGCAGACCCAGCAGCTCGTGTTGGACATCACGTTCATAGCTGTCATCACTGAAGTGAAGGGAGCAAATACGAGCCGTGGAGCAGTTAGGTACCACTTTACCGCAAGCACGCATCCAACGCGACCTAGTGTTGACATCTCCGGGAAATCGGTGATAACGTACCGATGCTCCGCGAGTTTTTCTGTGCGTGTTGTGGCACGTCGCCACGGCGCATTGAGGCATTGCGGCACTTTATGTTCAGGAAGACATGCGCAGAAAGTTTATAAGGAAGAATAACTCTCTTCATATGTTTTACATTTTTTTTCAAATTTTTAACTTTATGTACCTTTGTGTATAGCTTCCAGGTACTTGTCTCAAACTTCTAGAGAACGCCAAAAAAAGTTTTAAAGAACTTGTTAGGTTGCTTGTAACTTCAACGAAACAGTTCTCAAAATAGCTAGCACCATACAAAAGTATCATTGTAGTTCATGCTAACCTCCCTAAATGTTTGCTGCTACACCTTTTTCTAACACTCTGTATAAAATTAGATCATCAGAAACGATAAATTGACAATATGGCAGTTTGTCCAACGAGAAAACTAATACGAGGCAACGAATCGCTAGCGACCAAACGCGAGTGACTAACGTACACCTAGTTGTTTTTCATCAGAGGTGTATGTTTTCGCTGGATATACGTGTACTTAATCTACAAATGCGAAGAAGAAAACATAAACATTTTTTGTTTGTCCGAATGTTGTTGAAATAAAAGAAAACGGTGGGCCAAAATCGTTAGTGCTTCTTCAATAAGATGATAATAGAAGAATAATAAAGAAGAAAATAATAAAAGACAATAAATATCTTGTACGACTGGTTGCCACTTCCAATTGGTCGTATAGTTGCCGAGGTGGACGCGCAAGTGAGAATTATAATGGACTGTAGTGAAAAACGATAATATTTATCGACTTTAATTTCAATCAACGATTATACAGGGTGTTTGACCAGCAGACCGATATAGTTTTTAAGGGTAGGTGTAGTTTTTCAAGGCGATCCAGGATCTGGTTTTCTAAATTTTCTTAGGCTTTGTTTCGATGCGCATTTTCCGCCGTTTGGAAAACTGCACGACCATGAGTAGGTAATTTTCCTGGTCTCCTTCGGTTTTGGCAAAAAGTTCACCTGCATGTATGCATATTCTTCAAAATGTATAATGGCTTTTCGAAAACTGCATGAAAAATGCTACACTTATGGTAAAATATTGCTTGACACCAATTGAGAAGAAAATAAAAACTTTTATTGTTTTCAGAATTTCAAGTCATGGTTTGTCCATTATTTTCGAAAAATCAAATGTGATTTTCTAGAACTTGTGTATTTATAATAGTTATTTCAAATAAATTCGCTTGTTCTACAGATTTAGCCCGAATTAGAGCCCGTATCAGATTTTTTCGAGCCAAACATAAATTTTGAACAAAAAAAAAACAACTCAAAAAGAAATAGTTTTTATGACAAACAAACACCATACATAAGCGAAACAGGAAGAAAACGATCAACACAAAAGTCGGGAAGGGAAACTAGAATTCGGTGCAGATGTTCAAACAGGCCGCTATCAAAATTGACACATTTCCTTGACCGTTTGAGTAAGTCTTCGGTTGCCCTGTGCATCACTTCAGGGTTTCCTCTTATTTGATTAGTTTCCGCGATTATTCTGCATCTCAGTTCTTCAACTGTATCCACTTCATCTTGATATACAATGGCTTTCAAGTACCCCCAAGAAATAATGCAGTGGCGTTATTAGGTCAGGTGACTTGGAGGGCCAAGCATAGGAACCTCCACGACCTATCCCCAAGTTGGAATACATTACGTCAAGTTTTTGACCATTTTACCATCTTGAGTCAAGATGGTAAAATGGTCAAAAATTGGCCGGCGCCCCATCGTGTTGAAAAATCAATCATTACGTTCGTGTTTTCTGCTGAAACGCAGAATTATCGCGGCAGCTAATCAAATAACAGGAAACCCTGAAGTGAAGCGCAGGCAATCGAAGATTTACTCAAAAGGCCATGAAAAGGTGTCGAGTTTGATGACGGCCTATTTGAACATCATCTGCACTGAATTGTAGTTTTTCTCCTCATTTGCATGTGTTGATAGTTTTCTTCCTTTTTCGCTTATGTGCCGTGTTTGGTTGTCATAATAAGAAGTACCAGAAGTAACATTTCTTTTTTTATAAAAAATTTAATTTTTTGTTCTTTCTATTCTTTCATTTTTAACATCTTTCTTTTTCTATTAATATTTATATTTATAACTCGAAAAAATCTAGTACGGTACCTAATCCTGGCTAAAAATTCTCGATTGGTACCCAGTTATTAGTGCCGTAATTGTAGCATTTTTCATGTAGTTTTTGAAAATGTCACAAAATTTTGAAGAAAATGCATACAGGGTGGGCTTTTTGTCAAAACCAAAAGAGACCAGAAAAATTAAGCATGGCCCTGCAGTTTTCGAATAGGCGGAAAATGCGGGCTATTAATTGTCATTGGTAGTTTGTCTACCAAACTTCATTAAAGTCGATCAATTCGTTCAAAAGATACTGCTCATCAAAAATGTCGGCAAAATACATTAATCACCTTGCATCATCGAAACAAAGGCCCTCAGAAACAGTTCAAAACCAGATCCTGAATCGCCTTGAAAAACTACACCTACCCTTAAACCATATCGGTCTGCTGGTGAAACACCCTGTATACAAAATTACGCATAAAGACCATACAGGTAAATCAAGTACAACTGGCGGTCACTTTGACTGTTCGTAGTCGCCACGGTGGACGCGCAAGCGACAATTTTAACGAAATGTAGTGATGGGGCGATGTTGATCGAACTGCGATTCCAGTCACCGATATTCTCTCAGTCAAATCACAGGCGATCGGTAGATATCGGCAACCAAATCACAGTTCTATCAATATCTCCAATCACTCGTTAGCAACTGGTTGCCATGTATATTTTCTTAGTGGACGAAGAGCACTTTCTAAAGCGATTACATCAATTGACCTAAGACAAAATTGAATGGAACCGAATTAGCAAGAGCAAGAGCAATAATTGCGAATAATTGGAGTGTCCGACTGAAAAGAAGATACGATGAATTTTTAAGTTTCTACACGCCTTAATTTAATCAGAAATAGTCGATTTTAGCAATAAAAAACATCATCCCTTAAAAGATATGTGTGCACTTCTGTTATGGAACGAAATTCATATTTACAAGAAAAATGATTTTTGAAAAGAAAGCCTACAAACCTCGTTACAAACGCTCAATTTTTATTTGGCGTTAAAAAATTAAATAAAAGTTTTTTATCAAGAATTTTATCTCCGCCCTTCCCTAACCCTCGAATAAATTCATATAATTTTTTCTGTCCTCAATAGAGGATCTAAAGTTGACAGTTTTCAATATTGGTAGGTACGCCAGCTGACAAATTGTTCAGAAAGTTTGCTTTTTTATTTTTATTTAAACATAAAAAGTAATCGGCCGTAAAATTGTTCTTTTACTTTATGCGAGACTTTATGTAAGTCGACTGAAAAAAAAGTAACCAGAAGTAACCGCTTCCTTCCGAGTTTCCTTCCAATCCATGGAAACGGAAAATTTTAATTTAAATAGTCAACAGATCGGGACCGAAAGAAGTATTATGGTGCATTGTCTTGTTGCAGCCATATCCTCTCACTTATAAAATTAAGTTACAGTGGATTCGGAAACCAGTCAGTTGAAGACCGAACGTCTTGTTCTCTTATAGTATACGAGTACTCCAATATGTTTCTCCATTATTTTTACCAATGAAAATTGGGTCACTAGGGCATCAGTTTTTCGCATCCAATGGTGAGTTTGGTCTGTCCAATATCTGCAGTTTTGCCAGGTTCACTTCGGCATTTAAGAGAATGTTCCTTCGATAAAAAACAAAAAAAAGAGGAAAATGTAGAAAATACATTTCAAATTCAAATCAAGTCGACATGCTTTCATGATAAATGGACATTTACTCGGAAATTTATAAGACAGTACCTAGTCAAAACGTTTTCGAGAAATGTCAATCCATAGCTGTGAATATTTTGCTGAAATAGTAAATGTTCTTTTACAGTTGAAGGCTTCTCCGTAACTTTCATTCAAATCAACAAAATCCATAGTTACCGTAGTGATGTGGAGTGGCTGTTTACCAAGGGGGAAATACCAATAGGCAAATATAAATTGGGTATATATCCGCAATAACAAGTACTAGTGGCACTAGCAGATGGCCTAAAGAAAACAGAAGAACAAAACAGCTTCTGTTTTGACTCAGAACTGAACGAGGAACTCACATATCAGAAATGCAGAACATAATAACATGACTTGTTGCTTTTCTTGGGTTAGCAATTTGTGCTATATATTTAGGGAATTAGGGAAAAATTATTTGACCAATGATATTGTCAAGAGGGCACTAGGGGAGAATTAGGAATCAGGTATTAGATTATTTTATTAGGATCTAGTAAATATAACAATAACAAATTAAAAGTTATTCAGGCCAACACACGAACTACTTACCGCAAAGTTTATTTGTTATGGTCGATCAACGTGCAAGCTTGCAATTACTCAAGACACGAGCCATATTTTGGAAATATGTTATTATTACAAGCAAGTAATTGAAGGCAGTGTAACAAGGCCGTGCCAGAATTGGGAAATGCAGACTTGCACTTTTCGAGCTCGCACGTGGACTTTGATCTAGCAAAGACACGAGAAACGAGGGCGACAAACGTGATGACGGGGGGAAGTAATAAAAGGTTTGGTCGGTCGCGCCTCGTGAGTTCTGACCCGGGGGGACTCCGTAGTAGTCGGATCCAGGGGTACGCGAAGCTCGCGAAAGGGGTGAGTTAAGTTGGTGTGTTGCGCCTTTGCCTTGTGGACCTACGTAAATCAGCCCGCCAAAACCCGAGAATTGGGTCATCTGGTCTCCACTCCGGACAAGCCGGCGAACGAGCACGAGTTACCCTGAGAATAAGAATGTTGATGTAAGTACCATTTTATTTATATTGTTGAAATCATCTCAGGAGGGAACTAGGTGCTAACATTCCAGGACACTCAGTGTTGTGTACTGCCCCTTTCAGAAATCATAACAATCGTCATAGTATTGTACGGATTTATAATAAATCAGTGGGGACCCCCCGAGCGGGAGGTAATTGTATTATTTGTTTTAAGTTAAATAAATTGAATGATTTTGTACTCTGTGTTCCCATTTACCCCCCTACATTCAAAATAAACAGCTACGTCCCGCGCCACGCGCGACATATGGTGGAGGCGCCTTGCTTGATCTCGGGGGATAAATTTCCTCATAAATTTTTCCCTTTTGTTTTCTTCTAAAAAATAAAAATATATAGGTGTGTTTGTTATATGCATATATACAGTAATAAGTATACAGGAAAAAAGGGGGCACTGAGTACTGGAAATAAGTGTCAAATGGAATGTTTACAGCTGGTTCGGTAACAGAGACTTGCTGAATAATTATTTAGGTGTTAGCTTAGTGATTTAATTATTACCCAAGTCATTCACTCATAAAGAGGACAACATGTCGTGGGAAAAGTTCAAGAAAATTATCATCAAACTGGATGACATATCACAAAGTGGTGCGCACACGAGAATCTGGCAGCCAGAGACGACGCCAGACTTTAGGGGAAGACAAGCGAACGAAGGTCAACGAACGATGGGGGAGCGTTCGAGCTATAGGCAGGAGTACCTCCGAAACAATCAAGACCAGACACAAGGAGTATGGAACTCGTTTCAACAGAGCCCATGTATGCCTCAGTGGGGCCCAATGAACCAGTTTGGCATGCCATTACCTTTCCACCAAGTTGGAGGACCACATAGTATGTGGACACCGATCGGTACGATGCCGAATACAATGAATAATCATTACCCACAACAATGGCAAAAACCAGACAATAATCACTTTTGGAAAAACCAAAACGACAGAGGCAGGTATTCAAAAGAACAACACAGGGATCAGCACCAGCAAAGAAGCAACCGACCGCCGAAGGAAAAATATACAAACAATTCAAGGCGGACGACGGACGGCAGACCGATATGCAATATTTGCAAGAAAGTTGGCCATCACTCGTCAATTTGTCGTTCTAGAAATAACCCAAACGAGGAAGAACGGCGTCAGTAGGCCCGAACGCCGTTCTAACAGTACACAGGGCCAAAAATAAAGATAAGTACTCTATTTTAGTTGTTTTGGTAAAATTGAATGGTCACAAGATAGAAGCAATCGTGGATACAGGCTCGGAAGAAAACATAATAATAAAAGAATTAGCGACGGAGTTACACGAGACAAATGCCGAGAAATTCCTAACTACAGCTAATGAGAGCAAGATCCCAACCTTGGGGCAGTCGAGGTTAAACCTAACAATGGGCGACTTCCAGACCACATGTGAAGCTCTAGTAGTAGAAAAACTACCATTTCCAGTTATCCTAGGTATGTCTTTTTTAGAAGAACACAAGGCCATCATTGACTTAAAGAGAGACGAAATTACTCTGCTTAAGGATTCGAAGAAAATAACTGTCCCACTCAGGAGGAGTAACACAAACCTAAGTTTAAATAGTATGGTGACAGAGACGTCGAGATCAACAGCAATTAATTATAAAAATCTTTATAAAAACGTAAGCATCAAGAATATCACGCAACAGTTAAAGAAAATTTCTAATTCTGCAAAGCCATCTAACAATCTGATACAGCAACAGAATCAAAGCTTGGAAACTAATGAGAGTAAGAAGGAGAAGGAAAGTGTCGATACAGAACCAAAAACGGGTGTGAAATCCGTCGAAATAAATCAGGAAGAGCACGAGGAAAACATACAAACTGAAGTCTTAACCTTGCTCAACATACATCATGAGGTCGAAGAACCATATAAACCAACAAAACTTACAGTTGCGAACGACATTGTTTTGCCAGTAAATGGGGAAGTGACCGTCGAACTGGCGTGTCAGCTGAAACCTGAGGATCAAGTTCAAACTAACAGTTGTACATTCCAAGCTAATGAATCACGACTAACAAAACATAACTTAAGGTGGTCAATAATAGAAGAATCGGAAAAACTCACGCTACTTATAAAAAATGATAGGCGTTTTCCTCAGAAATTATACAAAGGAACCACAATCGGTTGGGCTCACCAGGTCAAAGAAACCGAAGAGACAGCACCTCTGTTTATCACTGGCACAACGGAGGACCCAATCGAAACAAAGGATCACGACCTCGAGCACGTGAAGGATAAAACCTTCAAGGTAAAATTGGAAAAACTACTAAAAGAATATAGCGACGTGTTCTCCAAAACAATGGATCAGATGGGCCTAACCAAGCTAACGGAGCACAAAATCGAAGTAGACAATGCTGAACCTATTAAAAGTAGACCATATAAAGTGTCACAGGCAGAGCGGGAAATAATCAATAGTCAAATTTCTGAGATGCTGGAACACAACATCATACGACCATCCCAATCTCCATGGTCCAGTCCGGTTATCTTGGTGAAGAAAAAAGATGGGTCTTTCAGATTTTGTGTGGACTACAGGAAATTAAACAGCGTCACAAAAAAGTCGTCATACCCTATCCCTAACATTGACGATATCCTCACTTATTTCGCCGGTGCGAAATATTTCAGCACACTGGACATGTACAGCGGGTACTGGCAAGTGCCAATCCAGGAGGAATCAAAACCATACACTGCTTTCACGGTGCAAGGGCATGGTTTATTTGAGTTTAACGTACTAAGCTTTGGCTTGTGCAACGCCCCGGGGACGTTCCAACATTTAGCAGACACTGTTTTCCAAGATATGAAATGGAAAGACGTCCTCATATATCTGGATGACATAATAATTTTCTCTAAAGATCAAGAGGAGCACCTAGCCAAATTAGAGAGGGTCTTTCAAAGACTGAGAAAAGCAAATCTTACCTTAAAACCTAGCAAATGCAATTATGCAAGAAACAGCATAAAAATATTGGGCCACGTAGTGAGCGATAAAGGCATAGCTCCGGATGAGGACATACTTGTGTCCATTAAGAAATTTCCAACCCCGAAGAACATAAAGAATATACAAGCATTTGTAGGCCTCTGCAACTTCTATAGAAAATTTGTAAAAGACTTTGCGAAAATAGCGAGACCCTTACATGAGGCTACTAAAAAAGATAGGAAGTTCGAATGGGGCGAATCTCAGGAAAAGGCATTCAATGACCTGAAAGATAAGCTAGTTTCCGCCCCCGTTCTTCAGCATTTTGACCCGACCAAGGGATGCGAACTGAGGGTGGACGCATCAAAAATAGGACTGGGGGCAATACTTCTGCAAACAGGTCCCGACAACATGAACCATCCCATAGCGTATGCGAGTCGCAGCCTCTCAAAGAATGAGAAGAACTACACAATAACGGATCTGGAAGGCTTGGGCGCAATATGGGCGCTGGGATACCTAAGACACCTAATTCACGGAAAACCGGTCACGATAGTCACGGATCATCATGCGCTGTGTTGGATAAAGAGCCTAAGGGACCCAACGGGCAAGTTAGCAAGATGGGCTCTAAAGCTGTCCGAATTCGACTATCAAATCGTTCACAAAAGTGGAAAGCTCCACAAGGACGTTGACTGTTTATCAAGAAATCCCGTACTGCCTGCACCCGAAAATGAGGAAGCATTTGATGACATGCCCATATTATTACTGAGGGCCGCAGACCTGGTTAAAGAACAAAAGAAAGATGGAAAAATACGGGAAATATATAAATTAATGACAGACCCAAATGAAGGTACAATAGCTCAGAGAAGGAAAGCGAAAAACTTTCGTATAATAGACGGCGTCGTGTATAAGATAAACACGAGTCCTAGAGGACAAGATAGCCTGTTGGTCGTACCAAATGGATTAGTTGCGGAAATTCTCTACAGTTATCACTCGGAACCAACGGCGGGTCACCTTGGAATTACAAAAACACTGCAGAAGATAAAGGATAGATATTTTTGGCCTACGCTACAGAAAGATGTCGAAAAATTTGTAAAAGGCTGTCAAGACTGTCAAGCGAGGAAAGGTCAAGGTAATAGAAAACCCCCAGGACTACTCCAACCGATCAAAGTCGGTCGACCTTTTGAAAGGGTAGGAATAGATATTTTGGGACCTTTCCGAAAAAGTCGCAACCAAAAAACGTTCATCATCGTGGCAACAGATTACGCAACAAGATGGGCGGAAACAAAAGCCTTAACAAACTCCAAAGCAAATCAAGTTGCCAAATTCATATTGGAAAGTATCATTACTCGTCATGGGTCCCCAAAGTACCTGCTGAGTGACAGAGGATCAAATTTCAGGTCGGAATTAGTGCAAGAGTTATGCAGAATAATGGGTACTACGAATCAATACACGACGGCATACCACCCGGCGTGTAACGGCCTGACAGAGAGGCTTAACAAAACGTTGGCAGACATGCTCGCAATATACACAAACACCCAACAAACGGACTGGGACGAGTACCTACCACTTGTGACTTTCGCCTATAATACATCCATACAGGACTCAACCAAATTTTCCCCATTCATGTTAGTATATGGTAGAGAGCCAGTTCTACCAACAGACGCTAGTCTAGCACAAGACGTACAAGACGCGTCCGTCCAAGAACTACGAGAGAAAGCATTAATAGCCAGAAACCAAGCCGTCGAGAACGTAAATAAACGGCAGGCTGTGGATAAAGCTCGTTTTGACTCTAAACATAGACACCTTGACTTCGAAGTAGGGGATAAAGTGAAAGTTTTTACCCCTGTCAGGAAAGTTGGCCGGAGCGAGAAGCTATTATTGAAGTGGTTCGGTCCATATTTTATTTCGAAAAAAGTTGGGGAGGTCGATTATGAAATAAGGAAAGGAAAATCTAATAACGCCCCAAAAGATGTAGTACATGTCTCCCGGATACTCCCGTACTATGAGCCTTGGAGCCCGAACTTAAGTCAATAAGAGTTACCTGAAGCCGAAGACAGGTAGATCTAGAATAGGTATATTTTAAATGTAGATTAACAAATGTAAGGCGTAAAAAGTAGAATATTAGACGATACAACTCAGCTAGTGTTAAAGAATTACTTAGAAAACTTAGAAGAATAATTGAAAATAAGAAGAATTGAAAGGGTCATATTGATGCAGGTTAGTGGTAGTAGCAGCCTTAACAGGGGCAGCGGCCCGGATGAACTTAGAAATAACGGCAGGGGCAATTTGGAAGAAACTACCGTCAACGACAACATACGAGGCAACAATCCCGGCGGTGTATGAAAGCGATAATTGGGAGGAAGAAATCACAAACAACGTAAGTAACGAAGAAAATATCTTAAACTGTGCATACAACGAATCAATCCTTTGTAAGGAAATAAATACTATGTACAAACTTGAAAATACCCTACGAAAAGAACTGAATTCTTTTGCGTCGTCTTGGAATCCAAAATTCCTCAAAGATTTAGCTAACAAGGCAAGACTACCCAAACTAAAGAAAAGGGCTTTAGACTTTATCGGAGACGGACTTTCGTGGTGTTGCGGTGTTGCTACACAACATAAATTAGATTCACTGGTAATGAACGAAGAAGAGCTTGAAAAGCGAATTCAAGGTCTCAAAGGGTCGATGTACTCTACGTTAAGAATAGTTACAGAAAATTCCAAAAACTTCGACCAATATCAACAGGAATCCGCAAAGACAGTCCAAACCCTAGCGAACCATATAAAGACGCTAGAATCACAGTTCGATAAGTTCAGAATGGATATCAACAGAGTGGAGGCAAGAGAAGAGTCGATCAGAAGGGCATTATTAGAAAACCAATTCCTACAGGCGAGAAACTCTATTCTTTTGACTCACGCATTAAAAAAGCATATTTTGATTGACTCCTGTAGGCAGAACCTGTTACCAATCCTTTTTTTGAAGCCCTCTGTCCTCGAGGCGGATCTGAAAGTCATTTCCGGAAAACTTGTAAGTCACGACCACGAATTAGCCATCGGCATCGAAGAAATCACAAAATATTACCAGCTGCCTTTGGTAGATTGTAATCTATACGAGAAAAAAATTAGTGTCCACATTCGAATCCCAATAAGAAGCAAGTCATCACAGTGGGAACTTTATCAACTGCTAACAATACCGTTCGCATGGAAAAACCAAACATGTAGAATCCAACATGATTCCCTATTTTTAGCGGTCTCGCAATCCTCGTCGGACACAGAGATTAGGCAGATTTCTGGAACCGATTTGGAACATTGTAAACCTTACAGAGATAAATTATGTTTCTTACCTAGATTTTCAGCAGATACCCTTCAAGTTCCAGCATGTGCACGAAAATTGTACCTGGGAGCCACGGTAAACGAAATCAGTCAACATTGCCCAATGACATGTCATCAATCTTCAACTTCGATCATCTCTGAACTAGAAGATTCAGTGTACATAATTACACACCCCAAGTACCCCACAGAAGTCAAATGCACAACGGGAGAAAATCACTCCCTGAAACCACTTTCTGTAGGTTCCCTAAAAATCTTTCTACCCTATTATTGTCAATTAATCATGCAAAATGAAAGAATTATTCCATTGAGATTTCCATGTCCCAAACATTCAGAGTCACTCGCGGTGGCTCATGTTATCCCAGCACCGTGGACAAACCTCCATTCGCTTATTCTCAACCCTAAGTTGAAGACAAGCTTACCAATATTTCAGAATGTATCCGAATGCCTCAACACACAGTGGAGCTTAAACATACCACTTGTGAACATAACATCCACCAAAGACCACATTAAGGAGGTCGTGGAAACCTTAAACGAAATCCATTCACCAAATTTTTCAGCCACCTACGGCACACATTCGTATTCCATTTTCTTAATCTGGAACATGATATTGTCAATCAGTACACTCTACCTCCTTTTCCACCGTAGGCAACAGTGGAATTTGTTACCAACACTAGCCACCCCGGCCCAAGCGGGAGACATCTCAACTCCTAACCTAGGGCATGACCTACTATTCACAACAATCTGCATCCTATTCGGCATATTTGTAGCATACTTAACAGTCAAATTAATCCAGAAATTATGGCTTAGTAGAATATCACGTCCTCCAAAAAACCCCGACATAAGTCTTGAAAGCACCAGAACCCCACATTTAGAAGAAGGGGGGGAGCTCATTCTGGAAATAAAAAACGAACACCCTTCCCAAGCGGCAAATACTCGTAGCTTCGAGTGTGTTTTGAAAACCAATTAATTATTATTTTATAATGTATACTAGTTTATGTTTTCGTAGGTATTAAAGAAGTGTATAGGATAAATAAATAAGAATACTGTAATAATAATTAACCCAGGGTTTTTAGCCAAATAAGTATTTTTAAACAAAGAAATAATTATTACTACAAGGATTATTGTATGCCTCAGCATTATTAGTATCAAATAGGTATCGTAAATATTGTCAAGGATTATTGTAATATAAATATTATGAATAATATTGAGGAAGAGACAATCAATATCTGATACTGCATTTTATTTTGCATGTGCCTGGGAGATGACCACCTCAATCCACTGGTGAACCTGAAGCCATACACAGCCCGGTCCGAGACGACTTCGCCACTACTATCGGGGAAGCGACTACTCTCAGCTCACCTGCTCATCACCACAGGGCAGAAACCACAGCCCTCCAACATGGACATATGGTCAAGACGGAGTCATGGGACAGATGGACCGACAAAAGACCGTTCCCAGAGCAAAGGGGAAGGTCAAGACCGTCGAACCAACCAGGGCCAGTCTACCTCCAGTGCAATCTCATGCATAGACACACAATGAAGGTCTACAATTATCTCATTCCGGTCAAAACGACGACAGCTACGAGAGGCACAACTTAACTCGTCACCCGAGATGAGCAGAAAACCTACCACTACCAGAGAGTCCAAAAGCAGACCCGCACTCCGAACTCTACCCAAGTTAGGGTAGGAGGATGAAGCACAACATCCTACCCACGTCGTATGGATCAGGGCTATCAACTACACTAAGTGGAAACGTTGAGGAGGTGTCACCAGCCCCAAGGCAAAGAAGAAGTATCAAGAACTTGGACAAGAACGTTTCGTGTTGTGATTGTTTCATTTTCCTCAAAGACTTACTGTGTTAATTTTATCATTATCAATTTTATTACCATAGACATAATTTTTTTATTTATTTATTTTTTTTCCATCTGTTCTTTGTAAAAGGTTAGGATTTATAATATAAGTCATCTTTTTATCTTTAGATGTACAATAATTTAAGATAGTTGCATTTAAAAGCTGGGGGCCAGCTTTTCCGGAGAGGAGGCATATGTCAAGAGGGCACTAGGGGAGAATTAGGAATCAGGTATTAGATTATTTTATTAGGATCTAGTAAATATAACAATAACAAATTAAAAGTTATTCAGGCCAACACACGAACTACTTACCGCAAAGTTTATTTGTTATGGTCGATCAACGTGCAAGCTTGCAATTACTCAAGACACGAGCCATATTTTGGAAATATGTTATTATTACAAGCAAGTAATTGAAGGCAGTGTAACAAGGCCGTGCCAGAATTGGGAAATGCAGACTTGCACTTTTCGAGCTCGCACGTGGACTTTGATCTAGCAAAGACACGAGAAACGAGGGCGACAAACGTGATGACGGGGGGAAGTAATAAAAGGTTTGGTCGGTCGCGCCTCGTGAGTTCTGACCCGGGGGGACTCCGTAGTAGTCGGATCCAGGGGTACGCGAAGCTCGCGAAAGGGGTGAGTTAAGTTGGTGTGTTGCGCCTTTGCCTTGTGGACCTACGTAAATCAGCCCGCCAAAACCCGAGAATTGGGTCATCTGGTCTCCACTCCGGACAAGCCGGCGAACGAGCACGAGTTACCCTGAGAATAAGAATGTTGATGTAAGTACCATTTTATTTATATTGTTGAAATCATCTCAGGAGGGAACTAGGTGCTAACATTCCAGGACACTCAGTGTTGTGTACTGCCCCTTTCAGAAATCATAACAATCGTCATAGTATTGTACGGATTTATAATAAATCAGTGGGGACCCCCCGAGCGGGAGGTAATTGTATTATTTGTTTTAAGTTAAATAAATTGAATGATTTTGTACTCTGTGTTCCCATTTACCCCCCTACATTCAAAATAAACAGCTACGTCCCGCGCCACGCGCGACAATATACAGGGTTTTTGGTATAAGAACCGACACAGAGCAGGGGCGTTTAGGATACCCCAAAATATGGTGATTTAACGCAACTTATCTCTATATTAAGCTGCACGCTTTAGAAGTTATAAGGGTTGAAAGTGGTCTTTCAAATTTCGAAATAAATTAATATTTCATTTGTACCTGAACTTAGGAAAACCAAATTGGTACATAACCCGTAGACCTACACACTTAAAAAGTTATTAAGTACTTTATTTTGTGGGAAATTTAACTTTAAAACTCTTTTATCTTATTATTTTTCAAATAACATTGTCGTTTCCAACAAGAACCCGAATAACTAAAAAAAAACACGTATTACAGCGATGTTATTTAAAATCACCGAAAATTCAAAAGTTGGCTTTGACATTCGTCAAACTTGAGGATCAAGAAGAAAACTCATTTAATTTGAGTACTTGCTGTTTGCTGAGTGTTTTGAAAATGACCGGTAAGTTTTCATTCACAGAATAAGTTGACATGCAGTGTTAGGTTTCTGTGAAGAAAACCGAAACCCCAGAATAAGTGTTGAAGAATATCGGAGAAGATTTCCTAATGTGATCTCCCATAGGGAAACATTTTCCAATGTTAAAAGACGGGCTCGAGAAACAGGCTAGTTTTTCAATAAGACTCGCGCTATTGAAATAAGGGCATAAAACGAAGAATTATATTTTGAATAATTGAAGATGACTCACATATTAGTACCTATTACAAATCTCGACAAACTGGTATATCGGAATATTCTGGTGCACCGAGTATCAGACGTAATCTACTACACCCATACCATACCAAAAAAGTGCAAGAATTTTTACCAGAAGATTTGGTTAAACGAGTGAATTTCTGTCAGTTTATTTTGCATCAAGAGATTAATTTTCATAAGCCGAGGAATTACAAATTTAATTAACTTTCATGAGTATTCCTCTACTTGAAGAGGTGTGCCACTACAACTGGGACTGGAACATTGGTTTATGCATGATGGAACACCGCCTCAATTTAGTATTATTGTTAGAGACTTTTTGAACCAGCAGTATCCAAATAGATGGATCGGAAGAGGAGGCCCACAAGTTTGGCCTACACGATCACCATACCTCAACAATTGTGACTTCTTTATTTGGTACAGTTGCTTTAAATCACCATATTTTGGGTTCTCCTACATGTGCGGGTACACAAATTTCACCATTGCTTCATCTTCATATGCCGCAGAAAAACCAAAAGAAATGACTTTTTCTGTATGCACACTTGAGCCGCTAAGGGTAAGAGCAGCTGTGTTAGGAAGACCTAACTAAACGATCAGCTGAATGACAAGCATCAGTTGTCGATATTTTTGTAACCGTAGTTTTCACCGCCTTCTGCATTCCATTCGTACTAGATTCAAGTTTTACAAAAAAATCTTCCCAAAGATTTGTTTTGATTTTTGAAAACGTTTTTCGGGATATCCGGGTTTTCAGCAAACAGGCCTTCGACTGTTTGCTGAAAACCCGGATATCGTAAATGGTTTGCTAACGTCAGTTGAAGCTAATTTTCATCTGTGCGACGATGTTACCGAACAAAACTCTCGTTATATTGGTCGACTCAAAACTTTCTTTAACAAATTTATACGTCACATCACAGGGCAAAAGTTACTGTGGTAACAGCGTTTTGAATTTTTTTGCCGTTTTTCTTTGAAGTAGGTACCTAAATATGACTTGAACTGTGACATCACAAACAAGTTTTGACGTTTTGAGTAGCTTCTAAAAACAATTTCTTGATGAAGAAGTGGATATAACAAAAATACGGTTTCACTAAAATATGGCTTCATAAGGAGGAACCCACTGTCCAGAATGCTTTGTGAAGAACGTTTCCTGGTCGCGTTATTTTAAAATTTGCATACCTTAACCGGCCAGCACGGTTACCTGATCCCTTAATTTGTGATTTCTTTTTATGGGACTACTTAGTGAAGTTAAAATTGTGTTTTCTAATCAATTGAAACATTTTGAACAACTAAAACATATTATTCGGAGAGAGATTAAATTAACGCGGTCCCGAGCGCGATTCCGTTTGAAATTCTGAAGCGGGTAATGCAAAATTTTCGACTAGAATTCAAGAGTGCCAAGCGAGAGGAGGAGGTAATTTGACTGATGCCATAACCTTTGATTTGATTTTTAAATAGTAAGTTTGCCAATAAAGACAGCTCGATTTAAAATGGATGATGCCGGACTCTGCTATATCTATTAACTTCAACATCGCTCTTCACAAAAAAAAAGTTTTCTAGGTAACAGTTTTAAAATAAAAATTGTAAGATGGTTGGTAACCAAGTCTGGCATAAAATATTCACAGCTTCTGACGAGGTTTCTATGTCTGTTATCTGTTACCGTAACCTATTATCATTATTAATATCCTCGTTAATATCTGAATTTGTTAGTTTCTATTAAATGGCGCATGATCAGAAAAACTGTTTTATTTGAACAAATAAATAAGCAAAATGAACTTTAAGGAGCAAGATGATCACGTTAATAAAACGTCACAAAAATTTTTTTTTACTATAACAACCGATAATAACGTAGGCCTCTGGTAACACAAACTAGTCGCTCAGAAACACCCATTAGTTAAGGGTTGAGATTGAGAAATAATTTCTCCTCGAATTATGAATTTTGTCCCATAAGAGATGCGCACATTGCAGTTCTTCATCAATAAAGTAGAAAGCTTTTTTATATTAAGCCTTAAAACCGTACGACGTCACACGAGAGTACTCATTTTGTTTTCCTTCCACCCCCTACTCGCGCGACCCACGTGGGTTAGACGCAATTGCACTGACGAGTTAAAAGCGCGAGTCAGGCTTCCTTTCTAGCAAAACTCACATTCTTTATAACGGCCAATCAATTCACAATCACAGATGACTTATTATTATTATTAAAAGTGGTGACTGTACACAACACGATCACACACCTGCCGGCACATCCCACACGAAACACGAACCTATTGCAGTTTTGCAGTCGACGGCGTCGAACGAAGCGAACAGCGCTGCATGTGTGCAGTCTACGGAGCTTGAGAGTCAGCGTGGAGCGGCAGGACCGATGCCGCACCCCACTAGACTGAGCACCGGTGACGTCACGGGCGTCTATCAGCCACCGCCTGCCTGGCTCATCGATTCTGTGCAATTAGAGGACAGGATATGAGTTCCTGGAAGGTTGAGAGTAGAAACACCGGATGGCGAACTGGACGAACGGGGAAACAGGAGTAGAGAACCGTTCTTGCATTGTGCATCCCTAGCTTTATCCCTTTTAGCTTAGCAGACAGGCTTGTTATAGATATTCAATATTCGAAAGGTTACGAACTTTACGCAGGATAGTAGGAGAGACGCCTGTCTCACCTCTTTCTTGCTGCGTGATGACCACTTTTGTATAAATAATACAGCGGGAGCTTAAGCAATCAGTTTACTTAACAATGAAGTCAATGAACAGTCTTCGACAATCATTATCAATAACTAACGTAGGTATTAGTTATTACCTAGATAAGTACCTACGTATCTACTCAGCAAGAACGAATTTACACAGACAGAGCAATTCGCCTGAATCGAACATTTCACTATTGCAGTAACGATAATGTTTTTATAACGACAAATCTAACCTGGCTAGGACCACCTGAACTGTATTTCTCCATGAGTTTTTATTTGTTTATTATAAACTATCTTTGCATTATAATTTACGGGGCGAAATCGCGGTCCTAGCCAGGTCAGATTTGTTGATAGTTGATAGTTGAGGCGATTCTAGATCTTGAGACTCGAATCCTGTTCGTTGCGGTTACCAATTTTATCAAATCATTTTCCATGTTATTCAAGACGAACGGCTGCTAACAAAATATATAGATCACGATCAAGATCGCAATGTTCCAGGGATCTTTCTACTTATAACGCATTAATTTGAAACATTTACACGATACCAAGTTGAAGACAATAAAGAAACTCATTTGGTTGTAAATATACACATGACAAAATATGGCATTATTGAAAACAAGAATGACTGGTAAACTAAAAACCATTCAATCAACAAGGGTTATTTTTAATCAAAGATCCAAGATCCAATAACAGAATAGTATATTCTTCAACGACCGTAGAATGATGGTTATTAAATTATACCAGCATCAGGCGCGAGAGTTGGAAACTTCCAAGTGAAAATGACTATTCACAGTGAGATGAAGACGCCATTTTCTCTACGATTTTATGCGAAAATCATCATGAAGCTTTACAAAAATATTATGACGTTATCACATATTACGTTAATACGACAAAGGTATTTAGTCTACACCTATTGTCTGCTCAGCAGCTCAGCTCGCCGGTCGCCGCGCTACTTGGCTATTACATGCGCAGTTGATAAAACAGACATTCAGGGCAGTGAACCTAAACCCAAGTTAAAACAATACCGCAATGGCTTGATTTCCTGTATCAATTCAGTTGTGAGTTGCTCTCACTCGTGGTTTTTCGTTTATTATTTCACAGGCTGAGCGGTGATTGACTTCTATACCTACGTGAGTGTGCGTCTATTATATTACGGCATGACGAAAGTACGTCATTATTAAACTGAAATCAGCAGAATAATTTTTTAAGAACGTTTTATACAACATCAGTCATAGAGGAGGGGAGATTTGATGGATTTGATCATATCTGAAGAGAAATCTGAGTGTAACTGACTCGCTTTAGAACCAGACAAGTAATTAACCATTGTGTAAATGAACTTTGATACCCAGTTCTTCAAGTAAATGAGGAATTAAGACCTGAAAATGGCATTTAGAATTACCTAACCATCAAAAAACGCCCTTTTAATGCCCTTAATGGTTAGCGTCCTCAATATTAACACCTATAAAGTAAATGTTACACTTCGCACAAATCAGATAAAGTATAGAAATTTTTCACCAGGTTTGTTAGGACGTCGGTGGATAAAAAATATTCATTGCTGTGGTAGGTCTTCTGGAGTGTGTAAACAAGAATTTGTATGGCGCAGATCATGGCAGTCCAAAAGTCTACGCTCTTTGATTGTCATAGACTATTTCAGCAAGTAGCCTGAAGCATAAGCCATACCAAACCAAGAAGCTGCTACAGTTGCCAGAGTCTTGGTGGCTAATTTAATTGGCAGATTTGGCGTGCCTTCAGAGCTGCATTCCGATCAAGGATGAAATTTCGAATCCCAAGTTTTCAAAACAAGACAAGGACTACACCTCTCCATTCACAGTTTGACGGTATGGTGGAGTGGTTTAATCGGACAATGGAGGAGCATCTGTCGAAGGTGGTAAGCAACAATTAGAGAGACTGGGACCGCTACCTGCCTTTGTTGCTGGTGTCATAAAGAGCAGCCATCCATGAGACTAAGGGGCAGACACCGGCCAAGGCTATATTCGGCAAGGAGATTCGGCTACCCTGCATGTGACTTGGTCTACGGTTTACCAAGCAGTTCTCCCTCCGAGATCACGAACTATGTCGACGAGTCGAGAAACTCGAAACATTGCGAAAGTGCATTCCCTTGTCAGGGAAAATCAGGTTGGCCAGTGATCGAATGAAAGCGAGATACGACTTGAAGGCCAACTCCGGTGCTTCCACAAAAGGAGACAAGGTGTGGTTTTATAATGCAACCAGGAAGAAGGGTTTGTCCCCCAAGTTTATGTCATTCTTGGAATGGCCTAACACAATTATCAAAAGAATAAACGACTTAGTATTAGGATTCAGCGAAGCGGTACCCCGAAGTGCAAGATGAAGGTGGTCCAACTGAATTGTTTAGAACCCTACTATGATGGAAACAGTGGAAAAGTTTATAGATATAGAGAAGGGGTAGTGTAACGAAGGAACACTGGCTAAGTATTCTGGCATGCATGTTTGTTTACATTCTCTGAAATAATTGTTGGTCAGCTGATATGTTTCTTCTTGAAAATTCTAGCTGCGGTGACAGGGATATTCTAATTCCATTCTAATACAGAATGACTAGAATGAGTGTCTAGAGCTACGCTGTAACACCAGTAAAGCTCCTATGAACTTATCGAGAACCGCGGCCCGGCGTGTCAATAAGTGTGCGTAGCAGTAGCTACAGCTAGTTTCGATTGAAAGTTAGTTGAGATTGAAGTACTACAAAGTAAAGAATTGAGTGAAGTAATTGTGACAGTATATCCACGAAAAAATTGTCCTAAGAAGTGGAGAGCATGTTTGTATTTAGTAGCGTGTGTAAATAAGAAGAACCGATCATTTAGATTTTGGACGTTTTAGTTAATAGTTAATTTGTGTTGTGACTGATTTAAATAAAGACTAATTAAAAACTAATTATTTTAATTTGAAACAATAAAGAGTAAGAACGTTTCAATAGGTTATGGAGAATTTTGTTTACAGTACACCAGGCTACAACTCTCTGCAAGGTCTCCTGTTATAACCAACAGTCCTGGGGGTGATAATTGGTATAGTAGTATGTTTTCAGGTACATTACGTACCTGCGTACCTGGTACATAGAAATACCTGAAACAAAATCCGGCATATATCTACACATTAAAAATCAGCGGTCCTAAAATTTTGTCCTGTGGAGCACCAAATGAGTAGCCTAAATATTTGAGGGACTGTATTCTATCTTAGATAGTAAACATATTTTTAAGAGTATTATAAATTATGGTAAATGATTGGTCAGTAAGGTAGGAAATCTGAAGGGGGGGTTTTAAATCAATTCATGAATTGAACCAGTATTCAAAAAAATAATTTATTAACGATATCCCCATTTTTTTACAACAAAGCAACGTTATTATTCTCATTGTTTGAAAACAAAATAAAGGCCAATCCACCACCCTATATATAGATGAATGATTTACTGATAACCACATTTTGTTAACCACATTAACAAAAAGTTCAAAATATTTTTAATAATATTTTTTTCTTATCCTAACATCTCAAAGACCTGTACTTATGTGTTTGATGGATTTTCATATAGGTGAACATACGGTGAAGGATATTCAAGTGATCTAATATGATAGTGATCTAGTTCAAATATTTCATAAATTCCATAATTTCGCAGATAGCGTTTATTGCAGTATCGGTGATGACTAAAGAGTCTAATAAATTAATGTTATTGATTAAATCAACATCCATTACTTCCATTACCTATAAGAATGTCCGATAAAGAAGTAGTTGCCAAGAATTCCTGCATGTTCATAATATCTACTACATTATTTATTTGTTTCGTTATTTATAATTTTCTGTCACTGCATTTTTATTATTTTCGCTCTACGATGACTAATCGACTAATGTTTTTCACTCATTTTATAGCAGATGCCTTAAACAGGGTTCTAATTCCATGTCGCAAGTATTGGTATTATTTGGCGGTATATTACTAGTGCGGTATAGCTCAATTCGCTGTGATTGGTTCCTATTTTTCCCAAGAGAATGGGCAAACTGTGAAGATAAACTCAGGTGCCAGTGTCTTCTGTCTCAAATTGAGAAATGGCGAAATTAAACATGACAAAGTTTGGTTCCAGCAAGATATACAACGTGTCATACCTCCAGGCAGGGCTGGGACTATGTCACTTTTAGGGAAACTGCTTTCAGGTTGTTATATTACGTTTGCACTTACAGGGTGTAGAAAAACCCGCGGTACTCACAATAAATTCTAAAATTTTGAGGTTTGAAAAAAAAATAAAAAGCACGTCAATTTTATAATCTAGTTTACTTTCTAATGATATTTTTTATACAGGGTGTAAAAACCATGGTTATTGGTTTTTCTCAGTAAATATGAAAATACCTACAATGATATACAGGGTGTCCTATTTAAAAAAAAAAACTGGATAATTCGTCATTATTCTGACCCAAGAAACTCCGTGTATAAAAAAAATTTAATAAGGGAGAATACCAGGACTTTTTCAACACCCCATATAACAACGCATGTGTAAAGTAATGGCCTCCTGGCTCTTCGATCAATTCCGTAGTGACTAATTTTTTGTTATTCTCGATTTTGTAATACCATGTGACTAGTGTGACAGAAACAGAACCCATCAACAGCCTGGATCAGTGGTCTTTGCTGATATTGAACTTGATTGCTGGGTGTTTCTTTGACTCATTTTTCCAGTTTGATTCAAATATTCGGCACATCGAAGATTGGAATCGATTTAGAAACTAAAGAAAAATGTTGTCAGGTGTCCGGACCTGACAGGTTGTTTTTGTTGACGACTGAAACACCACCACAATATTTTGAGCACAAATACTGAAAAAACAGGACAGCCGGGCACAAAATATCCGATAACATCAGAGCTCGTCCATTATAAAATTTCAGGAGTTTCTTTGAACTATTCCCAATTAAACACAAAAAAATGAACATATAGAAAAAAACATAAAATCAGTGATATAAAGAAATTAATAAAAAAATAGAATTGTGTACAGAAAAGAATTAAAGAAAAAAAGAGAAAAAAGTAAACTGGAGAACGGACGCAACACTGTCATAGTTGGGTTAGTTAAGGTACCTAGTTACATTATAGAGTTGGTATTAGGTTGTGAATAATAAACGTAAAACTGGATTGTCTGCAAAGTGAGTATAAATAATAAACAACGTCCATGGCTGAATGAGCTATAGGCATTCGAAATCAAAATAACTGCAAACAAAAAAAAAAAAAAAATGTTTATAGAATCCAGGTTTTCTATTCAACACAGATGTAGATCCCAGAATTAAGGACTCAATAAAGTGGTTGACGTTTCTTTCATTTCCTATCGCCCCATAATAACAGGCAGTCACTATCTTGTCACTACCAGTCGTTATGCCATTTTTATCAACCACTGCAGGAACGAAAATTTAGTTCTCATATCTTTCGTAACATTGAAAATTCGTTAAAACGTTTGATACAACTGGCTGCATGAAACACTCTGCAGTATTTTTAATTACGGATAATTTAATAATAAGTGGTCCAGGGTTCAGGGTACGAGCTACCAGCAACGAGGTGATGATTGGAATCAACAATAATTAATCTGCCAATCTCACTCTGTCATATTATTCTCTGCATCAAGATACTTTTTACATCTACAGTGAACTTAATTTTTACTTTTACCAAGTGCGTTAATGCGACATCCAAAAATTATTGTCACCAAAAAAGTTGGCTGTAAGTGCGGAAAAATTAAGGAGTAATTCGCTGGTGAAAATGGATTTTCTTAAATGAAAATAAATCATTCGTCCCTCTCTTGTTGAGATATGACCATTTGAAGGAGGTGTCAAAAGAGTAGTTTTATTTTTTCTTAGATACGAAATAAGTTACAGAAATGAAAATTAGGAGGAGAAAAGGACACCCCTAAAACTTATTTCAACACTAACTCTTTTCTTATCTTTGCATATCCTGATTTATTATAAATAAAAAAGATTTCCGTAAATTTATTCGTAAATTTAATGATCTTAAAAAAATCATCTGAATTCATTTAAATAGTTAATCAAATTCCGTGTTCTTAGCTGCTTTGTTCTTTGTGTAAATTTTTTCTATACCAATCTCTCCTGGCGGGGCTCATGCTTATCCTGTCATTAAATTCACTACACAATATGCGTGTAATTTCACTTGTGATGCAGAAAGTTCCAGTTTGTAAAACACAAATAAAATAAAGAAAAATTAGAAAGAGACACCAGAAAAAAAAATTGAGAAGTGTCTTAACACCAAAAATTGAAAAAAAAAAATATATGGATTAGATATTCTAAAATATTGACAGCAAGAAATAAACAAATAAAACGGAAAAACTTAAATAAACATAATTTTGGTCACAATAAATCACAAATAATAAACGAGACAAAGTACAGGAATTTTTTTTATCAGTGAACAATCGTCTGAGGGATGGAGAGGAAAATGCTATTATAGAAAAAAATTCCTGATTAATTATTATAAGTGTGAGCTGAGTCACATGCGGTGATGTAAAAATGAATAGCAGTAATTACTTTAACATGTTTTAAGATAAAAGAAGAACGTACAAAGTACAAACTGACAAAAGTGCATTCGAAATAATGTAAAGTGAATCCTACAATGAGAATAGAGAGCCCTATTGTTAGGTATAATAAAAATAAGATTATTCTTGCTGACATAAACATGACAGTTGACATATTACAGAGTAACAGAACAGAATAAATTAAACCATTTATACACATTTGCTATGTCAACAATAAGTGCTATTAATACATGAAAATTAAAAATTATACAAAATTAAATACATGATAGACCTCTTTTTAGACAAGCAAGCAAAGAGGCTCCTGAAAAAACTTACTCGCATATCTGGATCATCAATAATAAATATGGAGCAAATCATGTCAGCTATCATAATAAGGACGGCAGCACTGGATCCAGACAGGGTTTATTATGAATCCTTTAAACGGGTTCTATTTTTTTTACTCCAAATTTTATTGTTCTACCGAAGAAAACTGCGGCCCTTGAAACTTTGCGAAGGACAGACAAGCTGAACTTAATTTGGAATCGCAACGGAATGGACCCAAAGACTCTCTTTTATCATACTTATGAGGGTTGTTTCAGCGCTCTTGATTTGTCAATACCGATATCTATGCCTGGTTTATTATTGTCAAAGGTATTTTTCAGCATTAGATAAGCTAATTATCAATTTATTTGAAGTATGTGTGGTGAAAGTTGCATGGTGATTGCTAATGGCTTTTGCTTGACGGAGGTAACTGCATGAGGAATTTCAGTAAATTGGAGGGGGTTGAATTACCTTATACAATGCGAATACTGAGTCTTTATACATCCTATGTCAAATTCAAGCTCCATCATTGGGGATCTCGGAAACCAGCAGATAAATGATTGAATACGGACCTTGAAATTATTTTTTTCTGATTGTGGAAGCAAATGGTGCCTTAATTTTTCCCCATTCAGTGTCTTATCTTTTCTGACATTTTAAGATAATGTCATTAAAAAAAAACAAAACGATTTTTTAAACGGTTCTGGAATAAATTTATAATACTTAAATAAGAATTACTTTCTTTACAAAAGTATAGTCATGAAAACGAGTTTTTTGTTATAAAAAAGAAAAAAGAATCCAATAATTTAAGGTCACCATTTCCTTCCAAAATCGAGAAAAAATTCTAGGTCCGTATTAAAAAAAAAGTTGATGATGGCAGCGGTAATTCGAAACGTGTAACTCTTTATTTTGGTAGCGAATAAAAAGTGGCCGTGAGAATGTGCTTTCACTTTTTTGATATCTTTTCAAATAAGCCAACTAGATGGGAATTTAAAATTTCAAATATTTCAGGTTTTTTCAGTTTTTTTTTTTCAAAAACTGTCGGAGATAACCTATTTTTTCCTCAGATTATTACTGAGCTCTAAATTTAGCAACTTTGCTTCAATTTAACCGAGTCCGTATCTGTTCTTGTGACTCGAATTTGACTCACTATGTACAGACAAATTTTCCTGTGCCGAATACAAAACGTTTGTACATAGGGAAATTGTTAGGATTTATTTCAATGAGTTTGCCATAGTTACCTACTATTGTTGGTATTGTTTTAAACCATACCTCAAAAACTCGATACCTCCTAGGACGTTTTATGAAGACAATTGGGTTAAAATATTTGTAGCAGAAATTTTGGGAATTCCTGGGTCTGTAGAAAATATAGGTAAATAAAAAGCTATGAACCAAGTTTTTCGTAACCATGGTAAATAGGTGTAACATTAATCTCCAAAAGTCAAATTATTGTTTTGTTTTATAAAAGCGTTTTGTTGTTGACAGGTGTCTCGACATAAAGTTGCTCGAAAAGACAACCATAGTTCGGGAATATACAGAGGGTGAGTTTATTTAGTTACCTAGTGCATGTTAGGTATGTGAAGAACTAAATTTAAAAATGGAAAGCTATATGCGCTCCCTATAATAAAATTTCCAACCTTATTTATATTGCTGGTACATGTTTCTTTTGTATTTCATTTGTTGAAGTGCATCACGACAAACAAAACAGTGCAATGGAATTATATTTGAAGTACATTATATTTGAGATAGCAAATGTTTTATTGATCGAGAATGCAACCCCAGTACCCCATGTAAAGACTGCAGAGAGTGACTCATCCAGCATCAGCCCTTAATATTAATTGTAGGCTGCAGAGCAAGCAACGGTTGCCAGAGAGGTCACTTGGCAGCCCTTAATACTGATATTGCCTCAATTACATGCATTTGATGTAGGTACACGATTGTTGACATGTTTGTCAATAAAAATTTCTTTTAAAACACTCTGCTAATAACAGAAAAGCATAAAGCTTTCACGCTGATGTTTCTTCTTGAACTTACGTCGTCTTCAATCGATTTTGATTACATATAAAAAAACATTACATAATTTTCCAAAAAGATTTTACAATAATTTTTTTTTTAATTTTACTGGTTTTATGGTTCTTAGTCTGCTGACAAGCTAAACGTATACAGAGGGTGACTAAAAAATGGCCAACCCTGTAACATATGTCTTTACTTTCGAAATTTTACTCAAAATAGTCCAAGGAATGTCGCCTCTTGTAGCTCTTATACACTCATACCTGGACACCTTGTATTCACTCCTTGCAAAGAGAAAATATGTGGTGCATGGATGATTTAAATAGAACACAATAACTGTACCTATTATTATTGATTATAATAATAGAACACAATTATACCTATTATGCATTGAAAAAAACGGTATAAAATTTGAACATATTTAACAATAATAATTTTGCGAGGGGATGTTCACTCGATGAAAAAGTGTACAATAATTCCCGTTAGATTAAATTGTTTTTGCTATTTCCACTATTTATACATTATTTACACTTTTTCTATTTTTTTTCCACTATTTACAACTGATTTTCACTACGTATTAATTGCCACTATATACATATATTATTTCCACTATTACCACTTTTAGATCCACTATTTCCCCTTTTTCCAAGGTGTTTTCATGTGATTACAAGACTTTTTGAAACACAATAATATTTTCTATTTCTCTTCGTTTAATTCCCTCATTTTTAGTCAAAATTACTTTTTTTTGTTATGGGGTTGTGATAGGTTTTGTAAAAGCTACGGGAAAATAGCCTTGATATGTCGAATTTGGTTTTGAAATTGCCAACTTCTGACGTTTTCAGCCAATGACGTCAGCATCATGATTTTTAAACCAGCAACCCCCTACTTGTGATACATCGTTGCAAAGGTCTTTTTGAGGAGAATATGTTACACTAAATTTTGAACTTTTTCGCGATAAAAGAGACGAAATTTTTTTTTTAAAGAGCGAGTAGTGCTATACATCTCATTGAGTGACGTGTTTTTGAATTTTGTTCAGAAGTAAACACTGTAATACAATGTTACCATGGTAACGTCACATGGGTCACTTGTCTGTTTTTTTTTTCACTTTTACCGTCTATAAAATTTTATTTTGAAAAACAGTTATGATTAGTGTAATACCTACCACTGTACGCAGAACAATTTACTGTACTTCTTATTTTAATGAAAAATCCAAAATGGTGCCAAGAATGTCGCCTTTCTCACCTAGTGGCAATTAGAAAAATTTTACAGAGCTCAAAAACGAGTTCCTGTGAGAGTTTCATGAGGTTATTGAAGATGAAACCAAAAGTGTTTTAACTAAAGTTTCAGGCAAGCATAAAATTTTCCTCTAAACATAAGTTTCTGCTTACCACTTTTTCGAAATGGCTTTTTTAGTAACGTCAGTTACTGCCAACAATAATTTTGATCTGGAGGTATAATAAAGTTCCAAGTTCCAACTTTCAGTCATACAGATTTGCCACTTCATGAGCGTATACAGGGTTATCCTGAATAAGTGCGAAAAACTTTAGGGAGTGATTCATTAGCTCATTCTAAGGAAAGAAGTTCTCATTAACGTGTGTCCGTAAATGCACCTTTTTTGAGATACAAGGTGTCGAGAAAAGATTATTTTTACATCATTTTATCGTTGATTTTATAGCCTTTTTAATACCAATTAATTTTTTTTTTCGTGTGCCACTGGCGGAGTTTTTAGGGTTGAGCGAAGTTTTTCATTAAAGCGAGTTTTTCATCGTAAATGTCTTCTTTTGTCGAAAACGGTTCACGTTAGTCTGTATGGCCACGAGTAGGTACTTTTTTGTGTAGAAAGTATTGTCGATTTAAAATAAGCTTTCAAAATGTCAATTTGTCCAGTGCCGTAGATATTAGGGACAAAAAACCTCACGCAACTAAAATCTCCGCCATCGACCTATTAAAAAAAAAAACTAGTTAGCTTTATAACAAAGTAGCTATGTAATACCAATGGTAAGATATGTACAAAAAATGAGCTCCGTAAGTACCTGAGATATGATTTAAAAAAACTGGAAAAAAGTTAAAAAAAAAACTACACCCTCAAAAACACTTTTAATCTCAAAAATGCTCATTTCTGGAAATACACACATTTTTTCCTTAGGATGGGCCAAAAATTTTTCGCACTTATTTAAGATGACCCTGTATAAAGAGATAACAAGAATAGTTATTTCCCAGAATATTTCAAAGTTCACATTTTTGTCAGTTGAGCCACTATGTGAGAAAGGCGACGATAAGGGAAACAAAAGCTATCAGATCTCCGAAACTGGTAGGCGTGAAAACTCACCCCAACATAGATGGGGAATGTCAAACAATCAAACAATGTCTTCAAATCTTTCAAACTTTCAAATTGAAACCTATTATAGAAAATGTGCTAGTAAGGAAATAAAAAATTGGGTCACCTATTTCAGTTTTTCAGCATAATTCAGGAATGGTCACATCACTGACAGCTATTTTGAATGTCTTCAATGAGTTAAATCAGAATAAATGTGAACGCTTAGAGTCAATTAGAATTACAATTAGGTAATAACTCAGTACAATTAATTAAAATGAGAAACAATCAATTTAAATAATGACTAATACAACAGTCTGAGTGTTATTGTTCAACTGTGTTTGAACATTTCTCCCTTCCTTGTTATCCTGGTGATCTTGACTAAGTAACGAAGTTCTCCCTCATTATGACATTATACAGTGAGGAAGAAGATTATCGAGGACCATTCGAGTGATCCGTAAGGGTTGTTTTGTGCAATTATTCGTCAAGTTGGGGTTGGGGTTACTATCACGCTGCTTCAATCCTTTGCGTCAGGAAGATAGAGCATCCCTGCTCACATATATTTTGTAATACCTACGTAGTTGCCAAAAAAAGTAGAACAAGGATAGGGAAGAAGTGAATATAAATTAATCAACTGCTAAAGGCCGGTTGCATAAGTTCTGGTTAACGGTAACCATAACTATGATGCATGATGCATGTAATGTTTATTGCAACCGCTAGCTAACTCTTTAACACAACTGCAAACAGATATAAAAGGTACCTAAGTGTTTAAAATTAGAATGATCGCAGCGATCCAATTTTCAAACAGCCAGACCTCGTATTATCATTCCAATAATAATAATAATTATAATAGAGATCCATGCTAATTTTTTAATATCTTAACGCACCTCGTAAACAGCATTGCAGATTATACAATTGTATACCGGCTGCCCTCCTCGTTGACCCAGCACTGACGCGACCTTTCTTGTTTATTGTTTAAGCTCCTAAATTTCCTATTAGTTTCAGTAAACAGAAATTCTAGTCACTTAAAAATGGTCTCAAAGTTGGACCTTCTGAGATCCAATTAGGTACCACCGCCAGAACATTAACATTATAGACTAGATACCTACGAACGTGTACCCATTATAATAGAGTAGAACGTATTTTTATTTCTATTCGCAAAAACGCGCGAGAAATAAGCAGATAGGTATCATCCATTTTAATATTATGCATGTCTATTGAGCAATGTCACCTAGAGGTCGAAGAGTGCTAATGCGATCGTACGTTGTCCCAGAATTGGCCTCGTGCCACTTGAGTTTGTTCTCTGCGATTGCGGGTTCAAGGTGATCGCAGGAAATTATGCCCTGCAAAATAGCCTTGAAGCAGAAAATTCCTTCTTTCTGCCAATGTACCTACTCTCTCTGTGTATTTTAAATTTGTTAGATGAGGTCGTTCCATTTTATTTACCGAATATAATGTGGCTTGGCAATTTAATAAACGATTTTCTGGTAGGTATGCTATCTCTAATCTTTGACTAAGTATGTAGGAACATAAAATGCTGCATAATTATTATTACTGTAATATGGGTAATATAATAAAAAGGTTAAAAGAATGCAGAAACTAGAGGTGCAGTATTATGTGGTAACGATATGTGGAACAAGATCAGAAGACCTAGAACAGGTGTCTCGTCCGTTTTTGGGTCTCATCAGTAGGATATCTTCAATTCAATAAATGTGAGATTAGGTAATCAGATATGAAAAATTTTTGCCGGAATTTTAACGACAAAATCGATTCCTTTCAACGCTTGAATTTATAATAATTTATTATTACTTATAGTATAGGATAACATGTCTAAAAAAATCTCTCGAGAATATCTAGAAATTAAAAAGGAAACTATGAAAATTTATCTAAAAGCAATAATTTATTACTAACTGGGGGGGGGGGGGATTTTTCAATGTTTATTTATGATATGTATTACTAAAATATGACAATCATTTAGCACTAAAGTAATATGAAAACGTGAGTTATCAAAAACATAAAAGAAATAACCTCCAAGAAAAAAAATTGTGTGTGAAGTTTAAGGATGTGATCTCAAAGTTCTTGAGGTGATAAATTTTTTCCTCGCCGATAGATTTTTGAAATTTTAGCCTCATCTTGCAGCTAAATTTATTAAATTTAGCCTCAAAAGCTTAAACTTCCCGCAAGAAAATCCAGGGACGACAATTAACTCAGGACAACATTAAAAATAAAAGATTGCATAAAAAATTGCTCGAATTTAAAATTTCTTCTGGAAACAGGCATTGGGAGGAAAATTGTATGAAAATCAACTTGTCTCCAAATAAACTGCAATTATTGTGAACACTTCAAGAAAATAGCAGCAGCCAAATTACCTATGTCTGCCCGTTTTCAGAGGGAATCAACGCTCTTTCTAACCTGATAATGACAATGGTATGTAGAAATAGTTTACAAATTAAAAAGCACAGAGGGCGGAACTCCAATGATGCATTCTTTTCAAACATAAAAAAGAAAAGTACAGGATCTCTTATTAGGGTGAAGAAAATTCAAACATTTTTTAACGTTCCTATACATATTTTATACAATCGATATGCGGACAACGGCGCGGGGTCCTACTGATGAATCCTTCAGTGTGAAAGTGTGAGTTATAAGATAAGTTATGATAAAGTTTGGCCCCATGATGGTAACAATTTTTTAGACTGTTCAGAAGTAATACTGAGGGAGGGGTCCAACTCTCCTTAAAAATTTCAAAATCGGGGCTCCTTGAAGCTCTTTTTTTTGCCAAAAAATTTTCATTTTTATCAGAACTAAGCGCTACACAAAAACATTTCACACAAATTATGTTCAACATAAACTTACCTTTTATAGCTGTATAATTTGACTTTTTTGATCAATCTGATAGTAGTTCATGAGAAAAAGGCTTTACAATATGGCCGTTTCTTGTTGAAGGTCCCAAAAAATGCAGAAAGTATGTAAGTACATAGTTATTTACATACTTAGTAGTAAAAACATAGAAATTTTAACCGCAAGTCCGAAAACATAGGAATAAGAATCGAAATAGATTTTGAAGAGGGATAATATAAAATACTTTTAGTAGTAGTTTTACCATTTTTGGTAGTCTTATATCCACCAAGTAAAAGAAAATTCGCGTTCATTAGAAATAGAAATTTTACCATTTTTTAACAGCGATTTTCTCGAAATCTAGCGCATATATGTAGGTACAAACAAATTACAAGAGAACGCTTTTTGTATGAAATTAGTTAAGCTTTCTTGTTTATCAAAAAAACATCTTCAATCGTTAATGAGATATTCGCAAAATTAAGAGATTTCCATAAAAGTGTGTGTTTTTTTCGGGAGGGGGGGGGGGGGTGACTGATACTTGTGATTCTATGATGAATGAATTCTGTGATGAATGATACCTTCACTTAGAGTTCCTGAAGGAAAATTTAAGATTCAAGTGTTTCGGATGAAATTTTTTAAAAACTGGAACAGGCGAAATATTTAAAAGTACCTGAGTACTTATAGATAGGTATACTTGTTTTTTATAAGAATACTTGCAGGGAGCCTGCAGTGCAATTAATGACTTCTTATTAACGATTTATTAAAACTGAAAAATGCTAACAAAACCGTACGTAGAAGGAAGACCGCGAAAAATACTCAAAGATCAGAAAATAGAAACAAAAAGTATTTCAGTAATTCATAATACTTTTATAAGAAAGAGTTTTTCCAAAACCGTTGATTTTATCCTCGATTTTATCACTAAAACCGTGATAAATGAAGTTGTAGATAATTTTATAGAGAACATTTTGTGCTTTACATATTTCCCTTTAGCCTTTTTATTTTTTGAGTTATTGCAAAAAAACAGATTACAACTTCTTTTTTAAATTAATGTTTCTTGTTTTTTTTTTAATAGACCTAGTTTGGCCCCTTAAAATTTTTTTCAAACCATTCTATAGGTACAGGGTTCCCAAAATCTATCTCACAATACACAACTTCCTTATATTTTGCTAGACATACACCCGTATTCACAAACGATAATTTCCTAAATAATTACGTAATCAATTATCCCCATCTCATTCTATTGCAAAAAAATTGCATATCTCCATCTCACTCATTTAAATAATTACGTAATTATTTAGGAAATTATCGTTTGTGAATACGGGCAATAGAGTCAGTTAAATGAGCAAAGTTGGGCCAAATTTCAGGCTTATTAGGAATCGGAAGCTAAGTTTTCGAAAAATTCAGCCATTACCTGCTGAAAAAAAAATGAAAAAATTGAGATTTATTATTTTAAGTGAAATTCTTCTAGCAAAATATTGTATGATTAAGAGAATGACAATTCGTGGGATATAGGGTCAAGTTGATCTAATGTCAAAAATTAAAGAAAAACACTGCTGAAGACATAGAAGGCCATGCCGTCATGAGCTATCCGTTTGTCATTTCAGAATTTTTCAAAGTCAACTAATTCCCATCAGAGTTTTCACAGCCGACTTTTGTTTTTCTTATATGGCTTAAGAAAACCGCTATTGGTTTTTCATGTCATTCGGCATTAAAAAAAAAAACTAATAGTAATAACCTTTTTTTTATTTTTTATCTAATTACGTAGGTACGTATGAAGTCATATTACTTGCCTTATGGTTTTTTAATTTTTCTATTATATTCGGTACTTATAAAAAGTTTTCTTTTTTTTTTCTAAAAATTATAAATAAAATTTGGGATTTTTTTTTAATGTCATTAGTTTTTGATTTTCATGATTTTTTGAAAGACATGAAAAACCAATGTGGAGGCCGTTAGACAAACATAAGTTGACTATAAAAACTTTGATGGTATCCAGTCATGACGGCTGATGTAGGTAAACCTATAAAAAATTATTTATTAATTTCCAATAATAAGAAAGGTATGGCAAAAATAAGAAATCTTAATCTATCAGTTTTTTCAGCATATTTCAATATTGGCTGAATGTTATCCTGAGAGATCCTGTCTCGAAGACATGGTTTGAATGATTTAGTTATTCTGGAGAGTTAGTTATTCTCTAATGAATTTAGCCTGCAACCCCCAATCGTGCTTTCATCCTGATATGGATATTACTTTCTGCATTAATGATATGCATTTGAAACATTTATTTGTTGAGGAAAAGACAAATTCAACTCTTTAATCTCCTTTATTTCTGTGGAGGAGATTTCTCTATAGACCTATAATAGAGAGATTTTTTTCATTTTGTGAAAGTTCCAAAAGCAACTTCTTCTTTATTGTTGTTCGGTGAATTTTACATCCTTTAATCCAAATAATATGACACATGACTTCGCTTTTAGATGCGTAAGCGTAATGTTATTCAAGAAGAAAAAAATAACAAATATACGAAGGGAAGTATTAAAAAATACACTAAAACGAGGAATGCTTAATGTCATTATGAATCTTACAAGGAACGAAACCAGAGCTCTCTATGGATTCAAATGACATATTTCTAGAAAACAAGTAAACTGCCAAAAAGATATCAAAGTGCTTCAAGGAGTAGTCCGCAGGTGAAAAAAAAAAAAAAAAGAAAACGTTTTATTTCCCGAACAGCATAATTTTTCTTCTTCACTTTCAGATGGTTTTGATCTCGGTTTTAATAAATATACACGCAGTTACAGTTAATTTTAATTATAATTTTATGTCATGAATCAGACAATAGGTCTGATTGAAATTAATGGTGGCAGATGAATCACGATTCACGGTGCATCTTCATGTGATGCAGCGACTAAATGAGACGGTGAAAAAGTGTATTAATAATAATTATTTAGTTCGTTGTTGCGATGCCAACAAGATGGGTACAACTCGGACTCATTTGACACAAGTATACAAGTTTGCAGGATCCTCCATTTTAAACAAAAAAGTTGTTATTATTTTTAATTATTTATTTAAATATGTCTCGTTACCGGTGAGGGTTATTAGATTAATGGTCAATTAAATTTAAGGTAAATTATAATTATTATTATACGTAATTATCACGTATTTAATTTTTTTCAAGTGTATTTATTGAGAAGAATTTCTTAACTGGACAGGAATTAATTATTGTAAGAGTCTATATAGTGTTTGGAAACCAAATTTTTAACATTAAAGAACATTCAAACAACATAAAATAGGTCTAAAAATTGGTATTAATTCGTACAGCACTAAAAATTATCCCTTCTCTTCTGCGCTCGCCTATAGGCCTGAATGTTGGTAACAAACATGGAAATACAAGCTTTGATGGTGACGGGTATTATCGAGGGTATTATTTACTTTAAAGCAACCTTCTTCGCATCAATCGCATAAATAGTGTATTTTTATGCGTTGATTCAATTTTGAATATTTTCACAGTTTAGGAAATTGGGTTGTTGAAATTTTTCATGGTCATATCATATTTTTTGTATGATTTACTTTCTTGTCTATCTTAAAAATTGTTGTTCCATTCCTTTGAAAACGTACCATAAAATCGATATAGAAAATTAGCAATTTTACCGATTTTCTTCCTAAGGTATACCTACGTGGTAAACTTATGAGTCTTACGACTAAAAATGATTTTTTTTTGCTCAAAAGTTCAAATTTTGAGCAGGCTTGAAAGGATTTTGAAAGGACTTGACCGTCAATTCTCAAATGCAATGCTAAACAAATCCCTTCCGACAGCTATCTATTACACAAATTTCAGTTCCCTTGATTGAAAACTACGACCAGTAATCGAGCGACAAAAATGGGTTTTTGCGAAATTTGTAGGAACACCCAGTACAAACAACTTTTTCCTAGTTGTCTACTCTAAAAATTCCAGTTCAATTCTTTAAAAAATCCTCTCAATAATAATTTAGCAATTGAATTTTACTACCCACGCCACTGGCTTATTAATATGAAAATTTTAATTTTTTTTACACCAGTGTACAAAATTCTCCCCAGCATGTTATTTAATTTTAAAATTTTTTTTTATCTTGCATATACGAGGCGTGCACGACGAGGCATGCTTTGGATCACATCCTGCGAAAGATTGCCACAGCCCTGCACCAGTACCTATGTCACGAAGCTCTCTAGAATTTCTGGGAGCAAATACATGTTTCCGTAAACGTCTCTCCATCTCATCCCAATCATCATGTTCGATCGGGTTTAAATCGGGACTTCGTGCAGGCCAAAAAAATCGCGTCATTTGAACCTCGTCAAGATAAGCAGTAACCATCCGAGCAGTGTGGGGCCGTGCATTATCATGAATAATATAGGTTTCGTCTTCTTCAAGAATACAACATGGTCTTCTAGAACCTCTGTCAAGCACCTATGCGCGCGCATTCACAGTTATTGGATTACCATACTGGATAAAGACTAGCTCTGTGTGATCTCCATTAAAAGATATGCCTCCCCATTGAGCCTCCATCGAATGGATGTCGCTCGGCAATACACGCTTGATCCTCGGCTTGATCATATCTTTCGCCTTGTCGTCGCCTTGTCTGTTTGAGCCCAAAAGACAAAATCGCGATTCATCTGAAAACAATACGTGACTCCAATCTTATATTGTCCTAGCCAAGTATTATCGTGCAAAATTCAGAAGTCGCCTCCAAAGTCCCAACTGTCGAACTGTCCATCACTCCATTACGTTTAAAATTCTTGCAAATGATTTCGAAGGGAAACTGCCGCGATCATTCGGTTTCTCAAAGCACTAGAAACAAGAAAGCGGTCGCTCTAGCGGTTGTAGTCCTTACGCGTCCTGAACCAGCTCTTCGAGTGAGCAGAATGGAGCACAATGGAGAGACCCTACATAAAAATTTCTCGAAGTTTCGCGCTGTCTGAGGTCATCTTCTATAGCCGTCAAAATTCGTGCCGAAAAAAACAGAATTTATGGACATTTAAATACACTTAACAATAACAGCACTGATCATTCAAACAATTTGCAATAGAGAGATAAAATCACTGATTTTCAGGACTTTTGAGTGGTTCCAGTTGATCCAAGTTGATCCTATTCAAGTTGACAAGGAGTGTGCTATTCTGAACCCTAGTTCACCAATTCTTTGCGCAAGTATCTATAAGACAATTCAATCCACCATCTGGCTTGAGTCTTGAGTGTTTAGGGAAAAGATGTGACGTACTATTATGAGCACGTCTATTCGTTGCTGCCCAAGCAGAAGAACGAAATTAACGAAATTGACGGTGATTCCCTCCCGTCATAACAGGTGAATGACGAAATGATGGATGATGGATAAGATGATCGCAAGGTGGAAATGTTTATTATCGGAATGGTGACTCCTACGTTAATGTAGACTTTAGAAGCATATAGGTACGATACTACAACCTATAGAGGTCATTCAGATGAAAATTTATAAACTTCCAAAGAACTTAATCAGAAATTAGAACTTGACACACATCTTTCTCCAGCGCTTTTTCTTATATCATTATCCTAACCTAATTCAAACCAATATGTCAAGTAACAGGGATTTATTCATTATCCACTAGGTAGGTGGCTCGGTAGGTGGTATCCTAATCCACACTATGGCAAATCAAGTCAATCAAGCTTTTACCATAATTCCCAAAATTGTCACAACCAATTATTAGTGATTCTGTCAAATAAGTCAAAGTCGAGGTTAAAGTTGTATAAACCTCTTATCCAAAGCATCTTTTTAAAATAAGGCGAGGGGTACAATGAAAGGGATACAATGAAAGACTAAATCAATTTCGGACAACCCTTTTCCAAGGTCCTCCTCTTATTTTATTCCATTTTTCTTCGAGTTGAAATAGCTACCTATTTTTCTTTATGAGATATTTTTTAAATGCAATGCACCTAATATTTTATTATTTTTTTATATAATAATTTAGGATTAGGTGTAAAACATGGGAATGTTTTACAATATCTATTGTTAAGTAATACGTATATACATACACTAGATCCAAGCTGCTCCTTAATATCTCTCGACCTAAATTCTTCGGTTAGTTCAACGTAATATTTACATTAGTGTTGGCATAATTGAATAATAATAACAGCAATTGTTTCGATTATCTCTAGTGAATATCATGTGAATCACTGTTGATGAATTACTTTAATAAATTCAATTTTTATTTTCAGTTTTATTTTGATTTTCACCGTTTGGCACTAGTTTTAGTTGTGTGGCTTGCTGATTAGCGGTACTGCAACTTTATCATCGACTTAACTATCGGAAACTTAGTCCTGATTTCCTTCATTTTCTTTAGAAAAAAATTGAGAGGATTCAAGAGTCGACATTCTGAGCTCAATAATTATTTTAATAAGACTGAGCTTTCATGCCCAGTTTCATAGAAGCGAGTACGAGACATGTTCCAAAGTTGAGGTGTATGGTATTCTCTTTCGTGCTGCACGACACAATTGTAATAAGGTTTTGAGATAGCTTTAGTTTAGGCTGCACCCTTTTAATTTTTTAGGACCAGTGTCCAGCACGTTCTGAAGTTGCAGTATTCTGAGTCATAATTTTTGCGAGAGGAGATATTTGAAGAGTTAACTAATAAAATAACCGACTCACTTGGGGTTCGCTATCTTCAGTTTAGAGCAACCACTGGCGAAGTTAGGGTTGGAGAAGGGTTGCTTCTTAAAAGGGGGAATAGTTCTCAAACCCAAATATGGGTGCTGCTCAGTTACTCAACAGCAGTTCCAAGCAAATTCGCAAGTTTCGCGGCTAGCTACCCACATGATGGCGTAGAAAATTAGCAGTAAGGTATTTACTCTTCTTGCTGTGAAAATTCAACGAGTTCTAGGCTTCAAGTCATCAAGTCTTACGCTATAAAGGTACCCTTGCAGTCTCAAAGGTGCGAATATAAGCCAGGAAAATCATCAGCACCCGTTTAATTTCACTTGTATCGTGGGGTTCAAGCCTTGGAGAGCTGTAAATCCAGAGTATCCTCATGAAAAAAGTTTGCACCCCATTTTAGTAAAAGATTGTATTATTACCGTTGATTGAAATACTCCTTCAATCAACGTTTTTACCTAAAAATATTGTTCTTCGCAATATTGTTTTATCGCTTTTTAAATTATACAGGTAGGTACGAGTATGCAAATTTGACAAATGTTAACCCATTTACAAAACTTCCTGAGCAGTCCAGCGAGCTAGTTCAGAACTCGAATTACCCTAGTCACGGACAGGAAATTCCCATACAAAGCGTCCGCGGACTTAGCTTTATGGAAATTTATTGAGCAATAGTTTGACTAATGTTTTTGCCCACACAATAAGTGTTTTGTGACATTTATTGCAACGGAACGGTACTCGCGCTACCATCGGCGTCCTTGCACATATCCTTGCATGAAAATTCTTTTCGCGAATTGGTTTTATTTTTGCAGAGCTATATGTTAGATTTGTATCAGGAGCTCTCTAGCCGCATTCTTCTAGAACCGAAAGATCCCCCAGGAACTGTTGCACTATCAATTTAAGGTGCGTCGCGAAGGTATAGCACACACCTCATTTTGGGTAAAAAAATAAAAATTTGGGCTTGATAACTAATACCCCTCCTAGAACTATAGAACTATACCAAAGAACTGAGAACTCATGTCAAAATTTGGGGTACTTGTTTTTGGGGTGGCAACTTTGCACGAATAGATGCCAATGACGTGCAACTTCGCCTTCTTATATTGAATCTAATAGGCAGATTTTTTGGTTTAACTGAATAAATTCCATTATGGTCTCCATTCCCGCATTCCATAGGAAAGAGATCAAACCGCCTTGTGTATTGTAATTTTTAATAAACCTTCCTTCTAACAAAACGAACTCATGGGTATAACAGCGCTTTATAAATGCACGATGACAAATACAGTGGCTACTTCGAAGATGACCATTCAGAGGGATGCAAACTATACTGTCCGAGGTTTCCGTTTCAAATTAAGCCAAAATATGCAGCCTATATATGCTAGGATGGCAAGGTGTCCCAGCTTCCCAGCTATGACTAGGTAAGTGAATTATCGCCACTATTACCGTACCATTTACAATAATTTATTTTGTAGAAAAATCTTATTAAACGAAAGTTATACACGAAGACGCAATAAAAGTGGTGGTATAAATAAAAGAAAAATAAAACAATAAGCACAGCAGATAATTATGCTTCTTTTAACGCATTGTACCGAATTTTACAAAAAATCTGTGGTGGTATCAAAGTTATTCAATACTTCCATAATAAAAAATATTGCAAAAACCGGAACACCCATTAGAGGTAATTGAATACCTATTTTAGACGATTAGTTTTCCGTCACAGGTCACATCGATTTGTTCGCACTTATATCCTATAAAATTCTATTTAAAAAAAAGAGGGGGTGGTGTAGAATATCTCCATCACACACAATAATTGTAATATGTCCAGCTTGCAGTTAATATACTGAACGTATCCGCACTAAATCTGTTTCGTTGTTCTAAAATGATGTAGATATACATATCTAGGTCAGTGCATTTGGGAAATTTTTATAGCGGTGACCCAAAAATTTCAGATGTATTTTTTTCTTTTTTCCCTGATTCGGAAGAGTCTTCAAAGGAGACCGTAACTTTGAATTTTCGCATTATTCAAATTACCCCGTCCGCCACCATCTTGGATTCTTTTTCTTTCAACCGCGCTCACGTTCTAATTAAGTATCCCACAGAAATCGTTCCGGGGTCTTTGGACTCGTTAGGATTTACCATTCGGTAATTGTTTATATCCGCGGCTCCTAAGTTTCATCAATTCTTTCGGGACCGAGGAGCGAAATAGGGGTGCTGGGTGGGTAAGAAGCTAAAAACAGCCATTGCAAACTAATATTAAGGTCACAACTAAGGCCTCTTTGGCACTACGTTCGAATTTCTATTTTTTTTCACTTTCAGGGCAAGGAAAATCTTCGAGATTAACAGTAGCACGGTTTTTATTTTGAATTTTGCATTTATTTTGCATTTATATTCCAAAAATCATTGCATCAATCCCTGTGGACTGGACACGATATGTGAAAGCGGATATCGCGCCAGTCCGGTACTGTAAGCTTCCAAGCGCTTGGCATTGTGTCGTGAAGTGGGTTCATCCGTATTCGCGGTATCTAATCGACGCCTCTTGTCAGGACCGCACTCTCCCCGCACTCTCAAAACCGACTTTTTAGGTCGTTTTTCTTTCTTTCCCTTTCATTTGCAAAGCAAATAAATACCTTCCGGGTGTTACTATAGGTATGTCCTCCACCCCTATATAGGTGCCATAGTGAAACTTTAGGAGCCGCGGATGTAAATAACGACCAAAGATTTTTCCCAAAAGTTCTTTGCGCCCGGTCGTTTCTTCGCGCGTAGCTCTTTTCCAGTGCCTCTGACACTCATCTACATATAGTTTACTATTTAAATCAACTCCTCAGTGAACTCCTAAATGTACTGGACTAATTTTGGATTCGCTACTTTTTTCAACTTTCAGCGCGTCTTCAAACGGCCCTTTTCCCTTTTGAACACGAGCTGAAGTTGAAAACTTCCACACAAAAGTAGAGTTCACATCTTTCACACACTGAGAGAAGTAATAGTTTAATCCTAACTAGCCCATGTTATGATTAACTAGGCGCTAGTTTCGATTCTGCCTAACTAATATTAGTTTGCAATAAACGTGATTTTAGTTTGAGCAGATGTGTTTACCACAAGTCCACAAGAGTAATATATAAAATTTACCATAAAGTTTTCGTTTATATTATCATGAACTTCTCGTGTTTTTCATAAACATGTTGATTTTTGTATGTATACCATGTAAGCTTTTCATAAATAAACACATGTTGTATGGGAATCAATGCATTTTAGTCAGTAACTTTTTTTCATTTCTGATAAATGATGATTGTTTATGATCAGATAATATTGCAAAATCAGAATGTTGATTGTAAATAATATTGCTTTGCTATAAGTGCATTATTGCTTTATCATAAACTAAATATCTCAGTGGACATATGACAAAAGTTAGCCATTATTTTTTGGAAGTTTAAGCTAAGTTAAGTTTATTAATGATCAGCACCTGCATTATAATCAATAATTATCATTAGTTGTTCAGGAAAAAATTATTAGTTTATTGTTAAAATGCATGGTTTATTAATACCACCTGTTTTTTTTTCGATGAAGGGGATCGGGATAAATTAAAAAATCAAAATAAGCATATTTTAATTTATTCAAAATTATTTAACCTTTTAACCCAACTTTTATACAATAGTTATTTTATAACTTTTTATTTATGTGAAAAAAAATTTTTTACATAAATTAACATAAATCAAAATGAAAATTGATCCGAATACAAAAAAAAATAAATAACAGTATTTTATATACTTAATAAGAAAATTACAAAACATAGGTACTACTTGGTACATAGGTACTAATTATTTTTTTATTTATTTTGAGAATACCATTTAAAAGCGAGATATCTGAAACTGGAATGAAATATTATGGTAATTCAATTCACATTTAAAAATTAATTTAAATTACCGAATTGAATGGTTCTTCTGCAAAATCAAATAGGTAACATTATTTTTCTAACAAAAAAAAAATATATCTAAAATATAATGAATTATTTTTAATTTATTTTTCTTCCACATAAGCACTTAATAATTCAGCATTATCATTATTTTCAAATGCAGCATTACTTACGGATAATTTCCATTTAAAAAATGTGTAGTTACCTATTATGTCAACTAAATGTGCCTGGCATGTGAAGTCCAGCAAGCCCTTTAATTGATACACTGATAAAATTGCTTTGCCTATACAGGTTGACTGTAGTAATGGTGGTGCCTGGTTCTTGAGTTGTCAAGTATTCAATACTGGTATTATCTGAACCCACTTGCACTTTCTATCGGTGTAATTCCAATTATTCTGTAAATTAATTCATTTGTAATTTTTATATAAATTGCTGTAAAAGATTGCGTGCATGTTGCGGCTATGGTCTATACACAGGTATACTATTTTTAGTAGATATACTTTTTTTCAAAATCGGAAACAACTTTTTTTATATTACCGTATGTTGTGTTTGCCTTCGCAACATAGGGATTTTGAATTTATTGCTATTTACCAAATATTATTCACGTGTTTTACAACAATCACAAGAATGAAAGGTGTCTTAATTCTGACTTCGAGTTACACTTATTCTTTTTTATTTGCTAATATTTTGATTGCTGTACGTATTTATTATAACAAATAAGTGTTCATAAATTAAAAAAAAACTTTATAAGCTAATATAACATCAAAAACTTTATAATAATTAGATTAACATAGATTTTTTGGATAAAAATATACCGTGAGCTTAGATCAAGCTCATTATCTACAATAGAGTGTGAACTGCGTACCTTCCTCTGGTGGAATGTATTAATGCAACGAGTGTAATACTTACTTACCTGCAAAAACGGAACACATATGTATCCAAAACCCCATTCTTGCAGCAGGTCTTCCATTATTATTTCGTTATTTTCAATAATGCGATCAATTATTAAATATTTTTCTTTACTTTAACTTTCATATACGCGTGGCGTCACTTCGCGGTGCTTGTTGCTTGTACCATGATGAAATGACGCTGTGCGTGCATCCGCGGCGTTATTGCGCATACAACCGCGGGGAAACCCGCGGTTAGTTATTCCCCAACAAATGTGTTTAACAGCAAACTAATATTAATTTTTCAAAAACATATTCTTTAAACACAAGAGATGTCCAGTTATTGGCAATATTCACGCTTGCTGTTCGGTAAATTATAAAAGTTTAGATTTAAATCATGATTTTCTTCACAAGTTTGCTCTAAATAGATATTTGATAATGATAAAATTCTGTAAGATTCTCTATAAATAATGTTAGTTATAGTGTAAATAATCTCATATTTTGCGTAGACACAAAGCAAAACTTACTGATGAAGTTATATAGTTTGACTGTAAATAATTTAGTTTGTGATGATCAAATTCTTAGTTTGGGATTTTTATTATTTACTGGCAAACTAATCAACTCAAACGAATTTCACGTTTTTTGCAAACTCACTAATAGTTTTAGTGGAAATAAACTCGTTTACTACAAAGGACCCTTATTACAGTTAAACTTCGCATTTCATAAGTAGCGAAGAGATAATGATAAATGCATCACTTCTCTCAGTGCACCTACAGTAGGTATACCTACGTAGACAGGATTTTTTAAACTTACCATCTGATGCTCCTTTTTTTGAGAGACTTCGCTATGTGGTCTATCGTAGTTTTTTTATGATAAAAAAACGTCGGGCTGCTATTCGAATCCTCCATTACATTCAGCTTCGATTCCTCCGAGCAGTCCATTTTGAAGTCTTCATCGTCACGTTCATATATGGTGTGAATCCCATGAGTTTTAACATTTATATTTTCCGCCAATACGTCTTCGGAGGTAGATATATTGACGACAGAGTCATCCTGCGGCGAATCAGCGAATACAATGTCAAAATCGTTGACCTTTGGTTCGGTACTAGGCTTATTTATGTTTATGCCACTATTGGAAATTGTTATATCACTATTAATAAACTCGGTATTGTCACTTTCGATCACTATTGGTGTTGCATTATCATCGCATTCAGTGCTACTGTCTATAGCTAAGGACTTTACGTCTGATTCCATTATTTTCTAGGAGTTCTACTCAAAGTCGAAGGTTTTTAATAAAATAAAGAATAATCGCACTATCTCTGGATTTACCTTGAATAGGTACGAAGCACGGTTTCACAACGCGACACTGCTATTAAATAATATGTACTTAATGTATTTGGTATCAATCTAGGTTAGAGAAATATTAGTATTTATTTTGATAACATAGATAGAGCACGGATAGAGTAGGGTTTCGTTTATATAGGAGTACGTCTTATTTTATTCTGAATCCGTTTTGACCCAAATGTATTGATTATACTATACATACATACAGTGAACTTGATTCCGGGTGCTGGTGACATCTATGAGTTTCGCTCGGAACATCCTGGTGATAGCTTTATGCAAATCACGCCTGATATTACCACTATCACCACTAGATAGCGACACTTGTACTGCCTCATTTGTGACACATTATGCATCTCTATTATTGGTTTATATTTTTGGTCATTCCACATTCCCTTTTCCTTTTCTCATTCATAGTCATAGCACAGAAGCATAGTACAGTACAGTTCCATTCCTTCCATCGTCCATCCATTTGGTATTGGAATTGGGACTGTTAGCATCCACGATTAATTTTTGGTAAAAAAAGTCGTTGAGAGGTGATTCTACCTAAGTACTTTTCTTCAAAATTCTTAGCAAATACTTACCTACAAGGTGATTTAGTTTCATCATTTCATTAGGTACTTTGTATTTTTGTGACTAAAGTACACCTATACCTATTCCAGTGGCGTCACTATAACTATTATTGGCGTAAGGCAGATGTGGTAATTTTCCCAGGGTCAGGTAGTCTTCAGTCACTTATAGGCATTTCACATCAAAACAATCCCATAATCTTTAAAGTATAGATTATATTTTTTGCAAAAAATAGCGTATACACCTCTCGACTAAAGTGACATTAATCCCTTAGGTGGATTGCTTCCCAATCAAACACCACCCGCGGGATTAAATGGGTCATTTTATTCTTTTGGTGTACCTATACAGTATAATATACTATTGCATCCTATACTCGTACTTATAGGTACCTACATACTGTTACTGTTATGGTATTCCTTTCCCCCCTTATCATGTTTATTATTATTAATTCTATTTAAAAAATTTATACCATAAACAAATAAAATTTTAATCATTCTTTGAGGGCACTCTCTTTCCCAGTTGGGTTCAGTTTCAAAAAAATTTTGATTTCATTTCATTTGAATTCAAATTTGAAAATTTTTTTTAACAAATATCTAATTTATTACTTTACAGAATATTATTTATTACAGAAAATTACAAAAAAAAACCTACCTCGAGCTCTCTGATTCTAAATTTTGTTAAAACTACACTTAATAATTTAAAATCAATTATACATCAAAATCTTACAATATCCCTCACGCACTATGCGTCTCGCTGCTTCTCCTTTTCCTGATCTACCAACTCTCTCTGTCACTCTCTTCGTCTCTCGCTGCTTCTCTTCTTCTTTCCGCTTCTCCTTCCTTTCTTAAATATAATCTTTAATTTACTATCTTCCCGACATCTTCCAGGTTTCTTCCACTTCTTTTCAAGTTGATCCTCTCTATAATTTTTCCCCTTCCGACTTCTTCACGTTCTCTTCGCTATCTATTTGTTCTTCTCTTTTGTGCTTCCAAAATAACTACCTTCACCCTTTTTACCTTTTCTGACACACGCTCTTCTCAATTTCAATATAATTAATTAATTCTCCTCGTTAGCTATCTCTTTGTTCTTCTCCTTTTTCCTTCCAAATAATTATTTTTACTTTTCTTACTTTTTTCCTTGACAGAGTCCGCTTCCAAATTTTCTAATTAATTCCTCGTTGCTATCAACATTTTTCTCCATTCACTTTTTTCTTTTTCCCTACTGATTTTTTTAAGCAATCCAAAATTTATTTTTGACATTTTTAATAATTGAATACTAATAATTTTTATTTGTTAAAATCTTCAAATCAAATCCAAACTTTAATCATTAGCTGAACCCAATTTTTCATAACAATACTTACACATATTAAGTTCCTTGGCCAGTAATGACGACATACGTTTATTTTTTTAAACGAGACACGATGTAATATTTTTGTATTTTCATATTTCCTGAGAAAATCCAGTAGGTACCTAAGAAACATTTTTACAGTAGAAGTTTAAATGAAGTACCTACCTAGTTATACAGAGTGTTCCGTAAGTAATAGTCCGGGGTGAAATGGGAGATATTGGTTTAAAAATATTACGATCTAACACTATTTGCTCTAACAAAATTTTGATAATAAAAAAAGATACAGGATGGCAAAGTTGAGATTTAAAAATTTGTTTTTAAAATATCTTGAAAAATTGTAAAGTTACGAACGTGAAAACTTGGGGATAGATGTTTTACGGTATACAGGGTGTTGATTTTCAAAGCGGGCCATAGGGGATTAGCATTGCGAAAGTGGTTTTTGAGGATTCCTGCTCGCCGTTTAAACTGACAGAAATGGTTTTGGTATCAAAATGAAGCTAAAATTATTGCGCATAACGCTTGATATCAGAAATTAATTTAATTCCACGGTGTTTTCTAAAATTCTTCAGTAAAAATTCAAGTAATTGTCAATGTTTAATCACAAAATAGCATGCCTTGCCTAAACAATAATGACGTTTCTACGTTTCGACAATCCAATAATAAAACTTTATAAGTCAGTAGGTAATAATAAAGTCTGGTTCTATTTAAAAATGGGCTATACAAACTAAGAAAGAGTCTTTATGGTGAAAACCTACTACAGTGTAGCCAGTTACAGGAGGGTTAAATAGAACCAGACTTTATTATTACCTACTGACTTATAAAGTTTTATTCTTGGTTTTATTATTGGATTGTCGAAACGTAGAAACGTCATTATTGTTTAGGCAAGGCATGCTATTTTGTGATTAAACATTAACAATTATTTGAATTTTTATTGAAGAATTTTAGAAAACAACGTGAAATTAAATTAATTTCTGATGTCAAGCGTTATGAGCAATAACTTTAGCTTCATTTTGATACCAAAACCATTTCTGTCAGTTTAAACGGCGAGCAGGAATCCTCAAAAACCACTTTCGCAATGCTAATCCCCTATGGCCCGCTTTGAAAATCAACATCCTGTATATGAGAAATCATAATTTGATATCCCTGTCGATGTATTTTATAGAGGGCGCCACTTAGGTCATGTTGACGACGTAAATTAACACATAACTTTTTTATATCCTTCAGGCTATCGCGCATATTATTGTGAAATATTAAAACTACCTACATCATTGTTGAGAAAAAAAGGTACACCGATTGTCAGTCTCAAAAGTTAGTGGTTTTTAAGATAATCACGTTTTAATAATCTACTGCATTATTTCTATACGGGGTGGCGCAGCGAAAAGGTACCAGGTGTAAATAACTTGAAAACTGAAGATGTACGCGAAAAACGCCGAAACATGTCGATTTTGTTATCGAGGGTAGCTACCCCTTTGCTTATCATCATAGGGAACAGCTATTGAGTGATACATCATTTGAAAGCTACTTGAATTCTCTTTACAACGATATACATTTTGGGTTTCGCTTACATATAGGCTGGTCGAAATAGTCGAAAGCAAAAAATTTCAATTTGCCGTATCTACCTATACCTTATTTAATAACTAGGAGGAGTAAATTTAAATAAACCGCCAAAAAAAGATGCTTCTCATTGGTCAATTCATAGGCAAAATTACACCCAGCAAAACTTGTACAGGAAATTGAATCTATGCAACGCTCAACACTACATATACGCTTGTTTTTTATTGTTGTGTCATTATTGTTTACAATGTCAGCGTCGAATGTGACACATCAGTTTTATAATCAGTTATTTCCAAAACCCTATAAGTTGTTCTAAATAAGTTCTTTAAAAGTTATTTCAAAACCAAATGAGTTCTTTTTGAAGCCCATTCAGTTCTTTTTAGAGAACAGACATCCTTTTCAGAATTTTGAAATTATTTTTGGCTTTCCATTTTCATCCTGCAAACGGTTTCAAGTGCCATTATGGATAATCCTACATCAAGTACAAGTGAGAGGATGTCTCCTCCAAAGAAACGGGAAGAAAAGAGTGTCACCTACAAGATTTTGGAAAAACTACTCTATATGCGTACTTCACCAATAATTGAAGAACATATTCCAATCGAACAAGGTGCGGATTTAGACCAAACAGGGACTGCTGTATGTGATAAAGTTAGTTTCAACAACACACTTTGAATCTGGTCCTACAAAAACTGAAAAATGCTGTTTATAATACCGTTTGAAAAAATTGACTTATCCACAAATTATATATTATTAATAAATGTAAAATAAAAACTTTATCTACGATGTTATGTGTCATATAATACATACATAAAATATATTATTTATATGTTACATTAAATTTGTCACATAAGTATTGCCTAAAATAAAGTACTTTCAATCAATTTAATATGAATGTTAATAATTATTATCCTCAATATTCTTCGAAATATCTATAAATTATTCAATTTCATTCTATTTATATTCAGAAAATCATTCAGCACTATAATACTGATATATTATGCAAATCACAATGATTTGTGATACTGCTGTAGAGTCTCTCCTGAAAAGTAGACTTCCTACACCGAAAACAAGTCCTATCTTCCTTATTAATAATTATTGTTTCAATTCAAATTTGCCGCCAAAAAAAATCTGGTGATTTAATCTGGTGACTTTTAGTGGTATAAATGATACTTTGCAGTTTACTCCTCCTAGTTATTAAATGAGATATAGAATGACAAACCATTTCCAGGCAACGGTCATACTACGTTGAATACACCAGTTCTCGTCCGATCACTGAAGTTAAGCAACGTCGGGCGTGGTCAGTACTTGGATGGGTGACCGCCTGGGAACACCACGTGCTGTTGCCTCCACTTTTTTTGCTTCACTGATTATGAAAACCATTACCCAGTACAAATATTTCTCAATTTTTATGAAAGATAATATTGCGAGTTTATTATTATTAAACAATTATTAGGGCAATACTTTTTTTACCATACTTTTTTGGGCCATAGAAAAAAAATCGATTTAAATTAACACATGACTTTTTTATCCTTCAGGCTATCGCGCATTTTATTGTGAAATATTAAAACTACTTACATCATTGTTGAGAAAAAAAGGTATACCGATTGTCAGTCTCAAAAGTTAGGGGTTTTTAAGATAATCACGTTTTAATAATCTACTGCATTATTTCTATACGGAGTGGCGCAGCGAAAAGGTACCAGGCCTAAATAACTTGAAAACTGAAGATGTACGCGAAAAACGCCGAAACAGGTCGATTTTGTTATCGAGGGGGACATATTTTCGTGACAAATTTTAGTTCACCCCCTTGGCAGGGGTAGCTACCCCTTTGCTTATCATCATAGGGAGCAAATATCGAGTGTGACATCATTTGAAAGCTAGGTACTTGAATTTTCTTTACAACGATATTCAACATTTTGAGTTTCGCTTACATACAGGGTGGCCCAACCAAAACGTAACTCGCCTTAATAACTTGGAAACTGAAGATGTACGCGAAAAACGCCGAGACAGATCGATTTTGTTATCAAAATAGGCATATTTTCGTGACAAATATAAATAATATAATTTAACCACCCAAATTCACCCCCTTGGCAGGGGGTAGCTACCCCTTTGCTTATCATCATAGGGAACAGCTATCGAGTGATACATCATTTGAAAGCTACTTGAATTCTCTTTACAACGATATACCACAGAATAGACTTAATTAATTTAAAATAAGTTAAATAAACTAATAACTTAATTAGTCTATTCTGTGGATATACATTTTGGGTTTCGCTTACATATAGGCTGGTCGAAATAGTCGAAAGCAAAAAATTTAAATTTGCCGTATCCACCTAGAATGACAAACTATTCCCAGGCAACGGTCATACTACGTTGAATACACCAGTTCTCGTCCGATCACTGAAGTTAAGCAACGTCGGGCGTGGTCAGTACTTGGATGGGTGACCGCCTGGGAACACCACGTGCTGTTGCCTCCACTTTTTTTGCTTCACTGATTATGAAAACCATTCCCAGGACATATATTTCTCAATTTTTATGAAAGATAATATTGCAAGTTTATATTATTATTAAACAATTATTAGGGCAATACTTTTTACCATACTTTTTTGGGCCATAGAAAAAAAATCGATTTAAAATTTTTTTTTGAAGGGTGGACAAACTAAAGTTTTGTTGGACAAACGTGGACAAACCACGGACAAACGAATGCGGTTTGTCATGGTTTGTCTGTTTTGACTGATGATGTCAATTTTTAAACTTATTCGTCATAACTTTTTTTTAAGGGTGAACAATGAACAAACGAGAATTTTGGTTGGACAATCGTGGACAAACGAATGCAGTCTAAATTTTACAAAAAATCGCACTTATTATTAGAGGTACAAAGTTCACTAAGCTTATTGCTGCTGCACATTTTAGTTTAGTTTAGCCTGCATTACCGTAGTATAGGAGGACATTTTCAACAATTGTTATGAATTTTGTTGTTTTTTTTATGTCATTTGCCTTGTTTTTTTAATAACACCTAATATTATTAATTTATTTTCTTCAAGTTTTTCGTCATATAAGTTCTTGTTAGAACTTTTGTTGACGAAGAGTATCTTATTTTTATGTAGAAAACATTGGCGGTTTAAAGTTTGTTTTGCAAATTCCAATATGTACCTACATAATAAGTCGTCAAGAGCTATTAATCGAATTTTTATGTTTTCAATCCTTACTTCGTAGAATCTCTGTAACATTTTTTAATGTCATGACTTGGTTTTAAGCAAAAATATAAATTCGAGATCAAAATGCCACTCGTACAAAAAGTACATAAGTATTGTTTAATTAAAAATTTTCTGCTCGTTTAAAATAACCATAACAAAATTTTGAAAAGTCTAATATACAGGGTGTTGTTTTAGTGTTTTACGGACAGCAACACTTATTAATTTTCTGTAAGTTTGTGCAGTGAAATGGAAACTTTTAAACCAATTTTCAAAAAAATATACCTACAGTGGGTCGTTAATTAATTATGGCCTTCCAAAAAAAAATGGCTATATCCATAAAACACCCTGTATCTATGTTTTTTTACTAATGACATGAGACCAGTTGACCATGTGTTTTATAGAGCCACCTCGATGTCCTCTATCCACAGTTACCGTTTGTCCTTTTACAAATGAAACACCCTGTACGTATTATATGTATTATATTAGTATTCATTTATGCTTTTGCTTTTCTTATCTCATTTCAATGGTATAAGTATTTTTTTATTTCATATTATCAAAGAAACAGACTATACCTGTTAGTTTAAACCTGAAACATTACAGGTCATAGTGGAACAAAATCCATTGCTTTCATCAGGCCGAGATTCTAGATCGCACCCTCTTTATATCTTTCAGAAGATTCATTCTTTATTTAGTCCCTCGTTTCGTAATGATTCAATTGAAACTGCTATCTAAACGCCGCTATTGTAGAGATCAAAGTCCTGTAATGTGATTCCCCTTCTGCGCATACAAATGTATTGGATCTTCCTCCAGGCACATCTACCTTAATTTCGATGTTTTAATAACTGACGTTTAATTTTAGTATGCAGGCATTTTTATGATTGATTGTATTCAGACTGATTAAATAAAAGGGGGAGTTTAAATATGTATAAACGTTCATTAGTCGGTTCAGTTGAGAGCTGCTATAGATGCTTATTTCCCTGTTGTACTGTTCACATATCGACAAAACAGGTCCATGTATTTATAAAATATTGCAGGAACTCCGCAGTTACCCTAAGGAAAATATCCGCTGTAATAAAATTTTTATAAGACCTAAACCTGCTCTTCTTCCAGTAGATAGAGATGATCTTTCGAGCTTGACATCACAGCTTCTTAAATTTATGGACGATTCCAGTATTTTTGACCTATGTTTTAGGGGTTTCGACCCAAGGATGTAGCAGACCAAACCAGGTTCGGATCATACTTGAACAGTTTCGCTTCGATAACAGCACCAGCATGTACATGCCATCTCCTTAAATTTGACCACTTCGTCAGAAACAACGCCCTTTGCATTAAGTATACCTACTAGTTCTTACTATCTAAGCTCCTTTACAACGTGATATTAAACTTGGAAGTAGAGCTTTTCCTTGTTGGTTATGTCATCATAAAGTTTCCATTCTGTCACTCACTGCTACACATCTTTTTCTCGCTAGATTAGATTTAGACTTAGATTCATCGTGAGTGGGCCATTGTGACACTCCCCACTGCGACCAAAGATCTATTATTGTGGCTCACATCTAGTCGTGCTACATTAACCTCACCAGGTCAGCCTCTTTGAAGAAGCTGACTAGGTATCTTGGCTTCTGGTAATGTATCCATGTCCTTGATATGATAAAGTTACTCTCGAAGGTTTGTATTCTGGTTCTTCCCAACTTCCCAAAGCGGGACTCCGCATATAATGTGTTTTACTGTTTCGACATCCTCCAAGCACAGGCGGCATTCAGCGCTGATCGCCAAACCCTTAAGGCTTTCAGTTCTTTCCTATTACGCTCCAATAGTTCCTTGGTCCTTTTTTCGACGTGCGCTATAGTCTTCGAATGGTCCAATCTTGGTACGTTTTTCCAGTGCTGGTGGACTTCCCTCTCAACCCAGTTGCGTATTGTTATTTTGACAATATTTAGTGATTTGCCAAATGCTGTTCATGCATGATGGTTCATGATGGTCTTAGACATTATGTCCGAATACATTCCCAGTAGACTGTGACTTTCCATTATATACCATCTAGTAATCTAGTTTACCTCAAGTTATATGCCGTTTGTAGCATTCTATGTTAGTCCATTTGGCCTCTTTCTCTCCAAATAAATATGGAAAGCCTAATAGGATTTCTTTTACACGTCCAAAAGGAACGTTTGCCTCTGTGTATAACTTTTTTCCAAATGGGAGTTACAAGTAAGTTTCCTATCCAGGATGACTCCTAGGTACTTAGCTTCCTAGGCAAATGGAATTGTTTCTCTCAGAAGACTTGAGACGGTAAACCGTCCAACCTTCTCTTTCTGGAAAATAGTACTATGATAATTTTGCGAGGATTTACCGACATGTGTTTCTTCTCGCACCACTGATAAGTCACCTTGAGTACTACAAATTGACGCTTCAGATCTTCCTTTGATCAGAATGACCAAGTCATCACCATATGCCTGTACGTCGACACTACAGAAGTGAGAACGGCTAGAAGATCATCGACGAGAAGGGACCAGAGCAAAGAGGAAGATAACTCCTCCCTGAGGATATCCCCTCGCGAGCCCACCTATATCGAAGAAGGCAGACACCCCAGTTTATTTTTTGTCAAGAGACCTGGTGATCTTGTTCAAAAGATCATTGAAAGCAAGGTCGATTGACTTTGCAGTATGGGGGCCCCGCATTCAGTGGGTAACTATTTAACTCACTCCCCTTGATATTTTCTCGTAACTTCGAACATAATCTTTAGCCAGCATAATCTTAAAAATACATATTTGGAAGTTATAATGCTGAAGTTTTTCCAACCGATTTGCTACTTGATTTTCTGGTCACTTCATCTGAAGAGCTACTTGAAAGACGTTAAAGACACATGGTTAAAGAACTAGATTAAGCAACTCCTCTTGGCGAAGTGGTCACCGGCTTTTATTATGACCAACAATTTTTCCTCGTTTTTGTCCAGGGTCTCATTCATCAAATTCTTGGTTGCTAGCATCTGTTGTCCAATGAGGATTGCATCTCTTTATTGGGTTCTCTTGATGGATAACAGGACTCAGAGCATTAAGACTGAATACTGGATTGATAAATAATAAGTAGGATGCAAACGAACATTCCTTAATTTACTGATAGTGCTGCACTGATCAAGAGAATCCACATGTCACTAAACGAACATCATAACATATTTACAACAACAAAGCCTATGGGAAAGAACAACTAAAAATGATTAGATTTATTGTTAAATTTCTGCAGCCTGCAAGGTTAACAGGCGAACATTATTTAAATTTTCTATAATTACTGAACGAAGTACCTATCTCAGAAAATACGTAGATGTATGTCATATATACTCGATGGTTCTTGGTGCGTGCCTACGTATTTCATGTAATAAGTTAGGCAATACCTATTATGTCCATGTCCAATTACTGAGACGACGCATTATACGTGGTGGGCCAACAAAATTTACGGACCAGTCACCAAATTTAAAACCCTCTAAGCAAGTAATTACAACCTCGTAAATAATGTATTTATTACATGTATACAGGGTGCACCATGTATCCTTATCTATATTGCTGAACGCTAAGAGATACAGGGTCGGTTAAATTAGAGAAAAGATGCGCAGTTTTGTGGCCATCTCGAATTCGTCAAAACATGCAAGATATCTGTGACCGTTCCTGAAATATCCTGAAAAAACTGAAAAATCGAGATTTCTTATTTTCTTCATATCTTTTTTATTATTGGAAATTAATAAGTTATTTGTTACGATCCAGACCTAATTATTCCCCCCAGGCAACGATTAAAACCCCCTGCATTTTGGGGGCTCGTCCGGGAGGAAAATGAAAATTGGGATTGAAATCGATACCTATTCATTATATGAATAAATAATGTTTGCGGAGTTGTGAAGAAACTTGAAGTATTTGACGTGAGGAATCATTATTAGGGCCAGAGGACGACAGACGACGGTTGCATCTACCAGAAGACGAGATTTATCTACCAGACGACGAGATCGCGGGGTGTTGGGCTGAAGAAAGCGGCAGCAGCATCAGCGGCATTAGCATCGATCATGGTGTTTAGCGAAAACGAAGGCTCTACAAGTCCTTAGCTGACTGCCTACATTAACATGGACCGAAAGCAGACAGTTAAAACGAACCGAGAGCAGATGGTTAAGACGGGCGGAGGCGGTTATACTCTGGACTAGATGTCCAGGTAGGTACCTATTCCAACGACTGTGGATAGAAGAGGAATTATACTTTGCTGACTAATCAATCACATATGCATGAAGTTTCTGATTTGATTGCTTTATGGAAAAGACCTTTCCTGTGATTTTTGCAAGCGCGTATAAAAATATCTAAAAATACGAGAAATTGGTAGCCGAGTCAATCTCGAACCAGCAATGGCTATTACATACACCTACGGAATCAAAGATGATTCAGCGATCAATTGTTGGACAACCACTGCGAATCCGTCGGTATCAATGTAATATGGCCGAATCTAGGGTATACTATCTGTCAGTCAACTTGGTGAGGTGCAGATTCAATTATTGGAATTTATCCTGAATGGGGTAGACGGCCACACGAAGGCAAAGAAAGGCGTTCCTTGACTTAAAAACGTGTATCTGTGACTCACTATTACTGTGGAATCTGATGGACGGGTATCCCTCTATTAGAAAATAGGAATAGAGACCCAGATGTCAATTTAATTTAATCCATGTTGGCGAACGAATTTATTAATTAAAATTATTTGTTACGATCCGGACCTCATTATTCCCCCTAGACAACGATTTAAGCCCCCTACACATCAAGTACTGTGTCAAGATTCGAGGGGCGTTTGGAAAAGGATCAGGAGCTTTCAAGAGATGTGCACTTTCAAAAGCGGCAAAAAACGTCTTTGGCACCAGCAGAGTGTCCTAACAAGAACTATATTGATGCGTGATGTGGGTACCTTCGCCACACCAGGCGAAGCACAGTAGAGGGGATACAATAGATCTTTTAGGTCGCAGTAACTAGATCATCCTCAATATACAAATACAAGTGGGTACCTATGAAACTCGAGCAAGAGCACATAATATTCCATAACAATACAATACCAAATTAAGTTAAGCTAAGTCTTCGAAGTGATCGAAGCGACTTTATGTGCTCTTGCTCGAGAGATTAAGTATGACAATAATTTAGAAAATCTACCATAAAGACTTTTTAATTGAGATTAGATCGAAAACATAATATGGAAAAATTCACGGCTTTCTCAAACAGAAAAACTTGATGAGAATTTTGGTGGTATACAAGTCTAGATAACTCTCTAAGAAATACTTTCCTCTAAAGTTCGTCAATGGTGAGCGAGGCCAAAACCTCCCCCCCCCCCCCCACTTTACCAAAGCCAAACCTCAAGACAATTCTTTAAAATCGTTCATGTTCCCAGTAGGCATTTTACAAGAGGTATTTTCAGGAGAACCATTAGACAAACACGATCCGATTTACCAAACGGAGGAAAGCATGACAAGAAAAATCACGAATTAAGCTGGCATCATTCGTTATAATTAAATCCAACAATGAAGGATCGTGACCAATTTGAAAACGAGTTGAGGACAGTAGAAAACTTAATTAGGTATTCTGGTGCTGAAAGTCGCCAACTATCGCTATAATTCGTCCAAAATGTTTACAAAAAGATAATTTAAACGAAAGATATATTGCTAATATATTAAGGCTTATGTCTGTGACACACTATATTATATGTGTAAAACATGTATGTATTGTAAAGTACTAACTAGGCAGTACGCGACGAGGAACGAGGCGATTAAAAGCAAAAGTCGGGGCTGGCGGAACTAAGGATGTCACGATGCATTGACGCAGTCAAAGGACGCTGGAGTTTCGTCTTTATGAACTCGCTGCGGAGAGGCCGAGTCACGTATCACGCCCTGTATGGACCTTGAGTGGGATAAGATACAATCAGACTTTTTATTTGTGGTATGTCTCGTTGTCAAGGCCACGCTGGAACGGCATTAATATTACAGTTTCAATGCAATGCAGCAGTCAATACACGAATGCTGTTTGCTTTATTATGCTGTTTTATTCTCCTGAGTACCTAAAACATACAGGCATTATTTACTCGGGTGAAGTTAGCAACGAAAAGTTAACGACGGGAGTGGCTAGACATCCGGCTCGGGTACGATGATAATTTAATTACATAGTCATTTCTTAAATGACAATGAAATGACACTTCAAGAAGTCATGTGAGAATATTTGCACGTAAAAATAAAAAATCCTATCAATTTATAGGTAATGGGCAGTTTTTTTAGTCCAAGATCACTTTTGCAGCTGGAAATCTGAACTTCCAAAAAAACGTGGCGGCCATTCTATATAGGCCCGGACAAGACGAGTTTTCAAAGCATCAAAGGCCGTTTTTATTGCCGAAAATAGCAAACTACAAACCTGAATATTCGGATTTGGAATTTCAACAAATTATCGCCGCCGTTCTGAGCAATACAATTTCCATTGCAATACAATATCCACAATTAATTTGAGTTGTTTTCACTTAAATAAAAACGCATGAACATAACTCAGGCTGGTGTGATGTAGGACCAAGCGATGTAAAATCACATTTTGAACATTATTTCCCCTATAAATATGACACTCAAAATTATTATTATTGTGGGTATAATATAGGATATAGGATTGTAGGATAATATATAGGATTATAGCATTGTGAATTATATGTAATTTTATATTTTATAATTTCAAATTTTATAACATCATAAACATCGATTTCATAATAAACTTCCTTATTACTCCTTCAAACTTATACCATAACTTTAGGGTAACATTATTAGACAGGAATTATTGATTTTATTGAAAATTACTTAATACTAAGTACTTATTGTATTTTACTACCTACATGCACTTTTATCACGCAAACACATCTAAACCTCGAAAGAAATAAATCCATAATTGATTTCAAATTATAAGCAGGTAGTTAGGTTTAGTTACCTACTTGGAATTCGGAGGGCTAAGTACATAAATAAATATGTAACTACACATTCAAACATGAAGATATTTACTTTGCAATCAAAGGACGTGTTTCGTAGCTCTATATGTGCAGGTATGTCAACTGGATGGAATATGGTAGTTCCAGTCCAGTAACTTGACAACTTTACACAAGAGTTTGCTGCTGTTATTTAAATATACCTACATATTAGACAGTTTGGTTTAGTTAAAGTAGGAACACTTACTAATATAATTTTTTTTCTCATTAAAAATAACAGTTTTCCTAAAATTCTTCAACTAGTCATCCATAATTACCATAATTACGAGAAGGTAAAAGAAAATTTGGAGTCATTTGTTTGGAGTTATTTTAATTAACGCATCTTTAAGCGTAAGAAAATAGACCGAAGCCGGTATATGGTGCTTAAAGGTGCTTAAAGCAATGCGTTAATAAAGCCACACAGAATAAAATTTGACTTCAAATTTCCTTTTATACCTTCTCATTAAAAACAACTGTCAATTAAGTATACAAAAAAATCTCGATAATCTTTATCAATAAGTAATTATACCGTATTGGCTGCATGATGCTATAGATTTGCAGAAATGCACAGGAGAAGATAGATTCGGGTATTATAGGTATATTTACCTACATGCGCATTAAGAAAGGATAGAGAATCTGTAATATTGATATCGAAACGGAAATTAGCGAACCGACAGCAATTTGCAACTTGTGTCACAGCTTGACATCGCTTATAATATACCTAATATTGAACGATCAAACGAACTTACCTGTGAAGTTCGATCGTAATTATATGAGTTATCCAGTCCGAAGATATCACTTTTGAATACGAGGTAGTACGCGCCTTCCTTACTCCGCGCCACAGGCATTTTTAAAGATAACAACAAACCAAAAAAACTGCCGGCAGCTACCTGCTCGCTTCCGTGCCTGATATCTTTTCCATGATCATTTGTTGAAAGAGTTTGCCTTTTAGGATTTTTTGACCACCAGAGGTGGGTGGGAGGAAAGTGATATCTTCGGACTGGATAACTCATATAATTACGATCGAACTTCACAGGTAAGTTCGTTTGATCGTTCAATTATATTTCGTTATCCAGTCCTCGATATCACTTTTGAATACGAGGTAGTTTTTTAAAGATCAAAATGTGTCAAAACATCTTTTGGTATTTTAGGGGTTCGCCAAAGAAGTATATTTATACAGGCTTAAATAACAATAATTATTTCAACAAAATTTTAAACTTGCAGTAATTAACCTAATCCTACGGATGTAATAACAAAATTTAAAGTCTCTTTAGGTATAACAATGTAACGTAACACTTTATCTCCTATGCAAATATGATTCAAGCTACGCTTGCTTGTATAATGCTTGTACCTACTTGAAGTATGATAATGAAAAATTTAAATATTTTTTCTTAATTTATGGACCATGACTATAGTCATAGATCAAGGCATTGAAAAGACTTTATGAACATAATTTTGCTCTGGAATGAGAGGACGATTATAGAATTTGGCGAAAATCGCTGAGGAGTTGCTCCACCCAGCCGAAGTTCGAATTACATCAACTGAAACTCCCTTTCGTAGAGCCGCCGACGTAGATGCATGTCTGGTCGAATGAGCTTTAAACCGGGATGTGTCTATTCCTGCAGCTTGCATGGTTTCTTTTACCCAACGGCTTAGGGTCTGTCTCGTAGCTTCAGTATACGGTTTCCGGTAAGTCAAGAACAACGCATCAGTCTGTGGGGTCCTGAGAGCCTTGGTTTTTTCGAGGTATTTCTCTATTAGTGATGCAACGCACAAATTGGAGTTAGATGCAAAATATGGTAAAATCAAGCATGGCTGCTTTTTATAGGGACCTGAAGTTTTTATTGGGTCCGGAATTGGTATTCGGATCTCATTCTCTGAGATCAGAATATTTGAACACTTGATTAATGACAGAGTTTGAATTCGCTGTCCTGTAGCCAAAGTTAGCAGTGTGATAAGTTTCAGGGTCAAATTTTTCAAATTTCTGCTGTCTAATTTCTCTAGGTAGCTTAAAACTACCTGGGGATCCCATGTATTTTCATATCTAGGTTGTGGGGGTCTCAGTTTAGAAACCCCTTTCAGAAATCTTTTCACATTTGGGTCATCTTTAATGTTATTATCGACAATTAATGAAAGAGCTGCTCTATGGGAGTTAAAGGACCCGAATCTGACAGTGCTCTCATGTAGCAATTTTTGAAAAAATGACAACACGTGCGGTACCTGTCCTTCGAATGGGTGGACGTGCTGATCCTTACAAAATTGCCACCACAGCTTGTATGTTATGTTGTACTGGTTGATAGTTCCATCCGTTAGCGATTTCACCATTGTGTCTAGTGCGTCCTCGGGTAGTCCTCTCCTTCTAAAGGCTTCCCTGATAGTTTCGCTGCCACCAGGATAAGATCTCGTGATAAGGGATGTTTGGCTATCTGACTGTAAGGGCAAGTTAATAGATTAGGACTAGGTCCCAGGAAAATGGGTTTTCCAACCGTCATCTTTACAAGGAGTGGATACCAACATTGCGTCTGCCAAAAGGGAGCCACTATAATGCCTACTGCTTTGTCATGACGTATTTTTTGCAAGACTCTTAGGACTAATGAAAAAGGTGGAAAAGCATAGAAGAAAATTTTTTCCCAATTTAGGGTGAAAGCGTCTACCGCTTCCGCTCCGGCATCTTTGAACCAGGAAATGTATCTATCGCATTTATTCATGGTGGCAAATAGGTCTATTTCGGGTGTCCCCAGAACATAACAAATGTAATTAAAATCATCATCAGTAATAGACCATTCTGTTTCTGGTCGCAAGACGCGAGAAGCTTGATCAGCTTGCCAATTTTCGCTTGAGCTAATGTATGAAGCCAATATCCACAATTTCCTGCGTTCGCACCATTGCCAAATGAGTCTTGCGATATGATTAAGATTTTCATATTGAACGCTGCCCATTTTATTTACGCATGCCAGAGCAGTGGTATTATCTGTCCTAATTAAGATGCAATCATTGCTAGTATTTCTGGAGAACGATTCAAGTCCAAACAGAATTGCTTTCAGCTCTAAGAGGTTAATATGCTGTCGTTGCTCGGACGCATTCCACCACCCTAGTGCTCTTTCACCGTTGCAGCATGCCCCCCAACCTGACAGTGAAGCATCGGTGTAAATTTCTAGAATGTAGTTGTCTTTATGCAAGTTATTATAAGCGCTGCTGACATTTTTGCTCCACCAGATCATGTCTGGCAAAAGATCATCTGAAATAGACATGATAGAGTTGTAATTATCGTTACTGTTTTGAAGGGCATAAATTTTTGCTCGCTCAAACCACTTAGTATACAACCAGCCGTATTTGACCGCTGGACAGGCCGATGTTAAAGTGCCTACAAATTGTGCAAACGCTTTTATTGTGCAGCTTCGCTTAGACTGCAATTGATTTATAAGACTTGAGATCTTCTGTCGCTTTTCTTGTGGAAGCTCAATAATCAGTTTTGATGAATCTAAAATGAATCCTAGGAATTTACATCTTGTGCTGGGTGAAAGAACACTTTTTTCTTTGTTAATTAAAAAGCCCAAAGATTGCAAGAGTTGCAGTGTTATTGATATGTTCCGTAAGCATATATTTTCCGACTCGCCCAAAATCAGAAAGTCGTCTAAATAGTTCACACAGATCACTCCTTGGGAGCGCAAGTGCTGGATTACCGGTTTCATCAATTTTGTAAACGTATATGGAGCCGAAGACAGACCGAATGGTATACACTTAAACTCGTAAAGGCTATTGTTGAAATAAAATCTTAAATACTTTCTATCTGATTCTTCCACAGCCAACAGATAATAGGCGTCTTTCAAATCTAATGATGCCATAAAGCAGTTATGGTGAATCAGCCTAATGGCGGTTCTAATGTCTTCCATTTTAAAGTGTGGGTGTGGAGCATTAATAAATAAATTTAATTGTTTCAGATTCAAAATGAATCGTTTCTTCCCATTCGGTTTGTCGGCTAAAAATATTCTAGAAAGAAACTGTCCTTGTATTGCATTACAAGTTTCAATGGCCCCCATTTCCAATAATTTTGATATTTCGGCACTTATTTGTATAAGGGCCGTACCGCAGAACACATTAGGTTGTTGCTGATGTTGAACTGGAGTTCTAATTAGGGGTAAACTATAACCCTGAATCCACTTTAAGGTAATTGGGTTTGACGTGATTTGCGCCCACTCCTTGTAAAAATTTTTTAAGCGGCCTGCAAAGCTTGAACTTACTGTTTTTATTGTTGTGTCCTGCGGGTGGAGAATGTCTGGTATCTGTGAGGATCCTGACGAGTGACCTTCTTGGAGTTCCTTGAGGTGTATGCCCTTGGTAGTCTCGTCTCCACCCCCCGACGAGCCGGGCGTTGCATGTTTAAAGGCATTTTCGCGGCTTGGACATCTACTCTTGGATATGTGCCCACTTTCTTGCTCTGATACCGAACCACAGGGGTAGAATTCGGATAAGCTGACTTTAGGTCTTTGGAAATTGATTCCATGCTTTTGGCCGTTTTTATTTTCTCCGTTAGGTCTGTATTAAATAAGAATTCTCCGTACGGAGATTTTTCCAATATTTCTCTCATACCAACATTCAACAGAGGAAGGAGTAGGTTCCTTCGAGTGGTCGAGATTCTATGAAAGAGACCAGTCAATATGCGAGCCGAGTCGCATAGACTGGTAAGCAAATTACTTTTTGTTTCTTTCTCAAAGTTTTCTACGTGGGTCAGAATTGTGTTGATGCTCTGGCCTATTGCACATAGGCTTTTACCTAGTCGCTTTTGTTCTTCCACGTAAGAGTTGTCACGATAGAGATTTTTCTTATTCTGTAAAGTGTTTAGAAATTTTGAAATTTCTGGATTTAACTTGGGTGGTTCTAAACATGCTAGGTTGATCGGTATTGTATATTTGTCTAGTAATTTAGTGGTGTCCTCTTTTGTAAGGCCCATTAATATATTGTGTCGCCACCTAGGAACTAGGGCTTCATGTAAGGAAAATGTGTTTTCCCTATTGAGTTCTGGATCATCGCCTAATATTTCCAAAACCTCTTGAGGTAGTTCGTCGGTATCGATTGTTTCTTCATTGTGAAGCAATAATACCTCCCCCTCTGGATCGTCATATGCACTATGAGATTCGGGAGTTTCAACTTGCAAGCATTCGTTACTCGTACCCGTTTTAGTTCCCATCTGGGATCGGTTCGAGACGTTCGTGGCCAAGGATGGACTGCCATGGGACCGGGGTGCACCCCCCCTGACTGATTCGGCCTCAACCGCGGGCGGCGCTACAGGCGCCTGGCGGAATGGTGATGGTGTACGCATTCTGCACGAACGCGGTGTTAAGCAGATGTCTTGCTGCTGAATTTTTTCCCTATCGGTATTTATCGCGCCGAACTCAGACACTACACGTGTCTGTACGTCACGGTGTGATGATGGTGAGCGAGAGCGGCGTCTTTTAGTTTTCTCCTGTCCTGGTGTTGAGGATCTGCGACTGCGAGATCGAGATCGCTTTTTGGATTTCTTGTACGAACTTGTTCGGGATCCGGAAGGTTCCCTGAGTTCTTTTTCTATTCGCTTCAAGCGTTTTAAAGGTTTTTTACGATCTGCACGATCGGGAGAGTCCGTACTGCTAGAAGAATCATCACTCGCTTTTTTGTCTCGCTTATTTTTCTTCATTTTCTAAAGGAAGCTGCTGAAAATAATGTATTAATTAGTAATACTTACGGTGTTTTCAAAGTTATTACTTGGTCCTAATCAGAAAATATAGGTACTAGTACCTACTATTTTATAATAATTTCACAGTTATAATATTTACGAGAGCCGGCACTAGTAGCGCGGAGCACAGAAACCACAATGATCATGGAAAAGATATCAGGCACGGAAGCGAGCAGGTAGCTGCCGGCAGTTTTTTTGGTTTGTTGTTATCTTTAAAAATGCCTGTGGCGCGGAGTAAGGAAGGCGCGTACTACCTCGTATTCAAAAATGATATCGAGGACTGGATAACGAAATATAATAATCTTTATCCATTTTCACTCGATAAAATATATGTACCTATCTAGTATCATTCAGCCTACACGGTATGTATTTTACTTATTTTAAAATAATAATAAGTATGATTATAAAGCGTGTTCAAAAAGGGATTCGTTTGGAGTAGGCCCTGACAGCATAGACTTAATCCAGTTCTTACAAATGACATAGTTCTTGATTTTGTTAATTTATACATAAATTATTTAATTATTTAATTTATTGCATAAAGTTAATCCTGTTAATAATTTTGTATTCAACATGCTATCAGTAGGTACGTGATAGTATGTAGGTATGAATCTCCATCATATAAAAAAAATCGGGAGTTATACAAGTCATGATAAAGTTCCTACATAAATGTTGATATCTGTTCTGTAGGATGATCCTAAAAACAATTTTGAGAGGGACAAAACTAGATCTATGAAACATCAAAATGGCGCCAACTTTTTCCTTATAAAAACTGCTTCTAACCAATTTATAATTTTTCTGCTATAACTCAAAAACTATGGGAGGGAAGGAATATATCTAAGAAACTAAATTTCCCCCATAAAGTTAACTTATATACTTTATTTATAACGCTTTTAGCGATATAATTAACAGTTTGGGAGAAAAATCTCTCGCAAAACTGTCAATTATACAGGGTGATCAGCAACTCGCGCACTCCGAATATGGGGAGATATAGAGCCCATTGAAATTGAGGATATTATGCAAAAAAAAATTGAATCCAATGAATGATTTTCAAGTTACAGAGTTTCCCTCATCCGAGTTCAAAGCTAATTTTTTCAACAACCGTGATAAAAATTAATGAAAAATTCAGGTTACTGTAATGTCTGGAACGGATACCATATAATTCATCAATTTTTTTTCACAAAACCTCTTTACAGAGAAATTGAGATTGTTGTGAATTGATAAATTGTAACTTGATAACATCAAGTCCTTGATGTACTTAAATGCATAAACAGAAATCACATTTAAGCTTGCAGAATTTGGTTAGTCACATTATGAGTGCATTACGATAGATCGTCACAAGGCTCCTTAACGAAATCTTGCGTTTCGGAAATTTTCCAACAAACACATTCTTGCTCTGTAATTCTGGAAATTGTCTTCACATATTTGAAACCATGCACCTACAAAAAATCATTGCTAAAAACTATGCTTTGTTATTTTTTAAGATATTTTTGGTATTTTGTAAGGCAAAACAGACTTGACAAAAAAATTTCCAGCCGGAAATATCTCGGAGTAGAGATACTTTCACTACTATATCACTTATTCAGTAGTGAAACTACTAAGCAAGTGGTTTCCCACTTTTAGTACCTATACCTAGATATTTTTGTCCTCATTCCTATTTTATAAGAACAAAAGTGAGCACCTTTTCTAAGCAGCTTATAAGCAGGCTCAACAATAAACATCTATCCACTCAGTATAGTGATGAATTAAATAAACAATGGAGCATTTCGATAACATTTCTAGCGATTTGAACTTTGTCTTCGGGACACTAATTGGCCTGCTACTTAACTGATTTCCCGATATTTCTTCCTATGGCTCGAAGATTTGCATTGCAACATATCATTTAATATATTTAATTCCGGCACGCCACTACTTACAACATACAACATTTGACGACAATCATTTAAAGAGTGCAACACCAAAATTCCATCAAGTGGGCAAAGTTGGGAAAACAACTTTCAACTATGATAGCTTTGCCAAAACGACACTAATAATTGATCAGTATGCTGTGTATTTATGCAACCTGCGATTCGCAGGCAACTCACTTTGTCAATAAAGTTTACTTACTTACTTAAGCCACATTTTTCGATTGTATAAAATCATCAAAAAATATTTAAACAAAAAACATAACGAAATAATGTTATACACCCTAATTTAAAGTTGAAAGTCCTTGGTCATTGAAATGACATTATTGACAATTATTTTGTAGCTCGGACTATTTGTCCCATTCTACTGAAGAATTTAGAGTTACGGATGAAATATCACCATTCATGGAAAGTCGAACAGATTAGTCTGATATGCTGGTTATTGAATGCAAGGGCGTAGCAAGGAGTTTTTTCAAGGGAGGACCCATTGGTGGCATTAGGCGAAACGGATCTTAAAAAGAGATGAATGTAAGAAGATAAAGAGGGTCTCTCCACTCTCTCCACAGACAGTGACTCAAGCGAAACTTTTTTATTATTATTTGAATAAATATACTCTCATAATGAAATAAATAATTTTTAGTTACTGTATAATCTTTCATTAAAATTCATTTTTTTCTTTAGCTACAAAGGTACATTATTTTTTATATCTATTAATGACTGTCAATTTTGGACAATTATTCAAAAAGTCTTTCTTGACGTCATCATTCCACCTCGAAAAAGGAGTTTCCAATAAAATAATAATAATGATAAAATAATAAGTATTATTTAAAAAGAAGAATAAAATCGCTACGAACGAACCAAATACCATTGGGTGAACCAGATTTTGAACCACCGCTGCTGATAAAACAGCAAAACAACTATGCACCCATTTTTGGGCGCTTACGCCTATGGAGACTTGTGATCTACCCATTGAATACAACGATCTCCAAAGTTACATCAAATTTAACCGGGAGCCCATTCTCGTAATGATTCTGCGGGATTTCAAAAATGAAAACTGCTGCAATAAATTAGATTTATCTGTTGCATGTGGTACTGTTTGGAAAAGTGAACTTAGGTATTTGTATAAATTTTATACAAATGTAAAACGACAGTTAACTTGATTGAAATTACATATTATAGGTTGTCTAATTGAAAAATTTCAATCAACGACAAAGCAGTAAACACAGAACTGTAAACATAATCCTCAAGGTTCTGTGCTCTCGCTACTCATACATATATATTTAATGTCTATTAGTGACATACCAATGAAGAAATAAAGAGTTTTTTAACGCAAACTCTTAATGAATATAAAAACCCCATTAACATATTTTATGATTAAATTGTTTTTTGTGCAGATTTATTGTTGGCCTCAACCTATCTACTCGAATTTAAATAATTGACGTCTCATACACGATTAAAAAAATCCGCGATTTTGCTGGTTAGGTATCTACTTGAAGGTGCTTTATACAAAATGATTAATCAATACTGGCATTATTTAAGTCATCAGTACTTCTCTTCAAAGTGTCCATACCATTGTCCTCAATAAAAAAACGCTTCTGAATGCTACAGCACCTTCTATTTCAGTCTGGAGATGCCTTTTATTGCATTTTGAATCCTTGCAACCATAATACAGTTGGTAGAACCTGGTATACCATGTCTTTAATTTTACCCCCCTCCAAGAGTCAATACCATCAGTCATCAGTCAGGTCTGGCGATCGCAGTGACTAGGAGAACAAATAACTCCCCTGAAATCGGCTTCCCACGACGGCGCGACTTGGTGACTGTGACTTATTGTCACTTTTCAAGTCACGTGTCAAATGGAAATGGGCGCGCCGTGGGAAGCCGCCTTAAAAGTGTTCAGATTGGCCATCATGAATATAGTAAATTCCTGCTATATTACTTATACCAGAGGTTTTCATCGAAAATTACTGAGTCCAGAATTTCTCCATTCGTTATTCCGCATCTCAATCAATCACGCTGGAGCAATTCCCGTTCATCATTTCTCATATCCAATGAGGGAAATCTTGACGCTAGTAATTATGAAGGGCAACCCGCCCTGTCTCAAAACAAGGCTTCTTTCATTCTTGAATAGGAGAGCAAGAGCTTCTTCGACCATATTTATGCTGTATTTATTTATCTTATTCCAATAGCAATAAAGTCTATACTGTCATTGATCATCTTTTAGATCCTCATGAATATGAAATTAGTTCTTTGTATGATATTGCAAGATCTGATTCACTTCATTGCGTCTTTTTGAGACGTTGCTAGAAGCTTCAAAATAGTTATAGAACTTACTAAAGACTTTAATTTTTTTTTAATTTTTACTTACTTTTCCACGTGAAACTTAAATTTAAAATTCAATTAATCCAGACCTTATAGCGAGAACAGGTATCTATCTAGTGAACTGCATGTAGGTTAATCAAAGTAAAACCGCAGACATTATTGCTGCAAAACCCATCTACAGTTTATTAACTGAATTATGAAGTTGAGAAGCTGGTTCTATAAAGGATGTAAACTTCCTACTTTACATTAAATACTAGTCTAGATCAAACCTACTATGTCGCTAGCTGTTCCAGTTGAAAAGTCCTGAATGATGCATCAAGTGACTGTAAAAGAAAGTTTGACGTCAAATGAAGTATTGATTATCTATTTGTTCACAATCAATGCGGAAACAATTCAATTTTACTGTTTTTTGTGTTTAATAATAGGCTAAGGACAAGGTTGAAAATGAAATAATTGTGTACAGCGGAGTCCCGTTTTCATGACGATGCTTTGTAATAATATAGCAGGAAAAAAAAGCGGAACGAAAGATGTAATTATTTATGATGTGATAATATTTATTTAATCGGGATGCAGAAAAAAAATTACTCATTAATTTACAAAAATATAATACTTGCCTACTTATTCTGTCCAATAAGTATCTGTATTTGCTGTAACTGGTCCATAGTTCCTATAGGTATACATGAGAAAGAGGTTCAAATTTTGACTTAGACCTTTTTCTTATAAATATCATATTAACTATAAAGCAATTTTGGTTGTTATTGTTCAATTTTTTCTTGCAAGCCAGGGTTTCAATCTACTCATTCACTCCCTATTTTCTTTTGTAGGCGCGAATTTTCTTCGTTGAAGAGGGCTGCGATAGGTTCAAAAGAAAACAGCCGCTTAGTGTGTACAGGCTTTCCTTCCATCGTTATTGAATGGATCGCGGCAATCTATAATTAAAGGTAGCTCTATCGTATGCACCGGCGGCAACTGTTCGTTCCTGATTGGGGAATTTTTCTAACGTTTCCCTTTCCCCCTGTGTAAAGCTGCATGAACGTCCAGACCTTGCCTCTTCGCTTCTCCTATCCTTATTAAAAAATATCTTATTTAACCTTATTCCGTTGTGTTTTGTTTTCATTACGCTCGCATTGAATGAGCTCATGTTCACTTTGTTCGCGTTGTGGTGACCTTGGTGCTCCCTCATTTCGACGACGAATCTCTCCCCCTAATTTTCACTTTCTTAATGTCTATTAATCATTATCAACCTCCAACGCATATATCCCTGGTTTCGGCACCAAAATCTGTGACGAACCCTCCTCAAGGTTATGAAAAAATGCAACAAATTCCTTCCAGTTTGATTATTCGATTTCATCCATTTATTGATTATAAGACAATTTTAATCGACAACATTTTGCGGTTATCGTTTCATTTTTTTCTTGTAAGCCAGGGTTTGAATCTTCTCAGTAATTATAGTCTAAGATCCCGAATATCGATCGATCGACCTACTCTAATCTTTTTTCTGATTATAAATATATATTTTGTACCCGCCCCATATCTATATGGGGCGGCTTGAAAGCATGATTATTTTATTTTGGGAATTTTTTGACAATTATTGTCATAATTCTTTAAAAGGAATTTACTCTCATCCAGTTTCCTCATTAAAATTACATAAAAATGTAAATACTCTCACTTGGAACACAGGGCTGCTACATACAGGGTGCACCATGTATCCTTCTCTATATTGCTATCTCCTAACGCTAAGCTAACGGATACAGGGTCGGTTAAACAAGTCCAAAGGAGCGCAATTTTGTGGCCATCTCGATTCCGTCGAGACATACAAGATATCTGTGACCGTTCCTGAAAAATATCCTGAAAAAACTTAAAAATAGAGATTTCTTATTTTACTCATATCGCTTTTATTATTGGAGATTATTGAATAATTTTTTGTGGGCTTACATAAGTCGTCAGGAGCTACCCATCTGACATTTCAAAAATTTTCAAAGCCGACTAGATCCCAGAATTTTCATAGTCAACTTTCGTTTTTCTTATGGCCACTATAGTGTTTTTTTATGTTGTTCGGTATAAAAAAAAATCATAATGACAAAAAATTTATAACTTCAAAAAATAAATCAAAAAAATTTTTATTCTTCTTTTTTCTTTACAAAAAAGACCCATTTTTAGACCGAATTTCATAGATAAATTTAAAAAACCATATGGCAAGCACTATTTCGGCGTATTTTACAAATGTTGACGTTTTTCGACGATTTTTTATTGAAATTAAGAATAAAAATTTCAAAAATTTTTTTTTGAAGTTTATTAATTTTTGGTTTCCATTATTTTTTTCATATCGAACGACATAAAAATATAATATGGCGGCCATAAGAAAAACGAAAATTGACTGTGAAACTCTTGGATCTAGTATTAATTTCCAATAATAAAAAAGATATGAGGAAAATAAGAAATCTCGATTTTTCCGTTTTTTCAGGATATTTCAGGAACGGTCACAGATATCTTGCATGTTTTGACGAATGCGAGATGGCCACAAAACTGCGCATCTTTTCTCTAATTTAACCGACCCTGTATCTCTTAGCGTTCAGGAGATAGCAATATAAAGAAGGATACATGGTGCACCCTGTATAGCTCTTTTCCAGTGCATCTGAGCCCTCTTCGAGGGTTGATTCCTCGTCCGCCAATCCGCGCTCGAAGTTGCGCTGTTTATTACCGTGTTAGTTTGAAGCCTCTCTAATACTCGAGTGTCGTGATTTGGCGCGTTCACGGTTCGCGCTGCATTTCTCGCTTTTGTAACTAATATAACGCAAATTAATCAAGATCAACGACATATTCGTTAATTTTATGCCAAGAACACGCATTTTAACATTGAGGAAAAATTAACAAAAAATCAATTTCGTCAATTTCGGTGTTCCCACTCCGGGAAATATATTGAAAAAATTCTTAGGGCCACTTATTCCATCGAAATTGAAAATAAAAAAATTCCCCTAAAATTTTTGAAGGAAAAACCATCTCAATATTGCTCTTTTTAAGGGGAAAGAATTTCTCGAAGAGAAACTCGAAAAAAAATCAGGTTTGTCGATTATTGAATTCGCGTTTCTGAGTATAACGCTCTTCGTTGAAATTGTTTTTGTAGAAGGCGTTCTTGCCGGAGGGGTTGAATTTTTGTGCGTGAGTGGTGAGGTTGGAAAAATATGAAAAATCGCGAATGGGCCAAAATCTATTCCTAAATGCACTGGACTAAATCACTAATTAGAGGAGCTAATATTTACCTTTCCATTTGACATGTGATTTTCATGTGTCTCCAAAACAGATTTACCCCTTTTTTAGATTTAAAAATTAATCTCGAATCTGAGATATGCTGATGACTCCACCATATTGGCGACCTCGTAGGAGGAAATGGTTGAGCTCTTGCAAAGATTAAGAGAATCGGCAGCGACCTTGGCCTGAAACTGAAAAGAGGAAAATGAGCTCTGATGATAATTGATCGAGTCGGGACATTACCACTACTACCTACGTATCATGAATGACAACCAGATCAACAAAAAACAAGTAACATATCTACGAGCCGTAATTTCTAATAAGAGAGGAAACGAATAGGAAATAAAAATAAGAATTCGGATGGAAAAATCAGCTCTGGGAAGACCAAAATTTGGAAAGATCACTTGATTTCGAAAGGTGTGGAGCTGATATTGGTGAGGTCGCTGGTATATTTCCTATAGATATATACGGGTCAGAAACGTGGACCATATATCGCAGCTTGACACGGGAGGATAGAGGTCTTCGAGATGATTTGCTACACAAAAATGCGCAGAATACCATACACCGCACAAAGAACGAATATATCCATTCTAAAAAAAACTCAAGACATGACCTAAAGTTTTTCGGCCATGTAATAAGAAGAGGAGGAATGGAGCGTTAACGATCCAAGGCTAAGTCGAAGGCAATATAGAAGGCGAGGAAGGTCCCTGAATGGATTCACTGACCAAATAATTACTAATAGGCCTCACAAAGTCTGAGATCATGAGCAGCTCAGAGGATCCTGAACTCTGGCGGACCATATCTGCACAACTCTAAATTTAGGACAAGCTGTAACTCATTCTTTCTCAGCATGTACTGTAATCTTCAAGTAAGTACCTATAGAAATTTTAGCGATCATGATTTAAAACATAGTGTTCATGATATTACTCTAATGCTCTGCTATTCCAAAATGCATCCTGCAAAATTATATATCGTCGCTGATTCTGCAAATGACCTTTTAGTCTAAACTTTTTTTTTAGTTTTTAAGTAAAAGTAATCAATGTTGAGGTTCGTCTCTGATGTAAGCGTATATAAAATCGCTCTACCAATGAAGTTTTTAATCACATCAGGAGTTATACACCCAATAATTTCCACATGCCCTGCGGATCAACATTTGCGTATGAACATTCTATTTGTCGACATTTTCGTTTTGACCTCTTTGTGATATCAACGACGATATAACCACCTAACACACGATGTTTTTCCAAGAGTAATAAACATCGCTTATGTATGTATAAAGAGAAGTATGTCCTACGTATAAAGAAAATATACTAGGTAAGTACTAACAGGTATGTGTACGAATCAGCAGGGATCGGCAGAATCATACATATAGGTAAGCTCAGAATCCTATAGGAGGAACACATCGCGGCAACCTGAACTGACTTCAACAAATTGATGTAATTTGAGTAATGTGACTACCTAATGTGATTTTTTTTTTGGAAGGCGTGAAATTTTTTTCATAAAAGCGGTGAGATATACGATTCGGTGCGATTTCTCTCCCATATTCTGTAGCTATAAATAATAATTCTATATCAATTCCCTCCGGGGTTTGAATGGTTAAATGGACTTATTGACTAAGCTTGTGAACTTGTGACCTATATAGCATAAGTGATTCCAGGGTTGCGATTCCGTAACTGAGTATAATTGAAAATGATTATTATTCATTTGTAGTATAATATTATGAAAATCTAAATCCTAAATAAAATATTGTGTCATTCAGATCTGAGAAGCTAGACGTGCTGGTCGAGTTGGCACTTCCATGTAAAGATTATCACGTCCGAAGTTCATTCTATCACTCTTACAAATGTTTCACGAACTTCAATTGTTTCAGAATGTAAACTTCCTACTTTTATGTACCATGTACACAGGCTAGTATAGAAGAGTTAAAAGAAATCGTTTCCTGAATCCACAAAAGAAGGTCATTCAATTTTCTAAGAGAGATTTTGTTCTTCTTTTCCGAAATGGCATAGTCATGCTCTGGTAGTTTTGGACTTCGTGGTCTCGTCTAGCTTTGATTTTCAGTTGTATTTGAACGCTTGTTCTGCACTTTTTACTAAAATCTTACATACTTAATTATCTGCACTGCAAGCAGTAGCTTATTAGTTTCAATAAATGAGTGTTCCCAGTTTCCAGGCGATCACTCATACATACATATAAGTATTATGACCACACTCGGCGTTGCTTCGGTGACCTGTGGGAATTTTTTATTTTATTGTAATAATTACTACATAATTAAGTTATATGTTTCAGATCTATTTTAGTATAAGAACATTGAATTTCGTAAAACATGGTTGTTTGGGTAGGTAGGTCCCTCCTAATAATGATTAGTCGGTGGTCATGAATTTCAGAGGTAGCTATTATAATATTTTGATGTTATCATTGCCTGGCCATATTCTGTTACGCCAGATAATCATGGAACAGAAACATGATAAAATCCACGCACGGCTCTTCTTAGCCAGCTAACTAGACATATATCTTGCTGCAGCAGAAATGCACTCATTACTGCAACTGCAAACTCGTTTCGGTCGAATTCAATGCAATCAAGCTGGAGTGCAGAAAGCCTTAACCTTTCACATGTAGCTTTCCTTTGTGGCTGAGTATTTATTTAATGGGATGCTTATGTATGAATCATATTATTTATATCTTGCGCTTATTGAACATTTCAATGAAAGCCGGATGTCATTTAGATCTGTAGGCCCATTATGCAATTTTCAGCATAATTATTATAAGTGAAGCAAAATCTAATATATTGTAGAGATGTTTTCAGTGTCCTCTGGTCAATGCGACTTATGAGATTCACGATATTATTTGCGAAGTGAGAAAATAAAATTTTATACAGAAGTCGCTTTTTCAAGCTTCAGTTTGATATTAGGTTACCTAGTTAGAATGAGTGAGTTAAAGCAGGTTAGAGTTAGTTAGAATATGGTTGACGAGCTTTAATAAAAGCGAAACATGGATGTCTCTGTTTTTACCAAATCATCTGCACTTGCTACCGTTGGTGGCAGTGGAAAGTCTTTATTAATGGCAGTTGCGGGAAACATATTTGAAGACTAATTGCCCTTTCAAATTTTAACTGACTAAATAGTGACTAAAATTGTAACGGTAATCGGAAGAATATAGTGTATTATATTATTAACCAGCCCTGGAACACTGTCAAATTAATGTCAAGATAAATGTCACCCTTGTCTTCAGACATTACGAAAAAGGGTTCGACTTTAAAGAATATACCTGTGTGATTATTGCTTTTGCAGCGTTCAAGTAAAATAAACTTTCGATTTTCCTGGTACGATTACCATGTAAAAATTGCCATTTCTATTCTAGTGCGACCTATGGGTTTATGTGATGTTTGCATGGTCAGAAATTGTAAAAAAGTCATCGTTTCTAAAAAGTCATCCTTTATCAATATTTTATAGCCGTCGCTTCCGATTTATGGGGTTTTCTCCTGCTGGCCATTATATGGGGTGCCAACTTTTGAAGGCGTCGCAAAATCAAATTTACCCCCCCCCCCCCCATATATGGGTGAGAAAGAGGGAGCAATTACCTTCGTCTTTTTAGGCGTAAAATCCGAATCTGCAATAAAAAATAAGGCTTCCTATGAAGATTCCAAAACTACCCCCCACATCCCTAGGCAGAGTGGGGGTAGGAGGGCCAAGTTTAGTATCATTGGATGTGCCCTTTCCAGACGAACAACTTGCATGGGCGATTTGTTTCGATCCGATGCGTAGTTTTGGATATATTCCCATGTTTGATCACCCTGTATATCGGCACTGAATTATGTATCAATATTTAAAGAATGGCAGGTATTTCCAAAATGATGTAGGTATGTTAGGTATCCATATAACAATTCTTGTTTTCAAATTCATAGGCCTTGTAAACCATGAATAAAAGATAAAAACAGTATAAAAATAGTAAAAACAAGTTGTAAATAGTCAATTTAATTTTACAAAATTTATCTCAAAAAAGTTTTCCCCGCCTCCCAATCGTTAACTGCTGCAGTTGTGACAAAAGTCATGGGGGGCAAACTTATAGGGCTCGGCAAACCAACAAAATATTTTAAAACAAATTTGGAACCTTTTGGGACCCCCCCCCCCCCCCTTCGCCATCCGTAACGCAAAGATTGTAGACTTCTGTGCATCGGACCCAGAGAGATGCATAAATGCTTCAAGCGTATGCAAAAATGCATCGAGATAAATTATATTAGGTATGTTTCCAGATCCCTATCGATAAACTCTCGCCATAGTACCGTGTTTATACGCACCTTAATTAATTCATATTAAAATTAATGAATGTTGAAATACGTGAGAGTTAAATTTACAATAATAGTAACGCCTAAATGTTTAAGTGGCCCTAAAATTTAAGAAGTCAAGTTGAGGATCTAGCTATCTATTTGAATCGCTATAAGTTGTTGCCAGATACCTAATGCAGTTGATGAACACCTTTATTACATATTATCCATCGTTATCGATCAATATCTATGGTGACATTGATAAGGATTGAAGGTTGAATAATGTTGTCTGACAACAACAAAATCGATCTTATTATAATTTTAACCTTTGCATCGAGACTAATAACATTTTATTTTCTTCCTCTGCTCTACAATGCATCTTAATTTAACTATCGATTCCGACTTTCTTTAATAAATAAACAATTAGTTCCCAGAATTTTTTTTATATATCTACAAAAGTTGCTGTCGGTTTGAAGCAGCATGTAATCAGGAGACGTTCTCAGCTCTTCACACCATCAGGATATGGTTATTTCTCCAGCAAAAACATGTGATTTTTCAGGAACATATAAGGCGAGCTTATTATAAATTTTCTTTTTAAGCAGAGTCAGTTAAATTAGCGAAAAGTTGCACTAATATTTTGTGCTTATCAAGAATCTGAATCAAATTTTAGTATAAGTTGGTAGTTGCTGAAATATGCTAAAAAACTGAAAAAAACATGATTTCTTATTTTAGCAATATCTTTTTTTATTGAAAATAAATAAATTGTTTTTTTTTTTGTAGATTTACATAAACCGTCAGGACTATCCATTTAACATTTCAAAAATCGCCAAAACCGACTACATCCTGCAGGGCAATATCTTTTGTTCATGCCATTCGGTTTGAAAAAATATAGGATTCTAAAAATCTCTCATATTAAAAAATAAAACAGAAAAAATATGTATATGTGATTAAGTCACCTCCCTAACGTTTTGTATGTTTAAAATTTTTTGGAGTATTTTCATCTCTTCCAAGGAAAAAATCTTACCTGCACAACCAGATTAGCCCATCAACCTCAACCATACAAGGTTTGTCATAGTATCTGGGACCCGACAGAAAAAAAGTAAAATAATAAAAAGCACTTATTTGTCAAAAATTGTTTTCTTTTTGGAGGCATATAAAGGAAATATAAGGTCGCGCAAGCAACCAGTGGCGGAGTGAAGAGGTGAGTCACCACCACTAAATATTTTTTTGAAAGTAGACGTTCCCTTTAAAAATAATTGTTTGCTACATAGAATAGTGTTATCAATAGAACTCTTGTTATGTGGCCGATGTGGCGCTGAGGTGGGGAAGGGCGATAAAACAAAAATTTCCGGTAAAAAACCGAAATCTCGTGAGTGCGCACAATCTGATGTGGTAGTTTTTTTTTTGCCAAAACGGAAGTCACCAGGAGTAACGAACGGAATATGAGGGGGATATTTCAGGGGGAGGCAATGAGTTTATACAAGCGAAAAAATTCACTCATGTAAATTAAGACACGTTTCCCAAGGGTTTCGGTCAATTTTTGCGCAGATGGGTGTATTACGGGCGAAGGGGGGGGGGGGGATCTGAACCACACGGAATTAGACATGAAAGTGGACTTCCACAGTTTTCCTTCATTTGAAACATGTATTTGTTGGAAAATATAATAGAAAAAAAATTAATGTATAAACATTATTGAAACTTAGTTCAAGGACAATAACTGACGCCAAAAGTTGACTGTATACGTTTATGAACATCTACAGGATGTTTGGTAGCTGGACAGCCAAAATCAGACGTCATGTAGAAAATCGTGTTTTAAACACAAATGACAGAATAACTTTTCTCAAGAGCGTAATGTGTGTTTAGTAGCTGGGCAGCCAAAATCTAAAGTCATGTGTATAAAATTCAATTACAAGCACAAAAGAACGAATAACTTTTTTTAAAGATCGCGGGCCGCGTTTAGGAAATATTTCCAAAAATGTCGAGTTTTTCTTAGCAACTTCTTATTAGTTCTACGTATGGAAATAATTCTTAGCTTATTTCAGATATGAAAAAATTTTATGCCCTCTTTTATGTTTAAAATGAGATTTTATGCAAGACTCTATTTTGGTTGTCGAGTTACAAAAAAAAATCATTTTCACAGCAGCCTTTCCTACCCGATGCCTGATATGGAAAAAAGTTACTCTCTCTTTTATGTTTAATTAAAACACGATTTGTTTCTCGTGTCATGGTTGGTTATAAAATGACTTTCTTAATTCTCACACTTTTTCTAGCCTTTCTAAAACATGTAGTTCTAGCCATCCATCACCCCCATGGCGCAAACCGTTTGACTGCTGCAATTTTTATTAGTGTTATATTATTTTGCTATTATTTTGTTATTTAATTATATTATTTTTCACATCTGAGTAATTTTTCAAACGCTAAGAAATTGCTTGAATTTGAACATTGAAATATTTTCGTATGCGGCGCATCTTGAAACTCCCCCCCCCCCCCCCCTCTTGTAACATTATTAGTATGAAGATTTACATGAACTAATTTTGCAATTCGCAAGTCGCCAATGCCCCACCCCAGTTAGCCATATGCGTGTATTTTCTTGTAAAGAGGGGCGCATTATTTTTAGTAGCCCAAGGGCGCAGAATATCTCAAGACGGCCCTGTACCTACAACTTCACGACATAATAATTATAGTCAATTGTCGATATTTTGCTTCGAGTTGATATTGGAAAAAAGTTATTATTCGGCAAATACCATTATTATGTGCCTGCATGTAAATATTTCTAGGAATAATTAAAGAAAACGACATAAATTAATTTTTCACCATTTTATTAATAGCTAAATGTTATGTAGGCTACTTTCTAAAACTAATCATTGTTCTTTGGTTTAAAAAAGAAACGTCATTACATAATTTAAAAATTAATAAATAATCAAAAAGTACATACATATTTAAATTACAACAACTATAATATCGCTATTAAGCGTTAAAACACCATGTTTCCTACAAACAAATTTCACAAGGTGGCTTTTATTATTGTCTACACTTTAATACTTTTTCTGAGAAATAATTCAAACGCATAAAATGAAAATAACGACGATATGTTAATGACACCTTCAAAAAGATGTTTCACAGATAGTGTTACATATTCCCTATTATAGGAATAATTAATTACTCGTACATTAATGCAGATAATATCATTTTTCAAAAATATTTTACTTTAGGTATACCTAATATAAAAATTATGTATGTATGTATGTATGTATGTAGTTTATAATCGTTAGAAAGTATAGTTAGGTCACACATAACAGGGTATACGGTAAGGGCCAGTTTTACATAAATAGGTAGGTAGGTAGGTACGTTATAGTAATACATCAAAAAATTCCATTGAAATATGTTGCAAATTAATATGACTTGCAAAATATGTGAATATAAATTAGGAATACGGTAGTTATATTTTATTACACTTGAAGAACACTTACAGTATACATAAAGTTTAGTTTATAGTGTTTACGCAGTTTCGATGGTTGTTTTTTTATTTATTTTAGAAACAATGAATAAAAATTTAAGTCAAAGATTGAATTTATTAAACTTTAAATTTTGAAAACAGTTCGCTATAACAAGTTATAAAAAGTATGCCACAAAATTTAGAGAAACTATTTGCCTAAAAATGCTAAATCTAAATTGGAATACTTATTACAAGGATTCTTTTCTTGATATTATTATAATACAATTTTGGATTCATTTACTTATAAAACACCTTTACTTCCGTAATAGAAGTATGACAAGCATACTTCGTCAAGGTTATTTAGGTAATTTGTTTGACTAACATTCTAATTTGTATTTTTTTTTATTTACACGTAAAAGACTAATTATTTTTTACACTTAGCTTTCGTATAAATATATCCTAGAATATACAACTATTCTAGTATTTATGATGTCTCTGTATTTACCATCAAAGATTTACATTTATTTATTTATTTAAAATTTTATGATTTTTGTATTAGCAATTTATTTATATTTTTGATTGAAACTTGGAAATCGGTAATAAATAAGATATGATATTGCACAACAATTAATAGTAAAAATAATATCAACAACAAAATACATTTTACGACATAAAATAATGTCTTAGCTTTAAACAATCAACCTTGAAATAATAAACCATTAACCTAAAAGCTCAACATACAACATACAACTTGACTCAGGATCATTATCAAAATACATACTTTTACAAGATAGGCAATATGGCTCCATTAATATTTAACGTTTGCAACATTTATACCTACCGTTTTGTTTACCTAATGATTTCAAAACAACTGTACTCCAGTAGTAATCACTAGTAGGTAGGTAACGTTTAAAAAATTAATCAATCTTTCGAGAAAAAATCTAGAAAGCTTGATAACGCAGACGATTTTTTGACTCTATAAATTTAAGGTTTAGGAAATTTTCGACTAATTTTCGAATTTATTTTATGGCCATTTCAGTACAGACAGACCTCTTTTTCTTTTGAATCGACTCCCGCAATTAATAGGCGAGTGAAAGTCGTGCTGCTTTCTACCAGAATTTTACCAACATGATCTATCATTCTTTGCTAATAAAACAGCCTATAGAGAATTATATAAAATTATTCGACAATTAAAATGACAGAGATTCCATTATCGGCCATAACGGTCCATCGATAATAATCTTCCAGCTGAATGACTAAAAACATCGTTTAATGAGAAATTCAACAACAGTTGGATGGATGCCTTAAGTAATGCATTGTTATAGATGGCTTTTCTGTGATTAGAAGATATCGATTTATCTAGATATACAGGGTTACCGTTTTCAAGAAGACCGGCCATAGGGAAAATGCATTGAAAACCAGAAACATCAGATTGTTGTTGTCCACTTAAAGAGAAATTACAATTTTAACAAGATTTTCCTTACGAAAATCTTGGCCTGCCGGCGGCGTCGGGCCTTCGGCCCTCCATGGCGGGCCTTCGGCCCGTAGTGTCAGTAGATCCCAGTCAAAGTTGAAATTTGTCATCAGTTGTTTTTTTTTTAATTGCAGTTTTTCTATATCAGTACGGCCCTGAAAGCAGTAGATTCCCCGTCAAAGTTAACGCCTGCCACCTTCTTTCTTGTGACTATTTTTTCTATATCGCTCCTGAAGGACCAATATGTGAACTTACGAAAATTCGCGTGGAAGTTATAGATTCGCGTAAAAAGTTACTTTCGTGTTAGTTTGAGTCCAGGGTGGGGGACGTGATCCTTTTCTTAGCCACACGCGAGTACCTCCGTGATCTTATTTGGATCACCGCGAACAGATTTACATCGAAAAATGTGCGAAAGACCATTGAAAATTTTCGCTTCCAACCGACTAAATCGCACGCCATTTTATTAAAATCGTTCAAACAAAGTCGGCGGTTATATTAAACAGAAGGTAATATATGCAACTGAAGCAAATTAGTGCACGACATTTGAACTCTTACCGGAAAGTCAATTTTTGCGAACGTAAACTTTGAAATTTCGTCAAAATACTCGGCCATTTTCGATCCGTTGTAGCGTCGCCATTTTTGAAACTTCAGCGAAAAAAAATGAAAATTGTGACAAAAGAATTCTTCGACTACCAAGCGCAAGTCATCCCCGAGTCTCTGTACCCGGAAATTGCGAAGAAAAAAATTTCCGAATTTTTGCTAATTTTCTCGTATTTTTCAGTGCGCATTTTTTCAAATTTTAATACAATAATCACTTCAAATTATTAGTGAAAGACTAATAGTACGTCGCAATTAATTGTAAAAACAATTATTAAAAAAATGCATAAGAAAAAACAGAAATTAAGCCGTTACCCGAACAGTAGCCGCGCGTATATTATGGTTATACCTATACCTACCGGACGTAATGATAATAATAGCGGGGACGATCAGCGAACGAGGCCGGCTTCGACGGGTCAAGAAGACACGAGCCGTCGCCGGCATTGCCGGGAACGTACCTACCTAGTACATATTGATTTCTTAAAATTGTCATATCTTCGTTTTTAAAAGACCAATGTGGATAATTTTTTCACAGTCATTTTGGCAAATCAATTGTCGTTGCGACTGTCCTTCTAATTTTCCCAATCGTTCATAAAGAATAAGACAAAAAAAATAAAAAAGGATTAATTTATCGTATTTTTAATAAAAATAAAAGTGTAAGCTAATTTTCGAGCAGCGAAAAACTTTTTTATTTTTAGTTTAAAGTACATACATAATCGAGATGAAATAAAGCCGAGACTTCAAATTATGTGTTGAAGAAAAAAATTTTTACATAAGTTGAACTATGTCGTCGATGGAGGGAGATATATTCGAAACACGTCTGAACCGTCTCAATGTCCTGCCGAAGTTTTTCCGAATTTTGACACTTTTTCCAACGGTTAAGGAAAAAAACTATATCTATCTTTTTTGTAGGTAAAGGTCGTCTCTATCATAAAGCTTTATTATTTTCTCGATCGGTCGAATAAATTTTGAAAAAAAATTGAAAAAACCGAAAAATCATGCGAAAAGAGTATATTCCATTCTTTGAGGGCCGATTACCGCTGACCTAATTATTTTTTCGAAAAACGATCTCCACAAAGTTTGTACGTCCATTCTTTCCCTAAGTAACTGTACTAGCAGAATCTGTCCGCGATGTACCGTTACCGAGAAACAAATCCTTATGTCGGGACGTTTTTAAAAAAATACGGCCCTGAACGGGGGTCTTAAAATTCTCGGATCCGGCCCATTTTCAATAGGTCGTATTTGGGGGTCCCCAGGTACGTCCCCACCAAGTTTCATTCCGATCGGTACAACTTTCGGACACTTAGAGTGTTTCCTAGCAGATTCCCGAAAAAACCCGAAATTCCCGAAAAAAAGACACTTCCCGGTAACGGATCCCGCTCATTTTCAATAGGCATCGCGGGACCGTGCGCCTCTTCGATCGACCCAAATTTCATCTTTCCCAGATGAAAACTGGCGACTGTAGAGTGTTTCCTAGAAAAGTCACAGACACACAGACCGACCGACAGACATTTTAGCGGCGGTAGTTTCCAGATACTTACTCAAAATTAATAAAATTTATATTTTCAATATAAATTGTATTATTTTCGTAAGTTAACAATTAGATCACAACAGCAATCCTTGGGTTTGAATCTGACAGCTCTGTACAAAATATTTGAAATGATTAAATCGTTCAAAACTCTTCTACTAAAATGACACAGAATGGAGCTCACTTTGAATATTTGTTATTTATAATATTAATTTTACCCTATCTATGTACCTAATAATCGTTACCTACATATTACTAAATACAACATTTTGTATACCTATATTATTAATTTGTATACAACTTCGCTTTTCTTGTCAGTTATTATTATAATATAAAAAAATTTAATGATCGATTTTTTTTACAGAACTGTCAGATTCAAAGGCACGAAATTGTTCCGAAGCTGTTGTGATTTAATTGTTGAAATTAATATTTTCTTTGATTTTTCAAGGAAGTTATTGAGTATTCTGAGGGGGTTGATCACATGATGTGCTAAATTCCTTTCTCTTCCATTTGGTACCATTTTTATACTCCTAGGGCACAGTGAGAAGCAACGATCTGCAAGTTTGTGGTTTCAATGCTTTTTCACTATGATGGCCAGTTTTGAACGTGGTGGCCTTGTATAAGTTCTGTAACAAGTAAAAAAATTTAAATTTGATTCATAAAACTCTGCCAGCTAAAATCTCCACTGTAATTATTAGCAAAATGAGAAATTTTTTATTTTAGCACGTAAATTGAATTAATGAATTATTTAGTTGGAATGAGCAGCAATTGTACAACTTGGTGAAAACTATGGGGCTTTACATAACACTTTAATAATAATTATTATTATTAGTTTCCGTGGTTGAATGATACTAGTAGTCGAGACCGAAAAGCAAAAAAAAAATTATTCTGTAGTAAAAAAAAAAAATTAGATAAGTAAGAACCGAATATCAGGCTTAATTTTATGAAAAATGGAAAAATATTACATTATACTCATCCTAGCACCGATTGATTAATTTTTTCACGCAGCGGTGTAGAAGTATAAGTGCTCAGTTAAATACAATAGTGACATTACAACTATCATTTCGGAGTATGTATTTGAAGGCTTATAGGTTACTCGTAAACTTAAAATAACAACATTTACGTAACATATACATCAAACATAACATTCTCAGACATTTAATATATTTTTTTATTATTTACAGTTAAATACAAAGATATATTTTTTACATTCAGGAACATTTTAATATTTTGTAATAAGCGTGGAATGTTACCATTAATTTTATACATCCATAAAATTATTTTTGAATAATATTGAATATTATGGAACAGTTAGCTTTGAAGTACATAATAATTAATGTATGTTACAGATTTTAAAATGGTATCCAATTGCTGAACAGTTGCAGACTAAGAACATATAGCCAATAAATAATACAGACAATAGATCAGTATATTAGACCGTAGAAGGAAAGCAATTATTAGGTAATATCTACATAGTAGCAAAGTATAATTTACACTTTTTGTCATTTAATTTATCTACCTACATTAGGATGTCCCAGTTTATAGTAGGGTAACTTCAGAATTCGATAGAAAAAGTCATTTTAAGGAAGAAAATTTTATAGAGCTTGTATCGAAAAGTTTTTAGTTCTCGAGATATTAAAGGGTTTTGAGTTTTCTCAAAATTTCTCTCAAAATTTTTCACAGCAGCTGCCTTCGTTAATTGAAGTAAATACGTGATTTAATGCTCACAAAGAAACATTATTAAATTCAGTGGCGGAGATCTGGGTTTGTTATATCTTTTTTTCTAAATTATTTCTACGCCACTGCTTTTAATGAAAATATGACATTCTTGTTAGATAACTTGTTTTATTTTGAGGAAAAAAGTCATCCTAAGTTTTTGTCGTAACTTCTAGAGAGTTGAAATTATATAATTGTACTTTCATTAACTTTGACTATAATAATTATTATAATGCTAATTTTTTAGTACTATTCTCTCGAAGGTTATAACCAACACTATAAATTTTTTTTTTTAAAGTTCCATTCTAAGGTCTCATTTAATGGTTTTTGTTCATCTATAATGAAATATCGGTTATATCGGGAGTGGGGTAATAGAATTACGAAGAAAAATTTGTGCAGCCTTTGTTAAATTAATGCATTTACCAAATTTATAATTTTGATAGTGATTTCCATTTACAAAATTCGGTATGTTGAGAAATGTATTCTAAATCATAGCATAAAAAATATCCAAGGATTTGTTTCAAATTCAATTTTTTCAAAATTCTGTATCTACCCCTAGGTAACTTTTTCATTTTGTATAAATAGTTTTAATGGTGGTTTTCATGACCTGAAATAATATTGTCAAGTCCCATCACTGAATTAGACACTCCGATAATATAATGAAAACTCGGCTATAAAATACACATGGGTATTTTTGCTCACATGACTCTTAACTCGGATATACAGGACAGGGTGTCCCATTTTTATGTCCCACCCCGGATAACTTTTGTCAGTGACCTTGAAACAAAAATTGTTTGGTACAAAAGTTGTACAACTTGGAGGGGGATATTCGATGGCACTAATAATTTTGACCTTGGGTACAAGGTTCAAGGTCATTCAAGGTCAACTTTGTTTTTTTAAATGGAACTCCCTATTTTTGACATCGGCAATCGATTGCGCGTGAAAAAATATGAGACTTTTGTCTGAAACTTTTTTTCTAAAAACGCAAATTTTCTCAATTAATTTAGCCTTCAAAATTGAAAATTTTAAAATTTTTGAATTTTCAAGTCGAGAATGGTGAGGTTTAGAAGAGAACCGCAAGTTAGATTTTTCATCAAGAAAAGTTTAATTATTCCTTTGGTACAAGCAGCTCAAAATTAACAATTTTCCATCAAGAAAAGTTTAATTTTTGATTCGGTACAAATTGCTCAAAATTAACGAAAACTCTGTTCTCAGCGCCTGTGTTCAAGAAAATTCGTGACGGTTCCTTGAGCAAATCCAAGCACTTTTTGTCTCTGGCGGATTTTCTTAGCTTAAAAATTTTTAATTTTGGCAGCTGCATAAGTCGATTAAATTTGCGTTTTCAGAAAAAAAGTTTTAGACAAAAGTCTCATATTTTTTCACGCGCAATCGATTGCTGATGTCAAAAATAGGAAGTTCTATTTAAAAAAACAAAGTTGACCTTGAATGATCTTGAACCTTGTACCCAAGGTCAAAAGTATTAGTGCCATCGAATGTCCCCCTTCAAGTTGTACAACTTTTGTACCAAACAATTTTTGATTCAAGGTCACTGACAAAAGTTATCCGGGGTGGGACATTAAAATGGGACAGCCTGTATAATGAACAAATTAAGTATCGAACACAGTTGATCGTACCGATCTTTCATCCCTTATCTTATCTTCATTTCGTAGAATGTGTTTTTTTATTAATTACATCATTACATGAAATCAATAGCTTAATAGTGCCTGTGGCTAACTTTTAAAACGTGGGTACTGAATAAGCAGTGACAAAAAACTGCTGGATTTCCTGGGCTTACTACCTTTTGGAGAAGTTTACTTTGTGGAATAAAAGCTTACTAGTTCTACAAATTGAGGTCGATTATCTAAATGATCAGCTATAAATGAATTAAGCTTATTAGGAAGGCCAAAGCGGTTTAGTCCGGTATTACAATCCCCATTGTTGAAATGATGAAAATTAAATGCCTTGCTGAAGTCTGAAAATATGACAATTTAAAATCCCGAATCCAAAGCTCCGCGCTATTGCTAATGTACCTATTTAATTTTCGTTCATAATTATACTTATACGGTGTCCCGTAATTAGTGGCGGATAAATTCTTGGGTACGCTATTTAGGGCTCATCAAGGAGTCACATAAAACTAGTACAAAAAAGTCTCTACTGCATCGACCGAGATATTATGAAGAGGTGAACTTGAGGCCTCAACTCCTTAAATATCGAAAATTTTACAAAATTTATTTTCTTATATGTAGAGATCATACTGTAGACTTGCACTATTCTTGTATCAATAAGTCTGACAACGCTTTTTCTATTATACCGTCAGAAAAAATAAACGAATTAATATAAGAAGTATAAAATATTATATCAATAATATATGAGGACACAACCTCAGATGGTCTGGTGAAGACAGATACATCAATGTTTCGCTGCATTGTTAGCTCATCAAACTGCCATATCAGTGACAAGTTACAGAAGCCTCTAATTAAGACTCTCTGGTGGCAAAATGAAAGTAGTACTTTCAGCCGCTTATATGCCATGTAAGCCACAATGTTTCTGATGGATCAAATTTTCTAAATACCTACATAGCTCGATTCTTTCTCTTTTCGGTACACTTCTCTCCTGGAGTGTTCGTGGTTGATATGGCAGACTGATGAGCTCACAATATAGCTAAGCATCAATGTATCTGTCTTCACCAGACCATCTGAAGTTGTGTTTGAATTTTTACTAAAAGCAACAATAATGAAAATTAAAAAAAATATCTATTTGCACATTTGAAAACTGCTGTCTGTATGACTGAATGTATAAATCTCGTTTTTATATTTTAGCGTGCAAAAATTTAATGAAGTAGGTATATAGAAAAATTCGATACTACATAAAAATAACAGCCTAAATAATCCGAAACAATGAAAATCGATACTATTTTTATAAAACAGAGAGATGCTGAAATCATCAGCTGCACTGTCACATACCTAACCAAAAATAATGTTATAAATGTTGCTAGTTAATTATTTTTAATACTTTTTTTCTGCGCAATCATACTTGAACTGACATCTTTGCAGACGCTCTATTTACAGGGTGTTTCTTTAATAGTGCGAAAAAATTAAAGATAGACTCTTTGATCCAAAATAAAGAAAAAATTCCCCATTAACGTATATGTATGTCTAATGCACCATTTTTCAGTCAAAAAAGTAATTTTTCCAGTTTTTAAAGATTTTTTAAATCTTTTTTTCTCGGGAACCGTTTGAGATACAGATACCTACAGAACTCATCTTTTGTACATGTCATATCATTAATGCAATCTATTTTTTTAATGCCAACAAACTTTTTTTTCATTGCCATAGGCGGAGATTTTATGGTTGTGGGAGTTTTTTTGCCATTTTAAAAGGCACATTTTAAACCAATATTTTATACAGAAAAACGATATACTCTTGATCATAATAATGGCTAATGTGAACCGTTTTTGGAAAAAACGGCCATTTTCGATGAAAACTTGCTTTGGATGTTTCAAAATATGTGTCGGAAAATGGAAGGCAAAAAACTTCTCTCAATCCTGAAATCTATCCGCCAATGCCACATGCAAAAAAATAAATTGGTATTGAAAAGGTAGCTAATAAGGGCAACAGCCGTTTTCGAGTTTTTAAAGCCGTTGTCCTTATTGACGACGGCTGCGAAGGTAACTTCATGGGGTTTTGTTTAATTATTTGAAATTATTTTGCATCAAGAAAAAGTTAGGTTTGAACCGGGGACCGCAGAGTGGAAACCCTACCTCTAGGCAAGCTAACCGAATAAATACACTGAAAGTTTATCTCGTGGGTTATATTATGATTTTCTCTATACATGATGCTTTTTGATAAGGAACAATCATATATCTAAAATTTCGAATTTTCAAAACATGGTTTTACAAAAAAGTTGTGTAAACCTTGACCACGTCTTTGGTTAGAGTCTTCGTGATTGCCTTGATTCGCCGTAAAAGGGCCTCGAATGCTTAATCCCTGTACTATAAAGAATGATTTCGCGGCCTTTGGTGTACAGAAATCTTTTTACCTGTCTTTCTATAAAGACCTTTTAACAACCCTCAAAGCTTTATCCGTATAATAACTTACTGCATGGACATCCGATATTCATAACACATTGCTGCTGTTAAATTTTACAGCCGTTTATTAAGGTTAAATTATGTTGTTTAACCTATTAGGGAAGTTCCCTTTTGGCGCGTAGTCGTCTTGGGTTGATCGTCTGCGCGGGCTTCTAATGCAGCCCTTCTGGCTGTCTTCTGCTTTAGCAGAAGCGTCTTGGCACTTGTTCATAGTTCTGCAACCCACTGAAAAGGCTGCTGATTTCACTCCTCTGACGAGTAAAGAGCTCGAGATCTTCAATTGGCACCTTTCGCTGCTTACGGTTGTATAATGTAAGCAAAGAGCAAACGGAACAGATTAGAAATAAGTAATTAAAATAATGGAATGATAAGTGGGAACGAAAGGAAGTGCATACATAGAGACAAAGGTTCCTAAAGAATCAAACCGAGGAAAAATAAATGGGCTTCAATTAGGTCTAACCATTGTTGAACGTTTCGATCAGGCTGACAGAGGAACTCATAAATAACACTTTTAATAAAAAAATACCATCATAATGAATGATCCGTGTCTATTGAACTTAACCCTAATTAGTATGACTCTTCTTAAATCTTAACGGTGATTCACAATAAAATTTCGCATGCTTCACACTACTAATCAGCAAGATGCAGTCTCGGCACAAGACCATTGTTCAGGATGAACCTTCTGAGCTGCAGCTTTGTTATTAATACACAAATTTGGATATATTGCACGATTTGTTCACTTTATTAAAGAAGCATGGGACAAAGTAAGACACGAAACGCTTTATGTTTAATAAACATATTGACAACCGTGATATCAGAATTATCTCAAATCGTCACTGAAACCAGGCAGAAAAAGTCGATAATGAGATATCCGGTCGTTTGCGGAATGAAAATGAGCCCGTTCACGACTGTTTGTTGTTTTATCAAACCGCGACTCATTTAGTTAAGTCACGCTTATTCGAGATAGGTACGTTATTGCTTTCTTTTACAGTTTTGATATTTTTATTATTTGAAATTATTAAAAGTTGAGGTAAGTATAAGGTATAATACGGTAATAGGGTAATATGAAATGGCTTATCAAATATTAAAGAAAATTATTATTTTAATAGTTATTTTATTGTTTTACTGTTTTAGTAGAAATAGCAGCTAATAATACACACCGCTGGTTACCTTCCAGCACGTAATATTCATTGTTTGAATTCAGTAGTTCACTAAGCCACAAATTAGCTTTCTCGTTACATAGCAACTTTTAACACTTTGCAACTACCAAATTCAAAACAAATACCTGACTTTCTTTTAGAAAGGCACAACCTACGTCACTTATAAAGTTAATCTAGTGATCGTATTTTTTGCAATCGGATGATGATTCAATAGAGTAGCGGGTGAAGGTATAAACGTTATTATGCATTATTAAAAGTTTATTGGACTAGACATTGCTAAAAGTCGAGAACTAGATTAGAAGTTACCATAATATTTTTTCCACAAAGTCAAGATAAAAAACATGCCAAAAGAAGTTTTCTTCTTATTTATTACACGAACGTTATCCTCCTGCTTTACTTTTAATTGTAAAATAAAATTCATAAAAGTAGTGCAGTCGAAATGATGAAGTTCTATTTTTTAGTGTTTAGGTCATGGGCTAGATTTTTCAGACGGAAATGTACGTAAAATAGTATTTTATAACAGAACATATCACGTAAGTACGTAATACACACTTATTTAACATCGGATTGTGCATGAGATAACATCACAACAAGACGCTCGCTCTTGATCGTGTTAAGCCTTCGGAGTCAACAAACTCATAAAATGAGGCACCAGAGCAAATATTTTTCTCAATCATGTAATAACTTAACCAGACAGAGTTAACTATCTTGTAATTATGATTTAATGGAGAATTATTTCAGAAGTTTCAGAGGGTGATTTAAAATGCCACATGCGGGGATATGGTGTCAGTTTTGCCAAAGTAACTGTCAAAAAAGCAACTGTACCTGTACGGCATTTATTAGATTTAAAACTTAATGTAACAGTTGAAAATGCGGCATATCACGTAAAAATAAGGCATTAAAGATTTGAATCTAAAACTGATTTTCAACATGAATGTTGATAATAAACATACCTGCTACATAGTATTGTGTAAATTTTCTCTTCCTACATAAAAAAAAATATTTAATGGGCAAAAATAAGTCCAAAAATAACAGAATTTTAAGCGCATCCGTCTATTAATTTTGCAGTCATTACAAAAAAACTTGTAATGTCAAATTTCAGAGAACGGCAAATTTAATTGATATAGAATTACAAGACATTAGCGTGATAAAATTATCGTCTATAACATCTCGTGACTGTTCTAATGCATGAACTTCTTAAAGGGGTGTTAAAACGTAATCACTCTAGTCACGTAACGTTGTATTTCGATGCATATTACATTCAAAGCGAGTTTAGCGTCAAAAGAAAACTAATTTTTATAAAGACTAGTCTTATACCATCAGTATCTGCCACTTATTTAATTTAAAAGTTTCGTTGACCATAAACTGGAAAATTATCGATTATAATTACTGTAATGATTCTTCCACCCCTTTAAAACAGTAAACGATTTTCAAAGGTATTACCTATCATAATTTATATTTTGTACACAATAATAATTATTGTTAATCAAATAACAGTGTTTTTGCAAAAAAGTACATCGTGATTGTTATTGGATTCCTACAGATGAATGATTTTGTGTATTTAATTATTTTCTAAAGGCTGTTTTAGCCCTGAATAATACATTTTAGAAAATATAGGTTCGACTTTGAATTAAGTACCCAAGTAGGCTTGCATTCATTTCGGTTTACTTTTTAAGTTAAGCATGTAAGAGCATAGCATAAGACAGCATTCAAGCATAAGGATTTATGGCTTGAAAAAGGACTCGTAGAAATTCCATTTGCAAGGCTTGAAGCCTTTTTTGAAACCAGAGCTTGTGGCTTACAGCTTGAACCATTTATAAAAAAAAATTGGAATTGTGAATGCGAACAAAAAAAAGCAAAAAAAAAACGTTAATTCCTTTTGGGGGCGTCAGGATAGCTCTAAATGGTGGTGACTGGTATTATAGCTTGAAATACTGAAAGGCTTTTCAAGCCTGTAACCAATGGGACTTGCGAGAATTTTTAGAAACTATACGAAATCTCTTAAAAGCAAAAATTTGAGCATACTGAACATTCTTGCGAGTAGCAACATGTTAAAAAGATGGTAGGGAGCTCTGGAAAGAATTTTAAGGTTCAGTTGGTTTGGTGTACCTGACTTTATAATTTTTCGACAATTTACAATGGCAAAGCCTGCATTCAAGTTTTCCTTTCATTTATTTCTATTCATATCACCGCCAAATTAAAATATAGTTTAATTTACCTTCTGAATGCTACTTGCAAAATGTTTGAAACCACATAGTTATATTAACCTTTCAAGCTTTTTAAGAACTTCAATGTTCTTCAATGCTCTTTTTCAATTATTGGTTTCGAGCTCTTTTCAAGGGCTTCAGGTTCATTTGCAAAGTTTCCACCTCATGAAAAAATCAGCTCATAAATCCTATGCGAAAGGGCTTGTGGCTGTCATTCCTTTTCAAGTGAATTGAGAATTATACAGCCTCCACGTTTGACATTACGATCAGTCTAAAAATTTGGATAAAGATACCTACAAAGTTTAGTGAAGGCATGGTTCGCATGAGTACAAGATTTATTGCCTTCATTGAAAATTTCATGAAAATCTTACCAAATCGAAACACTATATAGCATGAAATTATCTGGTCAAACAATCAGAAATGGTTAGCATCTTTAAGATGTAAATTTTAAGTACTTACAAGACCAAGGTGTTGTTAGCATAGCATGTTAGCAGCTCATAAAAATCTCAGTTTATAAATTCTTTGCAAAACGTCTTGTGATTTTCGTTACTTTAGTTAATTTTTAAAGTTTAAAAAGTTCAAAAAGGAATTATATCGCTTTGGGCTTTCAAGCTCTTGCGTGAAGGATTTTGCCCAGCTCTGCTTTAACGAGGCCATTTGGCTATTGATATTGTAAAAAATAATAAAAATATAAAATTTCATATTGTGGTGGATGAACTCGTCTTCTGCTGATATCTCGCCATCGAGGGAGATAATTCGTAGCCGAAATTTTATACCTACATAAAATATCTTCTTTTGCATTGACATTCGATAATTTTTGGGCTTTTTCTTGACCGTAATAATTAGTCTCATAACCTCGTTCAGTTAACATAATAACCATAACAACCAGTGCATGCACTCTTGAACTTGCCTAGTTTAGTTAGTTTTACCACTCGGCAACAGGTGGCGATGTTGGATCGAAATTCATGTTTCAATCAAATAAAGTGGCTAGGCGGACACCTTTATAGTAGGGATTTAGACAATGATATCTTATTTAATAATATTAAATGGAGCTAATTAAAGAATAAAACCTTTAACGACGTTACACATGTGTAACGTCGTTAAAGGTTTTATTCTTTAATTAGCTCCATTTAATATTATTAAATAAGATATCATTGTCTAAATCCCTACTATAAAGGTGTCCGCCTAGCCACTTTATTTGATTGAAACATGAATTTCGATCCAACATCCCCACCAGGGATGCCAATTGCTGCGGTCGGGCTAATTTGATTAGGCTCTGGGCCAATTAAAATGATTCTTGGCCAATTAAAATTCGATCGTTGTTGAAATAATTGCCGACTTACCTTCGTTGGGCCGAAGTATTAATTGATGCACCAAAATCTCATTCAGATTTCAAGCGACTGTAGTGGCATCAGCAGCATAAAGCGGTACGGTTTAATTACCCCTAAGATAAAAGATAGTGGGATGCCAGTGCCTTATGGTTTTTGAATAATTGATCTAAAGTAACCTGAACTATAAAGGCATCAAAATTCACTCAGGTTATGAGATGTTTACTATTTCTAACTACTGTAGTATATACCTACTGAATAATAGGGTTGATCTTTTAATGAAAAGTATATTTATGAATTCTGTTTACAAAATAACTTATTGAAATTCTATGGTTATGAAATTACTAATTAATTGATCATGAAGTTAATTGCAAAATATCTCATTTAACAGTTTAACTGGTAGAGAAAATAGATCTATTTTTCCTTCACATAAAAAGTGACAAATTCATTTCAAGTATTACTTGAATAATAATGGTGATTATAAGTATTAATTAATAAAACATCATCAATTTCTTGACGAGATAAGGCAATAAAAATACACAAAACTCCTAATAGATTTCTCTGATATCACTCTGAGCAATAAAAGGTTATGTCACACTTTGCTTACTGATACGACATTTTGCCTTCCTTGGAATGTCGTGCCGAGACTGGAGAGCGGGGCCCTGGACGAAATCTCAGGATAGGAGACCGTGGTCTCCCTCTGGGGTGGCAGAAAGACTGGTGAACGGTGTCGCGTCCCGTGGGAACACGTGCCTAACACTGGTAGCGTGGTCGTCCTTCGAGGTTAGATGAAAGATGAAAATATGAGGCTCCGAATGATGAGATCCATTATTTAGGGGCAGGTAGCAGCAAAACCTTCAGATAGTGTAAGAGATTCCTTCCATAAAAGCGGATATTCGGATGCAGTAAATATTGAAAATCAATATGGCGTCCGTGAAGACAGGTGGGGTTCAACTTCGTAGATAGGTTTTCCGATGGGATAAGATAGTACCCCGATTGATAGGGTAGGTAGAAAGAACTATAACAATATATAAACTCTATTAGAGAAAGTTTCAGATAGTTTGAACAATTTACTTACCCGATTTATTAATCGGTCCTTAGATAAAGAGAAAAGGTAGGGGTGCGACTTGTCGCTTCAAGCACCAAGAATGGAAGACCAACAAACTTGTCCAGAAAGTGCGGAGCACCTTTTCCGCGCAGCTCGAAGAAAGGGTTGCTGTATTTAAATTCGCGAAACTACATCACAGCGACATCTGTGTTTCTAATTTATCGAAAAGGAAGATTGTAAGAGAAGGAAGTTACAGATTGTACTCAAAAGGTAGGGATCTTGAACTTGCCTAGTTTAGTTAGTTTTACCACTCGGCAACAGGTGGCGATGTTGGATCGAAATTCATGTTTCAATCAAATAAAGTGGCTAGGCGGACACCTTTATAGTAGGGATTTAGACAATGATATCTTATTTAATAATATTAAATGGAGCTAATTAAAGAATAAAACCTTTAACGACGTTACAGCACATTTAATTCATATCAATATTTTTTTTGTAATTTTCTTCCTGAACTAACTCTTCACAAAAAACTATGACCAGCTAATGATCTCATTTCATGATTATCAGCTTCATTTTATACGTATATGTTAATGAAACAACAAAAAATATTATATGGAAAACAAAACATTTGCTTGCTTAACAAGATAATTCTAAAGAGGCTGACCTGATGGGGTTAATAATGTACCACGACTAGTTGTGAGCCACAATAGACCTTCGGTCGCAGTGGAGGTGTCACAATGGTGCACTCACGATAAATCTAATAAATCTAATCTAAAATCTAAGAGAATTTTTTATGGATGGAAACACATTACCAGCCTGCAGATTGAGTACACATAGTTTGGTAATAACAAAGCTAAGTAAAGGCATGGTTAGTAGAAGATTTATTGTCTTCATTCAAGATTTCATGAAAAGCCTGCCAAATCGGACACTGGCATGAAATTATCTGGCCGAACAATAACAAATATTTAGAATCTTTAAGATGTAAATTTTAAGCATAAGACCATGGTCTTGTTCGCTTAGTTATATACATATGAATAGACAAAAGTATCTCTTTTGCCTTTCAATGAGTGTTTGTTGTGAATAGGTTTATAAGCGACCATCTACATTTATGCAAATTCAGGCATGTATTTGAAAAGGGGTGCATTTTATAGCATGTTTTTTCCTCTCTACCTCTCTCTCTCTCTTACACACATTCTCTTATGTAAGAAATATCCATACAACATACAAAAGATGCCTACAATGAACCTGGAGATTTTCCTATTGCATCACTATTCCAGTCTGTGAGCGTATTTAAAGCAATGGACCGAATAATGAGCTTTCTGGTCGTGAAACCTCTATAATACAATAATGCTTATACAATGTTTTCAATATTAGTGCTATTACTTATATGTATAATTACATTCATACTCATGACGTCAAAGGCTTAACAGTAATATTTCATCTGTTTTGAGTTTGCGGATAGTTTGAAAAAATATTTTTTCGCCCTTTGTGGGGATACCCTATGGCATGCAGTTCCGATCCTTATATTATACAAGAGCGGTTTTTTTTTTTATCTCCGCCATTGGGACCGCGCGAAAAAGCAGACATACAGGGTCGTTTAAATTAGAGAGAAGTTGCACAATTAAACGCACAACTAAAAAATCGAGATCCTTATTTTAGCCATACAACGTTTGATTGCCATATTGATTTTTTTCATTTCATTCGCTATTTAGTCCCTAATTTATTTATAGTCCTTATTATCCGGTACATCCTAGTTCCTGATAGGTATTTGTACCTATCTTCCTCGGTGGAAGAGCAACAAACGCATCATCACCATATCAACAAATAAATCATTCATCGTCTCACCTCCAGCCAGCTACCCGCTATTCAAAGAACCGTAATACAGTGAGTACTGTTTAATTTCTAAATTGGACGACCCAAAAAGGGTGTCCCAGTTTTCTCAGTGAGCTCTTCTTTTTACTGTTAAATATTTTCTTGTTCTGTAAAACGTAAATCTGATTCAATCTCATTCAGTATACATATTTGGTATCGATATATAAAATCCAGTAGATATGTAACAACCGGTCGCTTTGTTAATATAAACATCCGGATGCTGAAGAGTTAACGTCCGTTGCGTGAAGAAAATGAAATATCCATATGACCCTACTTGACCGCAAGATGCGAGAAGTACCTACTCTCGACCAGTTGTGCTTTGAAAGTCGCCGAGTGAGAGTTGGTGGTTTACTTGTGTTTGTGTTTGGTGCATTCTGGCGTTCTTTTGTAATAAATAACAGGTGAGTTGATTTACTCAGTAAGTGTCCTATTCCTAAGATAAATAGAGTTAGGGATAAGCAACAGAGAGTTAAGTAATCATGATTATTAATTGAGATATAATTGATAAAGATAATAATAATTATTATTAGCCTGTCTTAAGAATTGAAGTTAATGAGCTCAGATCTATTTAGAGTCAAAAGGAGAAACTGCATGTAAGCATGAAGCATGAATAAAGCATGAATAGGCAGAGAGGTAAATCAGTGAAAGACAGAATCATGATAAGTACTTATTGAGAGACAAAGGTTAATTAATGCTGAAGATGTCTAAATTGCTGAAGTGTAAAGTAGAAATGAGCGTTGATCGTAGAGTTCCAGTGGGCCTGTGTGGCCTGTGCATGTGTTCGTTTGAGTCTCTGAGAGAAGGTCTGTAGCCTGTGAGGCTGAGAGCGGCTTGGTGGCCGAAGGCAAGTGATGCCTGTGTGGTCTGCATGTGTAGACCCGAGAGACCTGAGAGCGGCCCGTGTGGCCTGCGTGACCTGCATGTGTAGGTCAGAGTGGAGGCCAGTGTGGCCAGTGTGGCCTGACCTGACCTGACTTTGTTCCGGGTGTGAAGGATCGAGAGGATGATCCTGCCGATCACCCGTGAGTGGTTTCTGAAACCGGGCGTGAAGGATCGAGAGGATGATCCTGCCGAACGCCTGGTGGTCTGGGCGTGAAGGATCGAGAGGATGATCCTGCAGAACGCCTAGTGGTCTCTAACCGGACGTGAAGGATCAAGATGGATCCTGCTGACCGCCTGGTGGTTCCCCGGGAGTGAAGGATCGAGAGGATCCTGCCGACCTCCCGCGAATGACCTTGAGATCGGGAGGACCGAGGTGGGTCCTGGTTACCACTGCGTGCCTTGGCGCCGTAAACCTTGGCAAGGCTACGATCAACGGCTTAAGAGCAAGATGTCTTAAGTAGAGTCTTGAGTCGAGTAACTTCAGCAATGACCTTGAACAGTGATTTACGTATCTTCAGCAAGGTGATGTCAAAGCTCGATGTCAAAGCTCTATAGAGAGGCTACCAAGAAGGCTAAGCAGTAGTTAATGATAAGCTTAAGCAAGCTTTAGGAGGAATAAGACACTTATGCAAGTTTTAATCTCTTTAGGGAGTGAGCCGAGACGTCGCAAGGCAAGAGAAACGGTGAGTGACTAGAAAAACAACGGCCCTGACGAAATAAATTTGTGTATTTACATGTGAGTAATTCTTTCCCTCTTTTCTGCGTTACAGTTCTGATTTTTCTAACATAAGTTTGATAATTTATTGTTTCGTTAAGGAGTAACAGGAAGGGTTGGCCACTCATACCGTACTCATTTTGTTATTTTTTTCTGTTTCTTGTTCAATATAAACGAGCTAGTTATTTGTGTATTAAAAACTTGCCCATAATATTTTGACAGCAAGTTACTTGTTGAGTACACATTTAAATTTCAAAAGATCTCACCTCGAATATTATTATTTATGTACCTAATTGATTGGCACGGGGATAATTCAAACCATTATTTTTTGGTTCATCGTAGTCCCCGTTTCAATACATGGTAAAACAGAAGGCTGGGTAAATTAGCATGACCGGTTTTTAATATGGGCGGACTTTTTACCTATAGCATTTTAACAGCATAATTATGCGAATTCATGACTTCGCGAACATCTTCAAAAAATCCTAGTAAATATTTAAATAGAAGTTGTTTTAGAAGATGGTTATAGTAGTGCAAAGCCAAATAATTATTCGATGAAAATTTAATAATTGTGAGAATGTTATAATTACCGTTCCTTAGAGAAAACCCATTTTAGATGGGAGAGTGATTTTAAGCTAACTGACAGTGTCGAAATAAAATTTAAAAGTATTGTTAGAACTCTGTAGATGCGCTGACATGAAGGAACGGTCTGCAGAAAACATTAATCGGCCTTGCAAATTCCAGACAGACGCCTCGAAGAAGCATTGAAAACAATTTGCATTTTCACCCTTACAAAATTCAAATCAAGCAAGACTTGCAAGACCTCTCTAAATCTATAGCCTTGTGGCACTCTGCAGAAAACTCATGCAAATTTTGAACTCGGTGTAAGATGACAACGCCAGCGCTATTATACATTTACCTGGTTTTGATAGCAAGTATAATTGATAGTAAACGGAGCATCTAAAACAGCCTAGCAACCATCAGAACATCACTTATTATTAAAGGTAACTCCGTATGATAATATAAGACTAAGAGCAACGTAGCTTTTGGTTTCAACAAAATGGCGCGACGGCCCAAACAGCAATGTTCCCTAAACAAAGTGATCTCGAAATGGTCATATATATTTGGGCACAAAGACATCTCGTGGAACAAATGTGTAATGCCAGTTTCTGAACCGTGTATTATTTTCATGATTTTGAATAATATCTATATAAATTTTGACAAAAACAATGAAAGGTAACTGATCAATTGAGTAGAATAGGATGGTGGAATTTTTTTTCGAATTTTTCTTGTTATGGTCTTTTCCAGCACATTTAATTTTGGCATTTGAATCGAAATTAAGTGAAAATTACTGAATTCAGATTCCTGAATATTGTAAAGTTTGTTCTTATTAATCTTAATAATTTAACAAGCTCTGCAATTGTCTTAATAATGATCACATATTTGTATTATACGTTATTCCTCTAAAATGAAAAATTGCAGTGTAATTGAAACATACCATGTAATCTATATTTAAATCAAGAAAGCTTTCAGTGATGATATAACATTTATGTAGTTGCTCATTGTCAAACAAGCTCAAGGACAGCTCAATTTCACGATTAAACAAAACAGGAAAATCTGGAATAAACTATTCCCATCGTATCCTATTACATGCAAGTAATTTTCCTCCATTTAAAATTACCAGACTTGAAACAAACGACTATATTGATTTACGCTCAATTCTCAAATTATGTTATGTCTATTTAGAAACTTCAGTCATAATAACTAATAAGTTGGAAGGATCGGTAAATAAATGACAAAGGAACATGTTTAATGTGTAGGTTATGGGAAAACTTTCGTTTGTAACGAAAGCCTGCATAAATTATGTTTTCATTTGCTCACACGATATATAATCAACTTTTATGTAAAATTTTCAGACCTCCCATAGGTATTAATTCTTTATAGCAACAACAATATTATTGTTCTGCTATATGTACGAGATCAATTTTTCTATTAAGTAAAAAAATGACAAAATAAAAAACTCAAGAATTTTAGTTTGAAAATTTTAATTTATAAACTTTTACCGATATGGAGAAACCATTCCGACATTTTTGTCCTCTTCGTTTATAAGTACATAAATATAATAACTGGGCGCATATAGAGCTGGGAAAGTTGTTGTAACTGAACCTCGGATGTCAGATGTCGAATTAACTTTGTGATACAGAGTGATTCAAAACTCGAACAACAACTTCAGCAGAGTGTGTGTGAAAAAAGAAGATGAAAGTTCCTTTGACGTTTTCTCCAGATTTTGCGTTGTTAGAATGACACGACCTTTCAAAGTTGATGACTTATGACTAATTTATTGCCATTCTATTGAGAATGCAATGGTTATAACGGCTCAATCAATTTTTCCTAGAAATTTGAGTGATTCCATAATCATTTGATTCTCTATCAAACCTGCCCCATCAATTTTTGGGAAATGGAACCACGTGAACCAGATAGTGCCATAAGACTTTCCTGCTCGCTTTATTGGTGATTTTAATCCCAAATTATAATTTATTCCCAAATCAGATTCCTTACATCTTTATACTGGAAAAAGGTCCCATTATTCAATATATGAAAAATGTATAGTTTAAAAAAAGATTTACCTACATTTCAAATGATAAAGAAGTGGTCACCGTTTCCGTTCAGACAGCCATGAATACGTCTTATTATCAAAGACTGCCGAACTCGAAAATTTCAGGAGTTTCTCTGATTGTTTCATAATCTTAGCGTAGGTATATTCGTTGCTCTATACTCTCACTCAATTTCACTAAACTGATGCCCAAAACAATTTCCCCAAAATAATCAGTGAAAAGTCTTTGTTATAACGCAAAACCTGCAGAAACGTCAAAAGAACTTTCATCTTCTTCTTTCACGGGAACTGATCGATGAAGCTTGTAGGTCAAGTTTAGAATCTCTCGCTATAAGCTTTCATAAACAAGACGAATTAATCAACCTTTAAGTATTCCGACTAGAATCTATGCAGTTGCTAAGATGCAATAATATGTACTTCACATCAACTTACTGAAAATTATGTAATCTTATTGTTGAGATGGAGAAAACTTGAATGTTTCCTAATGCAGCTTTCCGTATTATCCTGAATATTTCGTGGATCGATAAAGTGGGGAAACTCAAGTGCTCCAACATTTCACTAAACTTAAAGAGGTCCTACAAACTTAAAAGGCGAAAGTTCGAACTTTTGATTTTTAAACGCCTCAAAAAGTACAAATTCGGTGTTGTAAAATTACTAATCTGCAGACATAGCATGCAGAATAGTAATACCAGACTTTCGCCTTTAGTTCACACCCAGCAGGACCACTCTAATAAATGTGCTAGGAGAAGTATAAAAAGTTACTTAAAAAAATCTCCAACAATGACATCGGAGTCTCCTGCCAAGACAGTCACAAACAAAGAAATAAGAAGAAGAACAGGTGTTATGGATGCAGTGAAGCGAATAGCAATCCTAAAGTGGAACTGGGTTGGTCATATTGCTAGAAAAACATACGAACGGTGGACCAAGAAGATAAGATAAGTTGAGACCACGATAACAGGCTTACAGGAGGAGAAGAAGACCACCGACCAGACGGGCAGATGACATTAAGCGCATCCGAGGAAACTGGATACAAAATTTATACAAACTTTTGATACAAATTACAAATATCATATACAGGTGACCCTTCGAAAAGGTAACAAGCCTAATAACTTGGAAACTGAAGATGTGCGCGAGAAACGCTGAAACGGGTCAATTTTGTTATCGAGGTGGACATATTTCGGTGGCAGATTTAGCTACCTAAGTCTCCAAATAAATTCGCTTTACAGCGAATCGTTGGGCATAAAATCAATGAAACTTGGCAACCTTGGTGTAACATTGCTGTGTAGAGTTTATGAGTTCACAAACAACATCACGGCTTTAAGAACATATAACATACTACATCTACATACATACTAGGTACACCTAAAATGCTAAATTTATACATTTACTGCCAGTTTAGTTGAGTTGAGATTTCATTAGTGTTTTCATTTCCTATTTCCCATATAATTTTTCCTAAACGTTCTTCCGCTGGTATCGTAAACGTATGTCTCTAGTAAATTGAACGCAAGCGTTTAATAATTTGTTAAAGCTTAATATACCTAATCATTACAGCAATATGCGGGCAAGGGTTAGGACTCAAAGCAACACGTTAAGATTTGAATGAAATATTGTTTCATGACTACCATTTTTTTATTCTTTCAGCAGGCAATATCTAAGTTGCAAGAATTTCAAGAAGTATGAAGTATCAAAATTCAGGTAATGTGACAAATTAGCCACACTGCTGAGTTGCAAGAAGTTGTTACTCAATGGTAAGTATCAACATAGTGGCTTATCAAACTAGAACCGAATCCACCTTATTACCAAAACAAAGGTTATACCCCCAGGTCTTTTGTCTTTCGAACATAACTAACCTGAAGTACCTAAAAGCTACCGAAAAGCAAAGATAGCGTAGTTTTAAAAACTATTTTTTTGGTACTTAGTATCAGCCTTTTAACGTTTTAAAAAACATTTTTCATTTGCTCTTCCTTTTTGCACGATTTACCATCTTTGGTTTTCATCTCTTCCGCATATAAATGTTCTTTCTTACGCAGGTTCAGACCTGTATTGTTCGTGCTAGCCAAGCTGATCAGTCAATCCATAGTTTGAATCCCCAATAAGGCTTTTGTCCTATTATAGTAATCATAATTTTCATGGTAAATAAAATTTTGGGAAAATACTTATCCATTTACCCGATAAATTCATCATTATGGTATATTGCTATACTTATAGTTATATTTCCACGTTATGTCCCAAATATTCAGTTGAGCTGTAGGAGGGTGATACAGGGCCCAATGAAGGACATTATCGTGATCAGCGGCGTCGTTGTCCGACATCAGGGCTGCTGACGGGGATCCAAACTGACATACCACAGCTGCCACAAAAGCTCTGGTCGGCCGCTGACCCGAACCCTTTTAACGGGCCCGGTTGAGGGGGGCTGGTAGACACTCTCGGTCCTCCCGCTATTTTGGGCTGGAGAAGAATCGATTCTTTGGTACCAGATCTAACTACTAATGGTATATTTTAGACGAACGGACGATTTGAATAATTTTAGATCCTCCAGTTGTAATAAAACTGCTTGTACTTTTCAACGTGATAGGAATAATCTTCACTGGAGGACTCATCCCTTCGTAAGATTATGTATAAAGCAATGTGACGGTAAGTTAAATGAAATTTAAAACGTCAAGGCCAGAAAACTGAATACAGTGGATAGCGGCAAGTCTTCAGAAAACGGCAACATATTTTCTATTCCATGGGTGTGACGGCTATGAGAAATTTTCCTCGTATCTTTGTAAAGCATCTGTAGACTAAAAGTATAGTAGGCTAAATCCGGGAGAAATCCCCTCCGGGGTGGTGAGATGGGCATGAGCTCATATTAGCTCTTTTGAACACAAGTGCTTCGAAACGTCGCATTAGTCACAATCTGTGTTTAGATATTGTATGAGTGTGTTATTTTCGCCATAAAAAGGGTTTACTTGCTTGATAAAACGAATAATTATTGCCTGGAGATTGTTCAAATTTATTTCAAATGATCAATCTATCATATTTTGTCAGGTCAGAGCGGTTTTTTTCTTTAATTGCGTAGAATTCATAACACCTTCGAACAACTCTAACCTTCTTGCTGGCCACCTAACAACCCTCTTATCCAAAGGGGTACAATAAGCGCAAGCTTCAGTACAAGGGCTTTGAACCTACCCTAGAAGTAATAATAATAACAACCCTCTTACTGGCTATCGGGAAATGACCAAGTAACTAATGGTAGAGATGCCCCTGGCAGAGACCACAGAAAAGAAAATTCATCAAAACCAACCGAATGTCTTAACAGAAATTGCATGGACAATGGCCAAAAGGAGTAATCAGCAGATATCAGAAGCCTTGATGGAAGGGTAGGTTTAGTGAAGCTTCATTCATGTTAGAATTTCCATCCATCTATTTCCAGCCTTATATTATTTTTTTTAACCAACTAAACCACATGTTAGATCTCTGTAATTGTATAAAATAAAGATTGCGTTGATAACTGTTGATGAATTGATGATTTTAGTCAGGGCATCACTTCCTTTTATACAGGGCATCTCACCAGCGCATAGTCGATAGAGAAGGACAAAAATATTATTTTGTTCAAGAAATCTTCTTCTATTACAATTATTTCTTGTGCTTATAACACTTCACAGGACTCGGCAGTGAGCTGGGACAGCAAGCTGTCCTGGACTCCTCCTATAGGTACAAATTTTACAAAATAAAAATAAAAATAAATGCACGAGTACAAGCTGCGGGAGAATTAATTGCATGTTTAGAACTTGGTTAAGTGCACGTATATAGCATTAATTGTATTTGGGAAACTATTAAGAAACCTTATCGGTCAAGTTTCGAAAGTTGCTCATTTCATCACTCAGCAACTAACTATAATAGTCAATTAGGAAACTTACCAAGCAGTAATGAAAATAATAATTAAGAAACTTATCTTTCCTAATTGCTCATTAATGGTAACTGCCATTAAGTACCAAGTTTTGGAGAACTAAATGCCTGCGAGGTATTTCGTCTCCTGTCTGAAGTCCCTGTTGCGCTGTGTTTTGACAATCAATATGGATTCTTTCCATCTTTATTGGTAGCCATTAAAATTAAAATTTCGGTTTTCTCTCAAAAATGAAAACTTGTATGCTTTCTTGGACCATCTGATTACTTACAAACTCTTTGGCGACTTTCCTGTCAAGCATTTTCTGTCCTGAAGCTTTAGAGTTATGTAATGGGTTAGGTTTTCTTGAAAAAGTTAACCTCAACTTTCCTATGGAGCTGGAAGTTTGGAGACGCATTACGGTTTCATTGCCACCCATTTTATTAATTTTTTGCTAAGATTTACAGTCTGAACAACTTGTACGATTTAAAAAATTCTCCTCTGAAAAAATCGTAGCCCAGACGGACCACGTTTATTATTCAGAACAATGGGTCTGGTGATAACCTGTATTGCTGCATTTAAATGATGAATTACACTGAATGTATATCTTACTATTACGGAGATAATAATTTATCGCAAAAACTTTAGGCGATAACAATAAATATAGGAGAAAAATCTGACAATCTGGTTGTGCAGAAGTAATTTCCCAAGAAATTGTTAAGTCGGTAGTCAGATCAGAACGTCTTATTGAAAGACAAAAGCCAAGTTGGGAGGCCAATGGAATATGCACTATGATTATATACTTCTTTCACTTCTTCTCTTGATTTATGATATAAAAAATGATTCGCGTAATCTTATTCCAGATGAATTTACAAGAAAATTTTCTCTCTTTGGTATATGTATTAATTTTGAGATTTTCAAAAATCGATGCTTGAAATTTTTCCCCCAGAAAAATCTTCACTGCTTTTGATAAATGTTAGGTAGACAACTTACATATTGTTACGAGGTAAGAGTGATTCTGGATTTATTTGGAACTGGAGGCTAGGATCAAGACATTGAAATGGTATTTCAGCTGGTCTGTCATATTCTAGAGTGGCATTCCGTGCGAGAACGCCACTCTAGAGCGTCACACTCCCTATCGAGATGCATAAGAGACACGTTATCGCAGAGCAGAGTAGTAGATTCTGCAGCTATTAGAGGAAGTTGGAGAATTCGCGACAGAAGTGAACAGTGATGTGTAGTTGTACTAATGGAAGTAGAACAGAAGAAAAGAAAACAAGAAGACTAGTAATAGATATATATTAATAGACTAGTGCAAGAGAAGAGTTGTGTTTAGCAATGCGGGAGAAGAATTTGTAGAAGGTAAAAATGCATGATTGTGAACATTGCATGAACTTGTGACAGTAGTGCATGGTTTAAATTAAAAAGAACAGATAGAATTTTATATTATAGAGATTATTGTAAAGTGAATGAAACAAGACTGACGTTATTTATTATAATAAATTATGGTAAGAATTTGTTATAAACAAATGAGTATTCTTAACCATATTACTGCCACGATACTGTCACTATAAGTACAAAAGATTGCCACTGAGAACTTGTTTTTTTCCTTCTGCTTAAATATCCACCAAGTGTGAAGGATAAAAGAACATACAAGCAATAATATCCCTTATCCCATTTTGACTTATGCGGTGAGGCGATGACATCATAATGAACAAAGGACACGCGCATCCAAACCACATTGAACTCGGATCTCTTAGCCCATATTCAGGGTCCCCATTTCTTTCATGCAGGGCGATCCAACCCCGACTGATCGATCGGCTAAAATAGACAACCAAATTAAATATGATGCACATTACAGCTGAATGAGAGTACTTAATGAGTATAGTAATGAGTTTAAGTCAACTTAAGGGATATATCCTTGGACAAAATCAGCGGTACTTAAGGAAGGATAATCGGTAATTATATAACTTTTTTCAGTAACATATCTCAAGTGACTGTCCTTACAACTTAACAAATTTTTTGTCAATCTTCCAAAAATAATAGTCTTCGTAATAAATCAATTTGATTTCGAATTGAGTTTTCAGTTTTTGATCTTTATGAACTTTTTCTTTGAGGTACCCGTATATACCCAGCAGAAAGAAGTTAGGACTATCAGAAGTCAATAATTGTATTTAGGCCTGGAGATCGGGCCGGCCAACCCGAGTCAACAAATCGTGAAATTATTCAACGTTTCAATGTTTCTTGGTCGAATAATTCCACGTTTTGGTGATTCTGCTGACCGCGGCCCGATTGCCAGAGGCAGCTTTGCCCTGGACTCTTTCCTGTGAAATACCTCAAAGGAAAAGTTCATAAACGGCCTATATGCACACTTCAAGAGCTTTAAAACATGATGAATTCAGAATGAAATTGCGAATATTGGACTTGATTTATTACTTCTTAAGAGTGTACGTAGGTTTAGATATCAATAAAACTTAAGGCTTAGTCTGCGTAAAATAGAAGGAACATTTTTGCAACATTTTGATTGACCTAAGTAATAATGAAAAATCAAAAGTTTCCTGCGTTTACAGTAAAGAACCGGAAGCAGTTTACATCGAAAGGAAGCGATAGGCTGACAGATCTTGACGATAATTCAATGAATTCAAGAAGCTTATTAGGTTGTTTTCATGAAGGTTTTCCAAAGTTTTAATTCAATTATTCACAGTTTTGTGACTTCCGTAGGTAGGTACCAGATAATTCATTCAAAATGAACTAATTGGATTGCAGTCCTTAGACCTGGAAATCTCTCCTAACTCAACAATTCAACATGTCAAACAATTATTTAAAAAAATATTCTCTCATGTTTTCAATCGATTACATTAACATCGGTTTATTAAGGCTTCCTGCTGACAAACAGCTTAAATGTTATATCTGAAACAAACTTCTCGAAAATTCCATCTATAATTTATTAGTGTATTTTTTAATAAAAAAATACACTATTGAGGACGACATCACTTTTCGAAAATTACCCAAACTCATCAAATGTCCACCGATCATGACCCCCAGGTCACGAAAAAGTGGTTTTCCAAAATTCATCTGCCCACGATATATATATATTTATATATATATACACATTAAGCTTATTTCACGAAGCCCGGTACGTTGCACAGGTAACCGGAGTCCCGCCCTTAATAATAGACTTCATGGTGTGTATTATAACTGAAAGTGAAGAGAAACATCATATTAATCGAAGCAACCTGCGAGGGGTAAACATTTCACAACATACAAATCTGGTTATATCCTTAAGAATTTTAGAATCCCTGAACGTTCTTATGTCAATACATAGCCCACTGCACTAAAAGTATATACCCATCCGATTACCGGAAACCCTGCTTTGTTGCCACTTCTCAGGGCCTCGGATAAGCAGTATTAGCACAGAATATGTCTATTCTGTGGATATACAGTACCTACAGAACATCTAAGTGTCCCCGGATCCGGATAGACGAATTGTCTCTTTGTACAGGCTGGTTCGTCCTAGCGCAATTATTATCATCCTTACGCTAATGGATACTTACTTACTACTAAAAAAAAAACCATTGTAGAAACTATTAATGTTTGAATAGTATTAAAGGTATATTACATTCATTAATTTCATTTTATTTCCGTTCATTAAGCTTTTACTTAAAAAAAGTTGCACCCAGAGTCCGGGTCACATGACATCTTTTGTCTCGTACAAAAAGGTAAACTATTTTTATTACATTTTCGGTATGCCATTGTAAATTGTACTGCAAAAAAGACATACCGTGTGACAAGTTTCAAAGCAGAACATAGGCGAATAGCATGGGAAATTACATATTTGCAGTTTATTTCTCACCACTTTTATCTACAAGAACGGTAATGGTGTCTATCGAAAGAGAATTATTTTCTGAGCACGCTGATACCAAATACTTAATAATTAACAGTTTTTTTATCATGCCAGAAGAACTAAAACATTTCCAAAATTAAAATTGTGAGCGGCCATGACATGCCTAATTCGAATAATTTTGTTACTGTCAAAACAAACATTTTTAATTACCAATACGCGTTTCCCTGAAAAGATTGTCAATGAATAATAGTGGAGCGAAATCGGACCAAAAATGTGTTGTTTTTTTTTTTTGGCGTATAACCAGCTGCCACTTATACGTATGATGTATTAGACTCGTCCCGACAAGAAATGGACATTTACGACATTTTTCCGTAGGTCAGGGCTTTTTAAATTGAAAAAAATTGCAAAAATTTGTAATTCAGAAAAATTACTTTTAAAAAATATAAATTGTCATATCTTTGAAACTAATTGAGCTATCGACGAAATTTTTTTTTAAATATAAGTGCATACATAAGCGCTTCTTTTGGAGGTAATTTTGTTTTAAGGACTTTTATATTTGATTGTGAAATCAAAAGTTAATTGAAAATTTCCTCAAAAATGTATTGATATTTTCAATCAGCGAGAAACTTTTTTATTTTTGAAAATTTATTTACACATGCAGCGAAGAAATTAGAGCCAAAATATTAAGGAAGTTTTTAAAAGGAAAATTTTTGTCGTATGTTTGGTAGTTATTGAATTATGAATTTTTAATTGTGATCTACTTCGCGCGATGGCTGAACGGTAAGCTTACGCACGGACGCATAGCCAGTCGCTTCCCTCTCTAGTATGTGTTTGTGGTATCGTCGGGCTGAGAATAAATATTTTGATTACTTTTGTAGTTTTTCCTTCATTCCCTATGATAGATAGTTAAGTAAAAACTTTCCACTTAAAATACTTTCTTTTTTTAACATAATTCGCTTTCCGCATTCAGCTTGTCGTTTTTCCCGACAAGCAAGTAAGTAGGTAATATGATTACTAATGACAACATACCTTGTAGATATTCTCGGTTTTTGTACAACTGTCTTGTCTTTAACACTCACAGCTTTTTTACAAATAAATCATTGAACACACGTTGTTGAATAAAACTCAAAAAGGATCGAAAGATGTGTAATTGCATGGTCAACCATGGCTAACCAGTCAAACATTTTCAGAATCTAATTCTATCGGGTGTTTTTTATTAAGGAAATGCTTTTTTCAACTGTTTATAGAATTGATCAAGGCAAATAACTTTTTCAAATAAGTTTTCCTAAAAAAGTAAAAAATAGATGAGATACAGCCTTTGTAAGTTAAAAAAATCAGCCCTGTGATAAATTAATGTAACTAAACTGATTTCATGCAATCAACAATCAGAAAAGCACTTCCAACACATAAGGTTACCTGGGTAAACAAAACGAAAACTAACAGGAAACAAACGAAAATAACTGAAGTATAATAGGTAATGTTTATTAGGTAAGTTAAATGAAAAAACAAAGGATGGAAATTTTCATTTTATTTCATTTTTATTTCCTGTTATTTTGCTTTTGTTTCCTAGGTAACCTTACGTACTCGATTTTTGATTGTTTAGCAAAATCAGTTTGGCAAAGTACCTATGTAGTTGAATTTACTATAGGTCTGGACTTTATTTTTTATTTTTAGCTTCCAAAGGCTGTATCTCGTTTATTTGTGAGTTTTTTGTTTAAGAAAAGTTATTTGAATAAGTTATTTGACTTGATGAATTATTATAATACACAGTCGAAAAAAGTATCGCCTTAAAAGACATCCCACCCCATATGAATATTGGCTTATTAATTTATGTCAATTCAGGTATTATAGTATGTAGTTTGTATTTTTTGTTTTATTTCACATATTTTTTCGAAGGTTATTCTTCGGTATACGCAGTTACCATTAAATAGGTGCACGTATATACTACCAAATACTCTAGACTTACCTAGGTCTAGAGTATTTGATACTACCTATACCTTGCCTCGTACCTTGCTGACTGCAGACTTCCTCATACTCACTGCAAGATCATACTTAATTAAATATAATTTGGTGATAACCAGTTACTTACGTATATTCTTTGTAGCTAGGTACTGTAATTTATAAGTTTGGTGGGTAGGTAGGTGATTAAAAAAACCTACAAAATTTTCAAAATTTATAAAAATACGTAATAAAATTCCATAATCTGCACAAACACTTTCTAAACAATTTATATACCTACCTATTATTTTTATAAGATACTTTTCATGATGCGCTACAAACAATAATTAGGTATTATAAGCTAATGCCATTGAAATAAAACTTAGCTCCAAAATGAAATTAGAATTTATATTTTATTTTTGGTCTTCTACAATTTTCAAAACGACCTGTAGATATTTTATACTTTTGATTACAGATCAATATATTGATTTAAAATGAAGAAAAAACATTCGTTTATGGCACATTTCAATAAACAAAAGGTATATACCTACATAATTTGGATTCCATATTCATTTTGATGTCCAATAACAATAATTATTAACATTAACGTATAATAATAATTATTCTACCTACAATAATAATATGTACCTACGTTCTACTTTAAATTTAATTAGTTTTTGAAGCCCAAATATTAAAAAATTTTAATTTATGCTTTTTTGGTAACGTTTGAGAACATTCACGTGTATTTGCTGTCTGTATTTGCTGGTCATACTGACCAGAAACCTGGTCCAAGGACACGTGTCCAGGGCAATAAATCTTTCCTACAATAATAATTGAAGGTAATACCTTAAATGTTTACCTGACAGGTAAAGTGGGACCAGCCTGAGTGTAAGACTGAAAAAATATGTCTTATAGCTTATATTAGGTATACCTTATTCCTATATTTGGATTAATGTAGGCCTTGCATTTGACTCGGCGCTCTCTATGTAAGGGGTAGCGCACGATATTGGCGCGACATCAGTTGAAAAAAAGGTCATAACTACCAAACGGCAATCGCTACAAAGAATAATTTTTATACAAAAACTTCTACTATATCTTGGCTTCATTTTGTTCGCTGTATGTGTACAAAAATTTTCACAAATAAAAAAGTTTGTCGCGTAGTGAAAATATCAATACACGTTTTGCAACATGCATCGTTTGTATTATTTTTGCGAGTCAGCTATATATACTTAAGGTCAGCAAGATACACGATTGGAAGCGCCCATTTGTCTGCTTTAATTTGATGAAAAAATCATTTCAATATCTTGATTACTTTCAAAGATATAGTCATGTAAATGTTCAAAAGTACAATTTTTTAAAATCATAAATTTTTATGTTTTTTTAAAATATCAAAGTCGTGACCTACCCAAAAATGTCGTAAATAGCCGTTTTGAATGCAAAATTATGCAATGAACAAAACCTATTAGGTCTGACCTGGTTATACGTCAAAAAAAAAAAACTCGATAACGGAGCGACTTTTACACCGAATTTCGCTCCACTATAATAATAATGGCTACTCGTATTCTAATGCGGGACGCGTGTTTATCGCCGTGGTACTATTAACTGGGCGGCCAGATCTTCCGATTTAGCACCTTATCCTTGTTGTGGTTTTTCTTGGGATCTTGGGGTTTACCAAAAACAAAATTTACAGAGCTAGTCATTGTTGAATGTGCACTCTTAATAGCCAACAACTCGGACAAGTCCGAAGCACAATTTATAAAAGGGTCGGAATATTGATAACAAATAGAAGGACTATTTGAATATTTGTTGTACTTCGTTATTGTTTTAGTTCAATTATTGTACGTGTTTATTTTTCATTGTCAATTTTTGGTAAAACAAAATGATGGTAAATGAGGATTTTCGTAATTGTTTAGTGATGTTCAATCAGAATTAAAATAAATTAAATAATTGAAAATATTTGCTTTGACAGCGAGAAATTTATCCGAATTTAGCATGTCATGGCTGCTCATCTTTTAATTTTGAAAATGTTTAAGTTCTTCTGGCATGATAAAAAACTGTTAATTATTAAGTATTTGGTATCAGCATGCTCAGAAAACAATTCTCTTTCGATAGATACCATTACCGTTCTTGTAGATAAAAGTGGTGAGAAATAAACTGCAAATATGTGATTTCCCATGCTATTCGCCTATGTTCTGCTTTGAAACTTGTCACACGGTATATAGGTACCTACTTATACAATTTCGATAGGATTTTTCGATAAAAATTCAAATGTAGCGTTTTTAACTTTTTTAATAGTTAAATATTAAATTTTTATTTAATAGGGTAATAAGATAACTACCATAAATTGTATAAGCCATAAATACAATACGACCTTTCAGAAAAGTCGGTCGTTGTTTAATTTTATGATACAGGCTGAGGTAAAAAAAACTGAATGAAACGGTAAGAGTCATATCTCTTACCGTTTCATGCAGTTTTTTTCGGTTTTTTCAGTTTTTTTCATGCAGTCGGTTAAATAATTATAAAAAAGTTGCGCTGTTTTGAGACGAGTATTTGGCCATTTTTTTTCTCAATAATCCCAGAATTTCCTGAAATATCCTGATCAAACTTGAAGCATGCAGATTTATTTTAGCCATATCTTCTCTATTATTGAAAAAAGATTTATTATTTTTTGTATGATGAGCTACTCAAATAATGAGCTACTCATTTGACGTTTCAAAAATTTCCAAAGCCGACAAGATCTTGCGATTTTCGAAGTCAACTTTTGTTTTTCTTATGGCCACAAAAGTTAATTGCACCTTTAAATAAATAATTGTTTTTGCTCTGATTTTTTCATATTATAATTAGCAAAAAAATTTGTATCCGATAACCCTCGAACTTTGATAAATGCTCAAAAATTTTATAACAACTTTCTCAAGCTTGTTGCTTGGCAACAGACCGACGCCTAAATTATCATGTCCTTGAGTTATTACTACTGTTAAACGTAAGTGTAAGTTCTATTTACTTTCATAAGTCTAATAACCTTAGGTCCGGTTGCACAAACGTTAAAGATCTGCCAGATAATTACTGATTTTAAAATGCCCTGTATTATCAAAATGTTGGTCAGGTCAGGAAATAAATTCTACTCCCCTTTAGAAGAGTTAAATCACGGGTAAATAACAATAAAAGATCATTCAAAATATTCACCCATAATTTCAAAATTGGCAATTTAAAATCAGTAATTATCTGACAAATCTTTAATTAACTTTTGTGCAACTAGCCCTTAAACTATATAAATATAAAGATTTTTTATTTCTCGATACTTATTTTCGGGCTGCATGTGTGTTTTAGTTTTATGAAATATTACTAACCGGTTAACCGACGATTAACTGGTTATCCTCTTCATCAGTAAAAAATAAAAAGCTATCGGTAATAAAAATTTAATAGATAAAATTATTTTATTCAATTAAAATTAGCACAAAATTATGTACCTACTTCTAATGCCAAATTAACAAACATATTTGAAGTAATTATGTTCAAGTTCAACTGTTTGCTAATTTTAACTAAATAACAAATACTTTGTATTATAAAAATAAAACAAAAGCAATTCATTAAAATGAAAGGAACCAGAATAAGTGCCCTATCATAATCTGCCTTATAAATCAAGATTTATTGATATGCAACATGCAGGAGCAGGATGATGTCACATTACTCACATTACGCTACAAAAAGTCATAAACAGCTTCCAGAAACCTGTTTTCTAAATAATAAAAACAAAAACTAAGGAAGTAGGTACTTCATTCAAACTCAAACAAACCGGAAAAAATAATCCGACGACCGCATCTGATGGCCACCGTCAAAAAGTGAAGAAATTATTGAGAAAATGTTTCAAATTCCTCTCTGAAGTGTAAATAAATATACCAGACAGTGAGTCTTGTAATATTAAGATACCTACTTAGGTATATACTGGACACATATTTGAATTTTAAGCAATCCCTTATTATCCCTTACAATCCCAATTATTATTTTTTGCAGTCAATAAAAAGCTGCATTATCTGATTTATGATCCATTACCCTGTGAAGGTTCCTCACAACATCCCGGGCCAGCGATTAGTGTCTCTTGTATTTCTCTCTTTTTTCCTCTTTTTCTGAAAGTAGAATCATCCATCTTCTACCCTTTTCTACTTCCACTTCTCAAAATTTCAGTTCAGGGGTCTAAAGATTGCATCCAGTGTTACAGACTATCCGACTGCGGGAACCTTTCATTGGATTTTATCCGCGTTTAAGATTATTAGACCAGCAGTCTGCCGATTTTTTTTTTAAGTTAGAAAATAGATAGAGGAGAGGACTATACCTAAAACGGTTAACCGGTAGTAAGATATCCATTCTATATTAATTACATATACCTACAGGGTATTCTATAGTTAGAGTGCCAATCTAGCAATAAGTTGTCGCCCTGTGGGCCTTTAGAGTAGGTACATGGCTGAAATTTTCAGGAATGGGCTAAATACCTAATTCTCGTCAAAAAATCGTCCTGTGCAAAAAGGCACTATTCAAAATTGTCAATTTTTTTTGCAAAATGTGGTAGTTTATAAATGAAACTTTGTTGTTCCAATTTTTCAAAATGGTATCTGTGATAGTTAAGTTAGAAAAACTTCAAAACTGTTTCCGAAAAGCATTGCTAATACCATAATCGGAACTTTAAACAGCAATTATTATGTCGCTTCGGTGTACGGCAAAAATAGACTACCAGCTACTTACTGCTTAATCGAGAATTTCTACAGAATGGCGACATTAACAGTGGATATTTCATACATATTTTGATAATGAAAATCTACAATTTGTGTATAAATGTAAGACACAAATAATGTGCTAATTACTAAAGTGAAGTCATCCCTCATTTTAAAATTACTTAAATTAATGATTTTTTTTATTATTAAAAAAAAAACAACTGATTGGCACTTGCCTAGAGACACCGCGTACCTAAGTACCTACCTATATCATTTATCATTTTATAAATACATAATAGTAAAATAATATTAAAAAAAATAACAAAAATACTAATAAATAAAAGGTAAATAAATAATGACCTTTAATAAATTAATTATGAAAAAATCGGTCAATATTTACACCTGGGTATCTTACAGTTTCACTATGGCACCTATAATACAGGGTGCACCATATATCCTATTCTCTATATTGCTATCTCCTGAACGCTAAGAGATATAGCATATAGCGTCGGTTAAATTAGTGAAAAGATGCGCAATTTTGTGGCCATCTCGAATCCGTCAAGACATACAAAATATCTGTGACTGCTCCTGAAATATCCTGAAAAAAACTGAAAAATCGAGATTTCTTATATTATTTGCCATATCTTTCTGATAATTGGAAATTACTAAATAATGTTTTGTAGGCTTACAGAAGTCGTCAAGAGCTATACCAATCTGTCAGTATAAAAATGTTCAAGGCCGACTAGATCCAAGAGTTTTCACAGTCAACTTTCGTTTTTCTTATGGCCGTCATATTATTTTTTTATGTCATTCGATATAAAAAAATAATGGAAACAACAAATTAATAAACATAAAAAAAAATTCTATGAAGACTATGAAAATTCTGAGATCTAGTCGACTTTGAAAATTTTTTAAATGTCAGATGGGTAGCTCTTGCCGACTTATGTAAGCCCACAAAAAATTATTCATTAATCTCCAATAATAAAAAAGATATGGAAAAAATAAGAAACCTCGATTTTTCAGTTTTTTCAGGATATTTCAGGAACGATCACAGATATCTTGTATGTCTCGACGGAATCGAGATGGCCACAAAATTGCGCTCCTTTGGACTTGTTTAACCGACCCTGTATCTGTTAGCGTTAGGAGATAGCAATATAGAGAAGGATACATGGTGCACCCTGTAGAGAAGGATTTATGGTGCACCCTATATAGGGGTAGAGGACGTATCTATACCTATAGTAACACTAGGAAGGTATTCATTTGCTTAGCAGATTCATGATTAGCAAAAAAATGGCACTAAAAATCGCAGTAGGGAGTCCGGTCCTGGTTAGCCGGCGTATAAACACATATAAACATGCACCAGACCAGAGAGGTGATGAATACGTCAAGACGGATATAAGCTTTCTCATATCGTATCCAGATTAAAGGGACTGATGTTACGCTTTTTGGAATGAAAATGCAAAATAAATTAAATTCAAAATAATACCTAATCGTGCTACTATTGAAGAAAAATGAAAGTGAAGAAAAAAATAGCAATGCGACCGTAGTGTCAAAGAGGCCATAGTTGTGACCTTAATATTAGTTTGCAATGGCTGTTTTTAGCTCTTACCCACCCAGCACCCCTATTTCGCTCCTCGGTCCCGAAAAAATTGATGGAACTTAGGATACGTAGATGTAAATATTTACCCAATTTAATTCACTAACAACACTTGGGCTTTACCACAGCCATACGATATTTATTTATATATTTATTTTATTGGAGAAAAATCTCATATAATAAGATTTTTTAATTTTTTATGAAATTTTGGTACATTTTTTACTTTACTGACTGGACTACATAATTGTGTATTTCACAAAAAGATTTTAATATACAAGGTGTTTCTAAATGGAGTACCATAAATTGGAGGACTTGTAGATAAAGTTAAAAAAATACGAAAATGTAGGAAAATTTTTTTTCGAAAAGGCTTTATTGATGAGATACAGGGTGTTAAAGAGTCGACCGACAGACCACTATTTTGTTAATATTTGTTGAAACAATAACCCAACTGAGACAATTTTTTGTGTGTAACAACAAGTTATAAAGAGCAATAATCAGACAAATTTTCGGTTTATTTCAATAAGCCAGTGGCGTAGAAACAGGGGTCGTTTGACACTTTTCACTCTTTAAAAAAGTAAGGGCTAGGTTTTTTGATGTGTCTTATTACTTTTTTCTGAATCAACGGTCTTTTTACAATAAAAAAGCCATACTTGTTTAATTTGCCCAGAGGCGTCCGTTTTTGAGATATTTGCCTTTTTTTTGCAATTAAAAAATTTCATTTATTAAAATTGTGAAGGTAGCTTTGAAATTTAAATAAACTAATTTTTGGACTTACTTGTCAGTTTGACATTTCATATCCGAAGTAAAAATTAAATAATTTTATTGTCAAGAATTTTATTCAACACATAACAAAACATAAGTAATTGAACAAAAGATACCTAACATAAAATTACCTAATGATTATCTAATATTGCTCGAAGTGTCCTCCGTTTGCACGTACACATGCATTTAAACGCTGCTCCAACGAAAACATTATTTTTGGTTGATTTGATAATCGTTCAAATGCATTTTTTTTTTTTTTTACACAAAATTGCAAATATCTCAAAAACGGACGCCTCTGGGCAAATTAAACAAGTATGGCTTTTTTATTGTAAAAAGACCGTTGATTCAGAAAAAAGTAATAAGACATCAAAAAACCTAGCCCTTACTTTTTTAAAGAGTGAAAAGTGTCAAACAACCCCTGTTTCTACGCCACTGGCTTATTGAAATAAACCGAAAATTTGTCTGATTATTGCTCTTTATAACTTGTTGTTACACACAAAAAATTGTCTCAGTTGGGTTATTGTTTCAACAAATATTAACAAAAGAGTGGTCTGTCGGTCGACTCTTTAACACCCTGTATCTCATCAATAAATCCTTTTCGAAAAAAAAATTTCCTACATTTTCGTATTTTTTTAACTTTATCTACAAGTCCTCCAATTTATGGTACTCCATTTAGAAACACCTTGTATTATAAAACAAGATGATTCAGTGGTTAAGTACCATAAAATGAGACGGGTGTGAAGACATAAGATTTTATTCAGCAACGGTTTTACTTGCGTTTATTTTACTGCCAACCAGATAGGGATTTATGTTCAGAAATCATAATTTAGGAACAAACGAGTAAGTAGCAAACAAAAGAATCAGTCAGTTCCAGTCTTCCAGTTCACTCTTCAATTTCTAGGTGGTAGGTAAAGTATGTGTATTCTTTTACTAGTATCACAAAACTGTTGGTCTGCTGGAGAACTAACCAGCTGGCATGCTGGTCTAATAAGAGGGCAAAAAATGTCAATATAGCAAGCAGCCCGCGGTAGGTACTTATTCCGTGTTATGAAATTATTGTAAAAACAAAAAATTTAAACAATCAACGTACGTTATTATGCTCTGATCAAAATAAAATTCAAGCCATTAAAAGTACTTACCTATATTTTGATCATTGCATGTTAGCATGTTACCTGTTATTATAGGACCTACCTAAACCTATACAATAATGTGTCCAGTTGTAAGTGGCAGTACTACATGGGGATCTTGGAAACGGCAAGAGATACAGACCCGGTTAAATTAGAGAAAAGCTGCACAATTTAATGCTTAATGAGAATCTGAATTTTTTCTTTGAATATTTTTAGTCGTTGCTGAAATATCCTGAAAAACCTGAACAATCAAAATTTCTTTTTTTAGCCATATCTTTTTTATTATTGGAAATTAATTAATTATTTTTTGTAGACTTACATTAGTCGTCAAAAGCTATCCCTTTCACATTATAAAAATTTTCAAAGCCGACTAAATTCCAGAGTTTTTAAGCCTACTTTTGTTTTTCTTATGGCCGCCATATTGATTTTTTCATGTCGTTCGGTATAAGATAAAAATCAAGGAAACAAAAATTAATAACATTCAAAAAATTTTATATTGATAATTATTATTATTATTTTTAATTATATTCTTTTTTCGAAAAAAAACTTTTGTAAATATTTACATCCACGTATCCTAAGTTCCATCAATTTTTTCTGGATCAAGGAGCGAAATAGGGGTGCTGGGTGGGTAAGAAGCTAAAAACAGTTATTGCAATCTAATCTTCACTTTCAGGGCAAGGAATATCTTCGAAATTAACAGTAGCACGATTATTATTTAGTGCTATTGAAATGCCATCATTAAATCATTTATACATTTTCTTATAAAAGAAAAGTTTATTAAATTTTTTACAAATGTTTTTTCTTCATCTAAAATCAATTAAAATCAATGAATATCTGTAATCAGAAGTAATAATACTTAATACGAGTATGTAATCAAAAGTATAAATTATCTGAAATATCAGACCAAAAAAATCTAATTTCATTTTGGAGCTAAATTTGTTCGTCTAGGTTTATAGCGCGCTTAGAAAAGTAACTTATAAAAACAATAGGTACATAAATAGTTTAGAAAGGGTTTGTGCATAATATTATAGAATTTTATCATGTATTTTTAAAAATTTTGAAAGTTTCATAGGTTTTTTTTATATTCACCTACCCACCCACCAAACTTATAAATCACAGTACCTAACTACAATATTATAAGTTTTAAAATCATCATCAATGAAAATATAGGTACATAAGTACCTAACTGATTATCACCAAATTATAATTATTAATTTGTGATCGTTTAAAGACTGCAGTCAGTAAGGTAGGTATGGTATAGTCGACCAAGAGATATAACGAAATGATCTAATTGTTAAACTGTCATATTTTATGACTTCAACAATATTTCAATAATCCAAAAATTGATAAAATGACAGAAGTCGTTTCGTTATATCTCTGGTCCAACTATACTGCATGCACCTATTTAATAGTAACTGTATTTTGTAACTTTGTTTTTTGATTTAACTTACGAGTACCTACCTAAACATTACTTGAGTTATTTTCGTTTATTTCCTGTTATTTTGATTTTGTTTCCTAGGTAACCTTTTGTATTGGAACTGTTTTTCTCTGATTGTTGATTGAAATCAGTTTAGTTGGATTGATTTTTCACAGGGCTGAACTTTTATTTTTTTTAACTTACTCAAAAAATATCGATACAATTTTGTGGAAATTTTCAATTACCTTTTGATTTCACAATCAAATATAAAAATCCTAAACAAGTTTACCGCCAACAGAAGCGCTTTAATTTAAATGAAAAATTTTGTCGATTTCGTCGAACTAGTTGAGTAGTTTCAAATATTTAAAACTTTTAAAATGCAATTTTTCTGAATCATCAATTTTTGAATTTTTTGTAATTCTAAAAGTCCTGTCCTGCAAAAAAAGTCGTAAATGTACATGTCATGTTAGGAGTAGTCTAAACATGATACATATAAGTGGTAGCTGGTTTTACGCAAAAATAAAACAACACATTTTCTTTCCCATTTCGCTCCACTAGTTGGAAAAACCGGACTTTATTCAATTTAATTATACGAGGTTCCATTAACTGGGTATTCGTGACTCGCTACGTGGACATCGGAAATAGTAAAAAAAAACAGGGTCTGTTAAATTTCAAAAAATGTGGACAATTTTAAATATTGAGAAGTATTGAGAATCTGAAAAAAAAATAGGATAATAATAGGATGCTGCTGAAATATCGTGATAAAAAAACAAAAATCGAGATCTTATTTCAGCTAAATCTTTTTAATAAGGTACCATGCACAAAGTAAGAAACCACAAATTAATAAACAGAAAAATTTAAAAATTTTAACACACTTTGTTTATTCTGACTCCTTTATTAAAGTTTATTAATTCCAATGAGAACGAAATATTAAAATTTAAAGAGGACCGTTTTTTTGACATATTGTATCGTAAAGTACATGACATGCATGTAGGTATTGAAAATTTAAAACGACTTCTAAGTTACAATGGGTAGGTACAACATAAGTTAATATAGGGTGTAATGTTTTACATATTATTACCTATGGAAATACTTTAAAAATGCACTTTTTGACATTCGGTAAAATTTTATTACGTTATTTTTAATAAAGAAGATTACATTTTTTCGAATTTATTTGCAATTTGATCAATTTTTGGGTTCCGGGATTTTTTCTATAGCGAATGGCATGAAAAACAATATGGCGGCCATAAGAAAAACAAAAGTTGACTTTGAAAATCCCAAGATCTAGTCGGCTTTGTAAATTTTTGAAACGTCAAATGTGTGGCTCATTAAGGCTTATGTAAACCTACATAAAATTTTTTTTTTCAATAATAAAGAAGATATGACTAAAATAATAAATCTGCATGTTTCAAGTTTTTTTCAGGATATTTCAAGAAATTCTGGGAATATTGAGAAAAAAAAAATTGCCAAATACTGCGCAACTTTTTTGTAATTTAACCGACTTCGTATCTCTTACAGTTTCATGCAGTTTTTTTTTTCCTCAATGGGACAAGTATAATTAAATTAAACGACGACCGGCTTTTCTGAAAGGTCGTATTGTAAAGTAGATGGCATGTACTATTATTGAAAATTAAAAACGACTTCCAAAGTAGGTACAAGACATTAAGTTAACATAGGGTGCATATTTTTACATGCTACCCTATGGCAACACTTAAAAAAATGCACTGTACCTATAGTTTGTATGTTGTTTTTTGTTAGTCACGCAACTGCATGTTTTTGTTTATTTGAATGTTATTTGCAGTGCTGATCAACATTTTTAAGTAACAATTTTTGATATTGTCGAAAATAAAACATTTTACTTATAACAATAAATATAAATAAATAATAAAATAACTATTTTACTCTTTGGTACTATTCGTGTTTTAGGACAAAGCTCGTATACGATTGCAAAAATTTTATGTCAGACTATTCCATTTTAGGTTTCAGACCAAGCACAACTTTTTATGGAGAATAACTTTTTTTCCAAAAATGGATAATAAAAAAGTGACCACGAATTGAAATTTTTCGTTTGGCGCGTTATTTCCCAATAAACTTTAATATCAGCTAGGAAATTTATTAAAATAGCTATTTATGATATTGGTGTTAAAAGTGAAGTTTTATTTTGTGAGTGAAAAGGTTTGTGAAATGAGCGAAGCGTAGCGGAGCGAATTTTACAAATTCACGAACATATAATAAAATCACTTCTAAGACGAATATCATACAATGGTTTTTGTAAAACTGCTCTATTTTGATAATAAAATAGATGAATTTAGAATGACACAACTTCAAATTGCATTTTAAAATATTACAGATCAGTACAAGTAGTGTACTATGCATAGAAACCGTTGCCGACGCTATGGTTACTAACAAATAAATGCGTGCATACAAATAAAAGAGATGCCATAATAATTATTATTATTGATTGCAATTTCTGAACAATTATTATTGTCTTGAATTCTTGACTAGGTACTTATTTTTTTATTAATATGTTTGCCAGTAATAAAAAGAATATGAAAAAATCTTACTACCTATAATTTTGTCTGATTTCGTCATGAGAAAATGTAGTTTAAAAAGAGAATGTAAGTAAGTACAGATAAAGTAGATAGAATTACTTTTAACACGAGTGTTGTAATGTACTTTTAACACTAGGGTTAAAAGTACTTTTAACACGCTTCCATTTAAACAATCACTTTTAACACTGTCAGCTGTCGTTAAAAGTGATGTATGTGTCTTTTAATGGCAGTTGCACAAAAACATTTTTTTGTGCCATTGAAGCCCATGGAAGCGGGTTAAAAAAATTTGTAACAGTGTTAAAAATACATTACAACACTCGTGTTAAGAGTAATTCTATCTACTTTATCTGTACTTACTTACATTCTCTTTTTAAACTACATTTTCTCATGACGAAATCAGGCAAAATTATAGGTAAGTAATAAGATTTTTTCATATTCTTTTTATTACTGTCAAACATATTAATAAAAAATAAGTACCTAGTCAAGAATTCAAGACAATAATAATTGTTCAGAAATTGCAAATAATAATAATTATTATGACATCTCTTTTATTTGTATGCACGCATTTGTTAGTAACCATAGCGTCAGCAACGGTTGCTATTGCATAGTACACTACTTGTACTTACTTGTCTGTAATATTTTAAAATGCAATTTGAAGTTGAGTGTCATTCTAAATTCATCAATTTTATTATCAAAATAGCAGTTTTACAAAAACCATTGTATGATATTCGTCTTAAAAGTGATTTTATTTTGTTCGTGAATTTGTAAAATTCGCTCCGCTATCGCAAGTTTCATCTTTTAGTTTTAAAAAGCAAGGTCGCAAGGTATATTTCTTTTAAATAAATTGCTATAATGCAAAAATACAGTCAGAACATCTGAACACGATAATGTAAAAAAATACGTTGTTCTATTTCAAAAAATTAACCGGGTAAAAATGGGACACCTGTACCTATACCTATAGCTGAAAATAATGTTGGCTTATGCATACGTAGGAATTTTAGTTTAAAAGTTCTGTGCTAAAATTGTTAAAATACCAAGAATTTATGAGGTGATCCAAGAATGGTTGATTGGCTATTATGCGGTTATTATACGAAACGCAGCTCGTAATGCTTGCGCTGGCGACTGTAAACACAGTTGCTCTCGGGTTAAATTATTTTACTGGAGAGGAGATTGAAGAGCTCGTGATGCTTATGAATTGATGTAAACATATCATCACTCAATGCACCGTTGCCAATTTTACCGGGACTCGAATAATCGGCTGTGCGTCTACAGGCTTCGAAAAATGCTCGACATACACACAATTATATACTAACGTGCGCCGCTCCCTCTGTAGAACGTTTCGTTGAACTATGTCGCGTATGTTTTAGGGTACCCCGGTGTCAAAGTGATGCCCTGGGCAAAATTTATCCAACGTTTCCACCGATAGATGGCCATGCTGTACGACGTTTATACACGTTAAAATTTTCGAAGCCCGAAGTCGGGCTTCACATGGTAGGTCCAGGCTTCGAATACTCAACTGAACATAGCATTTTAGGCTTCGTATGGGCTCTTAATATGTCTATATATATCGTGGGCAGATATATATATATAATTATAATTATCAATATTTTATATTTATATATATATATATATATATTTATAATTACAATAACAAAGTGGAGCGTTATTCGAGCCAAGTACATATAGTAAAAAGAAGAAGTTTGTTTATTATGAGCCCTAGAACCCAAACAAACTTCTTCTTTTTACTATATTTCTCCAAAATCACGATTTTTCGATTTTAAAAACGCTCCTGTAGCTTTATCTTTCAAGATTAGTGAACGAAATTTTGGATTCTTGTAAAGCTTGGGAATGACTTTAGATTTTCGTTGAAAAAAATTCCAAAAGTCACGTTACTTCTACAGGGTGTCCTTTCAAAGTTCCCCAAATCCGGACTTTGAGGCACGGTTTCTGGCCGCAGTTTTCAATCTAGGGGGCTGAAATTTTTGTGAGAGTAAGATGTCCACAAGGAGTGGTCTGGTATTGCACTTGAGCAAAATCGGCCGAGCCGTTTCAAAATGGCTGCCATTTTAATTTTTGGAAAAAGGACTATTTTTTGAACCCCTGTATAAGCTAGATAGAAAAAGAGTTTTATATCAACTTTACAAGATTGGAAGTAAATGACTTGAAATTTAATTTAGTGTAATAAAATTTGCATTTTTTTTATTAATAAGCCAGTGGCGTGGGTAGAAAAAGGGTAAAAATGGCTAAATTTCTCCAACAATTTATGAGCACATTTATAAAGTAATTAAACTGAAATTTTTACAGTAGACAACTATACTAATAGGCTTCAACCCTTGAGAATTTCACGAAGTAACTAAAAAAAATGGCGGAGATATTCGATTTTTTTTTTACATGATGTTTATTTCTCTAAAATTTTAAACACGCTCCTGTAGCTTCATCTTTCAAGATTAATGAACGAAATTTTTTACTCTCATAAACCTCAGGGCTGACGTTTAATTTTCGTAAAAAACATTTTCCTAGAGTTGCGTTACTTCTACAGAATGTCCCTCCGAATTTAAAAAAAAAAACCGTCCGTGAGGCACAGGTTCTGGTCGAAGTTTTCAATCTAGAGCGCTGAAATTTTTCTGGTAGTAAGATAACCTCAAGTAGTCGTCTGGTACTGTATTTGAGTAAAATAGGTAAAGACGTTCCAAAATGGCGACCATTTGAATTTTCGGAAAATTTACTGTTTTTTGAACCCCTGTATGAGCAAGATGGTAAAATAACTTTTAAATAAAATTAACAGGATTGGAAAAAAATTATTTAAAATTTGAGTTAATGCAATAAAATTTGCATTATTTCTATTAATAAGCCAGTGGCGTGGGTAGGAAAAGGGTAAAAATGGGTAAATTTCTATAACCGTTTTTGAGCACATTTTTGAAGGAATTGAACTAAATTTTTTACAGTAGACAACTATACTAATACTCTTTAATCTTTAAAAATTTCAAGGATCAAATAAAAGAAATGGCGGAGATATTCGAATTTATTTTACATGATGTTAATTTCTCTAAAATTTTAAAAACCTTCTAGTAGCTTCATCTTTCAAGATTAGTGAAAGAAATTTTTTACTCTTGTGAAACTTTGGGATGACGTTAAATTTTCGTTGAAAAAAATTTTCAAAAGTCGCGTTACTTCCACAGGGTGTCCTTTAAAATTTCGAAAAATCCGGTCCATGTGGCATGGTTTTCGCCTAACAAAATAATGAGAATGGCAACTAAAGGCTTGTCTAATAACTTAACGATTGAATGTTCATTATTAGAATAATATAAAAATGAGGAAAAGCCCATCAGCGATGCGTCGTGTACCCACCAGCACCAGCGCACCGTTTTCATCGCGCTCGGCTCGGGCGCGATCACCCATGCAGATATGCCTGCTCCTGCCAACCCCAATTGCAGAAAATAAAAACTGCTACACATCTGTATTAAGAAGATTGGATTAAAATGATTTGAAATTTGAATTAATGCAATAAAATTTTAATTATTTTTAATAATAAGCTAGTGGCGTGGGTAAGAAAATGGTAAAAATGGCTAAATTTCTTTAACTGATTATGAGCACATTTTTGAGAGAATTTACCTGAAATTTTCAGAGTAGACAACTACACTAATAAACTTTAACTCTCCAAAATTTCAAGAAGCAAATAAGAGAAATGGCGGAGTTATTCAATTTTTTTACATGATGTTTATTTCTCTAAAATTTCAAATGTTCGATTTTCAGAACTCGCCTGTAACTTTTTAAAGTTAGTCAGTGGCGGGTATAGGAAAAGGGACGAAATTGTTCAATTTTGTAATTTTTTTTTGGTTTATTATGTGTAAAAATCTATTTTATGGCACGCTTTCAAACGAAATGAAATGAATTTTCACATCAGTAAACCTCTACGAAAATTCGACCTGACTATGGAAAAATTCAGAAAGCCAATTTAAAAGGCGGCAAAAATTTTCATAATTGAATCGCATAAAAATACACTATTTCTGCGATTGATGCGCAAGAAGGTTTTTTTTGGTTGTATTCTTTTCCGAAAGTTTCACTTTTTTTTTAATATTATTCAATCCTATAACTACAGTATCCATTAAAACGTCACGTAAGGAAGTTTTGGCTGTACTGTCTGTTGTACATATTTCACTGAATTCTCGTAATCGATTCGAATCCACGGAAAACTTCCAGCAGTTCCAGCGAACGGCTGAATACGTTTGTAGAATATCCTGACCTAATTCTCTTATTTTCATTCCGCATTCAAATGTGTCGTCCTCCAGGAGTACTGATATTGAATTCATTGATTTATGTTTAGTTCCATGAAAGTCTAGTTCAACAGAAAAACTCCATTTTGAGCTTTTCCATTCAAACAGAGCTGTTTTTAGATAATAGTCATTTTATAGAATATAGAAGGCGACGTCACTGGGATGTTGGAGTTGGAAGTAAGTAAGCTTTCAGTTCAGCACTTTCAGCTTTCTATCCGTCCTCTTTTCCGGTTGAGTATTGATTTTAGACGGTCGATGTCTTCCCGACTCGACACGAAACAGAAACAGTGTTCTACTCTACAAGCTCACAGCTGGAAATGCGCCGTAGCTAGCGCCGTTGACCGTTCTTGTGAACGCAGGTCATAGACAGCGTTCCGCAAATTCCTCTCATCCTTCATGCCTCGCCACGCCATGGCTCAAGTTTACTTGCTTTAAGTAGTTGCATTGATTCAATGCTTCATACTTCTCTTATTCCATCTTAAACCTACAGGAATTCTTGCGTTTAATATTTCGAATTGTTCAAGCTCCATTCATTGGACGAAGTTGTGTGTAAATCTATATATAAACGTCGAAAGTTTGAGAAGTTACAATACCAAAATACCGACCCACGGTTTATGATGTTGCTCATACCTATCTAGGTCAGGGTTCACGGTTGGCTAAAGAAAATAGCAAATTGCTTTGAGCGAGGTAATTTTACGTTACGTTCCGGGTTTGTAGGTTCGTGGGTGAAAACTCTGCTTAAAGTTGATATTCTACCTCTCCCTACTAGGGAGGGCAAATAGGAAATTCAGATTGAACTTTGAAGCTGAATATCTGATTGTTTTTACATTTTGATTTATCGTTTTCAAGATATAAGGGTTGATTTTTTGAAAACAGCCATCAACTGGCTTAGCACATATTATGATAAGTGGAAAATAAAACTCAATGCAAGCAAATGCGAAGCCAAAATCTTCACGCTAAGAAGACCAGCCGATCCTCCCCTAATAATATTAAACGACCATCCAATACCATGGAATCCATCAGATACCACAGTCAGATACCTTGGACTCCATTTGGACAGGAAACTAAGTTTTAGAGCTCATGTAAATAAGAAACTCAACGAAGCATATGCACGTCTTGTGATGCTATACCCGATCCTAAACAAGAAATCCGAACTGAAGCTTGAATGTGCAGTTCTAATATACAAATCAATCCTAAGACCTATGATTATGTATGCCTGTCCCGTTTGGAGCACAACCTGTAAAACGAACGTAAAGAAGATCCAAACATTCCAAAACAAAGTACTGAGAATAGCAACGCACGCACCTTGGTTTATACGAAGTACCCAGATCCACAGAGAGACGTCAACCCCATATATCTCAGATTACATTTCTAAAATTACCAAGAAATTCCTTAAAGATCTACACAAGTGCCCAGCAACCGAACTCTATAGACTAGGGAGCAAAACCCAACAAAGAAGACTTAAGAAACGCCTACCACAAGATCTTTATTTATCCAGCGATTCTGATGACAATGAATATGACGCCAGTCAACACGTAAGATAACATGAAAACTGCTGATATCAACATTGTTACCAATCATTGTTATATTGCATTCATCCATATATTTATCTGCTTATTTACTATTATTTCTCCGGCTATGCTGGACACACAATTATGTAACCCTGTTACCCCATTTTCCTTCTTTTCACCATATCAAACTGTGATAATTTAATTTAAGTTCCTTTAAATACTTATGATCTCAACCTTGTATAATATGTAATATATTGAGCGGGTTAATAAAGATATTAAAAAAAAAAAAAAAAAAAAAAAAAGATTTTTTGAAAATGTACCAGGGAATCTCAGTTAATCTCAGTTAAGTCAAGTGAGCTTTGTTTGAAGGGAACTTTTTTTGACTAACGTGGGTTCACTCTCACATCACGTATCACTCACTCCCTCTTCCTCATCATTCGTCCTTAAAAATATCAAATAGGATGCTACCTTGTTCGCATCCCACATGTTTTCTTTAAGATTTCTTTAAGGGTGGATGATGTGGGCAAAGGGGTTAGTGTATCATATTTTTTTAAAGAAGGAAATTCTGGTTCCTCAATAATTTAAGCTAAGTTCGCATTACTGTTCAATGCAAAAATGCAAAAACCTTGCAAATTTTTGATATTACATACTTTAAGACAATTCAATTTACATTGAACTGCGAAGCAGTAAGTCTAAAATGCAAAGTAAAAAAAGAAAAATTGCAAAACTTTTTATTTTTCATGAAAAAATTTCGTTTTCATGAAAGGATAACGGAAGTTGGAGTGACTGATGTACGTGTCAGTTATTGTTAGTCAAATTATTTCTCTCTCTCTCTCTCTCTCTGCCCGTAATCCTGCGTAAGGACGTGGTGATATCATGACACCTGATCAATGACTCTAGTCCATTTCTCCCTGTCACAGGCCCGTCAGGAAGCTTCTGGGTAGGTAAGGCCAGTAAGGCCTTAGCTTGGTCCATCCATCGTGTGAGAAATCATCCTCTGGTTCTTTTGCCCCGAACATTGCATTTCACTACACAATCATGGTTACAATCAAAGTTACATTGGTCAAAATAGCTGATTTTATTTACATTCTTGTTTCCTGTTGCAATAAGTGTCGTTGTGATGTTCAGTTCCTCCAGAATGAAGATGTTCGTGCGGTGCGCGGTCCACGGAATTCTCCGATATACCCACATTTCGAACCCGATGCGTTAATTCGCTGTACGTCTGCCTTTTTGATGGTCAAGGTCTCTGCTGCGTTTCTGGCAATTGGGAAAATAAGTGTATTAATAAGCCGTAGTTTGGTACACATTGTTATTCAACCATCCCTTCATATCTTCACTAGTTTCCCAGTTGCTGTTATAGGCCATAGCAAGACGTCTACGGATTTCGTCCTCGCAGCCTCCATTATTTGTTACTAGTGAACCCAGGTGGTTAAAGTAGATACCAGAGACATTTTTGTTCCAGGCTGATTGTTGCGGACTCTGTCAACGATCATCACCTTTGCCTTTGTCCTATTTACCCGGAGTCCATATCTTTTAGTCTCTCCATGATGCTGCGAGGATCTTCTTGGGGATGCCTGGTGTCCTGGTCAGAACCATGGTGCCATCGGCATACCGCGGGTTTGTAATTTTTGTCCCGTCTACTGTTATTCCATACCCTGTCACTCATCAAGCACTTGTCTCATAATATGTATATTCACTATAGATATTAAATAATATGGGAGATACAATAATTCATCCCTGGCGCACTTCCGCCCCTGTATTGAAGTCCTGCATGTGAGTATGTGTTACGCACACGGATGGTAGCTGCATCTATCGCTTTCATACAGATTGCGGAGAAGTCATATTAGATGATCAGAGGCTCCCATCATCTTCAGTATTTCCCATGTATCATTCCATATCACAGTATCATACATACATACATAGATTGTCTGATCTTTTCTATAACATGGCGTAGCTTAAGGATCTTCTCGCGGCCGGTGCCCCTTCCCGGCACAAATTCTGTCTGTGCCTTATGAGTAATGAGAGTTATGTGAAGATGAGTTATATTTTTGTTTATTCAGAAATGCTGTTTAAGAAATATTCGCAGATGGCCGCTTCCCATTTTGATACAGAGAGTAGAGAGTACGGTATTAAATGAAAGATTAAAAAAATTTGCATATCATGTGACTATTTATTTTCAGAATGTAGTAAATCGCTGAAGAAGCAGCAAAATAATTTACTTGTAATAATTGTTAAACTGACTTTTCAAAATCTATTTCTTGAAAACGATAAAATACCAACCCAGGGTGACCGTAAAATTCAAAAACTTGACCACCCTGAAGTAGTAATTTGTCATTCCCATGAAATAGAACTTAAAAATGTTATAGGTAGTAGGACTAGTAGAGATATGTAAACCGTTTTGCTGCATCTTCAGCCCTTTTCTAGTTTTAGGTAACCAGGTACCATGATCTTGAGTTTTACACACTGTTTTCAACGAATATTGAAAACGAATTCTGAAAAAAAAACTCTCTGGGTCAAAATGGGAAGCAGAAATTTCCAATTTTTTGTTTCCCATCAGTTATCGTATTGCCAGCTTTGAAAGTGGTAACCCTGTATAACTATGCGATAGCAGAGAATGAACCCAAGTAAGAATTTCCTGAAAAGCAATAAATATAATCATTATTCATTTATTATCTCCGACATAGTTAAAACTTATAGATAGATGATTAACACATACGTCCTGCATTACCCAATTTTTTTGCTTGCATATAATTTTTAGGTGAATGTTTTTTAGGTAAATGAATTATTGGTGGCCAGATCAGCCAGATCAGTTAAATCTGTCTGCCTAGGTCTCACTTCGATAAACTGAAGAAGTAAAAACCTTAGCTAGTCCTCGATAAGATTGAATTTGAATTCGAATGTGTATGTCCTTGAGAAACCCTAAAACTTGAAGCAATTCCTTTTTGAAAAGTCAGATTCATCAATCTTATAATTGAAATCCTCTTTCCCAATTATCAATATAACCAAAGCATCAGTCAAGCCATCTTCTGCGATAGAATCTCACAAAAAGCCCTAACAGAAAAAAAATTAATAAATGAAGCAGACGACTTTATTTAGAAAGATGGAAAGTAATTTTTCTAGGTAATAATAAATTAAGTACACTATTGGTAAAAAATTTATTATAGTATAGTGGCAGTGACTAAGTTTACTCCAAGCAATACAGTAATGGCTGAGCTGCTGTAGTATTTAATAATGAAGGAAGAAGCTTATGAGGCTTGCAAAAAGAGGATTATGAGCATTATAATATCTTTTCCTAATATTTTACCAATTAGTTTACTTCTAATCTAAAAAATAAAATGCAGATTTAGTTCAGTTGGATTTTTTTTGCTTCAACCCTATCACGCTCTTACGATTCAGGCAGTCCTTGTCAGATTTTTTTGCATGGACCATTATCACATATGGCGATTCTGACCAAGCACTAGAAATTTGTTAATACGAGTTTATATTCGTCACCGACTATATAATATGCTACCTGGTGACCTTAAGACATTGAACAGTTTAGGATTGCTTAGGATGAAAGTAAAGAAATTAATAGCTACTTGGCCTCGAGTAATGATATGCCGATATATCGAACAATGCTCTGGGGGTTGACGAATCTGTTCAATAGTCAGTAGATTAGATTGTATGCAATTTGATCAAATAGGTTGGTAGATAACAAACTGCTAGTAGTTGGTAGATTTAGTTAGACAATAGTTGGACAATTATGTGGAGAGACATTATTGAGAGGAAATGTTGAAGAACTACAGTAATAATCCATATTCAAGGTACCGATAAGCTTTTACTTATGTGGTTGCGTTGGTTCGCTTGACTTGTTGTTATCCCCCTTGATGATTTGTATTGTATTTGTTTATTGTATAAATGTATTGTGTTCATTTATTGTGATTAATTGTTATTGCCTAAAGTGCTTGAAATTCGAACACTCTTTAAAATTTTATTTGCATGATTTTCTTGCCTATAAATTATTATTATTATCAATATTATAATCACACCTCTACCTATTCTTGTCTACTTTTCTCGGATAGCGAAAGCAAGAGCAAAAGGCAAAAAAATTTGTTTTATATGTACGTACTTCTATTCTTTAAACAAACGCATTAGTGTAAAAAAACGTAATTTATGAAGCCTCATCTTCATCGAATTATAGAGATTTTTTTCTGAATCGTGTCATTCATTATTGAAAAACTAGGTAAGTACCAGGAATATTTTTTGATTTATTTTAAAAACCTCGGAATCTACTGTTTCAGGTATTACCTAGGGGAAAATTATCATGATCAAAATAATAATTATTAAGCTAAAAATCATGTAGATATGTAAATATACTATAAATGTACTAAAAAATACAACCTGTGAACATTTCAAACAGAAATCGCTGAAAAACCGAAATCGCAGGATATAATAAAGCTTCTAAATAGTTCATCATAGAGATTTCTCTGATTGAGATTAAGATAACTTTCATGAAGCGCATCTGCATGTTTTCTAGTACCTGCAGGTACCAACATGTTGAGTGGCATAAATGAATTTTATCAAGATTATTTCACGTTTAACTTTCACACCATTCTTGGATGACATTAAATTTCAGACTTCTTTGAAATGGAAAAATAAAATATCTGGAGGTATTATTAAACCATAATAGGTAATGGTATTTTCAATAAATTATTATTATCTAATCTATGTATAACCTTTCACTAAGCGCTTTGATCATAAGTAATTTTATACAAAAGCATTAACTTGTATCTAAAGAAATGTCAATAGATTTAAACAAAATTGGCTTCACTAACTTGCTTTACAAAAATTGACTACTAAATGTCGGTTAATAAGGCTTCTTGGATTATTCCCTCAATTTATATTTAGAGTAACATAGGTATTAAGGTGACAAAACACATCATTGCTATACACTACTACGCGAATAGTATTGTTGTTCAATACTTTTTAATTTTGTCATTTGTTAATTTTGATTTTAATCATTTCAAATAAAAACAACATTTTTCTGATCTCTTGAATGACATAATTCCTTTAACAAGTCTTTTTCTATTGAAATATTTCCTACCTGTTCTTAAATTCTGGCTAATAATGTCCACTTTTAGGTGTTATACAACTACAACACTGTTCAGCAAATTAGATCCCAGACAAAAACGAGCGGATTATCTACTAACATGATAAGAAAAGTAAACATCAGTGTACCTTGTGCTGTAAATCATGGAGTAGGTAATTATTATGTTTACCGAATGGATAGGCGACGAACAAACGATTAGGCGATGGCCTGGTGAGTGTTCATTTGGAGAAATAATCAAAGTCGAACCCTGTGAAGGAGGCGTCGGAATTGGCGCCCTGATAATTATTTGCTGTCCTCCAGCCTTGTGGAGGCTGAAGCCGATGCTATTCTCCCGTCGCTGTTACCGTCGTCCAATTCCATGGGCTGCTGTAACCTTTTTGGCTGAAAGAATAAAAGCATAGTTACTATAAAGTTATCAACATTTCAGCATAATGGAAAACATGCATTTTATTAGTTAATATATAAGTTTTATACAAGCGATATCACATGTTGACGTCATTCGGAAGAAAAATGCTTTTTTTTTGAAAAAAGAAGAAAATTTCGAAAAAATTTATTTTTACAATTCTAGATTTTTGGTCTTCGATTTTTTCTCAGACACAATGACAGAATTGAGCAAAAAGATTTGATTTGTGAAATCTTTTTGGTTCTTTTCGCCGAACTTTAAATCATTATTAATATTTATTCAATAAGTAATTTGTGATTTCATTTTCATCATTTGGTAACATTTTTAATTATTGTTAAAGTCGAAGTAGGTAATAATGAAAATGCCGTCCCCAATTGAAGACCTCTTCCCGATTTTCTTAGAAAACGACTTAGCAGACTTGAAATGTGTAGCACCAGAAACAGCTTTTCAATCTTAATAAATATATGTAATACCTAATATTTTTCTTTGCAAAATTTAAGGAAAACATTATTCAAGGGATTTCCCGAAGTCTCAAATTGAAATTAACAACCTTAATAAAATAAACTAGGTAAAATGTAATAGGTATCACTTACTTAGATGATCACAATTTTTTAATGCAATGGAATAATCTTTTGAAACTTGTCCTGTGAAATTTTGAAATATGGAGCTTTAAAAAATTGTAGTACAGTAGAGTTCCACTAATCCGATATGATTCGGATTAACTATAGACTCTGTATATTACAAAAAAATGTAATTGAGAATCTCGAAAAAGTAAAAAGCAAAATAATCTTAAAGCACAAGAAAAAGACAATATTCTGAAATAATATAAAAGAAATAAAACAAATAATTTAATAATGAGTAGGTATGTACACCTCTGACGCTTCGAACCTCGGCATAACAGTTTGTCATTGACTTAATCAGGGACGTAATCAAATTTTGATAAATATCATTCCATTCTTCTTATGCGAGTTGCAGATCTAATGCTTCAAGATTTTCTGCTGGTCGTTGACTAAGCAAACTTCGTTTCAGAATACTCCAATGGGATTAGTAGGAATCAGGACTATTGGCCGGTGCTGCAAAATGAAATTGGGACCCACCTGATTCGCAAATGGGATGGGATAACAATTGGGTAAATGATCTCGTCAATGTATAGTCTGGCATGCACTGCTCCATTTGCAAATATGTGGAAGGCCGTCCTTTCAAAGTGAACCATCCTTTCAAGAAAACGACCCCATACCCCGATAGGAGAACGATATCATTCTTCTATCGTTGTTGTAACGAATGACATGGTTCTTATTATAACGGATAACATCGGCGATGCTACAGATGCTTGAGCAAATAGTACAGGCTTCATCAAAAGTCGGCCTACGAATAAATGCAAGTTTTTTTTAAACCTCTTGCATGGCTGCGGCATGGCTAAAATACTATTTTGAGACATTTCCGATGTCGCCTATAATCCCAAAACGAAAATAAAAAAAATATTTTTATTTTATAGAAGATGACATTGAATTTATCTTGATCGTGATCTGGAAAGACGTTCGACAGTCACTAAAAACAAAACACACACATCTTGCATCTTGTATCTTCCAATTAATAGTTTTTTTTCTGCGACGGGCTATAAGTTTGACCTTTTTTCCCCGTTGACAGGTAGAAAAATGCCTCATTATATGAGCTGCATCTTATCGGGGAAATAAATGAATTAGCAGGGAAATAAATGAGTACTTATTTCCCCGAAATGGCGGCTTAGGTATAGCTACTATTAACACTCAGATATCATTAAATTTATATCAAATATACGTAAAGGAAAGTTACCTTATTATCCAAATGGCAATTATTAAGGGAATTTTCATAATAATCACTATCCATATTATTAAATTCACTCATCGAAAACTAACTTGCAATCTTTGCAAAACTGTCTTCAATTTTAATTACATTAATATGACGTTTATGTAATAATTAAATCGTTTCGTTACCTAGGCAACGTCAATTACGATAAAAGACAGTTTGAAAATCCAAGTTTAACATAAATCATTTTTCCGACATGATTTTCAGTTATCTAACTACGTTTTTCGACATTCTAACACTGATATTTCTTCCCGCAGAAAAAAATTGTATATTACACACGAGAAAAAAGTGCGATGTTAGCTCTCGATGTGTTTGTCCCCTCCGCTAAACGCGTCGGGGACGAAATCACATCTCGAGCTAAAATCTATCACTTTTTTCTCTTGTATAATAAATAACTATTTTTTAACTTGTTCCCAGTTTGCTTTTTTTTTACTTGTTCCCAGTTTGCTTTTGTTCACGTTTTTATTTAAGTCCTTCAACTTCCGTTTGAAGGTTTCGGGTAAGCTCTTTATTAATCATCATAATTAATAATTTGAGGAAAATAATTTGAGAGTCGCAACTTGTTCATTAGCTTGTGCTTGTAACATAAACTTCAATCGCCTCAATACGATTTTTGAATGATTTCGGAGTATCGAAAAGTTGTCTGATTAGTAAAGTGCTACGCTGAATTTGTCTGATATAAATTTTTTCTACATCTGGACAACTTATTTTATCACGTCCAACAATTTTCAGACGAATTGCTATGTTAGCGATCGGTAAATTTTTTTAACGTTTTCAAAATGGTCTCAAATTTTATTGTGCCAGCATTTTCCTCTGGAAAATGATTCTTTCGCATAAACTGACCCAAATCCACTCGTGAATTTTACTATACCTATAATACTTTTTTTTTTGACTCAGTAAAAATTTTTGAAGCAGTCTCCTGGGTATAAGCTACGCTACTGGCGTCTTAAAAACGTGCTTTACTTTCGATATCTTATAGTTGTCCTTGAACTACATTCTGAAAATCAGACGGATTGCTATGATACAGTTTGGTAAATTTTTTTGACATTTTTGAAAATTTGGTCAGGTCGGACGGTATACACGGAAAATTTCTGATATTGCGACTTTCGGGTTCGGGATAATAATTGAAACTATCAATTTGATGCTGTTTTGGTCGTATTGCTATGAGACAAAAATTTTGGTCTTACACTCTCGTACTATTAAGTGATACCTGTTTCATTGTGACTAGTTTATTAATAACTGAGTAGTAGGTGTACTCAAAATTGTAACAAATAATGGAACTACTTCCTCGTCATCGCGTCAAATACAATTTTGATTTTTCTTTCTGGCCTGCTGAAGCAATTACCTACATTTTTTTGATCGACCGCGCAAAAAAATTGGAAATAAACGAAAATTTTCTCGAAAACTATGACATGTATGTACAAAAAAATTACATAGAGACTACTTTTTTAGGAAATTATAGTCAAGCTTTCTTTTTTATAATACTTCAGCCACTTTTTGTTAAGTACCTATCTTTATCACTAGTTCTTAGCTAATACGACATTTTCCATCAATTTATGTTAGCACTTGATCAATAAGAAGGCTATTGCAGCATTGCAAAACAAAATTTAGAATCTAAAAGTATGAAATCGTGTAACCGTGGCAATCGAAAAATTGATTTAAATAATCAATTTTCACACAATTCATAAAAGTACCATTAGGTATCTCGAAAATAAATAATTTTTTTACTACGATTATGTTATGATATTCTGGTCAGTCATGAGTTGGCCTATCAGCCCTTCAAGAGATGATGTTGAGTTTTGGGACACCTTTTATAACAATGATATACTTTTATATAACAACTGTGCATGACTGATGCAAAGTGTTCAATATTTAGTTTGTAAGGTTAGATAAGGCAACCATCAAATAAATAAGAAACTTCTCTCTGGAAAATTTCTCCAGCGATGCAAAATAATTTCACAGCAGTCATAGCAACGCCCGATTAATGTAAGCTGCAATGGAATATTATACCGTTCCAATTAAATTAAATAACTAACTGTTGAGAATACAATATTCGAAACAGTGACTTATTGATTTATTAAACAATACCTTTACATCCGGTCTTCTAAAACTTTCAATAGAGTGTTAAACACATTAAAAATATTAAGACGATCTTATAACACAGGTGATCTCAAAACTGCGTGCATATATTGATAGTAGGTACCACAGAATTCATTAACTGTGGACTAAGACCAATTTTGTGGAAAAAAGTGACAATAAATAGCATGTAGCTAAATACCATGGTAAAATGTTACCATGGAAATGTTTACTTATTAACTCCCGCATAACTTGAACTACGATGCCACATTGACAAATTTTATTGGACTCGAGGAAAAGGTAGAATTTGAATGCATTCATGTAATTCCATTTCCGAAAAAAAAAGGCAAACACTGTTCTAATAGTTAGGTATTATAGTGAGACGTTTCCCATCTAGGTCTATACAGATTGTGACAAACGTTTCTGATTTCCCTGGAATTCTTATGTGCCCTGGTTCTTTACGAAGAATTCCAGGGAAATCAGAAACGATTGTCACAATCTGTATAGACCTAGGTGGGAAACGTCTCAATAGGTACTCGAAATCATGTATTGTGTTTTACCAGTGGAAGTTGTTTGAATTTGATTGCCATGTTGATTTCAATTTTAAAGAAGGCAACCTTATATCTCGGTAACGAAGGCGAAGAAATAATTTTTGTTATAAATTTACAGTCTTTCAATTTCAATTTCCAAACATTGAATTTGTCGTTAAAGTTATAGCGTTTTAACGAATCCGCATACGATTTGTGAAAGTCGGTGTTTTGAAACAGGCAGATTAAATGTCCTAGAATAGAGAACAATGAGATGATGTGACCAAAGTAAGAATAGTATACCTCACAGGAGACTACGAAGAAATATTCAAATATCTAGAAACCAATCACATTTTAAACATACGACCAGGTAAAACGAGCAAGAGCATAAACTTTTGTAAACCTTATCAGGTAGTAATACCAGCAAAGGGAACAAAAGAATATGAAATCAAAACGAAAAACAACCAATGCACTTGGTACACAGATGGATCCAAGACAAAGATTAGCGCTGGAGCGGGAGTTGATGGGAGAGGCGAGGGAAATACATTTAGTATAAATCTAGGTGGATCAACAATGCCACAGACAGAAATTTCGGCAATCCACGACTGCATAGAACATAATATTATCGACGCTTCCTATGAAAATATAGTCCAGGCCGCTCTAAGAGCACTGGACTCAGTGACGATACAATCAAATATAGTGAAGAGCTTCATTAACTCTCTACCAAAGCTAGTAGAGAAAAACAATAAAAACAACCTGAGGTGAACAAACGGACACCAGAACAACAAAGGAAACAAAAAATCGGATCTGTTTGCAAAAAGGGGATCCAAACTACCCTTAATCGGGCCAGAACCAACTTGCTGCATAGCCTACAGCAAAGTCAGAAGGGAAATAAAAGACCTCCTGAAGAAAAGACATAGATCCCATTGGAATGGAGTAGATGGACTGAGACATTCGAAGATATTTATCAGAGAAATATATCAGAGAATTAAACTAATTAACTGAAAAAGCTGGGTAAACACCAGCTGAGATGGGCAAGTGGACCCCTAACAGGACATTGCCCACTAATGACTAGTGATACACCTCACAATAATAGGAGCGAAAAACAACCCAGATTGCAGGAGATGCGGGTAGGGGGAGGAAACCCCATACCACCTAATGTCTGAATGCCCAGCACAAGAGGGAACTAGATTTCTAGTATTTGGGACCGAAATAGCAGAACCAAAAGAAATTGAACAACTACCCATTGGACTCTTTCGGGAGACGGGACTAATGAGCCAATTATCTAAAGGGGTACAATAAGCGCAAGCTTCAGTACAAGGGCCTTGAACCTACCCTAGAAGTAATAGTAAAGTACCAATACCTCTCCTAGAAAATAGCATGCAGTAAGTGACAATATACAGGGTGTTGATTTTCAAAGCGGGCCATCATAGGGGATTAGCATTGCGAAAGTAGTTTTTGAGGATTCCTGCTCGCCGTTTGAACTGACAGAAATGGTTTTGGTATCAAAAGGAAGCTAAAATTATTGCGCATAACGCTTGACATCAGAAATTAATTTAATTTCACGTTGTTTTTAAAATTCTTCGGTAAAAATTCAAGTAATTGTTAATGTTTAATCACAAAATAGCATGCCTTGCTTAAACAATAATGACGTTTCTACGTTTTGACAATCCAATAATAAAACTTTTAAAACTCAGTATGTAATAATAAAGTCTGGTTCTATTTAAAAATGGGTTATACAAACCAAGAAAGAGTCTTTATGGTGAAAACCTACTATAGTGTAGCCAGTTACAGGAAGGTTCGCGATTTATTTGCCGTGAATTTTAAACTAAGCAACATTTACATTTTACAATGCTATATTCTCTATTCCCTATGGCCCGCTTTGAAAATCAACACCCCGTATAGTAAAAAGCTAGGTCATTATATACATCCGCGGCTCCTACAGTCTCACTATGACATCTATATAGGGGTGGAGAACATACCTATAAGTAACACTAGGAAGGTATTCATTAGCTTTGCAAATAAAAGGGAAGGCCACAAAACGACTTTAAAAATTGATTTTGGGAGTGCAACGAAAGTACGGTCCTGACATAAGCGCCGAGAAATACCACTAGTCTCGGATCTAACTACACTAACTACGCGGATGAAACCACTTATGACAATGGGAACCACTTCCAAACGTATACAGACGCGGACTCCCAATATAACCGCTTTCTCATATCGTGACCAGAACACAGAATTTGATGTTACGATTTTCGGAATATAAATGCAAAATAAATGCAAATTTGAAAATAAAAATCGTGCTACTGTTATTCTCGAAGATTTTCCTTGTCCTGAAAGTGAAGAAAAAAATAGAAATTCCACCGTCACCGTAGTGTCAAAGAGGCCTTAGTTGTAACCTTAATATTAGTTTGCAATGGCTGTTTTTAACGTCTTACCCACCCAGCACCCCTAATTCGCTCCTCGGTCCCGAAAAAATTGATGAAACTTAGGAGCCGCGGATGTATACAATTACCAAAAGCTATTTCGGAGAAACGGCATGGAAAAACTTACGTTTCGAAGAAAATTTTCTACTTGCCGCGCTTCTTCTTTTTTTTTTTTAATAATATCAGTATAGGTACTGATATATCATGTGAGCAAATAAAAACATAATTTAGGCAGGCTCTGGTAAAACATTTCACGTCTGAGTTGAAAATGGGCGTGGGGTATAATGAAGAGCATCAAGGTTTATTCTGAGCCCGTTTCCGTTGTACATATACTTCCGGGAAAGGATTGTTGAAGCTGCCTAAGAAATCACACCAGCACAGTGCCGTGTAGCTGCGCAATCTGTCGTCCATAGATGCGAAGTTTGCATTGAAACTTTTGGAAGCTATTTTGATTTTTTTTTATTTCGGAAAAAAAGCTGCTGTTTGACGCCGCATTTTCTCCTATTTCTTTTCCCATCTTTTTCCTAATTAGTGGTTCTCGAAACTATTTTGGCGTAGTTTTAACCTTCTTAGAGAGGTGAGTATGGACAATCCTTACATGAGATATATGGCGGTGTCGTATTACATCACAACTCAAGAAGCACAAGGAGCAGGTTCGTAAAAAAACATTATTATATATAGGCATCTAGTTTTGGAGAACATCTATCAGTAATATAAGCTTCAGAAGTAATACCTCCCATGCTATGATCGAGCCTCCTTGAAAACACACGTATTGGATAAAATTACTTATAAAAGCTATTAAGGTGTTTCTTATTGGAATTAATAATACTCTCCTTGTCTTCTATACATTTTACATATTCTCTATCTCGACCGTGTGTAAGATAATATGCAAGGCAAATGCAAACCAGGATTCATCGATAGGTAAATATCCACTGTCTTCCATATTGCAACACGAATAAATTTGATGATCTGTTGCAAAGAGTTTGACACGTACCTACCCCAGAAGTGTGGAGAAAATACTGAAAGGCCTAAAGCCTTTCAATGAATTTATCAAGCTTCATGAGTCTCCTGCTTGCTGCGCTAAAATTCTTGCCTCAGTATAGGTGTAGGTAGGGTATTTGGTAACTGGACAGCCAAAATCGAAAAACTCTTTTGAAAATGAGAAGGATGCCTCGTTTAAGAGATATTACCAAAAATGTAAAACTAAGGTCGCAATGAGAATATGTTTTATTCAGTAACTGAACAACAATTTCGGAAATATTTTCCTAACAGTCCAGGAGGCAGTGAATTTTTTTCGCACTAATTTTCCAAGTCAGTCATATTTTAATCTGCTATCTAATGCCCGTATTGACAAACGATAATTTCCTAAATAATTACGTAATCAATTATCCCCATCTCATTCTATTGCAAAAAAACTGCATATCTCCATCTCACTCATTTAATTAATTACGTAATTATTTAGGAAATTATTGTTTGTGAATACGGGCATTAGTGACAAAAAACAAGAATTTTCGACTCTGCGACTAACATTTTTGAATGGATTCAAAAAATAAAAATAAATTACAAGTCCATTTATTTTCCGTCATATAAATATTTTATGTTTAGTAAAGTGGTACATAAAGTTTATAAAAAAAGCAGTCTGGTTTATCCCAGATAGCGGAAAGTGAGTCTGGCGGAAATTTTTTCAGATTCAAAAATTTGACCAATTTTGCGGATCCGTAAACCCTTATTTTTCCAGGCTTGAAATTTAGCATATAAATTGTTATAATCTTAAACCGTAATTAAAAGTACCTAAGTCTGGCTGATTTACAAAATTGGCAAATGAGTCTGCCGACATCTTCAAAATGGGAAATATAGAAAATTTTTGCTATATTTTCCAAGTTATATTGGTTATACCATATTTTCATAGAAAATACACGTCTGACGACTGACATTTACAATCACGAAGGCCTTGCCGGACTCACAAGCCAGGTAGTTAAGCAGTGCTTTTTTTTATTTCATTGTTTAATACTCTCATAAAAAAGAACATATTATACGTATGACACTAATTACCCGTGTAATCGAACGTGCCGAATTTAGGGCGCCTGACGATCATTAGACGAAACTGGTAAGGCTTGGAGGTGTTCCACATTAGCCAGATTGTATTTTAAGCTGTTATTATCATATAGGCCATCATCTGATAAATTTTCATGACTGCGAAAATGCGGGAAATTTTTTTGATGAAAACTTTTCAGTTTTTCACCTGCCAGACATATTATCCATACTCACAGATTAGCCAGACTTTTTTTTTGCTTAACTTTAGTACACCTCTTACTACTAGAACTATTTTTATCACTGGAAAAAAAAGGGCAGTATATTCGTTCTGACATGTTCTGAAATGTTCTGACGCATTTTCCGCCTTAACCCATCGCAACCCCTTCCCTCCTCTAGATATACTATATAAATTTTACTTAAAATTATTAACCGAACTAATACATCTTTACTAACAAGGAAAATAAGTACCAAAAATCGTCACTGCCTCCTGGACTATACAGGGTGTTCTACAAGCTCTATGACAAACTTTGACAGATGGTAGGTTGCTTGATTTTAAACATATTTTTTTTAATAAAAATGGGTCCGATTCGTTTTTGTTTAGAAGTTACAAGCATTTAAAGAATCATAATAGACATTTCTTAGAACACGACGTTTTAGAGTTTATTGATGACGTGCAACTCAATATTATTCAAAATATGTGGTATCAGCATGACGGTGCACCACCACATAGAGGAAGACAAGTTGCTGCTTGGCTAAATGAACATTTCCCGAATAAATGGATAGGTCAAGGAGGTCCAATATCATGGCCACCTCGTTCTCCCGATCTGAATCCTCTGGATTTTTATTTATGGGGACACATGAAGCATCAGCTGGTCTACCATGTTGAAATCGCTACCCATCAGCAGTTACTTGAAAGAATTCAAGATGCAGCTAACCAAATAAGAAATGATCCAAATCTCATTCTTCGAGTGACCGAATCTTTGGTTCGTCGATGTGAGGCTTGCATTCAAGCTGAGGGTGGACATTTCGAACAATTTTTATAGTCTTAAGTTTTGTGATTATCATTTAATTTAAATTTTTATTGTTGATTGTTAATAAAGGTTAAATGCTTGTAACTTCTAAACAAAAACGAATCGGACCCATGTTTATAAAAAAAAATATGTTTAAAATCAAGCAACCTACCATCTGTAAAAGTTTGTCATAGAGCTTGTAGAACACCCTGTAGGTAAACGAGGCCTGATCTTGAAAAAAATGTATTCTTTCTTTATTTTATGCTTAAAATACGATTTTATACGTGAAGTTCGATGTTAACTGTTCTGATATAACAAAAACACATTTTCACAGTAGTCTTTGTTTAACATTTTTCAAAATATATCCTAAACGAGGCCTGATCTTGAAAATCATTTATGCTTAAAATACGATTTTATACATGACGTTCCATTGTGGCTGTCCAGTTGTTACCCATTATGTTAATGTGGTATGTTTGAGAATGTATGGTTCATGAATAAATGGTTCAAATTGGTAAAAAAAACTGATAATTTTATTGATGAAAAAATTATGCTTCTTCTCTCTTCATCAAAAAATAGTGCACTGCTCTTGGGCTGCGTTCACAAATTGAATAAAATATCTAAATAAATGGCGTCAATTTACAGAGGCGCGAACGGTATAAATGGTATCCTTATAAGATATTTGTCGAGTCAATTGCACTTGCGTCCCCATATTTTGTAATATAAAACTAACAGCTCTTCTCCGTCCGTATCCATAGAACGTGAACCCTATCCTATACTTATGTTTAACTATAATATAATCAATCTCTTCAAATCTCTCCAACCCAACTTGAACATAATATGACAGCTTATTCCTAAAAATGCTTGCGACATATAAATTGGCTAATTCCGACCACTCTCAATTAAGGCAAGAATTTTGTCAGATTAAAGGTCAATTTACATTCAACACGGACAGGATGGTCAACGTGGACGTGCATTTTTATTAATACCTAAATGGATTTTTAATGGCTGCGGTTAAATCTAACGGGGACGGGCCGGAAAAAATCCGGACGGCCTTAGGTGTAAATCTTACCCAGCCGTCCCGTTGTCGTCTCGTATTTGTGCATGTGTGCCGGCATGTGTAACTAGACCTTAAGCTGTCTAGTTATTCATCCTATGTATTAGTACAGATTTAAATTAATTCCGTTATACGATGAAGCTTTTGTTTAAAATCATCATTAAGTGAAAACTTAATTATTAAACAATAAGAAAATTTTTTTGTAACAATTCTAACAAAATATAGAATTTAATCGTTTATCCCTTTTTGTTAATCATTTCACGTACAATAAATCTATTATTGCTTTTAAATGAATTCCGCACTGTTCTGTGCAAGCGATATTTTGGTGTAAATTTCTCCTTGAATTCGAAAAGCAAAGTTTGTTTTGCTCGTCAGTCGTCATCAGTTTGTTTATATCGGGACACTGTGTTGTTTTTTTTTCATGATGAATAAGGTAACCTTTTTAAAGTAGTGTACGTCACCTACGCATGTACAGGATGTTCAAATTTACGGCAAAAATTCGAAGGGTTGTTCTCTGGATTAATCATAGAAATATTTTTTTCCTTAATGATTTTTGAAAAGCCGCGTTGTTTAGTAGGCACCAGGAGATCAAGTTTAAAAAAAAATAATAATATGGACCTTAAAAAATTATTAAGTAATGTAACTGAAAACAATACATTATGGTACTGATCATGACTCAAAAAATGTTCAAAATGCGGTTTTGTTGAATCGCATCATAAGTTCATATTTTAATTGCCATTTCAGTTTCAAAATACAAGTGCTTAAAAGTATGTTTTTACACACTATTATTGTGATTACCTACAAGTGAAAAAAATGCCAATTAAAAGCAAATTTTTATGAAGCCTCTGTCACTTTCACAATATAAAATACCAGTCTCTAGAATTCATATTATTTTGTTGTTTTTGGCGACTTGTCATAAATTGTAGTTTCTTGGCGATTAAATAAAAATCTAGTCAGTGTAAAATTTTTTGAGGGATTAAAAACAATCACGTTTTGTCTGTCAAACAATCACTGTTATTACCTATCTGTTAAATTATGGTCAATTCCGATAATATTCCGATAAATTAATTTTGAAAGTTTTTTGTAATCTTGAAATCCAGTGTTCTGTACCATACATATTCTCTTTCCAGCATCCTATAGATTATTAATGTTAAAAATACTAATTATTAAATTGTTTTTTCTTAACTTAAAAACCCTGTAGGTAGGTAATTTATGCCGTTTTTAAAAAATAAATTAATAATCCAGGCAACAACCGGTAGAATTTTTGCGGTATGTTTATAAATAACCACCCTGTTTAAACGATTAAAACTAGCCAAAACTTACCACTTTAAGTTTTTTTTTTTAAATTTAGCACTTCAATTAAGTCGCTTTTTTATGTAAATTTGTCATGAAAATAAAAAAAAATCGTCGCGCTTCATTTTTTTAAGCCAACTCCTAGTACCTAATGTTAACTTCACGGTCAAATTAGGTAGCATTACCTATGCGAAAAATAGAGTGGGTGCATTTTTTATTCTTTTGTCGTAATTAATTGCAAACAGAGAATCTTTGTCGTGGTTCACGTTTTGTAACAAAAAAAAATTACTGCTGGTGAGGGTTAACGATTATAAAATAATAATGGAAACCAAAAATTAATAAACTTCATAAAAAAAAATTGGAAAATTTTTCTTCTTTTCTCAAAGAAAAACAGAAAATTTTTCGCTGAAATAGGTCAATATGAAGTCATACTGCTAGCCTTATAGTTTTTTAATTTCTCTATGATATTCGGTCTAAAAAGTTCTTTTTTTTTTTAGAAGAAAAAAATTTTTTTTCATTTATTTTTTGAAGTTTATTAGTTTTTGGTTTCCATTATTTTTTTCATAACGAACGAAATATAAAAACAATATGGCGGCTATAAGAAAAACGAAAGTTGACTATGAAAACTCTGTGGTCTAGTCGGCTTTGAAAATTTTTGAAACGTCAGATGAATAGCTCATAACGGCTTATGTAAGCCTACGAAAAATTACTTATTAATTTCCATTTGTAAGAAAGATATGGTAAAAATAAGATTTCTCGATTTTTCAGTTTTTTCAGGATATTTCAGGAACGGTCACAGATATCTTGCATGTTTTGACTGATTCGAGATGGCCGCACAAAATAGCACAACTTTTCTCTAATCTAACCGACCTCGTATCTTCAATGGTTTAGGATATCCCTGTAGTGGCCCTTTAAATCGTTCTAACCCTGTATAAGGAATTACAATTTACCTTTCTTTTAGGAAATGACTCAAGCTTCCTTTCTTCTAATAAATATTTTTTGATAATTCAACGATTAACGAGTTATTAGCGAAGAAATACTCTTTTCACAAAGGGGTGGTTTCTGTGAAAAAAAAAAGATTTTTGTGGATTTATGTTCTATAACCCGTTCACTAACAATTATTATTGAAGGGAAATCTTAGATAAGATTTTTATGAACTTTGGGTACATGTACTTCATCGACTGGACTTTATGCGAAATAGAAAGAAACTTAGAAATTAAATTAAGAAATTACCAGGATGGGAGGAAACTTACACGTTAGTGTAAGTACAAAAAATTTATTATTTCTAATAATAAGCCAGTGGCATGAGTATAAGAAGGGAAGAGGGTATAAGTAATTGTTTTTCTACAATAATTTATGCGAGCGCATTTTTAAAGGAATCGAAGTTAAATTTTTAAAGCAAACATAACAGCGCAATAATCTAATACGACCTCGAAAAATTTCAACAACCAATTTTAGGAAAGGCGATAATATTCAATTTTTAAACCAAATTGCTTTTCGTTTTTAAATAATCAGAAACTGTCAGCCAACTCATCAAATTAAAGTTCGCAAAATAATTTCACCATGTTAGATAATTAAAATTTAAAAAGGCAAATAGTGTAATCCAACAAAGACTTTAAAGCCCTTTAAAATTAGATTATGGTAATAAGTCACCCCTAAATATTTAAAGTAATAGGTAGGTGGGAAGTTTTATGAGGTGGAATATTCAGGATCTCCCAACCTATAATAGGTATCTGCATTTTATTAAAAGTTAGCATGCAGTCAAAAAACGATTCAGAACATTAACTAATAAGTATTTCAGATTATTCAAGTTTTGATAGAGCTACTCTTTGACCCTTAATTATTGTCAATGTTATATGAATAACATAACATAACTTAGAGAAACATGCATTTGAAAATAGATAACGAAGCGGTCTTACTTTCCAAAGAGGGGGTGCCATAGATGGTTGTGTGCATCCTGCATTTCTTCTATGCTAGCGGTCGTGCTTCCGACTTCTGGGACCTCATCATGCTTCAGTAACTTCGATGTACTCGCAGAGTCGGTGAAGTGCTGCTTCGACTTGTGTTTATTGCCTCCGGGCGTGGTGGCACCAGAAAGATCGATGGGCTGACTTGTTGGTTGCTTAGAAAAATCACTAGTTTGCTTTTCTTTCATCATTTCCCTCTGATGATGCGAGTGGGTTTTATGGTGGGAAATATTGGCGAAAGGTTTACACACTAATTTTGGCTTGTGTTGGCTGACATCTTGAGACTTATGCGTGGACAATTGTTTGTTTTCTTCTAATCTGTGATGTGAGTAATTTGGAATCGAGCACATGCTATCGAACTTCATCTGATTTTTTGAATAATAATTTGACATACTAGATTTCGGCTGGTTCTGAATCGGATTCGACGAATTTTTATGTAAGTATCCCATACCGTTAGCCTGGGGTAGCTGCATGCCATGTTTCGAACTTGATGGCTGATAAGAATTCTGCATATTCATATACGAATTTTGAAAGCCGTTCGACGACATCGCCGGATAGTATGAGTTATTATGATTGGGCTTACTTGAATTCACACTATTACTGACGGCAGGTCTTTGATTGTGACTATTGTGACTACTGTGACTATTGTGACTACTGTGAGGCATAGATTTCTTTGCTGTCGTAGGAAAATTGAGCTTATCCAAGTATTCCCGAAATGAGTTTTTAGGATTTAAATTTTCAAAAGAAACTTTCGGTCGTAACATGTTAGCTTGCATCATGGCTTCTTGCCAGACGTTCATTTCTAATGGGTTGTTATACCCGATCGGGGGCTGCATAGGAAACCCAATAGGTGGAGGAAATCGGGCAGGTCCAAATAAATGAGACAAATCGGGAACTTGACCAGGATACATAGGTACTGCATTGTTCAACATTTTCATCACGTCAATGTTGTTCCCGAAAGACGACATTGCGTCTAGTTGATTCAAATACGGTAACCACATCATTTGATTAAAAGCTGCCGTTGTTGCAGCATCTATATCACTTGCCAATTCATTTATACATGCATTATTTTTATTCGGTTGTTCGAATTGTAAATTATTTGACTTAGCAGGAGCATCCTCACTTGCCTTCTTTTTCAACGGAGTTTCTTTTGAATGCTGATCAGGTTTTTGATGACTGTCACTTTTCTTGCTGTTAATTTGTTTGTCTTGCGATTGTGATGTTTTACTAAGAAATAATTTGCAGTCTTCAAACGGTAACGCTTGATTTTGCTTTTGGACTATCGTTTCTAATTGCAGCAAAGTTATAACCAAGATATCTGGATCTTGCAGCAAGTTCGGATGTGACAGTGCTTCTGGAAGTCTTAGTTCAGGCCGTTGTTTTAACAGTCGGGGTATCTCGCGGCCGGGGTTGGATATTATCAAGCTTAGCTTTTCTTTAGGAACTAACATAGGATCGGGAATATTTAAATTCTTATCTTTCAATAACTGTCTCAGTTGAGCTAATGGATCTAGTTCAGAATCATTTTTTAATAATTCTAAAAGCTTAGGAGTTTCTTGGCGATTATTTCTCTCACAAAACGTTTCCGAGTCATTTTTATTTGCTACTTCTACATCTAACAAGGTTTTTAACGTGATATCATCAACTGGCTTGAATTTTTTGGGAGGAGGTTCCAGATCAATAATTTTATCATCTTTATCGTCATTATTAATTTTTACTTCTTCTGAGCACGTCACAGTAGGACTAGCAGATTTTCTACACTTACCTAAATCAAGTGGTTCTTTTTGTCTTACTACTGTAACTTCAGTACTCTGAGGTAATTTTTGTGACGTGGCAGATAAGAGTGACTCCAGAAACACTGACTTGGATTTACTCGCTGAGTTAGACTGCGTGACAATATCCGGTGAAGGCGGCACAGCCGGTATTCCACTAGGTTGAGGAGACTGAATGGCTTCAGAGTTCTGAGACGGTGGCCTCGGTGGAGAATCTGCATGCTTAGGAATGCTGAGATCTGTAGGTTCCTCTGACTCGTTGCCTGAAAAAGCATTTTCTTCAGTATCGTAAGTAGAATGTTTGCTTATCGTCAAGTCAGTTGGTTCTTCGTTTTCTTCGACTTCGTTGCAATTTGTGGTTTCCAAATCAGTGATACACGCGTTTTCCTCTTCGACTGGAACATCTTCCCTTTCTTGCGAATCAGCCTCAGGTTCTGTAGCAATATTTTGTTCTTCGTGCGTTGATGATTTGTCATTTTCGAAAAACTTTTCAAATTCTTCAGACCCAATCTTAAATTCATTCGAGCCAATATCATTAGTGATGCAGTCCATTTCTTTGAAGTCTTCAATTTTCGAATCAAAGTTAGTGTCACAGTCGTTCAGGGCGTCACTTATTACCGTACTCTCTGGGCTTCTCAATGATTGTTCCAATCTGCTTAAGATGTCGTCCATCGCTAGATTATTATCATCATCTTCAGTATAGTCACACTCCTCAGTTTTCTCGCGAGGGTTGTCACTAAAATCATCATCAATAATTTTTGAGGTTTCGTTATTTTTTGCACAGGATTCGATGAAACTGCTCAACTGTTCCATATTATCGATAAATTCCTTATTGTTTTCAGTGACAATGTCCTCGAACTGCTTGTGATTATCGCTCTCGATGATGTCAGTTTTTGGAGATGATGAACTCTTCTCCCACTCACCTGATTGTATTTGCTGGTTGAACTCGAGTTCCGCCACTGCAAGTAGATTATCGAGAGGAGTGACGTCACATATTTTGCCGGCACTGCACTGTATTATCTGCGGAGTCTGCGCGGGCTCGCATACGACATTGTTTACATTCGCACTCTCAATGTCCGGAGTAGCGGATGGGCTCTGGGGGGCGGGTGACTTTTTCCTATGAATGTGAATCTTATGGGACGGCAGATGGGACTCTATGTTAACAGGCGACGACCAACTGGGTGAAGACGGATGACCGGGAGCGTCCTCCAGTGTGTCGTCGGTGTCCTGGATGTCGTCGGACTCCACCTGCACAGCCGTCGACCTCCGCTTGACCCTATTACGACGGGACTTGCGGTTTCGATGGTGATGATGATGATGACGCCCGGGCGGTTGCTGGTCAGCCGCCTCCCTCAGGCTCGGCACTAGCGTCTCTGTACGGGGGATCGCGCGCCAGCCCTGGGCTGTCTTCGTCAGCAGAATCCGATTCCGCTTGTCGTAGTCCTCGCATTTCACGTCCACGATGCGCGTATTATCCTGCCGGACCCACACGAAAATGGGTTTTACCCGCGCGTTAATAGGCCTCTCCTGTGAGGACGCCGGACTCGTGGTCGACGACGGTCGCCGGCGACGCCGCCGCCGCTGATGCTGATGCTGGTGATGACGACTTCGCGACCTTCTCGCACTGCCACCGGTCTCTGCTGGATCGTCGTCGTCGTCGTCGTCGTCTTCCTCCGCCTCCGCCTCGTTGTTATTGTTGTTGTTGTTGTGCCTGGACGAGTTTCCTGATCGGGTGGTCCGTTGACGATCGCGTCTCCTGTCTGATTTACGGTGACGTGAGGAGCTCGCTTTCCGGGACTGCGGTGCTCGTGGGGCGGCGCCAACGTCACGTGACCGCGCACTATTGATCAGCAGCGAGGCGGCGGGAGCTTGGCCGATCGTCCGCTGCGGGCGCTGCTCGCCCATAACCTCGCCGGGAGCGGCGGCGCACTCGGCCGGTTGCTGACCACCAGGGGGTTGTAGGCCGCCACCTGGGGAACTCCTGCGAAGCGCCGAGATCGGTATCAGGTCGGGCAGGGGTGGCAGCGGCCCGCTGCTCATCGCACTTCAGCCCTCGCCGACGGACATGCCCGCACGACCGTGCAGTCCGCCGCTCTCCGTCACCTCCAGCCGGGGCCGGCCACTACCGCCACCGTCACCGACCGCGGCTCGCACTGCACTTCCATCACGCCAGGCAGCACACTAAACACACACAGAACGCCCGTAGCTTCGATCGTCCGCCAAGGCGCGGTGATTATGCACTTGGAATTGGTAACTGGATCTCGTATGCACGACACAGCGACAACACTCGCCGCTAAACTTCCCCACTCAGCTGCTCTCGAACTAAACACGTCAAGTTACTTGCACGGTGTATGAGAATTTAAAGCGAGAGTTCCCGACCGTTCAACGAATGTAGACGAGGGCATTTCTCTGACGTTGATCTTAAAAGGGGTCCTGAACTGTTATTTACTTCCAGTTTGTTGGCCTGTGGGCGTCACTGTTTACTACTAAAGTCACGCCCAAGCCGCGCCCTCGATGCGCACATGTGTAGATATTTCTCACTTGAATTTCTTCACCCGACAGGAGGCTCACCTGGTGGTTATTGATAGCACTATTGTAATAAGTGGTTAATTGCATTGATTTAAAATTACAATTCTCCAGAGGCGTGCAGGTTATTTTTATGGAATCCATTTTTATAAACAAGCGAAATCGTAATTTTTCATTTTGAAAGCAGTGTATGTACATCGTACATCGGAAACGGTTCCAAATATCGTAAAAAGGCTTACATGACCCCATCTTAACTTTGCACATTACCACGTATTAGGTAGGTACGTAAGTATGTGCGGTTTAAATTTTAATACAGGCTGATGAAAAATATGATAATTTCCATCACCCTGTGTAAAAATTTCAAATAAAAACCCTCTCCTCTAACACTGTAACACATGAAAAGTTAGGACAGGGACATGTAAATCTTTTTGCGACATTTAGAGCCGTTTCCGATCGATTTTCAATTGTTTATAACTCGTAGCCTCCCTACTCAATTGCAACTGTAAAAAACTTTCTTACTGGATTTTTTAAGATAATTTTTAAAATGCAACAAAATACCTATGGGGTATTCCATTAAAAAAAAACAAAGATGGTAGCCGCTTCCGGTAAGTATAGCTGGAAGTGAAAAAAATGAAAATATTTTAGAAAGACTGTAATTTAACCACAAGACCACGTAATAACTCCCTATTACGTGGTCTTGTGGTTAAATTGCTGGAATATTTTACTTTCAAATAAGAAAACGGAGGTGTTATTCTTTCTTTTAAACGGCAACCAGCAGGTAGGTGACATGATATTTCTATCATGATGATAACAATAATTATTATCATTCTTATTTACTTGCATTATACGTCAATAACTTGTCGAAATAATATATTTGTAGGATATTCATTATTCCTCAACACACGCCACTGACACGAACTACGATACCACATCTGGTTCGACTTAGAAATAAGTGTACGATTCAAATCGAATTAAATGAAATTGTTTAGTCAGAATCAGTGTAAACGTTTTCTTTTCACTTGAATACTTAATTGCCAATGCAAATTAAGTATTCAAGTGAAAACGTTTTTAGACTGATTCTGACTAAACAATTTCATTTAATTCGATTTGAATCGTACACTTATTTCTAAGTCGAACCAGATGTGGTATCGCAGTTCGTGTCAGTGGCGTGTGTTGAGGAATAATGAATATCCTACAAATATATTATTTCGACAAGTTATATTGACGAAGTAGAGCCTCGCAACTTTTTGATAACAAATATAATATATAATGCAAGTAAATAAGAATGATAATAATTATTGTTATCATCATGATAGAAATATCATGTCACCCACCTGCTGGTTGCCGTTTAAAAGAAAGAATAACACCTCCGTTTTCTTATTTGAAAGTAAAATATTCCAGCAATTTAACCACAAGACCACGTAATAGGGAGTTCAACCGTTTCCCAGGCAAAACAAGGAAATAGATTTTTAGGCATTCGCGCATTTAATAAGTTACTCATAGTTTATCACACCGTACAATAACACAGGTAATTCTGCTAATTTCGTATTAAAAACGTTTCAAATCACAACACAAACCTTATTAGTATATTTAACGCTGACACTGACACTACTGACAGTATAGCGACGACAATCTTATCGTAATATCGTATCAATCTAAGCGTATCAAGACGCGAGTCGGTACTTCCGTCTCACTCTCACTCATCTTTTTAGAATTGCTGACGATTCAAACGTATTTCTGACAATACGTCCCATTTTAACTCGATTGACTATGCAATGCAATAGAAGGAGTAAGAAACAACGAGATTATGTATCCTTAGTTATCACAACAGACAACTCTCAGGGCCGGTTGTTCAAACGTCAATTAAAAATTTTGAGATAATTACTGATTTTAAATAGCAAATTTTGAAAATACGGCGAATATAATTAATGATCTTGTATTTTTAATCAATAATTAACTCTTCTTAAAGGGAGCAGAATCCATTTTCAGCAATATCCAGACCAATGGTTCGATAATACAGGGCATTTTAAAATCAGTAATTATCTGAAAATTTTTAATTAACGTTTGAACAACCGGCCCTTCAGTGTGCAGACTCTACCTGCCATCGACTATGTAATATAAGTATAGGTATAATAAAATAACTCAACATATCATTACGTTAATGTAGGCTTTATTAGTTATACAAATATATACCATTATACAGGGTGTATTGTAACGTCCGCATAATATTAGCACCACGTTATTCTACATCAAAAACAGAACATAAAGTTTTAATACCGTTTAGCTCTTAGACCTCAAATAACGAAGTTATCGACCATTGTAGTTTAAATTTGAAGTTTTTTAATACTCAAAAATATTGCTTAATATTATTAAGAAATTCTTAAGTAAGAAGTAAAGTAGCCAAATTATCCAAAATTTAATTTTTTGTTTGGTAAAAAGGGTTTTAATTAACATTTCAAAACTAGGAAATATTTGATTTCCTGAGTTCCAATACTCAGAATCGCGTGGTGCTAATATTATGCGGACGTTACAATACACCCTGTAGTATGAGCACGAACAAATAACTATCCCTTTAAGTTTATATGACAATATTTTAAGTAGAGAGGCGTAGGTACTTTGTTCGTTCATCTCACATAATAATATTACGAATTTCACTTTGTGTGCTTTCAGGCTACATCGCTGACAGGTTTTCTGCTGGAAAGTTTTCTTTTGGACTGGTTCATGTTGCTTCAGCATTTGCCCCAGAACTAATTAATACGGGAGACAATTTTCAAACTTAATTTTAGAGCCGATGCAACACACTGATGAAAGTTAGAATAAATTTTGATAACTGAACTATCTCATAATTCATTTTTAAAGTTAAATAATGAAGTATTTAAGTACCTCTCTTACATGCAGACGTCGAAGGTAATATTGCTCTTCCAAAGTCACGTTATTGCTCAAAATTAAGCTACTGCAACATTATTTTAAATTGCGCTAAGAATGTATTTACCACTTTTCGCATTTTAGAGTTGAACTGATAATAATTACACAATAAAAGCTTCCGAAGATATTATAATATCAAAAACTAATGTCACAAAATAACTATGCACATATCGAAATTTCCTCAGAGAAATTTTCGGTTATGGTAAAAAATACATTCTTGAATAATTAATTATGTTGAACGTCATAAATTTGACAGCAGTTTTCATTCGAATGAATCCGGCCACATTGTTCGGTTCTACCACCTCAAATCATATCATCACAAGGCTCAAAGGTGAATGTGCTTTGTGTCAATAAGGTTGGTATAAAGATGATGTCATTCGTAACGTCATGGCCAGTTTAGGTGACATGACTTATCATATTCAAAAAAATGTTAATTATTTTGAGCATTTATTGTGAATATTATTTTTCATAAAATAATTCAAAATATCTCAAAAACTAAGCTTCCTGGAGACCTTTATTTTAAAAGTACTTATACTTACATTTTTTTCCAGATAATAATATAAAATTTCAAAATATGGTCTTAAAGATTGATTTTCTCCATCAGGGGCATACTTAGCAGTTTCGAGGATTAAGCAAAAAGAACTCTCATAGCTACGTCACTGGTTTCGTCTACGAAATTGTTTTCTTACTTCAAAATCTTACCCGGCTATACATTAATAACCTGTACCAAAATTGAGAAAAATATCTTCAATGGTTTAGAAGATATCTAATAAAATTGAATTATTTTTATTAATGCAAAGTACAATAATTATTCTTTAAATAGGTACTTACAAACATGAAACATTAAACATTATAAATATTAAAAAAAATAAAAATAAATTGAAAATAAATCACAAATAAAAAATTTCAGAAAACTCCAGAATTTCAAAAATCGGTGGAACCGATGTCAGGAATCTCAAGGCTTCATTACCCCATACTCCTGAAGTTTCTTGTCCGACAGGAACAAAATGAAACGATCTTCAAGATTTCGGTATTTGTTTTTTTTATTCTTCAGTAGATCCAGGATTGGAGGAAGTGGAATGAAGGTAAGATGCTGCATAGGTGTCTGCAAAGGTATAATCTCCACATCAAAACCATTTGTCTATTTGCCATGGAGTTAATGTCATTCCATCAGGTTTCGTTCCATCATCTCTAGAGCATCCCAGGGGCTCTATAATTACCGGAATTTGGACAGGATCATCTTAGAGCTCAGGAGATAATCTTGTTCGCCTCGACATGTCGCGAAAGTGACCAGCACTGAATTAGACATGACAGACCATGTTACTTTGAAGTTATTTCGTTTCCGCAGCGGCAATGATGGGAATAACAGAAATCACAGCCTAAGCGAAATGCTTCTGGAAGGTAGGTTCCAAGTTGAGGAGATGGAAGAGCATTTAGCCAGTCACAGGTATGTGGCTCAGAATTATCAAGAAGTCTAGCTTTGTCTTGTTGAGAGGTTGTTTCATGGATCAAGGTTTCTAAGCTATTTTGAAAAGCAATTTTCTCCCATGAATTTTCCGGAGTAATTAGATTGCAATTATGACAAAGAGTCAAAGCTTCTGGGATCAATGAATCAGTTTGTATCATTCCAAAAGAAAGAAGAGACGTCACCAATTCGAGACAGCTAAGAAGCGATGAGCGATGATTCCGATACCGCCCATCTTTATGGGAAGGGAAGATTGCATCCAAGCTTCGTGAGAAAGAGCGCAGTTCAAGATGTTTTCAAGGGTTGATTTTAAAAGAGTGTCGTAATTTTGCAGAGCTTATGGTTTTCGCCACGAATAAGGAGAACAGCGTAGGAAATATACAGGGTGTCAATTTGAAAACTTGCCACCCCCAAATTCTTCCTTGAAATTTTTTTTTCAAAGAAATCCCGGAACAGGTCAATTTTTAAATTTAATTTATGATCTATTGACGTAAAAATATTTTATACAGGGTGTTCCTTGACTCAGTAATGACGACATTGTCGATTTTTTTAAATGGGACACCTGTATATTATTACATTTTCAGATTGTCTGAGAAAATCCAGTAGGAATGGTTTTTACAGTTGCAGCTTACATTGAGTAGGTTATGAGTTATAAACAAATGAAAATCGCAATTTTCCATTTTGAAAGCAGTGTACATCGGACACGGCTCTAAATATCGAAAAACGGCTTACATGTCCTATCTTAACTTTTGAAGCGATATCCTATGATGTAGATGAAATATTTATACAGGGTGATCAAAAGTCTGATAATTTTCGTCACCCTGTATGAAAATTTCATCCACACAATAGGATACCGCTTGAAAAGTTAAGATAGGAACATGTAAGCCGTTTTCCGATATCTGTAGCCGTTTTCAAAATAAGCTGCTTTGAAAATGAAAAACTGCGATTTTCATTTGTTTATAACTCGTAAGCTACTCAGTTTAAACTGCAACTGTAAAAACAATTTATATTGGATTTTCTCAGACAATCTGAAATTGTATTAATATACAGGGTGTCCCATTCAAAAAAATAGACCATATCGTCGTCACTGAGTCAAGGAACACCCTATATAAATTTTCTTTACGCCAATAGAACATAAATTACATTAAAAAATTGACCTGTTTCGGGATTTCTTTGAAAAAAAATTTCCAAGGAAGAATTCGGGGGTGGCAAGTTTTCAAATTGACACCCTGTATAAGACACGGTATTGAAAGGGAAATTTTTAGTAGAAAATAAGCTGAATGAGAAGAAATCCAGTCCAATCTTGATGTGAATAGTTTTACTTGATTTATTTTTTGATTAATTATAGTTAGAATACCCTCATCAGCAAGTGGGGCCCCAAGAAGAGTTGCCATTTCCAAGTTCATATACAGGTTGATTCAAAATTCAGTGCAAAGATTTTAAGGGCGTATTTACCAGCCAAAAATAAGAAATTTTTTTTATATAATCGTATGTCCTAACTTGCTTCGTTTTCTAGATACAGGGTGTAAAATTTTGAAAAAAAAATCGATTTTTTATTAATTACTCAAAAACCTTTCAGCCGATTTAAATAAAATTTGGTAGGCTTATTTGTCGTTATCAGGAACTTCCTTTGATGGGAATGAAATAAATTTATCAATTCCAGTGGCGTCTCAGGGGGCTACCTACTTGAAACTTATAGGTAAAATTATGGTACGTCACTACTCTTTGGACAATTTATATTTTTTTTAGATTGCGGTCAATAATGTAACTTTCTTGCCTCCTGAGCTTTACTCGTATCTAGCTTTATTGTTTCCAAGAAAAAAATCAAAATCTTTGCCAGGCCCTATTAAAACAAGTAATAAATTCACGTCGATTATTGAGATTCATTTAATTTAATTCAGGTAGCCCCCTGAGACGCCACTGGAATTAATAAATTCATGCTATTCCCATCAAAGGAAAGCTCTTATGACAGCAAATAAGCCTATATAAAATTTTATTTAAATCAGCTGAGAGGTTTTTGAGAAATTGAACAAAATCGATTTTTTTTTTCAAAATTTTACCCCCTGTATCTAGAAAACAAAGCATAAGTTAGGACATACGATTATATGAAAAAAACATCTTATTTTTGGCTGGTAAATACGTCCTTAAAATATTTGCACTGAATGTTGAATCATCCTGTATTTGTAATTCCAGGTAGAAAGGATCTAAAGTCGTTCAAGATAGATAATTTATCTTCATATGATCACCAAGGAAAACAATTTCGCATTTAGAAGGGTTTAGAATTAAACCTAATTTAAATGCAGCCTCAGAAATAGTTTTCAGATCATTCAACACTGTATCAACATCACCGCCAATAGTTCCGCCATCTAAGTACCAAATATTTAATTCCGATTTAAATGATTTGACGATAGGATTGATTGTAAGAGCAAAAAGGGCTGGGCCCAAGGGATCGCCTTGTTGCATTCCGCATTTAGAGGAAATAATTTGTTGATGGAAATATAAATTTGAAGGTTTGTAGTAAGAATTGTGAAGAAAGATGAAAGGTAAATGAGTTGGAAAATTTGACTTGATCTCTTGAATGATGGAATCTCTATTATTCCGTTATTCCGTTAAATGCATTCCGAAAATCTAGTTTTAGAAACACTTTTGGAACCGCATTGTTGTTATTGAATATATACGAGCAGCATGGGCACCAGTTTCAGCACCACCTTTCACCCCTACACACCAAGTTGAGCCATCTGATATGTCTTTAACAGAGGTTCCGCCAACCATCTCACAAAATTCCAGCTGGGGGTACGATCATAGCACCTCACGGCCGCCAGCTCTTACTTTAAAATCCTCTTCTTCTAAGAGATTGCATGAAATAATTCACAAAGAGTGTTGTTAGACTGGATCAAATATTGTGAATTACTCATTTTCAAGGTTTCACAAAATGTGCAAGTGTGATACATCAATATAGAATGCAATTTTTTCTCTAGTGAAGGATGAAAAATTCTAATACGGCATCCATATAAGACACTAACCAGTTGACTTGGCACCATGACATTTGCATTGCATAACCCTGTGTACCTACCTATTAGATATAGCTCTGCAAAGTCTGCTAAGTATTGTAATTGTTATGGTTTACCTATAATTATTACGTCAACATCCTAATAATTATTCCACCACTTACAAAGCATATCATTATGATACCAATAATAAACAGGTACAAAACGTAATAAAGAAATCCTCCCTGCAGATTCTGGATCCAGGTGTGCCGAGTTCATGTGTGTTTACCTAACGCTATAGCGTAACTAATGGGGGGCTTAAAATACGTCCATTTGATACCCCACAGAAGCTATAAGTGGATTGAATGGTGTTTTGGAAGCCCATTAGCTCTGGTTTGAGATCCCTGCGATGAATACGGGACACGCATCTGGCACGTGCAGCCACTACCCGCGCATTGTGCCCTACCAGCGTACTCCATGTCCCTGCGGTTCGGAGTCCCATGGGCGCGCTTCTATTCCTTCGATACTTACACCTATTATGAAGCAGGAACCAGGGATATTTACGGTAAGTAGGTATAATATTACAATAACAATATAATTATTATGATATCCTATTTCCTATTGGTTTTCATTGCGATTTCGTGATTTTCGATTTCCATCTCATCAAAATTTTAAAGCAATACAAGGTTTATATTGTACATTATTATGGACTCATATTATGTATGCCGATACAGTTGCAAGAATGAGTTATTGATATTTATAACTGAGAGACTTTTCAGTATTCTTTGCGAAGCAAAGGCTGGCTGATGTGATGGCTTCCCTGGGTACTTTATCAGAATTATACCTCATACTAAACGAGAACCGTCGTCAACATCTATTTTTTGAACATGAATTTCCATTTTCTCGCCATAAGGCAACTGTCGAAAAAAAAGCAAAAGCAACTAGCTCATCAAAGTGAAAAAGTGACATACCTACTATAAGACACATCTTGTTTCTGCATCGATTTAAGACTCAAAGGCTTCTTATGATTTTAATATCTTCCATTCTTGCAAGTCATTAATCTGTGCATCTGCTGCTTAAGACATTTCGATCTAGATCTTGATGTAGGTACCTATATTAGGTATTTTTTATCTTCTATTTGGGTTAGCTTAAGTTTTTGTGAATTACCATTCAAGAGAAAAGACTTTAATGTATTGGTCCCGGAATACGTCAGTGAATCCTCGTAGGTGCATGGATTGTTCAGAACGTTCATGAGACATATAACTCCTTGCAATTATGACGAACTTGTTTTTCTCCAGAAAGCATCAGAAAACTGTTCCCCGCTAGTGTAGATATATTACTGGAATCAAGACAATCATAGATAATATCTCTGAATTTCTTGAATAATAAAGAGAATCTTAAGAGAGTTTGATGACCTAAAGCACAGTATAAATATTTTTGAAAGCAAATTTTCAAACACTTGATGACAACAAGCAAACCATGCAAGAACATGGCCGTCTTTGCTTCCAAGGAAGTGCACGCAGCTTTTTTAGCACCGATATAAGAGGCAGTAGTGTCAAAACTCTTAGCTCGGACTTGATTTGTGACATTCTTCCGTTATATTGTGTCAAAAACAGCATCGGCCGTGTTTTCCTGTGTTCATGCAGTAAATTTACGCTTCAGTTTTTCACAACCGCATTATCGAAGACAAGAACCGGAAGGTAGGTACTATAGCTATTACCTATTTTAGAACTTTTACATCCTAAATGTATCACAAGTGTGAATGCTTCTTTAATATTCGCCTTCAATGCTGTGGTCCTTTTTTTTTGACGTCGAATTGTGCTTCGAGAGACTGGGAGTGAAGCTGTATTACAACCAAGTACCAAGTACACCATATCCATACAATAATGAATAATCAGTCGCACTCCTTCGGTTATTTTCTTATACGATTTAGAGCGCAGATATAACATGTGTAAATATAGGACCATTATTAGCCGATGGAATAACGTCACAGGTGACCTTTTTTAGTAAATCTACTAAAAAATCATCTTCTTTTCTACTCTTAGCTTCACTATATAGAAGTGCTTATTGAAGCTTGAATCAAGTTCTTCTTGACTGGACACTACCGAAGTTGAAGCATTAGGACTTTTAGCTGCATTTTTTCTTACCAAATTTTTATAAGCTCTTTGTTTCCGATTTGAACAACGTTCTTTGGCTTTTTCCTCAGTCTTTTCATACTTCTTGTCAATCTAAATCATAATCATCTTACCCTTCCCTCTTTAATCAATAAGATACACTCTGATGTCTGCCGCAATTCTCATTGAAATGATATTGGCGTTGTTCGCATGGGAATATTAAAAAGTTTGTCTAACTCATCTTTTATTAGCAACGCAGAGATTTGTTTGTCTGGTCTGAACACCAGGTTCGCTCCACACATCTATGCTCTATGACTTCTTGAATAGGCGCGTAGAATCTTTCACATTTTTTGATGCATTTATCGTAATATGTGGTGATTACTAGTGATAACAAAGTAGAACTTGCTAAAGATTCCGACATCCAAGTAGAAAAACGTCGGCTTTCTTTCGAGTTGATTACTCATTTTAATGCGCTTTTTCACTCACGTAATCCATCAAATAAGTATAGGTAACAAAGAATTTTTTTAACGTTTGTCTATAAAACTCTCTAAGCAGTTGTATTTTTAATTAAATTGGAACTGTAGCAGCCTGATACCTACCCTTGACGTGTATCAAATGTCCACTTCTCACAGTTTTTTGTATAAACTTAGAAACTATGTCTATTGTTTGTAACGAAGTACAACCTACTGATCTTTCCAAAAATATTGCGGATAATTCAAACATCTCGGTTAAATTTCCTGGCAAGACCACGTAGGTATGTATATTGATACAAGGATTTGCTTCTACCGTGTTCTCCAACTGACAACGTCGTAACAGACTTAGGTGGTCCAATGTTTTCGCGAGCAAGAATACATATAAATGTCCTATTTCCCAAACGCGGTGTGTAGCCCTTTGACTACTATATTATCCTTCCGCATCTACTTGACGTCTTGGAGGAGAATACGTATTCTGCACAGATAATTATTGCTGTTTGATAATTTGGTAATTACCATGTACTTATTCACCTCGGCATACATAATCATAATCATATCGACAAACTCACTGAATGTTAATTTAATTTTGACTGCTAATGGTAAGTATAGGTATTTGAAGTTTCTAAAGTAAATATCATTTAAGTAAGTCTCTATAAATCATTGATTGTGTTTAAGATTGACAATATTAGAACTGTAATTCAAAAACCATGCAAAACCACAGGAAATGGGAGTTCAAAATAATTGAAAAACTATTGCTTAACTCAAGTTTCCCAACTTCTTTTACTTTTCTCAATTCTATTTTTATGCTTTGTTTTTTATTAAAATGAATTTAATTGCGCTCAAAAAAAAATTATGTCCTAGTGGACAGAAAACCTGACACAAAAAGCCAACAACTAATTTTCCTCATGGGAGAAAACCTATGGGAGAAAATAGAGCAACTTCAATGCAGACCTTACCTAAACCTAACTGGGGTGCTGTTTAGGGTGTGCAATGGGTGCCACCCATTGGACTCATACTGAAATACCTACTTTCGGGAGATGGGACTGATGAGATATGTAATTATCCAAAAGGGTACAATAAGCGTAAGCTTCAGTACAAGGGCTTTGAACCTACCCTAGAAGTATTGATATTGATATTGATATTGAGGGTGTCAGATCCCCTCTTCTCTGCTTCTTTGGAGTATATTCCCTTCATTGAAGCAACCTCTCCAATTCCGCTTCCCTTAGGAATTTCAGGATTTGAAGGGGATCAAGGCCGGGCAAAGCCCCCCCGTTGAGCTGGTGTTGGCCCAGAACATCGTTTCTTTCGCGTTCTAGTGCTTCGCAGTTCATCAATAGGTGACGAGGAGTCTCGTTTTCTTCCCTGCAGAGTCTGCAAACGCCATCTTTTTCTATACCAAGTTTCCTCAGGTGTTCATTGAGCTTGCAATGACCTATTAGGAATCCTGTTAGCATTCTGAGACTTCCTTTGTTGAGGGTCAGGAGTTTCCTTGACCTTTCTCGGTTAAAGTTCCCGAGGAGCTCCTTGGATTGTCTCAATCCTGAGAGGTTATTCCAATGGATTTCTCTCAGTTTTTCTTCTTCCTTCCGAAGTTCTGCCTTGAAGAACGTGTCTTCAAGGCTAAGAACGTGTCTTCAAGGCTAACCCTAGAAGTAATAATAATAATAATAATTGCGCTCAACTACCATTTTAACATATACCATGTGACAAACTTCGCTTGTTACTGTCAAATCAAATTCCAAGACAATAATAAAATTAACAATTAACAATAAACAAGTACCTGCCTAACAATTAAATATTAAATTTGTCGGTAACAATATTATTCGAATTTGGCATGGCTACTGATATCTTTTATTTTGAAATTACTTAAATTATTTTTTTAATGAATAAAAACGCAATAAATTTTTGGTAGCATTTGGTAACACCGCATTAGGTACCGTTTTTATGTAGGTGAAACTGGTGAGCGGCAAACTGCAATTGTGTGATTTCACATGTTATTCTCCTATGTCCTCCTTTGAAAATTATCACACGGTATAACTTCTGTAACATTTATCTTAAAATTTCGATTTATATTTAAATTAAAAAAAAATTATTTGTGCACGCGGGTAATGAATTTGAAGTTGGCTTAAGGAAATTTTATATCTCGGAAACTGGAGTAGCTATAGAATGAAATTGCAGGCAGATATGTATATTCTTCTTTTTCATTGCCGAGTAATGCGTCATTAATTTTTTTCACGAGTTTTTCAACACTGCGTATACAGGGTGAGTCAAATTCGAGCTACATCATTGGGATCTCAGAAACTAAAAGAGAGACGGACTCGGTTAAATTGGGACAAAGCTGCTAAATTTGAAGCTCAATAATAAACCGAAAAAAAAGTTACAATCGATTGTTTTTGAAAAAATTAAAAAAAATGAAATATTTCAAATAATTTTAAATTTCAAATCTAGTTGGCTTATTTGAAAAGTTATCAAAAAACTGAAAACACGTTCTCACGGTCACTTTTTATTTACTTATATGAATTTATTTGTTATTTTCTCAATCCGCTGAACCTTGTTATATATTTTTCTTTTTTTTTATTAATATATTAAAAAGAATAAACTTGATGATGACAGTGGAAATTCGAAACGTGTAGCCCCCTATCTCATTAAATATTTTGATAGCAAATGAAATAAAGTGGTCGTGAGAATGTGCTTTCAGTTTTTTGAAACATTTTTAAATAAACTATTTGGATTAGAATTTAAAATTTCGAATATTTCAGTTTCTTTCAGGTTTTTTTTAATCATGGTAGATAACTTTTTTTCTCTATGAGCGTAAAATTTAGTAACTTTGCCCCAATTTAATCGAGTCTGTCTCTACTCTAGTTTCCAATATCCCAATGATGTAGCATAATATGTAGCTCGAATTTGAATTTGATTCACACTATAATGAAGATTAATAATATTGCGGGCAATTTGTCGATTGTGCGTGCATGGGTGAATGGCACTAATTTGGTGGTTCGACAAATACAAAATACAAACCGCGGGCAAATACAAATTTAATGATGAAATCTCCTATTTTTATAATGTCTGTTTTATTTAACAGAATATCGCCATCCTGTGATATCTGGTGTACATCGTACATCAATTAAGTAACTTAAGGAACATGAATGTGTACCTGCATTTTTAATTTATTTGTAATTATTGCTTTATTATGTTCAGTTTATTTGATTACCATTGTTGTTCTTATTTCTCTTATATTTGTTAGGCTGGTGTAATTGCTTGTCCATTAATTGGGACTCGTGTTCTGTTGGACAATTAACTATTATTTATTTATTTATTTGTTTATTTATTTATCTATTTATTTAAATTGTCATGAGCGTAATTATTGGCAAAAAGCAACAAATTTTAATATTACAAGAAACCAATTTTTCCGACATAATTTAATCTCTAGTGGAATTCAATTGAACTATTTTTGAAGAGAGAAAAAAGGTACAGTTCAACCGCCGATTCAAGTTAATGCAAAATAATTGTCGGTTTGACAAATATGATCAATCATTGTTTGAGCTTTCTGGAGTGTTCGAAACGTAAAAAAAAATATTGCGGCAAAACCATTTTATGGTTTTATAATAATATAATAAATGAGTGGTACGATTATGACTGATAATTTTTTGCAGTGTCAATGAATTAATTTGGGATTGTAATGATTTGACATCATGAAAAATGACAGGTTTTACCTGGTTGTACGTTGCATAATCGTACCACGCACTGTGCCTCCTATAGTGGAGGCTTAGACGTGTTGTTGGAATGGCGTGGATAACTTCACTCACAACTCGGATTTCATTGCCACGGATTACTTCGGAAATTTACACGCGGCATGCCGTTCTTAGGTTTGTCATCTAATTAAATTCTTATGCAAATGATATCATGGACCACGAAGACTTTTGCCGGATGAATTACATTATCTGAGGAAACATCCAATAAACTATAGACTTGAATTAGGTATTTAATTTCATTGGGCGTGGTTGCCCAAATCATCAATTAACTACCTACCCCAAAAAAAAAAACAAGCGTAGAACAAAAGAAGCGAAGGCATTTGTCAGCATCAACTAGACTGGGCATACGTGTATTGCATTGTAGCCGTGACATTGTTGAGGAGATTTAACGAGCGAGGGGCGCCGGGTAGCTGCACCGTGGTAGAAGTAATTGCCTGCGGTGGCGATAATTGACATATTGACTATGTTAACTCCGCGTCAAAGAGCAACACGAAATATTAACGACGCGATTCGATCCTGAAAGGGGCTAAATTAATGCGGCTCGATGCCGCGATGGTAATGACAAATCGCCACGGTGACAGGATCAAAATTTAGGGAAGGACCAGGCTATAATTGCCAATGATTGACAGGAACACAATTAATTAATAATTATCGAAATTACTGACCTTGTGTCTTGTCCGACTAAAGGGGCACTTGTTTTAATTTGCGAGATGTTGTAACTATTATTATTGTTCACTTGCTCCACTATGTAGGTACCCACGATTGTTCCACTACTTTATACCGCTTCCTTATTTCATTAAAGAACTAGGTATCCCGTTTCCGTAACACCAGCATCGACGAATCTGGTACGAACGGCACTCTTGGTCGAGCTCTCTCCTCTCTCGATGTTAAACCTCGACTCTCCTCTCTATGTGTGGTCCTGTCCGGTCAGGTGTCCTTTTCCTTCGTCCCGATGTGTAAAGGGATAGGAAGGGGTAGGAAACGGTGGTGTCTTAGAGAATACGAATCGATTATTCACCAAGGACGTAACATACCGCCCACCAAAATTACCGGAGGAATTTTCCGCTATCAGAAAATTGAACCAAAAGCGAAACTAACGAAAACGAAACTAACGACAATAACAAAAACGAAACGAAACGAAACGACAAGTCAGGGACGAAATTCCCTGAGTCCGTTACTGGTTAGGTAACGGGCAAAGTTTGACCAGAGGTCGTTTACAAAGACCTCTGGTCGTACGAACCGAGGCAACCCTGGCGACACCATCCGCACCAGGGTGCAGAGAAACAATTCTTCCTAGAGCCCATTTCAAAGGAGACAACAATTCATCCTTTATCAACACCAACGAACCGATATCCGTTGACTCAAACAAATGGGTTTTCGACCATTTACTCCTCTGGTGGAAATTATGAAGATATTCAGCCCTCCAACGTGTCCAAAAATCACGTTGCATCCGTTGCACCAATTGCCAACGAGAAAGACGAGAAATCTTCAGATGTGACAAGTTCACATCCGGCACCGACGACAGAGGTTCCAAGGTCAGAAAATGACCAGGGGTCAACGCGGATAGATCGTTGGGGTCGCTACTAATGGGGCAAAGGGGGCGCGAATTCAAGACGGCCTCGATCTGAACGATGAAGGTGTTCAGCTCCTCATAAGTCAAAATTTGACCACCAATAACACGGGCCATGTGTGTTTTGACGGACTTAACACCGCTCTCCCACAGTCCACCGAAGTGTGGAGCTGAGGGTGGATTGAAGTGCCATCGAATACCTTCCCCTTCTGCGGCGATTTTCAAATTTGAGTTGAGCTCCTTGTTAGCTCCGACGAAATTGGTTCCACAGTCACTGTAGATGTCACTACAGCGACCGCGGCGAGCGACAAACCTCCTAAGAGCTGCTAGGAAAGTCTCTGACGATAAATCAGAAGCGATTTCGAGATGAATCGCGCGAGTCGCGAAACATACGAACAAACATAAATAGGCTTTAGAAGTTTTGACACCCCTATACCTCGACAAGACAATAGGAAAGGGTCCCCCATAATCGACCCCGACACAACTAAAAGGCTTCAATTGGGAGACACGAGCGACAGGTAAATTCCCCATGGGAGGCTCCAACGAGAGGGGACGAGTGCGAAAGCAACGATTGCATTTCGACAAATAACTACGAATGACCCTACGAGCAGACAGGATCCAAAAATTTTGTTGAAGGAGATAATGAGTAGTGTTCACTCCTGGGTGCAAATTACCTCGATGTATCTGATCAATCAAAAGTTCAACCAACCTATGCCTTCCTGGCAACAATGCGGGATATTTAGCGTCGAATGCTAAACCCGAATGCAACAGTCGACCCCCGACTCGCAAAATACCGAAATCATCAATAAAGGGCGACAATGACTGCAAGTACTTGGCACATGGTTTACCAGAGCGAATTTTCTCCAATTCCGAAGAGAAGACCGAAGATTGAACAATTCTAACAATGTGCATGAGAGCAGCATGCAACTCAGAGACACTCAATGCACCAGTGGTCCTATTGACAGCACGACAATTGTTAGTGAAACGAAAACAACGAGCGATAATACCCTGAATTTTCCTCAAAGAAGAAAATCTTTTCAACAAAACATCGACATCCGAAATCTCTATCGTAGCGAACAAAACAATATTCCTTTTCTCCAGTTCAACATCAGAAGTGGGAGCAATGGGAAAGAGTGCTGGCCAAGATTCCAGCGGCAATCTGAGGAATTCAGGCCCCGCCCACCATGCGGAAGCCCCGACTAACTCCTCTGGTAACAAGCCCCGAGACGCGACGTCCGAGAGAATGCTACTCTTAGTACAAGGTGAATCTATAGACTTAACCGCGAACGAAAATGAATCAGTAGCCGAGTGCCACTGAAGACCGAGAATTTTCCCGGAAAAGTCCGATTCCGAATCAAAGTTGGATGACTGCTGTTGACGATGTTCAACAGGCAGATCCTGAAGCAATTGTGGATTATTAGCAGACCATTTCCGCAACTCAAATTGTCCCAATTGCAATAGCGAAATGAGCTGATTTCTCAACTCCAAGGTTTCCTCGATTTGATTTGCCCCAATGGCAAGATCATCGACATAAAGCCCGAGACGAATGGCTTTCGAAGTGAGAGGAAACTTCTTTGAATTTTCTTGACCTAGTTGTAACAAGAACCTAACGACACGAATTTTCGACGATACTGGGGCGAGTGAAGACACATCAGAAGACATCGAAACTCCAGGGTCTTTAAAAACGCAATGATGCGGAATGTAATAAGAGTTTGCAGATTCCGACTCCAATGGCACCAACGACATGTGCCCAGCCTCCAAATAATCTTTCATAAACTCTACATACATGTCTCTAATGTGAGGCAACCTCGACAATCGTCTCTCCAAAGCGAGCAAACGACGATCTGCGACATTCAACGAATCATTAAAGATAGGCAACTCTTTGCTATCCTTAAATGGCAACAATACCCCAAAACGACCTGATTCTTCTCGATAATGAGACTCAACGAACAACGACTCAGCCTCTTGTTCCTCATTAGAGCAAACCTCAACTGAAGGCACCTCCTCAACTCTCCAAAATGCCTTAAGAGTCTCTTCAAGGGTCGAATCTACCGACGCAAAACAAGCTTGAACCTCGCCCGCAACCTTCGACGAAATGGTTCCCAAAAGAACCCAACCAAACGTCGTGTTCATTGCGGCTGGACAGTTATCACTGCCCGACAAATAACCACCATGAACAATATTGGGAAAGATGTCAGCTCCTAGCAAAACATCGACAGAACCAGGCGTGTACCAATTAGGATCCGCTAACTTCAAATTATCAAGCGCCTTCGATGGCGAAATGTCAACACTGGGAAGTTTTCCACAAATATTGGGCAAGACCAAAGTACTTACTTTAAAAGTAGGTGATGGTACCCCAACGGGACGAATAATGCAATCAGATGATCCCTGGGCCGATCCCAAGGTCACGTGACCCAAACAAGAAATAGGAGTTGATGATCGATTCAAGTGCAAGCCCAAACGCTTGCGGCACCGATCAGTAATAAAAGACGACTGACTGCCAGAGTCAATTAAAGAACGAACCACTTGATAGTTGCCCCACTTGTCTTGAACTTCAATACATGCGGTTGCTAAAAGAACCGTAGTATTGCTACGAGAACGAGAACGAACATCCTGAAAGGATGGGAGAGAAGACATGGCAACCGTGGATGCGACTGGAGGCGGCTCAACTCGATGAGAAGCTGCTCCATCCGAATTACTAAGTTTAACGAAATGTAATAAAGAGTGGTGCCGACCTGCACACTCCTTACACGAATGAGAAGAGGGGCACTGCTTCACCAAGTGTGAAGGGCCAAAACAATTTAGGCACAAGCGCGCTGCCTTCACAGCCTCAAAACGCTTGCGCGGGTCCAACTTCAAAAAAGAACGACAATTCGAGATCGGGTGTTCTCCATTACAATGGAAGCACGACTGCTTCGATGAAGACGCACTCGACGTTGACAAAAATGCATGTGAATTCCTCGATTCCACTTTTCCACCAGACTTGACGCTACTCCGCTTACCAACGACTGCAGACGGAGATAGGTCATTCCCCAAAGATGATTCTAATGCACGACACTGTGACGACAAAAACTTGTGCAAATCCTGATATGATGGAAACTCTTCAGATGCAAATTGGAGTTCGAAACGCTTTCGAGTAGCGTTATCCAATTTCTGTAGCAACCAGTTGAACAAAGTGAAATCCCAGAGAGAGACGCCTGAGACCTGACCCAAAGCTGTAATATTTTCTGAAAAGGTATTCAACAATTCACGAAGCGATTGTGAGGAATCAGAATCCGTTATTTTGGGAGCATTACAAATCGCCTGCCAATAACACGTCGCAAGTACTCGCTCATTCTGATACCTTTGGACAAGAGTATCGAAAGCTATCACATAATTGTCATCTGTCAGTGGTAAATGTTTGACAAGGGTAAGAGGTTCCTTTGACAAAGTCGAAACTAAATACTGGAACTTCTCAATTGGAGCTAACGAATCATTCGAATGAATCAAAGTCCTAAACAAATCATAATAAACCGACCACATCCTCAACGAACCATCAAAAGTAGGTATACCGATACGAGGCAATTTCACATGTGAACTTGCAGAGGGGGGTAGCGCGGGAGCACCAGACTGTCGACTATTTAACGATTCACTCGAACCATGACGTGATTTCACCACCGTATCCTGAGTCGATTCCAACGACAATTGAACCGCTCTAATCTGAAAATAAACCGAATCAACTTCGATAAGTAGTCCCGAGTATGATTTCCAAATCTCCGATGACACATCTACGACCAAAGCACTCTTATCTGCTGACTCAACCGTAATCAGGATATTTCTATCAACCTCCTGCACCTGATTGTACAAATCTGAAGCGCTGTCGCATGCAGCCAGGACAATAAAACGCGACTTTTCATCAATGGGTGCTGAAACTACTGTCAGAATCGAGTTCAAACGAGTCAAAAACTTCGAAACAGAAGCGTTTGCTCCGACCAAAGTGTTGGACATTTTGCTAAAGAGTATCAACAAAACACTAAAGCAATAAACGAATAAGGGTTATTTTTTACACCTGTAAAAAATACAACGACAACGAAATACGAACAATAACTAAAAATAAGTACCTAACCAAGTGAAGGTTACTTATTTAAAAACGAGTTGAAAATAAATTGACTTTGAAATTCACCAAAAAACAATACTTGAGATACCGAGTGTACCCAGTAGGTATACCGTGAATACAAAAATCAATATTTTCCCTGTAACAACGAAAAAGGGTTATTCGTTAAAAACCTGTAAAAATACAACAACAACGAACGATGAGCAATACCAAAAATAAGTACCTAACCAAGTGAAAGTTACTTATTTAAAATCGAGTTGGAAATAAATTATTGAATTCGAATTCACCAAAAACAATACTTAAGATACCGAGTGTACCCAGTATACCGTGAATACAAAATCAATATTCTGCCCTGCGAATTCAGAGAGAAAATATTCCAACTATTTTACAGAGGTTTTTTAAAAACGAACACCTGCAAACGAACGAAGAAGTGGAGTGAGGTGAGAATGGAGTAAAATTAGTGGAATGGGTGAAAATGCCGTCTGGCGTCCTTTGGATCGACTATTTCGAATCCTTTGACCTACAAACAGGCTACCTTAACACAGTGAGTGAGAAACTAATTTCAAACAAATGATGCAACCAATTAATGAACTATATTTCCACGAGCTTTCCTATCCGACTACGGAGGGACCAAAAAAATGTTAACTCCGCGTCAAAGAGCAACACGAAATATTAACGACGCGATTCGATCCTGAAAGGGGCTAAATTAATGCGGCTCGATGCCGCGATGGTAATGACAAATCGCCACGGTGACAGGATCAAAATTTAGGGAAGGACCAGGCTATAATTGCCAATGATTGACAGGAACACAATTAATTAATAATTATCGAAATTACTGACCTTGTGTCTTGTCCGACTAAAGGGGCACTTGTTTTAATTTGCGAGATGTTGTAACTATTATTATTGTTCACTTGCTCCACTATGTAGGTACCCACGATTGTTCCACTACTTTATACCGCTTCCTTATTTCATTAAAGAACTAGGTATCCCGTTTCCGTAACACCAGCATCGACGAATCTGGTACGAACGGCACTCTTGGTCGAGCTCTCTCCTCTCTCGATGTTAAACCTCGACTCTCCTCTCTATGTGTGGTCCTGTCCGGTCAGGTGTCCTTTTCCTTCGTCCCGATGTGTAAAGGGATAGGAAGGGGTAGGAAACGGTGGTGTCTTAGAGAATACGAATCGATTATTCACCAAGGACGTAACAGACTACGTCAGTGACAAGTGCCTATCCCTCGACAGGGGTGGCGAGCACTGGTGCTCGTTAGGGCTCGCTAACTTGAAAGTTGAAAGCTTACTTGCTTTTGTTGTCCAGCAGTTACACGAAAAAATATAATGGACAGACATTTTGTATATGTATACGTCCTCTATTATTGTATAGCCTTGATACTACTTCTTGTGAAAAAATATATCGTCCATGTCATTTGCAAGAAAATACATTTTCCTTTTTTTTTCTCACCCTGTACAAAAAAATTGGATTTTCTCAACTCGAACTGTATTTTTATAACAAGCAAACGAAATTATAAAGAATGCACTTCCGTGGCCACACACTGTATTATCCCTGACTTGAGCACGCATTCCATGTTTCTGTAATAAAAAGTGACAAGTTAACAAAAAGTTCTTGCACTTACAATTCCACACTCTATATCAACAATTTAGTGTGACCGGTGACACGTGTTTTTGTGAAGTGAACGTTGTTCCATTCGAGATGGCTGATATATGCGATATAATTTTTTTTCGTTCAGCTTTTTAACAATCAAAGGGAAAAAAAAATTAAACTTATATTTTTTTAATTACGTAGCCCATTTTTATAATTACGTATTTCATTGTAGCAACTGTTAATATTCAATGTTGTCAGGTATCGAAAACGAAAACACAATATTTTAGTCCCCATCACTATACAAATTCATGCAGCCGCATTTATATGCACCCTCTCCCTAGCGTACACTCCCATGTCAAATTCGTGGTTGTACCTTGTGTTGAAGTAAAATTAAATGCATCGTAATGCTATAGCGATTAATACTGTGGCGCTTATTGTAACAAAATGAAGGAAAAAAATTAAGGGAATTTATTATTTATTATTAGGAGCGCCTAACTGAATCTTATTGGTTTACGCACCATGCAACATCCTCAACGTTATCAAAAATAAACGGTATCAAACGATGTCAAAACGTTTGTCTAAATAAAGATCTCTCTAGGAGACTTTTAGTTTTTGAGATATTTTGATTTGTATACAGGGTGTCCGGTAAGTACCTCCTAATCTCTCGGGAGCATACAGGGGAGGTCAAAAAAAACCTAGTCTGTCATAAAAAATTTTTCGTAAAGTGTCCCCAAACGGAGATATGGAGCCCTAAAAGGGTGCCCCGCAATTTACTTTTTTGGCTCTAACTTTTGAACCGACCTGTATATTTTGATGAAATTTTTATTTTTTTATAGAGGCTATAAAGACTCATCAAGCCATATCAGAGTAGATGTTTGACGTACTCAAGGAAGTCAGGAACGGTTTTACCACCACACTCATTGTGTCAAAGTTTTGACAGGTGTCATTTTACAGAGCTGAAAACTTATTTTTTAAATACGCTGGTCATTCATCTTCACAAAAAGTACTCTTAATTTATTTCGATAAAACTAACGGTTCTCAAGATAAATCGACTTTTATGCGAATTTTACCAAGTTCCGTCAATAGCAATCCATTATGTAGGTAGGTTTATCAACAAGAACCTGATTTTTACCTGTTTGTGTTTAGCATTAGTAACTTTTTAGTGTTTCGCATTCCTAAAAACCGATTTATCTCGAAAACCGTCAGTTTTACCGAAATAAATTAAGAGCACCTTTTTTAAAGATGAAGTATTATAGACTATTCAAAAAAATAGTTTTTAGCTCTGTAAAGTGACACCTGTCAAAATTTTGACTCGACGAGTATGATAGTAAGTCCGTTCTTGACTTCCCTGACGACGGCAAACATCGACTTTAATATGGCCTGATGGCTCTTTGTGGCCTCTATAAAGTATTTAAATTTCATCCAATTATACAGGTCGGTTCAAAAGTTAGAGCCAACAAAGTAAATTGCGGGGCACCCTTTTAGGGCTCCATATCTCCGTTTGGGGACACTTTAGGAAAAATTTTTTTATGACAGACTAGGTTTTTTTTGACCGCCCCTGTATGCTCCCGAGAGATTAGGAGGTACTTACCGGACACCCTGTATACATTGAACAATCAGCAGATCTTTACAATGAATGCTCAAAATAATTTTAATTTTTGTTAATACAATAAGCAATCGTTCTCTTCAAAAAATTACAAAATATACAAAATTTCAAAATAAATTTAGAATGTCTATTTATCTTTTTATAAAAGCATTTGCTTAGGCAGTCTATAGTGAAAACCCCATAAAAAACCTTGACACACTATTCTATTTATATTGGTTTTAGATTTTGTAACTAATCTGTTGCATCTGGTGTAAGGCAATGCATATTGTATGTTGTGGAAACCATCAACAAATTTAGTTGGTGGCCACAGTGGGGAAAAGATCTCAAGATTTTGTTGCCAAAATGGATTTCGAAATTTCAGTCTTGTCGTAGGAGGATTCTGAAGATCTTGCCAGATTGGAAATTCGGGTGGTGTATTTCTCGAATTTTTGCTTAGCCGCCGTTTGTCCTCTGATTCTTGGTGGTATAATGTTTGAAATTACCGGCAGCAAAGGTGTTGGAGTTGACTTAATTCAGCCGCTAATAACTCGCATGGTGATGTGTTTAATTCAGAATCAATTTTATGGCCAGGAGCGCTATTCATCCAGATTGGGAAATAATTTTCTGCCGTAGAATATACAAGCGAAATGCCTGCAACTCTGACAGCCAGTTTTATAAATACCTTTTCTTAACATTTTTGTAATCCCCTTCATGCCAAGAGTCATACATTTTCCACCTAGAGTCGATATCTTTTATAGAAACGGCCCCGAAATTTGACCCGTTATCTTAATGAGCCTTTATAATACCCACTGTTAATGTATCTGCGTGAAATTCCCAATCTGAACAAAATTTTGTTTCCGGTTTTTTAGTTTCTTGCGAAATTTTTGAATATGGGACTTGTAGGTATAACGAAATAGTTTCAATAGGTAACAAAGTTTCTCCAAGGTATTATACTGGATTGAAATTGTGTTTCAAAACTACATTGTTCTGTAGTTTTCGATGTTTCTCGTGGTTGTTCAGATGGAAACACGGTATTTCGGTTTTGTTGGGATTGAGGCAAAGACAGTAGTCTACCATGATTTGGATGTATTCCTTTAATACATTTTCTATTTCATCAAAACGTTTACGTTGATAGGAAAGAGCTAAATCATCAACATTTATGAATTTTCTTCAAAAGTCTCTGGTAAAGTCACTGGTATATAAGTTAAACAATAATAGCGCTAGTACTGATCCTTGAGAAAGTCCATTATTCAGGACTTTACTGCTTTTTTCATTAACGAAAACTCTAAATTTCCGGTTTGATATCATAAATTCTCAATTAAGGTGACAACTTTTCTGCAATTAATGGTTGTGTATACCTAATTTGTGAAGAAGGCCATATTTCCAAACGTAGATCAATATCAATATCCATTTAAGGCAATTCCTGCTTTCAGTTGTTTTTGAAAACCTGTTTCGATGTAAGTAGTTTCTGGAGCAATTTCTGTTTGAACGAAAACCAGCTTAGCTTATTCTGGGCGAAGCATACCATTTCTCAAAGGAGAAATTTTGTTGTAAATAATCCTCTCTATGATCTTATCACTACACTTAGCAATAGTGTTGGTCTGAAGTGATTTGGATTATTTTCTGTTTTCCTGGTATTAAGATAGCAATAACTTTTCACTGTTTAAACTCGTCAGTTATGGTATAGGTATAACTTCCCGGACGTCATTGAAGAAGGAAAGTAACGAATTATTTGCAAAATATACGATGTTTCAGAAATTATCGGTAAACTCCCCCGAAGCCAGCTGATTTTTTGATTTTTTGATTGTCTGGATGTTTGTCAATGTTTACGATGTTCGACACTTTTGCTCGTATTCACAAAGCATTCTTGTCCTGTTATATCCCAAAATAATTAAATAAACGGTATGAAGATATACAGTTTTTTAGCATTAGAATGAGATGGAGATAATTGATTACGTAATTATTTAGGAAATTATCGTTTGTGAATACGGGCATTTGACTAATAATTGAGAAGCTATCGCATTTGGTGATGTTTTCGATGTGATCTTCTCTCGTTGATTGGCTGTTTCTAGTTTTCGTAATTAAAGTCCAACTACTACGACTGAAATGAGTAGAATGCAAACTCTCCATCAGAGCTGGGCAGGGCTTGAGGACTTGTGACTTTAAATAGAGCTTTCAAGCCTTTTTAGGAATTTCAGTTCCATGGCTTGAAGCCCTTTTTAAACAGAAGGCTATAGTGGCTTTGGGCTTGAATTCCTTTATAAAAGTCTTTGGAATTGTGAATGCAAAGCAGAGATTCATTTCTTTTGAGGGCTTTCAAAGCTCTTGAGGAGAAATTTAAGCTCCTTCACATTCACAATTTCAAAGCTCTTTATTTTAGGAAGACAAAAGAAACACTTTAAAACAAAAGTATGTGAATATTCTTGCGAGTTGCAACTCGCAATTCTGATTCTGTTGATATAAAGCCTTCAAAGGAATTTAAGCTTTTTTGCATTCACAATTACAAAGCTATTTATTTTAGGAAGACAGATTAACACAATTGTGTGAACATTCTTGCGAGTTGCAAGTCGCAATTCGGATTCTGCTTCTATAAAGTCTTTAAAAGGAATTTAAGCTTTTTTGCATCCAGAATTATAAAGCTCTTTAATTTAGGAAGACAGAGGAAACTCTTTAAAACACAAGTGTGTGAATATTCTTGCGAGTTGCAACTCGCAATTCGGAACTGCTCCTGGGAAGACGGAAGAGGTGGGAGGTGTTGAATAAGGATGTGCGATTTAAATCTATTCTCAAAAGAATCGATCTTTTGCCCCCCGCTTTTTTGTTGAATTGATTTTCAGCGACAAGATATTTAGGAAAAAAAATAATAAAAGCTTTCAAGCTAGTTTCAAGATCTTGAAGCTTTTTTCAAGGGCTTGAAGCTTTTTTCAAGGACTTGAAGCTTTTATTCAAGGACTTGAAGCTCTTTTGCAGGATTTCCAGCCCCTATAGAGCTTCAAATCCTGTATAAAAGCAGGGCTTGTGGCTTTTGCCGCAATTCCTTTTCAAATGAATTCGGAATTTCAAAGCTCGTTATGTTTAAAAAGTAATGTGGCTTTGGGTTTCAAGCATTGTGACTTCAAGCTCTTTTGTCGAGGGATCTGCCCAGCTATGCTCTCCATTAACGTATTCCACTTATTATCGTTGCACCAATTAAATATTATAATATCAAACTTTCATTTTTATGAGATTGATTGTTTGAACATTGTTGGTTGATAAAAATATTTAGTTTCTTTAGACAGCTAGGGATGTAATTTTTCCGAAAACCTCTTCAAATAGCTTTCTTGCGGGTCCTTTTAAAACTCCTACAAACTTGTTGTAACTTGATGATTTCGTCCAGTTTGCCTTTTAAAAATTCCGCCTTGGTTTTGGTATTGATAATACCTACACATGGGGGATTTAAACACCAATATTTAGGATACTGGGACGATGTTGACGGACAATGTATGTGGAAAGCTTTTCAGCACTTTTCTGAAAGTTTGTGTAATGGTTTATAATCGTTTATACTTTAACACTCATAGACGCAACATACATAGTGAATTACTTGTCTTTTTAATTTTTGAGTTTTCTTATGTAGGTAATCTCGATTATTAAAAATCAAAATATCTCAAAAACTAAGCCTCCTAGAGATCTTTAGTAAGTATATCTTTTTTCAAATAATGATATTAACTTTCAAAATAAGTTTAAAACAATTGATTTCCTTCAGTGGCGTCGAAATTAAAAAAAATGACTCACATAACTACACCACTGCATGATTTCGTCTTGAAGCTTATTGTACTTCAAAATTTTATCCCTCTATTGATATTAACCTACATAAATGTTGAGAAAAATGAGAGAAGATATTGGATAAAATTGATTTTTTCTTCTTAGTTTAACAACCCTGTATCCCAAACATACGTTTTAAAGCAAAATTTTATGGGGAAAAATAACAATTGAAGGGGTGATTGGATAAAGGTGTAATGTGAGAATTTCTGGAAATCAATATTTCATTTTTATTCAGTAAGCTAAAGTGTGGGATAGGTATATTAAGTGATGGTGTTATTATGTACAAAGTGTATAGATGAAATCTTATGTATATTAATGTAATGTACAATTCTAGTGGAGTTAGGTGTCATGCAAGTGCTCATGAGTCCTTTATCCAGTGCAAGACGAGTTAAACCTGTAGACAGAAGTGTTTTTGTGGGAATTATTCATTAAATAAAAAATAAAGAAAAAGTAAAAAATTCACATAGGAATTCTCTAAACACTGATTATCTCAGAACAGATAATTTCTGGCTTTACCCACTCACTCCTTCAATTATTTATACGTGTTTGCCGGAGTTATGAACATATTACCTGCAACACACTGTATATCATTATAATGGTAAAAATAGTTTCTCTAATAATGTCAAAGTCATGACTGCCATTTGAAAAAGATAACTTTATGTCATAACTTGAATTTTAACATTTTTTTTTTTAATTGTAACGCCACTGGACTCCTTTTAAAAATGTGTCTGAAGAATTTGTAAATTATTTCTTTCTAATTCTATAAGTACTTACCTGAATGAGAGAGAGAGTGTGGGAAGACGAAAAATCGGAAAATTGAGTTTTTGCAAATAACTGGAAAACAAAAGACGCGATACCTTATTTTAGTTTTCACCGTTGACGTTTTCTCAAAAGATAAAAGAGATCAAGGATGAGCGGTCCATTTTTTTGTAGGTATCTCTTATAACCATGGAGATTCCCTATTACAATATTGAAATTTAGACATCCAGTATACATTAATATAGGCTTCACGAAGCGACAATCTTGGACTACTTTACATACATGCAGTAGATATGGGGTTCACATTGGACTTATGGATGGTTTCCATTCAACATTATATCAGTTACTAGTGCGGCTATTCTGTACTCTAAGAGGAACAAGGTTCAAATATAATAAACTTCTTTAATAAAATATCCATGAAATGACTAATTTTCAGGTTTGATTAATAGCTGAAACAAAAGGATGTAAACACCATCATGGTCTGAATATCAGCAGGAAATTACCCCTTACCATCGATCATGATCAAGCATATTTGTACAATGAATTCTGGCAAATATCTTGCTTTGATGCGGAGACAAGTATTTTTAGCCTATTAGCCAATTGAGGTAAAACATCTAAGGCAATACTGAAATAGCGCATGACGCTGCTCTTTCAGAAAGGGACCAAGAATTTTCTGTGTGGCCTTAATTATGTTTCCTTGTCATTTCACCTGATTTTGATTATGAGGTGACTTTATAACTTTGATTTCAACGTTTCCTAATTTAGCAGATCTAATGAAATTGAGTATCGAGTGCACCACCGGCGATAACAAAACTGAACTGGAGGTGTGATTTTTTTCTAGAGCAACCAATTTATGCCAGTAGAATCGTTCTCAAAAATGTCCTCAGTTTGCGTTACCATGCACAAATTTTGTACAGGTCGACACATCTAAGGTGGCCGTTGAGAGGCGCAGATCGAGAAGCGAGAGGTTTTTAGAAAGACAGCGACACATTCAAACCACGCCTGTGTTCGGTACACTGAGTATCAAAGTTCTTGACTAAAAATGAATTTTCTGTAATTAATGTTAAAATACGGAATTTTATTACTTTAGTAACGACTTTTGTATCACGACTTTGGCCAAAAAGTATTTTATTTTTAATATATGAAGATGACCGCATCTTCATAATAATTCACCATTCACCACGGTCACCATAATTCACAACTCACGAGCACGAGGTTCAGCTCAATATTTTTGAACCACGCTGCACTATTTGAATAGAGAAATGCTGGGTTGTAAAGTTGACAGTAAGTACGGTCCGATTTTACATTTAAATAAAACCAAAAAGATAACAAAATTATTATCGAACGCTCCCTTCGCTCTCTTCGCTAGTCCACATTGACTTGACGAGTACTGACATACCTATTTAATTAATAAATAAGCGGATTGGAAAAGACGGCGATTTAAATTATTTGATTGACTTACCGAATTAATGACTCAAAAACACAATTATTAATGAATTTATAAACAATACGTTTTTTATATGCTGATAAGATAAGACAGTACCGAAATTACTATTATCTGGTGCTTTTTAGTTTTTTTTGTCATTTCAATTGACTTTGCATAAAGTCTTAACCTGTCTGCATGGATAGTAAAATTCGTTAAATCTGACCAACTTGAAAATTAAGCCACTCCCCAAAGGCTACTGCGCCACTGGCCACCTTACGTGTGTCAAGCTGTACTATAGTAAATTCGATAGAGAGATTAAGAAATGTTAAATCCAAATTTGCAGCATCATGCATATTTTTTTGCGAAGTTTTTTTTCACATTTTCACGAACATCTTTCTTTGCTCCTATTTGTCGCACATAAGCAAATGACATATCATTCTCTTCGTTATGAAATTACCTAAATTTTTTATACACATGATTTTTTTGTTATAGTTGGACCAGAGATATAACGAAACGACTTCTGTTATTTTATAAATTTTTGGATTATTGAAATATTGTTGAAGTCATAAAATATGACAATTTAACAATTAGATCATTTCGTTATATCTCTTGGTCGACTATACACTGATAAATAAAATATAAATATTGAGGTTTAAAGTTAAAAATTTGTCTTTCAAATAAGGTTTTTTGCAAATTACTTTTTTTTTGCATTTTACCGCTGGAAAGCCCTAGTAGTTTTTTGAAGAACAGTCAATTACCGTTACGTTGATTGGTCAATGATGAAAATCCGATAAACGAGTCTCCGGTAATCCACGCGCGAAATGATGCATTTCGAAAATTGGCCTTTTATCGTTTTTTTTTTTTTTTTTTGTTGATTTTTTTATCTTTTGTGACTGGAGTTCTAGTGTGTATATCTATTTTATTCATGAAAGTGAATTTTGTGTGATATATTGAGATCTGTCAGTGCACAGCAATGTCTATGTTCTCAGAATTCGATCTAGTTTTTATTGTTGGTGATGATATTGATCTACTTATTTGCTATTCTCATATAGAACTCGGGAAAACGTCACTAATGTTTTTCTCAAAAAACTTGGAAAAGGGTCAGAAAAAACTGAGTTCTACTCTTCAACCAGCTTAAAACACAAGGAACTTGTCGACCACGTACTTTTTATACATGCTTTTTCTGGTTGTGATCGAGTATGGTAAAACAAAATTGATTTCAGTGTTTAAAAAAAATTATCTGCAACAAGTCTTGTACTATTTTAAATAAAAAAAACCGAACTACGAACTGATTGCGTCAACATAGGAAAAGACGACTTTATCGATCTCAACGGCGTAAACAACGAAAAATCTTACGACGAATTTCGTTTCAACTTTTTCTCCCGCGCATAAAACAAAATCGGATCTTACTTCTCTACGACCATCAGAGTCAGCTGCTGAGCAGCATTCATTTCGAACTTGCTATCAAATACAAACATGGCTTGTCAATATCTTGGAAGCGGAAACCTGCATGGGACTGGAAGAGACATAAATGTGCATGGGAGATAAATAGGAGCTAAATTATTCGTGAAAGTATGAAAAAAAAACTCTTTCTTGCATAATTTGGAAAAAAAATCGCACGGTGCTGCAAATTTGGATTTAACATCTCTTGGTCATAATCGAATTTCGCATAGTACGAAACTTGTGCATAGTAACGCAAACTCAAAATACCATTTTACTGGCCTAATTAGTTTATTAATGCATGCGCTATAGGTTATAATATGATTATATGCCCTCCGTTCAGTTCTGGTGACGGGTAACTCATTTGAATTTAAGTAACTCTGTTTCGTCATGATCTACGTGGAAATTCAATTAAGGGTCCAGAACACAGCCAGCTCCATGCAGACTTCCGAGCAAACAATTAAGACATCACAAGGGCGGATAGATTAGTTTAGTACAGGCTATGTGCTATGCGAGTACTACGACAATTACGGACTTTATATGGTCTTCTCTTCCTACTCCGGACAGATTCCAGACATGCACATGCATACATACATTGTCAATTAGCCTCGACGTGATAGACAGTGGCTTCCAGTACCAGTGCCTCCGAAGTGCGTTTTCAATTTCTAATCTACTACCTACAATAAATCCAAAAATGCATGCATCACGAATTATCGCGCTAAGATCCAATTCTACCCTGACGTTTGTTTTTCCAGTTGGTTGAATTGTTGATATTATTAAAAGATGTACCTACCTACCCATAAAAATTTTAGGGCATTTCTTGCATGCATGAGTTGAGCTAGCTGTACCTATCTGAAACTTTTTGTTGATCTTATTTATTAGAGTCATTTGCTTTTGGTTTCCGTCTTTTGGCAATTCTTTTCCAAATTTCACATAGGTACTAAGAAAAGCAATAATTAACAAAAGAGGAAAACCAAAAGAAAAATACTATATTTTTTGTATCCTCTACAGAGATACTTATTTGCAGATACTCATCTACTATTGCTTATATGATAGCAATGTTAATTTAAGTGATTGAGCAAATAGTGATGATTTATAATAATTACAACCAAGAAGTAGATACAATAAAATCTTCATTGGCAGTTCTGGCCGATCAACTTCAATCCGACAACGATGCAGCCAATGAATGCAAAGCTGTAGATGTCGAGGTCTATTAAAAGTGTACTTGTTGCCATGCACCATGCACCCGTGACGGCGCTGCCGGAGCACGCCGGAGTCAATGCCCGTCCGTTTACTCTCAATACGAAATGAATACCTGGAGTTCACCTTCTCGCCATCTAAACTAAACGTATGACCTGTACAATGTACATTACATAGGTACATACATACCACTCTTACTTGATCTCTGTCTCTGACTGAATAAATGCCTGAGCATGATGTATTATATTCTGTTCTTGCTCATATAAGGAGACGCACTCATTGAATTTTACTCTAATTTCTCTTCCATGTAGGTAGGTACTAGTATGTATAATATTAAAAATTAGATAGGTACCCAGCTACTTATATTTTATTTTTATAGCCTTATTCGCCAACAAATCTTGATCGTCTTATTACATTACATTCTTTCAAATTATTATCAATTATTAGGATGTGGAATAAATTATGCTTATTTGATGTAGTGCCTCAAGAAGTAGGTGCGAAAATTGTGTGCAGCCAGCACAAAAAAAGCAATTATTTCGGAGAAGCTATACAAGCAGAACATTTCAATCCGATTGCAAGTTTCTGCTTGGCCTTTTTCCGAAACTGCTTTTTTGGTAATATCACACTATTTTCCTATTTGCATAGGTAGAGAGATGGTATAGTTTTTGATCCAGAAAAAATATGTTGTAGAATAGCTTTAAAAAGTACACGTTTTTTTTGCGATCCATGAAACAAAATTTGGTGCGACTCAAGAGCTCTGATTTTTATTTATTTAATAATTTCTGTTATTTAATCATCCAGTTATAAGCACATGTCAAAAATTATAATTTTCTTGGGGACTAACATTTTCTGGCTAATGTTGTTACTTAGTAAGACTTTAAGAAACAGCAAAATAAAACCAAATATTTAGTTATTTGTAAAAATTACATCAACTTTGCATCAAATTTGATCAAATTTTAACATAACTTTTGTTCCAGTTTTTCGAAAACGGAATTTGGGAACAACAATATTGAGTCATTAAAACAACATTGAAAAGATCAATTTCATATAAAGTAATAATTTTTGCAAATTTGAAATTTTTTTAAAGTCAGAAATGATTAGTTGTGCAAAAAAAATGGGTGAAAAAAAATCAAACAACTTTTACCTGTGACATTTTCCAAAATTTTGAAAACTGATATCATAATTATATGTTGCAATTTTGTTATATGTTGCAAAAAACGTCAAATTTGACGGTCATAAAAATCACGTGACAGCTAGTGTGCGTGCGTTTTTACATCATTAGTTTGTTCATCAATTTCTTCATCATCATTATTAATGAATTCAAAATTTTCCTTGATCGAGAAGAAAAAATATTTCCAATAAGATGCGGACTTTTTTGTGTGGGAGACTGTACATAAAAATGATTCTCAAATGAGGAGTTTCAAATTCCGAAAAATATTTTGTGGAAATTCAGAATAAAAAGTCTCTGACTTGAAATGGATCGCCCCTAACTAGGATAAAAAGAAATTCAAAACAGCCGAGATAAAAGAAAGTTCAGGTTACAATGAGACACAGCAGGTTCTTTTATGCGATCCGTTTCGGTGATCCTAATCCTGGCACACCTCAATCAAAGATCAGGGGTGACTACGGTATGCAATGGGAAAACCACAACGGTCCTATTAGGGGAAACTCAGGGAAAAGACGATGATCACAGTTGCTTTTCGGAGGAAAGCAACAGGCCTGGGGGGGTGAGCGTTAAATTGGCGCCAAGTAACCAGGTTAATACGCGGGAATAGAATGGCCGAGAAGGAAAACAAAAACGAAGAAGACGAAAATCATGTAGGAGGATTAGGTTGCGTCTTCCGGCTGTCAGGGTGCCCGCTGACAGCCTGAAGACGAGGTTGCGGTGAAATGGATCGCACCTAGGTATATAGGATGAAAAGTAATTCAAATCAGCCGAGATAAAAGAAAGTCCTGGTTACAATGAGACACAGCAGGTTATTTTACGCGATCCGTTTCGGTCATCCTAATCCTGGCATACCTCAATCAAAGATCAAGGGTGACTACGGTAAACAACCAGAAAACCAGAACGGTCCTATTAGGGGAAACTCAGGGAAAAGACGATCACAGAGCTGCTTTTCGGAGGAAAGCAACAGGCCTGGGGGGTGAGCGTTAAATAATCAAGCGCGCGAACAGCTGCTTGAAACTACTTTGCTACAAACCGCCGAAACATAATTTTTTTACATGATTTTTTTATGAATTACAATTGTTATCCGAAACTTTTCGACCCTAAAACTAAAACAAGAGAACAAGGCTGGACTTTCAAGTTATGGTGTAATCAGTAATCAGTAATCAGTAATATATATTTTAGTGTTTTAACTTTATAAGAGTCTTACACAACGTCAATGCAATTTAAAAATAGTCTAAAATCAACAACAAAAAACACCCAAAGATTTCACCGAGCGTATTACCCGGCTAATAACTAGAAGTATACATTAAAAAACTATAGTTCCTTCATTCAAAAAATCATCTATGCAATAATACGCCCTATCAATGAGAAATAATTTAAGTGCTTTTAAGGCCAAAGAACAATGGCCATAATGCAGCAAAGAAAAAATAATGAAGCTATCTTGCCAACTCACAAGTTTTTGTGATAATTATGAAACAAATTACATAAAATTAAAAAAAAAAGTGTCCACCCTATATTGTGTAAGTACATATCTACTAATACCAGGTATATTATACTCAGCTCTATACAGTGATGAGACGTTTTGATCCGAATAAGACAGAACTTTGAAAAATTGAAAGAACTTAAAAAAAACTGAAGTTGGCAGCAATGTCATCGCTGACATTTGACAAATCAGTTTTATACGAAAAAGTAGTAAAATTGATGACATTTAATTTAGTTTTTGTTTCAAAGTTATATCTCATTCGGATCAAAATTTAAGGTCTGGAGGGGACTATTTATAAACGTCCATACTGTACGTTTTATGCAGGTACATCTGAGGGTTAGTAGTATTGTGTAGTGAATGAGGTACCAAAATTAGGAAGAGACAAAAATATAAAAGCAATAGGAAACATAAAAAATACCATCCAATGATGGAAGAACTTTTTTTAAACAAGCAAGCTTCGACATATTATAGGTACGTAAGTATGCACCTTATTTCGTCCCTCGGGCCATGACAAAAGATTTTTGCAATTGGATTTATGAGCGAATAGTTTGAAGAGATATCGTGTGGTATGACTGGTGTGAAGGTAATTGTTAACAGTGAAGTTTGGGGAATTGTAGTTTTTAGTTTGTTAGTTACCGTGACAAAGTATAGGTAAGTGACAATAATTATGATTCTAAATGATGTTGTCTTTTTATTATATTGTTTATTATTTATTATCGTTTATTAAAACGGGAAAAAGTTTCATATTGTTTCTTGAAACGTTCAGGAAGAAAGCCTTTATCAATTAAAAATTAAAAGTGTAACCTGAAAGCCAAAATATCTCAAAAATATACTCGATTTTCAAAAAATACTACGTGGCTCGTTTTTGCACCTGAGTAATAATTCATTATGCTTTTCATAGGCAACTAGATTATTTTCATATTGATTTGTCCTCATACTTTACAATTCTCTTGCAGAATTATAGGTATATACTTACTTCTACGTAATGTATGGCTACTATGTATAGTTGTAAAACCGCCACGTTATAGGAAGGTAAACAAACTGATCGAAACTAAGCGAGGTTAACTTCTTAATATTCAAAGGGTTGGGAAAACTTATGAGACTTTGCCTATTCCTATTCCACACACTCTCTTCGACCAATCAAGAAGTAAAGCATCGAACGCTATTATACCTACATCCTCTATCTAATGGATGCGGTAAAAGAAAAATTCAGTTATACATACTTAATGTACTTAGATCAATATAATATCACCACGTCATCTTGACTTGTGCACAAACTATCAACGTATATTGTGTTTAAGGAAATAACTATACATATAGGTAGGTACTTACCTACATCATTATAAAAAAAATTAAAAAGTTAGGTGCAGCTTATGCTAATCTGAACTGGAATTAAATCTAATAAAAATAAATTTTGCTGGACTGCTGGATTTATCAGAACAAGTGTCAATTTTTTTTTGTTACAATAAAATAATGGTAACATTATACCTGTATACAGCGTTATCCCATTTTTCTAAATCATTGGGAAGGGGCAGCATTTCCGGAAAAAAGTTTCAGACACAAGTTATTCATTTTGGAGGGGGACATCGTTAGCAGCCAAAAACCACCCTCGCTCTTAACCCCCTTCCCAGGGGTGGGAGAGACTTCGACTCGACGTCTTAAATAGGAATCCCCATTTTCCATTTACTTTCTTATGACTAAAAAGCATCAACCTCCCGGAAAATTGGTTTAGAAAGGATCATCGGTTGGACCTAAAAAATACCCTCCAATCCCAATTCACCATCCCCTAACTTAAGGGGTGACTTTGAAATTTGTATTGGGGATGTCAAACCAAACAACTTTTGCCTCTTGCAGTGTTCCCTTGGAGGCCGTTGTTTAGTCATAAGGAAGTAAATGAATACACCGAAAAATTGGTTTTCGAATTGCATTTTAGGGTCGGAGGGTTGCATCGCATGAAAAAATGCTTCAGACAAAAGTTTTTTTTTCATGAAAAATCATTATCTGCAATAAAACATGGGGGCTCCTATTTAAGACGTCGAAGTTACCTCCACCCATAGGGAGGGGGTTGAAGGTGGGGGATGGTTTTTGGCTCCAAACGATGTCCCCCTCCAAACTGGATCACTTGTGTCTGAAACTTTTTTTCCGGAAATAATGCCCCTTCCCAATGAGTTCAAAAAAAGATTATTAAAAGATTAAGTAAATATTCGAACCGAATTATAATAAAATTAATCACGTGAAATACAATATTATCTAATCTTTGATTTGGTAGAATTTTCAACCCTCTAAATTAGAATGGGAAGCAATCTGCAAAATTTCTAGTTTCCCATTAATTATCCTTTGGTCAGTCTTAAAAGTGGTGACCCTGTACATTCGTTTTAGGCTCGAATCTGATAAAACAACAATAGATGCTAAAGACAACAAACAATCATAATATGAATGAAAATAAAACAAAATCGTCAGAGTCTAGGTAGGTAGGTATAAGAATACATCATAAATATCTCATATCTCATACATTCTACGCCGACGCTGACAATATAGACACGTCGATAGAAGGAAAAACAATAATGGTTAAAAACTACATTTTCCTCCCTCCTTAGGCCTGTCACATATGACGGGTCGAGTACCGAAGTGCTATTATATTTTTCTCCAATATAAATGTACAGTTAGAGCTACAAGTCTGGTAGGGAATGTGATTTAACTGGGAATGTCCGTGCAGAGTATTGATCCAAGTTCGCCCCCACAACTACCCCTTGTAGGGATCCGAGCCATCAAAGCTCTTTGTCTGTCGTTTCCTATGTGCATCACCATCACCACCGACTATACATGTATTATGCATTGTAAGTGTATTTGATAAATATAACAGGTAATCACCATTTCATCTACCTGGAAAGTCCCCGCATTACTTATTCTAAGTATATGTATAATAAATCCAACCTGAAGTATGACAAAAGTTGATGTGGATATTTTCCCTATAAAAATGACAATTAAAAAAAAAACAGTTATCATTTTTATACGAAAGAAAAAGATGTAAACTGACAAGTGACACTATCTACCTATAACGTACATCTTAAACATAGAAAAGGCTATTTGAGTTTTTCATATTAAAGTTATTCATTTTTCAACTAATTTTCCAAAATTTAATTTAATTTTCAAGGAGGGTAGTTTTACTTCTTACTTTGAGGACCGCCACGAAACCCGAATAAAAAATTTTCCGCAGACTGTACCCAAAAAGACAATATCGACAGGGTTTAAATTTGACGATCGGGCAACAAAAGAAAATAGACGAAAAGCTCAAGCACCAGGAATGCTATTTAATCAAGCATTTTATTTTTTTTCAAGAAAAAATCTCAACGCTTGGATCCTAGAACACCATATTCGAACTGACTCATTAATAATTATTGTTTCATAATATAATATCCAGCCCTGGATCAACGCATCCACCTTCGAAATTTTTGATTAGAATGGTGTTGAAAATACAGGTGAATGTTGTTTAAAAGATTAAAGTACTTTCGGAAAATTACAGGTGTTTAAATTCAACCAAAGTCAGCCTAGCGGCATCACAGGATTATCATTGGTAGCAAATTTCTGCACCCCCTTCCCTCCCTTCACGAGCCGCCACTATTAAATTAATAAAAAATTTAATAAATTGGCTATTAAAAAAAATGGGTATTTCCTGTAATAGCATTCGGGTCTGCTATACCCTACAGCACCTATGATTCCAACCAATCAAAAGCTTCCATTTTAAGTTACGACCATAAACTCTACATATACCTACCTACTTAAATATAATAATGAAAATGTAGATAAATAAATAAATAAATTTACAAATAAATAAATAAACTCTTTATCATACAGAGTGCACCATGTATCCTTCTCTATATTGTTATCTCCTAACGCTAACAGATATAGGGTCGGTTAAACAAGTCCAAATAAGGAGCGCAATTTTGTGGCCATCTCGATTTCGTCGAGACATACTAGATATCTGTGACCGTTCCTGAAATATCCTGAAAAAACTGAAAAATCGAAATTTCTTATTTTCGTCATATCTTTTTTATTATTGGAAATTAATAAATAATTTTTTGTGGGCTTACATAAGTCGGCAAGAGCTACCCATCTGACATTTCAAAAATTTTCAAAGCCGACTAGATCCCAGAATTTTCATAGTCAACTTTCGTTTTTCTTATAGCCACCACATTGTTTTTTTATGTTGTTCGATATAAAAAAAATCATAAAAACTAAAAATTGTTAAACTTCAAAAAAATAAATTAAAAAAAATTTTCTTCTTCTTTTTTCTTTACAAAAAAGACAACTTTTTAGAGCGAATTTCATAGATAAATTAAAAAACCATAAGACAAGCACTATTTCGGCGTATTTTACAAATGTTGACGTTTTTCTACGATTTTTTTTTAGATTTTTCTTTGAAAAAAGAAGAATAAAAAAAATTTTTTTTGAAGTTATTCATTTTTGGTTTCCATTATTTTTTTCATATCGAACGACATAAAAAAATAATATGGCGGCCATAAGAAAAAAGAAAGTTGACTGTGAAAACTGTTGATTCTAGTCGGCCTTGAAAATTTTTGTAATGACAGATGGATAGATCTTAACGGCTTATGTAAGCCTACAAAAAATTATTTATCAATTTCCAATAATAAGCAAGATATGTCAAAAAAATTTCAGTTTTTTCAGGATATTTCAGGAGCAGTCACAGATATCTTGCATGTCTTGGCGGATTCGACATGGCCACAATACTGCGCATCTTTTCTCTAATTTAACCTGTATCTCTTAGCGTTCAGGAGATACCAATAAAGAGAAGGATACATGGTGAACCTGTATATCCATGACCCATCAGTTTGAAAGCCATCGTTATGTAGTATCGATAATCAAGATATCGATATCGATATCAAGATGTATCAAGATATCACAAGTATCGATGATTATAAGAGTGGTATTCATCAGATTCTAAAACAATTAAAAATCAAAAACTGTGTCTCATAAATTATTTTTATTGAAAAAGAAATTACAAGTTTTTAATTATACGGGCGTGTTTCCTTTTTATGAAGAAAATCCCATTTTTTGAAGAAAATTTTTTATAAATGTATATCCTCAAGGGCTTGGGCTTATATTTTTTTCTCGAGGATGTTGAATTTTTGTTTTTTTAAGAGTTATTTTTTATTATCTACGAAAGTTGTAGTTAACATATTTTTCTCAAATTTGTCATGTCTAATAGGAATAAAAAACACATATTTTAAATAGAAGTTTTTCTATTGATGATTCTATTGATTTAGTGGGGTCCCTAAAAACAAGTCCTTTGACATTTTTTTCAAAAAAATTGATGAGCCACTGACATTGAGCCATACGGACATGTTTTCTGGTTAGTCTGATTAATTCTGCATAAAAACGGTATCCTGCGTTTTTCTCGTCGGACGCACAAATTCTTGACAAAAACAATAATTAAATTAAAATTATATTAATTTATCAAAATCAGCGAATAATGTTTTTTATTTTATTTTGAAAACAGAAAATATCATAGTGGATCACTATAAAATATTTTCTAATTAAAATATGATTGTAGTTTTATAATATCCTAAGATTAAGACATGCTAAAATTGAAATAAATATCTAAGCTATTTTCGGAGATAATATACCTACAAAAACATTTCTAAAAAAAAACAAAAATTCAACAACCTGTGGAAAAAAATTTAAGCCCTTGTGGACATATTATGTTCATATTAACTTTTTCTCGTAAAATTACCTGAGGTATCACATCCTGAAGTTTTAGCATGTTATTAAGAAACACCCTATATAAGTTCTTTTTGTGACAGCGTCTCTAGCAACGCACTAAAAGACTACTTGCGGTGATTGGGTGAGGATATCAACATAACAACTATGATTATCAGTTGTTATTAATTGAACATATAACATATGCGTAACTGATTATCGCTGATAGTCAGTTCAATTTATAGCGAATAACCGAATAACATAAATATCATTTACTTATTCCTAATCTTGTAGTATTCCTCAATTGTAGAACTAACAAAATTATACATGGTGTCAGGTGTAAATACAAAAGAACTGAAAAAGTGTAGATTTACATTCAATGATGATGGAAAGTTTGTTTAAAACGCCGGAACCGCTATAATTACAAGGTAATATTGCCGAAAACTGGGAGCGTTTTTCACAAAGATTTCAATTATTCTCGACCGCAGCTGATAGATAATAAAAAAGAAAAGAAGAAGAATAAATTTGGTTGGTGATGAAGCCCTAGAACTATAGAACATATTTTTGGTGGGAAGGAGGGGAAGTCTATAAAGGAATTATAAAGAAGTTTGAAGAATACTGTGCTCCAAAAACTAACTTCATATTTGAGAGATACAAATTTAATAGTACCTCAATCAAAAGAAAATAGATCTTTTGATAACTTCGTAACTGAGCTTCGGAAAGCCATCAAATCAACAGACATAAATCAAATCAACAACACATATCATGATGAGGATTCCATGATTCGTGATAGAGTGGTTATGGGTATATACGACAAAGGAACACAAGAACGACTCTTACGAGAAAAAAAATTGACCTTACAACAAGCCATTAATTTTTTCAGAGCTGTTGCTGCAAGCAAGTCCAATGCAAAGTGCTTACAAATGAAGTTGAAATAAATGCTCCTAAACCAGACCAAAGTTTCAAAACGGGGATACCTATGCAAGTATTGTGGGTATCGAAACAATGTCCAGCATCTAGAAAAAATTTTATAAAATGTCAGGGTGAAATTTGTATAAAATTTAACCAGCGTGTATAACAAAAAAAGAGCAACACGTAAAGAATAGAAGATATTTGGAGTCCAGCATGAAGAAGACGAATAATATAGAACTACCAGTAGTAGCGAAAGTGATTTATATATGTAGATTCGATGCAAAAACATGTATTTCCTGAAAGTACGCAAGGGATAATATTAGAATATGGACCAATAAGGTATATATTGATGATAGAGTAATTGAATTTAAGCTCCATACTGGAGCTGAGGTATGTAAGCGTGTTGCCATATGATATAGTCAAAAATGCTCTTATCTTTTGTGAAAATCAAAGCAATCAAATGTGTCACTGATATCATATGGTAATTAGGAGTTTAAATTGAAAGCAGTTGGTGAAATTACAGTTCCTTGTAGAGTAAAAAGTGATAGGTACTGCAAATGTAACATTTGTTGTGGTTAGATGCTAAAAATTCAGTGCCATTGCTGGGATTAACAGATTGCTTGAGTTTGATCGACATTTGATTAAGAAAATTGATTAAGAAATCGTAAAATTGAAAATTAAAACTTTTCAAGATATAACCCATACACATTTATGGAAATGTTTTCAAGAGATAAGGTTCGTTCCCATCTACGCATCTCATAACTGTGAAAGAAGATGTTATGTCCAGGATTTCACCAATAAGACGTGTGCCTCAGGTTCTCCTTGATAAGTTAAAATCAAAAATAGGTCATCTTGAGCACCAGGGAATAATACGAAAAGTAGACAAACTCACTGAATGGGTGCATCCTTTAGTAATTATTGTTGACAAACCGAATGAGCATTTGAGGTTGTTCCTAAAAAAATAGGAGATTTTTGGTGATATAGACGGTGTAGGTTTATTTTTTGATTACCTTATAATAACAGGTGAAACAGAAGCTAAACATGAGAGAAACCTGAAATTAGTAATGGATAAAGCTGTAAAGTACAACGTGAAGTTTAGTGAAAAGAAACTACAGTTTAAGAAGAGCAGTGTAAAATTCATGATTCAAGTATTTTCCGAGAAGGGAGTTAACATTGATATAATCTATAGCAATATTGAATATGCCAGATCTTAAAAATAAAAATGATCTTTTTCAATTTCTAGGGATGGTAAAGTCCGTAGGCAAGTTTATTCCTAGTCTTCACAAATTACTGGCCCTCTATTGAATCTTACTAGACTTAATGTAGAATGGAATTGGAATGCTAAACATGAATCAGCTATAAAGCGGTTAAAATATTTATTGACAAACTCTCCAGTGTTAAAAAATCAATAGAAATTGAAACTGATGGTTCTAAAGATGGCTTGGGAGTCTGTTTACTACAGGAAGGACATCCAGTAGCTTTTGCTTGACGTAGCTTGATGAAGACCGAACAAAAATATGCTCATATTGAGAAAGAAGCTTTAGCAATTTTGTTTGCGGTGCAAAAGTTTGATTTGTTCATTTATGGAATTACTGTTAAGATCCATAGTGATCATAAACCTCTAAAATCAATATTTACAAAAGATCTATTTCTCCTAGACTGCAGCGGATTAGACTTAAGTTATAATCTTCAAATAACATTATAAGCCAGACCTTTATTTAAAGGTCAAGAAGGTTCGAGTAGGAGTCCAACCATCGTTTGGGAACGACGAAAAAGGCTCTTGATATCCTAGTCGCTTGAAATGCTCAACTACTTCCCATAAAAAATGTTACTATTTAGAATTCATAGTATGCAGGGACTTCACAATACAAATGCAATACTGAAGGGTGCGGAATCTGTGCACGATTTGAAGTTAAGAACTCCATATACATACTATCTAATCACTTAATAATTTAGAAAATAATGAAATAATCCATGAAGACTAATCCATGCGCCGTTGCAAGAGAGCCACATATGAATACGCTGATTTCACTATCTGTAATCATTAAAATAATCATATTAGTCTCATGGCTCACATGAGAACATCTGAATATATTTTTCTACTTACAGCAACAAATAACGGAAAAGATAAAGTTCCAAATGGACCAGATGTCAAGACAACAGGTCGTAAAGTTATACGATGAAAAATATGAAAATCTTTCTGCAAAGTCACCTTTGAATTATACCATTTCGTTTCATATAATTTTGAAGAAATCATTTCACACTAGAAAATAAAAAAGAGGTAGTTTTTAAATATTCAACAAAATAATAACAAAACAAAATATTCCGAGGTACCTTTTGCTACGTTTTTTTTTTTTCATTTTGTTGTCCTACCCTGAATGCAAAGCATCATAACAAAATAAATGTGTGTCAAATAAGTTTTAGAGCATGCACAAACTTTCTCGCAATTTTTTTTTGTAATCTTAATAATAAAAAATTTCCATTTGGTGCGTACTTTTCAGATGGCACTTTATAGAAAATTGTGGGGGTACTTCGGAGGAACAGAGGATTTTTTTAAATTCCCTTTTAGACCATGATTTTCGCAGGTCTTCGAGTCTTCGACTCTGAAGCATTCGTGAAGTCATCAAGAACCCATTGTAATTTGAGTATCCAATTCGGAACGCCGAATGATCACTTTATTCCGTCAGGTCATGGTTGATGAATTGTTTGTTTGTATGTTTGTTATTGAAGCTAAGTACAGAAGATGGTTTTGTGATCCTTACTGCTTAGTGCTTAGTGCTACAGCCATATAGAATTACTGTATCCTTCCGTAGTTGTCATGTCCCTGGCTAGTCGAACAGTTCAGTGCCTTTTACCTACAATGTTCAACAGATTCTTATAGCTAAGTCTTTTCCTGCCAGCAGGTCTCTGGAGCTGGTTTTCCCAATGATAGCATGTAGGGTTAGTGTGAGCGCGGATTACTCAAAGAATACATGGCAAGCTGGCTCGCCTTCCGCATTGCAAAGTCAGCATAGAGTGACTCTTGTTCTTAGACGCCTATCTTATGCAGACATTGTCTCAGATGGCAGTGTTCTCTGACCCCCTCAGAGCTAATTTTTGTTATTTTATGATGTATGGTATCTTCACTAACAGTTTCTGAAGAAGAATTCTGGTTCCAAGTCTTATAGATAGGTACCCACCTACTAATTCCGGTAGCTTAGAGATTCGAACATAGAAGTAAAAAGAGTGAAGAGAATATGAGAGAAAAAAAATTAGAATTCTCTCAGATGCGAAGACCCATCACTGGCCTAATCTGCGTGTTCTGTTTAGGCTCAGTATTTTATTGACAAGGTTTGGAGATGGTTCGTAAAAATTAAGGCGAAAAAAAGGCGACAGTTTCTCTTATATTCGTTAACGCGGATGTTGACGCGCGTTTTATAGTTCCGATGTAACCAGCACCACAGGCAGCACGGTATTCTATAAACTCCAGCAGAAAAAAAGAGATCAATGGTTTTTTTTTAGCTCAAAGGAGGAATATTGCGTACTTGTTGAGCAGGTGTATAGATGTTTTTGACCCCATCTTTACCTCAGGAAGTTGCAGGAGTTTACCGATTCTATCGTTGACGTTCCCGAGGCAGGAAAGAAATCCAGTCTTTTTGTGGTTGTTCGCTGGATGTGGTAGGATGCTGCGTCCTGGGTCGTAACGCTTTCCTGATTTCTAGAGCGGTGTAGCCATTCGCCTGCAGAGCATCATCCAGGTGGGAGAACTCATGTTGGAGGTGTTGAGTTTGACAAATTCGGGATACACGATTCACCAGGGTTTATATTACTGCTCGTTTCTGGCCTGAATGGTAATTGTAGCTCTTGTGTAAATGCCGATCTGTTCCCAAGGTGTCATTCCTGTTGACGAAAACATCAAGAAATGGTAATTTTCCATCCTATTCTATTTCCATCGTGAATTGAATACGGGGGTGAATACTGTTGATATGGTGAAGAAATACTTCCAAGCTCCATATGTTTCCAAATTAAGAAGGCGTCATCTACGTTAATATGTAATACGTTTGTTTGCGGCGGGGTGTAAGTCCGTGGCTTCAAAGAATTCCATGTAGAAGTTGACGACAACAGGACGCAGAAGACTACCCACAGCAACTCCATCCAGTTGTTATAGAAGTCTCTATTCTACTGGAAATAGGTTGTGGTGAGCTCATGGTGGGAGAGAGAGGTGATGTTACTAGGAAATATGCGCTGGATATGTTGAAGGCTCTGTCGATGGGCACCATCATAGTGAAGAGAGAGAAGACATCAAACTAACGAGAATGAATGCAATGAATGCAATGAAGCGTTGAAGAATAATTTTTTTCTTTGAAGTTCCCTGATTCTCTTATTTGGGATGCTGTAGCTCCGACCCGTGGCTGCAGCAGGTTGGTTGCATTTGGCCAGAAAATTTTCCGTGAAAGCAACTGAACTACAGTAGAGATAGACAGTTCTCGCTGGGATGATTACTTGGTATATCAACTTTGCATCTCAAATTTGTACCCATTTTAGCATAGTCTTCTCTAGCGCATTTCATTTTTGTAAAAACCGGTATTTAGAACAACGGTGGTTTTTCAAAAAATATTGATTTCAAATTGGTGCATGGGTAAAAAATAAAATATCAAACAATTCTTTTCTTTGACATTTTAGAAAATTATAAAAATGAATGCCATATATTTTGTATTTTTTGCAAAAAATGTCAAATTTGATAGTTATAGAAAATCATAAATGCCATCGAGTGTTCATTTTTCATCGAGTCGACATCATTTATTAAATAAAGCACAAACTGTTATCGGAATTAAAATTTTTCTTGATAGAGAAGGAAAAATATTTCCCATGTGATGTGAGCTTTGTGTATGACACTGTATATGACTTACTTGATAACTTACTAACCTGATGGCTTACTTTTTCTCCTGCATAACATGATAAGAGCAAACTCACAAACCATGCAAAAAAATGCATGACATCAGCGAAAACGAAAAGTTCCACATGATTCTGGTGCAGTCTCTGAAATTAGTTAATTATTAGTTAATAAAATATTTCTGTACCTGTACTAAAACTGATTGTATCTGAATAATACAAACTTTCATTATTAAATTCGTAAGGACTCCCAAAATTATTGCTGTCATCATTAGATGTGTAAGCATAATAGGACTGAATGCCTTATTTAACTTCTGTGCACTTCTAAAATAAAAAGAAAAAACAGTGAAATTGAATTTCTCTTTATCCACTGATCTTACTCATATATATTTCTGTAATATTCAATACAATCAACAAGGTTTCTTCTTTGAATATTTCGAAATTCTGATTCAAAAATTTCCAAAATCATTTTATTTAGTTGCTCAATTCTAATCTCTACAAAAGAAGCAAATTCATACAACAAATAAGGCATTATAGCGGCTCCTTTGAGCATAATAAGCAGAAAAAAAAACTGCCCAATTCCAAAAATTATTTTCCACGATGTAGATTTCCATTCGAAGGGTAACGCAACAGTTGCCAACAAGCCGCATGAGATCCCATGCTTGAAAAACTGATTATCTTTTTTGCATGTATCTAGATATGCCTGATTAACAAATAACCTAGCGATGACTGCACCGGTTATATAACTATAGTGCAAGCATGATAAAAGATTCAAACGTTTGCTCCTGTGCTCAAAATTTTGAGGCCGATCATCTTTTTCCAAATTTGGAATATCTCTTAACAACAAGACTATTTGGCGTTGTGACGCAATAGTAATTACGTAAAAAATAAACGCTCCCAAAATAGAGAATATATCAGCCAATGAGGAGCAAAAACGTATCCATACCTTATCTGAAAATAATGAAATTATAACAAGTAGTGTTCTTCATGTAGATGTCTAGATTATATTATGGTATTCATCGGTCAGATTAGTTGCGTAACGAGTTGGTAAATTTTTTATGTTTTCCGTAATCAAAATTAATGACAAAAATATTCCACAATTGTGTCGAGGGTGTCCAATTTTTAAATGAACATGTATACAGGGTGTTAAAAAAACTCGTGGAAAAACCAACAAGATACTATGATAAGGTGTTGCGGGATTTCAAAAATCAAAACAAAAAGTTCTATCTTCATTTGTTTCAGAGATACCGCAATAATTTCTTTTCATTATCCATTTGTCAATTTGTCAAAATTCAGCCGTCTTGAAACTTTTAAACTGATGTGTCTTAAAAAAATATCTAATTCTGCAGTAAATACTAAAAATTATTTTTCTGAATAGACTAACATGTAATTTCATGCATGGTATTAATACTTTCCAAATATGAAACTATGCTTATGGTTTGTAACGAAATACAACTTTCTGTTGGGCATTTACAATGACACTCTTTTTTGACTTCTTTGATAAATGTTTCACTTTCTAAGTGAATAAATGCATTAAGTTTCTATAAATCAATGAATTTATTTAAGATACGTATGCGTAATAATATTATGATTTTGTAAAATTTATGTTTTCAACCCTTAGGTACTTTATAGAATCTCTGCATTCTGATTTATCATCAATCATTATGATTTTGCATTATTAGTGCATTTTAAACTAATAAGTCAAATTGTGGGGACAATATTAGAACTGCGTCATTCAAAAACCAAATAAACCAAAAAGCCCAGACAATGAAAGAGTAAAATCATTGTAATACCAATGTTGCCAGTTGACAATTTTTTGCCACTCCTATTTTTTATGTGATTTAAAAATGACACTAATTGTGTTTTAACCTACATTTTTACACATGGCATCTGTACCATTTTTCTTAAAATCTCGTTTTATTTTGAAATTTGATAATAATTTCGATTTGTGCAAGAGAAATTGGAATAAGAAGCTGTCTTATAGGGAAGCTTTACATCCAAGCAACTGTAGCAGCTAGAACAAAAAGTTGAAAAGAAGTTTTTTTTTCAATGCTGAGTAACGTGTTATTCATTTTTTCAATTTTTTTTTTAATAATTTTTTTTTCAAATTAGTTAAAAGCGAACTACCTACTTATTTAATTTAAGATTAAGAATCTAAATAAATCTTAGGATAACTTCAGTTGTTGCTGAACTTTGCTGAAAAAACTGAAAAACCAAAACATTACTTTTTATTACTCATGTACCTACTTGAAAATAAGTTATTATTAATTTTTGGAGGTTTAGATAAGTCGTCAAGAAACATTTTATTCTTCTTTTCCGAAAAAACAACATTTTATTACCGTATGGTTATAATAAAAATTATATCCCTTGCCTTATATTTTTTTATGAAAGTCGGTGAATAATTTATAATGTTTTCCCCATAAAAGAACAAAAATTTTTGCAATTTTTTTATTTCTTCTAATGCTATGATTTTATGCATAGTTTCCTTTATTTTTTTAAATCGAATGACATAATCTATAACAATAAGTCGACTATGAGAATTCTCCGATCTAGTCGTCTTTGAAAATTATTGAAATGCTGAATGGATAGCTGTTGACGACTTATGTAGGTATAACTGCGGCGGAGCCAGGACAATTAAAAGACTTTTCTCACTTTATTTAAATTTGGGAAAAAATAATAACCTACCATTAAATTTTAATTTAAATTCACTATACGAAAACTTTTAGTTTGTCAAGAAATAAAAATGGTCTTTCCAAATCATATAAAGTCATATAAAATCATATAAAACCATATAAAATGTTCCTCAATTATAAATTATAACCTAACAATAATTAATCAATCAACAATGTTTTACTGCATAAAAGCAGACATAGCTTATATGAGGTCAGCGAATAGCTAGAGTTGCAAAAAATTTTTGATGCGTGTCGGTATCATTTCTTGATTCCAAACCAAGTGCGCTAACTGCAGAATAAACTTGCACACATTCGAATAAATAGAACATGGTTGCCATTTTCATTTTCCGAAGGTAAACGTCTATTTATGTACTTTTGTTTATGTATGTTAAAGTGGCAACACTCCAGGTCATTTCGAAACATGACATGAGGAGTTGATTTGGAAAGAAGTGAAGAAACAAGAAACTATAATTAAGTAGTACCTGGTGCTTCGGGTATTACAAAAAATAATGCAATAATTCACAACAATAAAAAAGAAGTGGGTAAAATAAGAAATCTCTAAGTTGCCCATAGGTACAAGCCCCATTGAAAAAGTGGACACCTTATATGTATTGTTATAAAAGGCTCATTAAGCTTATTTACGTAGTAATAGTTTTTTTTTCTTTCATGAAAAATAGTCTTTAGTTTTAGAAAAAGTTTCTATTGGAACAGAATATTTAGATTTGTTTGGGACAGTAGATTAGAAAATAATGTAATAAGGTGAAATGTCATAGAATAGTTTTTGTAAAATAATTAGAATAATGAGAATAAGTAAGCTAGAGTGTATGGGAGAAATGACAGGCATAAAATTATAAAAAGTCACAATTTAGAAGAAACGAACACCAACTCTAGTAGCATGGAAATTAGAAGATAAGAAGAGAAATGAATTTCATAGATGTTGATTGGAAGGAAAGTACAAATATTATTGGCTGTCATAGTGAGAAATAATATGTTGTCAAGCAGATAACAATCGAATTTACATAGTTACAAGAAAAACTATAAATACGAAAACAACGATTATCTGAGGAGATTCCTAAAACACAAGTTAAGCAGTGTAGACCACTAAATCATAACCAAACATCGTGAACATCTAGAAAAATTTCGAACATCAAGAATTTGGTAAAGAACAGAGGCTGTAGCTGACTACTAGCAGAAACATATAGGTTAGAAGGAGAGATTTGGTTAGCTGGTAGCTGACAACTGCATTTGATTTGGATACAGCCGTGCAGAGATTTGGCTAGCAGGTAGCTGACAATTGCAGTTTGATTTGGATATAGCCGTGCAGCGATTTGGATTCTGCGATTTTGACATTGAAGATTGAAGAAAAACGTAGCAGCAAATTGGATATATCCGTGCAGAGATCTACATTGATATTGCTGACACACAAACAGCAAGGCTACTAGAGTTGACTTCAAGCTTTGTTCAACAGCTGATTCCGTGGGTTATTCCTTTCGTTAACCTACGAGGGACTTCTGTCAAGAATTAATGACAGAAAGTCGGTGACGAAGAAGATTCATCAAGGGAATAGAATAAGGGAACAAACTGTGAGTAATTTTAAGTTATTTTTAAGTTAGTTGTTGTAAGTGTTATTGTTGGGAAAATTTCTTATTGTAATAAAACTCAAACAAATTTAACATTTGAGTTTCAATAGGAATTTATAGGTTAGGAGAAAATTAAAAAAAAAAAATACTTGAACTCACTCTGAGTAATAATAGAGGTCTCATACAGACTAAACTTTTATTAGTTTTTACAAAAGAAAGGCCCCTTAAATAAATTGTTTATGGTAAGAGGGAATCAAAGAGGGAAAATAAATTTTCAAAAAAGAATAGAGAAAGCACAGGCCCTACGAACCATAACAGTATAAATGTGTATTTTTGATCATATTTGAAAGCTATTGTATTAGGTACCTATACAGGGTGTCCCATAATATGTGGGCAATCTCCCGGATTTGGGTGAATTTTGTAAAAATAAATGAAATAATAACTATAAAATTAATTCCTCAGAGACACCCCTAAAAAGATATTATAGCTGTTGAAGTTGATGAGGGTTGAAAATCAATTTTTTGCAATAACTTTTTTATTTCTTCACCGATTTTGATAATTTTTGGTGTTATTTTGTATTATTTTGAACTGTTTAGAATAGTGTTTCTTAATCTTTGGTAGCACATACATAGACCTCGGGATGGCATAACCCCCTCATTCACTTGAAATAAAACAATAAAAATAATAATTTTACAGTTTTTTAAGGTTAATTTTTTTTTGACATTTTTTACATAAAAAATGTATCTTTATTTATTTCGATAGAGCGAACCGTTATCGAGATAAACGTCCTTCTAATAGGTGATGCGTTGCAGGAACTTTCTAAATTTCAAGTAAATTTTAACAAGATGGCTGACCTATGACAGTAAACTGAGCAGGAAACAAAACAATAACTTAATAAAATACACGTCAGTGTCAAAGATTTCATTTCATGCAGATTCAATTCTAACTGATTTTCTGTATTCAGCGTTTGTGTAACTCATTTTAAAATCAGTTAGAATTGAATCTGCCTGAAATGAAATGTTTTTCACATATTATGGGACACCCTGTATTTATTATTGTATTATTATACCGTCGCTAATAAACATTAATCTTCGATGTAGAATTGTTTTGTGAATAATTTCTAGGTGTCCACATAAATAGTTAAATACTTTCCAAAATAAAAAGTTTTTATAACTTTAAAATAAATAGTCTGGTCGTCGTGACAAATTTTCACAATTTGCAACTCTTTTCTAGATTACAAAAAGTTGTAATTTCGTAAAATCGCATATTTCGTGACGTAACTACTCTGACTGACTTAGATTAAAAAAAATACATACTTTTGTATTCATAATAAATAGAAAGGAATAGTGGTATGAAGCTGAAAATTATAGACCCTAATACCACAAAAATCCATCCAATTTTGTAACATAAACCAGGACGACGCTCAAAACCAGACGCAGGCAACATTAAATGTAACCGCAGAAAAATCGAAGATGCTTTCATAGCCTTATTCATTTTTGATCGCTGATTTAATGGTTCTTCTTTTCCTGAAGAGCACAAATTTTTTAGAAATACTATAAGAAAATCTTTTCATATTGACAGCTCATGCGAATAAAATTATTCGAATTAAAATGATTCACAAAAAAATTGTTTTTAAGAAAACTAAGTGTAAACTACTAGTCTTGTAAGTCTATGGGAGTAAAAATTATTGGGAGAAAAATGGGACATATACCCCGTATCTACGCCACTGATGATTTTTTCCAAATGTTTAACTTCGCTTTGTCTGTTCTAAATTATAATAAATAACCTCTTGATTTGAATTGAAATATTGAAATATTATCAAGATATTTTTTAACAAAGTTATACCTACGCGTCGAAAAAGAAAAAAATATATTCAACCCCCTTGTAGGAGCCGGCGGTGGCCCCGCGGTTAAGCGTGCAGACTGAAACCGTTTAAAAAAAATTCAATACACCTTCATGCGTGTTTCTTTTCGACGCAGGCAATCCATTATGTACACGTTGATTAATTTCTAGATAGTCTACCAAGGTCACATGAAATTTCAGCATCGATGTCAGATCTCGAATTTTGTAGGTGCAATGAGGATGAGGAATCACAGAATATTAGACAAAATTTATTACATTAACAATTTTTGTTTATTTGAAAATAAGAAGTAAGTTTTCTTTTGATTATAGCATTTATAGCTGGTGTTAATTCATAATAGGCTAGAAAATAATAATTATACTTCGATGATCACGTCCTCAATATCACCCTGTAGTGACGTTCACGAGCTCCAATAGTGCGTAATGTTTTCAGTTTTTTAAAATCCCCAGGTAGGTACCTATTACTCACCCGCACGTCCGGCCGTTATCTGCTGTAGATAGCTCATTATCGTTCTTACGCTCGATACGTGCGCTAGTGTTTAAGAGAGTGTTGCTGGAAAATTACTGTAAAATGCCGAAAGAACTAAAAAGCAAAACACGAAGGAAGTTAGAAAAAATTAAGAAAAATGGATAAACAGCTAAACCTTTCAAGTACAATAACTTAAAAGTTTTTATTTTTTTTCTTAATTGAGGGACATAAATACCCTTTCTGTCACTCTCTGTCAGTAATCCTCTCTGTCAGGTTATCATGCTCACTGTAATAGGTGTGGATGATTAGAACCTCACTTAATGTAATAGTTAAGTGCACTTAAAGGGTGGACAGCAGTCCTAACATGGACCGGTTACAGGGATTAATACCCTTAATCGAGTTATGGGGATGAGAAAAGGTCAAAATAAGTATACTTATAGTGATGAAAAATACATAAGTAGTCATAATTCGAATAAAGTAATTCTCTCTGTCAGTAATCCTCTCTGTCAGGTTATCATGCTCACTGTAATAGGTGTGGATGATTAGAACCTCACTTAATGTAATAGTTAAGTGCACTTAAATGGTGGACAGCCGTCCTAACATGGACCGATTAGGGACTAATACCCTTAATCGAGATATGGGGAGAAAAGGTCAAAATAACTATACTATTAAGAGTGATGAAAAAATACATAGTAATAATCCGAATATATTAATAATCATATTAATAGTGATGACTTATAACAAAGAATCATATTGATAATGGTTACTAGTGCATAAAAGTACTAACAACACGACCGAAGCATTAATAGCTAATACAAAATTTAAGTACCTTGATCAACAGGCAGGTGACTCGTGTGATATCACTGATATCACTAGCGAAGAATAACAGCCAGCTAGTTAAAGAGTGGAATATTCCTGGGAACTGTCAAACTCTCAGGGAACCAAGACTCAATACGGAGGTGCAAACACTTTTGTCACAGACCGAATTGAACTATACAGCAATCCGATTGTTGTAATCGTTAAACATCAATCGTTCAGTAAGCATTATTAACGATACGTTTCTACAAAAACGTTATCAAATAACGGAAACATTGACTAGTGGACCACATCTGCAACAGTGGATGCTGGAAAGATTCTGACAGACATGCATCACACAGTATCTACGCACAGAAAATTCAAATTAAGTCATGATGTCAATGCCGCAGTTCAAAAAATATCAGTACAATAAAAGGCGGACACGTTGCTTTTTATAATAACGAAAAGGGCGACCGAGCAAGCTGAACCAGGAAAAAACCTAACAAGGGAAAGTTCCTATACAAAACTCATCTTCTGAATTATTTCAGCCTATTATAGAACTTAGGGAAATTGGAGCTATTGAGCTCCATTGTTATAAAACCCAATGGGAATTATAGGTTCATAAAAATAAATAAATATCATATGGCTGTGGTAAAGCCCAAGTGTCAGAAGTTTTCAAGTAGCCACAATAAGGGCCTCTGACATAACTTAACGACTGCAGTGAAGCAGCCGGGACCCCCTTTTTAGGACCTCCCGGAGCACAAAATAAATCTCAAAGAACTAAATAATTATCTGAACTGTTCACATTTTAAACTTGAGGATTTCAGAACTGTAAAAAACCTAATAAATGAAGGATGCTATATGAGTACCTACGGTTGATCTCAAGAATGCATATTTTTTCAAATTCAAATACGATAACCACCTTTTTGGGTTTACGTGCCTTCTAAACAGTCTTTCGACAGCACCATATGTTTTTACAAAAAATTTTAAACCTATCGTGAATCGCTTGAGATCTATGGGTCATGTTTCAATAATATACCTTGACCCATATGATATTGATGATATTGATTGATAGAAAATAAATAAATAAATAAATAAAAATAAATAAATAAAAATAAAAATAACATCTCTAGATTTTATTATAAATTATGAGAAAAGTTGCCCAAATCACAGTAAAAATATAACATTTCTATAGGATTTGTTTCCAATAGTCAGGAGATGATAATGTCAATTCCAAATGAAAAACAAAAAATTGTCTCACAGTTACCAATGTTCTTGAAAATTAATAACTCTTGTCGCAGCTATGCTGTAACTACCGTTGGGTGCATGTGAAACAATTTGAAAGGGAAAATATCTAGGACTTAAAAAATAAAATTCAAATTATGATAAGAAGATAATTATTCTGAATTATCTCTTAATAGATATCGATTCGTAGTCGAAAAGCTTGAAAAATGCGAAAATGAGCAATAAATAAACAAACAATATTTTACTATAATCTGCACCGATGCATCCAATTCAGAATGGGGTGCAACAAACTCCCGAGGGGTTTGGAGCTTACAGGAGAGTGCTTATCATATCAATCAGCTGGAACTCATGGATGTGTTCAATGGAATGTGTTCAATTTTAAAAGGCTTTGGGAAAAAAAAAAAATTAAAATAAATAAATAAAATAAAATAAATAAATAAATAAAATAAAATATATATATTATAACAGGCATACCCTCTTAAGATAAGCTAATATTACAGCCATAGCCTACATAAATCGCATAGGCGGCGTCAAGCATGGGCCATTGAAAAACATAAGGCGATAAATTTGGAAATGTTGTTTCTGAACTGGGCCTATCAAACGTAAATTTAACTGCCTCCCACCTTAATAATAAATGCAAAACTTTGTATCTTGGCGTCCAGATCCATAATCAGCAACAGTAGATGCTTTCACATTATCATGGACTAATACTTATAAATTTTTACGCAGTTCCGCCCTCCCCGCTCCGATCCACGGTGATAAATAAATTTTTGATTGATAAGGCAAAATATATTGTTGTTTTTCCACCATGGAAAACACAGCCATGGTGTCCTGCATTGAAAAATTTGATTGTTTCTGCGAGTTGCCAATTTTGCACACTAATAAAACTTTACTCTCATCTTATTTGAGACAACCTCATCCTCTATGGGAAAGCCTTACCCGGAGAGCAGCACGGTTTTCCGGGAAGCGTACATCTTAAAAAATGTTCCTGGAACTGCTTTAAAAACCATATGATACCATCTCTTAGCGAAAAGACGTTGAAGCAATATAGCTCCACGTACAAAAAATTGTGGCTTTGTGAAAGGGTGGAAGTATTTAATTCGGACCCAAATAAAATAATTAAATTTTTATAGGAAGAATATAATAAGGGGGAAAAGTACAGTACCCTTAACAGACATAGGTCTGCCTTGAATACATTATTACAACCAACCGATCAGACCATATTAATGAGATTCTTGAAAGGGCTTTTAGAACAGGACCAAAATTCCCAAGGTACAACGAGATATGAGATCTGCACCCTATACTAGTGTATCTTGAGCCTCTAAATCCTGAGCTAAATTCATTGGAATCACTGTCTTTGCAACTGATTATTATAAACTTAGGTACTCTTCTTCTAGCATTATCATCGGCACCAAGAGTACAAAAATTAGCAAAGATCAAGTTATCAAACATAATCCATAATCAATGATGATAAAGTTGAAGTTGTGATAACGGATCTAATGAAAACTTCCACATCTACAAAAAGGCCAACCAAAAATAACATTACCCTATTTTAGAGAAAGGTCAAACCAATGCGCTTCGTCAGTACTCATATTTTACATAGACTCAACAAAAGAATTCAGAGGAGAGATAGATCAATTATTACTTACCTTCAAAAAGCTATATCATCCAGCGACTATTCAAACAATCAGTCGTTGCATTAAGGCTGGCCCAAAAGCCAGAATAAATACCAGAAAATTCAAATCGCATAGAACGCGACATGCAACTACTTCCGCTGCTGCAACGAAAGGCCTCAGTGTTGAAAGCATTTTACAAAAACAGCACTGGGGTGGACAGAAAACTCAAAGGTAAATAAATATTATAATCGACCTGTAATGAAGGATCTGGCAAGTTTCGTCAAATCAATAATTTTAGGTCAGTTATTTGCACTTAGGCAAATAAGTTCATTTACTTGAATTGGTAATTAATATTTACATAATCTTCGTCTGGTTGGAACATAGTTTTACATAAGTGTTATTATTGGTTTTAAATTCTGTGAAAAAAGTATGTAACCTTGATAACGGAAATAAATATTACTCTGCATGGTTAGTAGGTATGCTTCCTAATTTTATTCGCCATAATATTCCAGCAAGCAACACCTACCAGGAAACAGGATATTTTTTATATCGGTTGTGCTTTAAACATCTACAGGGTGATATTGAGGACGTGATCATCGAAGTATAATTAGAGGTTAAACGACTTACCTGGTAAGGAAGTTCAATCCTCAATTATACGAGATGATCACGTCCGAAAATATCACAACCCACCCGCACCCTATACCCAACTGATAACGATCTAAAAAATTGAAAAAGCTCAGAACGATAATGAGCTATCTACAGCAGATAACGGCCGGACGTGCGGGTGAGTAATAGGTACCTACCTGGGGATTTTAAAAAACTGAAAACATTACGCACTATTGGAGCTCGTGAACGTCACTACAGGGTGATATTTTCGGACGTGATCATCTCGTATAATTGAGGATTGAACTTCCTTACCAGGTAAGTCGTTTAACCTCTAAGTATATCTATTTGTGAAGAAGGAACGCATTTTATTGGATAGTACTCAAAATACAAATTAAATTAATGCAAAACTTGACAGTTGATAATTTAAAAATTATTCATAATCATAACAAATCAATTCCATAAATTATTTCTTATTTCTTTACTTTAATATTCCTACGCAGTTTGTACCTAAACCCTTTTTTTAGTAGCTATAGGTATTTAGGTAATAGGTACAATATATGTAATGAAATGCTTATAATAATAATAAGTATTACCACTTTTACCTTATAATATTTCGAGTAATATTTGATTTTGAAAATTAGAATAGGTTTGCATACAACAGCATCATTGTTAGATAAAAGGATTAAATTCAGACTGCAGACATAAGGTAAAACTTCAGAATGTTGAGGTATATATTTCGTTCTTTCACTTCTCATTCTTCTTCTCCTAAAGAGTAGATATGCAAAGGAAGTTAATCATTTCCATATTCTTCAATTAACGATTGCCGGTAAGTCAACATGTCGCGTATCTGAGTAGGTAAAATCTTATAATAATGTAGAACTTACAACTGCAGAAGGACTAATAAGACGATCCGGATGTTGAATCAAATATTTGCCATCATCTTTTTGGCTTCTTTACTTAGATAGGTACCTACTTTGGCATTTTGCTTGATCTAATAAGATAATCTCTATTACTTTCGTTAATTTTTATTTTATTTTATAAAATTAGAAATTAAGTCTCAAAACTGACAGATGTAAACAGAAAAAAATCTGTTACTTTTAATAAAGAACTTGACAACAAAGCCAGGGCAATGTTGTGATCGATTATTAAATTTATTGTTTTTGCGTCTTCCTAATGTCAAACATTTTCATTTGATCCCTTTAATAACCTTCAAATTCTAACTGTCATTTTTAGTGTCATAATGTTTGATGTTACAACGTAGCATAAACAAATATGACCTTGGCAGACTATCTAGTAATAAATCGAGGTGTATACATAACCAACATCATGAAAAGTAATTATTTTTTATTTCAAATTTGAAGAGATCACTGTGATTTCATCTGGACCCCTTGGAAGTCAATAATAAGCCGAAGCTACTTATAAGTTTCTTCAGACAGGCCATTAGCTTCGGTTTCGTTTCATAAAAAATTGTAGAAAATACTTATTTCGTTTAGATGACCCAGCGGCAAATCACAACACAAAGTTGAATATGTTATTATCGCGGACTCAAAGTCTGAGGTCCGGTTGCACAAACGTTAATTACAGATCTGCCAGATAATTACTGATTTTAAAATGCCCTGTATTATCAAAGTGTTGGTCTGATATTGCTGGAAATAAATTTTACTTCCTTTTAGAAGAGTTAATTACTGATAAAAAATAAAAGATCATTGAAAACATTCACCATATTTTCAAAATTTGCAATTTAAAATCAGTAATTATCTGAAAAATCTTTAATTAACGTTTGTGCAACTGGTCCTTAAACTATCGAAGAATACAAAGACTCAAAGTATCAGTGTCACAAACTCTGTTATTGTGGCTTATCTGATTTTTCTTCGATTCTTCGCAAACTTCGAGACGGTGCGTATCAATCGTACCGAAGTTATAGCGTTTCTTGAAAATTTTCAAGATAGTGGGCGTTTCAAACTATGGGCATATTCCCTATGGGAGATTTAGGGGGGTTTTCTGAAGTATAAGTAGGGGGTACCATAATATAACAAAAAAAATTTTATAAAATTTTTTTTTCCTTTTGTCGCAATAATTTTTATAAACTATTAACTAACTCATCCTTTTAAAATTAAAGATCTAAGCTGTAACTCACCTTTTAGATTAATATTTTAGATATGAATGAGACAGTTTTGTTCTGAAGTATTGAAAATCAGGGCACTTGCAGATCTTATAAGGTACTCCTATTTATATTATATTATTCGTCTCTTCGTTAATGTTCCTTATGTTATGTTTCCGTTAATATTTTGTTATATTTCAATTAATTTGTAGCTATACTATTCTTAGCTTTTAGCACTTTTATTACATTACTTGCAAATTGATGATCCTTATTGCATGTCTCTAATGTTGAACTGTATTATTAATAGCTTGAAACTACGAAGAAAAGTACATTTATCGACCAGTTGAAACGTGGTAACATTAAAACCCTAGTTACTGAGTCACGTACCTATCTATTTTTATTAATTATTATATATAATATTAATCAGTAACAACCTCAGGAGATAATTAGCGATCCCGTCAATTATTATTCCTCTTCTACTTAAGTATTACTTATACTTTGTTTGTATAGAACTTGCCATGAATATAGCGGCCGGTGCAATAAATAATTTAATAAGTTGTATAAGCAGTTAAAGACAAATTATATTTCAGCAGGTTATATCTCCACATAGCTGTTGGCGAAGGCGAAGAGTATAGGTATCCGTATCCTTCCATGATTATACAGGATGAGTCAGGCTTCTGTGGCACGAATCTACCAATAGTTGATAGAGGACCTTTTTTAAGATATAAAAGTTTATCTACCTACTCACAATAAACATACAGGATGTTTTAGAGGATGTTCAGTAAATGTAAAAGAAAAATTGTTTCCTCGGCTTCGTTTCCGAGATATAAAGTTTCCTTTTTTTCAAAAATTTAAATCAACATGGCAGTCAAATTTAAACAACAAAACACATTGTTTCACATATATTTCCATGATTCCATGGCATAACACCTTCCTCGCTATTATAGAGCTACACATTATTTTTCTGCCTGAATAAGTGAATCGCGTGCAGTGTAGTGACTTTTTCTTCCAGAAAATTGATTATATACAGGGTGCACCATGTATCCTTCTCTATATTGCTATATCCTAACGCTAACAGATACAGGGTCGGTTAAACAAGTCCAAAGGAGCGCAATTTTGTGGCCATCTCGATTCCGTCGAGACATACAAGATATATCTGTGACCGTTCCTGAAATATCCTGAAAAAACTGAAAAATCGAGATTTCTTATTTTTTCCATATCTTTTTTATTACTGGAGATTAATGAATAATTTTTTGTGGGCTTACATAAGTCGTCAAGAGCTACCCATCTGACATTTCAAAAATTTTCAAAGCCGACTAGATCCCAGAATTTTCATAGTCAACTTTCGTTTTTCTTATGGCCACCATAGTGTTTTTTTATGTTGTTCGGTATAAAAAAATCATAAAAACTAAAAAATTGTTAAACTTCAAAAAATAAATTAAAAAATTTTTTATTCTTCTTTTTTCTTTACAAAAAAGACACATTTTTTAGACCGAATTTCATAGATAAATTAAAAAACCATAAGGCAAGCACTATTTTGGCGTATTTTACAAATGTTGACGTTTTTCGACGATTTTTTATTAGGTTTATCTTTGAAAAATTAAGAATAAAAATTAAAAATTTTTTTTTTGAAGTTTATTAATTTTTGGTTTCCATTATTTTTTTCATATCGAACGACATAAAAAAAATAATATGGCGGCCATAAGAAAAACGAAAGTTGACTGTGAAAACTCTTGGATCTAGTAGGCCTTGAACATTTTTGAAACGTCAATGGATAGCTCTTGCCGGCTTATGTAAGCCCACAAAAAATTATTCATTAATCTCCAATAATAAAAAAGATATGAGGGAAATAAGAAATCTCGATTTTTCAGTTTTTTCAGGATATTTCAGGAACGGTCACAGATGTCTTGCATATTTTGACGGATTCGAGGTGGCCACAAAATTGCGCATCTTTTCTCTAATTTAACTGACCCTGTATCTCTTAGCGTTCAGGAGTTAGCAATATAGAGAAGGATACATGGTGCACCCTGTATATATATATCTTCTCAAGGAAGCCGTACTTGAGAAAAAAGTGAATGAAGTTGGAATCCTTAATCCACAATTAATGCCATGGCACTATCCGTGTCCGCCGCTAGTTCTGGATGAGCATATTATACACTGTGTTGCATAGGAAAGGTAACATAGGGAAAAACAATACAGTGAATATTATTAAGGATCCAAAGCCACTCTGGTTTAAAAGCTGATATAGTTTCCTAGGAAACTGTATAGTATGGAAGTTTCCTTGGAAATTTGGTAGTTTCCAAAGGAGCTTTATTTTTTGTAGGATGTCATCATTTATTTTCAAAGTATTGTTGAAATATGCTTTACACATATTCCCTATGTTACCTTTTCTATGCAACACAGCGTATATAATAAATGACCCCTTTTTCGCCCAACAAGTTTTTGCTCATGGACTTACAAAGACCTTACTTATAACGTTGGATTCGTTAGAGCTTTCTTACAAGAAAAGGTATGGTTGTAAATATTCATGTAATATTCATGTAAATATTCAAAACGGAAGCCTATTAGCTTCCGTTTGCTATTTAATTTATACTATTTATTTATATAGGTACCTCATACCATGTGTGTGATTCAAGAATAGGTTTTACATAGGTGATATATACCAACTGTTTTATTTGCATTTTTGGTGGAAACTTTGTACCTAATTGGATTATTTTGACCTGTTGAGCTTCCGAAATTATTTAAAAATAAATAAATAAATTTTGATCTACAAAATCATAATGTTATTAAATTATTATTTTAATTCCAGAGATACCAATAATTGGACCCTATGCTGCAACAACGTTGTAAGCGACAATGTGAGCAAATGTTGGCTTTCCATGCAACAACATTCAGTTATGAGTTGTTCATATTGAACAGAACAGTAATGGCATGCTGCTTAATGTATATATTAATGTTTGTAAGCTGATATATTATATTGGTTCACAAAAAATGTTTATTTCGATTTCCTGTAAAATTTACTTTTATCACTTACATCGTTGTTGCAGCATAGGGCAGCATATGGTTCAATTAATAGCGAAAAAACGAAACTATTTTTCTGGGGTGTAGTAATGTACATTCAATTTACTTAAAAACTATAGGAAATATTTATAAATATAGGTGCCGTTTTTTGTAAGAATGTTCTAGGGAGGCCAACGCTTATAAAGTAAGGTCTTGTAAGTCGATGGCGTAGAAATTGTTGGGCGAAAAAGGGGTAACGTGCCCTGTATCTATGCCACTGATAGTTTGTTCTCCATATGCTTAACTTCGTTTTATCTACTCTAAATTAGATTAATGCCCGTATTCACAAACGATAATTTCCTAAATAATTACGTATACAGTGCTTCCCAAAAGTAACGGATAAATTCGATAAAACGGAGAGGGCTGTTTTTTTGAAAAAATAAAAAAACAGGTCGATTTTGTTTTTGAGTTGTTCAACTTTTGACATAATATTTGGGTATACAGGGTGATGCGCGAAAAAGTGGTGACGTCATCGGCATTTTTTTAAATGGCAACCCTTATTTTTTATTCCATTTTTTGATACTTAATTTTTTAATTGCCAGTAATGGTAATGTAATCAATTTGTAACCTTAAATAAGGAAACTTCTGAGAAACAGCTTGTGAGTCGAAATTGTGCACTTTTTACTGATGTGAAAATCGGAACATTAGCGACAAAAATAAAAAAATATCAAATAAAAATTACTGTTTCCATGGTAATTTTATAAGATCTGTCTATTAAATTAAGTCTATCAAATTGAATCTGTTAAATTAAATTAAATTAAATCTAATAAATCTGTGGAAATTAAGTTATTTTCTCCGAAATTTCCTTTATAAACGTTACAAAATGATGACATTACCGTATTGGCAATTGGATGAAGTATCAAAAAATTTAATAAAAAATAAGGGTTGCCATTTAAAAAAATGCCGATGACGTCACCACTTTTTCGTGCATCACCCTGTATACCCAAATATTATGTCAAAAGTTGAACAACTCAAAAACAAAATCGACCTGTTTTTTTATTTTTTCAAAAAAACAGCCCTCTCCGTTTTATCGAATTTATCCGTTACTTTTGGGAAGCACTGCCCAAGTAACACAGTTTCATCTAAAAGATGTATTTTTAACGTCCAGCATATACATCTATAGATGGTAGTTTGTAGACTATAATTTTGAAGCAAAATGTCCGCGGCGTAGACCGTCTATGCAACGTCTACAGTATGCATCTATGAGATGTCTTCCAATATACATCGATTAGATGCCTACAGTATGCATCTATGAGACGTCTACAATATGCGTCTATTAGATATCTACAATGTGCATCTATAACGTAGATTATGGGTGAATCTATAGGGTGTATAGCATAGACGTCTATAGATGGTAACTTATAGACTACAATTTTGAAGCAAAATGTCCGCGGCGTAGACCGTCTATGCGACGTCTACATTTATACATATTTGAGATGTCTTGCAATATGCATCAGTTAGATGCCTACAGTATACATCTATTAAGCATCTACAAGATGCATCTAATAGACGTGCTCATTATACATCAATAAGATGCCTACAATATGTATTTATGAGACGTCTTATTATGTATCTATGAGACGTCTACAACATACATCTTAGAGATGACGCCACTATGCATCTATGGGACGTCTGAAATATGCATTAATGAGATATCTAATATACAGGGTGTTCCAGTTACAGGATGTTCATAATACCGCCTAACGTTGGAATAAGTAAAAATAAATATATTTTTCCTATAAAGTTTTTATTTTTGAGATACAGGGTGTTAAACTTTTAATAAAATATGATCTTTTTCGAAAATATGTTAAATATACTTCACCCAATATTGTTAAAATTTGTCAGTTTTATTTGCTGTAGTAAGGGGCTAATTTAGTTTTTTTTGTCAGATTAGGAAATTACAAGTAAAACTTTTTTGTCCATTAAATTTTTTTCGTATTTTGCTTTGTTTTTGAAATAATAAATAGAATCCAATTAATTGCTTATTCCTGGACCAACCAAGAAACTTAAAAAAAATTAAGAAAACAAAATTCCTTAGTTTAGATGTTGAGAAATGTATATCATTTAGTATTTTTTTTTTGTTACATATTATTAAAAAGAAGTACTAAAAGAAATATAATTGCAGAAAAAATCCCTTATGTTTCTTATGTGGTCCAGGGATATGCATTATTAAGTAAATTCTATTTTCTATTTCAAAAATGCGAAGCAAGATACATAAAAATCTAATAAACAAGACAGTTGTATGTACTTGTAATATATGCTTATGCCCGGTTGTTCAAACGTTAATTAAAAATTTTCAGATAATTAGGTACTGATTTTAAAATGCCCTGTATTATCAAACTATTGGTCTGATTTTGCTGAAAATAAATTCTGCTCCCTTTAAGAAGAGTTAATTAATGATTAAAAATGAAAGATCATTAAATATATTCGCGGTATTTTCAAAATCTGCAATTTAAAATCAGTAATTATCTCAAAATTTTTAATTTACGTTTGAACAACCGGCCCTTAAATCTGACAAAACAATAATTATAAAAAACCATTGGCGTATTTTTTTTTCAAAATAATATTCGTTGAGTTGCTTACTGGGAGCCACTGGACTTAATAGTTTTAATATATTTAGAGCTAAATTAGCCCCTTACTATAGCAAATGAAACTGCCAAATTTCAACAATATTGGGAAAAGTATTTATATTCAAGATTTTTTCGAAAAATAAATACCATATTTTAATAAAATTTTAATACCCTGCATCTGAAAAATAAAACGTTTTAGAGCAATACTTCTAGGAAAAAATATATTTCTTTTTACTTATTCTAGCGTTAGTTGGAGTTATGAACATACAAACTGGAACACCGCCCTGTATATATTGGGATGTTTAATAGGTAAACTATATTGCTGAAAATATAATAACAACAGATAGAGGTATACTTTAAAATGATTTTTTTAATTACTCGGCTTTTTTACACTAAATTATTGTTATTGCATTATTATTGTACACACAATAGGTAGGTATATCTGCGTTTATATCTTGTAGGATGCACCAAGCCATGACGTCCCTCTTGAATTCACTGTCCTGCTCTCTCCTCCTCTCGAATTGTGGAAAACGCTCTATTCACGGCGCCTGAAAATAATACATACACCTAATTAAAAATATGAAAATAATTTATTTCCAATAATAAAATTACTTTATAAATTTCACGCATACCATTTTATCTCACTTAATTGAAAATTAAACTACATATTTTACATACTAATAGGAATAGGTAAGCTTATAAAAATACCACTTACTATTTATGATATTCGTAACATTTAAATGGCTCAGCTTGAAACTTCCTTTCTTTCGGGTCCGAGAACAGTATAATTGTCTCAAAGAATTAGAAAATGTTTTCTCAATGCATCCTTTGGTTTTGCTCCGTCAGAGGAAACTGCAGCTAGAAATAAATTTCATTTCAAAGAGAATTTTATAATATTTTTTAATTCTATTATACAGGGTGTTAATTTTCAAAGCGGGCCATAGGGGATTAGCATTGCGAAAGTGGTTTTTGAGGATTCCTGCTCGCCGTTTAAACTGACAGAAATGGTTTTGGTACCAAAATGAAGCTAAAATTCTTGCGCATAACGCTTGACATCAGAAATTAATTTAATATCACGTTGTTTTCTAAAATTCTTCAGTAAAAATTCAAGTAATTGTTAATGTTTAATCACAAAATAGCATGCCTTGCCTAAACAATAATGACGTTTCTACGTTATGACAATCCAATAATAAAACTTTATAAGTCAGTAGGTAATAATAAAGTCTGGTTCTATTTAAAAATGGGTTATACAAACCAAGAAAGAGTCTTTATGGTGAAAACCTACTACAGTGTAGCCAGTTACAGGAGGGTTCGCGATTTATTTGCCGTGAATTTTTTTATTAGACCAATGTTTTATTATTGGCTTGTCAAAACGTAGAAACGTCATTATTGTTCACGCAAGGCATGATATTTTGTGATTAAACATTAACAATTACTTGAATTTTTACTGAAGAATTAAAGAAAACAGCGTGAAATTAAATTAATTTCTGATGTCAAGCGTTATGCGCAATAATTTTAGCTTCATTTTGATACCAAAACCATTTCTGTCAGTTTAAACGGCGAGCAGGAATCTTCAAAAACCACTTTCGCAATGCTATAATCGCCTATGGCCCGCTTTGAAAATCAACACCCTGTATAACTCTTATTGAAGCTTATAGAATAACACACCTGTATATCAAGCGAGTTGAAACTAACACACTATATTCGAAAGGCTAATCAAAATTTTCCCTAATTTTGAAGAATAGCACATAATACCTAATTATGATAAGTCTTACACAAAAATAACGTAAAAAATCTCAAAGTAAAAAAGCACTGCAGAAAAAAAAAGAAAAAAGATTGCATATTAACTAACGTAGGTACCTAATTGTTATTATTCAATTAAACGTAAATGATGAGTGTTAAATAAACTTTTTTTTTCAAAATACTACAAAGTATGCAATTTCTATTTGTAGACTGTATAAAATACCTATACCGGGTGGCTGACCATATACCTATAAAATGTAGGTATAGGTATAAAGGATATTGCCTAATTATTAATATAATCCAAAATATTTTTAATGTTAACGAAATTAATTGTTGCCCATCAAAGTATTTGTCAAAACATTGTGACGTGTATTGTTATTAATATTATTTATATTATTATAGGAGAATGGTCAGTCACCTGGTATGTAGATTCGATTTAAAAAAAAATATAAATAATAAAAGTTAGGTAACTTACCTGCTCATTTATTTCTAAATAAATGATTAATATCAATGTCGGATTTTTACTGATAACACAACTAACCACTTTTCTTACTTCACACTTCACAGAAGATGAAGAATAACAAAACAAACAACAAAAATTTCAATCGAATCTACCATCTACCCCTACCCCTATCCTGCTACTGCCTGCTAGCACTGCTAGGCAGTGTTGCCAGGTCAAATTTGTCATCAATGATTTTCTACTAAAAATTCTACTAGGTAGATTAGATTTTTACAGGCAAACCCCGTCGCGAGGCAAAGGGGAGGGGGATCGAAAGGACCCCCCCCCCCAGAAACAGTGCCGCATCAGACGAATTTTTTTCCATAATTCAAGGTCACGATTTTTCCCCAGCACATTAAAATTTAACGCACACGAATAAAATGAAAACTTGAAAATAAATTAGGCTCCCTCAACTCTATTAATAAAAATAAACACCTAACTGGCAAAACTAAAATTTATAGGTACCTACAACAAGTAAGTACCTAACTAGGTACCAAGAATATTTAACGCATCATTTATTTGACGACGTCATTATTACACCTTTCAATATTGACATACAATTATTATTGTTATTATTAAACGCTCTGGGTACTGATTATAATAGATTAATGCCCGTATTCACAAACGATAATTTCCTAAATAATTACGTAATTAATTAAATGAGTGAGATGGAGATATGTAGTTTTTTTGCAATAGAATGAGATGGGGATAATTGATTACGTAATTATTTAGGAAATTATCGTTTGTGAATAGGGTTTAAAAGTCGGTGTAATACATAATAAGTGTATTTCATATTGAATGAGGTGTTATTCGCTTTCATTTTTTTTTTCTTCATTGTCATTCGCTTCATTAGATTTTCTATCAGAAAAATTCAAATCTACTAAAAAATTTCACCAGCCACAATTTGAATCTACTAGACAATTCACTATTCACTAGATATAAATTTTGACTACTGCTAGGGCTGATAAAATTCTACTAGATCTAGTAGAAAATCTACCAAGTTGACAACACTGCTGATTTATAATTTCAATGGCTGGACCATTTTTATGTAAACCAGATGTCAGATGTCGATACTATGCCGCTTTGTTATTCTTTTGTACTAAGCTATAATAAGGGTCTGACTGACATTCCATTCTCGGTCACTCTCACTCCGCTCCGTTCATGCTTCTCACGTTCTCACTTTCTCAGTTTATTTCTAAAGGACATACCTAGGTATATTTTTTTAAATTTCTACCTATCTATGAATGTTTTTACCATTTTCAGCTCATTGGGTGTAATGCGAGATTCTTACTTCTTAGTAATGATAATTTTGATAAAAAAAAACAAATGTTCACTATAAAATATTATATTATATACAGGTGTCCAAGATAACAGGTGGTTCAGGATCTCGGAAACCGTTAGAGATACAAGGTCGGTTAAACTAGATAAAAGTTGCACAATTTTACGCTTAATATTTAAGTGAAATATCCTGAAAAAAACTGAAAAATCGCGATTTCTTATTTTAGACATATCTTTTTATCGAGTTTTTTATTATTGAAAATAAATAGTTAAATTATTTTTTGCGGGCTTACATAGGTAAGTCGTCAACAGGTTATTTGACATTTCAAAAATTTCAAAGGCGGACCAGATCTCGGAGTTTTCTTTAGTTTTTCTTATAGCCGCCATTTTTTTTCGTGTTATTCGACATTAAAAAAATCAAGGAAACAAAAAAACTATCATATTAAAAAAATAAAGTTTTCAAAATTTTATTCTTCATTTTTCTAAAAAAAACTTTTCTTTAGTCAGAAACAATTCAGAAGGCAAGAAATGTCACGTCGCGACGTCATTCGGTGAAATAATTTTCTTTGTTTAAGAAAAGAAGTAAATTTTGAAAAAAAAAATTTAATGTGATAGATTTTTTTACATCTAATAAATGTATACCGGTAGATATAACAACGGGGACATCTAAGATATGTCTATTAGATACCGATCGACCTACCACATTTCAATCTAATTAAATTGAGAGATTTTCATGTAAAATACACATATTTTGTTGTGTTTCATCAGAGAAAACAAATAACTCTTATGTATAATGATTTGTTGCTATTTGTTTATCCAAAAGTAAATATACAAAATAATACATCTAAAAAATGTATCCCGTAGACGTAATAATAGGAACATCTACGATATGTCTACCAGACCCATTAATCTACCACATTTCAATCTACTTAAATTAAGAGAATTTTCATATGAATTACACATATTTGGTTGTGTTTCATCGGATATGACAAATAAACTCTTATGTGTATAATAATGTGTTGCTATTTGTGTATCCAAAAATAAAATTGCAAAATACATCTAGAAAATGTATACTCGTAGACGTAATAATGGTGACATCTAAGATTTGTCTATTATATGTCGATCGATTGACCACATTTCAATTTAATTAAATTGGGGTAATTTTCATATAAAATACACATATTTTGTTGTGTTTCATCGTATATAACAAATAAACCTTGTGTATAATGATTTGTTGCTATTTTGTATATTTAAAAATAAATATTCAAAATGCATCTATTAAATGTATAGCCGTAGACGTAATAATGTGGACATCTAAGATATGTCTATTTAATGCCGATAGATCTACCACATTTCAATTTAATTAAATTGACAGATTTTCATATAAAATCCACATATTTTATTTCGTCTCATCAGACATAACAAATAAACCTTATGTATAATGATTTGTTGCTATTTTTCAAAATGCATCTATTAAATGTATAGCCGTAGACGTAATAATGGGGACATCTAAGATATGTCTATTAGATACCGATTGATCTACCATATTTCAATCTAATTAAATTGAGAGAAGTTTCATATGAAATACACATATTTTGTTGTGTTTCATCAGAGAAAACAAATAACTCTAATGTATAATGATTTGTTGCTATTTGTTCATCTAAAAGTATATGTAAAAAATACATCTAATAAATGTGTACCAGGTAGATGTGATTATGGTGGCATCTAAAACATATCTATTACTACTCGACGACTAGACCGAAACGCGATTTAGACGTGATCGACCATATATAGACGTCAATTAGACTATGGGGTGTTGCTTGGGTGTATAATTAATTAAATGAGTGAGATGGAGATATGCAGTTTTTTTGCAATAGAATGAGATGGGAATAATTGATTACGTAATTATTTAGGAAATTATCGTTTGTGAATACGGGCATAAACCTCTTGACTTAAAATTAAAATAATGAAAAATGTCCGAGTTATGCGCTGAAAACTTCAATGCGCCGTTTTAAGATCAATTATTTCAACACCTTATTGTATCTTTTTTAATATATTCACCTCGTATATTTAAACTAAGGCAAGCAATTGGCAATGAAAAATACGAGTAACAATTAATTAAGTCTAAATTATAGGCAAGATATTTTAAATTTTAAATTAGGCATGATATTATAATACCTAATTAATAATGTAAAATATACACGCGAGTTTCAATCATAGTTTTTCCGGTTAAATTATTTTAGGAAACTTTTGTTCCATAATTAATAATTTCTACAAGAGCAGTACTTTGAATATAATGGCCGAAGTTCAATTTCAAAGGCTTTCAATAGATAGGCATTGATAAAAAAAAACAAAGGACCTCTCACGGTTAAAATAATTTTAAATTGCTGAAATTGAAATATGTAATTCAACTGTTTACAGTGATCAAAAGCCGTGTATTACAGTGGTGAAAACAGAAAAACAATTGAAAGTCGACTTCGTGGGATATTCCAAAAAAGTTATTTTTTAATGTGAATCCCTATACAGGGTGATTCCGAAATGGCGGGCACGGACAGCACCACAGCATCCATTGTGAATTAAAGATTCCAAGTTCGTTCACTTTTTTCTCCAGTATGGCTCACTTAAGAAGATATGACCACTTTTGTGGAAAATAATGTCACAATACTGCACTGGATACTCTTCTTCAGGCAGAAAAATATAATGAGTGGGCCTACAATACCCAAATAGATGTTACCATGGAAACATATGAAATGGCAAGTCCAACAAAGCTTAAAACAATTTTCGTTGCTTTTATACATACTCAATAATATTATTCAAACTGATCAAACTGCATTGATGAGCTCGAATTCGAACAACGTAGCCACATTGAAAATTTTTGTTGAACTCAAGAAATAGGTAAACTTTAAATGCCTGTAATTCCGTTCTCTATAATAAAAAAAATAAAAAGCAAACATTATCGCAATAGTTATATCTAATCGTGTGCTTTGCCACTATTAGGTTGTTTAAAGTTGACTGCCATTTTGATTTAAATTTTAGAAAAAGGATACCCTATATCTCGGTAACGAATCCGAGGAAACTAGTTTTGTTTTAAATTTACAGTCTTTCTGAATATCCTCTACAACGGGGTATACCGTGTCCGCCATTTCGGGATCACCCTGTATATGTAGGTATATATTATTACATTTTCATATTATCTGCAGAAAACCGATTAAAATAAGGTAAGCAGTTTGGCTTTAATGTGGGTAGTTTATGAGTTATAAACAAGTGAAAATCGCAATTTTTCAAGTTCAAGTACGACGATGCCTTAGTCCTAAAATCGAATTACTCTGGAAAGTTTAGTTTTTTAATGATTTTTAGTGGCTTGGATGGCACAGAATAGTAATATTTAATATTTTTTCTACTCCCAACCTTTAATATGCATATTAAATATGAATCACCAGTGCTTTAATGGGTCTCATTAAGATACAAATTTTCATTAAAGCACTGGTCAAGCTATCCAATGGCAGAGGAGCATTTGCAATCGAATCGGTTCCTTTTTGCTCACAATCGGGTCGGCAAACCAACCAAAGTCACAGAGTTGTCATACTCACGACAAAAATTGCCTTGTGATATAAGTTCTGTATTTCTGAAAAAAAATTCTGAACGTTTATTTAATTTAGAACATAAGTAACATTCAAAGAAAATTTATCAAGATTTTATGTTACCTTAATTAATTTGATAAGTAGGTATATCGTGTAAAAGATAGGAAGATAAAGTATTATATCATTCGTAGCGCTCCGTGATAGTATTCAAAGCGACAACGCTGCGACCGTCGCGTTGCGCAGGTAAACAATATCGTAATTAATGGCTGTCAATGTTATTAAAATTATTATTAATCTCAAAATCAAAGCGTAAAATTCGGAATTCGAACTTCGCATAATAAAAATTACGCAGTAGTGAGTAGTGCCCTTTAAACTTGATACTAAAACATGTCTCAGCAGAATAATCTAAGCGACGAAGAGAAAATTTGGTAATATGCGTAAACAAATAGCAACCTATCTTAACCTCAATGATCCGCAATTGTACACGGGTCATTGTTAAAATATATAATTTTTTAATCTTTTCTATGAAATAAAAAAGGGTCGTAGAAAAAATAGTGTATGGAACTCGCAGATAATGGCTATTAATACGCTCTTATGATGGTTAAGACACTCGCCTACGGCTCGTATCTTAACCATCATACTCACGTATTAATAGCCTTCATTGTAAGCTCGTTGCATAATATACTATTTGGGCTTGGCCAGGGTGTTAATCATGTTATGACAAGTTTATAGATTATGGGAAATGCAATATGAGGAAAAGCTTTCAGTTTCGAGATACAGGGTGTTAAAGTTTCAAGAAAACTTAGGTACCTATGTTTTCTTTCTTAAACTTTTCTATGGAATTAGAAATTTTTGTTATATTTGATACACAGCATAGTACTGAGATAGTATGTACCTACTCGCACGGTATATGTATACCTTCTATGTATTAAGAATCGTTTTTTTTTGTTTCCATCAATCGTATTCGTGAGGGAATATTTAAAGACAAAAATTATACGCCACTGCTTTTTCTTTAAATAAGAGTTGTTTTTGAAATCCTCATTCAGTTCTCGAATGTTCAAGGAATGAAGACTTCAAGGAATATTGTTATTTATAACAGTCATAATTCTGTAAGTATAATAATAATAATACTTTAATAATAATACTTTTTCCACGGTCGGAAGTAGAAATCAGTTTCTATGACATCAAACTTAAAACAGAAGTAGTCGATTATTCCCAAGGGAGTATTATGCTCCCAAGGGAGTTTACATTATTGAGTATTGTTTGTTTATTTCGTAGTTATGACAACAACTCAACGACTACTAAAATAAATGCTCAAATCCGAATACAATAATTCTGGTGCTACTTACCTACTTCATAATGACAAAATATGTGTTTTTAAGTTAATGATACCGTGGAAAAAATAGTATATGTACCTATACCATTTGGGCTATTTTGTCCTGCATTCGTGCATTGTTGTAGCCCTCCGGCTTCAAATTGCACCTCTGTCAAAATAACGCATTTCTCTCCCTTAAAATAATATACTATTTTATTTCATGTCAATAAAAATAAATACATCAATAGCATAAATCAAAAAGCTTTCTTTAATTTTTTTTTTACATTGCCTATTATAATACAACTTTTGAGGTCCTCCCAATCTTGTTAGGTATACCATGTTCAAGTTCTCATCGTCCATAATTTTTTTCTTTTTAAGAATCTATAATAGATATCATGTTTGAATTTTTTTCCCTTGCGGCCAAATTTTTTTCTTAATAATGCCTGTTTTCTTTTCCGACTGTTACTTATTGATTGTATCCTATGTATGTATTTTTGAAAAGAATTTCCTTTTTCCCGGAGATGCATCAGAGGCTGTCGTAGACACATGAACGGATTCTGGTGCTGTTATAGTTTCTAATATTACAACTTTCAAGTTTTTTTCTCAACTTTTTGTTGAGAATTCGTATGATAATGGTGTTCCACAATTTAAAGTTGATACTGAAGGGTGCTTAATATGTACATGATTTTAGGTAAAAACTTCATATAAACTTTAATAATTTATGAAATATCTATAACAACCATGAAGATTAATTCATGCGCTGTTGCAAGAGAGCCACATATGAATACGCTGATTTCACTATCTGTAATCATCAAAATAATCTTAGCAGCTTGGATTGGAACACATGAAAACATTTCAAATATTTCTACTTACCGAAACAAACAAAGGAAAAGATAAAGTTCCAAATGGACCAGATGTCAAGACAACAGGCCGTAAAGTTATACTTTGAAAAATATGAAAATCTTTTAGCAGAATAACTTGAGAATTATACCATTCCATTTCGTATAATTTTAAAGAAATCATTTCACACTAAAAAAAATAATAAAAACTGTAGTTTATTTAAACAAGCGGAATTTACATAAATTATTTTTGTTGGCAACGGGCAGGTTTTCAAGGGTACAAAATGTTCCGAGATACGCCTTTTGCTTAGCTTAAGGGGTAGTAAAACTTATTCAGTTTGTTGCCACAAGAACATTCCCTGAGTTTTAGGATGCTTGAGTTTATAATAATTATTATTAATAATCAAGAATTATTTGCTTTAATTTTTTGAATGTTATTATTTTTGGTTTCCATGATTTTTTTTATAAAGAACGGCATAAAAAATAATATGAAGGCCATAAGAAAAACAAAAGTTTATAGAAAAAGACTATAAAAACTTTGGTATCTAGTCGGCTTTAAAAAATTTTGAAGTGTAAATTGAAACTGATGGCTCTCGACTACTTATGTAAACCTACAAAAAATAATTAATTCATTTTTAATAATAAAAAAGATAGGTTTGGTGAGCATGAGATGACCTGGATTTTTCAGTTTTTTCCGGATATTTCAGCCACTGAAGAAATCCTATTTTTCAGATTCTCAATAAGCAAAAAATTGTGCAGCTTTTTTCTAATTCAACCGACCTCGTATCTCTTACAGTTTCCAAGATCCTCATGTACTGCCACTTAAACTGGACATCCTATAAGAAGAAAGTCGGGGATAAAATGTATCCTTGAGGTACTCCGCGGTATATTGATAAAAAGGGTCTCAGAAAGATCTCCATCGACGCCCACCTGTATAAGAAGCGACCACCGAGGTAACTCGCAAACCACAAGCAAGACGTATCTTATAGGCCCGAAATTTTGCCAATAATAATAATAAGCATGCCAGATATACGGTCGAAAGCTCTAGAAATACCAAGTTCAACCACTCGAGACTCCCCATGGTGTTCGGCTGCGGTGTTCCACAGTTCCGTTAGGTAGGAGATCGAGAGAAAGAATTGGACTTCTTTAGTTACTTCATCGGCTTTCTCGTTGGGTTGATTGAAGTTCCATGCAAGGAAAATAGCCTAGGTATCATGTGAATCGTGTATATCTTTTTTGCAGGGACTAATGGATGTTGTGTGTAGCGATATATCTAATGGAATTGATAGATAAGAGTGAGTCTGTATCTGATGATTAAATTCATTATTTGGAGATTTAATGTTTTGGAGGATTCCGAAGAGTTTGCATTTATGCACATTGGCAAGAGATGATTAGGGATTTGGTGGGGATTTTGTTGTCAGATATAAACCACTGAGCAACACTGAGACACAAGTTCCACTCTTCTGTTTAGAATATCATCGAACTGATAGTTTCAAGAATGCTTTTATTCAAAAACTCTTTGGAAGTCTTGTTTTTGGGATAGTTGCTAAGGAGAGGGATGTGTTGTAATTTGGAAGAGATTTTTACTTTTTGCAAAGAAGACAGGTAGATGTCGACAGAGGGTTTGCCGATAGGTCAAGATTCATAAAGTATTGGTGAAAATTTTGTGGTATAAATGTAGGATCCTATACAATATAGTAGGCGGATCAGATTTGAGTCGCATTGCAGTCACAAGTTAGTGTGCTTTGGTCTGGGGAAACCCCATGATTTATACAGTGTGAATCTCACTTATATAGAATAAAATTCATTATTCAATAAAAAATTGTTTTTGTGGAAAACTCTGAGACACGCAAAGTTTATTTTATTAAGGACTATCTTTTAATCATAGTTAAAAAATCAACCCCCCACCCTATTACCTCCCCCCCCCCCACTTAATCCCCCTTTTTTTCAAATAGCAACCCTACATTTTTTTGTCACAATTCGATGGCTTACATTTTTCTGAATACTTATGTGTGGTCTAGTATACAAGTGTCAATACAGGGTGGAAATTTAATAACGGAATAATAAAACTATAAATAACTTACCCAGAAATTAAAATGTTCAAATGTTCAAAATATTCACCATTCTCTTGTACAAATCAACGAAGTAATCTGCTATCGAATGCTTCAGGCGTTACGATCCTAATTTCTGTGGCTATTCTATTCTTAAATCATCTAAATTAGCGGGTTGCGTTTTTAACACTTTGTTTTTAAGGTATTCCCATAAGAAAAAGTCGAGTGAGGTAAGATCTGGTGATCTGGGGGGCCATTCTATGAATCCTCTTCGTTCAATCCATTTTTGCGAAAAGACTTCGTGTAAATATTCCCGCGTACTTGAACAGCGAAGTGGGGCGGTCCACCGTCTTGTTGAAACCGTATCTTTCCATGGGAAATATTTGGTTCTATTACATTGGGATACAATTCTGCTAAAAATGGGACAACTTGTTCCCTTAGTATTTCTAAATATCTGGCACCGTTTAAATTTTCTATAAAAAAGGTCCAACTACTTGCCCACCGATGATACCAGCCCATACGTTCAATATCTGAGGACGCGGAGTGTGTGTTTGTCGCATCCAGTTGAGATTTTCTGCAGCCCAGTATCTGCAATTTTGCCTATTTACTTCGCCATTTAAAAGAACTGTCGCTTCATCAGAAAACTGAATGTTTTCTGAAGAAATAATATTTCTGTGTAAAATGTCCAACAGTTGTTTGCAAAATTGCAGTCTTCGATCTTCTATCTAGTATCGCATTATTAGATCAAAAATTAATTGAAATTATTTGAAAAAAATTGCGACAGGTTCAACACAACGCACCGAAGAATAAAACATAAATAATAAAATTCATCTGCCACATCCCAAAATTTTGCAGGTTCTAAAAAACGCTTAATGATACCAGGTACGCTCTAGATAAAAGACAAGATAAAAAATTTGAGATAGCAATTGGACAGATATCAGATTACTTTCATTGCGTACCAACACGAGAACATTTTGAACATTTACTAATAAGAATCACACGTTTTTCTTACGTTTTCTGGTGACATTTGAATATCTGAGTAAGTCATTTATTTTTAATATTCCGTTATTAAATTTCCATCCTGTATTAATAAAATTTTCTAATACTAGACCACACATATATGGGGTGTCTCCGTATTCAGGAAAATGTAAACCATCGAATTGTGACAAAAAACTGTAGGGTTGCTATTAAAATAAACGGGGGATGAAGTAGTGGCGATAAAAGGGTGGGGGGCTGATTTTTTTAATCATGGGTAAAAGAGAGTCCTTAATAAAATAAACTTTACGTACGTGTCTCAGCGTTTTCCACAAAAAAACATTTTTTATTGAATAATGAATTTTATTCCATAAGTGAGATTCACATTGTAGATACCTACGTCTGCCTTTTCCTGTGCTTCTGAACGTTTTATGAATTTATATTGCTTTCTTGCTTGGGTTAAGTGTTATATCGCTACTCAAAAATGGCTCTCGTCAATTCTGATGATTTATTAGGATGCTTACCTTGGGTTCTCTTATTAGATAGTAAAACACTGAAGAGTAAAAACACTTCAATAATGAATTTCTCTCCATATTAATAATTTATTATTACAGTTGTTTTTTCATTAACAAAATGTTATAATAATCTAGCAATCATGTGTTAATGTTGAAAATTTACTAACCTGCTCGTTTAATTTTTCACCTGCATAACATGACAAAAGCACACTCACAAACCATGCAAAAAAATGCATGATATCAGCGAAAACGAAAAGTGGCACATTATCCTGGTGCAGTCTCTGAAATTAGTATATAACTTATTTAGGTGCCTTAAGTGTATACTTAACACTAATTTTATCTACATAATACAAACTTTCATTATTAAATTCGTGAGAACTCCCAAAATTATTGCTGTCATTGCAAGGTGTGTAAACATAATAGGACTGAATGCCTCATTTAACTTCTGTGCATATCTAAAATAAAAAGCAAAAATCGTGAACTGAATTTCCCTTTATCACCGGATCTTACTCATATATATTTCTGTAATACTCAACACAATCAACAAGATGTCTTCTTTGGATGGTTCGACACTCTGATTCAAAAATGTTAAGAATCCTTTTATTCAATTGTCCAATTCTTATCTCCATGAAAGAGGCAAATTCATACAACAAATAAGGCATCGCAGCGGCTCCTTTAAGCGTAATAAATATAAAAACAAATTGCCCAATTCCAAAAAATATTTTCCACGATGTAGATTTCCATTCGAAGGGTAACGCAACAGTTACCAACAAGCCGCATGAGATCCCATGATTGAAAAAATGGTTATCTTTTTTGCACATATCTAGATATGCCTGATTAACAAATATTCTAACGATGAAAGCACCGGCCATATAACTATAGTGCAAGCATGATAAAATATTCAAACGTTTGCTCATGTGCCCAAAATTTTGAGGCCGATCATCTTTTTCCAAATTTGGAATATCTCTTAACAACAAGACTATTTGACGTTGTGACGCAACAGTAATCACGTAGAAAATAAATGCTCCCGAAACAGATAATACATCAGCCAATGAGGAGCAAAAACGTATCCATACCTTATCTGAAAACAATGCAAATATAAAAACAAGTATTTTTAATTAAGATGTCTAATTTATTTATTTACACAGGTGCCTCAAAATTGACGCCCAAATTGAAAATCGAGAGTGAAAAATCAAGAAGCAAAAATTTGACATTTCCACAAAACTTTATTAGAATTAATAATATTCGAAAAACGATGTTATACACATTATTTGTTGATTTGTTATCCACTGACCTTTAATAAGAAGGTCTGAATATTTTTGCCAGTCACAGTTATCGGGCATACTGCAATTTATATTAATAGTTTCGTTACTTTATTGGGAATAAGAATAAACCGCTTGTGCCAGTTGTGCTTTCTGGTTTTTCCCCCAATATAATGCTTTACGGCTATTAAGAGGGTTATAAACTTTTAAACACTTGTATGTATCGATTTTACCTGCCGTCTTGTGAGATGCAGATCTCCGATGATAATGTACGACTGTTCGACCATTATTCGTACTTGTATTTAGAAGTGTTCAGTTTGCTATTTTAGACGCGAGTTAGACGATCTTCCTTTTTTATACATATAACAAAGTGAAAAATTTTATTTGTTGAACATGGCTACGCCATCTCCGATCTATAGCCAGAGATGTAAGATTTTTACATGAAAATTATAAGTTTTCATTTTTCAAAACATACGTGTCCAAAAATGGAAATGTCCGATGGCGTTGCGTTGAAAGAAGCTGTAGGAAAGTATTTTATACACGAGACGACGATAAAGATTATAAAATCATGATGGAAAATCCAGGAGAAATTCACAGCCATGGACCAAAAAAAAGCATCAGTAGGCAAATCATTCCGCAACTCGACGAAGAGATGAGCAGTGGAAAAGCTATCGGAAAGACCACTGAAAATTATTCACAGTGAGTTGAGGATATAACAATTCAGTGAACTTTCTTTGTCATTTAAAGATCCTCAGTGCACCAGAAATAAAAAAATATTTATTACGCAAAATGTGTAATAAATGTCAGTTATGAAATTAAATTTTTTATCCAAGTTTTATACATGCAATTATTGAAATTTCAACTTTTTGCTCATTTTTTTCAGTGTAATTTTGAATATTTTGACTGCAATATTAACTAATATTGCTTATAGGAATTCACATTAGTAATAGAAACTAATGCCAGGAGCGAAATTTTCGAATTTAATAAAATTTCTGTCACATTATTTAATGTTTTTGATGCAAATAAGCGTATTCGACACTTATAAGAAACCATCTTATATTACTCATGTTGATTTTTCTTATTACTATAAGCAATATAAATTAATAGTGCACTCAAAATATTCAAAATTCAAAATTACACTGAGAAAAATGAGCAAAAAGTTGAAATATCAATAATTGCAACTATTTGGCCACCTGTATAAAAAATTTAATTTCTATCATAACTGACATTACATTTGGTGAATATCAAACGAATTTAGTCAAAATTTCCCGCAAAACACGTTTAGTTTTTGAAATATCATGTTTTTTTATTATTTTGAAGTTTAGAAGAATATTTTCTTATTAAGTAAAATTCACACCATGGATCTAGTGATGTGCTCAAATTTAATCTATTTGAAAGTACAAACTTATGACGAAAAAAATTTTCTAAAAAAGATGGAAAACAAACAAAAATTCCCATATGGTGTGAATTTTTTGGCGGGCACTGTATATCGTAAATTATTAGTCGATGGCGTAGTATGGTGTCGAATCTCTGATGCTCCGTCTATGTCAGTGCATTGAGTGACTGAGCTCACCGTAAAGGAAATAAATTATACGACGCAACACAAACGCAACGATTCCTCTTTTAGTTACTCGATGGTCCGCTAGATGTCTATAAACAAAAAAAGTCACTATGTTCCCGATTACTATTTTTCATTACTTAGAGGGTTTCGCTTCTCTACATTATCCGTTAGTTATCGGATCCTTTAGACACCCAGTCGAAATCTCCCTTCCACTTTGGTGGCGTTTATAGAATATTATGTAGCTGTGTAGCTGAGCTTGTGTCTGCCGAGTGCCGAACTGTAATATTAATCGGCGGAGCTGGTCTTGCAATTTACACACTACCACCCCCGATTTTCCAGATGCTTGCAACTGTGACTACAATATTATTCTATTATCGTTTCGTTACCATGGGATTGGCGGTGGCTGATTAAGGTGTCTTTAGCATAAAATTAAACATAAAACAAACTCTTACTTCTTAGTGCTTACACAGAATAAGACATTAATTAGTCTATTCTGTTACACAGAATAAGATAGGCCTGGGTAACACCGTATTTGGTTTGGTAACACAGTAAAATTTTCAGTGTTGATACAATGATGCTGATACAGTTTAGTGTTTCAACACTTTGTATCAGCACAATTGTCTCATGACCACGGCGCAGTGCGTGTCGTGACGTACATGTATTGTAAATTGTAAAACGCATATAGCTCTACTCTTGAATGAGTAGTGAGTGTCTGCCGCCGCTTGAGATTCGTAAGCAGTGGCGGGCGGACCTTGAAACTTAGATTTTAAATAGTAAAATATATTTGCTATATTTATTTCTGGTAAAATATACATTAATTATCTGTTTTCATTTTTTTTATTAAAAGAATTTGTGGTAATCATCTAAGTAAATGACAATAATCCATAAAAAATGCTCACAACAAATCTGCCAGGACCCTCTTGCCTGGTGGCATCAAAGAAGACACATCTATCCGAAATTATATCACATTATGAAGACTAGACTTTGCATTATGGCAACATCCGTACCATGCGAACGGATATTTTCGAAAGCTGGTCAAATTATGAACGAAAAACGAGAGAGCCTGAAGTCTGAAAAAGTCTCTCAAATAATTTTTTTGAGTTACAATCTAAATAACAAAGAATAGTTTATGCTTTTTTTATTAAACAGAGTTTGTTAATTTATTTTTTTTATTTAAGTTTTTTTTATACGGGTGTTTCATTAATCAGTGCAGAAAATTCAATTGGAGATTCCTTGTTGATTTTAAGGCTTTAAGATTTTTGAGGCTTTAAGAAATTTTTTTTAATGAGAAAACCCCCTTAAAATTCAACAAGGAATCTCCAATTGAATTTTCTGCACTGATTAATGAAACACCCTGTATATTGTCAATTAAAATTTTATTTTAAATTTAAACGTATTTCAATGTATGTCTGTGTATTGTGAGAGTTGAAAGTTGAAAAAGTAAAAACTGAATCAAATTTATATTAAAATTCTGAACATTTTTACATTTACATTTCAATTTTTTAACAGAACAAGTAGGTAGGTTTCCCTTGCCGGCGATACCGATACTATTTTAGTAACGAAATTTTAGAGGGAGTAATGATTCGGTAATTTCGGTACTTCGAGTCTGATCTGATATTATCTCATAGTCTCGTAGAAAACCAGTTACTCAGTAACGAATACAATGTATATTCAATACATACGGTTGGTTTGATACAGCTTACAGCTCTAAAAATAAACAGACCACACCACAGACCACAGTTTCCTGTTTCACCCACCTCCCACCTCAGTTTCATTACACTGTTTCAACACATCTGAAACAGCGCAAAGTATCAGCGCAGAAGTGTGATACAACACAGTGTTACACAGGCCTAGAATAAGACACTAGTCTATTCTGTCTGTGCTTAAGTCTAAGAAGGTGCCAAATACACGCTAAAATATTTATAGGATCTCCAAAGCTTTTTAGTATTGGGTAGGGTATAATTTTCAACTCGATATCTTATCTAACGTAGTAACTGAGAAAAAGCGTCTTGGTAAACCCACGAAAGGCAGTGTGATCTTAGTACCTAAGTTAGTACCCCTATAAGCATAACTGACCCTTAAAAATAAGATTCATCAAGATGTGTATGTGTAATAAAACCTACCTGACACCTGACAAACTTCCAGGAATACGGAAATTTTGAGCACCGTGTATTTTCTGTTTTCTGCTAACTGTAACTCTGACCGTAACTAAGAAAAGAAAAAACGATTTACCGCGCCAGATCGTGGTTGAAGTGGGAGGCGACCTACTTGAATGAACACATTCTGTAAGAACAAAATATATAATATATGCGCAACTTCTTTTTTTTTTCAAATACCATGAGTTCTAATAAAGTTTTGGTGAAATGTCAAATTTTTGTTCTTTTTAACAATAAGTTTTTAACGAAGGACAAACTGAAATTTTCTTACTCTCAATTTTCAACTATTTCATCTATCATGAGCGTCATTTTTATTACGGTACTCATCAGTCAGATTAGTTGCGTAACTACTTTTCTGTATTTTGCCTAGGATGTCCACTTTTTCAATGTGCATCCATGGGTAGCTTCTAAAAACCTTGGATATATGCAATAATAAAAATTGCATATTGCGTGACGTACTGACGTAACTACTCTGACTGCCTTAGATAAAAAAAATACATACTTTTGTATTCATAATAAATAGACAGGAATAGTGGTATGAAGCTGAAAATTATAGACCCTAATACCACCGAAATCCATCCAATCCTGTAAGACAAACCAGAACGACGTTCCAAACCTGTCGGAGGCAACATTAGATGTCCCCGCAGGAAACTCGAAGATACTTTCATAGGCTCGTTCATTTTTGATGCTGATGTAACAGTTCTTCTTGTCCTAAAGACCATAATATACTTTTTAGCTATACAGGGTGTATCTAAATAACACCGAAAAAAATCAAGGGGTGATTCTGTGATGAAAATTAAGGGGGTTATTTGGTATAGAATTTTTCGAAAAAACTCTCCCCGAAAAAGTTACACCCCTCCGAAGAATTAAAAAAAAAATGGTTTTTATTTTTTATTTTCCCTGTATATTAAGCTAAAGACACGAAAATTGGTAAATATTAATTGTCAATGAAACTACATATTTTGAATTTTTTTCAACCCTGAAGTATGCTTAGAAGGGATTGAAATAGTCGAATTTAAAAACCCGAAGTTGATGTTACTTCCGGTTAAACAGGAAGTTGTGTTGATCGAGCGTTTATCTGAACATATAGACGATGATAAACGGCGCCACTTTGTATAAAAAAGTTTTGTCATATCTTCAAAATTAACGGAGTTATCGCTTGGGGCGTTTTTTATAATTCATCCTGTATACATATAACAAAAGAAATTCGCTCTCTAATTTTTTTTTTCCTTTTACCAATAATAAAATGTCCCTATACTACGAACTATACTCGTATGTATATCTTATTAAAATTAAAGACATGTATATAAGCTGTAACTTACCTAGCTCTTAGTTAAATATTTTATGAATTAGACAGTTCTGCGAGTGTTTAAAACCAGGCTTATACAGATCTTCTATAAGTAAGTACCTACTGTTTTATATACCTACTATACTAATCGTGTCCTGCATGGCTAATATTCAGTAGGTAACCATACTAACTAGTTAGTGTGTCCTTTATATTAAAATTTCAGTTATGTCGTATAGCTCTTATCACTTTTCCATTACATTAGGTATTTCCAAATAGCAGATATAGCGGATTCTTATTTTATACATTTATCTAGCTTAGATGAATAACGTTGCAACATTGAAATCAAATAATTTACTGAATCAGGTAGCTATTATTAAGAATTATTATACTTAAATATGACAAACTCGGGAGCTATTTAGCTATCCCGTAAGTTATTTCCATTATAATAATTATTATACTTTGTTTAGGTAGAACTTTCCAGGAATATAGAGGCCGGGGTAATTAATAAATAATTTAATAATTTGTGTAAGCAGTTAAGTCAAAGGCATAGGATATAATTATATCAGCAGCAGGTTATATATCTCTAGATATCTATTCACGAAGGACAGGTATCCTACAGCCAGAGCTGGGAGTATCTTAAAAAAAAAGATACTTCTCAGTATCTAAGATACAAGGTAGTATCTTGAATCTATAGATACTTTTTGAAAGTATCTGTATTTTGTATCTATTTTTAAGTATTTAAGATGCTTTGTGAAATAGATACTTTTTAAAGTATCTTGTAGGTATCTAATTTTTTAATCTAAGATACTTTGTGAAATAGATACTTTTTCTACGTTGCAAGTTACGGCTTGCGTATAACATTGCCCGTTTGATTATATTGCTTGCATAAGGTCTAGGTCATCTGTCATCAGGAAATTTTATAGTATTTCTTCTATTTGCATTTTTCAAGTGCTTTATCTCTAAGAATAAGCTTTTAGTATCTAAGATAGTTTTTGGGAGTATCTTAGATATTTTGAGTATCTAAGATAGATTTTTGAAAGTATCTTAATTATTTTTAGAAGTATCTTGTATCTAAGATACTTTTGATTATTAGTATCTTAGTATCTAAATGTATCCTAAGATACTTTTTAGAAAGTATCTAGTATCTTGTATCTAGATACTTTTTAAAGTGTCTTTCCCAGCACAGGGGTTAAATTTAAACTCAGGTAAGCAATTATTATAGCCTTGAAAAATACAAGCAACAATAATTAAGTCTAAATTATTACAGGTAATACATTTCAAATTATAAATTAGATATCAATTATCATACCTAATTAATAATGGAAAATATACACCCGTTTCCATCAATTTTTCCGGTTAAATAATTGCAGGAAACTTTTGTTCTATAAATACTAATATTTACAGGGTCATAATCACCACTTTTAGTTAATGGCGCAACTTATATGCACTGAAAAAAAAACAAATTTGTTGATTGTTGTTTCCCATTCTGACCAGAGGGATGAAAATGGTTCCAAATTAATTTTTTTATTCAGAGGGTGATCAATTAGGGTGCGGTGCGGCCATATCTATCCAGAACTATTGACCTTAAAATACAATTTTTTAGACATAAAGTGACCACGAAAAATTCAATGAACATATTTTCAAGATAACCGCACTTCCACCAAAATACCGACAGTGGTCACCTTCGTTATAAAAGAATTTATTTTGAAGCTCTATAGAGTCAATAGTTCCCGAGATATGGGCGCTTGGTATCCTGATCGTAATTGATCACCCTGCACAAATGTATTGTCGCGATTGCACGTAAGCATGAAGGTGTAGTGTGGTTCTTATAAAATTAGGGGCTGGTATATACAGGGTGATTCAAAATTTAGAGCAAAGATTTTAAGGGCGTATTTACCAGTCAAAAATAAGAAGTTTTTTTTATATAATCGTATGTCCTAACTTGTTTTGTTTTATAGATACAGGGTGTAAAATTTTGAAAAAAAAATCGATTTTTATCAATTTCTCAAAAACCTCTCAGCCGATTTAAATAAAATTTTATAGGGTTATTTGTTGTCATAAGGGCCTTCTTTGATGGGAATAACATGAATTTATTATTTCCAGTGGCGTCTCAGGGGGCTACCTGAATTAAATTAAATGAATCTCAATAATCGATGTGAATTTATTACTTATTGTTTTAATAGGGCCTGGCACAGATTTTGATTTTTTTCTTGGAAACAAAGCTAGATACGAGTAAAGCTCAGGAGGCAAGAAAGTTACATTATCGACCGCTTAATCTAAAAATAATATGAATTGTCAAAAGAGCAGTGGCGTACCATAATTTTACCTATAAGTTTCAAGTAGGTAGCCCCCTGAGACGCCACTGGAATTAATAAATTTATGTTATTCCCATCAAAGGTAGCTTCTTATAACGATAAATAAGCCTACCAAATTTTATTTAAATCGGCTGAAAGGTTTTTGAGTAATTAATAAAATATCTATTTTTTTTTGCATAATTTTACACTCTGTATCTAGAAAACGAAGCAAGCTAGGACATACGATTATATGAAAAAAATTTCTTATTTTTGGCTGGTAAATACGCCCTTAAAATATTTGCACTGAATTTTGAATCACCCTGTATAGGGTAAAAGTAAAATGATATAGTAGGATTAAGTTTAAAAAGTCAGATGTGACGTCACACTAACCGTCCGAATTAATATTTTTAATTTCACCAGAAAATGTCAAACAGTTAATTGTCAAGTTGTGAACGAGCGTAAATTATTGAAGGAATCATTCAAACAATGAATTGAACCGCTTACGTCAGTTTGAGAGCCACTGACAACTACATAAAATTTATTCACGTAATGACATTCTATCCTCTGTGTTTTGCATTTAATTCTCATTCAAAACCAATGTTGACGTATACTTATTTATGCGGGATGGAGTGTTTAGACAAACTTGACGGTTACTATGAAAACCACCTATGGGAAACAAAGTAAATCGAACAATCAAAAGGATGTGTATTATTCTTAATCGATACGTATGACTTTTTAGACTTTATTGGACTATAATAGATAAATAAAATTTTCGAACTATTTATTTGAAGAAATATTACAATAAAAAAATTTAATGTTCTAAATACTCAACCTGTTAGTTCTTCTTTTACTTTTATTATTTCTCCGGACGTGTTTTCTTGCTAGTATACCTATACCTACCTATAAGTATTTCATTACTATAAAACCAAATCCAATATTATCATCTCAGTTCCAACTCCAGAACACTTGAATTCCGCACTTCCAGTTCCAAATTCATAATCTGTTTATTCCTTTCACTAATTTCAATATATTTAATTATATAATATAATAAATTAATATAATCTTCTGTGATAATCTTCGAGAGCTGGCAGGATAACTGTTTTATAGGAAAACAAACAGGAACAACAGGAAAACAAACTTTTAAAATAAGTTGTCAATAATGTGATGTTTATCACAGAACGTGCCAGAGCAAAATGTGTCAGTTTTTTTTTTGCTGACAATAATATTACTTATAAATATTACTATACTAACATCTGATGTTTACTGTAAAATTACACCCAAACAGCACAAAGTAGTCCCATGGACGTCCAATGGACATCCCTCTATGTACCAACGGACGTCCATAGGACGTCCGTTTTTGTCCTATGGACGTCCATGGGACGTCCACTCAGTGTCCATTTGTCACAACTTTGGACATCCGCAGGATGTCCGTTACCGGACGTCCATAGGATGTCCATTATCGGACGTCCATAGGGAGTCCGTTATCGGATGTCCATAGAGAGTCCGTTATCGGATATCCACAAAGCATTTTATTGCTGATAAATATCTTAGTGAGGAACAAAAGACAGAAAATATTCGATAAGTCTTGTAATTTAGAGTTTTGAAAAATCCAATAAATGTAGTGATAGGTATAGGGTATATATGGTAATTTTCTGTTTTGAAAACAACGTTGATAACGGCTAAAGATACAGGAAAACGACTAAGTACTTACCTACTTACGTGTTTCTATCATTAAGTTTTACGTAAAATCTGGTAATTTTCATTGATAAGGTGTTAATTATATTAGTTTATCATAATATTGATAAACTTAATGAAAATATTCGTTTTTGGATTTTTCACAAACTCTAAAAATTAAAGATTCATCGAATTTCTTTCTTTTGTTCACTGTATAATGCAGATGTCTTCATCTTCACGCTAGCAGTCTTGAGTTTGATGGGAATGGCGGAAGTCTTTCCTTGGGACGAATTAATGTATAATATGTAGGAATGTGGATTGTATAATAGTGGAAGAATGGAAGATGGGGTGCTTAGCGGGTGCGTGCGCACTTGTGCTGCTATTCTCTTCCTCTCTGCGACAGCACGTCATGCGCAATAGTCAAAAATAACTCGATGGACGTCCAATGGACGTACTTTTGTGGACGTACATAGGAAGTCCGTGCGGAGAAGTCCGTAGGACGTCCATTTATTGTCCATGGACCAATGGACGTATAATGGATACTCAACGGACGTCCATAGGACACTCGGTGCTATCTGGGCAGTGTTTTACAAGCACTCTGAAAATGCAATTTTCTACGGTAAGGGGCCCGGCCATAAGCCAGCTCGTCAAGCAAGAAAAGTTCGCGGGGTGAAGGGGAAGGGTAACTTACCAAGGCATTTAAAAAAAAAATCTTGAAAAAGGGTCAGGAATCAGTAGGTCAAGCTCTTAGCCACAGATTATTTGTCCAAAAACAATGGGAATTTCCTCGTTATTTTTCACATAGGCAAAGATACAGGGTGTCAAAGTCAAATTTTAAATGAATTTTTTTATTAATTTCTCCGCTGCCTTTCAATTGAATTTTTTGCCTTGAAATTTCGCACGAATTTCTTTATGCTTCTCTCTGCATCTTTGCAGACGGAGCATCTCTGATCCTCCGTCTGTGTCAGTGTCAGAATTGAGTGACTAGTGACTGAGCTCACCGGCACCGCTCACCAGTCACCCACCAGTCACCGTAAAGTAAATACAACGCAACACGCAACAATTCCTCTTTTAGTTACTCGGTGGTCCGCTAGATGTCTATAAACAAAAAAGTCACTATGTTCCCGATTACTATTTTTCATGACTTAGAGGGCTTCGCTTCTCTACATTATCCGTTAGTTATCGGATCCTTTAGACACCCAGTCGAAATCTCCCTTCCACTTTGGTGGCGTTTATAGAATATTATGTAGTTTTATTTAACTGAGCTCGTGTCTGCCGAGTGCCGAACTGTAATATTAATCGGCGGAGCTGGTCTTGCAATTTACACACTACCACCCCCGATTTTCCAGATGCTTGCAACTCTGTGACTACAATATTATTCTATTATCGTTTCGTTACCATGGGATTGGCGGTGGCTGATTAAGGTGTCTTTAGCATAAAATTAAACATAAAACAAACTCTTACTTCTTAAGTTCTTACACAGAAATCACAGAATAAGACATTAAGTTTATTCTGTGCTTAAGTCTAAGAAGGTGCCAAATACACGGACACGCTAAAATCACAGAATAGACTAATAAAATATTTATACCTACATAGAAAACAAAAAGAATGCTCCTGTTCATCCTGTCAAAGGCATGCTTAATGTATTCAAACATTAAAATATGGTGAAATTTATTATCCAATCAAGCAGGCCTGAACCCAAGATAGTCAGATCTCAACTCGAAAACTTATTATTGTCATATATAATCCTATATGGGACAGACTGTATATACATAACTGTAAATGCTGTAATGATATTGGTTGTGATTCGTTAACCTTTGGGCCTTAAATTGGATTTGGTGGTTGATGTTATCAGGCATGAAATTCAATAAAAAGATTTGTACGTCTTTCTGCTGATTTAATTTCGCACCCTAATACCCTGATACATACATATATCTTGTTTTCACGAATGGAAAGGGTCGTGTGAGGGTGTACTGCGCTATCGGACTATGAAAACAGCTCAAGACAGAGCGCTGAGAAATAGAAATATTGCAACGCAACTGACGCAAAAGAGGTCTTGTCTTGTGTCAGAAATTCCAGAAAAATGTTTGAAAAATCATAAGTATATTATTATGTAGGTAGTCATTTTTAATTAAAACTGTAATTTCAGTTCTTTTCATGATGTTGATGAGCTGATACGAAAAATAGCAATTTGTGATAGCAAGTTGCAAAGTGGGAGTTTTTAAGTATGGATGAAAATTGTCAAACGAGGCCGAAGGCCGAGGTTGAAAATTGTCAAGTGGTATCCCTGTATAAGAAGAGATAATCGGGGTTATGACGTATCGGCTATGTTGAAAATTATCCTCACGCCGTAAAATTAAAAATGCATGGGACAAAATTACGTATGAGGCAATGTGTATAATTTTCTAATCAATTTTCAAAATCATCTACATAAGATTTATTTTTTACATTAATGATACATCATAAAGCCGCGGTTATTTATTAATACAAACCTACAACAGATGTGTAACCTCTATGTGATACTAAAGCAAAATGATAATGAGAAATAATATTTTTGTTCAGTTGCATGCATATATGTATCAGTGGCGGCGATAAGGCCCCTGCAGCGCCGCGGCGCGGGAATGCCCCCAGCGGCAGTGGGGCCCCGCGCCGTTGTCCACAATTTTACATCGCTTGTAATAAAATAAAAAAATGCATAGAAACAAACGTTCACAAAAAATGTTTAAATTTTCTTTACACGGATAAAAAATCCTGTGCTTCTTTCTTTTCAATGCTTGAAAAATTCTATCGTTGAAGTTCCGCCCTCTATATTGCTTGTTAATGCATCTATAATTTCAATTAAAATAGAAGAAATCGTAATAATAAAATAAAACAATTTTAAAAATTCACATTAAAAGTGTCTTACATCACACTATAAGTTTAAGATTTTTATGTATTATTTCCGAAAAAGTTTTCTGTGATTACATGATGACAACCACATTACAAATACGAATACCCACATAATATTATACGTTATACCTACTCAAGTTCTACTCAAAAATTTTGCCTTATTTTGATTGGGGATAACTTTCTATAGTCCCAATGGATTTCGATTTTGGTTTCACAACTCAACAGCCCTATTCTGTATTTTTCTTCTGTATTGGATCTAAACTAAAAAAAAAAAAAAAACTATCAACGAATTGAGGGTCAACGAATCTACAGGGTGAAAGCGTGCAAAATCACTCCGCTGTTCTGTTACTTAATTAATTTTTCTGGTAACGCTTGATAAGAAAATTTTGAAGCTTGATGTCTCACCTCGAGACTGTTTCGAAATTTTCGGCTGAACACCTGTATTTACAAGGGTGATCTCAAAAAAATAAATTTTTGTCCTTGAAATGATAACTTTTGACCTCGCCAATCGATTTTCGAAATTTTAGCCTCATCTTACAGCTAAAATATAAGGCAAAAAAAAATTGCATAGTATGACTAAAATTTCCAAAATCGGTTGGCGAGGAAAATAGTTATCACTTCGAGATATTTTTTAATTTTATTTAATTTTTTGAGATCAGCCATGCACATGTATTTTGACAGTCTCGAGATGCGACATTGAAGCTTCAAAATTTTATCATCAAAACACACAAAAAAAAATTAATTTGGAAAACGCGGGGGTATCACAAGCGCTGAGTGATTTTGCACCTTCGCATATCACCCTTAAAAATTTTGTTTGCAGGTTATCACTGGCATATACATACTTCTGTTTTTACTTTTTTGAACGACTTTTGAACGATTTTCACTTTCAAATAATTTAAGCCAAAATAACACGACGCAACAACGACGAATTCATTTTCAGTTATCAAAACTGAATCTAAGAATGGATCAATCAAATCAAGTAGGTACCACTCAAGTCAAAATTCTTAATTAGGTACCTACCTACTGCATGTTGATAATTTGGCTAAATTTAACTAAAACAAGGAAAAAAATAACAAATTCCTAAAAATGTCTTTAAATTATTTTTATGCTAAAATTAGAAACTCATAAAAATTAGAAACTGACGAATCAGATGTATTTTGAAACTCGTTAAATAACTATTAACTTATTCCTCAATCAATTTGCTTTGAAATACGATCAGAAAACCACTTTGAAAAAAATCGAAAAAACCATTATAAAGCCTGTCGGTACTCGGATGTCGTTTATTTGATTGACGGAATGCTAGTAACAGGAACAGGTAACAGGTCGCTACATCGATGTTCGTAAGCCTTGAAAGGACTACCGACTACAACAATAGCTGTAAGTCACATTGTCTACCGGTAGATGTCACTGGCAATTCTATCCGCAATTCTATCCTGTATAGTGCAAACTGTATATTTCTTTTATTGTAGTAGAATAATTACAGTGACCCTATAGATATACAAAAGGAGTGTAATCATTGATTTGGATGAAGCCTGGTGGTTCCATCTGTTGGTGTTTGCCTAATCGTGCACCCTAAGATTCTACTGCAGCTGAGCAAAACGCTGCCTAGCGTATTTATTTAAATTTTTTATCAATCAAATTAAGATTTTAACTATACCTTAATAAAAAATAAATTAGTAGTTTATTTCGACTGTCCAGTTATATTATGATATTAGGAATTATTTGGGTTTGCAGTCAATTAAATTAAAGAACACTCTTTTTTCTCAAGATTCAAGCTTTCGAATTAATTTTAATTCTTCTTCAGGACTATCTATAATATGATTAACAATATTAAATTTAGTATATAGGTGTTACAAAGATGGAAATTATATACTTATAGAATTTGAGATTAAAATTTAAAGTTTGTAAAAATTGTTAACCATAGGACTATTCTTGTATACATTCAAAGCAACTAACAACAACAAGGATAAAATTACATAACTAATGAAGTTCAATTTCCAATTGTTATTTTATTATTCAAATTATTATTAAATTATTCAAATTCCAATTTTTAGATATCAAATCATCTTTATTCAATTTTTTAAAAAATTTATTATTTATATGTCAATCATTTAGATTAGAAAAAACTTTAAAATTTTTTTATCATTTCGGCCTGAATTAGAAATTGAACTTCATTAGTTATGTAATTTTATCCTTGTTGTTGTTAGTTGCTTTGAATGTATACAAGAATAGTCCTATGGTTAACAATTTTTACAAACTTTAAATTTTAATCTCAAATTCTATAAGTATATAATTTCCATCTTTGTAACACCTATATACTAAATTTAATATTGTTAATCATATTATAGATAGTCCTGAAGAAGAATTAAAATTAATTCGAAAGCTTGACATAGAAAAAAGAGTGTTCTTTAATTTAATTGACTGCAAACCCAAATAATTCCTAATATCTTAATAAAAAATATATAATAAGGATGCCAAAATGTTCATCTAAGGAAAAACATCACTTTAAATTTAAAACCTTTATTTTATTTTTGAAGAACTGTCCAGTGATAGATACCCCCAGTCCCCACCGCCATGTCCGACAGGTAGGTAGGTATCTTAATCTAGGTAGGTAGTTACTTACGATAATAAGAAAAACAAAATTCGACTATGAAAGCATTTGAATTTAGAGGGTTTTTAAAATTGTCGAAGTGTCACATGGATAATCTGTTGAGGGCTTATTTAAACCTACAAAAAATAATTTATTTATTTTCGATAATAAAAAAGATATGACTGAAAAAAATCTCCATTTTTCAGTTTTTTTGGAATATTTCAGGAATGCCTGAAGTTTCCATTAATTTTCTTTCAGATTCTTAATAAGCATGAAATTGTGCAACTTTTCTCTAATTTAATCCACCCTATATCTTTTACTGTTTCCCAGATCCCAATCGTGAGCAACCAATTGATAACCACCCTGTTATATGGGTAACTTCTAAACAGTGATAGATATAGGGTCTGTTAAAATAATAGAGAAAAGTTAAACCATTTTATACTTCTAGAACAATCTTCTATAGAATACCACTAGAATAATGTGAAAGGAAATATGTATACAATTGATTACTCAGTCGATACTAAAATATCCTGAAAATACTGAAAATTTGAGATTTCTTATTCTGACCGTATCTTTTTTGTTACCTATCGAAAGTAATTTTTTTTGTAGGTTTACACCGACCGGTCGTCATGAACTATATCCGTCATCTGACAATTCAGAAATTTTCAAAGCCGACTAGATCCTGTACGGTTGCTTAGTCAACATTTTTGTTTTCCTTTCCATCACATTGTTTTTTCATGTCATTCGGTATTGAAAAAATCAATGAAACCAAAAATCTATCCAATTAAAAAAAAAGTCAAAATATTATAGGTAGATAACTTATTACTTACATCTTTTGTTGGAAAACAAGTTTTCTCATTAAATAACTTCATATGACGTCATATATGGCTCGCCTTATGGGTTTTATGATATTCGTTGATAAAATTTTCTTTCTTTTCCAAAAAAGATAAGAAGAATATAGAAAAAAAAAGTTTCGAATGTAAATATATTTTTGTTTTTCTCGATTTTTTTTTACCGAATGACCCTAGATCTATCACCGTTTTATAAAAAAATTCATACATGCCGATTGAAAAAATGGAGGACCGACTGACCCAGAAACGCTTCACAAAAGTAGGCTAGTGAATAAAAATGCCAGTTGACATGACAACAAATTATTTTTTTTTTTGTTAAATCGTTTCATGACGTTTCCATTTTGATTGTCATTTTAGTTTCGAAATGACATTCTTTTGCGGTACTTAAGTGACATAAATGACAATTAAAAGCAATAAGTTTTCATGAAGCGCCCGTCACTTTGACAAAATACCAATCTCTAGAGTTCATAAATTTATACATTTCTTGACGACTTAGAATTCATAAATTCTTTCTTGGCGACTTAACAAAAAATCTTGTGTAACACACGTTGCAAAAGGAGTGTTTATTAAAAGCATTTGACGATTGTCAAAAAAATTTAAGTGCTTAATAAACATTCCTTTTGCACTGTGTGTCACACAAATTTTTTTGTTAAATCGACAAGAAACAACAATTTATGAATTCTATAAGTCGTCAAGAGAAGACGCACAAGTGCGTCTTTTACGTATTCAGTGTCTAAAAGACGCACAAATGCGTCTTTTAGGCACTTATATCAATAATAAGAATGTCATTTTGAAACTAAAATGACAATCCAAATGGCAACTTTATGAAACGATTTAACAAAAATGGATTTACTTACTTACCTACAACTGAGGAATATCAATATTTGCAGAGTTTGTATACCTAGGTACCTACCTCTGAGAGTGTGATGATATGATTTGAGGTGGTAGGACTGAACCATGTAGTCAGATTTATTCGAATGCAAGTAACTGTGAAATTATCACTTTCTGCATAATTTATTAACGTCATTCACAGGGAGATTCCTCGTCTTGTTCCGAATATTTCTATGTGGGTAGGTTAGCGATATTCGTTTATTACTGTTATGCTAATAATTATCAGTCCTATTTTGGTTAATTTATTACCTGACCTAACCTATAAACTGAGTAATTCATCCTATCTTGAAAACTGTCAACCTTGCAATATCATTATCAATGACGTCATGGCTACTTTGGTTGACACGACCCATAGACATCAATCATCAATCGTAGACTTTTCTTAATTCAAGCTATGGGTGGATATCTTTAACAATTTTTTAGTCTTATAGGATTTGTTATTTTTATTTATTATAAATTTTTTGTTGACAATAATTGTTTAAACAAGTTGGGCCATGGTCATTTTTAGGAAAGTACCTAATATCTTCAAAATTAAATGACCTATCATCTGCCACAGTTTGTCATAGAGCATATAGAATACCCTGTAGTATCTATTATGTGGTACATGCATTCGCTGAGATGCCAACACCACACATACCACATAGGTACCACACACATAGGCTAAGTACAACTTTGACTTACTCGTACACGGAAGTACAAAGGTAACCACCTCAACAAAAAAAAATATATTTTTCTAATGGCAAGAAGTAATTTAACCTGTTGATTGAACACAATTAAAATAAACTTCTATACAATTTAATTTACATTCCCTACAATCAGATTCATCGAAATAAAATTTAATAATGTTTAAAATTTTTAGATGTTACTATACCAATACCAATACCAATACCTGTCTATTTAGAAATCTAGAAATCGCCCTTCGAAGTGTACATACATGTATGATGCATGTAGGTAGGTACTTGATACGAATGACTGCCAGCTGATCCATGCATGCGTATCCCTAAGTGCGTTCATTAAATGCCTTTGGTGTATTTGCTTATTAAAGCAGGCACCCTCGGGATATAGGGGAACTACTACTCGTACTGATAATGTCCAATATAGTCCTGCGTTGGTATCCTGGCAGATTAATGCCTGTCGCTGTCGCCACTAGAGATAAACTCCCCCTACTAACCCTAAGTACTAACCTGGCCAAGAAATAAAAGAAGCAATAAAAAATGTAATTTGAGTGTTAATAGGAATTAATGATGAGATTTTATCAGAGGCAATTTCTGCAAAAGACCTCTGAGAGAGAAGATATATAACACCTAGGATTTAGGGCATACGCGACGAAGGAATTCTATTTCCGCACATGCATCAGTATTATTATTATTGGTACCCATCACTGCCACTCTTATAAAAAAAATGTTTTTGTTTTCTCTGTTTATTGAAGTAATGCTTTTGCTTTTGTATATAATTTTTTTTTTTTGTTTTTGCGTCTCGTGGGTACCTACATCTACTCGAAGAAATCTGAAAAATTTCCCACGCGTGAGCAGGTCCCCTTTGAAAGTGTATTTCGTTTTAAGTGGACATTTTTATCTCACATCACGGCATTTTTATCTCACATCACGATGTACATAATGTGACTTCCAAGTTAAAAACTTCCTCTTGCAAAGTGTAAATATATAAATGAACTGTGCAAATGTTATTTCAACTGCTGTTTCATACACTTACACAGAATCCACTACTTTTAAACAACCCGTAGCTAATAATAGGAATACTTCAGCCTCTAAATAATTCTTACATTATGCAGATGCGTTCTACGTAACTTTATCAAAATTTATAATATGTGCTAATATAATTGTTTTATAATACTCATAATATGAAAGAGTTATGGGTAGGTACCTAATAACATTATTATCTCGAATAAAATTAACTGACAAGTATACGTGACTGACAACTTAACATTTTGAATCTTTACATTTAGTATTAAAGTGTATACAAGTATTAAAGTTTCAACAAACGTTTACGAGTGTCGTGACAAATTTCTTTAATCATAATACAAGGTGATATATTAGCTCACCATCAAGTTGTGACAAGTGAAAAGTGAGGTGATTTAAAACAGAAAGCTCATAGATAGAATCGTTTATTATCCGATTTCAATTTTTTACCTACAGAGTTACAGGACCTCAAAGTTTCCTGCATAAGGAGCCAAATTAAAAATATTTTTCAACTTTGGTTGCAAGAAAAAAGACAGCGCCGTTGAAAAACCTCGAGGCATCAAATCGAAACCTTTGATAACATGTTTAGGTATATTAGAAAAATCGCCGGTAGAGGGCGCAATTTATGTTTCTTTTTATTATAAACAGGTAAAACCAATGTAAAGTTGAAAAAGTTTATTTAGAATAAAAAAAAAGATTATATGAAATATTCTTTTTTAAATCAGCTCACCTTTCACTTGTCACAATTTAATGGTGAGCTAATAGATCACCCTGTATAGACCAAGAAAAGACAATAATTTTTCTGTTGACAAAAATAGTAATAGAATAACGTCGGTGCCTTCACACGCGGAATAGCCCCCATAGATCCTAACTGCACAGTTTTCTCTCGAGTTGACCGTTTTATTTTTTTTTATTGACCATTTAGGGCAAAGATTCTCTTTTTTTTTGCTTATAAAATAAATACTGATAGAGCAATATACCGGGTGTGTTAAAAGTCTGGAAACGGTCTTTCAGTTTTGAGTTAAAAAAAAAATGCAAAAACAGGTCAGTTTTGTAATTTAATTTACTTCATTCTTCAAAAAAATTATAAAAGCTTCATAGTTGCGATTTAAATTATTTATTTTTTGAGTAATAAATAAATGAAAATCGCAATTTTTCATTTTGAAAGCAGTGTATATCGGACTCGATTCAAGATATCGGAAAACGGCTTACATGTCCGTATTCTAACTTTTTATGTACTATTCTATGATGTAGATGAAATTTTTATACAGGGTGATGAAAACTCTAATACTTTTATCACCCGATACCAAAATTCAAGTACACTGTAAGATAACACTTGAAAAGTGAAGATAGGGACAAGTAACCCGTTTTGCGATATCTTCAGTCGTATGTTGACATTATGTTTAACAAATTATTGACTATTTTTTCTACAGGGTGATCCATTTAATATCCCCCCCCTCCCAGTTGATTATTTGTGACCACCGGTGTTCAAGAAAAAAAATCAGTTAAACAATATTTTGTTTAAAAGGAGACATCCTTTGAGCACAAAACTCATCCCCCAACACACCCCATCGCGAGGGGGTGGGTAGACTGTAAAATTTTGAATACCTATGAACTACAATTTTTTATTGCAGATTATGATTTTATGTGAAATAATATCAAATTATTGCCTGAAACATTTTTTCAACCGATGCTTCCTTCACCCCCAAAAATGCAGATCAACATAGTGATTTTGACGTATTTTAACGATTTACCGAATTTTGTCGCGTTCCCGAACAAAAAAAAATGTTATTCGTAAAATTTGTTGCAAATTGTATAAGGAACAACTTTCCCATTTAAACGTGGAACATTTTTTGCGAGAAAAATAGTGAAAAAGTGCAAAAAGTGTCAAAATTGCATTTCAACCCCTTCGCTGGAGCTTATTAGGCGTAATATTTTCTAAACAACCGAATATAAAAAAAATATGAAGATATAAAATGTAGAGAATTAAATGCCCCACAAGTTTGGAAATGAGTATTTTTGCCCAAAGCTCAAAAAATACTCAGATAATAAGGAAAAACAAACTCACCCGCCAAATTCAAGATGGCGGCCAACTACTGGGGGTGATTTGTAATAATTTTGCACTTTAAGCATCTCTGAGGAGCGGGGAACAAAACTGTATGAATTAATTTTTGCCGGCAATTATTAACTTTTGGGAAAAGTCTAAAATTACTGGGGTAAAAGAGAGGACTATTTTTCACTACTCCAATTCTTGAATCTTACCAAAAATAATTATTAAAACTTTTATGATACTATCTGTATGTATTATTGTATTGAATAGTATTTGGTATTGGTTAGGTATTGGTATTTTAACTAAAATATGAGAGACGGTTTTTTGTTGTCCCAAACACTGAATTATATAGGTACATTGAATATAAAACATTATTTTATACAGGGTGTTTCATTGGTAAACGTACAAACTGTGGATGGTGGGCATGACCGTTATGGTTCTAAAAAACTCATAGGTAATGGGTCTCACGTCACCAATAACATAGGTATACAGGGTACTTCATGGATATCGCTAATTTATTTCCAAGGCCATAACTAACCTCTTAAGCAGCTTGTTTTGAAAACGGCTCAAGATAGAGGAAAACGGCTTACATGTCCCTATCTTAACTTTTAAAGCGTTATCCTATGGTGTGGATGAAATTGATGAAAAATCTATTAATTTCCATAACCCTGTATAAAAAGTACATCTACACAATATGATAACGCTTTAAAAGTTGAGATAGGGACACGTTAGCCGTTTTCCTCTATCTTGAGCTGTTTTCAAAACAAGCTGTTTTGAAAATGAAAGACTGCGATTTTCACTTGTTTATTAACTCATAATCTTACTGGATTGTCTCAGACAATCTGAAAATGTATTAATATATACAAGGTGTCTCATTTAAAAAAATAGGCAATGTCGTCATTACTGTACAATTTTTTTTTATGTCAATAGAACAAAGGTAAATTAAATTTAAAAATTGACCTGTTTCGAGATTTCTTTGTGAAACATTTTTCAAGGGAGAATTCGAGGGTTGCAAGTTTTCAAATTGGCACCCTGTATGTTATAGTACAATGTAGTTTTGAGGCTATTTACGGCGACAATATGAAATTTTGTGATACGGACCTGAACTTTTATGGTATTTATCACAATTAAGTCTCTACAAACATTAATTTTTATATAAATTGCAATACAAATTTAAAATAAACATTTAACAAGAAGAATGTTTTTATTTCATACAATTATCAAGAAACAAATAATTAAAGCCTTCAAAATAAAGTAAATAATTCGACAACCATAAAATAACAATAATACGATTCACTATACAAAACGATTCCAAATAATACATTAATTTCTAAACAAAGGTAACACTTTCTTACAGACAAATCTAACACTTGTTTACCCAGCATTTCTGTTATTAATAAATCAGGACCGTATTAAAAAAAAAATGTTGGCTATTGCTGCACGTAGGTATACGAACCGTTTAATCAAATTAATTATTGAATATCACGTATCAAATTGAAATCCAATTAAAGCAGTAAGTAATGGCAATGGGGAAGTTCTCTAATTTTTTCTCTAACGTTGCCAATAACTTAAATAAAAAAACGAAGAAATATTATATGTATACAAACCTAATTAAAAAAATAATTTTTCAAAATATGTATAACCACAACATCTCAAAAATATCATAGATTTTTAAAAACTGTTTTTTTTTGTCGCTCAATTTTCGTCCTTTTTATAATTATTAAAGGTAGATCCCTACGTGACTTTTTGCAAATACATACATGAAAAGTAATGTTTATTTCATCTTGAAATTGCTGAGCTCAATAAATATTTTTTATTATTGCTATTGAGGCTGCACGTGCCCACATACTGCTGCATGTGTTATTATTAATTTTTTATTTTTATTTATCAATTTATTTATTTTTCTACTCCCAACCTTTAATCTGCATATTAAGTATGAATCACCAGTGCTTTAATGGGTCTCATTAAGATACAAATTTTCATTAAAGCACTGGTCAAGCTATCCAATGACAGAGGAGCATTTGCAATTGAATCGGTTCCCTTTCGCTCACAATCGGGTCGGCAAACCAACCGAAGTCACAGAGTTGTCATACTCACGACAAAAATTGCCTTGTGATATAAGTTCTGTATTTCTGAAAATAAATTCTGAACGTTTATTTAATTTAGAACATAAGTAACATTCAAAGAAAATTTATCAAGATTTTATGTTACCTTAATTAATTTGATAGGTAGGTATATCGTGTAAAAGATAGGAAGATAAAGTATAATATCATTCGTAGCGCTCCGTGATAGTTCAAAGCGGCACGCTGCGACCGTCGCGTGCGCAGGCAAACATATCGTAATTAATGGCAGTCAATGTTATTAAAATTATTAATTAATCTGAAAATCAAAGCGTAAAATTCGGAATTCGAACTTCGCATAATAAAAATTACGCAGTAGTGAGTAGTGCCCTTAAACTTGATACTAAAACATGTCTCAGCAGAATCTTAGCGACGAAGAGAAAATTTGGTACCTAATATGCGTAAGCAAATAGCAACCTATCTTAACCTCAATGATCCGCAATTGTACACGGGTCATTGTTAAAATATATAATTTTTCAATCTTTTCTATGAAATAAAAAAGGGTCGTAGAAAAAATAGTGTATGGAACTCGCAGATAATGGCTATTAATACGCTCTTATGATGGTTAAGACACTCGCCTACGGCTCGTATCTTAACCATCATACTCGCGTATTAATAGCCTTCATTATAAGCTCGTTGCATAATATACTATTTTAAAACAATTTGCTTCTGGATATAGATACAGTAGCGCGAAATTGATTAGAACAAAATGGTATTTTAAGTGTTTCATTAGAGTATCCCACCAGAGATGAACTAATCAATGCCAATATCAATTAACGAGTGGAACAATTACTTCAGAATGTAGCGAATACTACAAAGCCTTTTCTTCAATACGCCACTGCTTTTTTCCGAAATGTTGATTAGTTACGTAAAGACTGACAAAAGAACAGCTATATGATAAATTTTTATCATATCATTTTTTAAATCCTGATACCTAGCAGTGAGATAATGAGTAGGTATATTATTCAATGAGCAGAGAATGATGTGGGTATTATTCACGAGGACGAAACTTTGGAACGTCCTAATAACAAAAAATTCCATTATTCGCGAGATGAAGACGCTATTTTCTCTACGATTTTTATGCGAAAATCATCATACAGCTTTAAAAATAGTACCTGATATTATTGTTTTATAACATAGCACGTTATTAGGACACGCGTGTGCGTGTCCAGACTCACTCCGCCCGCTGTTCATAAAATAAACTGATGGCAGTGTACCTACCTAAAACTAATTTAAAATAGATTTAAATGGATTTCCGCAAAATGATTCATAACCTATACGCACAAACTTGGCAAATTATAGTTTATGACAAGTAATGATTATTAACCAATGAAAAAAAGTTTTAATAAAATATTGGTAATTATTTACATCCGCGGCTCCTAAGTTTCATCAATTTTTTCGGGACCGGGGAGCGAAATAGGGGTGCTGGGTGGGTAAGAAGCTAAATACAGCCATTGCAAACTAATATCAAGGTCACCACTAAGGCCTCTTTGGCACTACGGTCGAATTTCAATTTTTTTTCACTTTCAGGACAAGGAATATCTTCGAGATTAACAATAGCACAGTTTTTATTTTGAATTTTGCATTTATTTTGCATTTATATTCCAAAATACGTGACATCGCTCGCTGTTATGGATCCGACTACGTTTGAATGCGGTTCGTATGTTACGTATGTTACCAGACCGGCTCTGGTGTTGATATTACGAGTTTCCGCCGTCCACTCGACACTCTGACCTTGCATGTTAATTGTGATTTTCGCTGTTCTAAACAGGCCCGCACTCAGGAAGACCTTTTGATGCCCTTTTGTTCGCTTATCTTTCATTTGCAAAGCAAATTAATACCTTCCAGGTCCAGGTGTTACTATAGGTATGTCCTCCACCGCTATATAGGTGCCATAGTGAAACTGTAGGAGCCGCGGATGTAAATAATGACCAAAATATTTTTTAGTCGTGGAGATAAAGGGTGTTTCACAATGAGCGTCAGTTAGCCATATCTCATGCGATTTTTCACGAAAAATCGCGTGGAATGAAAAATCTTACCAACACAGATATCCGGATGATAACCAACGACTCACCCTGTATAGTCATTGGTAAGAGGCAACCGAGTTAGTTTATGTAAAGCCGGCTTCCGGATGTCCGAGTCGAACTACTGGTCCTACTATGTGATTTAAATGTCAATACAGAGTGAAGAAAATTATCAGATTTTTAATCTCCCTGTATAAAAATTTCCATCCACACAATAGGATATAATGAAAAATTAGGATAGGGACATATGTATAGCCATTATCCGATAGTTGGAGTCGTTTCGATGTAACTGCTTTTAAAATGAGAAACTGCGATTTTCAGTTGTTTAAACTACTCATTTTAGACTGCAACTGTAAAAATCATTCTTATTGGATTTTCTCGGGAAATATGAAAAAACAAAAATATGCAGGATGATCTATTTAAAAAGTAGCATTCACCTTCAAATGGCCTTGAAATTGGTCACCAAGGTCAAAGTCATTAGTACATTCAGAACACCCCCATTGTCCTGAACAACTTTAGTCTGCACAATTTTTTTGTATCTGGCTTACCAACAGAGATATCCGGGTCCGAAGATTGAAATGTCTCGCCCTGTATTTCATACACATCGGTACTTCACACAATTGCACAAGTTGCGCCACATATTTAATGTTCCATTAACATTCCTATGGCATTGATCATTGAGAGTTATTTATTATTTTAGCTTCCTATGTGTGTCCTCCAAATACCAATTTTCACAAACGCGTTCGATGCCGTGATTTAGTGAACCCTTCCAGCTGTGATTCGCTGAGACTCGTGATTTTTCGTTTATTATGTGACAGCTTGAACTGTGATTGACTTTTATGTTTACATGTGAATGTACGTCTATTATCTTATTTCATGAAAATTGTGCGTCCTTTTTAAACTGAAATCAGCAGGATAATGATAATGAACGTTTTATTCAATAGTCGTAGAGAATATAAATTGTTACGATGTTCGGAACTCAGTAGGTACATAATTAGTTTTTTTACACGACGTATTTAAAAACAAAACTAGAAATCTACCTGGGTATTTATAGGTAGAATAACAATAAAATTACCTGTAAACATGGGAATTTCATAACAATATGATTATTATCTTATTTATTATGCCTTGAATATGAGAACAAAGCGGAATAGAGGATAATAAGAAAACAAGATTACAGTGATTAATCGGAATCGCAAGTAACACACACACCACAGGCTAGACGCCAATGGTTCTGCATAAATTTGGCATTTCATATCAAGAGCGGCGTCCATCCGTTATTTCATTAATCACTGTCGCCATGACCTGGACGGATTCGAATCAAATAACGTTCCACTTGTTCGCCAGCATGTTAATCTGCAGAACACGTAATGCGTGGAACTGTCTCGTCATCATGATGAAATCACCAGGACCAGGAATATAGGGGAATTCCATTTTCCGGTTAAAGTGATATGTATTTGCATCATTTTAGATTAAAGGTCGTTGCTGTTTCGTTGTATGTATTTATAAAGTTTGTATCCAGTGTTGTCAACAGAACCGTAAATACCTACTTTGCTTTTTATTATTAACTCTTAAAGATATACCTACCACCAACAGCAAAGATGCAACTGATGTCAAGATTGCTCATATTAGTACATATTAGTAAATAAAACAATAGGTACTTTGTATAAGGACTTTTGTCATTCATATTATAATAATACATACTACTCCCAGACTCCCACTACCGCTGAGCACTGCATAATTATTTTTTCACCATGTAGGTAACTCAGTTTTTTCAGGAATGCGCAAGTCAATTTTAGTATTTCAACAACTGAGGCAATCTATTTTAATATTAATACAGCTATACTTTTTTAAATTGAACATATTTAAAGTAAATATGAATTTTTATAACATGTTTTTCAGTGTCCACTTTTTCGGCTGACGTGAAAGGTACATTAATTATCTACGCACCCTATATAATACCTAATATACAGGGAGGGTGGAAACTTGCAAGTGCGTCCTAGGAATTTAACAAGCAAATTCAGTTTTATGCAAATATATTATCTCCAAGCATATCTTTAGAATAAAACTTATTGAAATAACTTCGGGCAAGATAAAATCTACTTAATTAGCTACTTTTAATTTTGAATAGTTTAATATTAATGCAGGAAAATAAAAAATCGTGCTATTCTTCTGCTGTGTAATTGTAACCTGTACCTACCTACATTTCAATATTAAGTAATCAACAAAATCTTGAAAGTAATAATTAAATTTTTCCGGTTTGACTTAAATGTACTTATCGTTATTACATAATCCAACAATGACAACAATCCACAATGTCATTAAAAGGCAATTGAGTGCAGATTTGAAAAATTATTAGAATTTTCTTTTGGGTATTTCTAGATTATTAGTGAAGTGTTTTAACTGAAAATAGGCTCGCTAAATAGAAATCGTCATTGTCATTTTGTTCTAGATCTAAACCTGCGGAGATTATTTCCACAACCACAAAACTGAGTTTTTTGCACGTTAAAAACCTATGACCCGCTTACAAGTTTCCCTGCAGTCTTTATAATAGTCCCATGTGAATTAAATTTATATCAGCTGAGCTGCAGATAATAATTAAAATAGCTCTCCACTAGTGTAGGTACTTACAGGTTTCTTAGACCTTATCAATAATTAATTTCTTACGGACAATTTCTTAATTAAATATACAATCTACAAGTAATAGATAATATTGTACCTATTTTCTATTAAACAAAATAATTGGAATTTCTGACAACATTGCCTAGAGCAACTAGTTGGACAAGTTTAGAAAATTACAAATTACGGTGAAGAATGAGATACTGAACTCAAACTACACCTAATGAATGATGATTATTTTGGTGCCGGTGCTGGTAGGTGCCGGTGCCGGTAGTAGTCAGTAAAGAACGCGAATCGAGAGACGCGAGTCTGTTAAGAGAGCACGTTCGAGTAGTGATATCGGGCAAAATTCCAAGTAGCCATGAATTTATTTCGATTAATTCCCGGTGTTTAAATGTTTTAATTAATGAATGTGTTCGTGCTACTACTGGTACCATGAACAAAAAATGTGACTATCAAGTGATCAAGATGTGAGAAAACTAACAATTATTATTGTATAAAGAGATTGAATACTATAACTAGGTATATTATTATATTCTAGAGGTTCTTATAATAATCATCAGCAGTTAATCTACCTATAAACAAATAGTATGTTTAATAAACGTTTCAAATATATTTGTGGGATATTAGTGTTATTTTGGACTGACATCTTATCAGAGAAAACTTTAGCAGAAGAGACGACGACTATCGACTACGGAAGCCTTGACGCTGGACTGATAAAAAACTGGAAATTGGTACCTATGTTTATGTTTATATTATTTTACTATATACGTTATTTTAATTACCTACTCAAATATCCTGTGAAGTGTGTTTTCATTCATTGTAATGGTATTACATATTATACAGGGTGATTCTTAACTTAACCGAAGAAATAACTTGGGATATTATAACTTAGGACAAATAATGATAATTATTAATTAAACAAAATTGTAATAAAAGTTTATAGTTGCAGAAATACAGGCTGTTTCATAACGAGAGTCAGATAATCCTATGCTCGGCCATATTTCACAAAACACCTACTTGTGCGATTTTTGTGAAAATTTGTATTATTTTTGGCGGTTTCAACATTTAACCTGAGTCTAATAAAAATATTTTGAAAACTGGAACACTTCCGGTTATACCGGCAGTCGTCATCAACTTCGTTATGTTAAACAGGAAACCCTGTATAATAATAAGTAAATTTTTTAATTATTGTTGAGTTGTCAGACAATTTAAAAAAGTATCAATGTTCTGTTTAAAATAACGAAGTTGAAGTGCTCCAGTTTGAAAAATATTTTCTTTGCATGCGGATAATGTTTCAACCGCCAAATACAAATTTCACAAAAATCTCATAAATATTTCGTGATATGTGGCCTAGGATGTGGCCTATATGAAACATCCTGTATCTCCGTCACTAAAAAACTGTTAATACCTACAATTTTTTTTTCAATAATAATCATTATTTGTCATAAGCTATATTTTTCCAAGTTTATGCGTAGGTACCTATAGGTAAAGAAAGGATCACCCTACACCTACATAATGAATCATTGCAATGGAAATTTGTTCATTTCTTCAGTATTTCAGGTATATATTCAGGGTGTTAGTTAAGTACGGGGCCAAACTCCAAGGGGTGCTTCCTTGAGTGATTTTAAGAAGAAAAGTTCAAATAAACATGGGTCCTAAAATGCATATTTTTCAAGATACAGAGGGTGTCAAACTTTTATTTTTTTTCTCGAAAACAAAGCAAGATATGAAAAAAACTCAAGAGATAAAATAGTTGTATTTTTAGTCGCTTAATTCGAAAAAAAATACAAAATTTAAAAAAAAGTCAGTGGCGCCCAATTTTTTAATCAAAATATTAGTTAGACTGTCTTCCGGGACGCCACTGGAATTAATAATTTTAATCTAATTGGGGGTAAATTACCCTCTTGTTATTACAAACAGAACTGCCAAATTTCAACAAAATTGATTGAAAGAGTTTAGAGATATTCACGAACATTCGAATTTTTTTTTTAAGTTTGACACCCTGTATCTTGAAAAATATGCATTTTCGGACCCATGTTTATTTGAACTTTTCTTCTTAAAATCACTCAAGGAAGCACCCCTTGGAGTTTGGCCCCGTACTTAACTAACAGCCTGTATATGTATTGTTAGAAGTTATATTTATACATACAGGATGTCCCAGCTTATTCGAAGCGGTCTCTGTAGGCCAAACGATGGATTTTTTCAAAAAAAAATTTGAAAATTCAAGTACAGAATCACAATGGCCATAATTTAAATTTATTTTGGAGTATACAGAGTGTCCCATATGACAGTGGCATATCAAAGTTATGTTTTTTTAAATGAATGCTCCTATGTTATTGCATTTTTAGATTGTCTGAGAAGAGAAAATAAGATTGTCGTTTACAGTTGGTGTTTAAATCCAGAAGTTTTTGAGTTATAAACAAGTGAAAATCGTCATTTTTCAAGTTCAAGGCCCTGTACAACGAAAACGGCTCAAGATAGAGAAAAACTGCTTACATGTCCCTATTTTAACTTTTCTTGTACTATCCTATAATGTAGATGAAATGTTTATAAGGGTGATAAAAAATTTGAAAAATTTTGAGATTTCTCCACGCGTTGCCAAATAAATAAATCAAAGAAAGTACAAATGTTTCTATACCGTAGGATAGTACCTACATGAAAAGTTAAAATAGGGACATGTAAGCCGTTTTTCTTTATCTTGAACCGTTTTCGTTATACAGGGCCTTGAACTGGAAAAATGACGATTTTCACTTGTTTATAACTCAAAAACTTCTGGATTTAAACACCAACTGTAAAATCCAATCTTATTTTTTCTTCTCAGACAATCTAGAAATGCAATAACATAGGAGCATTCCATTTAAAAAAACATAACTTTGATACGCCACTGTCATATGGGACACTCTGTATACTCCAAAATAATTTTAAATTATAGCCATTATGATCCCGTACTTGAATTTGCAAAAAGTTTTTGGAAAAAATACATCGTTTGGCCTACAGAGACCGCTTCGAATAAGCTGGGACACCCTGTATAGCTACTATTATTTTTCATTTTGTATCATTTCCCAAACGCCACTGACACAAGAATTATTATTATTGCAACCTGCTAAGCTGCTTGTTCATTTTCACAGAATCGATTCGACAAAAATCGCAGGTCAAAAATACTATTACAAAAAAAATCGGAAATCGCAGTTGAATACCTATCCTACCCCTATATTTTTCCGAATTTTTGTTTTCACAATACAGACATATAAATATACATACAGACATGTTTTTATTTCCAACAAAAGAGGTTGCATTGGAATTGTGGTCGCTCTACAAAACTGTCTTCATTACCGGTAACAAAAAATAATATTTCTAGTTGAAATTTGACCATTTGGGGTCCAGACCTGCTTGATTAGATAATAAATTTTAACCATTTTTTCATGTTTAATAAATCACGCATGCCTTTGACAGGGACAGGAGCGTTCTTTTTGTTTTCTGGTCTGGTGTGTAGGTAAAGTACTTCTGCATAAAATATCGAAAAATTTTATTGAAAAAAGTTGCTCAGAATTCATAATTATGCACGCATGCTGAATTTTAGCAATTACTTAGCTTACTTTTTTTAAAATTTGTTTCAGAAGAATAACCAGTATAGGTAAAGTTTTCTTGAAAAAATTCTTTCGGAAATAAAATTTTAGCACCAAATTTGATTTACTAGACCACTATAATAACATGCATCTAAAAAATGCTCTGTGCTAAACACAGATTGTAGAAAACGCCAGCGCCAATGCTACTGAAACTTCCTTTTGAAAAGGGAGATCAACGCCCGTATTCACAAACGATAATTTCCTAAATAATTACGTAATCAATTATCCCCATCTCATTCTATTGCAAAAAAAACTGCATATCTCCATCTCACTCATTTAAATAATTACGTAATTATTTAGGAAATTATCGTTTGTGAATACGAGCACAATAGTTACAAAATCCAAAAACAATTATGGACGATTTTGAAAAAAAAATAAACAAGCAACTTCCTCTCAATTAAATTTTACGATTTTCGTGCAGAAGGAGGTACTTTACCTGCTTGATTGATTAAACATGAAGATAATGGTAAAATTTCTTATCTAATCAAGCCGGCCTGGACCCCAAACGATCAAATTCTAACTATTTTTTTGGCATTCATACATATAAATTCGTTTATCCTGGGACACACTGCTATGTCTGTGAAAAAATAAAACAAAGTCACCTATATAGTCAGTCATGACTCATGAGGGATTAGCTTCGGGAACATTATACACGACCTAAATAACGTAAAGTACTGTTTATTTCGCCTTTCTATATTCGATTACAATAATTATTCAAGTAATTACTGTTTACTTATTTGCTAAACACTTATGTCTTGTTTATTGTTGTAATTATCATAATGCACACGTTTAATGCATTGACTTCTCAATAATAAACAAGATGGTTGGTAATTTTGCATTAGGGGAGTAACGTTTATTAAGATTATTAATTGTGTTATTTGTGTTAAAGGCTTTTTTATAGGCGTAACAGTAATATAGACATTCAAAATTCAAATTTTACCTACATATATGGTGTGAGTAAATGTAAACAAACATACCTACTTAGATAGACTTTGGAAAAAAATCATATTAAACGTGTATAAAACTGTAAACTATTATATAGTCGGCCAAGAGATATAACGAAATGATCTAATTGTTAAACTGTCATATTTTATGACTTCAACAATATTTCAATAATCAAAAAATTTATAAAATGACAGAAGTCGTTTCGTTATATCTCTGGTTCAACTATACCTAAATTTTTTATTCAACAGTTTTATAGATTCAATCTTTGACTTTTTTTTTCCAAAGCCTGCCTAAATTACATCTACATTTGCTCACACGATATAATAATATATTACATAATGTTTACCCTCTAACACCTCTTCCTGTGAATATAGATAAAGCAAGTAATATGTAATATGAATAATGTTGTTGTGAGCCTACGTTTTATGGACCAGGTATGAATGGAGGTAAATATTTAACGATTCATCATTTCATTTTGATGACAACTTAACCAAACAATATCATATCAGTTATCAGTATTTATCTATAATAGTGCACTTGCTAAATTATGTGAGTGTGGTTCAGACACAGATTGTTTTAGTGTGTATCATTTTTAAGGCATCGGTGTATACGGTGTACTTATGAATAAAATAATGTGGTGGTTAGATATCTAACAGATTTATTAGTGGTTGTTACATCATGACATGACGTTAATATAAATTAAGTGTTGAGCATTTTCGGTGGATAATTCTACCCTTAAATAAAGGAAATATCCGCACGCAATGAGCTCAGAAATTGTATTAAAATAGTGTACTTATGAGTCATAGCATCATTTGAGAGATTTGTTCCAAAATGTGTGGTTACATTATAATTTCGCTGTGTTTAGTTCTTCCTACATTAGGCAGTGAGGTAAATAATAATAATTTTTCAACGCCGGTGGTGTTTACGGAATCTTCAATCAGACAATCAAATATTGAACTAGATCTTATTACTAGCGCCAGCAATGCTAGTTCTTTATCGAATGATCTAAACGAAGAGAGAGCGATAACAACGATTATTAGTGAGGTAGGTTGGTATGTTATAGGTACCTATTACGATTTTGCGTGAAAAACATATGGCAATTTATGTATTTTAATGTACCTAAGGTACATTAAAATATTTTCATAACTATGAATACTTTAATAGTTGGATATATTATGTGTATATATAAATATATTATTATGCATATAAATTGGGTGTTGTCGAGAATTATGTCACAAGATATTTCAAGGGGTGGTTCTTGAGGCCATTTTAAGAAGAAAAAACATTTAAGTCCTGTTCGTTTTTTCTTCCATCTCTTCTCTACCTTACGTGACTGAATTTTGTCAGGGGGATCATCTGATCAAGGATCAGGCTTGTGATACTGAAAAGAATCAATACGTAAAATGTAGTGCTGAAGACGAGCGTGTCCAAAAATGACGATTTCGGTCATTCGCTGACTTATAAGATAGAGGTCATCAACAATTGGGGGTATTTCCAATCGAGAGCTGGAGTTGCCGGTGATAATTACCGGAAAGATAAAATAAAAAACAACACGGTAATTTCTGACACGCATATACCTAGGGACTTTTGTTTTGGAAATTCACGGGGTTGGTTGGTGGCACAGAGTAGTCATGACAATTTTGTAAAATTTTAAAGCTTTCAGTCTTAGGAATAGGTCAAGAAAATTAACTCACATCCGTATTATTGATTGATATTTATTATCAAACCTCCAGAGGTGTGTCTCTAAATGTTGGAAAAGTCCGAGCAACATGAAATCAGCCTCATGTAACGGGTGTCTCAACATTTTGTTTGTGCGAGTAACAATGAGGATTATTTGTTGGCAATTGTTATGTAGACCACGCGATGAGAAGCATGAAGAAATATTCAAAGCAACGTTTTCTTATTTTGAAAACGCACTACAAACATATGGGGAAGGTTTCGCGGGAAAAAGTTCGCAAATAACGTACAGGCTGTCTCATATATATAACTTGTCCCTGTAGGAGTTATTGAGAAACTTGTAGGTGATACAAAAAAAATTTTCCAATAAATGTCATTTGGGATAAAGTGATCTTTTTTTGTAAACTAATGTAAAAATGAAACGTTTTATATATATTTTTCAATTTTTTTTATTGAAAATGCACATGCACTGCAGGGAAATCCCTATGACGCTCTGGAAGCGGTGCATGAGCGGAGTTGTCGATTCACGTTGGCCTTGAATCGCTGCAGGTTGTATACTTCAGGAAACACGCCCTTTGGAATGCTATTCCAAAGTGATGCGGTTCTATACATAAAAGAAGTCTGAAATAGGGTGGTACGAGGTTTAACGAGCTGAACCTGATACGGATGAGCATCTGCGGCTTGACGTGTATTTCTGCCCGGTCTTGTTCTTGGTGGGATCAAGCGGGGCACGTCTATTGAACATTTTCCATAAAAATATCTGTAAAACAGACTGAGGTCAGCTACTCTTCTTCGATGTTCGAGAGTGTCTATGTTTAGGAGCTGAGCTCCAAACATGTGAGCTATTCTCCAAGGATAGCGGATTTGAGCCTTGTATATAAGAGGAGAGAAGCTGTTCAGGTGTATAAAATTTCTTCGTGCGGGAGAGTATTCCAAGTTTTTGAGAAGCACTCTTCGCCAGACCTGCAACATGATCATGCCAAGACATGTTCGCTCCGAGGCCCACTCCAAGTAAACAAAAAGATGCCGATGGAGTAAGAGAGTGTCCCGCCATCACCATATCTGGCTCCAAAACTTGTTAAATATTGCAAAATTCTGGCTCCCTGCGAGTCTGTGCGTCGATGGCAGATGTTCGCGCATCTAAGGTATAAGAAGACGACGGGACGACTTTTAATCCAAGGTTATTAAAAGTAGGTACATAGTGGCCGGGCTATGAAATCACTTGAAAATGTGATAATTCACTTGCGAGCATGTTTGGTGAAAAATGGTCCCCCTTATGGTCCAAAGTGGCCCAAATATGGTCCAAAGTAAGCAAGAACTAAGCACACGAACACGAAATTATAATAGAAACCCATAAATTTTACAAGAGGTTTTCAAATATGCAGGTCCTGTTATTACAGGTCACCAGTAGACGCAACAGAGGAGTTCCAAATCCTAAAATTTTTGGCACCCTTGTCAGACCCTAATTTTACTTCAATAATAGACTACTACAATTCGCGAGTTTAGTAAGATGGAAATAAATGTTTCTCACGAAATTTATCGCTTTAATTATTTTGGTATCAGCTGATACAGTACGAGTTTTGTGACGCAAGAAGGTTTCTATCTTGGATTCTATCACCTCAGTAAAATAAATTGAGTGATATTATTGAAGCTATATAGGTATACGGCTTATAAACTAACTTTGAGAGTGGCTTTTTTACCAAGTACCTACTCGTTATAATTGTTTAGGTACAATAAAATGGCTATATTGTTGCATTATTTTATATCATACCATATGTTGGCTGAATTATACTAGGCCTATACTAACTATACTGGATTCATTTGGTGGGCACAAAAGATTAGAATACATGTAAACGCAAAAACAGGGGGCAATAGAGCTATCCCAATTTTTTATTGGGATAGCAATCAATTTTTAATTAATTTCTCGTGACGCAAGTTGCAAATATTTTACTGTCGCTTCGCAATTTTCCGGATCAACATGACAACATGCAGATTCTCCATCCGCTTTTAATACGCATCACCCCCGATATAGCTATCTTTCTCCTGGGTAATTCTGCATGCCCAACATCATAATACAACAGGTTATGAATCCCTAACTTCTTCACTAAATCAAAACGTATTAATATTTTATTAATAATTGTTACAGGAAACAAAAACCATCATCAAAGTTCCTAAATGCTGTAGAGATGGATTCGTCCTAAGCGAAAAGAAAAAGTGCGAAGAAGACAATCATAAATTTTATTTTGATGTGGATATTCTGGAACACAATGAAACGCACGTTAATAACGAAAGTCTCGACAGAAGTGCCTTCGATCTTGTTCCTGTCTACAATCCCTTAAAATGCAAAAAGTAAACGCCTTTTACCTTTTTTGGTGATCAGTTAACGGTACGGGAGCAGTCATATCTCAGGACCTTTGGTCAAAATTAAAATTTTCCGGCAATAAGTGACCTACTAGAAAAGTGAATGAAAATATTTTCAAGATCAAGTGAACACCTACTTCATTATTTTAATGGAAACACCCAGTATACTATTATATTTTTAAATTGCCTGAAAAATCGAATCCAGGTGGTTTTTTATTGATAAAATTTAACTTATATTTGGAGCCATTTCCGATGTACCTACACTGTTTTCAAAATGGAAAATTGCTATTTTCACTTGTTTATAACTCGTAACCCACTCAATTTAAACGGCAACCCAGTTAAAATAACAAAGAAACCACTTCCGGTATTTCCGGGAGTGCGGCCATCTGAAAAATGTTCAGTGAATTTCTCTTGGTCACTTATGTCCGGAAATTTTTTATTTTGAGGCGCTAGGACCAGCAGTTCCCGAGATATGACCGCTCCCGAACCCTTAAGTGATCACTTCTGTATAGACTGTAATGTGTGGTGTTAATAACAATAACATATTATGCCTATTGATAATCAACGTTCTTTTCAGGTTTCCTTTGGATAGGCATTACGACAAATATTTTATGCTTGTAAATGGTTCACTAATAGCAGCTGGAGATATTGGAAAGGTTTTTTCCTTCTCCGAGTTTTGTACGGAAACGTATAAGAAAAATGAAACCACCTATGATAGCTTGGTGTTACTTTGCTTGCACCAGGATTTCACAATTTATAAACTTTTTGTGATATGTAAGTTTATTACAATACTTTATTCATTTTATGATTCCTTTTTTATGCAAGTAACAAATTATACCTATTTAATATGCCAAAAAGTTGGGAATACGCGATTGTGGGAAACCCGGAGAAGTCTCTAGAACCTAGAACAGAACTGGGATTATGGGATCATCTTTGTTCGTAACATGTAGGTACCTATCTTAACATTATAAATCGGCTGTTTAGTGACATGCAAAGTTGTTCTGCGTATGTCTAATGATGAGAAAATCCGTGAAAAATGTCCCTATTCAACACCTACATTTCAATTTGAGATCAATCTGAGCTCATTCACAGTGATTTCTCATCACAGAGAATAAACAATTTCACATCATTCTTCTCGAAATGTTTCCCTTAACGCCGGGAGCATTCGCAACCCTAGTGGATTTCTTTGATCTAAATTAACACAGATAAATAATAAATAATAAAATTGTTAAGAAATTTCTGCTGGTTCTTTAAGTTCGGGCCTAAGTACCGCGTAAAGAGATTCTCATTCGTGCTATTTCGCAAACGCTTAAATGGATTCGTAATCCTAAACACATTCCGCCCCACGCCATAATTATTGTGGCACCTCAGACAGAACGATGTTCTGCGTATTTCCAATGATGACTGTATCGGCTTTCATCATCATCCGTGAAAAAATGTCCCTATTTAATTCCTACATTTTGATAGGTCAATCTGAGCTCATTCATAGTGATTTCTCATTATGCAGAGGTTAACCAATTTCTCAGCATTCTTCCCTTGAGATTTTTCGGTCAGCAGCGCCTCCTTGAGTCTTGTTTGTCGCCGGAGCATTCCAACCCCTATTGGACTTCTTTGATCCATATTTTTCAGTTTTAATTACGGAAATTAACTTATCATTTGACGTTTTTAAATTCAAGATAGGTACTGCTTGTTGTGCTTTCAAATATAAATAAATTGGATAAAAAGGGAGAGTAAAATATAAGCCTGAAAAATAATGAAGAATCTTTTTCCTACTGAATCAAATTCACAACATTCGATTCAGTATGGAACAATCTTAAATTCAGAGGATATCCCGACAGGTACCTACTTACCAAATAAAAATATATTCTTGAAGGAGACCCTGTTATAGCTGTAATTTGGCACCATTTGGATTTACAAAACATTTTGTAATTTAATTTATTTCTACTGATGTAAATTTTTTATACAGGCTGTTCCTTGGCTCAGTATTGATGATGAGATTGTCTATTTTCTGGTTCACATATACCTTTCATATTAAAATATGATAATTTTTATCACACACTGTATAAAAATCTAATCTACCTACATCACAGGAGAGTACATGAAAAGTTAAGATAGGGAGTAAGCCGTTTTCCAATATCTGGAGCCGTTTCCGATGTACGCTGTTTTCAAAATGGAAAATTGCAATTTTCAATTGTTTATAACTCGTAACCTACTCAATTTAAACTGCAACTGTAAAAAAATCTTAGTGGATTATTTCAAGAAATATGAAAATGCAATAATATACAGGGTGTCCCATTCAAAAAAAATAGACAATGTCGTTATTACTGAGTCGATAAGGGACATCCCTTAAAAATTTTACATCAATAGAAAGTAAATTAAATTACAAAATTGACCTGTTTTTGCTTTTTTTTCAAAACACAAACCTGAATGATTTATTGGGCGGTTGCCGGTCTATCTAGCTACCCTGTATAAAGGCATCTAACTTATTTCAACTATACACCTTTTTGAAAAAAAAATATAGTGAACATTGTAAGTATTATTATGTCACCGTTTGGCGTTATTGTTGTCAGTTGGACACCATCTAACATTATTGTTGTCAGCTAAACTGCCTAATTTCATTATTAATAGGTTTTTTTCTACTCCCAACCTTTAATATGCATATTAAATATGAATCACCAGTGCTTTAATGGGTCTCATTAAGAATATTAAGATACAAATTTTCATTAAAGCACTGGACAAGCTATCCAATGGCAGAGGAGCATTTGCAATCGAATCGGTGCCTTTTCCCTCACAATCGGGTCGGCAAGCCAACCGAAGTCACAGAGTTGTCACACTCACGACAAAAATTGCCTTGTGATATAAGTTCTGTATTTCTGAAAAAAAATTCTGAACGTTTATTTAATTTAGAACATAAGTAACATTCAAAAAAAATTTATCAAGATTTTATGTTACCTTAATTAATTTGATAAGTAGGTATATCGTGTAAAAGATGGGAAGATAAAGTATTATATCATTCGTAGCGCTCCGTTAGTATTCAAAGCGGCAACGCTGCGACCCGCGTCTCGCAGGGAAACAATATCGTAATTAATATGGCTGTCGATGTTATTAAAATTATTAATTAATCTCAAAATCGAAGCGTAAAATTCGGAATTCGAACTTCGCATAATAAAAATTACGCAGTAGTGAGTAGTGCCCTTTAAACTTGATAACTAAAACATGTCTCAGCAGAATAACCTTAGCGACGAACAGAAAATTGGGTAATATGCGTAAGCAAATAGCAACCTATCTTAACCTCAATGATCCGCAATTGTACACGGGTCATTGTTAAAATAAATAATTTTTTAATCTTTTCTATGAAATAAAAAAGGGTCGTAGAAAAAATAGTGTATGGAACTCGCAGATGATGGCTATTAATACACTCTTATGATGGTTAAGACACTCGCGTACGGCTCGTATCTTAACCATCATACTCGCGTATTAATAGCCTTCATTATAAGCTCGTTGCATAATATACTATTTTATTATAGTATCGCAATAATAATAATTATTCTTTTTCTATTTCAGGTGCAATTTTATCAACGATTTTCTTAGCATTGACAGTTGGTATCTTCCTTTTTAAGGATCTCGGTGTTAAAGATATTCATAAATATCTCATGGTGTTAATCTGCATCCTCACATTGATTACTTTTTTTATACTGGACATAGTATTATTAATCGAAACTACAGACACTACATGTAATGTTCTTGGTAAGAAAATAATTAAATTATATAAGTATAGGTCACGGTGTAAGATAAATATACACCGTGGTATTATAGGTAATGTAGGTACCTACTCATTTTTTTATTGTCATCTTACGAATGTCACGATAAAAACATAGTCGATTCAATTAGAAAACAGTTGCTCATTTTTCTGTTGCACGCAAACATAAAAATATTATTGACTTATCCTTTTTAGTGTTCAAGATATAAAAAAAACGAGAATTTGCTTTCATTTTCTTATTATTTTTGAATTAAAAAACACGAGATGATCGTTTTTTCAATCTAGATATTATTTAATTGATACTTGCCATATTTTTTTTAACTTTTAAGATGGCCGAGATACACTTATTAATAGTTTTTTTCTTCTTTTCGGCGTCATTTTGAATTATCATATTTTTGCAACAGTTAGTTGATTTTACTTTTTTGTTTTTTCTTTAATTATTTAAATTGTTGTCATGTCTGATATGTGTTTATTGACACATGATCCTATGAATTTTTTCAGTAGGTACATAGGTAGGTATACAGGGTGGTTAACAATTCGATGCTCACCATTGGGATGTCGGAAGCGGTAAGAGGTACGAGGTCGGTTAAATTAGAGAAAATGTGCACACTTTTAAACTTATTGAGAATCTGAAACAAAATTCAGGTACCTCAACTTCAGGCGTTGCTTAAATATCCAAAGAAGAAACAGAAAAATCCAGTTTTCTTATTTATTTCAGTGATATCTTTTTTGTTATTGAAAATAAATTAGTTTATGTTTTTAGTCCAATCAACGAATGGCCCAAAAGGAGGTGTAGAGTGAGTGAGCAAAGCGCATCCTTCAGAAACTTGTTCAGAGTGCTTAGGGTGTTAACATAGCAAAAGTTCTGACGTCTAGGTGATGGGGAACGGGGGGATGGGGAGAGAGGGTAAAGGTCCCATCACTTTCGGGGTTTCCCGTTATATCTCAAAAACGTAGGGAAAATTTTTCCGATAATAAATAGAAGCCAATAAAATTATCTACAACGTTTATTCTATATGTGATTTTCGAATTATCTGCATTCATTCCTTTATTTATTAAATATACAACTTCTTTTAGATGAATTTATTTCTTTGATGAATATTTTAGACGATATGAAAGAATGTTTGATGAAAAATTAGAGTTAAAATGATTTGCTTTGAAAATTTAAACTGTTTTAGAAAAGTAAGAAAAGTTTTAGATAATTTTCCAAGCTTTCTATTTATTATGAGAACGGTTTTCCCTACGACGCACCGTTTCTGAGATATAAACGGCAACCCCAACAGTGGAACCTTCCCCCTCCTCCATAACCACCCTCTCCCATAACCCCCCCCCTCTCAGCATCATGGCCTCAGGACTATTAGCATGGTATGTTCACACTCTAAGAATCCTGAACAAGTTTCTGAAGAAATCAGCTGTCTATGTGAACTTAAAAAAAATTCAAAGCCGACTAGATCTAGATTTTTGAGTTTTAATTACTGCATGAGTTAGCTTTTGTTTTTCTTATGACCGTCATATTGTTTTTCATGTGATTAAAATGTATTAAAAAAATCTAGGAAACGAAAATCTGTCATTTTTCAGATGTATTTTTTTCAAAATTTTATTCCTCTTTTTTCTGAAAAAATAAGCTTTTTTCACCAAATATTAGGTAAACCCATAAGGTAGGCAAAATCAAGTTACACTGGCGTCATTTAGTGAAATTTTTTTCCTTATTTTTTCATAAAAAAGAATAATATTTTGAAAAAAATTACATTTGAATAATGAGAGATTTTTGATTTCCTTGAATTTTTTTTAATACCCAATGACATGAAAAAACAAAAAACTTAGAAAATACGGAACTAATTTATTTTCAATAACAAAAAAAAATTACTAAAATAAGAAAACTGGATTTTTCCGGTTTTTTTTGTATATTTAGCAATACCTGAAGCTTTCCTAAATTTTGTTTCAGATTCTTAAGAAGCATAAAATTGTACATACAACTTTTCTCTAACTTAACCGACCTCGTATCTCTTACCGCTTCCGAGATCCCAATGGAAAGCATCGAATTGTTAATAACCATACCCTGTATAATATAAACAGATTTGTTTTTATTTTGTTATTTGGTGTTAATTTCAGTTTGATTTTGTTTTCAACGCTTTGAAAAAAAATCCTTCCAATTTTCGTCAGAAACATGAATAATTACAAAAAAAAAGTAAACATTGAACTGATAGAATGTGAAATATCATTGAAATCAAAAATAAATTTTATTAAAAAAAAGGAAACCCAAAATTTTGAAAGTTGGAATAAATATTCATAGTTAATTTGCATTTTCAATAAAAAATGTTCTGACGTGACGATCAGCGGAAGAAAATTAAAAACGACAAAGATTTTTGAAAAATAACAAAAAAAAAGTTTGAGAATTAAATTCCCCATAGAATAAAGTAATAATTTCTTACTTCTCCTTTCTTTTTTTTTCTTGTTCTTTTTCAAAAAACTATCGTTTTTAAGTTCTTTCCTGCGATCGACAAGTTTGAAATTTAATTTAAAAGTCATGCGCAAGTGAATTTTCGGCGATGACTTTAAATAACACAACTGCAATACTTTTTTTTGTTATTCGGTTTTTTGTTGAAAACAACAGTTTTTTGAAAAATAACAAGAGAAATAAAAATTTGAGAATTAATTTCCCTATAAAATAAAATAATAATTTTTATTAGAAAATTGTATATTTTGAACCAATTGCCGTAGATGAAGTATATTATTAAATGGATGATTTGACATTTTTACAAAACATGTCATATACATATTTTATATTTTAATTTTACTTTATAATTTTTATTATTACTTTCTTGTTAATTAAATGTGATCAAGGGACTAATCAGTCGCGAAACGTTAAATTTTCGATTAATAAATAGTAAGCCAGAACCTACAACCCAATTATCCAATTAATAATATGGAATAATAATTTCTTAAATTGGCCAAGGGGTTAAAACATTATGTAACATTTTAAGGGTGCATCCATCCCATATTAACCCTTTAAAATGTAACAATTTAACTCTATGTCAATAATTATTGCTCTTGATATATTCACAACCATATTTGGGTTTTCTAAGTTCAAATATGACGAAGTTCAATGTCGAAATTGCCAATTTTTTTTCGATTTGTTTTAATACTGAAATTGAACCAAAAAAGATCCATTAATCGAGAATAAGTTTTAAGACAAATCCTACGTATTTTTTGTTTCCCATGGTGGGAGGAAGGGGCAGTAATTTCCTACGTGTTTTCACCCATAAAATCCAAATCTGCCATAAAAAACATGGGTTCTCATTTAAAATTGCCAGGGGGGGGGGGGGCTAGGTTGATCGAGTTTGATATCATCGGATGTCCCCCTTCCAGAACAACTTTCATTACCTACCCGCACTTTTTTTATCCGATGCCTAGTTTTTGATATATTTGAATGACTCCAGATAAAATGAGCACCTGTATACCGTGTGTCCCCGGATAGGTGAAACGACTCTTATAAAAGACAAATTTTTTTTTATTTTAATTTTAATTTTTTGGGGTTCAGCCCTGCTTGGCTAAAGAATAATTTCTAACAAAATTTTAGTTTTGAAAATCAAGCATGCCTTGGAAATTTCCAAGAAACCGGTTTTTCTGTTGAGTAAAGTGCCTTTTATGTGGCAAATACGACAAAATGTTATTTGAAAAAGTTGTTCAGAATCAACATTTAGGTCCGTATACCAAATTTCAAAATCATAGGCCAATTTTGTTTTTTTACATTTACTTTTATGTTTATTTCACAAATCAAAGAATTTCATTTGTAACAAAGACTGATATTGACAAATTGCTATTGCTATGGGTACAATTTGGTTTTTCCATGGCAGTCATTGTTACAAATTATGAAATTCTTTGATTTGTGAAATAAAACATAAAAATAAATTAAAAAAATAAAAGTTGGCCTATGATTTTAAAATTTGGTATAAGGACCTAAATGTTGATTCTGAACAACTTTTCCAAATGACATTTTGTCGTATTTGCCACATAAAAGGCACTTTACTCAACAGAAAAACCGGTATCTTGGAAATTTCCAAGGCATGCTTGAATTTTCAAAACTAAAATTTTGTTAGAAATTATTCTTTCGCCAAGCAGGGCTGAACCCCAAAAAATTAAAATTGAAATCAAAAATTTTTTGTCTTTTATAAGTATCCGGGGACACACGGTATATAGCAATAATGGCGTGTACTTACGCACTTAAAAGAACATCCTTTAATAGGTAGATTCTTAGATAATAGAGATTCTTGATCAGATTTATTTTTGATAAATAATAATATATGCTTATTGTTTTTTCAGGTTTATTATTTCAATTTTTTTATATTTATTCATATTGCTGTTTGGCCTTCCTATGTTGTGATTTGCTGTTCATCTTGATGTGAGTTACTGCATGTAATATTGAGTAAGAGCTTAAAATATTTTTAATTCCTAGTTTTTGCAGAAAGTTACATAGCGGAATAATTGCCAGGATGAATAAAAACCACGAAGAACCAATAAATCGAAACAGAATTTATTGGTATATGGGTCTTGGTATAATACTGCCATTGGCATCTTTGTTTTGTTTGACTTATGAGCACAGTGCAGCAGTTCCAAATGCCTATTTCAAGTCTCATTACAATTTGAATTTATGTAGTTTTAGTAGTAAGTACCTTTATTTATTTTCATGAAATTTTCAGCAAAGCATAAAAAAATTATTGTCATCACATCTTGTTCAAAATAATTTTTGTTGGAAGTGATTTTTTCAGATTTTTTGACAGCATGTTGAAAAATTTGAAGAAAGGGACACCACATTAACGATTTTAAAAAGCGGTATCTCACAACATATTCAAATAACTGAAAAAAAATCACTTGGATATAATTTGTTTAATCTATCTGGTGATACCCCACACGATGAGGTGCGTGAATCTTTTTACATCCCTCAGTTCCAATTAAGTTTGGAACTACCTCTAATTTTTTTTTCATAATTTCATTACATAGGTATGTAGTTACTTTGTATATGTCGGTTCACATCATAAGTGCCTGTGGAATTTCATCAGAATTGATGGAAAGAGGACGGAAAATTGAGATATAAGTCTGTTTTGTTATTTCTAGAGAAAAAATGGGTTAGCAGCAGCGATTTCATTATTTAATTTTTATTTTTTTAACTTTTCTCTTTTGTATTTGATAAATACCACATTTAGCACTATTGAATTTTAATATGCGGCTAGACTTTTTATTCTCAACGGATTTTGTATTTTTTACAATCTCTATTTAAAATTGGCAATTTAAAAAACAAAAATAATTTTGCAGATACTTTGGGACGGCAGCTATTTTTTTACATACCAATTGGATTTTGTTTAATACTGGGAGCTGCTGGTCTAGGTTTTACTTATCTTCTTAGATCAAAGTATGAATCCAATGCCGAAGTTGGATGTCATGTAGACTGGTTGGAAAATAGAAAATCTTTCAAAAACATGTAAGTAGGTGATTTTGTTTTGACAGGCATATTTGTTTTAATTTATTATGCAGTTAACTATAACAAAAACGGTACCTGCTTTTCTATAAAGCAATTGTAGTTATGTACTTTATTAATTTCACAACTTGGTTGCACAAATATATTTTTTATTTTGCAATGTTGAATACATGTTTTTAGTTTGAAGCTTCCTGGCTTAAAAAAACTCTTTCCAGGGGGTTTTACATAATATAGTTATTATTTTAGCCATTATATTTATATTTTCGTGCCACCCAGTATTATACAAGTCGCCACTTTCAAGAGTGGTCATAGGGATAATTCATTGGAATAAATAATTTTTGCAGATTGCTTTTAGAGGTGCGAAAGTGATCAAATGATCAAATGAAAGGGAGAAGAGTTTCTTCATAGGTATCATATTATGTAAATTATTTTCTGAGTCTATTTTTAATTTTTACTGTCCCTACGCACTAAACAGGCAAACTTCAGATCACACCAAGTTGTCTGACACTCTCACCTAGGTACCTAACTGGGAAATAGTAGTTGAAGATGCAGCAAAACTTAAAAATGAAAACTTTATAGTGCTGTGTCGTCAAAATTTCGAATTTTTAGTAGGAATAGGAGCAAGTGAACCGTTCTCCTAAATTGCATAACTAATTACGTCTGATTTGCTCTGACATGTGCCTAAAGTCTCCAGTAAAAGGGGCAATAGAATTATCTCAATAAGGAGTTCATATCTAGAACGCTAATTATTCCTTAACTTGATCATATTTTTCCTGGATCTAGAGTAAGTCAGAGTTTTATCTATAGATATATGCCCGTATTCACAAACGATAATTTCCTAAATAATTACGTAATTATTTAAATGAGTGAGATGGAGATATGCAATTTTTTTGCAATAGAATGAGATGGGGATAATTGATTACGTAATTATTTAGGAAATTATCGTTTGTGAATACGGGTGTTAGTCTCCCAGAGGTATGACGTATGACTCATATGCCGTCACGACCACTGTCTCTCTGCTGTACTATTCCACTGCTGCACCATCCTGCAAACCAAGAAGGCGCAGTTGCAGTGGATTTGTAAATTTGTTTCAATCCATTAATCCTATTGATTCATAGCAATATAAACTGTTCAGCTTATTATTAAAAATTTAATTTTAAATATTTGGTTCTCCATGCAATCACTCATAATAAACTAGTAATTGACTTTTTCAGGTACATGCAAGGCTTTTTGTATTGGATAGTAGCGTTCTTGAGTTTCCTGGCTCATTTAACGTCCCTAGCGGGAGAGACTTCCATCGTCATGATTGGAGGTCTAATAGAAATGTCGCAAGGCATCAATTTATTTGTAATATTCGTAATTTATAAATACAAAGAGAATACCACCATTAAGAAGAACCTTAACGAATTTAAAAGAAGTTTGAGCAGAGAGTCAAAAGATGAAAGCAACGCTAATATCATTTCTAATGGAACTACAAGAAATAGAAATAATGGAACAGACGCATTCGAATTAGAACCACTTAATAATGGAGTTAGTGATAATAATGGAGTTAGTGGCGCAAATGGTCATTAAATGGTTCATTACAATATGTTCATGACATTCTTGATTCTAGCAAAAAAATCTCATTAGTACTTTTTTTTAATATTTAATGGATGTTTTACCTCAACTGATGGGATGTTGAATAGTTATAGCAAGAGCTAGGTACTTTATAGCTTTATGATTTAAAATTTTATCCTTGTAAATGTAGTAAGTGATAAGTAGCAAATTATTTATTTGTGAATTGAGACTTCAGTATTTAGATGTACTTATAAGTTAATTTAATTAATTTTAAATAAAAAATATATACATTTTGTTAGACTACATGCTATTTCACATGCTTTTAAATAAGGGTAGGAAATGGAGAATTTTAATTACTAATGTTGCTATTTCAAAAATTTTGTATTACATTTAGTTAGATACTTTGTCCCACTTCTAAAAAAAGCACCACCTAGCCTGATTTAAACTCATGTGAATATGAGCTTATAGGTATTTTTATTTCCCTTAATTTGTATTCAAAATTAATATGAAATTTGTTTTCAACCCTTACTTAGTGGAACCTTAATGCATACTAATGGATGATAATTAAAAAACAGTAGTAATTTATCATCCATCAAAATTGATATGGGCTTTACAAGCCACACCTCTAGTGCACTGAAGAGGTGCACAAGCCTATACATAATATACACCATGTCTTTAGAAGGTTTTCAACTTCCATTTGGATTTTTTTTTCAATAATTTTGCTAACCAACCTAATCCGTCTTGTTCTGATAAATGGACACAATTCTTGAAGTAATCATTACATCAGAACTCGATGAAAAAAAATACCTGCCAAATTTGTCTTCTCTAAATTACTGAGAAGAAATTTCTTGGACCCCTTTACATTCATCTTCCATGCATTTAATTTTAGTTCATCTGCAGGAAAATTGGTCGACTATAATCATAGAACTTTTTAAATAGATACTTTTAATAATTATTAAAATGCACGTCAATGACAGTAGTTGTGAAGAATGAACCAAATTTGACGCGAAAAAGTAACTACAACGTAAAAAGAGACGACCGACAAAAATGACACTAACCTTCCGTACTCTGATACAATAAAAATTTGTCAATATACAGCAGGTACTCTAGTATGAAGATAGGTAGGTATAGGTTTAGGTATTATTCAGAAGATTAATTTTTAACATTTCAGGTTAATATAAACGCATGACTACATTTACTTTGAACGAAAATATATTCAATTTAAAGCAATCCAACAATAACGTTCTAGCAAAACAACTAGCAAAGTGAACATATAGGTAGGTAGGTACACTAGAGAATATACATCAACATACAATCAAGTATACACTGTAATATATCTGTTTTGTATGCATACATAGGGGAATCACATGGAAAATAGAACTTTGGTAATTAGTGGCTCCCCAAACTGTTTTAGAGAGAAATGAATAATAACTGGTTGGAAATGATAAGTTACTGCTACATTTCAAGTTTAGGTGTTTAAAAATTGACTATTACGAAAAAAGATTATGCAGGTTTTCTTGAAAATGGCTGAAATACTTTTAAAAATGTACCAACAGCATCAGAAATATCTTTTCAATTTTAACAAATTATGATCTATTCTACATTTTTCTCTAAAATAATTCATAGGAAAGCCCTATTTATACAAACCAGCTTTCACAGTGTATACAGGTGTTTATATACAAAAATGAAAATGGCAATTCCTCAACATGTTCTCAAATCTTCAATTTTTGAGATAGATGGCTTAAAACATTTTGAATTGAACAAACAAGTATTAAAGACTTAACACAGTTAACAAAAATTTGAAAATCTGATGAATAAAAACAATATACATAGTGAGAATACTAAAACAGTTTTTGAAACTAAAAAATTACTACTATCAGAATAATCAAAATTGTATTTCAGGCAGAGGTGCACTGAAAACCAATCTTTTCATTTTCGTAGATAAAATCTGGACCAATCTTTATACGTATATTCTATACATTAGAAAACAAAATTAACAATATATCAGAAAAATAAAACATTTATAAAGAAACAACATTTTCAACAACAAATAGTGTTATAGCATTACATAACTATAATATTATTATGATAAAAGTCACTGAAGCTACCATAGAATCAGTAAAGATACATGCAAATGATTACATTATTAAATTTTATGGCTTAGATATTTGGTTATGCATAGTAATAATAGTGGACAAGATTTGACATGGGATAAAAAAAATAACACGAATTAGACACCCATTGTGAAACTATTGGCAACATGGCAATCGATACAAATAATTCAGAACAATAATTTTAAAAGTGGGCAATGAAGGCCCAAACATAAATAATTAGAATAATACTGTTTTACTTGTTAAATTATTCTATAAAACACAACCAAAAATAATCTTTCTGTTGTTACATGCCTGATTTGTACTTCGGTTCTTGTTAGTCAGTACCTAATATTTTTAAGACGCTATGTTAATTAAAAATTGGTCTTTTTTCAAATATTTGTACTTCGCCTTGCAAGCATCTGGATTTCATGATTTCAATTTACGAATATCTTATTATACTATTTATTTTTAATCTACTGTAAAATATACCTGAATGCAACTATGCTCAACTTTTCCTTTAATTAATACATAACAACATGTTATTTCTGTATCAGAAAATAAATAAAAATGTTCCATAAATGGCAAATCCGTCACGCGGTATAGGTACCATTACTAGAAAATATGAGAGCTTTCACATATCTCTATTTCTGTACACAGGCAAATGGGATATCCCTTTTTGGACTATTACAAGGAATTCGTAAGTATTCAACCACAATCATTAAATGTTTTATGTCTTTCAGTAAAATATTTTTTTTATATTTAACAAAAAAAAAAAGTTAATCATATTCAACATGTTGACTGCAAAACAAAACTACCAGGAAAAAATCTCACTGACGACTATGCTTTTTTATGTTAATTTTGTAGAGACTACAATAAGTTTTTGTTATATTCAAAAGTATTTCTCAAATTTGAAAAAAACCATAAATCGAAAACGATTTTATGTATTATTTGCCAATAGCTATGTTTAAAAGAAGCAACATTTTAATGTTCATAGACTCAAGTAGACTTTAGTGTACTCAAATGAAATAAAATAAAGTTTCTCAAATTCCGATTATAATTAACAAATTCTGCTCACACAAATCACACAAAAACTGTATGTGGTATCTTGTTGCATCATTCCTAGCACAACAAAAATGTGCATATTAGAAGATCTTGCTTGCTTTTAAAATTAAAAGTCACAAATTAAATTATGAGAAAACAATACCGGTATTATGAATTTTCAACAAATCTGTCAAAATGTTTTATAATTATTATTGTGGCAACATTTATCTTGTGTTTTCCAATCTTTTCATTGTTTTTAACTTTGTTTAATCTGTAAATTATTTTGCTGCTTATAAGCTGTAGCTTTGTGGTCAAAGTATATGAGCTCTGACATTTTCTTACCAAGGGTCAATAGGCAATTTAAAGATAAAAATATAATCAACATATAAATCTCAGTGTAACATAGATTGGAAGCAATTACAACAATCTTATAGGATAGATAATCTTAAGAATATTATTTAAATGGCAATATAAGTAGTATCTTATTTTTAGGATATTTATAAGTATATTCTTCTCTTATAAAAGTATTTTGTGTATTTTAACTAGACATACATGTTTTAATTACCAAACATACAAGTACCTACAATCAAGTCGTCCAAGAATCCTTTCCTTGAACCATTTCGTATAGAACTCTTTATTTATGGGAAAGTTTTTGTTTACATTAAAAGCAGCTCTTTTAATAAGGCCATTAATTCTATTAATAATTATTATTCTACCAAGACCTCGGTAAAATCTACAGCTTCTTTTCAAAAATAAAGTTTCTGCGAGATTCTTTTTGAATTTTCTTGGATTTGTTATAAGTTTACAGAAACAACACAGGAATTTAATTCTACTAGAACTAGATACATGATCTCATATGAAAACTAATAGGCACAGGTCAGCAGAAACAATACCGAGTTGATTGCCTTAAGCAGATTTTAAGCTCAAAACCATGAGGTCAACAAATTTGTAACCAGAGATGGAATTAATTTTTTTTAATTCTGAAGCAGTCAAAGCCTAGAAAGAGTGGTCTAGGCTGAAATAGCTTCAAAGTGATTAATCCTCACAAAGTCAGCCAATCCTCAGGAGAAGTAATGAGAGCAGTGCTTTGGTATAGCTGAACAAGAAATATAAGGAAAGGATTTCCCCTTTATTATGATGCTTTTATAAAGTTATTGTCATCCTAAGTAAATAATGCAGGTGAAGGCAGAGTAGCAGATTAGTCCCGTTTAAGTAGGGATGTTACTAACATAAAATGTTTATTTTCAGGTACAAGCATCATGCCAATCGAATAAAATAAACATCTTTTCATTTTTATACTGTTTCAATTTTCAACAATTTTATCCCACCCCAAGAAAGAACACCAATACTTTATGCAAAATATTCCAAATCAACCCTTGAGTTACCTGTAGTCTTCTCTCTGGGAGTCACTTTCATTATTATTGCCCCATTGTTGAAGTCGTAAAATGCAGTTCTTCAATAAGGATTCCCTTTCGTAATATTCCTTGCTTCACTACAATACCCATAAATTATTCAGCATACATTATAAATACAAAACAAAAGAGACCACTACAGAAAGGTTACCTTCAATGTATTAAGGAAAATAAAATATAAGTAACCAGTGTAAGATTACTCCCCGTGTGCCTGTACACTTCAATCCTGCAACATGGTAGTACTACCTCTCAGATTATTAATTCAAAAGAGCTCATAGGTTCTCACATTATAAAAGTTCTCATACATGAAAGAATTTTATTGTCTAATAAAAAGTTATTTGTAATTTCTTTCAATTTTTCAACATGTCATATGGGATCTTTAACAATAAAAGTCTAATGGAAAAGTTCTTATAAAGAGCCCTCAATGCACTTCTTATAACAAATGTCAATTCATTTAAAAGCACCTATATTTTGGCAGTGTCTATGAACCCGTTATCGGCATTAATGTCAAGAATTGGTTGTGACTGAAAACTCACGGTTTGTCTTTTCCATTTTGATTTCTTAAAGTTTGAACCATTTCCAAATTTAAAATGTCTTTCTGAACGAAATTAATATGTCTATGTTAGTCGATGTTAGTTTACTGCCAATTTAAAACATAACAACCGGTATCGGCATTACAGGCACTCCATATTTCTTCACAAATAAATTATTTATACTATCTACAGATAAACTTTCTTTATTTATCATTATATTTTTTTTATTATACAATAAAATATTTGCAAAGCAGCAGAAGTAAGTAAGCAGCAGAAGTAAGGCTCACTGCGTTCTATGATAAGAATCGAATACACTAATCATCTCATTAACCTATGTTAAAATGTGCCGAAATTTAAAGAAATTCATAAAAAGATAAAACTCTGAAACGCTTAGTAATTTTTATGATTACTTACAAGTTTACAGGCCGCGGAAATTGATTCTAAACTCGCGAAGTTAAGTTATAGTTATTATATATATTTTTCCCCAAGACAATAAAATACAGGAGAAAAAAATTACTCATCAATGGGGAAAGCATTACTAACTCCAAGTACACTGAAAACTTTATCTTCCGACTGACTAAAGTAAACAAGCCGATAGTTGCCTTTGCACCTACTTGGCAACATCGAGAAAATAATTTCATACTTCTGGGTGTCTTCCTCGTCTTCCGACGACGACGGTTCCATGGGCTCGCTCTTGTTTTGATACTCATAACATATATAGTCTTCCAGGCTACAGAAGTTTTCCTAAAAAAAAGGAGACCAAAATATATTATGTAACTGCCATTCACAAAAAAAAAATAAAGAAGATATAGCACCTTAAAGCAAAATAATAAGCACAATATTACTATAATTTTTGTTATGATGGAGCCGTAGTTTTTCAGATATTTTGATTTTATATAATCGAGTTCACATCATACAACTTCAAAAGACAAGTGATCTTAGATATCTCTACGTTTTGTCTATCAGTATTAAATTAAAAAAGTCACTATAAATAAATTATTTATTTTCAGATTTGATATTTTTAGTAATTTTTTTAAGAAAACAATGTTGCTGTTGTAATAATTATTAACAAAATCGATATCATTTCGAGCATTCATTGTAAATACCTTATTATTGTTGTTTTTCATAAAATTAAGAGTGTCTTTTTTAAGATTTTAACAAAAATTTCAAATTGAGTTTAGAAAAAATGATTTTCTTCAGTGGAATAGAAGTTTGAGGCTCCAAATAGAAAAGAACCTCCATAGCCACTGTTTTTGTCTGAAAAGTTTATTGTACTTCCAAATTTTATCCCTTAACACTAAACACTGGAAGAGAAATTCTACTAACTCTGTTAACTCTTTTATTATTAACCAAGACCAAGACCAAAGTTGAGAAAAATATCTTCAATCGCTTAGAAGATATTCCAATATAATATATTATTTCTTTCGTAAGTCTAACACCTTGTATCACGAAAATAATACGTTTTAGAGCCAAATTTCACATGTTCTGCTATTTGTCAGAGTTATGATCACACAAACTGAAACACTTTGTATATGAGTTGAAATGAGAATCAATTTTTGTAAGTCAGATAAAAATAACAAAAAAATTATAAATTATTAAGCTAACCCGATCACAGCCGAATTACGACTATTCCTATACTTACCCTGAACAATCCAATCCAATCTTCGTTTGTTTTGGGAATCTCTTTCTTGTCGATCTTGAAGTACGCTTTGTTTTCTTCATTTTGAGACCACTGACTGATTTTCTCAAACTTGACGATGCTTTCAGCGAAATCTGCAAACACCTGGTCACCAGGACCCCTTCGTAAGTCCAGAACGACTACGTGTGGTATCTAACAACATAGTCAAATATTTAGAAATTAACTGACGCCTGTCGTACGCAAATTATGAGACAAAGCATTTCTGCAAGGCAAATCTTGTTGTTAGTCACATACACGGACTGCATGATACATGTTGTGGTGGGTGATGAAAATGCTTACTGGTCACCTTGAGCTCTGGAAATATTTACCATACCTTTCCAAACATTAAAAAAAAAGATTCCTTGATAATATAAAAGAGCAATTGCTGAATGTTGTCAAAGAATATTAAAAAGGGGATATCTTTATATGTGACACGGTAAGAAGGACTCCCCTCATTTGACATGAATTGTATTAGAGAAAAATAATGGAAACTTAAACAAGGGAGATATATTATTTTCATTTTAAATAAATCCTTAGTAAAGTGTGGTTGAATTGAAAGCATAAGAAGTGACGGACCCAGTTTGAGATGTCAACCCCAATTAGAAATATTTTTGATCACATGATACTCGTACATAAATAATGGTGTTTAAAAAAGAAACATGCAAGAAGGTTACCACATTTACTCAATCCACATAACTTGTTTAGTACCATGCGACATTATATTTGACATTAAAATTTAGAAATAGTTCTTCTAACCTAACCCTCTTACAGCCAGGAGCATGAATTTAAGGGATGCAATCCTGTATCTCGATTAATATTGTTGTGAGCGAATTAGTATTATTTCAAAAATTGTGAACAATGACGTATCCAACAACTTTTTTTACAACTTTTTTTTGAAATTCCTAATTATTTAAAAGTTACAAATTTTCAAAAATAACACTTTTGGAGAAGGAAATGGTTTTTTCGGTTTTACAACAAAATGGTCAATCGGGATCAAAAATAGGCTATGATAAAAGTAGATACTTGAAAATTTTCCTGCAACAAATATATTTTTAATGGAATGAATTTAACTAAAAGACATTCGCCATATTAGACCCGTAATTTTGTTTTTTTGAAAATTGGATATCGGATTATTACCAACGACCTCGAAATTATGTACATATTTGGGGGAAAAATTAATTATTATGTGCAAAATTAAATTTTTTTAAATATTAACGCCTCTCTATTTGTGGTCCTCTCTGTATTCGTACCAAGCATGCGACAAATAGTTTTGAAGACGCGTGAGCTGTAAAAAAAACTTGAAAGCTACAACACCCCCGGTTGACGGTTTTATTGTAAAATCTAAAAAATCATTTCCAACCCCCTCCCCCCCAAAGTTCCAAACAAAAGTTATTGGATACATCCTCCATAAACAATATTTGTAATAACAATTTTTCAGGTACAAGCAACATTTACCGAGTTACATAATTGAACTCCTTAAATACAAGATGGCGGTCCCCCCTTGCGGTAACCGAGGGGAGAAACTTGACTATTTGAGTGGACTAACTGGCTGATACTTCACTTCAGCAAAATGCCAACCTGGTCAAGGAAAAAATTATGGTTCACTACCGTAACCATCTACCTGTTCCCAGAATTCAACAACCTAGTAGAAAGAGACTTAGGTGAAATGAATGGGGTTGAGATCAAGGCTACAAAGGGTTATTTTGGGGATGTTAATTAAGAAACTTTTTGGCGGTAGCAGCATCCGTAGCAATATTATGAACGTCTCACGTTGAAAACTTCTACAATTGTATTTATTTTTATACTCATTCTGCAAGCCTAAAAAATACTTCCATAGCCAGTTATGATCAGAAAACTTTTTGTTTGCTGTTAGTTTTATTGTTAGTTTCAAATATGTACTGGTTGCGACAGTGACAGTTAATATACGCTTGCTTTAGAAAATGTTTCATTAATGCTCACTAGATCTGTTGCCCTAATAGAACGTATTAATTTTTTATATCAACTATTTTTGTATACAGTGTATCTAAATAAGGTGGAACCATATGGAAAATTGTTTTATTATTAATTTTGGGAAAAAAATGTTACTCTGCATAAAATATTGTAGGTACATGGTCTAAAACCTAAAATAAAATAGTCTGAAACTAGTCAGCACAAGGCGAAACCAGTTGTGTAATTATGGGAGTTCTATTTTCTTTTAAGCCCCAAAACTTCTACGCCACTGGAGAAAATCAAGTTTTAGAAGCTTATTTTTAAATTTTATATTACAATCTGAAAAAAAGATACTCTTAGTAAAGGTCTCTAGGAAGCTTGGTTTTTGAGATACATTGATTTCTTTTTTCTTATTGATTTATTTTATGAAAAATGATAATAATTAATGTTAACAATAAAAATGCTCAAAATAATTTTTTTTTTTGAATACCTACTTCGTTTTTTTTAATTTTGGAAATTAAAAAATCTAAAATTTCAAAATAAGTTTAGAGTGACTTTTATACATTAGTTCTGTCTCATAACAGAACTGTTGACACTTACACAAACAAAATAGTTATATCTAAGGACACATATCTCTTGAAGTTTGCAGTTTTATAATACATATCTCGTTTATAAAAAATCAAAATATCTCAAAAACTAAGCTTCCTAGAAACTTTTATTAAATGTATTTTTTTCAGATAACATAAAATTTCAAAATACGTGTTAAAAATTTTTTTTCTTCAGTGGCATAGAAGTTTTGGGGCTTAAAAGAAAATAGAACCCCCACAACGATGCCACTGGTTTTGCCAGAGAAGTTTTTTAATTCAAAATTTTACCCCTCTATTAATACTAACCTATACCAAAATTGAGAAAAATATCTTCAATAAAACAATTCAGAGCAAAACTTTTTAGAAAAAAAGTACAATTATTTAACGTGTTCTATCTTTTGCTGGAGTTATGAACATACAAACTGGAACACCCTGTACATTGAAAAACATTAATGAAACATTCTAATTAATAAAACTACTAATTGAGCGAGAAATGAGGTTTCTAACTGGAGTTAGCCTTGAAGTTACTGGTGTCTGATTGAATCAATATAGCAATGTAAAAAGTGTACATTTTAATGGAATAACTGTTTTCTTCTTTTATCCCATTTATTTGTATGAAAAATCAACAAAAAATTGTGCTGGAAAAATACGATAAAACAGGGAATGAATAAATGTACACTAAATGTACACGATAGGCCTTCGGTAACAATCACTTAAAAGTTAATTCTATAAAAATCGGAGATGAAACTTTCTGTAAAAACTTTTGATTGTTGAGGTTACATTATTATACAACCAACAATACAGAAAATTTAATAGGTTATAAAAAGAAAACCAAATAAGGGAAAAATAAAATTAACACTAGCACATCAAACATTCACAGATTCAATCAAGCATTTGAAATATGATTTCATAGTTAACTCCGATAATTAGAAAACCTTTTATTGATGATCAGATATTTTATTTATTTGATTTAAATCTGATTATGGTATAGAGTATTTTAAAATGATTTTATTACTGATACACAGACATGCATTTATATAAAAAAAAACAAGAGAACTTACCTTGATGGTAAAGTCAGCAGTTACAGGTTTGTGATCACTCAGCACATAAGCAGGATGGTGTTTGTAGGTGAGCTGGTCCACTTGAAGGGTCACGTTTTCATAATTGTTTTTGCCAACTCTGTACAAGATTCGATCACACCAAGCAGGTCTTCGCCTATTAATAATAAAAATGTTATTAGATTGCATTCATTGCACAAACACTAATATGATCGATTCTAAAGCTACTACTAAATTGCCATTTTTTTTATGCCAAGGCAACTTTTTCAAATGGGAAGAACTGTTTACGGGATTTATTCCATAACTCCTAAACGTCTTTTCTTTTCGTCATAAACCCAAATTTTTTCAAGAAAAACAAAAACGGAGGATTCACTGCACTTGAGCTTACATATATTTTTTTCTTTGGGGGCGGTAAGCAGAATTTTGAGTGTCACCTAGGTTTTTCTCTAAATTTGAGATAACAGAGGTACCAACTCATTTTTCAACATTTCTCCGAAAGACTCAATTAAATTAGTCAATATTTTCTGCCTGTAATTTTGACAGGGTTTCCACAATTCTTCGACTTTATTGTTTCCAAAAACAGCACCAATGTTTTTGATTTTATTAGAGAGATCATTTCAGAGGCTCAGTTAGGGTCTAAATTCAGAATTATTGTAATTATTGTACTGTGTACTGCCATCACACAATATAACAAGGAAATATCTCATAAGCATTAACTACACCAACAATAATTAACCCTGTTCTGGAACCCATTTTTTTTCTGGAAAACATTACACTGGGGGTTCAGGTTTTTAATCGATACTAGAACTTACTTGAAATCATAATTCGAAGTTCCTACTTCGAATTTAAATGTTGGAGGAAAATCGGGATCTTTTTCTTCTAAATCGTAAAACGCCTCGCCCTTTTTCATGACGTATTTCAACTGATCATTGTCCAGTAGCGCTTTCAATTCCTTCTTCACAATCATCCTCTCGATTTCTTCGGGAGTTTTTTCATACTCTTCCAGTATTCGGAAATTAAGATCACCCATCCAAAAAACGTAACTAGAAATAAATAAAATATTACTCAATTTCTCAGAACATTATTAGCCTGGTAAAAGGACACTTTTACCCTATTATTTTTCAGTAAATTATTTTGGTATAATGCATTTTATTTAATAGTTTGTTTCTGGTGCTTACATTAAACGCAATTATATATTAGGTAAAACATGATTAAAGTATGATGTAAATAGCAGTGGCGTAGCAACATTATTATCACTCACGAGTATGAGTTAATTTTTTTCTCCCCCCCCCCCCCACCAGATTATTTTTGCCCCCCGCCCCTCCCAGGACAAGTGCACTAGTTCAAGCAGCTGTTTCTGTAGCATAACCATGGCTTCCCCCCAAACAGCAAGAACAAGTAACTTGTTTTATCTGCATTGTTCCACCCATGAGCATTACATTATGTATGCCAATTCTCGAACTCGATCTTTACTTTTCTGAGACTTTTCTCCTATAAGCCTTTTTTCTTCCACTATCGATTCCTGCTCATATACAGGGTGATTCGTATAACCTGAAATATTCAAATAAAAGTAATCCTGAAAAAAGTCTTTACAAAAGTTCTTTTGTTCGGTGGGGGACATTGTTTGAACACAAAAACCGCTCTACACCCTTCACCCCTTGCGAGGGACAGGGGGTAACTTTGAAATTTTAAACAACACTCATATTTTTTATAGCAAATCAGTATTCAACGACAAAAAATGCGTAAGAATTTACAAAAACATTTTTTTCTATTATTCATAGATCGCGCTCTAATCGAGGGAATTTTTCTTCATTTCTCAAAATAAGTAGGTATCTCAAAAAGTAAGCACTCTGCAAAAAAGTTTTCTACAAAGGTGGTTTTGTTTGGTTGGGGACATCGTTTAAACACAAAAGCGCCCTACATTCTTCATCCCTTGTGAAGGAGTGTGAGTATTTACAAAAACTTTAAATAACAACTCCTATTTTTACTGCGAATTTGTATTCAGTGAAAAAACATGCGCAAAAAAGGTTTCAGGTAAATCTTAAGCATTTTTTGCCGCCAAATACGAATTCGCAATAAAAAATAGGTTTTATTTAAAATTTTAAAGTAACCCCCACAGCCTCGCAATGGATGTGGGATGTAGGGTGGTTGTTATGAATGTCTCCCATTGAACAAAACCACGTTTGTAAAAAAACATTTATCCGCAGAGAGCTTACTTTTCGAGATATTGGGAGAAATGAACAAAAACATATTTTATCGATGACAGCGCCATCTATGATTAATCGTAAAAAATGTTTCGAATAAATCTTAGGTATTTGTCGCTGAGTACAAATTCACATTAAAAAATAGGGTTTGCTATTAAAAATCGTAAAGTTACTACACTCCCTCGCAAGGGATGAGGGGTACAGGGCGGTTTTTATATTCAAATGTCCCCCACCTAACTAAACCACTTTTGTAGGAAACATTTTTCCGCAGAGTGCTTACTTTTCTTAGAGATATTTGAATATTTCAGCTTATAATAATCACCCTGTATACGAGGTTCAGTAAAAAAACAGAAAGAAAAAAGAAAGTAATAAGAATAATAAATGTCCCTCCTGCATAGTATGTAGCTACTTTATAAATGTTTGTAATTTTTCTTTGTAAGTGAACCTAAGTCTTCACAGACTACTTCAAAAATTTATTAGGGTTTTTATTCAGGTGTCTGTCCCTTCATCTAATCTTGCGTCTGACCTTTCAAAAGTCTGTGGCTGATGGAGCGAGCGTCCCAATGCCAAAATAACACATACACTATCATCGCTTTGTCATGTACATCTTCTACATTCTGCTTCACCTTGGAAAGTTATCTTACAAACGTTTCTTCGCTAGGCTTGTGCTAAAGTATCAACAATATCTACCGTTCGTCACCATCTTTGAGCTACTGCTTTATAATTTTTTCCCTTCCCGGAACAATCTCATAAACCCACGTCTACTGTTCCTGACCGTCTTTGAGCATCAACATCATCTGCTCCAACATTTTGTTACCTTCTTCACTGGCATTTTATTTTCTGTACCTTTTACCATTAAATTAGTTAATTACACTTGCTCTCTTTGCTCTAATCCCTGCTAATTACATCCCACTTCTGACACCAATGTAACAATTTTCATTTTATTCTCTTGGTAAAGGTAGTGGTAGTGGTAATGCTCAATAATCCTCAATAAATCTCTTCTTACGTCTGTCTCAATTATTCACTTCACCATACTCTTCCGCAATAATTGGTTCTCTTCTATACTAACTACACTTCCTCAGTAATTGATACCAACCTGAATAGGCTTTTATTTCCAGTGCTACCACTCTCCAACTGTTCTCTCTTTCCAGTAGAACTCTGATAACTCAACAGACAGGTTTTCTTATATAGAGATACATAGTTGACATTCTCCAATGTCTATTAGACACTATATCGCATTCACGAACAGCTTTCTAGATGTCAGTGGTGGTGAGAACTGTTGGGCACAACACAACTGGTAAGGAGAAGAACAACAGCTGATCTCTGGCTGGATGGCGAATAACCTGTTTTGTTCTACTAAATTCAGAAGAATTCTTCATAGCATCACAATATTAAAAGCTGATAGTGTTGCAGATCTTTTGAAAATTTGCAGATTCTGCTTAATGGCAGCCTTTTTTATGAAATTAGTATGTAGTTAAATAATAATAAATGAATAATTTATAAATCAAAACTGTTTTATTTAATTTGGTTGATTTTATCCTATTCGTCCTGCAACCTTCGAAATGAAGGTAGTAATCTTTAATAAAGATGTGTTTAAGGAGTAAATGTGTTTATTATGTCATTAAGCTGCTTGTAATTTTTGAAAGTATGAATTAAACTAATCGTAAAAAGAAATAGTAAATATTGTGTGTTTACTAAAAACGCTGTTAAAATCACGCTATTGAATATTATACCAACTTAAAATTAAACACAGCTCACAATGTTTCTTTTAAACACTGCTTACAAGCTTTTTTTTTTATCAACACCGATTTAGAAAGTTTGTATTGTTATTTAAAAATCATGCAATTCAAAATTAAGCAACAATTCCTGGAATATTGCAACCTGCTTGTGCATAAGAAGTTCCTTAAGAAGAGAATATGGGGAGTGGAGTGGCGAATTAGAAAAAGTAGCTGTCAAGTGGAAAGATCTATGTGTGGTGTGTGACAGAGAAGCTGAAAGAAAAAAAGTTGATAAATTCTGTGTAATTTCATGTCCAAGTAGTTGTCCTGAGATCTTTAATGACAAATCAACAGTGTAGTAGTTATTGTTCCATAGGATACATAAAACTCCGAACAATGCAGTACCTAGTGTAAAAAAAAATTGGCATTTTTATTATGTTAATTATTATTATGTTATTATTATTATTATGTTAAAATTATTATGTGTGCCTTATGTTAAAAGGAATGGAACTGAAATTTTTACAGGAGACAACTATTATAATACCACCTAACAGAGTTTAACTGTCAAAAATTCAGACAGGACATTTTTAAAATGGTAGAAATATTCATGATAGCACCAATTTTTTTAAAATTACACTAATTAAATGATCCATTACATGATATTCTTTTGTATTTTTTGTTTTGATTTCCTCATCACTGGTCTAAAAGATGGGAAGGGGGAAGTATTTGTTGAGTGTTGTGCACTTTTTTAAATATTGTAAAGAAAAACAGACTTTACTTACTCATGGTAAAAGATAGCAGTGTGCTCTTCTACATGAAACGTTTGATCTTTAACGATGCTGTTATAGTCGTCTATTCTTCCTTGTAGATGGTTATCATGGGCACTAAGATGAGAGTTAACGAAACATATCGAAATTCCATAAACGGTCAATCTCACGCTTACAGCACCTTTATTACCCTGCAATTAGGAGATGAATAATTATTAATAAATAATGCAATTTTCATAAAAAAATTTCATTAATTAAATTCTGATATTTTATTCTTGCAGGGTTGAAGCAATATACTCAGTTTCTAGATTATTTTATACATTACTTATAATATACAAGATGAGTCTTAAATTGTGGATGGCCCAGACTTAATTGATTAAATCATAGCTCAACTTTTCAAAGCTCTATAACATGACAGTACGAAAACAACCCCACATCAAGAACCGCAAAGTTACAGCCCCAACCCTTAAAAAATTACAGCGCCCTGTGTATATTTACAACATGTTATTCAAACCAAACATTCGATTCTCAATTCAACTGTTTTTTTCAGATTCAAAATTAATTCACAGAATATTACAGAATTAGGAATTCTGATGCTAAAATTAATTTCCTTTCTTTATTTAACCAGTAAGTTGAAGTTGATAAATAATAATATTTATTGAGCATTTTTGCTAATTTAACAAAAATCATTTGTACATATTATTATAGTTACCCACAACCCACAATTACATAAAAGATAAGAAATAAATATTCCGACAATAATAACGGGCATGTTACAAGTACTTATACATAATTCCTGCAAGCTTAAGTAACGCTGCTACAATATGATTGTAAATTAAATAACATTTCACTAATTATAGTGTTTTTCGATTCTGCATCCAGTTTACATTAATATTGTCCAGGTCAAGTCTTAGGAAAGGGATGGAAACCCAAGATGCATGGATCAACAAAATCTGTCAAAGTTGACCTCGGAGTTGAATTTTGTTTGTTTGTTTTACAGGTTTTCAGAAGGTCGTTACCAGTTGACCCATGAACAACTATTAATAATAAAGACACCTAGTTATTAATAGAGAAAATCTACAAGCCTCAGATGGTTGCTATCACACATTATTGTGTAAGAAAATAAAACAACTTGGAGAGATGTCACGCAGTTGCATCTTGTGGAATCTAACAACATAGCATAGAGTAGTGTACTCGAGAGTGTACTCTTTCATTAAATACTCAGAGTAATATGCAAAAAAAGCCAACCTTAAAGTGTCGACTTAAAAATTAAAATACTGACATAATTTATTTATAACATGTACATACAAACATATAAAAATTGTGCAGTACATAACAAGTCACAGCTTCTCTCTCATAATATAATATGCATGAATCTAAATGACATTGAACAGATTGAACTTTGATTATGTTTTTTTTGTATTTTTATAATCACATCAGGGTGATTAAAATTTTCATTTGGATTTATTTTCAGAAAACTGCCTCAGAACCCTCAAAGAATTTAAACACTAACTATTCAAGGTACTTATTTAACAGGATCTGGCCTAGACGTGATCTTAAGGCTGCAAAATTACAAAAATATACGTTTCACTCATTAGAATATCACAGATTTAGAATTACCTGATAACAATAATTAATTATCAGACAGGTTAAAACAACTCAATGAATAAAACATTGGCTAATTAATTCTCTCATTTAGCAATTCATCAGTTAATTTTCAACACAATGCTTCCGACAAAAAATTAGAAACATTAACTTTTACAACTGCGTAAGCCTGTTTTGTGAAGGACATTTAAAATAAACAGGCATGCGTTATAATATGGAAGATGTAATTTTACCACCTAGGTATATGTCATTCCAGACGATTTTAAATTTATTTTAGGTAGGTACATGACTTCCACTTTTCTCATTTGCAATTAGGGATAATTTTTCTATACTCCATAAATAAAATATTTTTGAAGTATGAAATAAATCCATTAATATGTTGTTTGCTGCTATAGTTTAGTAAAAAAAATATCCAATTATAACCATTCATGGTTTAACTTTATTCAAAAAATTATATCACATTTTGAATTGTTAGAAAAGATTATCTCAGAAAGGACAAGGTGCCATTTTATATCAAGAAGTAAAAGTAGCTAACAACTGGATTTATAAAAAGAATGGCTTAAGCTGCTCAGAATGGAGAGATTGCCTTAAAATGACATACAATGTAGCAGCAGTTCGCGGTATTCCTGGATGCAGTATCCACACAAACCACTGCAGACATTGCAGTGAGTATGAAACCCTTGCACATGTGTTAGGATACTGCCATTACGGAGAAACTTTACGAATCAAAAGGCACAACGATATAAAAGAAATGTTGGCGAATGCGTTACTGGAAAAAGGTTATGAAGTACACCAAGAAGTATCTGGATTATCCATTGAAGACAGCATCAGAAGAATTGACATTTTGGCAATAGATAGAAAACTGGATAGAGGATTCATAATTTCAAGTTAAAAATATTGACGTTATCGGACTATTTTTCGGCTCTAGAGGAACTTAAGTTAAAAAAATATTGAATTTAGGAAATTTTTTGAATTAAATAAATCTTTAGACATGGAAATTGTAATCAAAAACCCTGTATATTTAATGTAAGTCCAATGTAATACCTACTGCAAATAATACAGGGCGTTTTTTTTACTATGCTTTCTTTACTATTTTATTGCTTTTTTCGACTGTGTATAGCCAATTCATCAAGGCAAAAAACTTTTTCAAATAACTTTTCTTAAAAAAGTCAAAAATTAAATTAAAATTTCGAGTGCAACGATATTATTAGTGAAATTTAATTGAGTTTACTACTATAGTCCAATAAAGTCTAAAAAGTCATACGTATCGATTAAGAATACACATCCTTTTGATAGTTCGATTTATTTTGTTTCATATACGTGGTTTTTATAGTAACCGTCCAGTTTGTCTAAACACTCCATCCCGCATAAATAAGTATACGTCAACATTGGTTTTGAATGAGAATTAAATGCACAACACAGATGATAGAATGTCATTACGTGAATAAACTTTATGTAGTTGTCAGTGGCTCTCAAACTGACGTAAGCGGTTCAATTTATTGTTTGAATGATTCCTTCAATAATTTACGCTCGTTAACAACTTGACAATTAACTGTTTGACATTTTCTGATGAAATTAAAAATATTAATTCGGACGGTTAGTGTGACGTCACATCTGACTTTTTAAAGTTAATCCTACTATAGCCTTTGTTTTTTTTGTTACTTATACCTTATTTTTTATTTAGATGGATTCCACCAAGTCAAAATTCTAGGAGAACGATTGGCAACAAGACTGATTAGGTCGGTTGTGGTGATAGTTGTTATGCTGCGTTCGATAATCAGATCTGTACCTTCCTATGACAAATTTAGTTCGTTAATTCACATTTAACTTTCGCAGCTATATCTCAAAAGTTCGTTAATTGAATCTAGATAACTTTGAGGGTCCTCAATCCGCTCTTTGGAGGGTTCCGGAGCTTGTTGATTTTTAAATTGTCTCGTTTACTTATTAATTTTGAGTTTAATTTAGTTTGTCAGTTTGACAACTTCGCCTCTTCAAATTCTTTAGCGTTTTCGCTGTGACTAGGAAAAGACGAAAAAAACTAGTAGCGACTACTAGTAGCGAATAAATTGCACAGACTACCAATTTACGTACCTTAATCACCTGGGACCTAAAAATTGGGTCAAGGCACAAGCTAGCAGACATGTGTACGTTCATGGTACTTACATACTAACATTACTCTATCCCACAAAATTTGTTACTCAGAAAATAAGTAAGGTCTGGCAGCTCTGGACTCTTACTCTAGTTCTACAATAAATTACTTTCTTCATTGTAATCTCAGCTAAGCCTCGCTTAGCCCTTTACACAGTAAATTACATATAAAAAATTCTAAAAATTGTTTAAACAAAATGTATCTACTGCAGTTACACAATATGTCTTAATAAAAGCTATAGACAGTTTTTTGCGGTTTCTTAACAATTCCATAAAATGGTGTTTCACTTACCCACATTCCGGATAATCCAGTTCGAGTGTATTCAGCTTCAATTTGTCTCACATTCAATAAGTGCTTTTTCAAACAAAATACACTCAAAAGAAGGCCCTGCAGTCGTATAGTTTTCAATTTAACGTAATCCCTAACTTCAAGTACTTCTTGAATTGCGTTAGTCCAAGGATCTACGAATAAGGCATCCAAAAGCATGTTCTGAGGCTGAGCTTTCACTTCTTGGAAGCTAACGACATAAAAATCTGGATGGATTTTTTCATTCTTCCTGTCAAAGCTAAGTCCAAGTAAGTCGTAGAGTTCTTGATCGGGGGAGCTTGTTCCCACATTGTAAGTCGCACAATACACCCTTAAAATAAATTAGGTAAATGAGCAAGTTGGATGGTACAGTCAGGTAGGTACTTGAATTATGCTACAAAAAAAAATTCTCACCGTAAGTTTTCCATGGTTTTTTTATTTATTAGATAAGGTAGCTGATAAAATAGTTTCACCCTACTCGGCCATAAAATTGCTCCTCCAAGTACACAGAATCCACTATTCCTAGATAACGGATAGGTACTCTAAATTAGCTTAATTTACTAGATTGTAGTGTAAGGCTATTTATTTCACTGCATAGTGTAAGTAGTACTTATTAATCAAGGTCATTCATCATCTTAATTTGAACACTGATGAATGAAGTAGGTATCATTAGAATTAGAAAAACTATTTCTGCTCTTCAAATCTGCAGCCCACAAATTCTAATAAACAAAAAATTCACTAAACTAACACCAGAAATAATGATGTATGGTATTGTATACTTTAGTTATAGCCAAACCAAGTTTCTCTGAGTATTTTTGTTGATATTGTAAGATAACAGCAGTAACACCAAACCCAATCCCAATTTTACAACTCCACAGTTCACAGTTTCCACTTGCCACCACTACTTTTCACTTTTTCTGATTTCTTTAACTTTTTATTATTAAAATAAATTAATAATTACTTCACTTCTCGTTACTATTTTATGTCATTCCTGTTCATGACATAACACGAAACTCAAAACTTACAACTGTGACGTCAGCAATCAAATCACAACACAATGGGTGTGTTTCTAAATAGCCAACGCTGAGCAACAATGCCAACAAACCGTTTCTAAATTAACGTTGACTGACGTTGACTCAACGTCAGCAGTCAACTTTCTTGTTCCTAAATCACTGTTTGAAGTCAACGTTGACTCAACGAAGTCAGTCAACGCTGGATTAACCTGTTGAGTTGTTGAGTTGGTACTCAACGACACGTGATCGTAAACTCGTTGACATTAGCATTATAGCGTTTGAAGGTTAAAGTAATTTGTGTTGATATAAATAAAAATAAATTATGAGAAAACTGATTGAAAATGTCGCAAGAAGTTAAGAATAAGGTGTTTTCGGTTGCTTGTGCAACATTCTATCAACACTTAATTTATTGTTGAGCAGTAATCAGATGATATGAATATGATACTCTCGTCATCAGGGCTCTCCAACCCGCAAGATTCACATATTATCTATAAAGATACGACTCCATTTCATTTAATAATCTTTTGATTTTACTTCAGCTAAATATGTTCCTACGCTACTCAAGCACTCAAATCAAACAATAAAGAAAACCAAATCAAACAACAAAGGGTTTTTTAAAGAATAATAAAACATCATAATACCAGCAATAAAATTCAAATTAATTTTTTTTTGTTTAGGTAACTAATTAGGTAATTAGGTAACAACTTCGACTTCATTTTGTGATCAATGTCAATGTCAACTGTAAGACGTCATCCGTCATTTCAGTTTGTTTCTAAATAGCAGGTCAACAACTCAACTATCCAACTCAACAGCTCCACAGCTGACTGCTGACTTCGTTGACTTGTTGTCCAACGTTGAGCAATTTAGAAACACACCCATTGAATTGAATTGAAGATATAGTATGATGTAGGTATTGAAGGAAGCAACCTTTGACTGGGAACTTGGAAAGAAGGAACCTATAAATTATTATAGTGGTATTCTGTGTTCTGTTTTGTGACTTCTGTCATATGAATTTTTAGCAATTAAAAAATTGATGCTGTCGCTGTCCTCATCTATCTTGTAATAATAGCGTTATGGCTTATGGCATCTCGTCTTGTCATCTTGTCAATGTAGTGGGGTCTGAAACCCCGATTGCAGGACAATTAATAGAGAAGCCAGTGTTAAATGTAGCTCATATTTAAAATATCTACTAGATAGTGCCACATGCTTAAATTTGCCTAGGGAACCTGTATTACCGACACTGACGCTTATTAGGGTAGCGCATTCTCATTCTCACAAAAAGTTGGGAATGTCAAATTTGACTTCAAAAACATCAGATTTTCCATGAACTGTCTAAAAATTCACATAATATGTTATTAAGTCCGCGTATTTAAAAAAAAATGGTAAACTTTTGCTGCGTTAGAGGATATTTTAACAATAAAAAGAGGACTTTCTACTTGTTCGCGTTGCCTAAAGGTAACTTTCTTAATATTTTAAACTCATTATAATAGTCCTTACGTACTTACAATAATACGTTTATAGTCGGTAATGCAGGTTCCCTAAAATTTGCCCGACTGTAAAATATTTTTATCTTCAATAATACAAGCGAAGGCTCAGTGGCGGCTCGTGGATCTGAGTAGTTCGTGGTTCTGGGTGGACAAAATTGAAAATTAAATTATGACGGGTTAACGATAGGTACAATGAGGAAACGTTTGATTAAATAGATACTTGAAATTTAAAACAAGTTTAACGGATAGACTTGACATACATTATACATTATGTACGCTAATCTGACATTGGGCTAGCATTTTGTTTTTGTAGCTAGTTGAAAAGCTTTTGAAGTATATGAAGTATAATGACGTGACCAGATTACGTAAAATTAGTTAATTTTACTTGTATAATCCTTTGAGTCAAATTTTAGGGAGTCCTGACCTTAGAAGGGCAATTCCGATCTTGTGTGGAGAACTGTAGATGGTAAATTTTTCAAATTGTGACCTTCAAACTATTTTTTACTTCCAAAGTAAATACAAGGTTATACACGGTATACTCCACGGAATGTTTGATTTTAAGAAATTTTTGTTTTCGGAGTGGATAGAGATGAGTAGAGATGAGAGAGATCCGTTAAATGGACTTTTTAAAATTATATTCATGATGTAGGTACAAAGTGTCCAAATTGCATGAAACGTATCAAAGTTATGTTTTTTTATTGGTCTGCTCCTGTATGTTAACGCATTTTCAGATTGTCTGAGAAGAAAAAATATGAATGGTTTTTATAGTTGGAGTTTTTTAGTAGGGTATAAGCAAATGAAAATCGCCATTTTCAAAGTTAATGACAGTGTTAATGATTTTTTACTCATATATAAAGCTTTGTTTTCCGTTTCTTACATCTACGCCTCTGGGGTGCGGTAACTTCGCTGGCAGTTTGCAGTCTGCACTCTCTGCACCATAAACATTATTCATCCTGAATCCCGTTACCTTATATCCACGATACAGTTTTATACACGGTAGGTATGTCAATAGACTGTGACTGCGCAGGCTACGTTCTGGTCTTCTGACGTCATGCGGTTGGAAGACTAGATCACGTGAGATTGCTCATATCTTGTTTATTGCCAGATATAAATAAATAATTTTTTGTGAGCTCTGCATAACTCTTCAACAGCATTTTGTGACGTTTTAAAAATTTTCACGGCCAACTAAATCCCAAAGTGTTCCTCGTCAACTTTTGTTTTTCTTTTGGCCGCCATATTGTTTTTTATGTTGTTTGGTATAAAAAAATCACGGAAACCAAAATTCAATATCATAAAAAAAAAATTGCAAAAATTTAATTCTACTTTTTTCGAAAAAATGAAAGTTTTTCACCGAATGACGTCGTATGATATCGTAATAATATATGACGTCACATTGCTTGCCTTATGGTTATTTATGAGACTTTCGGATAAAGAAAGGTTTTTATTTCAGAAAGCGTTATTAAAGAAAGGTTACCTATATGTATTTCGAAAAAAAGAATTAAACTTTAATTTTTTTTTAATGTGATAGATTTTTGGTTTCCCGTATTTTTTAAATACCGAATGACGTAAAAACAATATAATTTCTTTCATAAAATAAGAAATTCAATTTTCCATGTTTTTCAGGATATTTCAGCAGCGTCTGAAGTTTTTATAAATGTTGTTTCAAATTCTTAATAAGCATGAAATTGTGCAACTTTCCTCTAATTTATCTGCATGACTCATCCATCTGAATCTATCGTTTCCGAGATCCCCATATATATGTACCTGTACCTAGTTCTTTTTAAATGGGACACCATGGGCCGGTTGTTCAAACGTTAATTAAAAATTTTGAGATAATTACAGATTTTAAATTGCAAATTTTGAAAATACGGCAAATATAATTAATGATCTTGTATTTTTAATCAATAATTAACTCTTCTTAAAGGGAGCAGAATCCATTTTCAGCAATATCAGACCAATGGTTCGATAATACAGGGCATTTTAAAATCAGGAATTATCTGAAAATTTTTAATTAAAGTTTGAACAACCGGCCCCATATGTAATAACACTTTAAACACATAATAAAAAAAAAACACAAGCAGAAGGAAAAAGCAATCAAATTTGACATTTATTTTATAAACAATCTCGCCCCGCGATTAATGCTTAGAGTCAAAATTCAACCGCATGACGTCATTGCAGTAGTGACCAAAATAGTAAAAGCAATTGACATATACCGTGAATATGTGCACGTATCGTGTAGTGTATATGTGTGTATCGTTGAACAACTTAAATTTTTAACGGCCAATATTATAAACGCTGGTTAAGTTAACTGGCAGATTTCTGTGGTCGTTTCTGGAGAAGATATAGACTATAGGTAGAAATTATTGCAACTTAATTACTCTTGGCATAAAAGGGATTACAAAAAATTTAATAAAAGTTATTCGAGGTCAATATTAGCTTCAAAATCGGGCACAGAAATCTGCCAGTTAACTTAACCAGCGTTTATAATATTGGCCGTAAGATGTATAAATATTAATTTTACATTTTGTTTCTGATTGCTAAAAATGTTTTATTTTTCAATAAAAACGTGTTAATCGCACGTTTTTAAGTTGATATTTTGCTGCTGCGTCATAGGCATAGATCGAATTTTAAACTTTTTTAATGCGAATAATCATGTTTTACACACATAAAGCTTTGTTACATCTACGCTACGCCTCTGCTGACATAACATTCTCCATCCTGAATTCCTGATAGCTTACCTTATCTAAGATGTTTGTTTACTTTTAGTTTTGGTGCATCTTTTTTGTTTGGTATGATGGTTGGGTTTTGGGTTTTGGTTTTAGGATTCAATGGGTAGATTAGATTAAGTTAGGTTAAGGCTGTGGTTAAGGCAAAGATATCATTGGGTTAAGGTTAAGGTTAGTTGTTTTGGTTTTGTTTGGTGTAGCAGAAAAGTTAAATAAAAGTTTAAAAACTAACTACCTATCCTTTTAATTTTTCAATTTATGAGTTAAAATAAAGTACACAGTACGAGAATTTGGCTTAAATGTAATAGTGGCCGTTATTTTTTTCAAGAATTAAATTATATAAAAATTAAATTTTCAAGAATTCTAACAACAAAAGAAATGTGGTTCATAAGTAAAAGTTTAAATTTTTTGGAAAGTTTGTTATCCGGTGTTTTCAAAGGTTCTGAAAAGTTGGAGTATGACTTAGATCAGTGCTATAGCATATTAAGTGAAGAGGCGGTAGCTGAAAATGAAGAAACCATATCAAGCATACTACTTGCAGATGACGATATCGAGACATACCAATCTTGTATTCACACTGGAATTATCACCTCTCAGAATGGAAACAAATTTATCATCAACGAATTACATCCTTTTAAATCAGACTCTGAGGATTTCCATGTAGGGAGTAAAGTTTCATTTGCTTTACTGAAGAACAATAGAAATATAACAGTAAATAATGTGTCTCTGATTGAAAATGATTGGAATGTAACGGAAACACGTAAAATCAATTGGTGTAAAAGGACCCTCATATGTAAAGTGTCCGAAAGAAAAGGCAGGGTGTTGACGTTAATTCCTGATAACATCACCGTTGACTTGAACAATGTTGCTGCCGATTTTATACCTTTTATTGGCGACTGGGTAGAAGTTGAGGTCAAATGTGAGATCGATGAATCTGTCGCGAATTTGAGAGGAAAAGTGTTACAAGTCTCCAATCTCAGGCCTGTCAGATTACACGTCAAAAGTGGTAAAGTGACGTTTTGGAACAATTTTGGTGTTATAGACAAAAATATTTACTTCAGCAAGGAAAGTCTTTCCAATGGCTACGTCCCCATTGTCGGTGATAAAGTAATAATGGAAATTATAGAAAGCGAACAAGATAGTAATTGTTCATGGCGGGCTCTCAAAGTTTACCCTGATTATCTGATAAAAAGAAAGGAAGAAACTATGAAAGGTGCTGGGTTAAATGACATTAATTTTGAACTTACTAGCAACAAAGTTGACATTACTTGTGATACTGATTTAGAATTTAAGAAATTTAATGAAAAATCTAACTTTAATTTGATCATACAAAGTAAAAGTGATCAACCGTTAACCATATTAGATATTTATTGTCCTAATAAGAATGGATCCTTGACTGTACTTTCAAAATTTGATAATTCAGTTATAATCAAGGAGAATGAATCATTAAAAGTTGACATGGAATGCGTTTCAAAGAATATGGGACAAACTAGAGAGCTAGTTATATTCAAATTTGAAACCTTTGTACTTGGACATTGGTTAGATATAAAAGTGGGAAATAATTTAAATAAAATAAATTATCGATATAATAAACCTGTGTCATCCTATACTCACAGGAATGAAGAAGATTATATCAAAGGAGATAGGCTTAAAGCTTCAATCAGGTTTATTAAGGTTCAAATACCGCCTTTCAATATACCTGAAAAATTTTTGAAAGTTGTTTTAGAAAACAGCAATTTAGAAAATGCTTTATTTTACACGCACCTACGAACTCTGAGACCTTCTCTTTTCAAAGATATGAGTTTTTTAAACTACGAAGACAGATTTCATAGTCTTCTTTATTTAGAAGAAATTACTTGCCTGAAAGCCATGAGCATGTATAATCAGTCTGCCTATTTCATTAAAAATGGTGAATATTTAATGCTAGAAATAGAAAATTTGTCAGAAAAGAAACCGTCAATAGTATGTGGTGACAGAGTGATGGCAACTAATGTTGAAAATAGTTCCAGCCTTACATATGAAGGTTACGTTCATAAAGTAGGGTCCAAGCATATTTATATCAAGTTCAAAGAGGAGTTTCATTATTCTTATGACGGAGAAAACTACAACATTGAAGTCATTGGTAATAGAACTAGCATTAAACGAATGCATTTTGGGGTTAAAATGGCTATTAAAACTCTGGGGAAAGATATATTATTCCCGACCAGGGTTTCTGAACGAGAAGCTCAAGTGGATGTAAATTTGAACGATAATCTTCCACCTGTGAAGGAGCTTGATAACAAAGAAAACTCTCCTAGAATTAATAATGATAGTTCTGACAATATACAACCGAAAATACTTTCACCTAAAGACACATTGAGAAAGTTGCTAGAGTATAAGAATTCTAAACTCTTGTTAAAAGAAAGCGTGTCAGAATCAAGTACTACTGATGAGAGTACTACTAGTAGCAAAAATAACAAATTTGAATGGTACAACCAAAAATTAAATAAATATCAGAGAGAAGCAGTTGTGAGTATCTTAAAAGGGATAACGCGTCCACTTCCATATATAATTTTTGGGCCACCAGGAACCGGCAAAACAGTCACGCTAGTAGAAACGATTCTACAAATTCTAAGGCTGATCCCTCATTCTCGCATACTAGTATGTGCCCCGTCTAATAGTGCATGCGATTTGCTAGCTCTAAAACTAATTGATAGCGGGGTCCTCACACCTGGAGATTTAATCAGAATAGTGTCGTTCAATCACATATCTAGTAATCTCATCCCAGTTAAACTAATACCCTACTGTGCTTCTGGAAATATAGCAGCGGAAGGCACCAACATAAGTGAAATAACAGTCACCGATTCTGGATTAGCACTCGATTGCACATTCGCCGTACTGGGTCGTCATCGAATCACAGTTTCAACTTGTTCAACAGCAGCCATGTTGCACCAAATGGGATTCTCTAAGAAGCATTTTTCTCATGTCCTCATCGATGAAGCATCTCAAGCATCTGAACCAGATGTAATGATCCCTCTCTCCCTTGTTGATGTCGATTCTGGACAGATAGTCTTGGCAGGTGATCCTTTGCAGCTGGGCCCAACAGTGCTATCACTTCATGCGGTCGAACTGGGCTTATCAGAATCTTATCAGGAACGCTTAATTAACAGGTTCCCTTATATATGCGACTTACAAGGATTTCCAGAGACATCTGGTTATGACCCTAGACTTGTCACAAAATTACTCTATAATTACCGTTCAGTTCCTGTGATTTTGAAACTGTACAGTTCATTGTTTTATGGGGATAGTTTGATACCGACACTTTCACCGGATGTAGGCGAAGAAAGTGAATTCCTTAAGAAATTAGAAGATTTGTTACCTTGTAAAAATGGAAGAATACCATCGGTGATATTTCACGGCGTTGAAGGAGAAAATTACCAAACACCCGACTCTCCATCTTGGTTCAATCCCCAAGAGGCCAGTCAAGTTTTCTATTATGTCAATGAATTTTACCGATTAGGACTTTCCAAAGATGATATTGGAATCATATCACCTTACACGAAGCAAGTGAAAGAAATAAGATCGATTCTAACAGAAGCTGAGTTTGAGGTTCCCAGAGTAGGCAGCGTAGAAGAATTTCAAGGTCAGGAATTCCAAGTGGTGATTTTGTCTGTGGTGAGATCTAATAGTGATTACCTGGATGTGGACTGCAGACATAATCTAGGGTTTATTTCGAATCCTCGCAGATTAAATGTATCAATCTCCCGAGCCAAAGTCCTGTTGATTATTATCGGCAATCCTAATTTCTTGGCGAAAGATGTTCACTGGCGGTATATTTTAAATTACTGCTTAGAACTTGGAAGCTACAAAGGTTGTGAGTTGAGATTATGATCGGTCTGTCATCTATTTTAATAAGTGACTACCTTGTTAAGTGTACTGTAGGTATATACTTTTAGACAAAAAATGTTATTTTTGTACGTTAATGACTATAATATCGCATTTATTGAACAATTCTTAAAGAATGCAACACTTTTTTATCAACTTTTTTTTTATAGACATTGTTAAATGTTAATTTGATATTTTAATAATTATTAATTTTTAAGAAATTTACCCTGCAATTAAGTCTTGGAGAACGCAGTAATTTTTTTATAAACTCTTGAAAGTTTTTATAATGAATTGTTAATTTGATAGTGTCAAAATCTTTGACTGTAACTGTTATCATAATATGTAAGCATCTTTTTTGCTTGTTCGATTTGGAGAGAGTGTGTCTAATTGTGGCAGCATTGCAAAAGTGCTGGATCATTTTCAAACTTTCAAGACGATCAATGTTACTGTTATACAGTTAGTTTGGAAATTGATACTTTGAAAATACCTTACAATTAGATGCTTCTCGATAGATTCGTTCAGTTTTTTTTTGCGAATGAGTGAAAAAAGAATTGCTTCCGCCATTATCGAATGTTTGTTATACAAATGACTAATATTAGTTTATTGATTTTGTTTGACTCTATATTTTTGAATGCTTATCTCTGTTTGACAAAGTTTGATTAAAATCTTTTTTGAAATGAAAATTTTTCTGTGTACATTTTGCAATATTGCAGGTTTATAATTTTTATTGGCGAAAGCTACACAAAAACATTAAGTATTAAGCCACTTTGTAGCACCAGCTAATCAAAGCAGAGAGGCTTAAAACTTTCACTGCATTTCTACTGAACGTGTTCCATCCAGATGCCACTTATACTTAGGGTGACCATATTTATTTTCAAAAAAAATAATTACATAAACGAAAAGTGTAAAAAAAATCACTAGTTTTATTGGTGGATATAGGATATAGGGCCGGTTGCACAAACGTTAATTAAAGATTTGTCAGATAATTCCTGATTTTAAATTGCAAATTTTGAAAATATGGTGAATATTTTGAAACATCTTTTATTTTTTATCAGTAATTAACTCTTCTAAAAGGGAGTAGAATTTATTTCCAGCAATATCAGACCAACATTTTGATAATACAGGGCATTTTAAAATCAGTAATTATCTGGTAGATCTGTAATTAACGTTTGTGCAACTGGCCCATAGTATAGCATATACAGGGTGTTACAAAAAAGGAGGTCAAGCTCTTGGCCACAGATTGTTGGGCCAAAAATAATGACACTTTAAGGGTCATTGGGAAATTTAAATATCAGTAAGTTGATCAATGACACACACCCAAACATGTTGATATATCTCGTAAACGAAGGCCTAAATCAAAATGTTATAAGAGTGAGGATAGTAAAACAAATAAACGCTCAATCAAAAAAACCATACATCAGAGCCATAGGCGTACGCAGAAAAATATTGGGGGGCCAAGGTCTGCCATAAACCCCCTTTCGTGCGCTCGCGCTTGGATTTTCTTTGATTTTTTTTCAAAAAAATGTGTGTCTGCATAAGAAAGAAGGCTATGCAAATTTTCAAGTGAGTATCTTAAAAAATAACGGAGTTATTGATAAAAAACTTTTTTTTTATTTAAAGTTTTACACCCTGTATCTTGAAAATGGGACGCCTATGTGAAAAATGGCATAAGGAAAGTGTCATTATTTTTGGCCCAGCAATCTGTGGCCAAGAGCTTGACTTCCTTTTTTGTAACACCCTGTAGATATATGATGGTACTTATAGGACAAGTCGATCAAGTATACTCATTAAAAATTAAAATTTAAAAAACATAAGTACATACAACAAAAAAATCCCTCTTATAAATTCGACGTGCCTGCATTTCCATCATTTGGGTCACCATTTTTGTACCAATCGTAGTTTTGGGAACTTTGTATTAATTTCAAAAATTGTGGTCTGGCCTTCAGGACATTTCGCTGAAACATTTTGTCGCACTAGCGCAAGCTGAGGCCGCTGTAATATTGCACCGTGATTATTTGTGACCAGATCGGTAACTTATGATCATACGTTCAGTGAGTAGTATAATTATTTTAAACCACCTAAACTATAGTAAGTAGCTGTTTTAAAATTTTAATCGAACAAAAACAAAACTTAAAACTATTTTTTGCTCTTTGATATTCGCAATTTTTGCAACATAAAAAAAGGAGTACATTTAGGTGTGCTTCTCATGAACCTTATAAGAATTATTGTAGGACAGTATTCAAAAAGAGAGTACTGTCCTACTAAAATAAGTAGGTATATGGTCACCGTATTTATACTTCAGTTGAAATATACAATTTTTGTTCAGTTTTTTCTGTAAGCTTATTTCTTCAGAACACAATGAAACAAAATTATAAAAAAAAACACAGGCGACTTTGAGGGTACACCAAAGAAGAAAAATTTTCTTCTTTAGGGGTACACAGATGAATGTGCACCTATACAGGGTGTCCCAGCTTATTCGAAGCGGTCTCTGTAGGCCAAACGATTGATTTTTTCCCAAAAAAATTTGCAAATTCAAGTACAGGATCACAATGGCCATAATTTAAAATTATTTTGGAGTATACAGAGTGTCCCATATGAGAGTGGCATATCAAAGTTATGTTTTTTTGAATGGAATGCTCCTATGTTATTGCATTTTTAGATTGTCTGAGAAGAGAAAATAAGATTGGCTTTTACAGTTGGTGTTTAAATTCAGAAGTTTTTGAGTTATAAACAAGTGAAAATCGTCATTTTTCAAGTTCACGGTTCTGTACAATGGAAACAGTTCAAGATAGAGAAAAACGGCTGACATGTCCCTATTTCAACTTTTTATGTACTATCCTATGGTATAGAAAAATTTTTACTTTCTTTGATTTTTTTATTTGGCGACGCGTGGAGAAATCTCACAATTTTTCAAATTTTTTATCACCCTGTATAAACATTTCATCTACATGATAGGATAGTACATGAAAAAGTAAAATAGGGACATGTAAGCCGTTTTTCTCTATCTTCAGCCGTTTTCGTTGTACAGGGCTTTGAACTTGAAAAATGACGATTTTCACTTGTTTATAACTCAAAAACTTCTGAATTTAAACACCAACTGTCAAAATCAATCTTATTTTCTCTTCTCAGACAAACTAAAAATGCAATAACATAGGAGCATTCCATTTAAAAAAACATAACTTTGATATGCCCCTGTCATATGGGACACTCTGTATACTCCAAAATAATTTTAAATTATGGCCATTGTGATCCTGTACTTGAATTTGCAAAATTTTTTTGGGAAAAATCAATCGTTTGGCCTACAGAGACCGCTTCGAATAAGCTGGGACACCCTGTATAGATGCCCCAACCCTAAATGCAATAGCCATGATCTTTTTTTTTTAGAGGTCAAATGATAATAGCTTGCTTGTTTTTGTAATAATAAATTTATTGGTACTGAATTCTTAAAAATTTGAGAAAATTCAGTTGGAATTTTATACAGGGTGATTCATGAGTGACCTTACATAGACCAATGATATGTGATATGATGATATTATGTGATAGGTGATAAGCGGACTTCAAGGCGGGTCGAAAATTTTAATTTTTAATATGATATTAAAGGCTCGCGTAAGTTGACTTGACACCTATACTATACCTCATTTTTAAACTATGCGGAGGAGTAAAATTTAAATGAACCGCCAAAAAAAGACGTTTCTCATTGGTGAATTCATTGGCAAAATTTTGTTTTCTTGAATTCATTGGCAAAAAAAATGTGCAAAGTATGTCAGCCTGACACTGAAAACTCGTCTGCGCTGCGCATGACGTCACTATGGTAGCTAACGGTAGAATTGAAAATATTTGAAGAATACTGTGATACGATACAAATCATTTATACATAATAATTGTCTTTGCTTATGCTATAGTTAACTAAAAAAAGAGATATCTCTTTTGTAACATGATGCCACCGATACACGCGTATACACGGTATGTCAACATACACTGTGACTGCGCAGGCTGCGTACCGGTCTTCTGACGTCACGCGGCGAGAAGACTACTCATGAAATTCCAGATTCCTTATCTTACTCATATCTTTTGTATTACCAAAAATAAATAAATAATTTTTCGTAGTCTTGCATAAGTCGTCAACAGCTATCAATTAAATTTTAGGAATTTAAAACGAAGGAAGGAAGCAATAAAATTTGACATTCGTTTATAAACAACTTCGTCGCGCTGTATGTTTTGAGTCATAATCCACCCGCATGACGTCATTGCGCGGTGGTAACCAAAATAGTAAAAGTTACTGACATAAGTGACATAATATGACATACCGTGTATATGTGTATCCACGATACACATAACATACACGGTATGGCGATTGCTGTTACTATTTTGGTTATTACTGCGCAATGACGTCATGTGGTTTTATTTTGACTTATTAAGGTATTAATTGCGGCGAGGTTGTTTATAAAATAAATGTCAAATTATATTGCTTCCATCCTTTTTGCTTGTGTTTTTCTTTGTACTAAATCTATTATAGAAAAATCTTTAATTTTTTTTCGAAAAAAGTAAAATTAAATTTTTATAAATTTTTTTTTAATGTTATTGATTTTTGATTTTCATATTTTCATGATTTTTTTGTACCAAACGACATAAAAAAACAATATGGCGGCTATAAGAAAAACAAAAGTTGACTATGAAAACTCTGGGATTTAGTTGGCCTTGAAAATTTTTAAAACGGTGCCTACAAAGAATTATTTATTTATTCCTGACAACAAAAAATATATGGAGCAATCTCATAATTGAAGACACAAGTGGATAAAGGGTCTATGTAACAATGTTTTTCCAAAAATGAAGGGTTATGTACCCAAAATTCGTTTAAAGTAACTTCCGTTGCAATACATCGTGAAATAAAGTAGTTATAAGTGGATAAAGAATCCATGTACCATGTAGTAATATTTAATTTATTAACTTCAAACTGAAATACCTATCTCGAGAAAATGATTTTGCTACATAGATCCTTCATCCACTTGCGTCTTCAATTATTATGTAATCCTAGAACCGCGTGACGTCAGAAGACCGGAACGCAGCCTGCGCATCAATGCGATTGATCTTCAATAAAATATAAAAAATTGAAAAATAAGAAATAAGATACACCTATGTTACTGTTAGCTGTTATTGTGCATTTGGCATTGTGGAAAAACTGGAAAACAAAGCTATAATTTAAATTAATGCCTGATTGTAATAATACTTATTAGTAAAATGAAAATCAGCAGGTGATTTTATATATGCCAACCGCATCTGCTGGCAGTGTTTAGTTTTCTAGGAATTTAATTTTTCCCATTTCCAAAATGATGCAAAGGGGTTAGGAAGGAACTACAGTAACTACACTCTTACACTGGATATAAATACAGGATGGCATCCACACAGAGACCATTTACTCAAAAGATCTCCAAGTAATATGTTACCAGTTTATGATATTTTCAGTTTCATGCTTAACTTTCTTGTAATTTTCAGACAACATCCTGCCGAAGTACGGAGAAGTGTCTCTAGGCATAAGTCGTATCCTATATCACCTACATCAATGATGGTTTGTGTACAAGTTATTTACTTGGTTTTCTTTTGTATAAACTACCCTTGAAGCTCACTTAATTATTATCTTTGGAGCATACGGTTTTTTTAGGGCATGCTCTGATTCCCAACCGCTACAACCAGTTAGGTATGCTGCGGTTTGGTTACTGGTACTTCAGGCTGCTGAAAAATTGTAGTTCAAAATGGGATAGCTGTCATTTATATATGACAGTAGGTATTTTATAAACCTGTCAAAATGACTTACCTCATTACCAGGGCTGAGACATTGGTCCAGTAACCATCGGTAACCGGATATAGAACCTTGGTTTGGAAACGGACCATGCCCTAAGTATTAGTCGTGCTTGGATCTTTACCATTGGATAAACCACAAAATAAAATAATACCACGTGTTTTAACCATTTTTGAATTGGGGCTGGTTCTGATTTCTAAAAAAGAAGGCAATAGATATCACAGTAGAACTACTTGCCAGTCGTGTTGTCTAATCTGTCAATTTTGAGCAGGCGGTAGCTCGGCGGGTTAGAAGTGCAGACTACTAAGCCGTTGAACTGCCACCGACTGTTCAAATCCCAGTCTCGCTCTGGTTGTTTGTGTTGTCTATTCAATTTTTTATTTGATTTACTTGAAGCAGGGTATATGAGCAAGCTCTCGCAGCCCATAATCCATAATTACTGGACATTGCTTCGTTCGTAAATTGGGTTAAGATAACTGACATTTATTACATCTAACCTCTTAACACAAAATATACAACATGTTCAAAAATTTAAACAAATATCTCACTAGAAAATCATCATCACATTTATTATTATCGACCATTTATCGACATTCTAATAGATATTGTGTAGAGTAGATTAGAATCGCAGCCATCTTTTACTATTTTGACGGTACCTATTACGTTTTAAAACTAGAGGTTCCTTCCACTGGTTTGACTGTTTCAAAACCATCGAACCAGTTTCAATTCTGACGTCATTAGTTTCAACACGAAAATGATATTTTTCGAAATCATAGAAGTGATTTGAACTGTATCACTGTACTTTTTCAAATGATCTTCCAAATGACCATCTATAAATCAATCAAAATCAAATAAATAATAATTAATTAATAATAAAAACCAAATAATAAACCCAATCAAAATATGTAATTAAATTTTCAAAAATGTACGATCTTAAGAAATTGACTGTAAAAATCTTTACCATTTTTAAAAATTGAAACTCACTCCACTTATTTTCAGAATTGGACAAACGATTTTGTGGAACCTTATGACTTTGAAGAGTTTGTAGCCCAACATCAATTACTGATCGATAGGGATCCTTTGAGGAACATACTGGATTTTCCGCAAGGTGATGTGGAGGTGGATGAAATAGAGAGACCAATAAGGACATTGAATCCAATAGTTCCTGAAGAAAAAGTGTATGTGAGCTTATCAAAATAATTTGATGATTATTTATTTATTATAACCTCTAGTTAATTGAAATTTTTATTTCCTAATTAGATAACACTCCGTTTTATTTTTGCACAATTTTCATCAGTGATCCTATTGTTGGGTTTCGTTTCAGTAACACTTTGCCGCCCCATGTGAGATCCTGTGTAGAATGCTACACTTCAGACTGGAAAGTCGTTCGCTATAATTATCGAGGTCTTAGTAACAGCACAGGAACCAGGTCGCATCTAATCAAGTCGCTACAACCGAGCCCTAAGCGAGAGTTTGAGGTCGATTTTCAGACTGCACACTCTGAAGTTAATAGTGAATTTGGTAAGCGCTTAATCAGAATATTTTTGAAATTCATCTAAGCTGGATAATAATAGGTGTGACATTTTCTAAGAAAACCCTATCAATTAATGAAGAATTAATTACCAGATCCATCTTCAACATCAAGTAGCTGCAGACAGAGTGTGATATCAGTGTCTTCGTCGTGTTCTTACACTTTGACGCCCCGCAACTCGTGGGCCTCCTTAGACCTGCGCCATTCGGTAGGCGATTCCCTATTGCCCGAGATCTTGGAGCTGCCGGCACCAGATGCTCTCGACGCTCTGAACGAGACCCGTCGTCAAGCTGAACGTCAAGAGGCACTGTTCTCGCTTTGTCCTCAACCAACCAACGATGTCGAGCCGGTGGAAAGGAGGCTGATGGCCTGCCCTCCTCAGGAGCCGCAGGGACATAGAATTCTCGTGCGCTGTATGCAACTGACGTGAGTGAATGTGGATTTTTAACTTTGATCCATCAAAATTCAAGAAACTCCTAACTCTTTGACTGACTAATGACTGACTCTTTAAATTATCTAAAATATGTTTTTACCATGTTACTGATGTCATAGTCTAATAGTCAGAGTGAGTCAGGAACTGATAAGAATTGAAAAGGAGAAATTTGCTTTTTTTTTATATTTTTATTTGCTTTAGGTTTGACGTGGAAGTTGAGCCCTTGTTTGCATCCATGGCATTGTATGATGCAAAGGAAAGAAGAAAGGTTTCGGAAACTTTTTACTTTGATCTGAACCCAGAGCCTCTGAAGCGCATGATGGGGGCACACATGCCCTACAGTGACGCCAGCACTTTGGCCCGTGGCTGCATTTTCAATATCTCCCATCCGTCACCGGACCTTTTTCTTGTCATCCGCATAGAGAAGGTGCTGCAAGGTGACATTAATGAGTGTATCGAACCCTACCTGAAGGAGGACAAGGTTTGTTTTAGTAGAGTAAATTTTAATTATTTGTAATACCGAAATACAAATTGAATATTGTTTATGTCTTGTAGTAGAGGATAAGGCGAATTTTGAATTTTCATTTTTTTTTAGAGAAATACAGTCGAAATTATTCTGTTGCTTCAAGAAACTTATTATTTGATTTCATTGTTAATTGTTATACTTCTTGTATCATTCACAATTTTGTGGCCATTATCATAAAGCTTAAAACAATCTAAAAAATTATGAGTAAAATTAAGTTAGTGTCTATTTTGTGAAGCTTCCATCAAAAGTAAAGGTTCCATAATTTTTAACCGTGCTTCATTTTAATTTCATTGCTTTTGTAGTTCGTTTTAATATAAATTTATATTTTTTATAATATTTTAAGTTATTGTAAATCTGTCTTCACTTATGTCGTTTATTATCTTCAATTACAGAACAGAACAGAAAAACTTAAAGCAAATGCAGCAGCTTTATGCGAACGACTTGGAAAATATCGACAACCTTTTGCATGGACAGCAATCTACTTGATGAACGTCATTACCGGTGTGAACTCTCTAGAAAGGGACTTTGATAAAGAATCAACAGGGTCCGGTTCAAATACTAACAGTCTTGGTGAGTTTTTGGTGTGACCCCTGAACTTGAGTTACTTTGTTGTAAATATTGTTCAATTTTTAGTTGTATGGGTTATCTTTTGTATCTATGTTTTATGAATTTGATAATGAGAAAGCCAGAAATGTGGACATACCAGGTGGGACAGTTACGCCAATTAATAAGGAGGCTGAGCTCTCTGTGAGTTGTGTATTCATTTATACTGAAGTTTCAGAATAGTAGGCACTAAGTTCTTAGAAATATTACGGACTTAAAGTAAACACATTGTTGCCAGCTTTTAATTCTTGGTGTTTTATCATTTTGTATTTTTATCATTCACATGCAGGTAAATGGTTGTAGGATAAAAAATACTGTGTTTTATTTGTTGAGTAATTTTTCTGCTATAATAATTTCACAACATCGATATTTAATAGCAAAAGATGTAGAATTTCAATGAGGTTCGGTCCCTTAAAATATAATATATGGCAACATTACAGCAGTGTCAACAAGTACAAAGGATAAGCAGGTCCAACTTGCAGTAAGGTAAAGTAAGATGGATATATATCGAGCATGCTGCCAGTCCGTCCAAGGCAGCTCCGTATTCAGTGGCGTATCGTTCATGCTATTTTCGTGAGGGGCTGCAATATAACATTTATCGCTCCTTTAAATCCTTAATATTTTATTTTTATGTTTATATTTGCTGAATTATTGAAGCATCACAAAAATTAAAAAACGCATGAAAATGAATGAAAAAGAATTCGCGGCAGTGGAATAACCTGAACAAAAAGAAAAGTTGTTTGTTTTGGGCTGTTATTGGATGTCGATCGGGACTTGTATATTTTTCTCTTTCTGTTTTCTGGTTGTCAGAAAAGAAAAATTAATATTACCGGGGGAAGAAGATTCTCGACTCTCGGGAACAACAAAATTTTGAATATTTCATATTGTTCATAGACAATCTGTGAAGTAATTAAGAAATACAAGCTAGAAAAAATCAATATCTTACTAATTTGTTAATAATTAGTTATTAGTTAATTATTTGGTAAAATAATAATACAATAATGATTCCTGTTTTGGGAATGAACTGAGTTCCAGGATACAGAAAAAGTTTAACTATAAGAAATTTACGGAATTACCATCCCGGAAAAACCCATACCCGGTCGACAATAAAGTGCATAATTAGTGGGGATAGCTTGGTTGCTTTAAGGGTCGCTCATCAGATTTCCTGTCTGAATCTTATTTCTCAGTTCTCACTGTGGTGTAAACGGGAAAGAAGCAAGCTTCTTTGAGTGCCGAAGTGAAATACTGTTTAAATTTAAAGTTGTGAGCAATATGGAAGGCGAGAGCAGCCAAAGTAAACGTCGTCGTACGAATTTATCTACAGGAGAAAAAACTATTATATACAACGTGTATTGTGGACTCCGTGAAAGGAATCAAAGTATGTTGGTAAACGATGTAGTTGCTTTGTGTAGTGATTTAACCAAAGTGTCAACTAGGAGTGTACACCGAATCTTGAAAACTTTCAAAGAGTCCAAAGGCGGAACAGAAAAGGTAGCTGAAAATATTGAAACAAGGGGGAGAAAACGCATTGACATTGATGATGACATAAAATACGCCGTTCGGAGAAAATTTCATTCGTTCTTTTTCCGAAATGAAATTCCAACATTAAAAGCAATCGCTGCCGAAATCAATTCGGATGACGCAATGCCGAAAATATCGCGACGTGTCTTATTGCGGACATTAAGACAAATGAACATAAGGCATATGAAAAGGCAGAGAAAAAGTCTTCTTATAGAAAGAGAAGAAATAATTTTGTGGCGGAGAAATTATTTACAAAAAATTCGAGAGTATCGTCGTGAAGGGAAGAAAATATATTTCTTAGACGAAACTTGGCTGAATCAAGGTCATACTGTTTCGAAAATTTGGCAAGATTTGGAAATAACAAGCCGTCGACAAGCTTTTTTTGAAGGTTTTTCCACAGGACTAAAAGCGCCAGCGGGCAAGGGGCGGAGGCTCATAATAACTCACATAGGTAGTGATTCGGGTTTTTTGGAAAACGGATTGCTACTTTTCGAATCGAAGAAAACTAGTGACTACCATGAGGAAATGGATGCGGAAAAATTCGAAAGCTGGTTTTTAAAAATTTTACCAAGCCTTGAGCCAAATTCGGTCGTGGTAATGGACAATGCTTCCTACCATAGTCGACGATTGGAGCCATCGCCAACAACTGCATGGCGAAAAGGTGACATCATTAACTGGCTGGCTCAAAGAAATATACCATTTGATGACAACATGTTAAAAGTGCAACTATTAAACATCGCAAGGGCACAAATACCTCATTTTAAGAGATATGCTGTCGACGAATTGGCTCGCGAGTGCAACATCATTGTACACCGCCTCCCTCCTTACCACTGTGAACTGAATCCTATAGAACTTATTTGGGCTCAAATAAAAAACCAAGTGGCGAAACAAAACGTGACCTTCAAGATGGATGAAGTGAAACGCCTGCTAGCTACTGCAATAGGAGATGTGACGGCTGAAACATGGAGAAACTGCATCCGACATACTACAAAAGAAGAAGACAGAATGTGGGATCTAGACACAATAGTTGATGTTTCGGTTGAGCCATTAATTATCAACTTGAACGATAACGGTGATCGGGATAGTTGTCCATCATCCGACGATTTTTCTTCTGACGATGACTAAGGTACTATTTTTTTCCTATTTTCTTTGCTATTTTTATTTTTGCTATATGCTATATTATTTACTATATGCTATATTATTTGGAAGTTTACAATTATATTTCTCAATAAATTCATTATTGTCTGAACCTATTTTGATATTTTGCGTCCGCCACTGAATGCTCCAACTGAGCGCTTATACGTCACGACCACTTCCGAGAACTTAGTGCCTACTATTCTGAAACTTCAGTATAGTACTGGCGATTATTTGTTCCAAGAACACTGTCACATCTCTTCAAAGTTCTAAAAAATCCTTGTTAACATTAAAGGGAATTAAAAGCATCACCTAATCACCTATCAAAGGTTTGATGTTATTGTGAAATTGATATTGGGGTGATAATGTAATGTTACAGGCTCCATTGTTTGAATAAAAGCATCCAGATCCATAATGTGATTAAATTATGTAATCAGATGATGATATTTTATGATAACCAACATGGTTTTCATTGGTATTTGAAGAAATAGATGTCTGTGCTGTAACAATAAAAAAATTACGGGAAATGTATGATCACTTCTTACATCTTACACGGTACAAATAGACATATAACAAAGAAAAAAAAATTAGTAGTAGTTGGTTAAATTTTTTTTTTAATAATTCAAAAAACCACAAACTGTAAAGATTATGACCCTGACCAAGCTCCTTTAATGCATTAAATGCATCTATTTTTTCAGTATCTTGCATAGTATAAGACGATTTATAATTTTAGATAGGAAATCAACATCCAGTGGTCTAGAACAGCTCCGTCGCAAGGCAAGCGATATGGGCACCCTGTCAAGACGGGGCTCTTTAGAAAGACGAGCTGACAAGCGGCGATCCTGGTCACCTGACCATCTGGCCTCCAGCTTGGACACCTTCCGACCAGTCACTCTTAGTATGTCATCCCTGTTTAAACAGGAATGTGAAAAACTCAAAGACGAGGACATGTACAAGTTCTTGCAGGATCTTAAGAAACCAACGCTCATCTTGAAAAAGCTTAAATCAATCCCGGCTACACTCAAACTTGAAATTTCTCCATGCCCTGCAGAGATAAAAAACTGTCTAACCTCGGAACTAGCTAAGCTTCACCCGTATTCGGATGATAAAGGGCGGCCCATTAAAGAGCTTCTGGAATTTCCAATAAAGGAAGTGCTGATGCCTCATTACTGTTATCGTAATCTCCTGTTTGTCAGCCCTAAGGAGCTAAACTTCTCGAATAGGACCGGTTCTGCTCGAAATCTGGCAATAAGGTAAAAATTATTTATTTCAAGTATCATTTCCTATTACTCATTTTGATTAATTAAATTTAAAAGGATCCAACTGATGGCTGGTGAGAATGAGAGCAACTCTTTGTATAACATTTATGGTAGATCGAGTTGTCCTGAGATGACCAATGAGGCTTACACTGTAGTCACTTACCATTGCAAAACTCCCGTTTTCTATGATGAAGTCAAGGTCAAACTTCCGGCAAATCTTCAGGATAAGCATCATCTCCTCTTCACTTTCTACCATATTTCTTGCCAGAGGAAGATGGAACAGACCACAGTTGATACTCCTATTGGGTATACTGTAAGTATTTTGATTCATACAATGTATATGTTTTTCTATTATGTATGGGTTTTCTGTAGTGGATCCCATTATTACAAGACGGGCGCCTCGTGTCAGGAGAGTTCTGCTTGCCAGTAATGACGGAGCGGCCTCACAGCAATTACAGTTACCTACCTGCGGATGTGTGTCTGCCCGGCACTCGTTGGCTGGACAATCATCGCGGAGTGTTTACAGTTCGCCTTGATGTTGCTTCTGCTGTTCACACTCTTGATCCGCCCGTCGAGCGTTTCCTAGCTGCGTACGACTGCGTAGAGACCGGACATGTACCAAACAGACTTGGTCTGGCCGGACTTTGGACTGAGCTCAAGTGAGTGGAATTTGACGTAACTTTTTGACAGATTTCCCTCTGTATTATTTCTTTTATATAAATTTTCAAAATTCTTTCCTACTTTTTCAGAGATTCAATGTTGGGTCTCTCAGGAGCAAGACCTGAAACTCTTGTCCGCCACCTTCCTTTGCTATTCGACAGCATTATTCAGTTGCTCGTCCAACAGCCTAGGATATCATCGCATACTGTCAATGACGTCGAGGAAATCGCTTTCGGATCACTCTGCATCATCCTTGAGAAAATCAATGTAAGTGGATTATTCAGGACTTACAGTGTTGACAAATCTTTCAATTGTTGACAATATAATCGTAAAATAATATTGATAATACTTGGTTTTCTGTTTAGACCCTAGAAGACCTCCCAACGGATCAACATTCCCGCAACAGCCTGTTAGCGACATACATCCAGTACCAGTGCAGACTTCCACATCCACTGGCGTCTGACAGCGTGGAACGAGAGGGTGCCCAACCAGTGGCTCGCAGCAACTCACAACCCGACCTGGAGGTGGCTCGGTATCAATCAGCCGGACGTAGCCTTGATCGCGCCAGCAGTATGCGTGTGCCCACTACCGATGGACTTAGCCCTGGTCATCAGGGAACTTGTCAGAGGCTTGTGCATCAGGTATGGACGGACAGTAGGGCTCATCTTAAAGTGATACTTATTTGCATTACCAGGATCGGTTTTATTATTTCCATTTATTGGAACAAAACCAGTTACTAACTAATCTTTTCTTTCATAGGTGGTTGCCGTGTAAATTTTCATTTATTGCCTCATTTCTTACCACCAGTTTCATTATTTTATTTTCATACGCTAATGTTACCCTGTACCTATAAAAATTAATATTACTAATTTATTGCAGGTGTTAACAACAAGATGGTACCTGGCGAAGGATACATACAGACACATGGCGATGCGCAATGCGTGGTTTCTGTTCGAATTGATAGTGAAGAGCATGGTGGAGCATCTGTCGTACAGTCGTGCGCTGACAGCTCCCCGGAAAGGACGCCTGCCTGACCATTATCTCAAGGACTTGGCCACTCTGGTCAGCGTTGTCACCCAGGAGATCATCTCTCAGTCTTCTAATGACATTGGCAGGGCTCGAAAGCTCAATGCAGCACTCGCTTTCTTTTTCTTTGATCTGCTGTCTGTTGCTGATAGAGGTAAGGATGTCAAGGACACCTGTCGGGTTTTGGTGGTCTTCAATCAGTAATAAAGAATGTATTTATGATATCATGTTTCCATCAAACAATAAAATAAAGATATTTGCAACAGTGATGCCATCAATTGACGAATTTCAGTGATGAATCTGGGATGGGAAAATAAAAAAATCTAATCTTAGACGAAAACTGAACAAGATTCCTGCTTTTGTAGGCACATATTAAATTACTGTAGCCGTTCTTAATTAAAATTGCCGGACATTTGTAAAATATTGTCCAAAGTTGATCACCTAATCTTCATTTTGATTACATCAAAGCATTTAAATATATTGAGAAAGGTAACATTATTTGGTCGTTGTTACATTTCAGGATTTACACTGTCTCTCCTGGCGGGCTACTGCCGTGATCTCCTTCCCTCTTCACCTTCTCTATGCCCGTTGTTGGCCGAGCTACGCCTCGAGTGCGTACGTGTCGTCTGTTCTCACGAGCATTATCTACCACTGAACCTTCCGTACGGTACTCCCTTCACTGCGGGCGCCCTGCCCGCTTCTCCCACACCCAGTGTCGCCAGTTCGGCCAGCCAGACCTCCTTCCTCTCTTCGGGTCCTACGCACAGTCAGGAGCAGGTTGGTCATTTTGCTGAGCTTTCGCAGGAGTTCCGTCAGCAGCATTACCTTGTTGGACTAGTGCTTGGTGATGCTGGGAGCATTATATTGGAAACTGGGTAAGTGTTTGTTCGGAGAAGAATAACTGATTGTTCAATTTAGAATGTTAAGAGACTGAAACATGTACAAAGGGGTGGTTTTTTCAAATGCTGAAGTAAAATATTTATATGGGCATTATTTATTTACCAGATCTATCACCTGGTGATTATTTTTTGTTCCCAAATCTAAAAAAGCCTCTTATTAGAGAAATAATGTTCAAGGGCCACATTGCAGGTATTGAGGACCATTTTAAGGAAAAACAAGATGATATTTTTACAAAGGGTTAAAGTAATTATTAAAACGATCTAATCCTTCTATTATCTTAAGGACAAGGGGACCATATTGAAAAATGGACTTTTGTTAATAGCTTCAGGTCTGTGACTGCAAATTGAAACTGGCCACCAAGGTCTCAGTTTCAAGGTGTACACCCTCCAGACTCTTAAGAAAAAAACTTTACTAGAGTGATAGGTAAGATCTCTCATACAATGTTGCCATGTTCTCCTGGTTTTTAAAAAAAATATGAACACTCGTGCTAACTCAGTACACCCACTAGCTCACTCATAAAGTTAAATTTTACACCATAATATCTGTTACCTTCAATCTGGGAAGAATAATTGTTGAAACCAGGAATGGTAAAAGGTGTAAGGGAAAGGATGTGACTGGCTTCTGAAATTACCATCCAAGCCACAAATGCCCTTAAACTAAGACAATTTTTTTTGTGAGTTAAAAAAAAAAACTACTGCAAATATCTAAAAGACAATATTTTTTATAATAATTATCTTGTACTTTGTCATATCAGCAACCAATCCCTACATGCAAAAGCTGTGGATATGATCCGGTCACTGCTTGCCTGGCATGATTCCGATCCTCGATACACCTCGTCAGAGGCTCGGCGTCGGGTGGCAGCTCTATATCTGCCATTGCTATCCGTGGCAATGGATGCTCTGCCGTTGCTGCACAGATCAGGTCGCTATGATGATGCCCGTCCTATCGACCAGCGAGTGGCGCTTGCTATCGCTGGGAAGGTTATCACAGGGGGATGCGAGACTCTCCAGCAGGTCAGTTGATGTTAATTATAACGTTTTTTGAGATTATTTTGGTATTCAAAATGTATTACTTCCACAGCCCCGCAATGGCGGCCTGAGTGCTGACACGACCCGTTCTATGCTGACAAGCGTCCTGTGGGTGCTTAAAAATGTGGATCGGGACTCGTTGTCGCAGTGGCTGGCCGAGTTGTCGTCAGCGCGACTCGCCACCTTGATGCATCTGTTGGATGCCTGTGCTAGCTGCTTCGAGTACCGTCCGAGGCACCAGGCACCTGCACCGCATGCTCCTGCCGCTGCTCCGCAGGATGTTCGTGCCAAGCTGGAAGACGTCATTCTTGGACAGGGAAGTGCCAGGGAGATGATGCAGCGCAGGAAAGGTAAGAATATGTAATTAGAAATATACTATACGCTAATAATAACTTAATTGGTTATCAAATTTTATGGGAAACACATTGCTCACTAATTCTATAATTATTAGGCAATGTTCAACAAGCTGGTTCGGGGGATTGTAAGCTTCGCTGGCGCAAGGAGCAGATCCGTTCGTCTAATCCAGCATGCACAGATAGGCCGTCGCGTGATGATCCCTCGGCTGATGTCTTGTTGGAGGGGCACCTGGCAACCGAAGCGGCGTTTATCGTGCTTGATACATTGGAGCGAGTAGTCGCCGTTGTTGCTCAGTGGGACAGTCACCAGCATCTTGTCGGGCTGGCACTCTCTGTGCTGCTGCATGCTCTCGCTAAAAACCAGAGCACTGCAGTGTTACCTCATATGTTTGCCTCACAACGAAGTCTTGTTTTCAAGGTAAGGATCACAGAATTGATGTATTTTGTGTCTGTATGCAGCCGTAACATACCCATACTAAAATTATTCTACTATAAGTGAACAAATTTCAATACAAGGAGTTGATATTTTTTTAATTTTGTGACATAGGAATATAATAATGAGTGAACAACACTGTAGTAAGTTCGAAGTCAATTATTGCTGTTATATTTCTGAAAAAATGTAACTCTTGTTATTGGCCCTTATATTAACATCCAGCTAACTTGTGTTTGGAGATTGGGAAATTCTCAAGAGTGTGCATAAGGATGTTTCATAATATGTAGGAGTGACTGTAACAGTTGATTGGGGATTTGAAAAGAAAGACAAGAAAACCATTGTTCAAAACTCGTTTGTTTAATACTGCCACTGAAGTTTTTTTTTTTAAATCTTTGCAGTGACTGGTACTTTCATAATAATGTATGGTTTATCTTTAAGATCAACAAAAATTCTGGTTTATTCGGTTAACCTCTGACAAATATAAAAATAAGTCAAAGGAGACTTTTTTTAATTAATGTTTTAGGTACTAAAATTTTGGCAAAATATTGTGGACAAAATTTGGTTCAATTGCCTGCACTTTCAGGTGATTTATGGCCAGGAATCTTTTTCAAAAATCTCATCTCAATGATTCTAAACAAAATAGTTTGGAATCATTGAGATTTCAGTTTCTCAAGAAATGTACTGTTATTCTGCTGGAAAAATAAACATATAATATAAGTAAATTTTGAAGATTGTTTTTATTGTTTCAGTTCCACAGTGCTTTATTTGATGAAGAGAGTACCCACTGTGCTGATCTTTGTCTGCTCCTACTGAAGCACTGTGCATCTCAGATAGCTTCTGTCCGGTCACAGGCGGCTGCTTCTCTGTATCTGCTTATGCGACAGACTTTTCAAATTGGGAACGTAAGTTAACATTACACTATTTATTGAACTGCTAACATCTTTTAAAATTAATTCGCATTGTAGTTTCATTTGTTCATAATTTTTTGCGGGTTTTCAATGCTTTTTTCAATTAGGCACAACTCACTTTCTACCCATTTTTGCTTATCACTTATTCAGAAAAAAAATAAAATAGAGTAGCATAATATCCAGATAGTGACAATTTGCCTGTGTAAGAGCCCTCCCTGGCAAAACTCTCTCATACACTGACTATGACGATTTCATCCCTTTGCTTACTGTTGAAATAAAATTTCGTTTCCTCACCTTATATATCTTACACCGTGTAGGTAACTACAGATGTATGATGTACAAGATGAAAACTGTTCTCGGTGTCCTAGTTGCGTTGTATTGTTACAACCATCCAGCTTTAGTAGAATGAGATGATTTTTGCATTATAAAAACGAGTGCACAAGATTATTACTGTGTTTTGAATTATTACAGAATTTTGCTCGAGTAAAGATGCAGGTGACAATGTCACTAAGCAGTCTGGTGGGTACATCGCCTGTATTCAGTGACACTGCACTTCGTCGTTCTCTGCGCACAATTTTGGAGTACGGGGAGCGTGATACGGAACTCCAGGACACCACCTTCCCAGAGCAAGTGCGCGATCTAGTTTTCAACTTGCACATGATTCTCTCCGACACTGTCAAGATGAAGGAGTTCCAGGAGGATCCAGAGATGCTAATGGACCTCATGTATCGAATTGCCAAAGGGTTAGTCAATTTTATATCTTTATATATTTTTATTGCTAAATCTAGCACTGTGGTAGTAATTGAATTTAAAGACCAACGTGGGTTCAATATAAAAAAGGCCAATTTTGGAAGGATGATGTGGTACTTTTCACGTATACAAGCAAGGTCCTGTTTTGAGAAAACATATTTTGTTTTTCATTGAGCTTTTTATATTTTGTTATTCGCAAATTATAAATTTTATTGTGAATATTCTGTGGTGCAGGACTCCCTCAGTGGTCTTTCCAACCTTCAAATTTGTGAGTACACAGTGTAGCTGTATCAAGTGTGAAATGAAACAATTTTTCTCCCATTGACTCCTCGAAGGTTCTAAAAAGTGGTGGACTTCGACCTCTTTCGTATGACAAATCAAAGAGATTTTTTTTACATGTTAAATGCTCTGAGCGGTTAAAATGTACTGCTAGCCCTTGCATTAAGATTGCCATAATTGACTATTTGTTAGAGCGCCAAAAATTATATCTGGTTGATGAGTAGGAGTAGAACCATAATTCTTGTTTGCTGACATATTGAGTGCATTGTGTCATGAAAACTGTGAATGATGCTTTTTTCTTCCACCTACCCTTAAAAATATGAGACATGGAGTGATTTAAATCTTCAAGAAATTAGAAATTGTTCTTATTTCCTACATAATATATTTTTTCAATTCATTAAAATATAAGTATAATAATCATGTTAAATTGGTGATTACTATTTCTCTAATAAATCCTCAAAGTTATCAGATAATACTCTTCAATAATTTGCAGCTACCAGAACTCTCCAGACCTCCGTCTGACCTGGTTGGAGAACATGGCACAGCATCACCTGGACCATCTTAACCATTGCGAGGCTGCAATGTGTCTGACCCACTCTGCGGCTCTTGTGGCGGAATATCTCGCTATGCTGGAATCTCTGCCGCATTTACCTGCAGGTGCGGCTTCTTTGCAGCGGGTCAGCCCTAACGTGCTGGAGGAGAGTGCTGTTAGTGAGGATGTGCTCAGCCGTGGTCCCCTCGGATCGCATTTCACCGAAGCCGGGCTGCAGGGCTTGCTCGAGCAGGCAGCCAGGAGCTTCAATGCTGCTGCCATGTTTGAAGTCGTTGATGGAGTGTATAAGGTGTGTGCCTTTTCCAATTGTAGATTTTCTCTATAGTTTTTTTTTAATGAAATTTGGAAAAAAATCTGGTTGTTATAAAAATTTTTGTTACTTAACAGCTTTGTTTATTATTTCTTTTGTAAATTGTAAATTAAATTTATACTTGTTCATTCAAGTTACTAATGATTTTCTTTATAAAGGTGTTGGCGCCAATTGCTGAAAACAACAGGGATTTCAAGAAACTGGCAAATATTCATGCGTGAGTAGTTTGGAAATGTGATAAAATTGAACATTTTAGAAAATATCAAATTAACTAATATTTTAGTTATATGCAGGGTTTCTCTATGAAGCTTTTTTTGACTCTTTTATTTAGTTACTTTATTCTTCAGGAAACTTCATGATGCCTACACAAGAATAGATCAGCTGCAGGGTAAAAGGATGTTTGGAACATACTTCAGAGTTGGCTTTTATGGTTCCAAATTCGGAGATCTAGACAGAGAAGAATTCATTTATAAAGAACCAACCCTGACTAAACTGCCAGAAATATTTAGCAGACTTGAGGTAAGTACAGTCAAACCTGGATAAGACGGACACTGAATAAGGCGGAAATCTGTCTATCACGGAAATTTTTCCCGGTCCCGAATTAAGCTATACACATTACATGTTAACTTCCACTGCTCAAGTCGGAAACTGCGTAACGCGGAGACGGAACACATTTTTTAACCTTATGCACGCAATTTCACCTGCATAAGACGGAAGCGGACCGACGTCGCCACCTAAAACTCTTTACCTCGGCATGTTCTCGCGCGTCTATCCTACTCTCACTTCTCGGAATTTTTATTGCGGCAATAAAAACTGTCTGTAGGTACTTATGCACTTCCTGTATAGTCCTGTTCGGATTCAATTTTAGTCAATTCTAAAGCTCCAACTGTGAGCATCAAATTATTTTTAGTAGGTACAATATTCGATATGTCTGCAAATAAAAAATTCAACACTCTAACACTGAAATCTTTAGAAATCTATTTCAATAGATTTAATTATGTGTTATGAAAACAAAAAATTAGCGTTAAGCTTCTCGCGGAAAAATATAAGTGTGGTAAAACACAAGTTTATGGATATTTTGAAGAATAAGGACAAAATAAAATCAGATTGGCTCCTGGGAAAACATTCTATGGATACTAAAAAAATGTACGTACTGTTGGGCATTTTCCGTGCTAAGCAGGTTTGTTTCCGGTTTAGACAGTTGTTGTTGTTTAAGCCGGAAACCTGTATAAGACGGAATTTATTTTCGGTCCCAGGCGTTTCCGGGTTATCCAGGTTTTACTGTAATTCCGGACTTATTTGTATTTATGGAGTTTCTTTAAATAGATTTTACTGATACTGTTTTGTTTGTATAACATTTTGCTGTAGCAGTATCTTGCAATGTGACCATTCTATCTCAAAGACTGAGTGAAGGGGTCATAATGGGATGATTTAAAAAATAAGAAGAACAAGGTATTAAAATTCTACACTGCAAGATCCTGGTCACGGCACCAAAATTCTGTAATGTAACATACCTAACTAAAATGGCTGTTGACAGAGGCCTAACTGAATGATTTAAAAAGAAGAACTTTGATGTTTGAAATCTCAACTTGTCTGTCATGAACGTCTATTTAATTCCCGCCTTGAACTTTTTGAATTTGAGGCTATCCCGTCCTAAAGGCAAAGGTATAGTTTGACCGCCGCCGTATAGTGCTGCGGTCGAAAATTTTAATTATCATCTGCAAGGTTGCCACGCTCAATGCTATCCGGGAATTCATGGAAAAACACATAGAACTAAAAAATAATATTTGTTACATGAAATCGGTTAATTGACGAAATTTTTATATCTACTTGTACTTACCAGAGATTTGGTAATCGGTGAGTTGTGTTCAGTTTACCTTCAAATAAATCAAATGGTCAAAGTTAGTATCTAGTGCTCAAGCTCAGATCGAGAGTGAGCTTGAAAGGAGAGAAAATAGTGACATTTTAGGAAAAGATGACAAGTGACATTTGAAAAACATGGATTGCGAATTTTTTACAAGCACTAGGATATCAAAATCTGGTCAAATCATAGAAACATTTCTTGAGGAGGACTGTATGCACAAGGGTGTCCAAGACATAAAAAAAATAGGGGAAGAAGATTGCGATTTAAATCGTTTCTAATCCAAGCTTTGGGTTTTACAACTTGCCAGTTGAGATATCTTATGGAATGGGGGTCTGGTTTCTTCAGTATATGCATAATATTTATGAAGGAGATAGGGTGAAAAACTATGTGAGTTAATTCATATTTTTTGTTTCAGAATTTCTATGCTGAACGGTTTGAACCAGATAACGTGATGATAATCAAGGATTCTAATGTAGTTGATGTAAACACCCTAGATCCTGACAAAGCTTACATTCAAATTACATATGTTGAACCTTATTTTGATACATGGGAACTTCGACACAGACAAACTCATTTTGACAGAAACTTCAATATAAGTAAGCTTCATACTTACTTGCAATTTTCTATGCTCGGCATTTACTTGTGAATAATATTTTTGCAGAACGTTTTATGTATGCTACACCTTTCACCATGACCGGCAAGGCGCATGGGGAATTACGTGAACAATATAAGCGAAAAACAATACTAACAACGGCTGTGCATTTTCCTTATGTGAAAACCAGGATTCAAGTAGTGTCGAGAACTCAGATTACTTTGACACCTGTCGAGGTATGTTACAATAATAATAATTATAATATTATTCCATTCACCAAATTCTTGTTTTTTTTTACTACCCCATTTTGTAGGAATCAATTTTTGTAATTTTTAATTAATTCTGAATCGATGGTTATTAGGTAGCGATAGAGGATATCCAGAAGAAGACCACCGAGCTAGCTAGTGCAACACAACAGGAGCCTCCAGATCCCAAGATCTTGCAGATGGTGCTTCAAGGTTGCATCGGTACAACAGTCAACCAGGGCCCTCTGGAGATGGCTCTTACCTTCTTACCATGCGACGGACGTGCTCTCACAAAACACCAGAACAAGTTGCGGCTGTGCTTTAAAGACTTCTCCAAGAAGTACGTGAGACTCATTATTGTTATCCGTCATATGAATAGATTAGTGAAGCATAAATTTGGCAACATCTGTTGCTGTTTTATGCATTGTATTCCTACATAGTAAAACTTGTTTATATCTTTGTAAGTTCCATGTTTTCAGTTGTTGATATTTTTGCAGATGTTTGGATGCGTTGAAGAAGAACAAAAACCTAATAGGACCAGACCAAAGAGAATACCAGAAAGAACTGGATAGGAATTACAAGAGATTTGTTGAGAAATTGCAGCCCTTAGTTAATCCACAAAGTGTGACAATTGTGAATTCTAGGTAAGATGAATAGACGAAACGGTACTTTTGAAGGCTTTCAATACACATACACACTTTCTTTTTCTACTCCTGCCGTAAGGTAGCTAAAAAATAGTTCCTACCACTTCAATGGGAAATTTGGAAAACAACTAAGCAAATAATATAATAAATACCATCACTATATTTTTTAACTACAACTATTTGTTATTTTGTAAAAATTGGAAAGCTAAAATAAGCAATCAATTTCAATTGGTAGTCTCAAATTATTTAAAGCATTGTTGTCTAATTAAACATTTTAGTTAGCTATACAATCTCTAGTTAGTTTAGCATTTTTGATTTTTATCTTCAAGAAGCAGTTTACATAGGTTTTGTTGGCTTATCTTGAAAGTGATCGTTTATAAAACAACCGTTTTTAACATATAATTGTTCATGCATCTTCGTTTATAAGCAGGAGTAGAAAGAAATATTAGCAGTGTATCAATTTTGTATTTTATTGTTTTGCAGTCCATTCAAACAACCAGGATCAGAGTCTACTGTATTTCACTGGTGAACTGACTTTTGTTTAATTCAGTATATTTTATAATATAATCTAAGTATCAGGTCAGTTGTAGTTTTATGCATTTAGTATTATATTCTAAAAACAGCACATTCAGAACCGCATATTATGCACATAAAGCAGAGTAATGCGTTACGTATGGTGGAAAAGAAATAAGTGATTTAAAGCAGGGATTGAGAAACAGTTATTTGGAGATGTAGAACTATTTTCGTTATGAGCCAATCTTTATGTATTTGTTTTAAGAAGGTGACATTTGATTTAAGAAGAAACATGTGCTTTATGTAAATGTAGTATTTATTTATTTATTAATAATAATAAATATATATTTAAAATTACCCAAAACAGGACGAAAATGAAAATAATGATTATTGTAGCTGAACATTCTAAAGTTTGCATTTCATTAAAATTATCAAATTTTGAGTCCAAATTATGCAATTACATTATTTCTGGTTTTCGTCCAAACACCCCTAATATAATCAAATAAATTATTTAATAAAATAAATATTCTTTTTATAAAGCTTTTTTATGTAATAAAGATTATAAAACAATATCTGGCAATTTATATTGAACTCACTTGAACCCTCCAACAACAGACATGTTTTCCAATATTATTTCATAGGATTTTTTACATCAAATTACTTCTACAGGTCTCAAAATAATCTAGGTACTCCAAGGTAAGGTAACCTGGCTTCCAGGCTCAATAGCTTAGCTACCTTATTTTATTTGAGCCACAATAGACCTTCGGTCACAATGGAGGTGTCACAATGGCCCACTCACATTGAATTTCTAGCTACCTTGGACTCTCCCTTGTCTCAGGTAGGCTCTTTGGAAATTTGTTATTGGAAATGTTATAAAGGCATATAAAAATTGTACCTCTGAATCAATAAAACGAATGAAAATATGAGGACTTGCAAAGAGGCATCCTGTCTGGTGATTATGAAAAGGCAGGAAGTATGAACTTAGGTAGGAGCTAGGGCCATCCATAAGCATTTTACTCCCTGACAAGATTTCAAGTATCCCCCCCTCTACCCCGACTCCCCTAAAGCAGTGCTGGAAATGAACTTATTCAGGAACCAGAAGGTGTTTTCCTTCAAAATTATTTATTTGTATAATAGATCGAAGTTTAAAAACGGCAACAGATTCCCTTTTTTCTCTTTAGCTACCGCCATCTGTTACTCAAAAGCAGAAGTACCTATATGGAATTTCTTTTTAGGAATTTACCCTAAAAGACAGATTTGTCTGGTATTTTTTGAATTATTAATGAATCTGCATTTTAAATATCTGCAAAAAAATATTCCAGACTCATTTTCAGTAGTAATATCACAAGTGATTGAATTTTCGACTATCCATTTATTTCTAATGAAATTGAGTTGCTTAAAGAAAACGCTAAAAAAACAAGAGACGTCCTGCGGACTCGTGGCGTTTTCTCGTGGAGTTTTCATTAAAAAAAAACTAGTTTTTCAAGCTCCCGCTTAGAAGTTACACTCTTTAAAATGGGGTAAAAAAATCAGATTTTTCTTTTTTTTTTGCTGAAACGATTTGATATAAAAAAAGAAACTTTGATGATCGAAAACTACCACCAAAAGTCTTTTTAATATTATAATTTTATTCTCTCTGCTTACCAGCAAGCGGGTGAAACATATTACCCATTAGGTGTTTTTTTTTGCAAAGACATTTTTGTTATTGTTTCTATTTATTGTTGAGGCCCAATTTATTTAGAATAATGTTTGTCTCAAAGTTTCCCTGCAAACTTAATACTTTTCCAGTAAGAAAATAAAATTATGGCACTTCCTTAAATTATAAAATATATTTTTTTACATACAGGGTGTCCGGGAAAATGTGGGAAATCTCTCGGAATCAGATAGAACGTTAAAAAAAGATGACAAAGTTCCCATAATTTTTTTTCCTAGCGGCCCCCCTATGGAGATACGGCCTCCTAAAGGACGCCACTGGAAATCAATTTTTCTTGAATAACTTTTAAACTACTTGATTAAATTTAATGAAAATTTGATATATTAAACAGTAGTAAAGACCTCTTAAAATACTGCCCTTAAAACATAAATTATCTTGTTCAGTTTACTAGGGGCGGACTAAGTCGTTGTACATTTTAATGCTTACATTTTTAACACCCTGTAAGGAGTTACAAAAAAAGGAGTTAAAAAAAAACAAATTTGGGTTCCTTGAACATTAAGCTACAGAAAAGGTACTCTTGTTCCTTGTCGATAAAACGAACCGTTTTCGAGAAAAAAAAATAAAAGAATTAATGTTTTATTTCATAATCAATAAAAAATTTCATAGGTGGGTTCAACAATCGTAAGTCTAGTACATGTAATAGAAATGAAACATTAATTTTTTTATTATTTTTTCTCGAAAACGGTTCATTTTCTCGACAAGGAACAAGAGTGTACCTTTTCTGTAGCTTAATGTTCAAGGTATCCAAATTTGTTTTTTTTTTACTCCTTATCATGAAGGGTGTTAAAAATTTAAGGAATAAAATGTACAACCTAGTCCGCCCCTGCTAAACTAAACAAGCTAATTTATATTTTAGGGGCAGTATTTTAAGAGGTCCTTACTACTGTTTAAATTTTAAATTTTCATTAAATTTAATGAAGTAGTTAAAAGTTATTCAAGAAAAATTGATTTCCAGTGGCGTCCTTTAGGAGGCTGTATCTCCATAGGAAGGCCCGCTAGGAAAAAAAATTATGGGAACATGTCATATTTTTTTTTAAAGTTCTATCGGATTCCGAGAGATTTCCCACATTTTCCCGGACACCCTGTATTTATCGAAATATCAGTAGGTACAGGGTATAAAGTACGTACTTACGTTGCCAAACTACAGGATATTATCAGTTTGAAAATACATCAGGATGTTTTATACAGGGTGATACAAAACATTATGTGTGAGAAAATGGAAGGTGTGGTGTGATTGCTTAGGCTTAGCGCATTCTGAGAAAACAAGTTCCTATTAACATGGGTCCGTAAACATACCATTTTCGAGATATAGGGTGTCAAAAAGATATATTTCTTTCAGTTTTTTGAACTGAAGTTTTTCCTCGCAGTACATTTTAAATTAGAATATCAGGATGAGTTGTTGACATCATGGTGAAACATTCGCTTTTCCAGCCAGTCTAGGGAAAAACCCAATAAAAAACGTAGACACACCATTCAGTTCATATTGGTTTTAGACTTTGTAACCAATTTATTGCATCTGGAGTAAGGCGGTATGGATGTCATTGAAACCGCCAATAAATTCAGTTTCTGGACACTCTTCTACAATATGAGTAATTGTTTCCTCAACTTCGCCACCAGTGAGACAATTTGGACTTGGAACTGTCATCCATTTGAATAACATTAAGTTACATCGTCATGGCCAGTTCTTAAACGATTTAGTTTACTCCAGAGCTTTCTTGGTAGGTCGAATCCGGGAATTTCCTTTGTTGGATCTTGGATGAGGTGATGATTGAAAACATTCTGATGAATTCTCTATTCAGACTTCCAAGAATCCAGTGGGGAAAAGATCTCATGATTTTGTTGCCAAAATGGTTTTCGAGATTTCAGTCTTGTTGTAGGAGGATTCTGAAAGATCTTGCCAGATTGGAAATTTGGGTGTGCATTTGTCAAATTCTCAAATTCTCCTTAAATTTTATACAAATTCGCACTTAAGGATGCCAACTTCACTATACATGAAGCTTATGTTTTGCTGCTAAAGTAGATCAGCGACGAGCGTATTCGCCACACGTCACCTCCGACCTCCGACTCCTCCGACACTTCCGTCGTGCATTTCAATCCCGATGACTTGTAGAAAATCCAGGAAAGCATCCGGATCAAGTTTCCCATTGTATATAAGTACCATACCATAAGTATAAAGTTCGCATTGCTAAAATCACCTGATTTATGATTTCTATGAAAGTGTCTTATTTATTTTGGTTTAGAGTAGGTATGAAGAGTTATCTGAAGTTTGAAATCATCGTGATAATAAATAATAAAGTACACCTAATGAACAAAATTTTTTTTGTGTATAATCTTCGAAGAACTGTGTACTAAGCTTCTTATTATCTATATAGGTACGCGCGTGTTGTTCATAGATAAAGCTATGAAAGTTATGGTAAATAAGCATTTGTTAAATGTTGTATGCAGTAATATCTATTTGGGACACTGTGTTTAAATTTCTTTTTCAGTTTTAGAACACCAACTATAATAATTAATGACGATAATTTATCATTCCTTGAATGTTCTTAAAGTCAAGGTCAAGAATTGGAAATTCATTGCAAGAAAATGTAATAACTACATATCAATAATAAAACCTGCTATACATTCTTCACTTGAAGATGATAACATTATAACCTTTGTATGTTTGGGTTCTCTATTTGGATTTGGAAACAAAGTAATTACTCAACTAAGAAAAACATCATAATTAATAATTACGCTACTTATTGTTTTACTGAGTATTTTATTGTTCTTTTAAGCACATGCTTTTTTTTATGATTACCTACCTTATACAAGCCATCATAGCATTATATTGTATATATCACTATGATTTATTGAATATTATACTTTGTTTTACTAAAAAGGGGAGGGAACATTGGTCTTAAATGTAGATAAGACTAAGTCGTTCCGCTCCGATAATTTTGGGCTTCGAGAACTAGCTCATTTTACCCAGACACACAGCGAGGGCTATACACCCGGTATACGCCACCGAAGATTATAGAATGTCCCTTTTGATTTCAAGAAATTTTTGTTTCTGAAGTGGATAGAGACGCGTTTACAGTGTTCCAAAAATATGAAACATATCAAAGTTATGTTTTTGTAAATGGCATGCTCCTAGAAATGCTATTGCATTTTTAGATTGTACGAGAAGAAAAAATACAGGGTGTTAGTAAATAAGTGCGACAAACTTCAGAGGGTGATTCTGCATGAAAAAATATAATGACATCAGTTTTACTATAAAAAATTTCAGTGGCGTACCATTTTTTTCTGTAACAAAATTGAGATCATTACCCGTTTGCGCGCCACTGATAAACACAAAATTCTTAATTGCATGTCAAAAAACCGCAATAACTGCCTTTTACACCCACCAAATTTTATTTGCATATCTCGACCGGTTTCAGAGCAAATAAATAAATCGTCAGTTTTTAAGAAAATTCATAACAGCCCGTATCTGGAAAACGAAGCATTTGCGCACATATAAGGTGCATTATTTACAAAGCAAATAACTGTCATTATTTTTTATGCAGAATCACCCCCTGAAGTTTGCCGTACTTTTAGTAAATAATAAAGTACCGTACTTTATTATTTACTAACACCCTGTATCTTCAAATTGCGTAGTTTAACATGGCAGTGAACAAAGAAAACGACTCAAGATGGAGGAAAACGGCTTACATGCCCCTAATGTAAGCCGAATGTATGATAATATAGAAGTAACAGAGGAAATCTGATAGCAGATCAACTTGCCCATGGGGCTCAAAATTGAGTCCTGTTGGCAATGGATCAATTATGGTGCCTAAACTGCTACCAGAGCCTTTGATCAGAATCAAAGCTGAAAGATCATAAGGAACATGCCTTCTGGCATAATTCTGACATAATAAGGAACATGTCAGAAATATTTTACATTTCAGCAACAAAGAAACATTTCTTGCATGTGCAGGAATTTTCAATGGTCAGACCTCGTATAGCATTCTCAGGACTTTTATCCAAAGTAGTAGCAAACAAATAACTTGTTCTAGAAAGTAGGCAAAACTGATAAGGCAATTACTGGTACATACATTAAGTTGTTTTTATCAATTTCATATAAATATTTCAAGTTGACCGTATTGTGTCATTACCAGTTACTCGTGTTATTTACTAACTGTGGTGTTGCAGGCCAAGCCGATCAAAGAACGTAGATATGACCAAGTTACTGATTATTGCGTTGGGATTGTCTCTAATTGTTGCTCATGTGTCTTGCAGTAAGAATATTTTTTATTAAATAATTTTGTAGAGGTCATACCTAAATAGTTGTTTTCCATTACCCCCATTCTGTTATTAGGTGCATAATTTGATTTTGTAACGTAAACCATTGAATATATTTGCAAATTCTAATGCATATACGTTTTATATGCTTAACTTTTATACCTTTTTCAACGAATTAAATTACTAAATTTACAATTAATTGTTCTAATAACAAATTCAACTGTAATAAAGGGTTCTGTTTTCAATTTTACTAAATGAAATCCTAATAAATTAGAGGAAACGCATCGATGATGGTGTATGCGCGGGGAGTGATCAAAGCTCACGCACTCCGAATACAGGGCGTTATAGAGCCTAATAAGTAATAACACTAAGGAAGATCTGCAAAAAAATGAGCTAATAATAATTATTATTATAATAACCATGATAAAAATAAGTAAATAATTCAGTCTACTACTATATAGCATCTGGCACAAATATCACACATGATTTGTCTTCTTTTTCGGAAAACCTCTTTTACAGATGAAAAAAAATGTTGAAAATTTGAAAAACCTATATCTGAAAGAAATTTTAAGTTTGGCAACCTACTAAGCTCAACTTAGATAATAATATATTGATTGCCATGGAAATCAAAAATAATGAAGAATAATATTTAACCCGAACTTATTCACATGTTCTGTGCAGTTTGTAACTGTCATTTTCACTAAAATTTTAGAGAAAAAAGAACTTGCAATATTGTGGTAAGAAAATTAACACTCTTAAAAAGTTTATCACAGCATACTCCGATAGTGCGTGAGTTATATGATCAGCATGTATGGACGTGTGTATATTAAAAAATGATGCCGTGTTTTTTGACTGTTCGTAGCTTATCGCTTAGAATACAGGGTGTCCCAGATTATTCGAAGCGGTCTCTGTAGGCCAAACGATGGATTTTTTCCAAAAAAATTTTGCACATTCAAGTACAGGATCACAATTTAAAATTAGTTTGGAGTATACAGAGTGTACCATATGACAGTGACATTATCATAGTTATGTTTTTTAAATGGAATGCTCGTTATTGGATTGTCTGACAAGAGAAAATAAAATTGATGTTTACAGTTTCTATTTAAATTGACAAGTGTTTGAGTTATAAACAAGTGAAAACCGTCATTTTTCAAGTTCAAGGCCCGGTACAACGAAAACAGCTCAAGATAGAGAAAAACGGCTTACGTGTCCCTATTTTAACTTTTCATGTACTATCCCATGATGATGTAGATAAAATGTTTGTACAGGGTGATAAAAAATTTGCAAAATTCTGAGATTTCCCCACGCGTCGACAAATAAAAAAAACAAAGAAAGTACAAATGTTTCTATACCATATAGGACAGTACATGCAAAGTTAAAATAGGGACATGTAAGCCGTTTTTTTCTATCTTGAGCCGTTTTCGTTGTTGTACAGGGCTTTGACTTCAAAAAAGGCGATTTTCACTTGTTTATAACTCACAAACTTCTCAATTTAAACACCAACAAACTGTAAAAACCAATCTTATTTTTTCTTCTCAGACAATCTAAAAATTCAATAACAATAGGAGTATTCCATTTAAACAAAACATAACTTTGATATGCCTAGTGATGTCCGGTTCGCGAGTGATCCGGTTCAATGAGCCGGCTCACTTCAAAACCCATCCGAACCGGCTCGCGAGGATGGAATGAACCGGTTCACCATAACCACCGCTCACAATTATTGTGTAATTGAATTTCGAAATGAAATGAGTTTTGGAACCGGATGCGAATTGCATTATTGCGTATAGTGTGAACCGAGACCGAGAGACGCAGAGTAACGAGTGAGGGGTGAGCCGGAGCCGTGACCGTGATGTGAAAATGGGTCACAATACTTAAATGACCAGTTTATACGATCCAACATGTATTGTATATTTTTATTAGAGGATAGGTACCTAAAATAAACCAACAAAATATAGAACCTATAAAACATAAAATAAATAACGTATTCGAAATTCTTCAAAAATATAACAACATTAATAATTGGAATAATAAAATCAACAAAAAATGTAGAACATTATAATATTTAGAACTATACCAGTTATTAGTATCGGATCGGATCCGGAAATCTGGATGGAAAGCGGCTGGCTGAACCGGTTCAGTGATCCGGTTCCTCGAACTGAACCGAACCGAGTGAGCCGGCTCAGTCAAGTGAGCCGCTTTGCCCACCACTAGATGTAGATATGCCACTCTCATATGGGACACTCTGTATATAGTTCGAAATAATTTTAAATAATGGCCATTGTGATCCTGTACTTGAATTTTCAAAATTAAAAAAAAATCCATCACTTGGCTCACAGAGACCGACCGCTTCTGGTCTCCTGTGGAACAGTAACAGTTAACAGTGGAGAACGAACTGTTCATTTCGAAGTTCGACGAACCCTGTTGTAAATTGTAATTTTGATTTGGTGATTTTGCTTTTTATTACGTACTAAAGACATTTTTGTCAGCCACCTCTAATCCTGCAGTCCTGCTGTCCTGCACAAACCCTCCTGATTTGATGGGCGGAAGAGAGATTTCGACTCAATGGCCGAAGGATCCGATATCTAACGGATACTGTGTTGAAGCAAAGCACCAGAAGTCATTAAAAATAGTCGTCGCAAACATAGCGTCTTTTATTTCATAGAGACATCTGGCGTACAACAGCGTAACTGGTTGTCAGTGCAAATAATAGTCATGTATCATAGTTCCGCAGCGCCCTCTGATAAGTAAGCTAGTGAGTTGAGTAGAGTGAGTGAGAGTTTACGTGATAGTCTGTATGTCTACTTACAGTAGGTAACTAATTACAGTTGACAATTATAGAGCGCAAAGTCCTAATAAATCTAGGGATCCCAAACTGAAAGCGTTTTTACAGATCGCGTCACCATAGCGATGCAGTAGAATAATAATTATTTCAATTTACACCGATAACGTTGCCATGGTGAAAAATATTTCATTGGATTTAGATTTGATTATTTTTATTGAACCTTGCTGCTTAGTTGTTAAATAATGTTCTTCTTCGTTTTGGGTTTTAGGTTTCATTTTTATAAAAATATTTTTGAAAAATAATACTTTAATTTCAAGAACCTAAAACCCAAAACGAAGAAGAACATTTAACAATTGGATTTAGAGCCATAATATTTAGGGAACAATAATCAAAAAAACAAAAATATTCGTAGACATCCAATATTAGTATACAGACTGATCACTTTCAACTGGCTCACCATTGGGATCTCCTAAACCACAGGAAATACAGAGTCGATTAAATTAGAGGAAAGTTGCATAATTTTATGTTTAAATTTTTTTTTGGATGACTTCAATCGTATCTGAAAAAACTGAAAAATTTTTGCAATAACTTTTTATTATTGAAAATAAATAAATTATGTTTGGTAGGTTTACGTAAGTCATCAAAATCTGCATATCCATTTTGACAATACAAAAATTTTCTAAGCTTACCTAGATCCCAGAGCTTTCATAATGGCCAAAATTTAAAATTATTTTGGGGTATACAGAGTGTCCCATATATGACAGTGGCATATCAAAGTTATGTTTTTTTAAATGGAATGCTCCTAGGTTATTGCATTTTTAGATTGTCTGAAAAGAGAAAATAAGATTGGCTTTTACAGTTGGTGTTTAAATTCAGAAGTTTTTGAGTTATAAACAAGTGAAAATCGTCATTTTTCAAGTTCAAGGCCCTGTACAACGAAAACGGTTCAAGATAGCGAAAAACGGCTTACATGTCCCTATTTTAACTTTTCATGTACTATCCTATGATGTAGATAAAATGTTTATACAGGGTGATAAAAAATTTGAAAAATTCTGAGATTTCTCCACGCGTCGCCAAATAAAAAAATCAAAGAAAGTACAAATGTTTCTATACCATAGGATAGCACATAAAAAGTTAAAATAGGGACATATGTAAGCCGTTTTTCTCTATCTTTAGCCGTTTTCGTTGTACAGGGCCTTGAACTTAAAAAATGACGATTTTTACTTGTTTATAACTCAAAAACTTCTGAATTTAAGCACCAACTGTAAAAGCCAATCCTATTTTCTCTTCTCAGACAATCTAAAAATGCAATAACATAGGAGCATTCCGTTTAAAAAAACATAACTTTGATATGCCACTCTCATATGGGACACTCTGTATACTCCAAAATAATTTTAAATTATGGCGATTGTGATTCTGTACTTGAATTTTCAAATTTTTTTTTGAAAAAGTCCATCGTTTGGCCTACAGAGACCGCTTCGAATAAGCTGGGACACCCTGTATATGCGTATACAGGATGTGGCACTGGTTTTTGTGATTTTTTATTTTTTATTAAATTTTTTATGAAAATCAATAAATGGAAGGAGGCACAAAATAAACGAAAAGAGTTTAATTCCTTTTAATTATTACTCAAAGAACTTACTCGTTTTATAGGTACTTTATTTTAATTTTATATTTCAATATTTCATTCTAAACATAATATTAACAGGTATCGAAATCCACTGGGTTAAAATAAGAATTAATAAACATGTACTGTCTGATTTTTATAGGAAGGCGAAGGATGGGCGTGAACTACGCATCTTGCGAGCTTTGCTCACCGCCACTGAGAATTTAAACGTTCGATGAACGGCGGAGATACTCTTATCAGCCTTATCTGGTTGTTTTTTTTAACGTGGACACCGGCTAACATTGTTGATATTAGACAACAAATATTTATGGAGTCGGAGACAGTACCCACTCCTTTTCGCGCAGTAAAAATTTATTCGCCTTCCTATAGTAACAGGATTACCTGTTATTGATAATAATAAAAATCGCAGTTGTATTCGCCATTAGGTATACAAAGTGCTTGAAATGTAACCAGTAAAATTATTCTTGTTAGACATCGTAAACAGGGTGGCTTCGGTCTTTTTAATTTTTCCTGTCTGATAAATGGAAAATACATACAGGGTGTTTGGTAACTCGACAGCCAAAATAAAACGTCATGTACTAGGTGACGCAAAAGTAATTACCGTATTGGAAGATGCTCTTATTTTTCGAAATGGCGTTTATTTTTTCATTTGTCAAGAAGACAGAGTTAAATTCACCCCAAAAAGTCATGGAGCCATATACTCCTCAAGAACCTGGATTTTTTTTTGCGGAATAACTCCGTCGATGATGTTGGTGCAGTGTAAATTCCCGCGCAGATTTCCCGGTCGTCCGACTAGGTACACCTGGGCAAACACTGTAGTATGGCGTTTAGCCGCTCGCCTTGACGAGCATGGCTGAAAAAATCAGGCAGCACATCCAATAAAGGTTTTCTCTCTATGCGAATAAATAAAATTATCGTTTTTGGGGCACCGAAAATCCGCGTATAATCCACGAAGAGCTATCAGACCCGTTCAAAGTTGATGCATGGTGTGCTATTACTGTTGTTCACGCTGGAGTAATTATTCAGTAAAAAGCAGTAAAATAAGCAGTAAAAATTGTTTTCTTTTTGATGATTTACGCACCCCTTGCATGATAAGAGTAGGTACTTACGGTTACGGATTTACAAATCCACCTTAATCTGGCCAGTTTGCAACATAAGACTTGCTTTATGAGTTTTTATACTTATTTCAGGAAAACTATATTACATATATTTTAATTATGTGGATTGCGAATTATTAATGTTATATTTTTGATTTTTTCAGCTCTAAGATGTTACGATGTTGATTGCCCTCAATATACGACTGGCTGTAAGAAACATATGAAAACCACTTCCGATAGAACAATGCTAGAAAAAACCATCTCCTGTTTGGATGAAGACAGTAAGTTTGAAAATAATTGAATATCAAAGTAACACTTTAAATTTATACGAACAAAAGAGAAAACTTAATTACGTGGCTATTATACAGGGGAGTTTTTTCAATGTTTAGTACAGGGATCTCTTTAAAATACTTTTCTGAAATATTTGACAAAATCAAATTTCACGAATTTCTTTATACTTACTGAGATAGTAGTCTTATTATTGGAATTAGAGAACAATATAGGTATAGGAAAGAAAAATGTTTTCGACGAGTTTATTAACCAATAAAACGGCGCTATAAATTTTTTTATTTGTCGCATCATTTTCGAGTTATGACATAAACATATATGTTTTTTTAAGTGTTAAAGCCATAAGCGTTCAAGTGTTAAAGAAAAAACCATATCGTCTTTTATATCGTTGATGTATTTAGAAAAAAAGACTATTGAGATATTGAATGAGGTCATAGGCCAACTATGACTTGCATTAAAAAAAAAAACACAAGCTTAGGTCATAGCTAGAAAAACACGACAAATAAAAAAATTGTAACGCCGTTTTATTGTTTATAAAATCGTCTAAAATGTTTTTTTCCAAAGTTTCTCTATTCTCAATAATAAGAGCTAGGTATCTCATAATCCCTCATATTCACTGATAAACGTGTGCTCTTTATGTTCCAATTAAAATAAAATAGAGTAGCAATAGTAGCATATGACATCCTGATAGTGGCAATTTGTACGTGTAAGAGCAAGAGGTCAGAGCCCAGCTGGCGTGATTCTCTGACTATGACGGTTTCATCCCTCACTCACTGTTAAAATATATCTCCCGTTGACTGACCGTAGGTCCAAGTGAATATGTAAAATTAAAAAAAAATGCAAAAATATTCCATCCTTTTTTTTTAAGTTTTTTCGAAGTATGTAAATAAAAATCAATGTTTATCTGAGAGTAAAATAAGCTTTCAAGCAAGCAGACACTTTTTGCCCTCAAAGTTTTTTTTACCAATCAAAAATGAATTTTCTCCCATATACCTATGCACTTTTTGGCGGACATTGAATATTAAACACACATAAGGACTATATATATTTGGAACAACATGTTGTAATATCTACCTAGTTAGGACGAATATTCCCTCTCGAAAATTGTGTTTTCACCAGAGGATCTAAAAAAAATAATCTAAAAGTCATGAAAGTTGCCACCGTGTAAATTCAAATTTCACCCCGTTCATGGACGCGTCAAATAAAAAGGTAGGTACTTAGTTGAAATAATATGTTTTAAAGCGTTGTTCAATAATATTGAATAAATCGGGGCCAAACTCCTAGACTATAAAAGATATCTTAAACACAATCAAGATTGGGTTCGCTTTTGATATAAAAAATGATCTGAAATTTATTATTAAAAAAATGTGTTGATAATTGTATTTATTGTTTATTTATTGCAACCGAAAGTTTAGTTTTTAATATATAACCTTTTCCAGGTGCCGTTTTGAAAAATTACTTTTCTCAAGAAGCGAACCCATATGGGCCATACACTAATTATGAAAGTACGTCCTACTCGAATACTCACACTTATGTGTCGAGATCCTCTCCCAAAGATGTTAATATAATAACCAGCAATCACGTGAACGATAACGGACATGGAGGAACAATAGAAACTTTTAACAACTAGGACCAACTTTCAGTTTTAAATAGAAAAATAATATGGTTATTTTGGAAAATATAATTGCAATATTGTAAATAAGATTTATTAATAAAAGAACTGTTTTTTATATTGTTCTTTTTTGTATACATACATATAGAATTATTATGTCCACTGCTAAATAATTATGACAGTCCTTTTACTGCAGGTATTCTGAGCAGGTAATGGTTTTCAATTGTATAGAGATTACTGCATTATATGGGGGGTAAAAGTCGGATTTTTCACTTTATTTACACACACACATTTTAATTTTAATTCCATTTTCTATAAAAGCGTTTCATATTATATAGTAGAGCCATTAAACTTATATCAAATAATCTTACTTGTGACTACTATAGGTACGTAAAATACCATTTAATATTTTTATGAAAAAATGGATGTCCTAAGAACGGATCCCTTTTTTTCTCACAAAATATTGCACACATAAATTTTGAAAAGTATAAAAATCGTCATTTTTTCAACTTTGGACGGTTGTATCTCGACAACGCATAGTTGTTGTCCGGCAATTTCGGACTTGTCATTATGTACGTCCTAGAGAAACTTTTCAATACCCTAGCTAAGAAAAAATTCGTCAAAACTCGTTTTTTGCTACCGATTGGAAAATGACTTTTCTCCTGTGTATATCGAAAGCGAGGACAGCTACAGAAGCACCGATTGGAGTTTAAAACTTCTCACAATTTCTATAATTTAAGAAGAGATTTTCGTTAAAATCGCAGAGAGAAAAAAATTCGAAAAAGTTGCACCCCTATACGTCAATACGGTTTGTGTTGGGCTGGGCAAATTAGAAATAAAATGGGAGTTCAGAGGAAAGTTTTGCTATAGTTTTGCTTTTCTATGTTTTTTTTTGTTGCTGAACATATTTGCTGAAAAAAATTTGGCTCGGAACTTTTTTTGGCACCTTTTTCAGTTTTTGGCTTATATCTCAAAAAGGAAGCGTTTTTTTTTTGACAAGTCCATTCTATAAAAAATTAAAATAGACAAAACTTTCTACATTTCTTATAAATAACATTTTTTTGGGAGACTAACTTTCCGCCGGTGGAGAGCGCTAAAAAAATTCCCATTTCGTGGAGTTTTGGAAAGTTTGGCTATGGTTTTAATAATATTACCCTCTGCGTTTTTTTTATTGGGACGGTAACTCGAATTTGAAGTTTGCTGTCAAAAATTTGTCCCGAAACTTTTTTTTTTGCAATTTTTTCAAAAATTTTTCCACTTTTTTTCATTTTTTGGTTTAAATCTCAGAAAGGATGCATTTTTTCGACAAGTTGATTCTATAAAAAATTAAAGTAGACAAAATTTCCCATATTTCTCATGAAAAACTTTTTTTTTGGACTAACCGTTCCGCCAGTAGAGCGCGCAAAAAACATATACCCATAGCTAGTACTATTCACAATTTTTTTTGCTGTATAATAAAATTGCAAAAAGATTGCCAAAGAGGTTATGGTACTCAAAAAATAACAAAAAATAATAAAGATGTGAGTTAGTAGGGTCAGTTTAGATATCTTCACCCAGAAGGCTAGAAGAAAACATGTTAGTATTTTTGTAATGTCATTCATTTCTGAGCTATATGTTCAAAGTTTCACGTCTCCAGCTCTCCAGGAAGTTGCTTTAAAATCGTTTGCAAGATTTGGACCGCAGACAGTGGAAAGCGAGTTTATAAAATCTTGAATAAGTTTGTGAGATTTGCGTATCATAAAGAACTCTAACTTAGATCAGATGAACGGATAAAATTTATAAACAACGATGTGAAACGGACATTAACCTAAATATCTGACATAGCAAAATGTGTAACGGATAAAACAGGAGTAGGGCCACATTACCATAAAGGGCCTGGAAGAAGAATCTCATAGCTATAGATTTTGGGCCAAATAATTACTGTAGTATAACTCTTCAAACAGTATAAGAAAAAAATGCTCTTCATGTAAGAAAATTGTAAAAAGATCGCCAAAAAGATCTCAAGACAGTTATGGTATTCAGAAAAATCCTCCAATTAATGTGAGGTTAGTCAAATAATTTCACTGCCTATATCATTCCAACCTTAATAATTATTGTCCCGGAGTAATGAACGGGCAGTTAATATTATTATGTGACTCGTAAAAAAGTTACGGTCACTAATATTTTCTGAAACCATCATTACTGAAAACTTTAAAAAAATTAACTTTTAATTAACCGTCTCCTGGAAGGAAAATCAAAAATTGTTTCACTTCCAGTGACAGACCAAAATTTTCAATCTCCTCACTCTGCGGAAGATGAGCTCGATCATGATTTGAACCTTTTCCCAATCGAGCCCATCTAGCCCACAACCAATGGTGGGTATCGCCAGTTTCCTCACCCCCTTTCTTTCGATGTGCTCTCTCATTTTCATCAGAGAGCTGTAGAGATGTTTATAGGTCGGCTTGCTTGACGAGACTTCTTTCGTGACGAGATAGTAGACGTACCTCTCAGCCTCTCGCAGAACCGCCAATCCGCCCTTTTTCTGGTTTTGGGACCGGAGAAACTCTACCGATCGGAATCTCTTATTGAATTCGACAGCGATTCCTCTGCTCATCCAAAGATCTTCGGCCACGCAATGAGCCAAGGAATAGTCTTCGCGAACGGTGAAAAGGTCTTTATTTTTCTGTTTCAAACACGTAATTTCAATTTTTGTGTTTTGAATTATCACGGTTTAGGATGATCATTGAGCGTTTTTTGCGGCTTGGGAGGGACTTGGATTCGTGAAAGAACCGGATTTCTTCGAAGCGGGATTGAACCTACTTTTTGTGGTTTTCGCGGAGCGAAATAAGACCACGGGGAGCTCGACTTGAGCTCCTGCATTTTCTTTTGCAGCCAGCTTCTGCCTCTGTCAGCCATGACTATCTCAGTGGTAATTGGCTGAAAATTAAAACAAAGAAATAATTATAGAAAATGAAAAAGTAAAAGCTTAAAAATAATAAAGAAAATGAATACAAGGAAAATAATAACAATTTTTTTATTAACTTTTATGTTATTTTTTTATTTTTATTTTATTAACTTTTTATATTTTATTTTATTAATTTTTTATTAAGACTTATTGCGTTGCCTTCAATTTATTAGCGTTAACTGGGTAATCGATTTAAACAAAATGGTGCTTTTCACAATTTCGAACTCAAAAGCCACAACACGACACGACGAAAACTTCAACTGTTAAAGGCTGAACTCAGACTGGCACTGGCGGCCTGGCGCTGTTGCAGGCAAACGTGCCCTTTTGGTAATTTCCAGTACCTGCGCATGCCAATCAGGTATGACCACGTTATTGGGTTAAAAACGACAAATTGATGGATTATCTTCCTGGGGTTAAGTTAAGCTGCTTTATGAAATTACCTGTTTTGAAGCTTTTAAAAAGCTTTAGAAACATTAGTGGCAAGTTTTATTATTTCAATAATAATTATCTAATAAATAATGCACATTTCTATTGGTGCTTAATTTTTACGTTTTACGATTGTAATAGGCACGTAATAGTATAATAATTATACATAGATGATAATCACAAAGTTTTTAATAAAAAAATGCAAACAGGTGACGATATTTATTATCAAAAATATAGCAATTTAATTAATTTAAAAATCTACTTTTATTAAAGGTCCACTGTAGATTAAAAATCTACTGTTTACAGATATTAAGCCCAAACAGACCTTTGCGAATAGAACATCATCGGCTTACTCCTTTCTGAGAATTTTGGTTCATAAAAGATCGAACGGGCTTACCAACTTTTTATTTTTTAATAGCCGCCTGTATATTATTATATTTTTAAATTGTGTATAGGACCTCAAGATAGAGGAAAACGGCTTACATTTCCCTATCTCAACTTTTCTTGGTATAGGAATGTTTATAGTTCATTATTTAGTTTAAACTTTTTTATGAAAATTATCATTATCCTGTATAAAAATTACATTCTTACAGTGACTTGAAAAGTTAAAATATGGACATGTAAGCCGTTATCCACTATCTTCTTAGGCAATAAGAAAATGGAACAATAAATACAAGGGAGGTGTCTCATTTAAAAATGAAAAGTTGGTATCACTTCCAGGAAAACTAAAAGTAGGAAAAATTAACTATTTGCCAAAAAGTGTCCTATCAAGTATACCTACAGGGTTATAACTAATAAACTGGTCACAATTGGGACATTCTAAACCAAAAGAGATTCAGAGTCGGTGAAATTAGGGAAAAGTTGTGCTATTTTGAGATGAGTATTTTGTGAAAAAAAATTTCGAAATATCCCTAGTATTTCCTGAAATATCCTGATATCCTGAAAAACCGAGAAATCTTATTTTCATCATATTTTTTTTATTATTGAAAATTAATTGGGGGGTGTATCATACCTCTGTGATTTACAGTAGACGCCTTTGACTTCATTAGCATACGAAATGACCACTCTAGATCCGTCAATATTGAGACAATAAAAAAATATTTCTTTAAAATAAAAAAATCTTTAAAATGTAACAGATAAAAAGCCAATTACCTACACCTTAATCGAAATAGTATATTACATTACTAGTGAGGAAAGTGACCCCTTTCACACTAGTGGGAGATTGGTATCGTACAAGGCGCCAGCTGAGTACGACAATCCCACGAGTGTAAATGATACTTTCCGCAAAAGTAATAATGTAGTCTATTTTTCTTACGACCACAGATTGATCCATAGTTTTTTTTTAAATACTTTTATTTGAAAATTTTACAAAGAAAACTAATGATTGAATAAAAAAAAACTTAAAAATAAATAATAAAAATAATAAAAAAAAACAATAATAAAAATATTACTAAAACCCAATAAATGCACAGCAGTTGTAGGTTAGGTACAAAATTGCATTATTTTTAAAAGACCCAAATATAGACTGATGAGTCTATAATAGGTAGTGAGAGAGTGCTTTTTAACCTTCAACCGTAGAATATAAAATGATTGTTTTCCCGCTTTCCCCATTTTAGGAACCGGCACGAATTCTTCTCGTTTGCCAGTTCAATCGACTTCGTAACTCCATCCAATATCAGCTAAATTACCCATTGGCCATGGTGAGGTGAACAGATAACTTTGGACCATCCCGAACTCTATCCTTATAGTTCCGTAAGGTTAGAGTTCGATTCTTTGGACACGGTGTATACTGCGTGTGTGAAAAAGTTGTTTTACAGAAACCTATGTTATATTCCTTCGACCAAAATAGGCCGATTTCAGCAAACTTACCGTACTAAATTACAATTTATTAAAAGTAAATAGTTATAGAAATAAAGTTACAAAACTATAAAAGGGTGCATGTGTAAAACCAAAAAAGTTTCGGGAAGCGGTTGTTGAATTTTTGAAGACACCTACATGCCTAATAATTATTGCAATTTTTGTTTTAATGTAAATATTCTTTTCAGATGGCGTTTTGAAAGATTACTTTTCTCAAGAATCGAACCCTTACGGACCATATACCAAGATTGAAAGTACGTCCTATTCGAATACTCACACCTATGTGTCAAGCAAATACTCTCCCAACGATGCTAATGAAATCAATAGTATTAATCATTTACCGAACTTGAATAACCTGAATGAAGGATTATTAGAAACCTTCAACTACCAGTAACTTAAGATTTCAAATATTTGAATAAAGTTTACTAAAGCTATTTTGCTAAATAATTGAAGTGGTTTGAATGTAATTGGTTTATAACAATTATGACCCAACTTATATGAAATTTGATTTAATTCAGTCTATTTTGTGGTAATGTGCTCGCCTGCATGTTGTCTGCTTGTGACATTGTCAGAATAGCAAAATAATACCGAAGAATGATCTAAATAAGCATGCAATAAATTCAATTCAATATCTTGCAGTTAATGTGCGTGCAGTCATTCTTTTACTTGGTGGATTGTACAGAAATATAACGCACTAGTCCGTTCACCCTAAATTTTTGAATCATTTGTGTACAACTGCTTCTTTCGTTTCAGAAATGTTTCACTTTCTAAGATCTCATAGTCATGTGATATTCGAGTGTCCAGCACTCGCACGAACACGCTATGCGGTCCTGGGACCAATCAGTCCCGGGAGCCATCTAGCGGAAAAAACCTTGGTTAGCGGGCTGCTAAACCTTGTCAAAGGAACGGAGCTCTTCTAATCAAGGAAAATCTAAATGTGAGAAATACAATAAGCCCGCTGGCTTCAGTGTTTGGGACCTAATAAACCATCTCTCACATTTAGTTAAAATACCAAAATACCAAAAGATCTCATAGAAAGTACCACAGAGAAGCTGTTTTCTTTAAGGCTTATGCCCTATTTCTTCAATACCTACTTTCTTCAGTTTTATTATCAGCAATGTTAATCGGCGCTTAATTTCATATATCCCAAGCTTTATTGCTGATTACGTAGTTTTGCGTAACTTAAAAATCAAGATACGCTTACTGAGATGCTACGTGTTCTCAGTTCAGTTGTATGGAGTAGAAGTAGAGTCCTGGACGTTATCCGAGGCATCTATGAAGAAACTCGAAGCTTTTGAGATGTGGTGCTACAGGCGCGTACTAAGAATCTCCTGGGTGGACCATGTCAGCAACAAAGAGGTATTACGCAGAGTCAGTAGGGACTGTATAATCATCAACAGTGTGAAACGACGGAAACTCGAATACCTGGGCCACATAATGTGCAACGAACATCGATATGGTCTATTACAGCTGATCCTGCAAGGGAAGGTCTGCGGCAGAAGAGGTCCAGGAAGAAGAAGAATCTCCTGGCTGCAGAACTTACGTAAATGGTTCAACATGAGCACTACAGGACTATTTAGAACAGCAGTGAATAAAGTCAGAATAACCATGCTAGTAGCCGACATCCAGAAGGGATAGGCACTACAAGAAGAAGACGTAGTTTTAGCAGAATAGCATATTAAGTAGAATAGCATATTACGCAGAATAGGCGACAAAATGCACATTTCGATGCCACCATGCCTTGGATTCCTTTTCGAAGTTTTACTGATGTGATTACGATTATGACAGCTGTATCAAATAGGCTGACTAATTTCCATTTACCACAAACTTTTGCTTACAGTGTTAATTTTTCAGCTACTATTAAACATTGCGTTTTTCAAATAAATTGTGCTGCTACTTTGTCGTATTTTTTGTAGCGGTGTATGTAAATGTAGCAGTCTTTTGGTGAAGTTAGCCATCTTGAATAAACATGAAACGGCTGTCAAGCAGTGAAATTAATGCTCATTACTCTAGAAGGCTAGTTTTTTAGAAGATGTAGGTAATGCTGCGAAAGCAGACTTGCTTTTAGCGATAACAGATTTTTTAACATCAATATAACAATGATCATGACCTGGATCTTCACGCACACTACCTAATGATAATTTATTTAACAAAAATTCCACATCGAGAATTACCTGTGGCGAGATAGAGGTCCATTAGTAACACGAAATTGACATAGGTATTCCCTAATTTTAGCTTTTTCAAATCATGAGCATCGATTCAAATTTTGTGACAAGCATTCTTAGCATTGTGGCAAGAAATTGACGCCTCCCGTTCGATTATTAAGCTTCCTGTGATTAAAGCTCTGTATTACATCGAATATCAATAATTATTACTGATCAATTTCCAAAGCTTTTTCAAAACATCTTGGCGGTAGTTAAACTGTCCGTTATTTTAAGAGACACGAAGAATAAGTTAAATTAGGGCCAAGATACTTGTGCTGATTTGTAATCTGAAAACGAATTTTGGATACGTACCGGGCTTTCGTCGTTGCTGAAATAGCTGAAAAACCTGGAAATCGGAATTTCTTACTATAGCTATTTTTTACATTTATTTTATAATATTATAATAATTAAATAAATAAATAATTTTTTGTAGTTTAACATAAATCGTCACGAACTATCGATGTGAGGATGATTTGTTTATAGATTGTTTACAAACCAAGCAAAGTTTGGAGACAAGTTGATTTTCATTAATTTTTCCTTCCAAAACCTGCTTAAAGAATAAATTTAAATTTGAGTAATTTGATATGCAATATTTTGTTTTTATTATTTATCCTGATTCAATCGTCGTCTCTGGATTTTCTTTGTCTGAAATTTAAGCTTCAACACGAAGCTTAAATTTACAAAATCGGTTGACGAGAAAAAAAGTTATACACTTCAAGAGCAATAAGTTGATTTTTTAAGATGACCCTGTAAAGACAGGAGAGAGTAAAGACAAACGAAGGTACGAGAATCACTCTGTAGAAGATTTATCGACAGTTTTTTTTGTTTTTTTTAGTTTAGATGCAATAAAGCAGAAAAATACATGATAGGGTGGGGGGGCTGACATGCGAAAACAAAATCCAAATCTCTTGGGAATATCTCTTGGGATATTTGTAACAGAAATGTACCCGTCTATTAAAAATATTTCAAGTCTCTGCCCACTAAGCCAACGGATTTTCCATCATATTTGATGTCTGAGACTGAACATCATCTGTTGTAAGTGTTCTTGTTTTTTTTTTTTATTAATTTTTGTTTTATACATTTGCATAAATGAAGCGATGACCGTCGCAGATCACAATGAGCCTAAATCCGCGTGGGCAGACTGGTGAAACCGTCGAAGATCCGAAAGACCACAGAGGAGTATCAAACCCAACAGTAACTTAACATTTCGTAACAATCGAACTATAATAACGGTCCTTGTTTACGGAAGCTATAATGGTTATTGACTACAATCTATTTTATTATTGTTTTTAAAGGGATCCTATTGAAAAAAGATAAATAATGGAATTCCTGGCTGTGAGTTTCTCGTTGTAAAAATACGCTATACCATAATGCTAATTTGCTTAAAAGCTAAGAACTACCCTATAAAGACTATCGGAACATTATGTTTAGCCTATTATCTAGATAACACCTGAATTTGATTTCGATCAAATATGTTCAACTAACAATACTCCGCTGCGTATAATTTGAAAAAAACAAGTAGGGGATGTTTTTACTTAAGGGTTAAAAGACGTAATGTTGTATTGAGAGTGCAGCGCAATAGCGCAAAGCCTTGGGGTTATATTTGAAATTTCCCAAATTTTATTTGTTTCTGTTTTGAGATACCGCAGATATCTCTTATCGCAGAACAATATTTTACTATAATAGTTGTCTTGGAACTTTGACATAACAAGCACAGTAGTTATATACCTCAGGGCCGAAATAACGTGCAGTAACTGGCATTCCAAAAAAAAGCATTTTCGGTGAAACGGCAAGCAGAAACTTGGAGGAACAATTTAATTGATGGAGAAGCGGCAAAGAGAAATGTTCCTCCAAACGTTAAGTTTCTGCTTGCCGTTTCACCGAAAATGCTTTTTTTGGAATGCCAGTTACTGCACGTTATTTCGGCCGTGAGTTATAGCATAATACAAGCCAAGTTTACAAGCAACACATTATCCTCTTTTTTTTGCTCTTAAAATGAGAAAAAGAAAAAATAATGAACGAAACTTTATAAAATATTTAAATGACAAATTAAAGCAGGGGTTCAAATATTTGACCATTATTTTGAATTCACATCTGCACCCGCGCGACAGGCATTCGTAATAATTTCACGTCGTATTTCCCTAACAACTCTGTCTACTTCCACATATTGTCTGAGGTCGTTCGTATATGTTTTGTTATCTATTTATTTATTTATTTATTTATTTTATTTAAGTACTTATTTATTCTTTATCTTATTTCCACAAAGAAAATCTCTAGGAGTCAAGTCGGGCGATTTGTCTGGCCACAGAACAGATCCCTGATTCATATATTCGCTAGCAATTTCGCATTATACTATACCAGGTGTCCCAACACTAGTGTCCACCCCCTAAATCGAGCTTAATTTTAAAGATAAAAAATTGAAACTTTGAGGATTTGTGTACTTGATATAGGACCACGGAATGGCATAATTAGTTTCATTAAAAAACATTTTTAATATCTTTTTAATAATCACCTTTTTCATGAGTCCATACTACGACACTGTCCAGTGCAGGTTCAGTGTGCCGGCTAGCCCAGCAAGAGCCGTCCTTCTATTTATTTGGGCCTTATTTACTTTGTCATAAAACTTATTGCACCTACCGTTTTCAGATTATATTGATTATATTGTTCAGATTATATTGTCTACCTGTCATTGCTATATAATTATATTTTATTTAATTAAAGCCTTATATTCAGTTTTTTCACATTTCTTTCAAGCGATATTGATTTTATTAATCGATTTCTACGTATGTATTGAAAAAAATTCAATTTTTTTTTCGACAATTTACCACCATCTTACAGTTTTTTATCGCTGGCGCCCGAACTAAATTTTTTTTAATGAAACTGATTATGCCATTCCGTGGTCCTATATCAAGTACACAAATCCTCAAAGTTTCAATTTTTTATCTTTAAAATTAAGCTCTATTTAGGGGGTGGACACTAGTGTTGGGACACCCGGTACAGCTAGAGGAAAATTATCGAGTTTCACTGACATAATTTGCAGGAAGTCAAAGTCTTATCAGTCAAAAATTATGGGACCTATACGATACTTATATTAAGAATTCCAAGCCAAGCATCGAAACCCCATTGTCTCAAATTTCTGTTTTGGTGAGGATTTTCGTCAGACTAATAGACAGTATTTTTTCTATAAAACATCCCACAGTTTGTAAAATGTGACTCGTCAGACCACATGATCTTCAAAAACCACCGTCAGAACAGTCTCTTTGTTCATCGCCATCATGAAGTCTTGGACTTGCATGATTCCTACACAGGTGAAATTTTTTTTTAAGAATCTGTTGACTTGTGGTTCTAAGTAGGTACCTGCACCTGTGTTTGTTTCTTTTGTTTAAGAGACATTCGTGAATTTTCAATTACATTTTCCATTATTAAATGTTGTACATTTTCACCCTACTTCATATTTTCCTCTTCTTAATAAATTACGATTAAATTCTCAAGGTTCTCAATTTAATTTTTATTCTCAAGGAATGAATGTCCTCAAACCAGAGCTCTGATTAGATTAAAATTATATCCTTTTTGGGAATTTTAGATCATATAATCTAACAATGTTTATAGGATTAATGACCAAACTGTACATTTTATTCCACTGCGGGAATAATAATTCTTATTTCTGTTTGTCCTGTCATTATCTCATTTGAAAAAACGCTGGAGTTAAATAGCCTATAAAAAAGAAAAATTTTCAGGTCAGCGACAAGGCATGATTTTTACCTCTGCTTCGACTGGGAAATTTTCTGACGTGCAAGTTATCGCCGAAATTCAATGTATTGGGAATTTGAATACCCTCGAGCTATTACTTAGAACACTTCTTGCATTATGGTTACAAAAAATATTACAAAACTCTTCTTAGAACACATAGCTACACCGCATCCTATTGGCGGACTTGCATATGAAACAGGTACGCAAGAAGATGATTAAAAGGTTGAAAATATCATGTCTGCTACTATGAGTAGGTGTGACATGGACCCGGACCGACGGTCAAATTATTGTCTGCAGACCTGCAGAGTTCAATGCGCCGAAGAGTGACGATTGCATCAAGCCACCGTATAATCAACTGTCTCTATCATCGATACCAGAGCTTTATGGTGTCGTACAGCTATTAAGGGAATTATGAGAAAGGTTACACTAAATAATATAATTACACTAATTACAGGGCTGTTACATGAATCAAGCATTCGATCATTACCTACCTATAGTCTCTTTTTTTATTTTTTTATTTATATTCGATTAAGAATTAGAGTATAACTAGCTATCTATGCATTTTTGCAGGATGATCTTCTAATATTATTTTAGATTTTGAATAATAATGCAATTTTCAATTCAAGTCCTATATGTAAATAAAATTTATGTATTTCAAATATCTTGTATAAGCTTGCGTTGCGGCAACTTCACGGAAACTGATTTTGCAATCTGGGGAATATTACTCAAATTATCAAACAGACTAGCTATGGTTCTACAATTCTACAGTAACAGTAGCTAGATTTAAGTTTAAAGGAGCTTACCATCCTTCAAAAACCATGCATCTTTGATAATTCTTGATTACGTTAATTTACTATACGGGGCTAGGCAATAAATTTTGGGTTTCGAAAAAATCCAAAAACAGGTCAATTTCTAAATTTAATTTATTTTCTTTTGACGTAACATTGTTTTATGCAGATCTTGACTCAATTTTAAAGACATCGTTCTATTTATTTTTAGAGGATACCCTGTTATTGTTTCATGCTCATTATATTGCCTGAGAAAATTCAATTAGAGTGGTTTTTACAATCCATATACATACGTCATGCACACACTATATGTATTGATCTAATTAAATGAATTTAACTAATCAACAAACAATACATATATTAGGTACATACAATAAGTACATAATAAGAAAATAAAGAAAGAAAATAATAAGAAAAACTAAAGCTTTCAACTGTTTTTATTTGTTTGAGCTTTAAAAAAAAACAAAAATAATAAAAATATTGTTAATATTGTATATGTATTATTTATTAACATAAACAAAATAACAAGATACATATTTCGAACTTACTCTTAATAAATGTTTTCTTATGAATGATAAAATAGGTATAATCTATGATAAAGTTAACTGAAAAGACAATAATAAATAATAAAAATGAGCTTTATAATATGTAGCCCTGAGGTAATTTTTAACACATGCACGCATTTGCGAGTTTTAATAGGTACTGTTACATTGGCTTAAGCATATTTGTTTCGAAAATCCAATATTTTCCTTAATCCAGTTAAAATACTCCGTGCAACAGTTTTTGGGTCTTCCAACACAGAAAAATGTCCCATCTTCACAACTTCTGAATGCACTAAATTTTTATATTTTCCACCAAGTAAACTAGCAGGCAAATAGAAAGCATCATTTAGAGACCCCATACAAGCATACTAGGAATCCTGCAACCAAATTTAAGTTTAAATGATTAGGAAAGTGGGTAGGTATTCAAATTCCAATAATACAAACCATAGGTACATTGACAGAGAGTACAAGGGAATGGAGGGGATTACAGGGAGTACAGAATATTGCAAAAAACAAAAATTTGCCGTTTTTGTTTTTACTGTTTTATTTAATAACCAATCAAGATAGCCATTTCCAGCCGAAACATTATTGGGACGTTTTTAAATAATAAGAAATCAAAAAATTTAATTTTAAAACCTCTCTAAACTAAAAATGCATAGATATAAAGTTTTTTTTCTAAAATGAAAACTGTAAAATGCAGAATTTTTTCTGAAACGCCCGAAAATTGGAACCAGGGCTACGCTCCAGGGGCGCGCAGCCACGAGCGCAGATGCAGTTCTTGAAACTTGAAATATTAACTTTAAGATGGTGTATTTAATTTTAACAAAAAATTTAATCAATAATTTTTACATTAAAAAAAAAAGATTTTTTTTAAAGGGAATTAGGTGAAATTCACTGTTAAATAAATTTTAACAATTTTTTTTTCGCTTTGTCTAACGAATATATTTTTATACCTAACAGGACCTTGAAAAAGTAAATTCAGTGAATTTTTTTTGTTATTGTAAGTGTAATTTTCATAAAATACGAAAAAATTACGTTTTTTCAGTAACTCTACGAAAGATGCATTTCTAAGTTACACTCTGGTGCAAAAAAACTGGGCCACTTTATATTTTAATATTTATTTTTTTTCAATCTTTTTTATTAAAATTTATGGAATATAAATTTTTTGTTACTTATTTGGAATATCTAGGCTTTTAGTAGTATACAGGGTGATTCAGGTTTTACCTACTTAACTCTAGGGAACGATACGACAGAGAATTGCAAAATAATATGAGTTTGCTTTATGAGCTATATTCGAGAAATGCTTTGGAAAATACAGGGTGTTAAAGTTTTAAGAAAAAATTCGTATTTTTGAAATATAAAAAAATTGGCTGATTGAAATAATTTGAAATTTTGAACAGTAGTTGTGCTAATTCAAGTACATGATGTGATACTTCCGATGAAAAATTCTTCACTCCAGTGGCAGAGATTTGGGTGTGTTGTTACCTTTTTTATTAAATAATTTCTACGCCACTGACTTTAATGCAAATTGGTTATTTATGGTAGATACCTTGTTTTGTTTAGAGGAGAAAAGTCATCTTACGTTTTTGTTGTAGAACGCACTATTTTCAAGATATTCCACGAAGCATTTCACGAGTATAGTTCATGAAGCAAACTCATAATATTATTTTTCGATTCTCTATCGTTCCCTAGAGTTAAGTAGGTAAAACCTGAATCACCCTGTATACTTTTGATTTTGCATGATAATTATTCTCATTTTAAATGAAGAATGTTAGAAAATTGAAATTCAATCATTTCACGTTTCATTATTCATTCAATTCGTAAAGAGTACCTGTGTTTTGCAATTTTGTTTGTTATTTTTCGGTTGCTAGGTAGCTTGTTGTTACTGTGACAGACTATAGATAAGTGACAATAATTATGATTCTAATTATTAGTGATATTATTGTTTATTAAAACGAGAAAAAGTATCATATTGTTTCTTTAAACGTTCAGGAAGAAGGCCTTTATCAATAAAAAAATCAAAAGTGTAACCTGAAAGAAAAAATATCTAAAAAAATATACTCGATTTAAAAAAAATACTACGTGGGCCGTTTTTTTCCTGAGGTATACCTACGTGTTATTGTCATGATAAAATTTTTAAGTTTACCTATTGGCGTAGTTGATATTCATGGATCGAAAAAAAATTGTTTGAATGTTAGAGAGAGATAGAGCATATGAGAATACCTGGTTGGCAAGTATAGCACTCACCTGGACTGTGCCTGGGTTACGTGTTGGTAATCAAAAGTAGGAGGAAAGGGAGATTATGTCGAGATATTGTAAAATTAAGTGTTTATTATTATTATTATTATTATAGCCCATATTTTTAATAAATGAGTTTTTATTAATTGCGTAATAAAGTTGCGTAATTAATTAAAAAATTATTATTTTTCTAACATTTCATTCTTGTTCAGCGACCTCTATAGACCCTAATATATCAATTCGAGTAGGTATACGATTTTATTTAAATTTATTGATTTATTTCAAATTTTTAGAATAAATCTTTTAATTGTTTAAAAAATTCAAAAACAATCAGCCACAAATTATGAGTTTATAACTTTTTTCTGTAACACATTTCAAAGCGATTTGAAAAGTTTCCTAAAAAATCCATTCTTCCGCTAATTATTCTGAAATAATGCATTTTTTAAAGCTAACTTTACTCCACTAAAATACCCTATTTCAAAATTTAATTAAATTGGTCCTTTTGACGACCTTTCAGGGAGCAGCGACCCAAGTAATGCTTGATCGTCAACATCTGGTGTGGAAAAGCACATGAAGAATAAGAGAAAGATATTGTTATTGAATTGGAAGTTGTGATGAAAATGTATATTGCCAGATCTATAATATGAAAACAATTATTTTTCTTTCTAGTTTCAAATTACCTACTCTGCACTCTTATTTCAAGTAATTAGTTTTTAATCTTTCCCCATAGTAGTCAATTATTATTTCTCCTTGATTAAATTTCTGCAATTTATTCTGTCATATACTTATCTATTATTCTGATAATGAAAATTAGGCAATCTAATTTATATGTATACTGCAACAATAACTTAAATACCATTCAGTTCGTAGAGTGAATAACTGACTTGTCGATTCTGCATAAATCCTCATTGCCGTGGATGCGGATCTTGTCAACCAATAGACCATTATGTTATCCAGTAGCTTGGTGTATGAATATTTCATTTTCAGACCACCATCCTTTCTGTATTTGAATGACGGATCGGTGTTAGAAATCATTTTATCTAGCATATAAGCTGCTAGACCAACGGGACTGTCATTCAGTGCATATCCTGAAACCAATACCAATTCTATAATATTTATAATGAAATATTTAAAAATAATAAAACAATAATTAATAACTTCTCGTAGGTGAATTGTTCTTAAATTTAATCTCCACACTAAAACATCATTGATGTTTTTTGTATTCATTATTTCTACATAATATACAACTATAGGTAGGTACTTATGTATTTTCGTGTTACATTATAAGATCTCATCTATGAATGCACTAAATTATTATTTTCTTCAAACGTCAGTAAATCAGACATTACTCGACTCAGTAGCCGGCCGCGAAGTTTCACTTTTCCTCCGCCGGAGTAAATGAAATTTGAATATTGAAAACAAGGATAATTATTATTACCAGAGATACATCAAGGAATCCAACATCCTTTATTTTTATTATTAGGTGTACAGTTAGGTACCTAGGTACAATGACCTACATTTAACATTTATTTCCTGACTGGCATATAGTAAATGAAAAAAGTTAATAAGTAGGGTCTAGAAAGAGGTAGCTTACCTATCATTAATTATTATACAACTTAAAAACTTTTGTAACGATTTAAATTTTGATTCTACGATGATTGGTAGTTACCCTTTATTTTATTATTTTTCTTTAATAATTTAAATTTTCAATGTTGACGTTGATGACAGTGTCCACTAGCGAGGACCGCGTTCCTATAGAAGCAGCTCATACCCATTCTAGTTACCAAACCTCTTTGCGAATCCGCGTTTCTTCAATAATTAAAAATGATGTTCTTGCTTAAATTTGCCGATATTTGAAGAAAAAACAGAATATTTTATTTGGAGTTTCTATATTATCAGCCTCACTTAGTTCGGTTGATAAACACGAGCGCGCCATGAGAAGTGTCGCTTTCCCTCCGTATAAAATAGTATACTATTTTACTCTAAAAATTATTATTTTCTTTAAAATTTCTGTAGACTCATAAGAGCAATAAAAATAGTGTAAGAAGAAGAACCCTGTAGGCTAGAAAGTACGTTGTGCCTGTAATATTGCCAAATGGCGTACGGTATTAATCTTGCACAGCATTAATCACAACATTGACATCTTTTAAACAACGTGGTGACTATTCAAATCTTAACCATAGCTAACTAATCAGTAATCACAGATTATCATTTCGTACGAACCACCGGCTCTAAGTGCTAGTACTTGTTAGAACAATCAATCATTTTATTTTGTCACTCACCTAAAGTATCTGGTTTAGTAGCATGGAAATGATAATAACCTGTTTCCTCAATGGCCATCGATACAAAGTTTGTGAATGGGTATAATACTGAATCTTTTGGTATAATGGGTACAAAAGGTACAAGGCTTGCCAACCATAACTTTATAATTGTACCAGGAGTTAGATGATAACACATAACCGAGTGTAGTCCGAGAACTCTGTCAGGATAGAGAGTGGCCATTGACGAAACTATAACTGCACCAAAATCGCCTCCATGGACGTAAAACTTATCATATCCGAGCTTAATCATGAAGTTTTTAAACACTTGAGCGTATGCTGTTGTTCCCATTCCACTTTTTATGGGACCACTCGAAAAACCGAAACCAGGAAGAGAGGGCATAATAAGCTCTAGATCAAAGTCATAATCGTAAAAAGAATTTGTGAGTTCTGGAATCATGTCATGGTACTGAATCACTGACTCGGGCCATCCGTGGAGCAGCAGGAGTGGTAAGGTTTTCTTATTCGCTTGATTAGTAGTTGCTCTAACGTGGACATAATGTATTCTTAATCCTTGAACATTTATTGTGAATTGAGGATACTTATTCAAGTACACCTCTCGCTCTTTCCAATGGTAGTTCTCTTTCCAAAATTGAAGAATGTCTTCCACGAGAGCTGTGTTAATACCATATTCTTATTTCTTATCGATATACGACGGAGTGAATTTTCTCGTGGCATTTAATCGTCTTGTTAAGTCTTCTAAAGTCTAAAACAAATGAAAATAAATTATTTTAACGCTTTTGATAAACTTACTCTTTCACTGAGGACATATTAGATGTCAGATTGACATGTGTTTCCCTCACCCCATCGATCCTGTTGACGTTATTAACCCAAAATAAAACTTACTTGACCTACCTTGTGATACATCTTGAAATCAAATTTTATAGTAATTCAATAGTACATTTATGTTTTAATTTTAATGATTTTTTTATGAAACGGAAGTCTATAGTTTGACTTTATGCTTCGAACTAAACATCTATGCCTGAATAATTATTGCCTCTTCGATAATTTTATATTTACATTCGGAAAAATTATGACATTATCGAGTAGATACTTAACTCAGCCGACATCAATATCTGTTGTCTTCCCATACAGCCACAATCCATTGTTTTATTGATATTGCACTTTTTGAAGCTTTGATAGATTAGATGCACATGCCCCGAAGGAGTAGTTTTCGATATACGATATATCCCATCGATAGTTCATCGATGGATGATGGACGATGGACGATATAAATCTCCCATTTCATGCCATTAAGAAAAAGTTACCTCATTTCGATATACTCTCTCCATATAATGCAAGAAAGACATCATTGTTCAAATATGCCCCATTTTATCCAATATACCTCATTTTGTCGCTACATCGTTAAAGAAATAAGGAGAGAGTTACGATGCAAGACACAAAATCGTCAACATCCTACGGTACGGTCAAACTATCTCTAAGTCTACTCAACAAGTTCGCAAAATTCTTCTTCTGCTGGTTATTATCTACACTTTGACGCAATCAAAGGCAGAATCAACACTCGAATGACTTAACCGAAAAGAAACGGTCGCCTGGACCAGACATGTTACGAGAATGACCACTCGATATGTTACAAAAGTACTGAAATCCTGTCCACTACATGACATTATTTTACTCGTTTACATCTTGAAGCAATTAAAATTCATAATCATCCAAATAATTTCAATAGGAAGGAAGAAGGAGTGAACTGCATAGAATTTGTCATCCAGCTCTACCGTCCGTAAGCCCAAATGACTCAACATTAAGACATTGAACAGTTTCTGATTGTTCAAGAAGAAAGTGAAGAAATTAATTAATTAATTAATTAACCTGACCTCTGGGGGTTGACGAATCTGCTCTGTAGTCTATAGATTATTATATGTCTGTGTGAACTGATAGCTGGCGCACCACAAACATATGCAAGAGGTAGCCTACACCCGATATGCGGGTATGGCACTTTAAGAAGAAGAAGTCTATAGATCAGATTGTATGCAATTTGATCAAGTAGGCTGGTAGATAACCAACTGTTAATTGGTATATTCGGTTGGAAAAGTGTCTATATATACATATAGAGAAATAAACAATTCCACATTCAAGGTGTAACCATTTGTGCTTGGTTGTCTTAATTGGTTCGACTTGTTTTATTTTCCTTGGTCACTTATTGTATTTATTTATTTATTGTATTTATTGTATTTATTTTTTGTGATTATTTGTTACTTAATGGTTTTGAGCGCTTAAAATTTTGAACACTTAAAATTTGCTTTTCTTGTATGCTTATAAATTATTTTTGTATTTATCATCATCTGAGTCAGTAGTCAATGACATCATCGAAGAGACCGACCGTTGCCAGGGAGGAGAGACCTAGTGGAAGAGGTATGACGTCATAGAAGTATCAGCGTATAAAATAGTAGCGCTGTTCCAGTTGTCCCGTCAGTTGTCGCTTATTAGTGAGCTCGAGGAGTGGAAGCATTACTTACACACACGTAACTGCAGTGATGTCTACCGCAGTTGTTGACGAAACGTTCAGAGCAAATCTCCAACTATCACAGTAAAACAGCACTTATGATTTTATTAAACTGCCTTGTTAAAAAATATAAAAAATAATTGGAATAGACAAAGTGCATGATAATTGGGCGTCTTGATAAAAATCCATACCGATTTCTTAAAACTAATATGCTCCAAATTCCATATTCATAATTTATAAAAAAATATAAAGAAGTTAAAGGAGTTACCTAACTACTTATCCTAGAAAGAAAAACCGTATTTCTAGCTGCTTGGTTCTACCTGTCATAGGCAACTATAAAATATTTATCAATTTGAAACTGCCCCTTTTTGATTAAATACAGGGTCACAGGGTGTTTCTCATAAGAACCAACACAGAGCAAGAGCGTGTAGGGGATCCCAAAATATGATGATTTAATGCAACTTATCTCTTTATTAAGTTGCACCCTTGAGAAGTTATATAGGCATTGAAATAGGGGTTTCAAATTTTTAATTTGAAAACGACAAGTGAAATATCAAGAAAAAAGTTTGAGAATTAAATTCCCCATAAAATAAAGTTACAATTTCTTACTTTTTTATTAAATTTTCTTTTCCTGTGGTTATTTTTCAAAAAACTTTGTCGTTCTCAACTATTTTTACTGATGGTCAAATTTGATATTTCAACTTTGGAATTTTCGACAATCTTAAGTAGCACAACTGCTACAACAACACTTTTTTTTAGTTTTTTTGGGTGTTTGTTAAAAACAAAAAAGTTTCTTGAAGAATAGCAAGAGAAATAAAAATTTTGAGAATTGAATTTCCCATAAAATACAGCAAGACTTTCTTAAATCGGTCAAGGGTTAAAAAAATTCTGTACCATTTTAAGGGTGCATTGCATCATACTTTATCAACCCTTTAAAATGCTACAATTTACCTCTACTGAAAGTCAATATACACTTACAACGTATACCAAAATTGGTTTTTCTAAGTTCAAAGTATAACTGAGATATTGATTTTATTCGAAATTAAAACGCCTTTTTTGAAATTCCAGGCCTATATCACTTCTCAGGGGTGCAACTTAGTATAAAGATAAAATGCGTCAAGTCACAGTGTTTTGGGTTCCCCAATAATACGAAACACCCTGTATTATAAATATAATGTTATGTGTAGTGTACCTATCGCTGAAACTATTTCAAAGCAATAAACCAATATAAAAATTTACTATAGCACTAAAATTAAAATATACATATTTGCAATATTTGCACAAAAAAATCATAAATAACCGTCCAACTAATAAAAACCTACTAATACTCAAAATGACAATTTCTCACTATCTTCCCAATAACAATACTTTTACAACTCAAAAATATGTATAATAAAAAAAAAATGGAAGGTTCAATATAAAAATTATTAAACCTACCTGTGAAGGTATATCTATTTTGAATTGTTGTATATCCTTATTAGTTTCTTCATTAAGGTCTCCCCACCAACTTTCTTCTATCCTAGGTAACTCAGGTGTTTTTATTAATAATGTGTAAACATTATAGGAAATATACGCGATATATAACACGGCTGCTGAAGTGATTATTTTACATAACTTGCCCATATTTAAGTAGTCTTAATAAGACCCTAAGTCAAACTGACACTACCTTACAAAAGAACAACAATTTATCAACAAAATTCTTCTCTATATCCTCTATAATCAATCGCTGCTAGTTCTATTGAGAGTATTTTTGTCAATAGGTCAATAGCAAGCAGGTAATTAATTTACTTACATGTTTTAGTCAATCTAACGTAAATGCAGTCAAGGTAAAGGAGTTCTGTGTTTGTTATACAAGGTGTCCCATAATATATGGACAATCTCCCGTATTTGGGCAGATATTGTAAAAATATTTTGAAAAATAGCTAGGTATAATTTTTTCCCCGAATCACCCATATAAAGATATTGATCAGGTACCTCTTAAAATAATTGAAGGTTTCAATATATTTATTTTTTTAAATAACTGCTTTATTAAGTTGTTATTATTATCATTCACAAATATTAGAAAACACTATTCTCAATAGTTCAAAATAATACAAAATTAAACAAAATTTATAAAATGGGTGACTGATGAGAAGGTATAAGAGATAATATCTTTTTAGGGGTGATTCGGAGGAAACGTTTTTATAGCTATTTATCTAATTATTTTTACGAAATCTACCCAAATACCGGACACATTATAGGACATCCTGTATAAACAAGTTTTTGTAAATAATACAAAATATCCCAGATTCGCTTCTCTATACAGGACTCTCGGCTCCTATTACACATACAGCAAAGGTTAAAGGGAGAAAATTTTAGGGGAAACTTAGTGCTTTCGATAACCAGTTTCAGATTTACGATCGGTCAATTGATTTTGTAAATACCGGCCAAAAACCGAAAATGGTGGATTTCCTTATTCGCAAGTAAATCAAAAACGGTTATTTTGACCGCTGTCAAAATGGAATTAAAAAAATAAGGATTCAAAACACAATTTTCAAGTCTCTCGCACTTTAAGATGGCGAAAAATAACGAATGCACCAAGTTTCCCTTAAAACTTTCCCCATTTAACCTTTGAGGTGTAATATAGGAACCGAGATTCCTGTATACCTACCTAGAGAAGCGTATCTGGAACACACTGTATAGAGCTACCGATAACTATATTTACCATTCAAAATAAATAATGCAAAAGTATATATTTCCAATTAACAATTTATACTTGACGCACTTACTCAAGAATTATTTACTGATTTTAGTAATTCAAGACCAACGTAATAGTTTTATTTTAAGGATTTAAGTTAAAAAACTGCTTTGGTCAGTTTTTTGGTCAAAAAAACAAAAACCTTGGTAGTGAATGATTGTAATACTTTTAGGTATAGGTACTTTAGGTATTTATATTTGTTTACTTTTCGACGGTAACGATAGTGTAATCTCCTAATTATTATAATAGGCCTATCATTAAAACGTATTAGCATATTTATTAAGACCAGGCCATTATAGCCTTTAGTGATATAAAAATTATTTTTCTCGCTAGTGAGTTATAAAAATCTATACCTTACAATTTTTCTGCAAATTGATATAAATAAGATTAAAAAAAACTTCATACCTACTAGCTTTTATTAGTTTCATTACGCAGGATTCACTCGTTTGACTAGCAGAACCTTTTTTTGAAGTTATTGTTTCGCTGAACGAATATTAAATCTACTTCACTATGTCAATTTTCAATTTCATTTGAAACAGAAACCTGAATTATGTAGGGTCGAAAACATCCTGTAGGTGTAGTCGAAAATACGAGAGAAAAGCCAAGTATGCTCAACGACTAATAAATAAAGCAATGAATGCAGGTCGTATGAGTATAAATGGGGTTGGAGTATTCCTCCATCGCCCTAACATTTGTCATACTGGTAGTGCTTGAAACTCAATTAAGAGAGCTTCCACCCAAACAAAAGAGCCACCAGAGTACCAGAACAAGCACATAAACGTGTTTCGCCCTATTGGAGCTCATCAGTGTGCTGCATCTGGAGTATCCGGAGGATGTTGTCGAATTTCTGAAAGCCCTTCAAGTCTTAAGCAAACCAATTACACGGTTCTCCGTGCGGTTTAAGCAGAGTGTCATCTAGCGATCAGTCTGAAGAACCAATCATGAGTGCACTTCAAGATTTATTATTGTAGTCGAAAATACCTGCTGCAAGTAAAATTTTAGGAATTTTTTCACTTTTTAAGGCAGCTTACAACAATAAGTAAATGTTGTAGGAAATAATATGATCAGATTCACGAGAGAAGAGAAGAGGGTAAAAATAGGGTATTACATAATACATGGGATTGGACCATATTGTTTACCTATATCTAACTTCAAAGTTAGTATAGTTAGTTAGTTAGTTAGTTAGTTAGTAAATTTTTATGGTCCAAGTAGTCACACCCTGTAGGCAGATATTGCCTTATTTATTGGTTACCTGGTTCCAGTAAACCAAATACGTATTAGGAGGGCATTCTATTGTGCATAAGGTCATAAGGTCTGACAAACCTTCTGGACCTTAAACTTACCGCGCACTTTTATTACTATATCTTTTGGCCGACTGAGGTATAGATGATATGAACTCAGGATTTCTCTTTGCGTTTTAATTGTTTTATTATATTTTATTATAATAATTATTGTGAACATTATAATGATGTGTATTTTTTCCTTCTCGAAATATTTCTCAATATATTCTGTTATTCTTCCAGCTTGTTTTCTATAAAGTAATTGACTTTTTTGTTTACTACTGTTTGAAGTGTCTCTATTTCTGTGGAATTATTTTGGAGTCGTAAGTGGTAAGTATTAACAGTACATTTTATTCACCATCCTGTGAACTCTTATTGTTAGTAAATTTTCCAGTTGTTGAAAATACCTGCTACGAGTCCGTATCTTTTATACCTATTGTAATCAATACTAAAAATCATCGTGTCCGTGTCATTGCCTGGTGATTTTTCATTCTTTGTACTTTATTGTTTCTTTAGTTCTTCTGGTTTCAGCCTATGGATTGCAGATAAGAGTCCAGTCGAGTTATATATTTATCATCATGACCTTTATACTAATAATTAACAACAACCACAGCTTTCGTGATGGTGCATTGTTCGCAGCTTCTTTCAGATTTCAAGTCGTAAAGTGTCATCAGTCTGCATACATATATTAGAATATTTATTTACACAAAGCAAAGAGCGAAAGTAACCAAACAATATGCAGTCCTTGTGTGGATGAACATTTAGCATATCTACAAGCAAACAATGGATTTACACGTTATGACAAATAGCTCCCAAGAAAAATATTCTACAATGTATAACATTGTCTCTTTACTGCGTTTTACAAAGCTGCACTGTGTAAATGCGTGTAGGCATTCACCGGTTCTTCTGATTGATCTTCCTATTAAAACTTCAGACCATTTATGTTAATAGTAAAAAATATTCTACATAAAATTTTATTATTTAATTGTTGTATAATTACAATTTCAATAATAATTATTATTGCATTATTTTTGTGGAATATAAAAATGAATGTTATTGAATATTCGATCAGAAATAATTTATTAAAAATAATCCTACAAAAATTGTAAAAAAACTTTATTTTGCTCCAATAAAGTTTGCCCCGGCCCCCAATCGGTAACTTGCAGTTACGACGAAAGTTACCAGGAGCAAACTTGCAGTGTTCGATGCGCACTCTACGCAGGTGTAATTACTTTTGTCCTTGTTATAAGGCTGAGAAAATTAGAAAACAAAATTTACCCCTTTCAGGTCTCCTCCCACTCCTCCCGTAACGCAAAAATTGTAGACTTTTGTAGAGTTGTGCATTTGGGACACTGAGAGAGGCCTAAACGAGTATGCAAAAATGGAGCGAGGCAGAGTATCTTTCCACATTAACATAGGGAAAATCTCCCTGCCACCTGTACTAAATGAATAATGGAGAGTGTGACTGAGGGTGAAAGATGGCTAGGCCAGAAGGCAGTGCTTAAGGCTAAGAAACGGGAGGGACTGGACTGCTCTAAATGCATAGTCTTTGCTGAGAATAGCACAATAGGACAAATAACAATTTGTCGAAGTTGTAGCCAGCCTTCTGTCGGTAGGTTCTTTGTTGAGATTTTCAGGTGTAGGTAATTTTAAAAAGATAAATTGTGTCGATAAATAATTTGCAATATTTTTTTTACACATTTGAAATCTCTGAAAGTTCCAATACAAAGTCAAGTTAGAAAACAGATTTTACTGCACTAATGTGCTATTCTCTCACGACTTAAAACATAATTAATAAAATTTGGTATTTAATTATAAAAGTGTATGTCTAAGATTAAATAAATATCAAAAAAAACTTATATTTGTTTTCCCAATTTTGTCTATAGTCCCTGAAAAATGATAAATAGTAGTCATTGTTATTGAAAGTCCATGATTCATATAACAGAACAATAATTATTAGTTTATTTCCATATAATGAATGCAAGGAAGTAAAATATCAGTTCTTCATTATGAATTTACCATCTACATTAAATAATTAATAACTGATAGTGCGAAAATATAATACGTATTCAAATTAACAAGAATAACAATAGGGGCTTTAGTCAGATTGATCTACCTCCGCTTGTACAAAATATACAAAGATGTTCAGATAATTAATTAAAACATGAAATAAATTGTCAATCACACTTCATCAATTTCAGCTCTCTCATTTTAATTGAGACAATTCGTGAAACTTCGAGGTTAGATACTGAAAGTAGGCTTTTCTTGTTACGGAATCTTTCAGGCACTTTATTTCACCTTTTTGCAAAAGTTCTTAGAAAAGCAAAGAAATAAAAACTCGACTTACAGCTATTGGCTGACGTCATAATCATGCAACTTGTAAGGTAATTTGTTGCTTCTCTTTTGCTCGGGAAGTCAGATGAAAGCTTTAAAGTTGATTTTGGAGCAACAGCGGCATTTAAAAGTTATTAACACGAAACGTCTGATGTTGGAAGTAGAAATCACCGGAAGATTGATATTAATTTGGTAATTAAAAAAAAGCACTTTCGTATTAATTGACCGAGTTAATTAGATCTTCGTTGTAAATATTAAAGATATTTTTGGGTAATTACGGCGAAAAATTATGGCGTAGTTGCTCAATTTTAAAACGTAATTTTTGCGGGAATGACAAAACCTGGAGTTTGATTCGCAACTTCTGTAGAAATATCAAGATAAAACACAAGCATAGGTAGATTATTACGATAACAAATTTAGGTAAGAGAGCTAGTAAAACGGCGACGCCACCACGCGAGCATGTTGCCTATCTTGTCGCCTGTGTCTGTCTTGTCTGTCACCCCTGATCCCTGCTTTCTCATCTCCGCGTCCAAACCGTTCAGCGAATCAGCGGGAGCTTATGTCATCTTTCGCAGATTCAATTGCCTAATCTCTCGCGTTATTGCGTGCTTTTCTCCCACGTCATTTGTTAACATGTTACGTTAACTAAGGTCTTTGACTTTATACGCGATTTTTTTTGAAAAAAGGTCGTTGAGAATCTCACCTCGAGTAAAATCATTTTTTTTACCCTTTTAAGATATTCGTAAGGAACGTACTAAATGCGTTAGAATTGATATTGATATTGACAGTGAGGGTGTCAGATGCTCTGCTTCTTTGGTGTGTATTCTCTTCATTGCAGCAGCCTCTCCAATTCTGTTTCCCTTAGGAATTTCAGGATTTGAAGGGGGTACAGGCTGGGTAGAGCCTCACCGTTGAGCTGGTCCCAGAACATTTCTTCTCTCGTGTTCTAATGCTCCGCAGTTTGTCAATAGTTGACGAGGTGTCTCGTTTTCTTCCCTGCAGAATCTGCAACTGCCATCATTTTTTATGCCAAGTTTGCTTAGGTGTTCATTGAGCTTGCAATGACCCAATAGGAATCCCGTTAGCATTCTGAGACTTCCTTTGTTGAGGGTAAAGAGTTTTCTTGACCTTTCTCGGTTAAAGTTCCCGAGGAGCTCCTTGGTTGCCTCAAGCCTGAAAGGTTTTTTCAATGGACTTCTTCTAGTTTACCTTATTCCTTTTGGAGTCCTGCTTTAAAGAACGGATCTTCAAGGACAATGAATGGCTTTAGTCCTATGAAGGCAGCAGCTGCTCCTTTTCTTGCCAATGAGTGGGAACGTTCGTTTCTCTCAATCCCAGTGTGACCATTTGAGGTAAATTGAGAAAATCACTTCTTTTTTACCCTTTTCAGATAATTCTTAAGGAAACTAAATCGTTACACTTCTATAAGAAGTCAATACCTTAAGAAGAAGATTACAAAATCTGATGACTTAGACGTCTACTAATGTTTGATTTTTTTTTAGAAAAAAATGCAGTGTAGTGTTCAAAAATTATATTTTAAATTTTATATTTTTATTGATTTTATTTTCATTTCATTTTTATTTACGTCTGTCTTTTACGTCCACTCTGTCTTTTATAAACATGCATTAGTAATCATTTCACCATAAAAGAAACTAGCGACACATATCAGACAAAGACTAAATCGATAGTTCCTAAAATTCACTACGAAGTAGTTTTTTTTAAAGAATTGTTGTTTGCCATTATCGTAAAAACAAGATTTTCTGATTTAGACCAGAAAATTCCAACGGCCCAATTGAAACTAGACCCACAAAACATGATTGTCTCTGTGACATAATCGTGACAGTACAAAAATTTATCAAAAATAGCACGGCGAATTTTACAATATTTCCATTTTTAACCAAGAAAATCAGATTCAAAATTTCGTCGATAGGTATTAGCTTTTCGTTGTTCTGTGTTGTTGATTTTAACATCATTACTTGAGCTTGAAATACACCGTGTTTTAAATTAAGTCAGCACTATTGCTAACTTCGTTATTATTTGAGCTAGAAAGTCGGTTAAATTAGAAAACTAGTAGTATTTTTTCTCCTGAATAAAATGGCGAAAACAGGAAAACAATTGAACATCGCGTTTTCGAGATATTTAAAAAAAATGTAAATTTTTTAATGGAACACCCTGTATATTTTTAGATAGATCGGTTGCAAATTTTTTTTTCAAGAAAAAAGTCTCTATGCACTATGATCCTAAAATAATAAAATTTTACAACACAACCAAGTTCTGTTATTTGTTTATGTAAAATTAAATCCTTTTCAAGGTAATAATTTCATATTTTAGTGTATTTTTTATTGAAAAATACACTATTGAGGACGACATAATTTTTTTACCTTACATTACGTAGGTTGGTACACTAAATTACAATAATTGTCGCAGCCTATACTTTGGGAGTAATAAAATAATGAATAATTAATGAATTTATTATTTTAGGATCATAGTGGATAGAGACTTTTTTCTTGAAAAAAAAATTTGCAACCGATCTATCTAAAAATATACAGGGTGTTCCATTAAAAAATTTACATTTTTTTAAATATCTCGAAATCGCGATGTTCAATTGTTTTTCTGCTTTCGCCATTTTATTCAGGAGAAAAAATACTACTAGTTTGCTAATTTAACCGACTTCCTAGCTCAAATAATAACGAAGTTAGCAATAGTGCCGACTTAATATAAAACACGGTGTATACTTCGAAATGAATAATGAAATTGAATAATGAATGGAATGATCTTCTGTTGGTTCATTAATTAATGAAAGAAAAAAAATAACACCTATACAGAAGATAGGTAGAATAACCATAGTTACTTGTGTATTATAACCATTTTTATGGTAAATTTTGGTGGGAAACCATTCACTTCATATTTCTTTAGATATTTACCTACCTACTGGTAAATATTAAAATAATCTGTTTGGGATCTATTTTTTTAAAGTTTTTTGTCTTAAAATTGACTAAAGATAACACACCATACACCACCAAGAGTAAAAATTTAATAATATTAAATACATGCAAAATACAAATTTCTTACTTATAAGTAATTAACACATACATATTATACATACCTACGTATTATAATACATACATATTACCTATACATACACGGTACTATATAGCACCAATAAAAAGATAGATGCATTCCTAGGAACGATTATGAGATACCTGTACTTTTAAATCTTCTAAATAATTTATTGTTAAAGTTCTAGGTATTTATGAAGATGGCGTGTGAGTTATAATTACAACTTTCTAAAAATTCGTATCCTTTTGTAAGCAAGTCATAAAAGTAACGGATAGATTATTAATACTTTATAGACATCAATATGAATAATGAAAAAGCGAATTATTATTATTATTAAGGTCGATCATTTGTATAATAACGCATAATTGACTATACCTACTTCAAAATAGAGCTACTGTGTGCGTGCGCTAGATTTTCATGTGTGGAATTTCACTTCAATATGAGTTACGGTGCCATATTATTAATTTAAAAAAGTTTAATATACCCACGTCTTTCTAATTTGGCTGCTTCAACTAGATCTTTGTTTAGAAGAATTGGTGAAATGGAAGTCCACTTTCAAATAAGAGACGTCAAACTACCGCGATGACTTGGAAATAAAGATTAACACTAATTATTATTGACAAGAAGAGATATCGAAATAGCGATTTTAGGCAAGCGTTTGCCGAATTTCTGCCTTATGTCCCATCAAAATTATCCTGCAAATGCAATAACATTTACAAAATTACAATAAAGAAATAGTTATTGTAGTAAAAAAAATCTTGTATCTAATTATTAAAGAAACGCTCTTTCAATAATTATTCACGCCTGAAATGTTTGGAAAATAAATTACTAAAAACAAAATTTTTGCACAAAACAATTTTGCTTTGAAGTTTTGGGAAAAGAATTAAACCACGAAATTTTCTACCAATTTTTTTTACTAAATGACTAAAAATGCCATTTCGGAGAAACGACGAGCAGAAGCTTATGTATTGGATGAAACTTTTCCACTTGCCGCTTTTCTGAAATGTTTTTTTTTATAGTAATGTCAATTACTGTCAACGTGGAAGCGTCAACAGAGTTCTTCATCGTCATTTCATATCGTTTACCGTGAAAATTTCAGCTTAATACATTTTAAAACTAAGCTGGATAATAAATTTGGGAAATTTTGACCGACTTTATATACGCCACTGGTAAACTAATGACCTGAACGCTTTCGAAAATATGAATTCCCTTTCTCAAGACCTAATTATTGTACAAATTATTAAATACCTTAAAATACAAACTAAAACGAGTAGGTATTCCGCTTAGCCCAATCACAGAACAACCCAATTTTCAAATACAATAAATTCATATAGTACGTTCATAAATTCGTATCGTAAATATTGCGAAAAAATTTACAGATAAATTCTTGGTCAAAAATAAACAAAAAATTACCCAATAACGATATTTAAAGAATCTCGGAAAAGGTGAATTTCCGGACATACATTAATTGGAAATTTTTATTTATTTTTGACAAAATAATCTGCCTTTAATTTTTTTTTTTTTGTAATATTAAAGATACAATAATAATAAATAAATTAAATAAATAAAAAATTCAAAACTTTCATTCTTCCACTACAATTTTATATATTTTGTGTTTATTTCATCTCAAATTTAAATTTTCCATTTTTGAAATGCTCCTTTGGCTTTAAATGTTTCAAAATTACTGCGCAATCCTCTAAAACTTATGGAGGACTTTGGATTTCCGGTTAAAATGTTTTCTAAAGTCGCGGGCTTCTACAGCCTGTCCCTTCATATTTAAAAAACTTTTTGTCACACCATTTCAGGTTGCAGTTTTCAATCAATAGGATAGGACTGAAATTTGTGAAAGTAAGATATCCATAAGGAGTAGTCTGGTATTGCATTTGAATAAATTCGGTGGAGTCTTCTATTAATGGCGGCCATTTTCGTAAAAATTGGTATTTTTTACTAACTCTTTCAGATGCAAGATACGAAAGAAAACCAGAGTTCCTTGAACGTTTCTCTAGATATTGTGTTACGACAAAGATACAACCTTTCAAGGCTGGTGACTATAAATTTTTAGGACCATTTTAGGTTTATAATTTATGCAAACGTGGTGTCTAATTATGAAAGACTAGAGCAAAATGAATTCTTTGAAGACTTTGAAACAATCAGAGTAACTCCTGGAATTTTCGAAACAGTCCAGCATCCGGCAGTCTTTTGAAAATGTATTCAAAGTGTCTAAAAGAAAACCATTTTCTGAATTTAATTGATTTTCCACATAACAGTCGTTTTTTCTCGGAAAGCTCGGAAAGTTTATTGACAGGAATGAAATAATTGAAATAAAAAATAAAGTGAATACCGAATAAGAAGCGAATAAAAAGAATGAAGGGAAGAAGTACATAAATGAATAAAGCAACGTCATGCGTAGTAAATCTTAAAGGCACTAACAGCACTGGTTGTGTTGTTCACAAGGTTCCAAATAAGTTCCCAGAAATTGATGGGGCAGGTTTGATTAGGCAGAGAATTAAATGGATATGAATCATACAAAATGGTGAATGGTTGTCAAGAAAATATATTTAATTTAAGTATATTAATTTTGTTATATACCCAACCCAAAATATGGAGAAACGTCAAATCAACTTTCGTCTTACTTTTTCGCAAGGATGCTGGAGTTTGTCGGTCGAGTTTCCGACCGAGAATCATCCTGTCTTGTACCACTTACAACCTATAGTGGCAATTGAATTAGAACCTAAATACAAAAAAAAATTCTCAAATATGCCATTTATATTGGCCTGATGACTTTGTTGAATAATTCAATGCTATGCCATTAGATATTATCTACATACCATATAGAATTTTTGCTGTAGATAGATGCCTTCCACACATTATGAGTTTTTCTTTTGGAACCTAATATGAGTTATGATGGCATTATAAATCTTTCCATCCGTAAAAAAGCTATTTTAAGACTCTTATTGTATAAAATGTTATTACCGATGTTTTTTATTTATTTACAGGTATTAATTAGCTATGTCTCTAAATCAAAGAATTTTCTATCAACTTTGGAGAACAATCAAGCAATCAGAATAAACAAGACATTGGACTACGTAATCAACCAAACTTGAAAAGAACGAACAGGTTTTGTATAGCTTTTTCAATCATGGATTTTGTTTGATACAGTCTTCTACATATTATATAGTTTTTTTATTCATGGCCACGTGATTAATTGGAAAAATAATTTTATTGACAGACTGAAACACAATACCTCGGCTCATCGAATCAACAGATGTTGATATTATAAATCCGTAGTTCATTCACCGAAGACGCTAAAAGAGAAGTCAATTTAGATTGACATTAATTTATTGTGAACGCATTTATTTATTACACAATAATTATTACTATAATATTAGCTATATGATTAGTTGTTTATTTATAATACATTTTTAACATTCATATTTAAGGATAGGAGGTGAATCTTTCGTTAAATTTGAATTAGTCAGCTTGTAACTCAAAACTCAAGCTAATGAAGTTAATGAACCCCTTTACATTTAAAACCCATCTTATAATATAAAGACTGGGAACATGCGGATGGTCACTGGTCGATGAATTCACCGAACTTGATTACGAATTACGAGGAGTACGAGGACTAAATTGATCCTTGTTTATGAAAATAAAAGTGTTCACAGCTTTTCTTCATGCACATGAATTCGCCGATACATAAGATTTATTGCCATTTATCCTGTTGATAATGAAACATCACGCTGTGAGCCAGCAATAATTCATGCCAAATAATTTTAAAATTAAAATTAAAATATTCACGGACAGAAGCATGAAAAGTCATGAAAAGCGTGGGTAGCCTTTTCGGCATCAGAAAGATGGCAATAATCCACAAAAAATGCGAGATTCCTGTACAATGTTATTATTCTTATAGCTGGTCTCGGTCTCATGCAAGCGAAAGTAGGACTAAATTAAATAATAATAATAATCTTATTATCAGGTTACTTTATTAACAGCGTTGGTAATAATTTCACTATTTCTTTTTTTCCTTGGGTAAGAAGGACTCTTCCGTCATTCCACACCAACTGAAAATCAGCTTACTTTTTCGTCAAGCATTTTCCTACAATTCTCTATTCGATCCGGAACAGGTTGATCTTATTAAGAATTCAAAGTTGATGATAGAAATAAATATAAGTAAAGATATTATAAGTATAAGATGTAAATATAAGTAATATAAGTATAAATAAAAGTATGATGTAAGTAACATTCTTCTCCCGTAATGAAGGCGATCTGGATACCGTGCCGCGTACTGTCTTGCAGCTATAGTTGCATTTTGAAAACACTCGAAATAAATCGCAATCATGTCAACGGCTTCATTATTTAATTTTGTGAGAAGCATTTTGATTAAAAAGTACTCAAATTATATGCAATCAACAATAATAGTGGGCTGCGTGTGTGACAGAAGTTTAACGTTACTTGCCAATATATAAGTTAGTAGTTTGTCTTTTATTTCCATGGCCTACTACTTGATATACAGGGTGTTACTGAATTGGTGTTACAAACTTAAAGGGTATGTAGGAAATGCAAAAATAGGCGATAAATTTCCTGTAGACATGGGTCGTTGGAGCTTTAGTTTTCGAGATACAGGGTGTTAAAGTTCTTCGAAAAATTTAATATTTTTTTAATATCTACAAACTGGCTGATCAGAATAACTCGAATTTTTTGACAGCTGTTGTACTAATTGAAGTACATGATTTGATACTCCCATTGAAAAATTATTCAATACAGTGGCAGAGATCTGGGTGTGTTGTTACCTCTTTTATTAAACAATTTCTACGCCACTGACTTTTATGCAAATTTGTTATTTTTGGTAGATAGCTCGTTTTGTTTACAAGAGAAAAGTCAATCTATATTTTTGTTGTAGGATGCACTGTTATCAAGATATTTTACAATGTAGGAACCCATTGCAAGCTTTTTGTAATGTAACACGCTTCAATAATGATCACAAAAATGATTAACTTCTGGAAAATCTCAATAGCATTGATTTTTATGATATTTTACCTCGTACGTGTTCCTACATTGCGAAGTATCTTGAAAACAGTGCGTCCTACAACAAAAACATAAAGAACTTTTCTCCTCTAAACAAAACGAGGTATCTCCCAAAAATAACAAATTTGCATAAAAGTCAGTGGCGTAGAAATTATTTAATAAAAAAGGAAACAACAATCCCAGATCTCTGCCACTGGATTGAATAATTTTTCAATGGGAGTATCAAATCATGTACTTCAATTAGTACAACAGCTGTCAAAAAATTCGAGTTATTCTGATCAGCCAGTTTGTAGATATTCAAAAAATATTAAATTTTTCGAAGAACTTTAACACCCTGTATCTCGAAAACTGAAGCTCCAACGACCCATGTCTACAGGATATTTATCGCCTATTTTTGCATTTCCTACATGCCCTTTAAGTTTGTAACACCTATTCAGTAACACCCTGTATATGAATTTTCTTGGTTTGGTATTTTTTTAATAATTTGAGTTAGGAAAAAGATATTAAGATGCGGTTGGCGCCAGCTTATTGGTTGATCATTTGTCTATTTTCTAGTCTAAAAAAAGTCATATCATTGCATTTAAATTTTTTGAGAAAAGCCAATATTTTGGTTATAATATCGAATAACGCCCTCTATCGGCGGCCGTGTGGTTCACAACTATCATTATCACAAGAAACCTAAAAGCCCAAGAAATGAACTTTCCAATTGTACCAAATTTATCCAAATCCGTTAAAGCCGTTTTGAAGTTACAGGCATTTGTTTAAAACAACATTCAAATACCCCCCACCACTTTATTTCGAAAGATAGAGAAAAATTGTTTCTACAAAAAATGTTCGACTTTAAGTTGACATTAAAACGCAAATACTTTTTTGTTACATTCATTGGGGAAAATCATAAGAAACGTAACTTTATGTAATTCAAGATGGTGCAAACGCCCTCTGGCAGCCATCTTGGAAACTTGAAAATAATTTCCAGCATTTTCCCTTGCCCACTTAACCTATAAAATTTTTTACCGCAACTCTCTACGATTATTAGTTTCTGAGATACAGCCGCTTACCTCGCTTATTGGCCCACCCTGTATACTTGTAATTTATGACGAGTAATATTTATGAGGTATAAATAAATAAAAATCGCCATTTTTAATTGTAGGAGAATTGAAAATGACTCCAATCAGAAAACGGCTTGCATGTCCCTATATCTTTACTTTGCATATGTACCTTCTATCTTATACAGGTGTCCCAGTTTATAGTAGCTTAACTTCGGCATTCGATAGAAAAAGTCATTTTAGGGAAGAAAGTTAACAACATGCATCGAAAAGTTCTGAGTTCTCGAGATACGTTGTTTTCTGTATGAAGATGAATTTATTTGAATATCTCAACATTGGCTCAATGGAATTTCTCAAAATTTTTCACAGTAGCTGCGTTAATTGAAGAACATGATGTTGATGCTCCCAAAGAAACATTATTCAATCTAGTGACGGAGATCTGGGTGTGTTGTTATCTTTTTTATCAAATAATTTCTACGCCACTGACTTAAATCAATGCTCGTGAGTATTTCCAGAAATTAATTATTCTTGTGATCGCTATTGAATAGTGTTGAATTACAAAACAACTGGCATGGGTTCCTACATAGAGTACTATAGGTACTATTTATCGTAACTATTTATCGGGATAACGAATCATTTTCCATCTACACAGATTTTTCATCACCCTGTATAAAAATTCCAAGTGCACTGTAAGATAAGAAACCATGTAAAAATTTAAGATGGAGACGTATAGCCATTTTCCAATATCTTGAGCCGTTTTTAATGTAAACAGCTTTGACATTAATTGAAAATAGCGATTAATATACAGGGTGATCCCTTTTTAGAAAAACAAACATGGTAACCGCTTCCGCTCTAGCCGGAAGTGCCAGAAATCTAAAAATATTTAAAAAAAATGAAGCATTAGCCAAAGCATGCAATTTTTTTGGCATCAAATTCCAATAAGTTTCCGGGATACGTCTAATTGGTACCCTTTCGTGAATGACTCGTATAGTACGAGAGTCCACTAACAAAAATGGAATCGTGCATCGCAGAGTAGGCTGATTGTGTCATTTGGTGGAGATGGTTATAATAGAGGCCTCTGTAGTTACGATTTGGCTCAATGGCAGGTCATGTGACCGTTACTTGTTAGCGAGAGACGGAGAAACCATGGAACATTATAAATTGCCTAAAAATTCCTAAAAAAATTCAAGCACGTTCTTTAGAAAAAAATAAGCATTTTCATCTCGTCATATTTTCTTCCAAGGTGCGTTCTACTTCCGGAAAATGCTGAAAAAATTGAAAGTATTATTGCATAGTTTTTGGTGAAAAATACGTTTTGGAGAAAAACAAATTCTCTTGCAAAACAATTATCCACTTGCTTACTTATAGACCAGTGCATTTAGGAATATTTTATAGGTGTGACCTAAAAATTTCAGAAAAAAACTTGAAAGTAGCACGGTAACAAACAGCGCAACTTCGAGCGTAATTGGCGGACGAGGAATCAACCAATCGGGATGATTTCTTTTTAATATTAGAAATTCATTCTAGTTTAAATAGTAAACTTTGGATGAGGGTCTCAGATGCACTGGAAAAGAGCTATGTGCAGAGAAACCGGGCGCAAGAAGTTTTGTCAAAAAACTTTCAACTTTGATGCTAATATCTTTTGACTGCAGTACATTGGGGAGTTTTAGTTGATTATTGAGTATTGATCACAGTATTGACGAGTAAATTCTGACCATTCAACGATCGAGGAATGATTGCTGTGATATGATTAGAACGGGAGATGCGCGGTTGAAAAAAAAATTCAAGATGGCGGCGGACGATGCAATTTGGACAATACGCAACTGCAGGGTTAATTCCTCCATTGAATTCTCTTTTGAATCAGAAAAAAAATGAAAAAATGTCTGAAATATTTGGGGCTACTGGCTACTCCTAAATGAACTGGACTATTGAAAAAAAAATTTCCATTCTTTAATTTTTTCATGGGACAAAGATTTTTTAAGAGAATGTCTATAATTCAAAAGTTGTTTACTTTTGTATAAAGAATATACTTGAATTTATATACGCCGAAGTTCTTGTCTCTTGTAGTTTTTCTTTAAAACACTATATTATATCTATGTTGTTTTTTTTTTTGTGAACTTTTCACGAAAGCAGGCAGGACTTTGGGAACAACACGAAGAGATTAACATACTAATTTTTTTCCCACAGAACATGCCTGAATTTCTTCAGACTTTTTGGCAACATTTAACCGTCCTTTGTTTTCTGCTTCCCTCTCGAATATGCAGTGGCCATGTAATAACATACCACTGAGCTAGGATATCGCAGCTATACACGCTTATAACATCTCCACCGAGCCACGGCAACTGCGATTCACGATGCCACTTATGTCAGTGTATGAGTGCCATCAAATAAAAATCCTCTTTTTCTGGTTGCTATCTTTTCGTGTTTTTTTTTTACATTTACACTATTGTATCAGCTTTTAAACTTGAAACGAACTATTTAACCCTTAGAGGGGAAAAATAGTCGTTGAGAGCATGAGACAAGAAAAACAAGGGTCGTAGGTTGAGTCGCTAGTCTAAGAGGGTCAACAATAACAAGCGGGTCAGCAGAATAACAGGTTCTCTTTATTAAAATATAAAATATCACAATTATGAATCCTACACTCTTGAGCACGGTTAACAGATAAGAAAAAAACAAGAGCGTGCGGTGCTAGTCGAATGAATAGATCGGGTGCTAAATAGGTTACAAGGCACTTATCTTCGGATGGCTTGGCTCCAGGAACTTGCTTGGTTTGAGGGGTGATTTGGTATCCAAGAAAATCTGCCTTGGTACGTGGAGTTCTTCCTCGGTAAACTGCTTCCGGGGAGAAAGTTGCCTCCAGAAAAAAAAGTGGCCTCCAAGGAAAAATGTGACTCCAGGGAAAAAGCTGTAATTTCATGTGTATCAGAACCACTCTTGCATTAATGAATCGGTCCGATCGAGTCTGCTTGCCGGGGGTACATAAAATGATGTCCCGTCCTCAAGATATGTTGAGATCAACATGTGATCGGCAAATTTTACATGCGAGCGAAACTCGATCGGGTTTAAAGCTGTAATTAAAATTAGCATACGGTATTAAGAAAATATGATCTGTATAATTCTAACGCAATTAAGAAAATCATTTTACGACACTCACCAAGCCAAAAACGTAGTTGATTCTTATAATAATTAACGTGAAAATTCACGACGCCATTTCAGGAACTTAAGGTGTTTGCGAGAATGTACCTTCCTCTAGCGAATTCAGAAGTGAAAAGAAGGTGAAAGTGCCGGTATGAGATGAACGCACCTGATTTCCTTGACAGTCGAAGTCGACGAGAACTCGAGTTGGTCGATGCACTAACAACCACTATCACTCACTAACTGCGCGCGCGCGCCGTCGTCTCTGTGTTACCGACATCTAGCCGGTACGTACGAAATGTACGTTACAAACTAGTATGCTTCCTGAAATTGCTGCGCAAATTGTTGCTTCGATCAATGATGTACGTTATTATTGCATTTTAATTTCACCGCAAGTACTGTTAAATATGCATTACCATGGGTTTCTTGAAAACAAGGACTGGAGCTCGTCGAAGACAGTCAAAAATGATAGGGCTTTCTTACAATTTTTGTAATGCGAGATGGAGGATAACCATCGAGTAGTCTTAGTGGACGATTGCTAATGTTCGGACAGAATAATTCAAAGGAGACTCCATGAACAAGATTTGACCTTGAGAAGTTCAGCTACAGGTCCTTGATTAAACGTGGGACATCGAGTTGCAAGAAAATTACTTTTGCCCAGCGGCTTATGCATTGGGATGTCAACGTATGGAGGAACGGCTATAGGGTGCCTTGATAATTTGGCAAAATGAAAATCACATTTTTCCAACAGAGCGTACTGACCAACAGAGTCTGCAAGAAGAATAGAATTGAGAAATGGTCACTTTAAATCCTACTTTGGATCAAAAGATTAGGGAGAGAGGGTTGTTAAACGTCTCTGAATGAATTTTTATCCAGCTATAAGTACTCTCCTTCTGGTTTATGTAAATAGTAAGGTAAGTACCCATATATAAACATTTTTTTGTACAAATATACCTATATACACACATACTTGAAAGTTTTACAAGCAGTGGCGTGTCATGGTCCTATTTTTTTACCGAGTTCCTATACAGCAGGACGTTAAATATGTGAAAGAACAAAATAAAAACAGCAAGCGAATTGAATAGAAGAAAAAAGAAAACCAGCGAGAATTGAGCATCCAATTCTCTCTCCAACATCCAATTCCCCATCTTTAAAGGCCAGGCGACAAGCAAGGCCGGGACGGCATGCGGCATGGCATGGATGTAGGTATAATCTCGCGCTATCATCAACAGTGTCCATAACTGCGTGCAGGCGCAGTCACTTGTTCGCCGAATAAGTTGATTTAATGAGGAAGGCTTGGAGCATTGGAACTCGGTTAAACGGTCAGATAAGTCGTTGATCAAAGCCCGTTGAAAGCGAGCAGGCGAGCTTTGTTTCAGCTCGCTGTCGCGCCAAACTTCCAAGAAACCAGACTCTTATACACTGCATTCACGTTTCAGTAATGCGAGAAAAAAAACCTCGATGCCCAGTGTGTTTCTTATGTAAAACTATCTATCTGTATTTGTCAGCGAACTTTAGTGAAGTCACATTGTTGTATTCATAGAAAAAAAAAAGATTGAAGTGAATGCGTGAATTGTGGCTTCTTTGGTTTTCCCAAGATGACGTGTTGCTACTTTGTTTCCAAATTAAGTCATTATTATCTACATAATGTTGAAATTTTTCAAAATTATCTTCGAACTACATCCGTTCACGTAAGCTGATCTATAATACCGATCGATTTCTCGAATTACTCTAAAATGGATAAATCGATTTATTGAATTACTCTTAGTAGTAACAATTAAATCAAGGGAAATGAAGTATTTTTCACTGAAAACGTTGCAGAAGTTCCTGATTACGTCAGGTATAAAGCAATTTGCAGATAAAGTTTCTGGTAAGGTGCGCCGTTTCATCCAGAGTTGTATGTTGGTACAAATACAACCTTATGTTGGTAGAGTAAGAGGTGGAGTCCTGGTTCGTCAAAGGTATACAGATACTGAATATTTCCAATCAAAAGTGGTTATTTTTATTGAAGTGAAGACGATATTTTGTTTTGACCAGACCTTGCTTCCTGTAATTATGCCAAAAAAACACAGAATTGGTTAGTTGATCACAACGTGCAATTTATTCCACGAGACAGCCATCCCCTTAATTCCCCATAGGCTCGCATCCTAAAAGATTTTAGTGCTGTTTTGTCTCAAAAAGCTTACGATGGAGGCTGGGAAGTCCAAAATCAAAAGCAGGTTACACAGCAGAATACCCACAGAAAACTGCGACTTGTAGAAGACCATGGTCCACTCTAGTTAATTTAGATCCATGAATTTAATAGCTTATGAAACAAGGTTAGTATTACTATACGTTAATTCATTAATTTTAATTAAAATAGGACTTTTTTTGTTAATGTTAATTTAGGGGCAAAACTTTTTGTGTTCTAGCAAACTATTAAGGGCGCACAGTCTAAACAGGTAGCACAAACAATGACAATCATACGAAGATAACTACCAAAACCAGAAACACCCAAACAACCAACTAAGTGCCAAACAACGTAACGTCCTCACAACTTAAACTTCCAACATGCAAAAATTGGCGAAGACTGGCAGCATTTAGAAATTAATTCAAATCTATGTTCTTTGAGCTGATAAATACAGTATGATCATCAATCTGCTAATAGCGGTCATGACAAAATTACCTCTTTCACCCATAATTTGAATAAAGCAATAATAATTGTTCTTTGTAAGAAACAGTTATGTATCCCTATCCTACTTTCCAAGGACACGGATGTAGGTACACAAATGCAGAAATTTTATCGATTTAGAAACCAAACAAGCCAACTAATGAATCAACTCTATAGATCGATCTATTAGGCCCCTTTCTATGCCTACTAAATAAGCTATTTGGGAGACTAAAAATACTATCAGGCTAACGAATTCTAAGAGATCAAGAAAGATCAAGAAAGTTGTGACGGTTATATTTTGTCACCTTCTAATAATGGTTACGGTGGTTATTATTTATTTTATTTATTGTAAATAAAAACAATGGGGTTATGTTATTTGTTTATATTTTGTTTATTATTTCTGATTTATTTATTTTAGTGGCTGTTATTCTGTGGTCTTGTCTTGTCAGTGTTGTTTGTCATTGTCATTATTAATGGTGGGAACTGAATGTTCTTTTTATTTTTGCAAGAGGAATCTTGATCCTGCTGACCGGAGACTATCAGTTTTTTTTATCAAAAAAGTTCGAACTATCTAATCACCCTGATTAAAAGTAGAAAAAAAAAGGAAACTAAGAGGAAAAATTCAACAAAAATTACAATTTAATTATTAAAATAAAAATCCCCTCAGAGGAGAACTTTAAAACCTTTTCTGGTCGTTAATAATTATTGAAACCCAGCTTCACATTAAACTCGTAGGGAGTTTCAACGTGTGTTGGAGTAGGAGAAGCTGGATTTCGCTAGGCCGACCGTGCAGGGTACTGGTGGTACGGTCATTCTTCTTAGAAGGATAAAAATTTATTACGGCAAGAAAACTCTCCAAGGATTGTTCCTTAAACGCCCTCCTTCTACATCGGAGGGTTGTCCGTCCAGGGTATTTGTTCATCCACGGTAACTTTTCGGACGTGGTAACTGTCGATTTACTGATGTTGAAAACTGATGATTTACTTTTGCGGCACGGAGTCACCATAGTAGAGTCTCCATCTTGTCTTTGGCACCGGCTGTCCCTGCCTGACCGAGCCCGACGCACAGTCGTTGGTGAGCGCAACCCGGCCCGCACAGGTATTTACTAATTGTCAATTACCTCCACTGCCACAGGAGCCCCATTGGCACCGAGTCCAGGACTTCACCAGTGTTTTATTTCATATTTTAGTTACTAATAGTGTGAACCAACAGCAGCTGCTCGCGGGGTAGATTATTATTAGGGACTTAGCGTAGACTAGAAATTAGTCTTTGTAATATTACCTTCGTGATATATGCCGATACGTACCTGGAAGGGTCGATGTAGCTTGTTTCAAGTTATAATATAAACTAGGCACTCCCGTGGAGCTGATTGTTTTATTACTATCTATTCTGGCCAACCTTAAACAACCCCTGTTAGGCAGAAAACCCTGCGGCCGTGTTTGCATTAGAAAATAACCATCTATTTGAACCATTGTTCGCTGGCAACCGTGGTGGTAACTATTTATATTTACTTGATTTTTCATCATAATAGTCATAAATACAAGATACAATAACACAATAATAGTAAAAAAATTATAAGCAACGCCACCGCCACCACCACCAGAAGTATTCTTTTATTATAATTAATCGGACTCGACAGGTGGCGTCGACAGCTAGGTGACAACTCGCCCCCTGAGCTAGCCGTTTTCGCCTAATCCACGCTCAGGCTCACGGTTCCGTGTGGCAATTTGGCGCCCAACGTAAATATTACCCGTTTTGTTTGTTTTACGTGTTTGGTGTTTTTTTCTTTCTGGTTTCTTCTTCCTTGTTGTTTCAGTTTTCTTTTTTGTTCTTTTCAGGAAGCCAGGGAGGGGAATAAATGTATAGTTGCTTAAATATATGCTTGTGAATACAATATAATTTTATTTAATTATTATTTCAACACATTTATTATTATTGATAATTTAGATCACTGCAGGCCATAAACCTATTTTATTTACATTTTATTTACATATAGGTATTTTTTTTTTCTTCTCGTATTTTCTGGTATTTTTTTTATATAGGTATTTACATTGATTTATTTGCTGGATAATTTACAATTAACTGTACATATTTTATTTGGGGATAAGGTATATTACATAACTATTATCGTCGACCATGGAGATAAATCGTTTGTTAGGTGACGAGCTAACCTATGAGTTGCTTGTGAGAGGTTGCGAACTAGGTACGACAGTGGCAGAAAAAAGGAATTTACTTCGACAGGCAAAACAGTCGGAAAAGCAGGGCTTACCACCTGTCACATCGCATAAATTTGATCCAGAAAAGGAGTTGGAGTTGTGTTCGGCAAAGTTGGAGGAACTCATAGGTTGTGTTCAGGAGTTTGTTCCAGCGAATAGGGACAACGAGTATCGTAGGATCAAGTCTAGGCTTCTTCATGTGCAGGGTAGGTTGGATAGAATAGAGCCACCGACAAATGCGCTACAGATGAAAAAGAATAATCTTTTAACGTTCTGCGCAGGAGTGTGTGAAGCACTCGAGGACGCTTTGAAGATTGCTAACCTTACGTCCAGGAGTAGGTCCGAGGCTTCCATTTTGGACGAGCCAAATTTGCTGTTGCCAGAGGTAACTGGGCCGGCGATCAGTCCTGTTCAGGTGGCAGCTAGTTCAGATCAGACATCGGGAACCACCTCTAGTGTCCCTACTGCTGATCTGATTGATTTTGGGATACCACCAGACAATGTGGTGGATCTGAGGCCGGATCATGCGGGTGCTTCCATGCAGGGCCTGCGAGCCGATTCAATTTCCCAGCAACTGAATCTGTTGCATTTCGCCCCGAGCGCAGGTTACGCTCCCCCACCAACTCAGTCACGACGAGTCTCATTTTCAACATCGTCGAACGATAGGCATGCCCCCCTTATAGAAAGCGTCCCTGACGACGTGCCTTCTTTTCCGTATCGAGGATCCTCCACTTTCGTTGAACCCCCATCACAGAGATCGGAATTTGCACCTGTAGGTAGGTCTCACAGTTTCCATCACAACTTCTGGAAATGGGGACTAACCTTTAGTGGAAAAGGTAGTGTGACGTCATTCTTGGAAGACATCGAAGAGATGGCGGAAGCTAGGCGAGTCACGACGGGTGAACTGTTCCAGTCTATATCAGAATTTCTGAAGGGCGATGCCTTACTCTGGTATAGACCCCGAAAACACACATTGGTGGATTGGATGGACTTCAAGAGGAGGTTAAGGGATACGTTTCTACCTCCTGATTATGAGATCAATCTCATGGACGATATTCGGCGACGGACACAGGGTCAGGATGAAAAGCTGATCCTCTATGTGGCAAGAATGCAGGGAATGTTCGCGAAGCTCACAGCTCCACCACCTGAGTGCGAACAAGTCCAGCTTATGCGGAGAAACCTTTTGCCCCACCTCCAGACTGCGTTGGCCTTGCAGGACATACGCACGATGGACGATTTAATTTCCGTTGGTCGGATCGTCGAGGAGTCGCAATGGAGAGCAAAGCAGTATTGCCCTCCAAAAACCGACGCGAACCTCCTACAAGAACCCAGCATGGCATATCAGCCGTCTAGTAAACCACCCAAGAGGCTGGCCGCTGTCCAGAGTAGTCCCACTGTTGCAGAGATTCAAACTCAGAACAAGGCCGTCATCTGTTGGGCATGTAAACAGCCTGGCCATGTTAGAATGTCCTGCCCGCAAGCGACCACGTTAGCATGCTATAAGTGTGGTACCAAGGGGTATACCACACGTACTTGTCCATCTTGTTCGGGAAACGGCAAACCGAGTCAACAGTAAGCCGGCTGTGTGACTCTGGTTCGGCTAAACCGGCTAGTTCCAAAATAAATCATGTGCTGGATTATATTCTGTCCCATTCTAAGGAAGATTGTCGCCCCTATCTAGAGGTATCGATCTTCGGATGTAAGATGCTTGGTCTTTTGGATTCTGGTGCAACCGCAACATTTGTCGGTCAGAAGGGGTATAATGTGCTCAAAGAGCTAGGGCTGAAGTTGCAGCCGAACTCTACAATGGTTACCGTAGCGAACGGCAGCTCGTGCGTTTGTTTAGGAGTGGTTAGAGCTCCTGTTCGTTTGCTGGACCGTATTCACCTGATCGACATATTGGTCATACCGGAGTTGCCGCACACCATGATCCTAGGTATTGATTTTTGGATCGCAATGGATGTGGTGCCGGATCTCCGTAGTGATGTTTGGCAGTTTGGGAGCGGGGGAATCGGAAGACCGGCCATTTGTGGAATCCAGGCGCATGCTAATCTTAGTCCCGAACAGGAGGAACAACTAACTCAACTCGTGGACGAAAAATTCTCAAAAATGGGCACTGGACTGGGATACACCAATTTAGTGGAGCATGAAATTGTGACAGATGCTAAACCGATTAAGCAACGGTACTACCCAATGTCACCCATCAAACAGGCCATTGTAGATCAAGAGCTCAACACGATGCTGGAGCTTGATGTCGTGGAGCCCTCGAAGAGTCCCTGGTCTTCACCGTTGCTTCTCATCCCTAAGAAGGACAAAAGTTATAGGGTATGCATAGATTATAGGGCATTAAATGCAGTAACGAAGAAGGATGCTTACCCCGTCCCGTATGTGTCCTCCATTCTTGAAAGGCTTCGCGGAGCCAAGTTTCTAAGTTCGATGGACATCAGGAGCGCCTACTGGCAGGTTGGTGTTAAGGAGTCAAGCCGCGAATATACGGCCTTCACTGTCCCTGGGAGAGGCTTGTTCCAGTTTAAGCGTATGCCATTCGGGCTTACCAATGCTCCTGCAACCTGGTCCAGGCTCGTCGATGGTGTCCTTGGAGCGGATTTGGAGCCGCATGTCTTCGTCTATCTCGATGACGTGATAATCATCAGCCCTGACTTTGAGACCCACTTGACAATCTTGGGTAAGGTGTTCGATCGCCTCACCGAAGCGGGTCTGACCGTTAAAAGAGAGAAGTGTAACTTCTGCAGACCCTCGCTCAAATATTTGGGCTATGTAGTCGATTCATCAGGACTGCACGTCGACCCAGAAAAGGTGGAAGCGATTCTCAATATCGAGGTTCCAAAAACAGCGTCTCAGGTACGATCACTGCTTGGAGTCTGTGGTTGGTACCGCAAATTCGTACCAGACTTCTCTTCGCTTGTGGCGCCTCTAACGAGATTGACAAAGAAAACTGTTGGTTTTGCCTGGACAGATGAGTGCGAAGCGGCGTTTAGGGCGCTGAAGGACCGGCTGGTCTCGGCCCCGATATTGACCTGTCCGGACTTTGGGCAGCCGTTTATTTTGCAAACGGATGCGTCGGCTTACGGGATAGGCGCCGTTTTGACTCAGTTGTTCGAGGGTGAGGAAAAGGTAATTTGTTATCTCTCGAGGTCCTTGACGAGGCAGGAGCAACGTTACACCACCACAGAGCGAGAGTGTCTTGCGGTCATCTGGGCCGTGGAAAAACTGCGACACTATTTGGAAGGGGTGCACTTCACGATCATCACAGATCATTACTCGCTGGTTTGGCTGGATCGCCAAAAGGATCCTACGGGACGGATAGCACGCTGGGCTATTCGACTGCAACCCTACGATTATACAATCGTTCATCGGAAAGGGAAAGATCATATAGTACCGGATTACCTGTCCAGAAGTGTCCCTCAGATCGACCTCATCGACACAGCTGTTGAGACCTTTTCCAACGCCGATGATCAGTGGTACCAGAGACTGAAGGAAAAGGTAGAGACCAACCCTCGCAAGTATCGTCAGTTTCGTATCCAGCAGGGTGTACTTTATAAGTACGTGAAACTTCGGCAACCTGATGTCATGGGTACATCCGAGCATTGGAAAGTGGTGGTACCGAAACCGCATAGGCGACAGCTCATCGCTCGACACCACGATGATGTCACCGCGGGACATCTAGGAATCTACAAAGTTTATTGGAGGCTCCATGAAAAGTATACGTGGCCCAAAATGCAGGCAGATGTGGCGAAGTATGTTCGTTCCTGCCAGACTTGCGCAGCACATAAGCCTGAACAGAAGGCTCCGGTTGGTCTGATGGGAGGCGGGCATGATGTCGGTAGGCCCTGGCAGACGATAAGCCTGGATTTTGTCGGCCCATTGCCGCGTTCTTCTAAGATGAACACGCATCTCCTGGTAGTGAGCGACTATCTCTCTAAATATGTTGTCTTGTTCCCTGTGAGAGCAGCGACCGCTGAGGTGCTATGCCGACATGTGGAAGCTGGAGTTTTTCTCGTTTATGGAGTGCCTCGTAACATTATCTGCGACAATGGTGTGCAGATGAGGAGCAGGGTTTTTAAGTCATTGTGCGACAGGTATCATGTAGAGATTTCATACACCCCACTCTACTATCCTCGGGCTAACCCCTGCGAACGAGTCAACAAAACTGTCAAGACCATGATCTCGTGTTATGTCAAGGACAACCAGAGAAAATGGGATGACCAGCTACCGGCCATCAGTTGTGCCATTCGAACGGCACGAAGTGAAGTGACCGGCTATTCCCCATTCTTCATCAATTTTGGTAGGCCTTATGTTGGGGACGGACGGGAGCACCAGGACCCCGGAGGAAACTTGAATGACCCGCCTACTCTAGAATCCTTAATGGAAAAGCGTCGATTGGGCTATCAGCGGATGTTCAACGAGGTGAAACAGCGTCTTATCGTAGCTCATGAGCGTTATAGGAAAGTTTATAATTTGCGACGACGGCCAGTTCATTTCCAAGAGGGCGACAGAGTGTGGAAGAGAAGCAAGATCCTTTCTGATGCCTCCCAGGCTATTAATGCCAAACTTGCGCCAAAGTACCAAGGGCCCTACAACATAAAAACAAAATTAGGGAGATGGACATATGAACTGACAGACGATACAGGGCAGAGCAAAGGGGTTTGGAATGTCCAAGACCTTAAGCCGTACTGTGACGGAGAGACGATTGACCCAGAGTAGTCTGTCATCATGACAGGTCTCCGAGGTCACAACCTTTTGTTGCCTCGAAGGAAGGGGAGGGTGTGACGGTTATATTTTGTCACCTTCTAATAATGGTTACGGTGGTTATTATTTATTTTATTTATTGTAAATAAAAACAATGGGGTTATGTTATTTGTTTATATTTTGTTTATTATTTCTGATTTATTTATTTTAGTGGCTGTTATTCTGTGGTCTTGTCTTGTCAGTGTTGTTTGTCATTGTCATTATTAATGGTGGGAACTGAATGTTCTTTTTATTTTTGCAAGAGGAATCTTGATCCTGCTGACCGGAGACTATCAGTTTTTTTTATCAAAAAAGTTCGAACTATCTAATCACCCTGATTAAAAGTAGAAAAAAAAAGGAAACTAAGAGGAAAAATTCAACAAAAATTACAATTTAATTATTAAAATAAAAATCCCCTCAGAGGAGAACTTTAAAACCTTTTCTGGTCGTTAATAATTATTGAAACCCAGCTTCACATTAAACTCGTAGGGAGTTTCAACGTGTGTTGGAGTAGGAGAAGCTGGATTTCGCTAGGCCGACCGTGCAGGGTACTGGTGGTACGGTCATTCTTCTTAGAAGGATAAAAATTTATTACGGCAAGAAAACTCTCCAAGGATTGTTCCTTAAACGCCCTCCTTCTACATCGGAGGGTTGTCCGTCCAGGGTATTTGTTCATCCACGGTAACTTTTCGGACGTGGTAACTGTCGATTTACTGATGTTGAAAACTGATGATTTACTTTTGCGGCACGGAGTCACCATAGTAGAGTCTCCATCTTGTCTTTGGCACCGGCTGTCCCTGCCTGACCGAGCCCGACGCACAGTCGTTGGTGAGCGCAACCCGGCCCGCACAGGTATTTACTAATTGTCAATTACCTCCACTGCCACAGGAGCCCCATTGGCACCGAGTCCAGGACTTCACCAGTGTTTTATTTCATATTTTAGTTACTAATAGTGTGAACCAACAGCAGCTGCTCGCGGGGTAGATTATTATTAGGGACTTAGCGTAGACTAGAAATTAGTCTTTGTAATATTACCTTCGTGATATATGCCGATACGTACCTGGAAGGGTCGATGTAGCTTGTTTCAAGTTATAATATAAACTAGGCACTCCCGTGGAGCTGATTGTTTTATTACTATCTATTCTGGCCAACCTTAAACAACCCCTGTTAGGCAGAAAACCCTGCGGCCGTGTTTGCATTAGAAAATAACCATCTATTTGAACCATTGTTCGCTGGCAACCGTGGTGGTAACTATTTATATTTACTTGATTTTTCATCATAATAGTCATAAATACAAGATACAATAACACAATAATAGTAAAAAAATTATAAGCAACGCCACCGCCACCACCACCAGAAGTATTCTTTTATTATAATTAATCGGACTCGACAGGTGGCGTCGACAGCTAGGTGACAACTCGCCCCCTGAGCTAGCCGTTTTCGCCTAATCCACGCTCAGGCTCACGGTTCCGTGTGGCAAAGTCTTTGCAACATTACTCCAATCGTCAGTTTGGATTTGGTGAACACCATTTGACAATTCAGCAACCCCATAGGATAGTAAAAGAAATTGCTAATAGCCTTGAAAAAAAGGTATAGGTATTGCAATGCAGTATTTCTTTACTTCTTTTTTTTCACATCACGGCCATTGAAGAAGGCCGTGAAGCTGGAATCATTTGCAATTAGCTGTGGTTTTACCCAGCTGGTGGACGAACCAACCCGCATTCCAGATCGCGAGGAAGAATTCACTAGCCTTCTGGATCTCTTTTTATCCACGAACCCTCAAATATACACTATCTCGGTGAAAGCTCCACTGGATTCCTCAGACCACAAACTCGTCTCAACATCATGTGTCCTATACCAATTAGTGTCAAAGAGGCAAGTATAAGCCGCGTATAGTCTGGCAGTATAGATCGGCCAACTTTGCTTTCCGTCAATGGTGAGAGAGTCCCGATGGCATAAATCACTGCAATTTCATCCTTACACGAAACATATGCAAAGAAATAACAAACCAAACCAAGAAAGCTCACATAAGACGGTCAGCCAGAACTTCACCAGATCCACGATTCCACCACGGAAAAACGGGACTAATGCACCCACGCAGTAGCCGTGTTGAAGGCTAATTTGTTGGCGGGAGTATTTTCTACATATTCTTCCCACGATTTTCAAAGAAGAACCTCGCCAACTATCCCTTCCGTAGATATGTAGTTATTATAAATTCGCTATAAACCACTTCTTCTTCTCAAAGTGCCCATATTATATTATCGAATATTAGCGATCGTACATGGCTATCTGTAGCCTGTTGACAGATGCTCTGAAGAGGTCAGTGGTAGATATGTTAAACCAACCCAAGATCTCTAAACCAGAAGATTCTTCTTCTTCCGGGTCTACGCTGTCCCAAACTCTTGCCCTGAAATACCAAGTGAAATAATTCGTTGGTTATTTCTCAATACATGACCAAATATTGCGTATTTCTATCTTTTATTATCTTAAAGATTTCGGTTTCCTTGTAAAGAATTACCAGAACAGAGGATTCGACAATAGAGCCAAATTTCAAATGCCTCAAACTTTCTTGATGAAGTTCATGATTTAGAACCTGTATGTCTTCCAAGCTACTAGCAAAGACAAAAGACAACTATGTCGTCTGTTTGTAAGATGTTGTTTATATAAAATCTGTTGACGGTGATCCTCTATACAGTGAAATTGTCTATATATTTATTCTGGATAAATGTTGAAGAGACGGGGAGATAACACGTAGCCCTGTGGCACCCTCCATTGATTCTGGAATTATTTCACTACCTCTTTTTCTGGCTTGACCTTTGCTGTTTGGTTCCAGTTAGAATTGGCGATAATTCTAAGTTTTCTATCATCCAGTCCAGTTTTGCGTAGAATGTTCGCAACTTGTGTATGCTGGAGTCTACCAAACGCCCTCTAGAAGTCAATAAAACACGCTTAGATTTCGCAGTTCAAATCTCGACATCGCTGGAAAATGACATAAATTATGAAAAATGAAAAAAAAAGTATACACTTGATTGAGGATGAGCCCTTTAATTCTGCATGTCTTCGTTAAACAGCTTGAAGGATTCTGAACTTAAATCATCTGGTCCTGAAGCTTTTCCGGCCTTAATACTTTTCCTAATTTCGTCTGGTGTGTCTTTAGGTTCGTCACGAACCATAAATTTCGGATAATGTATTCGTGCCAAGCGATTATTTTCTGATGTTTATCTATCATAAGCAGTGTTGTTTTAATCGAAACGTCTTCTTATTGCGCATTTTTACTTTTTTTATTATACCTACATGTTTTTCATATTTTTTGATTACCGAGTTTTTTTTTTGACCTTTTTGTGCATTTTAAAGAGGCCGTTTGTTCTCTCCGAGACCTCAATCTCTTATTTATTGACCTTTCTTATTTCACTCCTGACTTCCAAGTTTATGTTGCTATATTCTGGTCTTTGCCCATTTCGTTCAACATTTCATTCCTGGGAGATGACCAGACGATATCGTATAGTAGTTATTATCTGTAGAATTAATTGTAATTAGTTTGAAAATGCAATAATATTATTTAAGCTAACTTTTATATTGATATTTTTGATATTATTGATTTTGTTATTGCGCATACTCGTATTATTACACACTAAAAAAATGTAGGCAGGTCTTTGCAGAAAAACCCATTATGTTTATTATTGAATTATGCAATGCATGTAACGTTGCGATACTTAAAAGTATACTGACAGGACACGACAGATCAAAGATCTTACCTTAAGGAGACGTTGACTTCGGCTTATAATTTTATTAGGTAAGTTATGCATATTTATGAAGATCAATACCTGATAATTGAATAAAGATATTAAAGAGATATTGACCTAAGACCTAACAATAATAGTGGTCTTAGGAGATGCATTGTATGTAAAGTACGTTTTTAAACAGTCTCTGTTGGCATGTGCAAACCCAAAGTGAAGACAATTTTAATAACACTGCTCAGACAAATATCAATCTATTCGATCTTTGTCTCCGAGTGATGTATAGAGAAAGGAGATTGCATATCAATTAGAGAGGATCAAATAAAAAACCTCAGCTCAAGCATCGACCAGCAGGATAAAAAGTTAATTCTCAACAGCTTATCCGCTTATTTTTGGGATATGAACCAACTACGGTGAATTCGAAATTGTGATCATGATGGCTGTAGCTCCGTAAAGAAAAAAAGTATTTTCTTTCTCAGAATTTTTTTTGTTCAGTTACAATAATAGTCAACCTCAAAAATTATCAAGTAAGAATTTCCTCCCTGTGAATGAATTACCACGCAACTTGAAGAAAAGAACTCGAGTCAAGTTAGCCACGCTTCGGACAGCCAAGCTTTCTTTTCTCTTCTGTTTTCTTTAGATACCGTTAAACATGAAAACATATGGTTTGTTTTTTTTTTTAATGTGAAAACTAATAAAACATAATCGTATATAATTGGAAACAATCGTAATTATTAAAACGACCAATAATTATCAAAAAACGGCTAGTTACGCTTTTAAAGAAGTTTTTTGCTGACAATATTACGTGGTATTCCAAGTCCATGGCCGAAAGCGTGGCTGGCCGTGGCGTTTCAATAATTATGCATTTTTCAATTTACGGTAATTTTTTTACGTGAAATTTTAGAATGATAATATTATTACAAAAACAGACTAGGTATAGAGGGTGCTTTGCCAGTGGAAGTTTAAATTTGACCATGTTGATTTAAATTTTAGAAAAAGGACACCCTATATCTCGGTAACGGAACCAAGGAAACAATTTTTGTTTATGAACATCCTCTACAACATTCTGTATAGTTCAGTGTCCGCCATTTCGGGGTCACGCTGAATATTTTCAATATAAACCGTGGATAAAGAAAAAAATGCTAAACACTATTCTCTCGCCCCTAAAACTATTCTCTCTCCCCTGGCTACTTGAAGATATTTTTGAGGAATTAGTAGGTCTCATCTCATCATAGTTTTCAAAGTTAACGTTTTTCATTAAAATCATGAATTTATAATTGCGAGACCTAGTTTTTGTTAGGAGAACTATACTGCAAAAAATTAGAGGTACACTTTTTAGGGTTCCCGCGTCGTCAAACTGGTCATCAGATTTTTTCAAAATTTTAAAAGAAGCAACAAACAGGGATATTCTAGTAGTTCTCCAACTCCCAGGTTTGTGTCTGTATTATAAAGTGACGTCCGTTGTAACGAATCATGCACCAAAATCGACTTCTCACGATTTTCAATCGAAATTTTTGAGTCTGCCGTATGATCACCAGAATTTCAATGACCCTTCAATAGGCTTGAATGATTGATTCAAGTTTCCTGAAGACTCTGTACCAAATGCGTGTGCATGCTTTCGACATTCGTTGTGAAGAGACAGTTCATTCTTTGAAATCTTGAAACAGCGACCATAAAGCGTTCAAAGATTGGCTCGAATTGAAGACAAATTGATTTTTATCACCAAAAAAGAAGTCACTCAATTGTGAATTATTGTTCAAAGCGTTTCTCAAATCTTTGCAAATTCTTCATCTGGTAGGGGATTTGCCTTACCATTTCTTTTTTTAGCATTACATGCTATTTAACATGTTTTTAACATTTTAACACAAATATTTAACATTTTACTGCATTTTACATTTTACATAGGTGACTGCATTATTTGAGTTCTAGCACCCCTGTCAGATCTCCTGTTTTCCTGTTTTCCTGCTTACCTCTTGTCGCAAGAATGGTGAAAGAGTGGTTGCAGGAAAACAGGTTAGCTTACACTTGTGATTGTCTAAAATGATTTATTTACATGTTGAAAACCTAAGAAACATTCTCTTGTAGCTAGAAAGTAAATTTTTGCAAATTTTTATAGTGCATATTTCAGACCCGCATTTAACTTTCAGAATTTTTAAAAATTTTTTTGGTTCGTGAGTTTGAAGATAGATCCGTGATCCGCTCATTTACTTACCAATAAAATTACCAAAATTCAAACAGAACGTCCTCAACTGACGGTCTAAATCGTTATTTGAAATGCTACGAAGGAGTTACTCAGGCGTCTTTGTTCAGAGGCACATCCCCGGTTGCGAAATAAAGGCACATATATGTGACGTTGACATTTCACATTCCACGTGCCATTATCTTTGTAACTCTCAGTTTGTTTACAATTAAAAAGGAACCGTGCATTGGACCAAAATCAAGCAATATACCTACATATTGTTGCTCTGGTTAATTTTAGACACGTGAGGAATGCCTCTCAAAGGTGTAAAAAAAGGTTTGGTGAAATTCAGAAACTTACATGTGTCTGAAATGAAATATGAGTTCAAAATTTACCTTTCTCTTACAAGACAATACTTTCTTAGGTCTTCAACAGTGTAAATGAATCATTAATTTGGACCTTAGACTATATTAATAAATATGGACCGCGCCTTCCCTATCTTAGCTTGAAGTCAGTTTTGGTTTGTTGATATTCTCTCTCGCGCTCATATGCTGCTTCTGGCGGGGTAAGGGGAACGACGTAAAACGTAAACAAACAGAACGCAACGGCAGTGGCGCGCTCGAGTTCAGTTATAGGAAATGTAATAATTACATAAATTATAATAATGATCATAATATTCATAATATATTATTATTTTATTTGCAGTTTTTGTTACAAAAAACATTAATTATGCGAATACTAATAGATATTAAATTAAGAAAATATATACTTATACCTACCTATACAAAATAAAAGGTACAAAAAGGTAATAACAATTTAGCAAATAAAAAATCGATAGGAAAGTCGGAAAGCAATATACATCTCAGTAGGTACCTAAAATATTTTTTCAATTTCTTACGTATTTAGTTGATTTTATTCTAAAAATAAATTAAACGAACCTAATTGAAAATATGTCAGATACCTAATCACTAATTTTAAAATGCCCTGTATTACTAAAGTTTTGTTCTGATATTGCTGGGAGTGAATTCGTCTCAATTTTAGAAGAATTAATTGCCGATAAAAAATGAAAGATCATGGAAAAAGTTCACTACATTTTAAAAATTTGCACCTTAAAATTAGTAATAATCTGAAATTTTTTTAACGTTCGTGCAACCGGGTCAAAGTCTTCTATTTCATATTCTTTGATGATATTGTTTGAATATTATTCCCCCTCTCCATATTCTGATTATCTTAAATTAGAGGTTGACAATAATAATAGGTAATATACTTTCAAAAAGTCAGTATTTTGTATTTATTTAAATGGAATAATTTTTCCAAGTTGCATTTTTCAAAGTATTCAGTAGGTATTCAGTATGCTTTCGAAAATGAAAAAAAACTGTCAAACAATAATTGTTTTCACAAATTAAAAGGTAAAACACTTACACTACGCTACGCCCATGACCATGTATGCTTTGTTTTGATTGACGGCTTTGCGTTGCTTACGTAGGAAACTGATAGACTTACCTTCTTTCGAAGTTTTCTCACAAACAGAACACGTTTTCGCCACTTTTTTTTAACTTAATTGAAAAATTAATTATTAAAGCTTAAAACGAGTGAAAGCTAGAGCTGAAAATATAAATAACAAGGAACTTACAACTGTTCTAAACACGAACTATTATTATGGTATTATGTAAACAAACGGTCTGACAGGATGTAAACATTCATGTTGCCAGATGTAGCAAAGTAAAACGGGTATAAGGGATCCATCGATGTTTATTGCCCACCAATAACACTGGAGAGGTTGCGCTCTTTCATTGTAAGTGCCAGTTTCATTATTGATCTGGCATTCATTGTTTTGAATAGTCTTGTTTGGAGAGAGAGGGATGTCGGAACACTTTTTCAGTGTTTATGTCTTGGTCCATCTTTTATTTAATAGTCTAAGTTTTAGACCATCTCATAAGCTAACCTGTTTTCATGCAACAACTGTTTCTTTAACATCCTTGCAGGAGGAGGTAAAAAAAATGTTGCAGGAGATCTAACAGGGGGGCTATAATAAGGAGCTCAAAGAATGGAGTCAACGTATACCATGAACTCCAACGAACCCGAATGTGTCAGAAAAAATGTTTTTAAATAACATTTCAAAAAAGAAGTAGTAAAACAATATAACCAGACATATGGATAACCAGACAAAAAGGTTGTAAAAACTTGGGAAACGCTTTGAACAATTCACAATTGGATGACCTCTTATGGGGTGACAAAAATAAATTTGCCTCAAACTTAAGCCATTTTTGCACATCTTGTGGACGTTTTTCCAGGATTCCGAAGAATTAACTAACTGTCTCTTCAAAACGAATGTCGATATCGGCAAACATTTGATATAGAGAGTCTGGAGGAAGTTCGAATCAATCATTCAAGCCTGTTAAAAGGTAATTGAACTTTTGATGGTTATATGTCAGGCTCAAAATATTGGTGTATAATTCACTACAAGTGACGTCACCCCATAACGCAGACATACACAAACCTGGGAGTTACAGAACTTCAAGAATACCCATGTTGCTTGCTTCTTGTAAAATTTTAAAAAAATCTAGTGACTAGTGTGTCGAGGAGGGAACCCCTAAAAGTGTTTATTTAATTTTGTGCAGTAAGTAGTAGTTATATTAAGATTAAAAGTGAAACATATACAATGTAATTATGTCCAAGTATAGATATGAAGATTAGATTTGTTTTCATTTTCGATGAGACAACTTGTCAAAAATGAGGCTCATGCGGTGCGGTACAAGACCTGCTACTGTGTGCTTGCTATTTATAGTCTTATTTTATTTAGTTATTTTATCTCGTTTATGGTACATACGTAATTAAAAAAATTGCCAATAAGAACAAGAAAGCTACATTTCCATTTTATCCCAGTATAATGGTTGCCCGCATAAAACTATGGTAGTTGTTGTCGACATAAATAATAAAAAGCATATCTGTGTGTCAGTCTATAAAGTTATATTCTTGTTCGATGCAAACATAATCGAGACATGAATTTTATATTCCTAGACCGCTATTGAGATGAAGGTCGGGCATATTTTACTAAAGACGCCTTTGGTAGATACGTGCATGGTGCATGTACGTTATTGTTAGGGACAACACTAGCACCGGCATTGCCGAGAAAGAAGTTAAAAGTATGCAAGCATACCTATGACTGGTTCCAGTCTGCATTAGCTGCGAGTAATAAAAGAGTTTAGCAATTTATTGATAGGGAATCGGCTCATAAACACTGCTCATATTATTATCAGGTGTACGAGGGTTGTTATTATGCATTATTTACGACCGTGTATCGATGACTCTTGGAATTATGTGTCATACTGCCCGCTGGCTTGGATGGTATAACTCTAAACTCTATCTATACCCATCTACCAATCGTCCAGTGCCCATCGCCAGATGATGCTGCACCATGCACGGTATGTGAGCATTAATGTGGGCAGGATAATGCACTATTCAAATATACCAAATAGGAAACCATATAAATTGCATGCCTACTACATTTCCTGCAATAAATTATCCTATTAATTCGTAGCTGCATGGGCTCGCGGGAGTCGCGGCCTCGCCAAGACGTGCCCTGTGAGGTCTTGCTTGCGCATTCTTCACTTAATGTTCTCAGTGTGTGATCGGATTGTTTCTGGTATTATTATTATTTGATTTCGTAAAATATTGTTATTTATTGCTAATCGAATCATACCAGTGTTGCTAATGACATGAATAATCACCGGAGTCGTATTTTCTTTCTAAATTCTAAACACAATTATTGTTATTGTAGGTATCTGATATTGTTCAGTAGGTAAGGCACCCGTGCGGTTCTGCATTATTCAAAACGTCTATATTTTTCTTTATCAAAACAGGATGTTAGCCAGAATAAACAGGACACGCTATATGTTAACCGGGCAGAGCCTGGTTTCTCAATTTAAAAAGACGACATACCTAGACTTTCCATAAAAATACTAAAAAGTAGAAGTGAGTCGAAAAATTATTGATTCTTTTATAATTGGAGATTATTTCTTACTTAACACTGTGCTGGACAATTTAGATGTTCATAAACTAAAGATTTAACTTAGATGAGTCTTTTTTCTGTTCCGACCCTTCAAAAATTAAAGTAGTTTTAAAAATAAGCTGAACAATGACACGCGCAGTTAACCAGGGCGAGAAAATACAAAATATTGATGGCGTAAAATATTGATCAGGAAAAAACGTTTCACCTTTAATTGCGCTCAAAGTCAAACAAATGTGGAATAAATGGGTGGAATATGCTTAATATTTTAGAAAAATTTCCATATCAAACTTTGGAACAGAAAGGCCCATACTTCTAATCTATGATGATCATTTCACCCATTGTATAATAAGATAGAAGTTACATAAATTAATGGAAGAATAAATTACAATAATAAAACTTCTAAAAACTTTCTTGGTTTCAGATTAGCAAAATGGCAACGGGAGCATCCAGGACCAAAAGTTACCCAAAAAAATTGTCAATTAATAGGTTAGTTATAATCTGAGGCTAATAATTCTAGAATAATAATGATGGCTTCAAAAAGGCATCTATTTTTCCTTAAATTACGGAGCAACGACGTAATTTCAGAACTACTAGTAGATAGTAATAGCAAATAGACACTTCGCTTTATCTATTCTACCTATCATCTGAACAGCTTGTCGCTGTACGGTCATGCATTACCGCAAAATGATTTCTCTGAAAAAAGTAAGCAGTAATCCCCCAAAAGCAGCACTTCATTTGAAGCAGTCTTGAAGATTATTTTTCCAACACAGCAATAAATCGTACCTACCAGACAACCAAAAGAAAGGTTTGCAGTGGCACAGAAGTTGTTACATGTAAAAATGTTCGCAGTGTCTTTAGATTTAGATGAAATGAGAATTAAAGTAAACGTAAGAAGCTCCCTGTAATCAAGCAATTAACATTCGATGAAGATGAAGATGCGGTATTAACTGAAAATGAAGAGGAAGTAAATATGGACTTTTTTAGAAGAATATAAGGAGATGGTGAGAAATTTAGAAACAGTGGTTAATATTATAGAAAAATTTTATAGAAATTGAAATTTTTTTATAGAAATAAAAAAAAAGGAATTGAATTTTAGTGAATTTTCCTGAAAAAAATTGTTAAGCAGTATGTGGACCAGACACCGCAGAATTCTTACGGAAATTGGCTCCCGTTCCAATTTGTTGAAACTTTGGGCATTGGTGGTATTCGATGAGTAGATCAGAAGTCTCCATTGGCATAAGATCACATATTATGTGTTTCAAGCTTAGACTAAAGATGAGAAAACTTTGAAGTCTCCTTTCACAGTAATAATTATATTGCTTATTTTGAATTAATATAATTAGTATTATTTGGAAAATAAAATCTTTAGATACTTTCATTTTTCATTTTTGGACAAGTTCATATAGTTGGTTAATTAATCAATGTAATTTTATGTTATAATGAGAAAATGACGGAAGAGATACAATCTGTACTTCTAGAAATGTTCTTATAATGCAATATGCATCGTGGCCACTTTCCACTGGCTCACTTATTGTTTTTTTTTTTTTAATGGAAAATGAATAAATTATTTTTGTAGGCTTACATAAGTCATCAAAATAATTTGTTATTACAAAAATTTTCTGGGCCCAGTATATCGCAGCCACAAAACTTTGTAGGTCTTTCTGATAAGATATTACGTACCATCAGTATCTCCCTATAAAAATCTCTGCACGCAGGTGTATAGGGTGCATATTGTTATCTCCTAAACGCTAAAAGATACAGGGTCGGTTAAATTAGTGAAAAGATGCGCAATTTTGTGGCCATCTCGAATCCGTCAAGATTCAAGATATCTGTGACTGCTCCTGAAATATCCTGAAAAAACTGAAAAATCGAGATTTCTTATTTTTGCCATATCTTTTTTGTTATTGGAAATTAATAAATTTTTTTGTAGGCTTACACATGTCGGCGAGAGCTACAGCCCATCTGTTTATTATAAAAATTTTCAAAGCCGAATAGATAAAGACAAAAAATTAATTATTAATCTCCAATAATAAAAAAGAGATGTCAAAAATAAGAAATCTCGATTTTTCAGTTATTTCAGGATATTTCAGGAACGGTCTTCTGTATGCTATATCTTGCCATATCTTATAGCAATATAGAAAAGGTGTAACGTACATTTTGTACGTAGCGGCTAAATGCCAGCGACGCGGAGACAACGGCGGGCGCGCGCAGTGAGTGAGTGATGGTGGGTTTTAGTGCGACGTAAACCGGCCGACTGGAGGCCTCGAGTTCGTCGAGCCTCGTCGACCTCGACTGTCAAGTTGCAATCAGGTGCGTTTCATCATCATACCTGCGTTTTCACTTTCTTTCTCTCTCCTGGAAATTCGCGGATGAAGGTTCCGCAAACACCTTAAGTTTCCTGAAATGGCGTCGTGAACTTTCACGTGAATTATTATAAGAATCAACTACGTTTTTGGCTTGGTGAGTGTCGTAAAATGATTTTCTTAATTGTGTTAGAATTATACAGATCATATTTTCTTAATACCGTATGCTAATTAATTACAGCTTTTAAATCCCATCGAGTTTCGCTCCGCTTGTAAAACTTTGCCGATCACATGTTGATCTCAACATATCTTGAGGACGGGACATCATTTTATGTACCCTCGGCAAGCAGACTCGATCGGACCGTTCATTAATGCAAGAGTGTTTCTGATACCAATGAAATTACAGCTTTTTCCCTGGAGGCAATTTTTCCCTGGAGGCAATTTTTCCCTGGAGGCAATTTTTCCCTGGAGGCATTTTTTTCCCTGGAGTCAATTTTTTCTTGGAGGCAATCTGTTTCCTGGAGGCCATCTTATTCCCTGAGGCACCTGCCTTTTCCGTGCCAAGCAGATTGTCCGGAGCCCAGCATGAAGATCCAGGCCACTTCCGTGCTCAAGAGTGTCATATTAATAGCTGTGATATATTTTATATTTTTCAATAAAGAGTACTTGTTGTTCTGCTGACCTGCTTGTTATTGTTGACCCTCTTAGACTAGCGACTCAACCTACGACCCTTGTTTTCTTTTCTGTCTCATGCTCTCAGCGACTATTTTTCCCCCCTAGAGGTTAAATAGTTCGTTTCAAAGGATATATGGTGCACCCTGTATATGATAAAAGGCATATACCGTGCGAGTACTAGGCCGCTACACATACAGAGTAAGTCAGTTTTTTATAGCAGGACTTCACCAATTTATAGAAAAACTGTTTTAAGGCATAAAAGTTCCCATAAACTATATAAAAACCTGCTTTTCTTCCATTTTGGAGTACAAGGAATTTTTGTCACCATCTCCCTAACTAATATGTTCTAACACGAGCTTAGAAAAATAAATTTCAGGGTGTTGAAAAAAAAATTAGTTTTCACGGCATAACTTTGGCATTTCTCAATATTTTAATTTTATACCGAGAGCTTATCTATTATAATTTAGAGCACACAAAATGAAGAAAAATACAAGTGACAAAATTCATAAGTGGCGTAGATACAGAGTAGCCCTTTTTTGTTCAACAACTTCTACGCCCATGGACTTATAAGGCCTTACTTATCAGCGTTGAATTCCCTGAAGATTTCTTACAAAAAAAGGTGAACCTATAAATATTCGAAATTACCAATATTTTTTTAAGCAAATTGAGTTTAAACTACCCCCAAACCACTTATTTTGCTATACAGAATCATGGATTTTTTAAACAATTATTTTAAATCCAAAAATAACAATAAATATCGAAAAAATGAGCTTATTTTTGCGGTATTATGAAGCTTAGACCCAATTTACTTGAAAAACAATGAGGAATTTCGAATATTTATAAGTAATACCTTTTTTTTTGTAAGAAATCTCCAGGGAACTCAACCCTGTAACATAAAGTCTCGTAAGTGCATAGGCGTAGAAGTTGTTGAACGAAAAAATTGTCAAATACCCTGTATCTATACGACACTGATGAATTTTTTCACTTGTGTTTTTCTTCATTGTTCACGCAATGGGTACTTTCAACACTGAAGTGCCTTGCTGATTTGAAATGTAAGAACTCGAAATTTAACCTCAAATTGAAATATTCTCGGTCGTCTAAGAGTGTGCAAGCGGTAGTAACTGAACCATCCTTGGTTGCAAGCTACATTGACGTTTAATTTCAAGCCCACAAGTCCACAATAGTCCACATAGTCCACAAGACTGCAAGAGGACATTCTGAGGGTAGTGAATTTCATTAGTTTATTTGATACCTACTTATCTTTCTGACGTTTCTCGTTTTACAGTTTCCAATAGGTACTTTTGCAATTCATTGATGTTTTAATTAACATGAATACTGACGACATAATTATTGTATTCTTATGAGAATAAGAAATCTTAGGTGAAAATATTACATTAATGATAGATATTTTTGATAAACTTTAGGTATATACCTGAGAAACACTTTTCATTTCTATTGCTAGTGTGACCTTCACGGTGTAACATAAATAGCCAAATATTAAGACTACACAAAAGTGTTCAGCTTTATTACGTTTACCATACAGGTGTTTTTTAGAATAGCTCATGGGGATAAAAAACACTCTGAAATTATAGTTATTATAATGAAGACACACAATTACAAAGGAGTCAATTTCACCGCGGTGTTATGCTTTGATACTTATCTATTGTTTAAAGATTCTTATAGCAACATAAAGAGCTCCAAGCGCTTAGTTTTTGTTAGTTGAATGATCTCCTACTATGGGAATGTATTTGACTTCTATTGATTTAGTTTCTGATATTACAGCTTGATCAGAAAGAATAATGGGTAATAATTAAACAATAATATTATTATGTCATAATCGCCATTTTTTTTATTATAAGTAGGTACATACTTACATACCAGAAAGTTAGCGCATAGATAAGCATTTTATTGAAATAGTTATTCATTTATTTCAAAGAAAACTAGACAAAGATGCTAATGACAGGACCCCTAAAAACCGAAAATAACTCATTTATTAACTGATAAATTATTTATGAGTAGTTACCAGTCATTCTTTAGATGGATGGTGCAGAAATACTAGCAAAATTTTTATTCCTTGTATTAATGGTAACAAATTAGAGCAGCGAAATAACCAATAGTATGCTAAAAATTGCGTTAATATTTAATTTACTATCTCTTTTGTTTTTAATTTTTGGTATGTTTCAATTTGCATATTAAATTGTATTAGAAAGATGAGCTCTTTCCTTTGTTTTTTGTATTTAAAATTTATATTTTTTGACTCTTCTATTTCTTTAAACACTTTACTGAAAGTCCCATTCGAAGAATTTTTCATGACTACTGGAAGCTTGGACTACTTTGTAACACGCTGGGGTCTCACTCAAACTGATTTCCAACAATCCTACTCAGAGGTTCATAAATTATTGTTTTCATCTACCTACACCCTTAATAAAATTTAAAAATATATTTGCCATACAAATTATTTCAAATTTTTGCAATATTAGAGAATACGTTTTTATTTTTATTGACAACATAAAAGCAATGCAGACAATAAACTGATGACGAGAATCGTCTTGAGGTTCTTATCCATCTAACATTGTTTATTTTACTTAACTAATAAAGATCAGGCAAGGTATAAAACATAAAACATAAAACATTCGATTTTAAGATTAACATGTTGTGTGGTTTACTTTACTCTTAACTGGAGACAGCTGCTATAAGGAATTGATGATAATTCTGAATTTCTTGTCAATTAATTAGAAACAGTATTAGTAGGTCCCTGGGTGAAGTAAAGGGGGAGACCTGACCACAGGACGATGTTAGGGCCATAGCGGTGTTATGCATTCCCGGATTAATACTTCACGGATTTAGAGGAGTATCATAGGTATGATATAGGTTTAAAATCAGCATTCATTCTGGACTCAAAAATTGCGCAAATAAAATCCGTAAATGAATTTTAGTTAAAAAAATAATAAACGTTAAAAACGCCGATTGGCACGTGTAATAATTGGACTATTTTTTTGTAAATTGTGCGGAGGTTAGGCGATTGAACCTGGCAAATCGTGATACCGCAATGAAACTTAGCAAGAATGTTGTCCACACCCACATCTTCAATTTGAGATTTGGAGCCACCGGGGACTCGGTATAACAGACTGCAACTCAAATTTCCCTATTTCGGTTTTTTTGCATTTGGTCCCTATTAGTGTATTTTTTAACAAAAAAATACACTATTGAGGACGACATCACTTTTCGAAAATCACCCAAACTCATCAAATGTCCACCGATCCTGACCCCCAGATCACGAAAAAGTGGTTTTCCAAAATTCACCTGCCCACGATAAAATTTTCTCCAAAATCACGATTTTTCGATTTTAAAAACGCTCCTGTAGCTTTATCTTTCAAGATAAGTGAACGAAATTTTGGATCCTTGTGAAACTTTGGAATGACGTTAGATTTTCGTTGAAAAAATTTCCTAAAGTCGCGTTACTTCTACAGGTGTCCCTTCAAAGTTCGAAAAATCCGGTTTTTGTCACCTCATTTCAGGTCGCAATTTTCAATCTAGAAGGCTGAAATTTTTGTGGGAGTAAGATATCCATAAGGACTGGTCTGGTATTGCACTTGAGCAAAATCGGCCGAGCCGTTTCAAAATGGAAGCCATTTGAATTTTCGGAAAATTTCCTATTTTTTGAGCCCCCGTATGAGCAAGATGGCAATAAAACTTTGGAATCAAATTAACAGGATTGGAAGAAAGTTATTTGAAATTTGAGTTAAAGCAATAAAATTTGTATTATTTTTTTAACAAGTCAGTGGCGTGGGTAGGAAAAGAGTAAAAATGTCTAAATTTCTATAACCGTTTATGAGTTAATTTTTAAAGAAATTGAACTGAAATTTTTACAGGAGATAACTATACTAATAACAATAACCTTCAACCTTGAAAAATTTCGAGAAGCAAATAAGAAAAATGACGGAGATATTCGATTTTTAACTTTCGAGACCGGCGAAGCCGATTTCTCGGTAGTCCCTAATAATATCAGTCACGCGGTCTGTCCGTCTATGCGATTGCTAGGAGACACTCTAGAGCCGCAATTTTCGTCGTAGAAAGTTAAAATTTGGCTCGATTGAAGAGGCGGACGGTTCCATGATGCCTTTTGAAAATGAGCGGGATCCGTTACCGGTAAGTGTCTTTTTTCTGGAATTTCCTGTTTTTTTCGGGAACGACCTAGGAAATACTCTAGGTGTCTGAAAGTTGCACCGCCCGAGTTGAAATTTGGCATGGACGAACCTTGGGACCCCCAAATACGACCTATTGAAAATAGACCGGATCGGAGAATTTTAAGGCCCCCGTTCAGGGCCGTACTTCTTTTTACAAAGTCTCAACACTCTAAACTATAGGATTTGTTTCTCGGTAACAGTACATGGCGAAAAGATTCTGTTTGCACAGTTATTTAGGGAAAGCATAGAGGTACGAACTTTATGTAGATCGTTTTTCGAAAAAAAAATTAGGCGAGCGGCAAAAAATTTTTTCCCCACGACAATCATTTTTCGACGCTTCTATCATTTTTTGCATGATTTCAAATTTTTTTCCAGATCATTTCGACTGTTTCCCGCGTTGGTCATTTTATCTTCCTGTATTTTCTCAATCGTGATCTTCTTTTCATTTTTTTTTCTTCAACATATAATTTGAAGTCTTATCTTCATTTTGTCTCGCATATATGGGCACTTTTAACGAAAAATAAAAAATTTCCTCGCTGGTCGAAAATTAGCTTACACTTTTTTTTAATTATTAAATCGATGAATTTTTATTTTTATTTTCTTTTCACATTCAATCATGATTGATTGAACTGATTGAACACTATTTCTGTGATTGATGCGCAAGAAGGTTTTTTGATATTATTTATTCCTTATATTGTAGGCGACATCATCATAATATCATCACAGAATTTTGTTGCTTATATCATATTTTTTATATTATTTTTGAAATATCGTGAATTTTTTAAATTTGAAATTATAACGTATTTCTAGACTCTTTCCGAAACATCCCGACATTAAAAAAACAAAAAAACAAAATAGGTAATACTTCTTAGTATAGCTATAGAGGTTCCTGTTCATTTTTAGTAGGCTTCGGGGAGTCAGCTCCGTTTAAAAAAGGCCAAATTTGAACCTCCCAGGACGAAAAATGGTGGCTCTAAAGCATTTTTCAGCAAAACCCACAGAACTCACGACCGATAGAGAGACATTTTGAGAGTGTTGCTTGCGATATATTTCCGACAAATATCAAATGTTACTCTACAAAAGTTAATTTTGACAGCTAATATTAAAAATGCAAGAAACTCATGAACCACCTGCTCAAAATTTAAATTCGGGGCTTAGTCAGAGGGAGATAGGTAACCCGTTCTCAGGGTGCCCCAGCCCCACAGAGGGCTCCATATCTTAAATTGAATAAGATATGGGTGTGTACAACATTCGTGTCAAGTTTCATCGCGGTACCACTATTTGCAAGGTGGATGCTATCTTCAAGTGCTTATGGTAATCTTGATTTCTCCAACAAGGCCTCATTATGGTCTGATCTCCCTATTAATCATGGGTTAAATGAATAACCACCATGTTATCAGCATAAAAGTCTCTCTAAAAGATTTTTCGTCTAGTATTAGCTTATGTGGGTATCGCGAGTGCATCACACACAGCTATAATCGATTTGATTCAATGAATCAAGTCTGCTTGTGTAAATATCCCAAATGTTGTAAAATATTGGGGGAGCTACATTGTAGGTGGAATTTTCTTTTGTTTTTAAAAATTATACATCTACAAAGACCAAAATAAGTTTGACTAATTTAAAGAACACTTCAGATATGCGTGATGGTGGTTTTTTTAAATAAACAACAACCGAAATCTCCCAAGCGATCAAGTCACAAATTCTGCCACAGTTCTACCTCATTTTAAAGGCTCCGCGATATCTGAAGCATATTTTTGATCTCGAGATCGTAATTATTATCCTCGTTTTTTTCTGCACATTCCTCAATTTTAGTGACTCTATTTTCCCAATTTTTTGGGAAAACAACATGCACCAAAAGACTGAAAGTACATGCCTGATACCCAGCTAAATAGTAACACCACAATTTTCGTCTTTCTGTTTTTTGCGAGGTTAACGAATATATCATGACTATATTGATTGATTATCTTATGAAGTATGACGTAAGCAAAATTTAAAGAGGCATCGGTAGGTATTTAATTACTCTTACTTCTACTAAAAGTGAATATCTCACTTTCCCTTTTTCTTGGTCAAGAACAGAAGTTTCTCAAGATTGACGGTTGGCCAAAGGCAGTGCTTATTGTAGCATCTGCATATTAGTTATACACGCTCTATGTGATTGAATAATGAAGCATTATGCCTGGCAGATGTAACAATCGCAAGTGTGCGGCTATTATTCGTCTTGTGGTGTTCGTAGCTGCAGTCAAGCATCGTGATTAAACTAATATAACAGTCCGCAAATGGAGGTCGTAAAACGTAATTTATTTCATATAAATGGTGTTGGAACAATTGGAAGTTTTCAGAAAAACCAAACGGCGGCATAAATCAAGTCGGTGGTTGTTTCCAACGCACACCTTGTCATTGATGACGGCCTAGAAGGCGACCGTAATTTACAGCCCACAAACAATTGGTGGTCGTAAAAGCTCGCAAAGCCTTACTGCGATTGCCATTAAAGCCTCCAGTTGGTTGTTGGGAAGCTCCGCATTTGCCAGCATTTGAATAAAAAGCGCTTGGCTGCAAATGAAAACCATTGTTAAGCAAGGATACTTGTCTCTTGGCAAAAATTTTTCCATATGCATCACTGTTTTTATGATAAAACATGCGTTAAGAATGTCGAAACGCTTCATGACCAATGCCAGTGCAGTAAATTTTAGATTTTTTTGCATATTGTGAAGGATTCTCTCTATTGGCGTGTTCTTCAAGTCATCATTAAAATCTGATGGAATCAATCAGTGATGGGATCATGGGATGATGGGTTATTTTTTGATCATTGTCGATGGGACAGTGTGATGTGTCAATACACAATTATGAAAGAACGAAAAATTAGATCCATTACTCAATTATTTATTCCAAAATGAAGTATTTTGTGTAGTACCGTTTGCAACCGATAGATTAACCGGTGGTGAATAAAAAACATGCCATTTTTGCTTATTGTGTCTTTGAAACCCAGATACGTTTATGTTAATTGTCATCAAAAAATATATTAGGAGATGCTTGGAGTTGCCAAATCTTATCCTTTCCACGTTCTTCTGATTCGATTCGACCCCTTGCATTTTTTTTTTGGTGTGTTTATTTGAAAACAGGAGAATATTACTGTTGGATGTCTGAGAATCTGGAGATCTATTATTGGTCCAGGCGGTTTAGATATTTACCTCGGACTACACGGATCCTGCATCGATTTACATCGATTCGAAATCTAATTGGAATCAAAGTTTACCATTTTTTGAGAACACTTGCTTTTTATTTATTTATTTAATAATCGTATCATTCATGGAATCGCATAAAAAGTGTATGTAAAATAATAACAATACCGTTATTATATGGTATATGGTGAATTCTTTTTAAAAATAAGCACACCTTGTCTTATAAACCTATGGTATGTGCGGGTGATTGCATTTCCATCAATTTTAGGGGATTAGAAATAGAGGCTTGACAGTTGTTTTGACAGGATGAAAACCGTTACGAATTAAGGGAGAAAATGAATAAATCCAGAAGAATAAAAAAAAATTCTAGCTCAACATTTGAATAAATATTTCGCGGGTATTTTCAGAAAGTAGGCTAGAAATCATTGACCGGATATGTTATTTTATGAATTTGACTTTATTGCATTGTTTTTCGCTCATTTTGTTTGTATGTGTACATTTCTATTTGTATTTGATTTTTGACCTGTTCCATAGCAGTTTACTGCTTTAGGGAATTAATAATGGCAAATAAAAAAAAATACAGCAGGGTGTTTATAGGCTAGTACCGGGCAATTTAATCAGATAGTTGTTGGAAGATAGTTCGAACATAATATCTGTTTTTATGTGATCAGAAGTTCATTTTCGTTAAATTATAGGTACAATCGATTTTTTAAATGAATTTATGAGTTTTCGAAGTTGATAATAAATTAATATTTTCTAAGTAAATTTATTACGTAAAGAATCAATGTTGTCTAACCGTTTCAGTACTAAAGAATACCTACCCATAAAAAAGGTAAAAAGTTTGGGGATTATCGAGAGGATTGCAGTTTGAAAAAATTCATGATGACGTCATCGCGCCTAAAATGGTGACTTTTCTAAGAAAATATTCGCATCAAAAAGGGGGTATATAAAAAACCAGCCGATATGTCAAATAACGAAATATTGAATTATTTTCCAAACTTGGGTGACTTTCAGTTTATGTAAGTAGTACTTTTCTACCCTATAACTGAGGATCTGACTTCCACTAGAACTGGAGCATCGTGTATCGTATACCTACCTACCTACTCATTTTAATATTAATACTGATTTGTATTATGAATTATTGCACTGGAGTGTAACTTCTTATTAAATCTTTCATCACTTCTCTGATTTATAGTGATTTGAGATTTCCTTACCAATAAGAAGCGCAATAAAAGTTATAATTTCAATAAGAATACTAATTAATATGCTAAGTGTTATATATGATCCTAGAGCTGGTGAAAATTGGTTAATTAAATTCGCTATTAAACGCATCATAATAATAGTAGTCTCAAGACTCGTTAACAAGCATTCATATCAAGAGATGTATCTCCACCTATTATATTATTTTAGCCTTAAGCCATGTAATGCTCTCCACAATAACTTGTTATTATTGTTATGCTTATTTGCATCGTTTGATTCGTGTGTAAAATTAATTTTATGTAAATTCAATGAATAGAGCATATGTTAACAGCTTTTCAGATCCAACCAACATACCTACCTATAACGTGGACTATTCAGATTCAGTCTTGGGGTCACAACTGGATTAAGTAATATTTAGTAACATTTTTAGTACGTGCTTAATACATGCATTGCACGATACATAATCGCATTTATGCATTTCCTTTTCAAGTGGCTATGGTATTATCTTCCCGACATACTCAGAAGACATAAAAAGCTTCCGGCTAAATGCATTATGGTAAAAGGTCTGGGTGAATGCACCTACTGTGTCGGATTGTGCCTATTATTCTGACACCTCCACGAGCAGGCGAGAGACAGTCGTGCCATATGAGAATCTCCTGTAGACTGTATAACAAGACTGTAGTTGTCGTTTTGGTGTCAGTCAAAATAAAATAAAAATACTTACATATTATCTCTGATAATGTCTCTTTCAAAAAGTGATCAAATCAAGCTCGGGACGAGTTTTACGGTAAGACAAAAAAGTGTTTATGCACAAAACAAAAATTATGCAAGTTAATGTAAGTTAAATGACAAGAGATTGAAGGTGCTCTTGAAAAACACGTCACTGAAAGTTTTAATTAATAAATAGTATAGCAGACTGAAAACGTTATTAATTAGAATAACATCTGTGTAATCAATTATTAATTCATCAATAAATCTATAATAAATAAATTTATAAAAAGCTATAATAAATCAAATACCTGTTCAATCACGATAACTGACGTCTATGAAGTAACTAACTTCAACCTGTACGCCTTGTAATGGCTTCAGGACTCTTGAAGACCGATTAGCGTTTTTGAAAATCTGTGACGTACATGTTGTTCTTATTCCGTTTTCAGTCTACAATGTATCAAAATAAATAAAACTTAAGCTGATGTCACAATGATTATTTTTTTCGCTTCATTTTCCACCAATCAACTTAGTTACCAATTTAGTTAAGTTAGCTTGCATTATTTCATCAATACAAGGTGATAATTTTATCTGAAGACATTGAAATATATCAAGAACTGAGCATCGGATCAAAAAAGTACATTATGGTAATAGTCTTGAAGAGGGATTCAATGATACGAAAGTCGACCATCAACCTACCACAATCCCTTAGGGGCGGGGAAGGCTTGCAGAATCCGATTTTACGGGTGAAGAAGACATGTAAGAAATTGCTCCTTCCCCCTCCACGCAGGTAAGGCTGGAGGGGCAGTGTGAATTTGAAATTTTGGTTAGCAACCTTTATTTTTAATGTAGGTAGATTCGGGTTTTATGACCAAAAATGAGTAAGATTTTCAAGTAACATTTTTTTAGATTCATGATAGAATAACGCTGTATTCGAAGAAATTAAAGAATTTTTTTTACAAATTCTAGGTATATATTTTTATCAAAAAATCCAAATTTGCAATAAAAATAAGGATTCCTAGGCAAAATTTCAAATTCGCCCCAACATTACCCCCCCCCTCTAGGGGCTCGGGGTAGGTTGGTCGAATTTGGTATCACTGGATATCCCCCTTAAAAAAAGACAATTTTTTTTGCCCATTTTGGCAACCCAGTGCATAGTTTTTGATATATTTCGATGTCTTCAGATCAGATAAAAAGAGCACGCTGTATATTATTTCGTCACTTCAGAACCAATTAGTGGGTCTTAAATTTTGAATTTCTGCCAGTAGAACTGATTAGTAAAGCTTACGGCGATAAAGCTTGTGTTTCCAGCGCCGTATTTTCAGGGTGGGCAAACCTTTTGGTTTTTATTTTACTACTTGAAGTAAGCGTCAAATTTCTGTTAGTAACAAAAAAATAAATAGAAAATTGCCGATTTTTTATCACCATATTTATTTTATCAATACATTCACTTCACGCCCATTTAGAGACTCGATCGCCGTAAATATATTTGAATTTCAGCAGTTTTAACCGAGGGATGATTTCAATTTGATCCGTGCCGGGGTCCATACTGTGAAAATTCATTAAGTCAACTTTGATGGCAGATATCTACAGTTAGGCGAAAGTTATTTAGCTGCGGTTTTCAATTCTCCCTCAATTTTTTTCTAGGTTGCCTAGATGCCCCCCAGTAATTTTTTTCCAAATGGTAGATACTTTTTGAAATCTCTTGGGCAAATCTGGACAAAAGGCCGTATCCACTCATCGCAACGCGCCAGTCCTTTGCTTGACAAGACCGATTTTGTTCCAAGATTTTCTTCCATTTGGGAGGTACAAGGCATTTTTGTTACAATCTCTCTAACTATAAATATGTATGATAACCTGACTTTTTTTAAGTATTTAGGTATATTATCACTAAGATCGAGTATATTCTACAAGACAAGAGTTGAAAACAGCAACTTGATGTTAATTTTTCTGTTTAATGCCATTTTGTAGTCTTCTTTCCACTATATGTGGGGTATTTTCTCCAATATTGAGAGCACATCGATTTCTTGATTAAAGTTTTACAATTAACACTGTAAAGTTTACGCTAACTGCATTTTCTTCAGATCATTGTTGCAAGATCCCAAATTAAATACATGGTGTAGAATGTTTAAGTCAGTGGGCTTAATTTCCGAATAGTTTCGAATCTTTAAAAAAATTTACTTATACAGCGAGTGTCCTGCTGTGGGGAAGAACCAGACTACAAACATTCGGGATAAACATACCTAATCTAATCTAAAGGAGGTTAAATTTTAACTTAAATCAAAAGCAAGTGCGTTAACATTGGAGCAAGGGAAATGATCACTAATAGGATCGCAGAAAGTGCCGGAGAATAATTACCGTGCCAGAAATTATAAGCTTTTGCCTGGCTAGACCGGAAAGGGATATGGGAGGAACCTGGCAAAAGAATACGTTATAAGTTCCTGTTTTTTTTGTCTAACCCGGAAATAGATTAATTTCTGGCGAGAAATTGTCCTGAAACTGTGAACTTTCTTATCGGTCATCGAAAATGTAATTTCTGTGTGTATATGAGTTTGATGAGCCACTATGCGTTATGACTGAGCTGTAAAAGTCAAAAAATTAATAATGCGATTTATTTATGCAGATGCAGATTCTAAGACAACAAAAGATAAAATCAATAAAATTTTTGTTTTGAAATTTGATATTTCAGAGAAAAAAGAATGACTATATTTGCAACATTAGCATGGTTCTCTCTCAATTTCACTTAATCTTAACTGGCCAAAAAAAAACTTTTTTTTCAGATTTCCGACAAATTTCATGTCCTTTTTCAAATGATAACCCAGTGATTTTAGAAGTTGGCGGGTGCTGTATGAGATCTAAATGAGTGGATAATAGCCATTATGAGCAATTGGAATATTATTTAATTATTTTTTATTTATTGACAAGAAGGTCATCTAACAGACCATAGCATTGGTCCTATTATATAGGATGACAAAAATTACAATCAAAAAAATAATTACAATCTCAGTACGAGTAAAGAAAATATTTTTTTTTTAATCGAAATAATAAATATAATAGTGAGCGACTAAATACCTATACATGAAACAATAAAAAAAAATATGAGAAAAAAATCAGATATTCATAAGCAAATAAACAAATATGCGCAAACTTCACTGATTAATTACTTTACATAACTTAAATTTTTTTTTCGCGTCTCTTAAATTTCAAAAGAGAAAAAGAAAAGGAATCAGCAGAAGGGGATTGGTAGATCCGCTGAATTCATTAATCTGACGAAATTACATTACATATTTTACCTCTCCATAAAAGAATTAAGTATATCGAATCCAATTTTCGATAAATTGCGAAATAAATATTAAACAAAGGAAATAATGAAATGAGAACTAAATAAAAATGGAAATCACTCAGGTTACATTATATTCATTCTGGAAATGAAATACTACTAATGCAGATAAGTGGTAAAAAATTTGATTTCTTGGTCACCGTTAATTAGAATTTTTTCGTTTAAATAGAACTCGAAAAGTTAGTAAAGATAATTTGCATGGTAACATTTCATCAATCGAGGTGGAATTGGCAGCAAGTTGTCGTTTTCAATGCATTAGCCATATTTGGTAGTAACAACCCTGTATACTAGTACGTATAAGTGCATAAATATTTACTTAAACAGAAAACAATTCTCAGAAAATCCTTCAACATAATAAATTTGATCTTGTGTCAACGGACTGTTGACATCCCTATTGGCTGTCGAATGATTCCGGAAATTCCAATAATCAGATATGTTCAAAATAATCCTCGATATACATGGAAATGATGTCGGTTTCTCTCAGCATACCTACAGTGGCGCAGCAACTGTTTGCAGGCTAACAAGAGCTAATAATATAAAAAAATGTTGTATATTTAAGTGAACAAATTTTGACGTTTAAATTTTAACAAATATGAAAAATCAAAGTTATAGTTCGTCGATGTTCTCTGAATAAAAAAGATCCTCGCCAAATAGCTGACCAATATCGTTTCAAAATAAAATATCTCTTTGACCTATCAACCGCAGCAAATCCACTTTTAAAATATGTAGGTAAGCATTGCATATTGCATTATAATATCGTAAGCATGTAAGCTCAATGTCGCATTAAAACGATGATATGATATTAAGGAACGCCCTGTAAACATGAAAAATTTTTTTTAAACGTTTCCAGGACGACATTATTTTGTTAAATAATTATCATCTCTTATTCGTGGTGGACATACTTAATTTGTGTTAACTGTGCATAGTATAAAAGCTTGGTGCTTGATATAATTTACTTTATTTTATTATGCTTTAATATCGTTATCTATTCAGCTAAATTTCATTCACAGTCGCTCCACTCTGGTATATGGGATTCGAGATCGATCCCATATAACGATATTATGCAAATTGCAAAGTTACGAAAAAATAAACTTTACACATCACCTATGCGGAGCAATTTTTATTTTTTCTAACAATTTCACTCGAATTATTCTTTTAGCAGCAAGATAATCTAGTCAATGATAACTTATTTCAACTTTTCGGTGGAATTACGTCTTCACAACAAACGACATTTGTATTCTATGTTATGCTGAAGTAAAGCATTGTTCTTGCACATTTGAAAGAGCTTCGATAAGTAACTGTACGAGCGTGCTGAGATTCCACGATAATGGTAGATCAAACAAGAAATTCTTGGGAAGAGCAAATATTTACAAGTGAGGGTAAGATAGCTAGCTAGACGGATTCGTGACTGGAGGAGTTTCGCGACGGGCACTGAATTACCTGTATCGCTACCGCAAGGAGTATGATGCAGATCCACCACCAATTACATTGGTTAAGCCCCTTATTCTCATTGCAGGCAATTGTCTTTTTACGCTATATTTCAAATGCATTCTCGGGTTCAGGTTATTTATTAGGTGATCAGGTAGGTCTCTTCGATCTGTAATCCTGTAATCTATTATTTCAGTGTACTTGTATAAAGCGCTACATTGTAAAACGACTGTTCACCTATCCAAGTGAAGAATTCTAATTTTCGTTCGGGATAGACGTTAAATTTTCTAAAATTAAAAAAAACTTTCAATTTTCTTATGCAGAGTAAAGATTACATTGACTGCATTGATAAAAATACCATTTACATAAATTATTTATTATCTATACAGAGGCAAGGGGCAATCTTGCAGGGGCACACACAACCCAGTTTGCAAAAATTGCAATTATTGTGAAAGGAGTGTTTCAAAAACATTTTTACACCGACATGTGTGTTTGTATTAGGTATTATCCAGAAAAGCTTCGCCTCACAGTTCTCTGATAAAACTAATAATAATAATTATATTTCGGGTAATTCTGTGAGAAATCAACATTTAGTACAGCTTTTTGAAAGAGGAGAAACCTTCAAAAATCAAATTATTGAAGCTGCTATTCTTCAGTACAGAACTTCAGTTTTCGCGATATAATAATAAATTTTTCAAAAATAAATTTAATTTGATAATTATTCAATAAAAAAAATACCTAAGCAAAAAAAGATTGTTCAATTAGATTAACTTGACATAGCACATCGCGGCAGTGTTCCATGCTGAACACTGACAACCAGTATTGATTCAAAGTCAATGTTTCCTCTCATGCACGGCTCTCAGAGCGTCATAAGAATCAGTTTTAGATTGTTTCCTTTTTCAACTCCTTGAGGTAAATGAATTCAGTGTATATGTCAGTGTACGGGTGTGAAATAATTATTGTATAAAATTTTTGTACATCAATATAAAGTAAATTGACCTGTTTCGGCTTTTCCATTTTCAGTTCACACTTCTATAAATTCGGGGGGGAAGGGGGGGGGTGACAATTTTTTTTTAATCCCCTATGCAAGGTGATCTATTTTATATCGGGTTTTGAAAAAATCTGGGTACGGTCTAATAAATCCTTGAATTTTGAGTTTTAAGGAAAATGCAAAAACAGTTTTTTTATTTAATTTATTTTCTAATGAGCTAAAATTTTTGTACAGGATTATCCTTGGCTCAGTAAAAGAGACTTTTTAAATAGGACACTCTGTATATTATTGTATTTTCATATTACCTGAGGAATCCAATAACACTGGTTTGTATAGTTGCAGTTTAAATTGAGTAGTTTATGAGTTATAAACAAGTGAAAATCGAAATTTTTCATTTTGAAGGCATATACAGGCTGTCCCGTAATTAGCGTGCAATACTGAAACAGCAGATTCTATTTTAAAAAATATGAAAAAAGTTCCTATAAAAATAGGTCGAGAAATGCTTCCTAAGGGGGCTATAGCCCCCGAAAGGGGAGCCCATGAAGATGGTTTTTATTTAATACGTCCGAACCCGTTCAAGATAGAAAAGTGAAATTTTGGGAATTTATCAAACTTTTTATGGCCAATAAGATGCAATTACAACAATTTTAAAATTTCCATCAGGGGGGGTCAGATAGGTGAAGAGTGAGGTTAAAATCACCCTAACTTTTTTTATATGTACCTCGTGCCAGCATTTGCGATCAGATTATGAAATGTTGAAGTTTTTTACACAAAAAAGTTCGTCTTGCTGAATTTCGATAACATGCACCGTTTTCGCTTAAAATCGATTTGAAAATTACCTTACATGGCATAAAAATTCATATTGAAACACAACTAGAGAAAAATATTCAACGTAGGCCATGGATCACGGGATGTAATAAGTAACAGTTTGTTTGAAAATTGTGTTTCACGCTAATTAAGTAGAAGAAAAAGAAAATTTATTGAGTACTGTTTTGTAAAAATGGAAAATTTCACTGACCAAGAGCTGATGGCTGACATGCACTTCGTATATATGGATTCTGCAATGGTCGTGATCTGGCGGCTGAGTATGAATACCGACGACGATTTTCAAACCGAAGAGCTCCTACACGTCAAATGTTCACCCGCATACGTCAAAGTTTACCGGAAAATGGCAATTTTTGACGTGCTCGCGGTCAGGGGAGACCCCATCATAGGAATCATGCTGTTGAAAATTTTTGCCATTTTTTTGCTCAATAAATTTTCTTTTTCTTCTACTTAATTAGCGTGAAACACAATTTTCAAACAAACTGTTACTTATTACATCCCGTGATCCATGGCCTACATTGAATATTTTTCTCTAGTTGTGTTTCAATATGAATTTTTATGCCATGAAAGGTAATTTTCAAATCGATTTTAAGCGAAAACGGTGCATGTTATCGAAATTCAGCAAGACGACCTTATTTGTGTAAAAAACTTCAACATTTCATAATCTGATCTCAAATCCTGGCACGAGGTACATAAAAAAAAGTTAGGGTGATTTTAACCTCACTCTACACCTTTCTGACCACCCCTGATGGAAATTTTTTAATTTTTGTAATCGCATCTTATTGGTCATAAAAAGTTTGATAAATTCCCAAAGTTTCACTTTTCTATCTTGAACGGGTTCGGAGGTATTAAATAAAAACCATCTTCATGGGCTCCCCTTTCGGGGGCTGTAGCCCCCTTAGGAAGCATTTCTCGACCTATTTTTATAGGAACTTTTTTTCATATTTTTGAAAATAGAATCTGCTGTTTCAGTATTGCACGCTAATTACCGGACACCCTGTATACTTACCAAAAATTATTCATCAGTGCCCTTCAAAAGTCATGTTTACTTTTCTTCATAAGTTGTTTGGTTTCCGAGTAATTGATTTTTTTATAGTGGCTGCGCGTCAAAAATTTAAAATAAACGAAAATTCGCAGGCATCAAAAAAATAGAAAATTTGAAATTTCTAAAATATTGTATAACTCGAAAACTATAACACGAAAAAATTACAAGTTTTTTTTTACGAAATCACTCAAGCTTTCTTTTTGCTAATAAGTAGTTTATTTACTTCCAACGATTAACGCTTTATTAGCAAAAAATCCTTTTTTCACAAAAGGGTGGACGTGCTGCACCCTCAGAACTGATTTTGCGAATTTATGTCCTATAACCGTTCAATAACAATTATTATTATTGAAGGAAAATCTTAGATAAGTTTTTTTATATGAACTTTTGGTACGTTAATTTATTAGCCCGTAACCGGACTTTTTCAACAACCTGTATGTAGGTATCTTACCTACAACCTACAGTCGATTACTCGGATTTTGAAAAAAAAATGCCGACACTGGGTTCCGGGAAAACATAGTTTGGGAGCAAAATTATCACTATGTACCTACGTGTAATTTTTCAAATGGAAGCCCCAATTTCTTATTGTAGATTCCGGATAAATCCAAGAAAATATTCACCTTGTGTTCGAAAAATGTTAATTTTTGTTAATTATTTGGAAAGTGAAATTTTTTATTGATAAATTAAAAGTCACCTCTGTCACTTAAAAGTCACAGTGGTTCCTAGGAGGACATTGTTTAGGGCAAAAACTATCCTCTAAACCCAGATTTCCGCCACTGGGAAATGGAAAAATAAACGTAAATAGACGTTGATAAAGAAAATCCGAAAAAAGTTGTATATTTTCTCAGATTTATATCCGGAAGCTGTAATAAAAATTGGGCATTTTTTCTGAATTATATACTCAACTCTCACAAAAGCACTTGTTAAAAGTGCAGGGAGTGCACTTTTTGTTTCACTAACTATTTTGAATTTCTTGCGGCTTCTAATTGCTTTTTCGACTTTGCGTTTAAATAAGCACATGCACACTCTGTCTTATTACTTTTAAATGCTGTCAGGCCGCTTGAGGCACCGTAATCATCTTCACGATTATATTTCGACGTCCATTCCGAAATTAAATATCACCTATTATTTACCACGCAGTTTGGGAATCATATGCTAGGGGGTTATTCATCTGCAATTACAATAATCATAGACATGCATTTGCAAATAGTTAAAGAATAACCACAGTCTATGCGGGAAATTTGTTCTTGGCGAAATGAAAGCCTTTGCTTATATGAACTACAACACTGCAGTACCTGCATGGAGTTTCATGTTGGCTTTTAATTAAATTCTAGTAACTGATGCTTTGTTGTATCTAAACCCATCGTTCTTAAGTTGGCTTTATCAGGTAAACTTCATGGTACGTACATAAGTGCGTGAACGTATCATCATGCTAAGCTACATGCTACGATTTGTTTTAATTTCCATATTCTTGTTTTCACATAAGATAATTTTTTATATGAAATAAACTACTTATGATTCATTTTCAACATTCATTTAACATACTTTTTGCGCTATAACGCAGCCTAGGTAGAGTGGGGTAAGTGCAATTATTATATTATAACGAACACCGCTCTGGAAAAATTCTAGTAATTGCTTCTTTAACCTTTAACATTCTGGTCCACGAATTTGCTTGTTTGTTTACATTCTTTTTTTATACTGAGTTAGTCAATGACATGTTCGCGACAGTTCCAGTCACATGTCATGTGACACATCGACAGACAGACAATCCATGAATCGACGGCTGGTGCGCCGATGCGACGTTCGAGAATGTACCTGCTAGAACGGAGTAGAACGTGACTACTGATGTGTCGAGGGAGCTATAAAAGACCATCGCGCGGCTGCGAGTTTTAGTTTAGTTTGGACATAGAGTGAAGTGAAGACAGAGAGCAGAGCAGTAACTAGTGGAAGCTGAACAGAGCAGTAGTGAAGTGAAGTGTGAAGTAAGGGAGCCAGTAGTGACAGTATAGCGAACTATAAAGAGAACAGCTGTGTTTAGTGTGTTTGATTATTTAGAATTAGAATTAGAGGTTATAATTTGGATTAGTGAATAAAGTAATTTGTAAGACTTTTAGTGGTGGATTTATTTATTGTGAGACCCGTAACAACTGGTGTCAGAAGCGGGATACGGATTCCAGCAAGAAGATTAATTAGTTAATGGGTAGATTAAGAAGTGGAAAGGAAATAGGAAGCGACAAAATGTCTGAGAAAATGTTGGAGGATATGATGTTACTGCTCAAAAACGGCCAGGAAGAGCAGAAAAGCATCATGAAGAAGCTTGAAGACGGCCAAGAGCAGCAAAGGTTATTGATGCAGCAACAAAAAGAAAGTGAAGAGAAGCTGCTGCAACAACAAAAATATAGCGAAGAAAAGCTGATGCAACAGCAGAAGGATAGTGAGGAGCAGCTGCTAAAAGTTATTCTGCAGCAAAGAGACGATTATGTGTGTGGACTAAACAAAGTGAAACAAGACATTGATGGTGTTCGCAACGAAGTCGGTGGTGTTCGCAACGAAGTCGGTGGTGTTCGCGACGAAGTGAAGCTGGTGGAGCACAAAACAAAACTGCTGGTAGAAGAAATGAAGAACGACTTCGAGACAAAACTCAAAACTCTGGAAAGTTCTGAGGTGAAGCATTCTCCGTGTGCCGCACCGTCTAGCAGTTTTGATGCGAAAGTGAAACCACCAGCGTACGACGGAACAACTCCCTGGACTGCGTATAAGATGCAGTTTCAGGCTGCATGCATGGCCAACGGGTGGAACGACGCAGAGAAGGCAACGGCACTGGTTCTTGCTCTTCGAGGGCAAGCTGTGGACATGCTGCAAACACTGCCGGTAGAACTGCACTCGAATTACAACCAATTGAGTGCAGCATTAGAACTTCGGTTCGGCAATCGCCATATGGAGCAGGTGTTCCAAAATCAGTTAATGAGCAGAGTGCAGAAGCCGAACGAGTCGCTACAGGAGTTCGAAGCTGATGTCAACAGGATTGTCCATCAAGCCTACCCAGACTCGCCGCAAAATTTCAAGGAACAACTAGCCTCGCAAACTTTTGTCAACGGGATACGAGACACTGAAATACAAAAGATCCTGCGCATGTCACACTTGACAAAGTCCAGCGAAGCGCTAGTTAGAGCGCTCGAAATAGACGCAGCAATCAAGGCGTCCAATGGTAGAAACTTTTCCAAGGTACGAGCAGTGACAATTAATGAAGATAAAGAAGAGAATGTGACTGCCATATTGGAAAAGTTGAATAAGATGATGGATAAGATCTCTGAGCAGTTGAATGATGGGAAAAGAGGTTGGACTCCAAGGAGGGACGAAAACAGGAAACAGTGCTACCGTTGCGGATCCAGTTTTCATTTCATACGCAATTGTAAGGCTGGTGAGCAGACTCAACGAAGTAGTGGATCCCTGGAACAAAGACCAGGCAGGGACAGGAGCGGGAGCAGAGAGAGAAGTGTCTCTCGAGAACGGGAAGCTCCCCGTCGACGGCAGGAAAACTAACTTCAGCCAGTGTGGAGGGGCGAATACTGGCTGACGACATCAAGGCCCCTAAGTTCGGTTCCACCAGAACACCGCAGTGCCATGTGAACAGCCAAGACATCAGAGGGCGACAAGATGTTTTCAAGACATCTGGTTCGTGGCGAGACAGAAACGGGAGCGAAAGGCCCAGCTTCCGAGTGGAGAGCAAAGGTTTCTCGAGGAGTGAGCGAGACTTCAGACGGGGCGGTGGCTGCTGGCGGTTTGGTGATGATAATGGTCATGGTCGCAACCATGAACGGAACTGGAACGAAGAAAGACGCCCGTTCAGGCGATTCGAGCACCAGAGTGACAATCAGGGCAGTTTCATTAGAAACCCGCCACCGGCAAATGATGAGCAGGAGAGCAAGTCATCGGAGCATTGTCAGAGGCCCAAGCTGATGTTGGCGCCTCGTATTAAACCGATTGAGGACAGCCGGAAGGAAGAATGCGTTAAAAGGATTGTGATCAATGAAGATACAGGATGGACGATAGAAGCATGCAGGAAAGAGCAAGAAAGAGACGAAGACATCGGAGACATTTTAAAACGTAAAGAAGAGAATGGACCGAGACCAACGTGGGCAGAGGTTTCTCCACGTAGCCCAGAATATAAAGCTCTATGGTCACAATGGGAGTCGCTGCAAATCGAAAATGGTCTGCTGAAGAGAGCCTGGGAGAGTGCCGACGGAAAGAAGATCGTCATGCAGTTGGTGGTTCCAAGGAGTAAAGTTCCGAAGATTCTCGAAGTAATCCATGGAGGTACATCAGGAGCTCACTTCGGAGTGAACAAAACACTAGCGAAAGTTCGAGAGAGGTTCTACTGGGTGAACTGCAAGGACGATGTCGAAGCCTGGTGCCGTAAGTGCGAGAAATGTGCTGCAAGCAAGGGCCCAAGCAGAAGACTGACAGGTGCTATGAAGCAGTACAACGTCGGAGCCCCATTTGAGAGGATAGCCATAGACGTAGCGGGTCCTTTTCCAATCAGCGACAGCGGCAATCGCTTTATCCTGGTTGCCATGGATTATTTCAGCAAGTGGCCTGAAGCATACGCCATACCGAACCAAGAAGCTGCTACAGTTGCGAGAGTCTTGGTGGATAATTTAATTAGCAGATTTGGCGTACCTTTAGAGTTGCATTCCGATCAAGGACGAAACTTTGAATCCCAAGTTTTCGCAGAAATGTGTAAACTGCTCGGGATAAACAAGACAAGGACTACACCTCTCCATCCACAATCTGACGGTATGGTAGAACGGTTTAATCGAACAATGGAGGAACATCTGTCGAAGGTGGTGAGCAACAATCAGAGAGACTGGGACCAGTACCTGCCTTTGTTGCTGATGTCATATAGGGCAGCCATCCATGAGACTACAGGGCAGACACCAGCCAAAGTTGTATTCGGCAAGGAGATTCGGCTACCCTGTGATTTGGTGTACGGTTCACCAAGCAGTCCACCATCGGAGATCAGAAATTATGTCGACGAATTAAGAAACTCCATGGCAGAAGTGCATTCCCTAGTCAGGAGGAAGATCAAGTTGGCCAGCGACCGAATGAAGGCGAGATACGACTTGAAGGCAAACTCCGGCGGCTTCACAGAAGGAGACAAAGTGTGGTTTTATAATCCAACTAGGAAGAAGGGTTTGTCGCCTAAGTTTATGCCATCCTGGGAAGGGCCTTACACAATTATTAAAAGGATAAACGACGTGGTGTATAGGATACAGCGGAGCGGAGCCCCCAAGTGCAAGATGAAGGTAGTCCATCTGAATCGTCTGGCACCCTACTGTGGAGACAGCGAATAAGTCCGTTCGAGCGGGACGCTCGAAAATAGAAAGGGGGCAGTATAACGAACACCGCTCTGGAAAAATTCTAGTAATTGCTTCTTTAACCTTTAACATTCTGGTCCACGAATTTGCTTGTTTGTTTACATTCTTTTTTTATACTGAGTTAGTCAATGACATGTTCGCGACAGTTCCAGTCACATGTCATGTGACACATCGACAGACAGACAATCCATGAATCGACGGCTGGTGCGCCGATGCGACGTTCGAGAATGTACCTGCTAGAACGGAGTAGAACGTGACTACTGATGTGTCGAGGGAGCTATAAAAGACCATCGCGCGGCTGCGAGTTTTAGTTTAGTTTGGACATAGAGTGAAGTGAAGACAGAGAGCAGAGCAGTAACTAGTGGAAGCTGAACAGAGCAGTAGTGAAGTGAAGTGTGAAGTAAGGGAGCCAGTAGTGACAGTATAGCGAACTATAAAGAGAACAGCTGTGTTTAGTGTGTTTGATTATTTAGAATTAGAATTAGAGGTTATAATTTGGATTAGTGAATAAAGTAATTTGTAAGACTTTTAGTGGTGGATTTATTTATTGTGAGACCCGTAACAATATTCTTATCATATAGAGAAGGTCGAAAGTGCAACTTTGACAAGATTGCATAATATAACTTTATTTTTTTTATTTTTTTTTTTTATTTTTTTTTTATTTCAGTGTTTTAACTTTATAAGAGTCTTACACAACGTCAATGCAATTTAAAAATAGTCTAAAATCAACAACAAAAAACACCCAAAGATTTCACCGAGCGTATTACCCGGCTAATAACTAGAAGTATACATTAAAAAACTATAGTTCCTTTATATTCCTTTTTACATTCATGGACTAACAACGAAATGTCAGTAATTTTGATCTATGGGGTTATGTAAATTTCATGGTACCAGTATTGGGATATTGGAAGCTGTTATAGAGATACAGACTCGCTTAAAAGGAGAAAAGATTGCTCATTCTAGGAGATAATTTCATGAGTCTTTCAGAGTAATTTTTTTTGAGAATTTATTAAAAATTTTGAGAATTACAAATGCATACAATAATAATTATAACATTGTATTTAAAACATGTTAAATAATAGGTAAAACACATTCTGTTTGACAACTTGTATTCTTTTTTAAGTAAAGTTTTTTCGATCAACTGATTGCAATTTTTCTATCTACTAAACAATTAAATTCTAATTCGCGCGTTAATAAGAAAATTAACAGTTGTCGCTCGCCACGCAAAATTTCTGGATTGTAACAGTTAAATTTATTATTTATCTACGAGTGATTCATAAAATGCACTTTTTTAGACGTTTCTTAGTTCATAAAATGTATGATTATCTTGAAGAGTGAAATAAAGTAGTTCGGGTGAAATAAAGTGCCGTAGCGGTTCATTATTTAACGCTAAATCTGACAAGTTACTGCACGACGAACCAAGTACAGTACAAGTTCTAGTCAGCGGAGCGGCTCGATTCGGCGATCGCTGATACACGAGACGCTGATCGCTGGATTACATTATTGCATCCCGACGCCAACCGCTCCTAATGTTTGGTGCTCCGTGCTCGGCTTGTTGACACCATGCACCTATACTAGAGAAACGTAGTTTATTAGCAGAGCGCCAGATCTATGTACAATTAATATTTTGTGTTTTGTGTCGTTTAATTATACCTAAAATGGATACCATTGTAAATGATTCAATGAATGAAATATCTTCTACCCCAGAAGAAATTATTTTTCAATCAAATATGGCTGCACAAAATCTGTTAGGTACCTACCTCAAAAATCTAAAGAAGCGTATATTAAGCAATATGTCACCTTTATGAACTGACGTGATGAAAAAAGCGTTAATAGCTTCAAAGAAACACTTACATAAGATATGAATGCATTGGAAAGTTTTTTTTTATAATAATAACTTTTCGTTCTAATTTAAGTCACTCGTAGATAAAATTTTGTATGCAACATATGCATAAAGTGCCTTATTTCACTTCTGGGATTGCCGCATTCGCCTGCGGCTCATGCGGTCAAACTTCCCAGTCGTGAAAAAAAAGTACCACTTTATGCACTTGTTGCATAAATAACTATTATTTGAATTCCTACCTTAAATGAATATCTTTTGATGATAAGTCTATATTAGATTGTTTTTTAAGCATTCTATAAACTCTTCTTTTTTTGTAGATAGGCACCTAAGTAGTTAACCTATATAGGAATTACGGTTGCTACCAGATCCATTTAAAGAGTCACTTTTAATTTTATAAGTCTCTTCTGTTTTTTAAATTTTGATTTATTTTGTTTTTGGTGATTTCTGAATTATTATTCTCACCAGTTTTGTAATGTAATATTTATTTTATATGGTCTGTCCTAGAATAACTATTCATAATTTCCTTGGAGTATAATAGGGGACATCAAAACTTTTTTTTTTCTATTTTTTTAAAAACATGTTTCCTAAAGTGTCTGGTTTTCAACATGTAGGGTATTAGAGTTTTAAAAATCGATTTTTTTATAAGTATTCCAAAGATCATTTTGCAGATTTTGGTGAAATTTGGTAGTGTTGTTTGTTGTGATAAAAATAAAATTTGTAAACAAGTCAGTGGTAACAGTTTTTTAATCGATGTTAATCTTGAGGCTGCCCCCGGAACGCCACTGGACCTCATAATTATAATCTTGCTAGAGTTAATTTTGCGTCTTATTATAGCGAACAACACTGTCAAATTTTGAAATAATCGGCAAAAGGATTTTTGATATTTGCATATTAATAAAAATGGAGTTTTTTTTTTAACTTTCACACCGTGTATCTTGAAATCCACACATTTTAGGACACATATTTATAGAAAAAAATTGTTTTGATGTCCCCTATCACGCCTGAAAATTAAGAATAGGGATTCTGGGGCACCCTCTGTACTCCGGGGGCGCAAACATTTTGGGAACTGTCCAATAAAAATGGACAGTTTAAATAACTGCTGGAAATTTGGGTGGTTAGGGCTAACAAAAAAAACTTTGGGACAAAAGTGACTTGGTTGAGAATTTTGCAATCGTTTGGCCACAAAACCATCCTCAACCTTGCAGCCCCGCGCGAGGAGTGTGGGGACTTTCAAATTTCTAGCAGAGACCTCATTTTATTCGCGTATTCGGATTATGAAACTTTTATCTGAAAAAATGTTTCATTGCTTGCGAACCAATTTTAGTCATAGTAACAGATTGCATAATTACCCGAAATTAGGAAAACTTTTTACGGATATACATATACCTTGAACGTTTGTAGGACTTGTTGTCTTCCGGCGCAGTTTTGCGAAAACCGGCACCCAGTAAAAACGGATGTGACAATTTTTTGGCTTAGTCGCTATTTTAGTTTAGGAAAGGGTAAGATACTCAAGCGAAATAACAGCGATCTTGGCGTGTTAGGGTAGACTGTGTCTGTTCTCGAAAAACTACTGGAGTTAATAAAGTCCTACAAACGTTCAAGGTACCAAGGAAAATTTTCCCAATTTCGGGTAGTTATCAAATTAGTCACTGTGACTTAAATTGGTCACTTAAAAGATCTCAAGCAGCTAAACATTTTTCGGACAAGAGTGTCATAATGTGAATACGGGAAAAAATTTTGTTCGCCAATTGAAATTTGAGAGTCAACCCCATCTCCCGCGACGGGTTGAGGGATGGTTTAGTGGTCAAACGATTGAAAATATATAACCAAGCGACTTCTGCCCCAAACATTTTTTTAAACTATAACCGTCCGGAAATATGAGACCGAATAATTATTCCTTTGAGTATTTTTTGTTTCACTTTCTAAATTGATTATTCCCCCTTTTAAAAATCATATTAGGTGTTTAGTACATTCGTTTTCAAAATCTTCTTGTCTCCTGAAATATTAGTAACATAATTTTTTTGTTATATCTTGAATTCTTATTGAGAGAATAGCAGTGAAACTTTTATTTTGGAGGATTTTCTTTAGTTCAGCGAACACATTTTTCTTGTCAGTCTGTGAACGAGTTGATTTTGAAATTTTTATTTACCTTAAAAATGTACTTATTGGTTTTTTGTATAAAGTTTCTAAAATCACGACTAATACCTATTTACTCAAATCCACTTCGCATACCGACAGTCTTCTCAAGTAGAATAGTATGTAGACTAAAAGACTAAAAGGTATATTATAAGACGGAATTAAAAAACGAATTCCCACTAAGATCTACACATCAGGTGATTTATTCCAATTAAAAACCTTTTATTATAGGTAAGAAACATTGCTTCAGGTGTATCGATAATTAATTCGGCAATGACCGCTTTGAAGTAGAAATAAGTGCAAGTCATTGGATCGCGATTCTTCCAAAGTCAATTAAATAAACTAGATCGTTAACAGCAGTTTATTGATACTAAATCCTCTTCAGTATCGAGATTAAAGGTTGCTGAGATACTATATTTATTATATCGATTGCACGCAGTTATTATAAGTAAGTTATATTCTTATGTGATGTGTTTGCACGCTATCCCGTTCACGGAGAGGCGTTACGCACGGTTCATATTCCATTTCCATTCGATTAAATTGGCATGCGCCAAGGTCTGCATGAAGTGATGCTGCGCCAATTTCATAGTGACCAAGAAGTGTACCTACCTACTTGGGTAATTTGATCTAATTAATATTGCTATTTATGCATCCTTTTTCAGACATACCTATACATAGATCGTGAAAGAATGTCTAGTGTGTAGACAATCTGCTACATGTACTTATGAGTAGTGAATTATATGAACTGTGAAGGTCACGATTATTTTCTTCGTATGATGTTATCTCTCAATTTAACCACCGCTAATCACTTGAAACGTACGGTATTGATTCTCTGCGGGGATGAAGAGCGACATCTGGAAACGAGCAACTTGTTGCTTTTTTCTAGTTCACCGTTTTTGGTAACTCTGCAGTGCAAGCTAGTCAGTGAATATCGAATTTGAGTTTTTTTGAATTTTACTAAACAGTGAAAGTTGGACATTTCTTAAACTTCTAGAGAACAAATCTTCGAATTTAGGAAGTTCGAATAAATTTGATTAATGTCTTAATGATCAGACTCATGCGTATAAGATTGAGTGTAAATTACACTGAATACCAACCTGCCGTCATGTGTGATTCACATATCTATTCTTTGCTATAGATGAGTTGTAATAATCCAGTCCATTAATTGTGAAATTGTAACACTCCATTTAAATCTTCAGATATGAATATGGATTAAAAGAAGTAATTCACTCGTAGATTATCATTCATAGTGACGTTGAAACTGAGAGCAGAAAGAAGTTAACTTATTGGTCAATTTGTAGGTACTGAAAAAAACACGATTCTGAGGTTTCATTCAGGTTTCACATCGCATGTCTTCGCAATAACAGTAGCAGTGCATTCATGTAATGCGAAGAATGTTGCACTTGTCAGTTTACTTTACTAATTATCGCATGTTCGTAATGTAAAGTGTTAATGTTAATCCAACAATAGAATGAGGTGAGAATTACTAGTTTTAACGAACCTCTTTGGAATTAAGAGACAATGTAACAACTTGTCTAAGTGCTCGATGTTTAAAATTCTTTTATTTGGAAATCTGGATGTAAAAATTGAAAACTGAAATTATTAATAATTAGGTACATGTTAAAGGTCCATCAAATAACAACCATAGTTGAAATACTCGTAGTATGAGGCTTAATAAACTAGCACTCGTTTCGCTAGTTAGGCCGACTTGCTTGCAGCTTTTTGCAGCGACATCAGAATGAAGTCCAAGGCACACAGGGATTTCAGGCGGCACCATCCATAGGCGGCGCAAGAAAACTTAACGCGATTTAGCGAAATAAATTTTATTTTTAATAATAATTGGCAGCAACATCTATATTTTAATAGGCTTTTCAAGAACGTTGATCGCATCTGTAGCGTTTTCTCTAATCTAAAGATTTATTTTTTCCTAAGTCCTAGTATGCCTCGATGATCCAATAGGAGAAAAATCGTTGAATCACCTGCAGCAATCGACCTGATTTCAGATGGCTGTGAATAATTTGGGCATAACGCCTCTCGGCTTTTGATAACCAAGACATGCATGCCGAATCTATCTATAAACTCCTCTCTTGCCGACTTGGGGGAAGGAATGCGTTTTTGGGATGGATTCGTTTGAAATCTTGATTATTTGATTAAGCGAATGAATTATAACTTTTATCTTTTTATTTATCCATTATTTGTAAAATGTAGTACCAATGCGCCAATGTGATACCACTAGGTTTTTAATTTTAAATGTACATACAGGCAAGTCCAAAACAACATCTTTTAGACCTTCCAGTGCAAGCCAGTGCCCCATTTTATTAGATTCTGGTTGTGGTTCATCACTATGTTGACTATGAGCTATAGTTACATCTTAGATCAAAACAGTGGGAAAGCTTGACCCCCTTCCTGCAATTCTGCGTTATTCTAATAGTGCCGTTTGTGTGTCCCGTTTCAGTTTTTTTCTATAGATGCTTATAGCCAACTTAGTTTTTAGTCGTTTCAACATATTTCACCTCTGACAGCTGTAGGTGTATTATGCCATGCCGAACGAATAATAATTAAGCTTTACTTTTCCAGCGAACAGGTCGCACCAGTTAGTGACTTTCATCAGGACAGTTGCCACGAGTTTGATTATTATGATATAACAGTTTCCGAGTTACATGTTTGCAAGTCCATAAGTCATCTGTGTAATGAATTGTTAGGAAATACTTGCACTCCTATCACTATAATGTGCTGTCTACTGCACGGTTTCATTAGACGGTGTACTTACCTGTTTCCCATTTCACCATGTGCTTTTTCCGCATAAATTAAATGAAATAAACAACATTAAAATATTTTTTGGAATTTTTGATTCTTTTTTTTAATGTAATAAACTTTTGCTTCCTTATTTTTTTGTGTAACCGAATGAAATGAAAACCAATATAACGTTCGTTAGAAAAAAGAAGCTGGCTACGAAAAACCCTGGCGGATCAATAGTCGGCTTTGAAAGTGACTTAAATGTTAAATGTATAGCTCATTATGACTTAGGTACTCGTAGGCAAGTCGTCATTAACTTATGGCAAGCATGCAAAAAATATTTTTATTTTCAATAATGATAAAGATCGTTACAAGATCTCAATGGTGAAAGAGAAAAAAAAATGAGCTGTAGATATTTTTAATTAAAAAATATTGACATGAAAATTAATTTTCAATAAAATCCCACACAAAACGTCACAGGTATTACGAACGATAACGACTACAGATCTCGCTGGCAGTAATAATTGAGTCTTCGCTATGGGCTCTTTCTCAAACAATTATTATTGTTATCTTCGATCCGTAAAATGTCCTTACCGTTCTTGATACTTAATATACCTACCTAGGTAGTTACTATAAAGGAAGTTTTTTCCCAATAATGTCATTTATTGCACGAGTCCACGCTTAGAACGTGACCGGCGTAACCAAGTATCAAAGGAACTCAAGATGTATACATAGTTGATTTAGGTGCTTACTTCTTTTGCATTTAAGTTATTTCTTCACTGATAGCAAAATTAAAATTCTACTTTGACTTGTCATACATATTTTCAGAAAAATTAAAATCTGTTATAATACAGTTAACTTGTGCTTAAAAGAGCCTCTAGAGGAAAAGTTGTGGGTAGTTGTGATTTATTACATTCTACGAACGTTGTTTGATTTCTAATAAAATTTCATTTGTAAAAAATACAGAAAATGCTGAAAATGTAAAAATGGTTTCTTTTGTTGGTTTTTTGCTTATAACTCCTAAACAATCAACTTTTTATGAGTAACGTTTCTTTTCAAAATTAGGGCTCACCAATTTTCCTAAAAAAATCGTAATCTAGGGATTTCTCGCCGACAAACCCTTTGGTCACAAGTGCCAGATGAAAATTGGCGTGTTTTGTCTTTTTCCGCGAGAACCCACATTTAGACTCATTTCAACTATCCTAATGATGTCAGGACATCTCCCTTTGGATAAAAGAATATAAGATCCTGTCACGCGTACCTATTCGTTTTTAGTTGCAGGAAACCAGTGTCTCGAGCTTCTTGTTGGTGTGAACTGTTAAGGGAGTATTTCGGTGTTATAGAATCTAACGACAAGACAATTTAATAAATTAAAAATGTTAGAAATTACTTCAAAGGTGTGTTTTCTTTGTACCTAATATAGAGAACGTGACAGTGGTGCGGGAAAAAATGTTTGAAATCATATATCAAGTCCAGCAAGAATAGCGTTTTACGAAATTTTATTTTTCATGTTTGGGATTATTTTCTTAAAATGCTAATCAAGAAATTAAAAGTCGCAATACATATCATTGAATGCAACTTTAAAATAAAATGCTCTGAGGTATTACCTATACTGAACGCATGGTTAAATTAAAAAATTGACCCTTTAGCCCTAGCGGTGACATATTGAACTATCATGTGAAAAAATGACAGTCAACAGGTAGTTTTTGTTGACTTATTTAAGGTTAATTATGAATTTTTGAAAAAAGCAATCCCTTCAAAAATTAGCAGGGAGGAGGGACTGTAGAATAACCCAAACCTGTACAAGAACTCACTTGAATTTCAAATTTTTTGTAACTGAATTTGTACAATTATTTAGTTCATAACTTGAACATTATGTAATTTATGAAAAAAATACGTGTACCTTCTTGAGGCCGAAAGCCGAATGGGTCGTCGGAGAAAAAATCATAAAAATCAAATTGTAGGAAATTGGATTAAATTTTGAATTATGGGTAGTCTACGAAAAAACGAAAGCTTAGCAGTTATAAGCAAAAAAAAAACAACAAAAAACCCAACAGAAAAGATTTAGTAAATGTTGTAAATAAATCAATGTAGCGTCATGAAATTTCAGATTTGGAGTCAATAAATGAAAAATAAAAACGTTTAGGATTAAAGAACTTGAAACTAACTTACCACAACTTTCTTGGTAAAAATGCCATTTGACTTGATTATTAATTCTAGGGATTTTTTAAATATAAGCAGGGGGACTTTTAATGTGTTTTTTCTTTTAAATATTGTTATTAAGTATTTTCATTTTTGAACAACTGAAAAAAAATGTATTTCTCTTTTCTAAATAAATATTAGCTATGAAATATGCTGGGTTGAAACACTGGAAACTAATATTTTCATGTTTTTTTTTTTATTTATTTTTCGTTTGAATCCTATTAACATAAACCTGTATGATATATGTTTCTTATGATAAATAAATATACAACTTAAACCTAATTTGTGGCTAAAATTATACTTGCATAAGAGTTATTTTTAATTATTATTATGTTGCACATTGGAAAGCATGGTTCAAGATACCCACATACTCGGAGTGACTTCTGCCGGCATGTATTTATTGTGTAATCAGACCATTAAGAATTTTTATAAATATTTTAATGACTTGTTTATTATATTTATAGATGTTCTATATTTTTAATATTCCTAGGAAATATGATTTAAATTCTGTGAAAGGGAAAGGTGGTTTCATAACATTATTAAAATCATTACGAGTTATTGTACCCAACCGGTCCGACACTGATGAGATGATTCCGCAAGTATTCGTATGCAAGTTTGGGTTTCTGCTTTCAGGTTTCGATTTAGTCATGCTTAGTTATCTTATAATGAGATGTCATTTCTTAATAACCGCACATTTAAAATCAAACCATTCAGTTTCATTTGAGCGGAACACGATCCGAAACAAAAGCTTATAAAAAATCGCTCCAAGTAATGAAACATTTTAATCCTTACTTGGTCTTCATAATCCACATTCTTTCTTAAGAAGCCTTGAAATGAGAAAAAACATTTTGTTTTAATTATTTAGAGTTAGGGATCAACTTACACCATAAGTATTTTAGACTTTTTTTACATTCTTTATGCATTTCATTCGATTTTATACTTCGATTCCAAAATTTCTTGTGAGTTGACTGGATTTATCAATAAACCGGAATCAAATCGGTTTTTACACACTTGAGACATGAGGGGTAGCGACTCTACCTCAGGTCATCGACACCCAACACACACGTTGCAATGATATACAATGAGAATGCAAAGAAGCTTCCTTTGGTACAAACAAAAGGAGTACCCAGGAAGGTGTAATACCTTCGAGGGTGGAAGGTATAGAGGGAAAAAAATGGAAAAAAGGAGTTATCGCCTGGGAGAGCTATTGGAAAGCTCTTGGGTAGTGCATAGGAGCTTGTCTGATAGATCATTGATCCTTGTTTGGTGGAATCGACTGCAATCGCTTGAAACTAGAAAAATCGGGAACGGCCCAAAAAATTTTTTAGAGTTTTAGAGTGAAGACTTTTGAAAAAAAATTGTCATAAACATTTTTTACTTGAGTTGAACTTCCATTAGGTACATTCAAAATTATAAATACTCAATGACCTTTAGTGACCTGTTCGCTTAGGACTGGTAATTCCCATCCCATCGCCCAATAAAAAAAGCTCAACTCTTTATTTTTAACCGTGGCAGTTCTTTAAACACAACTAATTAAGTGCAGGTCAGTACTGATCAGAACTTTAAGTTTTAAAACGAGATAAACGAGTTGGCGGTGATCATCTTATTAAAAGTAGATAAGCGAAATAAATAATGATGAATCGAAATTAAACTTCCAGATAATCCAAGCCAAAATTTTTGTGCCAATATTATTGTGGTCTGAAATGTTTCTTACCTCAACATGAATATGGCAGCAGTCGTGAAAAAAAGCTAGGTAATGCGTTTGAGCATGCTTTGAGATGGTATACTCACTACAGATTTCCAGCTACTTTGAACGCGCAGTTATTGTTTGAGAATCGTTTGAGGGGGTCGATGCTAGCTTTTTTGTGAAAATGGGGAATATCGATTATCGCGCTGTATATATGCCTAATATACGTAAATCAAAAATGACACTACGAACCGTGAAATTTTGGCAGCTGAATTTAATCGTCCAAGTTCACCAACTAGTGCTAGACAACCGTCGAATTAAAGCTAGAGAGATAGCAGAGTCTAGGCCCAAAGTACTTCAAATAACGTATTTGTAATATATTGAATCCAAATTTAGGCATGAGAAAGCTGCCAGCGCTTTGGGTGCCGCGTTTGCTCAGTTACGACCAAAAACGTGCTCGAATGAACATTTCCAATACAGGGTGTTATGTAATTGAATGTCAATATTTAAGGGGGTGATTTTTGGGTTCATTTTAAGAAGAAAACTTCATAAGAACGTATGTCCTAAGAGTCTTAACTTTTGAGATACAGGGTGGTAAAGTTTTACTAAAATAAATCATTTTTTCGTAATATCTGTAATACCGCTCTGGATATTTTAATGAAATTTCGTATACAGGTATTACTCATCAAGAGGTATTTTTTCATATACCACGTTTCAATTTATTTTCATTAGTGACGATGGTGCACGATCGGGCAGAATTTTACCGGCTTATTTCAGCAGACATTGATGGTGCGTCACTGATTTCTGTTCAAATAGAAATAATTTTTGGAATCCCCATTCATTTCCAAGCAAATTTGATTACTTATTTTTTTTCAGTCCGAAGCACGGTTTTCGCCTAAAAAAATAAAATCTGTTTCTCTACATGGTCACAAGATTGTCGTTAAATGACAATAAAAAAATATAAAAATATGCAGGTAAAATTCTGCAAGATATGTCACTAGTGGAGATAAAACGAAATGTGGTACATGAAAAATGCCTCTTGATGAGTAATACCTGTCTATTAAATTTCATTAAAATATCCAGAGCGGTATTCCAGATATTATGAAAAAATTTTTTATTTTTAAAAACTTTACCACCCTGTATCTCAAAAATTAAGGACATACGTTCAAAGTTTTAGGACATACGTTCATATGAAGTTTTCTTCTTAAAATGGACCCAAAAATCACCCCCTTAAATATTGACATTCAATTACAAAACACCCTGTATAAAGTATATTGGCTCAGTTTTAGGAAAAATAAAGTAGAAATCAAAGCTTAAGCACTAATAATAGACGAAACCGGAATATACAATAATTATTCGTACTTACCCCAGAAACAAAAATACCGTAAAACAGTGAGCTAAGAAGAGGGGGGGGGGGGAATGGAGTCCAAAAAACGCAAAAGCTTTTCCTTCGGCTGGAAAAGTAATGACGACTTTTTCTTTGGGATCATTATGAGTTATCTTAACAATTACTTTCAAAATGGAGAAAACATTACAGAAACATATTACGGATTCTTACTTGACAAGCCAAAGGCAGGAATTTAGGTAAAAATGTCACGTTCGACGAAAAAAAATATTTCACCTAGACAAGTCTCACTTCCAGCAGCTTCCACAGCGAAAATTCACGAATTGTGATTTGATCTGCTTGACCACCCGCCTTACTCACCAGATTTAGCCCCAAGAGACTTTTTTTACCCCAAGGTAAAAGTTGTGCTGCTCGGATGAAAGAGATTTTCGTCGAATGAACAGCCATTTGTAGCCAATTATTTTGCAGAGAAAGAAGACGTCAAGTAGTAGGTATTTAGGCAGGTAAACGAGATGGGAGTATATTTGGGAGCAGTGAATCGAGTTACAATCAGGAGACTATGATAAAAAAAATTTAAAAAAATTTTTCTTGCTTCTATGTTGGGTCCGAAACTTACCTTCATGTAGAAATTGATTGTATGTTTTATAGCTTTTCTGTCTTATAGCTTGTATATTTTTTATAAAGTCTGGCAACGATCGAATAAATCGTTTTTGTGTTTTGTGTTTTGAAAAAAATGCAAAAAATATTAAATTCAATTTACTTTCTACTGATGTAACTTTTTTATACAGGGTGTTTCTCGGCTAAATAGCGATGATATTGTCTACTTTTGCTAATAGGATACCCTGTATATTATTGCTTTTTCATTTTTCCTAAGAAAATCCAATAATAATGGTTTTTACAGTTGCGGTTTAAATTAAGTAGTTTTGGGTTAATTATTAATTTTTATTGAAAGGTACATTGGAAACGACTCAAGATATCGGATGATGGTTACATGTCCCTGTCTTAAGTTTTTATGTACTATTTTATGATGTACTTAAATAGATGAAATTTTTATATGAAAAATCTGATAATTTTCATCACCCTGTATAAAAATTTCAAGGTAAACTTCACAGTTAAGGTAGGGACATGTAAGCCGTTTCGCGATATCTTGAGTAGTTTCCGATGTACACTTCTTTCAAAATGGAAAAGTGTGATTTTCACTTGTTTATAACTCTGAACCTACATAATTTGTATACTACATAATTATATACCTTCATGTATTTACTCAGGAAATATGAAAATAAAATAATATAATACAGAGTGTCCTGTTTGAAAAAATATTCAATGTCGTAATTACTGAGCCACTAATGAACACCCTGTATATATTTTTTACATCAATAAAAAATAAATGAAATTACAAAATTGACCTGTTTTTGCATTTTTTCAAAACTGAATGATTTATTGGATCGTTGCAGGATTTTTACAGCTACTGTGTTGGTATACCTACAGTGTCTCCGGATAGGTGAAATAACTCTTATAAACGAAAAAATTCTCCATTTTTTTTGAGGGGGGGGGGGGGTTCGGCCTTGATTGCTTGAAGACTAATTTTTAATATTATTTTACTTTTGAAAAATTGAGTATGTTTGGAAATTTTCAAAAAACCCCTGTTTTCTGTAAATTTTAAAGCGCCCTGTATACGACAATTACGACAAAAAATTATTTAAACATGTTTTTTAAAAAATATTTTATGCCTCTAAGTATATAGGTACAAAAAAATCATCGGCAAACTATTCTCAATAATTTAATAAAAGAAAACACTTTTACATCTTTTACATTTAAGTATTAATTTGTGTGATTCACTTTTTAACAGATTTCAATAAATATGCATTCTGCAATAATTATTATAGAATTCACAGCTGAGTTCATCTTCTAAAAGGGAATTATCTCGACTGAAATCAGGAATTAGAAAACTTTTTGATAACTCTTAATAGTCGTAATAGTGGGCAATTAAGTAAAAAAAGGTAATGAGGATATAATAAAAACTTATTTAAAAACTTTCTCAGTCATGCAGCGCGCAGCATATGCAAAATATTTCTCTAAATTAGAGTCAAAGCTCTGAACAACTCATTTTTCTTAAATACTTCCATAAAGGTAGTAACCGGTAAGTTCTGTCGAGAAATATTCATTTATTTCCTTTTGATTCACCAGCTTGATAATGATTATCTTCAGAGGTCCTGTTGCGTAAAGTACGAAAATGCAGTCGGTGACCAAACTTGTATCTGCATGAGAATCATGAGATGAGTCGAGTGGGGCCCGGAGTCCAAACCCGCGTCCGGATGCCGGAGTCCGAACCGGAGTCAAACATGAGGCAAGGCAAGGCAGTATGGCTCGAGCCGCCGTGCTTGTGGCCGCGACAGTGGCTTGCGCGCTCGCAGCCGCTTCCACAGACGATAGACACGCACTTTCCGGGGACTTAGACCGCGGACCTGATCCGAGCTCCGGGGGCGTAGGCCACGGACCCTTCACTGGAGGGGACGGACAACCTTCACATGGATATATGACCCTTAGTCCTGCAATCTATGCCTTGAACCGAAAACCTGCCACGGGTGCCCTACACATGAGTACAGACTTCTTTCTCATCCCGAGTCAGCCGACCACCCCTGCTGTCACAGCGAAGCCACCCTCCGCTTCAGTCCGCTCGGAACGCATTGGAGGGTTCTTCAGGAATGAGGTATGGGTCATCCCCGTGCTTGCCCTGTCCGCAATCACTCTTGTCTTGATAGCTGGGTTCGAAGTCTTCGTGCTGTGCAAAGCATGGAGGACGACGCCTTCCAGGAGACATCTTTTCCTCGGGCAGATGTTGCTGCTGGGGCTGTTTTTCTCGGCTTGCGTGGGGGCGGCATTCGCTGCAACCCCCAGTGAATTAACCTGTGCCGTGGTGAGATTTGGAACAGGAGTGGCCTATGCCATGGTGTTTGCCTCATTGCTGGTAAAGTGTGTGTTTTTAATTAGTCTGAACGGTGGGGTGTATCTCCCGGCGCCCTATCAGGGACTATTATTGATGTTCGCTATCTTAATTCAAGTAGCCATAGGCGTGCAGTGGTTGGTAACTAATCCACCTCTGGTAGACTATATTACTTTAGATAATGTGTCTTCGAGTAAGCATAAACTCTTAGTGACTGTTGAAGATGTGAGCAATTCTAGAATAATGCCACTTTGCCACACTACTTACTTTGATCTCCTCTTCTCGTTAGTTTACGTTATATTTTTGATATTGTTTGTGACGGTGCTAGCAGTGAAGTCTAGGGGCATACGAGACAATTATAGAGAGGCCACCTATATAGGTCTTTCGGTCGGCTGCAGCATTCCCACATGGCTTGTCTGGGTGCTCAGCGGTTTTCTAGTTAAGGAGAGACATAAGGATGCCTGCGTCGCCTACGGACTGGTGATATCTTCGATATTGGTATTCTTAATAATGTTCATGCCAAAAGGCAGACAACTTGCTGCCATGGGCAAAGAAGGTGTATATGTTGAAGATAGAGAAGAGAGATTTAGCTCACTAAGCAGGGCCGGGTCTGGATATTCACCATCCTTTTTCCATTTTAAGCCTGTGAAGTATGGTTTACCGCATGGCAATTCTCATAAGCATCAACATACTTTCAACACAATAGGGGGAGGTAAGTTCGCTTTCCAGTTCATAAATAACGGTCTAATTAACTGGCTTTTGCTAATTATTCATCAAATAAATTTCTTTATTAAATACATAATGAAATAGTAGATTGACAAAACTGTATAAATTATTAATTAAAATATTGATATGAAACTAATCGGTAACCATCTATAACACGATTTAATTAGCGTTAATTGAGTAGGTACAGAAAAAGTTACCCAGACAGAAGCATGAAAAAGATAAGAAACAACTTCGATGTTAATATAGGGGTAAAGCGAAGTACCTCTCGAAGTACCTGCATTTGCCAACCTTCAAATCCTAAAAATTGTACATATTTTTAATATAACTTTACAATTTCAAAACGTTTGATTAGCCATAGCGTATATTGAATTTTGTCTCAGAAAACATAAAAACAGTTTCGCTAGAATGGAGGGGAAAGCAGTTTGATAGTGGCTGCAGGTTTCTACATTTTGTTTCCTTAGCGGGGTAGCTATAATACCTCAACTCTAAAATTCCAGTTTGCAACCCCATCATGTTATACCTCAATTTGAAGTATGTACATACATTGTGTTAAAAAATTTTTGTGATGAAACTTTTTTTATTTTTGAAAAGTTATAGCATGTTGAAAATACTCTTATTATCTGGGATCCTATACACAGTGTGTCCCCGAATAGATGAAACGACTCTTATAAAAGATCAAAAAAATTCTCAATTTGAATTCTCATTTTTTGAGGTTCTTTTAACCAAAATTTAATTTTTAAAAATCAATAATGCCTTGGAAATTTTCAAAAAACGTTTTTTGTGTGGGATCGAATTTTCTTTTTTGTAGCAAATATGACGAAAAGTTATTTAAAGCAGTTGTTTAAGATCAACATTTGAGCCTCTTTACCTAAAAAATCTCAAAGCCATGCTCAATTATAATTTTGAAAAATTTAATAATTTTTAAGTAAAATTCATGGATTTGTGAAATAAACTTGAAAAAATTAAAAATCTTAGTTGGTCGATGATTTTGAGTGTTGACATGGAGGCCTTATAGAATGTTAATTCTAACAACTTTTTCAATAATAAATTTTCGTCATAGGTATTTGCTACATAAAAACGCGCTTTGCTCCAGAGAAAAAACATTTTTTGGAAATACCCGAAGTATGCTTAATTTTTCTGAACTAAGTTCATGTTAGAATTAAACGAGGAATTAAATTAGTTTTTAACCAAGCAGGGCTGAACCCCAAAAAATTAAAATTCAGATGGAGAATTTTTCATCATTGATAAGAGCTCTTTCACCTATCCAGGGACACACTGTAGGTATACCAAATATCATCAAAAATAATATTTGGGCTGGTATTTTTGGAGAGAAAACGCGCTAAAACTAAAAAAAAATCATCACAAATACTTTTTTTGTGCAAAGCTCACAAATATTTTTAAATTTAGGTATAATATCATGGGTTTTGAATTTTTTAGCTGGTAGGTAGTAGGTACCCAGCTTAGGAGACAATTTAGAAAACTGTTGCCACTACAAAACTGCGTTTTGTAGTGGCCCTCCATTTTGTCGAGTCTGTTTTTGTTTTTCTACAAAAAAATTCAGAGCTTATTAATAGCCAATCTAAAGTTTTGAAATTTATAACAATAAGTAGAAAGAACGAAAATGACGAGAGCACTTAGGGAGATCGAATTTTGAATTTTTCTTAATTAACGAGATCGAAATTGTTTATAAAATTAATTACAATATTTATTTTTGTAGTCACATTTCAAGGTTAATACAAATGGCGGCCATATTTATAGTGTTTTAAGAACATGCCAAAATTAATATAAAGGATGAATTAATAAACAGTGAGAGATCGAAACACTGCTTTCAACCGTATAATATAAAAGAAAATTTAAACATTCCCCATGTCGTTTTTCACTCTGCATCGCTGAAAAATATTTTCAATTACACCGGGTGATTCAGCTATAATATCTCAACACCTAATTTCTTATTGTAAATAGGACACCCTGTATATTTATGTATGAATTTTCAGATTGTCTGAGTAAATTCAGTATACGAATGGTTTTACAGTGGAAGTTTGTAATGAGCGATTTTTGAGTTATAAACAAATGAAAATCGACTTTTACCATTTTCAACGCAATTTACATTTAAACGGCTCGGCAAAATTGGCTTACATGCCTCTGACAACATTAAGATAGAGATAGATATAAGCACAGCGTGAGGCAAGAGAACCTTAGAACATCCATAGATGGAAAAGTGATTGAGCTAGAAATCTGAAAATTTATACATTATACATATAATTTGAATTTTCTCTTCCCGTTTTCAAACATTTTCGACATTTATTTTTCTTAATAAACGCTACATTGCCTTTATTGTTAATTTAGTAACCCCTTATCAATCAATTACATCTTGGAAATTAACAAGATGTCTAGCAAGATTGTGCTTGAAATAATTATATTCCTGCCAGGATCTTCTAAACCATGTATAAAGAATGATTTGCCGACCAAGAAGATCCCATATCAGGAAAGCTCGTCGTTTTTGGAAGTAATTCAGAAGTTGTGTTACTTCAAAGTTTAAAGAAGCGTTTTTGCATTTTTATTACCTTCTCTGCTTTTTCCCTTTCTTGATCTAATTTCGTCCAGTTTGTCCCAAGCTAATATTAATGGCTTGATGTTAGTTAACATTAACGTTCCATTTAACTTAAAATGAGCGAGATCTCCGAGGGTAATTTCAGCGTTGTGTTTACTTAGATGCGTCTTATTTGTTATAAGGATTGTCATCTCTTTAGATTCCACAAAAAATATAAAAGTAAAATTTTTCTACTTTTGCCGTTAAAATTGATATTGTGGTCAAATTTGTCACATCATGATGTACTGGATTTGAAGAAACTGTTCGTGATGATATATGTTAAGTGGTGGAAGCAGTAAGGTTAGTTTAAAATATTTCCTGCGAAGCAAGAATTTGAATATTATTCAAATTATTGTAAATGCAATTTCCGTAAGGATCAATCAATACTCGGTATATAAACTTCTACTTTCGGTTCACTGGAGTCAGCTTTAACACTGAAGGTAACCGTTGTAACGTGTAACAAATATGGCACGATGTTGTTTTTGAGATCTGTTCGAATGTCATATATCGTAAAATTAATCGACCTGAAAGAAGCACTAATAACATAATTTTATTTCTCATAATAAAGATTCCATCCAGTTTGGACTACTTTTTCATACCACATCTGTCTCGAGTTTTTTATATTAATTTACTGTATCGGATCTGCAAAACCATTTGTTATAAGATTTTTATCAGAATTATAGTTTTTTTATGACGTTATGAGGCTATAAATTATGATATTTTATGTCTACTAATTTGTTAACTGTATTCAAATATGAGTTGTTATAATAGGTACAAAAAATATGTAAATCTGGTAAGAATTATCTTTTTAATGTTACTATTTTATAACAACAAAATTCCTACATACCTACATTTTTACAGGGTCATTCAACCAAAATTTAAAAATTGTATTAAAATTCCAATCTTGAAAATTAATAATTTTTCGGAAAATTCACAAAACACGTCAATATAAATTTTAACGAGCATTTTAATAATGGCGAAGAACTGTCATGTAAAATACAATCTCCGGATTTCACCCTTACGCCCGTTACAGCAACCCTCTAATGCATTTCAAATAGCATATGGAATATGATAATCAAAATTAACGGTATTTTATTCTCATAGGTACAACCATTTTTTAAAGCTGAAGTAAGAAAAAAACAAGTTTTATTTAATAAATTACTAAAAATGTCACCCATTAACTTGCAAACCATAATAGGTGCCTATCTTGAAATTCTCCTCTGACATTATTGAAGAGTTCAGGTGTTAACGGCATTCCTCTACAATTCTTCAGCAGATTCCTGTAATATATCAAGTTAGGTAGCTTACACTCTCGATTTCCAATGATCCCACACAAAGTCCCAAAGAGTTAGATCAGGTAATCTGGGTGGCCATTCAAGAGGTCCACCTGAACATTAGATTGTCCATAAAACTAACTCTTCCAAAATTACCTCCAAAGATACCCCAGCTAGACTTCCCGGTTGGACTGTTAGGCGAACAGCTACTAAAAATTCTTGCAAACGGTCCTAAATTTTAAAGTTACGTCAGTGAAAGCTCAACGTTATACAGGGTGAGTTTTTTAACTTCAAACTTTCAAATATTTCGAGAATAAGCACTTTACGAAAAAAAGTCCGGAATCAAAATTAGGCCATTTCGTGGTCATCAGAAGTAAATTAGGTTCTTTTAAAATTAGTCACCCTCCCCTCGTTTTACACTCGTCTTACAGGTGGAACTGGGAATAATTTTGTGATCTTAAAAAGGGAACACATACTTTTTAAGGCTGAAAATGGTCCCCTTACTACCACCTTGTAGGAGGGGCGGGAGTAAATTTGAGTTTTTTCAGGAATCCATATTTTTTATTGCAGATTTGAATTTTGCAACTAAAAATACTTAGGATTAGTCTGTAGAATTTTTGTCGATTCATGACAGATGGCGCTGTAATCAAGGAAATTAATTTTATTTCGATTTGTCTCATACAGGGTGAGTTTTTTCAATGTTTTAGTTCAGGAATCTCGAAAAATACCGAAAAATACTCCAGTTGAAGGAGAACGGTTAAATGGGGAAAGTAATACAGTTTTATGAGCTAAATTTGAACACACTTTTGTTTTTTTTTTTTTTTCATGAGTTCCTTACTTAATTTCAATTGTTAATGTTATATTAATTGTTAACTTAAATATTATTGGGATTAGAGAAAAATTGCAAAGAAAAATGCTTACAACGAGTTTATAAACAATAAAACGGCGCCACTTTTTTTTGTCGTGTCATTTTCGAGTTATGACATGTTTATGAGACTGCGAACATTGAAAAAACTCACCCTGTAGGTATAAGTAGGTACTGAAATTTAACGAAACAGATCTATGAATCGGCAAAGAAACAGAAAAATTTGCGATAAAATCTGCTACCTACTGCGATGAGAAAATAAGGGTTTCTACCGCCTAAAATTTAAAAGTTATCCCCCCCTCCCTCACTCCACTTACAAGAATGGGGTAAGGGGAGCAATTCCCTAGGTAGGTACTTTCGGCCGTAAAATCTGAATCTTAAATAAAAATAACTGTTCCGCATATTTAAAATTTCAAAGTTCATCTACAAGAATCTACTTAGGGGGAATAAATTTAATTAAAATTGAATTATTTCTCCGCGGATTAGTTAAATTTTATCCTGAACTTTCTTTCGTTAGTTTGAATTTAAAAAACTTACCCTGCATATTCAAACCTCGAGTTAAACTGTCTGCCACCAACTATCTCACACGACTTTATAAACACATTGTATTTCTACGCAATAATTTTTTGGATTTTTTTTTCTATGAATTTTGTTCCAATTAGATTTTTTTGTTCTATTTTATTTAAAATCTTTGATTATAGATTCTCGAGTCTGTTGAAATCATCACCTACTCTTGATTTTACATGTTTTATTTTTATTTTACATAACAGTCCCTTAAAGAAAATATCCAGGGGTGAGAAGAACGTGATGGAAAGTTATTTGTTACATTTCTTTCAATCCGTATTCTTGGAAATGTAGTAGAGCTATCAAGAAGTTGACGTACTTTTATTCCCAAGCTGGAAGGCACCCTGTAATTTTGGAACCAAATATGATGGAGTATGTTTGCATTATTGTTATTTATTTATAGACGAAGAACTGCCAGAGATGGTAACATATATAAGCGTAAAGTAACTAGACATCGAGCAGTAGTAAAATTTTATTAGGAATAAGAAATAGGGTCCTATAAAACGACGTCATATCATTCCCAAGAGATCTCGACTTAAAACCAGCTATTCACATTTAAGTGTCCATCGATCCTGACTTACAGACCAGGAAAATATAGATGTAGGTAGGTATTCACTAAAGTTTGAGTGAATATTTTCACTAAAGATTATCTTTTTATCATTAAATGTACTCAAGTACTCAAATAGCCACGTTCAAGAACTTCACCCGGTATATAATATTCAGAAGCTTCTAGTCACTTTCAGATACTTTGCATGATCTCATTACTCTAATATGTATATAATTGGAGAAATCGATCATAATTTAATTTACAATACTTACCTGCTCATAAATTGAGGAAATGGAAAATTGGTTTATTATCAGGTATCATGACATTGCTTATGTTGGAGTTAATTATTATAGAAAGATGAATTACTGATCTCAATTAATATTTATGGCGTTAATTATGAAGCGCACTGAAGCAATAGATAATAATTAGAGATAATAGGTACGACTATTTTTGACTTCAGAGGAGTTAGTAGTCATCAGCATGTTTGTGGTTAGCCCTTGTTATATAAAAAATATCTTTCAATATTTGAGGTAAAATTATAGGCTGTAATGCTGTAATTTTTCATCCTTTGGACACAAAAAGAGTGTCCTACGATTTGTTTAAACCCTCGGGTACCATCGTTGTTTTCTCAGTATTTGAGGCGAGGCCAATCGTGCAAAAGAACATATGCATGAATCTTTCTTTTTTGCGTGTTTGTCCACGTAAGCTCAGTGAAGAAATTTCAGTTCCAGGAGCTCAGTTGTTAGCAACTTCTTATTTGTGTTGTACCTATAAGAGCAATCTTTAATTATTGCTTTCAGTCTAATATCTGAAACTTCGTTAACTATTATCTGTTATTCTTCTTCTTCAGCCTCTCTCTATTTGTTCATGTTTATGCGGTCTCTTGCTAATCTCATCTATTGTCCTTCTGCCACTGCTCTAACGTCATCTATACATGTCTTTTTCGGCCCATCTTGGTCTCCAGAACACATGCTTTCTGATACATCTGGCTGGATGCTGTCTCGCCACGTGTCCGATTCATTATCACCACAAGCTCTCTATCCTCTATATAACATCCACTATCTTATAGTTATATGTCATGTATCTGGCTGTTCTTTATCTTTACCTTGTCTTCCAAGGTGACTTTCAAGCATTTGTACAACTCCAGTTGCTCTGCTGTTTTCCAGGTTATTGTCATCGTTTCTAAGCCATAAGTGGGAACAGGTAGGACACAGTTATCGCATGCTTTTTGCTTCAGCTTGATGGGTATACCTTTTTGTCTTTAAAAATATATCAGTTATTTTCAAATGCCAACTTGCAAAATGGATCCTACGTTTTATTTCCACATTTGGATTTCCTTTGCCCAGCTTGACTTTATGTCTTAAATATATATAATCTTCTACTTTTTCTATGGTAGTGGTGTCGATGACATTGTTGCATTCATCATTGCTCATTGTGTTCAGTTCTTGAATATCAGTGATCAGGAAGAGTATATCGTCTGCAAGTCTAAAATGATTGAGGTACACTCCATCGAATTCTACCGTGCAGTGTTAAAACCTAGTAACTCTATTTTACTGGTTTGGAGAAAATTAAAGATTTGTATAAATGCTGTAGCCGTAAGAATCTTGAACACAAATCATACAATATGTATATAATTTCCATGTAAAAAATTCTCATCTTTCCAATGGTATGCTTGATTTACATAAAACATGGCTGATAAAAGAAAAAAACTGAGTTACTATGTTTTGATTTTGCAAGTGAGGCGAAATGATAAATTATAAAATCTGGTAACTTGATATGCTAGGTTTTAACAAAGTTTTGAACTGTTTCAAATCTTTATTTTTCGTATAAGAGTACAAAGCTTGTCACTATTTGTTTCTGAAAACTTAAATAACAAAAATATTCTACAAATAAAATTCAGATAACAAAGTACAAATCAGATCTGTATTCATTATTTTTTATTGAAAACTTAAATATAATATTATAGAATACACAACAAAAATGACATCATTCTGTGGCTGATTGAAAACATAGATCAGTAACTTGATCATTTGTAGGTAATTCTCTCCAAAATTGCTGTTTTCGTAGTGGCATATGTTTACAAAGTTCTGAGATAATTCGCTCCTTCTTAGCCGTATTTATACCTCGATTATTTTTTAAAACCTCTGGTATCTGAAGTTTAAATTTATTTTTCAAAAATTGTGATTCGTGGAAGTCTTGTTCATTGAATGACTTTTTAAAAAACAGAGATTTACTTTCTTTTCTAAATTCAGCTACCCTAACATTTTCTAGCAACGGAATATTTGTCTCTCCTGAAGTCAATATTCTACGAGCTTTACTCCCATCTTTAAATGAAATGAAATCACTGTGATGTAACACAATTGGAACATTGTTCTTAGAAGATTTTTTTACAACATCAACCATGTCATTCATGTCTAAAATATTGCTTCTTCTTTTCATTTCTGTACCTATTTGTCCGTGCACCGAATCTGCCTTCATAAACGAGTGACCAGGTTCGAAGTACTTGAAAGTGATTTTTGAGGGCCCCCACGGTGTATTTACGATATTTACCATAGATGAATATAACGTCCAGTTTTTATTCTGGACTGAGCAGTTATCCGCCCAGAATATGAAATGCATTACTTCTGGTTTAGCATTTCTTATTATATAATAGTAAGTGGAAGTTACATCTGGACAGTTACGGCCTTGGATTGCTTCATTCCACAAAAGGCATAGATTTTTAACATCATGTAATGAGGCGAAAGTTTCATTAAAAACCACCAGTTTCGATATGAAAAAATGATTCTTTATTGTCATTTTGGGAATTAACAAAACTCTTTGCATGTCTACCAGTGAATACATTATATTCAGGTGGCCATTTGAACTCTTTGTCCTTTTCATAGTCTTTTCTGGCACAAATGTATCTTTCTTTATGCAATTGAAAATTTTGACAAATTTGGCAATCAAACTCTTCGTGATTAGCCACATTTTCGTTATTGACAGTTATATGGTTTTCATATACTGAGCATGTATTGCAATCATCTTGAGATGGTATATCAAATCCAATATTCATGGAATCAAAAACAGATCGATACTTCTCATAAGAAACTTTAATGTGTGAACAGACTTGCTATAGTTATGTAACAAGGAAGGTATCTTCTTTTAGGCGCATGAATGAATTTATAATGGGAAACAACCGGATTATATGAATTGATATGCTCCTTTATCTTTTTATCCAGTTCAATCTTTTTATTTTGCGAAATTTCTCTGGAAATTTTACCTCTCTCATCGGTTATCTTTACTTTACCATTTAATTCTGTTTTTGATTTGAAGTGCGAAGTGATAAGGCCATCTGTTTTCATACCAAGTGTTTGCAAAAACATTGTCTTGCAGACAGTTATGTCATTCTTAGAAGCTTCTTCTATCTGTGGTAAAGTGTACTTATAACTACAACTTCGTTTTTGAGGGTCTTTTACATTAGTTCCTCGAATTTTCACAAATTCTGTTTTGATATGAGAATCTAAAAATAAGCGTCTTTGAGAAAAATTATAGCTCCAAAATAATTGCAAAATATTTTTCCTCGTCGTTTCGGTAAATTTATTTCGACATTTTCTTCTACATCGAACATTGCATGGTGGTAAAATCGTCCTAATTTTTAAGTTCTTCTCAATTTTGGATTTTTCGGTTCGTGCTTGTTTTCTATTTCTTTTCTTACTACTCACATGTACAAATACTGCATCAACAATACCAGATAAAATTTGAATTATAAACTCGACATCATCATTTTGAATGGGATTTGGTTTTGTTTCTGAGACACTGAGATATCCTCTCTCGTCAATAATTGAAGTGATAATTTTATCTTTGCTGATTTCAACCAGTGATGTAATAATTAACTTCTTATTATTACTTAAAGAAGTTGCAATTGCACTATCAACAATTTTTAGTAGTAGTGTTGATATAAAGCTGAATGTTTCTTTATCATTGTCATAAAAATATTCTTCCTCGCCGATCATGATAACATCTTCATCAAATAGCAAGCTTTCTTGTGATTGTGAATCAGCACAGGTTAGATGTGGGTAATCATTGATCTCAGTAAGAAGATCTTCACTAGTGAAATAGTTATGAAGTTTTCTAACTTTACTTTCGGGGATATAATCAGGGTCTAAGTCTGAGTCATCAGCTGGATCTGACAGTTCACTTGATTCTGAGGGTGTATCATTTTTGACAGGCCTAAAAATTTAAAATATTGTAAAAAAGTGAGTTTTTTTTTAGGACTTAGGAACAACAAAAAAAAGAAGACTAGATGTTTGATGATCGAAATCTTAGGAACTTTTTTTATTCTGAAATGTTTTCCATATCAGTTATCATAAAGGCTGCGTCGTAAATTAAGTACCATAAATTAGCAGAATGTTGGATTGTTAAAATGTTTTTAAAAAAACTGCATACAAATTTTCTCTTACATCAATATTTTTCGACCTACATGGTGATAAAGGCTCATAAATACATGCAATAAAATGCGCATTTTGTCTTCACCTTTAACACCCTGTATGTCTCAATGTCAGAGAATAATAATTATTTTATTTAGTTTAAAACAAATCTCTTAACGATCTACGATTCGTCTAATTTACGGTACTTATTTACGGGAAATCCTGTATAGAGGCTAGTGGAGGTAACATAAACATCAAATCTCTACCAGTCAAAACATCAAAATTAAAAGAACCTCTTACCTATTTACAGCCAATGCAACCATCAATTTCCCTCTCGAAGTCATATTAGCTTTTCAAAAACAGAAACAGAAATAATTTACTCATTTGCTACCTAATTATTTTTATATACACTAAAATTGTTTTTTCTATTTAGTCAAGATCACACACACCACGAGCACGCACTTGCATCTGATAGACTGATACGCAACTACAATTATGGAGGTTAGGTAACACGGTAAAACCCAGTAAGTGGAGTTAGTAGTGAATTATAAAAACCTTCTTGCGCATCAATCGCAGAAATAGTGTATTTTTATGCGATTCAATTATGAATATTTTCACCGCTTTTTAAATTATTGGCTTTCTGAAATTTTCCATAGTCATGTCATGTTAGCGTAGTGCTTTAATGTGAAAAATTTTCTGTGATAATTTCATTTCATTTCGTTTCAACACGTGCCTTAGAATGGATTTTTAAATTTAAAAATCAAAAAAATTGGCAAAATTTCACAATTTTGTCCCTTTTCCTATGCCCGCCACTGGCTAACTTTAGTTGAAAAATACTATTTTTTACACTACCTTTAATAAATTCGGAAAAAACTGAAAGGAGAGTTTTGAAAACCGAAAGTTTGAAATTTTAGAGGAATAAACATCATTTAAAAATATTCGAATATATCTCCGCCATTTTTATATTTGCTTCTTGAAATTTTTGAAGGTTAACTGCTATTAGTATAGTTGTCTACTATCAAAATTTCCGTTCTATTCCTTCAAAAATAAGCTCATGAATGTTTATAGAAATGTAGACATTTTTACCCTTTTCCTACCCACGCCTCTGGCTTATTAATAGAAATGATGCAAATTGTATTGCATTAGCTCAAATTTCAAATAAGTTTATTCCAATCTTGTTAATTTTGTTTAAAAGTTTTTGATCTTGCCTATTTAGGGGTTCAAAATCTAGCCATTTTCCAAAAATTGAAAAGGCCGCCATTTTGGAATGTCTTTACCTATTTTACTCAAATACAGTACCAGACGACTACTTGAGGGTATCTTACTACCAAAAAAATTTCAGCGCTCTAGATTGAAAACTTCGACCAGAAACCGTGCCTCACGGACGGTTTTTTTTCTGAAATTCGGAGGGACATCCTGTAGAAGTAACACAACTCTAGGAAAATGTTTTTTACGAAAATCAAACGTCAGCCCTAAGGTTTATAAGAGTAAAAAATTTCGTTCATTAATCTTGAAAGATGAAGCTACAGGAGCGTTTTTAAAAATTTAGAGAAATTAATTTAAAAAAACATCATGTAAAAAAAAAACGAATATCTCCGCCATTTTTCTTATTTACTTTTTGAAATTCTCAAGGGTTGAAGTCTATTAGTATAGTTGTCTACTGTAAAAATTTCAGTTTAATTACTTCAAAAATGTGCTCATAAATTGTTGGAGAAATTTAGCCATTTTTACCCTTTTCCTACCCACGCCACTGGCTTATTAATAGAAAAAATGCAAATTTTGTTGCATGAAATTAAATTTCAAGTCATTTACTTCCAATATTGTGAATTTGATATAAAACTCTTTTTCTATCTAGCTTATACAGGGGTTCAAAAAATAGTCCTTTTTCCAAAAATTAAAATGGCCGCCATTTTGAAACGGCTCGGCCGATTTTGCTCAAGTGCAATACCAGACCACTCCTTGTGGATATCTTACTCCCACAAAAATTTCAGCCTCCTAGATTCAAAACTGCGACCTGAAATGAGATGACAAAAACCGGGCTCATGGAATTTTGAAGGGACACCCTGTAGAAGTAACGTGACTTTTGGAAATTTTTTCAACGAAAATCTAAAGTCATTCCTCAGCTTTACAAGAATCCAAAATTTCGTTCACTAATCTTGAAAGATAAAGCTACAGGAGCGTTTTGAAAATCGAAATTTCGCGATTTTGGAGAAATATATATATATATATAAATATATATATAAATATATATATAAATATATATATATATATATAAATATATATATATATATATCGTGGGCAGGTGAATTTTGGAAAACTACTTTTTCGTGATCTGGGGGTCATGATCGATGGACATTTGATGAGTTTGGGTGATTTTCGAAAAGTGATGTCGTCCTCAATAGTGTATTTTTTGTTAAAAAATACACTAAAACAAATTGTGAATATATTTCACTGTAAGAACCTAGCATGTTGAGTTACTAAGAACTGTGTAAAGTATCCACGTATAATTTACAACGGCAAAATCTAGTAACTCAAGTTACTATATTTTAGCATGGTAATATTAGGTCTATACTTCGTAATTTGCTAAAAACATAGCTTAGCGAATCAGTAAGAAACGCTGAAGTTACTAAAATAGGTCCTACTAGTTTTATGGGAAAGAATGGCGTCATAGGATAAAAGTTGATATTTTCTGAAAGCTCAGATTACGGAGGTAAAGAATATGAAAACAAACTTAAAACCTAGTAACTCGAGTTACTAGGTTTTAACACGGCACGGTAGCGATGTTTAGACCTTTCTCCCCATTTAAGCTGCTTACTACCCTAACTATTATCACCTCTCTAAAATTACTTTTTCTCAATCCAAAATTAATTTTCTCCGTTCATCTTTTCTTGTCTTCTCTTTTTCTGTCAGTTGTAGTTATTGTTCATTCAACCACAATCCTAAAAAACTCACTTGATGTCAATCTAAATTAATACTGCACCAATTTTCAAATCTCAAGGCCTGCTAATGTTTTCATAACTATGTCATTTTGGAATACGTTCTATGACTTGTGCGCTTTGCGATGTCAAAAGTTGACGAGGTGAACGAACAGCAATAGTAATGAGTAGCTACTAATCGCAGGTACCGGAAGGAAATGACACGCATCAGCTCCCTGTCTCACAGCGTGCGTTCCATCTGCGAAGATGTCGTGCGTTTAGCACACGCCATACGAGCCGCGTCGAGCCACACAATCCGTTCTGATGGGAGGAAATTATCATGTCACCTGCCGTTTCTTTTTCATCTAGATTAGAACTATCTAACTGGTTCTATTTTGAATTAGGATTGAACACTGTGCATCATCATCTGTTTACGTTTATTATTGGAAACTGTAAAAACCAGTGTCGATGGCATCAATACATTCACTTCATAAAGTTAATCTTCATACAGAACGGACCACGAACGAAGTTGTAGACCTCTATTCGCTTTGGATTCGTTAACAAGATACTGGTTTGCTTTTTTATTCTAATATGCACAGGATGTCTCATATAACTTGTCCCTGTACCTTATTAAAGAATCTGATGGTGGTACGAAAAAATTTCGAATATGTTGTATCGGAAAATGACATCTTTTTTGTATAAAGAAAAAAATGCACCCCTCTCCCCTTACGAAGGAGTGGAGGTAACTTCGAAATTTGAAACAAAACCTCTATGTTTATTGAGAATTCGTATTAAGCGACAAAAATGCGCCAGATTTATCTGAAACATTTTTGCGATTAATCATAAATGATCGAGGAAATTTGATTTTGTTAATTTCTCCCAATATCTTCAAAAGTAACTATATACCTAAGCACTCTGCGGAAAAATGTTTTTTACAAAAGTGGTTTTGTTCGGTGGGGGACATCGTTTAAACTCAAAAACCACCCTACAACTCTCGCCCCTTGCGACGGAATGGTGATAACTTTGCATTTTTAAATAGCAACCTCAATCTTTTTATTGGGGTTTCGTATTGAAAGAAAAAAAATGCGCGAAAAATGTTTCAGATAAACCTTACGCATTATTGTCACTGCATACGAATTTGCACTCTCTCGCAAGGAGTGAAGGGTGCAGGACGGTTTTTAAACGATGTCTCCCACAAAAAATTTTTTGTAATAAACACAAAATCTACAGATTTCTTATTTTCGAGAAATTCCGAAAAGTGTACAAAATCAATTTTCCTCGAATATTCCAGATAAATCAAGAGCATTTTTTTCGCTAAATTCGAATTCGCAATAAACAATAGGGATTGGATTTCAAAATTCCGAAGTTACCCCCACACCCTCGCACGGGATGGTGGATGCAGCAGGGTTTTTGTGTTTGAAAGATGCCCCTTAACATAAATAAAACACTTTTGTGAAAAATATTTTTCCGCAGAGCGCTTACTTTTCAAGAGATTTTAATATTTCAGGTTTTAATAATCAGCTTGTACATTTTTAAATTTTCAAAAATGACTGTGAAATACAAAGAGGTGTAACAATTTATGTCATCTGGGTCCCCGATCTCATGTTTCGAATTTGGTGGTCCTCTGCAGCAAAAAATACCTTAACTTTGAAGCACAATGTAAGGAATGCTATTTGACATTATTTTCACCAAAAGATTATTTTAAAATTAATCTTCTTCAAATTTTCGAGACTAACAATGTGACACTTCCAATCACAAAGCAGTGTTGTCTTGCTTTGTTAATATAGCTGTTGAAAATAGCTGCTTTACTTAGAAATCTGTGAGCAATTTTTTTAATTTTGGGAGATGTGGAGGGACATATACCTCAGATAGAGGCCGGAGAAAAGAGGGTACCTTTTAGTATCTAAATAAATGCTAAATTTAGTCAAATAAATGCTACTATATTGTTGAAATTTGATAACTCTTTTCAGGAAATTTGATTTCGAAACATTGCTCACGCAATCAAAACGAAATGAATTTTTTGATCAAATATTCAACTTAATCCTCCTAATTCCAGATCAAAACAGTTTCACTCTATGCTTTATTTATCCGACTGAATTGATAATCGATCAATTGTGATCGACAAAGCCAAATAGCTCCAGCAAAACTAAATCCTCACACTGCATCCAGCTGGGAATTACATCATCAAATTCTTCTCAGAAAACACAGTTGGACGAATTGCACCACCTGAAGGTGAAAGTCAGAAGATGATGCGTATAGACGCTAATGAAAGTTTTATAGAGGCTAATGAAAGAAGAAAGATTTCTTATTATATCTGCCTTATCTGTCCCTTAATTCATTCAGAAATTATCTTCGTAACTCCAGCACTAGGCGCCTTATTTAGGCATATGTTAGGATAAAAATTGAGGGCAGACGAATCACTTTCAATTGTTGCGGCGATATCCTTCTAATAAAATTTATTCAGGATTCTTTGAGAATTTAACAAAGAGGCGCGCATTATACAGATTATACATTTACTCCAACGAAACAGTACAAGGTTGAATTATAACATTGTCAGAGGACTTATGAACTTTTTGGGGTAAAACTTTGACTTTCATTCCGGAGGTGTCAACAATAAATAAATAGGTACTTAACTGAGACACGCCAAATCATCGGGGTTAATTTTTTTCTTACAATGGCTTAGATGACTTAGCTCTATCTTTATCAACCAGTATCTCAAGTGGGAGGGGTAACAGAGAAATAAGTAATGAAATATATCAGGGATTTTTTCACCCACCGGGAATCTAACGAGCATCTTAGTTAGCTAATCCTTAGTTACCTACGTTTATATACGTGGTATCTGAAAGTGGGGTAGGGGGGGGGGTTTAGAGACATAACCAACGAAATAAACCAGGAATTTTTTAAAGTTGGTACAAAACATGGTAATTTCCGGGGTCTCAACCTTGAGATTTTTTTTTTTCCTTAGACGAATATCGGTGATAGTACCAGGATCACAAGGTAACACCTGAGTAGTGACTGCCGCGGCTGCCATTAAACCAGAAGTATCCGTAGTGAAGATTGTTTTACGAAAAAGTTTTCAGATAATATTATATATATCTAATTGATTCCATGTTCAAGTTACGACTGTCAATTCTCTGAAACCACATTAACGTCCACGTTCACAACGTTAAGACTTTATAATCCCCCTTTATAATATTCAGGAAGCGTGACTGTTAAGGCAGGTACGAAGTGGATATGCGCCGTTATGTTATTTTTTTTTTTCATGAGTGATATCAACCTTAAGGAAGCAAAAAGCAAGTGAAACATAAAAAGTACGGCTACTTAATTACATACAGTTCCTGAAGACGTTGTCATGAACTTAGTTTCGAATTGGTGGATTGTTTGATAGACCAACCCATTTAAATTTTTTGTATTTTTAACAAGGCAAGCGGTTTCGTAACATAGAGAATGCACACTTCCGGATTGTTCATAATCAGAGAAGTGCATTTCATGGTCGGAGATTTTGGTCTTGCACTTGGAACTCGGAGCGTGAAATATCTCATTTCATTACATTCTTGGAGCGGATGATCAAGGTAACTCACGTTTTGACCTTTGTTATCTGGCCATATTTGATATGGCAGCAGGTTTGGTTCGGAGTATGACTTTGAGCAACAAAGGTTGATTGATTTCAGTTTATAATTATTAGTATAATAGGTAAACAACCAAAAGGCTTAAAAGAAATATCAAAATAATTTATATTTTCCTTTTCTATTTATTCATAGTTTTAGAGTGTTTTATATGTTAAAGTTCTGGAGGAACTTAAGGAATTGATTAGTGAAATAGGAGAGAAATAGGATTTCAGGGGACGAGATTTAATTATTATAAAACATAAACTGTGCATAAATTTCAGAAAATATACATTAGTGGGTCTTTTTTCTTGGTAGGTATAGATATGATTTGATTTGACTTAAAAATGGTACTAATGATGATAATAATTAGGTAGAACATTCGTTTCTGCACGCGTAATGCGTAATCAGCCGCCGTGAACCATCTATCAGCCACCTATCAAAGGATTTTGTACCGTGAGTGCGTCCTCACACCCTTCAATGCTCTTACGCGAATTTAACTCACTAATTAAGTATTATTCTAATCTTAGCATAATCATAATCTAGCGGCAATGTAAAAGATGTGACTGCCTACTACATGCGTATAAGGTCGTAATGACATACCTCATGTAGGTACTCCTATAAGACACACATTGCAATCTTTAACGGTGACAGTTAATGACCAACAAAATACTTAAAATTTATTGCTTCATGCATGAGACATTATAAATACAGTTAGCCTTTGTCGCTGTTTTCGTCTTTATGATGATTAAAAAAAGACAATATTTAATTGATAGAAAACTCTTAAAACGGAATGTAGCAGGATCAACAAATATATATACCAACCCGTGATGAAGGAAGTCTTTGTAATTGTACACTGGAAATCATAAAATTGATTTTCTCCAAAAACTGGATTAGGTGATGTTTTATACAATTTATATGATAATATAAATTGAAAAAAATCCTTCAAGAAAAAAGGTGGAACGATGGAACAATAAATATAAGTTTAAAAAAATCAATTTCAGCTCAAAATGACGTTTCGTTTAACAGATACAGGGTGTCAAAGTTTAAAAAAATGTAACAGTTTTGGTAAATTTGAACCAATTTTGATGAAACTTGGAACGAACAATAAACAAATTAAGATCTCTAATTTGGCTAATTCACCAATCAATGACTTCTTGTAGAAATGGCAAGGAGGTCTTATGGGTTTTGCTAATATTAAATTTTTGTTCCTGCTTCTATAGGTAAAATTACCTCTTTATTTATATTGTGCTAGCTCAATTTAGTTGTATCTCCGGCGTAAGTTTTGTATAGTTTGGCAGACATAACTTCTTCAGGTGCTTAATCTTATTTAGAATTTTAATCGAAAAATTAGCTCCAAGGTCGTATAAGCCAATTTAATTTTATAGTAAGGTTATCCAGATAAAAAATGCGGAAACGAGCAGCGGCAGTAACTCGTTGCATTTATTGTTTTTGCATAAAATTTGATTTATTGCGATATATGACGTAATGCAGTTATCTTCCAAACTAATCGAATAAATCATTTAACAACCTCGCTAGAAAAAAAAATTCAACAAATTTGATTCTGACGAAGAGTAGCATAGCTTATGTTTATTTTTATAAAAAATGGTAATTCAAAACTTAAGCCGCTTAGGTAGTGGCCCTCTCCTGACACCCTGTATTTAGGTAACATATTTAGGCAAACTTTTTTGTGTAGCTTTTCCGGCATTAAGAATCGTAAACTTACCTATACAGGATGTTTCTTAATAACATGCTAATATTTCAGGATGTGATTCCCCATGTCATTTAATGAAGAATGTCCGCAAGGGCTTCAATTTTTTGCTACAGGGTGTTGAATTTTTTTTTTAGAGTTATTTTTTATTATCTAAGAAAGTAGTTTACATATTTTTCTCAAATTTGGTATGTATTTATAGGATATAAAGCAACATATCTTAATTATAAAAGTTTTTCTATTGCTCCACCAGTGGCGTCCCTGCAAACATCTTTCTGACATTCAAAACAATTAAATTAAAATTATATTAATTTAACAAAATTAGCGAATAATATTTATTTTATTTTTAAAACAGAAAATATCAGAGTGTATCAATAGAAAATATTTTATAATTGAAATATGTGGTGTAATAGTCCGTTAGGATATGCTAAAATTGAACAAAAAAATATACCTAAACCATTTTCGAAGATAATAAAAAATAATTCCTAAAAAAAAACTCAACACCCTGTAGAAAAAAAATGCTGTTGCGGACATATGTTCATATTAACTTGTCGTCTTAAAATGACCCGACGAATCCTATCCTGAAGTTTGAGCACATCCTGAAGAAACACCCCGTATACAAAGTGTTTCTTTATTATTTCGAAATAACTTAAAAACAGATTTGTTGGCCAAAAATAAACAAAAAATTTCTCATCAACGTGTGTCTGAAAATGCACCGTTTTTGAGATTACAGGGTGTCAAAAAAAAAGAAGATTTTACTCAGTATTTTGAAAATATCTCGGGAAACGTTTGAGATACAGAACTCCGCAAGTGCCACATGAAAAAACTGAATTTGCATTAAAAAAGTAGCTAATATGCTAATATCAATAATAGGTAGGTATGACATTTTTAAAAGGCTGGAGTTCTGTATCTCAAACGATTCCGCAGATATCTTCAGAAAACTCGTCAAATAATCTTTTTTCCAGACTCTGTATCTTAAAAACGGTGCATTTTTGGACACACGTTAATAGAAAATTTTTTGTTTATTTTTGACCAAAGAATATGCCTTTAATATTTTTCTCAGTATTTAAGATCTATTACCCTGTGTATACGGGGAGTTTCAGGAGGAATAAGGGACAATTTATTTGATCATTACAAGTAAAAATATTTATGCAGGTTGTCCCATAATATGTGGGCAATCTCCCGAATTTGGGTAAATGTAGTAAAAATAAAAAAAAGCTATAACGTTTATTCCTACGAGACTCCCTGAAAAAAAATTACCCCTTAAATTTGAGGGTTGAAAGTCTATTTTTGGCAATAACTTTTTCATTAGTTGATCGATATCTTTGAAATTTTGTCCAGGGGGACACCGTCAGCAATATTATTGCAAGGAAAAATGTACGCCACTGACTTTTTTTTATTATTTGATATTTTTTTTCAGATTATGCAACTAATAATAGGTACAATTTTTTTGTCTTTTAAGTTTTTTCGTATCTTGGTTGGTTTTCGAATTAAAAAAAACGAGCCTACTTAATTTCTTATTATTACTTAACCAACCAAGAAACATTCGGGAAAAAATTAAAAAATAAAATTCGTCAATTTCGATGTTGAGAAAATGTACTTAATTTAGTGTTTACTTGTTGTTGTTGTTACATATTGTTGTTAAAATACAAAAAATTATTATTTCCAAAAGAAAATGTTTGCCATGTTTCTTGTGTGGTCCAGGGATATTCAATTAAGTTGGCTCTATTTTTTATTTCAAAAAGCAACCACTTTTTTACTTGTAATTACCCCACTGTTATTACCCCCTTAAATATTTCCCTTTCCACCTGAAACACCCTCTATATATGTATGGTTTTATTTCTGATGCTACCTATATCTTATTGCATGTAAAATGAACGTGATTCGAAAAAAAAGTGATAAAACGATAATAAAAAAATATAAATTCCCAAAAAAAGGAAAATTTTTTACATTTTTCGAGGTTTTTAGATTTCAAGCCATTAAAACGCGTGTGCTGAATTAATCGAATTAATTGAGGACCGGTTTTCCAACCATAAATTTTAATGGTTCGCATGACCAGTTAAGGTACTTTACTAAACAATTTTTTAGAGTTATTTAATATTCTCTCAGATTCCTTAATTGGCAATTACGGTGATTTAAGATATAATTATAGTCTAAACACCTGCCCTTAAAGTTTTTCATACGTTCAAGCTGGACGTTTGTTTAATTTAACTCTTGCAATTTTATGTAAAATAAAGATCACAAATCAACGTGAAATAGAGTGTTAACATTGATCTATTTCTGGTCAATTATAGCGATAGAATTTTAGCTATGCATGAGTCCTTTCAGTTCACAAAAAGAAAGGTGGATTGTTTCCAACAGATGTTATATTAAATGCACCATGACACTTTCATCTCTAACTCGAACGAATATTTATTCTTTTCATTAGTTCGGCATCAACTTTCTCTTCTCTATTATGCATATATAATTATTCTTACACGTTAGAATCATTAAAATGGTTCTAAAAAGTCCATTTAGTCTTTCATTTTAATTAAAATATTTATTGAAATACCTTATACTTAAATAGTACCTATAATACATATTATTGTAGGTAAGTTGGATGTAACAGGTGAGCAAAAGCAATGAGGGTTAGAATGACGTTTCAGTTCCAATGTTTAGTTGTTCAACCATAAAGGTGCAACTTATATGATCTGTTACAATTAATTCCTACGTTCTATAATTTTATTGTGAGAAAATATTGCAAAAAAAATAAATTTTGAAACCCTTGCCAAGCCGTATTTTCTGGAAATACTCGCAAGACTGCTTTGGCTATCCATTGCCATTGAGTCTAATCTTTTTTCGTTAACTTCGAAGCAACAATAAAAATTTTTGAACGACAGAACCTCAAACGGCCGGTGAAGACAGTAACATCGATGTTTCATTGATTATTTCCAGTTCGTCAGTAATTTGGTCAATTCCCCATCGATTATCGCCAAAAAAGAGTCTTCAACATTACCCTATTAAATTTTAATGATTTTATTCAGAGATATTCATCAACGTCATAAAATGCAATATTAAGAAGAGAACAAAAAGACAGTAGTCATGCACACATAATATAACTTAACGTTCTTATCTTATAACAGGAGTTTCAAATCAAAACAAAACATGTATCAGAAAATGAAAGGTGCATATATGATTCCTTGGCATATTCTGCTAAAAAAAAGTTCGCATAGACATGCAAACGCAACGTTTTCGAGATACGTTTTCGTAAAAAAAATCTTTGAGTTACATATTTGATGATGTCTCAGGAACCGTTTGAGATACAGAACTCAGCTTTTGTACATATCTTATCATCAATATTAGATACTTTAACAACATTTTTTCAATATAACAGAGGCGGACATTTGTAGGCTGGGGAAAAATTTTTCCCCTAATTTATATGACACTGATGGGAATATTTGACATTTTGACAAATTTCAAACCGCCAATTATTTGTACGTAAAAAGGATTCTCCTTGTCAAAAGCTCTAACGTGAACTGTTTTCGAGAAAAACGGCTTTATGATAAAAAACATAAAAGTAGCAACCTGTTTTATTGTGATATGATAATGTTTATTATTATATTTGTTGTTTTAATATTTTTTTGGATAATTTGTTTCACTGGCATATAAAAATTCAATTAGCTATCAAAAAGTAGATAATATTAAATGATAAGATGTGTATAGATTATCTCAAAAACTACCTTAGTATCGTCAAAAAACTGAAAAAAAAGTTTTGCTGACACCCTGTACCTATCACGAAAACGGTGATTTGCGTTCCCAAGTTATTAGTCATTTTTTCTTATAACGAGCCAAGGGATTACACATTTTATTTCCCTACACATGTTCTGAAACACTCTGTAAGTATAATAATTATAAAAAAAAAATGTTTTGTACGAAGTCCGAAAACTCTCAATGGTTACCTTTAATTTAAAGCTCGAATTTAATTTAATTTCAGTTGGACGTTAAAAACTGCTACAAGGAATTAAACTTCGGATTATGGTGGTGCAAAATTAAGAAACAGCCAAAACTTGACAGTAACCCATATAATTACTCTTTAATAATTCGAGTGCTTCAACTGGAATTTATTAAAAAAAATACCAGTTTCTGGGTGAACCCCGCGCCGCTGTTATAACGAATCGACGTCCAGAATAAAATGTTGCGTTTTTTTGATAGCCTACTTAGCCTGTTTTAGTTCAAGCTGTTGGAAGTTGTATATCGCTGGTAACTGACAAAATCTCCTATCTTCCAAATTACAAAACGTCATTATTGTCAATAGAAGAATAAAATTTTGAAGAATTTAATTTTTGAAATGTCAGAAGGATAGGTCTTAACGGCTTATGTAAGCCTATAAAAAATTATTCATTAATCTGCAATAATAAAAAAGGTATGGCAAAAATAAGAAATCTCGATTTTTCAGTTTCTTCAAGATATTAATTGCCAGATCACTTGACAGCGACTGCAAATCTTTGACATTTTACGTTAAAAAGTAGTAAAATTCATGACATTTTATTTAGTTTTTGTTTAAAAGTTCTTGCTCATTCGGCTGAGAATTTAAGTTTAGGGGGGGGGGGGGGATATAAAAATCATATATTTAATTCCACTATATTGCTAGTGGGGGTCTGGAGATGGACGGAAATACCACGGTGCAGACATATCTTTCTATCTTTATTTCGTCGAATCTTTCATTTACGGGCGCTAGCAATATAGAAGTATTAGATATATGATATACACGTCCTCACTGTTACCTGCAACCCAAAATTTTTGCATAGCGGTTATTATTAGCCAAAAAGCTCTTCATTTCCGCATTGTCAAATTTTATATTCGTCAGTATATGATTTGCTCTATACCCAAGCGATGGTAGAAGCCAAGCAGAAAAAGACAGAAAAGAAGAATTTTGATGTTATAGATGGAAACAAGTAGCTACTTCGCACATTATTTTTTGATTTTTTTAAATTCGAATTTGAAACTACTTCCATTAACAAGATATACGATAGGAAATAGTAATAATAATTATGCTCATGTCTTAATTGGTTGGGAAGAAAGCCTACTTGTCGGAAGTTATTTTTTCTGTTCAACTGTTATAAACTCTGTTCCAGACATCTTGACAATAATTACCCTATAGCATTGAAACAACATATATACTGGTTATAAACGAACGTTAAAGTACTCACACGCCAACATTATACCTTTTTATACAGGCGCTATACAGTTAAAGGTGCATTACTCAATAATAACGGTTTTATTCATTAACGAAAAGACTCAATTTAATTTCAAAACAAGTAATAAAAGAAAATTTTATATTTTCAAGTGAGGCTTGTTTAGTCTCCTTTTGTAGAGTTAATTAATAGTTAAGTCGTCACAAAAATTCTTTTAATTACGAAACATAATATCAAAGAATGCAATGACATAACTCAGTAGCTAATACTGACAGTAACTGCTTCTTCTCGTGCGTAAATCCCAGTGATTTACTATTATACCCAGTCCCAGTACATTAACTATTTATTTTTGCGTTATCACTTGGATCAAAAATAATGGTAGTCACTTTTGATTTTATTGAAAAAAAGCTATTTCAAAATTAGAAAGAGAGAGAGAAAAAAAATTTCGCTTCGATCGAAAGATACAGGGCCGGGTAAATTACCAAAAAAAAAAAAGTTGCTAGATTGGTTAAAACAAACGAAAATATCGCTGCTATATACTTAGTTCATGAAATAACCGAAAAAAAACTAAAAACGTCGAGTTTTTGTTTTTGGTTATAACTCCCTTGTTTATGGAGATATTTATCTGAAATTTGGTTGAGCATAAGCGGTCTAGTTTTCCTAAATAGCGTCATTAGTTATTATTTTTTGTTTTTGATATGCGACTCTCATTTTCTTTTTCTTATGGGCACCATATTGAATTTTCATTTTGTAAAATATAAAAAAATCACAAAAATGCAGTATATCACGCACTTGCATAAAATGACAGATTTTATTTAATCTACTCTTATCTAGTTGGCTAAAATATAAATTTTACCACTTGAATATTCAACTTCCAAAATATTGCTACTGATAACATTCAAGACACAGGCCTAAAAGGTTAGTTTGAATAAAATTATCTTTTTTAAAGTAAAGAAAGTAGCAAAGAAAGCAACTTAAAGTGAACTTAAAAAATTATATGATAACTTCTTTGACTCTTTTTTTGTTTTGTTGATTAATTCTAATTATCCTGTAGATACCTATCTATTATTGGCTAAACTTGGAATGTTTTCTGTAGGCTAGTGACATGGTACTGTTGTTCTTCTCCGTTCGTTATAATATATGGGAGGTTGCGTTCACCTTCAGTATTCCATGAATACAGTCAATTATGAATGGTGATATTAATGGCCATTCATAATTATGAATATGCCAATTATGAATGGTGCTAGAGGAATCGCCTGGATCTAAATGCAAGCAAATACATACTCTGCATTTTGCATTCTCAGTCGATCGTTCATAAACTTACGCATGGACTAGATCAAGGATCTTGGTACGGCATGCACGTATCGAGCTATTTACTATTTGAAAAAAAAACTCTTTTTAGGTAAAAAACAGTTTTTATATACTTGAGAAGGCAACTTAAAATATATTTTTTTTAATTTGTATTTTCATAAGTTCAGCTACTTTTTTTAGTTTATATTTTTGGTTTTTGAGGGTTTTTCATGCTTTTTAGCGTTCCGTATAATTATATTTGAAAAAATGCAATTATTATAAAATTTCAGCTTGTTCGTTATTCTATAATTTATAAAGAATTTTTTGATTTATGTAAGTTAAGGCCTACGGTTTCAATGATTTTTGTATACTTTCATTTTGTATTCAATGACTACATGGTTATAGTAAAACTTTGGGGGATTCAATTTAATTCGATAAACGCAAATAAAACAGGTCGATAAAAGGGACCGTTGTCTGACGAGAGGTAGAACAATACAGCTTATTCCTTTTACATACATCTTTTTGTTGGCGACCTATTAAAATGGACTAATAATGGGCAGCGACTTTATTTAAAACCAACTGTCCCTAAAATGTCTTTACATCTTACTACCAAATGTTCCTCGGATGAAACTACGTCCAATTTAAGTCGACTAACCTTTGACAAAGCTGCTTGCTTTACCAGCTGGCAAAGTGTCAATAATTCTGAAATTGTTATTTGATTATAAAAGCGAAGCCGCTGAAGCGATTTGGATTAGAATTGATATGACGTTATGGTTTTATGGGACACAAAGTACAATATACTTCAATTACTCATGACGTTAATTCATTGACGTAGATCATGAGCTTTTTACGTTTTATACCCTTTGAACTTCTAAGCCAATGGATTGAAAATTTTGACTCATTTTTTACAAAAAAGGTAATCTTGATAAAAGTCGCCTAATCATCGTTTAGATTTAGAAGATCGTTTATTGGAAATTTCTTATTTTTTCTATTAAATTTTCTTAATCTACATAATTTACATTTTTAATTGGCATTTGGGTGTTCAAATGCGATTAAATAGGGAAACTTAGACGAGAATGACAGCAGACCAGAGCACCAACGGCTAAAACAGCCTGCAACAATGCAACTCAATAACTAAAGCGCGAAATAAAGCGTGTAAAAAAATCGATTGGAGACTATACCTGAGCGAGCTAAGTAATGACAAGTGAACAGAATACTCACTTTGGAAGGCTTTGGGAAGGCTTTTGAAGATTACTAACGACGAAATAACTAAACCTAATAAATCTATTATACATAATCCTCCAATTAGAAATACGTATTGAAGCTGGGCGCGGAAACACTCTCCAAAAAGCATATTATAGGTTTGCACGGGGGTTTGCAGAACACCTAGAGAGTATCTTCCAACCAAATGAGGGAGATAATCCTCATTTGACTGACCCGGGACAAGAAAATATTATAATCATACATACTTCGCCAAAGGAGGTTTGTTGTTTTTTGGGGTTGCGGATGGGCTCGAGATAAACTAATTATAGCTACAGAGGATCATAAGATCTATACGAAGAAGGTCTCAGATCAAAACAAACATCAACCCAAAAAAAAGCTCATGGCTTTGACCTAATTACTGGTGAAGTCCTGAAACAACTCACAAGAAAAGCCGTAGCATCACTTACGAAACTGCCGAGAGCAGCAGAAGTTATCATGACCCCTACGCTACAGAAACCTTTGTTGTTGCCATCAGTTATTTCAAAACTATATGACAAATTGCTCTTCAAGAGACTAAAACCAAGAATACCTAATACACAGAAAAATAACTTGATTCCGGACCAAGTTCGTCTTCAGAGAAAACCATTCGAAAAGGGACCAAGTTCGAAGTTCGTAGAACCACAAACATCATTGAAAAGTCTCTAGAAGTGAAAAGGGTGTGTTCCGCAGTCTTTGGCTTGGGGGCTTGTTTAATAAATTGCCACGCCAATGTGCATAACTTCTATAATCTCACCTAACAGATAGATCCCTCAGGATCAAACAATAAGATGCTTATTCTGAATTAAAAGAAATCAGAGCAGGGGCTCCACAAGCTAGCGTACTATAGGCCAAGTACGCTATCTATTATACACCGCATTGATATCGTAAATCTTGAACATGAAACAATAGCAACATATTATGCTGATGACACCGCAATCACTGTTGGAAGAGGCACAATAACTTCAATTTTGCGCAACTGCAGTTGACTGAATCTTGGCGCATTACTTCCCTTATGCTGTATACTTCGCCAAATACTCGACTCAAAAAATCGACTCAGCTAAATACTTGGGAATGACCTTAGAAGCTACACTCCGCTGGAGAGTTCATGTCAAAAAAGTTAAGTCTCCGCAATTGAAAAAAAAATGTATTGACTACTTGGACAAAACTTCAAGCTTTCTACATAAATAAAAACTTCTGTATAAGCAAATACTGAAACATGTTTGGATCCGTGGCTTTTGGATTCAACTTTGGGTTGTGTCAGCAAAAGCAACCGATCCAGCATTTCCAGAACTACTAGGATGTTCCACTGAGGAACATCCTTGATGCACCCTGGTACTGTCGAAACAGAGACATCCATATCCATGAGGACCTTCAAAGGGATACTGTTGATTAATCAAATTCGCTAGTAGCCATGAAGACCGCTCCATCATGTGAATGTTGGGGCCATCCAGCTTCTGGACAACCCAAATTTGGTTAGAAGACTCGAGAAGACGTAATCCTTTGAGTTGGTGAAATAATGTCAATACATATCAGACTATATTGTGCGGTACCAGAGCTACATACTACATTTAGTGTAGTGCAATTACTAGAAAACAAGGTCCAATAGTAAGTAAGACCTTAAGTTTAAGAATCGTAAAATAGGTATAACAATTTAGGTTATAATAAAATTTTTCATTGATCTATATGAAAAATCAGACTGCAATTACCTTGAAGGATGTTTTTATTAATAAAAAAAGCTCTTGAATCTCCATTGGCCAATGCGTCCGCAAGGGAATTGTCCTCGGAACTTTCTAAGAATTCCTTTTTTTCGTCCGATTTGTAGATTTTTGCCATTAGTAATAATCATCCTCTGTTAAATAGTTTTCGACACCAGGACATGAAAAAATAACGCAAAAGTAGCGTCCAGTTGAAGAACATGATTATGCACATTAAAAAGCTTCACCAGAAAAATGACTCTTCTCCTGTTCCTCGCAGACAGGGACATCTACAGAAGAACCGATTACAGTTCTGAACTTCTCATAATTTATAGCGTCTGACAAGGGTTTTTTCTTAAACCGCAGAGAAAAAATGTTTAGATAATTTTTCATTCCAGGTACTTGTCTATAATAATTATCCTCGATGTGTTGATGCAAGTATTCGAGATTCATGAAATAGAGACAGGATCAAGTTAAGTACAAGTATATTGCGAATGAAGATAAAATTTCAAAAATTCAATAACCACCGCGAATCTATGTATCTTATGCAAGGAACGTTAAAGAATTATAATCATTTATAAGTGTTTGTCCAATTTTCACGTCGCGTTCAATAAATAGTAACTCTTTTGTACTTAAAGCCATATCTAATTCGCCTAATAATGTCTATTTAAATTTCTCTTTCTGATATTTCTAAAACTCATGCAAGGGGGGCTCATCTTGATTCAATATTTGATTCAATATTTGACAAGTTGTGGTAAGCAAGATGACCCAGCTTCTTAAATTTGGTGGCTATAATTTATAAGAGTTTTTGACATTGCTGAAACAATACTATAATCAGAAAAACCAAGAAAGGTTTGTTGCAAAACGTTTTATTTATCACTCACTGTTTTGTAATGCACTTGATTTTATCTCTTCGTGTTATTATTCTCTTGGCATGTGTGAATCGCAGTGCTGAATGGAACATTATTTTCCCACAGAAATCTAGATATACACATAGTTGAAATTAATTTATGTATAGCACTCTGGAGTAATCAACACAATTATGAGAAGCAGAATAACATTACACTTTCCATTTCTCCTGGTTTGGTAATAATTATTATTGTTAAAGAGCGTTATTAATCGTTATTCGTTGCGTTTGGTCTGCACTGTTAAATGTCTCTTACGAAAGAAAATCATAATACGGGATTGTTATTGTCCATTGTCGCACATTATGAACAAAGCGTCTCTCAGGATAATTGGGACATGCCATTGTTTAATATTATGTCTAAATTATATACGTATGTATTTATTACTACTCATGAATATATCAAATTTCGTTATACTGAAGTTTAAGGCTCTGCAAATTTCCAATCAAAACAAAAATGGGCAACTTTAGAAACAAAAAAACATTTTTGTTTTTAAATTTTTTTCTTTTTTTCGCAACTCTCTCCTCTCAAGCTTCAACCCCCTAATGTGAAGAGGGTCTTGTGACAAAACATTTTTAAACAAGTAAATGCTCTATTCGTAGAAAACATAAACTTTTTTGATTTTGAATTTCAATTTTTTTCCGAGGGAGCCTAGAAAAATGTGACAATTTCAAAGAAAAAATGACTGGATTTTGAACTTGAACTCACTCATTTTCCTTTAATTCAGTTTATACAGGACTTTATAAGACTCACATGGTATAATGATAGTCGCAAAATTACGCTAGGCTGATTTATTTTAAGAACAACATGCTTGCTGGAGCAAAAATAAATTCCGTCAATTCCGGATTACAACTCATTAAAGGCGACTTACTTTTGCTTTACCTAACTTCTCACGTGATTTTAAGGCATGAATTTCATTGCCAGGTATATTATTACATCGAGAAAACATTAAAATGATATATTAAATCAAATCGATTGAGTTTTATATTCAATAGAACTCCAATAATTATTGCTCTCAATGAAGTGACCATATTATTATATCCATATAAACACAATTCCAGTTTATGAACTAAGCTTTCATATACAATTTATATCAATTAAGCCAAACCGTGCTTTTAGCAGACATTAGTCCCACGTAATTAAACTCCTTGAAGATAAAAGACTCAACTTATTTGCAGGACCTACGTCTTAAAATTACAAGAATTATAGGAATTGCAAGCTACGTGAAATTGAGTTTTGAAGAATAAATTCAGATAAGGGGGTTACTTATTCGGAGTTGTTCCGTGTCACATTTTTCAAAAAAAAAAAAAAACTAGACAAGTTTCAATTTTTTTTTATTTGCAAAGGTGGTGTAGGGGAGTGACGAAAAAATTAACTAATATACCGGAAAACAACCTCGAAACTTTCTGTAAATAATAAATTCACAGTAGGTACATAATAGTTTGATTCAGTAGGTATTGAAAATCAATCTTTGATAAGGAAAAAAAGCTTGAAAGGCACCGAACATATAAGGTGTGCGATCGAAATCTGATTTTAAGACATCGGTTACCAGACATTCTAGATTTGATTGTCAAACCATTTTTGTTGAAGGGAATCTGATGGCTGAAGGTTAGGAAGATTTTGTTCACCCATTGCTTGGATGATCGTTACCGAGAAGATCATTTTAATTTCCAACAAGATGGAGCTCCACCACATTATGCGCTGGCTGTTCGGAGGTCTCTGGACAAAGTTTTTCCAGGACAATGAATTTGGAAGAGGTGCTCAGGAATGGCTTGGTCGTTTACCAGATTTAAGTCCTCAGGAATTTTTTTTGCGTGGTAATTTCAAAAGTAAAATTTACGAAACGGGTCCAGGGTTTCTGGAAGAGTTGCGTCAACGCATTGTTGCAGAATGCCGCCAAATTATGCTACAGGTCCCCCAAAACGTAAGGGAACGTTTGGTGGAGAATTTGTTTTCTTGTATGGAAGTTAGTGGCGCACAATTTGAGCCTTTGTTGAACTAACAAAAATCTCTTATGGCATTTAATGCTTGATGCTTTCTCATTTTTTCCCACCTTTTCCATTTATCTGAGGTTAGATTTGATCAATAATTTTGGACTTCTTTTCAACGCTATAAACAAAGAACGAGGTAATAACTTAGAATTAAATAATATTCCTGAAAGCAAATTGATTGATTCGATTTTTTTTTTGTCATTTAGTACTCAGGGCAAAAAGGGGCTTTCAAATCCAATCGACCCAGTCATAGTAACCGTTACAGCCATAATAGTGACCATAGCAACCATGATAATTTGTTAAAAAAAGGTAGGACGTCGATATCTCAACAGCCTCCAAAGCTATTATTAGATGCTAATCGGGAATTCTGATTGTTACCGTTACTGTAATTCATGCTATTCTTTTTAAAATAAATTCAAGTTATTTCATGATAGTGAGATAAACTAATTTTTTTAATAAGAAAGAAAAAAAAATTGTAATAGAGGACAAAATAAAACAAAAAGGAATAATTACAACAGCTGTTCAAAGCTAAGTTGAATTTATTTTGAAAACATTCAGTTGAAAGTAGGTAGGTACAGTCAAAACAATCAGTTTTTAAGGTAGAATCGCCATTAAACTTCCTACACATTTTCTTCAAGTCAGACTGCGTTATACAGGGTGGGCCATCGAAAAGGTAACAAGCCTAATAGTTTGGAAAGTGAAGATATATGCGAAAAACGCCTAAACAGGTCGATTTTGTTATCGAGGGGGACATATTTTGGTGACAAATTTTACTACCCAAGTTCACCCCCTTGACAGGGGTAGCTACCCCTTTGCTTATCATTATAGGGAACAGATATCAAGTGTTACATCATTTGAAAGCTACTTGAATTCTCTTTACAACTATATCCAACATTTTGGGTTTCGCTTACATACAGGATGGCCCAACGAAAACGTAACTCGCCCTAATAACTTGGAAACTGAAGATGTACGCGAAAAACACCGAAACAGGTCGATTTTTTTATCAAAGTAGGCATATTTTCATGACAAATTTAACTACCCAAGTTCACCCCCTTGGCAGGGGTAGCTACCCTTTTGCTTATCATCATAGGGAACAGATATCGAATGATACATTATTTGAAAGCTACTTGAATTCTCTTTACAACGATATCCAACATTTTGGGTTTCGCTTACATACAGGGTGGCCCAACGAAAACGTAACTCGCCCTAATCACTTGTATGTAGGCCAGCCTGTATGTAAGCGTAACCCAAAATGTTGGATATCGTTGTAAAGATAATGCAAGTATCTTTCAAATGATGTATCACTTTCGCTTACATACAGGTGGCCCAATGAAAACGTAACTCGCCTTAATCACTTGTATGTAGGCCATCCTGTATGTAAGCGAAACCCAAAGTGTTTTATATCGTTGTAAAGAGAATTCAAGTAGCTTTCAAATGATATATCACTCGATAGCTGTTCCCTATGATTTTAAGCAAAGGGGTAGCTACGCCTGCCAAGGGGGTGAACTTGGGTAGTTAAGTTGGTCACGAAAATATGCCTACTTTAATAAAAAAATCGACCTGTTTCGGCGTTTTTCCCGTACATCTTCAGCTTCCAAGTTATTAAGGCGAGCTACGTTTTCGTTGGGCCACCCTGTATGTGAGCGAATCCCAAAATGTTGGATATCGTTGTAAATAGAATTCAAGTAGCTTTCGAATGGTGTATCACTCGATATCTGTTCCCTATGATGATAAGCAAAGGGGTAGCTACCCCTGCCAAGGGGGTGAACGTGGGTAGTTAAATTTGTCACAAAAATATGTCCCCCTCGATAAAAAAATCGACCTGTTTCGGCGTTTTTCGCATACATCTTTACTTTCCAAATTATTAGGCTTGTTACCTTTTCGATGGCCCACCCTGTATAGGGTTGTAAGTATATAAATGAATGCAAAAATATTGAACATGATGCTTTGTTCAAAATTAAGCAGATTTTTCAAATGAAAATAAATCATTTGCCCCTGAGCTGTTGAGATACTACTTCTGGAAGTGGGAGTCAAAAGAGTATATTTTCACTTTTTTCTTACAGCCGTACCAGGATTCTAATTAATTTAAATTATTTTATAAAAATCAAAGGTTGCTTTTTTATTTCGAAAAAATTACGTTATTCAAAATGCATTTTAAAATGGCGGTGTAACCGTGAGAAAAAAGTTACTTGCGAAATATCGGCTGAAAAAATAAAAACTTTTAAACTAATAATTCGATTCCCTCCGTTGTTCGGAGTAAATACCATCTTCACATTCCCAAAATTAAAAAAAAAAATGCTTCCAGCCTCGAATCGCCAGGCAATTTCGCACGGACTGTGTTCACATGTATCTCCGTGGAATGCAGCAGGCTATCCGCGCTCGCACCATCCTCTATACATACTTAAAAAAATCAAAAAAACCTCTCCCAGCCTCGAATATCCATGAAACTTCGTACGTAGTTTATGCTAGTCAAGTCTCCGTCACGGTGTAAGTATTATCTTACACCATGGTATCCGTTGAATACAAGCGAACCCCACCAGTATCGTTCTATGCATACTTAAAAAATTCAAAAAAAGAGCTCCTAGCGTAGAATCACCATGAAATTTTGCACGTAGTTTCTGCTAGTCAGTCTCCCTTGGATATAGACGCCCCGCACCCATACCGTTCTCTGCATATACTTAAAAAATTCAAAAGAAGAGCTCTTATCGTCGAATCGCCATGAAACTTCGCACGTAGTTTCTGCAAGTCGGTCTCCCTTAAATTACACGACACATCGATATCCTATTTTTTTTTTTTTTTTTTTTTTTTTAAAGATAATTTTCACACGCAACCCTCAGTTTGCAGTGCATTTTTTAACCAGAATAATACTCATAGCATATCATAAAATTTCCCCATTGATATTTAAGGAAAATGACCCATTGCTATTTCATGAAAACCAGAAAGCTCGACATTATGACATTGAGAAAATATGCTCCTTGTTGCAAAATTTTCCCCCCTACAAAAATTGTTTTTTAAAATCAATACTTAACGAGCTACAAGGTTGCTTTGGTACTTTCGCTATAGGCCTGTGTAGGTAAACACTTCTCCATATGTAACGGTTGAAGATTAGTCGCAGTAAGTAGGTATAACCTATCATCTGTGTCATTTTTATTAAGCACATAACAAATCGTGCAGTTGATGATGATAACGCACACTTAGCTTTATTAAGTAACAACACATGAATAAAATGAATTTCTATGTCTCTAATTAAAATCAGAATGAGGCAGTAATTGGATATTCCTCAGTATAAATAGCTTAATTTGCTGAAGGTTTCAAGATATCTAATATTATGCATATCTCATTATTTTAGATAATAGTTTTGTTACAATAATCGCGTTTACACCGTTATACCGTTACCACTTACGTTGTCCTGATATTTTTTGAAATGAAATTATAAACTTTATTTGTATATTTTTCGTACACCGATTATAACAACGTCTGTAATATAATGTAATATATTATGTATATAGGCTAGATTTGTAGATAATGTATTGTATATGAAGCATTCCGGAGCAACTGCAAGAACACTGTATATATTTCAGATGTGGCCTTGTATCCACCTCCGCCCAGTTATACACGTCTGTATCAGTGCTACCCCAGTCCCCCCGGGTACTACTCCACGCGGTACTTGCCAGGTGTGTACCTATGCATGCTCTGTCTGTGCACGCCTCTTATGCACCCGTAGAAAGTAGCACACGTTGACATTCCTCCTTTATGTGTTCACCTACCTAGTTTTTAGTTGTAGATAGATACCCACACGTAGTCACACAGGCATAGGTAATGTCGCCTAACATACAGGGTGTTACTGGTTCATTGTAAAGAAGTTTCTAGTTATTAAGTAAGTATGTACATTTTTCTAGGATAATCAACGAGTCTGATCAGATAAGGCCTTTTTGAAATATGTTTTATTTACATACTGATGGAGCCAATAATACCAATAAAAACAATTTATCACTGCCTGGAATTTTTGGGACCCCATCAGATGCGACAGTTCTGTCTATTGACGAATCCACTCTCATGTAAGGGGGCTTCGTGGCTAAAGATGATTTTCTGAAAAAAGTCAGGATTCAATGATTTTCAGCACCCAATAAACAATATTTCGACGTTGTTCATGATGAGCCAGCTTCCGCTCTGGTGGACTATTAGGGGTCGGTTGCACAAACACAAATTAAAAATTTTGAGATAATTACTGATTTTAAATGATAAATTTTGAAAATATGGCTAATATATAATGATTTTTAATTTTTTTAACAGTAATTAACTCTTCTTAAAGGGAGTAAAACTTATTTTCAGCAATATCAGACCAATATTCTTACAATACAGGGCATTTTAAAATCAGTAATTATCTGAAAATGTTTAATTTACGTTTGTGCAACCGGCCCCTAGGAGTATAATAATAACTCGCCCCGATTTTAAGAAAAAATTATATTTTCCCATTTTATAGTGGAGTAACTTCAGCATTTGATAGAAAAAGTAATTTATAGGAAGAAAGTAATATACAACTTGCATCTAAATGGGTTAGTTCTTGAGATGCAGAGTGTTGAGTTATCTCAAGAAATTTTTGTTAATACCTATCTCAAAATTGGCTCAACGAAATTTTTTAAATTTTTTTTATAGTAGCTGTGTTAATTGAAATAGATTTTGATGCTCCCTAAGAAAAATTATTCAATCTAGTGTGGAGATTTTTTTACCGTCGTTATCTTTTTTTTTCTAAATCATTTCTACGCCACTGCGTTTATTTTCTTATTTAATGCAAATATAACATTTTTAGTAGATACATCTCGCTGTTTAGAGGGGAAAAGTCATCTCTTACTTTTTTGTCTTAATACAAAAGGTGTTTCCAAGGTACTTGTAAAGTACCTTGGATTTTACTCCAAAGTAAAATATCATAAACACCATGCCTTACAAAATTTTTTTATGGGTTCTTACATTGTGAAGTATTTTGGAAATAGTGTGCTCTACGACATAAAAGTAAGGTGACTTTCCTCCTATAAACAGCACGAGGGTGGTAGCGCGGCGGTTTAGAACGCTGACTGTTAAGCCGTTGACGCTATCATCGTTTGGGTTCGAATCCCAGGTCGCCATGGTTGTTTGTGATCGTTATTTTATCTATTTTTGCATTTTTATCTGTTTGAACAGTTAGTTAGGGAAAGCATAGACGTACAAACTTTGTAAACATCATTTTTCAAAAAAACTTGTAAATAGGCAAAAAAATTTGCCGCTCACGTATCTTTTTTCGCCGCTCACCTATCATTTTTTGCATGCCGATTGTTTTCCGCGTGCCCCATTTGTATCTTCCTGTATTTTCTACATCGTAAATAAAAAAAAAAAATTTCCTTCAACATATAATTTGAAGTGTTGGCTTCAATTCGTCTCGCATATGTTGGCACTTTTATCTAAAAATCTATCACATATAAAAAAAAATCTCGTGATCGAAAGTTAGATTACCTACACTTATTTACAAATTATTAAATCGATTAAATTTCTTTTTATTTTTTCTCACATTCACATATAAAACGTGGCGATGGTGATGGTGGTATAGGTACCTATCGATCAATCTACATGTAATTCTCGATATCGAAGCCAAATTACGAGAGCGGAGCGACTTTGACTTATCTACACAGGTGAGACCGATGCTCCGTCCTTAAAAATCACAAAATATTTACCAAAAATGTCATATTTGCATCAAAAGCAGTGGCGTAGAAATTATTTATAAAGAAAGATAACGACATACTCGCAGATCTCCGCCACTCGATTGAAAAATGTTTCTTAGGGAGCATGATGCATCAAATTATGTCGCAGCTGTGAAAAATTTTAGGAAATTCCATTGAGCCAATTTTGATATATAAAAAAAAATCTCCTTTCAGAAAACTCCACTCTGAATCTCGAGAATTAACTCATTTCGATGCATTTTGTATAAAACTTTCTTCCTTATGGAATGAATTTTTCTATCGAATGTAGAAGTTACTCTACTATAAACTGGGACACCTGTATAGAAATTTTTCGTAAAATCGGTGGAGCTTTATCCAATTGAAAGAAACCTTACAATAAAACTAGACCATTTTTTGAAAAAAAAGGGATTTTTCGAAAAATTTTGAAAAAAAAACAACTTTAAACGCGATATTTTGTTTGTATCACTAGCTTTTTCTCTCCATTTTTCACATTTCGTGTACACTAGGACTGAAAACTTAAAAGAAGTTTTAACGGACACATATTTTCAGTTTTATGTTTAAGTTAGGTAAAATTACTTAAAATTAATAACCTTTAAACTAGAAAATTTTGTAAACATAAAATAGCCTAATTTAAAGCGATAATAAAACGTAATTATGCGTATCTATTGCGGCTTAATTTAACTTAATTTTCTGTCAAGTTAATAATTTTAAGCTCAATTTTCTTGGTATATATTTTGTATAATCCGCAAATTTTTCTCAAGATATCATCAATTTGGTTATAATTTCATAAATTAATGTATTATAATAATAAGTGAGTTATAATCCATCAGACCACCACCACTTTACAATCTTATATGGATAGCATCTTCATGGAGAATGCTATGAAGCTTGGTCTGTGAGATCTTTAATAACTGCTGTGGACGTCTTGAGATAGACAAACCTGGGCTTTCTTGGACACTTCCAGTGAGACCGGCAATGTTTTAGACTGATTGAGGACGGCACAGTTTCGAACTGGCAATTTTACATCAGAGCGGCCATTTTGCTCAAATTGTGCGATTATCTTTACAATGGCTCTACGAGAAGATGATTCATATCGACCGAAAATATCACGAATTCTGCGAACTGTCTCGGCCTAATTTTGACCATGTCGGTTATAGTGAATTTTCACCAGTTCTATATTTTTAGTATTGCATCTCAAATTACTACAGTTTATTAAAAAAATATGTAATGTTCAGTCTAATTATACAAGAAAACAAGTTATTCCTTGCAAAACGTCATGAATTTCTGATTTTTGGATATACATAATAATATGTTGTTATGACCATTGCTAGTAGTAAAATATTAATTTTGCACCAAGAAAAGCCTTGTACGTTTTACGCAATGTGAAAAAAAACAAATTGTTCTGCAAATTTCCAGATTTTTGTCACCCAAATCATACAGTTTTAAGCCGTTTCTGAAATATAGTTTTTAAAGATATTGATTGTTTTTAATTTTTTTTTTGAAAAATCTGGTAGCGGAGTCTATTCAAACTATATCACTGTATACATCACCACAGTACCTATATAGACTATAGAGCAACAATAAATGACTTCTCTCGTGCTTTGGCAAGGCTTTCTGGATTTACTGGAACTTTGTTGCAAAAATACTATAGCTTCTTGAAATACTAAAATACTGAAGTTTTTTCTGAAGTGTACTACTCAGTTATGTATTTCCTAGCCAGAAAGGAGAAGTGGTATGCACATCATTTCACAATTTTTTTCTGTTACGCGCACGGTTTGGGTGATAAGATATTAGGCGCAAAATAGGCAAAAAAGTTTAGTTTTTTTGTTCATTGTGCAAGACACACAAGGCTTTCGTTGGAGCAAAATTGGTATTTTACTACTAGCAATGATCCTAAGAGCATATACAAAAATCAGAAATAAATAATCTTTTGCAAGGAAATAATGAATATAAATTGACTGGGCTATAGAGGATTTATAGGAAATCTGCATGATGTGAGTGATTTTTTGAAATAAATGTCTTATTCCCACTTTCATTTAATTTAATTCAAAGTATACCTAGTAAAATATAATGTTAAATAAACATAATAAAATGTCATTTATTCTTATTAAGGATATATTGTAGTTCCGTTTAGTAACGTGCTACATATTTACTGGTCTAGAAATGGCATGCTCAGCTTCTAACTTTATTGTTACACGCCTACACGCGGCTGAAATTAGCAATAATTTCTATCTTTTAAGTTGGTTTCTATTCTTGTACAGCCCATATACTACACAGTTGTAATTACTCACAACTACTGCGACCAGACTATTTAAAATCATATCAGCGTGTTTGCATAGTTTCATTTAAATATTCTACGCCGGTTTCTAATTTTAATTGTATCAACGACACATGTTGTTTATTGGGTTCGTTTTTCGTTTAAACATCTCTGCTTCTTTTATGTTTTGTGAAATTTTCATACATTATGTTTTCATGTGTTTTTTTGCCACATGATACACCATGAAGCTACTCGATTCTATTTATAGCAGAGCAATTCCCATCATAGGCAACTGGACTCACTGATATCCTTAGATAAGAAGTAGTTTGATATGTTTTCCTATTCTATACTCCCATGGGAATTGCTCTATATGCATCTGTAGCAGGCAATTGCAACCCTAATTCTGTCTAGAGCTGTTTTTGAACGCTGTACCTATCCTACACGTCAAGTGTTGGGTAGCCACCAATATAGGGGAAGGTGGTCTACATTTAAGTACATCAGAGGTCGATTCTCTCTAGAACTGCAGTACTTTGGACTTCTCTACCCGTACATTATTGCGTTCCCCTGGTCTACTCCCACCATCAGTTTAAATCGAGGGTAAACAGGCATTTACTACTATCTCATAGTATTCCTAGATTACAGGAGTGCTTATAGGTTCGTCTTCGTGGAGGCGCAAAACTTTTTTTTTAATTAATAATGAGAACTACCTAAAGAACTTACTTAGTCCTGAAAAGAATGATTTCTCCCTTTGAAGTGATGAGTGATTTGTGCGTGTACGAGTGACAAAATGGTACCGGCTAGTAAGCCACTTGCTTCATCGCATTGTATATCATCTGTTGCTGTCTTCTAACAAAGATTAAATTTAAAGAAATAACCAGTAGCAGTGAGACTTGCAATTAGTTAATTGTTCCGGTAGCTGACTCGAAGCAGATTGAACTTCCTTTAAAAAAGTGACCTGAGCCGTGAAACTGATGCTATACAAGGTACCAAACATTTATCTCCAAATACTGGCAAATACAGATCGTTAAACGGACAAAGTTGGGGAGATTTGACGCTGATTATCTGAAAAAACTGAAATCTCGGTAAAACTTTTTTAGTCATTTTATTAAAAGTAAATGAATTGTGTAAACCGACAAAAAATTATTAATTTATTTTTGATAATAAAAAATATATGACCAAAATAAGTTCCTATAGTACCTATAGTACCTATAGTGAAAAAAAGTACCTACACATCACTGCGTTCTCTACTTTTTTACACTTCATCCGAAACTCACTTAAGTACCTAAGTAAATTGTGTATTTGTCTCATATTCCTATATTAAAGAAAAATTATTTCCAAAATAGTAAAAGTCCTTCTGTCAATTAAGAAGAAACAATTAGTGGTGTTTTATTAGTATTATTGTCTTAAAGTTTGAAATTTTTCAAAAGTTTCATGGTCTTTCACAAATCCTGCTTGCTACCTTGGAATTTCATGGTTAAAGAAATGTTGTAAACGACGTTGAATTACTCGAAGAAGTGTTCTGCTTTCATATCAAATTAATGCAATTGTGTGATTGTTGGTTTGTGATAAGTACGTAGTAATAAAGTTACTGATGAGCACCTACCAGTTTTTCAAGCACTTATCTATACTTTGTTACAAAGCACCAATAGATGACACACTTCCCTGATTTCATTTTGTTGCAGGCAGCTCTGTTCTCCAATAATAATTCCGTCACTATCTGCGAATTAATTCATTTTCATTAATTATATAGTCTCATCTATTTCAGAAAGGCAAAATACCAATCAAAACCAGAGGATAAGCAGCGTCGACATCTTCATTGTTTCGCTTGAGTCCTTCTTCCGCATTTTAGCTTTGCCGCTTTGCCAGTTCTTGATTTTAACTATCGGAACAAGTAATTCACCTTACGTAATAGACATATTGTATTTTATTTTGTATACTAAAAGAATATTTATTTCCAAGCCCGTTTTAATTTCTGCAGAATTTCCTTCCGTTTTAGAACCGTTGAGCACGAAGTCGATATGACGGTCAATAACTTGATGGGATGACATTGACTCTATGGCAGTTTGGGGCTTTATAATGTAGACAGTTTGGCTCCTTCCCGTTTACCTTCTGTAATAATTGCTGCTGAAACTGCTGCATCGTCAGCTCTGAAGTGGTGAAAAGATCGGAATTGAAACTTTTGCTGTTTGGGGTATACAGGGGTATAAGGGAAACTGGTGAAAACGTTCTGATGTAACTGGCGATAGGAGATCAAAATGATTTTTAATTGGTAAAATTCAGAGAGGTAACCCTGATTCAATATGTTTTACTATCCTACCATCAAGGGCTCTAGATTAATGTTTTTTAATTTAATTTTTATTTTTCAAGATTTTTCATGTTTCTTATAACATGAAACTTTTCTACATTTTCAATTTTCAAATAACGAAGCTAACACCGTTAAGGCCGGTTCTCACTTGTACGACACCCGACGACAGCGACAACGCGACAACACGACAAAATTGCGGGGGGACTTCACCCTGAGTCTGGTTGCCACTTGTACGACACCCGACGACGTGCCATATCGTAATTAATTGTTTTAAATAAATTAGTATTCTCGAATTTATTACCTTGTTTCCACCAGTGAAGATGCGTGTCTTTCACGGGCAGACCAGCATAATTGTATACCATTATGCTGGTATATCATTCTTAAGACACAAGAATTACATCAACAATATCTAGTGTGTAACTGAACCATATACTTTTGATTTCATGTAGGTACCTTATTATACATAGATAGGTACATCTATTCGCCGCAAAAGTCCGTTATGGAATCATGAAAAGGGAAAGAAGAATTGGAGCGACTTCCATATTCCATATTTCGTCCATATTCCTGACACAAACAATCTAGATGAGGGATTAGCTCGTGACGCAGTTTTGTGTTTGACTATTAACCTGCTAACAGTGTTACTCCTATTTGTGTCAGGAAGGCCTTTGTTCTTTATCTAACCATTGTATTTCGTTTTTTTTTTACTTTTGCGGCGACACTGAACCTTCATGACCTTAGACCTCAGACGTCAGTCACGACAGCTTTTTACAGCAATAATCTAATCCTGGCTGCAACGAAAAGGTCTAGCACATTATAATCATCAAAAATTACGCACTATCCAAAACAGATCATAAAACATTGATAAGTTAGCTATACTTTAGTGGGAACTCTGTTCAGTTCAACCAGTATTTTTTACATTTTCATAAGATCTTTGTGTTTGGCTGTAACTCTTCAAATAACAAAAGATACGTAGAAGAATAATATGACTCACCCTGTATAAAAGCTATAACAGAATAATACATTTTCTTGCTTAAATTCAAGTCTATACTTGATTCATATAGGTACGTTAATTGATGTCGCTTGTAATTGCCCATTAACAGTTTAACTACATCAGATAAGAATTTTGGAAAGAATGCTCTCTTGTTTCAGGGTTTCGTGAAAATAACAGTTTCATCAACGGCTCATTGATTTTTTTTTAATTTTTACCCTTCATTTTACTACAAGTAAAAGTATTTCATGCTCTATAAAGTTTCCCCCTAAAATGCATTCGTCCTAATCAAATAAAATTAAATGGTGTTTGATATTCAATTTTCTAGGACAGAAAGTAAAAATCTCTACATTTCATTTCAGTGCATTTTATTTAAATTTTTATTTGCATAAAAATGTTATTTCATGCTCGGAGATTCTTTGATGCGCGGGTGCAATTAATTAAAACTAACTATGTGCCGACAACATTAATTGTGTTGAAGGCGTAACCAAAGACTAGGTATTTCAAATATTAATATTCTTAAATTATAGTAGCTCATGTCTATAGAATTAACGAAGACTTGCACCAGCAACGTGGTGTTTCCGTTACACCCATATAAGAACTGATCTACACTGAATTCATAATGGTACCTACCTATTATGAATTTTATTAATTCATCATACTAGATAAACGCGATAAAAATGCCACAATTCCAGTCACTGAAGTCTCTATTAAGAAAATTTATTATAACAGTCTAAGATACCACTTCACGTGTAAGAACTAGACAGATTTCTCAACGTGACTTCATCGATAACTAACTACACAGTAGAATTTATTACGTACCTACGAAACTCAATAGAATACTCTACGGAAAACCTATCTAGTTTTTATCTTCACTTCAAAACATAAATGAGTCGGCATGCTTCAAAACGCTCTAAGTTTTATTTTTTTCCCCTAAAAGATCAAGTGCCACAATTTTGGTAGTGTTAAGAAAAGTTGAATTGAAATGATCGCTGAAATATACAGGGGGTGGTTTCACTTTGTACGTTTATAGCTCTGGCACCCGGAAAAACGCGTAAAAATAATTGTTTTTTGCCTATAAAAATTTGCTCTGAAACGTATTATTTTCGAGATACAGGGTGATAAACTTTGAAGAAACAAAGATCTTTGTTTTTGAATACTAGGTTATGAAGGCGCGCATATATCTTCAGTGATCTCCGAGATAAAGCAAACTTCAAAACTAAACAACTACTCCCTAACATTCAAGATTTTACTGACGGACAATGCCAGCCGCTTCAAACACCGCGAAGCCAACAGAATGTTAACTATTGCAAAAAAGAAACTACAGAATTATTAAATAATGTAAGCCCAAAAAAAATGCGTAGAAATTATTGACATGGCACTACTCTACAATGACTGAGAGTCACTGTACAATCGGACAGCTAAACTCAAAATCGAAGAAAAATGGCCTCTAACTTTTATAATATAACAAAGAACAATTCCAAAATAGCAACGGTAATAATAAGACGTGATTCTAAAACCAACATTTTTTAAAGTTTTTTAATAAATTATGTATCTCGATAACGAAACGACTTAAAGCAAAATTTTATAAAAATAATTATTATTTTTACGTGTTCTGTACCGTTTTCCGCAGTTAAGAACATAAAAACTAAAACACTCTGTATAGGTGCAGGCTGTTTCATTGAAAAGTATAAAATATCCAGAAACTCCTGGATAAATTCTAGGGGGGCGAGTTATGAAAAAAAGTTTTTTCAAGCCTCCCTAAGAAGTTACAAATTCTTGAAATGTGGTAAAAAATTCAAACTTATCAATTTTTTCTGATACGACTTGAAATAAAAATTGAACTGTAAGGGGGTAAACTTTAGCACCCCTATTCCGTCTACCCTAAACCGTCCTTTTCAAGTGGGAGATCTATGTGACATAAACCTACTACAGTTGTTTCCATTGTATGAATTTCTGGAAAATTGTGCAGGTATGTAGAGGATGCATGATTTGAGCGCTTTGTTGTAATTGTAATTATACATCTATGATGGACAGATAGAGGTTTAGATTTTCTAAAGTAACTTATACTTAAGTTATTTTGTAAGCCACAGGAGGATCAAGTGCGAGCTATGGTTAAATTTTTTTTCTACATAGGCTGCCAAGGTCACATGAAATATCAGCATTGCTGTCATATCTAAAATTTTGTAAGTTCAATTAGGAATCTCGTATATCACTTTTGATTTATTTGGAAATAAGATTTAAAGGTTTCTTTTGATTATACTTAACTGATGTTAATTCATAATAGGCTAAAAAATAATAAGCATCTATTTGTAAAGAACATTTTATTGGAAAGTTAAATTTACAAATTTAATTAATGCAAAACTTGACAGTTGTTAATTTAATATTCAGAATCATTATAAACCAATTCCATAAATTAATATTTCTACACGGTTAGTACACATAAAAATAATAACTTATAATAAAATGTCGAATATCTGATTTTGAAAATTAGAATAGGTCTCCATAAACAGCATCATTGTTCGATAAAAGGATGAAATTCAGTCTTCACCTTCAGATATAAGTACAACTTCAGAATGTCGAGATAAATTTTGTTCTTCTAGTTTTCATTCTTCTTACTTTCGGAAAGAGTAAATATGTAAAAGAACTAAAACTGCAGAAGGAAGAAGACTGACGATCGGGAATAAAATCATCTCGACAGAAGGCATTCCTTATAATTATTTTAATCATTTTGCGATAAATTTCCCTTTTTTTTTGTCGAAATTACATGAAAACGAAAATGATCCCCCTCTTCTAATATCAGAAAACTCTTCATTTTATATACGCGTATACTTCATTATTACGGTCTTTCTTTTTACTTGTGTTAAAATCGAAGTACCTCGAGATGGAAACCAGTTTACTATAATTTAGTACCTAACTGATTTGAGGGCTGACCATGGAGTATATTATAGTGTACCTACTCATTCAATAGAGATCTGGTCGTGGTCGCTACCAGTTATACGTGCCGGTTACACTGGAATATTATTAAATAAATATAAGGTGCGGTAAAATCCTACAGCACCTATGCATTAAACATTAATTACAACGATATGGCCGGTTTTATAAACATAAATGCATTATTGCTTATTTACATTATTAATGTGGTTATGAACGCTGCTGGTTTAAATAATGCATGCAACTCTTAAAAATTGAATAGTTTTAAGACACTAATTTGCGGAACATTAATTCATGGTTACCTGATGACACAATTTCAAAAAAAAAAAAATCCCGAGACTAGTCAATTTGTATTTCATGGGGATATAAATTTCGACGAACAATTGAACGTGAATAACTCACCTCTTTTCTTTTATCAACCATAGTGAAAAAATCTTATCGGCAGCTTGGGTGTGCGGACTGAAAATAGCCATCACACTCACCTCCATCGTTAATAAACTCACCTTCCATCGATCTATACTGATGACTCGAAAACCAAAAATACGTCAGATATATCACGGATTATCAGAAATTAGATCTAAGTAAAAATGGCTAAAATACCTCTAGGAAGGCATACCATCAGTTTTATAACAAAGTGGAGTGGCAATGCAGATACCCTGATAACAAATAGCTTTACGCGCTATAGGTATTGATCTAACCCAAAATTCATTCAAAGTGCTGAGGATGTAAAGAAGAAGATGAAACTGCATATAATCTGCTTTGTCATTGTCCAGTGCTTCGTTAATATCGTCAATTCATATTGGTTTGGAAGAAATCTGTCCTGGAATTGATGAACTCCACATCTTCAATATATGCGAACCATCGGGTTGTTGGTGGTCAAAGAGTCACCCTCTCTGCTAAAATTCAGATATGGACCAGTTAAAACATTTAAATTTCCTTTTGTTCGTACAATAATCAACTATCTATTACCGTGAACCTAAAAAATTCAAAGACTCAGTTAATAAAACCGAATTTAGGTGACCCTAGAGGAAGAAATCGAGACTCGTATTTGGAAACAAATGGGACAATTCTGTAGCACCTTATCAAATGATTCTGAAATGTCTGATACGGTCAGTTCCGAACATTGCTACTGTAATTAGAGAGGCTCCATCATGCTGAAGAGATGATGTAAAGCTCAGTTTCTTTTCAACAGCGCATAACAGATATCGCCATTCAAAGAGGCATGAATGAATACGGGATGAACTATACTGTATTTCCAGATATGCCTACAAAACTAAGGCCTACAAATTTGATAAATTTACTCGTACATCTCTAAAGATGTTACAATCCTCATCATTTTAGTACCTATCCCGCATATTTCTTATTAACAAAGCTTTAAAGAAGACTTCGTTATTTGTCACTGAAGAAAATATATTCTTTACTAGATTTCAATTAGTAGGTATACGTATTCAGTAAGTAATTTATTTGGTGATTTGAAGTTACTTACAATGAGTAAGATTGAGAGGAGAGTAAATTTCGCGCAAACTCATGCGGTACATAACGTTATAATGAAATCATTTTCGAAAATACAGTTATGAAGAGAGATTCATTTCCCTGTCAAAACTGAATACCTAATACATGGTCTGGCGAATCAAAATAAAATATTTCAAATAAAATTATTTATAATGATATAGGTTCGATCATTTAACGCGCTTTATTTGAAGACTGCGTATGTTGTATTCCATAATATGTAATTCTCTAACTAATTTTTTTATTGCAAATGATTAATATGGCCATAATGACGAACATTACAATGCATGTTATGTAAGATTGAAGCCTCTGGGCATGGCAGAGTATTCAGATGATGAACTAGCACTATACTTATTGACAGAAAATTTTCATGTACCTAGACTTGAATGATGAAAAGAACGGTCTGAACAGGATATAGGTACATAAGCATTTTTAATGGCTCTTAGGCCATTGATCTTTTCAACCAAGCCCCTTAGACACTTCTGAAATTATTCTTCCATAATCGATGACAGTAGTCGGAAGAACTACCCGCAAAAACTGGAAGTGGGTTCGTTTAGTCCCCACCCTCTGTTTTCGACGGTACCGAACCCGAATCCGGGATTGAATAAATTTTCTTACTCAGAGCAATCCTTCGATATTTGGCAAAAACTACCCTTACAGTAACTTTCCCCACACACTCCAGTTTCCCACTACCGTTTTCTGGCTGATTATCTTACCCCTTCCTCGAGTAGAACATTTAGTTCCTCGAGGGAGACTAACCCAAACACCACCACTACCCCTCCATTATCCCTATATCCTATATATCTTCAGCGGGTAGAAATTTGATTATTTTGAGAGAAAATAATTTTTTCATGTCTGCAGAAAGTGACAAAGAGGGTTGGAAGAACTCCAGGTGTTTGTACAATGGGGTGAAAAATTATTTTTTTTACGAAACCTGCACCTAAAAATGAAAGTAGTTTTTTGGGAATTATGCAAAATCCCAGACATTCAGAGCTTTGAAGCATTTCAATCAGGCATCGTAAAAATACACATAATCATTAAAATCAATGACACAAATTTTGAATCATCCTGGTTAGTGGTTATAATGTGCCACACGTGGATTTAAAAAAAAAGATAAAAAATAGTAGACATGTAAAATTTTGTAGCAGGCGAGACATGTAGAAGTTTTCATAACAGTTATAATGATAGGTACATGATAAGCAATTCACCAATAATTGATAGTCACTGACTCGTTGAAGACGAGATTATAAGGCATCGTAAGTTCAAAATTATTTTTAGTCCTATTTCTATTATCTCGTGGCTCCTAATAGCTGGTGTTTAAATGTAATCACATAAATTATTACCATCGGTCCTCTCACTAATTTTAAACAAGGCGCGAAAAATGAGGTGTGCTTAAGGTATGCTCGAGTGCTTGTAAGTCTAACTATTCTGCAGACGCAGAGTAGAGTCGGATATGGTTTAGTGGGTAGGTGTTTTTAGTTAGGTACACAATAATAAACGCATGTTTATATCCTGTAATATTTTGACATACTTACTGAGGTGATTGTTGTTTGTGTTTGCATTAGGATATTGTTAACTGGGAGCGTGTAACACTGATTTAGTGAGTTTATATGTACATTCGTAACATTAGTTTGTTCTTGTGATATAAATACTTACTAAGAATTTTAAGAAGCAATAAACTAGAACGGAATGGTTTTAAATATTTGTTGCTGCTCTGCAACCCCCTATTTAAAATTATAAAAATATATGTTATCGTATTATGGGACAAAAAGTATAATAATAAAATTACTAATGACGGTAATTCATTGGCGCCTCTATTGGCGTAGATCTTAGGTCGTAGGTTTTTTGGATTTCACAACCTTTGAACTTCTACGCCAATAGAATAAAAAGTTAAATATCGCGCATAGATTAATCGACTGCATTTTCTACAACTAGAAGCCTATCTGTTGATTGGTAAAGAAACTTGCTTGGTAAACAATGAACAATTAAGTTAGGGAAAAATTTCAGCACACCACTTCTGGTTATACCGGAAGTAGACACGATCTTCGTTATTTTAAATTGGATAACTTCTATTGAACCTTCCTTTATTTTTATTTTTTTAAATTAACGTTCATTGAGGTTTAGGTTAAAAAATTAGCTGTTAAAAGTTTTTTTAATTTAAATGTTTCGGGACCGATTGGTTTCTTGTTCACTCATTTGTAAAAAACTTAAAAACATTTTAGAAAACTGTACTATAATAAAATCGATCGTCAAAATGGCGTTTTTAGGTATTTTTAATTTTAATTTTTGAAAAATAAATTGACGTTATTGTGATGTTACTATTTTTAATGGTTTTGTGGTTATCATAATTTTGTTTGTTTTATTTTATTGTTTATTGTGTTATGCGTATATTATTTTGAGTTTTATTACTATTTTTTGTTGGGTTGCAAAAGTATATTGTTACTGGAACGATGTAACTGCCAGTTTGAGTTGTAGCAGGTAACTTTTTGTTGGATGGTTGTCTATGTTTTCTTTTGTTAGGAATTTGTTGATTTTTTTGTTTATGAAATTTTTTGATTTTTAGATTTTAGTACTGTAGTAAAAAATAACAATTTTGGTTTATTAATTTGAAATAGTTTCGGCGATAGTCAAACCTCTATAAGATTCTTAGAAGGGGATGGTGGATGTTGTAGATTGTTTAAATTTGAAGTTTTGATGTGAATATGGATTTTTTATAATCAATTTGTTTTTAAATATCGATCTTCAATTGTTTTTGAGTTTATTTATTTATTTTTTTTTCACTTGCAGAGTCACCAGAACAGTTTTATCTACGAAACTACCTATATGAAGTAAATTGATGAAAAAATTTGATTTACTAAAAATTTAACAAGTTATTACACAAAACTCAACAAATTAGAAAAACCGCGGATAACGTAATAATTGAAACTGGTCTTTGAAACTTCGAATAAAAAAAAAAACACTCTTTTAATATAGCACCCTGTATATTTTTTGATTAAACTGCCATTGGTTTGACATGGACAGATGAATCTAAATTTAGAAAGAAACGGCTTGTTTAATCGGTGAAAGTCGCATTTTTGGGATGACGAAAATAGTTACCAGAAGTACGAATGTCATTTTCAAGAAACTTGGAGTTTTAACGTAAATTTTCGACATTTATATTTAAGAAGAAAATTTAAGGGTAAGATATACAGGCTGAGGCGCTACAAACGCCTCGGTCTGTGTAGCCTAAATCATGCACGATTTAAAGAAAATTTAAATCGGCTCTTATACAGGGTTGTAGCGCCTACAATTTAAAATTATTTTGGACTATACAGCATGTCCCATATGAGAGCGTCATATCAAAGTTATATTTTTATAAATAGCATGCCCTACATTATTACATTTTCGTGTTCTACGTAAAAAACGACTTTCTTAAAGGTTCCCTATAGCTATATTTTACGGCTATTGAAATGTTTAATTTTTCCTAAAATACGGGGCTCACAAAAAATTAATTAATCCGAATTTTGTGAAATTTTCAAAATAAATATTCGCTGAATACTTGGAGAAAAAAAATTCGTGGTTTACTGCAATTGAAACTTTCACAGGTGTCCCAAAAACAGGCCTTACTTAGTACCATATTTGAATAACAATAACTTTCTTAAACTATGTATTACACCTTACCCTGTATTTTTTTATCTAGCTTGATAGAAAATTATATCCTCTTTCAAAAGGCATAAAGATATCATACCTCAAAAATCAATTAATCAAAATCAAAAATCAACTCCTGAATCGTTGATTTTTAAGGTATGATATTATGCTTCTTGAAAGAGGATGTAATTTTCTATTCAACTAAAAAAAAAAATTACAGGGTAACGTATTTAAGATAAGAAAATTTCAAGTATGGTACAAAGTAAGGCCTATTTTTATGGGACGCCTGTAAAAGTTTCAATTGAAGTAAACCACGAATTTTTTTCTCCTAGTATGAAGTTGAGTATGGTTCAGCGAATATTTAAAAAAATCTCACAGAATTCCGATTAATTAATTTTTTGCGAGCCAAGTATTTTAGTAAAAATCAAAATATCTCAAGAGCCGTAAAATATAGTTACAGGGAACCTTCATGAAAGTCCACATATTTTTTTACGTAAAACACGAAAATGTAATAATATAAGGGGCATGCCATTAAAAAAAAACTTTGATATGACGCTCTCATATGGGACATGCTGTATAGTCCAAAATAATTTTAAGTTGAAGCACTACGACCCTGTATAAGACTCAATTTAAAAAAAAAATTTATTGTGCGCGATTTAGGCTACACAGACCGAGGCGTTCAATGAGCCCCTGTATATTTGTTAATTTTTTTTATATTCTTCAATTGTTGCAATTAACGTTTCAAATTTTAGTTTTTTGTTCATTAGGCTAATGAAAACATTCAGTTTTTTAACAACATTTTTAAATATTTAATTATTTACTAGTTTTTTTGAGTTTCCGTAACAAGTTCTAATTTTTGACTTTTTGCCATGAATATCATTTTTGTTCAGTTTTTTTTTATGGCGCAAAAATATACAGAGTGCTATTTAAAAAGAATGTTATTTTTTAATTTTAATATTTGAAATTTGAAAAACCTTTTTAAATGACCTTTTCTGCGTGTTTCATTTGTCGAGTTTTATGTAATAACTTGTGATTTTTTTAAGAAAAAAATTTATTCAATCAATATTATGTCATATAGGTTCCTAGATCCTTAGATAAACTGTTTTAGTGAGACTTTGTGCAAGTGTTAAAAAATTTGTAAAAGTCATAATAACTCAAAAACAATTGAAGATGTTGTATTATCAAAGTCACATAAATTTTTGATGAGGAGCACGAATCCATGAAAAAACACTCCGTTCCAATTAAAATAAAGAAGTTTGTGTCTACTCCCGGTATAGCCGGAAGTGGTGTTGTGCTGCAAATATTTCTAAAATTTTGGATTTTTCCTATAACACAGAAATGCAGAAAATAAAAACTGCCAGACTGACAGTTTAGCCTGAACATTGCTATCTCCCAAAGGTTTTAACTAAACTATCTTCAAATTTCCATGCTAAGTAGCTACTCATTTTAGAATAGATATATTTTTTGGTAAATTGTGCTGCAGTGTCAGGTACCTACTTGCGTTTACTGTTGAATACCTATATCTATTAAACTAGGTAGTAGCTACCCATAATGCTTTTATGCTTTAGAAACGATTAGCTTACAGCGAGTGAATATCTCATCTTAAAGAGGTCCTTCTGCGGTCACTAACCAAGAGTGCTTTATTAGCTATCGTCTAGATACACAAGACATGTAACAGTCATTGTATACTTACATTCGATGTTTTATGTTTGAAATTACACGCTTGAATTTGTTTATTCAAGACAGGTATGATGAAGGAGGCCTGCTTTGGATTGTTTGAACTACGTTGGATGGTTTCCTTGCTATATCTGATGGAGTGGCGAAAACTATACTTAGATGATTAGGTATATTATGATTATTTGTGTAGCTTGCAAATTCAAGTGACATGTCCTTAAATAATTGCAACAACTACTGTCTGCATTGTTCCACAGCCTGGGAGACGTAAAAATGGGAATGAGTTGGGAATGGCAATTAATTCGCCCCACTCTGTGCACCTTATTTCCATTTTGATGTGTCCCAGATTGAAATTTTCATATTTTGCTTCACAATACTCATTAAATAATATACTCATTCTTTTTTCTGTGTTTCTTCATAATATGTCAAACTGGTATTAAAAATATATGCCTTTCTTAGAATATAAGCAAAACCAGATAATATGAAGATAGGTGCAAGTCGAGTGTATATTTGGAGAGATTTACTTCGGCAGAAGCATTTTCTCCTTTACGATGCCAGGATATATCAACATTATTGGATTTGTTTATATAATACGCTTGTCAACACCTACATTAAAGTTATACTTGTCAACCAAATTTGAGGTATACTTTTCAGGTAACCGTTGATGAGTGTATACCATCTGCGAATCATTAACTTCATTATTTGGGTCAAGGTGTTAAAGCTAAGACGGCACTAGTTGGCCCAAGGCTACATTACTACGGCAATTAATCATTTTATTGCAGTTTATATGCAGGTAACAACTGATGCTTGGAAGAAGTAGTATCTCATTAAGTGGCTGCCACTTCTCGAAATGAAGTCCATAGGTTTCAAACATGTACTGCCGTATTGATTTACTATTTCGATTTATTATCGATCTCGGTGTGGTGTCAATAATCATAACTGAAAACAAATATATAAAAAAAAGTTTTAATGTATTTTCAATAGCACTGTTTGTTCTCATAGTTGAGTTTTACTGCTACCCAAACTCAAATCATTAAATGCTCTTATAGCTGACCTTAAATCGTAATACTCGAAATTGTCTACCTTTCATACTTCCTGCATGAGTACTTATTCGAGCATCTTCAGAACTTTCGACTCTCTTTCCACCAGTTGCATTATCATGCGATTTCCATCTCCGCTTTCCGATTAAATTTTGAAGAGCCCTTTCACTGCATACTTAGAAATTGAGTTGAGTGGAAAATAAATAAAGATAAATTTGTAAATAATAAACACTCTTTCATGTTTTTCCTACTAGACACCACGCGCTGGCACTTACTACAGTTCGCGTTTTCATCTTCTCTCATGCAGTTCTTTGAGTGTCTAAACCTTGACTCTGATTTGTGTCTCAAAGGATTTAATTACTCGGCAATGATGAAGGGAGGTGACCATGTTTTACATAGGAGAAAAACAATAGACATATTCTCTTCGATACACCGAAGAGGCCATGCCCCCTAACATTTGTGGGGTTAGTCTCAAACTGCAGAGCAGAGAACTGATGTGATAAAATCCATACATACCTCTCTTATTAAATACGGATACCAGCGTTAAGCATATCACTTACACGTTATAACAACTTCAACAGTGTTACTATCGCACCCATGTTGGACCTCGGGAACACCTAATCACACATGTAGTCATCATTGAAGCTTTCTGGTGACTGGTTCCTGAAGTTTGTTGCTGAATTCCTTGAAAGGCGTCTCTTTGACTAAGTTACTTACCGCTCAAGTAAAATAGCTTGAATTTTTCTTTGGATTTAGTAACGCATAATTGAGCGCTTGCTATTAACGAACTTCAAGACAGAGTACAAAATAAAGAGGAGATAGTGGAGTGGAATCTATTTTCTTTTTTAATTCGTTTCTTGCTCTGTCAGAATAAATGGGGCATTCTCGTTTACTTCGTTCTGTTGCATATACGCCTTTCGATCAAATGGTAGAAACCGATTTCCACGGTGACAGCAGATGTTTTATCGGTACTTCCGTCAGCTAAGTGAACTAGCAGCTCAGTTAGATCATAAGACGATGGTTTCGTGGATACCTAAGATAATAAGACGTTGGATGACATCACGTTCTACGCGTAGATAAAATAGATGAAAACCGAAATAATCATAAATTTACCTTTTGATGGATTCTGTGGTATATTAATAAGAATTAAATTCGTGAAACTTCGAGGTGGTCCTTACTAACCAAGGAGTCGACGGACGAAGCATGATAGGAGTTTCAGTTGCCTAGCACATGCACCAATGGGAACGGGAGTGCGAGGTGCAATCTATAACTCGCCTTATAATTGCTATAATCGCCACTTTATGACAGATGATGTATATTTAACACAATTTACCACAGCTTATTAATCGCTGAGTCTAGAAACTTTGAAAAGTTGTTAGAAAATGTGGATTGATCGACATAATAATTATATTATTATGGATTTTCCATAATAATAAATTTCTCATGCAATTTGCTTGAATATATTTTACGCAATTCACACGATAAGTATCTGCACAAGAAAATTGTTGCATAAAAACCAAAATCGGACAGACAAGTCAGAAAGCTCCAATTTGCATGTGGTTTTAACTTTCAATAACATTTCAACCAACTCCTGCGGGACTGCAGGAGCGGGAGAGGTTGGTTTCATGCGATTCTCGCCGCAGCTTACGTCCCGCGCTCAGATCGCTGCACACCCGCTCCCGCAGTCTCGTGTTGGTCTGTCAACACCTTAATGGTGTAAAAATCTAAATGCTATTTTTAACTGAGTGCGGTGACACTATAATAAACCTAAAATATTAGTGTATTTTTTAACAAAAAAATACACTATTGAGGACGACATCACTTTCCAAAAATCACCCAAACTCATCAAATGTCCACCGATCATGACCCCCAGATCACGAAAAAGTGGTTTTACAAAATTCACCTGCCCACGATATATATATATATATAATGATGATGTTAATGAGCGCAAAGAATTAAAATTTTGAATTTATATATATATATATATTTATATATTTATATATTTATTTCTCCAAAATCACGAAATTTTGATTTTAAAAACGCTCCTGTAGCTTTATCTTTCAAGATTAGTAAACGAAATTTTGCACTCTTATTAAATATTAGGAACAATTTTGATTTTCATTAAAAAAATTTCCAAAAGTCGCGTCACTTCTACAGGATGTCCCTTCAAAATTCGGAAAATCCGGTTTTTGTCACCTCATTTCAGGTCGCAGTTTTCAATCTAGGAGACTGAAATTTTTGTGGAAGTAAGATATCCACAAGGAGTGGTCTGGTATTGCACTTGAGCAAAATCGATCGAGCCGTTTCAAAATGGCGGCCATTTTAATTTTTGGAAAAAGGACTATTTTTTGAACCCCTGTATAAGCTAGATAGAAAAAGAGTTTTATATCAAATTCACAACATTGGAAGTAAATGACTTGAAATTTAATTTCATGCAACAAAATTTGCATTTTTTCTATTAATAAGCCAGTGGCGTGGGTAGAAAAAGGGTAAAAATGGCTAAATTTCTCCAACAATTTATGAGCACATTTTTGAAGTAATTAAACTGAAATTTTTACAGTAGACAACTATACTAATAGACTTCAACCCTTGAGAATTTCAAAAAGTAAATAAGAAAAATGGCGGAGATATTCGATTTTTTTTACATGATGTTTTTTTTAAATTAATTTCTCTAAATTTTTAAAAACGCTCCTGTAGCTTCATCTTTCAAGATTAATGAACGAAATTTTTTACTCTTATAAACCTTAGGGCTGACGTTTGATTTTCGTAAAAAACATTATCCTAGAGTTGTGTTACTTCTACAGGATGTCCCTCCGAATTTCAGAAAAAAAACCGTCCGTGAGGCACGGTTTCTGGTCGAAGTTTTCAATCTAGAGCGCTGAATTTTTTTTGGTAGTAAGATACCCTCAAGTAGTCGTCTGGTACTGTATTTGAGTAAAATAGGTAAAGACATTCCAAAATGGCGGCCTTTTCAATTTTTGGAAAATGGCTAGATTTTGAACCCCTAAATAGGCAAGATCAAAAACTTTTAAACAAAATTAACAAGATTGGAATAAACTAATTTGAAATTTGAGCTAATGCAATACAATTTGCATCATTTCTATTAATAAGCCAGAGGCGTGGGTAGGAAAAGGGTAAAAATGTCTACATTTCTATAAACATTCATGAGCTTATTTTTGAAGGAATAGAACGGAAATTTTGATAGTAGACAACTATACTAATAGCATTTAACCTTCAAAAATTTCAAGAAGCAAATATAAAAATGGCGGAGATATTCGAATATTTTTAAATGATGTTTATTCCTCTAAAATTTCAAACTTTCGGTTTTCAAAACTCTCCTTTCAGTTTTTTCCGAATTTATTAAAGGTAGTGTGAAAAATAGTATTTTTCAAGTAAAGTTAGCCAGTGGCGGGCATAGGAAAAGGGACAAAATTGTGAAATTTTGCCAATTTTTTTGATTTTTAAATTCAAAAATCCATTCTAAGGCACGTGTTCAAACGAAATGAAATGAAATTATCACAGAAAATTTTTCACATTAAAGCACTACGCTAACATGACATGACTTGCTAACAATAATTTAAAAAGCGGTGAAAATATTCATAATTGAATCGCATAAAAATACACTATTTCTGCGATTGATGCGCAAGAAGGTTTTTTTTTGTTAATGTTTAGTCAATTAATAATCTATGGGTTATTTATTATTGACTAGCGTAAACAATTACTTAAAATTATTGCCTAGCGATTAAGTGATAAATAAGTCGCAAGTGATTAATCATTAGGTATTACAGGTATTGCCTTACGAAACTGGCTTTCAACCAGCGTTTAGAATAAATAATTAATTTATATTAGTCGATTTGTAATTCTTATATTTCACAGCTTACAGAGATAACGAAACAAAGTTACTATAAAACATATGAAATTACAGTGTGGGAATTTCAGACATATGTCTGGATTGAAACGAGTAGGTTGAAGGTATGTACAGACCAGGAAATATATGCATAAGTGTTTACGAGATAAACAGTTAAGAGACGGTCCATATTTATAAACTTTCACTTGTATTGTACCGTTCTGAGATTTTATTTTGATGTTAATACGGATTTAATTTATTATACAAATATGTAATGTAAATAAATCACTGCATACCAGTTACATGATATCTCTCCTCTTGTCTTTGCCTTTGAACACTGAAGACAAATAATTCAGGAAATAGCTGGGTAAACTTGCTAATGACTAAAACTGTCCAGCGATAGGAGTATTATAGGAGGTAGGTGCAGTTCAACGGTTCAAATTCATAACCGTATGCAAAATATTTGATAATATATGTGCCTACATTTGTTGTCTAAAAATATCTGGAAAATTCAATGGAGGCGCTTAAGAAACATCACCTTTGATCTCGCTACCGCTAGAAAACATTAGCATAGTTTCAAGCGGGAAAGCACATTAGGTATAAGAACATGAAAAAAAAAACACTGCTGACCTACCATCTTAGCAACAGTAAAGCTTATTCAAATTTTATTATTCGTTTATATCCGTTTTTTGCGTTATCGATTGTATTGTATTTTATGGGGGATGCATCTACACTTGTAGACGTACATGAATTTGAATTGATGTAGATTGTATTCCTCAGAAAACACAATACCCTTGGAATCTTATTCCAAAGTTATGTGGTTCGATTCATGAAAGAAGTCTGAAATCGGAGTAACGAGCTGAACCTGATTGCGTTGTTGCGGCTCGACGTCTATTTCTTCCCTCCGTGTTGTTCTAGGTTGGATCAAACGAGTGATATATGTTAGTAATAAAAGTGACTAATAATCAGAAGAGGGTAGTTACCTACCATAAATCCTTAACCAGTCAGAAGAATGCCCAATGAAGTGTGTCATTGAACTCGAATGGGGATTATTTTATGACTGTTTACGTAGGATTTATGCTATATCTATCCCCTTCACAATGTTGGTCACCTTTCATTACTACCATATATCTATCATTCTATTATTTAATTAAAGTCTTGCTATTTGTTTTTTGATATTTATTTTCAGAGGTTGTGATTTTATTAATCGATTTCAAGCGATTTATTGAAGAAAAGTATACTATTTTTGGCCGCTTTACCACCAAATACAATTTTTTTTAACCGCTGGTGGCCGAACGAAAATTAATTAAACTGATTATGTCATTCTATGGTCCTATATTAATTACACGAATCCTCAAAGTTTCAGTTTTTTATCTTTAAAATTAACCTTATTTCCGGGGTGGTTATAAAGTAATGTACCACCCATGTTGATGCAAAGGTCCTAACGGCCGTGCAGAAATGTTTAATGCAATTTTTAAAATGTAAAGTACATAATTGCGGTAGATCCTGCAAAAGATGTGAAAACGTGGATGTTGATAAGACATACTCAGAGATCAGCAGTTCTGGACTAGAAACATCTGCTAATACCTTGTACAAAGACACTCGATATTAATCAGTCCATTTCTTCCAGGGTTATATCTTATTGTTCAAAAATAATAATTTATTTATTAAATTAGTATGTATGTATAGTATACATATTATCTAATCTAATTGTACCATCATATAAATTTGTTGCCTACAAGCAAAAAATTTGGCATCTAATAAGGCAACGAATCCTATATTTAAAAAATGAAGGTCGCCAGAAATGCATGGGTAAGATAAGGAAATAAAAGCAAAACAGTTTGCATGTGAAACTTTTCTGATCAGGCAAATACTTTAAAAGACCATAATTGTCACAAACATAACTGCATGGGCTCCCTGCACATTTTATGATTTATTGTTATTAAAAAAAATTATCTTATACATACTATACATTTAAGTTTAAAGAAACCCTACAGTAAGGAGTAACTAATAAACAACAAAAACTTTGATTTCAGGAGGAGTTTTCTTGAGGCCTGACGATGGAAATGTTTACACCACACTAGAACCAACATTGAGCAGCAACCCAAATGTCTACTTCCAAAGAGGAAACGGGGTTCATCCAGGAATGATGTACTGAACGACGGCTTTCTTCTTATTTTTAAAACGTTTAATAAACATTTTTCAAAACAATTTAAACATAATGCAAGAAATTGAAAATCTAAAAATCTTCAAAATAGACATTAGAAAAGTATAGTCAAACGTTCTGCTGTAGGTACAAGAAAAAAAATTCAGTAATGATCTCGGTTTTATGCAATGAACCATCTTTTTATCAAAGGTATTTTTAATTTTTGACTTTTTAGATCAATTAAGAAAAGTAACATGTTATGTTTTGTTGTTGCGGATGCGCCTGTAGCTACCTATATCCCACAAAAAACCAGATGTAATTTAAATTCAAAATTGACGGTACCAGGTTCCATCAGGCATAGAAATAAAAGAATGAAATTAATGAAATTACCGTAACAAATTTGCAAGTTCTTCCAGGCTCCAGCTCATGCTTGACACCACTTTATCAAGTTTCTTAGCTTGAAAAAATTATGTTGGTATTAATTTTTTAGAGAATATCATTCTGTCATAAGATCTGTTATTTTGAGTATGATTTTGAAATGGATCTCATCCCTACATTGATGGAATTTTTCACTTTGAATATATTTTCTATAATGGCATTCTGCTTCTTGGGGTGAAATACTATAGAGATGCAGTTTCCCTAAATAAACAAGAATAATTCACCATATAATCAGTATATAATTCCATAAGAGTTGGTACATATATTATAGGGATAAAATGTCATGATTACGGCATTTTCCACACTATGCAGCTCGTTCCCGACCATGTTATTCTCTAACTCAAAGTTTTTCGCTAAAATGTATGAATAAAATCTTCTAATTGCGAGAATTTTTTTACATATTATTATATTTGCAGTTTTAAGTTGCATCAACCGTTGATGTTATTGGCTATTTGTACATTATTGTGAGTTACAGTAAGCTTAAGAAATATTCAACAGTTCTTAATAACAACATATAACATACAATACAAGAAATTTCAGCATCTTTAAGGTATTGGTAATGTGATAAGAACGAGAAGGTACACAAGATAAATATAAAATTATACAGTATTGGTGGGTCACTTTTTACGACAGCGTATTAGTGCCACAGCACAAATTTTTTTTTAATATTTCGACATTTCAAAACTCAAAATTTTGAGTTTCAGTCTCACAATTTTGAAATTTGAAAGTAAAAATTTTGAAATTGCAAAGTAAAAATTTTGAGATTAAGTCTTGAGAATAAATCTCAAAATTTTGGTAGAAGTAGTACGCATGCGAGATTCAAAGAGATTATTCCGCTGTTGAAATACAGTTGGAATACAGCACAGTGTTGCCAGGTTGTACTGATTTTACGATATGTATAGATTTTTACTGAATAAAAAAGATGACCAGATTGATCGGTTCTAAACCAGATTGATCGGAACCTGATGAGTCAGCTATTGTTAGTTTTTTCCCTGAAATTTCAAGAAAAAGAAAAAAAAAGAAAAGTAAAATGTAAAATAGATAGAAGAAAAAGCCCTAGAGGCTGTAAATTTCAAGGGGGAGAGAGAACCTAACAACGACCAAACACATGACTTATCAGATTCTGGACAAAATTCAGCTACTAAATCACGCAACACAGGACTTCGTTGAGTGACATGCGCATTCTTGCTTAACAACAATGGTTGTTTGCTTTCAGTGCCAATATTTCGACATTTCAAAACTCAAAATTTTGAATTTAAATCACAAAATTTTGAGAATTAAACTCTGCATTGTGACAAAAAATCACAAAATTTTGCCTTTGCAATCTCAAAATTTTGAGATTTGAAATGTCGAAATATTAAAAAAAAATAATTTGCGCTGTGTCACTAATACGCCGTCGTACACTTTTAGTTAGCAGGTGCGGTGAAATTATTTTTCTCAAGAATTTTGACACCTCATATTTTTTAATTTTGCAGTTTAATATTCTTAGAAATTGAATAGGCATTACTTTTAGCGGTCATCTTCATAAAAATGTCATTGTCATAATGTTTATTTAAGCTCAAGGGAGATCGTAAGAGACTCCCCTGCATGGCTTGTTTATTTTCAATTAAAAAGAAATGTTTATAGGTATTCAAATTTATCATTTCTCATTATACATTTTTCATACACTACATTATACAAATTTAGTGTTATAATACATGTAATTACAAATTCACTTATCGTTGGCTTGGAAGCAATATCTCGTATGTGACGTTAGCCTAACTTTTCACCAGTGTAAAAAAAACTGTACTTGAGCCGGAGTAAGTATTTTCATGGCTTAGAATGGAAGTTTTGGTCTACTGGCAACCGTGTACCTACGAGGTTTAATTAATTATATTAATTATTAGGTAGAGGTTATTTCATGACATGTCTATAAAGTCATGTCTGGAAAGACTGTCTGGATTTGCTAGACATTCCTTACAGAATAAATCGATTAGAAAAATGTTTCTAGAGAACTGTCATTAACAAGAGATTGTTTTTAATTTTAAACTCGTTGCATAATAATTGTGATGCTGTAAATGAACTCATCACTACTGACTGATAATAATTCATATGAAGGATAAAAAATGAACTTCTTCGCGATACCCTAGCATAACAATTAATTTTACCAACGTACAAAAACGAAAAATAAAAAAATTAATAAGAATAATTTTAGCGGATATGCCCTCATAATCAACTTATAATGATACAACTTTATCGCTAAAGAGAACAAGGGCTTACAAAAAAACGTTAGTTAAACGCACCGTAATGAGCCAATTAAAGTGATCATGATTGACAACTTTTTTTTATACAATTCATAATAAGGAAGCCATCACTATGGCGACTTTATAATTATAGTTTGTCCAGTGAGAGTTGTCCGTTGTGACAACTAAGGATACATCATCTCGTTATATTTCTTACTCCTTCTATTGCATTTCCTGGTCAATCGAGTTAAATTGGGACGTATTGTCAGAGAAACGTTTAAATCGTCAGCAATTCTAAAAAGATGAGCGAGAGTGAGACGGAAGTACGATTCGCGTCTTGATACGCTTAGTTCAGAAATTATGTGATACGATAAGATTGTCGTCCAGCTGATCGCATAGTGACAGTGACAGTGAAGCGCTAAATATGCCTACTAATTAGGTTTTGTTTAATAAATTAAGTAACTGCGATACCACATCTGGTTCGACTTAGAAATAAGTGTATGAATCAAATCGAATTAAATGAAATTGTTTAGTCAGGATCAGTGTGGCATCACACCGGACTGGACAAACTATAATTATGAAGTCTTATAATTCTATATAATGAGTTGTAATGAGCTAATAACTCACTATTGGGATATTAAAGATATAAATAACTTTTGACAGATAACTTGCTCTGTCGTTAAAAATGTTTCTTCTTCTTAAAGTGCCATACCCGCATATCGGGTGTAGGAGGCACCTCTCGTATACATTATGTCTGTGGTGCGCGAGCTAATCAGTTCAGACAGACATATGCAATCGATCTCCCTTTTTATTGTCGAAGTCACAACGGCACTATTTGAGAGGTTTTACTAGGCAAGGATACTATGCGGTGGTTTGTCGTGGCCTTCCGCAAAGCACAACAAAAGCACAACAAATAGTTTTGTTGGGTGCTGTGAGGTTCGGGCCAAGGTGTATCGGCACAGCGGACTAACGCGTTATCCAGTGCTCCACGGGACCCCAAGAATGTTTAAATCGATCGAAATCCTTGCAGTTGAAACTTGATTTTAAGACGAAGTTCTAAATTTTAAGACACTTTTCATTATTTCAGGTGATGGATACTTTTTCCAGCATAACTTCCCGGTAAAAGCTTATAGACTTTTACAGATTTTAACTCTAATTTTAATAACAATTCCCTTAGGTACTTCCTGGATAAAATGTAATTATCCTTGAAAGTACTCATTGTATTAATAAACACCAATCATTGCTATTGGTCTTTCCTGTCAGGTCTCCAGAGTCCCTCTTTTATTTTTGGTTGGAGTGACTTGGTTCATATATTAACGGGGGCTCAACGCTCAAACCTGGTTCAAGTTCCCGTAGCTTGATCATGTGGGGTACTTACAAATTCTGCATACCTGTCCGGCAAAGACTAGTTATTTTTGACCTGGTTTGAGATCAGTATTAGCTTGATTTTACTGGCCGCTCCGTTAATTTGGTACCTAGGACATTTTTCTCAGAATATCATTCCAAATCATTCCAATATGACACCATTCATTAGGATACATTTTGGTAGTTCATATTGATAATGTGTACTGTTTACCTGGAAGGTTTTAGGTCTTTTCACTTCGCCATTATTCTGCAATCAATATGATCGTGTGATTGTCGATTGATAATTTGGCGTCAATGAAATTATTGTCGTAAAATTTAGTGGATTGCCCGCCTGAGTAATTGCTTCCCATTATCGTTCCAAAGGAAGGAATCCGCTAAATTTTGCAAACATTGCCGTTACATACTTATAGTTATTAATCGGTGGAACTCAGTTTCTTGCAACCATGAATGATAATTAATCGATTACACCGAGAACTTGTTCATCATTAGGTAATAGGCCCCTAAGATCTATCACGAAGCACTGGTGGGTATTGGTATTGGTCGTCTGAGAATTTATGTCTAGTCATGGGCGGTTGTTTGTTGGGCTGTGTGACTAGATTACAATCGCGGCATCCTTTAACGAACTCTTCGGCTTGCATGTTGATTAGAGACCACCAAACTTTTACAAGCAAACCTTCTTTTCAAAATAGTTGCTCCTGGATTTCCTTCGTGTTCCTATTCGATTGATTTCATTCTTGTAATGTATAAGGAATTATCACGTGGTCAACTGAGTCAAATGTAGTTAGTTCTAGTATGGAAGTAATATCAGTAAGTATCAGGCATTATCAATTCGGTAAGAAAAATTATAGACAACTCCTGAGAAGTTGCTGCTTATCGAGGTATACCTAATCACCACAATGAACATTCAACTAACAGATGTCATTTATAGACGTCTTGGTCAGTACTTGAGCAAAGAAGAAGAGAATAATTTAAAGTTGCAAAGAAACATAAGTTCCAGTCATATCGCTACCAAACAGACAGATTTTTGATTATACTTTAATTTTTATCTAAATGGATTTTCGAGGTCATTTTAACTTAGTATGATGCGGTTATATTGATTACCTATTATTCATGAAACAGAAATATGAACAGAAACATGTTATTAAATCAATATAGTGAAAGATAAAACATCACCTGCCTAGTTAGAATTGATTTTTTCTCATTTTTTAATTGCATAAAATTTTCAATAAAAACGCAACATTGAAAGTCGATCTAGAGAAAAAGTAGACTATAGGTGTAGGTACTTGGTAAATTTTTGCGATTGAATATATTTACAGTAGATTATACTATGTCCGCCGTATTCATCAAGTTAGATTTTAGAACATGCGATTGGTTAAAAATTGGTAGTATTCGTAGATTTTTAGGCGTCAGACCAACTTGTAGTGTAGCTGTAAAAAGATTCAAAAATTTAACCCCGCAAAGTTATTATACCATACTTTGATATGTGTTATTTATTATTTGATGGATACATTAGTAAATCGAATATCCGTGAAAGGCATCTTTTAGCAATTTTAATCTGCCTGATTACTCACAGCTATTATCCTTAGCAGTCATCTTCGTCGGAACAGCTGCTCATGATCTGACAGATATAAATTACCTGCAATATTTATATAAAAAATTACTTGGTATTATACCTACATTATGAGTTTCTCTAGTAAAATATGTTTCTATATTATCGCAGAAAGGAAACAGAGCTTTGAAAAGTCACATACGAAGAATATTTATACGAAATTGCTTTAATAATCCCTTCAACATAATACGAAAAAGGCTTCAGTATTTTTTCAGAATTACTAAAAGACTGTAATATCAAGAATATGAAAAGAATATTGAAGGAGCAATGCAATTTATGATACCTATATGTGATTCTGAAATTAAAAACCCTTAAAAGGAAAACAGTTACTTATTCTGTTACTTTATTGGCAACAATACTTGAGCCTTATTTTTATTACTATCTATTATTATTAACTGTCGAGCAAGATATTAGCTACCTATGTGCATTAAAAATACTATTTTCTTTACATAATTATATATAAATAATCATGGGGTGGGATATACTATAATATTCCATAAGTGGTGCATTCCATGCTTCGATATGTAGATAAAAACATTTCTTGTTCATGTCTGCTTTTAGCAGATAAGATTGTTAAGGGGTTTTCAGCTAATCTTGAAACCTTTTTTAATTAAAATTGACATAAATATAGTTAATCTTAGCAACAGGTGTTCTCTAGAAGACCTAAGAGGTTATATACCACAACAATATGAAAATATTTTCTTACACATGACTTATATTATTGGTATCCAAAATAATTATTATAAGATCGTAGTCTAGTAATAAAAATGTTGAGGCCATTACACAACGAATGTGACTGAGTAATTTTACCTTGCATTTTGCTTTACAATTAGCCCATTTTATATGTAAATATTACTTTGAATAAAATAATTTTTTCAATTTCTGTGTTTTATTAGTGTTTTATGTATAGTTCCAACAGGAATATGTGGGTACCAAAGCTATGTATAATGACTGACCCACAATTAAAGGCTTCGACTAACTTAATCAACCCATTCTCTGAATTGCGTAATACAGTTTTATCATATTTTTGTGTCGTTTTTCTATTAATTAGTCTAATATAATAGCAATAATTACATGTGTGTGTAACTTGAGACAGAGACGTACGGAAGATAGGGTGTAGCATGCCCTGCTTGCTACTATTTAGAGAAATGATTAATTACGGTTTTGTAGATGAATTTTATAAAGCTTTGAAAATATAGTGTTCGACTGTACAATTTCTGAACATTTTGTCATAAGTCACTTGTACAAGAGAGGGGAGCGAAAGCATACCTGAAAGCAATAAAGATTTCAGGACTTTGAAAATAAGAAATTGTGCCTAGTAAAAGGTTTAATCGTTTTCTCTCCTTAAATTACATTTGTTGGCGATATCACGTTGCAATATTCAGGGTGTTAACTACCAACTAGTACAAAATAAAGGAGGGGATTCAATGACTTATTCTAAGAAAAAAAGTTCCGAACCGTTACAGCTACAGGCTCCAGCTTTTGTACAGATTTGTACATTAATAATAGCTACTTTTAAGGCTCCAAACTAATGTTCTAAGATATGCCAGTGGTGGAGATTTTAGGGTTGCGTAAGGGTTTAACCCCCCTAACTTTTACAGCACTGGCATTTTGAGAGCAAATTTCAAAGCGCCAATATTTTTTACACAATAAAGTATTCTTGATCAAAAGCTGTAGAAGCCACCGTTCTCGAGAAAAAAAGGCATTTTATTATCAAAAACATACAAAATTCAACATGAACAAAAACAGAAATGTAAGTATCTATTTTATTTTATTTATGATGTATTTATTCTAGACGAAGTTGAAAACAATCTGGCTACAGGCACAAGAAAAGTATGTGCAAATTTGAGTTTGTGCCATGTTACAGTATGAAAAATTTTGAAAATAAATTTTTTGTTCATGTTGAATTCTGTACTTTTTTGATCATAAAATGCCTTTTTTTCTTGAGAACGGTGGCTTCTACAGCTTTTCACAAGAAGTATACTTTTTTGTGTAAAACATTGGCGCTTTGAAATTGGCTCTGAATATGACAATTTTTCCAGTTTTTTCCCAACCCTTTACACAACCCTAAAATCTCCACCACTGGCATATCTTAGAGCATTAGTTTGGAGCCTTAAAAGTAGCTATTATTAATGTAAAAATCTGTACATTCTTGAGATTCGCAAAAAAAAGTAAGAAAAAACATTTTTTTGAACACCCTGTATCTCGAAAACGGTGCGTTTGCGGACCCATTTTAATGGAAATCTTTTTTCTTAGAATAAGTCGTAGAATCACCTCCTTTATTTTGCACTACTTAGTTGGTTCCCACCCTGTATTTTATACCGTGGGCGACATGAAGAGTACCTATCTATATATCTATAGATACCTACAGATTCCAAAAAAATTGGAATTTCCAAATAAAGAGTACTTTGATATGTGGTCCAATCTGTTCCGTTCAATAATCGATTCATCCTATTGATAAATATGATAAATTAAAATAAATAACTCCCTGCAGCCATAAGGAAGTGAAAAGCTATTTCAAGCAATTCATCATCATTAATCTATCTGACGGGTTGGGATCTGTTTGTGGAAAGTGTGTTTTTCCCTAAAACAATAAATTAAAATGATAGGTTAGAGTTGGTCTTTGAAGGCATGTACTGTTGATTTTTGTTGTTAATTCTATCACTAGGATAAAGATAAAAGTGACAACGTCGAAAGAGAATGCAGCAGTTTTTGAGTCAGATGATTTTTCAAATAAGGTTTTCTGATTGGTTAGAAGTGAATATGGGAGAGAGACAGCGAGTACTGAGGAGACCGGTCAGGCCCAATCTGCTCGGAAAATTCTGACATTTTGATTAAGCTTTAGAACTGTCCAGATGAAGGCATGTTTTAGTCTCGTTACGTTGTTGAGTGATTTCTTTATACCACGTACAACATGGTATTAACAACTAGAAGAAAAAGAAATTATTAATTGTACATAATATCTCTCAAAAACTTTTGAAAATTTATATAATAAATCTTCTGCACTTTTTGTAACAGGAACATCTGTATTCGGGAAATATGTAAATTTTCAAATTTTTCCTGTGACGTAAAAATTGCGGGGGGCTCAAGTAGGTGCTCCCTGACTCAAAAAACATCACAAAAAATAGTTAAGCCTTTTGGGAGTATTCTGAAACCCCGCACATAGACTGTTTATTTCAAAACCAGGGCCATCCTACATAATTCTAGAAGATACAAAAACTAAAATTCAGCGTGCTAGGAGTCGGGACATAAAATATGGACACGCTGTCAAATTTATAAAATAATATCTGAAACATTCTTGCTACCCAACCCTCGAAAGACTTACGTTTTCTGGAAAATTGACTTGTAATGGTTGTTAGGGCTGTTGACTAATGTTTATTCTTATTTCTTATGATTGTCTGGAACTGTTTGACATGAAACCATTTACAATATTTATTACAATTATTAAGGTATACTGTCAATTATTTCATTGTAAATTTTTGTCATATTATTATACGATGAATTTGAAGAGATTTTCCAAACATTTTTTCGAAAACTTTGGGAGTTTTTCCTGACTATTATAGGTAGATACTAAAATGACAAAGTGAACACACCTCAAAGAAAACAGGCCCATATTCTTCCTTCAAGCTGTCAGGAGGAAACTAACTGTATTATAATTATACAGTAGGTGTTTCTAAATACCAGGTAGGTACATAAGAAAAGTTATATTATATAATTCTTGAGCTTTTATACCTAAAAGCTCATATAAACATAGGTCCGCAACTGCTTCGTTACCGATCTACAGGGTGTTGAAATAATAAAAAAAAAGTTTTTTCTTATTAACTCCCATAGTTTTTGAACTTAAAAAAGGAATATAGGTTACGCTGTAGGAGGGCTTATATCATTGGCCACGACAAATGGCTGTGAGAACCGCAGTTACAGAAAAATTGGAAATGCTAGAAATTTTTAACATAACTAAGTAAGTATGGTTTGTCCAGCGAGTGTTGTCCGGTGAGATTCCACACTGATCCTGACTACAGGGTGCACCATATATTCTTCTCTATATTGCTATCTTCTAACACTAACACATATTGGTCGGTTAAACGATACCAAAGAAGCGCAATTTTGTGGCCATCTCGAATCAGTCAAGACATACAAAATATCTGTGACCGTTCCTGAAATATCCTGAAAAAATAAAAAATCGAGATTTCTTATTTTTGCCATTTCTTTTTTATTATTAGAGATTAATAAATAATTTTTTGTGGGCTTACATAAGTCGGCAAGAGCTACACATCTGACATATCAAAAATTTTCAAAGTCGACTAGATCTCAGAATTTTCATACTCAACTTTAGTTTTTCTTATGGCCACCATATTGTTTTTTATGTTGTTCGGTATAAAAAAAATCAAAAAAACTAAAAATTGTTAAAGTTTAAAAAATAAATTTTAAAAATTGTTCTTCTTTTTTCTTTACAAAAAAGACATTTTTTTAGACCTAATTTGAAAGAGAAATTGAAAAACCACAAGGCAAGCACTATATTTCGGCGTATTTTACCAATGTTGACGTTTTTCGACGATTTTTTTAGGTTTTTCTTTGAAAAAATAAGATAAAAATATTTCAAAATTTTTTTTTTAAGTTTCCATTATTTTTTTCATATCGAACGACATAAAAAATAATATGACGGCCATAAGAAAAACGAAAGTTGACTGAATACTCTTGGATCTAGTCGGCCTACAATTTTTTTTTAAATTAATTTCCAATAATAAGAAAGATATGTCAAAAATAAGAAATCTCGATTTTTCAGTTTTTTTAGGATATTTCACGAACAGTCACAGATATATTGTATGCCTTGACGGATTCGAGATGGCCACAAAATTTTGTCTTTTTTTGTCTTTGGCATCTTTTCTTTAATTTAATCGACCCTGTATCTCTTAGCGTTCAGGAGATAGCCATATAGAGAAGGATATATTATGGTGCATCCTGTATAAACGATTTGATTTTATACGATTTAATTCGTACTAATTTTAATTATTATAATTATTGTAAAAATCAAATCAATATTGTATTATAATAGGTACCTACACTGTGTCTCTTGGATTTCTGGACATAGGGAATTCCCATGTTAAAATAAACTATTGGAAATATTGGCTCCCCTAATTATTTTACAGTAAATTGTCAAATGTAAAACTTCTTAAGGAAAAAAAAGCTGCTTCTTATGCTACAATTGCATTTTCAATTGGTTCAACCGTTTTCGAGAAAATCAGGAAAAACTTAACGGTTTTTCGTAGTTTTTCAAGGTTGCTTTGCTTTTGACAGATAATGCTAAAAATTATTAATTATTGTCAATAACTGATTGTTTAAAAGTAATTCATTCATTATTAATACTTTAAGTGGCAAAGTATTACTTTTCAAAGGAAAACTTGTTTATAAAAATGAATTATTGAAGAAAAACCATTGCACCAAAACACCATTGAAGAAAAAGTAAAATTTATTGACATCACTCTGGCAATTGCACTTAGAAATATTAGAGATTTTATTATTATCTTATTAGCATTATCTGTCAAAAGCAAAGCAACCTTGAAAAACTACGAAAAACCGTTCAGTTTTTCCTGGTTTTCTTGAAAACGGATGAACCAAATGAAAATCCAATTATAGCATAAGAATAAGCAGCTTTTTTTCCTTAAGAAGTTTTACATTTGACATTTTACTGTAAAATAATTAGGGGAGCCAATATTTACAATAGTTTATTTAAACATGGGAATTCCCTATGTCCAGAAATTCAAGAGACACAGTGTATATTATATTAATAATAATATTATAATTATTTATTATGGGTGAGTCCTATAAGATGGAAAGCTCGATTACACCTATTCCAATAAAGATATCGAAATGAACCAAAAAGTGCTGTAAATGGGAGGGTAAAGTGCAGTTTGTAAAATTATTTTCAGATACACAATATCGCTGTACGCCATACAACTTTGTTATTTTACGCCATAATATCATATTTTTGTTAAATCGTTTAAAGTTGCTATTTTAGAAATTTGTATTTTAATTAAATTGTCAAAGTGACATTTTATATTTTTAGTTGTAATTTTTTACCTTAAGCACTACTTGTGAATTTTTTTAACGTAATTTTTTGAACCTAAAGTGTAATGAATGACTAATGAATGATAAACTAATGACAGCATAATTGGAAAACACTGGGCTTAAGGTTGAACACATTGTAATGGTAAAAATATAATAAACATTGCGGGAAGTCAATGATTTGTTTTGTATAATTTATTCTTATACCTATTATACAAATTATGCAAAGCAAATCGACTTCTCAGTTTTCAGTTACAGAGCACCATGTAAAGAAAAGTACCTCTCGTCACTGCTGGGTGGCGCTGCGATCCATATTAAGTGTACTGCGAAAGTATGATCGTTTCGCAATGAGCTCTCGCGATGATCCGATAGATGTCTATATACCATAAAAGTCACTATGTTTCCGACGACAATTTTACATGACTTCTCCTGGTCATCCTAATGCACGTATCCGTTAGTTATCGGATCCACTAGACACGTAGTCGAGATCACTCTTCCACTGCAAATTTCAAAGCTGTCAGATGTTGCGCCGTGTGGTGTAAAAGGCGGCAGACTCTGCAGGCGAGCATAATGTCGAACACGAGTGAGTCCGGTGAGTAGAGACCCTCGTGATTATGTGTTTTTAGGCGGTAGTGAGACGTCGGAGAACGTCCCCGCTATAATGGTGAAACGGCTGGCTTTTTGGGGTTGAAGCAGCCGAAATGATGACGGGCCATAAGGGCCAATGAAGTAGCTCGTGTTTGTCGTCTAATTTTTCGCGGGAGGTTTAAGGCGATGGCGGCAGGCGCCGTTGGACCTCTCGTAATGTGTTCGGTACACATCGGGCGGAAGCTAGGATTTGTAGTGGATTAGCGGTGGCTGACAAAGTGTCTTTTGAATTTAATTAAACATAAAAATCATCCGAGCCTGGCGTGGCCTCGCGGTTAAGTAGCGAGAACTGCTTGATCGTTGGATCCGTCGGACTGAGTTCGATTCTCAGTGAAGGCTCTGGGTGTCTGTGTTGTTTCTACTATTTATTTGGTATACTTGAGGCTGAGTGTATGAGCAAGAGGCTCCAAACTCATATTACCGGTGTGGAGCGACTTTGTCTTACCTACATAGGGAAGACCGATGCTCCCCCTTTATAAAAAAAAAAAAAAAAAAAAAAAAATAAATAAAAATCATCCTCTCTATCCCTTAGTTCTTCAGTGTCTTTTTGTCTTTTCTTTAAATTAATAAAAATCCATCCCCCATTTCTGTATTATTTCAATGTTCTCATGTCCTATTTTTTTATAGAGTTAACTGTTTTTTTTTGAGTCTTTGAAGAAACCCTCCATCCGTTTACTGGTATTAAATTGAACAATAAAATGAATCTCTCCATGCACTAAAAATTCCATTTTATTTGTCAAAAAATAAAAGTTCTTCATTTCTTCACATTTTTAAGTGTAATTTTAAATTCTCTTTGCAATAAAAACGTGTTCATTTCATTAAAACAAAAAGCAAAAAGTTGTCCCAGATTATAATATGAGCAAAGTGACGGAGAATTGAGTTTTCAGTTTTTATTTGAACAGAACTTTGTAGATACATTTTCGGCCATATCTCTCATTGAAATAACTAAAAATAATTTCCTATAAAACATCAGTATTCAGCATTCATAATCGTGCAGGAGGTGGTCCAGACGATCGATCATCATCCTTTCATCACCAGATGATCCAGAGATCCATTCATTTTTTAAAAGTTTTTAGGAGAGATACAATAACCTCTGTACAAAAAAAAGTGGCACACGTTACACGTGTTATATACCTACCTATTTATGTTACCAAAAAAAGACCCATCAGCCAAAAGCATTTTGCTTTTGAGCAAGACATTAATGTATGTGTTTCGAATTCAATCTTATATGTTTAATCTTTATAATATTCTTTAATAGGTAGGTATGGTACCTAGGTATAATACCTAAAAAAATGATCTTGCAATATGCATATTCACTGAAATGCGTGCGATATCCTTCAATTTTTTCAATGATAATTCTTGTTTTTCTTCTCGGGGATCTTGACTAATAAAAAAATATGTCATCCTCAAAATTATCTTTATTATTATAATAATTAACCATATTAACCTGATTCCATATCCATAGGTAGGTATAATGTTATACCTATGAATTATAATACCTAAGATCTGAAATCTTAGGCATACAAGTTAACAGGTATTCGTATTGCGGGTTGCCTACATATACATACAAAGGTATCAAAATAATGAATGTGTCCCTAATTCTTTGATATTTTTAATTTATTATTGTGCTTAGTTTGCGGCTCGATACATTACGATTAGGTATTAAGATATTGGAGACCAAAATAAAAATTTCCAAATGAATACCCACATGGTGTATGTTTAATATTTAAAGAGGTACGAAAAAATTTATTCAAAGGCAAATTCTTATTTGGTAAAAAAAAACATTAACGCGTGTGCGCAAATGCAGCGTTTTGAGATTACCTAGATTTATAATCAAATAGTCAAAAAAAAAGGTTTATTTTTCCAGTTTTTTGAAGATAATTATCTGGGGAACCGTTTGAGACACAAACTCAGCTTTGTGACAGAGAGATCTTTAAACATTGATATTAGAGCCACTTTTTTGATGCTAACTATTATTTTTTCAAATAACAATGGCGGAATTGTTGGGGTTGTGTGTTTTTTTTTGCCCCTAATATCTAAAAAGCACATTGACATTTTAAAAGCGCATTTTTACCCGCCAATATTTTCTACACAAAAAAAGGTAATCTTGGTAATAAATTGCTATAAAGTAGGTCGTTTTCGAGAAAAATTGCCATTTACGATTAAAAACTCGCTTTGGATATTTCAAGAAACGAAGAGGGCAAAAAACTTCGATCTATCCGAAGATCTCCGAAAAAATAATTGCACATGAAATGAAACTGAATTGATGGCGTTTAGAATGTTTCCGTCCAACGTCTAGTTTCGAAGAAATCACCATCAAATTTATTTTTTTATACAGGATGTCCCAATATTCCATGGACATGGAGCAACCACAGATTACTGAGGTAAAAAAAAGTCGCTCGGACCAAACTTATCTCTATACCAAAGTGCTTCGTTTGTCCGTTAGAGGGCTTCAAAGTCTTTTGAAAATTTTAGTTTTTTTGAAATAGCTCAAAGGCGGCTGATTCCAATTCGATGAAATTTGGTAGGCAAATTTCTTATTAAAAGTACTGACTTGTGATGTACATGATAATTTGACGGAAACCCGGGAAGGGGTGAAACTACCCCTACCCTCCATTAAAATCGATCGTAATTGTTGATAGGGTAGCAGGAACGCTGTTCATGTTTTTTTGTTTGAAAGATACATCGTTTTAGTCCATTTTTGGTCTCCTACAAAAATCTGTATCTCTCCGAGGTGCCATGTGATAAAATAAATTAGTCGATGACACCTAACCAAAATTTTATTTCATTCTTTTAATTTGAAATCAAATTTTCAATTGTCAGGTGATTATTTGATCTTATCTCATAAAAGATGTTTAGTATGGTTCGGTTTTTTTTTCAGGTGTTTGCAAACGGTTTTTTTCAAACGTAGTAAACAGTTTGCAAAACAACGAGGTTCCAAGAAAAGTTAAAATCATTTTTTTGCGCAGGATGGAACTTTCTAGGGTCCAAACCGGCTCCCACATCGAGCATCTTTTATGAGATTAGATAAAATAATCACCTGACAACTGAAAATTTGATTTCAAATTAAAAGAATGAAATAAAAATTTAGTTATCATCGACTGATTTATTTTTTTAATCTAATTTTTCTCTTTATCTATTTATTTCTCTTTAAATCTAATTTATTTGAACAAAAAAACACAAAAAAGTCAAATAATTTCAAGAAAAGCCATAAAAACAGTATCTACGTATAGATAAAACTAAACATCACAGAAAACATTATTAAACAGTAAAATATTAATGAATGACCATGCTGAATAATTTGTCAACGAAAAAAGGCTCCAATTTATTATAATAAATGGTTAGGCTTGATTCCTTATCGAGCTTTAGGACCTCCAAGAACTTAACGAAAGTATATTGTAGTGAAAGAGAAGGCAACAGCAACACATTGATAAAAAAGAGAAGGCTACAGGCTGGCTCACCCTTAGGAAACACCACCCCTTCAACTAGGGGATGTTGCAGTCTTCATTATTGATGAGTATGAGTATGGTACAATTATTCACACGCGAATGACTAGAAGTATTCTTAGATACTTTATAAGTCTACAAAACATTTTTATGTTTTAATGGTACGATGTGTGTATGTACATTATTATTAACGGATCACTCACTACTTATCTATTAGTTACAGAATTTTGGTATACTTAAAATAGTCATATACGTTTTAGTAGCTCTGCTTTTAATAAAATAATATTTGAACCCATATACAGAGAGGTTCATATAAAACGGTCAACCCTATAGCATCTTTATTTTCCTTCCGACTTGAAGAATTCAAAAGCCCTGATTGTACAATTTTTTATGATCACCATTTTGCGAATAAAAAAAATTACATCAGTTGTTTTTTCTTCCATTTTTTTTTTTTATAAAAAAAAAACTTACTCATTAAATTATTTTTTTAAGACTAAGGACCGTATATTCACAAACGATAATTTCTTAAATGATTACGTAATCATACAGGTATTTCCATTTTATTCCAATACATATAAACTGTATACAGGGTGGCCCAGCGAAAACGTAGCAGGCCTAATAACTTGAAAACTGAAGATGTACGCGAAAAACGCCGAAACAGGTCGATTTTGTTATCGAGGGGGACATATTATCGTAACAAATTTAACTACCCAAGTTCACCCCCTTGGCAGTGGTAGCTACCCCATTGCTTATCATCATAGGGAACAGATATCGAGTGTGACATCATTTGAAAGCTACTTGAATTCTCTTTACAACGATATTTAACGTTTTGGGTTTAGCTTACATACAGGGTGGCCCAACGAAAACGTAACTCGCCCTAATAACTTGACAGAAGAATGTTATTAGAAAATAATGATGAAAAAATGATCGATAAAAGCTCTACACGTAAATTATAATATAATTTATTATTATAATTTACATATTATGTATACGACTTCATTTTAGCAATAAATCTATTTAGATTAATTTTATAAATTTTTTGCAAATTAGTGATCAGAAGAAGTTGTAGAATCAGAAAAACAAATAGAAAACCATAGTTAGTATTTAAAGAAAAACAATAAACAATCGTTACTTGGAAGTGTTTTGATCAAAAAAATTATATTTGCAGACAGTTATTATAACCAACTTTGAGCAATCGAACAAGGTTTTTAATTTTTCAAACGATAGAGTTAACTTTTCTTTCTCTATCGTCGCCATATTGTATTTTCATATTTTTAGTATAAAAAGCGGAGTAAAGCAAAAATCTATATCACATAAAAAAAGTTTAAAATTCAGTTATGTTTTTCACCGAATGATATCAAAATAATGTCCCCATCCCCAATTGAAAATATTTTCCCGATTTTTTCTGAAAATGGCTTAACAGTCTTAAAATCAATAACTGCGTATAGCACCAATTTTCAGTCCTAACAAAGCACACATTAAACGTTCCTGTCTAAAACGTTTAGGGGAGATAATATTTTGGAAAGTTCCATTTTGCATGTGATTTCCTTATTTGTATATATCTCAAATTCAAATCAACAAGCGATTTATTTCAACTTCAATTCTAGAGCCAAAAAGATCCTCTACCAACTTGAAAGCAGCAAAGCATCGAACTAGGCACTTTAAAATTTGAAATAAGGGTTGCCATTTAAAAAAAATGCCGATGACGTTACTACTTTTTCGCGCATCACCCTGTATACCCGAATATTATGTCAAAAGTTGAACAACTTAAAAACAAAATCGATCTCTTTTTTTATTTTTTCAAAAAAACAGCGCTCACCGTTTTATCGAATTTATTCCTTACTTTTGCCGCTCACTGTATTGTAAAAACTTGCTAGAAAACCTAAGTGGTCAGTAAAAATATTATACATATTATGTCAAATCTTCTCAAATAGATATATTTAAGCATACAAAGAGGGATAGAGAGGAACACCTAAAACCAATTTCTCTGGATAATGCTAATATTTGCAGATAAGGATTGAAAGATATAAGATGAGAGAGTAGTTTACTTATTCTCTATGTTTATTATATTAACCTGCTCTTTAATATCCTTGTCTGAATAAGTATTTAATTTCACCAGGGGAGTCAGCCACATGCGTGCAATAATTAGTCACTCCTTAGAATTAGTTTTCATTATTTTACAAGTAGCCAATTTATGAAGGGAAATAGTTTTAAAAAAGCTTTAACTAGTTCAGGCCTAAAAAAGTAATATGATATTAAATCATATTACCTACCTATACAATAGAAATAAAAATAATAAGTAAAACTTTTAACAGGGAATTTTAGAGTTCGAAAGTGTCGATTTCTAAAAAAAAAGTTTAAATAAAATTGGTAGGTCAACTCAATGTACCTATACAGTAACAATAATCTATCATAGTTGTATGACTTTGTTATTTTGAGAGTTACATCAGATTTGAAGATTTGAAAAGTTAGGGAAAGGGTATTTGAAGCTGATTACCAATCTAAAAAAACATTAGGATATAGCTTTTCTCGCCGCTGAAATATGCTGAAAGAGCTCAAATATCAAGATTTATTATTTTATTATTGTTTTATATTTCAATCATGCCTTTTTTATTATTAGCTAGATCGTAAGTTGTTAGTCAACTTTCGATTTTCTTAGGACCGCCATATTAGTTTTTTATGTCATTGCTGTATTAAAAATGTTATTTAACCAAAAAACTATAAAATTAAAAAAAAAAAAAAATTTTTTCGAAAAAAGAAAAAATTTCAAAAAAACATATCAACGAATAGGTACGTCATAAGCAAAAAACCGTTCACCAAAAAGCCATAAGGCAATCAATATGACGGCATACCCACGTCGAAAAAAGAAGAATCAAATTTTGAAAACAAAATTATTATTACATATAAGAGCATAGACTTTTTGTTAAGTTAATTGTTTTAATACCGAATGACAAGAAAAACTATAAACGACCATAAGGAAAACTAAAGTTGACTATGAAAACTATACAGGATAATAAAAAAAAAAATGGCGGACGCGACACAGCATTCATTGTGAACTATGTATTAGGATTCTAAAATTAAATAGACTTTTTCTCCATTGTGGCTTCCTTTGAGAATATATGACTAATTGAGTGAAAAAAATGTCAACACTGCTGCACTGGATACACTTCTTTAGGAAGAAAAATTGTGTTTAGGTCTATAATACCCAGAGAGATATGTTACCATGGAAACACAAGAAATGACAAGTCCAACAAAGTTTCAAACAATTGCCGTTGCCAGGAATGCCAGGATACATATTTGATAATCTTATTCAAAATCTATTTGAGTTCCATTATCAGAATCTCAATTTGAACAACGATGCCACAACGATTTTATTGAACTCGAGGAATTGATAAAGTTTGATTTATTTTAATAAACAAATTAAAACAAACACTATTGTCTATAGTTATAAGTGTATAGTAGTAAGTGTATAGTATAAGTAGTGTAGTAGAAACCATGTGTTTTGCAAGTGAAACTGGCTTTATTTGACTGCCGTGTTGATTGAAATTTATGAAAAAGGAAACCTCTTATCTCGGTGAAGAAGCCGAGGACACAATTATTGTTGTTTTAAATTTACAGTATTTCTGAACATCCTCTACAACACTCTGTATGCCATGTTCACCATTTCGGGATCACTCTGTATAAGATCTAGTCAGCTTTAGTTGCAGTTAACTAGGAGATTTCTGTAGCCGTTTCTAATGAAGGTATTGATTCTATGTGGAAATTGTCGCAATTTAGTAATTCTTGGCATAAACGGATTACAAAAATGTTACTAAAAGTAATTTAACGTCTATATTAGCATCCAAAACGACCACAGAAACTTAATTTCCCGTTAACTTAATGAACCTTTATAGTATACACTGTAATTAGTGTAATTCTACAGCTCATAACGACTTATGTTAGCCAACCTATAGGAAACAATTACTTCATTTTCAATAATGAAAAAGATATGACTAAAACAAATAATATTGATATTAAATAATAGAATATTAAATACCTAAATAAAAAATAAAAAATAAGTGAAATCGTTGCTTATATGGCTCTTACGCACCACCGATCTCATGCTAAAAGTGTGATCTCTATGGTGTTTACTGTAAGGTTGGTCGAACTTCACAGGCTCATTTTCAGGCTGAAATAAACAAAAAATTTCCCGTTAACGTGTGTCCGGACACCGTTTTTGAGATACAGGGTGTCGAATTATTTTTCCAGTTTTTTGACGATTTCTCGGGAACCGTATGAGATACAATGTTCAGCTCTTAAACACACTATGTGCTAAGTGATCCCCTTATTTTCGCCGTAAAATTAAGGTTTTAAAAAAAATCAGTGGCGTAGATTTAGGGTATTGTGAGGGTTTCGACGCTCTAATTTCCACGCCACTGGAATAAATGCTATTTTAAGCAGCGACTTTGAACCGTCCAATGTTTTCTACACCAAAAAGGTGAACTTGGTTAACGGCTCTGAAGTGAACCGTTTCCAAATAAAATGTAATTTTATGAGAGAAAACACTAATAATTATAGGACTAAGTTTTCATTTACTTTCTTTTCCAAAATGCTGTTGAGAAATCGTTAAAAAAGTGATGTTTTCTCTCATAAAATGCCATTTTTCCCGGGAACGGTTCACTTTTGGTGTACAAAACATGCAGGGACGGTTCAAAGGCGCTGCTTAAAATCGCGTTTATTCCAGTGGCGTAGAAATTAGAGGGTCGAACTCTCAAAATACCCTACATCTACGCCACTGAATTTTTTAAAACTTTTATTTTACGGCGAAAATAAGGGGGTCAGTGAGCACATTATAGTGTGTATAAGAGCTGAACTTTGGATCTCATATACAGTTCTCGAGATATCGGCAAATAACTGGAAAAATATAATTTCTTCGACACCCTGTATCTCCAAAACGGTGCATTTCAGGACACACTTTAATGGGAAATTTTTGTTTATTTGTGTCTGAAGAATTAGCCTGTGAAGTTTGGCCCACCTTACAGTAAACACCCTGCATAACCCAAAAATTTTCATTGGAATTGGACTATTCCGTTATCTTTGGAATAATTGGAATGGGCAGTGACTATGCCGTTAAAGAACCAGAGACTACACACAAAATGGAGTGTGACAAGTTTACCAAATATTTTTTGCTTCCCGATCTACCCCTCGGATCTCCATACCCCTAGGCGCGGGTCTCAAAAACTCTCACGATGAATCATGAATCCCGAGGGTATCAGCCTTGTTTTGAAACAGCGACTTTGTTGACTGAGTTTTCAAAACTCAAGCCTTTTTGCTATCTTAAGCTAAGACGTATCGTTGGGTATAGCCGACTCGTGCTTTTGATTTAAACCAACTGTCAATATGTCTTGTAGATGGACCTTAACACTCTCAAACTCAAAAGTAAGTTATCTTTTATATTATTTGATATTTAGATTATAATTTATCTATTATTTTATCTTTTCTAATGACCAATTCTTATATTATAGAGAACCTTACTCACGATGAATACTGACATCTGACTGCTCCTTTTCATAATCAGTTGGGAAATTATTATGAAAAATATTTTATTTAAACTAATAATAGAGAATATATTTTAAAATATAAACAAATAATAGTATTATTAAACGAGCATATAATGGGGGCTATTATCCACGAAGGTTAAGTTTATGTCACGAGCGTTAGCGAGTGACATAAATTAACCTGAGTGGATAATAGCTCATTATATGCGAGTATAATACTATACTTTGTCCACGACTGCTATTTACTTTGATTCCAAAAATTTATTTTAAACAATGAGAATGAATTAATTTTCTTGGTCGCCTTCCAGTTCATAAAGGTGTTATATACAGTTAAATAAAGATTTCGGGATTTCTTAGGCAACAAATTCAGGTGAGTTATCTTTGCTGCTTTCGTTATCTCAGGTGGAGTACACAGTATATTTCGTCCTCACTATCAATTATTTCCATTTTAATTTTTAACTAACTAAATTATTAAACTATAAGTTGGTAATCCTGTTATTGAAGTGGCTGATGAGATTTGGAAAATAATACGCATGCCCCGCAGAACAGCTGATGGTCATGCTGTGTGTTGCCAGATTCACTGGTATTTACCAACAGACCAAAATCGGAAATTATACCGTAGTATTAGTACAATTAACAGTTTAGAATTACTCGCCCTATACATATAAATTTCATATAATTAAACTTAAACTATGTTCCCCTCACTTTATAATCTTAATATCTAATTTATAAACTTGTAATAGTAATTCTTTTAAACTTCACCATATAACCGTCTGTTGGTAAATACAAGTGAATCTGGCAACACACAGCATGACCATCAGCTGTTTACAGTGACATGCGTATAATTTTCCCAATTTCATCAACCACTTTCTATAGGTTACCATAAATTAATTACAATACATGGGCCTAGGTCTACTTAATAGTTAGGTTATGATGAAATTTCATTTTAGCCTAGAGTGCCTAACCTAACAGATTAATTATTATGATGAAGAATGTTATACTTCCATTCCAACGAATGATATTTTTTTTTAGGTTTGATTTTTGACCTATTATTTAAGGTTAGTAATAAACAATTCTAACAGAAATAGTAGGTACCTATGCTAGTAGTTATGACGTTTCAAATTGACAACAATTTATGCTTTGCTTGTCATGTCATGTCAATGGCTTATTTACTTGATATAATATTCTATTTGAGACTCGCGTAGCCTAGTGGTTCAGTCCGCTGCCTACCGAGCCTAAGGTCGCGAGTTCGGGACTCACCGGCTCGTGTTATTTTTCGAATGCATTTTCGAATGTATGTGAAAAATACAACAAGCGACCGAAGGTTTAAATTTATAAAAGGCATACTTGAGGCTGGGTGAATGAGTAAGATACTCGAAATCCCGTGTTACGGGAGTGGAGCGACTTTGTCTTACCTACATAGTTAAGACCGATGCTCCCTCCTTTTTAAAAAAAAAAAAAAAAAAATATTCTATTTAATTTTAACTTTTTTGCGCATTAAAAACCAGATCAAACTAATACTTTAAGAAGATTTTTATGATTGGCGTAAGGTTAACTAATTAAAGTGCCTGGTTATTGCCTAAACGTACTGATAAATGCTTGCTAGATACTAAATACAGACCGCGTGTCCTTAGCAATTCTAGACCAGTGAATAATGATTATTCACTGGCTATTATCCACGGGTTATAATTCACGTGAATTATGACTATGCTTATGCATTAGAAAACTCATTCATAAGGTACATATTATACGGTAGTCGTGGACAAAATATGTTTTATTGCTATTTAAAGATCTCAATATATGTATTAAAAAAAAACAATACATAAACAAACTATCTTCGCAAACACTGATGGGGCAATCATCGACGATAGTGCACAATACGAGTAGGTACTTCGCATGAACGTCACAAATACACTAACTTTATCAAGGGTAGCAGAAAGTGCAGAAGGTACTGAAGAGCACTTATCTGAGAATGGGAAAACTTGAAGGTAAGTGAGAAAATCTAATGACGCGAACAGAGAGATCACGATATAACTTGAAGTTTAACCAAACCATGGCTTGAAAACTACTTAAAAGTTAAATGGTGTGACTTTGCTGATACTTAGATAAAAAGCTGTTTTGATGTTTTGAGGAAACTACTACTCCACTAAGATGTCAATAGTGATTGTTTGCTAAGAAAACTTTATTAAAATCAAGTTTAGTATGTTTTTTGCATATTTAATGTACCTATCCTATCCAGTGGAATAACTTGTATTAATTTATGTAAAAAAATAATTTCTTTAATTTAACTTCAATAATTATTGCACAACCCTTGCTTCGAGTGTTACCATCAATCGCATTCTTGTTGTCAATTCACTTTCTCAATATTACTCATCATTATACGCACTAAAATGCAAAAGTTTTGATGAAAATAATTGAAACAATTTGATAGCTCGCCATACATACAGGGTGAGGCGCGAGAACCTTAGGGCATTTTTATATAGAGAAGTCCTGGGGGTAGAAGTCTAAGAATTTGTACATTTATGACTTCAATTTTGACGAGCTAAACTAAAATATTTACAACCCCTCTCCATTTCCGGTTATACCGGAAGTTGCATCAACTTTCTTATTTTAAATGGGACACCCTGTATATTATTACATTTTCAGATTGCCTGAAAATAAATAATAAAAATAATGTTTACAGTTCAAATTTGCAATGACCAATTACTGAGTTATAAACAAATGAAAATTGCAATTTTCCATTTTCAAAGCAGCTTAGCTTGAAAACGGGTCAAGATATCGGAAAACGGCTTACATGTCCCTATCCTAACTTTTTATATACTACGCTGGAGTACCTACAAAAAAAAAATTTTTATTAATTTTTTTTGAAAAACGCTGATTTTTAATCACTTTGTATACAAATTTCATCAGCACCATAAGATACTACATGAAAAGTTAAGATAGGGACATGTAAGCCGTTTTCCGATATCTTGACCCGTTTTCGACCTAAGCTGCTTTGAAAATGGAAAATTGCGATTTTCATTTGTTTATAACTCATAAACCACTCGTTCCAATTTTGAACTATAAACACCATTTTTATTACATTTTTTCAGGCAATCTGAAAATGTAATAATATTTTAGGGTGTCCTATTTAAAATAAGAAAGCTTATGACAACTTCCGGTATAACCGGAAATGGTGAGGGGTTGTGAATATTTTAGTTCAGCTCGTCAAAATTGAAATTATACACGTACAAATTTTTAGACTTCTACTCCCAGGACTTCTCCATATAAAAATGCCCTAAGGTTCTCACGCCTCACCCTGTATATGATAAAAGTTCTAGTACCAACAAATTCTCATCCGTTCATTCTCATGTTATTTACTTTATTTTCCTAAGGATAAGGGAGGTAAAGTACACATATAAGTATAACAGAGCGTAGGCACTTATTCCATAATTAAAATTGTTTAAGAATGTTACTGTTACTCTTCTAGAATAGTTGTAGAAGTATACTTATTCTTAAATTGTAGGTACTTAGGTACTTAAATTTAAAACAACCTCAGTTTCTTGTTCTTCTACAGTGATAGCAGCTCTGGCCTCTTAAAAAAAACTATGCCGATGACCAATAGATCTGAATAGTCTAAAATAAATGCATGGACGATCCTGAAACCCCTACGCCTTTTCTGTTACGTTACAGTCGACGCCCATGCATCTTACACGGCGTCTCACCCCGCGAACAAGGACCCTATGCCACCGTCGCGACGCGCAAGCGTTCGACTCCAGTCAATGAATGAACGAACATCACAGTCAACCTTCAGCCAGCGGAACCCCACAACGCACGCTGGAGACACCCACTCTTCATCCGCATTTGAAACCTCATAAATATCTAATAATTGTCATCGGCTGCTTGACAGACACAACTAAATTATTTACTGTCAGGATTCAATTACCATTTACTAACTGTGCGTGTGTATGTGTGTTACTTAATAGGTATTAGCGATTCAATTCCGATCTTTATTGGCCCGGTCTTTGTTTGATCATGTTTATTTGATTATCCTTCATTCGTTTCTGTGTGCGGCGAAATGAAAACTGTGTTTGTTTTGCAATCGCGGTAACACTTTGTGCATTTCAATTCTAGCGAACAGTGATGAAGTAATTCGAGTGGATATTTGCGGCCAGTGGATAGTTTTGATCACAGGTTAATAGTTGGAGGGTGTGTCTTGGTTTCTGGATAAAAGTTGACCTGAATTTTTATCAGGATTCATCACTTGATCGGACAGGTGAGTAACCAGATGGGGAGGTTTGAGCCCGGTTCGGAATGTGGAGGGCTGCGGTATATAGTGGCACTTGATGCGCATCATGGTGGAGTGGAGGCATCCTCTATGGAGGGCACTTCATCCAAGAGAACAATAACATTGTGATATTGACTTGGCACTTTTAAGTAAAATTAATATTCTTACGCACCAAATAAGAGATCGTCACCTAGGTAGGTATATTAAAGATATATAATAATTGCAAAAAAGTTTCACCCTTATAATGGTAATTTAGTAGGTACTTAATATTTAATCGGGTTGGATTGGAATTCTATCGTACCCCTATTATAGCAAATACCTACCTACGATAAATTCGGTAAATGCAACTTTATAGGTACCCACTTGATTATAAAATTAGTTTTTAAGAAATTTCTGAACGCCGCCACCTTGTCCCTCGGCCTGTCCTATCTAAAGAGTATTTATTCGTCGAAATATTTTTTACCGATTGGTCAATTTGTGTCAATTTGTGTCAAACAATAATCTCGTGCCAGGGACACCGTTTGTTTGTTGATAGCATTCGTCAAAAAATACCCAAAAACAGCCTCAATGGGCATGTCAAAAAATTGTTTTTTCGAAAATCGACAATAAAAATCTTCGCATGAAATTTTTTTTCTCCTGTATCTCGAAGACGGGAAAGACTACAGAGGAATCGATTAGAATTTTGAAAAGTACCTACTCGAAAATCTTTCGCTCCTAGTGCCACATATAAAGACGTAAGTATCTCAAAGAATCGATCCAAATGGATGTTATAATATTTCTAAAGACACAAAGACGACGATAGATTTCTGAAATAGCTAGATTTAATAGGTGAACAGAATCTTTTTCTCTTCTCTATTAGATAAGGTACTTTTAGTTATAGGTACTTTTCCATCAGGCAAAGGCTTAAAGGCAACATATAATATGACTATGTATATGAACTTTGAAGATAATAATAAGCTAGGTAATTGGAGTAGGTAGGTAGGTAGCATAGCAAACTCTGTAGCAAAGCAACTCTTTGAAGATTCGTGAATACCAATTAAAATACCGAAAGTCACTAAGTTTGGAGTATTTTGTTCTGTTCTTAGAAAATTATTACGTATTTAAAATACGAGTTCAAATATAATGGAAGGTTTCCAACTTGTTGACTACAGGATTTAGGTCGAGGTCGATTGTTCAGCAAACAACAGAAAGCTTTTAATTTAATTTTTAGAGAACAGAACTGAATAGACATATTTTTCCCTTTCATGTAAGAAGTATATGTCTGAAATTTCGTTCAGTGTTTTATTTATTTGCCAAAAAAAGCGTGAAGGGAATAGAAATTTATGGGTTCCACAATTTATCTGGATACTGATTAAAAGTTGATTACTTAGGTCCCAGCTTGGTTCATATTTAACTTATCTCCCATTAGTTTTTGGCACAAAATTACCATTTTAATTTTAGGTATAATTTAGGTAATTATTCAACGTATAGTATAATAGAGATTAGCTGTTTCATAAGCTATTAAATTCATGCATTTAAATTAACTAAAGTGGACCATTTTTTCCATACAAGTCGCCGTTGTATTAAGTATTCTGGACGGTATGTAAATCGATTTCTCGAATTTTTTGTAATATCTGCCTCCAAGCTGATTCATTTTGGCTTTCTCTGCAGCCTCCGTCATATAAACCTTTCGAGACAAAAGAGCCCAAAATTCTTCTATCAACTTGGGGATGATTAGATTGCTGTCCCGCGGAACAAATGGCAGGGTGTGATCAACCAAGCAATGGTGACAGAACGCAAGGTCTGGCCACAACATAATATCGTCTCCATTGTGTTCTTCAATAAAAATAATCAGCTTTGATAGGCAATTGTCAATATAGCTATGAGTATCCAGGACTTTACCTCTTATACTCTATTATATACCAACACTGATCTTGGTACGCCACTGAGAACATGGCACACCACACCAGAACTTTATCTGTAAATTTGGCTTTCGCTTTATATTAGACGTCATCAGGAACTCCTGAAATGTTGTCATAGTAAAAAATCTCCAATAAAATGCTTCGTTTCCCGTAATTTAGGAGTTGTTACGAGTAAAATATTTTTCATCATCCAAAATTATCTCTCGGTTATTTGATAAATTTCTTTCTTCGTAAATCACGGCTACATACTGAGATTCTAGCTGCTATCAATTGGTTAGCTATACTGATTGTTCTTAATTACCATGTGTTTCGTCCTTGGCGAATAATTTGTTTCGTATTCTCTAAGATACTACCGTCTCCTACCCCTTCCTCTCCCTTTACACATCGGGAAGAAGGAAAAGGACACCTGACCGGACAGACCACACAAAGAGTCGAGGTTCGAGGTTTAACATCGAGAGAGAGTAGAACCCGACAGAGTGCCGTTCGTACCAGACTCGTCGATGCTGGTGATACGGGAACGGGATACCTAGTTCTTTAATTAAAAAAGGAAGCGGTATAATAAGTAGTGGAATAATCGTGGTTACCTACATAGTGGAGCAAAGTGAACAATAATAATAGTTACAACATCTCGCAAATTAAAACAAGTGCCCCTTCTAGTCGGACAAGACACAAGGTCAGTAATTTCGATAATTATTAATTAATTGTGTTCCTGTCAATCATTGGCAATTATAGCCTGGTCCTTCAATCATCCTATAAATTTTGATCCTTGTCATTACGTGGCGCTTCGTCATTAGCCCCTTTCAGGATCGAATCGCGTCGTTAACATTTTTGGCTCTTCGACGGGAGTTAACACCATGGTACATGCGAAAGGAGGTAAATCGTTGGCTTATTTTATGCCTAAAAGTTCATATAAACATAGGTCCGCAACCGCTTTGTTGCCAATTTACGCAGGAAAGTTCAGGGGAAGAAAGGGGGGCGAAATGGGAGAAATGGGAGAAATTCAGGGAAAAATATCTATGTAGATTCTCACAACCATTTGTCATGCCCAATGATATAAGCATTATAATGAGCCTATAACGTAACCTGTATTCTAAATTTGAGCTAAATATCTCTAAAACTATGGGAGCTATTAAGAAAAAAGATTTTTTTTTCAAAACATCCTGTAGATCGGTAATGAAGCGATTGCGGACCTATGTTATAGGAACTTTTAGATATTTATTATTAAGCCGCCATACAATTACCCCCTTTCGTAGGTACCTGGTATTTCGGAACAGCCTGTATATTTACGAGCTTTCCTTAGTTTCTTGTATTTTTGACAGTTGGGTACTGAACAATTTCCATGATATTGTGCTTTTCGATGTATGGAATTAGCTAGCCAGTTTTTTTTAACAAAAGTGCTAAGTGCGTCTGTTCTTCGCCCGTCTTATCAATCTTTGGGCGCTTGGTGCGATGAAAATTCTGGCTTTACCACTTTTAGGTGAACTATAACATGTTGCAAAATTAGTGCGCGAAATTTTGAGTTCTTGTAAAACTTATGGAAGACTTCTGGATTTTCTGTGAAAAAGCTTTTAAAAGTCATGTGACTTCTACCTACATGGTATCCAGTCAAAGTTCGCAAAAACCCGTTCTTTCGCATTTCTCGCACACCATTTCAGGTAGCAGTGTTTAATCCAGGGGGCTGAAATTAACTTTCAGTAAAACTATATGTATATAAGTGGTCTGCTATTGCAAAATTGAGCACAATCGGTCGAGTAGGTACTAGTTTCAAAATTCAAAATTTGAATTTTTTGTGAAAAAATGGTAAGATTTTTTGTACCCCTTCGTATACATGCAAGATCGTCAGAAAATTTAAATAATTGAATTAACAGGATGGGAAGAACGTTTTCCTAACTTTACGCCAAAAATTCCAATTTTTTCTGTTAGCCAGTGGCGTGTCTGAGACAAATGACTAAATTTCTATTATCAATTTATTGACACATTTTGTAAAGAAATTCCATTGAATTTTTTACAGTAGACAACTACCACCAATGTTCTAATATGTTAAGTAAAATTCCAAATTTTGAATTTTAGAAACGACTCCTGCAGCCTCGCCTGCAGCTGTACCTTTCAAGCTTTCATAAATTAATCCTTGTAGATCCTAGGGTGATCGGATATTTGCTCGGATATGTGTAAAAAAAAACCGAGAAAAATCCCTAAACAAACGTGGTTAGTTCCTACAAGGTGTCTGTTCAAAGTTCGCAAAAATACTTTCTTGTCACTCGATTACGGGTAGGAGTTTTCGATACAGGGAACTGATTTTTTTAGGATTTAGATGTCTGGAGGAAGTTGTCTGGTATTGCATTTGAACAATATCTGTCAAGTCGTTGTAAAAGTCGCTAAAGTTAATTTCCAAAGTGGCGAAAATTATGATGATTGGATCAACGCATGAAAGTACACTATATTTACACAATAGATGCGCATGAAAGTATATTGTAGTAACTTCGAAAAAAATTCCCCCTAAAATAACCCAATCTATTGTTCTGACTCCGTTTCTGACCATCGCTATAGAGGAATTGACATTCTGCTCGCATTCTCATATATTACAGCAGGGTGCATCATATATCCTTCTCTATGTTACTATCTCGTAAGCGCTAAAAGATACAGGGTCGATTAAATTAGAGAAAATGTCCAATTTTATGGCCATCTCGAATCCATCAAGACATACAAGATATCTGTGACCGTTCCTGAAATATCCTGAAAAAAAACTGAAAAATCGAGATTGCTTATTTCTGCCATATCTTTCTTATTATTGGAAATTAATAAATAATTTTTTGTAGGCCTACATAAGTTGGCAAGAGCTACTCATCTGACGCCCTTACTTTATCACGCGTTACTAATCGTGCATATGTTTTCTAGGTATACCTACTACCTACTACTGTAAGTATCTGTGGTATCACTATTATAGCATAGGCTTGTTTCAGCGGCCTAGCGAAGTGGCTCCAAAGAAAGTAAAGAAACTAAGTAAATAATATATTTTCTTTTAAAAGCTTAACTTTTAAAACAAGACCGGCGTTCTCGCTTTAGAAAAGAATTTGAAGTCTGAAGTTTGCTTTGAATTGTTAAAGCGGTTGATTGCTAGCACAATGTTTATCGATTATTAACGTTTTTCGTCAATAAATTTCATTAACGGAGGGGCGAGCGGAAAAGAGACAGTCACCGAAATAAACTCATTTACGTTATCAGACGATGTAATGATTGGTTGCGAACGCGTGGGGTTGCATTCTTATGAGGGAAGGCAGTGGTGGTGTTTTATATGTTCTCATTTTAAGTAAATTGGATCAATGATATTTTTCGCGAAATCTGCGTTTATTCTGGACAAACTAGAATAAACCTTGTAAATATCAGCTTTGATATGCAAAACACTTGCTCCAGATTAATTTTTTGACTTTTAAAGAGATTAACCAGAATCTTTTACATAAAAGAGATAATTATGTACTTTTTTTTATTTTTTATTTTATTAAAAATAATAAAAATATCCTGATAGTTTTGCGTTTTGCTAGTGGAAGTTGTTTACATTTAAATTGCCATGATGATTTAAATTCTTGAAAAGAGGAAACTATATCTCGCCAACGAAGCCGAGGAAACAATTTTTGCGAGAATTATTGTTTTCAATTTACAGTCTTCCTGAACATCCTCTGTAACACAAAGTATACCGTGTCCGCCAATTCTGGATCATCCTGTATATTAGAAACCAATAGTAAATTAATTCCATACAGTCAGTTTGTGAATAGATGTAAGGTTTTAGTAGTACATTTTAGCCGATATCAAAGTGCTGAATCACGTTTTGCTCTGCTTCTCGTTGTCTAGGTGATGAAACCCGTGCCTTAAACACAAGCAAACTTCATAATTAATTTTTTACTAGAGGCCTTAAAAAGCATACACAATTTTATCACTTGATACACTCTGTCTAAGTGGGTAGGTTTAGATTACAACAATTAATTAACCCTGGATCATTTGTCTTATTACAACTCCCTCGACAACTCCCTAAGCTAAGGTGATCTACGGGAATCATGAATTTACAAAAAAAACTTCTTAGTAAGAAGTTTCGTCCGCAAAGTGCTTATAAAATTTTTTTTATAAATGTTTTAGATGTAAATTTCAAGATTTTAAAACCTGTTTTTATTTAATAAATTAATTTTGAGCAACAGCTTTATGATTATTTGTAAATGACTTGTAATTTTGATTTTTTTTTCTCGTGACGAAATAACAAATTCCTCTAAATCCAGAAATATCGTTCAAGATAATTTATTCCACGCATCGGCAGTTTGCAGTTTTATAGAAAGAAAAAAATATTTGGGAGCTCTTTGGAATTTGAGTTTTGCGAAATTCTACCTTATCGACCACCTACGCCCTAAAATGTATCTGAAAACCGAAATTAAACTTTCTGTGTCAAGCAGTTTGCGCTGGAACTTGATAGATGAGTGAAGTCACCTATGGATTTTATATTAGTACCTATAGATATACAGAGTGTCAATTTGAAAACTTGCCACCCCCGAATTCTTCCTTGAATTTTTTTTTTCAAAGACATCCCGAAACAGGTCAATTTTCTAATGTAATTTATGTTCTATAGGCGTAAAAAAAATTTATACATCGTGTTCCTTGACTCAGTAATGACGATATGGTCTTTTTTTTTAATGGGACAGCCTGCATATTAATACAATTTCAGATTGTCTCAGAAAATCCAATGAAAATTGTTTTTACAGTTGCAGTTCAAACTGAGTAGCTTACGAGTTATAAACAAATAAAAATCGCAGTTTTTCATTTTCAAAGCAGCTTTATTTGAAAACGGCTACAGACATTGGAAAATGGCTTACATGTTCCTATCTTAACTTTTCAAGCGGTATCCTATTGTGTGGATGAAATTTTCATGCAGCGGGTGACGAAAATTATCAGACTTTTGATCACCCTGTATAATTTCATCTACATCATAGGATACCGCTTCAAAAGTTAAGATAGGTACATGTAGGCCGTTTTTCGATATTTAGAGCCGTGTCCGATGTACACTGCTTTCAAAATGGAAAATTGCGATTTTCATTTGTCATAACCTACTCAATGTAAGCTGCAACTGTAAAAACCATTCTTACTGGATTTTCTTAGACAATCTGAAAATGTAATAATATACAGGGTGAATTTAAAAAAATAGACAATGTTGTCATTACTGAGCCAAGAAACACCCTGTATGAAATATTTTTACGTCAATAGAACATAAATTAAATTTAAAAGTTGACCTGTTTTGGCAAGTTTTCAAATTGACACCCTGTATACCTAGAGCACTCCAAATGGTTACGATCTAGTTATCTATCCGTCATATATTAAATAATTTATGAACGTCTTATATACTTAAGGAGTTCCCTTATTGAATTTCAGTAGTAGTCCCAAGTTTCCTACAATGAATTTCAAGTGGTTGAAATTCAAACAACCCTTTGAAACCTATCCTATTTTAGTCCGCCAGATCCCGAATAATTGAGGGAAAAGTCAACTGCTTAGTAACATGCCATTAGGTAGGGCCATTGATCCTGGATTCCTAAATTCAGGATTCTCATTACAAAATGGATGAAATTAGTTGGAATGACATAAACCATCTTCTTGAATAGATTCCTCTTCCGATAACAAATACTGAACGTAAGTTGGATCAATGGACGGTATTACTAGAAGATAGGTTTCTTTGTTCTTTGTGTTATTTTGCAATGATTTAGTGTCCCTTTCAATTTAATCGAAATATAATTAGAGTGCTAGAAAGGCTGGTACTTTAAAACTCCAAATTTGAATATACTTTGATTTAAGTGAATTGCCTATTTTAAAGTTGTGCACTATTATAGGTAACAGACAATCTTTGGTAGTCTTACCTTAATTTTGCAGACCTTTGAAATTTTTGATTATTAGATTGTGTAGATGATTGTATGGTAGTGTCAACTTTACGTACGTGATTATACAGGGTGATTCATGAGTGACCTTACATAGACCAATGGTGATAAGCGGACTTCAAGGCGGGTCGAAAACCACAAAAGAAATTTTTTTTGTGTGATTGGTTGAGAAGTTACAGGGTGTTTCATGTCTCAGGTACAAAACTTTGATAGGCGATATTTCTGAAACGGCTGGAGATATTTTGTAGAAATTTACTAGGAATGGTGCATTCCGGAAACTCATCAAAACCGCATTCTGAGTTAATTAAAAATCCAGGACCGGACTTGAAAATTTTTGCCCCCATGGTCTTTGTTGAAAAAGTTTATTTTCTGACCGTGCTACTGAAAAACTGTCATCGAATTTGAAAAGATAAGAAAAAACTCTATAGAAATCATTCCTCAATTTGAACGGCACACCCAAACCGTCTCGAAAAAAAAAAGTCAAAGTAAAACTTCTCAGTAAATTATCGTTTTCGAGCAGACATATTTTACTTAATGTTCGTCTGAATTCCTTCAAATTTATTTTTTGACTTGTTTCTGTGGGAAAAATGTCAGTGTAAATTAAATGTTATCAATATTAATGTTATAAACGGTTCTCAAAATGTCCTTTACCAACTTCAATACATTTCCTGCTGCGTTTCCATAAATTTTGGTTTGCTTTTTGAATTATTTGCCTGTTGTTTCTAATTTCATCAGCAACTACCAGTATTCACGTCCTGTGCTCCTCTCTGGTACTTACTTCCGTTTTTTAGACTTCCTGCTTCATATGGCCCCATAGGTAATAGTCTAAAACAGTGAGGTTGGGGGACCTAGGTGGTCAGGAATGAGGGCCGCCGCGCCCGAACCAACGATTGGGGTACTCATTGTGGAGATGCTCTCTGATTTGTCGAGAAAAATGCGGTGGTGCCCCATCTTGCTGGAAGGAAAGAGCACGCCTGTTCACGTTCGCCTCTGCAAGCAAGCCGGGCAAAATGACTTGTGGGAAAAGTAAATAAATTTCCCCCGTGAGCCGTCCAGCAAAAAATGGGGTCCTATTAGGGTATCATTTGCAATGCCACACTGCCATTTATAGAAAATCTGTTGCGAGTTCTTCTGAACAACAGAGCGCGGATTTTCATATGCCCATAGGTGGGAGTTTTTTTTATTCGTTACACCATCCCGCGTGAACTGAGCTTCGATCAGTACACAAAATTCTACGCAGTCCATTCAATGGAACTTCTTCATTGAATGGTTGAAGCCTCTGTACGCTCTGTCCGCTCTTCTTTTTTTCAAAGTTCGCCATACTCTTGATTGAGAAATGCTCAGTGCTTGCCCAATTCTTCGCGTACTTGTACTTGGATTTACTGCCACCATCTCCACGATGTTTTATGGCTCAGATTTTCCAATTGAGGTTCAGCATTCCTTTGAACTCAGAGAAATATGCCGTGGTTTCGAGAAAATTGGAAAACAGACGCGAAACGTTACATGGGCCGGTGTTCTTCGATTGTGATCTTCTATGGTATTCTCTCGCAGCTGCTCTTGAATTTCCATTGCAGAAACTATACACAAACATAATGTCTGGTATTCGTTATTAGTGAAATGATTTGTGATTATTAGTGAAATCTGAAAATTTTGTAGTTGACACCTGATTTCCCAGTAATAAAGCTTGGCCTTCTGTCCATCATTTTTCCCACAGAAACAAGTCAAAAAATAAATTTGAAGGAATTCAGACGAACATTAAGTAAAATATGTCTGCTCGAAAACGATAATTTACTGAGAAGTTTTACTTTGACATTTTTTTTTCGAGACGGTTTGGGTGTGCCGTTCAAATTGAGGAATGATTTCTATAGAGTTTTTTCTTATCTTTTCAAATTCGATGACAGTTTTTCAGTAGCACGGTCAGAAAATAAACTTTTTCAACAAAGACCATGGGGGCAAAAATTTTCAAGTCCGGTCCTGGATTTTTAATTAACTCAGAATGCGGTTTTGATGAGTTTCCGGAATGCACCATTCCTAGTAAATTTCTACAAAATATCTCCAGCCGTTTCAGAAATATCGCCTATCAAAGTTTTGTACCTGAGACATGAAACACCCTGTAACTTCTTAACCAATCACACAAAAAAAATTTCTTTTGTGGTTTTCGACCCGCCTTGAAGTCCGCTTATCACCATTGGTCTATGTAAGGTCACTCATGAATCACCCTGTATATTAATTTTCACTAGAAGAAAATTATAGCTAAATAACATAAATAATTTCTACCCAGACTTACAATTACCCAGACTTAGCTAACAAGCCTACAAAGATTAACATATGTGTTGCTACCACTGTGGCAATGAGAACCACGCCGACCGCGGCCATCGAGCTGGTCCTCGGTCTGCTACCCCTAGACATTTTTGTCAGGAAAACGGCGCTGAAGACTGACCAAGGGCTAAAATTTGCGAGTCGGCTCAATGAAAAGAATAGGATGAGCCAACATACCTCCATGCTGATGGAGGCCTTAGCAAGATCGCCTATCCTCTCGGTTGCGATCGACAGGATTATACCCATCCGCATCCCGAATAGTTCGTGTTTTGATGCGTTACTTTATAAGTATGGGACTAAAGCTGGTACAGGATCAGACTCCGGAATTCAATCTAAGGCCCTAGATATGAACCTATCGATTCCATTGGCCACACATTCTATACTGTTTTTCAGAACTAATAGCGATCACACACTGTGGAAGGAAAATCACTCAACGCGGAATTGCCAACAAAAACCTATTGATCCTAACGGACAGCAAGTGAGCTCTGAGGATAGTCAGGGGTCCAAGGTTTTACTCTTGGCTTGCCCTGGAGGCCCACGGAGCCTCCAACTTAATGGTTGTTGCTAATAACAATAGATTCACGGGTCCTGGAATAAAAGGTCACTCAAACATCAAAGAAAACGAGTCCGCAGATCGGCTAGCTCCGGAGAGAGCCAAAACTCCTCCTGCATCCGAACCTACTGCGCCGTTGGCACAACGCGACCTCTACCCAATAATAAACAAAGGACAGTATGGAGGAACATGTACGATACTGGCAAAATTACCCCATCGTTAGCTTCCCCAAACCGCAGTTATACCGGTGTACCGACCGACAAACTAACCAATTACTGTCTGCTATTATCCCGACCAACACTCAAACTAGTAATTGGCATCTATGCCTTGCACTGCGGGCTAAAGAAACATCTCCATACGATGAGAATCAACCCTGACACTATGTAGGGAATGTCACAAAGAAGAAGAGACTGTGGAACATATCCTGTGTCCTCTATCCTTCTAACTCACATCAGCTAAGTCTGAACGACCTCTCTGGAGCCCCTCCAGGCGCCCTGGTCCAGTTTTTCTGAGTTTGGGATGGCTTAAGGAGAGAGGTCACTAGGGAAAGGAGGCAGCATAATGGGTCACCTGAGGCCTCAGTGCAGCGGACTTGTTTTGCTATGCCACCAATGCAGAATCCAGGTACCAAAATACGGGTGATCAAAAAAGGAACTGAAAATATTTTCGATGCCTTCCAGCTCAGGAAAATCTAAGTCATTGATCCTGTGATTTTGAGCCACGAAATCTTGCAGGTATCTGGAAGCGGATAAGTTCTACAACCCATTCCGTTCTGTTTCCACAAGATGACCACCCATAGGCTTCCGATGGACCTTGTGTACCAACTCTCGAGCGGAAAAACCCCTATCCCCTACATATCCCCGAACCACCCGGTTGCTCGGATGTACTGAAAGATGAGCGGTATGGGGTCTGCCCAATCCCAGCTCATGTTTCTATTAAGTAACTATTTTGTTGACAAATACCAACATCTTACAGACTCAACAACGCAAGAAACCCTTTCTGAAATTGATTTTATCTAACTTTATTATTTTATACTGCTACGAGATAGTAATTGAATAGATTTGTTTACATTCACTAAGAACAATAATAACCAAAGTTCTTTAAATCAAAACTTTGGTCATTATATACATCCGCGGCTCCTACAGTTTCACTATGGAACTTATATAGGGATGGAGAACATACCTATAGTAACACCAGGAAGGTATTCATTTGCTGGGCAAATGAAAGGGAAAGCCACAAAACGGTGTAAAAAAATGGTTTTGAGAGTGCGGAGGGAGTGCGGTCCTCACAAGAGGCACCGATTAGATGCCGCGATCCCGGATAAAACCACTTCACCATAATTGCCAAGTATTCTATTCTGTGTTAGACGCTCACAGAGGCGGACTGAGCAATATATCCGCTTTCATTACGTGTCCAGTCCGCACAGGGATTGATGCAATGATTTTCGGATTATAAATTCAAAATAAATGCAAAATTCAAAATAAAAATCGTGGTACTGTTATTTTCGAAGATTTTCCTTGCCCTGAAAGTGAAACAAAAATAGAAATTCGACCGTAGTGCCAAAGAGGCCTTAGTTGTGACCTTAATATTAGTTTGCCATGGCTGTTTTTACTTTCTTACCCACCCAGCACCCCTATTTCGCTCCTCGGTCCCGAAAAAATTGATGAAACTTATAGGAGACGCGGATGTATACAATTACCAAAACTTTTTTCTTCTTATTTGTTAAATAGCCTGATCCAAGAGCCACAATAGACCTTCGGTCGCAGTGGAGGTATCACGATGGCCCACTCACGGAAAATCTAATCTAAATCTCTAGCCTGATCCAATAGAAAAAGGAGCGAGCTTCCATACCCCTGATCCCCTAGGAAATCAGATTCTTGTTTTACTCTTCAGCTTCTTGTTAAGCTGTCATTGTTCTGAAGTTCCGAGATGAACATACTATTGTAGATCAATGAATTCTTCGTCTCTAAAAATCTGTTTTGTTACCTATTCTGTTTATTGTTGACTTTTTTTTGATGTTCCAGAATAACTATTCAATCTTCTATGTCTAGATCTAGAATGTCATTGGCGTCACCTGTCATGGCTTATAAAGAGCGCAAGCTTCGCGCATCAAGTGTAGTTTTGAAAGCTACCATGGGAAGATCATTTTAAGAGCGCCATCAGAGAGTTAGTGGAGTTTAGTTAGTGAAGTGACCAGAGGAAGATCAGAAGGAAAGTTAATAATAACTAAAAGATGGCCAGTAAGTGGCCAGTGGAGAGTAGTTTGGAATGTGAATGTGAAAGTGAGAGTTCAGTTTGTGACAAGTTCAAACGTGACAAGCGACTGTAGATTCATTTTCATTTGGAGATTATTATAATGTAAATAGAGACTGCCAAATATTAATCCGTAAAAATTATTGTGAAGATAATTACGAAGAATAAAGTGAGTTTCGTAATAACACTCTGGTCTCTTATTTTTGGTAAAAAAGTTAATACTGATGTTTACACCTGAGAACGTGTAAAATTACTCATTTTTTATAATATAAAGCATATTAGATAAGAATCAAATCATATATGCACACCGTCATTTATTTAACGGTGAAGTGCCTATTCATAATTCAATAATGATGTTCTTCCTGCTTAACCTTTTTTTCAATCGCGCTCTTAATTTCATTACCTAATACGCAGTGTCATTCACGTGGTTATATTGTGTAATAATGATATGCACTGTACGTTTCACATACGCCCCATGCATGACGATGCTCTGCTTTTAAATAAGGGCAACATCCGTTTGTAATTAGTATAAAAGCTGATCTTCAATTTTGGTTAATAAAGGTTAACATAATAATATAGATGCAGGATAGGTAATTAATAGAATATTTAAGTGGGGCAGTCCTTGATGTATGTATAATAATTTATAAATAAAATTTGTCTGCACTTTTTCTTGTTGCATTTCACAATAATTTGTAATATTTATTTTGTTAAAGAATTAATGAAATTATATGTTACCAACTAATTTCAATTTCATGGTTTCTCTCCAGATGCCGCTCCATATGTTTAGAGCGATGTTAGTAAATATTATGGGTTGGTCTTGAAAAATAAGATTTATAAAGCAAAGAAAATGTATACATCCTTTGTATGCTGCGCAAATTTATGTATGCCTTGAGGGGTTTCTCCCTCCGTTTCACTGTTAGGCTGGTTTCCCCAAACGCCAATTCAAGGGAATACGAGACCTGAAGAATGGAAAGCCGTGAAATTTGAAGTGATTTATTTTTCAATGAGGAAATCTTATGTTCGCAATATGAGTACATATTTCAGTTAAAATAATGTATTGCTAGGGGAATATATGGCAATACTGATTGAAAATTATGTATATTATGTATATTGAACTCAATGATCTTATATGATAATTTAAGACAAAAACATGAGTGAAAATGAAAATTTTGAAAATGCTTTGACTGACATACGTAAGTAGGTACCTGATAATTGATGTACAACATTAGGTAGTTATATGCTAGAGTACCTATCTGGATATTGACAGATTTTTATTGTATAAGAGTACTGAAAGTTCGTGCCATTTTCCTCGGACATCTCTTTTTACGTTGCGGATACTTTCTCGCATCGAAGTTGGTTTAAACGGTTTTAGCAGCTTTGAAGAAACTAATGCGTAAGCGTTGATTCAGGTTGTTTCAGGTTTATCTAAATATTATTGTTTATTGAAGATCATTAATGAAAAGGTAAACACACGTTTGTGGTATCAGTTACAGTTTGTATAACTTTCTTGTTGATCCCTCGGTCTTGTGAGAAAGGAAGAAATGTGTAAAAATATTGTTTATTGTCAGGATTCCTGACTGTCAGGAATGAGAACTATACCTAACTAAAAAGTCACCATATTGAATAGAGATAGCCTGTTCTTTGTCAGAACGCTACCGATCGGAAAGAGAGGGAAGATTAGTTTCCGTCCCCTTCATCATAATTTTATATCAAGGTGTTCTAGTGTTTGCGAGGGTATTTGACATATATCTTTGTCTTCATCTCCAGTGAGTTAATTTTAAACAGCAGTCCTAGTACTCAGATCAGAGAACGAGAGCTGATGAGCACGCTGTTTAGCAAAAAATGTCTAATACCCGCATTGTCAAACAAATTTTGTAATTATCTCCGTCTCATTTATTTTATTACCTATTATAGTCGAGGTATAATTATTATTGTCGTAAAGTTTAGGGAATACGGTCATAAGTCTAAAAGTTGTCTAGTTCCTGAAGATTAATTCTGCATAAAATGGGAAACATCTCTCGGTAATTATTAAAATACTCTTGCAAATTAGCGTATCATCTTAAGTAGATACTGTGATTTTAATTGAATACAAAATTAATCATGACTGAGAAGTTCTTTTGATTTTTTTTCAGGCTTTTATTAGGTTGAGTGAACTTTCTTTGATAGCTAATTCCGTAGTGATCCATCCTCTCGTTTGCATCCCCTTCTTGTCGTTGCGGGTTAATTAATTAGAATTTACACCCTTGCGCGGTTGCTCAAAAGCTCAACATCCTCACGCAAAAATTATATAATTATTGTGAATTTGATGGAGCAGAACTTAATTCTGTGCTACTGTTTTCTCTGTACCAAACAGCATCATCTACATGAAACAACCGAGGAAACAACCAAAACTTATAAAATTTATACATCAATCCGAGAAAGTAAAAATTATCATTATGAACTCTTTTTTCATTGCAAGTTCTTCGCAGTTTACCATTATTTTGTTCCTTCATTAAAAAAATATTTTTTTTTACTTTTTTGGATTACTTTTTTGTCGTTTTTTTGATAGGTACCTTAGCTTTTCATAAAAAAACAGTATGACAGCCATAAAAACACAAAGGTTGACTATTTTAAGTTGACTATTTCCTCTTGGATCTAGTCGACTTTGAAAAATTTTGAAACGTCAAACAAATAGCCCTTGACGACTTATGTGAACCTACAAAATATTTAAAAAAATATGACTAAAATACTATTTTAGAAGTTGTCCCAAATTTGTTTAAGAGTAGGCTTAACTTACCCTTATGTCAAGGCTTAATGTAGGATCGGTTTGTATTCTGACAAATAGTATGCTGTGTATAGTATGTATGGCTTGTATGCCAGCTAAGATTAGTTCTTGACAGGTTGTAGGGGGCGCTATTTGGTTGCCAATTTATTACAAAAGATTAATCCCTCATATGTAAAAATTGTATAATTTTCGTTAGTAATATCTTAACTGTGACGTGTAATATCCATCTCATTTGGTTTGACATAATAATTATCTCTATTACCGCGTCAGGAGAATAAATTCAATTATTTTTGACTGTCTTTCGGGACTACAACAATGAGGACAACAACAGATTGAGAACAATATAAATAAAAGTGGGCTCGACTTTTTGACATTACCATAAAGTCATTTAATTAAAAAGTCATTTAATTCAATAAGCACTATTGAATATCAATCAAAAGATGGCCGAGAGTGTGAAAAGACTAGCCCCGTTATTCAATCGCGTGTTGATTAGGAAAGCCGAGCCAGTTACCCAAACCAAGAGCGGCTTCTACATCCCAGAGAAAACGCGGAGCGATTTTGTAACTGGAACGGTCGTGGCTGTGGGACCTGGCGAGCGAGACAAGGATGGCAAATACGTGCCCTGCTGCGTTAACGTGGGGGACCGAGTCATCCTCCCAGATTACGGCGGGACTCGCGTCAAAATCCCCGACAATCAGGAGGAGTACATCATTTATAGAGTTCCCGATATTCTGGCAAAAGTTTGTGAATGAAAAAATGATTGTTTAGTCTTACTGCCTCAATGTTTTTCCTTAGATATTTGATGTGTATAGATTTATATGCTTTTTATTTCACTTGGTATTTATAATAAAGCAGTGTTAACGTAAATGCACTTGCATTTTCTGGATAGTTTGTAGACTTACTATTTATAAAAAGTACAATTTTTTTCATTCTGTCGAGGTGTGTGCGCTACCTATAAATTAAACGAGCAACCGATTTCACTCACATTTTGAACGAGTTAGTGAAGTCATGATCATTTGAAATCTATATAAAGCTTTTACTCCCAATAAAATTGGTATCTGCGGAGATCAACGAAATTGAGACAGAAATACTGATGCCCTCGAACACAACAGATATGTAGCGGCTCACGAATGTATTTTTATTTCCTATGTGAGAGGGAATGTGTCTTTAATTTGAAGGATGAAGTCGTGGTACTTTGGTTGCTTCTCCGATTATAAAAATTTAATTTCTCAGAACTTGACGCCAAGCTTACGTTGAGGTAGCGCTTCCAGGGAGAATGCAACAATTACTTGAAGTGAAACAGTATGGATTTCATCCCTTAGTCTTAGAGGAACCTCCAATGCTATTCAATCTACTACTACCTATACTACAGCAGCTCCCTGTAAACGCCTGAGCCTACAAGAATATCGAAATGTAAAAAAAAAACTGAGAGCCCGAAATTCGATGTACCATCAACAGTCATTTCGCTTTACAGTTTCTTATGAACTTTGCTGCCCATATTCTTATGAATATGTCTTATGTCTTATGAAGGAGTTTTATATGGAGTCCCATGGTATAAAGGAGTTTAATTTTTCTAGCAAATATGATAGGAAAAGAAACCGGCGTTGAATAGTTCCGTTGACAGAAATAATCCAAATTGAACGGCTATAAAACAAATCATGAGACAACATAGCGTGAACAGCTTGAATTCTGAGTCATATAAACTGCTGTAACTATGTCCGGGAACACCATAAAGCAAAGTTCCTCTTTATCCATCCTTGAACCGACTGTTAGTGGAGGCTTGTCTTGGCAGACTCCCCAAAGTTTCCTCGTTCTTGTATCTAAGATTTTGATTAAGGGCTTGGTTTACGAGATATTACAGCTTAATTGACTATGAGCCATTGATCAACTCGCTGGTTTATACCAGCTCTAGAACAAACAAAAAGTTTTTTAAATAATATAGTCGATTTAATTTTGGCAAGAGTTTTGTTTAAACATTAATATTATCACCTCGTAACTTCTTAAACCCGAGCTTAAACATAACATTTGTAAAATAATTTTTTATTTGATAATGACAAGTTCAAGGCCTGGCATAAAATAACGAGTTGATCAATAACTCATATAAGTCAAATGAGTTGCAATATCTTGTAAGACAAGCCTGAAATCAATATCTTACAAGAGTGGGAAAAATATAAAAATTATGTTCAAAATTTAAACTAAATATCTCAAATAACGTGAGAGTAAAGTATGAATAAAAAACTTTTTTTTTTATTTCTACTTGCATAATGATCCTTACATCCTGTATCTTGAAAATAGGTAGCCTATGCGGAAAATGGCATAAGCAAAGATTCATTATTTCTCACCAAACAATTTGTGGCGAACTGCTTGACCTTTTTTTTTAGGGAAAGAGATCCTCATGGACTTCCTTGGAATGGTTCTTCCCTCCTAGGATAGTGGAGGAGTCTAACGGGCTAACCTCCACCCCCCCTTCTTCTAGTCCAGCCATGGTATGCCTTGTTGGGCCCTGGTCATAACTGGTCGTGGTCTCTATCTTCCTCTCTCCCCCGCTTCGCTCCGTTTTCTCCTTCTGCTTTTCCTCCTAGCACTTGGTTCCCTTAACCGAGCTCAAGAATTCGGTGATCGTATTCCAATTTCTTTGTGTCTGGAGCAACTGCTAGACCATGTTCCCAGGGGTTATGGCCTGTCCCAGTTCGCCTTCGGCTTCCGTCCTCAAGGTGTACCATCTAGCCCTATCAAATATGGTGTTCTGTGGAGTATTAATCTCCCCACAGTATGCGCAACTATCCTCGGCTACCTTTTTTTATTTTCTTAATGTAGACGCCGAATGAACCTTGCTCAGTCAGGGCCTGGGTGCTATAGTGGTCCATATAACCCCCCTCCCCTCTATCAATCCATAGGTCTATCAATCAGTGGGTATGAGTGTTCTGGTTCATTCTCCGTTTTGGCTCTGGGACCATCTTTGTTTCCACCTCTCCACCGCCTCTTAACAGCTTGACCTGCTTATTCACAACACCCTGTATAAGGCACAGATCCCACCAACAATCGAATACTGTTTTCATGTGTGTAGCTCTGGCCCTAAACCAATCAATCAAGTACACAAATCCTCAAAGTTTCAATTTTTTATCTTTAAAATTCAGCTCTATTTATTTTAGGGGGTGGGCACTAGTGTTGGGACACCCGGTGAAAAACTGAGTTCTGTATCTCAAACGATTCTTGAGATATCTTAAAAAACCTGGAAAAATAATCTTTTTTTTTGACACCCCGTATCTTGAAAACGTTCCATTTCCGGACACACGTTAATAGAATATTTTTTGTTTATTTTTGACCAAAGAATCTGTCTTAAATTTTTTTCCGCAATATTAAAGTTACTACTCGAGATTAGTCCCATGAGTTCTTTGTATTTTTACAAACTTGATACCTACCTGTGCTAGGTACTGCTAATATGCTTGTTATGTGATGTGTTTATTTGGTACTGTATTGCTTATACTTGCTTATGATTTTGTAATCTCTATCCGTTTGACTTGTCCAATGGCTTTTATAATTTCGAGTAATGGACTAATAAATTTTTATTATTATTTATTCAACTGCTCTTATTCTCTTATATCTCCCTAGTAGGTGATTTGGGTACAAAAAACTACGATGAGATTAGTCAACAAATCGATTGTTTTGATTCTTTGTTCCTTTTTTGTCACCACACTGTATATCATAATAACGATCCAGTTGAAGCAGCAAACATTATGAGTTGTATCTAATTTATTAGAAAAAATGTGCCGTCATGCCATTTATTTTCTTTTCCGCGCAATTCAGGTTGTCATCAATTTGTCCACGCTCTTTCTTCTCCGTATTACTGGGAAAGAGTGACAGCTACAAATACGTGAAAAATGATGAAGATACGGAAAAAGCCCGGGGCATCACGTCGGGTATTACTCTCCTGTGTCCCGGAGGGAAGAACGTCACTCAACAACTTCACGGGTTTCCGCAGTGACAACCTATATTAACGGCAGCGTCTGAATCTTTTGATAAAAGATCGGAAAGGAGGAATTGTAAAATTGAGCTGTGTAAAAAATGTTGGTATAAAAAGAACGTTATACCTTCACTGATATCACAAAATAGTGAAAACCTTTTCTTGTAGGAACTGATTGACATGGCTGACAGGACATGCGGCCTTTTGCATTTGCAGACAGACTTATCTGCTATACAGGATGTCTGTAAATGAATGGGACTCGCTCAAGTTTAGCTTTGCTAATAAAAGTGATTAAACGACACATATATCTTAGTACAAAAGTGCTTCCTCAAGAAGTTATGGCACCTTATTAAAGACGAAGATTTTAAATTTAACATTTTGTGGAAAAAAATTGATGAATTATATGGTATCCGTTCCAGACATTACAGGAACCTAAATTTTTCATTAATTTTTATCACGGTTATTGAAAAAATTACCTTCAAACTCAGAAGAGTTCAAACTCTGTAACTTGAAAACCAACCTTTGGATTCAATTTTTTTTGCAGAATATCCTTAATTTTAATGGGCCTATAACGCCCTGTATTTGGAGTGCACGAGTTACCGATCACCCTGTATAGGGAAAATAGAAAATATATTATATTTTAGTAGGCTATGCAGGTTAAGCCTACTTGTGTCGATAGATTTTGCATCACGACCCCTCTAGGAATACTCGCTCTACAACCTCAGGAGACGCTCTTGCGGTTTATATTACCGATTAGGAGGATTGATTCCTATTTTTTGGACATTTTCTGACGTTAATTGTGATGAATCCTTTGAAAAGTTTTTCGAGGCTGTCAATTTCAATCTTGAGATCACAGAATACAAAAGAGCTGTAAGTAATGGTCCTTACGAGGCATCGGTGAAGTTCCATGACAGGATCTCACGGGAAGTATTACATTATCTATTTTTTTTTTAAGCAAGTAATATTGAAACAGTTAACGTTAAGTATATGTAAATAAACATTTTGGTATGTTTAAAATATAATAAAGGACAAATATATATCCGTCAGCTAAAATCGATGGCGGTCAATCGACACGCGTTTATACCAACATAACATTGACCGACAATATAAAGGATATGACTTGAACTGAATGTTAATAGGATAAAATTGATTCAGAATTAGACACGATGTAGTTGTTATCGTTATTGTTCAATAAAACTAAGCAAAACCCGAACTACTTTAAATCACCGAATTACAACAAGAGCTTCAACCCTTTACCATATACGACGACCATGACCCAGTGAATAACCCTAACAACCAAGTTTATTACAAAGCGTCAGTATAAGCAGACAGCATTGTTCATTGTGCAGATCTACTGATAAAAAATTGATGGTTTTTGGGCAATCGTGGATTTTGACACTCGTGATTATAACCTCGTGAGTTAGCCGATGTTGGTTGAGGAGTTCCATTTATTTATTGACACCTATAAGCAAAATTTAAAAGAAATCTGGAGTTATACAGGGTGTTAAGAAAATGACTGATAAACTCTTCAGTACATTGTAGGGGACACTCAGTAAAGTACGGGAAAAATAATTTTAAAAATTCCAGAGCTACATTTTAAAAGATATAAGCAAAATATTGAACAATAAATTTGGCAACGTTTAACACGATAGCAGTTGGTATTTGGTAATTTCGTCTAATTTCTAACAATGTAGGTAGTCAAGGTATCAAAACCGTTGTTGCCAAATGCTTTTTTTTCAGCATCTTAGAAAAGAAAAAAAATCTTATTAAATTTTCCAAGCCAGTACTACATCTTAAGCAATCTTTTTAATTGATAACGATTAAAGTACCCTTTTTTATATCTGTAAAATCATCTAGTTTTTGCAAATACCGAAAAACAAAGATAGTAAAATGTTAACTTTGCCATTTTTTATCTCACCAAACTGAAGACCAGAATTTTTTAAATTATTTTTCCCGTACTCTACTGAGTGTCCCCTACAATGTACTGAAGAGTTTATCCGTCATTTTCTTAACACCCTGTATAAACATAATATCATTTATGTATTTCTTTGATACAATCAGAAATTATTATAATTAAAGAAGTTTTTATTATAAAATATACATATGTATATTAGCGAAGTGAGCTTTTCTTAGCTATTCATTTGGCGTCAAAGCTAAGTATAATAATTTATAAACTAGCGATAAATGTCAAATAATTCACCTCCGTGATGCATTTTCACATCCATATTACTTAATTAAACTTTGGGGAATAGCTTAACGATTTACGCTTCTCTAATTGAACGTTAATTCAAGCAGACTTCGTGTTTGGCGGTGGATAGCGTAGCTAGTGGTTATTATTGCTAGACGTTCGTTTACGAAAAGTTTTCTAGTAATTATTCAGGAAGATTACTTTACTGTAATACGAGCATTTCTCTGATGTAACTTCAGGTTTCGTTGTAGCAGTGACGAGAATTTCTCATTAAAATTAGAGCATGGTTATGCGTGGTACTCGTTTAAAATATAAATTCGGTAACATTTATGAATTTACATTGTGCCTGTAGAATGTCGCAATGATTGCACACTCGGAAACAAGAAGTTTAATATTTGAGAGTTAAATTTGAAAAGCGAGATAGGGGAAAACAATTATTTCAGGATCAAATTGGGAAATTTCTGAAGACATTAAATAATACTTCGTTCACATGAAATATCAACCTCAATAATATTAAATAGATGCTAATTGACACATGATTTCAGGATGTTCCTCACGTAATACGAGTATTTTGTTATTAATTTATTTAGGTTTTTTGTATCCTTTTTCCCTGTATACGACTTTCTCTGTGTAAGCCCGCTAAGGTTATCTTCGATAATGTACCCATGTTATGAATCATATTTATCAGTTTTTATTTTTTCTCTGGAGGTGAATTTTCTTTTCTCTTTTTTAGCGGGTTAGTTCAATTGTCGTACCAGAGGCCTCTATAGCGGTCTGTCAGATGCACCTCTTTTCCTTCCTTGCTGATATCCAGTGTGTCGTCTTTGATGTTCTCTGATATGTTATTTTCCTGATTCGTCTTTCATGTTGAAAACCTGCCTAAGATTTGTTTCCCCGCAAAAGCATCTAGATCGTCGATAGTTATTGAAGTGATCACTAATCTGGTCCACTAAGTGGGGTCCTTGGGAGCCCAACCGCTCACTCCCCATTACCGATACCATGAGGTATTTCTCGTCTCCACCGTCAACTCGTAGTCCCGTCATTAGATACCTGTGGAAATGGAAGTGAAACGAAAAAGCTCATTTCTGGAAATTGTTTGATGGAGGCTTGAGAAAGCCTAACTTCAAAATTTTGACCAAGATTTCCTATGTGCATTCTTCGCCATCTTGAAAAAAGTGTTCTGCTCGCTCTCAAATTTGTTGTAATTTTAGGTATCGGTAGTATTATTTGAGTAGATCAGAAGTCTCCAAAAACATATAACCCTCCTAAAACTCCTGTTATATATATTCACCTCTAAATATGTTTTTTCTTTCTCTCGTGACAGTCACGCATTTATTCTTAAACATTAACCTCAAGTACCTACTTGTTTTCGAAAAATTGATAGATAGATCATTAAGATTAAAAAAACTGCTACTGTTGCTGTGGTTGTATTTTAGATCTGTTGAGCCATTAACCAGAAAATCGGGAAAAAATCTTCAATCTGTAGGGTCATTTTTGTAATAGCCTTGGCTGTGAATTTGATTTGTTCTTAATTTTCGACGTTTTTGTTCGTTGTAATTTATATTGTTACAAGTCAAGGCAATTACGAAAATTATAACACAATAGAACTTTTTCCTGTTTTTCTCTAAGATGGCTCAAAAGACCTAAAATGTAAAGACTGCAACAGAGCAGTTTTTTAATCTTAACAAACGACTTATTTAAGATTTTTCTCTAGAACAATTAGAGGGACCAACATTTAAAAAAAAAAAAACGTGACTGTCATAAAAAAAAACATCATTATATTTTTCGATATCTCAACAACGATGAACGGTAGGTAAAAATGTAAATGACCTAAATTGTAGAACGTAAAAAAAGCAACAAAAAAGTATTCTGTCCAATTTCTGTATCTCGACGGAGAGCTAAATTATTGCAAAAAAACAAAATTTAACACTTTTTTCAAGATGGCGAAGAATGCACATAGGGAATCTTGATCGATCGACAATTTGAAGTTATAAGATTTTCTAAGTTTTTCACATAATACAGGATGTCCGGTAAGTACCTCCTAATCTCTCGGCAGCATACAGGGGAGGTCATAAAAGACCTAGTCAGTTATAAAAAAAAAATCCTAAAGTGTCCCCAAACGGAGATATGGAGCCCTAAAAGGGTGCCTCGCAATTTACTTTTTTGGCTCTAACTTTTGAACCGACCTGTATAATTGGATGGAATTTAAAAACTTTATAGAGGCCACAGAGAACCATCCGGCCATATAAAAGTCGATGTTTGACGTCGTCAGGGAAGTCAGGAACGGACTTACCATCATACTCGTTGAGTCGAAATTTTGACAGGTGTCACTTATAGAGCTAAAAACTATTTTTTTTGAATAGTCTAATACTTCATCTTTAAAAAAGGTGCTCTTAATTATTTATTTAGGTAAAACTGACGGTTTTCGAGATAAATCGGTTTTTAGGTATGCGAAATACTCAAAAGTTACTAATGTTAAACACAAACAGGTAAAAATCAGGTTCTTGTTGATAAACCTACCTACATAATGAGATTGCTATTGACGAAACTTGATCAAAATTCGCATAAAAGGCGATTTATCTTGAGAACCGCTAGTTTTATCGAAATAAGTTAAGAGTACCTTTTGTGAAGATAAATGACCAGCGTATTTAAAAAATAAGTTTTCAGCTCTGTAAAATGACACCTGTCAAAACTTTGACACAATGAGTGTGGTGTTAAGTCCGTTCCTGACTTCCTTTAGGACGTCAAACATCCACTCTGATATGGCTTAATGAGTCTTTATGGCCTCTATAAAAAAATTAAAATTTCATCAAATTATACAGGTCGGTTCAAAAGTTAGAGCCAAAAAAGTAAATCTTAGGGTACCATTTTGGCGCTCTGTATCTCCGTTTAGGGACACTTTAGGAATTTTTTTTTTTATAACAGACTAGGTTTACTTTGACCTCCCCTGTATGCTCCTGAGAGATTAGGAGGTACTTACCGGACACCCTGTATCGAAAAATCTGCTTTCTCGATTCACTTGCATTTATACCCCATCTTTTCGACGTAATGACTGGGCTATCGTTTTCTCTTTTCTTCTCCAGAGAGGACTGGGAAGCCTGAAGGTGAGATTAGCATACCAGAAGAGTAGGGAACCCTCGAGGGAACCGATAGAAAGATAACAGATAGGAGAAAGCTGATCCAAGACTAGCAGTTGACATAAGATGAGTTTCAGAAAGGTATCCAGGACTTCCATTCCCCGTGCTCACCAGATTTGAACCCTTGGAAAAAAAGTCCAGATTTTATCCTGGGTACCGTGAATCGCGTGGATTTGTTCGAAGTGCTCCGTATGTACCCCTATTCAACGCCTATCCAGCTCACCTACAACAGGAGTGCTGTTTAGGGTAGTCTCTCAAACAGCAGGCCCCGGAAAGCTGGAGACACTCTTTCTCCAGGCCTCATTTGGTATATTTGATATGCACCATAAATTACATACCTGTATGTATTCAAATAATTATGTCATTTGTTTATTATTATATTTTTATGCAACAATTCAATCTTGTTTGACGAGCTACACTAATTAAATATCCGAAATAAAAAACTCTTTGAACAGTGAATTGTAACTGGATATCAAGCAACACACGTCTACTCGGAAAGCTGTACGAGAAACGAAAAAGTATCTTTTCCTGCCTTGAATTATAACTAGGATAAAAGCTACGGCTTCCTCTATGTTCTGTAAATTTGTTATCACGACGTGTCTCGTCGCACGCGTCCACTGTCCGGAGTATTTTCACACTTCCTCTTCAATTTTACGACGTAATAACGTCCTAATAAAGAACCAAATTTGCACACTGTGGTAGCAGTTTACATACCAAGAGGAAAATGTTATTTTACGGCTCGGTTGTGAAGGCCCAGTAAAAAATAAAAGAGTAACATTTCCCGTTCTCATAATATGTGTATTCTATATTGAATGTGTAACTGGCTATGAATATCAATAACTTCAAGTTCTGACGCAATGTTTTTAGCTGTACATTTTTCAGACTTTTTAAATTTATCAGACTTTATTTTCAGTTGCTGCCCTGAAACATTGTGATCAAATTCATTCAAAGTTAAAAATAAAATACATCCCCTTAATAAGACTTGTAAATTGTAAATTTTGAGACCATAAAAATTGTAGCTGAGTACCTAATATTTTCTGCAGGTTTTGCCTTGTCTTATTCTCTATGGAAACTATTGGAAACGTTTAAGTGGCTTCTGGATTCTTAGGAGGGTAGAACAATTCCACTGCACTGAGACCTCAGGTGGCCTCATCATTGAGCTTCGTCCTTTTCCTGGTGGCCTTACCCCTTAAGCCATCCCAGGCTTAGAAAAAACTGGTCCAGGGCGCCTGAAGGGACTCCAGAGAGGTCGTTGAGGTTTGGCTGATATTAGCCAAATATAGATCCATAGAGGTTGTAGAGTGAATGACAGCGGCACAAGCTAGTTTAAGTAGCTTAAGAAACTTCGCTTTTGTTGTGAATTTATCAAAATGTATTGAACGCATCTTGTTTCGAAGTTTTGACCCCGGTGACTAGACTAAATTCAGATATATTTAGTCGTTTTCGAAGTAAACTGCTTGAAAATAAAAATTTAGAATTTGCACTTGCCCACCTGCCTGATAATATTTGACCACTATAAAATAGACAAGGATACAAGGATACCCGAGAATACCCGAGGATAGCCTAAGATACTAGATGATACCCGAGAATATAAAAGAATACCAGAAGAAACCCGAGAATACGCCAGGGTACCCGAGGATATTATAGAGGACACCTGAGAATATCATTTGGAATTCCAAAGTAGGGACGGGTGGTGGTGATAGAGCAAGACCCAAAATTCTTCGGATCCTATTTTTAGACTTCTCCCTTGATAAATAAATAAACATTTTTTTCAAAAAATCTTTCGCAGAATGTCAAAAATTAATTAATAGTTGACACTTTTGAAATGAAAACACTATAAGTAAAATATGTATTCAAGTTATATTAGAAGTACCGACGACAATGATTGTGATAAACAAGTAATAAAATTTTGAATTCTGTCTAATTGAGGCGAATTAAAGAAAGTCTGTTTACTTAGGAAGCTTCGAGCAAATTTATTTCCGCCGTCGAGGTTTTTCATAATTTTTTCAGTATTTTTTAAAGAATTCCTTACTACATCAGTGGAAATATGCACCTATTAATTATATTAATAACATCGATATTATAGGCTTCAGAATTTGATTAACAGGGTATGGAGCATGGGGATCCAAGTTTGGAAATTGAAAACAGCTACCTATAATAATCAGTGCAAATAGAAAATCAAGACACCCCGCCCCGGTACTCTTTAATATCAATATCGAAATTCTAAGGACAGTTAGCCATTGAAACTAATCAGTTTTTTTTTTTTTTTTTGGATCAAGGATCAAGGATTAAGGTAAAAAAAGACCATGGATCTGGGCTTGTAACGTACATTTCGTACGTACCGGCTAGATGTCGGTAACGCGGAGACAACGGCGGGCGCGCGCAGCGGGTGAGTGATGGTGGTTGTTAGTGCATCGGCCAACTCGAGTTTCGTAACATCGACTGTCGAGTTGAAATCAGGTGCGTTCATCTTCATACCGGCCTTTCACTTTCTTTTCACTTCTGGATTCGCTAGAGGAAGGTACATTTCCGCAACCACCTTAAGTTTCCTGAAATGGCGTCGTGAACTTTCACGTTAATTATTATAAGAATCGACTACGTTTTTGGCTTGCTTTTTCCCTACGGATTGATTTTTCCCTGGAATCAATTTTTCCCTGGAGGCAATCTTTTTCTTTGAGGCAACTTTTTTTCCTGGAGGTCATCTTATTCGTACCGAGAAGAACTCCACGTACCAAGGCAGATTTTCTTGGATACCCAGTAAGAACTCCACGTACCAAGGCAGATTTTCTTGGATACCAAGTCACCCTTTCAAAGCAAGTTCCTATATAGAGCCAAGCCATACGAAGATTTTTCTTGTAAACTCTTAGCAACCGATCCATTCATTCGACTAGCACCGCACGCTCTTGTTTTTTTTATTATCTGTTAACCGTGCTCAAGAGTGTAATATTAATCACTGTGATATATTTTTATATTTTAATAAAGAGTACCTGTTGTTCTGCTGACCTGCTTGTTATTGTTGACCCTCTTAGACTAGCGACTCAACCTACGACCCTTGTTTTTTCTTGTCTCATGCTCTCAGCGACTATTTTTCCCCTCTAGGGTTAAATAGTTCGTTTCAAGTGGCACCCAACGTGTCTATCTGCCACTAATTCGTTTCAGGCTAATGATCATGAATTCAGCAAGTATCTACATGAATTCTACGTGTTACGTGAGTCATCTGTGATCCGTACTGAAATCTGCATCTTTTGAGAGACTGGTGAATTCCTAAGAGTGGTCGTACGCCTTCGAGTCTTGGTTTTTGAACGCAATTTTAATTGATAAACTAGACACTTATAGAGCGCTGAGAACTTCTGGAGAGATAGGCTTATTTACGAGTACCGAAAAGTGAAAAGTAGAGACTTTTTTTTGAAATTGAGTAGAGGCATCGTTTCCGGAACAAAGTTTCAGGCACAAGTTATCTATTTTAGAGGGTGACCATTTAGAGGGGAAGAGTTATATATTTTAGAGGGGTTATCCATTTAGAAGGAGGATTTGAAGCCAAAAACCAACCCACCCTTAAACTCCTGCCTAAAGGTGGGGGTGACTTCGACGTCTTAAATAGAAACCCCCATTTTTAATTGCGGATTATGATTTTGTGTGAAGCAATATAAGAAACTTCTGAAGCATTTTTTCATGCGATGCAATCCTCATCCCCCTGACATGTAATTCAAAAAACGATTTTTCAATATCTTTTTACACACTTTCTTATGACTAAACAACAGGTAACTATGTACTTAGAAGAAAAAATATAAATCGTGTTTTTCAGGGGATGTTTTGAGGTCAGTAATTTTATAAAAGTATTGATCCTTTTTATGAATCCAGGTTTGGATGTAAATTCGCGACGTCTCCTTTAATATGTAAAAACATTCAGCTATTCAAATTGATAAAAATGGAGATCATAAATAAGGGCACTCAGATTGGAGATTTTTTTTGATGTCTTATATTGGAAAAGTTGTTCAAAGTTTATGAAATACTTGATGGAGAGTTGTGCTGTTAAACATTTTTAAGATAGTCATTCTTTATCAGCGAAATTAAATGAAATGAAGTTCTCATAAATAAAATCACAAAAAGCTTTTAACAAGAATTGTGAAGGACGAAGGAATTTACAAAACGGGAGAAATAAGCGCCCCTTTGTCAATGCATATTGCGATATTGACTTGTAAGTATCGTTTAAGTAACACTACCTACTTGTAAGATCGTTTAATAAGCGCGTATTAATAATTAAATAGATCATTAGTTCAATGAAACTAGATCGCTGGTTAATATTTAATTAAACGTCTAGCTCCATCGATTAGAATGGTTAGGGGTTAGGTAAATGAATAGCCTTGCTCGTTGCATTTTTTATTTCCACCTTCTAGTTGAATAAATTACAACTTATGGGTATTTATTGCAACGACGCGTCTGTTTCGCCGCAAGGCCGTTGCGCTGTTGGCCGTTTCGCCGCTAGCCCGAATAAAACTTAATTGCTGAAATTGATTATTGCTATTTGTGTTGTATTAGCTTGAACTTACCTGACTGAATGGCGAAATGGCTGTAAACCCAGAAATTAGAACAAATTGTTGTGTATTTATTTTATCAGATTTTCTCACAAATCCCAGAGTGGTATACCTACTCTAGGACAGAGCGGCGAATGCAGGAATGGTATAAGACTGAAACACGAACTAAGTCAAAAACAAAAATTGGTTCATAGCAAATCGGTGAAAGTATGAAAAAGCTTGCTAGGTGACGGAGTTGTTATTTTTTTAGCACATTCTGGAAAACTTTGGTAACAGAACAGGTTGCCAGTTTCAGGAATTATAAGGGCAAAAACTACTGAAATAAAGGTGAAGTCTCACTCAATGAAGACCCAGCGTGGTAGCTCCTCTAGGATAGAGCCACGAATGAAGAAATGGTGGAAGACAGAAGCAAGAGCTAAGTCAAAAGTGAACCAATCGGTGAATTTATGGCACCTATGAAAAACTTTGGTAACATACCAGTTGCAGGTATATAAGTGCAAAAACCACTGAGAAATAAAGTGGAGTCGCACTTAATGAAGACCTGGAGTGGTAACCACTCTAGGGACAGAGCGGCGAATGAAATAATGGTGGAAAATAGAAGCAAGAACTAAGTAACAAGTGAACTTGGTATAGACCAAATCGGTGAAAGTATGGAAAAGCTTGCAAAGTGGCGGAGTTGTTATTTTTGTGGCACCTTATGGCAAGCTTCGGTAACAGAACAGGTTACCAGTTGCAGGAATTATAAGTGCAAAAATTACCTATTGAGAAATGAAGCTGAGGTCGCACTCGATGAAGATCTTGAAAATTTTGTAGAACGGAGATAAGACAGAACCCGGACATTATGAGATGACATGCAGTTTCATTTCAAGCCAAGAACAAGTGTTTAAGTACACAAGGTAATGCGATCTTTGAGTAGATATGGTGAATGAAGTGAATGGTACTTTGTAAATTTGGACCATATGAAGGACCTAATCTTAGGCTCTATTTGTTCTGCTTGCAGGTAACTAGAAAAAATCCCCGAAAAACGATCCTAATTTGAAAAGAATTCAATTTTCGAGCATGGCAAATCCGCAACCTTGAGCTATACTAGGCCCGTTTCAAATGCAACTGATCGTAGGCATTGATTGTCAGCGCTGACGATCCGCGCTGTTGTCGCCTTAATTAAAAAGACAAGACAGCACCAACAATCTAAGAAAGGAAGAACTGCTGAAAGGAAGAAAGAAGAACTCCAAGAAATGTGGGTCCTACATCCTATTAGTGGTGTCTATTATGAGTCGGAAAAATTTTTCAGACCCAACGAAACCACTTTCTCCCCTGTTTTAGAGTGTGCTTAACACGATGGCGTAGAGCAAATTTCTTTTTAGGGTTGCGTTCACCCTCTATTGGCCAAAAACCACCCCCTTTTTTAAAATCTCCATTTTAATGCCACTGGGTCGGAAAAAAATGCGCGCAACTCGCTTCTGGGGATGCCTCGTATCTAATGTCAACTGGCTTCACCATACGCCCACCCCGTTGGCCAAGAACCACCCTCTAAGGAGGTTGAAAATGTTTTTTTTTTTCATTATGATCCTGAATATTTTTGCATTCCCCCGTTTTAGAAGATGCTAAACACGATGGTAACCACCTTACACTTCTACTGGAGGTTTTCATCCTCCCAAATCGAGAAAAAATAGACGCCACTAAATTATGACGGATGCATAGAATAATAATAATTATTAATAATAATAACTCCTTTCAAACTCAGAAGTCAGAACAGCAATGGATATAAAATAGTACTCAAGGAAATGAGCAACACTATTATGTGAATTTTTAAAATGATATGTGAAACATGACACTGCTGCAATGGCTTTTACTGCGTTGACCTTACCGCGTTAGCTCAGTCTCGACTGATGCTCGACGTCTGAGACTCTACGCGCCGATCATCCAGAGTGTATACGTCTAAAGATTAATGGAAACCAATGGACTATGGACATCAGCGCTGACAATCAGTACTGATGATCAGTTGCATCTAAAACGGCCCTAAACTTAAAAAAAGTAGACTAAATAACGGTAGTAGAAGGATGTGGGTGGAGGAAGGAAAGATATGCTACCTAGTGGAGGAACGTGTTGAAAGTGAGAGGCTTAAATATAGGATGAATATAAGAAATAAATCACTCATAACTTTGTACCTAGTATATGAAACGGTCCTGGACAAAGGTAGTGAAAAGGATTGGATGAAGGTGTTGAAAAAGAGAGCTGTGAGAATGAGCTCTATTTCACAGACGTTATTTTGAACTAAATTGGAATGAATCAAGAACTGAATATAAAAATATTTCATTATCTTGCAAATTGGTGAGAATTGTTTGTAACTGAATGACTTTTACGTCGAGAATTTGTAAGTATGCAAGTAAACATAGATATGATTATACCAAACCGAGGGTAAATCTTTTTGGCTATAACTGAGGAAATTCGGCTTAAAGAATTTCCTAATTTTCAAATTCTTTTCCACCACTGATGATTTCCGACTAATGTCTTTTATGCGACATTTCTCAGGCATTCATATATCAAGTCGTTATTTTCCGTTCCCAAAGTTATAAGCAACAATTTTTTATCGATATCCTGGAAACGGATATTACTGTTGAGTTCTGGTTTTAATAAAGAGGATAAAATCCAAATGTAGCGCCATAAGCAGAAAAGGTTCCCCTTCTATGTCCCTTTTTCTGCTCCAGTTTTGTTGGTATAGATGTTACAATTTGATATCTACCATTATTCCTTGAAATCATTTGCAATAATGTTCAAACTCCCTTTAGAATTTGCCAAGTAGAATCCTCACAATGTAAATCGCTGTTGTAAATCTTTAAGTTACCGCAAGGGTAGGCGAGCGATTTTAATATTGATTAGACATTACCTAGATCAGTTTACGAAAAGCAGCTCAAGTATCAAATTAGGTGTAATTTGCTACAAACAGAAGCGCTTGTATTGCTTGGATTAAGTCCTTAATATACCGCAACGAACCTGCGAAACCTTTTTGTATTCATTGCTTTGGTTAAAGAAGACCATCTTGATATATTTTACGGCTGAAATATTCTCAGGATCTTTTTTCTTTTCAGAGCTTTGCTGATTCGAGATAAAATGTTCGTGAATCTGACCTGGAAGTTATGTCGTGGAAAATGATCTTCACAGAGCACGTTCAATGAAGGTAAGTAAATTAAAAGATGTAATTAATGGATCACAAATTTCTTGAATTAAATTTTGATCGCTGGTTAACAGCGTTTTCAACTTTCCATTGTTCAGCGAAGGTACAGATATCTATGATGAAAGATTAACATACTAGAAAGTTGAATTAGAAACGTGTCAAAGAAAATTCGATCTGAAAAATGGCGTCATCAATTTCTTTTCATATCAACAATACGCTGGACATCTTAAGGTTGAGGCACACAGTATGTATGAGGCAATAATTTATGAAAATAAATATTATTCCTGATCTTGTGGGGTGAAAACTGAAACTTCCAAACAATTAAGACACTTGGGAGACTTACTTTCGTGTAACTAAAGAAACTTGTCACACAAGTGTGAATAAAAAAACACTTCTGAAATTTTCTAATTTCCAATTTTAAATAGTTCCCTCATTTCGACTACGACTTTTTCATTGAATAAACTCGGCTTTGAACGGCTCTGGATATATTGTCCCGTCTTGTACCGTGGTGAATTTCCCTTTACATTGGATTGATAGTTTTTATTTATCATACTGTCTCACTAGACTATAATTTGACACACATTGACTTTATTTTAACGTGTGTTAAATGGCAAAAAATGCCCTAGGGCTGACTTCAAATTAAAAAATTTGAATTTCGTCTAATGAATTAGGGGAAATTGTATTTTTTATTGGTAACGGTTGCAGATGCAAACAAATACTATATGATACCAAAAAGTTTCTAAATAAAACGAAAAATTCATGTTGTATTTTAGAATTTACCAGCAGCGCATCGCAAAAAGTTCAAAGGGAGAAATGGGGACGAATGGGGGAAATTCAAGAAACCAAATCTCCTTGTAAATTCTGACAACCATTTGTCATGCCATACAGCGTAACTTATATTACAAATTTGAGCTAAATATCTCAAAAACTTTCAACACCCTGTAGATCGATAAAGAAGCGGTTGCGGACCAATGTTTATATGAAATTTTATGCATAAAATAAGTCGAAGAATTACCTCTTTTTGTATGTACCTGGTATTTAGGAAGAGCCTGTATCTTGCATATAATAATAATTATTATGTCAATAGCTATAGTCTAAAACACGTTTCAAGCACTGTGTGTGGCATATCATTAAATTCTGAATTAAAATATCCTCCAATTTTTGCAATGTATGGAATTCAGGGCCGTATTTGAAAAATCTAAGTTCAGTCCGGCCCTGCAAATATCGTCAGATAGAAAACTGAAATCGCAGAAACAAAGCTGATCAATAATTGCAATGAAAATGTGGTTTCAGTTTTTCCCCATCTTCAATAATAACGTCAATAAATTAGAAACTAAAATTGAAAATTTCGTTTTTTTTTTCAAAATAATTGAAAAATCTATTTAAACGACCCAGTATCTCCCACGGTTTCCGAGAGCCCCATGCTGTTCATTATTATCTTGAGACAGTGTAGGTATATGAACATTAAATTCTGTTATTCTATTATTTTTTTATTTTTTTACTCCATCTTTTGATCGTTGGCTTTGACATTCTATTTGTTACCTCATAATTCCAAAAATGTCAGGTCAGTTTGAAAGGTGTTTTTATACCTTACAATTTCATGATATAAATAATATTCCGGTTAAAATTTTAAAGTAAGATGCTGATAAATGAATTAAAGCCTTGTGTGAGCAAGGGGACAGTGGTAGAAAACAATTACATTCAGGTACTTACAGAAAAATTGCTTGTATTATAATTTTTACAATAGTTATATTGGACAACTATACAAAAAACTCACCAATTCTATTAAAAGCATATTTTTCTATTCATTTAAACGAATTTCAGCCAATTTATTCAAAAAGCAACTGTATTAACGAAACATCTCTCCCGTGCGACTCATTATTTATTATATTGGACCAGAAAAATAAAATAATTACTGAACAACAAGAACAGTTATGCAACCAAAAGCGTCAACTCGACTATTACCTGAGTAAGGGCTTAAAATCCCATAAAATTTTTGAGCTTTCAAAGACAGTAAGTATGCACTAGAATATTGATTATTATCAATAATTAATTTCTTATAGTGAAATTAAAGGTAATTATTTATAAGTAGTAGGATTTTCGAGCTTCAGTTATTAAGTACCTACTCAACAATAATTAATTATTATAACTCATATCTAAAACAAATTATTTCAAAGTGTTCATCAAAGACGTTAGAAGAAAATATTCCAGTATCTTTCGCAGTCAACAAGTTCTACAAGAGTGTGGGATTAAAAAGCAAGATATCATCATTGCATGAAAAGATGTGCACCATAGACCAACGCATAGACCATTTACTGCAAAATCAGCAGTGCATGCTGGGAGAAATTATCTACAGGCTCAAAAATATCGAAGTTGTAGGCGACAGCAATTACCAAGGAGAAAGATTCTTGTCCCTTTTCATTAACTTACAGCAAGCTGAGGCCTTCAGAAATCTTCTAAACTCAACTATGAGCCTTAGCAAAGAGTTAGAAACCTACAGAATTTGTTGTGATCGATTGATTTTAATTGAAGATGAAAGAAATGAAATAGGTATTTATAATCTACACTTATTTAACATTATGACGTATAGGTACATACTCTCTGTACACTGAGAGTTGTCCGTTGTCATGCCACACTGATTCTGACTAAACAATTTCATTTAATTCGATTTGAATCGTACACTTATTTCTAAGTCGAACCAGATGTGGTATCGCAGTTCGTGTCAGTGGCGTGTGTTGAGGAATAATGAATATCCTATAAATATATTATTTCGACAAGTTATTGACGAAGTAGTGCCTTTCAACTTTTTGATAACAAATAATATTATATAATGCAACTAAATAAGAATCATAATAATTATTGTTATCATCATGATAGAAATATCATGTCACCTACCTGCTGGTTGCCGTTTAAAAGGAAGAATAACACCTCCGTTTTCTTATTTGCAAGTAAAATATTCCAGCAATTTAACCACAAGACCACGTACTAGGGAGTTCAATCGTTTCCCAAGTAAAGCAAGGAAATAGATTTTTAGGCATTCGAGCAATAATTATAATAAGTTACTCATAGTTTATCACAGGACAATAATAACACAGAACACATGTAATTCTGCTAATTTCATATTAAAAACGTTTCAAATCACAAGACAAACCTTATTAGTATATTTACCGCTGACACTGACACTACTGATAGTAGCGACGACAATCTTATCGTAATATCGTATCAATCTAAGCGTATCAAGATGCGAGTCGATACTTTCGTCTCACTCTCGCTCATCTTTTTAGAATTGCAGACGATTCAAACGTATTTCTGAAAATACGTCCCATTTTAACTCGATTGACTATGCAATGCAATAGAAGGAGTAAGAAACATAACGAGATGATGTATCCTTAGTTATCACAACAGACAACTCTCAGTGTACAGAGTATACCTAATGTAATTTTCAATTCGGACGTGGTACCGTAAAATGGGGTAATTTGGGACGCCGAGGCTGTGACATTTTTTCTGATGGCCCTTGTTATGTTTTCACAAATTAGTCAATTCATGTCGTTCAAGATTAACTCAAACTTTACTTAACTATATAGGGTCCAAACGGTTGACAGTATAGGTAAGATGACATGAAACGGTAGGCTTTTTCAAATGATATATAAAAACCCCAAATAACCTCTGGCGTCCCAAATTACCCCATTTTACCGATACATTTTAAAGTACATTGAGCCGTATAGGCTTAAATTTTTCAAAATTTAGTCGTTATGAATGTTGTAAGGTGGTGAGATTATATTGGATCTTTCATGGTTAAGAGTTTTCATGTGAAATGGGTTTCGAGACAAGTCCAAATAAATACATACTACAAAACCGTACCTCAGGTTGCTGGAAGCTTATAAAAATAATTGTTCGTGGTGTAAATTTTATTAGGGTTTTATCAGCACAAGATGTGGGCCTACCCAGTGTATAGTGTCTTGGTTCATTGATTGAAATTAGAAAAGTAGCTCGACTTCATCCATCTGACCTGATTTTTTTGAGCGAAACGTTTTTCCGACAAAATAAATTATACTGCGTGATTAGGGCGGGGTAAATCAACTTATTTACTTATTTATTTAGGGGTACACTACCCAGACAGAATACAATAATTCCAATTATAGGGTAAGGACTGCAAGAAGAACTGAGAAGTTCATAACAAAAAATGACTCATATCCAAAAAACAAAAAACATTTAAAACTAAAAAAAAAAAACAAAATGATACCTTGCATGCACTTCGCTGACTTATTTACAAAACTTGTTTGGAGAATTTATAAAAAAAGCTTTATTTTGTATGTCTCTTTCATGGCATACTAAGATATCAAAGCAGTCCTGAAACCGCAAATAGTTCTCGCATGCTACAAAGAGCGGTGAGAATTTGAGGGTTTTAGTGAAAGGTGTTGGCGTTGGCAAGTCTATTTTATAAGACCAGATTTTGTGGAGAAACATCATGGATGCACAAATTCTTCGATCATCCAAGCTATTTCGTTGGCACATTGTTAAGAGCTCCGACTGAGGCATCCATCTGTCAGGATAAACGCCATTCACTCGTAGAAATACATATTTGAGGAAGCGACGATGAACTCCCTCCAACTATCAAATAAAATTAGCAAATAAAAGAGACAGGATCGAGACATCCAGGAATGCTCTAGAACTACACATTCTAAAACCGAGTGCTAATAAGCACTCCACGTGACCGAATCAATATGCTGAACAAAAGCAAAAAACAATCTGTTGTCAAACATAATGCCCTACTCATTGAACACATCACAACGCTCTACCATTTTACAGTCTATCTTATAGCCGTGTTAGGTTGCTCCTCTTTGCTATGCCATAATCCTGCATTTTGACAAATTGAAGGATAATTTATTTGTTTCGCACCAAGAGTGGTCCCTTGACAGGTCGTCTTGCAGTCTTTGGCAGTCAGTCAAGGAAAACGTACTGCAGACTAAATTTTGAAATCATCTGCATATTGTAGATTCCCGCACTGGATGACCTAAGCAACATCACTAACAAAAATAATAAATAGCAAGCGTCCTAGGAAGATCCTTGAGGCAGATCTGAAGTAGGAAGTAGGACACATTTCAAAAGAGTAGAATCCATGATATCGAACACATGAGGAGAGATCAGATAAATAGGATCTAAAAAATTCTAGAAAACATTCTTGAAAAGGTCCGTGAAGATCACATCCACCTGACCACCCCGATCAAGCTCCACTGATATAAATTGTGTCATGCTCACCAGGTCAGTCTATCCTTACAGGCCTTCAACGCAACGCACACAACACCTCCTCTTCAGTAATCACAGGAACGTTAATTAAGGGGACATCACATGTAGAGACAAAGGCAAGTCAACGCCAGGATTAAAACTAGACGAAGCTACAAAAGCAGACTGGAAATAATTTGCAAAAGCATCAACAATTGACTGCTGGTCGTTGAGATCCATGGACTCATATTTCATAGCATTGGGTATGGATGATGTTGAAACAGGACCAGAAACAATGAAGATCGGACTTTATTCCCGCTCTCACCCTCTCAATATATCCCCTATCTTTCTTGACACTTGCTCGAAGTTGTCTGAAGAGTTCCCGGCACGCATTGTTGTGACTAGTTCTATAAGTATGCCATGCCCGCGATTTCTATTTTATTTTGTTTAGGATTATTGACCTGCTGGTATACCAAACCATATATGCACATCTTGAAGAAGTTTTTGATATATTTCTCGAGAAGACATCATCCAAACAGTCATAGAAGTCAGAGGATGCCAAATTTAAATCCCTTAAACTCAGCAGACCTGACCTATCAATGCCACATAGATCATTGTATAGTAGTACGAGAGCCCACGACCAAAATTTTTGTCTCATAGCAATACGACAAAAACCGCATCAAATTAATAGATTCGATTATCCTGAACCCGAAAATCGCAATATCAGAAATTTTCCGTGTATCGTCTGACCTGACCAAATTTTCAAAAATGTCAAAAAATTTTACCAAACTGTATCATAGCAATCCGTCTGATTTTCAGAATATAGTTAAATGATAGCTCTAAGATATAGAAAATACGTTTTTCAGACGCCACTAGCGTAGCGTGTACCCGGGAGACCACTTTAAAAAATTAGAAATGAGACAAAAAAAAGTATCATAGCAAAACGTCTGAAAATGATTTTCACGAGTGAATTTGGGTCAGTGTATGTGAAAGAATCATTTTTCAGAAAAAAAACGTGAGCACGTTAAATTTTGAGACCGTTTTGAAAACGTTAAGAAATTTTACCGATCGGTAACATAGCAATTCGTCTGAAAATTGTTAGACGTGATAAAATAAGTTGTCTATATGTAGAAAAAATTTATATCAGACAAATTCAATGTAGCACCTTACTAATCAGACAACTGTTCGATACTCCGAAATCATTCAAAAATCGTATTGAGGCGATTGAAGTCTCAGTTACAAGCCAATGAATAAGTTGCGACCAGTAAATTATTTGATGATGATTAATAAAGAGCTTACCCGAAACCGTCGAACGGAAGTTGAAGGACTTCAATAAATTGCACAAAAGGAAATTGGGATAAAGTTAAAAAAAATACTGTTTATTTGAAGATACAAGATGCGAGATGTGTGTGTGTTTTTAGTCACTGTCGGACGCATAATCATCATCGTCATCATCGAAATCACTTTCCTGATCACGATCAGGATCTTCAATGTCATCGTCTAAAAAATAAAAATCATTAGTCAAGATCACTCATTTCTTTATATAAATGCTGCAGTAAAAGTCATGTTAACTATACCTTTTGATTCTTCGTCCAAAATAACAACGCTCAATTCTGGTAGTTGGTTACCGGAGAACCACGAAAAGTGCAAACGTCCCTCATTTTCATACCATCCGAAATCTGTGGGGTTTAGATCGGTAGGATTTTTCATGTGGGCGTTGCTCCATATTTGTGCAATATATTTCGTCCGTAACAAATGCTGCTCCAATTCTGTTTTGCACGGCGGCAGATTGCAGGGATCGTAATTGGATAAAGTCCAGATTGAGAGTTGTGGAAGCATTGTCATTTTTCATTTTATAAGTTTTGTGAAAATTTTCAATCTAGCCTAATCAACATCATTAATCTTTTTTTCGTTGTATTATCTGCACATGAATTCTTCTAAGACTTTGAATATATTTTCGGTATCAGAAGTATATATTTGCCTAAATCAGCGAAAGCTTCTTGATATAGCATGTGCAGTTCTTGTGAAGTATTGTCAACGGGTTTTTCCCCTTGCGATATAATGAATTTTTCCCCTTGACTCCGGAACTTTCTTTTCGTTTTTGGGATTATAGGCGACATCGGAAATGTCTGAAAACAGTATTTTGGTAATCCCGGAAGCCATACAAAAAGTTTAAAAAAAATTGAACCGGGTTGCTATAATACAGTTCGGCTAAATTTTTTGACATTTTCAAAAATACGCTCAGGCCATATGCTACGCGCAAAATGTCTGAAAACAAACATTTTCGTCATAAAATGACAAAATCTATGTACATTTTCAATATCAGACGTAATACGATAATACCGTCTGCCTATTTTTTTTGACATAGCGGAAATGGCCTCCCACACAATTGCTACACTTTTGACCGTTACCACCCATTTAGTAGGGTTCAGGATTATCTTATCTAACGACTTGATACGGTTTTGGCCATAAAACGATGATACATGGTTTTGGTCGTGGGCTCTCGTACTATAGGCTTCCTGATATTGTAAACCGGCCTGTGCCTCCACTATAATTTATTCTTTGCTATTTTTAGATATAGGTACCACCAAATCTTAAGTTCTAAAGTTCAATAGTTTCTTATTATGATTGAAAACATGATTATATCGAACTAGATTCATGTATTTACAAAAGTTTCTGAGTGATACAACACTCCTATACAATTTCACATCCTCATAAAAAAACTTCAAAAAGAAGTTCCGCGTCCAAAAGAAACTTGCTTATTTAGAAATCAAATAATAAAAAATATGAAGTAGATAAATCTGTAGACCGTAGATAAATATGTTTAATTCTTTGAACAGCATTTCAAGTACAACATTTTCTATGTAGGTATGTATACAATTTTAAAGATGATATCAGGCAATATTCCCTTTCATTATTGTCAATACACTGCGCTATTTTTGAACTCGGAAGTATCGTTCAGCTCTTTCGAGCATATCAAAGGGTATGTTCGACAGCTTGACGAATGATGTTCTTCAGGTGAGCCAGGATCAAAGGACGATCGTTATGAATAAGTGATTCTAGATATATCATAAATACAGTCTCAGGGGCTAAATCAACAGACAACTCAACAGCAGATGTTTGTGGGCAGAGTGATGAGGAGAACAGAAAGCTTCTCCAAATTTTTTGGAGTGACCTTGCTGTTCGTGGAAGCCCAGGTTTTTTTTTGTTCGCATAACCAGTTTTCCTGAAGTTTTTTACCCAGTAACGCGACTACAGAGCAACCATTATTTCAGGGCGTCAAATTCAAAAAAGCAAGTTGCTCCACCTCACCCTGTATAACATTCAAGAATACGAACTGATCCAAAAATTGATTTTAAAAAATTACAATAACAAAGTTGCTAAGAGATTGAATTTGTTCGCCTTAATTAAATATTTGACGAAAACTTTTAAGTTAAAAAGTTTCTTACATCTACAGAGGCCTAAAATTCAATTCCCGTAACTTTCTTGGCAACATAAATTAGCTTTCAAACATTAGCATGTTCTCAATCATTTTTTGCGTCGTTTAGGTATGTTTGATGAATATACTTACTTATTAAGTTGTTGAATTTTCAGTCGAACATGTATATTCGTTGCCTATCGAGCAGAGGCTAAATTGCAATTACATAATCAGCATTCAAACGGAAAAGAGTCAACTTGAAAACGAGATGAAGAGTATACTCCAAGACCAGGCGCTTCTTAGGCAGAAGATATACGAACTTAGCATGATGGATCGAGATCTCATTAAATTACAGCAAGAATGCCAAGCTACTATTGAAAGCACTTCCACGGGTAATCAAACAAAGCATAATAATTCTGAAATTAAATTCTTATGGGTGCTCAGATATCAACTTAATATAAATCTTATCAGCCGCTCAATCATTACGCTGTGGCGTAGCAAAATTTCTTGCAGAGCTACATACAGGAGTTTTTAAATATGTAGATGTAAAAATAATTACTAAATCTCAGTTGTCTTTCCTCTATTGTTTGTTTAAATTTGTACACAAGAATTAATAATTTATTATATCAGAGCATAAGTATTTAATGGGGAAGGAAATTTTGTATTTCATCTTCCGTTGGTATGAATTGTTTCTTTTTTTAATTCAGATTTTCAATATTTATTTTGATCTTTAACATTATCTAATTATGTTCAAGAATATATCATCAGTAGAATGCTAGAAGAAGTAAATATGGAAGCAGTTTCCCTTCTCCAAATTTCCCAGAAGTATAAAAAGAAATTGTCTAAACAGATGGCGAATCTTAGAGATGAAAATACGCATCTCATAAATATTCTTAAAAGATATAAAGAAAATCAATTCACTGAAGATATTTCGAAGAAGATAAGTGAAAAATTTGCACAATCCATGTTTGATGTGTTCAAAAATAATTTAAACGAGGAACACAACAAGTTGCAAAAAACGAAACTACACAGTGTGGAATATTACATAAATTGGAATCGGGAGTTGGGGGACCAGTTACACAAACTTAAAAAGGAGAATAGAAATCTGACTGGACTTCTAGATCAAGTATGTTTAAAATTAAAATATCTAAAATCATTTATACTTCCGTTTCTATGATTCATTCCACGTTTACTAAGTATTTCCTGAATTATCTTCGGAAAAAAATTCAAGTCAGTAGGAGCAGGACTCGCGCACTCAGGGCTCCTTGCAGTCAATAGAAGAGAACAATCCTTACCTACCTATTATTTGTCGAGATCTGGTATTCTCAAAAGTTCATAGCCCGATGATAGTTTGAAAATAATTAAATAAATGAGATGGGAGTATACAGTTTTTTAGAATTAGAGTAAGATGGAGATTGTTGATAACGTAAGTTTCGCAGTTTAGAGCATCGTTCGTACGATTCCATACATAAGCGCGTATGTGCTCATGAAACTACAAACAGAGGCTAATATGATGGCGAACCGAGTAGTTAAGATTTGTTCATCATATAATCGTCAGTCATAGAATTATGTGGTCAAATGTGGTCGCTTCGGGGCCAGCAAGGTAGGCAGAAGCAGACCATGAATACCATGATCGACCTTACTGCCAAAGGGCTTCGAGAAGTCCGTAAAGACATCGGTTCTAACGCCGGTCAAGTTGCTCAGAAACAAATCATGTTAAGAGGGTTAAAGACGAGTCCGAACAAGAGGATAGAGGGTGCGATTGTGTTTGTACTGAGGAGTATATGTAATTAAATAGTGTGTCGGTAAGAAATAAGTTAGCATCAGATAATTTGAATAGAAATGAACCAAATTCACAAAGATACAACCGAGACAAACCTCACAATTTTACCCAATTGCAATTCTGAAATTTGCGGTCTTATATTAGTCTTTCTGAATGCGGGTTCCGGATTATTCGAGAGCTTCCGATTACAATTGCTCTAGAGTAATTTGAGGACGCTGAAATTCGAGACCTCTGGGATAGAGTTGCCTTTGCCGCATCCGCGGTAATAGAATATTCAATTTCGGAATTAAAATCCGAATAAAATCCCAAGATTTCAGCCTTTAATAAATTTCTAGTATACAAATCACTAACAAATCAAATTGTAAATCCCCAGATTATAGCCGTGCAATCAAGATTTACGAGCAGAGTCTAAATGGAATTATCGGCGAGATTTAACACTTTTCGGAGCTTAAATTTAATACGATATACGAGCATTCGTCAAAAAGTTCCCTGCAAATCAATGAATTTATACTAAGCATGCGTATTAAAAATGTTACCGGTAACACAAAACTTGTCGGTATACCTTGAATCAGACATATATTTTAGTTAATAGGTTATTTTTTTAATATTCACCTTAGAAGGGGTATATTTCAGGAATATTAAGACGTCTTCCAGCGGCGCGAGGCTTCGCAAACCTGGCTTGTGACTCGCCATGTCACACGTCATGGGCATATCAATCATGGTATTTGCTTCGGTCCGATTCTAGGAGCAACGCAGGAGTCTCGGCTTGTAAATCCATTCTCACGAAATGCTTGAATCTGTGACTTCCCAAGCCGATGGCTCACCAGATACCGCGCCGTGAGAAATCGCCTTTATATTAATTTATTGACTAAATGAAATCTGTGTTTGGACTGTTTGGTAAATGTCAACAATGTGATCATCATATTATGGTGACAATGGATTTTCTGCTATATATAAGGTATTCCGAAAAGAATCCGTTATTAGTAGGCTGTAACATAAAAGAGGTTTGTCTTAACCCAATCTTCTTTCCCATCTGACAGTTCTAGATCTGGTTAGCCTTTAACTTGTTTCCAATTCTCGTCCGATGCAGTCATGGTCTCTATCGTCTTTATATCGTCGACCGTGGTAGCATGCCCGATGTTTATCTCCGCTTACCCTCTTCTGTTTTTCTTTTTTACAAGTTCACACTTGAAAACTATGTGTGCAGAATCGTCGTGCTGCTGATAGAAACAGCCTTTGGAATTTTATTTCTATACTGGTTGAAGATTCCATGGGCGGTAAGGATCTGTGTAAGGTTATAGTTTAGCTCTCCATGATTCCTGTTTACCCAGGGCTCCACTAGATTTATTAGCCCTTTGTCCAACCACTTTAAGTTTCCTCCCATCGGGTCTGTAATTGCAATAGGTTGGCTCTGGTTGTTTTTCTGTTGTCTCCATTCAGCCTGTCTTCCCGCTCATATGCTCTGAGTTCCAGATGAGACAGCCCAGATGGACATGACCGCCTCACCTGTTGTTGTTATTGTGTAAGATTTGGACACTCGCTAGCTGTCTGTTCATTTTTTCCATATGGGTCTTCTTTTTTACTTTCCATATTTTTAGCCAGGCTGGGAACTTGTAAAATGCCACGAAAATTTAAATATCTGCGTAGAGCCTCCAAACCCTGTTTGAGATTCCCCCGTGTTGGTAATGGCTTTCATCAAGTTCAATGCTTTCCCCTCAGCCTTGGTCACTATCTCTTTAACGTACTCCCTTCTTCTGTAGCATCATTGTCGATTCTTATTCCCAAGTACCTTATAGACTAGCTTGTTTCTATGGAGATTTCATTTTATATTTCGATAAACAGGCTTGGTATTTCCTCCGCTAATAGTACCTACTTTCTCAGTTTTTCTATCGTTTAGATTAAGTCTAAGTTATATTAGTTTTTTCTTTATGAGCTAGGTCGTCTGATTGGCTGTCGATCTCAGTTGGTCCGCCCTTTTTCCCTCTAAGACCAGGGCCATAACTTGTGCAAAGGCTACTTGTTCTGCTTCTCTATAAGCAGGCGAGTTGGTCATAGAAGAGGTTCCTTATATGGGTCCCAGTACCAAGCTTTGTGGGATTCCGCATGCCGTATTGTATATTTTACCCTACTGTCTTTTATTCTCCTCTTGAGTAGCTCCTCCATTATCAGTGTCCAGTCTGCAGTGTTGAACGCGTTTTTTGCTGTTGAATCTAGTTTATCAATAGACAGAAACTTTTGTTATGAGACCTGATTTATTTTTTCTGCTCCTTGCAGGAACTCCCTTATTGCGTATACAGGGTGTCCCAAGATTTCTTTATCAAGGGATATCCGCGTTATTTCAAAAAATAAACAAATGAAATTCAGGAAATTTCAACCATACCCCTAAGGCTTTGCAGCTGCACCCTCAATGCCCCTTTACGCCTTTCCACCCCTAAGTAATCATCCCCTACTTTTTATTTTCAAATGACACCCCCATATTTTTTTTGCTCGACAGGATTGTTGACTTTTTTCTGAATACAATGTCACACGATTTTTTTAAATCGGGACATATCTAGCACGCCGAAAACAATATAATATCAAAACAAACGAGGGTTGTCAAGGAGTTGCAATTGCTTGTTTTTTGTGTTAATGTTTCCTCCAACCACCTTAACTAGTAATACCGGTGTTACTCGATATAGGCGTTAATAATAATAATTGCTTCTGTGATTTTAATGTCATATTAAATGTTAATTGTTATTCCTTGACAACCCTCGTTTGTTATATTATGTTGTTTTCGGCGTGCTAGATATATCTCGATTTAAAAAATTCGTGTGACATTGTATTCAGAAAGAAGTCAACAATCCTGTCGAGCAAAAAAAATATGGGGGTGTCATTTGAAAATAAAAAGTAGGGGATGATTACTTAGGGGTGGAAAGGCGTAAATGGGCATTGAGGGTGCAACTGCAAAGCCTTAGGGGTATGGTTGAAATTTCCTGAATTTCATTTGTTTATTTTTTGAAATAACCCAGATATCCCTTGATAAAGAAATCTTGGGACACCCTGTATAGTGGGTTTACCGCTGCTTAAGCTGTATTCATATTTGAAAAGCCCCGGGTTTGCATTATGTCGTCTGCTAGTCTCCGCTTTCAAACTCTTTCAAACAGCTTCCATATATCCTTTAGGAGGAGGATTAGTCTGTACCTACTCCGTATCTTGGTCTATCTTCGTTGGTTGTAATCTGTTATCGATTTCTGGTATTGTTCTGGGTTTGTTGATGCTCGGCTTTTTATCTTTGTCCAGTTTTTCCTCTCCCTTATTGTCTCCTTTCTCATTTTAGCTATTTAGCTTGGCCATCAGTATATACCGGTTGCTTGACTGTTTTATTTTCTGTCTGTGAGAGTTTTTTCCTGACTGTTTCTGATATGACCTCCATGATCCAGTCCACGTTTTGCCTATGATTTTGCCTCTTTAGTTTCTTCACCCCATAGTGGAGATTTTGATTTGAAATCCCCCGTAATTACTAGTTTATTTTTTTGCACACTTTTATTTCATGTTCAATTTCTCCATGAACATTTCAAACTCTTCTAAGTCTTTGTTTGGTGGTTAGCTTAGATCTTCAGGTCATTATAGTGTTTGATCCTTCCGGAGCCTATAGCTTTTTCATTTTTATATCTCCCCTCCTCAAGTGTAGATTTATTCTTAATTTTGTAATGATCCTTTGAGTTCACGAATTTTTTTTTTTTTAAATTAATGTCAGAAATTTCCGAAGTTCATAAAAGAAAGAGACAGAGAGAGAGAAAAAGAAATTCGCATCGAGAAAGAAATAAATAAAATACATCATTGAACCTGGGCAACCTTTTACACAGTAACATTCTGACGTTACTGCTCCTGCCACGGACGCATACTGAATAAAAAATACCGACGGAATCAAAAGCGAATTCATCTCACATGTGAGATATATGGAGGAGGGAGAAATGGGTTAATCGACATAATCTTATGCAGCCAGCATTTCGGGCGTTCCTTGCCTAGTAAGAAAAACCACCCGAATGAGTTAATGTCAACTCGACCCGTATATTCTGGAATTGAAATACTCATCCTTCAGATCTCTGATGGAATGATGACCCAGGAAGCTCTTCATTCGAAGCTAGTTCGAGCATCAGCTGATCCGCTCTTGAAAAGCTCCTAAATACTCAAGTAGAAACTTACGACGGCTCAAACGGGAGCGATAAATGCTACGGACAGTAAATATCCTTAATTGGAATATCTGCTCATCGTTATGGTTGGAAAACCGCGACCTTTTCAGGAATTCAGGAAATATCGACTGGATATTCTCGGGGTTTCCTTAGGAAATCGTTGGTAAGTAAAGACCGATGCAGAGAGTGGAAACGTTATAAAACTTATAGGGTGTGAATATTCATAAACCTTGGTTAACTTACATCTCTAAATTCGAAGTAAAATTCGTTGTCTTTTCTCTATAGAGGTTGTCCGTAATGTAATAGAAATTATACTATAGCTACTAAATTAATAATGCTGAATCAAATTAACAGTCCCGAGAACTATGACCAAATAAACTGAGGTTTAAAAACCTTATTTACGAGGTAAAAAAATGCTTCTCTTTGGTACTTAATAATTGAAAACACCTTCTTGCTAATGTGCACAAGTACACCTTGTATCGCACTGCTTTTGAGCAGAAGCCGATGATGATTTTGTCATCGTATCAGAAAACTTGCAATTTACAGAACAGTCAACTCTTACTGTAGCCATATTCCTCTCGTGTATTCCTCTTATCATCCAGAGCACCAAATGCTCTAGAATCAAATAAAATTGGATACACGTCAAACCGATTCACCACGTCAAGTCTGACGATATAACAGTAATTTAGGAATGTTTCATTCCCGAAACGATTCGAACGTCACTTCCAGCGAAATTGTCGGCGGGGACTATTTACACACTTTTTATTAATAATGATTATAATCGAGATCGTTTCGGGGATCAGCACTCCACCCGAGGGTCTAAGTCGTTGACGACCTTTGTCGCTCTTTGGCATGTCAAATGTGAAAGCAAAATATAAACGAGTTGCATTATTTGATATAATACACTTTATATTAGGTACTTTCGGAAGTCTCTAATAAGATATGAGATGTAGTAGGTGTGTAGGTACTATACTTTGAAGTGCAAGTGGATAATCTGTACATTCTACATAATTCATATCCTCGGTAAGGGAGGTCTTGCTAATGAGACCTCTTATTTGCTTACAGTGGTCCAAATTTCACCAAATGAGAGCAAATAATATTACATACAGTGAGGATGTTTATAGTTCCCCCCTGAGCTTAAATTTTTAACCGAATGACCGACTGTCAATAACTGTTTCAACCTCATTTTAAAGACCTCATTTTAAAGGTATTTAAATTATCCGCACAAAAATTATGTTAGTTGTCAATTTTGACAGTCTGTGTCAGTGAGGACCCTTCCCTTATAGTGCCCCTTCCCCTAAATTTTTGATCAGAATGAGATAGAACTTTGATAAAAAACTGAATCAAATGTCATGGATTTTACTACTTTCTAACATAAAACTGATCTGACAAATGTTGAATGACAAATGTCAAAGATGACGTTGCAGTTGTCAACTTCAAAATTTTGAGGGGCCAAAGGGGTCATGAGACCTTATTTTAAAACTATTTCAATTATCTACACAAAAATTATGTTAATTTTCAATTTCGATATTTTTTTGTCCACGATATTTCTTGTGTCCTCCCACCCTCCTTAAATTCTGAACCGACTAATCAAAGATTTAAATCTAACATACCTTTTGTGTAGATAATTGAAATACCTTTAAAATTAAGTCTCATACAGTCACACGACACCACCTTGCCCCTCAAAATTTTAAAGTTGACAGCAATTGTAACGGCATCTTTGACATCTGACAGATTAGCTTTATGTCAAAAGGTAGTAAAATCCATGACATTTGATTTAGTTTTTTTATCAAAGTTCTATCTCATTCGGATCAATAATTAAGGGTGAGGGGCACTATAAATGTCCTCACTGACAGAAAGACTATCAAAATTGACAACTAACATAATTTTTGTATGCGGATAATTTAAATGCCTTTAAAATGAGGTGACATTTGACCGATTTGCTTTACGTCAAAAAATATAAAAAATCATTCCAAATTCAAAGTACTAGCTCATTCGGTTAAAAATTTAAGGTCAGGGGGGGACTATAAACGTCCTCACTGTATAATGGAAGTTTATGAAATATACTAATGTACATATAGGTAAAGAATTCTAAATGAAATTGCCAATTTTGTTATTAAAAGAGACACAGACACCTTATAATCTCTCTCCTGATGCTTAAAACGCCTAGCAAACTGGTATAAGAGCTGGTGCTGGTATCATTTCCTCTTTGCGTCGTGCTGTTCGCTTCCAGTCTAATTTGTTTGACGCTGTTTAACTGTCAGCAACATCAAAACGTAAATTAATGCTTACGATTCCTAATTATGACAAAGAGGGCAGTTGGTGTGCCTATATTTTCTACTCTCCAGAATTATCTTAATCTGTGTAACTTTTCTTGTTTAAATTAAAAAAAAAAAACTCTTCGTAATTTTGTTTGATCTGGTTTATCAAGAAAGCTTTATTAAAGTGAACCTATACCTGGAGGAGGCATGCGGAATATTATGGTATTTCGAAATTTCTCAGTTTATTTAAAATCCTTGAACACAGATAAAATCGGGACAGAATTAAAAAAAAAGAAGTCCTCAACAACTCACTCGTATCTCGTTACTACTCGTTCACACGTATTCGAGGCTTAGAATAAAAAGTTCCATTTTCCTTGTCAACTCAAAGCCTGGCTTTCTCAGAGCTCAAATTTTCAAAGTTCCAGAAAGTCCATCCCATGTCCCTGGGAGACCTGCTTTATCGTCACCAGTTTAGAGAACTTGGCTTGAAAATTGAGAATTTTCAGGTTTTCTTAAGTTGAGCCTATAACAAATAGTTCATTGTATGTCAAGGTGGAACTCGTATGGAATCGTCCCTCGCTACGCTCGGACCGAACTTCATATTTGCTTAAATGAGCTTCGGTACGGCCGAGATATTCACGCTATTTTTTAGAGCGATCGCGTTAGAATACTGAAAGCTTATTAACCCTTAGTTGGTAACATCCGACTCTGAGGCGGATGCCAAGTTTTGATGCTGCGCTGAATCCAAACGAATGAATGTACAAAAATTTCGTATTAGGTATGTTCTAGTTAGTTGCCAAAAAGTCCATAGCCGCCTTCGCGAAAATACGTCTGTGAGACGGGTGTTACTCAGAACGATATATTTCAGTCCATCTCTCAGTCGGCTGTTGGTCGAAAGTATGGTGAATTTAAAGGTATAATATATAAAAAAATGTATAAAAATGAAATAAAACTTGTTTTAATATAATATATTTGTGTTTACTAGAATACATTCGAATAAATATGTAATTATACATATTATTATAATACCTATTCCGACTGAGCGACGGATGTTACCTATAACGCTGGAACTGTAATATGATCACCGACTGAGAGACGGATGTTACTTATAAAGTGAAAAAATGTATGTTACCAACTAAGGGTTAAATGTAAATCTATCAACCGCCGTCAATCGTTAATTAGGTAGATATACATTATTATTGTTTTAGCGCGCTTCGACTCATTTGAAACATCCGTGTATCGTGGTATCAATTTCGGGAGCTCTTAACTGCGGGGAGTCGCTGTATAGTACGTCGGCCTGGAATAGACGTCGTCCGGCCGGCTGTTGCCTAGCGAAAAGTCAACTTTCAGGGGCTACGCGCTAAAGAACACTCAAAAGTATTTTAAGGTATTAATAATGTTAATTGTATTATAGGGAATGTCCTATGTACAGTCAGCCACCCGGTATGTATAAATTTTCTGACGTCCATATAAAGTCCGAACTCTTTTCCATTTATGAATGCTCTAAGTTCTCGCGCCTCACCCTGTATAAGTCCATGTATATCAAGAAATACAGATTATACCTTATTACATATAAAGAAATCCTAAGATTATTTTCTCAAAAGCTCGGGCTTCTCAATAATTTAGATGCTTAACATGCCTGACGTGTTTTCACCCATTTTTTGTTTTGTTCCGTTCACTTTCACAACCCAATAACCATTCGAAAGGAAAATGAGAAAAACTAGTACGGAAACTCCACTGAGGGTTGTAAAAATAGGCAGGGATTATATCGCTTTGAGACCATGAAAAAAGCCATTATTCCTTTTAACCTTTGTATCGAAAAACGCTACACGATTAGGGTGGATATTATTAGTTGAGCACTCACGAGCAAAGGACTTTTTTAGGTCGCTTTTCACAGTTGGAAATATTTATGGAAATCTAAACTCCTATTGAAGGTTATTTTGATATGTTGAGAATATAGAAAATTTTTTATATGAATTGTTAACAGTAATATGGATGGTATATTTTTCAATGTTTTCAAAAAATAAAAAAAAAACGCAACTCGCAACTTAGAAATTAAAAATTACATAATTATGTATTAACACAAGGTAGGTTCTAGGCTCATGTTAATTACTGATCTTATAATGTCCAAGACTAAGAAAAAATTCTGCTGAAGACATGGATAGCCACGAATTTTTTTGTTATTCATGTAATATTATGCCTGACATACATATTTACCTACATAATATTTTATTAACATACAGGCGGCCCGTCTTAGCGTATAGTTATCCTATAGCGGCTTTACTGTTCAAGATAGAAGAAAAGATGTTAGAGACCTATTATAATAGTCCAGAATTTATTTTGACGGGGTGAACGAAACGTTTTTTTTTAAATAGAGCACCATATTGCCCTTTACATTTTCGTGTTTAGCCTTTTAGGTTGTCGCATGCTGTATTTTTGTTTTCCAATTTTGTGACAATAATTGCTACCAACTAAAAATTTAAAACTGAAAGAATCGAATTATCAGGATTACTTCAAAAAAATTTAGTGGTTTTTCTTCATAAAACTAAGAGGTGTGATAGTCGAATCAAAGGCCAATTCCTTTAAATGTTATAGAAAGTTGCCATAGTTAAAAAAAATGAAACATGGTAATTTTCAAAGTATTGTAACTCATTGTTTTCAAATTACATGCGAAAATACAGGCATGAGATAACCTAGACAGCTGAACACGAAATTGTTAAAAGAAATACGGTGTCCTATTTAAAGAACTTACGTCTCGTTCACCCCATCAAAATGGGACACCTGTATAGCTGAAAATAATTTTGGGTTATTAATAGGTAGATCTCCTCAAACCATATAACTTTTCTCTTACATCATATTTCTATCCTGGGGATCTTCAACACAAACCACAGAATAACGAATGACGCTCATAATTTTATTAGCGATACTTACGCCTAAGACAGCTAAGATAAGAAATTACTGGTAGAGCAATCCCGTTATAAAGAAACGCTAACATAAAGAAAATTATAGTAATAAGTGTACGAGAAATGATGGTATTTACGGCAACAAATTTATTATTAACATCTTTCGCTTGCTGTTTCAGAACTTTTAATGAACAATCATAAGAAGAACCCCTATAATACACCAGTTGTCCTGCTCTCCTTTGTCTCCTTGTTATTCTCCTTATGTATTTTTCAAAGGTGATTCGGAATATCTAACAACTTTGCACAACATTTTCAGGCGAAACAAGAATATAAAATCAATTTGCTACAAACGAAAAGCGATTATGAAAACGAAGTGAACTCGATAAGAGCGGAAAGAGATTCATATAAGGAACAGGTGGATGATCTTTTAGCCATTAGGGCTGCTTACGCTCAGCTAATAGAAAAACAAACCGATATGACGCTACTCGAAAGGCATTTTCAAGAACAACTCGCTGAAAAAGACCGAATTATAGATGGTATGAATTTTATAAAAAAATCAGATAATATTGTTATAATAAATACGTTTCTTAGGACTCATATTACAAAGTGAAGATCTAGCAAATGGTAAAGCCTTCTTTGAAGATATATGCGTATTACAAAAAAATCAGATAAACATTTTGTTAGAAATTGTTCAAAAGGTAACAGGAGGAGCGTTGTTAACGGTAAATCTTTCCTATATAATATAACTCTTGAATTTTCCTTTAATGGTAGCTTTCTACCAGGTTATTTCATCACTGCTGCTATCTGGAAAATTTTCATTTTCGGCAACAGTGTTGTTCTAATCAAAATTGGGCTTCCAAAACCATCCTGATTTCCGACCACCCTCAATTTAGAAATCACATTCAAAATCGTCAAAAAATATCCACACTTTATCTGGATGGTTGCAAATCCATTTACACCAATGTTGTTTGTCGAAAAAAGAAACAAAGTTATTATTAGCCAGTTTTTTTGACCATAGTCCAGTCAAATAGTCAAAAAAAGGACTGAATTTGCGTTAATTAGAAGTTTAACGAATTTCTAATGGTACGTAGAGTGTAGAGGGCGCTACTAGAAAATTCCAACCAAGTTTCCCCCCTCTCGGATTCCGTGAGTGGGTGGCCGCTATTTTAAATTTAATAAGGAAATAAATTATGTATTTCGGTAAAAATGTCGGTTATACGTAAAAAAGTACATTTAAAAAATTGTTAAGAAGGTCATACCCGCAGCCATACTTTTGTTTATACTTTTTGAAATTTCGTTTATTCAAAATAACAATTTTTCAAAAATTACACTTTTGGGGGTGGAAACGGTTCTTTTTTAGATTTTACAACAAAAGGTCAATTGAGAGGTGAAAGTATATGATCAAAGTTGTAGCTTTTGAGTATTCCTTAAACAAAACATTTTTTTTTTTTTTAATTATTCAAAAGATATAGATTCTCGAAAATTACACTTCGAGAGGTGAAAGGGTTTTATCGATTTTACAACAAAATGGTCAATCAGGGGTGAAAAATGGACTGGACAAAGTTTTTTTTTTTGACATACGTGGTACGAATACAGCGAGGACGCCAAAATTTAACTGGCGTTACTATTTTTGAATATTTTCGAATTTTACACATAACTAATCAATTTAACACCGTTTCACCAAATACATGATTTTATTAGGGTTTTCGGGGTCGCTGATTAAGAAGAATCCAAAAATCCCCTAATGATAAGTTCGGTAAAAATGCGATGAATTTATGAAAAACGTCAGTCATATCGGGCCGTCATTTTGGTTTTCGAAAATCGACTTGTATTAATTAGTTATGTGCATAAATTCAGAAATTTTCTAAAATATTGGCGCTCGTCGAGTTTCGGCGTCCTCTACTATATCCCTACCAAGCATGCAAAAAAATTTAAGATACGTTTTGTTCTAGGAAAACTCAAAAGCTACAACTTTTGTCATGTACTTTCACCTTCCGATTGACCTTTTGTTGTAAAATCTAAGAAAATAACCGTTTCCACCCCCAAAAGTGTAATTTTGAATAAAAGAAATTTCAAAAAGTTTCAATCAAAAGTTGCTGGAAATATCCTCCTTACCAATTTTTGTTATGTATTTTTTTATGCACAACCGATATTTACAAGACGCATGATTTCATCCCTTAAATTCAAGATGGCGGCCACTCCTCATGAACTCTGAGAGGGAAAACTTGGCTGGAGTGTTCTAGTGGCGCCCCCGACCTACTATTAAAATTTCGTAAAACTTCCAATTAACGAAATTCTACTACCAGTCAATTTTTGTTTTTCATAATGTCACTAATCACTCCCGACCCTCACAAAAATGACATTCATTTAAATCATCCATTTTACTTTCAAACTTGTAAAATTGAACGATTTTGTGTGAATATGCAAAAAATAACATTTTGAACTAATTCTACCTACATGCAGTATTAGCTTACTTAAAAGAAGACACGTCAACAGCGTCACTAGCTGGGTGCTCATGTCCGTGTGATATAAGAGCAAACAATGTAAAATCACATTTTGAGTCTAATTTCTTCTACTAGCAATAATTGAAATGTACCTGTTCTTTTTTTTACAAATCAGTAGTCTGTTGAGATCAATGAAATTGTTATAAAAATTGTTTCAAGCAATTTAAAAACTGTGACGCTCTGTATCTTGAAAAATTTGCATTTCCGGACCTACGTTTACATATATGAATTTTTCGTCTTAGAGTCACTCAAAGAATCACCCCTTGAAATTTAGCCACATATTCTTTTACTTATAGTGTCAATATCTATACAGTAGTATGAGTATGTTTTGAAAGCGATTCCCCATTTGAAAGAGGTAGCCTTTAACCAACTTATTGTACCTATACTTAGGTGTGAACAAACTTTTTCTGTTTACTATCGATACTTCCAAGCTAACTGTTCTTGTTAACTCGCAACAGCCACCTCAGAAGTTCATTTACTTGCTGTTAACGTCAAGCTCGGCTCCATATCAATACAAACTTCAGAAGTTTATTGTTGAGAAGAGTATTTTAACGGGAATTGATTGTACTCAAAATAGTTGTGTCAAGTGTGTTACATTCTTAACTGTTCCAGACTCGCTAAATAAAAATAATTTTTAACCAGAATAAAACGATGCGTCACAATGCTTGAAATCTTTATTTTTACATGGCTAAAAACCCAAATTATCGTCGTCAACACTTGCAACACCTTTTTCAAGAGCGCTTGATTTTACGATCTTATGGCACCTATAACCAAGTTGGTTTATGTGGTGGCCTTTCATTATGAATTCTTCTTTTTGGTTAATAATTGAAGAGTACCTACAGAATGCAGATCTAGCAGAATCTTTGCTAGAATCGAATAAAAATCTTTTGGAATGAAGAGAAATCAATTGACTAGCATATTCTTCTTTTTTTACATATTATTTTCTATATCGTATCTTGAAAAAAAAACATTTAAAGCAATTAGATGGGTCATCTCATTGCGGTACTTATAGTAAGTTATTGTATTATAATACGTCATCCAATTAGTAATAGTTATTTAACTAATAACTTCTTTGAATTCAGGATCAAAACGAATTAGACCATTCTTCATCTTTTTCCTCGTTACTACCCGAAGACTTGGAAAGTGATTTTTTCACTCCCAGGGAAATAAATCACGATCTCGACGATAACGTTAGTGCAGCAGCTAGGGCAGAAATTGTTGCCCAGAAAAGTGAAATATTACAACGTGTGGTGGGGAACAGAGATAAAGAAACCAAAATAATAACGAACCTTTCAAGCAAAAATAAGGTTACCTGTGATAGATCAAAACTGAACTACTCCAAAGAAAGCACTTGCATTGGGAATTTGCAGTGGGAAAATTCTATTGTAAAGATCGAAAGCCCTAAAGAGGACTTCTTTTCTCCTACCGACAAAGAAAGATGTTTGGATCATAACATAAACGAGATCTCAAACACCTCTTTCAGAATCAGAACCACTCATAAAGATGGTAAAAGAGACGTTGTTAACGCTGTCCTTAGCAACGCTTCTAAAGTAGAAGGTAAACTAATAGTTTTGTAGATTTATTGCCCAAAAATTAAATTTCACCAATTTTTGGTAGGTAACGTTTTTCTTATTTAAGTATTTTGATTATTTTCTACCTTCCAGGTGTCATTACAATAATGGGAGATAGATCTATGTCTTTAAAAGTTGACTGTTATAATGAAAAGACGGAAGAAAATAATTACAAAGAACTCAACATTCCTGAAGTTGATACATTTGAGTTATTAAGAGATGCCTCGGACGAGACGATTCCGTGTATTTATGGCACGCCTGATAGAAAAATTACAAATCTGTATCAGCAGGGTAGAGCATGATACGTCTTTGTTGTACAAATAATAATAAAAGAGGTAATCTTTCAGAAGTAACACATCATGAAGTAATCGAAATTGCCAGTCGCAGAGAACTTTCCAATAAAGATTCTATCTCTCATTCGGCGAAGAAAAGCGTTCCAAGCGTAACAAAGCATTAGCTCAAGGGTAATGAAAGCCAACCGAATAATTCCATTTTTGGAGTCACACAAAAGAACCAGATTTTAACTAAGGCAGAGTCTTTCCAAGGAAATATGCCTGCACAACACTGCCTCCAATAATATTTAGGGAACCTTATTTTTTATTTGTTATCGTTCTGTCATAATAAAACTGCAGAAAAGTAAAGGAGACGTTTATTTTTTAAAAGTTGCTTATAAACATTAATGTTTGATCATCTTGTTATGTTTTATGCTTTCACGAATTCACATAATGAAGAGCCTGAAATGAAATCTTCAGTGCTTAGAGAGGAGGGCGGGGGAAGAGGAGGAAATCGATACTTAGAACATTTCCAGTCATAAATATTATGTACCTAATTACTTAATTATTATAAAGTGTTCACAAGGAAATGTTGTCTATGTTTATGAACTGTTGCCCTCTGATGTAATTATTTATTATCGAATTGTTTAGTTTAGTATCTAGGCGATGCTGAATAATTTTCGCTTCTAATGATACCGTTACCACTTCTGTAGATTAAATTGGCAAGAAGCATTTAATAAAAACTAATTATCTTTTTATGCGTTTCTTTGAAAGGTCTCTTTGGAAAAAGGCCTCTTATCGAGGTTGCTGTTGGTCCAGACGATGTACTCAAACGTTTGAATTCAATAAAGAATTTCTGGAGCAGGACTAACATTTCCTCATAGTCCAGCCCATCCTTAAAAACTGTTGATTCCAACACAATGTTTAAACGAACATCCAGTAGCTCAGAACTAAAAACATTCCTTCTCGAAAAAAATTTAACTTCGGCGCACCGAAAACAAAACACTTCGAAACTTCGGGCCCCCTTCGCAGTCAAGTATTACTGTCATCCTTTCATCTCCCATCTTTCTACTGCGATGTGCGTGTTTTCTAGATATATAGAACCAAGTTTCTGTTTGGCTTACATGTAACGTAATCAAATCTCTATGGAATTCAGTCGGAAAAAATGTTATTGCAAAGTCAGATCTACGTTAAATCCGTTATTGATCCGTTCGAAGCTGAGTCACTGGGGCTAGATGAGCCTCTGGTGGAGGAGTGGTGGTCAGCTAATACTTCTCGGATGAAGATGTCAACAAGCTGAAACGGGTTGTTGTTGAAATGTTGCTAGCTACGAGATAAGGCAGTTACTAAGATTCATCTATGTATATGGGTGTTTGAGGTGTTAGGACGAAGGGGTCAATTTAGTATCCTCCTCGGTCACCCGACTCAAGTAATTTGGATTTTTTTCTGTTTCCTAAAAGCGATAACCTTTTTTACTTTATGGAGGTTGAGGTACAATATTTGCATTGGAATTTCAAAGCTCCATATCATCTAAACTAATATGGACCTTGATAATGATAATGATCATTGGGATATCACTTGACCCTCTTCCCCATTTGCGATTTGTATTTATAGATTTTCACATGTATGTGCTCTGTATGTTTGCTTGTATTTATTAGATTTTGGGTATAACACCCCAGCTTAGGGGGTTGAAGGTTCTGAAATGATGTTTGGGTCAAAATTGTACACCTTTCAAACAAAATTGACGTCTTTCTGGATTTTTCTGAAAAGTTCTTCCCCTAGCAGTGATGACTTGCCGTGTACCTACATTTTTGATGGCCTACCCTGTATATTTTTAAACATTTAAGCAAAGCTGCTACAAAGCAAAATGAAAATTTAATGCATATCAAGAAATGATTAGTTCGTACCTAAATCATGATAAATGGACTTCGCAGGTTGTTACTGCAACCCATTCTGGATTCAAGGAAAATTATAATTTAGATCCATTTGATACCACTGGCAGTGTTACCCCAATTGATTTATGTTTAATATTGTATCACGCAGTAAAGACCTATTAACCAAAGTAAACTCTAAAACGGACACGTATTTCAAATTAGTTTATCTCATAGCAAATAAATCACTCTCAACTCACAATTTACTGATGTGGCGACCTAATAAATGAGTGTGCATAGGAGATGTCGTTAACCTCTGCTGATATTTTTAATCATCCAGACAGCACTGCCGATCGCTTCCCCCAGGAAGAATGCACGCGCCGGGTTGTCCGCTTGACTGAAAGGGAGGGTCGCAAAAGGGCGCCCAGTTGCAGGTGAACGAGCCTCGCTCGATGAGTCATTCTAGTAAATATTGAAGTCTGGTGGCTTAAATCGCATTTGGCTAACCATGACACGATAGGGAACGCGCAATATTGGGGTTGCAGGTGGATGTTCGCATCTATAAGGGTAGTCGAGCTAGAACGCACCATTCCTTCACTCCTAGCTTTTCTCGTACTGAAGCGCCCGGACTTGCTGGGGGGGCTGTATAATAAATGTCCTCTGGGGTCATTGGAATTGTCAAAATATTGAAATTATCTAGCTGGCAGGCAATAACAGAAGGAATTAGGTTTGAAATTATATTATGTATAGTATTTTCATACTTCCTGAGAAAATCCAGTTATAACTTATAGATACTTACCAATAATTCTCTTATTGTTTCTGTTTGATGGATCAGAATGAACACATTCAGATTACAAAAACACAATACATACACACACAAAAAACTAAATTATTATTGTCACAATGCTGTTCGTCGTCTGGCAGCGCAGGCATTGCCCATGTCCCTTATTGTCACATGTTGCCAACCTCAACAAAGGAACTATTCCTAACCTGAGCACATTCTGTGAATGTTCTAAGAATATTTTTAAACAATATTCTTAAGTTGGTATATTTGTCACTTAAATAGAATATTCTCATTCGTTTGTTAATATGCTATGAATATTCTAAGAATATTCCGGTAGAATATTCTTAAATTGGTACATTTGTACCTTAATAGAATATTCTCAGAATGTTTTGTGCTGTATGGGTAAGAATGGCTTTATTGTTGCAGTTTAAATTGAGTAGGTTGTGAGTTATAAACAAGTGAAAATCTCCATTTTTCATTTTGAAAACAGTGTACATTGGAAACGGCTCAAAATATAGGAAAACGGCTTGATGATGTCTCTATATTAACTTTTCATGTGATACTTTACAGTTTACTTGAAATTTTTATTCAAGGTGATTGAAAATCTGATAATTTTCATCACCCTGTACGTATTAAAATTTAAATACCATAGTAGAATACCTTGTGAAAATTTAGGATAGTGACATGTAAGGCGTTTTTCGATGTTTTGAGCCGTTTCCGATGTACACTGCTTCCAACTGCGATTTTCACTTGTTTATAACTTTTATCCCTCACAAGTTCTATCCCTCCAGAAAGCCAAGTAACGAATGGACCGACAGCGTAACCTCCTAACGAAGCGACATCTTAGAGACCTATCAGTTTACTCCCTATCACTATAGCAAAAGTATTCGAATGATTATACTATTGAAAATGATGAACACTGGCCACGGCCTCATAACAGTACTCCCGAAACACCAACTGGTCTTCCGTTAGCGCCACTCAACAATCCAACAGTCCCACCGACTAGTAAACGAAATATCCAAATTCTAGACGTTTTGTATGCATTCGATAAGGTATGGAGCCTATACTCTTCAAAATCAAAAATACACTACTAGCTCCTAATCAATTCCTATCTGTCAAATAGGCACTTTCAGTGAAGTTCAACAATGAACCCACCGATTTCCGTCCCATAAATTCTAGTGTCCCTCAGGGTAGCGTGCTGGGATCGTTGCGTTTCCTAATTCATACAGATGGCATTCTAGAAACAAACGAAACAACAATGGCCACCTTCGCTGACGATATAGCAGTGCTCTCCGTAGGTGAAGATCATGTCAGGCTTCTTTAAACCTACAAGAACACGTCAATATACTCAATAACTGGTACACTCGATGTTGCAAGAAGGTAAGCCAAACAAAGTATGTATGGCAACAGTAAGTATGGCGAATGTACGCATTCCTACTGTAACAGAAGTAAAGTACCTGGGCCTCCACCTCGACCAGAAACTAACATGGAAGGAGCATATCCAAACCGAAAGAAGGCAACTCGATCTGAAGTTCCTGCAAATGACTGGCTTCTGGGCCGAAAGTCAAAACTATCCCTTTCAAATAAAATACTGCTATACAAAACGTTGCTAAAATACAAAGTTATGGAGATGTGCAAAATCAGCATTCCTAAACATCATACAAAAGTTCCAGACGAACGTACTATAATCAGTAGTCAACGCACCATGGTACGGGAGCAATCAGACACTCCACAGCGACATGAAGATCCCCTTGATCAGAAATGAGATCTACCGAATGCCAATCAGGCACAACGGCCAAACCACCAACCACGAGAACGAGTTGATAGATGACAGGAGTCCTACCACTTGAAGACTCAACAGAACTTTACCCCAAGATCTTCTGGAATAGTGAACAATACGGGAAAATAAACAGCGGCTGGGAGAGATATTAGTGCATGTCGCACTTACACAACTAAACTATTCATTAAATTTTAAATTTACTTATAACTATGTAAAATCGATGTAGATTGTAAATAAAGCAAATTCAAAAAAAAAAAATAGGTAATAAGTTTCAGTTAATTTTGACTCTCCCCAAAATCGCCGGTTCTGAACACATATGAACCGTTGAATATCTTGGAAATCGAAATGTCTTCATAGAAGCTTGAAAATTTCCATATTTACTAATTGGAGGTCGAGGAATTCGGAAAAAATACTTAAATCAGGTAGGTGTGTTACAGTCAGGGTGGGTCATTGCAGTTAAATTAGGTAAATATTATAGGCTGACTATACATAATTTCAAATAAAATCTTACTTTGCTTCCCCCCCCCCCAAAAAAAAAATAAAAACTTTTAAATTTTGTTCTTCCGAGAATTTTCACCTTCCGAGACCGGTGAATAGTCTATTTCAAGATGATTAAAGTCGTAAATAAGAGGTATCATAATCCTCTTACCTTAAAGGTGTTCCCAGACCAATGTGGGAGAAGAGAGGAGCGATCTGAGCGAGGGATGTAATAATAATTATAATTTTTATGCACCTGTTTTGATTCAAGTATTTAAGAAAGTCAAATTAATTTTTGGGAAGCGGGGCAGTGTTAACCGCACTTAATATTGTAGGAATTAAAAAGCATATTGAGAAACATTCACTTACTTTAAGACCCCTAGGACAGGTCTACATTACCTATGTCTACGGATTCAGCTTACAAGAGGATAAATAATTCTATTAATAAATTTACAAAACAAAATCATTTCATCAAAAGTTTTGCCAAAAATCATTGCAGTCATAGGCCCTAGAGATATCGGTATCAGTAAATCCTGCATAAATTTTAAAATTATGATTGGGTATAAAGAAATTGCTTCCTACCTAAAAGAGAAAAACGAAAAACGTTTCGCCATTTTTAAATTTATAAACAATATTTGTTTCAAAAAATGTTCTGTTTGGTGTGTTTTATATCTCTCAAGATAAAAAATAGAGATACCTGCTACGTTATAAAACACCCTCGAATTTAGGCCAGAACCCGAGCTAGGGCGCTCTGCTTGGGGAGAAAGCCATTTTGAGGCCAATGGTTTACATAAAACCGGAAACTTTCTAGTTGCGTCATTTTATGAATGAGATATCCTATAGGTGAGTACTTATCGTTTCTTAACATGTAGAATGTCCGACCTAGATTTTGGTTGCCAAGGAGAAACTAGGAATAATACAGAGAAACTGAATTCCGGTCTCTGAGTTTTTGGGATAAGAGATAAAGCTCTTAATATAGAGCACAACAAACACCAGAAGCTGTGGAGTAAATACCTACTATATAGATGAAGTATTTCATTATATCATCCATGACAAAAGTGTTAAGCGGATAATCTAAATCATCACGAGATAATTGGTTTTCTCTGTGAATTGAACAATAATTGGAATCCGAGGAAATTTCGAGGATAATAAGCATCTTCTTCGCCAATGAGCTTTAGTTATTAATAAAAAATATAATGTATAGAGAAATAGGAGTTTATGTTATAGAAAACTTCTTTTCATCGCTTGATCGCTTCTATAAAACAATTTTTTGGAATGTGATGAATAATTATTACGAAAATTATATTTTATCTCTTATACAGGGTGTTTTGAATGTAATGGAAAATGAAAGGGGCAATTAATTCTCTGACTCATTCCAAAAAAAAAAAAGTTATATTAAAATGGGTCCGCAAACACACCGATTTCGAGTAACGGGGTGTAAAAAAATCTATATTTTGATGATATCTCAGGAACCGTTGAAGATACAGAAACTCAACTTCTGTGCACAGCTTATCAATAGTTATTATAGCTGCTTCTTGAGCGGTAATTGATTTTTTTATATGACAAAAATTATGACATGTAATGGGAGAGTTTTTTTGCTCCTTATTTCTAGGACACCAAGAACATTAGCATCTTGAAAGAACTCTTTAAGTCGTCAATTTTTTCTACATAAAACAGCACTTCTCGTTAAAACCATAATAATGTGAACAGTTTTCGAGAAAACGCCATTTTATGATGAAAAAAACATGAAAAACACAACAATGATAAAAGAATTACAAAACTAGGCAGATAAGTAATACAAAAAACAACAAACAGTTTTGTCGAAATTGGCCTCCTCCTAAGGCAATTCAGAATGCCCACCCATATTATATCGCTACATAAGCTTAGTGAAGTTGACACTCCTAAGTGCGAATTTTTATAAAATTCAGACGGCATTTGCTTGTCCACGGTATGTCCAGGTTTGTCAGACCAAAATTTTCGTTTGTTTACTGTTTCGTCCTTGGCGAATAATCGATTCGTATTCTCTAAGACACCACCGTTTCCTACCCCTTCCTCTCCCTTTACACATTGGGAAGAAGAAAAAGGACACCTGACCGGACAGGACCACACATAGAGAAGAGTCGAGGTTTAACATCGAGAGAGGAGAGAGCTCGACCAAGAGTGCCGTTCGTACCAGATTCGTCGATGCTGGTGTTACGAGAACGGGATACCTAGTTCTTTAATGAAATAAGGAAGCGGTATAAAGTAGTGGAACAATCGTGGGTACCTACATAGTGGAGCAAGTGAACAATAATAATAGTTACAACATCTCGCAAATTAAAACAAGTGCCCCTTTAGTCGGACAAGACACAAGGTCAGTAATTTCGATAATTATTAATTAATTGTGTTCCTGTCAATCATTGGCAATTATAGCCTGGTCCTTCCCTAAATTTTGATCCTGTCACCGTGGCGATTCGTCATTACCATCGCGGCATCGAGCCGCATTAATTTAGCCCCTTTCAGGATCGAATCGCGTCGTTAATATTTTTAGGCTCTTTGACGCGGAGTTAACATTTTTTTGGTCCCTCCGTAGTCGGATAGGAAAGCTCGTGGAAATATAGTTCATTAATTGGTTGCATCATTTGTTTGAAATTAGTTTCTCACTCACTGTGTTAAGGTAGCCTGTTTGTAGGTCAAAGGATTCGAAATAGTCGATCCAAAGGACGCCAGACGGCATTTTCACCCATTCCACTAATTTTACTCCATTCTCACCTCACTCCACTTCTTCGTTCGTTGCAGGTGTTCGTTTTAAAAACCTCTGTAATAGTTGAAATATTTTCTCTCTGAATTCGCAGGGCAGAATATTGATTTTGTATTCACGGTATACTGGGTACACTCGGTATCTTAAGTATTGTTTTTGGTGAATTCGAATTCAATAATTTATTTTCAACTCGATATTAAATAAGTAACTTTCACTTGGTTAGGTACTTATTTTTGGTATTGCTCATCGTTCGTTGTTGTTGTATTTTTACAGGTTTTTAACGAATAACCCTTTTTCGTTGTTACAGGGAAAATATTGATTTTTGTATTCACGGTATACCTACTGGGTACACTCGGTATCTCAAGTATTGTTTTTTGGTGAATTTCAAAGTCAATTTATTTTCAACTCGTTTTTAAATAAGTAACCTTCACTTGGTTAGGTACTTATTTTTAGTTATTGTTCGTATTTCGTTGTCGTTGTATTTTTTACAGGTGTAAAAAATAACCCTTATTCGTTTATTGCTTTAGTGTTTTGTTGATACTCTTTAGCAAAATGTCCAACACTTTGGTCGGAGCAAACGCTTCTGTTTCGAAGTTTTTGACTCGTTTGAACTCGATTCTGACAGTAGTTACAGCACCCATTGATGAAAAGTCGCGTTTTATTGTCCTGGCTGCATGCGACAGCGCTTCGGATTTGTACAATCAGGTGCAGGAGGTTGATAAAAATATCCTGATTACGGTTGAGTCGGCAGATAAGAGTGCTTTGGTCGTAGATGTGTCATCGGAGATTTGGAAATCATACTCGGGACTACTTATCGAAGTTGATTCGGTTTATTTTCGGATTAGAGCGGTTCAATTGTCGTTGGAATCGACTCAGGATACGGTGGTGAAATCACGTCATGGTTCGAGTGAATCGTTGAATAGTCGACAGTCTGGTGCTCCCGCGCTACCCCCCTCTGCAAGTTCACATGTGAAATTGCCTCGTATCGGTATACCTACTTTTGATGGTTCGTTGAGGATGTGGTCGGTTTATTATGATTTGTTTAGGACTTTGATTCATTCGAATGATTCGTTAGCTCCAATTGAGAAGTTCCAGTATTTAGTTTCGACTTTGTCAAAGGAACCTCTTACCCTTGTCAAACATTTACCACTGACAGATGACAATTATTCGATAGCTTTCGATACTCTTGTCCAAAGGTATCAGAATGAGCGAGTACTTGCGACGTGTTATTGGCAGGCGATTTGTAATGCTCCCAAAATAACGGATTCTGATTCCTCACAATCGCTTCGTGAATTGTTGAATACCTTTTCAGAAAATATTACAGCTTTGGGTCAGGTCTCAGGCGTCTCTCTCTGGGATTTCACTTTGTTCAACTGGTTGCTACAGAAATTGGATAACGCTACTCGAAAGCGTTTCGAACTCCAATTTGCATCTGAAGAGTTTCCATCATATCAGGATTTGCACAAGTTTTTGTCGTCACAGTGTCGTGCATTAGAATCATCTTTGGGGAATGACCTATCTCCGTCTGCAGTCGTTGGTAAGCGGAGTAGCGTCAAGTCTGGTGGAAAAGTGGAATCGAGGAATTCACATGCATTTTTGTCAACGTCGAGTGCGTCTTCATCGAAGCAGTCGTGCTTCCATTGTAATGGAGAACACCCGATCTCGAATTGTCGTTCTTTTTTGAAGTTGGACCCGCGCAAGCGTTTTGAGGCTGTGAAGGCAGCGCGCTTGTGCCTAAATTGTTTTGGCCCTTCACACTTGGTGAAGCAGTGCCCCTCTTCTCATTCGTGTAAGGAGTGTGCAGGTCGGCACCACTCTTTATTACATTTCGTTAAACTTAGTAATTCGGATGGAGCAGCTTCTCATCGAGTTGAGCCGCCTCCAGTCGCATCCACGGTTGCCATGTCTTCTCTCCCATCCTTTCAGGATGTTCGTTCTCGTTCTCGTAGCAATACTACGGTTCTTTTAGCAACCGCATGTATTGAAGTTCAAGACAAGTGGGGCAACTATCAAGTGGTTCGTTCTTTAATTGACTCTGGCAGTCAGTCGTCTTTTATTACTGATCGGTGCCGCAAGCGTTTGGGCTTGCACTTGAATCGATCATCAACACCTATTTCTTGTTTGGGTCACGTGACCTTGGGATCGGCCCAGGGATCATCTGATTGCATTATTCGTCCCGTTGGGGTACCATCACCTACTTTTAAAGTAAGTACTTTGGTCTTGCCCAATATTTGTGGAAAACTTCCCAGTGTTGACATTTCGCCATCGAAGGCGCTTGATAATTTGAAGTTAGCGGATCCTAATTGGTACACGCCTGGTTCTGTCGATGTTTTGCTAGGAGCTGACATCTTTCCCAATATTGTTCATGGTGGTTATTTGTCGGGCAGTGATAACTGTCCAGCCGCAATGAACACGACGTTTGGTTGGGTTCTTTTGGGAACCATTTCGTCGAAGGTTGCGGGCGAGGTTCAAGCTTGTTTTGCGTCGGTAGATTCGACCCTTGAAGAGACTCTTAAGGCATTTTGGAGAGTTGAGGAGGTGCCTTCAGTTGAGGTTTGCTCTAATGAGGAACAAGAGGCTGAGTCGTTGTTCGTTGAGTCTCATTATCGAGAAGAATCAGGTCGTTTTGGGGTATTGTTGCCATTTAAGGATAGCAAAGAGTTGCCTATCTTTAATGATTCGTTGAATGTCGCAGATCGTCGTTTGCTCGCTTTGGAGAGACGATTGTCGAGGTTGCCTCACATTAGAGACATGTATGTAGAGTTTATGAAAGATTATTTGGAGGCTGGGCACATGTCGTTGGTGCCATTGGAGTCGGAATCTGCAAACTCTTATTACATTCCGCATCATTGCGTTTTTAAAGACCCTGGTGTTTCGATGTCTTCTGATGTGTCTTCGCTCGCCCCAGTATCGTCGAAAATTCGTGTCGTGTTCGACGCCTCGGCCAAAGCATCGAACAATCTTTCGTTAAATGATACCTTGTTGATTGGTCCGAAGTTGCAAAATGACATCACTAGTGTTTTGCTTCGTTTTCGAGAGAACAAATTCGTGTTCACTTGTGACATTAGGCAGATGTATCGGCAAATTTTAGTTGGAGATTCACATCGACAGTATCAATTAATTCGTTGGCGTTTTTCAGAAAAGGATCCTATTCGAAGTTACAAATTGAACACTGTAACTTATGGTGTTTCGTCCTCGCCATATTTGGCCATTAGGTGCTTGTTACAATTAGCTCAAGAAAATTCTGAGAAGTTTCCTCTCGCTTCGAAAGCCATTCGTCTCGGGCTTTATGTCGATGATTTTGCCATTGGGGCAAATCAAATCGAGGAAACCTTGGAGTTGAGAAATCAGCTCATTTCGCTATTGCAATTGGGACAATTTGAGTTGCGGAAATGGTCTGCTAACAATCCACAATTGCTTCAGGATCTGCCGGTTGAACATTGTCAACAGCAGTCATCCAACTTTGATTCGGAATCGGACTTTTCGGTGAAAATTCTTGGCCTTCAGTGGCAATCGGCTACTGATTCGTTTTCGTTCATGGTTAAGTCCATAGATTCACCTTGTACTAAGAGAAGCATTCTCTCAGAAGTCGCTAAGATCTATGACCCGTTGGGTTTCTTGTGCCCATTGACCTTTATGGCAAAACGAGTCATTCAACATTTGTGGTATCTCGGGCTGGATTGGGATGAAGATCCACCAGCTGATGTTGTCGAAAAGTGGAATCGATATAAGTCCACTCTTCATGTTTTATCCAAGTTGACAATCCCTAGGTGCTTGGTTCCCGAAGGATCTTTCGTGTCGTGTCAACTGCACGCATTTTGTGATGCGTCGACTGCGGGTTATGCGGGTGTGGTGTATTATCGTTTCGAGGACGCCGATGGCAATGTGCAGGTTCGTTTCGTTACTGCCAAGTCTCGTGTTGCTCCGCTCAAACCACTCTCCGTTCCACGGCTGGAATTGTGTGCCGCAGTCTTACTATCAGATCTCGTTTCGTTCGTCCTTGAACAAGGTCCTCAATCCATTGTTGTTGATAAGGTTTTCGCTTGGAGTGACTCTTCGGTCGCTCTATCCTGGATCAAGTCGTCTCCACATCGGTGGAAGACTTTTGTTTCGAATCGTGTCGTCCACATTCAGGATCGAATTCCTCCGGATTGTTGGAATCATGTACGTTCAGGTGACAACCCAGCGGACGTCGCGTCTCGGGGCTTGTTACCAGAGGAGTTAGTCGGGGCTTCCGCATGGTGGGCGGGGCCTGAATTCCTCAGATTGCCGCTGGAATCTTGGCCAGCACTCTTTCCCATTGCTCCCACTTCTGATGTTGAACTGGAGAAAAGGAATATTGTTTTGTTCGCTACGATAGAGATTTCGGATGTCGATGTTTTGTTGAAAAGATTTTCTTCTTTGAGGAAAATTCAGGGTATTATCGCTCGTTGTTTTCGTTTCACTAACAATTGTCGTGCTGTCAATAGGACCACTGGTGCATTGAGTGTCTCTGAGTTGCATGCTGCTCTCATGCACATTGTTAGAATTGTTCAATCTTCGGTCTTCTCTTCGGAATTGGAGAAAATTCGCTCTGGTAAACCATGTGCCAAGTACTTGCAGTCATTGTCGCCCTTTATTGATGATTTCGGTATTTTGCGAGTCGGGGGTCGACTGTTGCATTCGGGTTTAGCATTCGACGCTAAATATCCCGCATTGTTGCCAGGAAGGCATAGGTTGGTTGAACTTTTGATTGATCAGATACATCGAGGTAATTTGCACCCAGGAGTGAACACTACTCATTATCTCCTTCAACAAAATTTTTGGATCCTGTCTGCTCGTAGGGTCATTCGTAGTTATTTGTCGAAATGCAATCGTTGCTTTCGCACTCGTCCCCTCTCGTTGGAGCCTCCCATGGGGAATTTACCTGTCGCTCGTGTCTCCCAATTGAAGCCTTTTAGTTGTGTCGGGGTCGATTATGGGGGACCCTTTCCTATTGTCTTGTCGAGGTATAGGGGTGTCAAAACTTCTAAAGCCTATTTATGTTTGTTCGTATGTTTCGCGACTCGCGCGATTCATCTCGAAATCGCTTCTGATTTATCGTCAGAGACTTTCCTGGCAGCTCTTAGGAGGTTTGTCGCTCGCCGCGGTCGCTGTAGTGACATCTACAGTGACTGTGGAACCAATTTCGTCGGAGCTAACAAGGAGCTCAACTCAAATTTGAAAATCGCCGCAGAAGGGGAAGGTATTCGATGGCACTTCAATCCACCCTCAGCTCCACACTTCGGTGGACTGTGGGAGAGCGGTGTTAAGTCCGTCAAAACACACATGGCCCGTGTTATTGGTGGTCAAATTTTGACTTATGAGGAGCTGAACACCTTCATCGTTCAGATCGAGGCCGTCTTGAATTCGCGCCCCCTTTGCCCCATTAGTAGCGACCCCAACGATCTATCCGCGTTGACCCCTGGTCATTTTCTGACCTTGGAACCTCTGTCGTCGGTGCCGGATGTGAACTTGTCACATCTGAAGATTTCTCGTCTTTCTCGTTGGCAATTGGTGCAACGGATGCAACGTGATTTTTGGACACGTTGGAGGGCTGAATATCTTCATAATTTCCACCAGAGGAGTAAATGGTCGAAAACCCATTTGTTTGAGTCAACGGATATCGGTTCGTTGGTGTTGATAAAGGATGAATTGTTGTCTCCTTTGAAATGGGCTCTAGGAAGAATTGTTTCTCTGCACCCTGGTGCGGATGGTGTCGCCAGGGTTGCCTCGGTTCGTACGACCAGAGGTCTTTGTAAACGACCTCTGGTCAAACTTTGCCCGTTACCTAACCAGTAACGGACTCAGGGAATTTCGTCCCTGACTTGTCGTTTCGTTTCGTTTCGTTTTGTTTTTGTCGTTAGTTTCGTTTTCGTTGGTTTCGTTTTTGTCGTTAATTTTGTTTTCGTTAGTTTCGTTGTGGGTTCAATTTTCTGATAGCGGAAAATTCCTCCGGTAATTTTGGTGGGCGGTATGTTTCGTCCTTGGCGAATAATCGATTCGTATTCTCTAAGACACCACCGTTTCCTACCCCTTCCTCTCCCTTTACACATTGGGAAGAAGAAAAAGGACACCTGACCGGACAGGACCACACATAGAGAAGAGTCGAGGTTTAACATCGAGAGAGGAGAGAGCTCGACCAAGAGTGCCGTTCGTACCAGATTCGTCGATGCTGGTGTTACGAGAACGGGATACCTAGTTCTTTAATGAAATAAGGAAGCGGTATAAAGTAGTGGAACAATCGTGGGTACCTACATAGTGGAGCAAGTGAACAATAATAATAGTTACAACATCTCGCAAATTAAAACAAGTGCCCCTTTAGTCGGACAAGACACAAGGTCAGTAATTTCGATAATTATTAATTAATTGTGTTCCTGTCAATCATTGGCAATTATAGCCTGGTCCTTCCCTAAATTTTGATCCTGTCACCGTGGCGATTCGTCATTACCATCGCGGCATCGAGCCGCATTAATTTAGCCCCTTTCAGGATCGAATCGCGTCGTTAATATTTTTAGGCTCTTTGACGCGGAGTTAACATTTACCCTACAAAAAAAAAGTTACGACAAAATGAAAAAATTTGACATTAGCACCCCTGTGAACAGATTTCATTAATTTTCAAACGGTATTAGTTTGTCCACCATTTTTTCACGTTTGTCCAACAAAAATTTTCGTTTTTCCACACTCGAAAAAAATGCTACGACCAAATGGTACGACAAAGGAGAATAATAAGTGGACGGTCATATTTTTTATCACACCTAAGCATTCCAGTTTATATCACATATTGAAGAAAATGCCAGTCGCAAACTGGCGCAGGGCCAGTTACTGTTATATTTTTTTAACAGTACGTAACTGCCAGTTCAGGTTTTCTGTAAGAATAATTGTTTTTTTAGTGTATTTTTTAATATAAAGTCTTCATTGTAACGTAACTTTCTATTGTGGGGTGAACAAACGAACGTGCATGGACAAATAGTCGACAATCGTATCCCATATGAAAATTAAGGACAAATAGAAAGATTCATGGAGGATGTTTAGATGTATTTTTATTTTTTATTTGACATTTAGTACCGCTGTCATTTTTTTTAAATTTTGTTGAACTTTTTTTTTTTTTAAGGACGGACAAACAAAAATTTTTGTTGGACAAACTGGAAAATGGTGGAAAAACGAATGTCGTTTGAAAATCAATGGAATCTGTTCATTGATGCTGATGTCAAATTTTCTTATTTTTACGTAGCTTTTTTTGAGGAGCGGAAAATTTTGGTTGGAAAAACGTGGAAAAATCGTGGACAAACAAAGATCGTTAGAAGTTTATAAAAATTTTCATTTGGTGAAAATTGCGAAAAATGGTGAAAAATGAACAAGCGAAAATTTTGGTTCAACACGTAAACAAATCGTGGAGAAACGAATGGCGTTTTAATTTTATGAAAACTCGAAATTGGTGTTGCTGTAATGTTTTTTTTTAATTTGGTCGTAACATTTCGTTCGAGGGTGTACAAACGAAAATTTTTGTAGGGCGAAATTTTTTTGGGTAGTAACAAACCTTGGACACACGAATGCCGTCTAAATTTTATAAAAATTCACACTTAGGGGTGCCAACTTCACTTACAGCGGGTATTATAAAGGCTCATTAAGTTAACGGGCAGATTTCTGTGGCCATTTCTGAAGAAGGTATCGAGTCTAAGTGGAATTTTTTTTTAATTTATCTATTTTTGACATGAAAGTGACTACAAAAATGTCAATAAAAGTCATTTGACGTCGATATTAGCTTCAAAAACGAGCACAGAAATCTGCCCGTTAGCCTAATGAGCCTTTATAAATTGACTGTAAGTGTGCTACATACTATTTTCGATGTTTTTTTTCATCATAATTTTTTTTTTTTTTCAAAAACGATTCACATTAGAGCTTTGAACATATCACCTTTTTTATGTCGAGTCTTTGGTGGCTTAAAACGTGCTCTCAAACTGTCAATTGTTTCAGTGTCAAAGAAATTTGGAACAAAAAAAAAGCCTCACGCAACCTTGAAATTTCCCTCACTGTCATATGAAACAAATTGCATTACTGCTGAAAAAAGAGCGAATATAATTTGAATTATTTATAAGATGTCTATAAAAGCTGAGTTCTGTATTTCAAACAAGATATTGACTGAGATATTGACAAAAAAAAAACTGGAAAAAAAAATTCGAAAAAATATCTCGAAACTATTGCGTTTGCGGACCCATTATAATAGGAACTTTTTTTAGAAAGAAATCGTGTCTTTGAATTTGATTCAAGTTATTCAAACGGAATGGGGAACAAGAATGTTTCATTTAAATATTCTACAGATTCCAAAGCATACCCAAATTATTTTTTTATTTTCTCGCACAATAAATGCCATTACATCGATGCTTAAAAAGCATCCCATAAGAAGAAACCCATTTTGGTCAGATCTGGTAACCCAAGTAGACAGACAGGTGATCGTCCTGCCTTTACCAATCTTACCTAACTTTAAATTCTTACATGGTCCAAGTAGTGCCTCTTTATCACAGAATGGTCATGGTGTAAATATTATATTTATATAATATAAATAAATATTATATTTACATCATGAGCGTAGTGTCAAAGAGGTTCATCATGATCGTGCTGATATAATAACCAACCTATATAATGTTACCAAAGGTACAGTCTTTCTCTTTTGGTTTTTCGTCTTTTTTCAATTGTAATTTTTTCAGAAAAAAATATTTCTAAAAAAAAATTGAATATGAAAGTAGGTATGTATATGTATACATTAAATTTGCTTAATCTGAAATAATGGTTTTCCTTGAATTAACGTGTTAAAACCTCCTCATGCTAGTTCAATAGATGGATTTAACATCAATGTAACTAACAATGTTATTATAAGTAGTGTATAATAAATGACAGTGGACTTGTCATTTGAATCCATATCTCTTTCACTTGTAATTGAAAGTGATGCTTTCTCAGAGTAGAGTATTTTCCGTCAACAATACTTTTCATGCTGCTTCTCGTGCAAAGAACTACGTTGATGTCAGAATTCATGTGCAATTTTACATAGAATCTGTCGCAGGGCGTCAAATTTGCTATTCTTCATGATGAAATAATAATAACGTAGGTACTCGTGTGCTCGAGAGTCGTGCTCTCGACTTTTAATGTAACTAAATGGGCCCTTATGCAGCATCTTTTCAACGTACAGTTTAATACATTACTGCAGTTGAAAAGCTAAATTACTGTCCTGAATTACGGTCTTGATGTATTATAAAAATTTAATGAAAAGCTTATGCGGGGTTTTCTTTGCCTGGCTTCTATATGCTTTATAGGAATAATATCTAATCAAGTTGATAATTAGAAAGAGTCCGGGAACTTTTTTATTAAGTTGAATGTATTACCTACTGGAATATTGAAGCTGTTTTATATCTAACTTTTTATTTAGTATATGTGCGTGTGTCTTGATTTTAAAGGATCCAAAATCCTCCAATGAATGTGTTTAAAATTTTTCCATTTCATTTCATGCATATCAAAATTTTTGCAAGTAAATTTAATCGACAATATTTACATATTACCTTTAAATGATTGCAGGTAGGTTGGTACATCACATAACTAGAGTAATACATTTTATATCAAGGGCGGAACGAAGCCCAATTCAGCGAGTTTTAATTATCGACCCGATCCTAAAAGAAGGACGATATCATACTTATAACTAAATGGGCGTCGGTACGGCCCAGATATACACGGTATTTTTTAGCATTTTTTACCGCGATCGCGTTAGAACTTCTGAAAACTTGAAATGTACGTAACTAGGTTAGGTATCTATTAGTCTATTAAGACTAATAAAAACACACAGAATCAAATCGAAATATTTATTATTGTTTTAGCGCGCTTCGACTTGCTTGAAACATGCGTGTATCGTGGCATTGATCTCGGGAGTTGCTCAACTGCGGAGCTCTCACCTGCCGTTATCAGTAACTAATTCCAACTACTGTGAATGTGAAGGTTTGCCGGCACTAGGGCGAAAAAGCAGTTGTTAGCGGACTGGAAAAATTTCTACACTTTGAAGCGAGCCGCTGTAGTGCAACGGGCTGCAATAGTCGTCATTCGGCCGGCTTATAATATGCCTATAGAAAAGTAAACTTTCAGAGGCGACGCGCTAAAAAATTTTTTGACTGTTTTAAAATTTGGTCGATAAATTCTTTTAAAAATGCTAACTTTACCGCGCAAGTACTGTGTCTTTATACATAATAGGCGAATTCGAATCCATATTTGCTATGGTAGGTAAACTTTTTCAATGGGATTGATTGTAACAATACGAACAAGTGAGTGAAAGTTCAATATTCAGCATAATCATACAAGTCAATCTGCCTATACCTACGTATAGAGACTCAATATTTGCACGGTATACTTATACTTATCTTCAAACGAGAAAAGTTTTATGTAGGAACATTACGTGATGTCTCAATGTTAATATTGCTTTCTAATACTAAATATCGCTTTATAAGCTCATTGAGTTCTGAAAAATCAGGTGATACTTTTACCCTTAATTTATCTTCGTGACATTTTCCAACCCAGAAAAATACATAAGTCGCACAGTGGTCTGAGAAATTACCCAAAATAAAATTAGCTTTCTGTTTTTGATGATGCTATTAAGGTTCCTTGTTTATAAGGGTAGATACTTAACTTCATTGCTAGCTTTATAAGGCGTAATGGTTTATTCTTCACGGAAAATTACCAGAAAATTACAAGATAAAATTGGACGAAAGCAGGAAGTTTGTACTTATGTGCTTTCTGGTCATTACTGGAAGTTGAGCATATGAGTATGAGAGATGAACGGAAAAATAAATGGGATCTTGCCACTAGAGTTTCGTTTTATCGCGAAAAGTAGCTACACTTTCTAGAAATTTAATGCATGTAACCATTAGCGCAATGTATGTACGATTACAGTTATAAAAGCAGCAAATGGGGCACTTCACTCTGAACTAATAAAGCTTACAGATGTTTAGGTCCATACGTACGTAATTGCAAAATCGATAATTCTGTTGGCAAGAGTTTCGTATGCCGAGAGGAAGTGATAGGAAGTGTGTTGGTATTTTGGGTAATTATTATGCCGATAGGAAATCTAAACTGCAAAAACCTACAGCGTCTGGCAACAAAAAATTTAATATATTTCTGCGCATTTACTCGTATAAGGAAAGGAGATTAACTCGCACGTTATCCAATTTTGAATTTTGCTTTATGGCGGCTTTACACGATGCCAGTAACTGGGGCGAGTTACTAGAACCGAGTACTGGAGTTTAGTAACTCCCCTAGTGTACACAAATAATTTTATATTCCAGTAACACTCGTTCCAGTAAACCGTTCCATTCGAGTAAATGAGGCGGCTTTACACGATGCCAGTAACTGGGGCGAGTTACTAGAACCGAGTACTGGAGTTTAGTAACTCCCCTAATGTAAACAAATAATTTTATATTCCAGTAACACTTGTTCCAGTAAACCATTCCAGTCGAGTAAATAGAAAGCCCTTCTATTCACTGGCACAAGTAGCTATCCCCACCGTCCGTCCTACTGGACTGGCAGGGACACTATTTTCATTCTTCTTTTTAGCCAGCCGTTTTCTCTTTTTTGGTTCTAGTTCCTCGTCTTATATGTCTAACAATGCATCGCGCATTGACTTTAAATTAATAATAAGCATTTTTTTGATAATACGCTTTTGATTCAAATTCATTTTAGTAAAATAAGTTCATAACTTATAAATATTGTACTTCAAATTGACATTTATATTGAATACTCGTACATTAAGTTGTACTGGAAACCGTGTAGACACCACTGTCTTGAAAAACACTTGCTTCCAGTACTCGGTTCTAGTAACTCGCGCCAGTTACTGGCATCGTGTAAAGCCGCCTTTTACACTCACGTTCATTAGAAGGTTAAAAAACAGATTGTATCATAATTTATAAAGCGGAAAACTGTTTTATGTAAAATTTGTAGTGCGGTAAAATATAAACAAAAAATTGCGTGAACCTCGGAAAAAATCCTACAAGTAAGGGATTTGGTACATTTATTGTATGCACTGTTGAACATACCAAAAGTCCCTAAAATTAAATCTGCTACAACCGCCATCTTGGAAAACGTCGGCCTATTTCCAGTTTTTTGCATATATGTTTACAGTGTGTCCCAGGTAAAAAAAATGTCGGGAGTAATACCACGAGAGCTTAAATTTACCCGGATATTTTTATTATGCAGTTGGTCTCGAATACGTACATACTTGCATTGTAAATTTAACAAAAGCTGTTGAAATTTTTTTTCTGCAGATGGTGTTACATGAAACTGCATAAAAATATCCCGCTAAGAATCTAAACTCGAATGGTATTTGTTGAGACAATTCCAACGAATAATAAGGTACTAAACTTTATTCAACAATGAACAATACTAAAAATATCTTTTAAAAAGTCCAATTTCATTGTGAAAAACATAATTTTTGTATTTTATCTTCATATTTTTAATAAAAATCATAACGGCAAACAGTAGGTATATAAGTGCATATACTTTGTCATACGTTTAAAAGGGAGGTAGCCTTCGAACCAGGAGGACTAGTCTGTTTCACAGACGGCTCCAGGAACAAAAATGGCCACGTAGGAGCGGGGCTCTACCTGGCTGGACGGAAACTGGGAAGATCCTACCCTCTTGGGTCCACCGCAACCGTCTTCCAGGCGGAGATTTATGCCATCCTGCAAGCAGCTGGACTGGAGCAGATAACAGAAGCCAGGGAACGGACGATTTACATATGCACGGATAGTCAGGCCGCCGCAAAAGCGCTGGGCACACACGGAACCAGCTCCCCACTGGTCCAGGAGTGTGTCGAGACGCTGAACAGACTGGCGGACAGAAAATCGGTGCATATCGTGTGGGTTCCCGCACACTCAGGTGTACCAGGTAATGAGCTAGCAGATCAATACGCGAAGCTCGGGACCAGGGAAACCTTCTGTGGGCCGGAGCCCGTCCTGGGTCTGACCAAAAATCTTCTCAAAGAATCTATAAAAGAATGGACACGCAAGGGTTTAGAGAACCACTGGGAAACAGCACCAGACTGCAGACAGGCCAGGCTGTTTCTGGCTGGTCCGATCGGAAACGGATGGACCAGCATGTCCAGAATGAACCGGAAGGAACTCAGACTACTAGTCGGGGTTCTCACCGGTCACAGCAGTCTGAACAGACACCTGCAAGTGATGGGGGTCACTCGGGACCCGGTCTGCCCTAAATGCGGAATGGATGACGAGGACTCCCACCATTATGTGGGCGTATGCGAGGCATACAGCAACCTCAGGCTCAACATCTTTGGGTCTGAGGAGCTACAAGAGGAAGAAATGAAACTCCTCTCATACAACAACCTCCTGGCCTTTATTAAAAGGTCGGGGAGGTTCGAGTAGGAGTTTCACCATGGTTCGGGTAAGGCGAAAAGGGCCCTCGGTGGCCTAGTCGCTTGGGGTGTACCACCCCTACCCACCATACTACTACTACTTGTCATACGTTTTCAATAGGTGGTCTAGTGGACAAGTTCCTAGACTCTTGTTCGAAAGGACCTGAGTTCAAACCCCGTTACAGCGATGATGAACTTCTTTTTTCTTCTATACAAAAATATTTTCAAATAATAAAACTAATTATTGTGACATTTAGTTAATAGTGCCAAGACTCAAGCCATTGTCATAACAACATAGCAGAATTATCGATAAATTTATCAACTTGCATTCTCTCTTCCTTCCTCCAAATACATAAATATTTTATTTAAGAAAGTTTCTCAGAATTCAACATTATGCATTCTTGGTTAATTTTATAACCACCAGCAATTTTTTTATTTTAGTTTCTGAAAAAACAGTAAAGAACCTTTTTTGTAAAGAATTTTGAAAACACTTATTGGAGAAACTTCTTTCAGAAATAACATTTGAAGACCCAATTTAATTTATTAGGCTATAAAAAATTAACAAATGATAATTGGATAGCCCCTATTTATGTGAATAATGTGAAAGAGACACAATACAAAGGATTTTTGTTTTTATTTCATTTGTGACATTAGGTATTTAAAAAATAAGAGTAGGTAAATATTCCCAAAACATCTTAATTGAGATGAAGTAATTTATTTCTTCTGCTTTCTATACTAATTTCCAAGTACCTATACTGATTCAACTTTCTCATATTTATTGGCATCTGTTTAATAAAAAAGAATCTGTAGGCAGGTTTTGCAAAGCCGGGAAATAGGTGCAATTTGTAAACCGTCTGTGTAATTAATTTGCTTTCGAAAAAGCTAAATTTCCTGGAAAATTAAACTAGGTACTCCATGAATGAGGCATAAGAGCAAATGTATGTTGATTTAGCCATCGCGCGTTCGAATGAAATTTCTCTTCCGTGTGTAAAAGGCTATTTACAGGAATCAGAATTTTACAGATAAGCCGATTTCAAGTTCCGGAACATTTCACCAATCAGTTGGTTAATAACAGTGAGTACGACTGTTCGTTTAACCTTCTATTGATTTTGTTGACAATAAACGTAGAAAGCCGAAAATTTACGAAGGTATTGGATACCTTCTAACTGAATTTTATTATAATTATTTTGAAATAGGCATTATAGTGTATCTTTAATATTGCAAAGAATTTTAAAAAGACAGATTCTTTAATCAAAAATGAACAAAAAATTTCCAATAACGTTACAGGGTATCAAAAAAGATTATTTTTCCTTTGTTTTGAAGATATTTCAAGAACCGTTTGAGGTACAGAACTCGGCTTTTGTACATGTCATATCATATTGTTATTATTCGCTACTTTTTTATGCTAACTAAACTTCTTATATGCCAATGGTGGAGATTTTATAGAGTTTCGTTAGGTTTCTTTCCCCTAATATCAACGACAAGCGGCAAATTGACATTTTAAAAGCGCATTTTAAACCGCCACTATTTTCTACACAAAAAAGGCTCTTGCTTATGACATCGTCATTTTAATATCTGACAAATACGTAAACAAACTCTGTGAAGGGTAAGATATCTTGGTATCTTACTGGATTTGTCCAACTGACGTGGGCAAGACACGTCAACGAAAAAATCGAAAAGACTAGTAGGGCTCTGTAGCAGTTCAGGGCGGCCGTAGGGTCGACCTGGGGCCTAGCCCCAAAGGTTGCTCTATAGTTGTACACGGCCATCATCAGACCCATGCTAAGCATATGGTTTAATAGTTTGGTTGCCCAGAACCAACTTGCAACTACCCAGACTAAGCTAAACAGCCTACAAAGACTAGCATATGTTGCTACCACTGAGGCAATAAGAACCACGTCTACTGCGGCCATGTAGCTGGTTCTAAGGTCTGCTGCCCCTGGATATCTTTGTGAGGGAAACGGCGCTGAGGACTCCCTAAGGCTAAGATTGACGAATCAGCTCAATGAAAATAAGTGGATGGGTCATCAACACGGCTCCATACTGAGGGACATTCGCAAGATCGCCTTATCCTCACGGCGACTGACAGGATTATACTTGCCGAGGTGATAAATTATTGGTGTTTGAGATGATAATTATAATAATTATTGTTGGTCACGGTGATAAATTATTAGAATTTTCATGACGTTTACCCGCCTATCTTAACCATCTTGAGAATGAGTTCTTTCCTTTTTATATTTACCTCCTCCTATTCTGTATTTATGTGGTGAACTTCAAAGAGTCGAGAGTTGCCTACTCAACAAATCATCTATCGAAATCACATGATAGGTATAAAAAAAACTCTTTTTGTTTTATGACATAGATTTATGCCCTTTCATATATCTGGTGTGTATACCTTCCAAAAGGCAAGTTCAATAGCTCAGGAAGGAGACTGCCGCAACAATTCGTCGCAGAAAAAAGAAACCCAACTAGGAGGCCAAGGCGAATAAGCCTACCCCCCTACCCACGCAGTGTGACATTCTGTTTACTTTTTATTTTGTCAAAATTCCTTCTGAAAAAAGGCCACACTTAAATAGAGGGCTATATGACAACGCATTCCCTGCTTACCTCTAATTTTCCCGGGTAATTTCTATTTCCTTTACTAGAAATTGTATTGGTTTCCCTACTGACCTACTGTATATGTTTGAGATGAGGAAGTTCACCAATTTTTTGTTCATGAATGTATTGAAGTTTTTCACTTTGTTTGTTAGTTTGTGAATTATTATTAACTTTTTAAACGTCATGAAAATGCCAATAATTTATCAGTGCAGTTAGCAACATTATCACCAACTGCTTCGGATTTTTAATCAGTGATTCAGGGTCAAAAAATTGGCGAGCCTAACCTCTTGCAGTTTGTAGTTCCCTTCTATCGGCTGGTAGAATATATTGATCACCCATCATGACTGACCATGTATATTCTTCGATAGGCACATCTCTAGTTACCGGTTATATTAGGTAACTAGACGATATTTTAAAAATTATCTTCAATAATAATTACGTTTTGTCAGGAGAGTTAAAAAATCAAAATCTTGCATTCGAAGATTAAAATACGTGTAGGTAATTGTGTTATTAAAATGGACCATATTATATGAACTGTTTGCGAATTTTTTTGAGTGAATCTAATAATATATTAAACGGTAAGTTTGGCAATCGCTGCGTCATCAGCGTCCGAAAAAAAAATTTGCGATGAAAAAGAACGTTCAATTTTCTCCCGCTTTTTCGCTTAAGATTTTATCACGTAAGATTTGCTAAGAGTATTTCCACAAAACATTGGAGACTCTTAATGAAATCCTTATCATATGACATAAATTCAAGCCACCCTCTATAACGTTAATGACATCCTTCCTTGATACCATCAATTCCACATCAGATCTGATAATTGAGCCGTGATTATCGAAAATGCAAGGAGGTTTAAATATCTATCAATAATTTCAAACACGAAAAATATTAGAAACCTATCTAAATCTTAAACGGCCAATGTCCATGGAAGGCGTCTCTTTATCAGGGAATTGTTTTGCGTAGAGATCTGATACATGGAAACAGTCGCTAACCTCGCACCCTCGGGTATTGCGAGGGTGCATTTCGATTGCGGCCCCCACTCATGCGTACGACTCACCTCAGCGATTTTCCTTCAGCTACAAACAGTATAGCACTCATATTTTATCGTAATCTGATAAATTCTATTAGATCCATTAACTGTAATTTCTACTAGGTTCCGACAGTGGAAATTTATCGTCAACCATTTGAAATTCCCCACTTATGTCGGTATAAACCGGCTCTAACATGGCAGTTGTGAAAACTCTGAATTTCACGTCTAAGCTCGTTTGTGTACAAACTTTATGAACGAAATTCATTTTGGTGTTAATTTGCACAAGCCTGTGTACGGATTGTGCCTAAACGAGAGATGTAATTTCTCTCTAGTTTGTTTGTGGGGTGTTGTAATGGTGTAAATTTATGTAATTGATTATAAATGGAATTTGCATTCATTTCGGCAACTTATATAAGTGCTTAGTGCCTCGGCTGTTTGTTCCGTTTTTCTGCGTTTTAAGTATTCGTTATGAAAATGTATTTTCAAAGAAAACACTTTCATATTATGTAGACATGTCAATATGTAAAATTGATGATGAACTTCTCATCGAGTCACAAAATAAGTATCTCTTAATTCTTCTAAATCATTAGATCGAAGTTACAAATATTTAGTTCCTGATATACAGGGTGCACCACGTATCCTTCTCTATATTGCTATCTCCTGAACGCTAAGAGATACAGGGTCGGTTAAATTAAAGAAAAGATGCGCAGTTTTGTGGCCGTCTCGAATTCGTCAAAACATGCAAGATATCTGTGACCGTTCCTGAAATCTCCTGAAAAAACTGAAAAATCGAGATTTCTTATTTTCGTCATATCTTTCTTATTTTTGAAAATTAATGAATAATTTTTTGTAGGCTTACATAAGCCGTTAAGAGCTATCCATCTGACATTTCAAAAATTTTCAAGGCCTACTAGATCCAAGAGTTTTCACAGTCAACTTTCGTTTTTCTTATGGCCGCCATATTATTTTTTTATGTCGTTTGATATGAAAAAAATAATGGAAACCAAAAATTAATAAACTTAAAAAAAAATTTTTTTTAATTCTTATTCTTAATTTTTCAAAGAAAAAACCTAATAAAAAATCGTCGAAAAACGTCAACATTTGTAAAATACGCCGAAATAGTGCTTGCCTTATGGTTTTTTAATTTATCTATGAAATTCGGTCTAAAAATGTGTCTTTTTTGTAAAGAAAAAAGAAGAAGAAAAATTTTTTTAATTTATTTTTTGAAGTTTAACAATTTACAGTTTTTATGATTTTTTTTTATACCGAACAACATAAAAAAACACTATGGTGGCCATAAGAAAAACGAAAGTTGACTATGAAAATTCTGGAATCTAGTCGGCTTTGAAAATTTTTGAAATGTCAGATGGGTAGCTCTTGACGACTTAAGTAAGTCCACAAAAAATTATTCATTAATCTCCAATAATAAAAAAGATATGGCTAAAATAAGAAATCTCGATTTTTCAGTTTTTTCAGGATATTTCAGGAACGGTCACAGATATTTTGTATATCTTAACTGATTCGAGATGGCCACAAAATTGCGCTCCTTTGGACTTGTTTAACAGATCCTGTATCCGTTAGCGTTAGGAGATAGCAATATAGAGAAGGATACATGGTGCACCCTGTATATCTATGCATTAACTACCACAAGAATATTTTGACCGTTTTCGGTGGAAGTGAGAATCTCTAAAAGAAAAGAAAGAGATGTCACTACACCACTTCACATAATTTGTTTAGAGCCACACAGGTGACACTGTATCTGACACTAAAATTAAAAATGACCAATAATTGGGTGCATTTCCAAGCCCATCCGCCATCTCAGAGCCGGAGTCAAGATATATTCTTGTCAATGCATACATATAAGGACTTTAAAAGGAATCATTATCAGATGATTATGAAAGATATCCGGATCTAGTTGGCCACGTTATGGGTTCATTCAAAATGATTCAAAAGTTGTTGCGGTGACAAAACCTTCTACTTTAATGCTTCTGTACTAAATCGAACGTTTCGCTGGTTTTTTAACAAGTACGTCCTTGATCTGAAACTTTGGAAGTTGACATACACAATCTTCGGCGATCTCCGCTCCAACCTGGGGGCTAGGGGGTGTAAAGCATATATTAGCATTAACATATTATAATAAGCATATGGCAGTCTCCAGACGGCTGGCATATTTATTTTGCGACCATAAAGATGTTTTGTCGATCTAGGGGATGATTCCATGCGTTTATTTTTTATTGATAAACATACTATCCTCCAATGTCGTATTTCCAACTTTATTTTTTCAAATTTTGTATGTTTCCATTCTTATGCACTTAATTTTTTTTTATTCTTATGATTGTTCATTGTTTCACATACGTAGTTTCCATTGCATATTTCTGCACTTAAATCAATAATTACATTTTAAAAATCCTAGTACATACAAACTCTCCTCAGACTTCGAAATCAATTTTTCTTAAGCTGGTCCTGGATTTCCTACGTTTACAGAACGCCAATCGAATGCTCGATAACATTGTACAGTTGCATCAAAAAAATGAGAAATTCTAATGATCCGTGTAGATAATTAAAATTAAAAAAAGAATGAAAACACACAAAATTTAATTTTTTATTTTAGAGCCAGTGGATTTGAGTTTAATTCTGGATTCTGTTTGCGAGTATGTTGAACTCAAGTTTGACAGGTTTGTCGAAATTGCGTATAATATCATGGCTGTGAAATAGCGTTTCCTAGTATAACAGTTAAACAAAACAAGCGACAAAAGGGAGTGAGGTGGTTCAATGCCAGGCGTAAAACTATGCGAGAACGACTTATTTTTTATGATTAAACAACTCATAATGAAATATTTCCCTATACTTCCTTGTGACTAGCTATTATCGATAGTCAAGCATAGTGAATTGACTACAGTGATAATATGCTTCGTGTTCCATTGGTCGATGAAGCATGTTTCTATACAAACTGTTTGGTGGTTGCCACAGGCGCTATAAAAATCACCAATCATACGTTTTCAATAAATGTCATCCAAACATTACAAAATGTCACTTTTTGGCGAAAATTTTCTATTTTTATTACTGCCTGTATTCACTAATGAATACAAAACGCGAAATCGTCATTAATTGAAAATCACATAGGTTTCCACTCGACATGTTGTCATAAATAATTACCCTTGTCCTTCGGACTCGGGTAATTAATGCTTGACAACATGTTTCTCGTGGAAAGCTATGTGATTTTTGATAATCACTATTTCACTTGTATTATACATCAGGGCGAATCTTACAATGCGTGCAGCACAGGAAAAATAGTAACAAAAATATTTCTTGTAAATCAATCGAGATGCGCAGAGGTAAAGTTGAGAGCTTAACTTTTTTAACACTGACAGTTTTGAAGAATTTGTTTGCTTAAAATAGAGCCTTAAGACACGTATCCACCAAAGCAACAAAGGGGAACATTTATGTTTCTGTTCCAAATTTCCGAAATGTTTACGAATGTTCCTTTCCTAGTACGTTGCTCAATGTTCCGTGATGTTGCTAGTAGAAGTTGTTGCTTGTTGTATGTTGCCATTTGTTTGCACGCAATATTTTGCACTTGTTTCTCGGAAGTTCCTAAAATTTGGAACAAGAAGCAACAAATGGAAACAAAATGTTCCTGTGTGTTGCTTTGGTGGAGAGACACCTTAAGACCTTTGCTTTCAAATATCATACAAAAAAATTCCCAAAAACACGGCTTAAATTTATATGAATGAAATTAACTTCAGTTTTCTGATATTCCACCAATGAAAATAAAATTAAAGTTAATTTGCTACCTATAAATTTAAGCAGTGCTTTTGGAATTTTTTATGATGCCTATTTGAACGAAGAGGCCGTAGTCTCTATTTTAATGAAACAATTTTTTGAAACTGTCAATATTAAAGAATGCATAAAAGAGTGAAATGCAGGTCAATGAGTATAAATTTAATTAAATTAATTAATTAATTTAAATTTCACTCTTTTATTTATGCATTAATCGTTGAGTATACTTGCCTTCCTTCTTCTTCAATATTAAAGAAGTTGAAATCTCAATTATTTTACCTCTTCATATTTCGGTCGTTTGTGTGCTGCGCGAATTGCCTCCTATAATCATTCAAAAAGAAATTCGCCAATAAATAATATGATATGCAGAAGACTCAAATTCCTACTGATGGGTTTTTCTTTTTTAGCAAAGTCTCATGTTGCACAGTGAGAAACGTCGTAGACATGCAAGCTGACACCAAGTTGTGCCAATTATGTATAATGGTTTGTCAGTTCATGAGATGAAATGTGTGAGGCGGGTGATCCTTTTCCTTTTCCTCTTGAATTGGTGTTTCAGGGAAAGTGTCTTTACGCTTAATATGGATGTAATACAATGAATATGGAGGTGCCACAAGTTTCAGGCCCTTTCAGACCACTTTTATTGTTGATATTTTTTATGAACGACAAATCATTGACGATGACCAGCATGGCTCATCTAAGTATTCTAAAGAAGTCAATTTTTTCGGTTTGAATATTGATGATGACCTGCGGTTCAAGTCTCATGGTCTGGTTTTATGCAAAAGATTGTGATCCTCAATTTTTGTTTTAAGAAACCTGATGCGCTCAGTATCGTTATCAATCTTGCTTATCGTATGTCATGCACTTTTTTAATTGCATATAAGTTATTATATGAGTCATTAATATGAGCTCATTCAATCATTCGGCACCGTGTGTTTTCTTTGCAAAGGAGAGCGGTGAGAGTCATCGACGATTTAGCATTATGGGATGACTGCAAGGATTCTTTTATTCATATAAGGTTGAGCATAATAATTATACTTCCCTCACTCTCTACATCTATCAGTGCTTGAGTTATGTTGTCGGTAATCCACACCTGTTATCATGGCAATGACAATCACTTGTATTTATGACCAGAAGTAGCGACAGAAGTTGCATCCAAACTTCCATCGGCTAGCAATATCTTTTACAGGAACTCGATACGTTGTTATTTTTTTTTTACAAAATCGACGACATTATAAAAAAATCTGCCACGTACAAATTTTTGTAAACGATTTAAGAAGTTTTTTCTTGAGGAAAGCTTTTACAGTGCCGATGAATTTCTCAATTTATTTATTTAGGCCTTTTGTATTTACGTACCTTGGGTTTGTAATCTGCCATTGTCTGTAAGACTCAATGGTTTACTTTTATTGTTTAATTTACCTATTACTTAGCTAACGAGTGAAAACTATTCAGTTATGAACACAAATAGTATGTAGTATGTAGGTATATAATTTTTTTTGCAATTCGCTATATACGCGGCTAAAAACAAACAATATAGGTAGCCATTTTAACGGCCGTTATTAATTAATTGAGACTAGAAATACTTTTTAACTAAACATGCTACTCTGGTCTCTGACAGTAGCAAAAGTATCATTTTGCTGCCTTTTTTTAATTATTTATCAATAATTATTGTCATTTACGAAAATTTGAGCGGTAATTTTTTGATACAAATGGTCAAACTGTCTCAGAATGTATCTTGAATAAAAGCAGCTTGGGTTAATATTTATTACAATAATGTTTCCTGTCTTTGTTCCAGACATCAAATAGAATGTTTTCATCGAGACGAAAAATGGAGGGGCAATTTGCTACAAAAGTGGCCGCCGCTCCGCCATGGCACTCTTGATGCGACGTCTACTTGTAGACGCTCAAGTAGGTACATTATTCACTATGAAAACGTTTATAGTATATCACAGAGATTTTTTAAGTGAATTGTTTCGTTGATGTTCTATACTAAAATTTATCTGATTTGAAATTGCGGTTGCGATAGCAATAGTGATTTTTATCAAATAATTATTTTATAAATGTTCAAAATTTTTGATGAATTGTATAAATGCCCAGATTGGTGTTGCATGCATATGTATATTGTGATCTCGGGTGTGGTAGGAAATACGAAAACGCTTAAATGGGAAAAGTTTTAGAGAATTTTAAGATTTACCTGAAACTGCTCGCCAACAAGCCTTAGATTTTGACATATTTTGAATAAACTGTGATGCTGCGTTCTATAAATAATATCCTCATAAGTTTTTTATTTCTTGTAATTTTGGAAAAAAAAAACCTTCCAAGGACAACTTTTTTTGTAGAATCTGTCAGTTTAGTCATTTCAATTTCCACGTTTTGGTTAATCAACTTTGGTTTTTACAAGACTTAGAACTATTTAATGGGGCATTACAGGGATATCCTAAACCATTGAAGATACGAAGTCACTTAAGTTAGAGAAAAGTTGCGCTATTTTATACTTATTAAGAATCTGAAAAAAATCAGGATATTTTCAGTCGTTGCTCAAATATCCTGAAAAAAACTGAAAATTCAATTTTTTTTATTTTAGCCATATCTTTTTTATTACGTATTGTCTTATGGTTTTTTAATTTTTATATGATATTCGGTATGAAAAGTTGTTTTTTTTTCGAAAAACGAAGAATTAAATTAATTATTCATTTTTTTTTAATGTTATTAATTTTTGATTCAATGATTTTTTTATACCGAACGACATAAAAAAGGGGCATTGAGGGTGCAGCTGCAAAGCCTTAAGGGTATGGTTGAAATTTCCCGAATTTAATTTGTTTATTTTTTTAAATAACGCGGATATCCCTTGATAAGTAAATCTTGGGACACCTATATAGTCTCGAAAGCAAGCTCTGCTGTATGAAGAAAAATAAAACGAAATTTTGTTGCAATACATTTTTCGTAATGCCTAGTAGGTACCTATAATTTTTTGTTGCAGGCAAAGCTTCGCAGAATGGTAGAAGAACACTCAGCTAATCTCACCTCTCGGATAGAATCCGACTACCCCGGTTCAATCCCGCCCCCTATTCCTAATAGCTCAGCTTGCGCAATCCAAGATCTGAAAGTATTGGAATCCGCCACGTCTTCTCCCAGTGCTTCCCTCCCCGAGACGGCAAATCTGACCAAACAAGCGCTTGGAAACGACGACAAGGAAGGTTCTTGTGATCTAGATGTTAAGTCAAAGTATTGCACAGACACGAAGAAAGACTGCTTTAAATCGTCTAGGCCCAATTCTATAGAATCGAAAAGGAGCAAGTCGTTATGTAATACCAGCTCCGTAGATTCCGGTGAAGAAGTTAAGACTAAACGTGAAATTAAAAAGACCAAATCAAATCCTGTGAAAAGCGAGGGTCCAAACAGCGAAAAATTGACCACCAGTGATATTGTAGACACTAACAATATGACCATTGAAGAAAGCATTAGTCCTGGAAAGGAAAAGTTCTCTCCAGAGTCTCACCATGTTGAAAGAATGGAATCACCAAAACCAGGATGTAGTCACCAGCAAGACAGGGGTAAGCAAATTACATGATTATGAATCAAGATATATTTTTATCTATTGCAATAATTAAAACCATTACGCTTGCATTAATCCCCTAGGTTGCACCCAACAAAAATATTTCGTCCTATCTAATTTACTCGCTGCAACTCACATAGGTAGAGGACCTTCAATAGGAACTTGGTTACAAGTTCCTAGTCAAAAATTGTAATATATTTTGAGTAGATACTTTTCTGAAATAAATTTCAATCTCCACTTCCAGACTCATCCTCTCCCCGTTCACCTCACAGCTCAGACGGGGCCCGCGATGAGCTGTCTGCAATGATACCCTCACCGTCTAACTACCCCAAGACGGCGACAGCTATCCGGCGATTGCGTTTGGAGAACGATAAATTGCAGGCAGAAGTGACAAGGCTACGTCGGCTCGTAGTCTCAGGAGCTTCCTCGGTTCTTTCAGAGAAGAGGACTCCCACCGACGCTAGTGTTGCCTTGGGAGAGCAGCTGCCCAAAGTGCAGGTGCTAGAGATGGAACTCCAGCTAGCAAAAGAGGCTCTCACTAGTAAGTAAATTACGTCAGGATAGTAGGTCATGACATGAAACATTTCAAGGAACAAAGTATCTATGTTTGAATTCAGATTCGAGCTGACGTAAATTTTTTTTTCGTCGATTACTACAAAAGTCTACCAGTTTGAAAATTCAAATTCAACATAGATCAACGTTCCGATATTATTTTCAGTTATCTATTTACGTTTTTTGATCTTCTAGCACTGGGGGTTTCTTCTCACAGAAAAAACTGTATATTATACACCAGAAAAAAGTGCGATTTTAGCTCTTGATGTGTTTATCCCCTCCGCTAACGTGTCGGGACGAAACCACATCTCGAGCTAAAATCTATCACTTTTTTCCCTTGTATAATAAATAACTTTTTTTGTTTACAATAATAATTATTAACACATGAGTTTAATAATAATTACTGTTGATTAGTTACCTAATTATTTTGCATAATTATTAATAAAATACTTATGTAGGTATGTAGGTGTAAATATTTTTAATTTTTCTCGTGCATCAACCGCAGGAAGTGCATTTAAAAAAATACTGCCTACCTTTACTTACATCTGCCCTAAGGCAGAGCTGTAGCTAGGCGGTGGCAAATTTTTGCGGCGGACGCGGAATTTGGAGAGCGCTAACTCAAAGGGATATTATATTCAAATTAGGAATTTTTTTTTATTTACCTCATTACTATAATAAATAAAAATATCTTGCACATTTTTATAAATTATTTATGTTAACGGTTTTTGTGATCTTTTCATAACTTTTTTAGCTATCTAACTATTTTTTTAATCCAGGGGAATCCCCGAATCCTCCTCAAACTGCAGAATATTCCATGCTCTCCAGATTCCCCGCGGTTTGTCCATATTGCGCTAAATACTAGGCTAAATACTATATATCTACGGCTCTGCCTGAGGAAACATTCAAGGTACATAGTCGGTATAGAAATTTTGCAATAATTGAACCTGTATTCACTCTCCTTGCTGCTTGTCTGGTGAATCAGTAGGGGTAAGGATCTTAAAAATAGCTGAGATTTTGTTACTATTCGAAAGCTCCTCAAAAGTCTACCAAATTCAGAAATTAATGTGGTAAAGTGGTGTAACAATAATGCTTAAGTAGCAGTTTAAAAGTGGAAAATAAATTCTCGAGATATAAAGTACTTCATTATTATTTAACAATAACTGAATGGGTTTGCGGAAGTTTCTTCAGATTACTGGGCGAATTCAGAAGTTTCTATAAAAGTGTCTATAAAAGAAAAGAATTTTTAATTTTTTTAACACACTATAGGAATATAAAATTGTCCAAAACTGATATTAATTGTTTTATTTTTATTTAAGCTTTGAAGTCAGATAAAAGAAGGTTGAAAGCAGAAAAGTTTGATTTACTAAACCAAATGAAACAGCTCTACGCAACGCTAGAAGACAAAGAAAAGGAATTGAGAGATTTTATTCGAAATTATGAACAAGTAAGTAAAATATGCAGATCATCTTTTAAAGCATTTTGTATTAAATTTGTTTTATGTTCATTCAATTTTTTAATTTCATTATAAATCTGGCTAGATTCTGTTTTTCTTTCAAAATCTGACAAAAAAATTATAATTCGATATAATTTATAATGTTAATCAAATCCATTCCGTGCCCATCTACCTATTTACTTTGCTTCAGCGGGTGAGGGAGAATGAGACCTCTCTGCAGCAGCTAACCACAGAACGAGAGGAAAGAGAACGGGAACGATGGAGCCTACTCCGACATGCAAGAGATGAAGCAGAACGCAGTTTGTCGCTAGCTGCCCAATTAAACGCCAAAGATCTACAATTGCAGCAGGCACAGGAACAATTACAAGATGTAGGTTTAGAACAACAAATAAATACGATAATATTGCTAAACAAATTTATATCATGCTAGATTCTCCTCTTATGTTTTTAATATATGAAATATTTTAAATAAATTCATATTTCATGTTATGCTCCAGGCTCGTCGACAGCTAGCTTCAAGTGGCTGCCTCTCAGATCAAGAATCGCTAGCCTCGTTGCCCCGTCACAGCATCAATGGAGGCGCCCTGACCCCCAGCTCAGGCGGGTTGCTATCAGGCCATCATGGACTGGGTTTGATGCCAGGTGATCGTGGTAGCTGCAGTGCCGACTCCGGTGTCCGTGTCAGCTCAGACAGGGAGAGCGGAGCAACATCGGTGGCAGGAAACCTCTCAGACTCCACCACAGATGGTACGCCAACTATTACTGTTGAAGGGAGCAACATAGACATAGATTCTGTATCCATAGTGTCTTCACTACCGCCCCCTCATATGTATCAATGTAAGTTCTGGTTGGCGAAATAAGTACATCGTTGATCGTAAAAAACCTCCTAGCACTTTTATCTATCGCCCCGAGGGGAATGAGGATTGTCAATTAGGTAGATTGTTGGAATAGGTTAGTCTTAATTTATTCTTCCAGGATTGTTTTTATGGTTCTTAAAACTTGAGAATGATAAACTGAGATAAAAGAGGCTTCTTCCTTCTAACCACTCTTGTGTAGTGAGAATATTCTCGACATAACTGTGACACTTCTCTTGACGTTTCTAGAATCTCTGTTTCTCTGTATGAGTCTTTTTAGAATAAATAACTTTTTTTAATTTAAATAATTTAATATTTAATATTTTAAATTAGTTGACCGGCTGGTCGGGTTTTTGGGTGCGTACCATAGAAGAGTTTCTGATCTGTTTAGTGCAAGTAAAAGTGTATTCAGTGATTATGTGTGGAATAAAAGTTAGTGTAGAAAAGACAACTATGTGGGAGGAACAAAGTCTCAGCAGAATCAAAAATTAATACATGGACAATAATTATTATTAAAGGCTCATTATAAATACTATTTAAATGCCTTTGTTAAAATTTTTCAGTTCTGTACGTTGTTTAAAAATGCTCTGCTAGTATCTATGTAGCTAGCTATGAGCACATGCAATGAGTTAACAGAATGGCGAATTTGGTTATTTAAACGAATTTTTAGCGCGTATACTGATGCTCACTTAAACACTTAAATTTAAGCGAGCAGAACAGTCATTTTTGAAAAAAAAAACATGAAGTCCGGAATTTTAAATTAGAACATTTAATTAGCTTTTAATGAACCTTTGAATTGCCCATGTATATCAATTCTTGATTCTGGTGACCTTGCTGTTCCCAATAATTAAGCTACATGTGAAAGAGTCTGAGATAGTGAGAGGTCCATAACTTAAAGCATAAGCATAAAACGCTGTTTTTTTTTTGGAGTTGCAGGAAGAATTTACTATCAAAATAAAATTGTTTATTAGTTGAGCTTGTCCAAATTAAACATAGGTACTGTCAACAGTGAAGATTATGCTTGACTTTGAATACCCTTCTCCCTCTTGTCGGCGCCTTTAAAGGCCTTTAAAGGCCAACAATCCTCAAATTACCATTTGTTAAAAATCAAGTGTTGATGCATTTTTGCTAGATTCCAGTACATCACTATACAAGGTGATCAAGGGTATGGAGCGGCCATATCTCGGGAAATATTGGTCCTAGCGTCTCAAAATAGAAAATTCCCAGACATAAAGTAACCAAGAGAAAGTCATGGAATTATTTTCAAGATGGCACTTCCAGAAATACCAGAAGTGGTCACCTACTTCGTTCTTTTAAGGGGGCCACCATCAAATCCAGATTTTTATCAATGGAGTTTAACTTGAGTTGTTTATGAGTTATGAACACATGAAAATCGCAGTTTTTCATTTACATGAAACGGCTCAAGATATTGGAAAACGGCTTACACGTCCCTGTCTTAACTTTTCACGTAGTACCTATCTTATTAGGTAGGTAGTTTAAAAAATTCTATACAGGGTGGTGGAAATTATCACATTTTTCATCACCCTGGATACAAATTTCAAGCACATAGATATAAGTAGTAAAATAGGGAAATGTAAGCCGTTTTTCAATATCTTGAGCCATTTCCGATGTACTCTGTTTTGAAAATGAAAAATTGCTAGTTGCACTTGTTTATAACTCATAATCACTACCCATAAACTACTCAAGTTAAACTCCATCAACAAAAACCACCTGCATTTGATTTTTTCAGACAATTTAAAAATGTACTGGGTATATGTACTTAAAATATACTGGGTGTACCCCTTAAAATAATGAATTATGTGTCAACTTCCGGTATTTCCGGATGTGAGGCCATCTTGAAGATATTTTCAATGAATTTCTCTTGGGCACTTATGTCTTGAGGCGCTAGGATCACTAGTTTCCGAGATATGGCCCTTAACTGATCACCCTGTATGGGATTAAAGATCATTTTAATTTTGTCCTAACAACTTCCTTCTTCCAATAACTTGTACAAGTAATTTTTTTTACTTATCCCATTTCTCTGTTGTTTTATTGATTGAACCCATTGTTGATGATTTTATTGTTAGGGAAGCAGGGGGTTCATTCCCTTTTAATTTTTGGAAAAACCACTTTTGGTAATAAAAGTTTATATGATTTTAAGAGTCAAAAAGTCGAATTTTGAGCAATTCTCTCGGTAATGTTTTTGTCGGCGAGAGAATGTGATACAAATAAGGAACTCTTAACATTTTCCTATTCTCATCGATCACAAATAATAGGATCGGTGTTTCTCTGCAGCATAATGATATTAAATTTTTTGTTCATGTATCAGCATTTTAGGTAGGTACTAATAGGAGGGTTTTCACAATCAACGATGTCGTTGATGTAATCGTGGCTCTTACTCTGACTATACCATTAGGTATAAACTTGAACATTGTGATCAAGTTAAATATATTTACGAAGACCATGATGAGTAATTAAAGAGAGTTCATATAGCATGTTGAGCAAAGGATTGGGCATCGCTATGGAACCTCTCTTTCTTTCATAGTCAGTAACGGATATATTTAATGTTGATCACATCTGTATAACAAGTCTTGTGTAAAATTATTTTTCTGAAACTGCATAAATAATAATCTTTATTAGTTTCCTTGCTCGAATACCAGTTTAATTGGAGTTGAAAGTTTTTCTTACTTTTTAACTAATTTTTTTTGCCAATCTATCTTTAAATTGTCTCATATTTTCGTACCCTATCATCTATTTATTTTATTTGCTTATTCTTGTATACAGATTGGAAACTTGTAAAGAGGGTCATAAGGATTTAAAAAGAAAAATTAGTCTTATGTAAATAATATCTCCAGCAGGTTCAGATTTACAGAAAAATTATACAGGAAATAATCTTTTGACAATAAGGATTTGTATTTAAGGAGTCTAGCTTCAATGAAAACACTTCGAGAATAATGTAGAAATATCAAAAAGAAAATTCTAAATAATTTTCCTATTTGCACTTTGTGTTACAGGTAACTACATATTTGAAAAAAAAATGATTTTTCATCTTTAATTTTTCTGCATTAGTTTAACAAATTCAAAATGAAAAGTACCTAGCTCGTTAAGTTCATTTTGACCATTGTGGGAAGTTATTTCGATAACATTTAATTCTAAAGATAAGTGTAGAAATATTATTTGTACAAAACTAAATTTGCATGTTAAATCCCTATGACCCACTTACAAAGTTTACACCCTGTATAAGTTCCAATAATTAGTTTTTCATGCTTCTGAGATAATTTATAAATGAGGGGTAAAGTCTTCTATTGGATACCATAAGTTGGGTATAATAATGTTAAATTTTGAGCAATGATGAGAGTGAAAACATTCTCTCAACAGTAGTTTTTCTACCCCCTTATACCTGAATTATCCTACAAGAAGAACGTTGACAAGTCTAACATATTAAAAGATAATAATTAATTATGCCTTTGCTTTCATTTTAGTTTTAGTTTTCTGAAAATAATAATTATAGTTGAATGCATGTCTCATACTAACCACATGTTCGCAGCTATTTCTAACAAAGAGTGCAGTCCCACGTTATCGCCTCTAAATGCTAACACTTTCTCAAGATCATTAGATACTGGAGCTCTTTCTCGGTGAGTAGATATTAACATATCAACTGTATTTTTTAATTTGTCATGCAGTCTCAAATTGTAGATGGTTGTTGGAGTTTTGTGTTTCAAAAGTTATTATTTTTTTAGCAACTAAATTTATGGAACAGATTACAGACGAAGTTCTAGGCCATCTTTTATCAATTGAATAAAATCCATAGTCCCAGATCAAAATTGCTTCCAGTAACTGACATTACTAAAAAAAGCCATTTTGGAGAAACAACTAGCGGAAACTTTATGTTTCAAGGAAAATTTTCTGGTTATTGCGGCTTCTCCGAAATGACTTTTTTAGTAATATGTTAGTTATACTTATGCCAACAATTTTGATCTGGCCTGTTATAGTTGTCTCATTGTTTGTTTTACCCATAAGGTGACAAAATACTATATAGCTATTGAACAAATTTTGCAGTTCTGTGGAACAGCTTAGTTCACCATTGGAACCTGAGCCGGTGAGCATCAGTAGACGACCAAAGCATCCCCATACCCGACCAGGAGGAGGAAGAGGTGGAACTTGGGGAAGCATATCCAGGGTGTTTGCACGCTCTCGTCATAGAAACAAAACTGCTGCTCTGCAGGAGACAAGTAAGAGTGTGTTTTTTCAGCAGTGACCAAATCAGGCATTATTTTAAAAAATTATCACGTCGGTTATTTTTTTTCCTGAATTAGATACTTTGATGTACCTACCTTTAATATTTTTAGGTGAGCACAACTATGAGCCGTATAGAAGTTGGTCTCCTCTAACCGAGGAAGGATATGCTGAGAAGCTTCGCCTATTGCGAGAAGCTTCTTCCATACCAATGGAGCGCTGGAGGGCTCCCACAGTACTAGCATGGCTGGAGGTGGCTTTAGGAATGCCCCAGTACGGATCAAGATGTGCTGAAAATATCAAAAGTGGAAAGGTAAGGTCTCAGAATTTTTTCAGTGTTTTAAAAGAATGAAGTAATTAAATTAGCAAGTGTAATATCATTAAAGATAAAAACCACATATATAAAGCATGGGTGTTAAAAAAGTGTCTTGCACAGGAACAGCATGAGTTTGATATCTACTTTCATATATTTATAATTAACTAATCCTGAAATCTCTTTTGAAAATACTTACTTTAAAGCATTTATAAACTCTTTTAAGGTGTTTGAAAACTATCCATATAAAGGCAGCCAAGAATGTGACAAAATAGATTTACATACAGGGTTATTGGTAACTGGATACATTCCTTTGGTGATCTGATGAAACAAAAGGTAAGGAGTAAATTAACCCTAACATCAACATTCGATTTTCAATTTTTCTTAAAAAAAAATGATTTAAATGTCTTCAAATGTAATTTTCCAAAAATGTACTTTAACTTTTTGTATTTTTTTCGCTGGAATACTTGTCCAACACTATGGTCTTCCGTTTGGAATAGAAAATGTATGGAAGTATTTTGATCATGTGAAAATTTCAAAGAAAAACAAAAAATTGAAAATAAAAAAAATAAAAATTCAAACAAAAAGTGTCAAAATTTTCCGAGTTTTGTATAGTACATGTTAGGGTTAATTTACTCCTTACCTCTTGTTTTATCAGATCACCAAAGGAATGTATTCAGTTACCAATAACCCTGTGTATGTCTACAGTGTCTGTTGCCAAAAAGTTCGCACCATATATACCTACCTATTTTTTCATTTTTTGGCAGAAGTTTGTGCTTTTCACAAAAGATTAAATTTGAGCACACTAGATCCATGGTGTGAATATTGGTTCCAGACAAAATGACGTTTATCTAAAACTACAAAATTACAAAAAAGCATAATAGGTTAACTCAAAAACGGAGAGAGTTTAGCAGGAAATTTGGACAGCATTCATATGATATTCACCAAATGTAATATTTCAATTAATTACATATTAAAGAAATAATTTTTTTACAAGTGGCCAAAAGGGGCAACTTTTGAAATTTCTTTGTGTAATTTTGATTTTTAGATTAACACAATTTGTCTGGAGCAAAATTCACACCAATAAGTATCTCTGGTGTGATAATTTTTTATTTTTTTTAAGCAAGAACTTATGACAATTTTTTATTGTCATTTTCGCTCTCTTTATGTTTACAGATATAAGTGCTGAATATACATTGTGCATGTTAAAGAGCAAACAAATTTAATAATAAAATCATAATAATTTCGAAATAAAAGAAAATTAATGTGGATTTGTGAGTTGGTTTAGTTGGGTTTGATCGGGTGTAGATGTGACAGAGCTGTGTAAATCTTATAGATTGGTCCTTTACATGGCCAGGTCCTACTGGAGCTAAGCGACCTAGAGTTGGAGTGTGGTTTGGGCATAGCGCACCCGATGCACAGGAAAAAACTGCGTCTGGCCATCGAGGAACATCGCCACCCGTCTTTGGTGCGATACCCTTGCATAGCCCAGCTGGGTCACACTTGGGTTTCCAGCGAATGGCTGCCTGACCTCGGCCTATCTCAGGTAGGGGCTCGAAAAATATGTAAATTGAAACAAGGAATAATAATTATTGCATAAATATATTTCTTTCTTGTGTTCCAGTACTCCGAAAGTTTTGCTTCCAGTATGGTAGATGCAAGAATGTTGGAGCATTTAAGTAAAAAAGAACTTGAAAAATATCTAGGTGTTACAAGAAAATTTCATCAAGCTTCTATTGTTCATGGAATTCATTTACTTCGCATAATGAAATATGATCGTCAGGTAGGTGATTGATAATTATTTTTTCACCTATCTCTCATATTTTTGATATTACCAAATAAATTTTTCTTTGAAGAAGCAGTGCATAAATCTTCATGAAGCCTTGCCTGTTACACCTAATCAATTTAGTTTGTTATTGACTTCATACAGAAATTGCAAAACTGTGATAGAGGATTTTATGAAAATAGATATTTTTTAAACAAGACTGCCCCCCAAAGACCTAATCTTAAGCACTGAGGATGTCATCTGGAGGCAAAAGGTTTCTGTAGAGGTTTCCAGGTTGTGGGGGAACTCGAGAAATGGAATGCCTGCCTTTTTTTTGTAATGCGGCATTTGAAACCAAGTTTCTTAACAGCTAAAGACATTCAAGTAACTTAGGGCATCGGAATTTAGGATTGGAAGCGATTCCTACAAAATCCAATGATTCTTTGTTGTGTTTTCACGAGTATCTAGGTATACAGAGTGTCAAAAAAAATCTGGAAACGGTCAAATATATTGAGAAATCAAGATCTCTAAAAGGTTATCATTTTAATATTACTATATTGTCATGAATAAATATGTTCGCAGACCCAATTATATTATAGTAATATCCAATTGTTAATTTATTTTCCAGGCTTTAGCTGTTAGAAGACATCAGTGTGAAAATATGGATGCGGATCCCTTGGTGTGGACAAATCAAAGATTTATTCGTTGGTCCAGAAGTATCGATCTAGGGGAATATGCTGATAATTTGAAAGGTAATCTAAAAAAATTGTTTAAATTGGTATTTGCTACGTTTTGTTTTCGTTTTATGTTTATTTGAACAGATAGCGGTGTACACGGTGGTTTGGTAGTTCTGGAGCCATCATTCAACGGTGACACAATGGCCACAGCTCTGGGAATACCGGCAAGTAAGAACATCATTAGACGTCACCTCACGGCAGAATTGGAGGCATTGGTGTTACCAGCCAGGTACGTTATATTTTGCCAAATGGATGAACTCCAAGCAGAAGCCGCGAGGGTGATATCAAAACATAGATAAACAATCACGAACGATAATAATAATTAGCAGAATTATAATTGTATTAAATTGATATAATTGGAAATTATTGGGAAGATGATGGAAGGAATCTGAAATTCTTGTAAACCTGAAAGTTTGGCTTTAATGTTAATAGACCTTTGTTTAGAATCAATTTAGTTTTTTTCACTAGATGATGAGGTAGATATTCATGTTTTTTATAAACCTAGTTAGGTAGGTACCTACCTCCCACCTTTAGGTACTTATTGTTTAGTAAAATAAATAAAACTTTATGATTAATGAATAATAATGATTAAACTTTGACAAGATCGCATTTAGAAGTTATTTTAGTTCCTTTTAAATCTAGGTAACTATAAAATAAAATAGAAACATAAATATTGAATATTATTTTTATAGGTAAGTTCTATTTTTAGTTTTATGTTTTATATAGAGCCTATTTTTTATCCCTTCGCAAAAAAAATCCGTTCAATATCATGATTGATTTCATAATTGTTCCAGAAGTAAAATTTTTAATTTAAAATACTGACATAATGTCTAAGAAAAGTTCACATAAAAAACGAGAAAGACCTTATTGAAATCCAAATCACTCTTAGGCAAAAACTGTATCCGTAAAACCTACCCTCAGTAATTGAACCCAAAATTTTGAAACTGAACAAGTGGTGAGTTACTGTTCCTATTCCTTAAAGAAGGTAGGTAAGTAGTAGATATTAATTAATTCAATCAAAGAAAGATACATGTAACCATTACAAACTTTAACTTTTTTTTAGTTATCTCTAATTTTTATTTCATAAGATTTTACACTCTCAAGTATTTTTTATTCACAAAAATGTAGCACCTTTGTTGAAACTTTATGTTCTTTTATACTTACCTGGTGATAGAAAAAATTAGAATAGACTTCTTACATACTTTCTTGTCAATGTTGAAATATTATTAAGTTCCTTTCTAACTATTCTATTAGAATCGAATAAAACTGTTTGCTGAATAATGGGACTACTAAAAATTCTTAGAAATTTTTGTGCTTTTTGTTTAACTTGAGTATCTAACAGGAAGGGCTTTCTCTTTTTTCTTGCAGAAACTTCTAAGGGATATTATTGTTAGACGATGCTGAACTGATATTTCACTCAAAAACTGTTTATGTCTTCCCTATTTTAAACAGTTTTGGGACATATTGCCTCAATCTTTTCAATTCGATCACCTATTTCCTTAGATGTGAATTTATTCTCAATTTCCTAGTATGAGCACCTTATTTAAGTTCAGGTGTCACAATGGCCCACTCAAGATAAACCTAAATCTAATCTAAGTTCATGAAATAAAACTTTGAAAACGATAATTTTGTGACTTCCACTTGCCTTCCAAAGTCCTTATTTGTAGTAACTTATTCTACATTTTGATCTCAAATTGCTTTTCCCGGGATACTTTCTCAGGTTTCAAAACAAAAAAAGTCACTTATGGCCAGGAAAGTCACACGTCACAGTAATCACCCAACATAAGCCTTATGAACAGGTGCATTTCTGTATGGTCCTTGCAAAATAGATAAAAAGTCGGCTTGTAATTTATTTTATAAGCACAATGTTTTGAGATTCCTTTGGGGCTGGACCACTCTTTACATGCTACTAGATTTTCTCTTTTAATTATTGTAAGTTTCATCTCCAATAACAATCCTGTCGCCTATATTTGAATGATTATCGATACAGAGCTGCAAAAAATTAGAAAAGACTTAATATTCGACATCTTTCAATAAGCATTATCTCTCGATTACATAAGGAGACTTTTACAAGTATCCGAATTAAATTTACCAGCTGCAAAGTTTCCGGAAAGTTTCCTTTATTTTTATTTTGTTAAGCTTAAAAGTCCTAGTTTTACAAAACAAAGAATAATACCCAGCAAGTTTATCATGAGCTATTTTCGATCCTGATATTAGCTTTCATTAGGTAGGTACTTCTGTTGATTTTGTAAGGATTATAAAAAATATTAACTAATATAGCATCAAAATATTTCAAATTCAATATTACGCTGAGAAAAATGATCAAATAGCTGAAAGGACCCCGCAGAATCCTTATGGAAATTGGCTCCCCATAAAATTTGATGGAATTTTGGGGAAAAAGTTACAAAAAGTTTACCACTTTTCTGTTGTTGTCAAAATTTCTAGCAAAACATTTCTATTTTTCAAAATTTTCTATTTTTTGTAATTTTGAAGTTCAGATAAATGCCATTTTTTCTGGAACTTTAATTCACACCATGGATCCAGTGTACTCAAACTTAATCTTTTCAAAAGCGCAAACTTATGACAAAAACAAATTTCAACAGAATTGAAAAACAAACAATTTTACCATATTATGGTACAAATTTTTTGGCGGACACTGTACCTATGATGTTGAATGTTGATGCAGTAAAAATGTATGAACATAATTCATTCTCATTAGGCTCATCGTGTTTGCAACAAAGAGTTTTTTTTGTATTTTTGTTAAACAATAGAACCAAAAAGTAAAAAAAAAAACACTGGATATAAGTATGTATCGGTAGTTTTAATTTATGGTTGAAGCAAAAATTTCAGGTTGCTGTGTTAGATTTAAAATATTGGTAAAGTTTTCATAATGGCACCTAAACCATAAATTTTGGTATCTGCTTAAAGAAAAAAATATACAAATCTACAGTTCCTGAACAATGTGTTGAATCGCCTTCAATAATTGAAGCGAGAAGCAGGAGAATTGTGACCTCTTGCTATCGCCTGCAATTTTATCATGGGCATGGGTTTCAACAGAACGGAGCAAGGCCACATACAGCCAATGTGAGCTAAATGTGATTTGAGGATTCTGTATTACTTTATTTTGTGATTGCTGACATCCAAAACTTTGATGTCCTGACTTGACCTGGCAAGATTTGGATGCGTTGTGCAAAAACGGAGTTCAAAAGAATATTTCTGACATACCCTGTCAAAAGCTGACAGTGTGCAATAGATTAATGTGTAGGCCAAATTTCCAAAACTAGGTAATTAAAATAAAGTTTTATTATTATTACGGAATCTTTGAATGTTTGCTCTTTATCTACAAAATAGAATACTAACATTAAATGATTTCCTGGCTAGTTATATTTTCATGAACGACTTGAGCAGCTCTGCTTTATATGTAGGTGTATCCAGTTTTTTTATTTGGTAAAAATTTGTAACTTTCATCTCATACTGCTTCTATAAAAATAAAAAAACCTGCAAGGTATTTTTCAGTTACAACTGTACATTCGTCTTTATAGTTTAATGGAGAAGGGTTTTGCTAAAAATTCAATTCATCATTGCAACGCACCCAATTTTTTTTATAAGTGTACCTAATATCTTCCTAATAATTTTATCCCTAGTAAATTTTGTAAATTTTAGATATGTCTATACCTGATTTACAATAATTGATGTAATTATTAAATTTAATCAAAAATATTTGCCTTTATTAAATTATTATGAATTATTACTGATTTATATAATATAGTTTAAAATAAAGGTTGTGACGAATCAAATTTTATTTCCATTTTATATACTCACTGAACTGACTATCCGTTTGCAGACATTTTACACAAACATTCTATGTTAATTTGCTTTGCTTTGCACTGCATCATTGTCAATGTTAGAGCACACACAAAACTCTAGCAACTCTACCCCTGATAGCATCGATGTTTATATTTTATAATTGCCGTTGTTCCTACTACATGTATTATATTATAACTGTGCATGCTGAAGAATTTCAAAAGTAGGGTATCATGTGCTCCATTTAAAAGTGCAACTGATTAACAATAATCGGTTTTCTCTCATTCTTTTCGACATATTTTATAAAACTGCACTGAAACATGGGATTACTTTTTAACTGGAACACATTTGACTTACCCATTATTTGTTAGAATAGTTTTTTTTACTGTTGAATTTATAAACAGGATATTATAATTCAAAATAACCAAACGAGCATTAAGGTAAAATTAAAATTTGTTGCACAACATTGCTTACTGATAACGCGGTCAGTTGGTTCATAAAAATAATGCCATAAAAAATTTTAATAAGTTAACCAACCAATATAAGGTAATAAACACTATAAAGTGATTATACTAAAAAAATATTATCCTAAGGGTGTTTCTGATATTCAACAGCAGTGAAACATCAGTGATCTTATTTGATGCCATCCCGTTTCCTAAACAATGTGATGAATTTGTTATCGAAACATTTGATAATTAGAAATATATGCTCAATATTAAATTAAAAATCAAAACTTGATTTTGTTGTTGATATAAATGATACACTGATGGGAGTTTTTTCACTGATTTTTCTGTTCTTTTATTATTTTTGTGATGATGGTACCCATTATCCATCCTATATGACGTCACAGAAAGTCGGATATCCCATCACCGATTGTTTCCACTAGACTTGAGCTGATGAATTTCAGAACACACCTTAAATTATTCAATTTGTAATATAAAATTACAAAATCTTGTGAGAAATATTTCGAGAGTTGTTAAGTGTATTTTTATCTTTGTTATATTTTAAACTGAAATTATTATACATACCAACAATTATTATTCTTCTGAAGCTGTAAGTTATTAATATTTACTTACAATAATTATTCCATTCCTGGCAATTTTTGTATTTCAGAGTAACGATAGGAAGTTTTTCTTTTGATATTATTCATCAAGCGAGTGTCCTCTCTAGAACACACACTGTATCTAGAGTTGTTTTTTCACTTCCCAGATCACTTGAGAGAGATATTCTCAAAATGTCTAAGCTTTCTAGACGTCATTGGTAAATGTGGATCACTCTGAATCTGGAGCAGCTGTTCCCTGGAATGTTTACATAATAGTCTCAGATTTTTCTTATCTACTAGATATTTCGTTGGGTTCATACTTATCAGAGATTTTTTTAATACAAGGTGATTCAGTTGTAAGTACCATAAATTGAAGGACTTGTAGGTACGGCTGAAATAAAATGAAAATTCAAATAAATTTTTTTCCGAATATATTTTTAAATTAAGATACAGGGTGTTTAAGTGTCAATCTGCGAAACAGTTTTTTTATTGTATCTTTCTACAGAGTGGACGAATTACTCTGAATTTTGGCATACAGATTTTATTTTTAATAACCCATATTTGGAAAAATTGTGGGTAACACCGAAGCACCCAGTGGCGTAGAATCCGGGGTCACGGTACACCTTTTGTCTCGTAAAAAAACTTGAACTGTTTTTTTGATTTTTTTATTGTTTTTTTGGAATGACAGATTAAATTTCTATAAAAAAAAACAAGTTTTCGAGTCAAATTCAAATGTAGTGTTTTTAACATTTTTTAATTTTTATTATTTTTATTTATTAAGTAGTTTGAGTATGAGTACCATAAATTGAAGGGCTTGAGATAAAGCTAAAATATTAAGAAAATTCAAGTAAATTTAGTCTCGAAAATGTTTTTAACTGAGATACAGGGTGTTTAAGTGTTATAAGTGTATAAAAAAGCAGGTTTTTCAACACTCTACTCTGCTGGTTAAAAATCTCGGTTAAAAAACATTTTCTGAAATAAAAATTATTTGAATTTTCTTCATATTTTAGCCTTATCTACAACCCCTTCAATTTATGGTACTTACCTAAGACTATTAAATAAAAAAAGTTAAAAACCGTATATTCGAATGTTTCTCAAAAACAGTACCTATACCTACGTCCCATCGAAATTTTATAAGTATGTCTTTTCTATAGCAATTTAATCTAGCATTCCGAAAAAATAATAAAAAAATGAAAAAAGCACTTCAGAATTTTTTACGAGACAAAAGGTGTCCTTTGATCCCGGATTCTACGTCACTAGGTGCTTTGGTTATACCCACAATTTTTTAAAGTACTGGTTATTAAATAGAAAACCCGGATACAAAAATTCATAATTATTGGTCCACTCTGTAGAAAGATACAATTAAAAAACAGTTTCGCAGATTGACACCTTAAGATCCTGTATCCTGTATCTTAGTTAAAAAACATTTTCGGAAAAAAATTTATTTAAATTTTCTTAATACTTTTGCTTTATCTACAAGCTCCTCAATTTATGATATTTACCACTAAATCACTTTGTATAATAATACCTAGGTAATTGGGAACGGGAACAATAATTATAGATGCGAAAATTAAAGAAATGCCACAAAACAACAATTAAAGTAGCCACAAAAACAGTGACCTGTAGAAATCCGATTTTATCTAATAAATATAATAGACACTCAAGAAAAGCTTAGCTGGAACAGAGCTAGCACAGGGAGCAGAAACAATGGTGATTCATGGTAACAGATTGAGGACTATAAGAACCAACTGAGATTTAAATACTATGTATTTATGCACTGAAACCTCCCAGATCCTTGATAGTCTCTATTTTCAAAACATTTATTACACTGGTAACGAACATAGTGAAGTAGATGAGTACTGACATAAAATCCAATGCATTTATCCTAAATAGGAACATTACAGTCTTTCTCTTTTGGTTTTCATTTTTTGTCAATTGTGTTTCAAAGGACGCCTCACGGATCATAAAATCAGCCCTCGATATAAATTGCTAATTGAAGTATTATTATGTTCCTCAACTGTATATGACGATCAAAAGTCTCCCTGGGCGTAAAGTGAATATGTATTACACGGTGATGAAAAATCCGCTATTTATCCGAACATGTAAGTCGTTTTACGATAACTTGAGATATTTTAGTTGTATACTGCCTTGAACTTTGAAAATTGAGCTTTTAACTTGTTTTTAACTCATAAGTACTCACTTTAAAAGCATATTTTAATTTTATTTTCTCCAGACAATAAGGAAATGAATTAATATACAGGGTTTCCAATTTTAAAAACTCCTTTTTTGGGAATATCTCATGACGTGGACTTTCAATTGTTTTTCTAATTTCTAATGTGACTCAGCTGCAAACATTCTTCTCGTTTGCTTATTTAACCGTCTTCGTAGCTCCTTAAATAACGAAGTTAGCAATGGTTACCAGAAAAAAAAAACAGAAAATAGCAGATATTTCATCACTCTGCATGCATCTTAACTTCACACCCATGGAGACTTTTGATCGCCGTAAATATATTTGAATTTCAACAATTTTAACCAATGACTGATTTCCATAATATGATCCGTGCGGGGTCCTTTGTCAAATGATTTTCCCATTTATCAAACGTCAGTGTGATTTTTCAATTTAAATTCCTCTTTTGTCAAATAAGATTCCCTTTATACCAAATGTTTTCCCAATCTTTATAATACTTTCACTGCACGTAAATAGGAAAAGCAATTGTTGATATAAAGTGAAACCAATTTGACATAAAGGGAACTGAATGTATAGTCATTGATAAGATAGAAAAATAAGAAAATCATTTGACATACTGTGAAAAGCAATAATTGATAAAAGAGGAAAACCAAGAGAAAAAGACTGTATTATCCAGTAAAACGGTATTGGCCTAGCGCCTAGGGCATCTGTATTTCAGTGTAATTTTTATGAACTGTAAGTACTGTAACAATAATATCAATGCTGAAGTTAAAGAAGACTACTTACCACAACAAGATATTGAATACTCTGAATTTGTTGCTGGTTTTTTTTTTACTTAAATAGGTACGAGTGAAATTTTAGTCATTATTAAGGGTGCATAATGTGTTTATATCCTGGAATAACTGACAAAAGATATATTATTCATTACAACTATTACACTAAAATTTCAATAGGTGTCAATAATTGTAATTTCGACTGTAATATAAAAAATTTGCAAATACCTTGTCACATAAGTACCAATTTTTACAAAATTTCTCCCCTTATATTTACGAAGTAAAATTTCAGTGCCACTTTCCTCACCTACTGATATAAAAAATATGTATGTTTACCTTTGATGTCTTTAAGTGTTATATATAAAAAAAGAAACATAGAATGCTTGTGTAGATGCCATGCACTGCTTATTTCACTGTTTTGATTTTGCACTTTTATGCTAGATCCACACTAGAACACTATGTACGGGTTAGAGCAAAGTCCCGTGTCCCGGGTGGGTCTCTGGGACGCTCCTTCTCCCGCTCCTGTGCTGGTCTAATTCCACCCAATCCAGTTTCCAAAGAACAGGCCAATTCTGACTCACGTAGAACCAGCATCAAGGTAAGTACCTTTGAATATTGTTTACTTTTGATTGCCCAAGCATTAGTACAGTGAAACCTCTGACTAAATATGGATGGCACTTTGTTATGTGGAGAGGTTTTTTGACATTCCCTTTATTTTGCTGTAATATTTACCAGAGATGATTTCGCATCATAAAATGAAAGAAACTTTTGGGGATCACTGATGGTAAATGACAATAACTTGTCCATAAATCTAAATGGTATCTTCTAGGTTCTCCGTTTTCAAGTGAACCACTTCTTTGCTCTCAGATTGACATTCTCCCACACATGCGAGTTTTTTCTTCGTTAGAAGCTGCTTGGCTACCTATTACAAAGTTTCTTTAGTCCTGCTGGACACGACTTGTTTTGAACAGTTTTATAATATTATTCGAGAAACACTCGAGCATTTGACTAACAATAACTTGGGTATCTCCCCCGGTTTCTAAAGGAGGATTAGGTGTTCAAACAGCTCTGCTATCACTCTCATTAATTAGTTTTTTTGTCATCTTCGTCTTCAATTGGGAATTCTATCTGTTGGGAATGTATTAAATAGGTAGGTAATTAAAATGTATGATAACAATGAAAATGTTAGTTACTGCAAACTCGAATCTTATATAATTATTAAAGAATTTTAAAAAAGGTTGATTGATGACTGAGGGTATCTTTTTAGGCTTTAATTTTGCAGTCCACCCTATATTTCATAATATATCCATATCAAAGAGGTTTCACTGTAACACACTTTCTTTAAACAATGGTAAATATTGTCATTGAAATTATGAAAATTTTTATACATTGCGAACAATAATGTTACTACAGTACGAGAGCCTACAACCAAAATTTTTGTCTCAAAGAAATACGACCAAAACCGCATCACATTGATAGATTCGGTTATCCTGAACCCGAAAATCGCAATATCAGGCATTTTTCTTGTAGTGTCTGACCTGAATAAATTTTCAAAAATCAAAAAAAAATACCGAACTGTATCATTGCAATACGTCAGATTTTAAGAATATACTTGCAAAACTTCTGAAAATCTTCTTCACAAGTGAATTTGGGTCAGTTGATACGAAAAAAATCATTTTCAGCAGAAAATGTGAGCACATTAAGACCATTTTGAAAACATTAAAAAAAATTACCGGTCGGTAGCATAGCAACTCGTCTGAGATTGTTGGACGTTATAAAATAAGCTGTTGAGATGTAGAAAAAATTTATATCAGACAAATTCAGTGTAGCACCTTTCTAATCAGACAACTTTACGATTCTCCAAAATCATTCAAAATACTACTGACGAGTATTGGAGTGTATGTTACAAGCCAATGAATAAGTTGCGACCCTCAAATTATTTCATGATGATTAATAAAAAGCTTACCCGAAACCGTTGAACCGAAGTTGTAGGACTTAAGTAAACTACATAAAAGGAAACTGAGATAAAGTTAAAAAACATGCTGTCACTCATAATAATTATAGTCGTCGTTATCGAAATCACTTTCAAGATCACAATCAAGATGGGAGCCCAATACTGTGGGTGCCCGGGGCATTTGACGGGCGACTTTGGAACCTTCTTTTCATTTTTAGGATTCTAGGCGACATACCAAAAATGGCCTCCATCGCAGATGCCAAAACGATGATACTTGGTTTTGGTCGTGGACTCTCGTACTATTACCTATATTAACAGCCAGTTTTATAAACGTCCATTAAGCTAATGGGTAGATTTCTGATACCATTTTTAAAGCTAATATCGAGGTCAAATATATTTTATTAACATTTTTGTAATCTCTTTCATGCCAAGAATCACTAAATTGCTATATTTTCTACCTACAGTCGATACCTTTCCGAGAAACGGCCCCAGAAATCTACCCGTTCTCTTAATGGGCCTTTATAATACTGAGTGGAGGTCTTTAAATTTGTTTAAAAATTAAAACACCAATTCCGATAAATAAAATTCTACAACAAATTTTACAGCAATTTCAGGGTTCTATTTCAAGGGCACTTGGATTGGCCAAATCTAAAAGTGAACGAGACAAAGACAAGCAGTCACCTACATCCAGCTCCGAAGGTTCTTCAGTAATAAGCAGAGCAAGTCCTCCGCTGTATTATTTTCGATCGTCGAGGTCTGGCGGCGAGTCTCCCATTTACGCGAAACCGTTTGCTAATCAGCACAGCGCTTATCCTTTATACAACAGACGCTCAGATGAGTACGATGGATATGTAACACGAAATACAATAGATGAATATGAAGTCACAAAGAGTGCCCTAAACATGTCAGGAACAGACCAAGATAATGTTTCAACCAAATCGGAGAAAATGAAAGGATTCAGTAGTATTGCAGGAGGCAGCCTACATACCAATAAAAGACAACATAGGCGTGTGAGAAGTATTGGCGATATTGATGTCTCACATAACTTAAATTAACAGGTGAATCGTGTATTTAGGTATTATTATAAATTATTATGCCTTAACGTGCTCAAAAATATGTATATTAGCTTTTAGCTTACAATTAGTTATTTTATGGTAGACTATTATAGAGGTGCCTCGACTTATTTGTCCTTAATTTTAATATTTTTTAAGACAACAATAAGCACTCTTTAAAAATCTTTAATTTTATTTGGTTTTAGGAAAAAGTAAGTTGGCCTTAAAATGGAATGTTGGTTCATCTTAATCTATGAATCATAAAACTCTGATAAAAAATTGTGAATTATTTTTTAATTTTTGATTGGTTTTTTTTAATGCCAGATTAAATTGATATAAAAAGGCATACTTCTAAAATTTGGATAGGCAGCACCATTATCAATAAAAATTCAATGTTGTCTCCAAACGTTTTTGGTAGTTTTTTCAATTTTAATATTTATTATTACTCTTTTTGAGATACCTAATTTTGCTCCTAAATTTTCCACAGTATCCGCTGGAAATGAATAAGCCATTTGGCTCCAAGCGTTAAAATTTATTCGTTTAAAAATTAAATGTCATTTAGTTATTCAAATATTACATTTATTAACAAATAATTACCTATTAAGATATTTAAGTCAGTAGTATAAGTCATCATTAAGTAAGATTTAAGAGCCAGAATATTTGAAAAATGTAATAGAAGATAAATGAAAAACAATAACATAACACAATAACAAACAACAAACAATAAAAATAAATAGTAATACTTACTAATAAATATATAAATAATAATAAAAAATAGTAATAGAGATAATATAGAAATATTCTCAAAAACTGTGCGTTCCATCCAAATTCTATAAGTATGGTTTTTTATAACAATTTAATGAGAATTTAGAGAGAAAAGACAATGAAAAATTTTGAAAAACGGGTGCAGAATTTTTATATGACATAAAAAGGTGTCCGCTGTGACCTCGGATGCTACACCAATGGTAACCAGAATTTATCCTAAATAAGGCTTATTAAATAGAAAACCTATCCTACACAAAAATTCATCAATCTTGATTCACTCTGCCGGAAGGTACAATAAAAAACTGTTCCTTAATTCGACACTTAAACACCCTTTACCTTGGTTAAAAAACCTTTTAGGAAAAATTGCTTCTATTTTTTTCATATTTTAGCGTTCTCTACAAGCCCTTAAATTTATGGTACCTATACTTACCTACCTACCACTGAATCACCTTGCATAATATTTCATCAAATTATACATGGTGAGTTTTTTTTTTAGTTGAAACTTCCAAATATCTCAATATTCGAGTAATATGAACTCTACTAAAAAAATTCACGATCAAAGTAAGAAATTAGTTTTTAACTTGGTCACCCTCTCCCATTCCTGTAGGTGGGAAGGGGGGGGGTATAACTTCCTATTTTTTATTGAAGGTTCGGATTTTACGGCTGAAATGATGTAGGATTTGTCTGTAACATTTTTTTTTTTCGATTTATGATAGAGATAGATGTTGCTGTAATTAAAGATTTTTTTTTCGATTTGTCTTGTTACTGAAATTGAACAAAAAAGGTCCATGAATTGAGCAAAAACATTTCAGACAAATTCTACGTATTTTTCGCAATAAAATCCGAAAATGTAATTAAAAAAAGTAACAGTTCCTAACAAAAATTTCAAATTACCCCCACCTCCGCCTCACCTACAAGGTGGGGAAAGGGGGAGGAATTTCCTATTATTTTCAGCCATCAATGTTACCTATATCGTCCCGGTCCCACCTACAAATAGGAGGAAGAGGGAATAACAGTAAAACTAATTTATTTCCCATGCAAAATGTTTTTTTTTGCATGGCTGGGGATTTTTTAAAGTTTCAAATGAAAAAACTCACCCTGCATACAATAAGAAATAAATATGGATGGGAAATAAATTAACAAATTCAAGAAATTGTTAAGAAGTAATTTTCATGAACAACTTAATGTTTAAGAATTTTATATCGCTTTATTAGTCATATTTATGATGGTTTTGTGGTGATGGTCACAGTAATTTGTGATGCTTTCGGGTTGTGATGGTCTATTTCTATTTAACAGAAGAATTCGCAAAATTTTAAAGCAATTCCTTTAGGATTTCTTAAATTGTTTTGCGGTTTTTAGGAGTTTTTCATAGGATTTATTCCAGTATTCAAAATCCTGGACCAGGAAACCGTAACCTTTCTACCTACCTAATCTATCTACTATAAACATAAGATAATGGTAAAGGTAAGTCTAATTCAGTGTTTTATTGGGAGCATAATAAGTCGAGGTATCTTCGAAAGTCAAAAATATCCATGTATATAATGTATTTAGAAGTTAAATATGGTACATATTAAAAAATCGGGTTTCCAGAAAGTTTGTCTCCAATTCTTGTAGCAAGCACGAGTTTTAATTATTAAGAAATGCGTTCTAAACTAAGTGGTCAAGCTTTTAATAATAATAATTAGTTTTATTGGTGTTCTGAATCATTCCAAGTTCATAATATTTATATTTGAGTTTAATGTTGTTATAGTAAAAAATGTGGTGATACATAACATAAGATAGCAATAATTATGACTGTTTGAATTTGGGAAGCCTGGTAGTTTGGTGGTACAATCGCCGGTGCGATTCTACCTCGATAATCTGAGATTCCACTTTTTAGTCAGTCATACTAAATAACACAATGGTGGCCCCTCAAAAAAGCACAATTTTTCTCTCAACATTAAAAAAAACATGCAATTCTCTACAATGTACATGATTTCTCTCTCCCTGCTCATTCCAAGCAATACAGCCCAGTGTTAGATTCGTCACAAGTTCAAATCTTGGCACAAAACAAAACTGTACTTATTCAGGGAAGAACAATCGCGCACAATCAGAAACTTACACACATATATTTCGTACCTGGTTGCTCAAAATCGGACCTTAGTGGGATAATTAAACAGGTACCTACCCGCAGACAACCCTAATAATAGGTTATATTCCAATCATCAAAGCTATGTTAATATTGAATTTTCCAGAAGGCACATGTGGGGATTTAAGAATTCATATGTTAATTATAGCAAGCCTCTCTTTGTCAACTTTAATTAGATGTAGATTGATATTATATGTATCGATTTTTGAAAATTGTTAATATTTATTCGCTTGAATCAAAAAAGGTTTAATCAACAAACTTGGTAATGCGAGTGACTTTGGAGACATTCTGGATACCTGTAACCGAAAAAAACAGAAATTCAAACCAAAAAAAGTGTTCTGATCTTAGTGTAATAGTATTTGTGATCCCCAATCCCTAGATAATATCGAAATTGTCTCAAAACAAATTAATGTATTTACATTATAAAAATAAAATGTAAAGATTATATGAGTAAATAAGAGCAGGTTACAGTTCATGACACAATGTTTTGTAAGACTTAAACCTTAATTTGTATTTATTTTTTTTTTGTTCAGCTTTTTATAAGAATTAGATCCCAGTTGAACAATGCCAGACAGATTTTTTTTATGCTGTTCAGTACCTACAAACCAAACTTATAATAGGTATCTTAGTTGTGGTACAGCACTGGTCAAAAAAACTAGGACATGTCTTGGGGTGATTTTTTGATTGAAATATTATCTTTATTATAATGTGTCACCTATATTTATGGTTAGAAGATTTTGTGCCTGTTTTTTTTTCCTTTACTGTACCTACCTACGAGTAACTATTTTGTTCTAGAATTCGTCAACATGAATTCTCCATCCTGTAGACTTATTCCATTCCAAACATCGTCAAGTACAACTGAACCGTGTAAACAAAACTGTATAGTCGTATTATGTAGATAAGTACTTCTATTAGATATAAACTAAAAGAATGGAAACATTTTTACATTGTTTTTAGGACAAAAAATTAATATATTATTGTAAGTTTTCTTTTTTGTTGCTTTTTGTAATAATGTATTGTTTATTTTATTGTTATTAAGTATAATAAGTTCTATGTTTTCCTTGAACTGGTTAAGGTATAGTGTGGTGGTTCCAAGCTGAAAGAGTGCTTACAGATCGCTCCACCGTAGCGCTGCATTAGAAAACCTCAAAATTGACCCAACCCCGTTGTAATGTTGAACATTATTTCATTAGATTTGCAACCATATGAAGGTAACATCTAATTTGATTGTAGATGTATAAGAAATAAAATTATTAATTGGCATCCAAAATATTATATTTTCTTAAAATCTTGACATAAAAAGATTGTAGATGCATTTTTCTTGTAGGTATGTATTGTTTTACAGTTTTAGTTAATACTGAATGCAGTTGTACAGTTTAACCAGTGGCAGTACATGGGAACCTTGGTAAAACTCTTATGGCTTTGTCATTTTTATATGATTTTCGTTATAAAAAGTTGTCTAAGACTCAAAAAAAGAATAAAATTTTTTAATTTTATTTTTTAATTTGACTAATATTTGGTTTCCACTTAACCAATTTCAGAATCTCTTACCATTTCCAAGAGCACCATGTACTGTCACTTAAATTGGAAACGCTGTATAGCACAAAGTCACAAATTGAAAACTCATATACCTACACTTAAACATGAAAATTAATACCTTTATTGTTTTAATTCTTTGGCTAATAAAATAACACACCCTTAGAAGGTAAACGGAGCATAAGTCACCAATTTTTACCGAATATTATGTATTTCTAAGTGTTTTTCCAGGAATTCCCGGATCCCAGTGAGTTTACAAACTTGAAACCTGTTTCAAGGTTACCTATAGCAGCACTGAGACAACCTTGCAGAAAATAATTAAAATTTTCGACCGCAGTTGCCTTGTAATAGGGACCACCAAACTATACTGTTAATGAAAACTTAATGTGGAAATTAAAATTTCAAAGAACCAATAAATTAAAACAAGAGTAGAAAAGTTTCTCGGGCTCAGATATTAGGGGAACTTATTTAGCCCATCTAACAACTGTAATTTTAAAAATTTTATTTCATATTATATCTCAGCATGTTATTTGATAACATTAATTTTACTACTTAATTAAATTCCGTGTGCATTCTCTATAAATACATCCACTGTAATATATCAGTATTTGCATTCTCAGTTGAGACAGCAAAAAAATTAAATGACTACAGGGAATCCTCAATATGATACCATTTCACAATTAAATAAAATCAAACAGATGAGGAAATTATTATTGAAGACAACCGTCGCTAGTCTACTTGGACTTTGAGGACTTTTATCATACAAATATGGCTAGAGACAACACCCGATAGCATATTTTATAATTTGTTACAGCTTAATTTTATGAATATTACAAAATTATGAATTTTTCAAGCTATACTTAGATAAGATAATAAATTACAACATATACTTACAAGTCAGTAAAAACTTGTTTTGCTCTAGTGAAACCTTTCGGTGTCTGAAACTATTCTTGTTTTAATTTGATTTCCTTGCTCAACATATTTTTATAGAAGTTTCCATGAAATGTATAGTGCCTAAGTATAATATGAGTGTCTATTATTTGTTATATTAATATTATCCTATTTTTATTTTTTGTTTTTATGTCTTGTTGAGTTTTTTTTATATTTCACTATAACAAATTCGAACAATTAGGTGGGTTAATTCTCTAATAATTTCATAATTAATTATGTATAAGTAAGAAATAGGAAACCGATTATTATTTTGCGTACATTTTAGGTAGCAATTATTGTGATTTCATTTCATCTTCACCATATCATCACATACATTGAAATCCTTTACCTAACATTATGAGTACCTGCATAGTTATACTTACTTAAAGGCTTGAACACCAAACATATAATTGAACATAATGAATAAAAAATTGATAAAATAAAAATTAAATTTAATCAGTAAATACGAGTATATAAAGAGGTTGTCGGAAACTGACTTAGACCCCAAGACTGACTTTAATTCCCCAACGGGAGAGTCCCTGCAAATGCCATATTAAAATAGTGATAATGTAAAGTTACTGAAAATTCACGAGAACTTTACATTTATTTGACAATTCCACTTTATATCTATTTTAAGATGACATCTACAGGAACTCTTAATTTTAGCTTAAATAAGTGATGTAAGAAAAGCATATTCTGTATTTATTATCATAAATGAATATTTAAATATATAGATGCTGATTGCATACAAGAAATTTTGTGTTTACTTAATAATCCCTTTCCTCTTTATAGTTTTATTTGTAAAGTTTCTTACTGTGTAAACTGGAAATGACACAGGAAATGCCTGTTCTCAGATCGGCTGTCCTTACAGTTAAGGGGCGTTGGTTATCGTCGAATCATCTGTAGGATTAGTTTGACCACCTTCAACAAGCAAGTTCATTTTGTTTGACTCGTGGATCTCCCGCTCTGGATGTCACTTCTTCACCACCTTGTTGCCTGTCAAAATAATACATAAAAATTTAACAACTCAGAGACTCTGGAAGCATGTCAGGGGTGGAGCACTGATGATGCTATCGCCAGTTGAAATGTACATACTGAAAAAGGGCTCCAATCCTCCAAATTCATCTGTACGCATATTTATATTTTTCTACAACTTTTGTTGAAAAAATGAGTTGTTGATTATCTTGCCAAGTAATAAACCACAAAATTTTGTTCTGTCATTTAAAATTCCAGCTCAAGTCTCGAATCAGTTAAATAATAATGGACGCTAATAATGGCCCTAATTTGATCTTGCCGATTATTAAAATTTTCAGTTACAGCTCAACACAAGGAGCTTTGTTGATTTTGATTTAGTGCGGAAATGAAGGGAGAGACAACCATTAATGCAAACCGTCAGATTACTCTCCCCAGGTACCAGATTCGATATACTTGACTAGCACTTAATAAAATGTATCCAGTGCAATGAAAAATAGGAACACACATCAAACTTCAAATGAAGAGGTGAAATTTGAAATTTCCTCTGGAAATATTGAAAAATCTAAAGGTAAATTATGTGTAACTATCAAAACTGTCATGACAAAAGGCCTAAGTGCCAAAATGCGTGAAATGACATTACAGTAGTCTACTTATGGAGGAGCAGATCAAGTCCAATCGACTAAAACGTCTACAATAACCTAAGCCCAAAAAGAACCATATAAAGGCTTCAGCTGCAATAAAAATGAAGTAATGTAGAGTTTTAAAGATGTAAACGTCCTTTAACATACTCACCAATGAAAATTTTAAACTGATAAAGCCACTTTAAGAAAAAATACCAACACCATCATCAAAATTCATAATCAACTTAGACAATCAATATTGAAAAATTAAAACTTCAACATTCATGCTTCTGTAAAATGATACACTTGCAGCTGAAGCCTTTTGGTCACAACAGCATTGATATCCGTCAGTAAATTGGATCTTCATCTGCAATTTTACTTCTGGAAAATGAGATCAGGAAACAATGAACACAAAAATTAAATTATTACTGTTACATTTACTTCGACATAGATCTAAAAAATTAATGAAACAAGAGAACTTTACAAATTTGTGAATATATTAAGTTACATTAAATCATTGAACAGCTGCTTTAAGCTTTTTCTCCAAATATTTAACCCTGGTAACAATCTTATCTGTGAAATTGAATTCAGTGTAAGGAACCACAATCACTTTATATCCCATTTTCTCTAAAATTTTTACTGCTAAGCAGTTAACTCCGGTTGGTTCAATTTTTCCTACGCACATGTCATGATAATCATGAGCTAAAAAAGCCAACTTTGTGACGTCTTTTCTCTCTTCAAAATCTACAGGAACTGGATTTAAGTTTTTATCAAATGCACACTCTACGTCAATGCAGAATCCAGCACCGCTATTGACATTAGTTCGCAGACATTTATCATTCTGAATTAAACTTTTCAATGTATCTATCAAGGAATTCACCATTTTGGACTTTTCCTTACTCATTGGAAGATCAACTTGCCTAAAGACCGAGTCTTTAGAAAGTCTGGGACCCTTATAGTCACAATCAATATAATTCACGTATGCATCTATATTTAATAACTTCAATTTGGCAGATATTTTCATTTCGTCTTTATTCTTCAACGCATGAATGAATGATTCATCGAAAACACTGGAAATATGATGATGACTAGCTTGATTTAACAGAAGCAAGGACCAGACAACCTCTAACCAAGTAGCCGGACTGGCTGCTTCGGACTTGGTCATTTGTGGTAAAAATACTTCAAGCAATCGGTCAGAATTGCAAGGTGTATAATTAAGGGTTCCCAAGGTCATAAATAATGCAAAAATATCTTGAGGCCTACAGGTTCCAGAATTTTTTACAATCACCTCGCTTAATGCATCTAGTAATACTGGATCTTTATACCTGAGAAGACCTACACTCGTCAAAATAGAGCCAACAACTGAACTCTTTTTAAATTGGGAATTGACAGAATTACAAATATCATCAGATAATCTTGCTAGCAAATTTTCGTCTGGAAAATTAAGAACCGATATGCTGTAAAACAGATCTGCTGCTTGTTTAAGGTCTAATTTTTCTTGCGATGCTGTGATATTATAGGCCAGAGACCTCAGAAGTAGTGTGGATCTTCTTTTTTTCATACTCAACGTTGACATAACTTTCACCATCTGAGCCAGAGTGATACTTCCAACCAATTTAGCGGCTTCATCATCTGCAGTAACACTTAGAACAGTAGAAAGGTCTTCACTTTTGGAGATGTAGCTTTTAGCTTTCAGAACACTATTTTTGGTTAACACTCTGCAGAGTTTAATAAATCGGGGATCATTTTCAAAATCGATAAGCTGGACTTTACCATTTAAATGCCAGTCAGATAATATGGAGACAGTTCTCAAAGCGTGCTTTCGGGAGACACCTGAACCCTCTGATATCGATAAAAGTTCATCAACATTTTTTGCTTGAAGCATTTTTTGATCTGTAAGAGGTGTCTTCATGTCTTCAGTTCGTTCTTCTTGCAGTGATGCAAATGCAGCAGAAACTAGAGTATTCTGTATTTTTATATTTGATTTTCTAGTCGGTTTAATAATTTTAGTGTTCCCTTCTATACTCATTGACTTATCATCGCTAGCAGGTGGACTCTGAGTTTTTGAGACAGTCGCTGTCGATAAATTTTGCAGCTTTACTACTTTTCGTATATTGTCCGTAGTTACCCTTGGATACTTCCATAAGACGCTGGATAATTGTAACATCCTTAAGCAGACAACTGGGGGTATTCCGGGGACTAAAACAAAATATACATATAAATTGGTATTTTATTGAATAAGAGGTTCTAAATTTTTATACTTATTAGGGAATGTATACAAACATTTGTATTATGCAGAAGCTGAAATGTGTGCTAATGTTTCATTCTTGACTACAGCCTGGAAACACAAAAACTAAATATATTTTTTGAGGCAACTAGTTTTGCTACCTACTTTTTCGAAATTGGCTGAAAGGTGAAGAGTGGAGAGATCGAAATCGAATGGGCAATTTTTCTTAAATTTTTCGGAAGGTTTTTTTTTCAACATAACCTTCAAGAGCCTGATTGGCAACCTGTCAACATCAGTCATACCGGTTACTAATGACAGCTTACGCTCTCTATCTATGCGCATGGTCACCCACATGATTTTAGCGTTGATTGAAAGAGTCCTTCAATCAACGATTATAGTAAAAAACGCATATTAACGAAGTTTTCTGTAAGACAGGCAAAAAAGAAAATTTCTTTTGGGCCACATAATAGAGGCCGAACCGAATGAGCTGGACTGGGACATCTGTATATTGATATTCTATTCCAGATCTTTTTAAATTAGAGTTCGCTTTGGCTATCGAAAATTAAAGTTTGAATTATCTAAAATAATAATAGTTATTTAGCTGGAGATGTGATTTCGTCCCCGACGCGTTTAGCGGAGGGGACAAACACATCGAGAGCTAACATCGCACTTTTTTCTCGTGTGTAATATACAATTTTTTTCTGCGAGAATAAATATCAGTGTTAGAATGTCGAAAAACGTAGTTAGATAACTGAAAATTATGTCGGAAAAATGATTTATGTTAAACTTGGATTTTCAAACTGTCTTTTATCGTAATTGACGTTGCCTGGGTAACGAAACGATTTAATTATTACATAAACGTCATATTAATGTAATTAAAATTGAAGACAGTTTTGCAAAGATTCTTGTTAGTTTTCGATGAGTGAATTTAATAATATGGATAGTGATTATTATGAAAATTCCCTTAATAATTGCCATTTGGATAATAAGGTAACTTCCCTTTATATAAAGTTTATTTAAACAACTGACTGGCATCATACCAGTTTGCCCTAAGACACAGTATACAAAATATCACTTAAAAAATAAAATAAAATTATTAAATGAAAATTATTGCAAAAAAAATTATTGTAATTTCGGTTTAAAACCAAAAAGGTGATTTCTTAAAATGTACGTTGAACTTTTCAGAATTTTGATTACAATTTCCATGTCTAAAGATTTATTTAATCCAAAAAATTTTCTAAATTCAATATATTTTTTAACTAAAGTTCCTCTAGGCCGAAAAATAGTCCGATAACTTCAATATTTTTAACTTGAAATTTTGATTTATAATGTGGTATAGTTGGCTCATAAATTTGACATTTTTCTAAGTGGACGTCCTCTGGTTGATTTTGGTGCTTTTCAAATCTTATTGTAGGGTCAATTATGAATCCTCTATCCAGTTTTCTATCTATTGCCAAAATGTCAATTCTTCTGATGCTGTCTTCAATGGATAATCCAGATATTTCTTGGTGTACTTCATAACCTTTTTCCAGTAAGGCATTCGCCAACATTTCTCTTATATCGTTGTGCCTTTTGATTCGTAAAGTTTCTCCGTAATGACAATATCCTAACACATGTGCAAGGGTTTCATACTCACTGCAATGTCTGCAGTGGTTTGTGTGGATACTGCGTCCGGGAATACTGCGAACTGCTGCTACATTGCATGTCATTTTAAGGCAATCTCTCCATTCTGAGCAGCTTAAGCCATTCTTTTTATAAATCCAGTTGTTAGCTACTTTTACTTCTTGATATAAAATGGCACCTTGACCTTTCTGAGATAACCCACACCAATCATTGTATGCTCTTTCTCTTAAGATTGAACGGATTTTTCTTTTTTTGTTTTTATTGCTGGAATTTTCTATTTCATAAAGATTTTCATTGCTAAATTTGAGTTTGTTGAAACATAATTTCTTTTGTTTATCAAAATCCATTTCAATTTGCAAACATTTTGAATTTTCTAAAAGTTGCAATCTGTTATATTGTTGCATAAATGCTTCCCAGGATGTATTAAATATCTCTAAACCTTTTACAGATTTACTTGAATACAAAAATCCATTTGGAGAATCACTATAGGGATCTGTAGTATTTCTCTTACGCAACTTCTTATAATTTTGTCAGAATGTTCCAGAAATGATGTTGAAATTTTTTTATATTTGATATATTTGATATAAATTTAATGATATCTGAGTGTTAATAGTAGCTATACCTAAGCCGCCATTTCGGGGAAATAAGTACCTACTCATTTATTTCCCTGCTAATTCATTTATTTCCCCGATAAGATGCAGCTCATATAATGAGGCATTTTTCTACCTGTCAACGGGGAAAAAAGGTCAAACTTATAGCCCGTCGCAGAAAAAAATAAAGAATTATGACTTTGATTGTCAATTTTTTTATAACAACACTCGCCGTGCTACCAAAATAGGAGTAGATTATTTTGCTTACAACACTTTACCAACAAGGAGCAGGTTATTTGCCTAAACAAAGTCCCCCCCCTCAACCACTTTCAGAGGCGTGCAGTTTTATCTTTAATCGATTAAGAAATTAAAAAAAGTTGAAGTGTGCTCTATTTTTGTACAGACATAAATACATCGTTATAAATAGAAAAAACTTTATTCAAAAATATGGAAATCCAATATGGCAACGCTACGAAAAAAAGTTGAGGAAAACGATGAAAATTTGAATTGTCCATAAAAACAGCATCGTAATATTGTATGTAAATTATCAAGTTGTTTTTGATATTAAAAATAAAAACAATAATCAATTATTCTCGTTTTTACGCGATATCTTGTAGACTAAAAATTCAACAAAAAACAGCAAAAGTAAACACTACAAGCTACACCAGTGATGTACCGTATGATTTATCTCTTCTTTACGTGATTCTTTACCCGTAAAGAATCCATTCTTTATATGGACCTTTTTTTAAGGTAAAGATTGTAAAGAATGTAAAGAATTAAATTATGCAAAAGTTTTGATTTCAACCAATCATGAATCATGATCTAAAGTGCGTGAGGTGGTGTGGAATTTCAATTTCCGTAAACTTTAATAACATGAACAATGATTATTATTGTTATAATTCAAACAATAATTCAAGTAACAAAACATCAAAGCAAAACCAAAACAACATATCTAGCATAACCCTATTTATAATATTCACATTCACGCCTTCTTTTGCATTCTTTACTTATTATTTACGTCAAACGTACGGAATGAATTCATTAACATGTAAACGCACACATCACTGACTACACCTTACATTCTCCCTATAAAAGGTCATTATAGTCGACCAAGAGATATAACGAAAAAATCTAATTGTTAAACTGTCATATTTTATGACTTCAACAATATTTCAATAATCCAAAAATTGATAAAATGACAGAAGTCGTTTCGTTATATCTCTGGTCCAACTATACAACCCATTACAAAAATGTTCTTCTCAATAAGTTGCCGAAAGTGTCAATTCTGGCTGACCTGACTCTATACTGTGGTGTTACCTACTTGATTTCTTGATTATAAAAACTGAAACCGCTGAAGCGAGATCGATGACTCAGGGTCAGGGATGGGATGGGTGTTTACGTGTAAAGAAATATTACTTACACTTTTCTAGTAAAGAAGAGCACGTAAAAAATGTAAAGAATACGCAAATAATGTAAAGAAAAGAGTAATATTATGTAAACAAGGTAAAGAATACGTAAACGTTGGAAAGTATTTAAACAATGGTGGCAGCTGTCCTGTCACCTGTCACTGATTGAAGTGATATGATGTTATTGCTGTGAAAAGTTTCACATGTCAAATGTACACAAGTTGGCGGAGCCGTTTTTTTTTGCGACGCAAGGTTTTAATCATATTTCTAAATTCTAAATACTACAATATTGCTAGCACCCGTAAGTGGAAGCGCCAGGAACACAGTAAGACAGCAAATGAGTCTATCTGTTTTTTATTAGAATACCTAGACCCGTTGTGCTTGTGCGCAAGCGTCACGAGTCGGGGGGGTCGAAACTACATTGCGCATGTGCGGTAACGACGCACAACACAAGACTACCCAAATTGACAGCCAAGTTCAAGTCTACAAAACTACAAAGAAGACAGCTACATAAGCTAGCTTTAGCGATAGCAGGTGTAACTTATAACCTAGAATTTGAATGCGAAAATGAAATGTGAAGTCTCAGAGGTTCTTGTGCAAGAGGAAATTTAAAAAATATCCTAGAATTTACTTAATAATTTAATAAAATTTTAATTTGAAATATTTAAGCTATAATCGTTCCAATTTTTTAAATTCAGTGTTGTATTTTTGCCATTAAATCTGGTTTTTGAATCTCTTATTCATGATTTTTGTGAGAACTTCAAGCGTATTTGGAAATTAATTTTGTGTTTGGACCAAAATGGATTTCTATGATATATTCAAGAAAATTTCTAAAGGAGCAGTCTTCTCAAGAAAAGAACAAGGAAAACAACATGGGGTAATTGATTATTATTTATCTAATCTTAGATTGGTGAATATTGAATTCAGCGGCACGGGTTTAGGGCGATTTGTCTTCTACAGTCTTTCTGTTCGAGCGCATATGTGCACTGAAAGGAAATCCCTATGACGCTCTGGGAGCGGTGCATGAGCGGATATATCGATTCACGTTGGCCTTGAATCTCTGTAGGTTGTATACTTCGGGAAACACGCCCTTTAGAATACTATTCCAAAGGGATGCGGTTCTATACATAAAAGAAGTCTGAAATAGGGTGGTACGAGGTGTAACGAGCTGAACCTGATACGGATGAGCGTCTGCGGCTCGGCGTGTATTTCTGCCCGGTCTTGATCTTGGTGGGATCAAGCGGGCCACGTCTTTTGAACACTTTCCATTAAAATATCTGTAAAACAGACTCAGGTCAGCTACTCTTCTTCGATGTTCGAGAGTGTCTAAATTTTTTGTCAAATCTGGGTCCCCAATCCCAGCTATCCGAAAGTAGAAGACAAATCACCCTATACCCATGTACCCTAAGATTTTGTGTATTTTAGTTGCTTACAATAATGATGATGGGCTCATTTATCAGAGCTCCACCAACCTTCCACATTTCCTTATTGTTATTGCAGAAACCTAAAGCACTAAATGGTTCAATAAAATTCCCATTTAAGTTTTAAAAGCCTCGTCATTACAACAATTTATTTTACTCTTAGCTACCTAATATAGACAACCTGATTTACCTTGTATTGCTTGTTGAACATAAAGTTAGTATTCGTGCTACAATAAGGAATATCGTGTCTTTATCCTGTGCTCTAATTATGTTGAAATATAACAATCGGAAACAACGAGACATGTTACAGTGGAGTCTATGATGAATCACGTATTAATTTCCCAGAAATAGTGAAGGTTTTAGATGACAGTAGACCTCACAGTACTTACAGTAGACCTCACAGTATTTACAGTAGACCTGTGGAATTTCAGGTGTTATGTTTCGGCAGAGACGATACATACTTCCGATAACAGTACTGACAATTTTACTACTGCCCAAATTTCACTGTACTGTCAGTGGTAGTTACGTATTATGTTAATTTGTCTTGGCTTTGATATTCAAAATAGCTTAATCTTACATCATCATTTTCGTCACACCTTACAGATCGACAAGAATATCTTGTCCAACAGTATATAGATATACCAAAAACAGGACACCATTTCTTAAGTGTAACAATTTGCTCCTACAACATATAAGGAAAATCAACATTCCAATGCATATTACACAGTATCATCAAGATTAAGTTTCCTTAAGATTAAGACCAAGAGAATTAAAATTTCTACACATGACTTCAATGGGTGATCTAAAAAGTAAGTCAAGTTCTTGGTTCTTGCAAACTGTCCATAAAATGTGTGGCTGCTCCTGGAATGAAGTCTAGGCACTACAAAATTTAATCTACTTAACAACTCAGGGCAATCAACCACACCATGCACAAGCTTAAACAGAAACAAAATTGACATTCTAATTCGCCTCCTGCTAAACGTGTCCAAGCAATAAGTGTTCAAAAGCGTTGCATTAGAAAACCCTCTCTCTGGATAGAAGCCAAAATCCTTGAACCACATATGTTTAAGCACTCGCCTGACAATATCATCCAGCAGGTCGATAAGGTAGCTCTGAAGGGGATACCAAATCAGTGAAGCGTACTCTGCTTTAGAAACAAGAAACAATAAAAGCAAAGAATAGTGTTTTTTTTCCCAAAACTTCAACGCCCTGTATCTTGAAAAGAAAGCTTTCCCGGCTATAAGTGTATTAGAGAAACTGGCATTATTTTAACGTTATCTATCGTTTGGTAAAGCCCTGACGTTTTAAGCTGGACCATCCTGTATATCTATACAACAGGCATTCAAAGACTTTAGCAAAGTTTGAGAGAATAACCACCGATCTGTAGTTTGTAATATTTGCCTTTATTTCCGCTTTTGAACACCGTACAACAACAAGCTAATTTCCAATTTAAAACACTTTTCCGAAAAAATTCAAAGTGTATCTGAAAAATCACCGTACTTAAAACTCATTGTCGGTAAAAAACTTCAATAATTATAAAGAAATCATTGTACTGCTGGATTTTAGATCAGTCCAACGTTAGAGTAAGTACTGACAGTTTGAAAATATTTATAGGCAGTACTTACAAGGAAAGCACAATCAAAATTTTCACAGCCAGCTTTAACTATGAAAAGTTCAAAACAGAAATGACCCGGGGATCAAGCTTGTGATAAAAGCAGAGACTCGAAAACTAGTTCGAACCAGGTCGTAATGGAACTCGCCGAATCCGATGATTCGGAAGAGTGTTCGGAGAAGATTCTGGTTCCGCCTCGGGCCTCGAAACAGGAATACTAGGGATACCTCGAGGGATACACTTGGGAAATTATTACGTGATTTTCTATGAACAAGCGTTGTTTATTCGTAGGATAGTAGAAGATTGCTGGAAAGCAGAGCTGGACAGTTTTATTTGTCCCCAAAAAGAAGACGTTGATAATGTACATAAAGACTTAGTTTTCTAGAGTCCTATCGAGTTGATAGGTAGATAAGGCTTTTAAAAAACAGTGATTTTGTTAGAAGTTATATAGTGTTTATTTTGAACTTATTCTGTAATGGGTTCTAGAGACATAATTATGTTATTTTTGTATTATAAAACTCATGTAAAAATAAAAAGTTTATTTTACTTGGTATCATTAGTTTTATTTATATTTTATTGTTACAGAACTTGGAAAATCCCAAATTATATTACACAATTCTGTAGTCTAACGAGGTGGTAGATTCACGCCTGATCCTGTAACCTGTAACCCTTTAACAACAGATTTTTTTTAATGTTAAATTTATATTTAACACAGTTTTAAAAGCGTTTTAAGATCAGCAATTAATGAATTAGTATAGGTAAATATAGCCTATGAGAATTAGGGGAATTAGTAGGGAATTAGGGAACTTAGTATAAGTAAGGAATTAGAGGAATTGGTAGAGAATTAGGGGAATTACTAGGGAATTAGAGGGATTAGTAACTATCTTGGGAATTAGTGTACACAATTATTTCTGCGGTTTACCCCCTCGGTTTAAAATGACTCAATAAGTTTATTATTGTTTTTTTCAGAAATCAAAACAGCATGATAGAAACAAAAAATGCACAGATGTGGAAATTAAATCACCGCCGTCTTCAGATATAGAAGATTTTAATCATGAAGAAGAATTAGTTATCCCAGAAGATGAAACAAAACCAGATCTTGCAATGTTTAGTAATTCAGTTGCCTCTGCAGTTTCTAGTAAACACAAAAAGAAAAGAAAATATCAAGAAGTAGATGAAAGAAAATTAAAACTTCTTGAGCAGGAGGAGGTCAGTACTTTCTTATAACCAGTAACCACACAAAAGTAGTTCGAAGTTTAATGATACACATGGAGAGAGTCCCTCCCAATATATTAACGATTGCTATGACTTAAACATTCTGTTTGTGGATAATTGGATAGGTACTTGTTTTTAGCAATCGTTCAAACCAATTGAGAAGATTAACTTATTTATTGATTTATTTACACACTTCATTTTAGTTTATGTTTCATATCTCAGACTTTACAAATTCAGAGAAAATAGTAACTAATGAATTTTTTTTCAGATTAATCACCAGAGAAACCTAAATGGTATAAAAGTTGTCGGAAAACACGTACCTGCGCTTGTTAACTCTTTTGAAGAATTTGACGTTGGTCGTGATATCATTTCTAATTTGACACAGTGTGGCTATGAAACACCTACACCGATTCAGAAGCAAGCTGTACCTGTTATGCTGCAGGTTAGTTAGCTACCTATTTAATTAATTTCAATAATTCACAAATGCATATTCATATGTAAAAAGTTATATATTCATAATTTGATTTCTCGTTTTATAGCATAGGCAAATCTTGGCTTGTGCTCCGACAGGTTCTGGAAAAACAGCTGCGTTTTTAGTTCCGATCATACATCACCTGAAAGGTCCAGAACGGCAAGGCTTTAGAGCTTTGGTGTTATGTCCTACTAGAGAATTGGCGAAACAGACACAGAAAGCTTGTATGAGGTTATCTGAGGGCAGAGGATTGCGAGTACACATATTGAGTAAAGTTAAGAATGCACTGGAGCAGTATGGCCCAAAAAGTTCCAAGAAATTCGGTAAGTAGATATTCATATTCCTTATGGTGTATAAATTAATTATTGTGCTTTACTTTTATGATGGTAAATCCTCATAAAGCCTCCATTGCTATGAAATTTCATTTATTTATAACAAATAACTCACAATATTCAAATATAATTAAGCTTAAGGAGTCAGTACTAAACACAATTCTTCTCTTTTACACTCGCAAAAAATTATTGTACTAATAGTCACTTGTCACTGCTCTAACTCTCCACTTCACGTCCAAAACACTTAATTTTCTATCACAATCTATATACAGTGAAAACCGATTATAATGACATCGTTTAGTACGACGTTCTGGATATAACGACCAAATGTTGAAGTCCCAGTTTAGTCTCATAAAAATCACCATACATAGAAACCGTTTAGTACGACATCGCTTATTGCGACGTATCGGTAATAGCGACGTAGTGATCTTGGATTTTTCACGGAATCATGTCGGTTATAACGACCGACGGATGTTTATGCTGTAAATTCTGAATTTTACACTTCGGTCGTCGGGCGAGGGCCTGTTTTTATTTGGTTTTTTATTGCGTGATCGGACAATGGAGGTGATTTAGGTATCTCAGAACATGATAAAAAAAATTAAAATTGTACATACCTACCTGTATCCTCAAAAATTAATAAATTTTTGGTAGATAAATATGTATGTATTTGAAAATTGTGATGCCTTTATATACGTATTATTTATTTAAACCTCTTAATCCTTTGAATTTACATACATAATATCATGTGGTATGTGGTATGTGGTGTCAGTTAGTAAAAAATGCATTTAATTGCCTATAACGACTATCGGCTATAACAACCGCATATTGATGGTCCCCTCAATGTCGTTATATCCGGTTTTCACTGTATATTGACTGTTCATTAGCACTCTCCAAATGATATTCCTCTAATGACTCTCAAAACTAAACTGACCGACTGCTGTGATCGCCGCTCTTCTATAGTGGCAGATGACTCCTACAATGACATTCCTGAACGTCAAATAAAATAGTTCTCGCACCATTTAGAGCCTCATTTCATTCTAGAGCTTGGCCAACTAGAATTCCATGAATGGAGGAAGATTCTATAATTATTCTGGATTCTGGAGACCACCAACTAGCGCTTGTCATGCATGTCAACTGTCTAAAACGGCTGTTGAATATTTCTATATTAACAAATACATAAAGGTTCATAAAATACAATTCAGTTCTAAATAAATTCAGAATAATTCTTCAGTGTCAAAGACTAAATGAAATGCTGTCACTGCTGTCTCGTATCAATGCAAATTCTTCTGTTTATTCTGAAAAGTCACCTTCTTGTGCATAGCTAGATTTATCAGTTGGTTAAGATTGGTCATTCGCCTCCAGTAATTTTTTACATTTCGTGAAATGATTTTTTGTTTGTTTTTCTGAACTGAGGAAGAACCGCTAGCTTGATTTTTATTATTTGTTCTGAGGACTTTATTGTTCCACCTTGAATCGGTTCCGCTTAATTGTAGCAGAACCAGTATTGCGAAGTTCTCACGGAATAATTGCAATACCTAGGAGTTTTTCAACACTCCAATTTGGCCATAAATTCCAATGTAAATAATAATGTTATGTATAAAAATTAAAATGTAAAAGAGTAAAATATATGAAAAATGTGTCTTATGTTTCAGATATTCTGGTCACAACCCCAAATAGAATATGCTACCTTCTAAAGCAAGATCCACCAGTTTTAACTCTGGAAAAGTAAGCATTTTTAAGTATGAGTATGTAATTATTTAATCTCTGCATAATAAATTTGTTCCAATGAAAATTTTAAATTTTAAAGTTAAGAATGCACTTGAGCAGTATGGCCCAAAAAGTTCCAAGAAATTCGGTTGGATGTCGGTTTAAATGGAGCAATATCTGTCCATTTTTAGACAAATCAATAATAAAGGATAAAAGGGAAAGGAGAAAAATTGCCATTAACTAGAGCTGCCTTTCATGAAACTGTTTGGTTACTAGACTATTAATAATCATATGACAATGGACCGGTACCTATTAATGATTCAATATTGTTTAGATTTGTCACAAATTATTTCAACGTCTGGTGCAGATTTTGAGCCAATGGTGAGATTGATGATGAGTACCTACTTCTTCCTTAGAACTTGAGTTCTCAGTTACAGACCTGGAAAGATATGTATGTGGTTTCCGATAGGATAATGTTCCCAGATCGCATCTCCTGATTTTCCAACTTCAATTAGGAACTGAGGGGTGCGATCTAAATCCATGCCTTCTGCTTTTAAGGTGATTTGAAGTTTGACACTTATGCAAATTACATACAAACGATTTCTGACACTAATGCTGGGATTTCACTTTGACTTGTAGTAGCTTTGAGAAAGGTTAATTGTGAGAGTCTGCGTCAGGGGTCATAGGGGCCATTTGAAAAAAATTTTCAACGTTACAATGAATTATTGGAACATGTTTGGTTTAAAATCAATCAAATTTTGGATTTTTTTTTCTTATTATGTTCATTGTTAAATTTGTTTTAGTGTGGAATGGTTAGTGATTGATGAAGCAGATAAGCTTTTTGAATCTGGAAATAGAAGTTTCAGAGATCAGCTGCAACAAATTCTGACTGCTTGCTCAAACAGCAATCGTAAAATTGCTATGTTCAGTGCAACAAATACCCCGGTTGTATCTAAATGGTGCGTACATAATATGAAGGACCTGGTCAGAGTTGCAGTTGGACAGAGGTTTGTATTACTTAATAATTGCATTTATAACTTCTGTCATACCGGGGTCAGTTATACAAAAATAAGCCATACCACTACAATTTATATGATGTGCCTATTACTTATTTTAACAGTATCATTGTAAATACACAATTTTCATTATGTCAAAACTTGTCATAATCCTATAAAGAGGTTAATGGCTTGTTGTGCTGTTGTCAAAATAGTGAACAACAACTATCAGAAGAATCCATTTAATTTGACCAAAGCTGTAGAGCATTTTTATTGATAAAACTTACTTTTATAGTAGTGCTTGAAGCTTGATTTTTGTTTTATTTTATAGAAACACTGCTACCGATTCAGTGGAACAGGAGTTGCTCTATGTTGGAAACGAACAAGGAAAATTGATAGCTATTCGAGATATAATAAGGAAGGGATTCCTTCCACCTGTTTTAGTTTTTGTTCAAAGTAAAGATCGGGCACAGCAACTTTTTAACGAGTTGTTGTATGATGGTGTGCATGTCGATGCTATTCACTCAGATCGAACACAGTTACAGGTGAGTTTATAACATATTGCAATTTTAATCATTAATAAAAATACGCAGAATACATCATCAATCATTGCTATACCTTCCCAAATTGAACTCTAGAGTTCAAACTCAAGGAGAGATCACTTAATAAGATCACTATTGCTTGTCATGAGTGAGACATTGTAGTATTGTTGTATTGTGTCTTAAAGCTCCCGAACTCTGCCAGCAGGCTTATTGATTAAAAAAAAATTAAGAGTACTGTTTATTTTTGCAGAGGGACACAACAGTTAAAAATTTCCGAGAAGGAAGTGTGTGGGTCTTGATATGTACCGAATTGATGGCCAGAGGTGTTGATTTTAAGGGAGTGAATTTAGTTATCAATTATGATTTTCCACCATCAGCAATTTCTTATGTCCATCGTGTTGGAAGAGCTGGTAGAGCCGGTCGAAAAGGAAAAGCAATCACATTTTTCACTGCCGATGACACTCCTAACTTGAGAGGGTAAGTGAATAATAATTAGCTAAAAAATATGATCAGCTTATCATATATTATTGTTTGTCTGGGAAGTGTGTTTAGTTTTATCAGAGCTTTATCTGGAGTAAATATTACTTAGTTTTTATTCTTTGTAGCATCGCACATATTATCAAGACATCCGGTGGTGATGTTCCCTCCTATATATTCAGTATGAAGAAGCAGTCGAAGAAGAGAAGGAAAGAATTGGAACAACGAGCCCCTGAAAGAGAAAATATTAGTACGTCAGTAACATATAATAAATACAAAAGTAGGCAAGATAATATTAAAAAGAATTTAAAGAAGAATACTTTGAAAAACAAAAATAAAACTAATAAAAAAACTGATTAATATAACATCGTTTTTTGTTTCTACAAGATCATTGCCCTATTTTTTGTCATATTATGATTATTGTCCTGTGAAAAGCATTTGGTTTTTGGATTTAGAACTTTTGTTTGAGAGAGATATAAGTGGACTATATTTATTTATAAACTTGGGATTCCTTTCGAGTTTGAATTAATGTGATTTATTATTTTATAAATGTCGTAATGACAATTTATTTACAATAATTTATTTAAGTTGGTATACATATTTTTTTGATTTGAAGTTACTAGTTTCTAGGCTGAACAATTATACTAAATACTTGGAAAGCCTTGGAAGACGGAGCCTTTAAAAAATTAACAAATTCAGAGAACATAATCATTGAAACATGGGGTATAGGTGTAACTATATTAACTGAAAATTAAAATTAACAATCAAGGAACATTAAAACATTAACACTGTTTTAGTGCACACTGTTTGTCTTTTAAGTTTGGCAACAAGATTGGACACGGCTTTGCAAAGGTTCGCTTCACTTCACCGGTAACAGTTTTTATCAAAGCAACTCTATTCATATCGTCCTTGCCGGGTATCAGTTTGGTAATGCGACCTAAAGACCATTTCAAGGGAGACGAGTTGACATATTTCAGCAATACTAGATCGTTGGTCGTGAGCTCCATGGTTGGATTTCCATTTATGGCTTTGTTGTAGCTCGTTGATGTAATCACTTGACCAACTTTTCCAAAAGTGTTGATGATGAAGTCATTGAATTAACTGAAAGTGTGAACAAAAAGTTAAAAAAGTAAGAAATTATTATAATTACTTTATTTTATGGAGAATTTAATTTTTAAACTTTTATTTTTCTTGTTATTTTTCAAAAAACTTTGTCGTTTTAAATTTTTATTCCTGATCGTTAAGTTTGACATTTAACTAAAGAGCAAACTTTTGAATTTTCGATGATTTTAAATAACAACTGCAAAACTTTTTTTTTCAGCTATTCGGGTTTTTGTTGAAAACTTCAGAGTTTTTTGAAAAATAACAAGAGACACAAAAGTTTGTGAATTAAATTCCCCATAAAATAAGGTGAAAGTTTGTTAAATCGGCCAACGGGTTAAGAAATTATGTAACATTTTAAGGGCGCATCGATCCCTTATCAACCCTTTAAAATGCTACAATATAACTCCACTTACTGTCAATGGCTCTTGGTACACTCACAACGTGTACCAATTTTTTTTTTCTAAGTTAAAGTATAACTAAGATATTGAATTTTTTCGAAATTTGAAACCCCTATTTCAAGACCTGTAAGTAACTTCTCAGGGGTACAACTTAGTATAAAGATAAGTTGCGTTATCATTTATTTATTTATGATTTAAATATTTATGATTTAAAAATGTTATTTAAAAAAAAATAACATTTTTGTGGACCCTATACACGCCCCTGCTCTGTGGCGGTTCTTATGCTAAACACCCCGTATTATAATTACTAGGGATCGTTAGCTACTTTTGGTGTCTCACTGTTTGTGGAAATTATTATAAAATTAATAAAAAACGAGAAATAGAAAATTTAAACCTTTGCGGCCTATTATTACATTTTTAGTAACCGATTTTCGATATTTTGATGAATTTTTATCTCGAAAATGTTTCAAGAAAAGTCCATTCTGTATAACAAAAAAAGGTAGTAATATAAAAATTTCTTATAATAAGCTCTGCAATAAAACATCACCTGCTGAATGAAAGAGGAGTAGGTGTATTTTTGTCCTTTAAATTACATCGTTTGAGGATTTTCATGTTCGGATATGGATTTGGTATTGTACCAAACTAACTCTGATGAATCCAGAAATCATGTATAAAGTTCTAGCGAATAAATTACAATACAAATCCAATTACAAAATCGAATTGAGGCTGCTTCATTTCGATATGGTAATTGCTAATGGAAAACAATGGCAGATGAGGTAAACAAACAACAACAACATCTCAGAATTCAAATAGATTGCACAATAATGAACACTGCACCTATAAATGTTGGTTTGTCATTAGTCATAACAGATTCGTAACAACAAAAACAACATCTCCATATATTTCTAATTATAATTTACAAAAATTCCCAATTACAAAATTTAATCAATTTGATATTTTCCAATAATTATTAAGCACTGTATAAACGGTGGTTTATTTATAAAATATTGATATCTATTCTGGATTTAAAAAAATGATTATTTTGCTTGCATAAAAATATTGTAACAGGCCTTGAAGTTGTATAATTCGTTTAAAAGATATTAAATTTGACAAGACAGACTCATCTGCGCAGTTGCATGCAGCGCAGATACCAAAATTTTCAACTTACCATGCAAATAAAAATGCTTAAACTTATTTATTAGTTTCACCCAATGATTGACTCCCTCCATTGTAAGGTACCGTGTGAGTAGGTATTGGGTATATTTATAAATAGGGGAATTGCAATTATTATTATTGATAAGTAATTTAGTTTCTATGGTTAACTGTTTCAATGGGATTTTTGCTAACAATACCAACAATTAAGTAGGTATTTCTATGGTAACTCATTGAAATATGATTTATATTTATATGATACTCATTTAGTATGAGCAGGGGAACCTCTACTAATGTTTATTTCGGTGACGTTTACTTATGTTGTTACCATAGCAATAAATTATTAGCCCAAACCACAACACATGTCGCTGTGTGGTTTTCAAAGTTGAATCTTATTATTTAGGTACTGTACTAGTCATAATTTTCTTAGGCCTGTAACTTCGTAACGAATGAAGATAGACCTGCCACTTTTTTTTTTTTTTTGGCTCAAAATTAAGCCTACTACATGCTCAAAAAATTTGAACATAACGATACGGGATACCTGTAGTACTAAGTTTTATTTCAAACCTCTATTTTACCTTGGAATCCCTTATTGTTTGCGCCGATTCCCAACTTGCAGTCGACTTCCCAAAAACATAACACAGGCACGGTTAATGATTCGGTCTCAAATAAACTAACTTCATTTACCTTCTGCTTCCAAATTCATTATCAAATTATTTACCTATAAAGGTTAGGTATAAATCCAAAATACGAGAAACTTCATAAAAATTTACAACTAATTCTTATTACTAAAGACATTTAACTTTGAAGGATGTTCTGCCATCAGGTATGACTGAGTCGGTAGTCGCGCTTTATTATACAAACTGCATGCTTAAAGAGAGTGGCACCAAGTAGGATTACGTAAAAACGATTTAACATTTAGATTTGAAATATAGTGGTGTTAAATTATACAATTATACACAAATATCCATACTTTGATGCTGGTATTCTGCAGGGTGTCCCAGCTTATTCGAAGCGGTCTCTGTAGGCCAAACGATTGATTTTTTCCAAAAATTTTTTGCAAATTCAAGTACAGGATCACAATGGCCATAATTTAAAATTATTTTGGAGTATACAGAGTGTCCCATATGACAGTGGCATATCAAAGTTATGTTTTTTTAAATGGAATGCTCCTATGTTATTGCATTTTTAGATTGTCTGAGAAGAGGAAATAAGATTGGCTTTTACAGTTGGTGTTTAAATTCAGAAGTTTGTGAGTTATAAACAAGTGAAAATCGTCATTTTTCAAGTTCAAGGCCCTGTACAACGAAAACGGTTCAAAATAGAGAAAAACAGCTTACATGTCCCTATTTTAACTTTTTATGTACTATCCTATGGTATAGAAACATTTTTACTTTCTTTGATTTTTTTATTTGGCGACATGTGGAGAAATCTCAGAATTTTTCAAATTATTTATCACCCTGTATAAACATTTCATCTACATGATAGGATAGTACATGAAAAAGTAAAATAGGGACATGTAAGCCTTTTTTCTCTATCTTCAGCCGTTTTCGTTGTACAGGGCTTTGAACTTGAAAAATGACGATTTTCACTTGTTTATAACTCAAAAACTTCTGAATTTAAACACCAACTGTAAAAGCCAATCTTATTTTGTCTTCTCAGACAATCTAAAAATGCAATAACATAGGAGCATTCCATTTAAAAAATCATAACTTTGATATGCCACTGTCATATGGGACACTCTGTATACTCCAAAATAATTTTAAATTATGGCCATTGTGATCCGGTACTTGAATTTTCAAAAAGTTTTTTGAAAAAGTCCATCGTTTGGCCTACAGAGACCACTTCGAATAAGCTGGGACATCCTGTATATATTCGTATGAACTTACACATTGTTATATACAAAATACAAAAGCACAAAAGATAGAATATGAAAAAAAAACACAAGGGTACGAAATATAAACTATGAAACAGGAACATAATTATACTATGTCATAATTATAGGTTGCTGGTTCCCAATCAGGCAAGCGCGGTGGATGTCTTGCAGATTGCCCCCAAACCGAGTGTCGGGCACTTCAGCACCAAAAGGGCGACTGACTGTTCGGCAGCGCTACATATGTACATCACACGATGGGTCTATACGGCTCTTCCCCAAAGCGTGAGGGACTTGTTGCAAATTCCAAGGCCAGTTCGTATTCAATTGACGTTGCATCCACCACTCCCTTCGTTTTAGAGTGAAACCTGTTACTTTTGATGGGGGAGGGGGGGTCCCCTACAAGGTTAGAGTTTCTAATCTCGAGCTATCTCCACTGTGTCCGCTATAGTTCCTCAGTTGAAGGATCGGTAATTGGCTAGCTGTTCTGATTGCTGGCAATCTTGATTTCAATCTTAGTTGTGGGTTTGTGAGGGTTGTGGAGCTGTCATGAATAAGAAGCCTATAGGGTTGCGGGGTGGGCTATTTTTTCAGCTTGTATCTTAAGCGTAGCGAGACGTCTAACTTGAGGGGTGACTATGTTGGTCAAGCCTGGGAGCCAGGCTGTCCGAGTAGTTATTATTGTCCCAGTAATGACTCTCATTGACTAATTCAGTTGGGTATCAACTAAACCAGTGTGGTGACCATCCATACGAGGGCGCAATGTTCCGCAGCGGGGTATAGACTAAGGCAAGGGTACTGGTTCTCAGGGTTTCAGAGGTGGCTGTCCATGAGGTGTTGGCAAGTTTTTGGATGATATTCGACCGTCTTCTGACTTTGACAGCGACATTCTTCAGATGAATTTTGAATGTCAGGGTCTGATCGAGTGTGACACCAAGATATTTTGGGTATGTTTAAGAGGAATGCCTTCAAGTTCGACATTGAGTCCTAAATGTGGCTGTCTGTTGTCGAGGTGAAAGGCTGAAACTTCAGTTTTATTTGGATTTGGTTGAATACCCCATTTTTTAAAGTATTCATTTAGCACCTGGAGGTCACTGCCAAGCACATTTGCTGCTGTTCTGAGGTACGACCTTTGTGTTGCTAACGTTATGTGGCGAGGACATCGGATATTAAATATCAGAGGAGACAGCACGGATCCCTGGGAAAGGCTATTTTGTAGACTTCGAAACTTGCTCTTTTTACCTTTTAGTGTAGTCTGGAAGAGTCTGTCGCTCGGTAGTTCATGCATTAGTTGTATAAATGCCTTGCACGGAACTAAGATTTGGTTCCGTAGTTTAGTGAGTAAGTCCTCTTTCCACACAGTATCGTAAGCAGAGGACAGATCAATGAAAGCCGCTGCTGTCTTCTGTTTCTTTTGGAATCCGCTTTCAATAAATGTTGTTAAGGAGAGTACCTGATCGCAACTCCTGCCAGGAATGAAACCTGTCTGTTCTACAGGTATGTCATTTTCTACCATAGGAAGTATTCGATTGTATATAATTGTTTCCAGGATCAGACGCAGCAAGGCGATTGGTCTGTATAGCTGCTGGGGAGGGTGGGGTATTTTCCGTGTTTAGCAATAGCTATAATTCTACACTTCTTAGACAGGTTTGGGACCTTACGCCTATCTACGATATCTCTGTAGAGCTCCAGAAGCCAGACACGAGCTCTTGGGCCAGTATTCTTTATGAACTCTGGGAATAAGTTTTCATTCCCGCTGCTTTCGACACTTTATCTGTTGAAGTGCGGTATCTAGTTCTTCAGAAGTTACCTGGATCATGACGGGCAACTGTTGTTTGACAGTTGTTTGATGCTGGTTTAATTTGTTTTGTACAAAGGGTGTTTCTCAAAGAGCTTCATCTTGATTTTTTTTAACGACAACCTTGGTTGAGTTTGCTGTCATTCAGCAGATATTCCAAAATAAGGTATAAACTTTAAAAATGAAAAACTACCTAGTTCTCTTTGTAGAGAAACATTTTCGGGTTTTAAATGAATACAAACTTATACAGGTACTTTTTTCACCAAAGGGGCGCTTTTTTAAGAATTGAAAGGCTGCGGGACCAGACAATATACGCTCAAATTAAGAGACCAAGAAAATATAAAACTACTCACCAGCTATGTTAATAGAAGCAACAGTTCAGGAACTCCCTCCAGGACTGGCTCAAATCGGTGCTCATACCGATTCCCTAGAAAAATGCAGCAATAAAGTGCTTCGACTTCAGATTAATTAGCCTAATGAGCCATACTACGAAGATTGTGCTAAAAATCATACATCGGCATATCTACCTAAAATGCGAACAAAATAGGCCCCATACAATTTAGATTGAGACTTGGAACAAGGGAAGCACTCTTATTCGGACGGACAGTGTTGCTTGAAAAATGTAGGGATCAAAGAAAATAATGTCTACCTTTATTTCATTGATTACGAGACGACCTTCGAGCGCATAAAACATACAACCCTGCTACAACTTCTTCAGAGTCAGGGCCTAGATCAAGAAGATATGAAACTAATAAAAACATATATTGATCATTACTTTACCGACTGGACTACATGAGATTAATATAACAATAAGGTTTTCAACGATGACAAACATATACATATAAAATAAACTGTTACACGGTCTACTATTCGTGCTTAAGCAAGAAGTGTATTTTATAATATGTTTATAACATGAAGATAAAAAGCAGACATTTTGATAACGGTTGAGTCTATAGGGCCTAGGGAATGCTTACACAGACCTGAGACAGAAAAAATACACAGAATCAAGCAAGATGTTCTATGTAGTTTCGAGTGGCCGTTGAATATGCAACACACCCTGCTGTTACTCTTGTTTACGCAATTGTACGCAAACTGCCGGTCCTTGATGTTGTTTATCTGAAATTTTAAGCCTCGACAGAGGCTCTAAACATTATAATAAAATATTATTGAATAACGTGTTACAAACTTAAAGGGCATGTAGGAAATGCAAAAATAGGCGAGAAATTTCTCATAGACATGTGTAGTTAGACTCTCGTGGAGCTTTAGTTTTCGAAATACAGGGTTGTTCTTTGAAAAACTTAATATTTCTGGAATATCTAAAAATTGACTAAGATTACCTAAAAAAATCTAAAAGTCAGAATAAGCCGAAATTTTTGACAGTTTTTGAAAAAAAAGTAAGATGACCTTTCCCAGATAGATGACAGTAAGATGACATGCCCAGATCTCCACCACTGGTTTATAGTATTAAAAGTATGAGTGGATATATTAAGGTCTTTAATCGCTGTCGTGTTCGAAATGGAGCTAGTGTTTTTAAGACCCGTTATCCACGAATACTTAAGGCTAGTTTTTATTATTGTCAAATTTTGAAATCACAAATTGTCGAATATTTGAATTAAGATTTTCAATTACTGACCGGTTAAAATTGGGAAAGAAGATCACTTTTATGAGCTTAATTCGAAGCAATTTTCACACCTCACATGTTTATATGAATTTCCTACTTAAATTTGGTTCAGGGAGGCGCCCTTGAAATTACGCCCTATCATTAAGTAACATCTTGTACATGTATTTCAATACCAATATTCCCAGATTTTAGTCCTGCGTTACTTTAGAAAGGTCGCATAATATCAAATATAATATCAAAACATACAACTCACAACTACATAAACTTCAATATATTGGAAATCAAAGTTCTACTGGGTAATATATCCATGTAAGCTATTGAACATAAGGTATACCCATAAGCATCTTACATTTACTGTGAATTTCAATTTAGAATTTTCGGATTTAAGCTCCATTTTGCTACTGACCACAAGATATGGCCGGTGTTGTAAAATTTGATTCTCTAGAGTACAATTCAGGGCCTCTCTAAAGGTACTTGACGTCTTGTAAGCTTACAGCTTCTTGATAGCCTCGACCCTAAGTCGACCCTTTTCGGCCGCGGCACCGCAAGCGTATACACAGGGTATTTCAAAATGTAGGACTCGTTTGTTTTCAAAATACCTACAAAGTATTAAAATATTTAATTTATTTATTTATTTATTTCAATTATAAGGTATAAGTAGGTATAAGTACTATTTTGTTACAAACTATCCTTTTAGATTACTCATTAATATCACTGAAGTATGCTTTCTCTATAAAAACAAAAGTTCTATCTAATATCTTGTGAATAATTATTTTTAACAGGGTCGTACTACTTTTTTTAATTGATTTAATGTTAATAATGAACCCCTGTAACTCCGTGGACACTTGGCAATAGGTAGGTACCTACACAAAATTTTGCTCTATTATGTTGTATACTTTAACAAAAAATGGGACAAATAATCGAGCATTTCTTGGAACTTGGAACCTTACAGCACACTTACAGTGTATGCGCATTTTTAATAAAAATAAAAATAAAAAACTTGAACAACCTTATATGGTTCGTAATCAGACAAATGAATTTTTTCAAATTAACTAAATCAGTTATCTTTATCTCATTATAGTCCATATAAACCGTATCTCTTCATAAAATCTGTAATGATTAATGATTTGGTTATTTGGTGGAATAGGTACTCCTTACAGTCATTCATAACATATTAGAATAAGTTGTATATAGGTTTAGAGGAATGTATATGTTCTGTAAATTGTGCTATTTTTTGCTCAGTGACCATTTATTTCTATAGATAATATAAAAAAAAATCAAGAACGCTTTGTTGAAGAAAAAAGCACGCTATAAATATAAATTCGTATAAAGCTGGAGGTATAATTTCCTATAAAGGTCCGCGAAATACCTTCGTGGCTTGAACCATAATAGCCAATCGCACTATTATATTTTTATTCATATTTCTTTGGAATACTACAAAAAAAAAAATACATAAGATTTATTTATAATTTTTTTTATGACCTTTGGACGTCTTCAGTCTTGAAGCTTACGCGTCTGTGATACCGGGTGATTTAAATTCGAGCTAAAATCATTGGAATCCCGGAAACTAGAAGAGATACGGACTCGATTAAATTGAGGCAAAGCTGCTAAATTTTATGCTTAAAAGAATCTGGAAAAAAATTCAGGATATTTTCAGTCGTTGCCGAAATATCCTGAAAAAAACGGAAAATTTAAAATTTTCTATTTTAGCCCTATCGTTTTTATTAGGTGCGATATTAGCAATTTTTTTAGTAGGTATATGAAAATAAATTTCTACCAAAATTTTCAAAGCTGACTAGATCCCAGAGTACCTACTCATTAAACTTTTGTTTTTCTTAGAGCCGCCATATTGTTTTTTTATGTCGTTCTGTAAAAAAATCATGGAAACCAAAAATTAATAACATTAAAAAAATTTAGGTAATTGTTTACATCCGCGGCTCCTAAGTTTCATCAATTTTTTCGGGACCGAGGAGTGAAATAGGGGTGCTGGGTGGGTAAGAAAGTAAAAACAGCCATGACAAACTAATATTAAGGTCACAACTAAGGCCTCTTTGGCACTACGGTCGAATTTCTATTTTTTTTTTTTTTCACTTTCAGGGCAAGGAAAATCTTCGAAAATAACAGTACCACGATTTTTATTTTGAATTTTGCATTTATTTTGAATTTATAATCCGAAAATCATTGCATCAATCCCTGTGCGGACTGAACACGTAATGAAAGCGGATATATCGCTCAGTCCGCCTCTGTGAACCTCTAACACAGAATAGAATGCTTGGCAATTATGGTGAAGTGGTTTTATCCGGGATCGCGGCATCTAATCGGTGCCTCTTGTCAGGACCGCACTCCCTCGACACTCTCAAAACCATTTTTTTTACACCGTTTTGTGGCTTTCCCTTTCATTTGCCCAGCAAATGAATACCTTCCTGGTGTTACTATAGGTATGTTCTCCACCCCTATATAAGTTCCATAGTGAAACTGTAGGAGCCGCAGATGTAAATAATGACCAAAATTTATTCTTTTCTCTAAAAAAAAAAAATTTGTATACAATTACGTCAATATGAGGTTTGTTCCAACTTGATGCTCGATACTGTACGAGAATTACGCGTGAATCTGCTATCAAACTTTATGACTGGCGTATTTAATTTTGGAATTTATTTAAAAATGGGAGCAAAAGGACGGCGTTACGTCATGTCCTAACTTCAACCGCAAACTCGCACGAGAAATTTTGAGAGTGTCCAAACTGAATACGATGCGGTTCATGCGAGAAGATTGTTTTTAATCCAAAATTCAACTATTGCTGGTGCAGGTGGACTGCAGCTTCAGATTATATGCGTTTTAATTTTGTAAGTTAGTAGTTTGTTGGAGCTTGAAAGAGTTAAAAATCACAGAAAGAAACAAGACGCATGTAACCTATAAAAAATAGGTATAGATTTGATAGATAGATAAATAGAAATGAGATTAAATAAAATAGGATTACAATAGAAGTTAATAGACCTCATACTTTGAAAACCTAAATTCGAGAAACTTTCCCATTTCCAGTGTACCTTGACTATTGTTCTTGTAAAATAGACCTCTTATTTCACAAAATATTTCGCTTTGGCATGACGGCAATCAAAACTTCCTACACTCTAGACAGTCCGATTGTTTCTCTTGTGTTTTATCGCAATCGTTCACCGCAACGCACGCACTGTAACGCATGCACCATAGTCCCCGGATGCAGCTAGGACATGGCGTTATTTATGGTTTCTTAATTTTTATATTATATTCGGTATAAAAAGTGTACATCGGAAGCGGCTCAAAATATCGGAAAACGGCTTGCATGTCCCTATATCTCAACTTTTCATGTCAAACTTCTGATAATTTCCATCACCCTGTATTAAAATTTAAACCACATAAGTAGTAGGATATAACATGAAAAGTTAAGATAGGGACAAGTATATAAGCCGTTTTCCGATATTTTGAACCGTTTCAGATGTACGCCTGCTTTCAAAATAAAAAATGACGATTTTCACTTGTTTATAACTCATAACGTATACTCAATTTAAACTGTAACTGTGAAAAAATTGGATTTTCTCAGGAAATATGAAAATACAAAAATATATGCGGGGCATTCCATTTAAATAAACCAAGACTGTGACCATTTACGGTATGTATAACCGGAAGAGGCAAGGATCTAAAAATATTTTAGAAAGATCTATTTAAAAATAATATTTAGAAATACACGTCAAGACATATGACTGCACATTTTTTGAATCAAGTTCCAATACGTTCTCGGGATCCGTCTAATTGATACCCTTTCGTGAATGACCCTGTATAGTGTATACATACACCGTGTAGCATACAGGGTGTCCCAGCTTATTCGAAGCGGTCTCTGTAGGCCAAACGATTAATTTTTTCCAAAAAAATTTTGCAAATTCAAGTACAGGATCACAATGGCCATAATTTAAAATTATTTTGGAGTATACAGAGTGTCCCATATGACAGTGGCATATCAAAGTTATGTTTTTTTAAATGGAATGCTCCTATGTTATTGCATTTTTGGATTGTCTGAGAAGAGAAAATAAGATTGGCTTTTACAGTTGGTGTTTAAATTCAGAAGTTTTTGAGTTATAAACAAGTGAAAATCGTCAGTTTTCAAGTTCATGGCCCTGTACAACGAAAACGGCTTAAGATAGAGAAAAACGGCTTACATGTCCCTATTTTAACTTTTCATGTACTATCCAATGATGTAGATGAAATGTTTATACAGGGCGATAACTAATTTGAAAAATTCTGAGATTTCTCCACATGTCGCCAAATAAAAAAATCAAAGAAAGTAAAAATGTTTCTATACCATAGGATAGTACATAAAAAGTTAAAATAGGGACATGTAAGCCGTTTTTCTCTATCTTGAACCGTTTTCGTTGTACAGGGCCTTGAACTTCAAAAATGACGATTTTCACTTGTTTATAACTCAAAAACTTCTGAATTTAAACACCAACTGTAAATCCCAATCTTATTTTCTCTTCTCAGACAATCTAAAAATGCAATAACATAGGAGCATTCCATTTAAAAAAACATAACTTTGATATGCCACTGTCATATGGGACACTCTGTATACTCCAAAATAATTTTAAATTATGGCCATTGTGATCCTGTACTTGAATTTTCAAAAAGTTTTTTGAAAAAGTCCATCGTTTGGCCTACAGAGACCGCTTCGAATAAGCTGGGACACCCTGTATATAGAAAAGGCAACATAGGGACGTGTAAAGAATATTTCAACAATACTATGAAGATAAATGACATCCTTTCAAATATACAGTTCCCTTGGAAACTATCAAGTTTCCTAGGATACTATAGGTACTCTGTTTCATAGGAAATTATCAGCTTTTAAACAAGAGTGACTTGGATCCTTAATAATATTCACTGTAGTGTTTTCCCTGTTACCGTCAACACAGTGTATAAGTAGGAGCAGTGAAAATTGCCTGTTATGAATGCTTTTATGAAGTTCCATATACCCCCCGACGTGAAAAGTTCTACTAACAACCAAAACCAACTATAAGGTCTCTGACTTTTCATTGTCCAGTTTATGTTTACTAAAGTGTAAAAGATACAAAGACTGGTTTAAATTAGAAAAGTGTCAAGCTAAATTCGATCTACACAATGGTGTACACAATTTTGTTTTCTATACCCTATTTGTTTCAAGGTAGAATACCCAACTTTATTTTGTTGTAACACCCTATATTTTTATATGTATAGGATATATAAAATCCAATTCTATACAGAAGTGGATTTTTAATAACTTTCTCTTGACAGTGATGTCTGAAGAGTTCATGTCTGATTAGTTTCTGAAGATTTTGAGAACGAGTCTTTATTTACCTATAATAGGTACAATTGTTTTTCAAGAAACGATACAGCAAGAAATCTAAAATTGACAAGTCACGTACAAGAAGTAATACATCATCGTAAAGAGGGAGATATTTAAAATCTAATTCTGTAATAGAGAATGTTACATAAAACAAAACAAAGTTGTGTTTCTACTTTGAAACAGGTAGTCCATGAAAAAAATTATGAACCTACACCTAGAGTACCTTGATATAAAATTATGATAAAGAGAACGGAAGCTAATTGTTAGCGATCTGAGAGAGAATAGGATTATAGTCACTATACAGGGTAACAACAATCTACCCTCATTCTATAGCTAACTTTGTTATTTCAAGAGTTACAGATTGGGTTAAATTAGCAAAGTTGGGCAGAATTTGTTGCATATTAAGATTCGGAAATTAAATTTTTGAAAAACTCAGCCATTACTGAAATATGCTGAAAACTGAAAAATAATTTTTTTTTCATTTTAGCCATACCTTTTTTATTTTTGAAAATAAATGAATAATTTTTTGTAGGCTAGCATAAGTAGTCAAGAGCCATCAATTCGATACTTCAAAAATTTTCAAAGCCAACTAGATCCCAAGTTTTCATAGTCAGCTTTTGTTTTTCTTATGACCGCCATATTGGATTTTCATGTCATTCTGTATTAAATGAATTGAGGAAACTAAAAATGTACACATTCAAAAAAATTTTATCACCGATTCTTGCTTGACATTGCTTGACTTGGGGTTATTTATGACATTCGGTTGAAGAAAGGTTCTTGTTTTTTGAAAAAAGAAGAAGAAAATTTTGAAGAATTTTGTTTTAATGTGATAGATTTTTGGTTTCCTTAATTCTTTTTATATAGTTCCATATAGGAATTTTTAGTTACTTATCATGGGTGATTTATGTGCTGGAGCGAACATCGAACGGATACATTAGGCCCTAATGGTATAGTGAAAGACAGAGACATCGATGTTTCAATGGTCATTTCCATCTCATCAGTCTGTTACATCACCACCACTAGAGAAGTGTGCCGATCAGAAACAAATCACAGCTTTGTCCACCAAATGATTTGTCGGAAACATAGTGACTTGCAAGGCAAATGCCATCTGACGACTGAAAAGTATAGGTACAACTTTCAATATGTATCAGAGATTCTCTCAGAGAAATCTGTATAAATTTTACCAATCGGATTGCTGTAATTGATATAATAATTTATTATTTATATTTTATTAAAAAAAAAAAAAAAAACACTAATAGTGAAGAAGTAACTCTGCATTTATTTGCATTTATTGTATTTTATTTCTGATTTATACCTTAAATTTGTATCCTGACAACTCCTCCCCGGAAAGAACGATTCCTTCCCCGAAAAATAGGGAAATTGCTTTTAAAAACTTTATTGAGAGGAAATTAAATTTTAAATTGAAATCCCTAATTATAGTACTTATATTAAGAAATAAGAACGGTAATGACATTTTATATACAAACTGGAGATTGTTTGGAGGAGGAGTTCGGCAACGACTTGTAAACATTTTGGAATTGATTTATCTGATTTCCGGAGGATGAAAGAAAAGTGCCAGAACAAAAAATACAGAGCGCGAAGTTTCCAACACTTTTTGTTACAGGTCGAACTCTGTGTTTTCATTCCAAAAAATACACAAGGTAAAATAAGTGATAAGTGCAAAAAAATGGGGTGAATACTTTTTGTTAGAAATTAAGCAGGTTTTTCAAATAAAAATAATTAATTGGTTTCTCTCGTGTCGAGACACGACCTATTAAAGGGGGAGTATTAAAATGATCGTAGGTACCTGCATTCTATAATGTTTTTTGGATATGTGTGTGATAGTCTGATTTTTTTATTATTATTATACTTTGGCTTTTATATTATAAATATAAAAGGTGTCTTGTACCTATATTTTTTTGTAATTTTTGCATTGGTGGAGGTTTTAGGGTTGTGTGAGATATTTTTTCTCTAATATCTAGAACACTGGGTAAACTGACAGTTTAAAATATTTCCTATACAGAAAATGTATTCTTGGTCATAATTTCAAAGTGAACCGTTTTCGAGAAGAAGGTCTTTTATGATGGAAAACTCGCTTTGGATGTTTCAAAACATGTGTCGGAAAACGAAGGTGGAGAAAACCTTGAATCTATAAGAAAACGTAGCTCAATGAAAACGTAATATCAATGATAAGACATGTCAAAAACCGGATTTCTCTATCACAAAGATTTCCTGAGATATATTAAAAAATCAGGATTTTTTTTACATTTACATTAGAAAAAATGCATTACCGGACACAAGTATTGGGAAGTTTTTTGTTTATTTTTGAGCAAAGATACTGTCTTTAATTTTTTTTTTTGCAATAATAAAGATACGTTCGCTTTTAAGATATTTTTAAGACGTTTTGATTTTGAAAAAGTGATTTCAGACAAAAATTTAGACGTAAATGGGGTAGGTATAACTTTTTCTAACAGTTGCAGCGTTACAGCGGCTGAAAGTTTTATATACGTGTATAAGAATTAGCGAAATTTCTGAGATTACAAAAAGATTTGTTTGACAGTCTCGAAAACAGCCACCTGACTAGTTTTTTTCGATCAACTTCATCTACTCCCTTACCCTTATTTAGTAATAAATAGTGTAAATAGTGGGTAAACAGTGAGTAAATAGTGGTGACCTCCCCACCCTCCCACTTTTCAGTGGCGGATCTAGTTAATTGGATGCCAAGGGCTTAGCAAGGATTTTTTTCTAGAGGGAGGGCAGTGGTGACTCGGGACATTTTAGCATAAGGCGAATTGGATCTTAAAAAAGGTGAATATAAAAAGAGAAGGATGTTCCCTCCCCTAATAATTTCTAATATCTAATGACTGTCGATTTCGCAAACTGTACTTTACTTACAATAAAATTGGTCGCAAAAAATGGTGTTTATAATATTTTAAATTTTGAAAAAAGTGCATTGACTTTTACTTTGATTCTAAATTTTTTTATGTGTTTTGGTTATTATGCTTTTGTTTGTTTTATTTTATTGTTTATTGTGTTTGTTACGTATATTTTATTGTATCAATATGGTTTCAAAAGTATTGTTATTGTAATGGTGGTGAGTAATTGTTAGTTTGAGTAGTAACCGGGTTATTTTTATTATAATTTGTGGTCGATTTGTATGCGTTCGAACTGTCATTAACAAGCCATTCATTAACAATGATCACAGGGATAAATAAGTTCTTTTCAGACAAAGCACACCCACGTCAAAAACGACTACGGATTTCACGGTTGACGTTTGCATAAAAGCAGCAACGAAAGGGTGGAAACCGCCAAAATATTATTCTAAATATGTCCCGTATAACATGTCACAAGAACGAATTACCGTTATTCGATGCTTCCCAGTCCCACATCCTTAGCTTCACTTGGATGGAATGCTTTATTATTTTCATGCAAATCTGAACAAAGGAAAACAAAGCTACCTCATACGTGATTTTTTATGAATACATTGGAAGCCATTATCTTGCTGCTCCCAATAGCGAATAATAAATTGGAAAGTAACATAGGATATTAATCTCATTGCAACAGTACGAAGTCAAAAGTTTCGCTAACAGTTATTTTGTTAGATATTGCATTTTTTATGCTCTTGCAAATTCCTTTGAAAACTAAATATTAAATTTTCAGACGCTACGTCAGAGAATATTTACATATGCGTCGTAGAATATTTACACACCTGCTTCAGAAATTAATTTAAACCCCTTATTCTCTAACTTTTATAGAATTTCATTAATGTAATTTTACTGGCTTCTCTATGCTAATACCTACATGCAATATTACAGAATTACAGAGACATAACAGACTAACAGTAATGCAATTTTCATAACAGAGTTTAGAGAATGAGGGGGTAAGTCTCGTGATAAGAGTTTCCCAAGCATGCGAATAAATTCCGAATTTAATTGAGCGAATCTTGAATATGAACATAGGTACCTATACCTACCTACCTATGAAATGTACGAGGGCAAATCTTTCGTAAAAGTTCAACTTTGAAAATAAACAAACTGTTTTTTAAGGCGCATAGCAAAAGTTCAACTTCCAGTTGATTTAGGGCTCTAATATTTAATAAATATTACCAATATGGCGGCATATTAGAAAATGGCGAAATAAGACGCCATGTTTGTTTTTGTTTTTTAATTGGATACCCTTATTATATTTTACATGTTTTGTTTACAGATATTATTACATTTTCAATTTGTCTAAAAAAATCCAATAAAAATGGTATTTACAGTTGGACTTTGAAAAAGTTTATGATGTGTGTAGGCTTTCAGCGCCGGCTTTCATTTAAAATCTTAATTGATTATGAGCTATTGTGTCGTGGTCCATGGATAATGGAGATTTGCTCCGAATGTTTCGTCCACATCGCTGCGGTAGATATCAGTGGTTACGTGTGTGCAAGCGATGCTTCCACTCCTCGTGTTCAGTGATAACACTGATGAACTGTTGGGGGAGCGATTTTATTTATAGGGTGATGGTCTGGTGGCATCATTCCGATCACTCCGATGATGTCATAGATCCCTGAGTCAGACGATGACACATTTGGGTCCGACGTAACGCCGAATACCAAATCCTCCGCAGTTTCATACCTCCCTCCTGACTGTTGAAATTATTTGGAAATTTATAAATTTTAATTGCTAACGATGTAAACGGGTGTGAAGAAGTGGACAGGATTTACGTCTTTTCAAAGCATATGGCGTCTTCTCTGGCCCAGGCGGCAGTTTCTTTATTGTTCGATTACACTGGTGTTGACGCTGCGTTTGGTAGTTCCGATGTATTGCACCGCAGGAGCAAGGTATTCTATGTATACCTAGACTCCAGCGGAAGAAAATGGATCAATGGGCTCTTTAATGGAACGGAGAATATTGCGAACTTGTTGTCTAGGTTTAAAGATTATTTAGACGTCGTGGCGCTGCAGGAGTTTACCGATCGGTTTCGATCGGTGACGTTCTAGAGGTAAGGGAAAAATGAAGCTCCCAAAAATCTTGATGGTTGTTCGCTAGGTATCGTGGGATGTTGGGTTCTGGGTCGAAAGGCTCTCCTGATTTCTTAAGCGGTGTACTTTGTGGTGTATCTTTGTCTACTTTCATCGTGAACTGAATGGGGGGGGGGGGGGGGGGGGGAACCAAGATGGTTTGTTGGTGTTTAAGATCACGAAGTTTCAGATCGTGGCTTCAAAGAATTCTATATAAAAGTTGGTAACAACAGGACTCAGGGGTTGCCCATAGCAACTCCATCCTTTTGTTCATAGTCACCATTCCACTGGAAATAGGTTGTGGTGAGTACCTGGTGGAAGAGAAAGGTGATGTCCCTAGGAAAGATGCGCTGAATGATTTGAAGTTTTTGAACGAACACAAGTTTTTTTTAGTTTCTCATAACTCAAAAAAAAACACGACAATTAAAAAAAAATATACCGACATTTTATTGGTTGTAAAGTCGTCTAAACAGATTTTTCCCTATATATTCATAATTAGAGTGTTATCTCAGTGTAAACAAATTTGCGAGATTTAGTTTACGTCAAATATCTAGGAATAACCTATGACGACTAAAAAAAAGTAGCTTCGAGTTTTACTCATAAAACTGCACAACTTTACCCATTTCACCGTTCCCGGTTCTAACTGCAGTAGTTTACGGAATCCCTGTACTAAACATTGAAACAAATCACCCTGTAAAGAAACTCATATTTTGTTATGCGATTTTGATTTGTTTTCAAGTTATATCGTCATGACGAAATTCCCTGCAAGTAAATGGTGTTATTCTCGCTTGTTTTCACTTCACTAGTTTGAAATAAATGAAATATTGTTAAAACTATTAATTATGCAAAAACACAGCCAGTGTCTAAAATGTTGACATTTTTTTGACGAAAGTATTATACATATTTTAAGGAAGAAATGATAATTATATCTAACAGTGAAGTTTCTCAATAAATGAATATGGAAACTCAACACTCAGCAACTCAACCCAATCCTGCATAATGTGATGCATAATGTATACGGTATCCTGGAATGAAAAACGAAATACACCGTGTTTTATATTAAGTCGGCACTATTGCTAACTTCGTTATTATTTAACCTAGAAAGTCGGTTAAATTAGCAAACTAGTAGTATTTTTTCTCCTGAATAAAATGGCGAAAGCAGAAAAACAATTGAACATTGCGTTTTCGAGATATTCAAAAAAATTTAATTTTTTTAATGGAACATCCTGTATATTTTTAGATGGATCGGTTGCAAATTTTTTTTTAAATGAAAAAGTCTTTATGCACTATGATCCTAAAATAATAGATTCATTAATTATTCATTATTTTATTACTCCCAAAGTAGGCTGCGACAATTATTATTGTAATTTAGTGTACCTAACGTAATGTAAGGTAAAAAAATTAAGTCGTCCTCAATAGTGTATTTTTCAATAAAAAAATACACTAAAAATAAGAGTTGTTACCTTGAAAATGATTTCATTTTACATAAACAAATAACAGAACTTGTTTGTGTTGTAAAATTTTATTATTTTAGGATCATAGTGCATAGAGACTTTTTCCTTAAAAAAAAAATTTGCAGCCGATCCATCTAAAAATAAACAGGGTGTTCCATAAAAAATGTTCATATTTCTAAATATCTCGAAAACGCGATGTTCAATTATTTTCCGGTTTTCATCGTTTTATTCAGGAGAAAAAATACTACTAGTTTACTAATTTAACCGACTTTGTAGCTCAAATAATAACGAAGTTAGCAATAGTGCCGACTTAATATAAAACACGGTGTATACATGCCAAAGAAGACTATAGTAGTACTGCAAATAACATCTTGAGACGAACACTCGGCTACAAAACTTAATAAACTAGTTTAACTACTTAATAAACTATGATTAACACAACATGCAACTGCAATGAGTTACGAGTAGCAAAATAATATTACAAACTACAAATTATCTAAAATCTGAATTCAGTAAATAGTTTACTATTTTTTGATCTGCCTAATGTTAAGATGGTCAAATTTCCTACCTGAAGAGATAAAGTTTCAAATTATGAAAATTCGTCTGTTATATTGTGAATCTGATTGATGGATTGAATAAACTTCAAATTTGTCATCTATGGGTTGTTCACAGATGATTTGCATGACAACTGGCATGCAGGAAGAGAATAATGGTTATAATCTCAATCGCGGTTGGCGGGTGGGTGACAGTTGATATTTGGATCTGATTTAAATTTTTTATTTTATAGTCGGAAATTATTACAAACTGTAATTAAATTGAAAACTAGGTGGGGGGATTTTGTATTGAGAAGATTGTTATCATTATTGAATAAATGAACTGGGTGGTTTAAAATACAGTAAAAGAAGTGTTATATTAGATTTAATTTGATGTTTGTTAAATTAGAACGACAACAAAGTAGAAGGACGGGGTTGATGAAGGATGAAGGATGTGAATTAATTTCTGAGCATTCCAGAATTCCAGGACACGACAGCTCCATCTTCGGCAAACATCTCAGATTACATAATCATTAATTTAATATAGACAGAGACGTAGATCTACTCTATCAGTGTCAATCAGGCCCCAGACAAAAAAATTTACAAGAACTACCTAGATATGTTTAAACATATAAAGAACAACGAAACCTTAACACACCTAGCTCGATGACGACCGATTATCCCTTTCCTCCTACTTTTGAAATTCTCAAAAATTAATTAACATCCTTTAAGCTGGTCTTCATCAAATTTAAGATAGGGACGCACGAAAGGCTTTTTCCTCCATTTTTCAGTTTTCGATCTTGTGTAATCTTTGTAATCTTAATTTTTGTGAAATTTGAAAAAATGTTATATTTGCTGGTTTATGCCTCAGTTTTTAACTCAGTTTACATTACAACTGTAAAAACCATTCATGTTAAAATTTTTAGGCAAAATTTTAGGTAATAATATGTATATTACAGCTCGATTACACCTACACCATAAAAGATATTGAAATGAACCAAAAAGTGCTACAAACTGGAGGGAAAAATACCGTATATAAAATTATCTCCGGGTATATACTGGTGTCCCAATATCGCTTTACGCCATGCGACTTTGTTACCTATTTGAAATAGGACACCTTGTATATTATTACATTTCCATATTGTTTGAGAAAAGTCAAAAAGAATGGTTTGTAAAGTTGAAGTTTATAATGAGCAAATTATGAGATGTAAACAATTGAAAATCGCAATTTTCCATTTTCAAAGTAACTCATCTTGAAAACGGCTCAAGATAAAGGAAAACGGCTTACGTATACGGTATATTGTTGGGTGGATGAAATTTTCATACAAAGTGGTGAATTATTTGATAATTTTCATCACCCTGTATAAAAATTTCAGCTACACGATATGATACCTCATAAAAAATTAAAATAAGCACATGTAAACCGTTTTCCTGTATTTTGAGCCGTTTATAAGATGAGCTGCTTTGAAAATGAAAAATCGCGATTTTCGTTTGTTTATAACTCACAAACCACTCGTTACAAACTTTAACTTTACAAACCATTCTTTTTGACTATTCTGGAAAGTAGGTGTTCCTATTTAAAATAACAAAGTTGTATGGCGTACAGCAATATTGGGCCATCCCATATAGCTGAACATAATTTAACAAAATGTACTTTTCGCTCCTCTTTAAAGCACTTTTTAGTTCATTTCGATATCTTCAATGGTGCGTAAGTGGTGTAATCGAGATTTACATCTTTGGTGACTCACCCTTATATTATGGGCTGTCTCATAAAAAACAAAAGTTACTACCTTATTTGTCAAAAAGTGCAACTCATGCGATATGCCATATTTCAAAACGATATCTCAAAATATAAAGAAAAAATGGAGGTAATTAGTCGCGTTAATGCAGCTTTTTCCTGGACGTCCTCAAGAACAGCTTCGATTTTGACGATTCTGGTTTTAAAAATTTTGATGTTTTACATTATTAAAAATCAGAAACCTCTTGGAGCTAGGATGACATTATACATATACAGGGTGGTCACTTTTAACCTTTGGAATCTCTTAAACTATAATGTCCGTATTCATCAAACTTCAAAATATAACCCTGGGGTTAAATTTTGAATTTTCTGACAGCTGATTGGTCTAATGCTCAATCCCTACGAACGCTACGAATTTTGAACCAATGACATGTTCCAAAATATAACCCCAGGGGTTATATTTATTGATGAATACGGGCCTAAGAGATAAAGGTAGAGTCGCATATAATTTAGAGAAGTTTCACAACAATTACCCTAGTAGAAAGAAATATTGGCTAGAAATTGGCTAAATATTGGTACTATATTGATCGGTTGGGCCAATATTACCAATCCCTATACTATATTGGCGCAATATAGAAAGTGAAATTGGATGCCAATATTGGCAATTAAATATTGGTGCTATATGAGTTCTCTAGATATGTAACGTATATTGGCAAATCAATCTTGCCCCAATATTGATTTTGCAACATCTAAACTCGCTATTATTGGTGTAATATTGGACCAATATTACCTATTTTTGAATTCTATTTAATAATCGTAATTTCTTAACGATTATTACTTTTGCTTATAGGTATGTGTATATGTGGGCCAGATATAATCTTTAAATTTTTTTCAACAAAAATTTTACTTGAAGGCATTTTTGCTATTAAATAATGACATTAAAAAATAGACGAAGTTTATTTTTATTAATATAGGTAGGTATCATAGTCAAAAGTTGAAACTTGGAAACTTTAAAAATGCGTGTCCTACTATTTTTGTCGTCTTCAACATTTTTAGTTCATAATTTCAGAGTTCAAAAATGTCAAATTCCATACCTACAAGCAGTACCTGTGGTATAACCACATGCACCCTTCACGTGAACAAACAGAGATATAAAATTTGTCTATTTGTAAAAGGAGGGATAAACTATCCACTTTCCCGTCACTTGCTCTATTTTACCTGTCGATCAGGCATCTTCCTTCATCTTCCTTTGTTATACCATATACCACGTTCCATCATCTTATTTATTTCTTCTTTGTTCTTTGCCGTTGCATGTTGCATCCGTCTCTCTTCTCTTTCCCTTACATATTTCAGTCTCAGTTCAGTTCAGTCATGAGTCAATCAGTTACGAGTGTGTTACGACAGACTTCTTGTGTTACTGTGATACTGTGTTATAATATTATTGTTAACTACTCAACAGCAGATATTCTAATAAGAATCCAGTGCCAATTGGAAATACCTAAGTAAGTGTTTATTTTAATTTTATTATTCTATTATTAATAATGGTCGAGTTACGTGAGTTCAAGGGTTTGGTTGTGGGTTCATGATGAGTTCTATGCATTTCTACATTTTTTTATATAAAGTCGTAGGTAACTTAAGAGATTGCAAAAATGTTTATTACAGTTTATATTAGAAAAAGTTGCTACATAAAAACCATGCCCCTGAACTATTTTTTTAAACGCATCAGGCAGTGCAGGCGTGCAGCATGTTGTCACCTTGCCACATTGCAGCACGTCCCTTGTTAACTGATAACCAAACATGTCGGTGCTAACTTTATACTTACGCTCAAAATTATTGATAAATGAGTGTTTTCTTTTTTCAAGCTGTTGGTCCTATCCCTTATTATATTTTCTGAAGCGTTGAGGACACTTTTTAACATCTTATTTAACTTCAAGTTTTATATTTTAATCTATCATTTTATAATAAATTGTAGATGTTTATAATAAATATTAAATTTATCAAATAATTTTATAAAAAATTATACAGTGCCCGCCAAAAAGCTCGAACCATACGGGAAAACGTACCTATCATAAGTAGGCATTTTTTTTATATGAATATTATGTCCTGAATTAATGCATGTGATATTCTTTCAGAAGAATTTAGTTTCAAGATGCAACCGAGGCGAACATTTCAAAGTCAGTGGAAGTTTGCTTGGCTTGGCTATGGCTACTGGTGGAGATCGAGAAGGTGGACGGAGAGAAAGAGTGGAAAAGAGGGCCCACCCTGAAGAAAATGTCTAGTTTTTGTAAATAGTGTCTACATTTTGGAATAATTTTTTTTCAATAATTACAATGTACTTATAACTTAGGTATGCTAAATTTATTAACGATTAAAGCATCATTTTATACGCAGAATTATTATGTTTTTATTAGTCTATAATGTTGATTCTCTGGGGGGGGGGGGGGATCTTATCCAAAATTGGCAATAAAATATGGATCCAATATTAAAGTCCTATAATTATCCAATACTGGCAATACAATATGTGTCCAATATTAAAGTCCTATAGTTATCCAATATTGACAGTACAATATGTATCCAATATTAAAAATCCTATAATTATCCAATATTGGCAGTACAATATGTATCCAATATTGGTTTGAAAAATTGGCCCAATATTGCAAAACAATATTGGCTAATTATTGTAAAATGTTAACACTTCGATATTGGCCCAATATAGGTAATCAATATTTAACCAATATCGACCAATATTCAGCCAATATAGCACCAATATATTTTTTCCACTGGGGTATTTTATGCTTATCATTGAAAGTCTGAAACAAAATTTGGAACAACTTGAGTCGTTGCTGAAATATGCTGGAAACAATTCGAGATTTCCGATTTTTGGCATAATTTCTTTCTTATAATATTGAAAATAACTTATGTTCAAAAGCTATTCATTTTACGTCATAAATTTTTTTCGCGCCGACTAGATCCCAGTCATGCAAGTTTTGTTTTTTTTTTTTATGACCACGATATTGTTTTTCCTTGTCATTTGGTATTAAGAAAGTCAATTTAACAAAAAAATTTACAAAATTACAAAAAAAATCAAAATTTTCGATGATTTTTTTTCGAAAAAGAAGAAATTTTTTTCACCGTATGACGTCATATTGCTTGTTTTATGGTTTTTCGGTTAATCGTTTTTGCTTATGATGGTATTTGGTGAAAATATTTTCTTCTTTTTTTGAAAAAAATTAATATTTCGATTTTTTTTTTTAATTTGATACGCATCTGCTTAAACTGATTTTCTTAATATTGAATGACATGAAAAAACAATATTACGTCTGAAGTTGTCCTAAATTTTGATTTAGATTTCCAATAAACATAAAACTGTTCTCTAATTTACACAGTCGATGGTACCTTAGACGTTTGCGGTAAACGAGTCATAATATGATTTTTTTGAAAATTTGGTCACTTGAATCGTTGGCCCTGCTCCATCTTTCTAAAATGTTTCCAGACAGTTGTATAAAAAAATCTAATAAGAATGGTTTTTACAGTTGGAGTTTGAAATAAGTAGCTTATGAGTTATAAACAAGTAAAAATCGCAAATTTCCAGCTTTAAAATCATTTATAATTTCACCACCCTGTGAACTACCTACATAATAGAATACCTCATATAAAGTTAAAATAAGATTTATAATTATTTTTATTGAACCACTTATTTGATTTGGTTAAAATAAGGACATGTTATCTAAGTGGTTTTTCTCTATGTTCGATCTCTTATAAAAATTCAAAATGCAATAATTATGGGGTGTCCCTTAAAAAAACAAAGATGAGATCTTTTTTCCCTATATTAAATGTGCCTCCACCTTGGTAACACTTAATTTTGACTCGCTATTGCTTATGTTGCCTGAATTCTAAATTTCAAATTTCTAGATCAACTAGAATTTAAACTTTCTCTAATAGGTGCTTTAAAAGAATCACCCTGTATACCATGACTGTGTAGAGCCTTTGTTAGAGAATCAAAAAATAATAAAAACGAGTCCCTTCACAGACGAAGTAGAAAAAGTTTAGAAGTCATTGGCGCTATTTTTGAACAATTATTATTAGAAGGACGCAAGAAAGAAAAAAATATGATATGAAATTTTGCGCATTCCTCCCGACTCATCTTGTGAACCATTCAAATGGTACACAGACGTCTTTATTAGGTGAACTTCTCTTACACGTTTTGAATATTTTATAATGATTAAGGCCAATTTACACCTAACGACACGGACAACGGTCGGATGTTTAACGTGGACGTGAATTTTTATTAATAAATGGATTTTGAAAGGCTGCATTCATATCTGACGGTGACGTTTTATGTAAATGCAGCGATTCAAAATCCATTTATTAATAAAAATGCACGTCCACAATAAACACCCGGTCTGTGTCCGTGCTGTTAGATGTAAATTGACCTTTATTGTGTTTTGTCGTACAGAAAATGAAAACATGATTTAGACAGGCTTTGGAAAAAACGTCATGTCTGAGACTGGACCTGGAATACTGTCAACAGTCAGAATATTCCATGTTACAGTTCTACAAATTCAACCACCGACATGAAATTTTTTTGTAAAGCCTGTCAAATTATGTTTGGTAAAAGCATAGCGTCAACTTTTTGTCCTCAGGACGGGTCGTTTGGCTGTCTCCTGCAAATCTCGATTTCTCTCTGACTGGAACTGGACTCTGGAGCCAAAGGAAAAGCGGAATCCTGTTATAGATAGGATCAACTGGGCATCGCATGCGCTAACAACGGCAATGCCAGGACTCGCAGAGAGCACAGAGCGAACTTCATCATTTGACGATAGATATGTAGACGAACAGTTCGATTAAAATACTCTTGAAGTAGTGGCCGTCGCAAAGCGCGAAATAATATCCGCAACTTATCAAAGTTTCTAACTTTTCGCTCTGCGTTGAAAATTAGTTTGTAAGTAGATAATTGAAGGAGGAAAAATAAATGTTAATGGACAAAATGTTAAAAATTGAAAAATATAATATAAAAAGTTTAAAAATAATTGATAAACGTTAGTATAATAAATTATTAGGGATCCAATTAATTAATAAGTAAATTTTAGGAATACCCAGCAGTTGTGCATTTTGACTGTACGTATTAGTGGAGAAAACAGCTGCCAAGATGAATTCAACTAACTTAACATATTGTGATTTGAGTGCGTTCTATAAAAGCTATAGGGAATACCATACATACATAAGTCTGTTTGTATGCATATTTGGTTCATTTACAAATATATTAAACATAATTGTGTTGACAACCAAGCAAATGAAATCTCCAACAAATTTTATTTTGACAGGTCTGGCCGTAGCAGACCTGCTCGTTATGGTTGAGTATATCCCTTTCGTGTGCTTATTCAATCTCAACAGGTCCAATGTGTCCCATTTCACATTCGCTCTCTCGGCTTTCCTCTTATTTCACGCACTTTTCACGCAAGCCTTCCACTTTATGTCCTGCTGTCTTACTATTATCCTTGCTGTCTGGCGCTATGTGGCCATAAAATTCCCCCATAATAACAATAAATGGTGTAATGAAAGAAGAACATTAATTACTATAATTAGCACGTATCTCTTATGCCCTTTTATATGTATTCCCTTATATTTATCTCTGAAATGTGTGCAGAAGACTGTTAAAATTAATGAAGATGGCGAAATCTTACCCGACAAGTTTAATACAAGTTTAACAGAGAATATAACCTACATAACTTACGAAAGTAATGAAGTGTTGAAATACGTGAGTTTTTATGTTTACGGTGTAGTGATTAAACTTATTCCTTGTATCTTGCTGACTATACTCTCAAGTTGTTTAATAGTTGAATTACTGAAAGCCAAAGAACGGAGGCGTAAACTGATGAACAAGTCTAATGAAAGTGGCTCTTCCAAGAGGAACAATAGGCATTTGGAGAAGGAGAAACAAGCTGACAGAACAACCAGAATGCTCTTAGCTGTGCTGCTGATGTTTCTAATTGCTGAGTTTCCGCAAGCCATCTTCGGTTTGTTGAACCACATAGTTGGAACTACGTTCGAAGTGGAATGCTATAGACCCCTAGGTAAGAAAATTACGACAAACATTGAAGCCTATAATCATTTGTTATTACATTAAGTAGGAACTACTTAGATAGGGAGGTTTGCTTCTGTCTTTTATGAATGATACTTAGGTATTAGGTAAAGGATTTTTGAGTGGAGAGAGATGAAAGTACAGCAGAAGGCGATATAGAAGTTCCAGTTGAGCGATGTTGTCTAGCCTGTCAATTTTGAATTATTAATTTGTCGTGACACAAGTTGCAAATTGTTTTCGCTCCGCTAATTTCCTTTTCAATATGACAACACACAGATTCCATCCTCTCTTAATGCGCATTCATGTATAGCTATCTTCTATGTATTTTCTATACATACCTAACATCATTCAGTCAGCACGGTATAGCCGTTCCGTTGATAATAATAATTATCAAAAGCCAAACACCTTATACCGGGTGTCCAGTTTAAAATGCAGTACATTATATTGGAAACGGTAAGAGATACAGGGTCGGTTAAATTAGGGAAAAGATGCAAAATTTGATGCTTATCAAGAATCTGAAACAAAATTTAGGACAACTTCAGCCGTTACTGAAATATCCTGAAAAAAATGAAAAATCAAAATTTCTTATTTTACCCATATCTTTTTTATTATTGGAAATTAATTAATTATTTTTTGTAGGCTTACATAAATCGTCAAAAGCTATCCGTTTGACATTACAAAAATTTTCAAAGCCGACTAGATCCCAGAGTTTTCATAGCCTTTTTGTTTTTTTTTTTTTTGTTTTTCTTATGGCCGCCATATTGTTTTTATATGTCATTCGATATAAAAAAAAATAATGGAAACCAAAAACTAATAAACTTCAAAAAATAAATTTAAAAAATTTTTATTCTTCTTTTTCCTTAAAAAAAAGACAACTTTTTAGATAGAATATCATAGAGAAATTAAAAAACCACGAGGCAAGCAGTATGACTTCATATTGACGTATTTCAGCGATTTTTTTTTTGTTTTTCTTCGAAAAAATAAAAATAAAAATTTTTTAAATTTATTTTTAAAGTTTATTAGTTTTTGGTTTCCATTATTTTTTTCATACCGAATGACATAGAAAAACAAAAGTTGGCTATGAAAACTCTGGGATCTAGTTGACTTTGAAAATTATTGTAATGTCAAACGGATAGCTTTTGACGACTTATGTAAGCCTACAAAAAATAATTAATTAATTTCCAATAATAAAAAAGATGTGGGTAAAATAAGAAATTTTGATTTTTCAGTTTTTTCAGGATATTTCAGGAACGGCTGAAGTTGTCCTAAAAATTGTTTCAGATTCTTGATAAGCATCAAATTGTGCATCTTTTCCCTAATTTAACCGACCCTGTATCTCCAATATACGTTTCAATATACCCATGTACTGCATTTTAAGCTGGACACCCGGTATGCAGGCCGACTAAGAAATCTTAGAATTAAAAAATGTTTTACATGTCATAATATGGCAGTACCGAGGGCAGTACTTCAAAAGGTTAGATAAGAAGACTGAAACCATTGTGATATATTATATGTATCTTCATCCATTTTTAATAATAATTATTATCGAGCCTATCTTCAATAATAATTATTATTGTCTGTACTGTTCAATAATAATTATTTAAAAAAAAATTCTTAAAAATTTTATTCTTCTTTTGTTGCATAAAATAACCTTTATTTCTTTAACGGAATGCCATGAAAAAACGTCGTTATATCGACGTGTTATTCGTTGAAATAATTTTCTTATAGGTATATTTTATTTTCGAAAAAAGAAGAATAACATTTTTAAGAAATTTTTTTAAATGAGATATTTTTTTCTTTCCTTGATTTTTCAAATACCAAAAGTCACGAAAAAACAATATGGCGACCATAAGAAAAACAAAAATTGACTATGAAAACTCTGGGATAGCTCTGGGAAAACCCTATATGGCTGAAATAAAAAATCGCAACTTTTAAGTTTTTTTTTTAGGATATTTCAGCAACACCTGAAGTTTCCATAAATTATCTTTCAGATTCTTAATAAGCATAAAGTTGTGCAACTTTCGACCCTGTATCTTTTACAGTTTCCGAGATCCCAATGGCGAGTATCTAATTGTTAACCACCCTGTATACCTACCTATTTGGTAGGTTTGTTGATTTCAAATCAATTGACTTTGAATTTAATTTATGGTGTTTTTAAGATTAATAAGGAAAAGAAGAAGGAAGAAAAGAAATTTTGAGATTATTTAAGAAAAAGGGTATACACGAGGTTCGTAAAATCCGTGTAGTTTTACGAAATTATCATTTCGTACTTCAGATAAAACTAGGAACTGTCATGATTTCGTAAAACTACACGGATTTTACGAACCTCGTGAATACCTACCCCTAAAATGATTTTTCTCTTCTCTCAAACTTCTAATCTCGATTAAGTGTTTACACCTACCTGTACCAATGAGTTTCGTGACTTATTTTTTGAAATGTTCTTTCTTAGTAGTTTATTTAATATGTCTTACAAACTTTTTGATAAGATACGACAAAACTTTGGATGGTCTAAAATGTCCTTCAGAGAACTTCACTGATGTTCATATAATACATAATATACTGATTTGTCGCGGTCGATATTATAATAATTCGATTACCTACATCAATTTTCTTTCATATTTATTCGCTTCAAGGAAAACGGCTATGTGGAAAAATGCTTTTTTATCCTACCCCATAAAAAAATTGAACTTTCTCGACTGCATGCCCCCGGAGAAAGTGCCACTTTTCCTGCCTAGGCGGTAAAATTATTTTTATATTTTCACGCTAGAGGGCCACCCAATTGCAATTGAATGCTATTTCCAGAGGGAACCAATAGCAAGCAAGCTTATAGCTGTATGTCAATCTGTCAATGTCAATAGACCAGCAAGACCCAGCAAATTGTGCGTAAGCCATTAAGAAAGAAGAAGAAGAAGACCCAGTAAATTAAATACTAATAGTGAGGTACTGATGTCAAATTTATCCAAACAAGGAATTTCTTTCAATAATAATAATTATTGTAATATTCAAAATCCAATTAACGTTCACTATTAATGTTATCCATAAATAAATAAATAAATTACTTATTGTAATTTAACTAATCTACGCTTACTGATAGTAATGTATTAAGAAAACATCATATGTAGGTATTCAATAAATTTTCTTTCAAAACAAATTTTTTTCAAAAAAAAAAAATTATTATTATTATTGTGTAGGATAAAAAATTATGTGTAAACCACGGCGGTAAAGTGTCTTTTCAGGCCTCAAGAAGTGGCCAGCCTCGGCTGCGCCTCGCCTGGCCATATCTTCTTGAGGCCTGAAAAGTGCCACTTTACCGCCTAGGTATACAATATACTATACCTCTAATAGAATCTCTGGTAACACAATGAAAGTACCCTTTAGCCCCTAGATGGCAATTTTGCATGTAAGCCACGATGTTTCGGATGAGTTATTATGTATTTAATTACTCTCATGATGTGTTCTTAGTTGATAGACGAATGAGCTGAAATTACAGAAAACTCTTGATATCTCTGTCTTTACCAGATAATCTGAGGTTGTGTCGTTCAAAGAAATTTATTTATATATATTCGACAATAATTATATCAGTTATTACAGCATTTTCAACAGTATCTTAATTTCAAATATTTACCATTGGCAATATCTTTAAAAACAAAAATTATATCAAAAATCGCAAAAAACTGTAACAGGGAGGGAAAACAAAAATGACGGAGTAATTTTTTTTTCAATTATAAAGCAACCAATAATGGTTAGTTGTCTTGTTTGATTTTGTGCTTCAAGAGTTCCAATCTTGAAATGGGTACCTACCTATATCACGTTTGCATGCCAACTGAGGAATTATAACCCAGAATAATAACACATCAGAACTTGGCCCTGATAGTTACAACATTGTTTCAACTACTGTAATTGCAAGTTGAAGTTTGCAGAGGGTTATAACAGTTGATAGTCACACGTACTTACGTTAGTGCAACAGATTCCTGGCTGAGATGTATGTTACTCTGAGAGAAATGCATATCCGGAGGATTTCCTGGATGAACATTCGTGCACTTGCTGTGTAAATTTTGCTTCAAGTAAAACCCTTCTTGATTCTCTTCCGTCAACTCCTCTAGTCTTCACAGACCAATAAGTATCTAATAAGGTTCTGTAGCAGCGATTCCATTATTTGCTGATGACAACTGGTAACTTTTTACGTCATAATTTAATACAGGGGTGACTCTTTAATATCGAGGAAAAGTTCAAGGAGCGATTACTTTTCAAAAAGTAACGGGGATTATATGAACTTATTTTCAAAAACATCTCCAATCGCAGTTACACCCTTGCAAAGGGGTAGGTTTTTTATTTAATTTCTTTGATAAAGAAACAAGAAATAAAAAAAAATCCACATAACTTTAGCTTATCACAGCCACCCCAACATGAATATTCTTATTCATCTCTCGCCCTCAGATGGGGTTGAAAACTGTAACAGTTAATGAGTTTTCTATTTGAAATTTTTTTAGCTTCAAAATTAAAATAAAAAAATCCTTTTTAAAGCTTAACTACCCCCGAACTATTTAAGTTCGGGGTTTAATTTAATTTATTTATTTCATACTAATACATTATAACTAGATAAACGCTTGGTTACCGTAACTATAAACATATTCATAACTCCCTTGGGACTGTTATGAATCCATAACTCCCTCTAATATTACTATTTGTTTAATTCTGGTAACCATTGGATGTTGGTTTTGTTATTGCCTTGTTGGTTGAATATTTGGATTTCATATGTCATTTTCTACAAACTTTTCAGTTGATATATCCATGGTAATCAATAATGATGCTTACTCAATTATTAAAAACATTCGTTTGATTTTAAAAACCAACAGATTTGGTTTTTATATTTCATTTTATATGAAAAAAATAAATTATGTATCACGTGAGTTATTGGATGTTAATAACCTCGGGCAACTTAACAATCCCTCGGGATTGCAATATGTTGCCCTCTGTAATTAACATCCTCATAACTCCCTTGATACATAAATAACTACAATGCATTTTTGTCCAACGGCTATATGAGGCAATAATTATTATTACAAGATACTGCCAATTTAAAAACAAGCAGTGCTTTGTAGAATAAAAAAGTCCATTCTAGAAAAGGGCGAAAATCAATAACAATCATGGAAAACATCTCCGTGAACAATATGTCGCAGCCTTCAGGTGGAATATCTCGACCCACATTACCTAATAACAATTAATTTACCAAAAGTTTGACAATGATCATGACCTTTATCTCGCCAAACGTCCTGATCATTATTAGACTGTTGTTAAATGAATAATAATTGTTTTGACAAATGAAAGAAATATTTTTAGCATTGCGATGTCAACTTTCTGGTGGTAAGTACCTACTTGTTATGTTATACTTTTGCTATTTTGCATATCATCCACTTACAGTTTTCCCGTAAAGTATCTCAGGATATATTATACAGTTTTTTTTTTATTTGGGGGCTGGCAACTACTATAAAAAGTTGAAGAGGAGGGTTAAAATAAATCATTATTCCAGAAACGAGATTGAGGTATTCGTGATAGCTTGAAAAAATGTACCGGTATAACAAACATGTTTAACAAACAAACAAAAAATGAAACATAATCATTGGTTTACCTACCTCGAGGGGTAGGTATATCGACACTGTGTAGGCACCTATACACCATAATGCCATTAAGATATATAATTCTTGATAATTCCAAATAATTCCAACGTAATTAGTATTCCTTTTTATTAATTTGCTTACAAATAAAACTGATAATTCTACATAGGTACTTAATTCCATATAATTCCATACAATTCCTCAGAATTAAATGAAATTCCCCATCATGTTTAATAATTCCTTGAAATTCTGCTTGGAATTCCGGTAATGATATGCCTAATATAATGCTTAATATACATTATTTCTTTATTTCAGACCACACGATGGTTATCTCGTAAAGAGTGAGGCTTATACATAGTTAATGAAATTTCTGAAAAGATGCGCTGTTTTGTGGCTCGAATCCTTGAATCCTTGAATCCTTGAACTTGAACCTTGAATCCTCGAATCCTTGGAGAGTTTCTAGAGAAACGGTTGACGAGAATCAGTTTTTAATTTTCTCAAAACCTACCTCCTTTATTATTTGTAGTTTCAATTTGAAAGTTTTGATGTATTGACATTGCTTGATAATCTGTATCTATTGATGTCACTTTATTCATTGTTTTTACGCCTGTTAGTTTATGATGGATAATATGATGGACATGATATGACTCAGATGTGATTTTGGCCGTACCTTGTCAACTTTTGTTTTCCTTATGGAACCATTTTGGATCGATAATCACTCTGAGTACAATGATGGTACACTGTATTATAATTTTTTGTCAAATAATATGTTAGATATTTTTAAACATTTTTGGCAGCCAAAACTTCAGATACAAGTGACTATTGATTTATTGAGTGAGAATTGATAAAAGAAAAAATGAATCGGTCAGGTAGGTATTTTTAAACAAGTTTACCGTTTAAGATTTATTTTTTTACAAGAAATGATAATTAGGTGTACCGTTGTACACAGAATAATTTCCTGTACTGTTTGAAAGAAAAATCCAATATGCAGTATGGCGTCCATAAGAAAAACGAAACTATATACCTATCATATCTTCGAAACTAGTAGGCATAAAATCAATCAAGTCACGCCAACAATGCACGCGGAATATCAAAAAATCTCAATACACCAATTTTCAAATTGAAACTTCAAATAATAAAGGTGCCATAGAGAAAATGAAAAATTGAAGTTTTTCGGGGTTTTCAAGATATTTTTTAAACAGCGCGAAGCGCGTCATCATAACAAAATAACGCATTTTTATTAAATTTATTCAACTGCTCTGTAATCTGTACTTATCTCTTATCTTATGACGTTTACGAGATACCCATATAGTGAGCTCTTAAATAAGGAAAACCCTGTACGCTTAATAACATGCTTGTATCAATGTGAATTGTAGAAAATGACTACCTAGAAATTATTCGTTAATAAAATTATGTCTTCTATTCGATTGGCAAACAAAATTGTATTTGAGATGGCCTTTTGCAAGATAAAACGCAAGTTGATTGACTGAATTGGATAATTGTTAAAGTGCCAACAAAAGTTTTTAATGTTAAGTATTTATTAAGTATTTCAGTATTAAGATAAATCTACAATAAAAATGGATTCTCATCATCTAATTAGATTGCAAAATTCGCTGCCCCCCCTCTCCTAGGCGGAGGGGCTAGGTTGGTCCAGTTTGGTATATTTAATAGATTTCTCCCTTCCAGAAAAACAACTTTTATTACCTAATTTTTTGTTACGACGCATGTTTTTGACTTATTTGAATGTCTTCAAATAAAGTAAGCACCCTGTATGTATAGAGAATGAAAACTCAAGAGTAGGTTATTGATTTACAAAATACCTCTAACATAACAAAATCTCTAACCTTAATGCTATTAATTATTAATATAACTCTTTGCAGTTCATAAGAACGGTCTAATTCAAATACAAACAATCTTAAGAAAATTAACGCAGCATCTCAAAAAAGGTCTCTTTAATCAGGCCTAGCTGTCTCCATTCTAACGAGTATCTTAACCATCATAAGAGCGTATTAATAGCCATTATCTGCGAGTTCCATACACTATTTTTTCTACGACCCTTTTTTATTTCATAGAAAAGATTAAAAAATTATATATTTTAACAATGACCCGTGTACAATTGCGGATCATTGAGGTTAAGATAGGTTGCTATTTATTTTGTTTACGCATATTACCAAATTTTCTCTTCGTCGCTAAGGTTATTCTGCTGAGACATGTTTTAGTATCAAGTTTAAAGGGCACTACTCACTACTGCGTAATTTTTATTATGCGAAGTTCGAATTCCGAATTTTACGCTTCGATTTTGAGATTAATTAATAATATTAATAACTGACAGCCATTAATTACGATATTCTTTACCTGCGCAACGCGGGTCGCAGCGTTGCCGCTTTGAATACTATCACGGAGCTCTACGAATGATATAATACTTTATCTTCCCATCTTTTACACGATATACCTACTTATCAAATTAATTAAGGTAACATAAAATCTTGATAAATTTTCTTTGAATGTTACTTATGTTCTAAATTAAATAAACGTTTAGAATTTTTTTCAGAAATACAGAACTTATAACACAAGGCAATTTTTGTCGTGAGTATGACAACTCTGTGACTTCGGTTGGCTTGCCGACCCGATTGTAAGCGAAAAGGAACCGATTCTATTGCAAATGCTCCTCTGCCATTGGATAGCTTGACCAGTGCTTTAATGAAAATTTGTATCTTAATGAGACCCATTAAAGCACTGGTGATTCATATTTAATATGCATATTAAAGGTTGGGAGTAGAAAATTAGTATATTAAGTAATAATTGTTCACGGGAGTATTGTTTTAATTATTATAAAATGTTATTCAGGAACACTGCAACAATGCAATAAAATATTGATTTCCTTTTTATTTGTTCTTTCCGCGATATTTGTAGACGTTTACAATATAAGTGTAGAATTTAGAGTTAATATCTTTCTTTGTTTTACCTTCAAGACAAACTTTCATCCATTGGTCAATATAATTCTCTTGGTGCGCGTAAAAATAAATCGCTACCTATAAATTTGATAAAAAATACACTTCTATAAGAAAGAGATAAATCCAAACATCCAGACTTTTCCGAAGTAAACATAAAGCTGTTACAAGTTTAGTAATCTAAATTGATCAATAAAATAAAAGAGCTACACGACCAAATTTATTTTAACTTTGGTGCTGATAAAATTTGAATTGCTTGAAGAAATTCAATTTCTGTTTAGATCGTCCGCAAGTAAATCTGTTATTTATCAATTCGTATTTCAGAAAAAAGTTAGTACTTTAAACAAAGTTTTTACAGAGTGGTTGAAACAGTGCACAAAAATGCCTGAAAGTTCGGCATGTTCCCATTTTACCTGACAGTTTTTTTTCTGGATTTAAAAAAAAGAGCGTGAAAATGGACCTCATATCTCAAAATGATTTTTGAATTTTCCGCCTATTTCGTCTATTATCTTTAAAAATCTTCTTGTTGGCCTTGCAGTGATAACTTTTTAACCCATAAACTGATTTTAGAAATCTAAGGCTCATGTTTAATCTAAAACTCCAGAAAAGATGACGCCAGAATAATGATCCGTTCGAGACAAGAATTAAAAATGCGATTGTATTAAAGTAACCAAAATCTGAATAATACATGATTTTGAGGGCCATTCAGATGTGACTTACTTAAAAATAACCCTGCATTTAGAATATTTGTCTTGAGTCGATCATTATTCTCGCAACTTTTACTTTGTAGGTATCAATCCTTAAGTGTGAGTTACAAGTCAGGATGAATTTTGCCCTCAGGATTGAACTATTCACTTTAGGCTGTTCCTAAGTAACATTGAGGGGTGTAATGGCGGCTGTTTAAAACTTTTTTTGTCGAAAAATTATTATTTTTATCAAAACTCAAACAACTGAACGTTACACAAAAATATGTTACATAAAATATGTTCAGTATAAATTATTCTATAGCTTTGCTTCTTGCTCCTTATGACTTTTTTGATAAATCCAACAGTTCATGAGAAGAATGCTTTTCAATATGGCCGTTTCTTGTTGAAAGTCCGCAAGACTGTAGAGGGCACCCTGAAACATTCGACAAAGTTCTTAAGTATTACACAGTGGTGGCTCGTTGATATCTGAAAACATGACGGTGTTATATGACCGGATTTGGGGGATCCGTCAGGTGGACAACCGAGGGTGATGCGGAGGGTACAGAGTATCATCTATCGAAAGGGGTCTCCCCCCGGAGAAGCTTTGAAAAATAAGACTCTTAAATACGAAAATATCGTATTCTTTGAGCATTTAATTTTTTTATACCTATCGTATTTTTTGCCAAGAAATAAAGAATTTAATTTTAGATCGTTCCTCATATATTTTTATGTGTATTTTTATTTTATTAAAACATTTTTTTGTTTTTTGTGACAGATTTTTCTCCCAAACCATCGATTTTATCGCTAAAATCATAATAAACAAAGTTGTAGCTAAGTTTACACATTTTCTCTATTAGATATTTTCTCTAGCCTTCCTAGTTTTTGATTTATAGCAAGTAAATCAGATTAGAAGCAGTTTTTGTGTGTTTTCCTTTTTGGTTTTTGTTTTTTTTTCATAGATCTAGTTTGACCTCCCCCCTCTAAATTGTTTAAGATTATCGCACAGAAATAACAGGTATCAGCACATGTAGAAACTTTATCATGACTTCCAACTCCTGATTTTTTTATATGGATATTAATACCTAATTAACTGGAGTGTTAGCCTAAACATAAGCTCTAGATTGAGAAAATTGGTTTAAGAGTTGAAAAGTTATCACTATAAGACCAAAAAGTCTATTTTTGAGATAATTAAAGAACCTAAGTGGAAAAAAACCGTTTTGAGATATCGTCCTATCGTCACCCTCTTTGTGTTGAAATCCAACAATTTTTTTTTTGTAAAATGGAAGCATGCCGAAATTTCAGGAATTTCGCACTGTTTTATTTAGCACCCTTGTAAAGTACTAAATTTTTGCTAAAATACGGCCGATAAATAAAAGGTTGAACTAGCGAACCTTCTAAAAAGTAATTGAACTGCTGTAAGTTATAATTCATATTTTATCAGCATCAAGTTAGAGTAAATTTGGTTGTGTAACGTTTATTTTGTTGATTCATAACTGGTGATCTACCCTTGGAAAACGGGATATGATATCTAAGAAAACGTCTATCCCGTGTGTAAACCGTCCTTACCCCATCATAGTTCAAATAATGTTCGTCTTTAGAAGTGCATTCCTATACGTATAACAGAAATTCCAAACTCTGGGGTAAAGGATCATATTGCTGATGTAATGTTGCTTAATTACATAGTTTGTTCCGAGATTACACAATTTCGTAAATTAAAGGATTATTTCGTCTACAAATAATATTAAATGTAGACTTTTTAGCATAAGTTGCTATGTTAGAATAGGATTTTATTATTCTTCAACGAACGGAGATTGGAGTCGTCCAAGTAAATAATAATAGCCATGCCTCGCTAAAATGTTCTGTATTATACACGGTATTTCAAAACATGTGTCGAAAGAGAGGTGCGATTCCTTGCCTCGTTCTAAGAAAAACAGTCCCTATTAACATGGGTCTACAACGTACCCTTTAGCAGAATGTCAAAAAATTATTTTCATTCAGTTTATTTGACAATACCTCAGGAACCATTTAAAAAACAAAACTAATTTTTTTGCATACATCCTAACGTTACTTTTAGCTACCTTGAGGATTAATTCAGTTTCCATCCATATGCAAGTGGCGGAGATTTTAGGGTTGCGCTCGGTATTTTAGCCTCTAGTTTCTACGGCATTTTCAAAACAAACTTTCCGCCGCCAAAGCTTTCTACACAAAAAATGTACCTACTCTTCGCCAAAAGCTCTAACTTGAACTGTTTTCGAGAAAAACGGCATTTTATGATGAGTGTCGTGAAAAAAGTAGCAAAACTATTTTTTTATTGACAGAAATGCGGTTTCTGGTATTTATATCAGATAAAATAATTTCTGATAGTTACAAAAAGGTCTTATTATCGTTAATACCTAATTCTTAGTATTTTGTTCGCATTAGTGAGAGAAAAATGAATAATTTCATTGATAGAGATATGTACGATATTTATTTTTTATTTATTGCTTTGTCGATGGAAACAGCAGAGTCTAACACTACTAAATGATAAAACCTTTATCCGTATTCACGAAGGTCTATATGAAACCGGAAGTCCTCATGAAAGGGTTACCTACTGGAAATGGGCAACTTCGCCTGATTCCTTCTGAAAACAGAAGAATCTGTTCTTCAAGAAATCGAAGACGATTCTGCAACAAGCACTACTAGGAAAATAGCAAACAAACCTAAACCTCAGTCACGTCACATTGTGGAGGATATTAAAAAGTCAGATATTATATCCTTATCACACATAGCGAGGACAAGTGCTTTTACCAGGGGATTCCTTACTTCCTTGCATAAGTTTTATTTACGGACGAAGCAATTTTCTCGCGATGAAACTGTGAATTACCAAAATAATCATCTATGGGTCGACGAAAATCCACATACGGAGGGAAGGCCATCATCGATATTTTCCGTTAATGTTTGGGCTTTTGTTCCAGGAGATCAATTAATAGGGCCACACTGTTTACCGTTAAGGCTAAATGGTCAATCTTATTGTCATTTTCTTGAAGAAGAGCTGACAGGACTTTTGAAAGGCATTCCAATTCAATTACAAAATGAAACTGAACAGGTCGAGGAAGCCCACACATTGGTCTCCTCGGTCTCCAAGTATACATTTTTTTTGTGGGGTAACTTAAAACGTTTAGTTTATTCTGCTCTAGTCACTAATTTTGAAGAACTGAGAAATCACATCACTGCATTCTGCATATCAATCCGCAACACTCCGGTCATTTTCGTACGGGTATACGTCAGTCACTAAGACGTAGGTAGGTTGGAAGCCTGCATTACCCTATTGGAGGATGCCATTTTCAAAAATTGTTATGATTTTTGTTGTTTCTATGTTATTTGTCTTGTTGATTATAATAATAATAATTAATTTACTTTTTTTAAGTTTTTCATCATGAAAGTTCACGTTAAACCTTTTGACGAAGCAAACCTTTTTATTTGAAAAACTTTGGCGGCTTAAAATTTGTTTTGAAAATGACAATTTTCCCAGTATCGTATAGAAATTAGAGGCCAAAAAAGCACGCGCACCCTAAAAGCTCCACCACTGGCATATGGAGAGAAATTGAAATAGCCATCAAAGAGTAGCTAAATTTAATTTTGAGATGTATGGAAAAATGGTGTTTTGTATTTCAAGTGATTCCCGAGATATTGTCAAAAAAACAAAAAAAAATATTGACACCCTATATATCGAAAACGGTACGTTGTGGACCCATGTTACGAATAATAGGAACTTTTTTTTAGAACGAGGCAGGAATCACACTTTTAATTCATCGACACTTGTTTTGAAACGCCATGTATTTTAGTGTTCCATGAAGCCCGAGTCTTTTTATGTAATAAATTGTAAAGCCAGCTCCGGATTTACATAAAAACGCCGAGTATTTCCTCCTCAGCTACATTTTCACGATGGCGTCCACGTCCTTCATACTTTGATACGACACTCCTTGTTAAGTCGCAGAGAAACAGCAACAACTAAAAGTTCTTGAATTTGGTGCTTCCCTAATTGGAAAACCTTGCCCGTATAGACACGTGCAGCGAGGTTCGCATTTCCTTGACATTCACAATAATTATTATTATTATAAGAAGCATGTCGTGTTAAATTGAACAATAATTATCAAAAAAAAATGACGTAAAGCAGAATATTGTACCAAACAGTAAAATAAACTGACATCCGTTCTAGGAGAATTTTATTTAAAACAAAAAACAAAGTTCAATTCTTTCAGATTTTCGTTTCTTCATGAGTCATTGAAAAAAATGCAATGATTTTACTAGTTTAATTTTAGATAACTTTTCTCAATTTTCTGGGGATTTTTAAATGAAAATATTTATCAAGAAGCTGTTATAAATCAAAAAGAGTAGTTATATTAATGCTGCTGTTATATTCTTAGACAAAAACATGCGGCGGAGAGTTCGTGCTTCAATGATCAATTTTGTGAGACTGTGCCTTGAAGTGGGAGGTGAACGTTTGAACAACTTTTATGAGTTTACTGAAAAAAAATTATGTACCTAATTGTAATTATTCGGTATTAATAAATGTTTAGCATCATGCGTTGAATTTTTCTCATTTTCGACTAATTCGATAACGAAAGAAAGAAAGAAAAAAATTTTCGTCTTTTGATTTCTATTTTTTCTTTATATGTACCTATATATATTTTTTTATGAAATATATTTAAAGTTATTAGGTTAATACATTTCTAAAAACGCCTTGAAATTTTATAATGTACAGGGTGTAATTTTTTTTTGACATCACTATGGGTATATCGTAAACGCTAAGCTAAGTAATTATTGATAAATAGTTGATTTAATTGGACAAAAAATTTGCGCTATTTTGTGGCCATCATGAATCCTTAATGACATGGAAGAGATTAGACTAAAAGCTGGCGGCCGTGAGGTGCTATGCTATGATCGTACCTCCGGCTAGAATTTTGTGAGGTGGTTCTCTATTAACTTTTTGGAGGTCATAGACCAAGTGTGTTATTCGTCAAACGGCTATGTCACTGCTAAAGGGGTGTCAGACGCCTTCAAATCTGTAAAAAAAATTTTGCACCTCGTCGTCTGATGTCTTAACGCCGTGTGATGTTTTAACGTCAGATGGAGGCGACAAAAAAAAATATAAAAAACATTGAAGATTTGAGGGCGTCTGATTCCTTTTTAGCAGTGACCTAGCCGTTTGACGAATTACACACTCCATCTATGACCTTCAAATAGGTAATACGTAAATTTTTATAGTCGGAGGAACGAATATTTTTTGAAAAATTTGTTTTTCGAGTTTGGTCTTCTGTTTTCAAAGAGAAATTATTGAAACAGTTTGAAAAAGCTTTGGATGACCTCATGCTGCTTTTGAAACAGAGTAAAAGTAAGTCGTAAATATATTTTTTGAGTTCAATCCTCGCGGATGACACCTCTTGAAAGTTCCGTCAACCACCTATCAAAATTCCAACCGGAGGTACGATCATAGCACCTCGCGCCCGCCAGTCTAATATACAAACATGTGATCTTTCCTGAAACATCCTGAAAAAAACTGAAAAACTAATTTTTCATTTTCTCAAAAACTCCTTCATTATTTGAAGTTTCAATTTGGAAGTTGGGTTATTGACATTGCTTGACATTTTGCATTTATTGTTGTCACTTGATTGCCTTAGGTTTTAATTTTGTTACAAAAAGGATTTATCTACACCGTGTCTCTTGAATTTCCGGATATAGGGAATTCCCATTTAAATCTTGGCTCCCCTAATTATTTTACAGTAAAATGTCAAATGTAAAACTTCTTAAGGAAAAAAGCTGCTTCTTATGCTACAATTGTATTTTCATTTGGTTAATTCCTTTTAGAGAAAATTAGGAAATACTTAATGGTTTTTCGTAGTTTTTCAAGGTTGCTTTGCTTTTGACAGATAGTTTGATAACTAACCGAGTACAAATCTCTGATATAAGTGAATTGCCAGAGTAATACCAATCAATAAATTTTACTTTTTCTTCAATGGTGTAATAATTCATTTTTATAAACAAGAATTTCTTTGAAAAGTAATACTTTGCCACTTTAAGTTTTAATAATGAATGAATCACTTTTGAACAATCAGTTATTGACAATAATTAATAATTTTTAGCATTATCTGTCAAAAGCAAAGCAACCTTGAAAAACTACGAAAAACCATTAAGTTTTTCCTGACTTCCGCGAAAACGGATGAACCAAATGAAAATGAAATTGTAGCATAAGAAGCAGCTTTTTTTCCTCAAGAAGTTTTACTGTAAAATAATTAGAGCCAATATTTACAATAGTTTATTTTAACATCGGAATTATTTGTGTATTTGAAAAAAATTGAGATTCCCTAAAACTGCTAAGATTTCAAAAATGTTAACGATTATTGTTCATTGAGTGTTTTTGAAGTACGAGTATTATGACAGGCTTTTACCTAACCATTAATCAAATTCAAATTTTCATGCTTTATCAGTAAAATCGAAGAGAATTAAAGGAAAAAAGAAAATTGTATCCGATGTATTGATTTCGGAACACATTTTTCTTTTAACAAAAAAACAAATAGGTAGGTAGGTACATTACTCCTACGCAAGAAAACGTTAAACTTACATGGTTGAACGTGGTTTCCATGTAGGTACTTACATCCTAATTAAAATTTAATTCTGGGTTATGGCTTCAAGAGGCAACTAACTCTCGCGTTTTAGCTCGGATATTAAAAATTCATTCTAGGATTAACTACAAGGAACCGCGTTGACATTTAGCTAAATTATTATGTATGTAGTAAGAATCAAAGATTCAAAATGGCGCGCAGACGTTTCAATTTGACGTACTTGTATGCGTACTTACGACACGCACTTGTTTATCAATCAATAAGAGCAAATATTAGGACTAAATCGTTGCCTATACTCGAATAAATTACATCTCAATTCACTGCATTAAAAATCCAGAGTTTCAGAGTCTTTGTTTCAGGAATTTTTCATATATCTTAGCAAAATTAACAATAACGGGCATTGACTGAGAGGTTTTTTATTACCAGAGTTAGATACGGAGTATGGTCATAAATGCGTTTTTCATGTCGATGTCGATGGCATATTTCTATTGTATTATGATTTATTTATTGTATGTATAGATATTATGAATTTGATTAAAAAAATTCACTCAACTACGTACAAAAGTTAACTTATTGATCTATGCCTATTTTTTTTTAATATATATTATAATAATTTCAATTAGATAAGCTTGATACATTATATAAAAGGATAATTCTGTCATTTTATACAAGGTACTAAAAATATAACAAATAATAGTATAGTAGTATTAGTAGTATATAATAATTAGTAGTAGTATAATAGTATAGTAACCGTCGCAGAAAAAGTGTGAGCTAAAATTGAGCTTTTCTCTTGTGTATAATATAATTTTTTTTCTGTGAGAAGAAAACCCCGGAGCTAGAAGATCGAAAAACGTAATTAGATAACTGCAAATAATGTCTGAACGTTGATCTACGTTGAATTTAAATTTTCAAACTGGTCGACTTTTGTAATAATCATAACGTTTCCTGGTAACGAAACGCTTAAATGCGATAAATGTCATAATAATGATTTAATTAAAATTGATGAAAGCTTTGGAAAGATTCTTGTGTGTTTTCGAGGAGTGAATTCAATAATGTGGATGATTATGAAAATTCCATTAATAATTTTCATTATGACATTAAAGGGAATGAATATGCAACTTTCTCCTTCCTGTTCAATGTAGATTTGATGATAATTATGTAAGTATTAATAGTAGCTATACATAAGCGGCCATATTGGGGAAAAAACTTACTCATTGTTTTTCTCTGCTAACTTGATTTTTACCCCGATGAAAAGCAGTTCATATAAAATAAGACTTTTTATACTTGCCAAAGGGGATAAAATACCATACTTTTACTTATTGATGATAAATACAACACTAATGTTTTCTTTATCATCAATAAGTATGCAGAGATTCTACAAAGTAGGGGTTGAAAACATAAATAAAAATTAAATGTCATACTTTTAGCCCGTCGCAGAAAAAAAGATAAGTAAATACTCAGTTTTTCACACTTTACAACGTCTCTAGTAATTGATTCTATTTTGCAAACGAATGGGATAATTTGCATCTCCAAGGATAGAGCTATATATAATGTTTGTATAATTTTATATCAGAACGTTTTAATGACACTATAAATGTTTAATTTACTTCTGCGTCCATTAACTTGTGTACAAGTAAGCAATTATCTACAGAATCGTTTATATTACGATTTGTTTATTTTTATCAATACACACGATCTTTTACATTTGGCTTGTAAGCTGTATCTAGTGAAGTTCAATTTTCTTCAAAACGACTGAATAATGTGCACAAATCAAGGTATTCATTAAGTGGCCGGTAAAAAATAAGGAAAGTAAAATTATTATAAACCTCGTCAGATTTAAAATCATAACTGATTCAGGGCTGTTTTCCCGTGGTCCCTGAAGATTTGCTGCAAGCGTTTCGTCTACAACTGCGGTAGACATCAACAGCGGATACGTTTGTGTCAAAACAATGCTTCCACTAGCTGTGCCCTGATAACTGACTGTAATTTGAAGCCATGGCCTCAAACTACGCCGCCAACAAACTGTTTTGTTGGTAACATGACATCTTTTTCATTTGGAAAGATAGAGAAAAGGCTCTGGAAAAATTTCTTCACCATGTCACCAAACCCCCTCATTCAATTCATAACGAAAACAGAAAATGAAAACCTAACACTCCAGAAGAGCTCTCTCACCTAGATCATGCTCTGCAGGTGAATTTGTACACCGCTCTAGAAATCAGGAGAGTGATACGACCCAAAACCCAACATCCTTCGACACCCAGCGAACAACCACGAAGAATTTTAGGAGCTGCATTTCTCCTTTACCTCAAAAACGTCGTCGATCGGATCGGTCTAGAAGCGCCACGGCGTCAAAGCCTACTCCCGACTCCGCAATCTCTAATCTGTAACATCACCTGAGGTTGCTGCGGTGTGAATCGCTGGTGGAGGGGGATGAGGCCACCGAACCATCGACCTATAAATAGGACTAGTCTTCCAGCTATCCGTTATCAGTGAATAAGAGGAGTGCGTTCTCAACCGCTAATGATGTCTAACGCAGTTGTAGACGAAACGTTCGGAGCAAATCTCCATAGCTCAGGGCAAAGCAGCCAGGAATCAACTACGATTTCAGTTGAAGCCAGTCGTCAAAGCCTACATACTTCAACTTGTGAGACTTTTCATAAATAAAAAAAAGTATACCTAATAATGGCCAGGTTGTTTATAAGAGATCACAGCAATAGGTATAAAATGATGGCTATTATTAACGAGGAGTGACGAGGACGAAAGTGTTGGAGCCTCCAATAAGTGTATTAGTCTAGCCATTCTCCGCGAGAAGGAGACGCTATTTTCTATAGGATTTTATGGGAAAATCATCACACAGCGCTAAAAATATTATATTATTGAATAACACACCACCTTCGTCACCACCAACGTCACGTCCGACTAATTATTATGCTTATTGGTTTTGGCAAGGCGTTCGGTATGGTTAGCTCCTTAAGGTGCGTACAGACATGCAACATTACATCGTCACGTAACACCACCGCGTATCATTTCTGTACGCGGCGATGTTGCGTGGTCAGCCCGGTTTAAAAAAAAAATTTAGTGCAACAGAACATCGCCCCGAAACATCAACGCGAAACATTTAGGCGTCCCAGATTTTTAATTAGTTGCACGAGTGTATTCGAAAAAGATGGACATCGCGGCTGCAGCATATAGTTATGCACTATTTAGTGCAGAAGAAAAAACACAGATCAAGACGCTGGTGGCAGAATCAATTATACACCAGTAGAACTGTGTACGGCGGTCGTCAGTTATTAAGAAATTTTAAACTTTCAGTCAGTGAGTGGCCTATATAAAAACTTCACAAGAATAACGCCAACTGATTTTGAATTTTTGATCAATTTGACCAACACAAAAATCAAAACAACGCAAGTGTTTCGCAGACACGTCCAAACCGGCAAATCTATAGTGCAACGTCGTCGCGAACATTTCTTTGATGTGACGCCGAAATACCGACAACTGATGGGACGCTGCGATGTTACTGTGTTACGCTGTTACTGTACTGGTACGATGTTGCAGAGTGCCGTCCAGACTTGATACGCGGTGAAGTTACGTTACGGTGTTCTGTTGCATGTCTGTACGCACCTTAATAGATAATAATAAAAGGCTCGCTCCGTTTAGTTTGCTCGCGCAGTCCCGCCGGCTGACTTGCGTGCTCTGTTAATATACCTCTTTTGCTGTTCGAAAGTATTGGTGTCTTGGTGCCATGATCATCTTTGCCGTGAGTTACCGAACCTGTCGAGCTGTGATTGACTCCCATCCGTGAATGTTGTTCTATTATCTGACGGCATGAGGAATGCACGTTATTAAAACTGCATGAAATCAGCAGGATAGGTACTTTATGTTTTATTTCATATTCATAGAGAAAAAAACAGATTTATGTTTTTTTTTAATTACTTTTTAAATTTTTCACCAAAAAAAGCTTTTAAATATAAAATTTCGATGTAATATCGCATTATCTAAAAAAATTTCCTATTATACATGATTTTTTCTTCGTTTTCGAGATATAATTAAAAAACTAAAAGGGGTGCAGTAAATTTCCACCCTTTAATTCAATAGCACTTAACGATTTTTTCATCCTTATTAATCATTTGAAGGATTCATGCAATAAAAACCCGCTCTTTAGATAGTTCCTTCCTAATAAGACATAATCAATAGCCTATCCCAATAATGACTGAAGTTTCCCATCGAACACAGCCCTTCAAGGTATTGTCCTCTTGAGGCAACACGTGGTATTAAATACGCCCGTCTAAATGTCTCACAGGAAGGCATCCTGTGTGCAATTTCATAAAGGCTGCTTCGACTGGCATGCTTGTAAGCTTTCCGAAGAGTCGCTAACTTCAACATGTTAAACACCTTACGTCCTGTTCAAGTCCCTTGATGGTCGACCACACTTCAGTGCTCAGTCCCAACTCCCCCCTCCCTGGTCATGATTCGCTTCTCACTGCGTAGTTTACAATACCTTCGTGTGTCTTGTGTTTCACTTCCACATGGTTCAGGTTAATTAATGGTCTCTTGAAACAAAAAATTCAGTTCAGTTTTTTTTTCTTTATCACTTAGTTTAGGTTTTAAATAACCATAGATGCCTCCAGTAATATTTGTTTCCTTACTAGGAAGGTACTTCAAGCTCATTTTGTACCACTGCAATAATAATTTATCTTCAAATACCCAAACGTATGAAATTTTGGAACTGTGGCACTCGAAAAACTGATCTGAAGTATCGATTCTCACACAATTTATAAAAGTACCATTAGGTATCTCGAAAAGAAATAATTTTTTACTAAGATCATGTTATGATATTCTGGTCAGTCATGAGTTGGCCTATCTGCTCTTCAAGGGATGCCTTTGAGTTTTGGGACATCCTGTATAGCTATTTAGATATCGTAATATTCAGTATCGTATATTTTCAGTCTAATTTCAGTTCCTTATGAAATTTTTTTTCATGTTATGATGTCACCATTTTTTTTAATGACAAGCTTTATTTTTATTATTCATTTTGATACCTAGTACCTACTTTCTATCCAACCGTATAAAATTTTCAATATAAGTAATATACATATTTGAAAAAAGTATCCAGAGAAACAGTCTTAAAGTTGATGTATGTAGGCTTTCACGGCTGGCTTCAAAACAAATCATAGTTGATTCTGGGCAGTTCTGCCGTGGTCCGTCTAGATTTACTCCGTATTTTCTCCGTGGGACCAAATCTCCATGGACCACGGCAAAACAGCCCGGAATCAACTATGATTTCAGTCTTAAAGTTCATGCAAATTTTTATGAAAATTTTCAATAGAATTTTTTAATAGAATTTTGATTTAAATAGAAAATATTTCAATAGACGAGGTCTATAGAAAGAACTGTGGATATTAGGGAATATCCCCATTGCATGCGGGAAGTTCACACTCAATATCCTCAGAAGTAGTAGTAGTAGTAGTATGGTGGGTTAGGGTGTACACATATCCTCAGAAAGTTAATGTTTTGGCAAGAATAATTATTGGTAACAGAATTATCGGCCCATTTTTTTGCAAACAAATTGACTGGAGATAGATACCTGCATTTTTTAAGTTCAAACAGAAATATCGCCAATGAAAGTAATGATGACCTACCAAATAATATTCAATCATTTGGCTTCAACAAGAACTTTACGCGGTTTTTGTTTTACATCTCACCTCTTTACGAATTAATGTGCGAGGCTACTTAGAGCAAGTTTTCCAGAAAGACGGATAGGAAGACGAGGTCCGATGGAATGGCCGGCTAGGTCCCTGATCTAACGCATTATGGGGGTACACAAAAAATATTAAAAAAACAATATCTAAAATGTGAAACATGAATTTTAAAATCGTCTTGGGTAATGTAAAATACTATAATAGTCAAACAGGCTCGTCAATTTGAACATTTACTTTGAATTTGATTTAAAAAAAGTTTTTTTTATCCGTTTTTTTGTGTTTGATGTTATTGTTGGAGTTCTTTTTGTTTAATCAATTTTTAGTATTAAAATGTGTGACTCCCAAAGTCATCGTTACTACTATGACTTCTCGATATGAGTTTTCAATGATTTTCATAATTTGAAACAAAAAAAAAGAAAACGGAATAAAAGTAGGTACTACAAAATATACTAGCAAAAATTCTTCGATATTTTCTCCAAAAAATTAATATCAACGGAATTATTGAATTTACGCGTTACTAACTTTCCACACTGTATAATAATTATTATTAAATTATGTAGAATATACAGGCTGGAGGGGGGGGGGGGGCGCCACTACCGCCTCGGTCTGCGAAGCCCGAACCAAGCGCAATTTAAAAAAATTCTGGGTTTTATACAGGGGCGTATAACTTAAAATTATTTTGGAGTATACAGCATGTCCCATATATGAGAGTGGCATACCAAAGCTATTTTTTTAATGGAATGCTCTTATCTTATTGCATTTTTAGATTGTCTGATAAGAAAAAATAAGATTGGCTTTTACAGTTGGTTTTTGAATTCAGAAGTTATAAACAAGTGAAAATCGCAATTTTCGTAGTTCATGGCACTGTATGTTACAACTAAAACAACTCAAGACAGAGGAAAACGGCTAACATGGTGAACTTTTTATACAAGGTGAGTCATTTCAATCTTCGGACCCGGATATCTCTGTTGGTAAGCCAGATACAAAAAAATTGTGCAGACAAAAGTTGCTCAAGACAATGGGGGTCATTTGACTGTACTGATGACTTTGACCTTGTGGACGAATTTCATGGTCATTTGAAGGTGAATGTTGTTTTTTTAAATAGGACACCCTGCATATTTCTGTTTTTTCATATTTCCCGAGAAAATCCAATAAGAATGGTTTTTACAGTTGCAATCTAAAATGTAGGTAATGAGTTATAAACAACTGAAAATCGCAGTTTCTCATTTTAAAAGCATTTAAAATTTTTTTATTTTAATTAAAATTTTTTTAATTAAAATTTAAAAGTTAACTTCCCTGCACCCTGTATACTATCCTGTGATCTAGATGATAAAATGTGTATACATATAGGGTGATAAAAAATCTGAAAAGATATGAGATTTCTCAACGCGTCGCTTAATAATGTTGTACAAAAATGTTTCTGTACTCTGTACCATGGAATAGAACATACAAAGGTTAAATAGGGACATGTAAGCCGTTTTCCTCTATCTTGAGCCGTTTCCCTTGTACAGTGTCTTGAACTTCGAAAATCGCGATTTTCATTTGTTTATTATTTTATAACTCATAAACTACTCATTTTAAACACCAACTGTAAAAACCAGTATTTTTTTCCTTCTCGGCCGCGAACCACGCACCGTATGATTATAGTGCCTACTCATACTTTCAAATTGTACGAGTATTATTTACGAACATTGTAGGTATCCATAATCGTGATTTATTACGAGAACATTACTCATATCAAATCACCTTTTAGAGTCAATTTAGGGGGATTAGACTATTAGTACAATAACTATTATTAGGGCTATGTAAACATTATATTACATGACCTACATTTCCTATCAATTAATTATTATTGATACGTTTTGGACAGTATTATATTGCACCGTGGTGATAAACCTTAATGAATGGGGCTAAATTCCGTTTTAACAACCTCCAGTTGTTGTATGTATACTATTATACATACAGCGTGTGATAAAGTTCGATATGAAATTAATAGCTTTCTCACCGAATTTACTTGTTTTGAAAAATTCTGAAAAGAATGGTTTCGTTTTGTCAAAATAAGCAATTCATTTTAATTGATTAAATTTAACAAAAACTAAAATTTAACTCACAAATTCAGGCTCAGGATCGATGATGCTTATATACTTAAACTTATGATACTTATCAAAGTAAGGGTTGAAAACATAAACTTCAGGCTGAGTGATCTGAAAATGAAAGGGTCTGTTAGTTAATGATACACGTTAAAGCTTTATTAAGCGATTAGTAAAATTTTAATCAGATTAAAAACATTATGCTCCGAAACTTTTTAGTACCAAGTATGTAAGGGATGATTCTTGAAGCGCCACGCTATGGCAGTAAGATAAGCTGCTTCTGACCACAGATAACGCAATATAAATTAGTCACAAAATATTAAAATTTGCACGTTCGGAGATACTTTGGAGCATTTGAGGGGCCCTCAGGTGCCTTTAAATTTCGACGTGGAGCATGAACGAACTTTTCTACACGATAGAAGATATTTATTACAATGTGCAATCCAAACTCGAAAGTTAATATTAAGTTTTACTTCTATTAATTTTTCTGGAAAACTATAGGGTAGGTCTTGGAAAAACCAATAACGTAGCGAAGCGAGAAGCAACAACGCAGCTTATAAAGCCAGAACCTTTTTTGACTAAGAGAAAATGTTTTTAAAGAATAATGAAAGAAAAAAGAAGAAATCCAAAGAAAAAATCTCTGGGGATACCTCCCAGGATTAAGACAGGCCAAAATACTGCTTGGGAAAACAACCAAAAAAGATTTGAAACCTGCACCAAACCCAACAAAAACGGTTTGTGGATGCTACCAGATTTCCTTACGCGGCATTGCAAAACCAATCTGTAGATTCTACATGGACGGGGGTGAAACTCCAATACATCTCTTTGTCTAGTGCCTTGCAGTACAACGAAGAAGATTCCGCTTTCTAGTCCTTCACCAATGATCAGTAAAAAGACTTATCGTCTTTAGAACCATCGAAAACTCAAAAAATCTCCTCCGAGAACTAGAATTGGATGGGGTGTTATAATGGAATAGTCACCAGAAGAGGAGACACAAAAGATCTTCTAGTTCGCTGTGTAGATTCATCCTCATACAATACAACAATACAATACTATACAAAAGGGGAGGTATATCTCCCAAACACCTCTCCCTTGAAATGGGTGCTATCTTGTACTACGGCCGCATGTTTCTGCGGCCAGGGATAGACTGCGAGAAAGGAACGCCCTTGAAGTCAGACGATCTCACCGAAAAATGTGGTGATTTTCTTCTAGTTTACAGTTCTCTACCTTATAGTACCTTATAGTTTTTCTTCTACTTAGTATAGGCTCGGAATAGGATGGTTTAAGGACTATCCCGCAAATCCTTCAATTATTAGTTTCAGGGCTATCTCGTCAATGGTGGGTCCCTCTTATCTTCGAAATATTATATTCTTCAACTAAACTATGAGACGGTGTCGTTCTTATTGAATTATTTGAAGAACCAGAGATATAAATAGTACTCCGACGTCAAGGTGGTGGTTTATGATTATATTTTTATTTAAATGTCATGAGATTACTGAAGTCTCTCTGCATGTCAAAACCTGTTTGGGGACCCAGGCGATCCCCTCATGACCCATTTTGGTTTTGGGCTGTGGTATTCCTGTGGTCAACTTATAATAAGCGTAGTTGCAATAATTAATTGTCAAGCATTATGATGGTAAGAAGTAGAATGTAATAGCATCTTGATAATAGAGCAGTTGACACCATCATCAGGACCAGGCTGCAGTCATCATCGACAAGAAGTTGCTGCCATCATAATATGGGAGACGGAAAATTTCAAATAATTATTAAACTACAGTATAATCAAGTCTTCACCACTAATTATATATTTATATGATATTGCCAGAGTCTCTGCTTACTGAATAACTGAATAACTGAATAACTAAATTTTTTAAATCTTGATTGATTTATTTATATATTTAATAATTTATTTACTTAAATATCCATTTATTATCACTGTTGCCGTTCATCTCTTGCAAGTAAGTGCCTTACCGTTCTTCTCAGGTCCTAATATTTGAGTCTTTTCAAAGGAATCGTAAAAATTAGATCTTTTTCTGAACGAGAAAAAATCACCTTATTATCTTACATCGTATAGGTAGTCACTTGTCTTGGCGACGTATTATAGCTTTGAAATTTTAGAGAAAGCTCCTTCCTTTTGTGTCGCTTGTAGCCTGTTATAATTTTCTAACAAGAAATTTCTGAACCATGAGGAAAAATATCATAGCCTCGAATGTATTTTAAATGATGGCCATATTCCCTGTTTTAAACTTTTATCTTCCTCTAAAGCAGAATATTTCTTTTGATGATTGCAAAAAACTTTTCAAACATGCCGTTTCATATGGCCAATGAATAATTTTACTTGGATTGCTTTTTCATTTTAAGAGTTTGAGATTACAACTAAAAGTTTCTGAGATGAAGGTCTTAGCGGGATTATCAAGTATTCTTAATGGAATTGCTAAGAAATTTATGAATGATACTTGAACATTCAAAAGTAATATCGCTTTTCGAATTTTAATTTTGTTATCTCAGATATATGAGGTTAATTATAATTAATTTATCTACGACTCTTGACTAAAACGTTGATTATCCTGCTGATTTCAGTTTAATAATGGCAAAAGAACTAAATTTAAAAAACTAACTCACCAACCAAATGAAGACTTCGAATGACGCATACGGGGTTGGAAGTGGAAAACTTGGGAAATTTGATCTTTTTTCTTCTAACGACCACAGGAATCACAACCCGTTCCTGAAAATTCTTATCTTTTAAATTGACTTGATACAAATTATGTGAGTTAAAAAAGAAAGACGAAGGAAGCCGCCCACTGGCCATTGGAAACCCCATTAAGTCATCTTGTGATGAAATTAGTATTCTACTCAATTAGTGACCCGGATGGAAATTATCTTCGACCCTGAAAGTAGGTTTAGCTGCTAAAAGAGGATGTGAGGCTGCTGCCACACGCAACCAGAACATTATGACACTTGGATAAGAATTCCAATAATACGATGTCTGATAAATAAATTCAGAGGAAATTTAATCCATTTCGTTTTATTTCAATGGAAATGTCCATTGAAAGAAAACGAAATAAAACTTTGTGGTTTTCATCGATTTATATCCAACAACTTAAACCCCTTTTTTTTATTTTTAGGAATAAAATTACAAGCTACAGAGAAAACTGTGAAACACAAATACCATACTAATTGCGATGAGTTCAAGCAGTTCTCCGTAAAAAAAAAGACAAGAAGGTTCAAATCGGGCGACTCTGTAGGTCAATGAATTAGTTCTCGTTGATCTATCCAATGGTTTGGGTAGGTTCCATGAAGATGTTCAGTTACTACTTCCTATATTGCTCTGAGCTGAATCACCAACATGCTGAAAGAGCAACTTCTACTTCAGATTTAAGGGAACATCTTCATAAAACAAACCGTAAGGAATTGAAGACAAAAATTGTCTTTTAGAATGTGGGGCCTAGGGAAAATATCACCTGCGTCAACGGTAACAGAAAATCTATCTTCAAAATTTGTTGGTCGATTAGAGTTTACTTTTGCAGAAATGTGACAATAATAATAATGACTTATTGACAATACAGGGTGTCAGAAAATTGTATAGAACGGGGGTTGGAGAACACGTTGACCCCCCAACTTTTTCCTGCGTAGGCCTCTCTGGTTCAAAGGTATTGTTTTTATAATACTAATAAATAAATAAAAATTAATAAATAATAATTCAATGTAATTTTGGCAAGAGTTTCCGTTAAACATTCATTTTATAATAAGTTGCAATATCTCCTAAACCAAGCCCTGTATCAACGCGTCCGTTATACGGTAGTAGCTATGACACTACTGTATCAAGAAGTTCAGAACCAGTAAAGAAGTTTTTGAATTGAATGCTTCGCTAGAACTTTTTTCCATCGAGAATGTCCAATTATTAAATTTATTTATTTTTGATTTAATTCATATTCTGCTAAACATTAAATTACTAAACTTATTTAACTGGAAAATGTTAGCAGTTTAATTATTGGTGAGATGACAGGGTAGAATGGTTGTTAACTAAATTAACTCAGATACTCAAATATGGTTAACTAACGAGTAATTTCCATATAGATCATTTACTCCATCCTGTCAAACCTAGATCGGGAAACTCCAGTAATCTGCCTGATGACCGCCAAAAGAGGAGTTTGATAATTGACTAAATGTTTACACGTCCACACCACTTAATCCTATTGACAATGGAATGCGAATTAAATGCAACCATCAGTCTAAGTAACTATTACCTACACTAGCTATTATCTGCATGCCAATACAAGCCTAATATTGTAAATTAGTTTAGAATTAATTAGACGTTTCAGGGAATTCGAAATACGCAAACGTCATACTGATAACACCGAGATAACGCATAAAGTAGTTTAATAAAGAAAAATCAATAAAAAGTCTTACCAGAGAAGTTTAAACTACATGGGAGAAAACGGGAACTGTCATCCGTTAGGCCCCCTTGTATTATTTTAAAATGAGGCAAATCTCAATTAATTCATGTCTATAAGAATAAAATATAAGCAATTGTATAGTCCCCTCTAGGTCATGCCCAAAACAATAATTAGATGAATTTCCCATGAGCCCGAATTCAAATAATTAATTAATTCAACTACATGTACGTGTTCTCTTTCTGCAAGCTGCAACAGGTTGGATACAAATCAAAATATTAAACTGCATGATCTGATCTCCAATGATGTGATATGTTATAAGAACAATAACAATAATTTAACATTACTTACATGATTGTGTTTTAAAATAATTCCCATCGGACTGTTGAAATGAAAACACCTCTACCTAACCTAACATAGCTGACCAGCAGCTGAACTACCCTCCTACCCTCACAACTTCCTATCATAAAGTGAAGTGAATTGAACCCTGTTTTCCTACCACTGTCTGAAATTCGTGGCAGTTATAGAACTGACGAAATTGTTGATGCATTCCAATAGTTCTACAATGAAAGTTTCATAAGTACTTCAACCCTGGACTGCGGTTCCTCCACAGTTTCTGAGGAGGACTCGTTTACTCTGTCGTTTCCATCTAAATTCACCGAGGATAACTTAAGGCAAGCTGTTCGTAGATTGAAACCTAGCATCTCCACAGGAGCGGATAATATTCCTGGATTTTTGTGAAAGACTGCTTCCCTTTGCTAGTCGTTCCCATTTTACATTATATTTAACCTGATTCTCACTACATCTCGCTTTCCGAGTCAGTGGAAAATCTCTAGAATTACCTACTCCTGTCTTCAAAAAGGGAGACAGAGGACATGTTACGAATTACCGCCCGATTGCTTTGCTGAGTACGATATCTAAGCTCTTCGAATTTACAATTCACGATCTGATAATCAAACACATTTCTCACAGGCTCTCCCATGATCAGCACAGTTTCTTATTAAAAGGTAGATCCACGACAACGAATTTTAGCATCAGTCATAGTAGTCATTACGCAATTCCTGTCAAAATCTATCAATGAGGGAACTCAAGTCGATGTAATTTATAAAGATTTCAGCAAGGATTTCGATCGATTGAATCACCAACTTCTCACGAATCACCAAAGTTGACGGCATGAAAATATATTCGCAGATTCGTTCTATGGTAGATGCAGGAGGATTTGAAGAGATTCGTCGTATGTCTTCACGTAATTGAATTGATCTTTTAAAGACTTTTTTAAAGTTTCTTTGTAATGTTTTAAAGACCTTAATATCCGCTCATGCTTTAATAGTATGAATACTATTTTATTAAAGAGACTTAAAATGTAATTATTTTTCTGAAATCCCAAACCTGATTTGTCAAGTTAGGATGCCGTAATCGGCAAAAAATTAATACCATATCCTTCCATTCCAACCAAAAGTATTTACATCCTAACGCATTAAACATAAATAATTGGATCTGAAATTCCTTCCAAGGAGCTTAATTTTTGATGTGGAGCTTTAACTTTGATATAGGTTGATATTTTCTACGCTGCTAATATATTCCATAATCCATTTTTTGCAATTTCCGCGCACGTTTCGCCGATAGAGGATGGTAAAGTTTTTAATTGAAATTACCTAAAATAAAGAGAGAGAAACAAAAAATAGACAGGCGGTAGGCAGTGGAAGAGTGAGACAAAAGGTAAGGTATCTACGACTAACATTACAGCAATAATTAACTGTGTGTAACTTAAACCAGGGACGTAGGGTAGATAGGAGTCCAGCTTGTGTATTTTTTTTATGTCATCCCCCACAAAAAAGGACAACATCTAATAAAACCAATCTCTATCAATTGGGAGGGGAACAATTTCAAAATCTTAAATGAACACCCGCTTTTTTTAACGAAGATTCGACTTATGCAAGCCTATAAGAAATAATTTATTAGTTTGCGATAATAAAAAAGATATGCCAAAAATAAGAATTTTAGATTTTTCAGTTTTTTTCAGAATATTTCAGCAACGCCTCAAGTTTTCCTAATATAATCCTCAGGCTTCAAAATTATATGGCACTATCAAACTACATAAATCACTTCAACCCATTAGACCTGTTGTTTCATACATTAATGTCCCAAAAATAAACTTTCAGCCAAAATCAACACACTCTTTAAACATTTTAAAGATACACTTCAAAATACACCGTCAAACCGTCAAAAATTGACTATGCTTGAACTCAATAACTACTTAATGAAACTTGCCGGATACAGTGTCCACTTCATTTGGGTAAGGGGTCACGCAGGTATTGAAGGAAACGAGAAGGTTGACGAGTATGAGAAGGAGGCGGTGAATTTAGGTGAGAGAGTCCAGAGCTGGTAACCAATACAGACATTAAGTCACACCTCCGGCGTTCGGAAGTCGATGCCTGGAGAAACGAATGGTCACAATTTGCAAGGAGATCGAATAACCAATATGCACTGCCCGCTATCTTCAAAATGAAAGTTAAAAATAGGATAGGAAATAAATAGGATAGGAATAATTGATAGTCCCATGTGTCCCTACTGCCCTGCCGGAGTGGGTTCTTTGAACCATATTTTATTTAAGTGCACTAAAAATTCCCAGGCCACTGATAAATTAATTGGAATTAATTGAATATATTTATGTCCATGAACTTAACAAACATCCTCTCTGTAGCTAACATGGACATCTACAAGGCCCTTGTTGACTTCTCGATATCTATAGGACTGACTCTTTGAGCTTTCAGACGTACTGATTACATTTAGTCGCTGTGTAGTGATATAATTTAACACGCTCTGTGGATAATGAACAATGTTCAAGGCCAAATCAGCCAGCCAGCATTTTGCCGAGGCACTCTCACACACACTCACACACACAAAACTGACTAGATTTAATATAAAAACTTAAACAACAGTCTGGTCCACACAATGACAAATTAGTTTCCTTCGATGTAATGGATTTATTCAATGTTTGTGTATCTCAAAATTACGTTTCCTTTGATAATAAATTCTACCTTCAAAATGAAGACCTTCCAATAGGTCCGATTTTATACCGATATATTTTCATGAATAGTCTTGAAAAGAAATCGACACACAATCCACCCTTGCTATGCCAAGCAATGGACCGTGCACCAGGAGCGAGGTCTTCGCTACCCACACCGAAAGTATGGGGTGGTTGTCGGAGGTTCTGCTAAAGACCGGAGGAGTTGAATTGAGGATGAGAAAATAAAGACCGCAATGGTAACGAAAATGACGAAAAATGAAACAGCATCTACCTTTCGACTACGGCAACATGTCTAGACTCACTGTTGTCGTCGTTTCACACTACTACTAAATAAAACGAACTAAAAATTATAACTCGTACTTCCCGGTAAAAACAAAAATTAAATGAAAAGAAACTAAAATTGAAACACTCGGACTTCCCCGTACCCAAAAAAATAAACTGAAAAGAATAAACGAATAGATCGACGTTTAATCGCAACAGGCATCTCTCGGTATTTTTCTATTTAGCTCTCGACTTGCGTCTTAACGAACAGAGATCGGAATTGGGAATTAATTTTCAAAATCACGGCACAGGCTTTAATAGCGGGCCACTATCGGTTCCCTGGTTATCTAGACTTTTTCGAGGATTCTGCAAGAAAAAAGGTGAGTTGAAATCATTATCTGCGGCCCGGTTATTTTAGCGTTTTTATGACACGGTAGTTTTTGATAACTCGCTTGAATTTGAAGCCAAATGCCTCGATTCAGCTCTTTAAAAACTAGCCAGTGTATAAAAAAATTATAATAAATATACATTCCGCCGAATCTACCTTCACGTGAGATTTCAAACTTTTGTGACATTCTCATTGACTTGATTGCTACACACTCTAAGCATGTAATAATACTTGGTGATTTCAACTGCCCAAGGCTATCTGCTGTTTCTACTGCGATAAGTAGTGGAGTTAGTCCCGCCGCTAAATACTTGAATCAGGCATTTTTAACTCTTAATCTCGTCCAATTCAACACTGTAAAGAATGATAATGATTGCATTCTAGATCTTATTCTCTCTGATTATCCCCTTAGCTCACTTAGGGCGGAGGATCCCCTCGTGAGGGAGGATGGCCATCATCCTTCTTTAGTAATTCAGTTCTCCTCTCACTTTAATCCTACATCCAATGTCACAATTCTCAAGCCCCGCCTTCATTCAACTTTAAACTTGCAAACTTTCCGGGCTTGTATGAGCACCTTTCTTACGTTGACTGGGATCACTTATTGTGTAATTGTACAGATGTGGACGTTGCGTGTGATCTACTTTATTCTGAGCTGCATAATGCGTTCGGGTTATTTGTACCAAGAACGAGGCCCTCTTCAAAAAAAAAGAAGTACCCTCCATGGTTCACCAGGTCTATTAAAAATGATTTGCGTATTAAGGCATCTCTTCATCGATCCTTCAAACGGTTTGGCAACCGCAACACTTTTCTCGAATTTAAGCGCCTTAGGGCATCCCTGAAGCGGGATATTGCGCGGGCATATCAGAGTTTTATTGCTGAGACGGAGGAACGTCTTATAGGGGATCCTGGTGGATTTTGGTTATTCGTTAACAGTCGACGGGGTTTTTCTGGTCTTCCAGGTACTATGACGTACAATGGCATCCAGCTTACTGGTCTTCCTGATATCCTTGATGCATTCCGTGACTTTTTCAACCAATCTTTTGGGCCTACGAGCGATGGAACGAATACTTGCTTAACTTCTGATTCTATATCTAACATACCTAGTCTCATCGTCTCATCTTTTTCCACTGATGAAGTCTACGACGTTCTGAAATCTTTCAAAAGCTCCAAGACTGCGGGCCCGGATTGTATTCCCTCGTTCTTGTTACGTGACTGTGCTCTGGTTCTTTCCCGTCCACTTACCAACATATTTAACCTTTCATTGTCCTCCGGAAGGTTCCCTGCTCGATGGAAACTGTCGAGGGTGGTCCCTGTCTTCAAAAGGGGCAACAGGAGTGAAATCATCAATTATAGGCAGATATGTATCCTACCAAATTTTGGGAAAGCCTTTGAGGAGGCTCTCTATAGAGTTCTGTATCCACACGTCAAGTTTCACATTGCCGACACTCAACATGGTTTCATGAAAGGTCGTTCAACTGTTACTAATTTGTTTTCTTTTACACAATTTACTTCTGAAATTATTGACTGTCGATCCCAGGTAGACGTAATATATATGGATTTCTCCAGAGCCTTCGACAGGGTAGATCATAACTTGCTACCGTAAGCTCTCTAGCTTTGGATTTTCTGACGCTCTTATTAACTTCTTTGCTCTCTATTTTTCTGATCGCTCACAGTACATCTCCTACTGTGGCTCAAGCTCCCTCGAATACCCTGTCAACTCTGGTGTTCTTCAAGGCTCCAAACTGGGTCCATTGTTCTTTAACTTGTTTATAAACGATATCGTCGATGGTCTGGAGGTCGACCATCTTCTTTATGCCGACGACCTGAAGATCTACTGTCGGGTGGGATCGCTTGACGACTGCCAGGTCCTCCAACGTTCTCTTGACCATCTCAACGATTGGTGTAGTAACAATCGACTTCCGCTGAACAGCTCTAAATGCTACGCCATGTCCTACAGGCTTAAACATAATATTTTAAAATCCTCCTACTCTATTGGTGAAAACTCTATTGATAGGATCACTGAATTCAAGGACCTTGGTGTAGTCTTTGACTCCAGACTCTCCTTCAACAGGCATATTGAATATACATCCTCCTCTGCCTTTAAAGCGTTAGGTTTTATTCTTCGCAATGCCTTAGATTTTAAGAATATTACTACCCTCCGGACTCTTTTTCATTCTTTAGTACAGCCCAAACTCGAATACGGTTCCGTTGTCTGGTCTCCGGGCTACAGATGTCATATAAATGATCTCGAACGAGTTCAACGTCGATTTTTAAAATTTTTGCATTTCAGGTATACAGGTCTCTACCCACCTATCGGCTTCCCACATTCTGATTTGCTTGACAAATTTCGCTTTAGTAGCCTGGAGGCTAGGCGCGTGTATGCATCCGTGCGTTTCCTTTGGGGTCTGCTCGGCGGGCATATCGACTCTCCTGATATCCTTTCCCAGATCTCCTTCAATGTTCCACAGGTCTCGCTCAGACGACAACAGCTTTTGCGAGTTGGTACAGCAAGGACCAACACCCTTAAGTTTTCTCCATTGCATCGAGTATGTGACTCTGGCAACATGGTTGGCGATAGTCTCGATCTGTTCCTGTGCAATGAACGCCAGCTACGGCGACACCTACTTGGAGGCCCTGACCGTCCTAATTCATGACTGTAGTTTTTCTTTATTACCTTTATTACCTTTTTTTTCTCTTTATGTAGTTTTTATTTATATATTGAGTATTATTGTTTATGTAAATTTGAGTATAATTGTTTCAACAGCCCAATAATTGGATTTATTGTAATCTGTTGTGGTTTGGTTAAATAAATAAAATAAATAAATAAATAATATTCCGCATGACTATTTACGAATATTCCGCCAGTCCAATATCACGAGTTCATTACACTTGTGAACAATAAGACATCCACTTTAAATTTTTTGTAAAAATAATTTCTCAAGCACAACCAATACTTATCGATATATCTACCTGATTTCAGCTTTTGAATTCAGGATATGACCTCTTGCGGAATCCGAGGGGGAATCTTGTCTGAAGGATTCCAGTGAAATTTCCTATTTACCATTGAAGTTTCATCAAATTTTTACTTCACGTAATTTATAAGTAGGTACTTATTATTTGACCGGACTATAAATAATTGTTGTCAGCTAAGTTATTAATACATAATAGTTTCTGTGTTTTGATGTCGAGTTAATATTTTTGATCTCATTTGAAATTTTTTTTTGAAAATTTTAAATACCAATTTAAAAGGAAACATTCCTTACTTCATGTTTGTTTTTTAATATAAAAAGTCATTCGGGAGTAAAAACGGAATTACATGAGAGTATTAAGTATTATGTAACATCTCGTTATACGCAAAGACTTTCGCATGAACAAAAGTCGATAAAGTTACACATGTTATTGAAAGATTCAAGCAAAAAGTTACATGATATTTTCATATGAAAAATTCTCTTTTAATCCAATTATTTTTATAGGAGCATCCGAGTTATGGGCTAATACAGTTTTAATTAATTTCGAAATACTGAATATAGCAAGGTCCGTGCCTAGTAGAAACGTTATTAATCTTCAGTTGGATTATGGTATAAGAACCATTTTGTTGCTGTATGATATGTTGCTACCTATCGACCGTTTCAATATATCTGCATGATAATTCTCATTAACATAATCGGTATTTATCATTAATTATTTGGAAAGATTCTTCTGGTATCCAATAGGGCCTACACCTATAACTATGTAGGTACACGTAAATAACTCAGCTATAACTCTTTCACAGCTCCATAACCCCATCTTGTGGGTTTAAATTGAAAGGATTTGCCGTGAAAATGTAACGGTGCATTATAATCTCGTCCTGAAATATATATACGTTCTACGAGTCACGAAAAGCCAAACTGAAATCGGATTACACTCTTATGTGGCGGAAACTTGTCGAGGGACATAGAAGTTACGTAGTTAACTAAGTCGTCTACTACAGACATCACAAATCTTCAAAGTTTTATACTTGAGGCCTAAGGTCTAAAGTAAATAAGTAATCAGATTTAGCGAACAAAAAAGGTTTATTTAAAAACCCCAGAAGGAAACGTTGAACTTCTACCGTGAATGCCAATTGCAATGGGATCGATTTCTACTTCTGGCGTAAGTGGATATAATTAACTGATTCAAGTTCGAGATTTTGCTACCAAGAAAGAGGCAGCTTACAAAAAAGTAACAAAAAATGCTCTCTTAGAAAACAGAAATGCTTATGAGAGGACTACTCGAATGTAGATGCTTAAAGTAATAACCTCCTTCATTCTTGTTTTTGAATACTGTCATAAACTTGATGAACAATATACCCGTTTGTTACTATCACTGCCGTACAAAGACACTTTCAGGAATGCTAGTTCACACAATAGACATCACATCAGTATAACAATGATCATCTTTGTGTAAACATAAAGATAAAGATATCTACGGAAAATATCTCTCCTTTGAGTCTCACCGAGCAAGAATTGTCTGTCACACTCTTATAAGTATAAGTAAAATACGACGTACCACATACTTCTAAATATAGAAGAAACGTTTGGAAGGCGACTTGAAGGGTGCGTCGGAGTTGGATAAACAAAGCTAATAAAATTATTTATGTGTGCCTATACTCAAAAAGCCTTTCATTAGCCGTAATTTAATACAGCCCTTTGTTCGAGATTAACGACCTAACTTGGATTACAAAAGCAGGAATTATATTTCATTAATATTTAATTAATAAATTCCTTGAATTAATCAAATATTATTTTATGTAAGTACATAGGTACTACAGCGTGTATGCAGTGAAAAAGGGTGTATATTTCTAGTTAATATTTTTGTCATGAAATACACTCATTCTTTGCAATTAACTAATCCACCACGACATGGTGTAATGAGCTTTCTGTAATTAAACGCCAATTTCGATTTTTGATATCAATTTTTTTTACATAGAGAAAATAATTAATTGCATCTCTTTGATTTTTACCCTTGCGTAGTACCAAATATCTCCACAATAATAAATTTTAAAAAATTGGATAATTCGATATCAAAATTTTACAAAAAATTAATTTTAATTTTTTTTCAATGAATTTTGACTTTGGCCTGCAAAAGAGCAGTTAGCCAGGCTAGTTTGTTTCTTTGTGAATTGAAACCTAACATCTCCATTCTAATTTTCCACAAGATCCTCTATGAGTTGGTGCCCTTATATTTTTTCGCCCCTTTCACGCTCCTCGTACAGTAAATTATTCGCCAGTTATTATTTCCTTGACAAAGCTAATTATGTGTTTGTTATTTATTATGTATTATTTATTATGTATTGTTATCTTTTTTCCTGTTTTTGTCACTGTTTTTTCCCAATTATGTTTGTTCGCTTATTTTTTAATAATCTTTCTATACATTTAATTTCTTTTTGTTCCAAAAATACAAGAAAAGAAAGCAATAATTGGATTAGTAACACATGAAACTAAACTTGCCAGTGTATTATTTTATACTAGTACATAAAAATATACAGGGTGTCCGGTAAGTACCTCCTAATCTCTCGGAAGCATACAGGGGAGGTCAAAAAAAACCTAGTCTGTCATAAAAAAAATTCCTAAAGTGTCCACAAACGGAGATATGGAGCCCTATACCTAAAAGGGTGCCCCGCAATTTACTTTTTTGGCTCTAACTTTTGAACCGACCTGTATAATTGGATGAAATTTAAACACTTTATAGAGGCCACAAAGAGCTATCAGGTCATATTAAAGTCGATGTTTGCCGTCGTCAGGGAAGTCAGGAACGAACTTACCATCATACTCGTTGAGTCAAAATTTTGACAGGTGTCACTCTACAGAGCTAAAAACTATTTTTTTGAATAGTCTAATACTTCATCTTTAAAAAAGGTGCTTTTAATTTATTTCGGTAAAACTGACGGTTTTCGAGATAAATCGGTTTTTAGGAATGCGAAACTCTAAAAAGTTATACTAATGTTAAACACAAACAGCTAAAAATCAGGTTATTGTTGATAAACCTACAGGACATAATGGATTGCTATTGACGGAACTTGGTCAAAATTCGCATAAAAGTCGATTTATCTTGAGAACCGCTAGTTTTATCGAAATAAATTAAGAATACCTTTTGTGAAGATGAATGACCAGCGTATTTAAAAAATAAGTTTTCAGCTCTGTAAAATGACACCTGTCAAAACTTTGACACAATGAGTGTGGTGGTAAAACCGTTCTTGACTTCCTTGAGGACGTCAAACATCTACTCTGATATGGCTTAATGAGTCTTTATGGCCTCTATAAAAAATAAAAATTTCATCAAAATACACAGGTCGGTTCAAAAGTAAGAGCCAAAAAAGTAAATTAAATTGCGGGGCACTATTTTAGGGCTCCATATCTCCGTTTGGGGACACTTTAGGAAAAATTTTTTTATGACAGACTAGGTCTTTTTTGACCTCCCCTGTCTGCTCCCGAGAGATTAGGAGGTACTTACCGGACACCCTGTATACCTAAAATGTTATACACATATAGGATGTCCCTGTTTATAGTAGCGTATAATTACAGCATTCGATAAAAAAGTTATTTTTGATGAAGAAAATTTAATACAGAATGCATCGAAAAGTTCTTAGTTCTCTAGATACAGGGTGTCGAGTTTTCTGTGTAGCGTGCGCTTTTCCGTAGTTATCCCGAATGAATTTACGAATGAAGGACTTCCAAGATGGCGTTTCTTTGGTTTGGTACCCTCCGCAAGTTCTATAGTTTGAGGTATAGTGACAGGATCGAGTTATGAGTCTGTCAGTCAGAGCCGTCAACTGCCAGTCAGAAGAACTGAACGTCAGCGCAGTGGAGCAAGGTGGACGAGGACGATATCGATTTTTTTTTATTTGGTGAAGGAGAACTGAACGGGTTAGTTGCTTCTTGTTGGTTGGAATATCATTGAGTGATGGTGTTTCAGTGAGATGGTGTTATTTCGTTTGTTATCTCGTGTAGTGTGGTTAAAATAACACAGGTATGAAGTTGTGGTGTTAGTCCTATTTAGCAAAGCTAATTTCCATGTCATTTTCTAAACAGGAAAGAAAGCCTGTCAATCATGCATGGATGGGAGTAAGAAAGCTCGACTGGAACCGACATAATGGCGTCCATCTCGGGCTTTTTTCCTTTTTCTGTTTTCTTTTTAGTCTCTACTTCTAGTTCCATGTTTCTGCGTTTCGAGTTCTAGTTTTATTTCTAGAATTCGATCTTTCGGATCCCTCCTTCGGGGTGGATCTATAATAAGATCTATCGTTAGTCGTTTATTGTATTTCCAAAATGTTCTGGTGGTGGTCTCCGTTGAGAAATATCCCATTTTCGAGCATTGGGTAGAAGAGCATAATTATTCTTTTTGGAAGTAATGGCGTTCTACAGACAAAGCCGGACCTAGCCAACTGGAGAGGGAGTAGGCGTCACAGTCTATCTCATTTCTTTTGGATCTTTCTGTTGCAGTCACGTTTCATCAAGAAATGTTTGGAACTTCAAGGTACTTTGTAAATTTTTTTTGTTTCATTTATTTTACATTGAATTTTCTCTCTAAAAAGAGAGGAAGTAACTTCATCAGATTGCGTTATTGATTTTATCAAGATGGGAATTTTTATTATTTTAATAATTGGGAAATACTTCCCCAATGTTGTTAATTTTAGCTAGTGAGTAGAAATGTTCAATTTAGTATTTAATCTTAATCTAAATTAATTATCAGGGAGAATTAATTGGCCAAATTTAGTTAGTGTTAAGAATGTAAATTTTTTGTTAAGTACCTAATGAAGGTAATTTGTTGATCAAAGAGATCAACATTTTTTTTATTTTACTATTGTTCTATTTTTAAGAAATGTTGCTAGTATGTAGATGATAAGGGAGAAATCCAAGATAAATTTTCTTTTGTCTCACAATACAATATACCGTTAGCTGGGAAGTTTTATGTTGTTAATTGGAGAAGTCCAATAAATTGTTAAATTTTTTTTTCATGTGAGTTTTATTTTTAGTATCTGTATGGCCTGAATAATAAAAAGACACAACGTAGGGCAGGTCAGTTATGTAAATTTTGAATCTTATAATTTTTTTATATTTAGACGATCATGTCAACAAATTTGTAGTCATCATTATCATTTTCTTTTTAATTTTTACACCCTCTGTCCTGCTTTGGGTACAAACAAATTTGAAGGTACCCAAACGGGATCAGAGGGAAACGCACCTTCCTTTCGCTCATTTTTTTTAGTTTTCCTTTTGGCCTGATTAATTAAAATTTTTTGAGATCGAGCGAAGGAAGGGTTGCATCTGAAGGAAAGTTAATTTTTTTTTTGATATTTTGTATTGGTTCAAAGGAATTTCTAAAAAAAATTTTCAGTTTAATCAAGTGGCGTGGATCTGGGAGTATTGTTGCCTTTTTTAACTAAATAATTTTTACGCCACTGATTTTAATGCAAGTATGCCATTTCCAGTAGATAGGTACTTACTTACCTACTTCGTGTTACTTATTAGAGGAGAAAAGTCGTCTTACCTTTTGGTTAAAGGACACACTGTTTTCAAGATATTCCACAATGTAGGAACCCATGCAAGTTTTTTTAATGCGACACGCTCCAATAACGATCACAAAAATGATTAATTTTTGAAAATTGTCATTAGAATTGATTTTTTTTTTGATATTTTATCTTGCACGGGTTCGTACATTGTGAAGTATCTCGGGAACAGTGCGTCCTACTTCAAGACAGTATGATAAATTTTCTCCTCTTTACAACCTGAGGTGTCTACCAAAAATATCAAATTTGCATTAAAAAGTCAGTGGCTTAAAATTTTTTTAATAAAAATGTAACAACACACCCAGATCTCCGCCACTGGATTGAATAGTGTTTCTTTTGGGAGCATCACATCATGTACTTCAATAAAAACTTCCAAAAAAACTGATAACGTAGCTACTGTGAAAAATTTGGAGAAATCTTCAATTTTGAGACATTAAAAAAAAATTATTTCAGCTCAAAAACTCAACTCTCAAGTTCTTAAGTATCTCGACAACTGAGAACTTTTAGATGCATGTTTTATTAAACTTTCTTCCTTAAAATGACCTTTTTATCGCAAGCTGAAGTTACGCTGCTATAAACTGGGACAGCCTGTATATACATTTTTTTCCAATATAAAAGTTAGATTCTCCACTTTAAAAAATTTATTAATAAGCCTGTGTAAATCTTGTATCATTACTTACTAGGAGGCTGTCTAGATTAAATGGCTGGAGAAATTACAAACTGACGATTTCGTCTACAAAATTATATGTAAGAGTTGTAATAAGGGCACTCCAGAAACAGATGGTGTGGATAACCCACTTCTCCATACAAATGTATTGTTTGGTGTTTGCCATAAACATTTTTTGAATGTATATTGTTGTGATAGGGCGTGGTTTGTTCGAGTCTACAGATAGTGGAGAGAAAGTGTCTGATTCTTTGTGAAACCTAGGTTTTGTTGGAAGGTTGTTTGGGTGGATCTGTAAGTATTCGGCTTGCCATTTGTTTTTCATATTCCTTCTTGAGCATTTGGTAGAGATCTGTGAATAGAACCCTGTTGACTATAACATTGGTTTGCTTGGTGGCTTCTTTCGCTAGCCTGTCTGCCATTTCATTACCAGTGAGGCCGCTCTGTCCGCGTATCCACGCGAATGTTACCTCTTTGTTTGTTAATTTGAGCTTTCGGAGTTGTGGCTTCTTTGATAGCTACCAATTTTGCTGTGAACCTGTAACAGAGTCTATTTACATAATTTGAACATCATTGATATACCAAACCCTTATTTGAGCGGTAAAAAGCGCAACCAATATTCTCGCCTCCCTTAGAGGCATCTGTATAGATGTACCCCTTCCACTTTTCTTCTAGCGTATTATTGAAAAAAGGATTCCAGGACTTTGCTGGTAATTGAGAAAGGTCTTCTATTGATTGGACAGTTAGTTAATCTTAATTCAACACAGTTTAAAATTATTTAGGAGAGAGATTTTTTAACATTGGAATAAAACATAAGTATATCGTGGACCGTTGGTGAATTCACCAACGGATGGACAATTGTCCATCCTAATAAGAATCATATGACTATTTAACCAGATCATCACGCTATACACTATCCAAAATTCTTAGATTAGTCACAAAAAACATCTGAACATTTACAGAAAAACCACCTTTCTGATTTGTAAAAAGCGCCGATTGTTCTCCACTTGGTCATTTAATAATCACATATAATAGATACATAACGTCACCACAAACTCATGGAAAAACTTGTATCTATAAAAATTGAAGCAAACATATTCTCTCTAATAGTAGATAGCTGACAAAGTAGTATGGCGAGGCGACATCGAAAAAGCAAAGTGACATGAAATTCGATTATTACCTTTCTGCCGTTAGTTGGAAAAAGTCACCGGAAAGTGATCTCCAGTAACTGCTGAAACGCACCAGCAGCATAAAATTTTATCAAGCCAATTAGCAATTGATTCAGCTGAAATTGAAAATTTCCTCTTTGTCAAAGGTGTTTGCTGTCCAATCAATGCTGCCCGATTTGTTCTAATATAATTATACGGCAATACGCTTACTTCATATTTTAAATTCTATCTAAAGCGATCGTTCGATAAATCGTCAAACAGCTTTATTGATTACGAAAGTGCCCATGTCCTTGTGCCATAATTATTACATTGTTATGATTTGTTATCATACTGAGGATTTTTTTTTTCAACTAGATTAATGAGATATGATATAAAACAGCATGACAGTAACTTTAATTTGGTTAGATCTTGAACTTCAATTTAAGTCGTCATATTTTCCAAGTTTGTCAAAAATACACTTGTAACCAAATATTTTATCTTAAAATAATTTATCGAGGAATGAAACAAATAAGTAATTTTCATAATAACGGGTCTAATTATACACACTCTAATGTACTTATTAGAAGCTACACTGTTTTCATATAATAAAAACTTACCACCCCTAGAGATTACCTTGGCAACGATACATCTTGCCGAAACCCGCTAAGAAAAATAAAAGGTGGTTATCTTGGCATGTAAATTCACTTATCATATTTTAATCCCGTATCTTCATGGCAAGAGCCTACCGCCTAAACAAATGATTCATGGTAAGTGAAGTGAAGTCTAACAATACTACATTAGAGAGGGTGTTTAATTTCCTACATTTAAATATGTCACCTAAATGTCACTAATTATTACTGGACACGAGACTGAGAACTGAATCCCGGGATAATCCTGCAAATCCCGGCCAGCTGGCTACCCTAAATGTAAGAGGCAGGACAAATCTGCATTTTCTATATTTCAAATTCGATGTGGTTGCTTTTAACAAACATTTATATTGCCAAGCATGACACCTTCAAATTCAGTTCATAAAGTCCAAGCGGCAATTATTACACCAATTTACATTCATTCCATAATAACCTGACACTTTACAAAGATTTTCACGACCGGAAAAACCGGAATGTCCTGTTCAACATCGGAATCTGGAAACCCACAACTACTGTATGTGTGCTTGTACAGTTAGTTTTAGTAGGTACCATCAATTGGATCGTGTATGGGCCGCTTAAGCAGTTGTAAAATAATAAAGAATAAATTGGTATAGACTAATACATTCTCAGTTGAAATTGAAAAAAGTTTAATAAAATTACAAGGTATCGTCAATATGTGTTAGCATTTACATTAAAAAAAAACCAAAGAGGTAACCGAATTATTATTGAACTACCTTCGCTAGTCCATGTTAACTTGACGAAAATTAACATATTTTAATAAATAAGCGAATTTTTAATATTGCAATAGCTCTAGTGAAGAGCTATTGCAATATTTTTTCTAAAAAGTGTGCCTCAAAAAAGTAAGAATAACCTTAAGAATATGCTTTTGCAATAATTTTTTAATGATATTCCAACTAGTTGAAATGAAAAAATATTGAAACGCAATCTATAAAAGTGAAGTCCTGAACCTGATTTAAGCATCTGCTTATACCTAAATTGAAATTAGTATTTATGTAGCTTACTTTCTTTACAAAAATATAGTAATTTATTTTATTATTGTTGAACTCCAGAACCGTAGTATTTTTTTTTGTTTTGTTTAAACGACATTTCAAATGTCAGAAAAAAACTGAATAGAATAAATTAAGGACTACTTACAAAATCATGCAAAGAGTATCAAGTCCGTATTTAAACAAAATAGAGTCTATAATTGGCAGCGGAAATTCTTAACGTTGTAACCCACAATCTTATTACATATTTTGATAGCAAATAAAAAGTGGCGTGAAAATGTGCTTACAGTTTTTTTATATCTTTTCACATAAGCTAACTATATACAGGCTGAGCCTTTAATGGCGAATTTCCTCTTGGTATATTGTAGGTGGCAATTCGTGTAGCACAGGAAAAAATAGTTAAAAAAAATATTTCTTGTAAATTGATCTTATATGAAGAGGTAAAGTCGAGAACTCAACTTATTTAACACTGACAGCTTTAAAGAATTTGTTTGCTTAAAATAGAGACTACGGCCTCTTCTTTCAAATATAAAAAATTCCAAAAGCACGGTTTAAATTTATATGAAACAAAATTAACTTCAGTTTGCTGGTATTCCACCAATGAAAAAAAAAACATTATTTCATTCATATAAATTTGAACAGTGCTTTTTAGAGGGAAAAAAAAAGAAAAACAGAGACCGTAGGCTCTATTTTAAGCAAACAAATTATTTAAAACTGTTAATATACAAGAAGTTGAGTTCTCAACTTTACTTTCTAATAACCCGGTCAATTTACAAGAAATATTATTTTACTATTTTTCCTTTTCTGCACGAACTGTCCCCTACAATGTACCTCACCCTCTCTAGATGGGAATTTAAAATTTCAAATATTTCATTTTTTTACAGTGTTTTCAAAAACTATAAATAATATAATTTTTTTTGCAGAAAATTTATTGAGCTTCAAAAGTAACTTTGTACAAATTTAACTGATTCCGTGATTCTTCTAGTTTCAGAGATGTAACTGAAATTTGATTCACTACAAAAATATTTTTATTTAATTAAAGTGCCGTGATTAGTTTTATGACATTTATTTTCTTTTCAGTGATTTTGATAATTTTGATTTTGACATAGAAAACCAAGAAAATTTTGTTTTTTGTCTACTTTACCACCAAATTAGTTTTTTATCGCTGGCCCCGAATGGTAGAAAAATTAATTAAACTGATTATTAATTCTATATTTTTTATGCTCGTATGTTATTATTTACACGAATCCAGAAAGTTTCAATTTTTTATCTTGAAAATTAAATTTCGCGGGTGGACATAGGTAATGGATCATACTGTTCAGAAATGTCCAGATTTTGGAAAATTATGCCATAACCAAAATTTTCTTGTATGACGTAAAAATTGAGGATCACACAAGTTGGATCCCTATCTACCGTATTCCCTGAGTCAAGTTACATACAGGTTGCTGTAATATTAGACTAATTTATTTATAACGGACAATAGAGTTAAGTAGGTATACAAAAAATGTTACTCTATTTTCCGAACATTAAGACCATGTAACTTCGGCAATATTCAATGTCTAGAATTAATATCTCAAGTTAAGACTTTTTTGTCATAAAATTAATTACTTAGGTATTCTACTGTCGAAGTTTGTCTTCTTTATTTCTGCGGGGACCATAATGGGACGAAAGTAGCAACAAGGATCGTTCCTAAACCATATCTGCGAGTCTTGTTTTTTTTATATACATATAGGTACTAGATATTATAGGTAGTCTAGACGAGCAGCGACACAATAATTATTAATAAACCGTAAAAGACACAGCTACCACTGGAGTTGAAATGTCAAGGTTAAGAAGTTTCCAAATCACGAAACCAGAATTTAATAATAAAGTTCATTGAAAATCTTGAAAGCGGGGTTGGGTGTAAACCAAGTTAACTTGCTCATTCTCATATTAATGACAAGCGATATGAGTGAAGCAAACAAGATTTGTTTCTATTGATCTGTCAAATGCACACTTATGTTGACAAAGAGACAATAACTTTGTATCAAACTTACTACATTCTAGACTTCTATTATACAGGCTGTCCTGTATCGTTATGTTCAAATCTTGTGAGCATATAGTAGGCTTATTTCTAACCCTAAAAACCCGCATATAGTAGGCTTATTTCTAACCCTAAAAACCCCAAAAGTAGCAGGTCTATTTGCATTCGTTGCGAAGTTACAGGCCTAAGAAATTAATGTCTAGTAAATACCAGAGTCTCAACTTTGAAAGCCACATAAAACTTATTTTATTGACCAAATCTTTAGTTTATCTGTGTTCAAAATGTCAAAATTCCTTGCTGAATACAAGCTTGCATGTGCTCGGAGGCCTATTGAAGAAGTGACAGTTCAAATTTCTCGTCTTTTTTGCGTATATAATAATCTTATTATAATAATTGCTCTCTGGTATTTAGTTACGAACGCCAATTCCGCTGGACAAAATGTGCTGGTGCCCCATCGATTTGAAACCAAATGCCATTTCGTATGAGCAGCGGAACTCTACTAATGTTTATTTCGGTGACGTTTACTGATGTGGTTACCATAGTAATAAATTATTAGCTTAAACCACAACACATGCTGTGTGGTTTTCAAAGTTGAATATTATTATTTAGGTACTAGTCATATTTTTCTTAGGCCTGTAACTTCGTAACGAATGGAGATAGACTTGCCACATTTAGGTTTTTTAGGCTCAGAATTAAGCTCATACTATGTGCTTAAAAAATTGAACATAACGATACGGGACACCTGTATAGAGATAAAATTCCAGCAATACTTCTAAAACTATCTAAGATACTTTCAAAAATCTATTTTTATAGGTAGTCAAAATATCTCAGATACTCCTAAAAACTATCTTAAATACTAAAAGTATCCTAGATTCTCAAAATCTAGAATTTTAAGATCTTAAGATATTAAGGTATTAAGATCTTAAAGCTTCTTAAAGATACCTACTTGAAAAATACAAATAGAAGAATTTCACAAAGTATCTTAGATATATAAAAATAAGATACTAGATACTTTAAAAAGTATCTAAAGATACAAGATGCAAGATACTATCTTTATCTTGGATAGGTACTGAAAAGTATCTTTTTTTTTTGAAGATACTCTCAGCTCTGTTAAGTGTTGCCATAGGAAATTGCATGTTAAAAATTACACCCTATCATGTTGTTAACTTAATATGTTATTGTCTTGCAACTTAGAAGTTATTTTTTTTTAATTTTTAATAATATTGCACGCCATCTAGTTGTCGATACAACGGTTCATTTAGTTCAGAAAAATGGGACTGTTTACTTTATTTATACAGGATCATAACTAATTTCGAAAAATGAAATGTCGAAATGTATTATTTTACAGAAAGAATAAAAAACCATAAGCCGAACCATATGACATCACATTGGAGTAATTCTGTGAACAAAAAATTTTTTTGCGGAAAAAAAGAATAAAATTTTGATTTTGTTTTCGAAAGACTGCAGTTATCCGAAATTTTGTTTCGGATTATTAGCAACTATAAAATTATGCATAATTTTTGTAATTAACTCGACTCTACAATTGAACCCTATGCTGCAACAACGTTGTAAGCGACAATATTCTCCCCTTTACGAAAGTGTAACTTTCTGTCTTGATAAGGCAACCGAAAGCGAAAGTAAAACATCCTAGGTGATAGGTTGCTAGGTGGTTGCTAGCTATGAAAAACTTTCGTGCCCTGGACAAAAAAGTAGAAATGTCAGTTTTACGTTAGATGGAAAATTAATAATGTAAAACTACAATAAAAAATTCCAGTAAATCATTCTGGAATATACAAATAATTATTATTGTTTTTTATTTGATGAAATTTTCCATTCATTTTTTAACATAGAATTATTACAATTCAATTCAACAATTCAAACATACAATTTCACAAAAGCTGGTATATATGTATACATATATGTACTAGCAAGCGAGCTTTTACTGTGAGGAAATTATTAACGTGGAAATGGCACCAAATAATTTCGATATCATACTGTTTTTATTAATGTAGGTTTCGAGGGGAGAAGAAAGAATCCAGATAATTGAATTGAAACCAAATAAAAAACAATCTCAACTCGACAAAAAGTTATGATTACAAACCAACATAGTTTGTTTGCATTTCTTTCCAAATGATATTAATTAGTAAAGTAATTTCCATCTTCGTGATTCGTAAATAATTGCCATCATTCTCCACTCATTGAATAATATTATGTTATTTTAATTTTTTTATTTAAAGCAGATTAAACTTTTTTTAATTTGGACGTTATTCCGACAATTTATTAACTTTAAAGATGGTCCAGATCCAGTTACGGCTGTCTGCTTTTTTCTTCTACCGGCACTATTTTATTTTCATGTTTTTTGAATCAAGTAGTTTTGTTTTCTGATTACAATTTGTGTCGACGGATCGAAGTTTTACTGATGAACTTTGTTTATTCGCAGCATCGCAATTATGTTTTTCATTTAAATTTTTTTCATTTTCGTTGTTTGTTATCTCCGAGAATATCTCTAAGAATATCACAATACTGTAATTTTGGGCAAAACACGAATTCAACATCATCACGTGATACAAAAAATGATTGTAAACAAAAAAAAAATACTTTTATGTACAACTGCCATTAAAAGTCACACTTTTAACGACAGCTGCTGCTACTAGAGCAATATTTTATTCTTCGGATGACATTTGAATAAAAATAGTAAGTCCGAACTGCACTGCGACTACTGCGTGAGCAACCTTGTTCTCTTATGGGTCATCAACAGCAACCAGCTGAAACATTTTTGCTTTTCTTGTTGCAAAATTTTGCAATTTTTCACTTTAAACTCTTGTTATGTAATATACTATTATTGGTGGATTGGCATCTTTAGATTTAATTAGTTATTTATGTATCCAGTGCGCGAAACTAAACTTTGGTGCTTTAGAATGACAGCTTTTTTGTCGAGGCGAAAATCGAGGCACGAAAATCAATCAAAGTACCAAAATTTCGTATCTACTCGAACTTCATTGAAATAAGCGAAAAAATCGAAACAATAATCATAATACTGACTCAAGAAAATTTTTATTTAGAACAAAGTTGCTTGTTTCTTTGTTGCTAGGGAAACATTACCGCGATTTCTTATTACCGTGTATGAAATAGCTCTCGCTCCAGTGCGCAAAATACTTCGCTCACACTGCCGAGTAGACAACAATAATGTGCAATTTTTTATTCCAATATTGATGAAAAAATGTTAACATTGTTTAACTGCTGTCTAAAAATAAATTATAGGTCACTTTTGTATCTGTATACAAAAGTTGTCTCTCATTTCAGAGCTCACTATGGGTATCTCGTAAATGCTAAGAGATACAGGGTCGTTAAAATTGGAGAAAAAACAAAACGATACCCTATTTTGTAGCCATCTCGAATCCATCAAGACAAACTTATACAAGATATCTGTGACGGTTGATGAAATATCCTGAAAAAAATGATAAATCGACATTTCTTATTTTTGACATATCTTTCTAATTATAGTAAATTAATAAGTATTTTTTTCAAAGCTTACTTTGATAGCTATAAGCTATCAATCCTGATATTTAAAAAAGTTTCAAAGCCGACTAGATCCCAGAGTTTTCATAATCAATTTTTGTTTTTCTGATAACCGCCATGTTGTTTTTTAAGCCGTTCGGTATAAAAGCGATCATGCAAACGACATAAGAAATAATATTTTGCGGCATAACAAAAACAAAAGTTGACACAGATATACCTCGTACCTATGTATTGACGGATTCGATATGGGTACACAATAGCCCATCTTTTCTATAGTTTAACCGATCCTGTATCTCTTATAGTGTTTACGAGATAGCAATAGTGAGCTCTGAAAGAAGGGACCACCTGTATTTACTTCAGGAGTAATAAAGATACGAAAAAAATGATAACAGAAAAATTCAAAAACTTCATATTAAATGGTCGGTCAATTACGTATTTAGAGTAGGTAAATCAATTAAATATCTGGGCTATGCGCCTGATGACGATACATTGGATAGCGAAGGAGAAGTCAAGGTGAGAGCGACAGCAGCACTGGCCAGAAATACATTTTTTGTTAAGTCAACAATTAGTTGCTACGCCGGGAAGTATCATTGAACCGCTAACTACGTCAGTCGAAACTTGGTCCCTTTGGAGCAAATCCCTTAACGGAATAAGCCTTTGAAATGTGGATACTAAGAAGACTCTTGAGAATATCCCGGCTGAAATAATTATATAACTTACAAAGAGACTCTACACCGAGCTAACACTCATAGAGCAGAGTTGTGAGTGGATGGATATCGCAGAATATCACAAAACATCATATTGAGGATAATGTATTATTATATTGAGAGGATAACGCCTGGTGTCTCCGGAACCTCATGAATTGGTGTAAGGTGTAACATTTGTTTCAAATGCCGCTATAAGATATATATTATTATAGGTACCTCTACCGTGTTGGCTGAATGATATTGAGTCGACACGAATAAAAGATAAGAACACACCATGTGAACATAGAAAGAGAAGACTAAAAATAAGCGATGTTGCCTAACCTGTCAATTTTTAATTTTTCGTGACACAGTTGCAAATTTTTGTGACTTTGTTAATTTCCGTATCAATATGGCAACGTGCAGATTCTCTATTCTCTCTTAATGTGCATCACCTGTATATAGCTATCTTTGCCCTGTGCATTTTATACCTAGCACCATCCAGCCAACACGGTAAACATAATATTCAGACTTGCAGAATAGGCAAGTTACGGATTTCTATAAACTGCCATAAAATAATGTGAACACCTCCATGGAATCTGTGTATAGCCGAACACTATAAGGAGAACAGTTGTTTGGGATAACGATTTAATCATAATTGAATGCTGGTATTCTCAAAGCTTTATGATTCTGTTATAGCTGCAAATAAATTGAATAAATGGACTAATATACAGTTTACATGATTGTGTTAATATTTTTGTTGTTATTTTTTAAAATTTTTCTTTGTCATTATGTTTGTGCTTTTTAACTTAGAGCCCATCATTGGTACGATTTTCACTTCAGAGAAAATGTCGTTTATGTAAGTTTCAAAACTACACAAAAAAAATTATTTTGAAAATCAAAAGTGTTTTGTGGGAAAATTGAGCAGCATGCTTTTGATATTCATTATAAAATGTCGGTTGTGGAAAAATTATTTGTTATGCAAGTGGCTTAAGAGGAGCAACTTTTCCCGCATCAATTTCGTGAAAAAAATCGCCAAAGAAGATGGTCTGTTAATGATTTGGGAGGTATATGACACCATATCATTGGTCCTCATTTTATTGATGGAAACCTTATTGGGTAAATATTACTAAGATTTCAAAGAAACTATTTATGGCGTTTACTGGTAGATGTGTCCGTGAATATTTCGCAAATGACGTGGTTCCAGCTGGATGGAGCACCGGCACCAGCAGAAAGCATCTCGTTTCCATATTATGTGATTAAAGTCTTGCATTTGATTGTGCGTGCAGCATGATAAACTTCTAGGTAAGCTGTATTCAGTGGATATTTTTGAGGTGTGGGTTTGGAATGGTTTACGTTTACATCTTATTTTGATGATAGAAAGCAGTGTATGGGCGTTGATCATGTACGTGATGGTACAAAAATACAGCTCATGTCATCATCTTGGAAGCTCGATGGGAGTGTTCCGCAGGATGCTATTGTGTGTCCTATTTTATTCCTGGTGTACTGCAATGATCTGCCAGGTTACTTACGAGAAGAGTTCATTTCCCCTTGAATGCACGCGGATACACTACAATTTTGGTGTCACATAGTAAATGACCCTGCAGATTTGCAGGGTACTATTAATTGACCATTTGCTTCAGATTATGACACCGTGGTTTGCTGAACACGCTATGGAACTTAACCCATCCAAGACCAACGTTATGGTTTCTTATGATCGCTAGCAGCTGCATCCACCTCGCGGGTTAATGTGACGCTTAGTGAAACTGTTGTTGAGCCCTGTAGTTCTGCGAGATTTCTGGGTGTGGTCCTTGATGAGGAATTGGACTTCTCGGGTCACTGTGTGTCATTATTATTATTATTACTATTATTATTATCATATGGGACTCTCATAGAGGACAGTCTGTAATTTTAAACTATGACCATTCTGACCTTGTATTTGAATTCGTGAAAAAAAAATTGAAAAATCCATAGTTTGGCCCAACTATACCGACTTGAATGCTTGAATGAGCTGGGACACCTTGTAATTAAGTTGAAAAAAGTCGTTTGGGAATAAGGCGTATTGCAGAATATCTGTGAAGCGTTTGATATAGTTTATACCTGTATAACCAAAATTTCGACGTTTAAAAGTATTGACAAAAACGTCTTATAACAAATGTACAATAACTGGGAAAATTTTAGATTTTAATTGCGATTATTTCCTCAATATCGGTTAATTGAGATCTTACGCGTCTACCCTATGAATCATATATTCAGTTAAACGAAATCACTAGGGAAAATTATATTGTATAGTAATATTTCTTAATTAAATTTGCCAGACATTTCGCCAGATTGGAATGTCACTGATTGTACTTCGCAGACGTTCCTCATAACTTTGTAATTACTTTAGATATGGCAATCTGTTAATATCTCTAATTTAGGTTTCTCCTTAGAGTTTTTTCCACTAATGCTTATTGAGGCGACGCAAATAGATTAAAATAAATTAGATTTATAATGTTAATTATAATGAAAGACGTAAGCTGTGGGTATTAGAACTCGTCAGTACTGAGGCACTAATTTAAAGCTAATAATATCTTTATAAGTTATTCGCTAAGTTACACTGAACAAGCTATTTTGCGCCTAATTATTATAGGCAGAAAAAGTGATTTAATTATCTTTTGTTTTCCAAGTGATTAGGTAAGGACATAACACCAAAGAAAACTCAAAATATAACGTTAAAGTAACAATTGCAGAGAAAGTTATGTGATTGTGGTTAAACTTGGCAAGAAATGCAGACTTAATGCCTTGGCCGCTTTTCGTACCCAGGACTGCGTTTCGGTTATGACATTCAATCTGCAACCGTGCTACTTAGTTAAAAAAAAATAACTATTGAAATCATAATCGATTCCGTACTATTTTGCAATGGTCCAACGAGATTTGATCCGAACTTTTCGTCCACAACTGCGGTAGACTTCACTGCAATTACGTGTGCGCAAGCGATGCTTTCGATCCTCGCTTTCATTTTTCACTGATTGGACAACTTAAAGAGCACTCCTACTTATAGGCTGATGATCCGATGACGTCACACCTCCTCCACTAACTATGTTCAGCCTAGTAACGGCCGGTCTCTCCAATGATATCTCCGATTGCTGAGTCAGATTATGACTCGTTTAACTCTGACGTAACGTCGGATGCCAAATCCTCGGCAGTTTCATTCTTTCCCTTCATAAACTTCCCACCTGCCCCAAAGGTTCGAAATCTTTTTGGTCGGCCACTAAGGCAGTTAGCCAGAATTTTGGCAAATTTTCCATTCCATCACTTACACGAACAGACGGGATATTACGTCGATGGCTACTGAGAAGGCCAACCTGTTGGCGGAACTATATTCTTCATACTCCTCTGCCGATTTTCAAGGAAGAACCCCGCCAATTATCACTCCCGTAGAATCCAAAATATCAGAAATTGTTTTCCGACGGCGTATCCTGATGACGTACCGGTTATCGTACTTAAGAATTGCGCGACTGAGCTGTCACCTATTTTCTGTCTACTTTTCAACCTGTCATATAAAACGGGAATATATCCTCACTGCTGGAAATGCGCACCAATGTGGAGCTCAGATACTAAACATACGCCTGATTACTTGACTCCATACAGAAAAGAGCCATCCACTTGATCGGGGACACGACGCTGACTAAAAATTTAGAGATTCTCTAACTTAGAAGAAAAATGGTTTACCTGAGCCTGCTTACCAAATTTTTTTATGGGAAGTGCTCAAACAACATTTTTCCCGTTTGATCCCGTATTCCTAGCCGGGCAGGAATACACTTCGAGTCGTAACAGTTCATCCCTATCAGGTTCAGCTCGTTACACCTCGTACCAACTTATTCATGTATAGAACCGCATACTTTTGGGATAGATTGGGAGCGTTTCGCAAGGAATACAACCTGAAATTATTCAAAGTCAGCGTGAATCGATATTTCCGCTCATGCACCTCTCCCAGAGCATCATAGGAATTCCCCTGCAGTGCATGTGCCTTTTCACTAATAAAATATTGTTACAATCCTATTGCAACAATTTACCACAGCAACTAGTAATAATAATTGTAATTCGCCTATGTACGAGTATCAAGACTATCAGTTCGCTCACGGTGCTTAAAACTTATTTTGTTATCCTACTATTGTCACAGAATAAAGGGGAAAAACTTCTAAGGTAACAGATTTACTTGATTTTAGGACAACGTATCCTTTAAATGAACCTACCCTCTAAATTAATTAAGTTGATACGAAGTTACAGGGTGTTCAATGTTCCAAAGAAAATACATTTTTTTGTATAGCTCCTGAATTAATACTCCCGTTTTGTATAAAACGGTGGAATATTTTTTTTATGAAAGTTTTTGTGTTATTTTTCTATTAACTAGTCTAATTAGTCTAACAGCTATAATTACGTGTGTGTAATTTGAGCCAGGGACGTACGGTAGATTTTTTTAACCCCTTTTTTACCTAACTTTTTTACCCCCCAAGTTTTACGCCACTGAATTAATGAAGGTTTTGACATATTTGTCCAAAGTCTAGACATTTCTGGTACAAAAATGTCTATAGGCTTGGTAGGTAAATCCTCAACAGTTTTTGAAATATTTAGTCATTCTAGATGAACAAAAAGCTACGGGTTTTTCGACAATGTTTTTCAACTTTTGGAAAAAGTAGCTGATTTGACGTGAGAGTCCTCCGGACAGATCCTCCGACTACGAAAAAAATCCTAAAAAATCTTAATCACGGTTCCTAGCGCTATGAGCTCAGCTTTTTTTCTTATTTTTTATTCGTAAACATTACTGAGCTTTCACCAATTCTATTGTGCATATTTCAAAAACTGTTGAGAATTTACCTACCAAGCCTTGTGCTTTTTTTGTACCAGAAATCTCTAGCTTCTGAAAAAATATTCCAAAACCATAATTTATCCAGTGGCGTAAGAATTGGTGGGTAAAAAAGTTGGACTCCTATATCTACCTCAAATCTCTGGTGCAAGTTAGAAACATGTCATTATTGCTATAATCTAATTAATAGAAACACAACACAAAAAATTTAATCAAAAAATCTTTTGCCGTGTTGGAGTTACTTATAAAAACAGACAATTTTTTTGAATACTTTTGAACACCATCTAACTTCGTTAATACTCAATTTAGATGGTATGTTAAGACTTTTTGTCTTAAAATCAAGTAAATATTCTACATTAGAAGTTTGTTCTCTTTATTCTGGAACACCTGTATATTCGTATTCTAACCATTCTAACGTCTCAATTTACACTTCTACTTTTTCTGCTCATCGCCAGCACTGACAGTATTGATGACAGTGTGTCTTATCACTCCTTTGACACTCACTCTCCTCCTGGATTCTAGGCTAACAGTGTTGCAAATCTACAAGCGCTTCCAAACCTACCGGTTTGATGGCTCCAAACGTAGCAGGTTGCGGTTACAAAATTAATTTTTTAAAATATTAATTTCATGCTTCAAATTTTTAATCTACCCTCAAATTGCTAATAATATAAATATTAGCCAGAAACAGATAATATTCCATTGAATGAATATTATAATTATTTGTTAAGTTTATGGAAATCTCATTAGTCTTATACAACGTCGGAGGAATTATGAAATTTTAGTGTCAATAATTGATGCATAAGAATTATGCAAAGAATTATTAAATCATAAATTCGTTCCGTGTTTTTGTAAGAATTCGCAAGCTCGCGAAAACATTAATCTTGTAACTCAATTTTATTTCTAGGCTGAGATAAGTTAAGCAATAACGGCAGGCATTTTAGTCGGAAGGCTGCGTAGCCGTACGTAGCGTTTCTTGAATTTAAATTAGTCTTGGACAAGGTGTGGGGATATCGTGCAACTCCGCTTCCGATTTTTGATAAGGCAGTAAAAAGAGCCGTGATCACTTGAACGGCTAATCCGCTTCTCGATAAAGAATTTTTATAAATTATACCTATAAAAGAGGTCGTAGGGGTACTCGTGAAGGGGATTATCCAATGCGATCATTCATTCCTTTCAAAACCAGAATGTCGATTGGAGCCGAACCAGCAGGAATTTTCAATGCAGTAAAAGTAATAAAACAAAAGAATGGAGAATTCTTATTAAAAATTATGTTTTCGATACACTTTTCTGTTAAGAAGCCTTTTTAAAATTTAGGAAAACCTATTTTGAAATGAAAAAATTTTTGATACGATGACGAGGGATGAAATCTTCATTTTATAAAGTACTTTATCCAAGTTGCAAAAGAATAGAAAGTATAACTACTATAAACCCCCATCGAGTATAAAGAAAATTGCTCTAGCCCGCTTGTCCGTCGTCCTTCGCAAATATTGGCAATTTTCAAGAATGTTATTTTAAATTAACTTCGAAATTTTAGATGAAATCGTTTCTACTCTTCTGTATAAGGTTAGATATTTTACTGATGTGGTATTGCAGTATACACGGTTATAAAAGCTAGAAGCACGATTAAATTGAAAATAGGTATTTACCATACCAAGGTTTTAAAAACAATAAATAAATAAATAAATATCGTATGGCTGTGGTAAAGTCCAAGTGTCAGAAGTTTTCAAGTAGCCTCAAGGGCCTCTGACGTAACTTAACGACTTAAAAAAAAACAATAGGTATCTACCACAGAAATCGTTATAATTTTTAGATATGACATAAGAGAATCCTGCAAAATACAGACAAGATGGCACCATGATTTTTATTAAAGACTTTCCGAGTCCTTATACCTATGAAAAATTATAGGCGCTTCATAAAAAAATAAAAATAAAACTGATTCTCTTCAAGTTGAATTTTCAAATGATTTTATTTTTAAAATTGTGACCCCTTCATATACGTAAATGAATAACTGAAAAAAAATTAGGGGGTGCTTTCTTATTGAATCTACCGTAGGTATGTACCTAAATCATATGCTATGTAATTAAATTGAATTTTTTTTCTCGAAGATTAATAAAATTACTAAAAAATGATAAGTAATCTTTTTAATTAAGAATAAAATACGTAGCTGTCCAAAATGCATTTTAAAATGGCGTTGCAGTGCTGTAAGAAAAAACTTATATGCGAAATACGTTCTCGAGGTAACCTTTTCGATACCCCTTGAAACAGTAGGCGAAAATTGACTAATTCTCCACTGAGTGTATTTTCAAGAGCAGACTAAAGCCTATTTCATATAATTTGTTCTTAATGTGACTCGTTCCATATTTAAGAAAAAAAATCAACACTAGTTTTTTGATAGCCCCTTCAAAAGGGTCATGTCTCACAGGGGAGGGGTGAATGATTTGTTTTTCCATGATGTCATTTTCAGATTTTTGAATGGGGCTTCAAAAAATACTTTCACACACATGCACCTTTGTATAGGTCTTACATTCCTTGTTTCATGCTTGAAATAGTCATCTTCATGAGGAAACTGACCTGCCTGACTTCGAAGTAGTGCTGTAAATAGTTTGCAGTTTGCACTTGAAGATTTTCAAATTGGTAACCACAAAGTGCCAAAAACTTTCAACTGGCATCAGAAAATGTTTGATATTGTTCCCATTTTTTGAAAAACGTAATTACTATTGTTAAATTTTTTCGAACGCAACGACTTATATTTTCATATTTTTAAAATTGTCTTTGCAAAGAAAATTTCAACAGTCTAAACCGTTATAGTTTCCGAGTTGATTATGTGTTTCTACAGACTTATATTTTCATATTTTTAAAATTGTCTTTGCAAAGAAAATTTTAACAGTCTAAACCGTTATAGTTTCCGAGTTGATTATGTGTTTCTACAGAACAAAAACAAAAAGAATTTACTCTATAAAATGGTGCTCATTGACGACTTATTACTCACATTAACGATAACACATATTACACAAAATTCGTGGGGTATATGTATTTAGCTTTGAAGAACTTATCTAGAATCTATGGAATTTGGGTTTCAGTATTTAACAGAATAATTATTAGCTAAGGTATTTTTAGCACAAAAAATCCTTTCATAAAAGAAAAATAATAAAAAAAAAAAATGCCATCAGAGAAGAGGTTCAACAATAATTGAATAAAAAAAAAAACAGCTATTAGGAGGAGAGATATCTGATTTCGTAAATATTGAAAGAGATTTTATCCCGTAAATATTGAAAGAAGGAGTATTATATACCCTTTGTTGTTCATATATTTTCCAAGTTACATGGCAAGCTTTAAATGTAATTGAGAAGAAGACGGTATTATTTTTGTCAATGGAACTTTATCATACATCTGACGTCTCGAAAAATTTAATATTTTCTTTTTAATTTTTTAAAGTAAACACTCGGTGCTCGTTTGATTATATTTTTCCATTTTACGGTAGGTATATGCAGAAAAAATTTCTCTTGAAATAACTTGTGCGCGGCAATTTCTACAATAATTCAAGTTATCCGATCCGATCATTGGAGAGGTCAACATGACACCGTAGCACTAGCCTGCTCGTTTGCCAGATGTAATTTTCCTCTGGCGTTACTTGAACCATAAATAAGTTTGACGCCTGGTTGCGGCGCGGCTTAAAGTGAATATGGGTAACATTTAAGTGTCGCATCCTGAAGCGTGGTCAATCCCAAGTGAAAAACGGGCTTGAATATTGTACAGCAATGATAATTAAATCGATCAACAGTTCGACAGATTTAAAAGAAGCAATAAGTTCAAACGTTCTAGAAGTCTTCTAATATACATGGGGTCATAATTATTATAAGTAAACTATCTATTCTATCTATCTATCAATTCTATCAATTCTATCACCGCGGATTGGAATTTCTCTACCTTGTAATAAAGATGTATTTGAACATTAAACGAAAGAGAAAACCTTATTAGCTTTTTTCATAAGTATATTCTTCAACGAGTGGTGAATGATGGGTATTATTCACGAGGACTAAGCTTCCAAGGGTATAATGGCCATTCTCCGCGAGATGAAGACACAATTTTCTCTACGATTTCATGCCTCATCATTTATCTAAAATTTTTTTTAAGATACTATGTTATTAGGCATATGCAAGCCTGTCTAAAAGCGCTTTGCTCGCTGCTGCCTGTTGCTCGATTCTGGGGCTCAGAATTGCTACCAGTTCCCGGATATAGTGCCGGCCGTTGACCGGCCGTAGTGCGTTGCAGGATAAGGTTTAAACAAGACTGCACTGATTGCGAGTGCCTTTTCCGTTTGCTGTTAGAAGGTTTCCGTGTCATTAACATCTATTATGTGTTTTGCTAGTGTTACGAAGGTGATTTCTTGCATCTGTGAAGTTCTGCGAATTGGCTCTAACTGGTGATTTTTCTTTTATTGTGCTACAGGCTGAGCTGTGATTGACTTGACTGCGTGAATATACGTCGCTTATCTTACCGCCTGAGGAACGTCATTATTAAAATGATATCAAAAAGATAATGAGACTTGAATGGTTTGATAATTTTTACGTATAGAATATTTCAATTATGGTGGATATACGAATACAAACTGATATTTCAAAGAAAATTTCTTAAAGTGATGCGCTATTTTTTTATAAACGATACTTTTTCTTCGGGGATAAAGTAGTATAATCCATCTATTTATCAAAAGCAAAATGAACTTCTAAAATTACAAAAATACCTAAAGTTTTTCCCATCTCATATTAACATCTCGATTACTGATTGGATGTTCATGGTAACTAGATATTTTAGCCATTTTGGCATATTTAACACCTTTGGCCAAAAATTCTATGCATTTTCCCATGAGTAATGATCCTGAACTGCCATAAGATATACAGGTGTTTCATTTTTTACCAGGGTCATTTTAGGAGACGATGAGTGAATATCAAAATAAGTGGCCTTTTTTCACAAAATGCTTTTCAGAAATGCATAATAACGGAGGTAGAAGTCTTCAATTAATTTGTGATTGTTTTCCGCATAATAAAATTTGAACAATAAAAACTATTACAGTTTGCAGACACAAAAAATGTTTGACCTACAGTAGCTCGGAAACGATAACTAATATCAAAATTTTGCAAGAGTGTTTTTCTTTTCAAATTGAAACGTAATTTGTTTTGTGTTTTGAAAATCGTACAAGATATTTTGATGTCATTTGGTATAGACACGTGTTATATTGAGATAGAGTATGTGAAAAATTCCGAGAGTGAAATGCCTATACCAGCGGCCAAAGGGCTGCCCCACTCTACCTCCTCATCTTCTATGCCACTGATTTTTTTTTTTCAATAAAAAATCAATTCTATGGTCAATTTGGGATTTTTTTGTTATTTTAGGGTTAATGAAGATTAGGATATTTTTCAATTCTTTTGAGTAGATGTAGGCTGCAGAAGTCAAAAATTCAAAATCAACCCGCCTCCCAGTTGTTCGTTCCTGGTGGACATTTCAGTCTCTGAATTTTTCGCCTAGGTAGATACTGTATTAGGGCCTATATTTTTTTTTTAAGTTTGACGTATCTGGAAAACGATGCGTTGTATACGAGATATACATGGTTTTTAGGAGTTTTTGACTTATTTTAGTCCGGGAAATCCCCTGTCTAAGATATGACACTCATAACTGAGACATGCACCGGGTATAATGCAGGGTGATCCTGAAACGGCGGATACGGACAGTAAGTACCACGGCATTAATTGTTGATTAAGGATTCTAATATATTTAAGAATATATGATAAATTTTTTGCACAAAAAAGTCACAACACTGCATTTGATACACTTCTTCAGGCAGAAAAATAGTATATAGGTCTATAATACCCAGTAAGATGCTACCATGGAAACATGTGAAATAACAAACTCAACAATGTTTCAAACAATAATTATCGCTGCGATACAGATCAGATAATATTATTCAAAATCTGCTTTAGATTAATAATAATTATTGTTGTATATCTCCCGATTTGCAGAACGATGCCAAATTGACAAATTTTATTGAACTCAAAGAATAGGTAGACTTTGAATGCCTGTAATTCCGAAACCGATAATAAAAAAATACAAAACAAACACTATCGTGATAGTGTTAATTTAAACTGTTGAAAAAGGCAACATTATATCTCAGTAACGAAGCCGAGAGAACAATTTTTGTTTTTAATTTACAGTCTGTCTGAGCATCCTGTACATACAACACCCTGTTAGCCGCGTCCGCCAGTTCGGGATCATCCAGTTACCACTACTTACTGCTTAAATTACCCTGTGTTATCTTGATACACAATAAGTAATTTATGTATCTATTATACCTATGATAGATTACCTATAGATTAATATGTTACACAAGAATAATTCACGTTACGTTTATCGTCGAACCTTCCGTTTGGAAACATGAACCCTAATAATTTTGGTGGGCATGGGCTCCGATACGATATAACAGACTTCAAATTAATCACTCAAGTTTTACATACGTTATATAAGTTTTCCAGTTAAGCTTTATTATTGAGCTTTCTGAATATCCCCCTAGTCTCTTAAGTGGAGGATGTGGAATTAAAATAACCAACACTGTAATACTGAGCCAGAATTATGCTGTTTTTACTTGGATACGTGCTGTTACTGAAATGAGATCTTTAGATTGAGAAAGAGAGTACTTTTAATTAAGACTTTACTAATAATGAATTACACCCTAATTGAAAATAATTCTGAATCAAATTAAAGCGTGACAAAACTCCAACTGCGACCTTCCGTCAAGCCTCTCTTATCAAACAGCTTTGGAGACGGAAAATACTACCCGCTTGTTGCGATAGAGGGTTTAAAGGGGAGTGCTAATAAATCAGTTTTGGCCGCTTCGCTAAATTGAATGGGCTGGCACAACTTTGTTCTTAAAAGGTTAAAAGGTTCTGTTATTTTTTGCTTACGTTGAATGTACGTTGATTTCCGTTTGTTATTTTCTGGTAAGCACATATTGGTGAAGGAAAGTGAAATATTATGTGATTAACGTTGCCATTGCTTAATTCGAATTCTCTCTGTAAAATTCACAGCAGTCTATGTGAAATTGTTTGTACCTTCGCTGAAATATTCTGGGCTTAAAAGTGCTATAAATGAAAAAAATTACTTATCTGAGACGAACCATGATGGTGGTGACAAATAAACGGCTACCTAACTATAATAATTAAATGAATAAGCCATAAAGTTGTTCAAGAAGCAGCGACTGTGACAATATCATCTAAATGTAAAATAACAGTGATAGAGAGAATATTATATTTTAGCCTCATTACTGAGTCGGTCAACAGTCCTGCATTGTCAGGTCACAAAGCCTTTCAAGACAAATTTATTAATCTACCGATGTGGTTAATTGTCAGGAAAAATTGTACTACGTTGACCACGAACAGGATTTTACAATACTCGTAGGTATAAAGTTTTATTACAGAACTGCTTATATCTTAGAATTTATTAACATCATAGGTACATTCCAAAATGACAGTTCAGTGACGATATTTTATTTGCCTTTACGTTGATACTCTTCTGAATATTAACAATAATATAGTAGTAATAATTTTACTCTTCCTATCAATAATTTTTAGTAACAAAATCAACTTTTAACCCCACTTGAGGCAAACTATGATACTAATACAATAATAATGATTTTTCAGCAAATTTAATACAAATAATATCATTTTGGATATATCTGGTCATAAGAAAGATCGAACAAGTAATTTTTCAAAATGCTTTCGCAAACTTTTTTTATGGCTTCAGTGGCTGAGGGTTTCAACTCATCGTGAAGAACATTCCAGTTTTCGTTGAGGACCTTTCCTAGCTGATCATCTAAAAGGAAATAAAATAAATATGTTATACAGGATTTCCTATTACCATATTCAGACACAAAAATAACTCGACTACTTTACAATTTTTGGCATCTAGTTCACTAGGAAGCATCTAGTTCACTAGCTACAAAAAAAAAGGGATAAAATTAGAGCGGAAATACGTATTACGAATCTTGTCCTCATTCTACACAGAGTGATTCAATTTTATATCAAGAATAAGCTCAGGATGTGCCAGAAAAACTGTTTTCTGAGAAAAAAAAATCCTGAAATATGGACTTATTTGAACTCGAAATAAAAAAAGCAACAGGGGTTGTGGTTTCAGTACCTCAAGTTAATAAAGGTATTTATTGACTTTTAATTGAATTTTATTGAGGTACTTTTAACACTAATATCATAAATATTAATTTCAGAACAGAATTCCGAAAAAAATTGGCACATGATACGCAAAATTCTTTTATCTTTTATTTGGTCGCATTTTCACCCCTCTAGGACAGAATGGGAAGCAGCAATCTGGAAATTTCTTGTTTCCCATGCAATACCGGATTACCTGTCTTGAAACTGGCGACCCTATTATATTATGCACTATAATATACTATACTTACTTATCTCTTTATTTCCTTTTAAAATTTCTCCAAGATCAAAATTGACTGACTTGACTGTATAATCGACTTTTATATCCTTTGGTTTCATAAATTCGATTCCTTTGGCATCCTTCTGTAAGTCCCAGTATAAATCAAGTACATAAGATCCGTCGTCTGGAAATTAAGTTTGAGTAAACATATTACAGATATTATTGTGTCTAATTATGAATAAAAATTCTCATACTTTAATACCTACACTATTAGAGAAAAGTATAGTAACACAATTTCAAAAAGTTCTTGAAACCAATTTTAGAAAGGTTTATAAAAGGTTATGGTTTTAAAAATGGTCAGTAAGCATATTATCATTTCATCGTATGAGCAAATGAAAATGTAAGGTAGTAAGTACGTTGCGAAAAATCAGGGGTGAAAGAATAAATCTCTGAAGCTGAAAAATTAAAGATTCTGATTGTCGCCGGTTGCTCCTGATTTGGTTTTCTCTTTTGTCACTCTCATGTTTTCGTCTTTTGTTTCAAGGACTAAAACATAGCTTTTTATCCCTAATAGAGAATAATGAAACATCATAATATTATTTGTAATACTATAACCGATGTTGTAAAAGAATTGTATACACCCCGAAGGTATAAATAAATGAAGCACTTTATCACTTGGTGTCTTATGATCTAGGTACATATACTAGGTGATATAACATTAGAATTATTATAATTTTATCTTACGGAATTCTATATTTCCAGTCCCAGCTCCTTCTAATGGGAAAACGAGAAGTTGCCCATGCATCTCGTAATTTGATTCCAATCGTAGATTTGGAACAAATAAAGTAGTGTTGGTGAATCCTTTTTCTAAATCAACGCTGTAAAATATTCATAAAATTAATTCCTGGGTACCTATACAGGGTGGGCCAATGAAAGCGAAACAGGTCTAATAGCTTGGAAACCATGTGAGAAGCTACTTCTTTGCTTATCATCATATAGGAAACAGATATCGAGTGATACATAATTTTTTGAAAGCTATATGAATTCTCTTTACAACGATATCTCACCTTTTGGGGTTCGCTTAAAAAAGTACCTCAGGCCGAATCGATAAAAAGTTTTAATTACTTGACAATATTACTTTTCTTGTGAAAATGTACGGAGAAATAAAACTTTACTACAACTATGCACTTTATGTATTACGGTTACTAATTTGGTGTAGATTCATTTACACATTAATTTGATCATCTACATTGTAATCAATTTTCTTCTCTTAGGTATACATAAATATTGGAAGGAAATAGAATAATTGCTGAGAAAACCTGTTTTATCGATTGGCCATGTAATATTTTGTAACACGAAACCCAAAAAAATTCAAATAACTTTCAAATGACGTGTCACTCGATATCTGTTCCCTATGATGATATGCAAAGGGAGTAAACTGTAAAAGGAGATGAACTTGAATAGCTTAATTTGTTACACACATATATGCCCCTTGATAACAAAATTGACCTGTTTCGGATTTTTTCGCGTACATCTTCAGTTTCCAAATTATTAGACCTGTTTCGTTGGTCCACCCTGTATTATTGACGCTGTTATTCAGTAATTCAATAGGATGTGATAAATAAATGTAGGTAGCGTAGCTAAAACTAAAATATCTTACATGTGGTAGCATTACCTTTCGAAAGTGTATTGACTTAGCTACCGAAACCAGCGAACACTGTCCACGAGGAAACTAATTTCAGAAATAATAGATGTAGGTACCGCGTAGGTAAGCAGACCTTTGAGGTAAAATGAGTATATGGGAGTTGACAAGGACACATCTGCTGATGATTTGTAATTAAAACTTCAAGACATGTTACGTTTATTCAGATAATTATGGTTGTTTGATAGTTTCGATAATTAAAGCAATGTTTAAAGGCTCATCCATTGACAAAATATATATGTTAGTCGATACTAGAGGATAATGGATAACAGCTGGGTATTTTAATTACAAATATGAAATCTTTGATAAACGAAATTCCGGATCTAAAGCATTTTATACACAGTAGGCTAAACGGTGGGAAGTATTGATTGGATTTTTGAGGTATAGGCGAGATTATTGTTGGAATCGCTTCGTTTTTGCGCCAAGCAATAGAGCTCTAAAATCACCGGATTCTGACAAAAATAGTAAGTATAACGGAATACTGGCGCTGCCATCACACTTGGAATAGCCCCCAGATCCTAACTGCACAGTTTTCTATTCGAGTGTACCATTTTCTTTTTTTTTTTTTTAATTGACAATTTAGTGCATAGCCCCGCTTTTTTTAAATTTTTGCTTCAAAAAGAAAAACTGATAGAGTATGTAAACAGTCCCAATGGAAGAATTGTAGAGAATTAAATACGAAGAAAATATGAGCTAAAACAACCCGAACGGTTCATTATTGACACGAGATAACTCATAAATCATAAAAATAAAAAAAATCATAAATAGTGATCAGATAAAAAAAAAGGTGAAGAAAATGTGTTTCTTGAGCTTTCGAGGTTATTTGCAAGTTAACAATTGCACCTATCGATCTCTGTCAGTGCTAATTTTTTAGATAATTTCATAGCGAACATTTTTTCTAATACATAATGTTCCAGTAAAAGTTAACAAGAGCAAAGATATCAAAGGAGATAGAGATGAAGTGATTATTTTTTCCACTAATTAGTGTTAATTATAAAATCAAGCAGTGCACCAATTTGTTTGTAAGCAAACTTGGGGTCTTCAAGTAAAGCCTAAAACAAACGATTCCAACAATAACCTCGTTGTTTTGATTTTTTTCTGAGAAAAAGTTCATGATACAAAAGTAGTATAAGTATTTAAATATGAGTGGATATTAAGGTCCTTTAAGCCCGCGCGAGTTTTCGAGCCGGAGTGCTCGAAATAGAGCGAGTGTTTTTAAGACCCGATATCCAAGAATACTTTACAATATAATATTATTAATGGTAAATTTTTAAGTTAATATTTCAATATTTGCTGTTAAGTTAACTGTTAAATATTTGAATCAAGTGTTTTAAATACCTGCCCCTGCCAGTAATTATTATTTTATTTGGTATTTCCGGTTAGAACAATAATTAAAAAATTGACATAAGGAATTGTTAGCCGACACGTTTCTCCGGTTACATTGATTTAAACTTTAAAACAGGCGCGTGTTTCCATGTTGGATATAAAAACGCTTAAGCGTTTTTTAACTAAGCATTATAGGTTACTAATAATACTAATAATAAAGAATCAATAATAAAATAATTTTTGTTTTTGAAAAAAAAGCAGTGGCGCATCATTTTTTCACCTATTGAATTCTGGTGGAAAGTAATTGGGCCCCTGGTTGCAAAAAATTCGTTTATTTTACACGAAATGTGTCTCTACACTCACTATATACAGGATGAGAAATTTTTGTACTACTCATCATTGGGATCTCGTAAACGGCAAGAGATACAGGGTCAGTTAAGTTAGAGAAGAGTTGCACAATTTTATACTCATTAAAAATCTGAAAAAAATTAAACTTTAGGTAGGTATTACCAAAATATCTCGAAAAACTGAAAACTATTGAAAATTTTTTTTTTTGTAGGTTTACATAAGTCTTCTACAGCTCTGCATTTGTGGTTTAAAAAATTTTCAAAGTCTTATAAAAATACCCAACGTAAGTTCCACAGTCATTAAAGTAATATTTCCAAAATATGTGACTATTTATCATACAAGTGTAAACAATTGATTTTAATTAAGACACGACTGCGAAAGTTTGTAAAACTCGCTTAGATTTTAACATTAGACTTTTATGACATTTGACATATCTTATGATTGCTTATTAATTCCAAGTTATTTTTTTTTTGCACAATCGGGAACTTTTCACTATTAACCGTGTCTGTTTCCATGACGTTAGGGTGCAATTGTTGACGTCTAAGCGGTAACTACGCAATAATTCACTTTTAAAGTTCAGCTTACCGTTTTTTGAACGGTGAGTAGGTAATATTAGAACCACAGATTATATAGGGTGTTTCAAAACATCGGAAAATGAAAGGTGTAATTCCTTAGAGCATGCAAAAAGTTCTCATTAAGATGGACCCGCAAAACCACCATTTTCGAGATACAGGATGTAAAAAAGTATATTTTCTTAAATTTTTTGACGATATCTCAGGAACCATTTCCGATATAAAACTGAATTTTTGTTCACCTCTTATCAATAATTTTTGAGCTCTATCTAAATTTATTTTTTTATTTATTGAGATTGCTTGCATTTTTTTGCCATAATTTCAACGACACTGGCAAAATTGGGATTGTGGAAGCACATTTTAAACTGTCAATGTTTTTACATAAAAAATGTGATCTTGGTGAAAAGCTTTATTGTAAACTGTTTCCGAGAAAAACAGCATTTTATGATGGAAAACATAAAGCGAATGAAAATGGTACCAAATTCAACCTAAAATCATTGTATGATATCTGAAAATTTCCATTAAATTTTTTGATAAATAATCGTTTAGAGATCGTTTGAGAATTAATTGTATTTATGGAATTTTTTGGATATCAATCGATCAGAAATAATCATTTTTTTGGGATCAATTTCACACCATCACCATTGTAACTCGCTTATGTTGAAATTCTAAAAAACGTCCTTTAATTTCCTGTGGCCATTTTAAAGCTGACATGCGATATAACACCTTTCAATATTCACATTCAATTATGAAACACCCGGTATAATCACCGAATCATGTTAAGAATATTATTGAAATAAAAAACATTACACTTACTGAACCTGGGTCACTTTTGCATTTTCAAATCCGTGTATTTTCAAATCTTTCATTTGAATGACTAGATTGTTGCTTTTCATTTCAAGTAAAGGAATCTTCAGAGGATTCAGCGGAAACTGATTATATTCTGGATCACCTGTTGGAAATTATAGTTATAATAATTGTCAATCATAGGTATTGTTTTATTATATATATATGTACATATTAATAGAAAATTGTTAAGGGCTATAGGCAAAAAGTCTTTTCTTAAAGTGTGGTCTTTATTATAAGATCAACGTTTCGACCGAACAATTTGGATCATCTTCGGGATTCTAAAATGACAAAAAGGAAACAGTTAACGATATAGCAGCTACTTACTAAAGATAACTTACAATAATTTGACCAATTCAATAGGTCTGGAAACATTTGGTAATTAAATGAATTAGAAAAATTGTAATTTCTCGTCAACTATTTTCTTTGACAGATGTTTTGTCATTGAAAATTTATAATAATTATTACATAAAAATTAACTACCTAGCTAATTTTTATTTTTATTTTTATTTACAATTTTTTAAACAATAATATCAATCAAAAATTCTGTAATTATTATATTTATATTATTTCAATTGTTCCTAGTCTTAATACCTACTATTATGTAATAATTATTATAAATTTTCAATAACAAAACATCTGTCAAAGAAAATAGTTGACGAGAAATTACAATTTTTCTAATTCATTTAATTACCAAATGTTTCCAGACCTATTGAATTGGTCAAATTATTGTAAGTTATCTTTAGTAAGTAGCTGCTATATCGTTAACTGTTTCCTTTTTGTCATTTTAGAATCCCGAAGATGACCCAAATTGTTCGGTCGAAACGTTGATCTTATAATAAAGACCACACTTTAAGAAAAGACTTATTGCCTATAGCCCTTAACAATTTTCTATTAATATATGTATTTATTTGGCAATTACTTCTATTATAATAATTATATGTACATATATAATCAATAGCACAATTACCATTACATGGTGTAGTGCATAAACATAATTATACATTTCATTTTTAACAAATAAATAAAATAAAATATACAAAATCCATAAACATTCTGAATATCTTCAACCAAATATACACAACAATAATCCAAATAAACACATTAATAAACTGAATAAACATCCACTTATTCTTCACTCCTATTGTTCCTTCTCTATTTTATATGTACAAATTCCTTCTTATTCTCCGCCATTTTGCAAGCTTCTCTCCAAGTTTTTCCCTTCTTTAATAAGATCTCTCCTACAATTCCATTCCATTTTAATTTAGGTCTTTTCATTCACACTCTTTTCACTGGTCTTGCTTCGCTAATTCTCCTCAGATAACCCCACCAGATCAGCTGTCTCTTTTCTATAAATTCCATGGTTGAGACTATCTCCAGGTCTTCTCTTATTCTTGTGTTCTTCATATTGTCTAATTTCGTTACTCCTCTGACTTTTCTTAGGTATTTCATTTCAACTGCTTGTATCTTGCTCTTCTGTCTTTTATTCAGCACCCATGACTCGCATCCGAACGTCAAAATTGGTGTGTATATCGTCTTGAAAACTCTATTATCGTCTATTTCTCTTTTTCCAATAAATGCTTTGTTCATTGTGTAATACAGTCTCATTGTTTTCTCTATTCTTTCATTCAATTCCGCTTCTTATCCTCCATTATCTTCTATATTCACCCCCAAGTATTTATAGCATTTCACCTGCTCAATTTTGACTCCTCCAATTTCTATTTTTATATGTTCGTCATTTTTTCCTATTATCATTACTTTGGTTTTATTCTTATTTATCGTCATACCTAGTTTTTCCATTGTTGTGTTCCATATCTCCAAACTCTTTTGTAGTTCTGTTTCTGTTTCTGCCATTATTACCACATCATCGGCAAATGCTGCTTCTGATATTTTTATGCCTTGTAGGTTCCTATATCCCACTTGTACTTTCTTTACCTTTCTCGTACATTTCTTTATTATTTCATCCATGAAAAAAAACTCAGGCTATACCTCCTTGTCTCAGACCTTCTTTTCTTGTGAACATTTCTGATTTCTGATTTTTATTAATTACACTGTTGTTAATATTTCCTTCATATATATTTCTTATAATTCTCACCAATTTGTCTTTATACACCGTTTCTTTCAGTATTATCCATTATTTATCACGGTTTACTTTATTTTTTGTTTTATTTATTTTTTATTTATTGTTTTAATACAATTACATACAGTCAAAATTTTGCAACTAAACAGTAGCCTAAACAATTTATAAAATTCACTTCTCATGTTCTCATGCATTTGTGGAGTAGCAGTTTCACATGGCTCTATTATCTAAAAGCACTCTTTTTTAAGTAGCTTCATCAAAATCAGTAGATGACAGTATCTGGAGAGCGAGGAGCCATTTTATTGGACCACTTCTGCCAATCCATCGATATAGAAAAGTAACTTGCAAAATTCAGTCACAACTGAGTGTCTCTAGCCAGGAAACCACTAAACTTTGTTAAGTGGAATTAAGTTGCCGTATAAATGGAATTATTTCATATTTCACTAGATCATGATATTTTTAGATCCACTTAGATATTGACAGAGCTAGGATACTTCCTTATTACTCTTTCTGCCGGATTCAAATTTTCATTGGTTCAATATCTAAAATGTTGTGTACCTACTCATATTATCGCGAAATGCATAATTGTATAATTGTTGATACAATATTTCCCTGGTGATTTTATTTTCGTTTTCTTTAGCCGTTAGAACCGCCTGACTATTTGTTAGTATACTGATCCGCTTGATTATATTAGGCCCTCTTATTGAGGGACGACTCTTTCCACTCAAAGGACGTCTTAAGTTTGAACGTCATTTAGAATAGGGAACTTTCTTCAATTTTATTCCATTGAATTTTTTTTTGAAATCTACTATTATTGTTAAAACTATTAGCGTCCAAGAACGGCATTCAAATATTGAATTTCAAAGCTTTCAAATGCAGCATTTCGAAATATGCTAAAAAATTAAAATTGGATTATAAACGCTCATCGATTACGTGACGTCAGTGGTTAGTAGGTATATCTGAGATGCTTTTTGCGGCACAAACTTATGTGATGCTAAAACAGCGCGGCATATTTTTTATATATATTTTTTTCAAAGGGAGCTGATCAGAACCCGACTGGTCAGGTCATTTAAACCATCCGGTTACTCGTATAATAAGTCGCAGTTCATGAAAGGTTAAAATAGGTAGCCTCAGACTTCAAAAACTAGTCCACCCAGACGCTTGACAGTCGGTTAAGTCACGACAACGCCCGAGTTATAAAGGTGTATTTGGAATGATTCAATGGCGTTTGAAACCTTGGAAATTTATTAAAAATTATTATTTGAATATTTGAAGCGTCATATTTTTCACGCCGACTTTTTTTAGCTATCTCTATTGAATATTTCTAAGCAATAAAGAAATACGCAAATTCCCTATTCAGGGACGATTAGCTAAAGCACTTATGGAATAGTTTTTATGTAAAATTTAATCGTTAACATTTTATGTTCTGTAAAAAAACATATTTTCAAAAATTGCATAACATTACCTAGGTAGACTCAGTCATGGAATTCCATGAATAGAAAAAAAATACTTACGCACCTTTAACTATAAATGGCATCGCCTCATTTGCATTCTTCAAAACGCAGTCATCCAAGTTGGGATCAAATCTTTGACAAGTTTTTATGTAAGGTGCTGAAAGAAACCAAAAATTAAAATACCACAATTTTTTTAAAGAAAAATCATCATCACCATTTCAGTGAACTTTATAATAATAATTGTAATTATAAAGCGATCTTCAATTCCACTAATATTTATTTATTGTATTGTATCGTGTGATCTACAAAATTTTTCATCAACTAGTGCCTTGGAAGAGAGAGATAGCTATTGCAGTCATGTCTGAGCTCATTGCACCTGAGCACACGTACCAATAGTTTGCATTTCATCTGACAGACTGGCAGACATGCTTCATTTTTTCCAAGGCACTAGTTGATGAAAAATTTTGTGGATAAGTGTCTTATAGGACAAATAAGACAGGTAAGAATATATAGATGAATCATATGTAACAAATAAAGAAACTCATTTTCTCAAAGGAAGAGAGAGATGACTATTGAAGTCATGCCCGAGCTCATTTTACTAAAATAATTTTAAAATAACTTATTTAATTGTTCAAATTCCCATGTGTCATGTGTGTCATATAGTTTCCATTCCTGTCAGCTTAAATTAAAATATTAAAGATATTGCTTATTTAAAAAAAATGTTGTCTCTTATTTGATTTGTTTATAATACTTGTTTATTATTATTCTAAGTGAATATTATTGATATAAATAAACACTTCAATCTAAATGTGCATCTTCAGTGTAAACAAAAGTATACACTAGCTAACGAACCAACCTGACTGTGTTAAGTTTTCTCCTGCTTATTTCAACAGAATCGGAACTTTGGGTTCATTATATAAGTCCTGTTTTTAATTATTGCTCTATGATCTGTAGATCACATAGATTGGAGTAGTTTAATTACGCACCTTCAAATTGTTATTTGAATGTTATCTGGCAGACATGCTTAATTTTATCAAGGCACTTGTTGATGAAAAATTTTGTGGATCACTAGATACTGACACCATAAAAGTGACATAATGACATAATTTCACGGGAAAATAATCGATTGATAATGGAACATTGAAATCATATTTCAAACGTACAAGGGTTGCGTCATATTTAGAGCTTATAACTCTAAACACTACCACCCCGAGACACCCCCAAAAGCTACTAGATCTCGATCCTTATAAACGACATTATATCTATGTTGTTTCTCTTGACGTGCCAGTTAATATGAAGGTACAGTGTCAAGGTTTAATTTTATGGCGTTATTGGATTTGCATCAGTGAATTTTAATAACTTGGAATTATAGTTTGGTAAGGTAACTCCCTTCACCACGTCTAGGGGTCGACAGCTCAGATCGACAAGAGGATGGAACGTGACCGAAGCTGTTACATTTATAGCATCGCGTAATCTCCAGAGCATCGAATAATTGACATGAATCAAAGCCAACTAAATAAGACAGCGCCAACAGATATAATTCTCTCGTTTGTCACACTATATCCACCTCAACCAACGCTTGGGAGAACTTCGAAGTTCGAAACTCCACCGTTTTTGATCTTTCATATATTCCAGCGCATTACACAAGCTATCGGCATGGCTGAATATACGAACGAACTTATTCCTCTTTTCCCATGTAGTTTCCCATGCAATATCAAAATCTGTAAAATATTGACTTCTCTAATTAGTTCTTAGCAGAATGTTACTTATTGTAAATTTTTTTATAATAAAAAGCTGCTTCTGATGTATTAAGTTGGTGTGCAGAAGATTCAGTCATTTTGGGAAAATTTCGGGAAAAACTTTTGATAATTTTTTCATTTTTCAAGATGGTTTCGCTTTTGTTCAATTTGTCAATTTGATAGACAGTTTTTTAGTTCTTTAAAAATGAATGTTCAAGAAGCACCTCAAAAATTACAAAAATATCCAAAAATTTTCCAGGTTTTTTCTAAATTTGTAGGCATATATTTACCTTTTAAGTTTGCGTGTAATATATCACATTTGGGTATAGGAAGCCAATATTTACAGATGTTAACGTTTACACGAGAAAAAGCTAAGTTCGCTAAATCAAATCACATAGGTAATGCATTATATGTATACAGGGTGTCCCAGCTTATTCGAAGCGGTCTCTGTAGGCCAAACGATGGACTTTTTCAAAAAAGTTTTTAAAAATTCGAATACAGAATCACAATGGCCATAATTTAAAATTATTTTGGAGTATACAGGGTGTCCCATATGACAGTGGCATATCAAAGTTATGTTTTTTTAAATGGAATGCTCCTATGTTATTGCATTTTTAGATTGTCTGAGAAGAGAAAATAAGATTGGCTTTCACAGTTGGTGTTTAAATTCAGAAGTTTTTGAGTTATAAACAAGTGAAAATCGTCATTTTTCAAGTTCAAGGCCCTGTACAACGAAAACGGCTGAAGATAGAGAAAAACGGCTTACATGTCCCTATTTTAACTTTTCATGTACTATCCTATGATGTAGATGAAATGTTTATACAGGGTGATAAAAAATTTGAAAAATTTGAAGATTTCTCCACGCGTCACCAATTAAAAAAATCAAAGAAAGTACAAATGTTTCTATACCATAGGATAGTACATAAGAAGTTAAAATAGGGACATGTAAGCCGTTTTTCTCTATCTTCAGCCGTTTTTGTTATACAGGGCCTTGAACTTGAAAAATGACGATTTTCACTTGTTTATAACTCAAAAACTTCTGAATTTAAACACCAACTGTGAAAGCCAATCTTATTTTCTCTTCTTAGACATTCTAAAATTGCAATAACATAGGAGCATTCCATTTAAAAAAACATAACTTTGATATGCCACTGTCATATGGGACACTCTGTATACTCCAAAATAATTTTACATTATGGCCATTGTGATTCTGTACTTGAATTTTCAAATTTTTTTTTTGAAAAAGTCCATCGTTTGGCCTACAAAGACCGCTTCGAATAAGCTGGGACACCCTGTTTACCTATTCATATATGTTATTAATGTTTTGCAAATATGCATAAGTAAGTATTTATATGAACTTTAAATACATGCAGCTATGTATTTATATTGCAGAACCAGAACATTGAATAAACTAGTCTGCTTACCTACAGACAAAGCACACAAATATGTGAATATACAGGGTGATTCTTTTAAAGCGCCCATTACAAAAAGTACGACTTCTAGTTGATCTAGGAATCTGAAATTTGGAATTTAGGCAACATACATAATAACGAGTCGAAATGAAATATTACCAAGATGGCGGCACATTTAAAAATGGCGAAAGGAAGTGTCATCTTTGGTTTTTTAAATTGGACACCCCATACATTATTGCATTTTCAGATTGTCTGAGAAAATGTGATAACAATGGTACTTATAGTTGCAGTTTAAATTGAGTCGGCTATGAGTTATAAACAAGTGAAAATCACGATTTTCCAACTTTAAAGCCATTTCCAACAAAAACGGCTCAAGATATCTGAAAACGGTTTACATGTCCCTATCTTAACTTTTCTTCTAGTATCCTACTGCATAGTTGAAATGTTTATACAGGGTGAACAAAAATCTGATAATTTTCACCACCCTGTATAAACATTTCAACTCCATAATAGGATACCTCTTTAAAAGTTAAAATAGGGACATGTAATCCGTTTTCTGATATCTTGAGCCATTTTTGTTGGAAATGGCTTCAAAGTTGAAAAATTGTGATTTTCACTTGTTTATAACTCATAGCCTACTCAATTTAAACTGCAACTATAAGTACCATTGTTATCACATTTTCTCAGACAATCTGAAAATGCAATAATGTATGGGGTGTCCAATTTAAAAAACCAAAGATGACACTTCCTTTCCCCATTTTTAAATGTGCTGTAATCTTGGTAATATTTCATTTCGACTCGTTATTATGTATGTTGCCTAAATTCCAAATTTCAGATTCCTAGATCAACTAGAAGTCGTACTTTTTGTAATGGGCGCTTTAAAAGAATCACCCTGTATAATATACAATAATTAAATATGAATAAACTTATGTGTTCGTATTTAAAAAATATTATAATGAGACAGGTAAGATATGTTTTTTACTGACCTTCGTTAATGTATTTAAGAAACTATAAAAAAATTGATTGTTTCTAATTGATTGATTATTACTAATTTAATCAAATCGTGTCAATTTAGTTATATGGAAAATAGCAATTTACATAGTATAATTAATATATCTTAGTATATATTAAAAAGGAATCAATTGTTAAGGGCTATAGGAAAAATAATTCTTCTTAAAGTGTGGTCTTTATTATAAAATCAACGTTTCAACCAACAATTATTTGGGTCATCTTCGGGATTCTAAAAAGGAAACAGTTGACGATATAGCAGTTACATTTTCAAGACAACTTACAACAATTTGACCAATGAAATAAATGAACAAAAACTGACTACCTAGCTAATTTTATTTTTATTTTTATATTTTTTTAAACAATAATATCAATCAAAATTTTTTTTTAATTATTATACTCTTTCTAATAATTGTTCCTAGTCTTAATACTGTTATGTAATAATTATTATAAATTTTCACTTACATAACATCTGTCAAAGAAAATAGTTGACGAAAATTGAAATTTTTTAATTCATTTAAATTACCAAAATATGTTTCCAGACTTATTAAATTTGTCAAATTGTTGTAAGTTGTCTCGAAAATGTAACTGCTATATCGTTAACTGTTTCCTTTTTAGAATCCCGAAGATGACCCAAATTGTTGGTCGAAACATTGATTTTATAATAAAGACCACACTTTAAGACGAACTATTTTGTCTATAGCCCTTAACAATTTTCAATTAATTATAATTTTTGGCAATTACTTCTGTTATATTAAAAAAGAATCCATAGGTTTTTTATTGGAATTATCATATCCTAAATACAGGGTGATCCCGAAATGGCGGACACGTCGTACAGCACCACAGTATCCATTGTGGATTAAAGATTCTAATAAGTTCATTTACTTTTTTCTCCAGTAAGCCTCACTTAAGAATGTATAACCACTTTTGTAGAAAATAAAGTCACAACACTGCACTGGATACCCTTTTTCAGGCAGAAAAATAATGTGTAGGTCTACAATACCCAGATAGAATGTTACCATGGAAACATATAAAATGGAAACACAACAAAGCTTAAAACAATAATCGTTGCGCGGATACCATATTCGATAATATTACTTAAAATCTAAAATTTGAACAACGATGTCACATTGAAAAATTTTGTTGAACTCAGGGAATAGGTAAACTTTGAATGCCCGTAATTCCGTTCCCGATAATAAAAATAATAAAAAGGAAACACTATCGTAATAGTTATGTCAAATCATGTGCTTTGCCAGTGGAGGGTGTTTAAATTTGCCTGGCATTTTGATTGAAATTTAGAAAAAGGACACCCTATGTCTCGGTAACGAAGCCGAGGAAACCATTTTTGTTTTAAATTTACAGTCTTTCTGAACATCCTCTACAACACCCTGTATGCAGTGTCCGCCATTTCGGGATCACCCTGTATAATGATTGATAACAATTGATTTTGAATGGGTGTTTCTTATAGGGTTATGTATAATATGGGAATATACTAGAACCCTTATAAAAGTTCGTCATGTCCCTTCGACCGTACGCCCGGTCGTATATTACAGTCCACAGCCTATATCTGTCCGCGTCATCAGCTAAATAAAAAGTTCGCATCATATTTGGTAAAATTTTTTTTAAATATTTTTCGTCGTAAGAATTGTGCTTTTAAAAGGTAAAATTTGAAAATTACTAGACCAATGGTGTGAATTTCAGTTCCAGAAAATTTCATTTAGTTATCTAAACTTAATTATTATACATTACACACAATTAAACATAAAATTTTGAAAATTAAAGCTATTTGCCAGGACATTTTTAGCAACTTTTACTAGATATTCACCAAATGTATAATGTAAAATATGAAAGAAATTAATTTCTTATAAAAGTGGTCAAAAAGTGTCACCTTTTGAAATTTCAATTTGTTGCTAATTTTTTTCAATGTAATTTTGATTTTTAAATATTTCCACTGCGATTGTCTAGTTAATTTTGATTATATTAATTATTATAAAAATCAATAGGAGTACTGTAAATTAATTAATACCCCGATAAGTGAAATTGTCGAAATTATTGAAAATTCTGTCACATGTTTCTTACTACCTATTTTCTAATTATTTATCCTTCTAATTTAAAATGTAATAATTCATATGAAATATATATATATATATCCTATTTTTATTTTAGGTGGAAAGCAAGTTCCTTGCGAAGAAACACGTACGAAAATGTGTACTTCTAATTCACATATTTTTATAACAGGCAATACCTCACTTCAAGTTGATAAAAATCTATTATTTCACAAAAAATACGAAATTGTAACATCTGGAAACGCAGGGTGTTTAGCTTGTTAGCTAGGTCAAACTTCAAGGGGTGCTTATTTGAGTGATTGCCCAATAAGACGAACAGTTCATATAAACATATGTTCGGAAATGCAAATTTTTCAAGATACAAGGTGTTACATGTTACTTTAGGTAAAAAATAGTCATTTTCGAAATTAGAGAATATCTTAAATATATTTTACCAAATATGCCCCAGAAGCATCAAATATGGGTTATTCCTTAGCCAATGTTGGTCCAATTTATATTCATTGGTTCAATATTGCCAAGATCAAGCCAATATTTATAAAATATAGATAAAAAATATTCTTTGAATATTGGAAATAAATATTGAAGTAATATTGTATAAATATTGGCATTAAATATATTTGCAATATTTGAAAGCTATTATTTATGAAATATTGATAACAAATATTCTTTCAATATTGGTAATAAATATTGATTACCATTGGTGTACTATTTTTAAAAGTTTTTTTTAAATCAATATTCGTTGAGATGCTCCCCAGAGCGCTAGTACCTTTGATAATATTATTCCAGTTAGGGCTAAATTAGCCCCTTGCTACAGAAAATACATCCGCCAAATTTCAATAATATAAAGGTACTGTTTAAGATATTTTCGAAAAAGACAATTTTTTTTATAAAAGTGAACACCCTGTATCTTTAAAAAATACCTATGCATTCCGGACCTATGTTTAGGTGTATGAACTTTTCATCTTATAATCACTCCTTTGAATGATCATAATCATTCAGAATTACCCCATGAAGTTTGGACAAGCTTACAGTAAACATTAAAAATATTAATTCCAATTTGAAAATAAACATTTTTTAACTCATTGAATTAAAAACTCGAATTATTTCTTTTTTATAAAATGAAAAATAAAATTTAACTGATATGATAGTTGCTTCGTGTCGAATTAGTTTTGCAAAATAAACATGGAAAAATGTAACAGACATTTTATTATATTAGAAAAATTACGCTTCTGGTATTATTACCAGAATTACTATTTTGCCACCCTCTCCCTAATAATTCAGTGTGGCAATAAAAGCTGCATCTATGCCGACCACGTCTTGTCGTAAGATATAAATATGTCCCCGCATGTTTCTTGTTGAGGCCACAGAAGAATTACTCTTGTTATTTTTTTTTATTAATAAAACAAATATAATCTAATCTAATGTCAAATATTTAAAATCACTTACATTGAGAACAATGATCTTAAAGTTGAAATTTCAAAACTTAATTCTTTCTATCCACCTGTATAAAAAGTTTATTCCTTTCATATTAAAATTTATGCTTTTGAAAATCAAACTGAAGTTTTTAGCGGGCATTGTATTAAATCCGCCAAGTCTCAATCGATTCTGATGAAATTTTACATCAGAGGTCATCAGAATTTTACAAGTTTTTAGCTGATCCACCACACAAATATTATGAAACGAAGAATCCATTTAGGGTAGTTTTACACAGAATTTAGAATTTATTTACTGGTCTACATTTAGTAGGTTGCAATAACATTGCAACAGAATACAAATCAGTCTTAGATATAAGATATTAATAATAAAATTAATAAATACTAATATTAAAAAAATCAACCATAAATATGGTGATGGATGATGTGTAGAGAATCAATTATGAGTATATTATTCGAAATTATCATTAATTCATCTTTATTTAATTTGAATAGAACTTAGGGATGAAACTATAAAAATGTCCAAACCTCAGTTTGTGGGGTATCGTCAACTAATAGGGCTTATCGTCAACTAACAGGTCTTCTGAAATGCAAAAAAAACCTTCTTGCGCATCAATCGCAGAAATAGTGTATTTTTATGCGATTCAATAATAAATATTTTCTTCCTATTTTTTTTTATAATGAATTTAATGAAAAATAATCCGATTTTTTTTTGGGAAAACTCCACCTACCTACAAAAAAAAAAAAGAATGATCCTCTCGTGGATGCGAACCCGCTCCAACAGTTAGCTAGTCAAGGATGTAACAAACTGAGCCACACGGTGCGTTTCGAATTTGTAGTGATGATGGGGTAGATATATGTAGTACGTCAGGTACCTACATCTACTCATTTTATTTTTTAAACTGGTCATATCTTAGTTATTAAAAAACCAATTTGAATACTTTTTTCACCTGCATGTAGGTGATTTAGTTGTCGTTGCGATTGCTCTTCTAATTTTCAGAACCATTCATAATTGAATGTGAAAAAAAATAAAAAAGAAATTGCGAACCATTTCATCGATTTAATAATTTTATATAAGTGTAAGCTAATTTTGCACAAGCGAAAAACTTTTTTATCTTTCGTTTAAAATGCTACATTAATCGAGGCGAATTGAAGCTAAGACATCAAATTATATGTTAAAGCAAAAAAAATTGAAAATTTCGGTTCAACTTCTTCAAAAATGGACTCATAAACGGTTATAGAATTGACACATTTTCACCCTTTTTCCTACCCACGACACTGGCTTATTAATGGAAAATATGCTAATTTTATTGCATTAACTCAAATTTCCAATAATTTTCTTCAAATCCTGTTAATTTGATTTCAAAGTTTTTTTGCCATCTTGCTCATACAATGGTTCAAAAAATTGTCAATTTTCCGTTAATGTTCAAAAAATTCAAATGGCCGCCATTTTGAAACGGCTCGGCCGATTTTGCTCAAGTGCAATACCAGACCACTCCTTGTGGACATCTTACTCTCACAAAAATTTCAGCCCCCTAGATTGAAAACTGCGGCCAGAAACCGTGCCTCAAGGACCGGATTTGGGGAACTTTGAAAGGACACCCTGTAGAAGTAACGTGACTTTTGGATTTTTTTTCAACGAAAATCTAAAGTCATTCCCAAGCTTTACAAGAATCCAAAATTTCGTTCACTAATCTTGAAAGATAAAGCTACAGGAGCGTTTTTAAAATCGAAAAATCGTGATTTTGGAGAAATAAATAAATATATATATAAATATATATATATTTATCTACGTAGGACAACTCAAACTCCGATTCATACTAGGTCTACCTAAGCTCCATTTTATACGGCTACGTTATATACTGTTCCTTGTTCTGTGTAACAGTCAACGGAGCATCCATATTCCTGTAGGTCAATGCTACATCCCTTCCGCTCCCTCCCCGTGAAGGGGGTTTTATTGCTTATCGTTACGACATTAGGAACGATAAAGTAACACCTGTCTTTACAGACAAGTTAAATGATATTCTGGTATTTGCCTTTGTATACTTTCTCGTTGGGTTTGATTATTTTGCTTGATAACTGTGTGACCAATCAGTTTGTTATTCAATTCTGTTCTAGGTACCTACATCTATAGGTACTTCTGAAATAGATATCTAACTTAATAAATCAAATGTGCATACATAATTACCTAATACTGTTCTATTTTTTTATACAGGGTGTCCCGTATCGTTATGTTCAAATTTTTTGAGCATATAGTAGGCTTAATTTTGAGCCCAAAAAACCCAAAAGTGGCAGGTCTATCTTTACTCGTTACGAAGTTACAGGTGTAACGCAGAGACCCCGGGCCTCACAGTCTTTCGCGAAAAGCCACCGTGTGATCGTCTATGTTTCCCTAATTTCTCCTAATAGGACCGCTGTGTTTTCCTACGTTGTGTTTACCTAGTTTTTACCGTAGTCACCCCTGCTCTTTGATTGAGGTATGCCAGGATTACTATGACCGAAACGGATGCGCAAAGAACCTACTGGGATTTTTCTTTTGTCGGAAAAGCGGGGAATTTAACTGGGACTCGTTGTTAACTGTGGGCTTTCTATCAGAGGTTTTAAAAGCGAGTGATGAGCGAGAGAATTCGTTTGCAAGGGTGTAAAATGGTGAATGGCGAGATGGGCTGTGTTTTTGCATAGAGAGTACAAAAGAAAATGGAAAGCGAAGAGGGATCCCTTTCATCCATCTTTCAAACTATAATCCATTTCGGATTCCACTCTTTTGCACACCTGTGCTTGCTTTTTGGTTTTTGTTTCGTTTACAGACTACCCGGTATATGCGGGAATGTCTTATTATTTCGTTTTCGCTTTTGTTTCGGTTACAGACTATCCGGTATATGCGGAAATGTCTGTGGGTTTAACTATTCAACGATTTTCCTTGCCTAATTTCCTTTTTCTAGATTCTTTGATCTCACTTCAAGCAACTGCTTGAATTAATTAAAGAATACAACCATGTTGTTTACAGACGACCCGGTATATGCGGGAATGTCTGTCTATTACCTATTCAATTTCCAACCGGGAGAATCACCCTGTATGTCTAGCTGCGTCGCTGTGTGTCTGGCGTGAGTTAAGCATCGAACTTGGACGGCTGTCGGCATTTCGGTTGCCTACCTATAATAGCTGTTCTTGTTCTCGGGGGTGGAGACTCGGGCCGTTTTAGTTGGTTTTACCTAGCGAGTAAGTACGGGGTTGCCATTTCTCTTGAATGTTGACTTGTATCTTTTATAACATCGTTCCTTCCGATTCTCTTTTATTTAATGATTTTATTTACACAGTTGATTTACCTAGGAGTGTGAATTATTTCACCTCCGTTTATTTAATTCATAACCTGGGTGATACTGTATTTAGTTATCACTTTGTATACCTTGTTGTTATTTGTCTTGTTCTACCTTTTATTGCACCCGTCGATGCTGCCTCGTCAGGCGACCTTTATGTCATATATGTTACCTTGCCCTTAGGCATTTGTTACTGTTATACCTTGTGATTTACCTTATTTGCGTTTCTGATTGAAACCTTAATCAACTGTATTATTGTAGATTTTTCTACACACCTTAATTTATTTCCCGGAGCATGTTGGCTCCGTTCGAAAATCTTTGTTCCTCAACGTGATTATCAGCTGACCATACTACAGACCACGACTCTTTAACCATTAATCTAGTTAATGATTGGAAATGCTGGACTTTTATCCCTCATTCGTGTTTAGGCATGTTTACGGACAATTTACTTATTTGATTGTAACGGTACCAGCCACCGGTCCGCCATTAACACGAGTACGTCGGCCTATCAACCCAAAGAGCGTAGATAGTATGATGAGAACATAATAATAACGTTTGTCACATAAGATTCAGGTGTGTATAGAATCTGGTTAGAAGAGATTCGGAAAAACGACCTTATAATGATGCTTTGGTTTCTGGATCTTCTTGTTTGGCTTTCCCATACTCGGGATTAATTTTGATTTGCTTTGGATGTTTTATTTGTGAATTGCGATTCATGATCCTAACTTTATTTTGATTATTGGATTTCCTGACATGTGAGGGCGTTTATTACACCTGGCAACCTTGCTTTGGTTTGCGTTACTCTGAGGGTACTTTTGCCCTGTTGTACGATTTCCACTTTAAAGAGTTATACTCTTGTATTGGTACAACGGAGGTCTTCACCTGGACATCGAGGTGGATCCCTCCCCCAACGTTTGGAAATAGAGTACGTATTTTAACTCCTAATTGGGTGTTGTAATGGAATTAGTATTTCCTGATAATATTTGCGAATTAACAGAGGCTACATTCTGACAACGCTGCCTCGTTCTATCCAGACCTGTACTAACCGGGGGTGCTCTGCTATGTGATCTTTATTTATGGTGTCATATAATGGCGAGAAACTCCTTTCACTTTCTAAATCGTTTTTAAAGGGACTGCTTCCTGCCTAACCATCTGCGCTGTTTAAAAACTCGGACTCTTCGAAGAATAGGATGATTGAATCATGGGCCGTTTTGTTTACATTTTATTAATTTCTGATCTGGGTCTATTTTCGCTCCTAGCTCTATCTCGATTTCCTTTACGTGAATATGTAATTATTTATTCCTGTCTCCTGCCTAACTTGGTTTATTTCTAATTATTGACGTAATTGCGTAGGTACCTATTGTGGTGCCGCCTAATACCTAGTTGATTATTGGGTCTGATTTAAAAGGGGACTTGCGCTCGCGAATTTGGTGAATCTGTTTGATTATTTATTGACGTGGATTTTGTTTCGAAGAGAGACCTTCCCTAACTATTTTCTCAATGGATTTTCCCTAATTTGTGAAGGAAATTCCTTCGGAATATGCGCTTTGCCATCTACTAGTGAATTGGTTCGAAGAGAATTTGCCAACTGCGAATATTGAGTTCGAGATGCGAATGAAGTATGTTTCACTGGGATTTCCCGGGATAGGTAAAGGAAACTCGACCGGAGTCCACTAAATGCCATCTCTAGCCGAGTTTTATTAGAATTGTGATTAGAAATTGTCGTGAAACGATTGTTCTACCCTTTTCGGGTTTTCACTGGAATTTTTCCAAGGTAGATAAAGGAAATTCGACCGGAGTCCACTAAATGCCATCTCTAGTCGAATTTTCGGGTATAGATAAGGATTAGGTATCCCGGAGTCCACAATATGCCATCTCTGGGTACCGTATAAAGGGTTAGGAAGTCAAAATTGATCTGAGAGCGAGTTGCTGGAAGACGTCTGCTTTTATAGTAGCGGTGGTCCGATTTCTAAACACCGCGCAATAATGAACCTTATTGACTCTTCTCTCCTGCCGTGATTTAGTCCGTAATCATATCTCATTTGTCTTGAGATTTGGCGAGTTGACCTCGCGGCTACTTTACTGATTTGTCCGGAACCTGAACTATCTAAATTTTCCTTCAAATCGGTCGACGCGTTTAGGTACTTCTCATTGTGTCTAGTTATTATAATTACACCGACTTAACTTTCACTTCGCGTTTTCCTTTACTGGCCGTTTAGGTACCGGGGTGCTTTTCCGGCTATTGGGGTTTATTAATTCGCCCTATCGATTGGTGAACTTTTCATTGTCGTAGGTGTAATAACTACTGAGTTACTTTTGTCTTTGCGAAGGCTTATTGTTTAAATTCTGATTTCACCCGGTCTGTTTCTTTCCACTCGTTCTTGTATGTAGGTCACCTATTATTCTCCTTCATCACGCGGACCGAGAGTGTCGCAATACAACGCCTGCCCTAACATCTGGCAATGGTTTCTTTACCCTTGCAGTGGTCGCTTTCTCGAAGGACTGAATTGTGGCTAGCTGGAGCGATTCTGTTTTATGAATATTTAATGAGCTGACGGGATCGTTTACTTGATTTAATGAGGCGAGGGAATATTTCTCTTATCATCCTACCTAGGTGCGATCCATTTCACCGCCCCCTCGTCTTCAGGCTATCAGAGGGTACCCTGATAGACGGAAGACGCCCCCTAACTCTCCTACTTGGTTTTGGTGTTTTTGGTTTTGGGTTTTCCTTCTCGGCCAATTTATTCCCGCGTATTAGCCCTCAATCCTGGTCACGGCACCATTGTAACGACGTGACCCCGGGCCTCACAGTCTTTCGCGAAAAGCCACCGTGTGATCGTCTATGTTTCCCTAATTTCTCCTAATAGGACCGCTGTGTTTTCCTACGTTGTGTTTACCTAGTTTTTACCGTAGTCACCCCTGCTCTTTGATTGAGGTATGCCAGGATTACTATGACCGAAACGGATGCGCAAAGAACCTACTGGGATTTTTCTTTTGTCGGAAAAGCGGGGAATTTAACTGGGACTCGTTGTTAACTGTGGGCTTTCTATCAGAGGTTTTAAAAGCGAGTGATGAGCGAGAGAATTCGTTTGCAAGGGTGTAAAATGGTGAATGGCGAGATGGGCTGTGTTTTTGCATAGAGAGTACAAAAGAAAATGGAAAGCGAAGAGGGATCCCTTTCATCCATCTTTCAAACTATAATCCATTTCGGATTCCACTCTTTTGCACACCTGTGCTTGCTTTTTGGTTTTTGTTTCGTTTACAGACTACCCGGTATATGCGGGAATGTCTTATTATTTCGTTTTCGCTTTTGTTTCGGTTACAGACTATCCGGTATATGCGGAAATGTCTGTGGGTTTAACTATTCAACGATTTTCCTTGCCTAATTTCCTTTTTCTAGATTCTTTGATCTCACTTCAAGCAACTGCTTGAATTAATTAAAGAATACAACCATGTTGTTTACAGACGACCCGGTATATGCGGGAATGTCTGTCTATTACCTATTCAATTTCCAACCGGGAGAATCACCCTGTATGTCTAGCTGCGTCGCTGTGTGTCTGGCGTGAGTTAAGCATCGAACTTGGACGGCTGTCGGCATTTCGGTTGCCTACCTATAATAGCTGTTCTTGTTCTCGGGGGTGGAGACTCGGGCCGTTTTAGTTGGTTTTACCTAGCGAGTAAGTACGGGGTTGCCATTTCTCTTGAATGTTGACTTGTATCTTTTATAACATCGTTCCTTCCGATTCTCTTTTATTTAATGATTTTATTTACACAGTTGATTTACCTAGGAGTGTGAATTATTTCACCTCCGTTTATTTAATTCATAACCTGGGTGATACTGTATTTAGTTATCACTTTGTATACCTTGTTGTTATTTGTCTTGTTCTACCTTTTATTGCACCCGTCGATGCTGCCTCGTCAGGCGACCTTTATGTCATATATGTTACCTTGCCCTTAGGCATTTGTTACTGTTATACCTTGTGATTTACCTTATTTGCGTTTCTGATTGAAACCTTAATCAACTGTATTATTGTAGATTTTTCTACACACCTTAATTTATTTCCCGGAGCATGTTGGCTCCGTTCGAAAATCTTTGTTCCTCAACGTGATTATCAGCTGACCATACTACAGACCACGACTCTTTAACCATTAATCTAGTTAATGATTGGAAATGCTGGACTTTTATCCCTCATTCGTGTTTAGGCATGTTTACGGACAATTTACTTATTTGATTGTAACGGTACCAGCCACCGGTCCGCCATTAACACGAGTACGTCGGCCTATCAACCCAAAGAGCGTAGATAGTATGATGAGAACATAATAATAACGTTTGTCACATAAGATTCAGGTGTGTATAGAATCTGGTTAGAAGAGATTCGGAAAAACGACCTTATAATGATGCTTTGGTTTCTGGATCTTCTTGTTTGGCTTTCCCATACTCGGGATTAATTTTGATTTGCTTTGGATGTTTTATTTGTGAATTGCGATTCATGATCCTAACTTTATTTTGATTATTGGATTTCCTGACATGTGAGGGCGTTTATTACACCTGGCAACCTTGCTTTGGTTTGCGTTACTCTGAGGGTACTTTTGCCCTGTTGTACGATTTCCACTTTAAAGAGTTATACTCTTGTATTGGTACAACGGAGGTCTTCACCTGGACATCGAGGTGGATCCCTCCCCCAACGTTTGGAAATAGAGTACGTATTTTAACTCCTAATTGGGTGTTGTAATGGAATTAGTATTTCCTGATAATATTTGCGAATTAACAGAGGCTACATTCTGACAACGCTGCCTCGTTCTATCCAGACCTGTACTAACCGGGGGTGCTCTGCTATGTGATCTTTATTTATGGTGTCATATAATGGCGAGAAACTCCTTTCACTTTCTAAATCGTTTTTAAAGGGACTGCTTCCTGCCTAACCATCTGCGCTGTTTAAAAACTCGGACTCTTCGAAGAATAGGATGATTGAATCATGGGCCGTTTTGTTTACATTTTATTAATTTCTGATCTGGGTCTATTTTCGCTCCTAGCTCTATCTCGATTTCCTTTACGTGAATATGTAATTATTTATTCCTGTCTCCTGCCTAACTTGGTTTATTTCTAATTATTGACGTAATTGCGTAGGTACCTATTGTGGTGCCGCCTAATACCTAGTTGATTATTGGGTCTGATTTAAAAGGGGACTTGCGCTCGCGGATTTGGCGAATCTGTTTAATTATTTATTGACGTGGATTTTGTTTCGAAGAGAGACCTTCCCTAACTATTTTCTCAATGGATTTTCCCTAATTTGTGAAGGAAATTCCTTCGGAATATGCGCTTTGCCATCTACTAGTGAATTGGTTCGAAGAGAATTTGCCAACTGCGAATATTGAGTTCGAGATGCGAATGAAGTATGTTTCACTGGGATTTCCCGGGATAGGTAAAGGAAACTCGACCGGAGTCCACTAAATGCCATCTCTAGCCGAGTTTTATTAGAATTGTGATTAGAAATTGTCGTGAAACGATTGTTCTACCCTTTTCGGGTTTTCACTGGAATTTTTCCAAGGTAGATAAAGGAAATTCGACCGGAGTCCACTAAATGCCATCTCTAGTCGAATTTTCGGGTATAGATAAGGATTAGGTATCCCGGAGTCCACAATATGCCATCTCTGGGTACCGTATAAAGGGTTAGGAAGTCAAAATTGATCTGAGAGCGAGTTGCTGGAAGACGTCTGCTTTTATAGTAGCGGTGGTCCGATTTCTAAACACCGCGCAATAATGAACCTTATTGACTCTTCTCTCCTGCCGTGATTTAGTCCGTAATCATATCTCATTTGTCTTGAGATTTGGCGAGTTGACCTCGCGGCTACTTTACTGATTTGTCCGGAACCTGAACTATCTAAATTTTCCTTCAAATCGGTCGACGCGTTTAGGTACTTCTCATTGTGTCTAGTTATTATAATTACACCGACTTAACTTTCACTTCGCGTTTTCCTTTACTGGCCGTTTAGGTACCGGGGTGCTTTTCCGGCTATTGGGGTTTATTAATTCGCCCTATCGATTGGTGAACTTTTCATTGTCGTAGGTGTAATAACTACTGAGTTACTTTTGTCTTTGCGAAGGCTTATTGTTTAAATTCTGATTTCACCCGGTCTGTTTCTTTCCACTCGTTCTTGTATGTAGGTCACCTATTATTCTCCTTCATCACGCGGACCGAGAGTGTCGCAATACAACGCCTGCCCTAACATCTGGCAATGGTTTCTTTACCCTTGCAGTGGTCGCTTTCTCGAAGGACTGAATTGTGGCTAGCTGGAGCGATTCTGTTTTATGAATATTTAATGAGCTGACGGGATCGTTTACTTGATTTAATGAGGCGAGGGAATATTTCTCTTATCATCCTACCTAGGTGCGATCCATTTCACAGGCCTAAGAAAATTATGACTATATCTCATTTAATAACTAGGAGGAGTAAACTGCAAAGTATCATTTACACCACTAAAAGTCACCAGATTAAATCACCAGATTTTTTTTGGCGGCAAATTTGAATTGAAACATTAATTATCAATAAGGAAGATAGGACTTGTTTTCGGTGTAGGAAGTCTACTTTTCAGGAGAGACTCTACAGCAGTATCACAAATCATTGTGATTTGCATAATATATCAGTATTATAGTGCTGAATGATTTTCTGAATATAAGAATGAAATTGAATAATTTATAGATATTTCGAAGAATATTAAGGATAATAATTATTAACATTCATATTAAATTGATTGAAAGTACTTTATTTTAGGCAATACTTATGTGACAAATTTAATGTAACATATAAATATATTTTATGTATGTATTATACAGGGTTATTCACGGTATACGCCACGGAAGTTTATGGCCGTGTCTCTGGATTTTTGGATCTTTTTATTTTTGGAGTGGATAGAGACCCGGCAGAGGTACGTTTTAAAATTATATTCATAATGTACAGGTTGTCCCAAAAGCATGAAACATATCAAAGTTATGTTTTTTTTTAATGGAATGCTCCTATGTTATTGCATTTTTAGATTGCCTTAGAAGAAAAAAGAAGATTGGCTTTTACAGTTGGTGTTTAAATTCAGAAGTTTTTGAGTTATAAACAAGTGAAAATCGTCATTTTTCAAGTTCAAGGCCCTGTACAAGGAAAACGGCTTAAGATAGAGAAAAACGACTTACATGTCCCTATTTTAACTTTTTATGTACTATCCAATGATGCAGATGAAATGTTCATACAGGGTGATAAAAAATTTTAAAAATTCTGAGATTTCTCCACGCGTCGACAAATAAAAAAATCAAAGAAAGTACAAATGTTTCTATACCGTAGGATAGTACATGAAAAGTTAAAATAGGGACATGTAAGCCGTTTTTCTCTATCTTGAACCGTTTTCGTTGTACAGGGCCTTGAACTTGAAAAATCACGATTTTCACTTGTTTATAACTCAAAAACTCCTGAATTTAAACACCAATTGTAAAAATCAATCTTATTTTTTCTTCTCAGACAATCTAAAAATGCAATAACATAGGAGCATTCCATTAAAAAAAACATAACTTTGATATGTTTCATGCTTTTGGGACACCCTGTACATTATGAATATAATTTTAAAACGTACCTCTGCCGGGTCTCTATCCACTCCAAAAATAAAAAGATCCTAAAATCCAGAGACACAGCCATAATCTTCCGTGGCGTATACCGTGAATAACCCTGTATAACACATAACATCGTAGATAAAGTTTTTATTTTACATTTAATAATATATAATTTGTGGATAAGTCAATTTTTTCAAACGGTATTATAAACAGCATTTTTCAGTTTTTGTAGGACCAGATTCAAAGTGTGTTGTTGAAACTAACTTTATCACATACAGCAGTCCCTGTTTGGTCTAAATCCGCACCTTGTTCGATTGGAATATGTTCTTCAATTATTGGTGAAGTACGCATATAGAGTAGTTTTTCCAAAATCTTGTAGGTGACACTCTTTTCTTCCCGTTTCTTTGGAGGAGACATCCTCTCACTTGTACTTGATGTAGGATTATCCATAATGGCACTTGAAACCGTTTGCAGGATGAAAATGGAAAGCCAAAAATAATTTCAAAATTCTGAAAAGGATGTCTGTTCTCTAAAAATAACTGAATGGGCTTCAAAAAGAACTTATTTGGTTTTGAAATAACTTTTAAAGAACTTATTTAGAACAACTTATAGGTTTTTGGAAATAATTGATTATAAAACTGATGTGTCACATTCGACGCTGACATTGTAAACAATAATGACACAACAATAAAAAAACAAGCGTATATGTAGTGTTGAGCGTTGCATAGATTCAATTTCCTGTACAAGTTTTGCTGGGTGTAATTTTGCCTATGAATTGACCAATGAGAAGCATCTTTTTTTGGCGGTTTATTTAAATTTACTCCTCCTAGTTATTAAATGAAGTATAGTAAATAACAAAGATTCAACTTTGAAAACCACACAACCACATGTGTTGTGGTTTAGGCTAATAATTTATTGTTATGGTGGCGACATGAGTAAATGTCACCAAAATAAACATTAGAAGAGGTTCTCCTGCTCACATAAAATGGCATTTGGATTCAAATAAATGGGACTCCAGCATATTTCGGAATTGGCGTTTGTAACTAAATTCCAAAAAGCAATTATTATTGGATCGTATTCAGCATGCTGGTCAAGAGATCGGTCGTGAAAAAAGACGAGAAATTAGAACTGTTACTTCTGCAATAGGCCTCCGAGCACAAGTTTGTATTCAGCAAGGAATAGGACATTTTTAACACATGATAAACTAAAGATGTGGTCAATAAAATAAGCTTTATGTGGTTTTCAAAGTTAAATCTGGTATTTACTAGACATTATTTTCTTAGGCCTCTAACTTCGTAACGAATGCAGATAGACCTACCACTTTTGGGTTTTTTAGGCTTGGGAATAAGCCTAAGTACTATATGCTCACAAAATTTGAACATAACGATACGGGACACCTGTATAAGGAAGTGAGAAGTACGTTATTTAGGCAGGATTAAAAAAAAATAATACGTGGGATAAACTAATCTGTAAAAAAAATTGCAAACAATTGGAATCTGTCATTTTACATCTTTATAGATTCAATCTTAAACATGAAATTATTTCAAAATCTTCCTAAATTGCACTTTTATTTGCCCAAAAAATAGACATGCTTTTTTTTGTTCAATGTAATTTTGCCACATTCATAATTCCTATTATACAGTGCGTCTACGTAAGTAGGAGTCAGATGGGAAACTTTTTTTGTGCAACAACCATTAAAAGTCACACTTTTAACGACAGCTGACAGTGTTAAAAGTGATTGTTTACATGGAAGCGTGTTAAAAATACTTTTAACACTAGTGTTAAAAATATTTCTACCTGCTTTTTCTGTACATTCTCTTTTTAAACTACATTTTCTCATGATGAAATCAGACAAAATTATAGGTGATAAGATTTTTTCATATTCTTTTTATTACTGGCACACATATTAATAAAAAATAAATACCTAGTCAAGAACACAAGACAATAATAATTGTTCAGAAATTGCAATTAATAATAATTATTATAGCGTCTTTTTTATTTGTATATACGCATTTGTTAGTAACCATAGCGTCGGCAACGGTTGCTATGGTTGCTATGATAAGTACACTTGTACTTATCTGAATATTTTAATATGCAATTTGAAGTTCAGTGTCATTCTAAATTCATCTATTTTATTATCAAAATAGGGCAGTTTTACAAAAAACATTGTATGATATTCGTCTTAAAAGTGATTTAATTTTGTTCGTGAAATTGTTCAATTCGATCCGCTACGCTTCGCTCATTTCACAAACCGTTTCACTCACAACATAAAACTTCACTTTTAATATTAATATCATAAATAGCGATTATTATCCATTTTAGTGAAAAAAGTTATTCTTCATAAAAAGTTGTGCTTCGTTTGAAACTTAAAATGATATAGTAAGAAATCAAATTTTTCCAGTCGTATACGTGGTATTTTAGAAAAAATGTCTACCAACAGGTTTTACAAATATATCTTGGTTGGTATCAAAGTTATTATTACAAAAAATAGTTATTTTCATTCTCTCCTTTACGAAATTGTAACTTTCTGTCTTGATAAGGCAACCGAAAGCGAAAGTAAAACATACTAGGTGATAGGTTGCTAGGTGGTTGCTAGCTATGAAAAACTTTCGTGCCCTGGACGAAAAAGTAGAAATGTCAGTTTGATTACCGTTTATTTAGAAGGAAAATTAAATGTAAAACTACAATAAAAAATTCCAGTAAATCTTTCTGGAATATACAATAATAATTATTTGTAGGATGTTTTACTTTCGTTTTCGGTTGTCTTATCAAGACAGAAAGTTACAATTTCGTAAAGGGGAGACTGAAGAGGAATTTTCTCATAAATGTCAACACACTGCACTGTCAAAATTAAGCTATTTCGGACATTTTGTTTATTGAACCTTCTAATATAAAAATAAAATTGGCTAAGGAATGGTAACCTGAAATTTGACAAGGTACTTCATTAATGCTTCCCTAAGCATTGATGATATTTAGATGCAAATCTAAATTTTTTGTTAGTATCTATGTATTTATTGAAGTCTCCCGATTTCAATTTTTAGTGGAAAAGTATTGAGTTTGAGTGGCAGTTTTAAGACACAAAATTAATTCTAAGTAAGGTGTGATTGAAAAAAATAAAATAAAAAATGAAAGCTTAAAATGAGACTTTCAATAATTATTCAGATAGGTAATAACTAGAGAACGGATTATAGGCAAAATGCCTATCTATGCCTTTTTTGCCTATTTGAGTATCTGGTGCTTATTTTCAGAAAAATGTCTATTCTTGCCTATTCAAACAAATTTAAGTTTATTCACCTCAAAATACCTATATTTTATGCTAATAATTATTAACTTTGAAAGAATATTTGAAAATTTTACTACCCCACTTGAGATAATTTACTATAGGTCCTAAGTCAATACCTATAATCCCTTATAGAATTAATAACTGACCCGGACACCTGTGGTGAAGGCTGAGGCATATCTTTTCAAGTTCTCAAATTAGTATTGTTTCCATTTACTACACATATCTGGTTTTAATGATTTCCAGATGTATCTATTACTTTCTTACTTCTCGCGCGCATGCATGAATGAATATGAAGGTACTGGCAGACCAGGATTTGTTGGCGGATAATTCTAAAAAGGCATTCATAATGATCCCTTCATGCTCTGAGATCTGCATGAAAATGGTCTTGCTTCTAGAAATTCTCCCTAAACAAATTCTTTCTTCGTACCGATATACCTGTATAATGCTTATCTTTTATTTTTGTTAAAAATGTTCTTCTTCGTTTTAACTAGGTACTACGATTATCTTTTAAATATAGTTTCCGCTTTAAAGAACTCAATCTGTGAAGTATTACCAGTTGACTTAGCTAGAAGGTATTTTTATAGGTACCTATCGAAAATATATATTGCCGGTGTTATTTTATAGTAAAATTCATCAAAAGTGTTTGGGTTTTCTGAACCCATATTATTAAATTTTAATATATAAAAATGAGTAAATCAAGCAAAATTTCTCAGTGGATTAAACCATATCCTGAATTAATCTTGGATGGCGACACAATATTTTTCCGAACTTGTATCAGAATGGTAAGTGTTATATTTGTAATTCTTTTATTTATCAAAAAACGTGCTTGATGTAAAACAAAATCTTAGGAAAATTGCTGTAAATTTTTCGAAATCTGCAGGAATTTTTAAGGCACATATAAACGTAAATTTGTGTTACTCATTTTTTCTATGTAGTGAGAATTTGGTAGTAAAATTTGCCTATTTAATTGCCTATTTGGTTCAAGTTTAAGCCTTTTTATCCTAATAAATGTGCCTATAAAGGCGCCTATTTTGCATTTTTTCTTTGCCTATAATCCGTTCTCTAGTAATAACCAATAATTTGCTTGGACTGTTTATGTTCTCCAGTATTTAGATAAAAAGCACATTATTGCCAGATTCAACTTAAATTAATGAAATGACACGTAAGCGTTAACAACTTCTAAACTACATACATAAAGAATTTCTTATTAAGACTGGCCATGAGGAATAGCATTTAAAAATTACACCCTTTATTAACTTGTTGTTTTGCAGCTTAGGAGAGCCATCATTCTTACATTTTCAAAGCAAGTTACAGTGGAAATGGCTCAAGATATAGGAAAATGGCTTACATGTCCCTGGTTTAAGTTTTCATGTGGTATCCCATTGTGTGAATGAAATTGAAATTTATCAGATTTGTCATCACCCTGTATAAAAATTTCAACTACACACTATAAACGATACGAAAAGTTAAGATAGGAACATGTAAGACATTTTCCAAAATTTTGAGCCGTTTTTGGTGTGAATTGTTTTGAAAATCGAAAAATGACGATTTTCACTTGTTTATAACTCACAATCATTATTTTAAACACACACAGTGTGATTCTTTTTAATTCGCTTTTTATCAGAAAATATGAAAATGTAATAATATGCAGGGCTCCCCAATAGATTTTTTGGTCATTATCCTATTAGGGTATCAACCATCCGGGTATCCTACAGTTTCACTAAGGCACCTATATAGGGGTGGAGGACGTACCAATAGTAACACCAAGAAGGTATTCATTTGCTGCAAATGCATGATTAGCTAAAAAAAAACGGCACTAAAAATCGAATTTGCGAGTGCGGTCTGGCTAGAATCGGGGATAATCACATAATAAATACGCCGGGTCTCGGAAGTAATAACTTGACGACAAGGCCAACTGCCTCGAAGCCTACAGGAGCAGGATTGGCACCGGATATAGCTTTCTAATATCGTATTCAGACTATATAGGGACTGATGTCATGCTTTTTGGAATGCAAATGCAAAATAAATTCAAATATAAAAATAATAATCGTGCTACTGTTAATTTCGAAGATATTCCTGGCCCTGAAAGTGAAGAAAAAATAGCAGTTAGACCGTAGTATCAAAGAGGCCTTAGTTGTGACCTTAAAATTAATTGCAATAGCTGTTTTTGCTTCTTACCCACCCAGCACTTCTATTTCGCTCCGCTTCGGTCCCGAAAAAATTGATGGAACTTAGGATACGGACTTCATAGCTCCAATAACAACGAAGTCAGCAATACCTGAGCAACGCTCATTTTGAATTACTCGGTATAATTAAACAAAAACCGGTTTTTCCGATTAGTCGTATTGCAAAGTAAATGACATGTACTATTACTGAAAATCAAAAATGACTTCGAAGCTACAAGACAACATAAGTTAACATGGGGGTGTAATTTTTAATAGGGTCACTTTCTATAAGGTCCCTCTTAAATAGAATTCACTGTTTAAAAATATAAATTGCCCAGATACCTAATTTCATAAGTAAAAAATGAATTTTCTCACTGCTATACAGGGTGTCGCTAAAAAGGTACCACCAACGTTCTACCATAGACTCCCGAGTAAAAAATATGCCGATTTACCAAAATTATCTATGTCCAAAAATGCACCTTTTTCAAGATACAGTCGTTAAAATAATGGGGTCAACCAAATATACGTTTTCCAGAAGAAGTCAAAAATAAATTAACTGAGAAATTTCAAAATTGCACCGCCTACTACTATTGTTAATAGCAATAGACTGGAGTAGTTTTACAAACATTGATATACAGGCTGTTCCTCTTTTTGATGTCACGTCTCATTTTTTACCCTAGAATTTTTAGTCGTACGCCACTGGTTGATTCTATATTTTTTATCCAAAGGCGTAAGTATTACCAAACTTTTTTGCCCTGTTATTAAAGTTTTGTATCTTGCATGGTTTTCCCATAATTAAATTTAATGATGGACTTACACACCACGAAAACGTATTTGTGAAAATATCATTTTAATTAAAAAAATTAATTTTTGTTTCACAGAAATGACTTTATTCACATTTATTGACCTTGAGAATAATCATAGTAGGCGGTGAAACTAAATTTTCTCATTTAATTATGTTTTATTTACTTCGGTATTTTGAAAAATGTGTATTTTCCAAATTTATTTTGTAAGGCCCGTATTCATCAATAAATATAACCCCTGGGGTTATATTTTGGAACATGTCATTGGTTTAAAATTCGTAGCGTTCGTAGGGTTTGAGCATTAGACCAATCAGCTGTCAGAAAATTCAAAATATAACCCCAGAGTTATATTTTGAAGTTTGATGAATACGGACATAAGAGCTGCTATATCTTGAAAAAAGTGCCATTTTAGGCATAAATAATTTCAGTTAAATCGGTACAATTTGACACAACCAGGAATCTGTGGTGGAACGTTGTTGTTGAAATTATAATTTAAATTAACAAAGAAATTTTCAGAAATACATTTTCAGTAGTATAGATCCATAATAAAGAATTAATTACGGGAAAACGATGCAAGTACGATTCTTTTATAAAAGAGCAAAAAGTTTAGGAATACTTTAACCTTTGAATGAAAAATACAGAATCAATCAGTGGCGTGGGGACAAAAAAGTTCCGTAGTAAAAAGTAACGCGTGACATCAAAAACAGGAGCACCCGGTACGTTAATGTTTGTAAAACTATAATTACCCGCTATAGTTGACCTCCTTTTGTGGTATGCATCTCGAAAAGGGAGCCTTTTTGGACATGAAGCACACCTTGTATAACTATTAATAACATCAGGGCTAATAGCCCTTTTAACATAGTGTTTTTGATATTTTTTATACAATTGTTTCACTGCCACATATATTTTTTTTTAATTTTCCCTCTTTACGTAGATAATATTAATGACAAGATGTGTACAAAAGCTGGGTTCTGTATCTCAAACAGTTCCTAAGATATCGTCAAAAACTTAAAATAATAAATTTTTTCGACACCCTGTATCTCGGTTGAAAAACATTTTCGGAAAAAAAATTATTTGAATTTTCTTAATATCTAAGCTTCATCTACACGCCCTCCAACTTGCGGTACTTCTTTTAGAAACACCTTGTATATTCGAAAATACATTTTTTGGTCATTATTCAGATCAGTGGCCAGTCGCACTCAGGCATTCTATGTACATAGGTAACTACTAGGAGATAGTGTGGAAGATCATAGTACTAGGGAAATCATCAGTAATAGGGAGATATTTGCTTCGCCATAACTGTAATTACCATTTAGATGGCCCATTAATTATTGGACGATTTTTTAAAATTATTCCTTACCCTACTCGAATAGCCCAATAGAGTGACAGTCGCCTTATGAGGACGCGTGAAACAAAGAAATCATTCTTCTGTGCAAGTTTTACTTAGATCCTAAAGTACTTTTCCACAAAAGAAAAGAACCAACCACAAATTATGAAACTATAAGGAAAATTAAATGTACCTAATAATGTAAAAATTGTAGTGACGTGCGACTGGCCATTCTGATCTGAATTATTAACATGGTCCTTTAAAAATTAGGTATGTTATATAATTATGTGGATTTAAATCTAAAACTGAATATAAAAGAGATTAATTTTCATATCAACCCTATTACCTCATCGGTGTTTTCCTATAATTGAAGAGCATTATATGGGTAGACCGTGGGTATTTTTTTTAATTTGTTTTAGGAGCTAATAGTCGTGTTTGTATGAATGAACTGCTTTACTTCGAGTAAACCTGAAAGTATCATTTTTATAAACAGCGCCCAGTGATCCTCCAAGTATCATTTATAAACGGTGCCAGGTAACCCTTTCTGCTTAAAACATTTTATACAAGTGCCGAGTAAACCGTTCTGGGTTCCCACTTGTATATACACTCAATCGTATGCAGCGCCTCTATCTAAATACACGATGAACTACAACTTATACGGCAATCAGATAATGGATTTAGTCAGGCTCCTCGATTTTTCGATGAAAACTAGTTACACATCACCTGAGGAACCATTTGGTAGTTTTAAATTGAAGATGTCACTGGGGATCCGTATATCGGACGCCGGGTGACGCCGGAGTCCCAGTAAACCGCAAAAATTACATGGCCGGAGCCTGAATTGTACCGTAAATATATATATATATATATATATATATATATCGTGGGCAGGTGAATTTTGGAAAACCACTTTTTCGTGATCTGGGGGTCATGATCGGTGGACATTTGATGAGTTTGGGTGATTTTCGAAAAGTGATGTCGTCCTCAATAGTGTATTTTTTTGTTAAAAAATACACTAAAAGGAATTTTTTTCTATGGTGAATATTTCTTTGAAAAAATTAACAGTATTTATTGAACATTGACATTTTGATCTACCAAGGAATAAAAATAAAGTTACCTTGGGAAAAATTACTTCTTTATATTACTCAATATACATAGTAGGTAGGTACTTGCTTTCGGAACGGAATAAGTGGAAGAAAATAATAATTCACAAAAGATCACTTACCCAGTTTCTTACCATGACAAACACATAAGAAAAATAATAACACTTGAGGTAAATACATTGTATTTTTCATATTAAGATAATGATAAATAATATTATATTATACCCAAGGAATAAAAGTATTTTAGTAAATTTCAATCAATGTTATTATCAATTATCTTCAAAACCGATCTGCACTGATGTGTGTTTCTAGTTACAATGATAAAAAGCACAAAAAGTAGTAATTATACTATATAATTGGAATAATTTATGATAAATTCATGACAAACAGGACCTACTAGCTAGTATGGGCAACTAGACTAGTAACCATCGGGGTTTTTCTTCTTTTCACGGTCAAATCAGTCGTTGATCTTGGACGGTGACTTTGCCACTTACCATGAATTAAAATAATGAAATCAAATATACAAGAAATGTATTGTACTGAGCGCAATAAACAGGAAATTTAAGATGACTATTATAGTACGATTAAGTTTAAAAAGTCATATGTATCGATTAATAATACACATCCTTCTGATAGTTCGAAATATTTTGTTTCATTTACTTACGTGGTTCTCGTAGAAACCGTCAAGTTTGTCTAAACACTCCATCCCGCATAAATAAATATACGTCAACACTGGTTTTGAATAAGAATTAAATGCACAACTCAGAGGATAGAATGTCATTACGTGAATAAATTTTATGTTGTTGTCAGTGGCTGTCAAACTGACTTAAACCGTTCAATTCATTGTTTGAATGATTCGTTTAATAATTTACGCTCGTCACACCTTGAAATTTAACTGTTTGACATTTTCTGGTGAAATGAAAAATTTTAATTCGGACGGTTAGTATGACATCACATATGACTTTTTAAACTTAATCGTACCATATTATAGATTTTTTATTACTTTTATAATTCTTTTTATAATTATTATCCAATCGTTAGAATTATTTATACACGTTTTAAAGAAAATACATGGGGATCTCGGTTATCTTAAGGGATACTGATATCTTTTTCTTGAAAACGGCTCAACTGAAACCAATTATTACCTTACCTGCGTATAAGACACGCTCCTGCGTCCCTCAATACTGACGTGTTACATATTCTTCACCTGGTTCTGGTTCGAGATCGATGGGTTTGGATGGGAAGACATTTTAGCTACCAAATTACAATAAAACTCGGTGGTTCTCCTATAAAGCTCGATATATTCAGTCTTTGGTAATAAGTCGTAATTAAAAAATCAAAGTTGTATGGAAATTCACGGAATTTACACTAACTTCCTCAGTTTATCTTTTCCTTCGAGCTACATGGGGGGGAGATGGATGCTCAGTGCTAGAAAGACCCCTCGAAAAAACCGTAGCCCATCTATGGAATTACAATTTCTTTATCAAATTAACCCGTTCGCTCCATGCACACAACTCCCGGGAGGTGCCTGTATAATTGTCCCCTCATTTTGTCTGGCTAGGGAGGAGCATCTTTTGATAAAGAGTGAGAATAAAAATCGGCCACCGGCTTAGTACTACCCTGGTTTTCCCTGGTTTTCCATAAAATTATAATGTAGAATTCTCCCTGTTTTTAAGGCTTTACCCATCTACTTCAAAATCAGTATCAATTCTGAACCTTTATTTTATCTGGTTCTTCGAACCAACCATTACTCTCCGAATACCAGCATTGTTTTCCGAACCCATCAGGCGTTTCCTATGAGCACTTGGCAGCTACGGGTGAATACCGAGGAAGCAAGGATCGTAAAGCCGAAACTAGCATAATGGCGCACCCCAGAAACTTACGGGACCTTTGCATCGAATTACCACAGAAACCCATGGTGGAGTGGTATCAGGAAACTCTTTTGGGACCGCGACCCATTGTTCTCGGGGGAGTCCAGATGTTTTTGTGACATTCGGCATATGTGTCAAATGCAGCCTTAAGGACACGCCCACAGAAATTCATGCTGGAGCGGTATCAGGCGACTCTTCTGGGACCGCGACTCATTGTTATCGGGAGAGTCCAGATGTCCGTCATCCCTACACTGGGGCTGCCGATAGAGCAGCCATAGTTCCGGGGGAGACAAACCAACATAATAAGTATTGGGCTGATGACATCAACATACACAACAGTGGTACCCTGGATTACTTAGCGGGGATCCAGGTCTGAGCGTCTGTCGTACGTCGTATGCACTCTTCATCGAAGCCTGTCACAAGCCTACGACACGGAGGAGTCTGAGACCTATCGAAATATCACCATATTCCATAAAGAAATCCCCTAGGAAGATAATTTTTTCCAAGAAAATACCACCTCTGAGAAAAACATGAGATGCGTTCGACATACGAGTATTTTTTCTTGAAAAAATTTTATCTTACTAGGGGATTGCTTGCTTTATCGAATAGGGTGATATTTCGGTACTTCTCACAACAGACTTAAAATGTAACTTCAGCAACAGAAGCATTTTTTCAATAATTGAAAACATTTAGGGGATAGGTACAATATTTACCATTTTCCTATTAGTATGGGAGCCCACAGACAAAAGTGGCATCGTGCACCGCACACGCCGTCGCTTGATGGATATGTTGTAGGAATGTGTAGCTAGGATTCCACCCCACTGACAGGTCACGTGACCTGGAGAGGGAAGCCAAAAACTAAGGGCCGCTTATATGTTGTCCAAAATATCTGAAAAAATTCGGGCATGTTCTTTGGGAATTGCTGTCACTTGTTTTATTTTCAAATTCATTCCCTACTCCCGGAAAAAATAACAAAAACCAATAATTATAGTTTCGACTGCTGGAAGCGTTTTAGAGAAAAAAATTCAGCATTGAAATGTTGCTCATCTTTGTCCAAATATCAGACCTGCTAACTTTCAGAATTTTTGTATTAGAAAATAACTTTGGTGAATCATTTCTCCATTTTACTGTTTTTTTTTTTTAGCAAACAATCCTAAAACTTATAATATATTTAGGCATTTTTCTTAGACAAAAATAGACCAATTTTGCCTTATAAAGCTTTCCTTGAAACTGCGATTGAATCCTTTACAGGAATCTAAGTTTGATACAGACAAATTAATTATATATTTAAAAGACCTGTATAAAAGTATAAGTACCTATTGATTTGTTTTTGCTTGAAAAATTACAAATAGAAAGCAAAGCTCCCTTCTTATATCATAGAAGCCTTTCCACTTTCCAGTGTCACTGGTCTCCTGTAATATGTCGTGCTTTCTAAATTGAGTTACTCTGGTGATAAATGATACACAGGTGGTAAGTGTTGCTTGTATGCCTCTCTTATCAGAGGCAGGGCTATTTGTTATGTGAACAAACGAGAACAAATTCCGAAGCAATTTATTTGACAGTCTGTTGTTGAAATTAACACTATTGATCACCGAATTGTTCCGAGTTTTAAACGTTTAAATTATGTCGAAATAGGTGGGTGTTCGAGAGTTTCTTTGGCATTTAATTGACATAACGTCAATTAAAAAATTAGAATTGCAGTTCTTTTGTTCCAAAATTAATTGAGTACGACGACAAGAAAACTGCTGATAGTATTACTTTAATACTCTTTTAATTAATGTAAGTATTCCGAAAAGTTTTCTTTTATTTAAAACATTAGAAAAAAAAGGATCGATACACTTTTAAGTTGGCTTTGGAAATGTGGGTCATGTCTGAACCTAATTTCGGTACGTCGAACATGACTAGAATTACTAGTTTCAACGGTAGGTATTATAAAGGCCCATTAGTTTAGCGGGCAGATTTCTGTAACTGTTTCTGAAGAAGGTATACTGAGTCTTAGTGGAAAATTTTTCAATTTATCTATTCTTGACATGAAAGTGACTGCAAAAATATTATTACAAATTGTTTGACGTCGATATTAGCTTTAAAAACCATCACAGAAAACTGCCCGTTAACTTAATGAATCTTTATAATACCCACTGTATCTATTCGACTTTCTATTATTGGTATTTTATTTCTATTTCTATTATATGGCTACCTAGTCACGGTTACTTGCTTTGACTGTTATTCGTTTATAGGCTATTTCAAAATAACTGTAATTTTACTGCGAGTTGTAAGTCTCAACTCTTTGCTATTTAATCCATAAGTCTCTAATAAAACTTTCAGTAGATAATTATGACACAAATAGTCTGAAAAAAATGGTATTTAAAATCTGCCCGTTAGCTTAATGGGCCTTTATTATAATATTGGCTGCAAGTCGTTCAATTTTTATTGAAGGATATTCAACTTATTAGACAAAGAAAAAATTATCGAAGTTTAGTTGATTGTTTATTTATTATGTTTAAATTCATTACATCGATTTATAAAAATTATAAAATGGTGTTTACGGAAGAGCAAAAAACTGTTATTCTGGCCGACCAGACCAGTGCAACTAGAGGAAGTAGTATGAATGATACGTAAGGGGAAGCAGTTCGGTTTCCCGTAATTTTCCATTTCCACGCTATCGACTTGCATTTATTCTGTTCCGGGAATTGTTCGTTGTATCTACGAGTACGGATTCCTTTTTGAACGAACTCTCTTTAATATCAACCCGCTTCCCTCTTTCCGGGAGTTGCCACACTATGTTTAGTTCTTTTTGGGTTTCCTATGTTCTTTCTAGGTTTACCTTTTAAGTTTTTTTACACGAAATGTTGGATTTCTAGAAAACTTATGGAGGACTTCAAATCTTCGTTAAAAAATTCCTAAAGTCACGTGGTTTATAAAGTGCGTTCTTTCAAAGTTGGCAAAAAATATACGAATATGATATTATGATCATGAAAAAATTCAGGAAGCCAATTTCCAAAGTGGCAAAAATTAATCGAACACGAATGCAGCGCATGAAAATACACTATTTTTTATACGATTGATGCGCCGAAAGTTTTTATATTAACAAAATTTTCACATTTTAAAAGTTCTTATAATAAAAGTGTTATAAAAAATGTTTTACTCAAGGGTTTGTACTACATTTAAAGCCGTATTCCGTGGCCAATTTTAAGTCGAAAAGTTCATATAAACATGTGTCCTTAAATGTTACTCCTACATAAAATGTTCGGTTTTCAAGATACGGGGTGTTAAGTTTTTTTTTTGAAATTGGTTTTTTTGTTAATATCTCAAACATTCTTTTGGTATGTAAAATTTCTGTGCTGGTGCTGGTAACGCACTAGAATTTCCTGGGAATTCCTTAATCAAAAGCAAGAAAAATAAATTAGATTTTTTAAGGGAAAAGCTATTGGTTGAAACTATTATCCTATGCCTATAGAAGACACAAGCATGTCCCCGTATATGGCAGTGTAAATCACAGTGATCATTTTTAGTTGCCAATGTTTAATTGAACGGTTCGAAAAATTCATAAAGATAAGCACGAAGCTAGATAAGCTAGATAAGCTCCATGGTCAAAATGAAACTTGAAATTCTCAAGATAAAACTTTCAAATGAAATAATCTTGCCAGGACACCTATAAATAGAAGAGGCCGAAAAACTGATGACACCACCATAGGACGGTTTGGCGAAGATGTCGTGAACGACAATGGACTCAAGCTGGCAAATGAATTCTTCAGACATAAAGACATACATAAGTGCACATGGATTCTGGAGACGAGAAATCTGAGATCAATTATAGATTACATTATAGTAAGGAAAAAAGCACCATCAAGAACAAGGATGTCCGAGTTCAAAGAGGGACAGAATGTGGCTTACACCATTGACTAGTAGTGGTAAAAATGAACTTTCCCTTCACTAAAAATATCAAAAACCCAACAAGCATAATGGAACAATAAACCCGAAAAAAGATTCCGAGTGCAGTCACTGCAGGAGGCATCTCTAAGAGATCTTTACAAACGACGCTTGGAGTAAAAATTAGAAAAACTTACTTACAAAGGAATTCCTGATACTTATGATAAAAATAAAAAGTGTATGACGGAGGCAGCTATGGAAGCCTTAGGAGAAGAAAAAACTGGCAATAGATACAAGGAAGATTATATTAAGAGATACAAGACAGAGTATAGGGGTGAAGAAAGCATGTTATAGTAAATATTTGAGCACAAGGCACGTGAAGGACTTGGAAAAGTATAGGGAGAAGAACACAGAAGTGAAAAGAAAGGCACAACAGGAGAAGATGGGAAAGGATATGCGAAGAAATAGACCAGCATATAGGGGGGACTATAGAAGCTCAGAATTTAGGAGGGTACTCAAAACACTTAGAAGAGACAAAAACCGAAAAAAACTACATAATATCATTATGTTAAAGAGCACAGGTGGGAAGAATACTACAGATAATTACTCACGGAGGCAATACTTTTCATAAGAAAGGAGGAAGAAACAATATCAAAAGAATAAGGAGAAGAGATAACACTTACACTGCAAGAGGTCAAGCAAACAATTGAAACAATGAAGGATTGAAAAGCTAGCGGACCTGGAGGGATATCGCCAGAGCTGATTAGGTATGGATCAGAGAAACTGTTTTGTATAATACTCGGAATACTGGAAGATTCAGAACTCTAAATGGAGAGGATCCGCCGGTAGAATGGTTAGAAGCCTATATTATATCTATTAACAAGAATGGAGACAGGAAAAGATGTGAAAATTATAAGGGAATTAGCGTCATAGCATCAATGGGCCGACTATATGGGAAAATTGTAAAGCAAAAGCTGGAGGAGGCGAGAAAGGGAAAAATAGTTGAAGACCAGGCAGGTTTCACGGCTGGGAGATCTTCTGTAGACCACATATACACACTACAACAGCTTATAGAAAAAAAGATGGCGAAGAACAGAGATATACATCTTGTATTTGTGCATATTTGAAAGGCGTGTATGACTCAGTCCCTGGAAAGAGAATGTAGGAGGTCATGGCAGGGATAAAAATACAAAAAAAAATATAGGGATGAAATTTAATTTTAAATCTGATAAGGTTATTCCGATTTGGAACTGAAGTAGGTAGGTATAGCTAATTCTAGGATTTTACATTGAAAAAAAAAAAAAAATTAGTTCTAAGGGCTGATGAGGCTGGAACATAAACTACACCAAGTGAGGTCGTGTCGATATATTCAAGGTTCATGGTAGGCGTTACTTTAAGTGAGCATCTTATATGGAAAATGAATTTATCCTGCATTGCAACCGTAATATCAATTTTATAAATTAATATAAATTATATGTATATTAATCTATATAGCTTAAAAATAAATTAAATAAATTACATATGAATTATAAATTACACATGAAAAAGTAATAAGTTACTATTGCAATATATATTATACAGAACTTCGGGAAACATTTTATATAGCATTTTTTTATATCTCTATAACATTTTTATATGGAACTAAAATTATGGTTTATAGAAACTAAATCCACTAGCGAGGAAGTAGGACAAGTAAAATTTGAAATGAATAATATTATCTGAATAATATACTCGACGAGATTGATCACGAGAGTGGTCTCTGGTTTTGTAGACAAATTATTTCTAACTGAAAGTTGGGATAGTTATGATGAAGATATAAACCTAGTTTACGATGTAATAACACTGAACGTAATATATTTATCACTGTCGTTATGAAGCGGATCTGTGAATGTGTTAAATAACGACTAGGGGTATAGGTGCAATTATTTATATTTGTTCAATAATTTATCACTATCTAATGTATACGTCAAGGCGTAATTATTTCACTCGAAAAATGACTTTATTTATCTGTAATAACAGTAATAATTACTTTGGGATGTTTATATTTGAGAGACGTAATTAAATGATATGATTGCAAATAAATCATCTACTTTATTACGAGTACTAAAACGAATACGTCATGAAGAGAAACTTAAGAAAAAAGAAATAGAGAAAGAAAAAGATTACCTGGACTGTAAAACATACAAGAACGTTAGGCAACTGAACTTTTACTTCTGTCATTTTATCAACCTATCATTATACCTACATGATTTGGTGAAGTACATGGGGTTGTAAATTGAAGGGGGAAGGCTAAATTCTGGTCAAGGTCAATTGCCTTCTCTCATCTCATACAATGACAGCTTAGCAGCACTGATTAGCGATATCGCAAGCTGACAAGTACCTAGCGTCGTAGCAATTAACGCAGATTTAGCGTTGGTTTGAATAGGTACATGAGAACTGGTTAATAAATTTTACTCTACGACCACTGGATGCAACATTCATTATCCTGCTGATTTATAATTAATAGTGACGGATATTCCTCATGGGGTAAAATAATAGACGTACATTCATACAGTCGTGAAGGTGACTCACAGCTCAGTCATTGAAATAATAAAAAATCACCAGTTAGGACCAATCACGATTTCGCAGATACAAGAAATCAATCGTAGTTACTGTGCCCAGCATTGCGGCCGAGAAACCGGGGAGCATTGTGGCTGGTCACAGTGTCCATGCTCACAGCGTCCCCCTTTATATTATTAAATAATACAACACTTTAAAAGTTTATAAATATGGCGATTTTTGCACAAAGTCGTAGGTAGATTGATATTAATATTGATATTGATAGTGAGGGTGTCAGATGCGCTGCGACCTATCAACATCTATTGTGCCCCCTATACTTTGTTTCTCTGGTGTGTATTTCCTTCATTGCAGTAGCTTCTCCAATTTTGTTTCCCTTAGGAATTTCGGGATTTGAAGAGGGACGGGGCTGGGTAGATGGAGGCGTTTGAGCTGGTGTTGTCCCAGAACATTTATTCTCTCGCGTTCTAGTGCTCCGCAGTTCGTCAATAGGTGACGGGATGTCTCGTTTTCTTCCTTGCAGAATCTGCAAACGCTATCTTTTTTATTCCAAGTTTCCTCAGGTGGTGTTCATTGAGCTTGCAATGACCTGTTAGGAATCCCGTTAGCATTCTAAGACTTCCTTTGTTGAGGGTCAAGAGTTTTCTTGACCTTATTGGAGTTCTGCTTTGAAGAACGTGTCTTCAAGGCCACTGAATGGCTCTGGTCTTATGAAGGTATATGTGCTGCTCCTTTTCTTGTCAATGAGTAGGCTAAGTCGTAGATAAAATAGCGTCTTATATATCGCGGAAAACGATCATTATTCACTCGGAAAAACATTCGTCCTCGTGAATAATACCCATCATTTTTCGCTACCTAGTTAAATAATATACTAATGCTTACATTTACTCGTGCACTTTATTTTCACTGAAACTTCAATATAAATCTGATAGGATATAATAAAGAAATAAGTGGAGAGGCGGGTCAAAATCCGTCATGTAACGTCTAAGCCATCCGAAATTGAAAGTTCATCGTGGCCCTTTGATGCCGATGTAAGTAGGTATACACAGGAACCAATTCAATGTGAAAATCTTGTTATTGAAATTCAACTGGATTATAATACCTATCTGGTTTGCAGTAGAAATATACGGGAATACGTTTCCATATCTGTTGAGACTATTCTCAAATAATAAACTACAAAGAACACCATTTTATTTCATATTAATCTAGTTAACTGTTAACCTGCTAGTCAATTTAAATAAAAATTGACATTAATAATTATTTAGCCACATGTTGTATAAGGACTATTATTATAGTTGCTCTGCTACTTTAAGCAATTTTATTATAATTCATTTATATGTCTGATGCTACTACTTTAAAAGTAGCCAAACAATTGTAACGTTTTCTTGTGTTACTTTCGTTCGACATAAAACTTGAGATATTTACTTATATTTCTGATAAATAAACTATTCGTTAATAATAATATGAAAGTCCTGAAATTGTTCAATATTGAAATGTATAAAAAATTGTTTAATTGCTTAACAGTGTCTATGCATGAAAACATCTTACATAATGAATATTGCAAAATTGTTGCAAAAAACTTAGAATATCGTTACATTGTGATGTAGGTATTAGCGTTTGGATCGAACTTTGGTCCTTTCATGCGCGAAAGCTATCGCTTCGAGTTGATTTGGTATCATCATAGATATAATGTAATAATTACTTTGTAGGTATGAAGTTTATTTGAAATAACCTAACATAATTATTCTTATGTAATGTTATTCCAAATTATGGAAGAATAATACATACGGCTATGATTTTAGTTATAGATATACAAACTGTGCGTAAAGGTAGGTGGATAATAGAGAATAAACAAACATTATCATAAACTCCCGTATTTCCATGGACTAAATGGATTTCCATGGGTTTCGCTTACATGTAGGGTGGCCCAACGAAAACGTAACTCGCCTTAATAATATGCCGAAGTAGGCATATTTTCGTGACAAATTTAACTACCCAAGTTCACTCCCTTGGCAGGGGTAGCTACCCCTTTGCTTATCATCATAGGGAACAGATACACAGCAAAAAATTTTCAACACTAGAAGAACACTACTACGAGTTTATATAGGTCCCTCTAGAAGTGTAAATATTTTAACACTAGAAATAGTGTAAATGCTAGTGTCATGAATACACTAGGGTAGTGTTGAATTGCGGCCCAAAATTTACACTGTGTAGTGAAAATATATTCATCGCAGTGTAATTTTCACTAGGTATTAGTGTAAAAATGCCACAAATAGAGTAACCCACAGTGTTTAATTCAAGGTTATAGTTACACTAATCAGGTTATCTTATTCACTGCAAGTGTAATACCTAATTGTGCAGTGTAATTTTCACTAGGCCTTAGTGTAAAAATTTCAAAATTAAAGTTCACTTGCAGTGCTCAATTACACTATTACTGTTTTATTATTCACTAGAAGTGTTATCAGGTAACGCGACATATTCCAAAAAAAAAAGCAAAATATATAGCTTAAAAAATTTATTAAAAATAAAAAATATACAGAAAAATCAACATTGCTTAAATTATTTATTAATAAACAAAAACATAAAACACCTTCTAACGTAACACAGGTTCTCAGGTATACAGACTCAGTTTTGTAACTTGTAACTCTCTAATTCCAGTACCTAATAAGCACTATAGGTACGTAAAAAATGTCATGGATTAAATTAATTTGAGATGGGTGATAAGTTGACAAGTTAGTGCTGAAATTAATCCCCTTCCCCTCCTTCTTTCAGGTGTGGTAGCTTTGAAATTTTAAATAAGAACCCTTATTTCCATGTTCTGCATAGTGATGATGATTCAACGCATTCATGTGTATGAATGCAACTGTTGAAGAACTGATACCTATGGTAGTTAAAGAATTAGTTTGATAAATAATAGTTAGATGGGAAACAAAACCAACTTACCTGATTACTTTAAACTATTGTTGCAGCTCACTAAATTAGACGCACGCTTTACTTGACTACCCTACACTACGCCGACCGTGGAAAAGAATGAAAAGATGATGAAACTGCATCGCGTAGATGACACGATCATGTAACGCGCATGTTCTTTTGGAACTTTTACACTACCTGTGTTTTTTCCATAGCCGCTAGTGTTGTTTGTCACTCAAGTAGTAAGAAAAAACACTGGGAGAGTGTTCTTCACATCGCAAAGCTTTTGCTTCGGTATATTTTACTGGTCTAGAGTTTTTGTACACTACTAAAAATCAGTGTAAAAATTGAGTGTAATTTAACACTAAAAATTAACTCTAAATTAACACTACAATTTTTACCGGAACACTAGAAAATTTACACGGGCGAAATTTTTTACTGTGTATCGAGTGATACATCATTTGAAAGCTACTTAAATTCTCTTTCGTTTTTCGCGTACATCTTCAGTTTCCAAGTTATTGAGGCGAGTTACGTTTTCTCAGGGCCACCCTGTATGTGAGCGAAACCCAAAATGTTGGATATCGTTATAAAGAGAATTCAAGTAGCTTTCAAATAATGTATCACTCGATATCTGTTCCCTATGATGATAAGCAAAGGGGTAGCTACCCCTGCCAAAGGGGTGAACTTTGGTAGTGAAATTTATCACGAAAATATGTCCCCCTCGATAACAAAATCGACCTGTTTCGGCGTTTTTCGCGTACATCTTCAGTTTTCAAGTTATTAGGCCCGGATACGTTTTCGCTGGGCCACCCTGTATATAATGTTCGACATAATAGTCTCCTAATTTATTTTAATTTATTACCTATTTATGCCATGAAAATAATAATAATAATTATTACAACGACTGTTTTTTCGAATAGTAAAATTTTCAAAATTTGGAACATGATGGTTGAGAAATTATTCAAGCCATATATTTACTATTCGCTACCTGTAAGCCTGTAGCGAATTCCCTTTGACAAGTCCATGCATAAAGCGCGTATGTAACTATCAAGATTATGGATATATTCAAATAGGTATGCTGTTTTTTTAGAAAGCTTGATAATAATAATATAGAAGTTAGATGACGTAACCTCGATTAAAAATTATGGTGCCAGGTTTCACCTAAATATACATTTACTCTTAAAAATTTATTAGATTTCATGTAGAGGCAAGCCCTTAGTAACTCCACCTCATTGCTGTAGAAAGTCAAAGTAAGAAAATAATCAGAGGCTTTGGCCGTTTCGTGGAACGATGGGGAGTTACCATAACTTTTAATTAAAACATTTAATTTAAACATTTAATTTCAATTTACTTGAACTTTGATGATCTAGATGGTATTTGAGTCATTATGGCATGTAATTGCATTTACTTCCTCAAAACCCATTTTACTTTGAAGAGTTTTAAACTTGTTTATTGTTTTTACTTCAATAATTAACGTTCTTGATGGTGAGCTAACAGCCCGTGGTCCATATCGCATCATCAGCTGGTTCGATTTAATGAATTTTGTAAAATTAAGGATACTTCTAAGGATACTACCTCGGTATTACGGATCTTGTTAAACTGACAAGGGCGTTTTTTATTATAATTTTATAAGATGTAATTTTTCTTCTTCATCGCACTTCAGTTGCCCTGGAAATACGTTAAAACCCAAAACCGGTCGATAAGCTGTTTTTATTTACGAATTTTAAAATATGTATGCATACTCATTGACCTTTTTGATCTAATTTATTTTGTTGCATTATGATGCATACTACGAGTATGACTAATACAATAATTTTCTTAAAATTAGCATAACGTTCAAGCTCCGCTTGTTTCATAGTTCACTTATAGACAATAGCAAAAGATTTTTGTGTATTGAGCATGATGTTACTGATTGGTTGGTATCATTTGGTTATTTGTTATCATAGTAACTAAAGAATTTAAAGGTAAACTTATTTGTAAAATATACCAATGCTCAACTCCTTTTCTGTATATTATTTTAAACCCTCCTGGTTTACTACAATTCTTATTTTTTGTGAAATATTTATTTGTCGTGCATAATTACATTAAAAGCGAAATTATCTTAACGAAACTATCAGTAATCTCTTAGGATTACTTCGAGCTCTATATAAGATTTCATAACTTATTTAAAGCAAGAGGATTGAAACTCTTGGCTATATACATTTTTAAAACGAAATGTTTTTGTTGATTGAAATTTATTATAAATAAATTTTTTTTTTATCTTTATTCTTGTAGTTTTTCATTAGTCTTTTCTTAGGTAAGCGCGTTGTTAGACATAATTGTTTTTACATGAGTACACTGCAAGACATTTTACTCAAGCCTTTTCTATTGAAAAAAAATTATTGAAATCTACTACCCCAGTAATAGCTGCTGTTTGACAAGTAGAAAAATAACACTCTTTCTAACACATGTAACGATAAACAATTATTCCAATATAACAATAGAGACAATAGACTGGCCAACACCACCTCCCTGAAAGAAAATAATTCTTAATAAATAAATCCATAAGCTAAACAATAATGAAAGTATTTCCAAAACTAAATCACTCGGTATTATAACACCCTCCAGGAACTCGTTCTGTTACCACTAGTGAGAGAAATGGAAAGATCTAACCTTGGAAATTCTGCTAGTGATACCTTTAGTGCGGAGTTGTTGGTGGCGTGACTCTAATTTTGATTAGTGACCACACAATACATAAAATATTCGATATTCTAATCCACCCAACTGAGATGATACTGTGGCGGTGGCGGTGATGTTTGATTCTGACGATCTTCTTAAAGACAATAATTCTACGAGGCTGTGAGTGGTATCTCCAATTAGGGTACACCTCAGTACCGGGTGGGCAGATAAGAATGCAAAGTGCTGTATCTCGGGAAATATTGATCCTACAGTTTCAAAATGAAAATTTTCCAGACATAAGTGACTATGCGAAATGCAATGAAAATATTTTCAAGATGGTCGCCCTTCCGGAAATACCGGAAGTTGACACCTACTTCGTTATTTTAACGGGGACACCCTTTATATTATTGTATTTTTAAATTGCCTGGCAAAATCGAATACAGGTGGTTTTCACAATTGGAATTTTGGTTGAGTAGTTTATGAGTTATAAACAAGTGAAAATCGCAATTTTCAATTTTCAAAGCATCTCACATTGAAAACGGCTCAAGATATTTAAAAACGGCTTACATGTCCCTATCTTAACTTTTTACAAGGTATCCTACCATGTGGTTTAAATTTTTATACAGAGTGACGAAAATTAACAGATTTTTCATCACCCTGTAGAAAAATCTAAACTATATAATAGAATACCTTGTAAAAAGTTAAGATAGGGACATGTAAGCCGTTTTGAAATATCTTGAGCCGTTTTCAATGTGAGATGCTTTGAAAATTGAAAATTGCGATTTTCACTTGTTTATAACTCATAAACTGCTCAACCTAAATTCCAATGGTGAAAACCACCTGTATTCGATTTTGCCAGGCAATTTAAAAATACAATAATATAAAGGGTGTCTCCGTTAAAATAACGAAGTAGGTGTCAACTTCCGGTATTTCCGGAAGTGCGACCATCTTGAAAATATTTTCATTGCATTTCGCATAGTCACTTATGTCTGGAAAATTTTCATTTTGAAACTGTAGGATCAATATTTTCCGAGATACAGCACTTTGCATTCTTATCTGCCCACCCGGTACACTAGTAGTTCTCCGAAAACACCACAAGAATCTTCTCTACCCCAAACAACTACTATCGTTGTGCGTAGAATGACATATTAATTAGGTAATTTGACGTTTTTCCTCCTCTCAAAAAATCGCTTCAACTATTACCGATGGTGATCTATTTATAACCATTGTTTCGGTAACAATAAAATTGATAAATGAACAATTATTATTTCGACATACAATACATGTTGATTCTGTTGGTTGTTTTTTAGTTGATTACCATGTTGGTTGATTACCATTTTTAGTAACTAGCATCAAAATGATTACACAACCAGAAGTTGTATACAAAAATCGATGCGCTGTTCGAAGCCCCTGGTCTGAAAATTAAAATAGTACTATGAAAATTCAAAACATGAGTCCCTGCGAAAAACTGTAGGTAGTACCAGCGCACCGGTCTTTTTTGTTTGCTAATCTTTTTGCTCGTCTTGTATGACTTATACAGTATGTCCACGGACAGGGTTAAGAAGAGGAAGAAATTTCTTAATATTCATTTTACGAAAAAAATCATTCTTTATAAAAAAACTCTGCTTCTCGAGAAACCTCAGAAATTACACTTGGATTTTCGCTAGGATCTACAGGGTGTCAGGTTAAAATGCAAAAGTTTTTAAATAGTTTTGTTTATACATTTTGTAGGTCCAAGTGAAAGTGTGGTTTCTGAGATTTCTTGAGAAGCAGATTTTTTTTATAACGAATGACTTCGCAAAATGAATATTAGGATAGCTTTTCCTCTTCATGACCTCATCAGTGGACACACTGTATAGAGCTGTATTTTAGCTAATACACTCTAAACATTTACCTTTAAAGATATTTTTTTTTAATCAGTAATTTTCGAAAACTCACCGGGAATTCTATCGCAGTAGGGATTCTTTAGAGCAATTAAAAAAAAAAATTACGAGAAAAAAGCTGTTATGTGACCCGTATTCGACGCCACTGGGTTCTTCTTATAATTTATCCAAACACGAGTTATTAAATAGGAAGTTCGTATCCAAAAGTTCAGAATTATTGGTCCACTCTGTAGAAAGATACAATAAAAACCAGTTTTGAAAATTGACACCTAAACAACCTGTATCTCGGTAAAAAAATATTTTCGGAAAAAATTACCTATCTATACGTATAAAGAAGTAAGTACATATCTATAATGTTATTTTTATTTGGGCTTAAGTTTTATTGGTACTTTTTTACCACCACGGATTTGTTTGCTTGTCAGATATGTGAAAATTTGTTGGTTATTTTTTATGAGAAACATGAATAAAAATAAACTTTAAATTGCTCACCAGCCTTTTATCATTATACATAATGCCCGGGCAATGTAATATTTGCAATATAATTTATCATTATGTCATATCCCTTTGGGAACTTTTTAAATTGCCTGGACATTATAAATAATTATGAATAATACCCAATTATTTACATTAGGTACTCGTAACATGTACCTACATATTTCACATACCGTTGATTGTTTCCGTAGTAAATTCAGGCAGTGAAACTTGTTTCTTGCTGTTTTTTTTTCTTTCTCGTGATATATATCGTTGTATTCCATCGCAATTTTGGTATCTCGACGGAAAGCTGAGCTATTTATTGCAAGAAAACAAAATTTAACAGTCTTTTCAAGACGGCTAAGAATGCACATAGGAAATCTTGGTCGAAAATTATTTGAAGTTGAGGTTTTATGAAGCCCACCCCACACAATATGCAAAAATCAGCTTTCTCCGTTCACTGGCATTTCTAGTCCGTTTTTTCGACTGGAATAAAGGCACAGGGCCAATTGTGGATATCAGTCTATCCTGAAACATCCTGAGGAAGGTTCTCACTTGATGGAACTGATGATGAGGTGCGATGATGTGCTCCCCCTTGTTGAAAATAAATTGAAGTTTAATTTTCCAAAATAATGTCACCTGAAAATTCCTTAAATACGTCAGTTATTGTCAATGTCTCTTCTCCCGTCAATGTATAGGTACCTTTATGAAACACTGGCTCAACTATGTTACCTATACTTCTTAATAAACTATGTAACAAATATTTACACTTATCAATTCTCATTTGTGGATTTCTGGGATAATTTCGAAATAAATTTTCTCGTGACCAACAATGCATGTTTTTGCAGGTAATCATACCTCGGTTGGAGAAGTTGCTTTCATCATTCCACATCAGTATTCTCGTTAAAATGTGTTCATTAGTTTAGTATGCAGCATATCATATACCCAGGAGCAAAAAGTTAGTCTCTCATGTGCCTCTTCAGGCATTTAAGTTTGGACAGGTATATACTTGTATGGAACGTAATTATTGTGTTTTTTCGTTCCTCTCTAGAGTATAATAATATTACATACTATCAGTTTCTTTGGCTGAACAAGTTATTATTATTATTTTTTTTTTGTATTTGCTGTGAAAATATTTTACACGCCATTAATTAGTTTTCTGCTGAACAAGAATAACAAAAATCACGTAAATATTTTTATGTAAGTCTTTTTATTTCCCAGTATTTCCACATCTTAATATCCTAGGGCGCATGCAATCTGAAGTAAGTATAGTAAATTGTTTTCTTTAAATGTCAATATAAGACTAATGTTTACCAATCTCGGTATAACGGGATTTTCTACTTTACTTGGCAAACAATTGGACAGAAGCTTCTACGATTAACGTTACATGATCTGTCAGATTTAGTTTTACACTCAAGGAAACTTCGGTGCTTGCTTAGTAATCGCGGCTTAAACTGATCCTGGTATTAATGTTTTTCGCATAGAAAATATGTACTTATACTCTCGCTTATACTGCAAACTTCAATTTCAAAGTCGACAAAATAAACAAATTATGCAAAGACTTTAGATTAGAACTTTAGATTAAGATGTTATCAAGCAGCTCTAATCTTATTATAAGGAAACAACTTAAAGTTCAAAATATTCGCGTCTAGAATAGTAAATATTTAAAGTTTCCCAGAATATTCTATGGAAAATTGCTCCAAGAAGTACGGATTTGAAAAAGTTATATATGTTTGAACGTGACGAGTAGAATTAGATTATGCAAGAAAGTTTTGCAAGAAAGTTCCACTAATTCTTTCTTACTTACGGTGCCAGTAGTACCCAACATGCATCAACGAATATGAAACAAAACAATCAAGTATACAGTGAGCGCACATTTTATAGTCCATCCATCACCCTTCTTAAAATTCTGAGTCGAATGAGGTAGAACTTTGACACAGGAACTAAATTGAATATCACGAATTTTACTACCTACTTTTTGACGTAAAATTGATGTGTCAAATGTAAAGATATTGTCGAAAATTTCAAACGGAATGAGGGCTCATGTGATATGTACCTTATTTTAAAGTCTTTTAATTATCTACAGTGTGACCCATTTGTTCTTGAAACACCCTGTAGAATCTTAATTTATGGTGCGATTTTAAAGAAATTTCTTTTAAATCATAGAGCTTGATAAACTATATCTTGGGAGCAAAAAGCGTCTCATTCCTACAAAATCCAGGGCCTACTAGATCAGTATTTACTTGTAAAATCTCAAAAATTCATATTAGCGATTTTTTTAGAAAAAAACTGGGCACGCCACGGGATTCACCGGCCCTCAAAACGGTACTGTTCTAAATTTTATTGAAAATGTCGAGAGTAAAAATGATCTTGTAGTTATTTTAGAAATTCATAATAATACTCCGAATTTTCATAAATTTATTTGAAAAAGGTCAAAAGCTATCATAAGTAAAAATTAAAATTAAAAAAAGTAAAAAAAAAGTAAAAAAAAAATTAAAAAAAAATAAAAAGAAATAAAAAAAAAATAAATAAATAAATAAAAAATTATAATTAAAAAATTAAAGTACCTACCTTATCACCAACTAGACGTACAATTTCTATTTTGTCTCTCTTGACCTTTTCGAATAAATTAATGAAAATTCGGAGTTCTATTATGAATTTCTAAAATAACTGCAAGATCCTTATTACTCTGACATTTCCAATAAAATTTAGTAGAGTACCGTTTTGAGGGCTGGTGAATCCAGTAGCGTGCACAGTTTTTTTCTAAAAAAATCGCTAATATGAATTTTTGAGATTTTACAAGTAAACACTGATCTAGTAGGCCTTGGATTTTGTAGGAATAAGACACTTTTTGCTCCCAAAATATAGTTTATTAAGCTCTATGATTTAAAAGAAATTTCTTTAAAATCGCACCATAAATTAAGATTCTACAGGGTGTTTCAAGAACAAATGGGTCACACTGTATATAGGAAGATTATGTTGCTTTAAAATTTTGACATCCTTTATACAAGTGACCTCGTTTTTAGTTTATAGTATTTTCTGCAACGGCATCTTTGACATTTGACATATCAGTTTCATGTCAAAAAGTAGTACACCTAAAATGGGTCGTTGAATTTAGGGTTCGTACAAGGTATGATAGTCTGTGGTTCGTACCAAAATTATACTTCACGCGGCTCAGAATTTAAAGGACGGGGTACTTTTGCGTTTTTTATGAGAAAACGTTTTTTATGAATATGAGGAAACGAACTGTGATCTTAAGTGGGGCACACTGTTTATAATAAATTAATAGTCAAAATGGATTCTGAAAGAAAATTGGCATAATTAAATACATAATTAAATATTTCCCTAATAAGGAAAAAAGTGAGATGAGTTTTAATCATTGCCTTATTTTTGTGACAAACTATTGATGATTCATCAAAAAAGTAACTACAAGAGGGATCTGAGAAATATTTGGCGAGTCAGCGAAAATAGATGACAAAGCCTTAACAAATCTTTAGCTTTATAAAAAGTCTTGGAGCTGTTTATACAGGGTGTTAAGAAAATGATGGATAAACTCTTCAGTACATTGTAGGGAAGTACAGTAAAGTACGGGAAAAATAATTTAAAAAAATCCAGAGCTACATTTTAAAAGATATAAGCAAAATATTGAATAATAAATTTGGCAACGTTTAACACGATAACAGTTAGTATTTGGTAATTTCGTCTAATTTCTAACAATGTAAGTAGTCAAGGTATCAAAACCGTTGTTGCCAAATGTTTTTTTTTCAGCATTTTACAAAAGAAAAAAAATTCTTATCAAATTTTCCAAGCCAGTAATTCGTCTTAAGCATTTTTTTTTTAATTGATAACGATTAAAGTACCCTTTTTTATATCTGTAAAATCATCTAGTTTTTGCAAATACCGAAAAACAAAGATAGTAAAATGTTAACTTTGGCATTTTTTATCTCACCAAATTGAAGACCAGAATTTTTTAAATTATTTTTCCCGTACTCTACTGAGTGTCCCCTACAATGTACTGAAGAGTTTATCCGCCATTTTCTTAACACCCTGTATGTTGCTTATGTTTTAAAGTGTTTCGTTTGTTAGAAACGAAGCATAATGATTTTAATATAAATAATATAAAAATTTTGTTTTCTTTGCCATTTTAGACCTCATTTATGCCTCATTTAAAGTTTATATCAAAATATCCAGATAAATAAAGAGGTACAGAATAATATTATATGAATGAAGGAAAACCTTGAAGATCTGTCACTTCCACTGTCGTCCAAATCGAACATATTTCCAGTTCCACAAAGTCCTAGCTGTTCCGAATTACACAAAATGCCGTTACATCGAGAACAAGGTGTCCCATTTATATAAACCATTTCATTATTTTCATTTCCCTTTGGAGAGAACGCGCAAATTGAATACAACTTATCACTAACATCATCAATAGCTTGCTTACAGCCAATCTGGTCAGCGTTACCCCAAAGTAATTGTGTGTAAGCATTTCTCTTGCCTTCCTTTTGAATATCCCGAGGCCCGATCTCCGCCTTCTTATCTACCCAACTTTCAATAACGGTATCAATATTCAGGGTTTCTTCCTCTTCGCGATATGTCGAGATCAGTGTTAAAATACTCATAGTATCGTAATAATGTGTCAAGTTGCAGTGGGTTAGATTTTCAAAGGGAACAGGTTTACAAGCATGTAAGTAACACTTTACCACGAACTCCAATTCCCTCTGATATGATAGGGCCTTCATGTTAGCCGCTTGTGGAAGATCAGTAAGACCGAGGGCCACATCGTTTCGTATACGATTTAGGGTAAACACGATTTTTTGCCGGAATCGCAAATCTGGAGTAACTTTTATGCAATTATCTGCGAATTCGCAGTCCCATTCTTTGTCGCAAACTTTCAATTCTTGCACTTTACTACCATAAGCACAATGTACAGTACAATAGTTGTGGGTCGAAGTTGAAACGTCGTTAGGGGTGTACAACTTGCCGTTAGTTACTTCAATGATTTTGATTATCTTTATCAAGAGGAGAGAATAAATAAAAACAGTACACAGCATTATTCATAAAATCATTGATAAAAAATTAATTACAAAAATAATTCTATCAATAATTATTATGACGCTATGTATGTCAGCGTCAAAATAATACAATGAAAATCATAATCCACGTCAAAATGGAAATTATTAATATGTCAAATCCGAAATATTCCAATCATTATCCTTTTGGCATGATACAAATAAACAAGATTATGTCAGCGCGCAGCCTGTGACGTCAGTGTGGTTATAGCTACATGCGGCTCGGCAGTATTTAAGTAGGTATAACGTGAAATCTCGATTTAGTAGCTTTATTTCGATGTTTGAAGATTTTAATTAGTTTGACTTGAATACCTGACTGTTTGACGGCAGAAACGGTTTATTGTGCGATAATTAGTGGGTGTGAGAATCACTCAAGATAAACGAAAGGCAAAGAAATCTTTTTTATTATTTTGGTAGCATAGACAAAGGCAAATATGTATAAATAATTTGTATCGTATCACAGTAAGCACCAGCACTTTTCATTACACACCACAAATATTAACTTCCAACTTCAAATAGGATCACGTCTTCACCCTTTACCCTCCATATCCACCGAGCTAAAGGGCCACTTTGCCACCCTCTATGCGATGGACTACTTTTTAGTTGCTTTTCCACCCTCTAGAATAATTTAGGTCATATACATTTTTCACATACCGTTCATCGTTTCCGTACTAAATTTTGATTTTCTTCTTCTTTCGCGTGAAATATCTAGAAAAATGTGTATTATATCAAACTTGTAGAGCATGTTATTACCTGCAATGTACTTTTTTCGTCAGACAAAAATTACGACTTTTGCCACTCCGTAAAGTCGGTCAGTCTCGATCACTCGGGCACAGTTTCGATTTACAGCTCGCACGATTGTATTAATATGTCATAATACGGATTAGCGGTTGTTGAGAGAATTATTGAGGTACATAAAATGTGTATTAATTAATAAACCCGCAAAATTATAAATCACACACATAAAAATTTATTATGCAAATATTATTTTGTGTTGTAAAAAATAACAATAATTAAAGGAGGTCCTTTTTTATAGTTAATTTTTTTCGACATTTCAACAACGATTAACAGTAGGTGAAAAATGTATGTCGAATGGGTAGCACTTTTTATTCTAGAGTGTGGAAAAGCAACAAAAAATTAGTCCATCGCATTTTTTTTATCTCGACGGAGGGCCGAGTAAAAAGAAAAACCTTCTTGCGCATCAATCGCATAAATAGTGTATTTTGATGCGATTCAATTATGAATATTTTCACCGCTTTTTCAAATGACTTTTTGAAATTTTCCATAGTCAGGTCATATTAGCGTAATGGTTTACTGTGAAAATTTAATTTAATTTATTTTTAAAAACATTTAGTTTGATGATCTGGCCTGCTTGATTTCAAATCCCCAAAACAAAAGTTACTTTTAGGTAACTCGAACGGTTCTTGAGATAATATAATTTTTCTTCAATAATTGGACTTAAATTTGTTTTCGTAATTTTTAGACGTAAGCTTATTGGTAAGATAATTTTACTGAAAAACAACACTGACAGCAGTTGTCAAATCTAACAAATTACTTGAACTGCAAATTAATCTACTGTATGCTATAATGTTGACTTTACAACAAAGAATTTATCTAATTCAATGTTACGGAACTGGGAAAGCTCGCATTGTAATCTGTGCAGAAAAAGGAGGAGCATTATTCGAATAGAAAATTAATAGTTGTCCTTTATGAGAATTTCATTTCATGTTACGATTACTTGAATTTCTTCAGAAAAAATTAAATTACATATGAAAAAAATTGCAATTATTAAAGAAAAATTATATTATCTCAAGAATCGCTCGAGTTACCTAAAAAGTAACTTTTGTTTTGGGGATTTGAAATCAAGCAGGCCAGATCATCAAGAGTGAAATTTTCTGAGAAATGAAAAACAAAAAAGTTTTTCCTCTTTTAAAGTCGATCCAGGGACATACTGTATATTGTATTTGATTTTATTGTCACTCGGCAGCTCGTAGCGCTGAATGCATCTGTTTAGGAGTCTGCCCTCTGATGAATTTTCTAAAGAATAGTTGCCAAATGACTTCCCTGGTTTTTCAATTTTAATTCCAAAAATTTTGTTCGTAGAGAAAAATTCTACACCCAATCAAAGTGGTTGGAAATTGAATTTGCTATACAAATTGGAGCTCTATAATTTTTACCAAAAAATTGAAAATAGCCGTCTTATTCAAGAAAATATAATTTCTCAAAGTACAAAATGATGGACTGGTGCATACCTCAGAACTGATCGCCATTTTGAATTTAGACTACCAGTGACGTCCTCTAACGGGTAGAACCAGAAAGATCGACAACGGAAGTTTTTGAAGGTTATTAAAAGTAGATAAATACATAGTAACCAGGCTATTATAATATTCGTATAGCATGTAATTAAGCTTTTCATTCCCCTCTTCACACCTTAACTTAAAAGAATTGTTCAAAAGAGAAATATACACTCGAATTTCCAACTGGCGTGATCTTCAGAATCTTTCTATTGCAAGATTGAAATCTCGAAATCAATTTTGGTAACCATAACCAAATCAAGAGACCTTTTCTCATTTGAATTCTTTCTTGGAAACCGGAATGGAGAGTTCAGGCCAAAGCGGGACTGCAGAAGCGGGAGCGGATTGATCCGAGCGCGGGACGTAATTAATTGTGCAGCGGGGATCGAAACTCGTCTGTTAGTGTTCAGGCGTAACCCGCTGCACAATTGTTGGTCTGCGAGCATCTTAAGAAATGGCCATGGAACTCAATGCTATTCAAATGAATAGCAGTTACAAGTACAAATTGCACCTAAATTTATTGATGGTTTCCATGACATTCACTGCTTTATTTCAGAGGCAATCGATTGGTTACAAAGTCTAAAAGCAATCTGAAAAGGATGTTGTGTCTATTATTTTCCCTAGACTGATTGAAAAGGCGAATAATAAAAAATCAAGATTGTAGCATTACTTATTCATACAAAATACTTACACGTTGGTAAGCAATTCGATGCTCAGAATTGGGATGTCGTAAACGCTAAGAGATAGAAGGTTGGGTAAATGAGAGATAAGTTGCAGAGTCTATGCTTATTAAGAATCTGAAACAAAATTTTGGAGAACTTCAGGCATGGCTGAAATATCTTGAGAAAACTTAAGAAAAAGCTTTCTTATTTTTAGTCATTCTTTTCTCTTATTTAAAATAAATAAGTTATTCTTTGTAGGTGTTAAAAATAAGTCGTCAACAGCTCTCCATATGAGATTTCAGAAATTTTCGAAACCGACTAGATCCTATAGAGTTTTGATAGTCAACTTTTGGTTTTATTGAGGTCGACGTATTGTTTTTTATGTCGTTTTGTATTAAAAAAAAATCAGGAAACAAAAAACGTATATAAAAAATATGTGTTTTTAAAAAAATTATGTTTCATGTCTCAAAAAAAATAACTTCGAAAAAAACCATAAGGCAAGCAATGCACGTCATATACAGGGTGATTCTTTTAAAGCGCCCATTACAAAAAGTACGACTTCTAGTTGATCTAGGAATCTGAAATTTGGAATTTAGGCAACATACATAATAACGAGTCGAAATAAAATATTACCAAGATGGCGGCACATTTAAAAATGGGGAAAGGAAGTGTCATCTTTGTTTTTTTAAATTGGACACCCCATACATTATTGCATTTTCACATTGTCTGAGAAAATGTGATAACAATGGTACTTATAGTTGCAGTTTAAATTGAGTAGGCTATGAGTTATAAACAAGTGAAAATCACAATTTTTCCACTTTGAAACCATTTCCAACAAAAACGGCTCAAGATATCAGAAAACGGATTACATGTCCCTATTTTAACTTTTAAAGAGGTATCCTATTATGGAGTTGAAAAGTTTATACAGGGTGGTGAAAATTATCAGATTTTTGTTCACGCTGTATAAACATTTCAACTATGCAGTAGGATACTAGAAGAAAAGTTAAGATAGGGACATGTAAACCGTTTTCAGATATCTTGAGCCGTTTTTGTTGGAAATGGCTTTAAAGTTGGAAAATCGTGATTTTCACTTGTTTATAACTCATAGGCGACTCAATTTAAACTGCAACTATAAGTACCATTGTTATCACATTTTCTCAGACAATCTGAAAATGCAATAATGTATGGGGTGTCCAATTTAAAAAAACAAAGATGACACTTCCTTTCCCCATTTTTAAATGTGCCGCCATCTTGGTAATATTTCATTTCGACTCGTTATTATGTATGTTGCCTAAATTCCAAATTTCAGATTCCTAGATCAACTAGAAGTCGTACTTTTTGTAATGGGCGCTTTAAAAGAATCACCCTGTATATCGATGTCATTTAATTTTTGATATCAACCAATTTTCCCGGACACTTTATTTTTAGAAATAATACTTATGTTAGGAATATTACAAATAACATGACAACCTAATAATAAATTGTGACCGTAAAATTTTATCTTTTATTATACAGGGTATAAGAAACTAGTAGGTCAAGCTCTTGGCCACAGATTGTTTGGCCAAAAATAATGGAACTCTCCTCTTGCATGGCAAGAGATGCATGTCGAGAAGACTCTCCTCGACAAAATCCCGTGCCCCCCTTTCAAGATATAGGCTGTCAAAGTCAAGTTTTAAAATAAGTTTTTTATCAATATCACAGTGCTTTTCAAGATATTCTCATAACGGCTATTTGTCAGGTTTTGTTAACAGGGAATCCAAGCGCGAGCGGAGAGAACGGCGGTTACAGAACACGTTGACCCTCCAACTTTTTCCTGCGTACCTATACGCCTCTGGTTCAGAAGTATTGCTTTATATTCAATCATTTTTGCCATTATCAAAAAAAAATTCTTTGAAAATTATGAGTTTGAGTGAGTTACGAGATAATAAAATGTACAGGATGGGACATTCTAGCGTAAATATCCCATAGCGGCCTTATACCGTTCAAGATAGAAACGAAAATGAAAAAAAAATTGTATGGTTTAACCTAAAATTATTTTGAGCCATACAGGCTAGCCCAATATCGCTGTAAACCATAAACCTAACAAACCATACAACTTTGCTATATTATAAAGGACATCCTGTATATTATTAGATTTTCTGATTGTCTGAGAAAGTTCAGCAACAATGGCTTTCATTATTGTTGGAATATAAACTGAGTAACTTGTGAGTTATAAACAATTGAAAATCCTCATTTTCCATTTTCAAAGGAGTTGTAAACGGCTCAAGATATCAGAAAATGGCTTACATGCCCCCAACTTAACTTTTCTTGTGGTATACTATTGTGTGGATTAAAAAATGGTTTTACAGTGTGATGGATATTATCAGATGTTTCATTAATTTTATCACATTTTTCATATTTTCATATTTTATACATCACCCTGTATAGAAATTTCAAGCACACTGTAAAGTGACACATAAAAAGTTAAGATAGGGACATGTAAGCCGTTTTCCGAAATCTTGCGCAGTTTGAAATAGAAAATGTCGATTTCCACTTGTTAATAGGGATGGTTGCTTTGGAAACAGCTGTAGGGTTTCCCAGTTATGTACAAAACAGAGAAATTCGTATATAAAGAGACTTGAAAATAATAAAATAATTTTAATAAAAAAAAAAATTGCTGTCAAAATTAAATCCAAAGCAAACGTCTCGTTTCCTAGGCAACCCTTCAGCTGTTTCCAAAGCATGCTTTGGTATTGTTGCAGAATGATCATAATTTATGGTGATCAATTTTAGTGCACGCAAATTTTTAAAACAGTTTTACTCGGAAACAGGTCATTTTATCGTGATAGACAAAGAGGACCTTTTCCAAATAAATCTTCATGTTCTTCAATTGTGCGTCTTCAAAACTCAGAAAAGATTATTAAGAAAAAAGTTATAGGCCTTGTTTGAAGGTCAAGGTCAGTTAAGGCCTCTTGATTTCGAGGGATTCAAGTCTAATTTGGACCAAGGATGTCAAGCAACATCAGTGGCAAGTGTGTAAAATTTTAAGAAAATCCGTACACTAGAAAAAAAATTATAAAAAAATATTGATTCAAAAAAATCAACTTTGAATTATAGATACTTTTGGCAATATTAATTCTTTGCGCATAATTTCCGGACATCCTGTACAATAATATACAGGTGTCCAATTTGAAATAACAAAGTGGTATGGCGTATCGCAATATTGGGCCAACCTCTATTGCTAAAAATCAATTTAGGGTACAGGTTTCCTCAAACCATGCAACTTTTTTCTCAACTACTAATTTCCGACACCCTGTATAAGATAAACAATTAATTATAGTATTTTTTTAATTTTTTTTAAGGAGCGAACATCATATCGGGCTTAACTATGTAGGTAGATAAGACAAAGTTCCTCCACTGCAGTAATTATGGGTTGGAGAACTTGCTTATTACCCAGCCCCATGTATGCCAATTAAATAGTAGAATAGACGACACAAACAACCAGATCGAGACTAGGAATCGAACTCAGTCCGAGTCAGTTAAACGGTTTAGTAGTGTGCACTATTCTAACCTACAAATCCACCGCCGGGTCAATTATAGTTTAATTAATAATTAAACACAATATTACTTAATATAAATTATAATAAATGTATTCGTTAAAATTTATGTCACAAAACAACCTCTCAGCTGATCAAGTTCTCATTTTACAAATTTTACGGCGGGGTGGACAGGCGGCAGTCTAATATATGTACATAACAGTACCCAACTAACAATTTAGTTTTGTAATTCTGAAGTTACAGAACTTTTAGATTTTATTGCTATTTTCTTACTGCTTCTCAAATGCAATTTAGTTACATAGCAGCTGTGAATACGATAGTTTGTTCTACAAAACAAAATGGGTTTATAAGCCTGTTTCTAGAATGTTCTTATAATAAAATTATAAAACATCTTCCATAATAATTAAAAAAATACTTTATAGTAGTTTATACAACATGCCTATAGAGCATCGAAGCTGCTAAAAAACAAAACTGATTCATAAATATTTTATAGAGATGTTTGACGATAGCTATAAACACCTCTTATTAAACTGTTTTTTAAAGACTTTTTGAAGCATTTATATAATAATGTTTTTATAAAAATGACATTTCCACAGCAAATTACACACAGTCGAGACTGTTATAAAACTGTTGCATTATAAACCCAAAAGGTACTTCAATAAAATATCTTCAAGTTACCACTAAAACATTTATAAAGCAAATGCGCTAGGTGTATAACCTCAAAATAACAAATAATTTCATTTATGTAAAAATATTTTGAAAAAATAGTAATTTTATCAAGAACCTAATACCTAAAACGAAAAAGACAAACATCCAACAATTAAGAAGCAGAGGTTCTATAAAAATAATCAAATCTTCGAAATAGAGGTATACGTACTTACAAAGAGTAAAAAGTAAAGCCAAGTCGAAGCAGTAAGGTTTAACATACCTAATACAAATCATGTCAAATCTGTACCTACATATAATACGTAATCTTTGAAGAAAACTAAAAAAATAATTTGCATACATATCTAATGTTTTGTAAATACTTATTTCGGATGACACAAATCTATTAAATTGTGTAACAGAGTTTATAAGTGATTAAAAGGCAAATCAATTTTATAGATGTTGCCATACTACTTTTATAAAACATCAATGTTCATCCGCATGGCGATCTTTCTGAATGATTTGTTGGAGTTTTATAAAGCTCAACAAATGCACAAAATTGTCATATAGTGCATAGTACACAACAAAAAGGTTTTATGAAAAGGCCGCCATGATTAACACACCCCTACCAAGAACAAACGGTAGCCATTATTATCATTCGAAAATAATATTAAATTTTTTTAACATGCAAGTTGAATATCAATTGAATTTATTCAAATTTTATAATATATTTCTACTTTAAAGCTCCCTTGTATTCTAAAAACATAAAAATTAAGAATCCAAATTTTTTTTTCTTATTTTCTAAATTTTTTTCTTTTTTTAATATTCATCAAATCCGTGGGGCATCAAAATTTTCCAATGTAAATGCTATATAATCGACAATAAATTTTTCACCGCTGGAAAAATTTGGAAGATATAGGTACTCATAATGTTTTAATAAAAAGCGTTCATAACACAAGAAGGTAGAATCTTTGAGTAAGTAGGTATAGGTACTGTAATAATATGGTAAGGCAATGGCACAATGGCGGTGAACAGGGCAAGTTGCAAATATTATTTTAAAGATACCTTACTATAGAATAATTACGTTTCATAAAGTCTCCTAGTACAAATATTATTTTGTAATTGCTATTTGTTTCATTTTATTAGGATGGCGTAAATGTTTATAAAACTGTTACAAAGAAGTGTTCCACAACCTTTATATAATCAACATAAAATACTAAGATGTTTTATAAATTGTGCCCATTTTGCGTTTAAAGCTGCTGTTTAAGTGTTGCAGAAATGTTCTAACAACAAAAGGTGTTTTATAAATTATATTTTATAGACATTCTCATAACCCCTATAAAATCCTAAATTGTTAGTTGGGTAGCGACTCGGCAGCGGTCGCTGGTGAAACTAAAACCTTGTATGTATTTTTGTAACAATTATTATCATTATTGAATAAGTACATAGTACGTTATAAATGTATTGCATGCAGCCTTTCAAATGTCTTTTGGATGCTAAAGGCTGCTCTGTTCTTTATAATGTAGTTTTATGCCTTCTATATTTTCATTTACCTTTCCTAACTTACATTTTTGAAGTAACATTCATAAATTAATTTGACTACTTATTATAAACTCAGTTCCTCTCAGTCTTTGCATCACAGAAGACTGACAAATGAATAATGAGAAATAAAAAGTGACAAATCAATTAAATTGTTAAATTAAAATTTAAGATGCAACTGCTGGTATTACCTACAGAAGATTTTTTACAGTTTCACCCAAACAACTGATTCTGGCAAGTGATATAATATTAATAATTTGTGATGCTGTTAGTGAGTTAGTTGGGGATTTTTAGTTTTGACCAACATAAAAACAAAATTTCCCAGCAACCCGAGACGCAAATAAAGAAAAATCGTAATAGAAATTTTTTTTTTATTTACTATGATAATAATTATAATAATAATAAAATATATTTGATGAATTTTATTGGGATTTAGGTTCTAATTTAAATTTGCCACTAAAGATTCTTTACAGAACAAATTAGAAAAACTTTCGCACAGCATGCGAGGAGAAGACTGAAGACATGGACGGTACCGTTTCGTCCTTATTATGGACTCATCAGCATATCATATCAGTCAGCTCTAAACCACACATGCTATACGAAATTTGGAAGTTCTATCTATTCTAACTGGTGTTTTCGTTTTGTAGTGACTTATAATTTTCAAATGAGTGAGTAGGCAACCAGAGAAACGTGCGTGTCTGTATATAGTATTATCCTCGCTATAACAGTAGAGTTGTCATGGATTTATGAACTTTACACTACTAATGCAGAGGTTTCTATTAATTCAAGAACTACACATTGATTCTCATAAGTATATACCTACTCACATTCATTTTCAAGCTAATTTTATTGAATTTTTACTAAATCAGTCAATTCAAAAAATACAATTCAGTCAAATAAGTGGTTCAATAAAAATAATTATAAATCCAATAATAATAAATTTATTTTACAACAGGTGGTTAATGTCACCCAATTACAGGAAAAATTAGACCCTTATAATAAATAAATAAATACAATTATTACAATATGTAGTAAAACAAAATCAAAAAGAGTTCGCTAGCTAATAATAAAATGTGCGTGAGCAAAGTCAGCAACGCGTGAGGTTTTCCTTAATCTTGTCTTAGATTCTTAATTAGAGTAAAATCGTTTGCAACTTTTCTCTAATTTAACCGATCGCGTATCACTCATATCGTTTCCGAGATTAATGGTGATCATCGAATTGTTAACAACCCATGTATAATAATAGACCTGTGTATATGTAGATACTCGGATCAGAAGTTTTAATGAATATGAATATATTGATTAAGTTATTATTTTTTGATTTTAAAATTTCTTTGCCCTTTAGCTTCATGTGAAAATGTCTCAGTCCATAAATTGGATTCTTTGTGCTTGAGACACTTCTTAATTTATATTTGTTTTATCTGCAAAGTAATTAGCAGTCTTGTGGGCTCTGCTGAATGCCTTAAATTATTGTTCACCCTATAATTTACCTCAGATAGATAACCCTATTATACAGGTCTTCTACATAATCTTTTGTGTAGCACTGGATTTTATTTAAATCCACCCTTGATAAAATGTGATTGTCATTCCAAATAATTCTCCGGGTCAACCGATTCCTCTTTTGCAGAACCCTTCACTTGTATTTTTTTTAAAGCTTTAAATGATTTTGCAGTAGTTAATTAAGTAGGTAATTAAGATTTAGTGCCCATATTTATCGTGGATATGGTGAAGTAGGTATCAGTTGATGTTTAGGATGTAACAACTGTGTAGGATGACTTGGTTGACTTTAATGAGTTTGAACTCGTGGCTTGACAAGAAGTTTATTCAATAACATAAGTTGACATTTGCTCTTTTCGCATAGAACGTTATTTTAGTTGAAACTTGGAATTTTGATGAACCCTTTAGTGGAAGTAGGTACAACCGTAATTATTATCCCAGCTCGGTTTGTAACTCTGTGGGTAGAAGGTAAAAGGGCATATGTCAAAAGAATCAATTTTACAGGAGACCCTATAACAGTAAATTAATTATGTTGTTGAAATTTGATTCCTTTTGAAAAAAATAAGAAAACAATCATTCTGGAAAAAATAAACATTGAGATTTTTTAGCAGTTATTCTAAAATTTTAATTAAAAAAACTTATCCCCTTTGTTGCGTGAAAAATTGGCTCTGGCAGAATTAGGTAAATGGTAAAAGGGAATATGTTTCGACAGTTGCATTTTTTTATCATCAAATTAATTTGTATTGTGCTAAATGGGATAACTTAACTTATACCTAAAACTGGTCTGTAAAATGCTTGTTGTTAACTTTATAGAGACATAAGGAGACACATTTTGTTGCTAAAATGTGTCTCAAGACTATGTCAATCTTGGGACCCCAAAGAAACGCATTTGTGGATAAGTCGACTTATCCCTTTTTACCTTTTAACCACAGCTAACAGTTCTTAATTATTTTGTTGTTGTTTTTTTAAGCTCTTTGCGACAATAAAAAAAATAGCACCTGTAGACCCTGACTGGAATCATGTATCCTCTTCTCAGAATCTTCTAAATTGTAGGTAATTATTATCTTCATCTGAGCAGCAGAACTATTATTTATTACACTTGTATTCATTTGTAACTGTCGTTGTTTCGCATCAGCGAGTTTTCCGGCACACAATAATAATTCAGTCTTTGAATGGCTCAAAAATGCTCTCTTGCAATAGAATTTCTGCATTAATTTCGCTCAAGTATCTCCCATGACAGTTACGAGAATCTCTTTATAATTTCCGCCGTCTTTCGTCTTTCTATCAGTATAAACTTTTAAGATAAAGTTCAAAGTTTGCAGCGTACTTACTTGTTTCCGGGTAGAGTATTAGAAAATTGTTTTCCAGTTACATGATTAGCTTGAAGGCAAGTTTTTTTGACATGTTAAAAACCGAGACTAATAAAATAATGTACCTTACTTACTTTCCATTTTATTTTGGACATAATTTTTATGCCAATTAATTAAGGCAGATTTTGTGTTTACAGAATAACCTGGGCTTCAGATGATTTGTATGCTTTGTTGTCTGGACTCGGACATTACCATTTCTTGTTCAATAATTAGAATTTTACCGAAAAATAATGTTTGTAATAACAGAACAAATCACGCGAATAACTTCACGAATGGAAAATTTACTATGATAATAGGTGATTATGGGATCACTTCTATGTTAGCGTAGGTATATTGTTAGTGTATTTTTTTAACAAAAAAATACACTATTGAGGACGACATCACTTTTCGAAAATCACCCAAACTCATCAAATGTCCACCGATCATGACCCCCAGATCACGAAAAAGTGGTTTTCCAAAATTCACCTGCCCACGATATATATATATATATTTATATATATATATATATATATATTTATATATATATTTATATATATATTTCTCCAAAATCGCGAAATTTCGATTTTAAAAACGCTCCTGTGGCTTTATCTTTCAAGATTAGTGAACGAAATTTTGGGTCCTTGTAAAATTTGGGAATGACGTTGGATTTTCGTTGAAAAACTTTCCAAAAGTCCCATCACTTCTACAGGGTGTCCCTTCAAAATTCCAGGTATCCGGTTTTTGTCACCTCATTTCAGGTCGCAGTTTTCAATCTAGGAGACTGAAATTTTTGTGGAAGTAAGATATCCACAAGGAGTGGTCTGGTATTGCACTTGAGCAAAATCGATCGAGCCGTTTCAAAATGGCGGCCATTTTAATTTTTGGAAAAAGGACTATTTTTTGAACCCCTGTATAAGCTAGATAGAAAAAGAGTTTTATATCAAATTCACAATATTGGAAGTAGATGACTTGAAATTTAATTTCATGCAACAAAATTTGCATTTTTTTTATTAATAAGCCAGTGGCGTGGGTAGGAAAAGGGTAAAAATGGCTAAATTTTTCCAACAATTTATGAGCACATTTTTGAAGTAATTAAACTGAAATTTTTACAGTAGACAACTATACTAATAGACTTAAACTCTTGAGAATTTCAAAAAGTAAATAAGAAAAATGGCGGAGATATTCGATTTTTTTTTACATGATGTTTTTTTTTAATTAATTTCTCTAAATTTTTAAAAACGCTCCTGTAGCTTCATCTTTCAAGATTAATGAACGAAATTTTTTACTCTTATAAACCTTAGGGCTGACGTTTGATTTTCGTAAAAAACATTTTCCTAGAGTTGTGTTACTTCTACAGGATGTCCCTCCGAATTTCAGAAAAAAAAACCGTCCGTGAGGCACGGTTTCTGGTCGAAGTTTTCAATCTAGAGCGCTGAAATTTTTTTGGTAGTAAGATACCCTCAAGTAGTCGTCTGGTACTGTATTTGAGTAAAATAGGTAAAGACGTTCCAAAATGGCGGCCTTTTCAATTTTAGGAAAATGGCTAGATTTTGAACCCCTAAATAGGCAAGATCAAAAACTTTTAAACAAAATTAACAAGATTGGAATAAACTTATTTGAAATTTGAGCTAATGCAATACAATTTGCATCATTTCTATTAATAAGCCAGAGGCGTGGGTAGGAAAAGGGTAAAAATGTCTACATTTCTATAAACATTCATGAGCTTATTTTTGAAGGAATAGAACGGAAATTTTGATAGTAGACAACTATACTAATAGCATTTAACCTTCAAAAATTTCAAGAAGCAAATATAAAAATGGCGGAGATATATTCGAATATTTTTAAATGATGTTTATTCCTCTAAAATTTCAAACTTTCGGTTTTCAAAACTCTCCTTTCAGGTTTTTCCGAATTTATTAAAGGTAGTGTAAAAAATAGTATTTTTCAAGTAAAGTTAGCCAGTGGCGGGCATAGGAAAAGGGACAAAATTGTAAAATTTTGCCAATTTTTTTGATTTTTAAATTTAAAAATCCATTCTAAGGCACGTGTTGAAACGAAATGAAATGAAATTATCACAGAAAATTTTTCACATTAAAGCACTACGCTAACATGACATGACTATGGAAAATTTCAGAAAGCCAATAATTTAAAAAGCGGTGAAAATATTCATAATTGAATCGCATAAAAATACACTATTTCTGCGATTGATGCGCAAGAAGGTTTTTTTTAATATGGATTCGATTCTCTGAAATGAAAAACTACAAGTTTAAAGTAGCACATCTTAATGTGAGGTCATTGCAGAAACATATAAGCGAGATGCGCTCGTTGATAGATGAGGGAGGATCTTGATATCTTGTGTGTACATGAAAAGTGGTTGTCATCTAGAGTAGATAACTCCGTATATGTAAAATTAATCACTATGTTTTTGAAAGAAATTATTTTAGGGGTAGGGGGTCTGGTGTTGGAGCATATTTAAGGAGCGATTTAAAATATCAGGTTCTACCTGCATCAAAAATAATATAGAGCAACTATGTTTACAGCTTACTGTTGTTACTGTGTGTGGTGTACAACAGGAGTCATGACATTGCAAATAGGACTTTTTTGGGTGTAGCTAGAAAACACAATAGGAAATTCGTTATTGATATGCGAAAATGTGGTTATTCTTGGTGATGTTAATTTAGAATTGTTGAAAGGGGATAATTCGATGACCGCATATTATAGAGGATTTTTGCGGGAGTTGGGAGTTATATAGATGATCACAGAACCCACTAGAATGGATTCTCTTATCGATCATATTGTTACGGGTCTTACACTTATAAATTCACTACAAAAGTCTGCAAATGTCTTTATTCTCCAGCACAAGTACAACTTATAAACTTATAACCTCTAAATGTAAATAATAAACAGCTGTCCTCTTATCTCCACTCACAGATATTACCACTTATTGTCTATACTTCACAATCCACTATTCACTATATAACATCACTGGCTGTCTTCCTCTTATTCTGTATACTTCAGACTTCACTTCCAGCATCCAAGTTACTACTGACTCGTTTCCAGCCACACGGCGGTTCTTATATTGTTACTGACGCACCATCGAAACCTCTGGCATGACAGTAGGCACATTTTCGTAGATTGTAGAACTCACACTGGCCGTCAATGTGTCATTCCTGGCATGTGACTGGCACTGTCGCGAAAGTGTCATTTCCATCAATTTGCATCATAAAAATTGAATTGGTGCTGTTGGACTAATCTAGGGCATTTGACACTGTTAGACACCAAAGTCTATTATCGATCTTAAAAAGTGTGGGATTCTCAGATCGGGCAACATCATTGTTGTCTAATTATTTATGTGATCGTACTCAACGTTTATTGTTGCACGGAGAAATGTCTGTATTGTTGACTGTCCGGCAGGGGGTGCCTCAAGGGTTTGTACGATGCACTCTCTATGTTTGAATCCTACGAAAACTAAGACCATTGTCTTCGGAAACAAGTTCGAGAGGGACCAAGGTTCATAGGCCAAATATCCTTAAAAGTGAACAATGAGTCTATTGAGGTGGAAGTAAGATAGAAAACCTTGGATTATCAATGGAAAATCTATTTATGTACCGCGAACATTGTGTCTAATTGCATTTGAACTAGCTATGCTTCATTAAGGATGCTGTATACCCATAAAAGTTACCTTAATCTGAATATAAAAATATTTTATGTGAGTTGAATGTATCATCCAAATTGTGGTATTGTTGCCAGGTCTACTTTCCCTGTCTGATCGGGAAACAATAATTGGCAGAATACAGATTGTTCAAAACTCTTGTTTGAGATATACCTATCTACAATATAAGAAAGTTTGATCGAATAACTTATACTCCTGAAAGGGCAAATGGTTAAAATGTGCAATAGGTAGATTTAATTTATTAATAGTTTTTACCACAAGATCTTGAAAGTTAGAAAACCCCCTTATCTGTGTCAAAAAATTAGATATCGTACAGATTTTCATAATCTGAACGTGCGTCGGAAAGATTTGATATGCATACCAAAATTTAATCTTGAACAAACTATTTAGACGTATGTGGACGTAGGACTTGGAGCACTGGGGAATGTTAGCAAGATCTCAGATTCTTCTTATTTCAGGTTCTTTTTTTTTCTTCTCTTTTTTCAGATTTTTTATTTTTTCTCTCTCTTTAATCTTTTTTTTTTCGTTGGTGTAATTTGCAGCAGGGATTAATTCTTTTTTTTTTCTTTTCAAAATTATCTTTCAATTTATTAGGATTTATGTGGCAGAGCAGGGAAAGGATGGGGTTGTTTCTTCATAGATGCAGTTGTGTAGTTTTGAATGTATTATTTATTGTATTATAATAATTATAGTATTGTAATATGGCATTTTTTTGTTGTACCTGATACTGTTGTGATTGGCCAGTAAAAAACTTTTATTATTATTAATACAATTAATACTGGAATGCATTTTACGAGGGGAAATTATGTAAAATATTACCATATTCATAAATTTAAATCACGAGATAGCTTATTTGTAATCAACTGTAGAAACAATGATCTGCAATAATGTATTCACTCTCATTTGAAACTTTGGAGTTTTTTACGGCCCGGTGGACACTCGCCAGTAACGGAACTCAACTGCATAACTCGCCGAGAGGCCAATTTAATAGCAGATGAGATACAAATTAATTAGTTCTGTTACAGTGGGAATGCCTTGAGAAAGAATTATTGTAGAAGAATGTCACTAAATGAATTGTTCCTTCATAATAAAAAATAATTAAAATTTTACGATTCACAGAACAAGCCGTCGCTTGTACTGAAAAACTTCTCTGCTGATGACATAATTTTGTTTGCAGCTTCGACACGATATATAAAAGAGATATTAAAGAACAGTGTTTTTACGCAGGAGAAATAAAATGTTTGAACAGTACCTACCTACCTAATCACTTACTGAAAATGAATTTTTTCCTACCATCACTATACAAAGTACCACTTTGCGCATCGTTAATTTGTACGCAAACTAAAAGATTTGTCACGTTTATAAAAGTGTGCGGGAAAGTGACATAAGGCATACGCAAAGTTCATTATCATACAGTTTTGCAGTTATATAAAAAGTAGCCATCAATAATCTTAACCATGGAGTAAACACTATGTAGGATCACCTAAATAGACAACATTCGATGACAACAATTAATAGTGATGGGTAAAATAGGGCTTTCGAAACAGTATTTACATTTATCATGAAATCACATTTTATAAATTCTTATACTGATTTATGTATAAGTATTATTTACTACTAGTACACTCGAAGACATATACTTTAACCGAATTTTGAGGGCAGGTATTATAAAATTATAAAATCAGTTCAGTCGGGAAAATGGGTACCGCGCAACTCTCTTAAATTATAGCTAAATAAATAAATAAATATCTTATGGCTGTGGTAAAGCCCAAGTGTCAGAAGTTTCCAAGTAGCCTCAAGGGCCTCTGATGTAACTTAACGACTGCTGTGAAGCAGCCGGGACCCCCTTTTTAACGTACCTCCCGGAGCACGATCGGTCGCGGAACTTTTTTTATTTACCACTATAATTGGTCACCCATCTAAGTACTGACCAAGAAAAATTATAGCTAAACACATATCTGTCAAAATTCACGCACTCGCAATCATAATGACCACTCACCAGTCAATTATACTGTAATATTCGAGCTGTCGATCATGGCGTGTTACTGTTTTCAGGATTAGAGGTAATAATCATATAATTAATGCATAACAATGAATATTGTTATTAATTTTAAATGTACAATTCGTATATTACTTAATTGGGAAATTAGTGGCGGGGTGAAAGTAAGCACTCTGTAGAAAAATGTTTTTTACAAAGTGGTGTTCGGTGGGGGACATTGTTTGAACACAAAAACTGCCCCTCTCCCCTCACCTCTTGCGATGGAGTGGGAGTAACTTTGAAATTTTATAAAACAACCTACATTTTATTTTGCGAATTCGTATTCAGTGGGAAAACATGCGCAAAAAATGTTTCAGGTAAGTCTACTGAATTCTTTTCTTTAAATACGAACTCGCAATAAGAATAGGGGTTGTGACTTAAAATTTCACTTACAATTTATTTAAAGTTACATCTACACCTTTGCAAGGGGTGAGGGACGTGGGGCAGTTATTATGTTTAACGATGTCCTCCACTAAGCTATACCATTTTGCTTAGTAGAAAACATTTTTCCACAGAGTGCTTACTTTTTGAGATATTGGAGAAATGAACAAAATCAAATTTCCTTGATTATAGCGCGCCATCTATGATTATTCGCAAAAAATATTTCAGTAAAATTTCACGCATTTTTTGTCGTTGGATACTAATTTGCAATAAAAAAGGGATTGTTATTTAAAATTTCAAAGTTACCCCCACTCCCTAGCAATGGGTGATCAGGATGATTTTTGCGTGTTTAAAAGAATTCCCTTATCGAACAAAACCACTTTTGTGTGAAATATTTTTTTCAAGAGTGGGTATTTCATGAGTATTTTTTTTTTTACAAGACAGAAGAGCAAGATACAAGCAGTTGAAATGAAATACCTAAGAAGAGTCAGAGGAGTAACGAAATTAGACAAGATGAAGAACACAAGAATAAGAGAAGAACTGGAGATAGTATCAACCATTGAATTCATAGAAAAGAGACAGCTGAGCTGGTGGGGTCATCTGAGGAGAATGAACGAAGGAAGACCAGTGAAAAGAGTGTGGGAAGCGAAGACTTTAGGAAAACAGAAGAGAGGAAGACCTAAATTAAAGTGGAATGGAGTTATAGGAGAGATATTATTAAAGAAGGGAAAAACTTGGAGAGAAGCGTGCAAAATGGCAGAGAATAAGAGGGAATGGGCAGAATTTGTACACATGAAATAGAAATAGAAGGAACAATAGGAGTGCAGAATAAGTGGATGTTTATTTAGTTTATTGATGTGTTTATTTGGTTGAAGATATTTGTACCTAGTATTTATGGATTTTGTATATTTTATTTTATTTATTTGTTAGGAATGAAATGTATTTATGTTACGCACTACACCATGTAATGGTAATTGTGTTATTGATTATATATATATAAGAGTAAGAGGTCAAAGCTCTCACTGGCGACACTGACGTTAAGCTTTTCATCCCTTCGCTGACTGTTAAAATACTTACATATTTCGTTCACTATCACCTTATACCGTGATATGAAGTCATACTACATACTTGCCTTATGGTTTTTTAATTTCTTTATGATATTCGGTCTAAAAATGTATTTTTTTAAAGAAAAAAGAAGAACAAAAGTTTTTGATAACTATTTATTTGTTGTAGTTTATTATTTTTTGGTTTCCATTACTTCTTTCATACCGAACGACATAAAAAACAATGTGGTGGCCATAAGAAAAACGAAAGTTTGAGAATGAGAACTTTGGGAATTAGTCGGCTTTGAAAAACTTTGAAACATAAAATGGGTAGCTCTTGCCGACTTATGTACCTAGTAAGCCGACAAAAAATTATTTATTGATTTCTAATAATAAGAAATATATGACAAAAATAAGAAATATCGATTTTTCAGTCTTTGCAGGATATTTCTGAAATGGTTACAGATATCTTGTATGTCTTGACGCAATCGAGAAGTCCACAAAATTGCGCATCTTTTCTCTAATAACCGACCCTGTATCTCTTCGCGTTTACTATAGCAATATAGAGAAGGATATATGGTGCACCCTGTAGATTGATATGCTGTGTATTTATAGAAACCTGAAACAAATCAGGCAGCACATCCAATAAAGGTTTTCTTTTTCTCTCTTCCTCTCTCATCTAGTCATTCAGAACCCTCTCAACTGAGAAATTAATGAAAATAAAATTCATAGACTTCATGTTATGAAAAAAGTTCTATAATCAATATTTCTGTTATGCAAGCTGAATCACTGCGCGGATATGTTTAGAATGTGCTTCATAGTGTGGTGGATTAGTTCAAAACGACACTCGTTTTATGATTTTTTTTTTTTTGTTTCATTCAACTAAGTGGACTAGTCTTGTTATGAGGCCGAATTTGCGTAAGTCTCGAAGGTGTACAGGGGGGAGAAATCAAGGTATGAGAACGGAGGAAAACGATTTTTTGCCCTTAGGTTAGCTGCGAGTCGTCGGTCAAGAAAAAATTTCACATAAAAAACTGAGATCCCGCGAGAGCGCACAACCTGGTTGGGAGTAATCGCGAATCTGTCCATTACTCATTGAGATATCGGTCACAATAGCCAAACTGATAGAGTTTCGGTCAAACGATCTCTAAAGTGCAGCATGGCTTTGTTTGGTCAGTACTTGTATGGGTGACCAATTATGTGGTAAAAAAAAGTTCCGTGACCGATCGTGCTCCGGGAGGTACGTTAAAAAGGGGGGTCCCGGCTGCTTCATAGCAGTCGTTAAGTTACGTCAGAGGCCCTTGAGGCTACTTGAAAACTTCTGACACTTGGGCTTTACCACAGCCATACAATATTTATTTATTTATTTACTCATTGAGATATCGTCGTTTTGGTTTTTCCCCGGGTGTAACAAACAGAGTTGGAGGTATAACGTTTTATGTATAACGACAGAGACATTCGATGTTTCAATGATTATTTCCATCTAATCAGTCTGTCATATCACCACCATCAGAGTAGTGTCCCGAGCAGAAAGAAATCAAACTATTTGAGTAGAAAGATTTGTCGGAAACATAGTTTAGATGGAAATAACCATTGATTTAACTTGCCATAATAGTCGTTCAGAAAAGGTTATTGTTTTTCAATAATCGGATTGCTGTAATGGATATAATAATTTATTATCATATCAATTTGTTTCTTAATCAGTTAACGTGTCACACTTATACATTTTGGAAAACCAAATTAATTTGCGTTTGAAAATTGAAGGGCACTATGACTCGAAAACGGAGGGTGTTACCTTGAGAATTTACATGAAGCGTTGAATTTGTTCTTTATAGAGGCTGATCCCGAAATGGCGGACACGGACAGCACCACAGCATCCATTGTGGATTAAAGATTCTAAGTTCATTTACTTTTTTCTCCAGTATGACTCCCGTAAGAAGATATGACCACTTTTGTAGAAAAAAAGTTACAACACTGCACTAAGGCCGAAAAGCAATGTGTAGGTCTACTCAGATAGATGTTACCATGAAACATATGAAATGGAAAGTTCAACAATGTTCAAAACAATAATCGTTGCGGGGATACATATCCGATAATATTATTCAAAATGTTTTTTAGTTGCATTGTTGAGCTTGAATTTGAACAACGATGCCACATTGAAAAATTTTGTTGAACTCGGGGAATAGGTAAACTTTGAATGCCTGTAATTCCGTTCCCGATAATAATAAAAATAAAAAGCAAACGCTATCGTAATAGTTATGCCAAATCATGTGCTTTGCCAGTGGAGGTTCTTTAAAGTTGACTGCCATTTTGATTTAAATTTTAGAAAAAGAACGCACCCTATATCTCAGTAACGAAGGCGAGGAAATAATTTTTGTTTTAAATTTACAGTCTTTCTGAACCTCCTCTACAACACGCTGTATACCGTGTCCGCCATTTTGGGATCACCCTGTATGATTAAACTCTCTTTGATAATTTTTATTTTTTTTTGGTTTCCCAAAAATGTACAAGTGCGTGACACTTAGATCAATTGATTGGCTTTTTCCCTGTTTACTAAAAGCGCAACTTTTTCCCCATTTAACCGAGTCGTCGGTATCCCAATTCCATACCAATGAACATAACCCTGTACAAAATTGGTTCAAAACTATTACCTATAAAATTTATAATTGTATACTTTATTTTTTATTTAGATGGATTCCACCAAGTAAAAATTCTAGAGGAACGATTGGCAACAAGACTGATTAGGTTGGTTATGGTGATAGTTGTTACCAGAATAGTCACTAGAATAGTTCCTAAACTAATTCAGGTTATTATGTCTATAAGGTATGATAGTCTGTGATGTCTATTACTTGAGATGTCATTTCATTTCAAAGTTCAAAAAACGATACCTAAAGGCAATTTTTTCATAAAATTTTAGAGGCATTTATTAGCGTAAGCACCTATATTTACTTTTAAAAGTCTTATGTACATAGGATTATACCGTTCCCTCCTTAGTTTACCGTAAAAACATTGAAAATAGGAGATTTATTGACCAATAGGTACTTACATTATTCAATCATTTTTTAAACAATTATCTCTAGATATTTAAAGGAATCTGATTGCACTGTATTGTTATTTGATTTGGGAAAACATCTTTTAATAAGAATAATTATTGTTCATAGCATTTGAGCATTCATTCTCTTCTTTCTTTTGAAATAAATTTACCTCTGTTTCATATTTCATTAATTTTGAATTTAATTTTAGTTTAGTTCAGTTTGACAGTTTCAACAAAGTCTTCAATGCGTTCCTTGGAGTTTTTGCTGTGACTAGAGTAGCGGCTGAGGAACCCAACGACTCAGTTTTCGCAAAAAGTCATTAGATAAAGTCATGCTAAACAACAGTTAAATTTATGCTCAAAAGATGAATAACTACTAGAAATTAACTATTTCCAAAGAAAATTGAGAAAAAATTTTAAATTTCCATTTTATAACAGTGCAACAAGGAAATATGTTTTGCAGGTGACGTCATAGCCTGTACCCGTGTCGGGGAGTGTTGCCGTAACTCTAGTCACAACGTAAATTTTTTGTCAAGGTTAAGGAAACAGGCAACCATCAGAGAATATCAAAATTACTGTTTAGAGATTGTACAGGCTACCAACTTGACAGCTGTTTGACAAGTCCATCTAAATAAAAAATAAAGTATACATACAGGGTGTACCAGCTCGATTTAGACAACGGTAAGGGCCGTGTAGGTCTCGTCAAGACGAAACGTTTTTTTATTTGAAGTTTTTGGATTTGGACCTTCGTTGCGGAAATATGGCCGACTTCCGCGGTTTTTAGTTTTTTGGCTCCAGTTTCGGCATTTTTAGGTTCTCGCCGAAACTGAAACTAGTTTTGGAAACTCCTTAGCTTCCGTTACAACTTTCATATTGAAGTCAAGGTTCTATCTCTGTTGGATTCAAAATGGCGACATGCCCAAGACTTTAAATTTTAAGTCTTTGAATCAATTCAAATTGAATCAAATTGAAAAATTAAGATTTTGAATCCAACAGAGATAGAACCTTGACTTCAATATGAAAGTTGTAACTGAAGCTAAAGGAGTTTCCAAAACTAGTTTCAGTTTGGGCGAGAACCTAAAAATGCCGAAACTGGAGCCAAAAAACTAAAAACCGGAAGTCGGCCATATTTCCGCAACGAAGGTCCAAATCCAAAAACTTCAAATAAAAAAACGTTTGGTCTTGACGAGACCTACACGGCCCTTACCGTTGTCTAAATCGAGCTGGTACACCCTGTATAAGTAATAACTAATATTGATGATGACTGATATCCTTACTGGATATTCTATTGAAAAACGTCTAAATATTGAAAGTAATGCCAGATTGTGATAAAAAATTAAATATTACATCAAGGGTATATTATTATGAAGAAATAGTTATATAATTTTAAATCAGAATTCTAATTTAAAGCTATACAGGGAGTCCCAGATCGTTCGAGTCGGTTCCTGCAGGGGCCAAATGTTGGATTTTTTCTAATGTGGTACCTGTCACATCCTGTATATCAAAAAACTTATAGTGAAAGAGTGGCCGTGACTAAATCGACGAAAAAAGGCTTGGTCGAATTAGAGAAAATTAGGTATAGACAGATTTTGCAACAAAACAACCCGCCAGCATACCGAGCTCACTGCAAACGCCATAAAACAATTTTCTCTGATTAATAAATCTCAATTCTGGAACACTCCTTATTTATAATATCTGGCTCCTTATGCCCTGAATGTGAAAAAGGTAAAAAACTTGTTATGGGAAACTAGATTTGAATTTATTGAGGATGCAAAATGAAATCTACGGCGTCAGTGATGCTATTGAAGTACTTACATACCTATAAACTTAGAATAGAAACTACATCACGCACACACAAATTAATGAAATTAGTTATCTTGAACCGTGAAAAGCAAGGGATAGTATTACTTACCTACAGGGTGAGGCGCGAGAACCTTAGGGCATTTTTATATGGAGAAGTCCTGGGAGTAGAAGTCTAAAAATTTGTACGTGTAAAATTTCAATTTTGACGAGCCGAACTAAAATATTTACAACCCCTCACCATTTCCGGTTATACCGGAAGTTGCCATCAACTTTCTTATTTTAAATGGGACACCTGTATATTATTACTTTCCGATTGCCTGAAAAAATGTAATAAAAATGGTGTTTATAGTTCAAAATTCGAACGAGTGGTTTATGAGTTATAAACAAATGAAAACCGCAATTTTCCATTTTCAAAGCAGCTTAGGTCGAAAACGGGTCAAGATAGATGAAAACGGCTTACATGTCCCTATTTTAACTTTTTACGTAGTATCCTATGGTGCTGATGAAATTTGTATACAAAGTGATCAAAAATCAGCGATTTTCAAAAAAATAGTATATAAAAAGTTAGGATAGGGACATGTAAGCCGTTTTCCGATATCTTGACCCGTTTTCAAGCTAAGCTGCTTTGAAAATGGAAAATTGCTGTTTTCATTTGTTTATAACTCATTAATTGGTCGTTACAAATTTGAACTGTAAAGATCATTTTTATTACTGTTTTTCAGGCAATCTGAAAATGTAACAATATACAGGGTGTACCACTTAAAAAAAGAAAAATATGGCAACTTCCGGTGTAACCGGAAGTGGTGAGGGGTTGTAAATATTTTAGTTCAGCTCGTCAAAACTGAAATCATAAATGTACAAATTTTTAGACTTCTACTCCCAACACTTCTCCATATAAAAATGCCCTAAGGTTCTCGCGCTTCACCCTGTATAGAGCTTTATTATGAGAAGGGAAACCATAAGGTCAAAAATTCTTATTTATGAATTTTGTTATAAAATATTTTTGTTGAATCCATCACGAAAACTGACAACATACGAAGTATTTCATAGTAATACAGGGTGTTAAGAAAATGACGGATAAACTCTTCAGTACATTGTAGGGGACACTAAGTAGAGTACGGGAAAAATAATTGAAAAAATTCTGGTCTTCAATTTGGTGAGATAAAAAATGCCAAAGTTAACATTTTACTATCTTTGTTTTTCAGTATTTGCAAAAAATAAATGATTTTACAGACATAAAAAGGACAGATTTAATCGTTATCAATTAAAAAAATTGCTTAAGATGTATTACTGGCTTGGAAAATTTAATAAGAATTTTTTTTATTTTCTAAGATACTGAAAAAAAAGCATTTGGCAATAACGGTTTTGATACCTTGACTACCTACATTGTTAGAAATTAGACGCAATTACCAAATACCAACTGTTATCGTGTTAAACGTTGCCAAATTTATTGTTCAATATTTTGCTTATATCTCTTAAAATGTAGCTCTGGATTTTTTTAAATCAGTTTTCTCGTACTTTACTGAGTGTCCCCTACAATGTACTGAAGAGTTTATCCGTCATTTTCTTAACACCCTGTATAGTAATTATCTCATTTCCTCTTGCTTCTCAAATGATTCTTTATTGCTGCTAGATGTGATCGGGCTGCATGCTATTTAAAGCAAATAATATTACTTTGTAACTATTACTTCATGAAAAAAGAAAAATTAAATCTCATCAAGCGAAGTTGAACATTTATTCCATACACTCTTAATTTATTAATTTTTTTAAATAATTAATTATTTATTAATTGGAATTAATTAGAAGCTATAGAAAATTGCTTTAAGCACAATGGAAATAAAATTTCTTATTTACATAATGAAAGTCCTAAGTAGTTCCTTCTTGAATAAAATAAAATATTTTTTTTAATACATAATATTCCATAAAATTTATCATAATATATCATTAGCACCCCTATGGTGAAATAAAAAACATTCCATTCTCCCATATTTTAATAGAATTCTCAATATTTTTTAATCTTGGTGGTCCATAAAAAAGAAAAACCCAGCCTATATGAGTGTGAAGATTTGCTGTTAACGACATCCCCATTACATAAAATGAATTCTGAATGTGAACACAAGTACTGACAGTTTGTCATCTGCACGTTATAGTTTTCCTGAATGGCCTTTCCTGGAATGAACTTGTTTTTAGTCGTTTTAGGTGTAAAAAAGCAGAACAGCAAAAAAGCATGAATTGTTCTCTAAATGAATCCCTAATCTGCTTGCCTTTTGAAGCAAACGTTCCGTGAACGAACTTCTGGAAAATAAAGCTGGCAATTACGTTTTATTGCAGCTCACATCGATTTCCTTTGTATGAATGCAACCTCACATCAAAAATTCCGATGCAGTGAACTGGCAGTTTGTATGTTTAAAACACTCAGTGAGAGTTTCAAACTTCTTGAGTTACTAGTTTTCTAACTTTAAAATAAATTTCTGGAATCCTGGTAACACAATATTTTCCTTGCCTTGAAAACTTTATGAAGCTTCTTATAAGACTTCAAGCATTATACTGTATAATATGCTACAAATTTAATTGAACGGTTTTTGTGGGCCTATACCTAAAGCTGAAGTTTCTAATCGTTTTTCAATGTACAAAATAATATTTTAGGGTAAATTCCGATCAAGCAATTTACAGTCTATACATTATTAATTTGAATAAAAAGCCTTTATGTCTGCTATATTTTTAGAATAATAAGGGAGGTATCATTTTGAGACATCTAGAGACTATACTTAGTAAAACTCTTGAATTTAATTGATAGTTAACCAGATTGCTTCTGCATAGTTACTCTTGTTTCTTGCTTATATTACATCAGTTTTTCTTATTCCAGATTTGAAAAATTTTTACACTGACATCCATTCTCTTGGATTTCGTCTAAAATGCTATCTTTCAGATTTTTACACCCCTCCTTGGCCCTTAAAATATAAGTTGAAGAGTAGCTAAGTGCAGCTAACTCAGTTCGTGCTCTGAAAATTTCTTCCGCGTCTTGGCAACTTTTCTATCCGCGGCTGCTACATTGAAGTTGAATGCAGTGAGTTGTACCGTTATAATACCATGGTCCAGTAAAACTGAGAGAACTAATTAAATTATAATTTCAATTCGGACCCCGGTCTTGTGAATCTACATCCAGTCCTTCTTTTGAATTGAAATTATTTTAAGCAGAGAGTAAAAAAAAAATTTCAAGTCAAAAGTCAAGCTCTGGAATGGATCATCGTCGGGGCTACAAGAATGACCTTACTGTAGAAGTAAAAGTATCAAATATGCATATAGAGAGGGAATTCGATTTTAAGATGGATGAAAGAGGGAAGATTATAAGAAATGGAGAAAAATAATGAAGAGACTCTATTTAAAGCTTATACAGGATATTCCATTTAGACAAATGTACCTCTATTTTTGTTTTTTGTTTGCTGGGGTTGCGGATGGCCTTGAGCTTCAGTAACTAGCCACAGAAGTTCATTAGATCTATTATAAGATTAATCACACTCATACAAACCCATGCCGGAGTCGAAATTTATTTTTTCTGATATGCAAAAATAATGTAATTCAGAGTCCATCAATACACAAACCTGCAGAACAGTTGAGACTGTCTAAGACGCGCATTTTATAGGGAAGTGAAAGGAAACGTCCATGTTAAGCTTTTGTTGGGACCCCCAGCTGAACCACTGAGTCACTGCCCTTTTTTGAAAATATTCTGTATAATTAAAAGTTAGCCTTCAAAGAGAAGGTCGAATAAAGCCCTAATAAAACTTTCGGGTTTGATTTTTTTTTGGTAATATTTGAAGCAAAAAAGGAGAGGTGGTTGGCGACGGGTTTTATTATCTCGCCGTATGTATTGTATGAGCTGCCCGAGGTTATATGAAATTTTAATATGCGTTTTTCTTTTCCAGGAGATATATTGGACATTTTCGCTCTGGTGAACTCGTCCGTGAATTTCGTGCTGTACTGCGCGATGTCTCAGAAGTTTCGTGAAGTGTTCGTGCAGATTTTTCTACCTTGTAAGAGCATCAAAGAGAAGTGGGTGTCAATGCAGACTGTCAAGACTTACGTTTAAGTTAAGATTTAAATTGTAAATAAAATTCATTGTAAACTATTGTATGTATGTATATCGTGTATTAATAAAAACAGTTGTTGTCGAATTGGTTACTGGTGAGATATAATAACTTTCATATTTGATAATAATATTTTTAATTCAAAAGATTTTCAAAGCTTTGACTTATACCTACAGCGTAGAAACTTGTAACTAGATCATAGGAATTTAAAATTAGCATAAAAAAAAATTGAGAAAAATAATTTAAAATATTTCTCTACCACAGAATAGTACATGAAAAGTTAATATAGGAACATGTAAACTGTTTTCCGATATCTTGAGTCATTTTAAATGTAAGCTGCTTTGAAAACGGAAATTTGCAATTTTCAGTTGTTGATAACTCATAAAATACGCGTCACAAACTGTTAAACTGTGAATACCATTATTATTAAACTTTCTCAGACAATCTGAAAATAAAATCACGATTAATGCTATTTACAAAAATTACACCGCAAATTGAGAACCCTTTTCCCGGGTTTCTCGAAAATGGCCCAACAGACGTAAAATCTAACTACAGCAATAGCAACAGCTTTTCAATCTTATTAACATTTCTCTAAAACAATTAGCGGGGGGGGGGGGGTAAGGGGGGGTCGAAATTTGATATTTTTTATGTATCTAGTGCAACTTTGGCGCTTGAGAATGAGAGCTTTCTTGTCGAGGCGAGAGACAAAAAATCATTCGAAGGCACCATAGTTTCGCGCTCGAGATGCATACAATATTGTTTGGACGGCTTTATTGAAATAAGCGAAAAGATCAACACAAAATCACAAAAATTACGCAAGGAAATTTTTATTGTACAAGTTTATTGTTGTTTGTTGTTTGTTGATAGGCAAAAAAATACAAGATTTCTATACAGGGCTCGAAATAGTTGTGGCTCTAGGTCGCGAAATACTTCACGCACGCTAGTGACGTAACACCCTAGTAGACGTAAATATTGTGTCCTTTTTCATTCGCATAGAGCGAGTTCTAGAACTCATCAGTATGATTGGTTATTATTTGGTCATTACCCATGGAACAATGTGATGTGTAACATAAATTACAAAAAAAAAAACGAAAAATTCAAAAAAGTTCAATTACTCAATCATTTATTGGAAAATAAAATATCTTGTATGTTACCGTTTGAAACCGGTCGATCAACCGGTGAATAAAAGAACACTCCCATATTGATAAAAATTTTTAATATTATTTCACGGCTCTCCCGAAGACTTGTTTTTTTGTAAGCTTATGCCCATGGAGACTTCCGATCTACTCATTGAATACTACCGATCACCAAAGTTACAAGAAATTCCGAAAGCCAATTTCCATGATGATTCGGCGGGGTTTTTTACTTTAGAATTCATTTCGAATGCGTTTATTTTAAACAGTGATCAAACTTATTAACATCATTCCACGTTTTCATATACTCGTACTTACCTGGGTATAATCAAAAAAAGTTTGATGATGCAGCAAAACCGTTTACATGTCCATAGGGGACATGTACACTTACTTTTCCTAATGAATAGAAGCCATTATTCGCAAGTAGAAGACTAGAAGACACTATTTTCTGTAATAATATACATATACGAAATATATGGATGATAAATCAAACACTATAATGTTTGAAAAAATTCAACTGTGGCGGGTGTCTTTCTACGGTTGGCCACCAGCCATATCTGGAAACTAATGGGCCTAGAGCCTCAAAATAAAAAATTTCCAGACATAAATGACCACGAGAAATTCAAAGAAAATATTTTAAAGATGGCCGCATTCCCGGAAATATCGGAAGTTGACACCTACTTCGTTATTTTACCGGGAACACCTTGTAAATTATTATATTTTTTAAATGTATGAAGAAATCGACCACAGGTGGTTGGACCACAGGTATGTTTTCACCATTGGAATTTAGATCGAGCGGCTTATGAGTTATAAACAAGTGAAAAACGAAAATCGAAAAAGAAAACAGCAGGCGCTTTCATTCAGCTTGCCCGTTCCTGAATGTCCTGAAATCAAAGAAACCTGCTACTTCTTTATTTACTAGATAAACCTTTAGGACAGATGTGCATAACTTGAACTAAAGGTTTCAGGGTTTACTTGCGCCCCCGGCTCACTCAACTGAGTTATACAGGGTGATTCAAAATTCAGTGCAAATATTTTAAGGACGTATTTACCAGCCAAAAATAAGATGTTTTTTTCATATAATCGTATGACCTAACTTGCTTGGTTTTCTAGATACAGGGGGTATAATTTTGAAAAAAAATTGATTTTTATCAATTTCTCCAAAACCTCTCAGCCGATTTAAATATAATTTTATAGGCTTATTTGTTGTCATAAGGGCCTTCCTTTGAAAAGAGCAGTGGTGTACCATAATTTTACCTGTAAGTTTCAAGTAGGTATATAGCCCCCTGAGACGCCACTGCAATTAATAAATTTATGTTATTCCCATCAAAGGAAGTTCCTTATAACGACAAATAAGCCTACCAAATTTTATTTAAATCGGCTGAAAGGTTTTTGAGTAATTATTAATAAAACATCAATTTTTTTTTCAAAATATTACACCCTGTATTTAGAAAACGAAGCAAGTTAGGACATACGATTATATGAAAAAAACTTCTTATTTTTGGCTGGTAAATACGTCCTTAAAATATTTGCACTGAATTTTGAATCACCCTGTATAAACGGTGTTTTCCCTATTATGTTGTGAAGCATTACAACTCATTCCCAGTCGAACTGAGAAATAAGAGTAAACGTACTTTTAAATTGCAGATGTTTCAAAGACTTCTCAGTGCACAATAGGTTTGTTATTGTCTATTATCTATACATAAGTGCTTTATCGTAGTGTTGCTGCTGGTTGTATTTGATTGGCCTATGCTGGACATAATTTGGAAGCCTATTATGATTATTGATGGTAGATTGTTCTTTTTCCCCTTTATGGATTGACGTTGTTTTTGTTTTTCTTTATTTCTGCCCGCTCGCCTAGTGATGTTGAGTACCTATTTGTTATGGAGAGCGGGGTTAGGTGGAAGAGCAGCGAAGGAAGGGGTACACATCTTCTGTAGCTGAGCCTCGCTTTTTGACATTGTAAAACAATATTAGTTATTTCTTCCTACAAAAGTTGTAGTTATAATGTCAATAAACACTTATTATTATTGTTATTATTGTGCGAACAGATAGCTTGCGCACCACCTACATATGTGAGAGATAGCCTATGCCCGATATGCGGGTATGGCACTTTCAGAAGAAGGTAATTAATTATTATATGAAATCAGCAATTGAAGTAAGTAAAGCAATTGAAGCAACTAAGAGTTGTCTGTTGTGAGAACTAAGGATACATCATCTCGTTATGTTTCTTACTCCTTCTATTGCATTGCATAGTCAATCGAGTTAAAATGGGACGTATTGTCAGAAATACGTTTGAATCGTCAGCAATTCTAAAAAGATAAGCGAGAGTGAGACGGAAGTATCGACTCGCGTCTTGATACGCTTAGATTGATACGATATTACGATAAGATTGTCGTCGCTACTATCAGTACTGTCAGTGTCAGCGGTAAATATACTAATAAGGTTTGTCTTGTGATTTGAAACGTTTTTAATACGAAATTAGCAGAATTACCTGTGTCCTGTGTTATTGTCCTGTGATAGACTATGAGTAACTTATTATAATTGCTCGAATGCCTAAAAATCTACTTCCTTGCTTTGCCTGGGAAACGATTGAACTCCCTAGTACGTGGTCTTGTGGTAAAATTGCTGGAATATTTTACTTGCAAATAAGAAAACGGAGGTGTTATTATTTCTTTTAAACGGCAACCAGCAGGTAGGTGACATGATATTTCTATCATGATGATAACAATAATTATTATGATTCTTATTTACTTGCATTATATAATATTTGTTATCAAAAAGTTGCAAGGCTTTACTTCGTCAATAACTTGTCGTCGTCAATAATAAATAATATATTTATAGGATATTCATTATTCCTCAACACACGCCACTGACACGAACTGCGATACCACATCTGGTTCGACTTAGAAATAAGTGTACGATTCAAATCGAATTAAATGAAATTGTTTAGTCAGAATCAGTGTGGCATGACAACGGACAACTCTCAGTGTACAGAGAGTATTATCATAATGTAGGTTGTTGATAAAAAATTTATACCTATAAATTATAACGCTTTTTATAGTTTATATAGTCCGATAAAGTTTGAAAAGTCATACGTATCGATTAAGAATACACATCCTTTTGATTGTTCGATTTATTGTTTTTCCTATTATACGTGGTTTTCATAGTAACCGTCCAGTTTGTCTAAACACTCCATCCCGCATAAATAAGTATACGTCAACATTGGTTTTAAATGAGAATTAAATTGACAGCACAAAAGATAGAGTGTCATTACGTGAATAAATTTTCTGCAGTTGTCAGTGGCTCTCAAACTGACGTAAGCGGTTCAATTCATTGTTTGAATGATTCCTTCAATAATTTACGCTCGTTCACAACTTGACATTCAACTGTTTGACATTTTCTGGTGAAATTAAAAATATTAATTCGGACGGTTACTGTGACGTCACATCTGACTTTTTAATCTTAATCATACCATAGTATGATTTCGATAGTGTTTCGTTCAGTATGACGTTTGATGATGTATTGTGTGCTTGATGCACACTATATTAGTGAATAAACAATAATATAGAACCAAGCGAATGCTTAAAACATTAATAGAAGTATCATGACCTAGTTTTACGTCTATTCCTAAAGTTTTGCGGAAACTTTTGTTACATACAATATTAAGTAAATTTATATTTTTGGCATGCATCTCACGTCATCAGGGTGCTGTGCCGACGTTGTTCATGTTAACAATGAAGGCTATCTAGCATCAATCACGACCTGTGAAAACTTCATAAGCCAGTGTTGGCAGTGTTTCATATATTAGGAAGGTTTCTTGGGTAGCATAAAGAATGTGAAGCCTCTTTAGATGCATCACTTATTCACCAAGTCAGATCACAAAAAGAGGGATGGAATGAAATGCCTTATCTGCAGAATCTTCTTACAAACGGAGGAAGTGTTCATAATGGCTCCGCTGAACTGGAACGCACCTGATAAGACATTTTGTCCTAATGTCAATCCGTTAGTCTCTATAACGAAATTAAAATAGTGCGTCTTTGTTCGTCCGATATATTTCTTTTACCTACTATATTATTGCATGTTTTCTACTGCAACTATTAGAGCTAGTTGTGTCTTCTTCTCATATGGTAATCCCCCAGTTAGTTTTCAATCCAACGCTGCCACTCTGGCATTAACAACATTATGAAATTATTCGTTTTTACATACTATATTAATTTCATCGAATAAACACAGCCTGCTTATAAATATAGTATTCTGTGATGAATTCCTTGGTACTTTTACTAATCATGAGTTTTTATGCGTATAGCATTAGCTTCTGTGTAGGAGTTTTCGTATCCTCGGTGAATTGATTTTCCGCCCATTGGAAGCAGGATTAATAAGTCGTAGCAGAAACCTGCGATTAACTTGAGCTCCTGCTTAAGTTAGAACTGAACTTCCTCTCCTGAGCACAACATAATCAGAAGTTGTCTAATTCGCTGAGTCGGCTAAAGAGCTATTGTATAAATGTACAAAGCGCAGATATTGAGAAGCGTTTCACTGATATGATTTCTCCGAACTTCAAGAGTAGCATCTGTTTACTTATTAGAGAGGTCATTTTCAGAGACATCGAAGCTTCTTTGGCCCTGCTTTGCTATCAAGTCAAACATTGTTTCAGAACTTAGATCTAATATCTCTAGGAGTTCAACTGTCTAAAGTAGAAAGTGGAACCTCAAGAATTGTTGCGAGCTTACAGTAGTAGTATGGCTGGTAGGGGTGGTGCACCCCAAGCGACTAGGCCACCAAGGGCCCTTTTCGCCGGCGCGAACTTATATAAGATAATATCAAAATCTTCAAGAATTATGTCGGAATTATGTCGAACATGAAGAGCTATTGAACCTTGTGCATAGAGCCAGCTTCGACTTTTCAATGACTCTACTGTCTAGGCTAGGCGATTTATTGTACTCATGATAATAGTTATCAAGAGGGGTTTGTATTCAGACATCATAACATATCGGTCATAACTGTTCTTTCTCTGGGACAACAGCAGAGCATTCACAAACCGGGAAGTTGCCTCCGGAAAACACCCAGGATATGGGACGGGTTAAATCTGAAAGTATAAGGATAATTTATAGAGAGGTAAAAGGTTCATTTTAGCAAAATTTTGTCGACTATTGATGCTTTAAAATTAAGATGAAGTAAAACTGTTACTATGTTTAATGAGGACGGTATGCCACATGCAATCAACTGTTGATCAGCTGTCAAAATCATTCTGCTTATTGATTGGGCAATGAAAAAATATATGCTCCGGGTTTTCTACCTGCCCGCATTCACAATAGGGACTTTCAGCCACACCAATAACTCTACTTTTATGCTTTCCTGTAAAGCAGTGTCCAGTTCTCATTCTTATGATAGTGCTGATATGTTTATAAAATAAAATTTAGATAACACCATTTAATTGGAAAATTTTCTTGAAAAGAGAAAAACATCTGACTTTCAGGTTGAAAATTTCATTCCACTCCCTTACCCACTGTGACCAGATTGTAACCTCTTTTAATATAGGAATAATGTTAGCTAGATACACTCGTACCTACTCTTTGGTACATCGTTAGATCAAGGCTTTCTTTAGCTAGTTGGTCAGCCATGTCGTTACCTTTTATATTAGTTTAGCTTGGATTCAGACCAGTACTATGTCCAACCCAGCCTTCATAATTGCCTCCCCTGGAGGCTTCTGTATGTATAGGGGCGATTGATTGCTATACTAACTATATTACAGTCTTTTGCTTTTGGTTTTCCTCTTTTGTCAATTGCTTTTCCTAATTTGTCAAATGCTTTTCCCATTTATCAAACGTCAGTGCATGATTTTTCAATTCAAATTCCTCTTTTGTCAAATGAGATTCCTTTTATATCAAATGCTTTTCCAATGTTTATATTACTGTCACTGTACGTAAATGGGAAAAGCAATTGACATAAAGTGAAACTGATTTGACATAAAAGGAAATTGATTGGTAAATCAATGACTATAATCATTGATAGATAGAAAAATAAGAAAATCATTTGACAAATAAGGAAAAGCAATTGACAAAAGAGGAAAACCAAAAGCAAAACACTGTATTATTAACTTAAATAGATGAAAAGAAATTGTACAATTAAATGGAGGACTTGAGGCGCCTGCTTTCGAGTTAGCATGATTCAAATGTAGTTGTCAAGCCCCTAAGGCTTGTATAACAGTTTACAGCATCTTGTTCTGTGGGACCAAAACCTGCCATTATAGTAGTTTCAGATACCAGTAGATGTCGTTATTAGTTTACAGTGACGGGTTCCTGAAGAGTAATCTGAACTCATCGGCAATGAAGAAACTTATACCAGACTGATATGAGATGCTGATGAGTTCAGAAAAAGACGATCGTGGCTTTTCCGTTTTTTTTGCATGAGCCGTCCAAAGATAAAAAAATGTATTCTTTAATTTTATAATATATTTACTCGAAGATATTTCACTTTGTTAAACATAAATAATGTACCTTTGGATTGTATAGCGTTTTAAACGGAAGTATGCTACGGTGTATCTACAGGGTGAGACGCGAGAACCTTAGGGCATTTTTATATGGAGAAGTCCTGAGAGTAGAAGTCTAAAAATTTGTACGTGTTTGATTTCGGTTTTGCCGAGCTGAACTAAAATATTCACAACCCCTCACCATTTCCGGTTATACCGGAAGTTGCCATCAACTTTCTTATTTTAAATAGGACACCCTGTATATTATTATATTTTCAGATTGTTTGAAAAAATGCAATAAAAATCGGGTTTACAGTTCAAAATTGTACCGAGTGGTTTATGAGTTATAAACAAATGAAAATCGCAATTTTCCATTTTCAAAGTAGCTTAGGTCGAAAACGGGTCAAGATATCGGAAAACGGCTTACATGTCCCTATCTTAACTTTTCACGTAGTATCCTATGGTGCTGATGAAATTTGTATACAAAGTGATGAAAAATCAGCGATTTTCAAAAAAAAATTAATAAAAAATATTTTTTTTTGTAGGTACTTTAGTGTAGTATACAAAAAGTTACGATAGGGACATGTAAACCGTTTTCCGATATCTTGACCCGTTTTCAACCTATGCTGCTTTGAAAATGGAAAATTGCAATTTTCATTTGTTTATAACTCATAAATTGGTCGTTACAAGTTTGAACTGTAAACATCATTTTTATTACTTTTTTTCAGGCAATCTGAAAATGTAATAATATACAGGGTGTACCATTTAAAAAAAGAAAAATATGGCAACTTCCGGTATAACCGGAAGTGGTGCGGGGTTGTGAATATTTTAGTTCAGCTCGTCAAAACCGAAATTATATACGCACAAATTTTTAGAGTTCTACTCCCAGGACTTCTCCATATAAAAATGCCCTAAGGTTCTCGCGCCTCACCCTGTATAAACCACAATCGGAAATTCTGTGTACATATCTTTTTAATTTTGCAACAATGAGACTTTGCAGTTGGTACTATTAAACACTGTTAATGATAACACAGACAGCTACCAGTTAAATCAATATTCAAAATCCCAAAGAACATTTACATACATGTTATTTTTGATAATCGATTTTTTTTTATTTAGTTTTTTATTCAAAAAATAATTTGTAGCTTGCATATTCTTGCACTCCGATTAGCTATTGAAAACTACAAAGCTTGATAGCTTTTATAAGACATAGGTACACCCATATTTCCAAGGGACTATTCTCATGTGAAACTTTCATGGCATATCTTATATCAGGTTGATTTGCAAATATCTCAAAAACGGACGCCGCTGGGCAAATTAAACAAGTATGGCTTTTTTATTGTAAAAAGACCTTTGATTCAGAAAAAAGTAATAAGACATCGAAAAACCTAGCCCTTACTTTTTTAAAGAGTGAAAAGTGTCAAACGACCCCTGTTTCTACGCCACTGGCTTATTGAAATAAACCGAAAATTTGTCTGATTATTGCTCTTTATAACTTGTTGTTACACACAAAAAATTGTCTCAGTTGGGTTATTGTTTCAACAAATATTAACAAAATAGTGGTCTGTCGGTCGACTCTTTAACACCCTGTATCTCATCAATAAAGCCTTTTCGAAAAAAATTTTTCCTACATTTTCGTATTTTTTTAACTTTATCTACAAGTCCTCCAATTTATGGTACTCCATTTAGAAACACCTTGTATAACATGGTTTTCAGGGCAATGATATTATTAAGTGCAATTTTTTTTTCTAGCCATTGTTTTTCCATATTATAACATCACTACATTATTTCTTTTAATTGAGTTATTTCCTTTTAATAATTTATTTCCTGTTATTTTAGCCTTACTTCCCAGGTCACTAAGCTATGAATTTAACACTGGACAGGACTCTCATTTTTGGGAGCTACTAAAGGCTGTATTTTGTTCATCTTTGACTTAATTGAGAAAAGTTATTTGAAAAAATTTGTTTGCTGCTTCAATGAATTCCCAACTTAAAAATCATACTGTATTAGGCTGTCTGATATCCAACGATTCCTATCGTTCCATTAGGTGCGCAGGGGCGCACTAATATTTTAGCGTAGAGCTTGGTGGAGCCGCAATCCTCTCAAAAGTGAAAGAGTAGTGAAGTATTTATTTTTTCTTACTTTGCACCACCAAGCTCTACGCTATATGAAGGCTCGAGAGTTTCTCGAAGGAATGGTCGAAGAGCCCTACAAGGCGTATCATATATCGTTCGGGCTGGAGACCCCGGTATTTAGAACATGAGCAGCGTCCAGACATCTTCAGGCGTTCGTTAGGACTGGTTCTTCGTCTCGTTCTTCGTCTAGGATCGGTTTCGGTACGATTTCTTCGTTCAGAATCGTGTTGTTTCTCTCCTACATATTCTGAAAAAGTGATTACATAATAATTGCTGAATGTTGCATAGGGACATTCACCACCAACAGTTTTCCTGAGTTCCTTATTCGGGATGCCGCCTGGGCCTGAGCATCATCCTGCTGTCCACCTCGACGCATTTCAAGACGACGATTTCTTCTTATTATGGGGACAGATATCTCCCACAGCTGGAAGTCGCTGGATTGATGGTTTCTCTACTCTTCGCTTCACCACTGGAAACGATGAAGATATGCTGAACAGAAGAATAGTTCCATTTTATCAAACTCTACTAACCACACCTCCATTGACCCATTGGGAGAACCACGTACCTTTTGGATATTTTTGTTATTTTGTAGTTCTGCCATGTTACTTTAGTTATAATATAAATTTCAATTGGATATACATAATTGAAATGTGTGGTTAGTAAGCTAATTTCAATACAAAAAATTTCCTTAAAATATTTTTAAGAAAATCATTGACTTGTTTAAAGAAAAAAAAATTATCCCAAGGTATAATAACGCCTAGTACCTACGTACTTTGGGACAGATTAGTATGTATCTTAGGACAGTAACGTTACATATTATATTTTTTTTACACAATCTGATTACCTCTTCGATTAATACTAGCAAAAGACTTACAATAAGGCACCTTCAAAATCACATCATCAGAACAAATTTAAAAATCGCTAGCGCTAAATATAAATTTATTGTTAGGCCTTGAAACTTTTAAGTATAAGGAGTTTGTTTCTAATATATCACCTTCAATTGCGATAAGCTGCTATCATCGCAAGGTATGCTGTTCTTCCTTTTAATCTGAACAAGAACCAAATCTTCTTCTTTTACAAACGTAGGTACCAGGGAATGCAACTAGAGCCATACATTTCAGTCAGAATTTATATTAAATGTTGAGGTGAAGGGACCCAATAATTAAGAAAATAAATACTTATTTTTGCATTTAATAGTTTTAGTTGCAGACATACATAATATGTAGATATAAACAATAAAAGATTTACCTTTAGAGGAACACACTTAAATGTTTTCCGACTTAATATTACTTTGACACTTGAAAATCACATTTTTTTGAGCAGAACATTTTGCGGTATATTACAATTAAGCCAACAGATCGAAGTGATATTATTATAACTTGTAAGCAATATAAAGCTTCATCATTTTTGCTCAAAAATTGATATAGGTAACACTTTGGAACAATAATATCCCGAGGTCAGAACTGTCCCAACGTACGTGGTTCTCCACAACACTACACACAAGTATATCTCACAAACTATACAAGAGATGAATCTTCCTGAAGGATTTGATAAATATTCTGAGTGTTTCAAAATTCATTTATTCTACATTATACAATAATAAAAAATTGTACAAAAATTTGTTACTAGATATTCTAGAGCAGATAGGTAGTCATAGAGCCAGCATATTTTATTTCTGTGAGGATATCATTATCTAGGAATCATTAAAAAATTAGGATAAACTCACGAATATCAAAAAACCTTCTTGCGCATCAATCGCAGAAATAGTGTATTTTTATGCGATCCAATTTATGAATATTTTGACCGCTTTTTAAATTGGCTTTCTGAAATTTTCCCTAGTCAGGTCATATTAGCGTAGTGGTTTACTGTGAAAATTGCATTTCACTTCGTTTGAAAACGTGCCGTAGAATGGATTTTTAAATTTAACAAAACCAAAATAAATGGTAAAACTGAACAATTTTGCCCCTTTTCCTTTGCCCGCCACTGGCTGACTTTACCTAAAAAATACTATTTTTTACACTACCTTCAATAGATTTGAAAAAGTGAAAAGGGAGCTTTGAAAACTGAAAATTTGAAATTTTAGAGGAATAAACATAATTTACAAATTATTCGAATATCTCCGCCATTTTTCTTATTTGCTTCTTGAAAATTTTCAGAGTTAAGAGTTATTGGTATAGTTATCTATTGGAAAAATTTCAGTTCGATTCGTACAAAAATAGAAAAATAGAATAAACGGCTATAGAAATTTAGCCTTTTTTACCCTTTTCCTACCCATGCCACTGGCTTAATAATAAAAAAATGCAAATTTTATTGCAATAACTAAAATTTCAATAACTATTCTTCCAATAATGCTAATTTTGTTTAAAAGTTTTTGTTTCTAACTTGCTTATTTAGAGGTTCAAAATCTATCAATTTTTCCTAAAATTTAAAAGGCAGCCATTTTGGAACGGCTATTCCGATTTTACTCAAGACCGACTACTTGCAGTTATATTACTACAAAAAAAATTTCAGCCCCCTAAATTGAAAACTGCGACCAGAAACCGTGCCTCATGACCGGTTTTTTTTTGGAAATTTGGAGGGACACCCTGTAAAAGTAACAAAACTTTAGGAAAATTATTTTTACGAAAATCAAACGTCATCTCTAAGTTTCACAAGAGTAAAAAATTTCGTTCATTAATCTTGAAAGGTGAAGCTACAGGAGCGTTTTTAAAATTTTAGAGAAATAAACATCATGTAAAAAAAATTCAAATAACTCCGCCATTTTTGTTATTTACTTCTTGAAATTTTTAAGGGCTAGAGGCCATTAGTATAGTTGCCTACTGTGAAAATTTCAATTTAATTCCTTCAAAAATGTGCTCAGAAATTGTTAGAGAAATTTAGCGATTTTTACCCTTTTCCTACCCACGCCACTGGCTTATTAATAAAAGTAATGCAAATTTTATAACATTAAATCAAATTTCAATTAATTTTCCTCCAATCATGTTGATTTAGTTTCAAAGTTATTTTTCCATCTTACTCATACAGGGGTTCAAAAAAAAGCAATTTTTCAAAAACTTCAAATGGCCGCCATTTTGAAACGGCTCGGCCGATTTTGCTCAAGTACAATACCAGACCAGTTCTTATATATATCTTACTCCCACAAAAATTTCAGTCCCCTAGATTGAAAACTGCGACCTGAAATGAGATGACAAAAACGGGATATGGGGAATTTTGAAAGGACACCCTGTAGAAGTAACGCGACTTTAGGAATTTTTTTCAACGAAAATCTAACGTCGTTCCAAAGCTTTACAAGGATCCAAAATTTCATTCACTAATCTTGAAAGATAAAGCTACAGGAGCGTTTTGAAAATCGAAATTTCGCGATTTTGGAGAAATATATATATATATAAATATATAGAAATATTAGATTTGTTTTGGCTGTAGGTAATTATAAAATATTGATAATTATGTTGGGATAGCAGCCAATTAAAAACGTTGGTTTTCTCTTTTTTCTTTTTAATTAACCCAAGCTTTCGAGCTTTTCTTTAGCTCTTCTTCAGGGGTACTGAAAAGATTAACATAAATAATTGTAAGTATAAATGAAAAATTAGGAACTAAAAAATTACATAATACTTACAGAAATTGAGTAAAAATTGAAGATGTTAAAAAGTTAATCATTTTCATGGACAAGTGTAGTGGATAAAAACATACAAATATGAATTAATAAACTAATAACTAATAACAAGAACGAATAACATAGGAAAGTTAATTCCAAAAAAGGTTTAAAATAATTTAGAAGTTTTTTTACATTTGAATTACATATGAATAATTTTTATTTAAATTTTTTTTGAAAGATGTCAATTTGATCATTTTTGATTTCATTGTAAGGAAGGAAGCAGGTAAATAAATATATATATATATAAATATATATATATATAGACATATTAAGAGCCCATACGAAGCCTAAAATGCTATGTTCAGTTGAGTATTCGAAGCCTGGACCTACCATGTGAAGCCCGACTTCGGGCTTCGAAAATTTTAACGTGTATAAACGTCGTACAGCATGGCCATCTATCGGTGGAAACGTTGGATAAATTTTGTCCAGGGCATCACTTTGACACCGGGGTACCCTAAAACATACGCGACATAGTTCAACGAAACGTTCTACAGAGGGAGCGGCGCACGTTAGTATATAATTGTGTATATGTCGAGCATTTTTCGAAGCCTGTAGACGCACAGCCGATTATTCGAGTCCCGGTAAAATTGGCAACGGTGCATTGAGTGATGATATGTTTACATCAATTCATAAGCATCACGAGCTCTTCAATCTCCTCTCCAGTAAAATAATTTAACCCGAGAGCAACTGTGTTTACTACAGTCGCCAGCGCAAGCATTACGAGCTGCGTTTCGTATAATAACCGCATAATAGCCAATCAACCATTCTTGGATCACCTCATAAATTCTTGGTATTTTAACAATTTTAGCACAGAACTTTTAAACTCAAATTCCTACGTATGCATAAGCCAACATTATTTTCAGCTATAGGTATAGGTACAGGTGTCCCATTTTTACCCGGTTAATTTTTTGAAATAGAACAACGTATTTTTTACATTATCGTGTTCAGATTTTCTGACTGTATTTTTGCATTATAGCAATTTATTTAAAAGAAATATACCTTGCGACCTTGCTTTTTAAAACTAAAAGATGAAACTTGCGATGGTGGTAGTCAATCAAAGACCATCTTAATGTTTGAAAGTTGCGATTTTATGTTCACAAAAAAAACTTGGTAACTTTTAAAGTAGAGTTTATACAAAGTCAATTGAAACGACAAAAAACTAAGAAGCGCGGCTGATAATTCATAGTTCATTGATGAAACATATGCGGCGGTAAAACAAATTTAATAGCTATTTATGATATTAATGTTAGAAGTGAAGTTTTATTTTGTAAGTGAAAAGGTTTGTGAAATGAGCGAAGCGTAGCGGAGCGAATTTTACAAATTCACGAACAAAATAAAATCACTTTTAAGACGAATATCATACAATGGTTTTTGTAAAACTGCTCTATTTTGATAATAAAATTGATGAATTTAGAATGACACTTAACTTCAAATTGCATTTTAAAATATTACAGACAAGTAAGTACAAGTAGTGTACTATGCAATAGCAACCGTTGCTGACGCTATGGTTACTAACAAATGCGTGCATACAAATAAAAGAGATGTCATAATAATAATTATTATTTGCAATTTCTGAACAATTATTATTGTCTTGAATTCTTGACTAGGTACTTATTTTTTTATTAATATGTTTGCCAGTAATAAAAAGAATATGAAAAAATCTTATTACTTACCTATAATTTTGTCTGATTTCGTCATGAGAAAATGTAGTTTAAAAAGAGAATGTAAGTAAGTACAGATAAAGTAGATAGAATTATTACTTTTAACACGAGTGTTGTAATGTATTTTTAACACTGTTACAAATTTTTTTAACCCGCTTCCATGGGCTTCAATGGCACAAAAAAATGTTTTTGTGCAACTGCCATTAAAAGACACATACATCACTTTTAACGACAGCTGACAGTGTTAAAAGTGATTGTTTAAATGGAAGCGTGTTAAAATTACTTTTAACACTAGTGTTAAAAGTAATTCTATCTACTTTTTCTGTACTTACATTCTCTTTTTAAACTATACATTTTCTCATGATGAAATCAGACAAAATTATAGGTAGTAAGATTTTTTCATATTCTTTTTATTACTGGCAAACATATTAATAAAAAAATAAGTACCTAGTCAAGAATTCAAGACAATAATAATTGTTCAGAAATTGCAATCAATAATAATTATTATTATGGCATCTCTTTTATTTGTATGCACGCATTTATTTGTTAGTAACCATAGCGTCGGCAACGGTTTCTATGCATAGTAGGTACACTATTACTTATCTGTAATAAATTTTAAAATGCTGTTTGAAGTTGAGTGTCATTCTAAATTCATCAATTTTATTATCAAAATAGAGCAGTTTTACAAAAACCATTGTATGATATTCGTCTTAAAAGTGATTTTATTATATGTTCGTGAATTTGTAAAATTCGCTCCGCTACGCTTCGCTCATTTCACAAACCTTTTCACTCACAAAATAAAACTTCACTTTTAACACCAATATCATAAATAGCTATTTTAATAAATTTCCTAGCTGATATTAAAGTTTATTGGGAAATAACGCGCCAAACGAAAAATTTCAATTCGTGATCACTTTTTTATTATCCATTTTTGGAAAAAAGTTATTCTCCATAAAAAGTTGTGCTTGGTCTGAAACCTAAAATGGAATAGTCTGACATAAAATTTTTGCAATCGTATACGAGCTTTGTCCTAAAACACGAATAGTACCAAAGAGTAAAATAGTTATTTTATTATTTATTTATATTTATTGTTATAAGTAAAATGTTTTATTTTCGACAATATCAAAAATTGTTACTTAAAAATGTTGATCAGCACTGCAAATAACATTCAAATAAACAAAAACATGCAGTTGCGTGACTAACAAAAAACAACATACAAACTATACAGTGCATTTTTTTAAGTGTTGCCATAGGGAATAGCATGTAAAAATATGCACACTATGTTAACTTAATATCTTGTACCTACTTTGGAAGTCGTTTTTAATTTTCAATAATAGTACATGTCATCTACTTTACAATACGACCTTTCAGAAAAGCCGGTCGTCGTTTAATTTAATTATACTTGTCCCATTGAGGAAAAAAAAACTGCATGAAACTGTAAGAGATACGAAGTCGGTTAAATTACAAAAAAGTTGCGCAGTATTTGGCAATTTTTTTTTTCTCAATATTCCCAGAATTTCTTGAAATATCCTGAAAAAAACTTGAAACATGCAGATTTATTATTTTAGTCATATCTTTATTATTGAAAAAAAATTTTTTATGTAGGTTTACATAAGCCTTAATGAGCCACTCATTTGACGTTTCAAAAATTTACAAAGCCGACTAGATCTTGGGATTTTCAAAGTCAACTTTTGTTTTTCTTTATGGCCGCCATATTGTTTTTCATGCCATTCGCTATAGAAAAAATCCCGGAACCCAAAAATTGATCACATTGCAAATAAATTCGAAAAAATGTAATCTTCTTTATTAAAAATAACGTAATAAAATTTTACCGAATGTCAAAAAGTGCATTTTTTAAGTATTTCCATAGGTAATAATATGTAAAAAATTACACCCTATATTAACTTATGTTGTACCTACCCATTGTAACTTAGAAGTCGTTTTAAATTTTCAATACCTACATGCATGTCATGTACTTTACGATACAACATAAATGTCAAAAAAACGGTCCTCTTTAAATTTTAATATTTCGTTCTCATTTGAATTATTAAACTTTAATAAAGGAGTCAGAATAAACAAAGTGAGTTAAAATTTTTAAATTTTTTTGTTTATTAATTTGTGGTTTCTTACTTTGTGCATGGTACCTTATTATTAAAAAGATTTAGCTGAAATAAGATCTCGATTTTTGTTTTTTTATCACGATATTTCAGCAGCATCCTATTATTATCCTATTTTTTTTTCAGATTCTCAATACTTCTCAATATTTAAAATTGTCCACATTTTTTGAAATTTAACAGACCCTGTTTTTTTTACTATTTCCGATGTCCACGTAGCGAGTCACGAATACCCAGTTAATGAACCTCGTATAATTAAATTGAATAAAATCCGGTTTTTCCAACTAGTGGAGCGAAATGGGAAAGAAAATGTGTTGTTTTATTTTTGCGTAAAACCAGCTACCACTTAATGTATCATGTTTAGACTACTCCTAACATGAAATGTACATTTACGACTTTTTTTGCAGGACAGGACTTTTAGAATTACAAAAAATTCAAAAATTGATGATTCAGAAAAATTGCATTTTAAAAGTTTTAAATATTTGAAACTACTCAACTAGTTCGACGAAATCGACAAAATTTTTCATTTAAATTAAAGCGCTTCTGTTGTCGGTAAACTTGTTTAGGATTTTTGTATTTGATTGTGAAATCAAAAGGTAATTGAAAATTTCCACAAAATTGTATCGATATTTTTTGAGTAAGTTAAAAAAAATAAAAGTTCAGCCCTGTGAAAAATCAATCCAACTAAACTGATTTCAATCAACAATTTTAGGAAACAAAATCAAAATAACAGGAAATAAACGAAAATAACTCAAGTAATGTTTAGGTAGGTACTCGTAAGTTAAATCAAAAAACAAAGTTACAAAATACAGTTACTATTAAATAGGTGCATGCAGTATAGTTGGACCAGAGATATAACGAAACCACTTCTGTCATTTTATGAATTTTTGGATTATTGAAATATTGTTGAAGTCATAAAATATGACAGTTTAACAATAATTAGATCATTTCGTTATATCTCTTGGTCGACTATACCATACCTACCTTACTGACTGCAGTCTTTAAACGATCACAAATTAATAATTATAATTTGGTGATAACCAGTTAGGTACTTATGTACCTATATTTTCATTGATCATGATTTTAAAACTTATAATATTGTAGTTAGGTACTGTGATTTATAAATTTGGTGGGTGGGTAGGTGAATATAAAAAAAACCTATGAAACTTTCAAAATTTTTAAAAATACATGATAAAATTCTATAATATTATGCACAAACCCTTTCTAAACTATTTATGTACTTACCTATTGTTTTTATAAGTTACTTTTCTAAGCGCGCTATAAACCTAGACGAACAAATTTAGCTCCAAAATGAAATTAGATTTTTTTGGTGTGATATTTCAGATAATTTATACTTTTGATTACATACTTGTATTAAGTATTATTACTTCTGATTAAGAGATATTCATTGATTTTAATTGATTTTAGATGAAGAAAAAACATTTGTAAAAAATTTAATAAACTTTTCTTTTATAAGAAAATGTATAAATGATTTAATGATGGCATTTCAATAGTACTAAATAATAATCGTGCACTGTTAATTTCGAAGATATTCCTTGCCCTGAAAGTGAAGAAAAAAATAGCAATGCGACCGTAGTGCCACAGATGCCTTAGTTAGTGAGTGACCTTAATATTAGATTGCAATAACTGTTTTTAGCTTCTTACCCACCCAGCACCCCTATTTCGCTCCTTGATCCAGAAAAAATTGATGGAACTTAGGATACGTGGATGTAAATATTTACAAAAGTTTTTTTTCGAAAAAAGAATATAATTAAAAATAATAATAATTATTAATATAAAATTTTTTTTGAATGTTATTAATTTTTGTTTCCTTGATTTTTATCTTATACCGAACGACATGAAAAAATCAATATGGCGGCCATAAGAAAAACAAAAGTAGGCTATGAAAACTCTGGAATTTAGTCGGCTTTGAAAATTTTTATAATGTGAAAGGGATAGCTTTTGACGACTAATGTAAGTCTACAAAAAATAATTAATTAATTTCCAATAATAAAAAAGATATGGCTAAAAAAAGAAATTTTGATTGTTCAGGTTTTTCAGGATATTTCAGCAACGACTGGAAATATTCAAAGAAAAAATTCAGATTCTCATTAAGCATTAAATTGTGCAGCTTTTCTCTGATTTAACCGAGTCTGTATCTCTTGCCGTTTCCAAGATCCCCATGTAGTACTGCCACTTACAACTGGACACATTATTGTATAGGTTTAGGTATAGGTAGGTCCTATTATAATAGGTAACATGCTAACATGCAATGATCAAAATATAGGTAAGTACTTTTAATGGCTTGAATTTTATTTTCATCAGAGCATAATAACGTACGTTGATTGTTTAAATTTTTTGTTTTTACAATAATTTCATAACACGGAATAAGTACCTACCGCGGGCTGCTTGCTATATTGACATTTTTTGCCCTCTTAGACCAGCATGCCAGCTGGTTAGTTCTCCAGCAGACCAACAGTTTTGTGATACTAGTAAAAGAATACACATACTTTACCTACCACCTAGAAATTGAAGAGTGAACTGGAAGACTGGAACTGACTGATTCTTTTGTTTGCTACTTACTCGTTTGTTCCTAAATTATGATTTCTGAACATAAATCCCTATCTGGTCGGCAGTAAAATAAACGCAAGTAAAACCGTTGCTGAATAAAATCTTATGTCTTCACACCCGTCTCATTTTATGGTACTTAACCACTGAATCATCTTGTTTTATAATATATTAAAATCTTTTTGTGAAATACACAATATGTAGTCCAGTCAGTAAAGTAAAAAATGTACCAAAATTTCATAAAAAATTAAAAAATCTTATTATATGAGATTTTTCTCCAATAAAATAAATATATAAATAAATATCGTATGGCTGTGGTAAAGCCCAAGTGTTAGTGAATTAAATTGGGTAAATATTTACATCTACGTATCCTAAGTTCCATCAATTTTTTCGGGACCGAGGAGCGAAATAGGGGTGCTGGGTGAGTAAGAGCTAAAAACAGCCATTGCAAACTAATATTAAGGTCACAACTATGGCCTCTTTGACACTACGGTCGCATTGCTATTTTTTTCTTCATTTAATTTTTCTTCAATAGTAGCACGATTATTATTGTGAATTTAATTTATTTTGCATTTTCATTCCAAAAAGCGTAACATCAGTCCCTATAATCTGGATACGATATGAGAAAGCTTATATCCGGCTTGACGTATTCATCACCTCTTTGGTCTGGTGCATGTTTATATGTGTTTATACGCCGGCTAACCAGAACCGGACTCCCTACTGCGATTTTTAGTGCCATTTTTTTGCTAATCATGAATCTGCAAAGCAAATGAATACCTTCCTAGTGTTACTATAGGTATAGATACGTCCTCTACCCCTATATAGGGTGCACCATAAATCCTTCTCTATATTGCTATCTCCTAGCGCTAACAGATACAGGGTCGGTTAAACAAGTCCAAAGGAGCGCAATTTTGTGGCCATCTCGATTCCGTCGAGACATACAAGATATCTGTGACCGTTCCTGAAATATCCTGAAAAAACTGAAAAACCGAGATTTCTTATTTTTTCCATATCTTTTTTATTATTGGAGATTAATGAATAATTTTTTGTGGGATTACATAAGTCGGCAAGGAGAGCTACCCATCTGACATTTAAAAAATTTTCAAAGTCGACTAGATCTCAGAATTTTCATAGTCTTCATAGAATTTTTTTTTATGTTTATTAATTTGTTGTTTCCATTATTTTTTTATATCGAATGACTTAAAAAAATAATAGGTATGGCGACCATAAGAAAAACGAAAGTTGACTGTGAAAACTCTTGGATCTAGTCGGCCTTAAACATTTTTATACTGACAGATGGGTATAGCTCTTGACGACTTCTGTAAGCCTACAAAAAATTATTTAGTAATTTCCAATTATCAGAAAGATATGGCAAATAATATAGGAAATCTCGATTTTTCAGTTTTTTTCAGGATATTTCAGGAGCAGTCACAGATATTTTGTATGTCTTGACGGATTCGAGATGGCCACAAAATTGCGCATCTTTTCTCTAATTTAACTGACGCTATATGCTATATCTCTTAGCGTTCAGGAGATAGCAATATAGAGAATTGGATATATGGTGCACCCTGTATTATAGGTGCCATAGTGAAACTGTAAGATACCCAGATGTAAATATTGACCGATTTTTTCATAATTAATTTATTAAAGGTCTATATTAAAGTTTATTAAATAAATGATATAGGTAGGTACTTAGGTACGCGGTGTCTCTAGGCAAGTGCCAATCAGTTGTTATTTTTTTTTATAATAAAAAAAATCATTAATTTAAGTAATTTTAAAATGAGGGATGACTTCACTTTAGTAATTAGCACATTATTTGTGTCTTACATTTATACACAAATTGTAGATTTTCATTATCAAAATATGTATGAAATATCCACTGTTAATGTCGCCATTCTGTAGAAATTCTCGATTAAGCAGTAAGTAGCTGGTATAGTCTATTTTTGCCGTACACCGAAGCGACATAATAATTGCTGTTTAAAGTTCCGATGATGGTATTAGCAATGCTTTTCGGAAACAGTTTTGATGTTTTTCTAACTTAACTATCACAGATACCATTTTGAAAAATTGGAACAATAAAGTTTCATTTATAAACTACCACATTTTGCAAAAAAAATTGACAATTTTGAATAGTGGCTTTTTGCACAGGACGATTTGTTGACGAGAATTAGGTATTTAGCCCATTCCTGAAAATTTCAGCCATGTACCTACTCTAAAGGCCCACAGGGCGACAACTTATTGCTAGATTGGCACTCTAACTATAGAATACCCTGTAGGTATTATGTAATTAATATAGAATGGATCTCTTACTACCGGTTAACCGTTTTAGGTATAGTCCTCTCCTCTATCTATTTTCTAACTTAAAAAAAAATCGGCAGACTGCTGGTATAATAATCTTAAACGCGTATAAAATCCAATGAAAGGTTCCCGCAGTCGGATAGTCTGTAACACTGGATGCAATCTTTAGACCCCTGAACTGAAATTTTGAGAAGTGGAAGTAGAAAAGGGTAGAAGATGGATGATTCTACTTTCAGAAAAAGAGGAAAAAAGAGAGAAATACAAGAGACACTAATCGCTGGCCCGGGATGTTGTGAGGAACCTTCACAGAGTAATGGATCATAAATCAGATAATGCAGCTTTTTATCGACTGCAAAAAATAATAATTGGGATTGTAAGGGATAATAAGGGATTGCTTAAAATTCAAATATGTGTACAGTATATACCTAAGTAGGTATCTTTATATTACAAGACTCACTGTCTGGTATATTTATTTACACTTCAGAGAGGAATTTGAAACATTTTCTCAATAATTTCTTCACTTTCCGACGGTGGCCATCAGATGCGGTCGTCGGATTATTTTTTTCCGGTTTGTTTGAGTTTGAATGAAGTACCTACTTCCTTAGTTTTTGTTTTTATTATTTAGAAAACAGGTTTCTGGAAGCTGTTTATGACTTTTTGTAGCGTAATGTGAGTAATGTGACATCATCCTGCTCCTGCATGTTGCATATCAATAAATCTTGATTTATAAGGCAGATTATGATAGGGCACTTATTCTGATGGTTCCTTTCATTTTAATGAATTGCTTGTTTTATTTTTATAATACAAATTATTCGTTATTTAGTTAAAATTAGCAAACAGTTGAACTTGAACATAATTACTTCAAATATGTTTGTTAATTTGGCATTAGAAGTAGGTATTACATAATTTTGTGCTAATTTTAATTGAATAAAATAATTTTATCTATTAAATTTTTATTACCGATAGCTTTTTATTTTTTACTGATGAAGAGGATAACCAGTTAATCGTCGGTTAACCGGTTAGTAATATTTCATAAAACTAAAACACACATGCAGCCCGAAAATAAGTATCGAGAAATAAAAAATCTTTATCTTTATATAGTTTAAGGGCTAGTTGCACAAAAGTTAATTAAAGATTTGTCAGATAATTACTGATTTTAAATTGCCAATTTTGAAAGTATGGGTGAATATTTTGAATGATCTTTTATTGTTATTTACCCGTGATTTAACTCTTCTAAAGGGGAGTAGAATTTATTTCCTGACCTGACCAACATTTTGATAATACAGGGCATTTTAAAATCAGTAATTATCTGGCAGATCTTTAACGTTTGTGCAATCGGACCTAAGATTATTAGACTTATGAAAGTAAATAGAACTTACACTTACGTTTAACAGTAGTAATAACCCAAGGACATTGATAATTTAGGCGTCGGTCTGTTGCCAAGCAGCAAGCTTGAGAAAGTTGTTATAAAATTTTTTAGCATTTATCAAAGTTCGAGGGTTATCGGATACAAATTTTTTTGCTAATTATAATATGAAAAAATCAGAGCAAAAACAAATATTTATTTAAAGGTGCAATTAACTTTTGTGGCCATAAGAAAAACAAAAGTTGACTTCGAAAATCCCAAGATCTAGTCGGCTTTGGAAATTTTTGAAACGTCAAATGAGTAGCTCATTATTTGAGTAGCTCATCATACAAAAAATAATAAATCTTTTTTCAATAATAAAGAAGATATGGCTAAAATAATAAATCTGCATGCTTCAAGTTTGATCAGGATATTTCAGGAAATTCTGAGATTATTGAGAAAAAAAATTGCCAAATACCTACTCGTCTCAAAACAGCGCAACTTTTTTATAATTATTTAACCGACTGCATGAAAAAAACTGAAAAAACCGAAAAAAACTGCATGAAACGGTAAGAGATATGACTCTTACCGTTTCATTCAGTTTTTTTACCTCAGCCTGTATCATAAAATTAAACAACGACCGACTTTTCTGAAAGGTCGTATTGTATTTATGGCTTATACAATTTATGGTAGTTATCTTATTAGCCTATTAAATAAAAATTTAATATTTAACTATTAAAAAAGTTAAAAACGCTACATTTGAATTTTTATCGAAAAATCCTATCGAAATTGTATAAGTAGGTACCTATATATGTCTTTTTTGCAGTACCATTTACAATGGCATACCGAAAATGTAATAAAAATAGTTTACCTTTTTGTACGAGACAAAAGATGTCATGTGACCCGGACTCTGGGTGCAACTTTTTTTAAGTAAAAGCTTAATGAACGGAAATAAAATGAAATTAATGAATGTAATATACCTTTAATACTATTCAAACATTAATAGTTTCTACAATGGTTTTTTTTAGTAGTAAGTAAGTATCCATTAGCGTAAGGATGATAATAATTGCGCTAGGACGAACCAGCCTGTACAAAGAGACAATTCGTCTATCCGGATCCGGGGACACTTAGATGTTCTGTACTGTATATCCACAGAATAGACATATTCTGTGCTAATACTGCTTATCCGAGGCCCTGAGAAGTGGCAACAAAGCAGGGTTTCCGGTAATCGGATGGGTATATACTTTTAGTGAAGTGGGCTATGTATTGACATAAGAACGTTCAGGGATTCTAAAATTCTTAAGGATATAACCAGATTTGTATGTTGTGAAATGTTTACCCCTCGCAGGTTGCTTCGATTAATATGATGTTTCTCTTCACTTTCAGTTAAAATACACACCATCAAGTCTATTATTAAGGGCGGGACTCCGGTTACCTGTGCAACGTACCGGGCTTCGTGAAATAAGCTTAATGTGTATATATAAATATATAATATTTTTATTTTTACTCTGTTAAATATTTTTTCGATTATTTTTCAGTAAATATCTAGGTATTTTGTGTTACAATAACTTCACTTTCTTAAACAATAAATTAATACCTGCTTCCTTCCTTACAATGAAATCAAAAATGATCAAATTGACATCTTTCAAAAAAAAATTTAAATAAAAATTATTCATAATTATGTAATTCAAATGTAAAAAAACTTCTAAATTATTTTAAACCCTTTTTTGGAATTAACTTTCCTATGTTATTAGTTCTTGTTATTAGTTATTAGTTTATTAACTCATATTTGTATGTTTTTATCCACTACACTTGTCCATGAAAATGATTAACTTTTTAACATCTTCAATTTTTACTCAATTTCTGTAAGTATTATGTAATTTTTTAGTTCCTAATTTTTCATTTATACTTACAATTATTTATGTTAATCTTTTCAGTACCCCTGAAGAAGAGCTAAAGAAAAGCTCGAAAGCTTGGGTTAATTAAAAAGAAAAAAGAGAAAACCAGCGTTTTTAATTGGCTGCTATCCCAACATAATTATCAATATTTTATAATTACCTACAGCCAAAACAAATCTAATATTTCTATATATTAAAATGGGATTTTATAAATATATATATATATATCGTGGGCAGGTGAATTTTGGAAAACCACTTTTTCGTGATCTGGGGGTCATGATCGGTGGACATTTGATGAGTTTGGGTGATTTTCGAAAAGTGATGTCGTCCTCAATAGTGTATTTTTTTATTAAAAAATACACTAATAGGGTAAAAAAGCTTAAAAATTCTTGTTCGGAAAGTTCTGCTAGTGCTACTCAAATGATTATTCAGGTATGCATCACCTCACTAGCAGGCGGAAAGTAGATTTTCACCCTCGGGCATGATGGGCACAGATGGATGTGTGAAATCAATTTGTCTCTCGCAAATCGAACGGGGACCGCAAATCCCCCACAAATTAAACATTTAATCTGTGTATTCTACTGAAATATAATGTACTTATAATACACTGTGTGGAGTAAATGAAAACGTAATTTAGGCAGGATTTCAATCAGAATCAGAATCTTTCATTACACAGTTATACAGATTCAATCTCAGACATGAAATTTTGTTCCAAATCCGCCCTGAATTAATTTCCATTTAGTTCGATGTTGTACATTTTAGTACTAGATATATACAAGACTCGAGAATTTAACATTTAACGATTAAACGAACCTATTTGTGAAGTTCCATTGTAATTTATACGGTCTTCAGTTCTTGATATAATTTTGTAGGTATAAGTTGTAGCCATGTATATGGGACATCTATTTCCACCGTTATTCACAAAATGTACAAAGAACTGTAATTCACCTGCCTACAGTTGTGGAATAAGCGAGTGAAGGCTTTCGAATGAAGCGAAACTGTCGCGGGTAGCGGCGGGGACCATCTTTTTAAAACAAATAGTTATTTTTTATTTTCAATATTATTTATAAATTATTATTTTAAGTTGTGGCGAATTGTTTCTTGAAAAAATATTGCACATTTCTTTATTTTGGTACAGTCACAAAAATATGGCCTAATTTATCTCGAACTGTAGCATGTTGATTTTAATATACAGAAATCTTAAAGCAAAATCCATTCACTCATTCAAAATTGGGGCAAATAAAAATCTCAGATTTTTAAAAACTTCAAAAACTCGATAATGTAACTTTAAAACAATGTGATTAAAAAATCTGAAAAAAATCTTTAGCATTTAAAATCTAGAAAAGCACTTGTTTTTTATAATACTTCTTAAAACTTTTCAACAAGTTAATAATAAGTTAACAATTTTGTAACAAGACAGCAACAGTTAATAACAACGCTGCAATTTCGACTTGGGGATGGAAAAAGTGTGTTGAAAATACCAATGGCCAAGTTTAAGAGTAGGTCAGATCCTGAGTGGCGCCGCCACTCCCATACACTGAGGTTGAGATTTTGCCTTCCTGACTGTTAAAATACAACTCCCGTTCGCTCACCTTTTTATCTTACACCGTGCTTACCTGCAACCCAGCGTACACAGTAGAATTAGTTGCATCTGTTGTGCATAAACAGAATTCTCTTGAATAAAATTTCAGAAACTATATTTTACATTTATTAATTCTACAAGAAAAATAACAATGACATCTTAGAATTGAGACAAAAAAATTGAATACTGAACATATTTTGTTTTTATTAAAAGAAAATTTCTCTCTTTTCCTCTTTTCCTTACATCACAAACTTTGCTTCATAAGGGTTAGAATGTAATCTTGGATTGCTGAAGTCTTCTAAGTGCTATTTATATTTCAATTCAAATCTTCCATTCATATTTATAATTTCTATTACGTGAAACAAATTAGAAATACAGTTCGTTATTGATTAGATGAGTGATAATCCTGTTTCACCGCCCGTTTCAGCGGCATTGTCAACATGTGGTTTCCGGGATGGGCAGAGTTGTTTGAGGTTGAACACCTCTTTGAATGCCTGACGAAATTGTCTCGACATTACGCAGTATAGGTTGAAATTTATGGAGCAGTTGATCAGGGTGACAAGATCCAGGACATCACCTGAAATATAAAAAAAAGTTAAATTATAATAATAACAATGCCAAAAGGTTTGAATCGAAGAAGTAATTTTACTTCTTTCAACAAAATTCAACAAACGATTGCATTTAAGTCAAAAAATAAATAATTATAGTATATTGATTTCCTGAAAAGATGGAAGAAAATCGTTCACCTCGGCTTAAGATAGACGTATCAAATTTTGAATCACGGACATAAAATTTGTCTTGGCACGTGTAATAATTGCAAATGCACAATAAAATCTCTATCGTACATCGACTGCGCAGGAAGTCTAAAAAAAAGCTGGAGTAACATATTATGGTATTATTAAAATATAAAAACAGGAAACCCTGCGCATGGACAGTCGATTTAATTGATTCATATCGTGGGTCGTTGCCTTTTCGGACTGTAACAGAGATTGATATTCTCAATGTTGTCACTCATCTGAGGAGCAAATCAGTGGGTGTGGATGGCATTAGTCTGGATATTATAAATCTGTGCCTACCTTTCCTTCTACCGTATGTGACACACATCATTAACTATTGCATAGGAATTCAGTGGTACCGGATGTATGGAAGAGAGCAAGAGTAGTACCTATTCAGAAAAAGTCAAATCCGTCTGTTGTCGAGGACTACAGACCTATAAGTATTTTGCCAATATTTTCTAAAGTCTTGGAAAAAGTAATCCATAGACAACTTTCGGAGTTCTTGGCAGAGCAGAGGGTGCTACCTTTGTGTCAATCGGGCTTCAGACGTGATCATAGCTGCACTACAGCTTTGATAAAAATTACAGACGATATTTTTGAAGCAACTGATAAGGGGAAGATGACCGCAATGATATTGTTGGATTTCAGCAAAGCCTTTGATACTAGATCATAAAACATAATTATTGCACTATATTGGATTATCAGACGATTCTACAAGGTTGCTTGACAGTTATCTATCTGACAGAAAACAATTGGTGAAACTGGGTGATCACAGTTCAGGGTATATTGATGTAACGAAAGGGGTACCACAGGGGTCAATTCTGGGACCCTTATTATTTAGCATATATATATGTCGTTTTCCATCGTCGATAACGTCCTGCAGTCAACACTTTTACGCCGATGACACACAACTATATTTGTCATTTTATCCCGAAGAGCATGAAGGAGCAGTCGCTGCTATCAACTTTGACTTACAGAAAGTACTAGAATTTTCACGAAAGCACTGTCTCAAACTTAATGAAAACAAATCATCTCTCATAATATTTGGCAGGAAAACGCATAGGGACAAATTCGCACGAGAAGTGGCACCTAAAATAAAGATCGGTACGGAGGCGATAAAAACGGAAAAATGTGTGAAGAATCTGGGACTGCTCTTCGATGAAGAACTAAGGTTTGGTCAACATGTCAACAAATGTATACAAGGTGCATATATGCAGTTGAAGTTACTTTACCAACACAGAAGGATCTTTAGCAAAGACATGAAGTCATTGCTTTGTGACTCATTGGTTCTTTCGAGATTCAATTATTGCGATGCTGTATATGGGCCATGTCTCAGAAGTGGGGATGTGCGCAGGATACAGAAAGTTCAGAATGACTGCTTAAGATATATATTTGGAGTTCGGAAATATCAGCATATAAGTGATAAACTGAAAGAAAACAGTTGGTTAAACATGAGGAATCCCAGGCACCTTCATTCGGCTTGCCTGTTCATGAACGTTCTGAAATCAAAGAAACCTACTTATTTATTTACTAGATTAACTTTTAGGACAGATGTGCATAACTTGAACTTAAGGTTTCAGGGTTTACTTACGCCCCCGGCTCACTCAACTGAGTTATATAAACGGTGTTTTTTCTATAATGCTGTGAAGCATTACAACTCATTTCCCGTCGAACTGAGAAATAAGAGTAAACGTACTTTTAGATTGCAGATGTATCAGAGACTTCTGAGTGCGCAGTAGGGTTTGTTGTGTCTATCTATACAATACATGCTGTATCGTTGTGTTGCTGCTGGTTGTATTTGATTTGCCTATGCTGGACATGATTCAGGAACCTATTATGATTATTGATGGTGGATTATTGTATTTTTTATTTTTGTATTATGATTATTGATTATGATATTTTTGTATTATGATTATTGATGGTGGATTGTTCTATTTTTCTTCCCTTCTGGATTGAAGTTGTTATTTTCTAAATAGTAGATTCTTTTTGTTTTTCTTTCTTTCTACCCGCTCGCCTTGTGATGTTGAGTATTTGTTATGGAGAGCGTGGTTAGGTGGAAGAGCAGCGAAGGAAGGGGTACACCCTTCTGTAGCTGAACCTCGCCTTTTGACATTGTTAAATAATATTGGTTAAGTCTTCGTACAAAAGTTGTAGTATGTCAATAAAGACTTATTATTATTATTATTATTATTATTATTATTATTATTTGTTACCTGTTGTCAAAAATGGTTTTGTAAAATAAATATCTAATTAGTATTAGCAGATTATTCTTCGCAATGGGAGTGGGAGGTAGCTCATTTGGTTAGAATGCAGGCTACTAAGCCGAATTAAGAAATTCAATTTTTAAAATCGATAAGAAATACTGCAGCGTGCCTTGCACGCTACGTTTTCTTTTTCAAAATTTTAAGTCTTGATTTGGAATATTTTTATAAAGTTCAGAAAAGTTATGATTGACTGTACATTTTCGCTGATGTAGGAGGCTGTATTAGGCAAAGATCACGAACGAACACCTGACAGCTATTAAGAAATTCTTGTCTTTGTTATTTAAGTAAGACGTAGAAAACATGTCTGGTCGATTTTCTGTCCCGGTTCTGGGTTTTCAGAGTTTGAAAAGTATATCATCTTATGCGAATTAATTTTCCGCGTCTAATGAGACCACTCTCATCTTGCTACTCAAGATTTCCGATTAGTTATCCAGTTAAAACCTAAAAGATTATTTCTTTGGGTGTGGGTTAAAAAAACATGAAAGGATAGTTGAGGAAACATATAAAAAAAAACTTGCGTTTTGTTCTGGGACACGACAAGCCTCGAGTATAAGCGGATTCACGATTGTGAAATTTAAGTTTGGATATAGGGAGAACGGGAGAGGTTGATCGTACTGCCGATGGTGTACTAGAGTATATGAGAATCGATCCGTCAATGTCGCGTGCGAGTTTTAAGTGTTGCATACTGTCGATGATGATATTTGGAGTGAAAGTGGGTCACCAAGTTCGGTTGGACAGTGGTTAAGGCGCATGCGATAGCGTCATCCCCAAAAAATTATAAAGGGAGGTAAAGGACGCTTCAGGTTCATTTTCCGGTCTAAATTCGACAGGTCATGTAGCTTGTCTACAAGTTCGTAAATTAGTATTAGTCCCTTGTGTGAGACGTTATTATGGTGAAGTTGTTTCCGTGAAAGATGCAGTCTTACGTGAGTAATCTTTTGAATTTAATTTTGGTCATCATAACTAATGTTCGCTTTCTTGTCTTTACAGACAAGGGACGTGGTTTTGGACTTACGTACTACTAGATTAGGTTTTGGAACGTAGTCTTGGACGTAGTCTTGGACGTAGTCTTGGACGTAGTCTTGGACGTAGTTTTGGGACGTGGGTTTGGACGTAGTTTTGAACGTAGTTTTGAACTTTAGTTTTGATTTACTTTTGAGTTTCAAGTTCTAGAATGTTAGGTCCCGACTTCCAGTTTTGATTTTTAACTACTAATTTCCGATTTCCAGTTTTTGATTTCGATCTTTGAATTTCTAAGTTTTAACTTTTGATTCCTGAATTTTAATTTCGAACTTCTAGTTTCTGAGTTTTGAGTTCCAACTTTCAATTTTCTAATTTACACGAAAGTTTACATAAAGATTCGATCATGTGGAGGCTTAGGTAGGTACCTACCTAGGTAGGTATACTAACCTGTGTGAAGGGTGATATTTGAAGAAGCTTGGAGAAATAAAGAAGAGTGGTGGAGTTTAGTTTGTAGACATGGAAGGTTTCATCAGGCAGAGGTCCTAGTACGTTGATATTTGGTCATCACAAGGTAGCAGGGAGAGCAGTCCAGCTCATCCGGCACCTAGAGCATCCACCAAGGGGTGCTAACACCAGTGCAAAGGCAGTTCCAGCAACCATGCCGGTCTAGTCTTTGATCATCGCGCTTAGGTTAGAGGAACCTTAGTTCGTCAGTTTTTTGAGATGGAGTTTTGAAGAATAAGGTATGTCTTTATGAGTGAATAAACTTTTGCTATTTTCCGATAATCAAGAAAATTAAATAAATTCAAGTACAGTGTTTAATTGATTTCATCACCTATGACTTTCTAAGTGAATTTGATTTTTGATAATATGTTATGAACTTTTATTGTGGTCAACAAGTGACTAATGTAATGGTTATGTGTAAAAATAATTTATTAAATTTATCGTATGTGTTTAGGATTTCGAGTTGGAGATGATCATTTTCTAGATTAAATTTTGAATTTCAGATTTTGTAGGTAGATACCGATTTTTATATTGAAACTTTTGCTTAAGATAAATTTGAATTTTTGATAAATAATCTCTGATCTAACTCCGAGTTCTATTCAGAATCATACCTATGTGTTATAGTTTAGAAATTGTTTAATAGAATTTGAGCTTTGGAAATTTTTATCTGAACTATTGAAATGATATAGGTACCTATCTTGAATTTTAGTCAAGTAAGTTTGATATTATTGGTAATAAGGTAATATTTATGTTTGAATATTTGAGTCAGGATTACTGATTTTAATTATTAAATTGATTGTTGATATGTAAGATCTATTGGTGATTGCCAGTCTATTGTACTGATGATGAAATTGATTTTAATAAATCTTTGTATTAAAATTCAACAATTTTAGAGTTTTGAGTATCAACCCTCCTCATGTTCTTTTAAATTATTTATTCAATCAGTAGAGTAACATCAAGAATAAGGCGATATATCCTGGTATATTTTGGTGAGGTTTATTAATTTTTGGTTATTGTTTTTAAAATTGTTAGGAGTTACTACGGGTCCAGTCTGGTTCGGTGAATGCTGGATTTTCCAGAGGAAGGCCACATTTATCTGTCCCGGGCTGGATAATCACAACGAATCTTTTGTTTAAGTTTGGTTTTGGTTTGATACTTTGAAATTTTAGACGATCACTTTTCAAAATTTAAAATTTATTTTCTTTCGACATTTAGAATATTTGGGTGGGGCATTCGAAATTTGATATGTCCTACTCGACAGGCCAATGTGGCTAATGTTACAAATTTGCCTAGTCACATTGAGATCTGTCAATAGCCACCTCCTTTTTGGGGTTAAGGTAAGTGAATTATTTTTTATTATTCAACTTTTTGAGTGGGAGTAAGCGAGGGGGAGGAAGGCTCCAAGCGGTGCGTGACCAGGATAAATCAATCTCCTTATTCTTTTTTCGAAAACTTTCTCAAACTTTGAGAAGAATTAATGAACATGAGGTGTTGGTGTTTTAATAATTTTTGAGAGAAAAACTTTTTCAAAATTTAGACAAGTAAAGACAAATACCTTTCTTAGTTGCGTAAAGTTTACAGATGGACTAAAACCAAAAGGTAAGGTTTGAAATTTTCAACGAAGGACTTCGAGGGAATTCAGACCTGTGGTATTTGAGTCCGTGTTGTTTTCTTTTTGACGTTTCAGCTTTTTAGGTTCCAGCCCAGACGGTGTGGTAAACCTGAAGATGTGGTTTTCGAGTTCGATAATTTTTTAATTTTTCAGCTTAGGTGGAGTTACAGATAGAATCAGCAACAATCTGATTTTTGAGATTTTGGTTTTGGATAATTCTGTTAGGTCAGGTCAAGTCAACTAAGAAAAGGAACGACAATTTTCGTTTTCTTTGTTTCAGGTAAAGTTGGTTGAAAAGTCTTGTTTGAGAGTTTTGAGGCAACAATTTTTTTTGAGATAAATAGTGAAAATGGATTTCATTGAGGAAAATACTACAGTCGGTTTTGAGGTCGTTGATCTCAAGGTAGATGAGATTAAGTATGAAATTTTATTAAGAGGAGAAGTTCCACATTGGAACGGAAATTATAGGCGTACACAATTAAGTCAACTTTTGAGAATAAATGGAGGAGTCACTGTGACTATCTCTCCTTTTGATTTTAATGAGGATTTGAGTCAAGTTTTGGATTCTATTTTGGATATGACTGAAATATTGCACGATGAGGTAATTATTTCCCCTCAGTCTAATGTAGCTAGGAGATTTTCTTCGAGGTTAGCTCATTTGTTAGGAAGAATAGACAGGATGAAGGTCACATCTGATGTTCAGACTGCTAGTCGAGATCAGGTTAGAGCAGATGCTCTGCGACTGCGAGACGATTTTAAGAAAAAAATTGTCGGTGAGGTAGTCAGTTCGAGAACAGAAATCCCACAAAGATCGCAGGCCTCTCTTTTAGATCAAGCATTTGATAGGTTATCATGTCATAATGCTTCAACTACTCATGAAGGTAATCTCCACACGGTTTCGAGAGTCCCTTCGAATCTTCCAGAAGATCTATCGTTAAGAAGGTTAGGCTTAAGAAGCCATAACACCAATCCGTTTTTAGATTGTGATCAGGTACCCTTTGACTATGATAATCAGGCACATTCGAGCAGTTTTGTACCCCCAGTGAGAAATCCATCACCCACTTTCTCACAGTTTAGTCTCAATTCTCAAGTCCCATCCATCCAGTTAGTGGCGCCTATAGATAAGGTCATCCCGGTGTATAAATGGGGATTATGTTTTACTGGTAAAGAAAAGGGAATTGAAGTTATAAAATTTTTAGAAAGAGTTCGTGAACTTAGTCAAGCTAGGGGAGTCCCCCTTGATACAGTTTTTAATAGTGCAGTCGATTTATTTAAGGAACCAGCTCTCTCATGGTTCCGAAGTATTAAGTATCAGTTGAGGTCTTGGCGAGACTTGGAGGCAAGAATTGGTAATACTTTCATCCCTCCAAATTACGATGAAGAACTCCTAGAGGAGATTCGCTCCTTTAGGCAAAGGAATAATGAAAATGTCGTTACGTTTATTGCAAATTTAAGGATGAAGTTTTCACATCTTCTTAATCCAATTTCTATTCCGGAACAGTTGAAGATAGTTAGGAGAAACCTCCTACCCGATTTGAATTCGAAGTTATGTTTGATTGATCTGGTTTCCTATGAGCAGTTAGAATGTCTATGCAGGCAGATCGCGAAGAATTCGGTGATAATGAGTGGAGTAGAGGGTAAGGTCCGTGTAGGTAGACCCCAAGCAGCACCTGTGGGAACGACAGCTAGGGAAGCGAAGGAAATCCCAAAGGTTAAAGTAGAGACCCCTCGTCCACCTTTTCCTCCCCGAAGATTTGCGAATGCCCCAAATCAGTCGATGAATAAGTCAGACCGACCCCCAGTCAGCTCTTTTTCCTGTTGGAATTGTGACCAGGCGGGTCATTCATTTAATTTTTGTCCACATCCACTTGAGAAATTTTGTTTTTCGTGCGGTTTGAAAGGAGCAATAGCGCCTTCTTGTCCCCGATGTCATCATTCAGGGAAAGATAAACAGGAAGCAGTTGAGTCCAAGGACGTTAAGAAGGTGGTGGATTGTCCAGAAACTCGGGAGTCGAATTTAGGTAAAGAAGGTTCTAAGGCAGATTCAAAAAACGAGTCGGCGAGAGAAGATTTTGGCGCGACTTCCCTCGAGTTTCGAAGACGCCAACCAGGTCCAGAATCAGGTGCGATTCCGAAGAGACGTTAGAATCGAGACAGGTGAACTCGAACCTTTCTAAGCAGATCAGTCCAGTTTTTGAGAGTAAAGATGCAGATAATAGACCGTATATCTCTATTGAGTTGGAGGGTTTTGAGATTCTAGCTCTGGTTGACACTGGGGCAAATATTTCCATCTTAGGTGCAGGAACTGAGTCGATTTGGGAACTATTGGAGTCCAATCGAGTTGTTAAAGATAAATTACCACGAGTGACCGTAGCAAACGGACAGCCACAAACAGTTTTAGGTACTGTAGTTTTGCCTATTTGTTTTGAGGATAGGTTGATTGAGTTAGAATTTACAATTATCCCTACTATATCCCACGCTGTTATTTTAGGTTCTGATTTTTGCAAGCAGGTTGAGTTGGCTATCGATTTTAAAAATCAAGTTTTCGACATTAATGAGATTACAGGAGAGACTCCAAATTTAGGCACTTATCTTGAGGAGTTGTCAGAGGAACAACAGTTGGTTTTAGATAAAGTGATAAAGCAGTACGAATTACTTGCTTCGAAAGCTCCCGGTCGTACGAGTGAAATTACACATTTCATAGATACAGGTTCAGCTAGACCCGTGAAGCAGAGGCAGTACCCTCTGTCTCCTGCTATCACCAAATTTTTACATCAAGAAGTAGATTCAATGTTAAGAGATGGAGTTATAGAGGAAAGTAATTCAGCTTGGTCAAGTCCTGTTTTGATGGTTCCAAAAAGTGACGGTACCTACCGTATGTGTTTTGATGGTCGTAAGATCAATGAGTTGACTGTTAAGGATTCCTACCCACTACCGTTAGTAGATAGTATTTTGAGTAAAGTAGCTGGGTCTACTTATCTATCTTCTATTGATTTAACAAAGGCGTTTTGGAATATTCCCTTGGAGGAAACCTCCAAGCCCAAAACGGCGTTTCAAGTTCATGGTCGAGGTCTTTTTCAGTTTAAGGTTATGCCTTTTGGGTTGTGTAATGCCGCACAGACACAACAACGGTTAATGGACCACCTATTTAGGGGTACTAAGTTTGAAGATCGAGTTTTTACTTATTTGGATGACATTATTTGTGTGTCCAATTCGTTCGAGGAACACATTGCTCTTCTTGCTGAAGTGTTGGAGATTCTCACTAAAGCCGGGTTGAAAATCAACCTGGATAAGTGTAAGTTCTGTAGAGATTCGTTATCGTTTTTGGGTTATGTGGTAGATAGGAAAGGTCTAAGGACCGATCCAGGAAAAGTTCAGGCTATTGTTGATATGCCATCACCTAAAACTACCACCGAAGTTAGAAGAGTAATTGGAATCCTCCAATGGTATCGAAAGTTCATCCCTAATTTTTCCACCGTGTCTGAGCCAATTACATCGCTTATTAAGGGTCGTAAGAAACACACTCCAGTTATTTGGACGGAAGAAGCCGAAGAGGCTTTCCAAAACCTTAAGGAATTGTTGGTTTCAGCTCCCATTTTAGTCAAACCGGATCCCAACCTACCTTTCTTCATTCAGACGGATGCAAGTGACGTAGGGGTGGGGGCCATTTTATATCAAGTTAAGGATGATTTTGAGCACCCTATAGCTTATGCTTCTAGAAAGCTTCTCAAGACTGAGAAGAAAAATTACACGGTTACAGAGAAGGAGTGTCTTGGAGTTATTTTTGGTATTGAAAAATTTAGGTGTTATGTCGAGGGCACAGAATTTACAGTTGTTACTGACCATGCCAGCCTACAATGGCTGTATAAAATTAAAGATCCAGTCGGCAGAATTGCTAGGTGGACAGTCAGGTTGAGTGGATTTAAGTTCAAGGTTGTCCATCGTCCCGGTAAGAATTTGGTAATGGCTGATTTTCTGTCCAGACATATTTCTTTGATTAATGTTAAATCTTTTACACCAGACACCTGGTATATTGAGATGATTAATAAAGTCCGCTGTAACCCAGCGAAATTTCCAGATTTTGACGTTAAGGATAATATTTTGTATAAACATATTAGGCCAAAACACGACATCCAGTCCAATTTTTCAGACTGGAAAATAGTAGTTCCAACTGAGAATAGGAAAGAGGTTTTTGTTGAGTGTCATGATCATCCGACTTCAGCTCATTTAGGTATTTCAAAGACGTTGGCAAGAATTTTGGAAAATTATTATTGGCCAGGAGTAAAGGAGTCAGTGAGACGTTATGTTAGATCATGCGAGACTTGTGGTGCCCACAAATCCACAAATCAATCTCCAGCTGGTTTAGGAGGAAATCAACGTAAAGTCGATTTTCCGTTTCAATCTATTTCGTTAGATTTTATGGGACCTTTCCCAAGATCTAAATCAGGAAATACCCAATTGTTGGTTATTACTGATTCTTTCACTCGATTTGTTATAGTAAAACCCCTTCCTAAGGCCACTTCGGCCAAGGTCGTGAAAATTTTGGAGAGAGAAATCTTTTTGGTTTACGGAACTCCAGAGGTCGTGTGTTGTGATAATGGTAGTCAGTTCAGGTCTAGAGAATTCAAAGAATTAATGAAGAAGTACCAGATTCCTAAGATCTGGTATAATCCAAGTTACCACCCCCAGGTTAATCCAACCGAAAGGGTGAATAAAGTTTTGGGTAGTGCTATAGCGTCATATATTAAAGATGATGATCACCGAACATGGGACGAACATATTTTCGAAATTGCTCAGGCAATTAATACCTCGGTACATGAGTCAACAGGGTACTCACCCTCTTTTTTGGTTTTTGGACGGTATACACCAGTGAATGGTAGTTTTTATAAGGATGTTGATTATAGTTCTTTTGACCCAGTCGATTTTTCCAATCGACTTAAATGGCAGTCCGAAGTGAGCAAAGTTCCTAAACTTTATCCCCAAATCCAGGAGAAAATTAGAAAGTCTTTTGAGAAAAATGTTAAGAGGTATAACCTTCGTAGGCGAGAGGTTAATTATCAAGAAGGTGATAAAGTGTGGAAGAAAAACTTCGTTCTTTCCAAAGCGGTTGATAAGTTTTCTAAGAAATTAGCTCCGAAGTATGTCCCGGCTATGATAAAGAAAATTAAAGGTACTGGTAAGGTTGTTGTTCTTTCAGATCTGTCAGGAAAAATCCTGGGAGATTTTCACGTAAGTGATATTAAACCGTTCGTTGAGAGTCAAGACAGCCAGTGTTAGTGTAGAGCGCGCTTTAGGGGTGACCTAGTTGTATTGTATTCAAGTTGGCGCCCCTAGTGTAAAGCTCCGTTCACACGCAAAGGCAGTGTACATCCTATTTGTTTTTAGTTTGAGAATTTAGAAAGAATTCGTTTAGTGTGTCAATAGTAAGTTTTTCAGTAAATTTAGTTACGGTTTTGGAGAAAAAGTAAAGGTTGTTTAGAGTCAGGAGTCTTTGTAGAGGTTGAGTCGAGTTTAGAGAAAATCCTTTTATAGGTACTTAGGTTAAAATAATTTGAGACTGATAATGTTAGCGTACAAATTAAATAAATTTAGCTAACCTACCAGTAAATGTTGTTGAGGTAGAGGTTGAGTTACACTTTAGTCATGGCCAGACTAATTTGTAAAATATTTTTAAACGGTCGCGTTGGAGCCCCATGCAAATAAGTGAGCTACGTGACTAGGCGTTGGGTTGAGTTGATTTAGGTGAGTTCTTAATTGAAAATTTCGAGTTCTGTTAGAGTTGATAATTGGCATAATCTAAATATAAATCTGAGCTGTTATCATCCTAACAGTAACTTTCAGGAACGATCCGTTGAGTAGAGTTGAGAATTGAGGTAGTTATGAAATTTTTAGGTTGAGATCTTTAATAAAAAAAAAAAAAAAACTCCTGATGATAAAAATCTTTTCCATTCCTTTGATTAAGGTTAAGTCGAGGCAATATTTTTAGCTAGAGTTTGAGATTCAATAAGTACAGTTAGTTGAGATTTAAGAATTCTTTCAGTTGACACATTATCTCGAATATCTTTGATGGTGTTTAATTTTGGCGGAACAACATTAACCGGGTGGTTAATGAGTTATGATTGGAAATTAACTATACAGATTTTGACAAGAAATTTTGAGTTTTAAAAGTCTCTTCATTTGTAAGAACTTTTCAAGTTTGCTCTTTTGAGAACATTTGAGTAGTGTGACAGTTAAAAGTAAAAATCTTTCTCTTTGAAAATTTTTATTTCCTTAATAATTGAGATAGAGTTCGTTGGTAAGTAAAACCACATATATAGGTCCAACGTTTGAGATTTGATTTTCTTTTTGAAAATTTTATTCTGTAATAATTGAGATAGAGTTCGTTGGTAAGTAAAACCACATATAGGTCCAACGGTTGAGATTTGATTTTCTTTTTGAAAATTTTATTCTTTGAGATAGAGTTCATTGGTAAGTAAAACCACTTCATAGGTCCAATGATTGAGATTTGGTTTCTCGTTTGAAAATTTTCTTTAGACAATGACAACATCTTTGGGGTTATTTTTGGTACTTTCCACCCTGGTGTTACCTAAAGAGAAAGTATCCAGCCATTTTGAAAATAGGTCCAGTGGCTGATTTCTTGTATATATTTCTATACGCTTCTTTCCTTTCCTTTTCCGCTGTTTACGGCACACATATAAGTTCGTCTTTAATCTTTTTTCTATCTCTTTCAATCTAAATTTATAATAATTCATATCTTCATAGCGGGTGAACGAACCACTTTGCAACATATACCATTTCAACATTTAATATCTTTAGCCCTTTTTAAAGTAAAATATGCATCATCCTCTTGAGGAGAACCTTAAATATATGTAAGGCATGTTCCTATATGCCATCCCTTTTTGGGCCATAATTTATAACATCCATTCTAATTATGAATGGCGGTTATCCTGGCCATTAGACCCGTCTCGGTAAATGAGAATTCTCTTGGACTTCTCCATCCATTTAAGGTTGGATCCAATTTCTTTTGGTCCTTCAAATATTAATTCAGTTTGGAGAATTGTTTCCAAGTTCTTTTAAGTAAAGTAGGGACTTTACTCCCTATATTTTGACGTCAAGTTCCACCTTAGTCAACATATCAGTATAATTCTGAAGGTCTAACACATTTGTGTAAGTTTTAGAGTAATGAATTGAAGTTGAGATAGTTTTGAGTCTTTGAGTTTAGGTGTCTGGGTAAGTCTCGACGGGTTCTTGAGTAAGAATGGCCGCACAGTTCCAGTACCACTTTGAGTCGTTCAGTAGAGAAATTTAGTGACGTAGGTCTCAGTAGAGGGAAATCTTGGAAAATTAAATCTGTCTTACTACTGATACTTAGCGTTCGCGTTAATTAATTTTGAGAAATAAAATCCGAGTTGGAGTTTCAGAATTTCATCTATTCTTGTGTTTTTGATAACCACTTGACTGAATCTTGTTGAATAATTTGGACGTTTTTGGAAAACAATTTTGACATTTTTGAGTATAGATAATTTAGATATCCCGATTTTGACGTTTTTGAGTATAGATAATTTAGATATCCCGATTTTGACATTTTTGAGTATAGATAATTTAGATATCCCGATTTTGACATTTTTTGAGTATGAATATCTTCGATATTTCGGTTTTGATATTTTGAGGTATGAATAATTTTGATTTGGAGGTATCCAGATCAAAATACTTTGAGTATGAACAATTTTGACATTTGACCCGATTTAGACGTCTTGGAGTTTGAGGTGTAAGTAGAACTCTTAGATTTAAAATTTCTTTAGGCTTTTATATGTAGAAATTTAGTTTTGGCTCTTTTAGATTTCTCTATGATTTCCTTTGTTAGGAATCATATTTCGCTCCAAAGTCGTTAGGACGTTACTCTTAACTAACTAACGATCAAGGAAACCTTTTAGCTTTTGACGTAAATCTCTAGTCGCAGGGAAACGCACTAGAGGGGTGTATTTTGGCATTTCCGGCCTCATAAGCGGAGAATTGCCCTGTCGTCTAGTCAGCTGCTTAGCCCCCAGCTGATGAAGTAGGTGGTATTGTCTGGCGACATACCGACCATAGGGGCCGAATCTTTAAGGCTTCGTCATCCTGGCAGTATTGCCAACTCACGAGTTTCGGTCACTGAATTTCCTTGAGGTGTTCAGGCAGATCCAACTCCTTGATTTTTTGTGTGTAGGACGAAGTCGGTAATCGATTGACGACAGCCGGAGTTTCTCCAAGGGAGAACTCTGTTTCACATAGTTTTAGTTTTATTTTAGGATGAGTATGGTGGTGGAGGTTATTGGTTCTGGTATAGTCTGTTCAACCAGAGGTTAGGGAAAATATTTAGCTTTCTTTTGAAAAATCTTTAGTTACAAGGTAGTGTACTAGAGGGGTGCATTATGTCATTTCCAGCCTTATAAATGGAAAGGGCCTGCCGTTTAGTCAGTTGTGGAGCCCCGACTGATGAAGTAGGAGGTATAGTCACGTGACATGCCAACCACAGGGGCCAATTATTTGAGCTTCGCTACATAGGCAAATATTGCCACCATAAGAGTTTTGTCTTTTTGAGTTCCTTCGTGTTCTCATGAGACTCAACTTACTTTATTGAATTATGTGTAGAGCGGAGTTAGTTTCCGAATAACGGCAGTCAGGTTTTCCTTTTGGGAGCCTGTTTAACCTAGTTTTAGTAACCAGAGTCCTACTGGCGGTTTCCGAGGTCAGGGCTCGCCCATATTGCTTTGTGTTTGAAACATGGAGTGTTTAAAACTTGTTCTTTCTGTCTTTTCTTTCAGTTTGTTGGGATTTGTTGATTGTTGATTCGAGAGGAGTTCTCTCGGAAAAGTTTCTTGTGGAGACTTTTCCTTCCTTTTTACAAGGGGGGGTGTGCAGCGTGCCTTGCACGCTACGTTTTCTTTTTCAAAATTTTAAGTCTTGATTTGGAATATTTTTATAAAGTTCAGAAAAGTTATGATTGACTGTACATTTTCGCTGATGTAGGAGGCTGTATTAGGCAAAGATCACGAACGAACACCTGACAGCTATTAAGAAATTCTTGTCTTTGTTATTTAAGTAAGACGTAGAAAACATGTCTGGTCGATTTTCTGTCCCGGTTCTGGGTTTTCAGAGTTTGAAAAGTATATCATCTTATGCGAATTAATTTTCCGCGTCTAATGAGACCACTCTCATCTTGCTACTCAAGATTTCCGATTAGTTATCCAGTTAAAACCTAAAAGATTATTTCTTTGGGTGTGGGTTAAAAAAACATGAAAGGATAGTTGAGGAAACATATAAAAAAAAACTTGCGTTTTGTTCTGGGACACGACAAGCCTCGAGTATAAGCGGATTCACGATTGTGAAATTTAAGTTTGGATATAGGGAGAACGGGAGAGGTTGATCGTACTGCCGATGGTGTACTAGAGTATATGAGAATCGATCCGTCAATGTCGCGTGCGAGTTTTAAGTGTTGCATACTGTCGATGATGATATTTGGAGTGAAAGTGGGTCACCAAGTTCGGTTGGACAGTGGTTAAGGCGCATGCGATAGCGTCATCCCCAAAAAATTATAAAGGGAGGTAAAGGACGCTTCAGGTTCATTTTCCGGTCTAAATTCGACAGGTCATGTAGCTTGTCTACAAGTTCGTAAATTAGTATTAGTCCCTTGTGTGAGACGTTATTATGGTGAAGTTGTTTCCGTGAAAGATGCAGTCTTACGTGAGTAATCTTTTGAATTTAATTTTGGTCATCATAACTAATGTTCGCTTTCTTGTCTTTACAGACAAGGGACGTGGTTTTGGACTTACGTACTACTAGATTAGGTTTTGGAACGTAGTCTTGGACGTAGTCTTGGACGTAGTCTTGGACGTAGTCTTGGACGTAGTTTTGGGACGTGGGTTTGGACGTAGTTTTGAACGTAGTTTTGAACTTTAGTTTTGATTTACTTTTGAGTTTCAAGTTCTAGAATGTTAGGTCCCGACTTCCAGTTTTGATTTTTAACTACTAATTTCCGATTTCCAGTTTTTGATTTCGATCTTTGAATTTCTAAGTTTTAACTTTTGATTCCTGAATTTTAATTTCGAACTTCTAGTTTCTGAGTTTTGAGTTCCAACTTTCAATTTTCTAATTTACACGAAAGTTTACATAAAGATTCGATCATGTGGAGGCTTAGGTAGGTACCTACCTAGGTAGGTATACTAACCTGTGTGAAGGGTGATATTTGAAGAAGCTTGGAGAAATAAAGAAGAGTGGTGGAGTTTAGTTTGTAGACATGGAAGGTTTCATCAGGCAGAGGTCCTAGTACGTTGATATTTGGTCATCACAAGGTAGCAGGGAGAGCAGTCCAGCTCATCCGGCACCTAGAGCATCCACCAAGGGGTGCTAACACCAGTGCAAAGGCAGTTCCAGCAACCATGCCGGTCTAGTCTTTGATCATCGCGCTTAGGTTAGAGGAACCTTAGTTCGTCAGTTTTTTGAGATGGAGTTTTGAAGAATAAGGTATGTCTTTATGAGTGAATAAACTTTTGCTATTTTCCGATAATCAAGAAAATTAAATAAATTCAAGTACAGTGTTTAATTGATTTCATCACCTATGACTTTCTAAGTGAATTTGATTTTTGATAATATGTTATGAACTTTTATTGTGGTCAACAAGTGACTAATGTAATGGTTATGTGTAAAAATAATTTATTAAATTTATCGTATGTGTTTAGGATTTCGAGTTGGAGATGATCATTTTCTAGATTAAATTTTGAATTTCAGATTTTGTAGGTAGATACCGATTTTTATATTGAAACTTTTGCTTAAGATAAATTTGAATTTTTGATAAATAATCTCTGATCTAACTCCGAGTTCTATTCAGAATCATACCTATGTGTTATAGTTTAGAAATTGTTTAATAGAATTTGAGCTTTGGAAATTTTTATCTGAACTATTGAAATGATATAGGTACCTATCTTGAATTTTAGTCAAGTAAGTTTGATATTATTGGTAATAAGGTAATATTTATGTTTGAATATTTGAGTCAGGATTACTGATTTTAATTATTAAATTGATTGTTGATATGTAAGATCTATTGGTGATTGCCAGTCTATTGTACTGATGATGAAATTGATTTTAATAAATCTTTGTATTAAAATTCAACAATTTTAGAGTTTTGAGTATCAACCCTCCTCATGTTCTTTTAAATTATTTATTCAATCAGTAGAGTAACATCAAGAATAAGGCGATATATCCTGGTATATTTTGGTGAGGTTTATTAATTTTTGGTTATTGTTTTTAAAATTGTTAGGAGTTACTACGGGTCCAGTCTGGTTCGGTGAATGCTGGATTTTCCAGAGGAAGGCCACATTTATCTGTCCCGGGCTGGATAATCACAACGAATCTTTTGTTTAAGTTTGGTTTTGGTTTGATACTTTGAAATTTTAGACGATCACTTTTCAAAATTTAAAATTTATTTTCTTTCGACATTTAGAATATTTGGGTGGGGCATTCGAAATTTGATATGTCCTACTCGACAGGCCAATGTGGCTAATGTTACAAATTTGCCTAGTCACATTGAGATCTGTCAATAGCCACCTCCTTTTTGGGGTTAAGGTAAGTGAATTATTTTTTATTATTCAACTTTTTGAGTGGGAGTAAGCGAGGGGGAGGAAGGCTCCAATACAAACTAAAGTTACCTATAATATTAAAGTAACTGCTAAATTCTTTACTTCAATGAATAACAAAAGGTTTTAAGGCTCAAACTTTTAACTCAAAAGAAAATTTTCCATCAGGATAAAATATTATCCGATACCTTACCTTGTTTCAAAAGTGAAGTTATTTATTTGTCAGCTTATTTTGTGCGCGCAGTCGGAAATTAGCAATATCGGTCGGAAATTAGTTTTTGCTTAGACCGTTATTTGAACTAGGTAATAAATAAGAAAGATAGTTAAAATTATTATAGTAAGGCCCATATTCACAAAGCATTTCTGTCCCGTAATATCTCGAAAATAATTAAATAAATGGGATGGAGATATGCAGTTTTTATGCGTTAGAGTGAGATGGGTATAATTCATTACGTAATTATTCAGGAAATTATCGTTTGTGAATACGGTCGCAAGGATGCTATTTTTAGAATTATGTATATAATGTTATATACAGTGTCCCATTTATGCTTCAAACCAATCCGTGTGCGGGTACCTCGCACTAATAAAATCTGAGTCTGTCGTATACCTAATATGTTTCTCTTCGATGTTCTTGACTGGAATAAAGGTTGTTAAAGTTCTACAAAAAAATTATGAATTAAGCTCAAAATTGAAATAATACCTACTTATAAAGACTTATAAAAATATACAAATTTGATTTCTAGGTCATGTTTCAAAGATCAATAACTTTAGTTAACAATGTGATAGCAAACTTTGCAAACAAATATAAAATTCTTTTTAGTCAGAATTACGTGAAATTTATTGTTAAATAAACTTTATTATCTTTAAGGAAAAATTTTTGTTTACTCTGCCTAACGAATATATTTTCAGAACAGAACCTTAAAAAACTACAATCAGTGAAAAAAATTTTTTGTTGTTATTTGATAATGTAATTTGCACAAAATACGAAAACAATGACGTTTTTCAGTAAATCTAAGAAAGATGCACTTCTGAAATATATTTTCATGCTGAAATTATGAATATAAGTTTCCCTATTATTGGTGTCGTTTATATTCATGTGAGTATTCATGAATGGAAAAAAAAAAGTTGCATGCTAGAGAGAGATATAGCATATTATGAGGGTACTTTGTCGGAATGTATATAGTGCTCACCTGGGCTGTGCCTGGGATACGTGGATAAAAAATTAAGGGAAATAAAGGACTTATGAAATTCTATTTCATCATTTAATTCTCATTAGGCGACCACGAAAACCCCTAATGAATCAATTTATTTAGTTCAAATAATTCGCAAAAATCTTCTTCTTTTAAGCTAACTTTACTTCACTATGACATACCTAATTGTTATAAGATGCACATCTTCGAAGCGAATTGAAAATAATAAAGTTACATATGACTGTCCTACTAGACTAAGTACCTACCTACTAACTTTATGATGCTTAAAAATGATCACAGGATTCACAGGAATATATTTTATGGCCACGAACCCTCATAATCTATAATTGGGAATAGTCAGATCGATTGTTGAGAGCCGGGTTTATACAAAGAGTTCATTTTTGGATGAAGTATTATAATATGTATAGGTATACGAAATTGATTTTAGATGCTGTAAGGTAATGTAAGTGCAATACCTAATACAGTAACGTCATTATTAGTAAATATTTCAGTAGGTGTTCATTAAGTATTCAATAGGTATGTTTAGGAGAATTGGCTGGTTTAAAATATCGCCCAAGTATAATGTAGGTAAGCAAAGAAGTCGAAAGCGAAACAGAGCTAATACCATTACATTAATTATAACATTATTAACCATTTTTTTTTGCCGATCCATATAGGTATCTATTAATTACAGGCTGTCAAAGGGGTCCAAAAAATATACCAGTTATAATTTTTTTATTACAGATCAAAGATTAAAAATTAAACACAATAAGATAAAAACAATAACATTATTTATAATAAATAATTTTTATTTATAATAGTTTACTAATGTTCAAATATTCTAACCCTTCCGCATCCATACAGACATCGTCTTAACATTGAATTGCAATCGAAGATGCCTAGTAGAAAGCATCTTCGAGATGCCTAGTATCAAGTAGGTACGAGAAATCGCACTTCGTGGAAGAAGGCGGCAAAAATTCTGTTTAGCAAGAGTTCTCCACGAGACGCTGAACGCTGAACTTGCATACACCGACCCGGACCGCTCCCTAAAGCTTTTTGACACCATGCATGCACATACTAGAGAAACGTCATAGTTTATTCGCAGAGCGGCAGATCTATGTATAATTATTATTTTGTGTCGTTCAGTTACCTGAAATGGATACCATTTTAGATGATTGAATTCATGAAATATCTTTCATTCATACCCCAGAAGAAATTATTTTTAAATCAAATGTGGCTGCACATATTCTGTTACCTCAAAAATCTAAAGAAGTGCATATTAAGCAATATGTCACCTTTATGAACTGACGTGATTAAAATGGCGGTAATAGCTTACCTATATGAATACAAAGTGTTTTTTTTTTTTAACAATAACTTTTCGTTCTAATCTAAGTCACTCGTAGATAAAATTTTGTATGCAACATATGCATAAAGTGCCTTTTCTTCACTTCTGGGATTGACGCACTCGCCTACGGCTCATGCGGTCAAACCTCCAGTCGAAAAAGAGTACCATTTTATGCACTTGTTGCATAAATAACTATTATATTTATGTATGCTTATCTATTAATAATGTATTATTAATAATTAATAATAATTATTATTATTAACAATAATAATCATAATACCTACCTATCTATGAACAAACTTTATTATTCGTGAAAACTTTACCGTCACTTACAAGTAATTGTATACAAGACGTAAACAAGATGGATCTGATCTTGTAATTTTCTTGAAGTTTCTGAGAAGTGATTGATTGACTCGCTTAGTGCAATTCCAGAATGTACCTAGGTATCGCACAAAATATGTAATAAATGATGTAGGTAGGTAAAAGCATACCGGCATATGTCTAGGTACTTACTTAAATTGTAGGAAATTATTCACAAGTACCTAGAGCGAAAAATGAATGCTAAGGAAAATAATAATTCCCTGAACTTCCGCTTCCAGCAGATAATTTTCTCTGAATTATTCTTCCATCTTTATTACTTCTCTGCACGAGAAGAAGGAAAATAAATTCGTTGTAGGTACATATTATGCCAAGATAGGCTTTGTACTCTGAATGAGTTCTAATGATACTTATTTTGTCAGGTAGGTAGGTATATTCTTTGAGAATAATTAACTACGAAGAAAATAATAACTTCAAGATTGTTTACTGAAGATTAAAAGACATGCACTCTCGTATATGTATACTTCGTGTTATCTAGTACAACACTGCAAAAGACAAAAACATATACAGGCTGTCCGGAAATTATGCGCAAAAAATTAACGGGGTGATTCTATTTGATAAAATATTGCCAAAAGTATCTATACATTTTTTTCTAAAACTCCCAAATAAGAAAGTTATAAGCCTTCAAAGTTGATTTTTTTAAATCAATATTTTTGTATAACTTTTTTTCTAGTGTACGGATTTTCTTAAAATTTGACACACTTGCCACTGATGTTGCTTTGCATCCTTGGCCAAAATTGACTTGAATCCCTCGAAATCAAAAAGCCTTAACTGCCATTGACCTTCACAAAAGGCCCATAACTTTTTTGATAATATTTTTTTTGAGTTTTGAAGAAGCATTGAAGAACGTGAAAAAATATTCGGAAAAGGTCCTCTTTGTCTGTCACGATAGTAGCTAGTACATAAACCAAATTTGTACTTTTGGAGAATATTATGCTTATCTACTGTTTTGTAGAATTGTTTTCACTCTTTGCATTGTTAATTTTCCCTATTTTTATTAAAAGAATATTTTGTTGTTTATTAAAAAGTAAAGATACGAAAGGTAAAATAAATATTTTTCGTTGAGATTGTTATTTAATTCGGTGTATGTATTTATCTAGTTAGATTTAGATTTAGAGTTAGATTTATGGTGAATGGACCATTGTTACACCTCCACCTGAGACCGAAGGTCTGTTGGGACTCACATCTAGTCGTGTAATTAACCTCATCAGGTCAGCCTCTTTGAGGGAGCTGATCGGAATTATTTGTAGTCTGATTCTTTCCAAAGAATAAGACAAATCCTATGCGACGTGTCTTGCTTTTTATAATTAGGTACTTAGGTACTAAAGAACTAAAAAAACTTTAATGTATGGTTATTTGTACAAATTATTTGTAAAAATTTGTACAACTTTGCATCAAGTTTGTACAAATTTTGACATAGACAGTCTCTGCTCTGCCGTTTTTATTTTTCTAAGACAACATTATTTATACAACAAAAGGATAAAAAAAACATTAGAAAGATAAGTTTGATATAAGGGAATATTTTTGCTAGTTTAGATGTTTTTAAAAACTCAGAAATGCTCAGTTCAACAAATTTTGAAGAAAACTTTTCTTTAGCGGGTTTAAAATTGATACTTGACAACTAACGCTACATTTTCTAATTTTTTTCCAAAAATGTCAAATTTGAAAGTTTTAATAAAAAGTCACATGACAATTAGTATGCGTGTCATTTGACATAATTGAAGGGCTCGGTGCAAAAACCAGTCAACTCCATTTTTTACTAATTTTTTAATCCGACTTTCAAAATTTTTTTTTGATGTGTCTGAGAAAAATTTTTCTTTCAGTTTATTATTAAATCACTGCCAAGTCCCAATATTTAATGGTCAATTTTGTTCGAATCAAAACTTATTTGTCAAATAACATTTTTAGAAAGTTTTTTTTGATTTCCCACAAATTATGAAAAATGGAGTTGACTGGTTTTTGCACCGAGCCCTTCAATTTTTAAGAACAATCTAATGGCGAAGTCAAAAATTCCTTGACCGAGAAGGAAATACATTTCCCATAATTTAATTGGGATTTTAAATGCCGGGACACTGTAAATTTTTAATTATTTAAGTATTCTATGTCCCTTTAAAGGCAATAGAATTATGATCAGTGCCTATCTGAGTAACCGAAATAAGATTTTCAGTAATTAAGTCTACTCGTTTCCAGATTGTGTTTGTTTGAGAACTCATTTTCATTTTACTCTTTCTGAAATTGACTTGAAACGGTGTAGACTGGAAGACAAAATTACTGCAATTCTATTAAACCTACTAAATATAAAAGGCAGTCCGTAACGAATTTGTAAATTCATTAGAGTTCTAAATTTCATATAAAAAATCTTGCGTCAAGTCGGAGCCTGGAAGAATTAGCAAATTATTTTTCCAGGCTCCGTCTTGTTCCCTAATTTCATACAGTGTGTTCTAGATTCGCTTCTCTATACAGGGATCCCGGTTCCTATTATACCTACAGCAAAGGTTAAATGTGGAAAGTTTTAAGGGAAATTTTCATGTCATCCTGTATTAAAAGAATAAAGGAAACCAAAAATGTATCACATTCAAAAAAAAATTTTTCAGAATTTTATTCTTTTCCCAAAAACAAACCTTTCTTCAACCGAATGTCATACATAACCATAAGTCAAGCAACGTCACGTCATATTGCAACGTCATACGATGATATTTGGTGATAAACTTTCTTATTTATTTCGAAAAAAGAAGAAAATTTTGAAGAATTTTTAATGTGAAATGTGATAGTTTTTTGGTTTCCTCCGGTAATAAGCCTTCCTCACATCACGGGTAATAAGCTAATTTTACGCAAATCCTTAGGTGTTTCCGGTTTATTATTTTTGGAAAAGGTCTCACAGTGGCTATTTTCCAGGCCCGCAGAAAAACACTTCCAGTCAGGGAAAAATTCACCACATGTCATAGGTAGGGAAAAATATGTGGACAACACAACTTGACCATATACTTAATAGATCAGACCATATCTCATATACAGGTTGAGATAATCGAACCGAGTAAAGCGGATTTTATTATAATTTTTAAAGCAGTATAACTTGCAAGCATGAAAACAACCCATACTTCAACATCCTTTAAGTTATAGCCCCCACCCTTAAAAAAAATGAATAGCACCCTGTATATATTTCATATTTTCAAAACAAGTATTCTCTATTCAGCTGTTTTTTCAGATTCTAAATTGGTTGAGAAATAACTGAGAAAAGGTTTATCACGGTGGTCATGACTTTTTATCTGAACTTTCTATGAATGACTTTAGCTGTCAAAATTTATCAATAATAATTTAGTCATTAACAGGCAGGTGATAGTCATTATTATAATTCAACTCCAAACAATTTATTTAATAATTCTGGTTTATGGGGAAATTGTAAAGGTGCGTTTTCACCAAAAAATCATTGTTAGCAAACGTTCGCAAATGTTTGCGAATGTTTCCAAATTGTTTCCAAAAAAAGACACTTAAAGTGTCTCCACTGAATATTCACAGACACCTGGTACGTTATTAGCAATCATTTGTTCATGTTCCGAGCAAAAATGGCTCCGAAAAGAAAATGTACTGTTAGTGCCGCATCTTTCATAATTATGACTGTTTTAATTGAAAAAGAAAATAATAAAAAGAGAACTCGTAGATTTTGGACATCCCATTTTTTGAGGCAGTCAATCCAACTGCTAACTGACTTACAAATAAGCAATAGGAGTGAACTATTTAAAAATTTTGCCGCATGTCATTCGACGATTCCTGCGAAAACCCCTGCCCGTCTACACTGAAAATACTTCGCGCACGCACAAGCAACAAATCCCTTTGATGTACCGACAACGCTCGGAACACGTACAAATGATTGCAAATGTTGGCGAATGCGCGTCATTTTCGTCTCCACCAAACAAATTTTGTGATTGCAAACATTTGCTAACAATTGCAACGTTTTGCGCGCTTTGTGAAAACGCACCTTTAAAGATAAAACAAGAGATAAAGCACATTATCATGAACCTTAAGTACAATGTTTGTAATAAACTTTTATCTCTCTGCACATTTTAAAAGGAAATAAGGTAAGTATGTAGACGTAATTGTTAAGTTGAATTTCTGTCTTATTTAATTGGGAATCGGGTTCTTGGAAATGAAATTATTATTAATTATTAGTAATTGTTAAGAAAATATGTTTTATTGATCACCCAGATAATGAAATTTAATTGTAAAAATATTGGTAGGTAAAACTATTTCTATTTGAATTATTATTTTATTTAAAAAAGTAAATATTTTCCAAATAATATAACTCTGGAATCGTATTTCCTGTGATGACATAAGAAAACAGGTAGCTGCCCCTGTCAAGGGAATGAACTTGGATAGTTAAATTTGTCACCCAAACATGCCCCCTTGAAAGCAAGATTGACATGTTTCGGCGCTTTTGCGTACCTTCATTTTTCAAGTTATAAGGACTGTTTCATTTTCGATGGGCCACTTTGTGTTAAAACCAAAATATAAGATCCATAAATTAACCTACTTTTGGAGTTATGAAATAAATGTTATCTAGATAACCAAAACACTACAAAGCTTTGAAGTTTTAACCGTTTATTGCGTGTCTATTTTAATTTTATTTATATTTATTTTTCATTTATTATTATGGTATTTTTATTTAGATATCTATAAATATATTTTCATAAATATAAAATGCAATAATAAAAATTGTATTGCACTTCTGAACTATAAACTACTTTTTGAGGATATAATAGCTGAATCTAGAGATAAATAAAAATAAATGGTTGAGAAACGGAAATATTTTCTCAGATGTATGAGTTTTGTGAGAGCTAAAATGAGTGATTTACTAACCTAAAAATCTGAATATTAAAATACATACCATAGCTATAATATTGGTGAATTTCTCGGATTCTCTAAATTTTATTTCTCGAAACTTTCGCACAGCAACTTCCAAGATTTCAGACTGCATGAAAAGTGAATGCAAGGGGTGTATCTAACGAGTTTTTAACTTCGTATGTTACTTATGTAGTCTTTACAAAGCTTATTGACACAGTAAAAAAAAACTTTATTTTGATACATTTTACGAAACATTGGCGGCGGTAAAAAATAGAACAAAATATTTAAAAATAATTTTTTATACAGGGTGGGGCGCCATTAATGCCTTGGTCTATGTAGCCTGAAGGTGCGCGATAAAAAAAATGAAAACTGATTTTTATGCAGGGTCGAAGTGCCTATAACGTAAAACATTTTGGACTAAAGATGTCCCATATTATGAGAGTGACGTATCAAAGTTATGTATTCTTAAATGGCATTCTCTTATGTTTTTGCCTTTTTAAATTTTCTGAGAAGAAAATATAAGATTAGTTTTTACAGTTGTTGTTCAAGTTGAAAAGTTTGTGAATTATAAACAAGTGAAAATCGCAATTTTAGAAATTCAAGTCGCTTTACAACGAAAATGGCTCAATATAGACGAAAACGGCTTACGTGTCCCTATATTAACTTTTCAATTGTTACCTTACAGTGTAATTGAAATTTTTATACAGGGTGATGAAAAATCTGATAATATTCATCACCCTGAATAGAAATTTTAACTAACAGCCTGCTATATCCGTCAAATCAACGTGGACTCGGCCTTCTCAATAATTAATAATATTGTTATCTATTTCATTTTATTTAACTGTGGAACTCATTATATTGACGATACCCAACCCCGTAAAATCATTAAATTTTTTGAGAATGTAATAGTTTATTATATTTGTATTTATTATATTAGTATATTTATTTATGTAACAAGTGCATAAAGTGGTACTTTTTTTCACGACTGGGAAGTTTGACCGCATGAGCCGCAGGCGAATGCGGCAATCTCAGAAGTGAAAAAAAGGCACTTTATGCATATGTTGCATACAAAATTTTATCTACGAGTGACTTGAACTAGAACGAATATAAAATTAAAAAAAAAACTTTCCAATGCATTCATATCTTATGTACCTAAGTGTTTCTTTGAAGCTATTAACGCTTTTTTCTTCACATCAGTTCATAAAGGTGACATATATATTGCTTAATATACACTTCTTTAGATTTTTGAGGTAGGTACCTAGGTACCTAACAGATTTTGTGCAGCCACATTTGATTGAAAAATAATTTCTTCTGGGGTAGAAGATATTTCATTCATTGAGGGCCGGTTGTTCGTACGAAAAGTTAATCTGTGATTAGTTAGCTATAGTTAAAATTTGAATGTGGTTAACTTCCAATTGCGTTGTTCAAAAGATCTGAAATCGGTGGTTAGGTAACCTGAGATTAAAGCTACACGCGAGTCGGCAACATTGCAGAGTTTACTTTTCTCAGCCAATCGGCATTGTCGGCACTACTCGACGGCACCGTTCGGCGCCCGACAGGCAAATCAGGCAATATGCATGGCGTTACGTCGGAGAATCAAAACAAAATCAACTTCGCAACTTGCAACTTCCCCAATTTTTACGTCTTATCTACCGTGTTCCGTGTAAAATGTTATAATAGTTAATTTTTATTAATCTACATACCGAATATAAGTCATACCACACCTACCTACGTACCTACCTACAATGAAAGTAAAAGTTATTTATAAGAAACCTCAATAATAGGAAGTAAATCCGAGAAAAGAATCGTCTTTTTTGGTAGGTTAGGTAGGTAGGTACTATGAAAAGGCGAAGTTATTGTTATAACTTATAATGATGAAAGTAAAGTCATTTGAAAGGTAAAAGTTTATTTACAGGAAGAATTATTGAAGGTAGGTACCTATTTTACGTACTCAGTAGGTACTTCATTTTTTCAAGTTCAAAAAAGATCAATAGATATCCCCACATATTTCTCATTAAACTCAAGGTCATTCGACCGGTTGGATGGAAGAAAAGTGACAGATGATGGTGGTTATGATAAATTTTACTTTTTTTATATTTTATTGATGCAATATACCTACTTTTCAAACTTAATACCTACTTTTAATTATTATAAAACATGGTAATCATATCAATAAATACTTCTACAATCGTTATTTTGGTTTTATTTTGATTTAAATTGACAAATTAATATAATTCTGACATATCAAACTGTCACTTTGAACATGGTCAAATAGTTTAACCACCCAAAAATCTGTGGTTAACCTAACCACAGGTTTACATACTTAACTACGTTCAACTGGCTTTGAACAACGCAAATTTTCCCTTAATCTGTGGTTAACTGCCAAATCACAGATTAACTTCTAATCTCTATTCAAATTTTAACACCGCTTAACTTTTGACTTTTGAACAACACAAACTGTGAGATAATCACAGATTAGGCAATTTGAATATGGCTAAATGCTTAACCACTGTACGAACAACCGGCCCTGAATCATCTACAATGGTATCCATTTCAGGTAACTAAACGACGCAAAACACAAAATATTAATTGTACATAGATCTGGCGCTGGCGCTCTGCTAATAAACTGGTGGTTCAGTGTCTCGTGTTGGATCGCTCCGCTCCGGTCACTAGAACTTGTACTCGGCGAGCGTGCAGCAACGTAACGTGTCAGATTTAGCGTTAAATAATGAACCGCTACGGCACTTTATTACACTCCTTCTTACTTTATTTCACTCTTCAATATAATCATACATTTTATGAACTAAGAAACGTCTAAAAAAGTGCATTTTATGAATCACTCGTAGATAAAAACTTATACCTACCAAGTACTATAAGCGCACTTGGTAAATCTGTTTAAAGTTCAAGTTGCGGCTTCATTTTGGAATTAGATAACCGATAAAGCCTAAATGCATAGCAGACCAGTGACAGTGAGAACCTATTGTAATAAAGATTTCAGCTCGAATGAGTTAAAACTGCGATCTGTAATTTAATGAAAACATCTACTTAATTTGCAAAATTTGAAGAGGTATTCTGCAAAAATATATGAAAACGTTTAGTTGATGGGTATCTTCACGTTTTCGACATGAATATAGATATACATATTTCTCACGTAGGTATACGTGAGAAAGAAAATAATTAAAAAGAAAACACTTTGTATGTCTATGTCTTCTAATGCGAATATTATGGGTTAATTATCTGTCGGTTGATCACTATCGATGTGGCAGTACTAAAAATTAACAGTCCTCATTAAGCTAAAGTTTATAGAACAAATGTCACGTAGCCTATAGCAAGTATCGATCACGCAGACTGTCCCTGATTATGTGAGATGGGTAACAAACACTGTCCCTGAAATGTAAATACGTAATACTAAACGAACATTTATGTTTCCAGACATTCTGATAATGCGAATATTGTTTGACATATTATTATTCAACAACGATAACTTCAGTGCGATTTGATGAGATAACTTTTATTTCAAAGCCAAAAAGGTAGTCTTTTGACTTATTATAGATATAGACTGGAAACTTGTAAAAGTGTGTCATGGAGTTTTACATGCAAATTCAGTTTTACACAGCTAGCAGAGAATCAGCACCACATCACAATAAAATGCACTAAATATGTAGGTACTTGCCAACCAGGCATAATTAAAAAAATATATATTCTTTTATTTTCCTCCATTAATTTTAATCTATTCAAAATCAAAGTATCTAAAGTACATTTCAGTAATTGCCAGAAATTATTTCAATAACATTTTATTCTAAAGATAAGCCTGGAGTTATTATTTGTATAAAACTGATTTTACATGTTAAATTCCTATAACTCGCACTTACAAGTTCCCCACCCTGTATAGTGTATACCCGTAAAGTTAGATAGAATCAAATTCATTTTCTTAGCGCTCATTAATTAAACTGTTGCCAAGACTACTGCTTCAAAGCTCAATAAATTTGATCAAATTATCAGTCTTAAATATTATGGCATAATGACCGATTGGTTTATTAGAGAGACAGTTGAATAAAATTACAAAAACTATACCTAATTATGTGATAAGGAATTACGAATAAATTTTAGTATTGTATTTGTGAATTCGATTAAATTAACAAGCGTTTTGATTTCTGCCCGTTTGCTACTTAACAACTTTCAAATCTATTTTACAATATCATTCAGTCATTCTGAACCTTTTGGATATTGTCAGCCTTGATTGCGTGTAGATTTTGAGTTTTTACGTTAACATTTTCTAGTTATAAGGCTCAGTTATCAGGCCTTATAAGTTATAAGGCTCAGTTACATAATACACTCAGATGCAAAATAAAAAAACCAGTCATGCACGTAGTATTTTTTTTAAATCGAGTATATTTTTTAGACATTTTGGCTTCCAGCAGGTCACACTTTTGATTTTTTATTGTTAACAGCTTTCCTCCTGAACGATTCAAGAAACAATACGATTTTTTTTATCGTTTTAATAAACAATAACATGCAGTAACAACAAGCTACTCAGCAACTGAAAAATGACAAAAAATTGTAAAACACAGACACTCTTCACGAATTGGATGAATATTGAAACGTGATGAAATGATTGAATTTCTATTTTCTAACATTTTTTCAAATAAAATGAGAATAATTATCTCTTTTTATAATCCAGTAGGAAGCTTTTATCAATGCAAAATCAAAAGGGTATACTAAAAGCTTAAATATTCCAAATGAATAACAAAAATTTTGCATTCCAAAAAATATTTTAACAAAAATTATCGAAAAAATAAATATAAAAATATAAAACGGCCTAGTTTATTTCGCACCTGAGTGTTGTTATGGGGTATGGAACTTTACCTTCGGCTTCCTATGACAATCGCCAAGTGCTTATTAAACACCCCTTTTGCAACATATTATGTGTCACACAAGATTTTTTCTTAAATCGCCAAGAAAAAACATATGAATTCAATAATAGGTTGTCAAGAAATATAAATTTATGAACTCTAGAGATTGGTATTTTAGATTGTAAAAAAAATATATTGTATGACTGCGGTAAAACCCAAGTGTCAGAAGTTTTCAAGTAGCCTCAAGGGCCTCTGACGTAACCTAACGTGCTGTGAAGCAGCCGGGACCCCCTTTTTAACGTACCTCCTGGAGCACGAAAATTATATTGTCGAAGTGACAGTATAAAGAAGCGTTACTGAAAACTTGCTTTTAATTGGCCCTGATGCACAAATGTAAATATTATACGTAAAATAATGCCACTTTTAGACACTGCTTGTGCCTAAAAGAATCTAATTTGAAAACTAAATTGACAATCAAAATTGCAACTTAATGAAACGATTTAACAAATTTTTTTAGCTAATATTAAAAAGAAATAAAAATAAAGTCTGCTTGACCTGAAATTCAACTTTGAGGAAAAGCCTGGTCCTCATAGTTGTGAAAATTAAATGCTACGTGAGGCTTTTATTTTATTTTATTGTGGTGACTTGTGCTTGTGGTGACACGAACACCATTCGTATAATAATACTCGTAATGTCGTCAGGATTTGCTTGATTTGTAAACACCCTCGCAAGAGAAGAACGAGTTCTTTTCGTTTATTAATTCGAAGACACGCATTACACAGATAATCCAGAAATTGCGGGCAAGAGTGTTGTAAAGGATGTAGAATTAAAAAAAAAATTGTTTCCTCGGCTTTGTCAGCGATGTACATTTATAAAGTTGCCTTTTTCAAATATTTAAATCAACATGGCAGTTTAATTTGTGAATAGGTACTACGATTGTGTTTCTCTTTTTATTTTATTTTTGTTATTCGTAACGGGATTACAGACATTCTAATTCGGGCGTATCCAGCTCGACTACGATACCCAATTTAAATCCCTTAGCGTCGAACGCAAGGATTAACATTCATTTCTGTCATAAAAAATTTCGGTAATTTCATGGAATTATGAACTGCTCACATTACACTTTTATTCCATAGCTGTCAAACTGACCGTTAATAAGAAGTATAGTCCCAAGTAATGTATTTAATATTTAAAACTTTAAAACTCTTCTCAACATACTTTATTATTGTAGATTCCAATAAAAGTCTGTAGTAGTTACAGTGTTGGAAATTTTAATTCAAAATATGAATTTCTGTTTCACTTTTACTGAAAAACTATAATTTCTATTTTTGCCTGTCTATATAGGTACAGATTTCTCAAGACTTGTTAGTTTGTTTATTCTACTGGGAATAATAATTAACAGCTTGTGATTTCTGGTTTTACCCTCAATATAAACGCTTTACGGCAATAAAGAGGGTTATAAACTTTTGAATATTTGTTCTATTTTATCGACTCTATCTGCCGTCTTGTGAGATGCCAATCAGATTTATAATAAACGACTAGTCGACCATTTCGTGCTTGTGTTTAAAAGTGTGTACCATTTTCGATGTACCTATAGCCAGAAAGGTAAAATGATGCTTTTACACGAAAATTATAAGTTCTCAAAAGCACACACGTGTCTAAAAATGGAAATGTCCGATGGTGTTGTATTGAAAGAAGCTGTAGGAAAGTATTATTTTATACACGAGACGACGATAATTATTATAAAATCATAATGGAAAATCCACAGGAGAAATTTACAGCCTTAGACCAAAAAAAAAAAAAAAATAGGCGAATTTTCTGCTCGACGAAGAGAAAAGCAGTGGAAAAGCTATCGCAGATATCACTGAAAATTATTCACAGTATGTTGAGGGATGAACAATGCAGTGAACGTTCTTTGTCATTTAAAGATTTTCACTGCGTCAGAAGAAATATCTATAATACCAGGAGAAAAACTTCATAATATTTACGGAATATGTAAGTCACAAAAAGTCATCGAAATCTTAAACAATAGGTAATTTTAATTTAAAAACAAGTAAGTACGAGCAATTTCTATTATCAACTGCAAACAATACAATTATTATTTTTGGTTGCTATTCAAATTTATATTTTTTAATTTCATGTTGATACTATACAGGCTGATCCCGAATGGAGAACACGGTATACACAGTATTGTAGATGATGTTCAGAAAGACTGTACATTTAAAATAAAAACTGTTTCCTCGGCTTCTTTACCAAGATATAAGATTTCCCTTTTCAAAAATTAAAATCAAAGTGGCAGTCAAATTTAACTGGAAACGCACATGATTTGACATAACTATTACGATAGTATTTATCATTTTTTTTTATTAATGGTTTCGGAATTACAGGCACTCATATTCTACCTATTCTTTGAGTTCAATAAAATTTGTTAATGTGCAATCATTCTGCAGCAACACTGGTACATAACAATGGATCCAAAACAGATTTTGAATAGTATTATCGGATTATGTATCTCCACAACGATGACTGAAACTTTGTTGGAGTCATTGTCATTGTCATCTCATATTATAACGTATGAGCACTCGTGAAATATTCTGGATTCATAATTCGTAGTTGCTTTTGTTTATGTTTACATTCTACAATAATTATTATGATGACACATCGAATTCGCGACATTTCTAGCTAGTGACATAATAGGAATCACATATTGACAGATTAACTCACATTTTACTACATCCCAGAATTACTCCGCGTTCTGGGCGTGTTCAAGCACGCGTGGTGTTGTCTAGAGCTATGTCTGAAACGTATATATAAAGGCGCGTCGCCGTAGTCAGGAAGTTGTAAATTGGAAGTTGAACACTGAAGTACCATAGAGTAAGGAATAAGGAAGACAAGAGAGTTAGAAAACAGAGTGATCTGATTGTGACAAGTGAAGTGAAAGAGCATAGTGGTTGTGTTAGCTCTGTATGTGTAAATAAGGGAACAGCTGGTTATTTAGATTTGGAAATTATTGTTTTAGGTTTTAGTCGTCTTAAAAAATAAACAATTTTGTAAGACTTTTGATTTGTGAATTAAATTATAATTGAGAATTAAATAATTTGTGAAAAGTGTAATACCGTAATAATATGTTTCCATGGTAACAACTTTCTGGGTATTATTGATGAGCTACACTGAGAAAAATTTTTCATTGGCGGAAGTAAATTTGCAATTCCGCCAACTAAATTATTTAATTGATAACGAGCAACTAAATATTTAGTTGCGTCAACTAAATTATTTAGTTCCAGAATTTGAGATATCCAACCAAGAATTAGTTGCCATAAGATACTGTATAAAAGTGATTGTAAATAAAACTTTCTGCTGTGAACTAAATAATAATTCAGTGAACCACACTAAGCTTTTCTTATGTCAATTTAATAAAACTGCGCAGAACTATTATCAGGTTCTCTCAATATTACTTTGAGTTCTCTCAACTAAATGAAACTCTTCTCCGAATCCAATCTTAGTTTGGATTTTTCCTACCTACCTTATCTAACCTACCTAACCTAAAAATTTGGTAATATTTTATTGAACTTTTCGTTTTGAAATTTTTTATTTATTGGTTGGGATTTCGGTTCTTGGTGAAATAATAATATTATCAAGAACCGAAATCCCAAGCAATAAATAAAAAATTTCTACCCAATAAAGGTACAAAATGCGCAGTGTCACGGCTCTCCTCATCCCGATCAACAATATAACAATAAAAAGTATCTGCACATTTTGCTGTCCATATCAATCATCCATTTGTCCATAGTAATGTTAAATTTATAAATTACCTTTAATTATTGTTATATACGCGTAGACCGGGGCGAGTCAAAACTGTACCATTTATTGGTTTGGTTTGTCTGAAATCCATTTAAGTAGGTACCTATACCAAGCTAACAGTAATGACGGCTTTCTGGTGATTTGAACTTCACGATTTGTCAGATTTATACAAACAAAGCTGCAAAAGAATATCAAAAATAAAACCGAATTATTTATTTACATTAAATAAGCAAGAAAAGTTTACTTAAATAAATTATTAGCAACACCCACGTTTAACGAACGCAGCTACATCATGATGGCGTCTATTATAATCGCGACTGATGTGTCTTATCTGAGGTTGCAGTTAGATGAATCTATACATACAGTAAATAAATAAATATTTATTGCCATAATTCTGGTATAATTCCTTCAATACAAACGTTCTATTATTGAACCCTCTCAGTACACCACGCAAGAAATTTTTACTTGACACAATCATACCATAGTTGGAATAATGAAAATCTGATATATTTCACGTAACTATGTTTGGAATATTCTGTTAAATATTTATTCCTACCTCCGGCAAGAAAAACCTATTTGTCTCAATAATTTCTAACTTCTAAGAATCTTTGATTTCTTTAAACAAGATGACTTTATATGTTTAGTTGCTGGAATTAAATTATGTTCCAGTACAGATTCTTAGATTGCTAGCTAGGAGTGATATTATTATGCCAATATGGAAAATACTTCGTTACACAAAATGAGCTTCAATTAAATTATTTAATTCAATCAATTGCTCAATTTTAGTGAATCCAACTAAGATTTGGTACTGTAAATGATAAAGTAGTTCTTATAACTAAATAAATTCTCTGGAGGAAATACCTCCAGCCTTTAGTTCTTTCAAGAATAATATTTCTCTCAGTGTACATACATTTCTCTGCCTGAAGAAGTATATCGAGTGCAGTGTTGTGACTTTTTGTTTCCATAAAATTAGTCATATCATATTTTTTTAAGGAAGCCATGCTGGAGAAAAAAGTAAATAAACTTAGAATCCTCAGTCCACGAAACATGCCGTGGTACTAACCTTGTCCGACATTTCGGGATCAGCCTGTTATATTGATGAAAGTTTTCAATACCTACTGTACAAAAATGTTTTGTATTGAAAAATCTATGCAGATATACATGAAATGATTTGATCGTTTGAGAAATATTTATAAAGAAAATCAATCGAATTTTGAACCAATACAACTTGCGACTATGAATTAGCAATTCAAAACGCAGCAAGAAATATTAAGCCAGGATCTGAAATTATTAGTTGTAAGTTCTTGCCCAAAGTTGGTATACAAGAATCCAAAGTTTAGGGCTTGTTGGCGAATATAAAAATCAAACTAGCTTTGGAAAATATTTGAAATTGTGCTTTGGTCTTCCTTATTTGACAACCCAAGACGTTGGTAAATTTTATGAAAATGAAATAATGATGATGCTGAAGAATAGTAAATTTAAAACATGCTTGATGATATCAGATCTCAAGAGTTTTCAGAATATATAGTAGAAAATCACATCAGTGAACATTTGTTGCTTCCACCTAGTATATGGGCCTCTAATTCTGCCCTGCAAATAGACACAACCAATGCTTGTGAATCGTTCCACGTAAAATTCTACTTAGGTATTCCTTGATTGGCCAATAATATTTATCAATGTGGCATGATTGTTCAAGTTGTGGGACTAAATAATTTAACGTTTATGAAATTATCTTATTCTGTATATAAACCTATACACTATTTTTCTTTCTATCGAGTGTTCCAGGGTTGTCACTTTATTTCTCAAAAGCTGTCATATCTTCTTAAATAAGCCATACTTAAGAAAAAAGTAAATGAACTCAGAATCCCTAATCCACAATAATTAATGCTGTGGTAATATCCGGGTCCGTCATTTCAGGATCATTCTGTATATATAGTTTCTAGATCCTAGAGGGATATTTTAAGGGATAAAAGGTATAATATTTATAAAGGCTGAGATAAAATAGGGTAATTTTTCTCTAAGACTTTCCTGAAAGCCCGACTTTGTGTAAGGTCATGCGGAAACCCAGCCGTTCGAAAGATTTTCCAAACCCTCGATCCTAATTCAATTATTGTTTCAGGTGAATTAGGCTGAGAGCTGCAGCTGTGAATGAGAGGCTAATTAGCAAATAATGCCAAGAAAATTATGAGCAGGCTCACCATTACTATATACATCGGGCCCTTCGGAACTGAATTAGACGTAATTCAAGAGTCCAACAAAGTTGTTGGCGATGTTGGCTAATATCTAACAAATCAAATTGTTTTGACCTGGATTAGCAAAGTTGTAGGGCCCGTGCGTCGACTATTTACTTGGCGTCCTCACTGTGCGTCGGATGGCCGTAACGTTACAAACTAACTTACATTTGCATGAACTATGTTGCGAAAATTATTAACATGATTGCGCTGATTCTTGAATTGTATTAGTCAAGTCACAACTGAATACCTACAAGTTCAATTAAATTTTAAAATAAATGAAATATGTATAACAACTGAATGTAAATAATATAACTCGAACATTTCTAACAGAACTTTTAATCAGACACCCGTTCTTAATCTTTCATTTTTTAAATTTTCCTGAACATCATACATTTACTGTAACTCATCTTGTATAAAGTTTCGAAGTAAGGATTAAAATGACAAAAAAAAACAAACTAAGTACCAAGTATAATGTATAGTTAAGCTTCAAGTTTAATTAACTTCCTCCTAAAAATCGCCTTTTCTTTATAAGGGGGAAATATGAAGAGATGATAAATTTTTCCCATCGGAGCAAATTACCTATAACTATATAATCTTACTAAAATCTCTCTCAAGAAAAACGTAAAATGGTGGAATTCTTCTTGTTGAGAATATGGTAGGGAAATATTCTGTATATGACAATCAAAAACTGTTCTTTAATAATAATTATAATTTACTCTTCAAAAATTATTTTTATCGGTAGAAGTCGCAAATACAGGCTGATCAGGTACACATCTCGGAAATTATTGATCCCAGAGCCTCAAAATAAAAAAAACTTCAGGGCATAAGACACTATGAGAAATTCAATGAAAATGTTTTCAAGATCGCCGCACTTCCGAACTTCGTTATTTTAAGGGGGATATCCGCGTTATTTTGAAACAGAAACAAATGGAATTTGAGATATTTCAAATTTTCCCTAATGCTTTGCGGCTGCACCCTCAACATAGCTTTGCACCGTTCAACCCCCAAGTAATCTTCCCGTACTTGTTTTTTTTTTTTAATTACACCCCTAGTTTTTTTTCCTCAGCATAACTACAGACTTTGTTCTGAACATACTGACAGAAATTTGAAAATCTAAGCACACTTAGCTTGCCTAAAACAATTTGGTGGGCAGGTCATGTATGGATATTTGGCGTTGCTTAAAAATGTGAAACGAATTTACTAATTTGTACGTATAGTCAATCTTGCTGTATCTATTATTTTATACTCGAATTTTAATTCGACGTTTTCTCTAACTGTATTTCCGTCATTTTTTCTTTCTTAAAGCGAATCAGGATCCCTGAGTAAGTATCTTCTCTTTCCATTTCTCTTAACATATTTTCGTAACGTCTTCTTCAGAAGTCAAATTATTGATTTCATCAAGTGGAATGCCAGCTGAAGCTAGCTAGTCCACTCTAGCCGGGAATCGGAAAGTATAGCATCCAATAATATTCCAATTTTCTTCGCTAAAAAAATCATTATTACCAAACACCTATTTTAAACACCTCAGCCTTGTAGGTACCAGAATGTAGTGAATTGTTTTGATTGAACTGGATAAATTTGATTCCTTGAGGTCATGCTCCCTAAATCTCATTGAGATCTCTATCTGTACGCCCAAACGATTCTTGACTCTAACTGTGTCTAAGTTTTTCATAAACTATTGTTACCTCTGGCCACTTCACATGTGGCTCTATAGTTCTACGAAAACGAAAGTGACACTCTCGACCCTTGTCGGAAAGGAAAATGTGCTCTAAAAGTAGTGTAAACCTCTAATATATTAAATGCGACTTCTTCTGCCCTTTTGGTTTCCAAAAGTTGTGAACTTTGTTAAATGGTCCTTATAAACCATAGTCAAACGATAGCCGTTGTAGCACTGCGATTGCATGTCATTCATGTCAACCTGGGAGGGTGAATTAAAATGAGAATGCAGACTATTGGTCACGAAACGAATTCTCTCTTTGAGGTGGTACTTTCTCGAGTCTGGCGTTGCTGCAAAATTTGTGCCTTTTTAAATTCAGTAATTTATTGGTTGTTATATTTATCAATGTTTAAAAACGATCCATGATCTTTGCCTTTGGTTTCCACTAGTTCATTAGTCCACCTATTCAGTAAATAGACATTCGTTTTAAAACCCTGTTATAAATCTAATTTCAATTTTATCAATTAATCCTCATTGGACACTGTCTAACGGGAATTACGACATCGCCCGGACAACGATGTTAATAGCGGGCTTATAATGAAATATCAGCATCGACCAAATAACATGGACATATACGTTATTGACCGGTCATTATGCATATTGTTTCACTTGGCTGGGCATTATCGTCATTGTTAGATAGGAGATGAATGACATTTTGCAAAACAATATGTCATTCATTGATGTCGTTCTGTGAGTTAGAGAGGTAAATTATTGTGGACACGTGTTTCGTCCTAATTGGGATTCTTCAATACAATGTACCTTACCAACACACAGCACAACCTCGATTACCTGACTTTAATGAGAGGATTGATGAAAATTAATAATTATAGTCATTGTCCATCTCATAACGTCATTGTTCAGATTATTGTTCAGTCTGTAACATGTAAATCCGATGAAGAAATTGAAGAGTTGACTAAATTATGCATTGTAACACCCCTACCCCCTGCCTGTTTATTTCTGAAAAAAGTTTGCCTTGAGATCGTCTAGGATTGGATGTAGAACCGAACGTTGTGTTTCGTAGTATCGAGATTCGTTATTGAGGTATGCCGGAAGCGAAGGAGGAAGTTAAGGATTTTGCTTTCTGATGTTTGATTAAAATTTCTTGATTTCGATTTCCGTTTTCTTTTAGCAAAATAATAAACAAATTAATTGTAGGATGGGGGTAATCGTTTTCATTCCATGTTTCATACTAGGGGATTATCCCCAACTTTACAATCCTTTATTTATTAATTTATTGTGTGTGGTTTAAGTGTTTCCTTAAACATAGTGTTGTGAGTCAACGACATTCGAGTTCGAATATAAAGGGCCCCTTCTGGTAGCTGGGAGAACCACTTTTACTTTCATCCATTCTTTCAAGCAAAGTGCGGCGTTCTATCCCGTGGATATGAATGAAAAAAGAAACGAAAAACTGTAATTATTTTACGTACCTAGGGCAGGTTTATCTCAGCATGAGCTTTTATTTTACTATAAGTGGAACTTGTAACTGTAACTATTCTGGAAACGATATAAAAAATAATTTTGATTCGTTCCCCATTGCTTTGGTATCGATAAAAAAGTCACCGGTATCAGTAAAAAACCGAAAAATCGAGATTTCTTATTTTTGTCATATCTTTCTTATGTTGTTGAAAATTATAAATAATTTTTTGTAAGCTTATATTAACGGGTAGGAGCTATTCATCTGACATTTCAAAAATTTTACAAGAGTTTTGCAACAGCAAGATACAAGAGTTTTCATAGTCAACTTTTGTTTTTCTTATGGCTGCTATATTGTATATTAATGTTACTGTGTATTAAAAGAGTTAAATAAACGAGAAATCTATCACTATAATAAAAAATTTCTTCAAAATTTTTCTAAATTTTTCTAGAAAAAAAAACTTTTATTCAACCGAAGATGGCCACAAAATGGGGCATCTTTTCTCTAATTTAACCGACCCTGTATCTCTTAGCGTTTACGAGATACTCTTGGTGAGCTCTGAAATAAGGGACACCTGTATTTTAACAATACATAAGTAGTTGAAAGTGGCTTTTAGGCCCAATTATTGCATAATTTAAGTCAGGTTTACGCAGTTAGTATGGATTTGTCCCCATAATAAGCTTTTGGTGCAAGAAATGTTGTCAACACAAACATAAGCCCTACTATTATTGGTAAAGTGAGGACGGTACAATAGGGCATTAGCTAAGCGACTTTCAAATTTATTCTGAAACCGACCCTTATAAACCATATTTATTCAATGTTTAACGCGTATATAGATATTTTTGTCTTAATGGATCTGCTTTGATGGTTTTTCGATAAACGAAAATGTGCATGAAATAACGAATTGTTTCGTATTGGATAATCTACAGAAATATAGGTGAGAAATTGGAATATATTCCAGATTCAATGAGATGCAGATGGAAGTGCCGTGTCTTGACCGGTTGTTTATCTTTTTGCCCCGTTATTTGCAAATTCATCTTCTACTTAGTTGAAACTGTGATACGGTAGGATAATAAATTTTATTTTTATTACACGAAGACTTATTTGTGATTCCGTGGAAATACGATATGATTCCGTGGAAATACGATGTGATTCCGTGGAAATACGAAAAACAAAAGAACCAGACTTTACAACACATATGTCTGTATTCATCAAACTTCAAAATATAACTCTGGGGTTATATTTTGAATTTTCTGACAGCTGATTGGTCTAAATGCTCAAACCCTACGAACGCTACGAATTTTAAACCAATGACATGTTCCAAAATATTACGCCAGGGGTTATATTTATTTATGAATACGGGCCATATTGATTTATAGTCGTTCATCTCTAGAAAGTTCTCATTAAATTTTGATAAGGAGTTCAGCATCTCACAATGCGGTAAGGGTGGATTTGGAAAATAAAAAAAAACTGGTCTTAAAAGAGTAACTATACAGTTTGAGTCTTTAATGGCGCATTTTCTCAACGCTAGGGGGCAATTTGTGCACATAAAAAATAGTAAAAAAAACATTTCTTGTAAATTGACCGAGATATGAAAAGGTAAATTGGAGAAATCAACTTCTTTAATAATGACTGCTTTAAAGAATTTGATTGTCTAAAATAAAAACTGCAGCCTCTTTTTCAAAATTTCATAGAAATTTTTTACAAATATGAATAATGAAATTAACTTCAGTTTCTTTCATTGGTAGAATACCAGCTTAGATTTAGATTTAGATTTATCATGAGTGGGTCCATTGAGACGTCCTCACCACGACCGAAGATCTATTGTGGCTCACATCTAGTGGTGATACATTGACCCCATCAGGTCAACCTCTTTGAGGAAGCTGACCATCTTGACTATTGGTAATGTATCCGTGTCCTCCGGTGTGAGCAAGTCTCTACCAAAAATTATTTAGTCTGTTTCTTCCCAAAGCGAGACACTCCCATAGGATGTATCTTGCTGTTTCGTCACTCTCCAAGCACAGGCGACATTCAGCGCTGATTGCTAAAAAACCTTCTTGCGCATCAATCGCAGAAATAGTGTATTTTTATGCGATTCAATAATAAATATTTTCTTCCTATTTTTTTTTATAATGAATTTAATGAAAAATAATCCGATTTTTTTTTGGGAAAACTCCACCTACCTACAAAAAAAAAAAGAATGATCCTCTCGTGGATGCGAACCCGCTCCAACAGTTAGCTAGTCAAGGATGTAACAAACTGAACCACACGGTGAGTTTCGAAAATGTAGTGATGATGGGGTAGATATATGTATGTAGTACGTCAGGTACCTACATCTACTCATTTTATTTTTTAAACTGGTCATATCTTAGTTATTAAAAAACCAATTTGAATACTTTTTTCACCTGCATGTAGGTGATTTAATTGTCGTTGCGATTGCTCTTCTAATTTTCAGAACCATTCATAATTGAATGTGAAAAAAAATAAAAAAGAAATTGCGAACCATTTCATCGATTTAATAATTTTATATAAGTGTAAGCTAATTTTGCACAAGCGAAAAACTTTTTTATCTTTCGTTTAAAGTGCTACATTAATCCAGGCGAATTGAAGCTAAGACATCAAATTATATGTTAAAGCAAAAAAAAATGGAAAATTTCGGTTCAACTTCTTCAAAAATGAACTCATAAACGGTTATAGAATTGACACATTTTCACCCTTTTTCCTACCCACGACACTGGCTTATTAATGGAAAATATGCTAATTTTATTGCATTAACTCAAATTTCCAATAATTTTCTTCAAATCCTGTTAATTTGATTTCAAAGTTTTTTTGCCATCTTGCTCATACAATGGTTCAAAAAATTGTCAATTTTCCGTTAATGTTCAAAAAATTCAAATGGCCGCCATTTTGAAACGGCTCGGCCGATTTTGCTCAAGTGCAATACCAGACCACTCCTTGTGGACATCTTACTCTCACAAAAATTTCAGCCCCCTAGATTGAAAACTGCGGCCAGAAACCGTGCCTCAAGGACCGGATTTGGGGAACTTTGAAAGGACACCCTGTAGAAGTAACGTGACTTTTGGATTTTTTTTCAACGAAAATCTAAAGTCATTCCCAAGCTTTACAAGAATCCAAAATTTCGTTCACTAATCTTGAAAGATAAAGCTACAGGAGCGTTTTTAAAATCGAAAAATCGTGATTTTGGAGAAATAAATAAATATATATATAAATATATATATAAATATATATATATATATCGTGGGCAGGTGAATTTTGGAAAACCACTTTTTCGTGATCTGGGGGTCATGATCGGTGGACATTTGATGAGTTTGGGTGATTTTCGAAAAGTGATGTCGTCCTCAATAGTGTATTTTTTTGTTAAAAAATACACTAAAATTGCCATTCTGTGCAGATGATGGTTCAGTTTGCAGTGCCCAGTATACGAATAGGTCTATAAGGCTTTCTGTTCTTTCCCGTTAAGCTTCAATAGTTTGTTTTCGAACAACTTTCGAATGACCCAATCTTGGTAAGTTTTGCCAGTGCTGAGAGGACTTCCCTCTCAGCCAGTTTCCTAGTGTTATTTTAGAAATGTTCGGTGATATTTCAAATGCTGGTTATGGTCCGATAAATTCATATTCGGCACCTTTCCTGGCCAAAGAATCCGCAAGGTTGATCTCTCTATTTCAAAGTTACTTCATTGCTCTTTGCTAGGGCATTCAAAGTTAATTGACAGTTCCAGACCAACTTTGGACTTCTGAAAATATCTTTATTGTTGGCAGTGCATCTTTTGCTGGATCTGCGCACAAAGCTTTCGGCCTGGAAAGTTATGACGTGATTACTTCGGCTCGAGAAGACTCTCTTCTTCGAGCCAACGCTACACATCCCAGCTCCAGTTCCTGTGGATGTCTTACATCCATCGGTGAACCATCTGAAATCAGCTGTTAGGAGTTAATTTCTGTTGTTCTCTCACACATCATTTCTTCCCGGGAGAAGAAACTTATAAACAGAGCGGCTCATGAATTATGTCCGAGTCCATACGTAAACTGTGACTTTCTATGTCATTCAGTTACCTAGTTCGCACCAAGTTATAAGCCTTTGGCAAGCTTCTTGCCATCTGTCGGCCTCTCTCTCCAAATAAATATGGAGAGGTAGTAAGTCCAGTAGGATTTCCATAGCTGGCGACAGTGTGGTGTTAATAGCACCACAGATCGCCAGACAAGCTTGTCTCTGGAGGATAGAAAGCTTTGCTTTGACCAGGATCTGCTGGAATTTTGATCATCAAGCGGTACTGCCATAGGCAATCGTAGGTCTCACGACCATTTAGGTACATAAAACCAGTATAATATTTGTTTTGTTCTTTTCTAATTCCCCATGTTTTACTACAGATTATTTTACACACCCACAAGGAGAGTTTGGCTCTGAAGTTGAAAGCTGAAGTTGATTCCATTGCATATAAATTTTGAAATAAATTTCAATGATATTCGGAAGAAGAGGCCGTGGTCTTTATTTTTAGGAAAAATTAAGTTATTTAAAACTGCCGATATTAATGAAGTTGAGTTCTCAACTTTACATATCTTTTTTTTTTAGAATTTTTTTCTAATTTTTTTGTGCTGCACGAATTTCCCCCTACAATGTACCGCCATTAAAGACTCAACGTGTGTATATAATGGAAAGGAGAGCTCCTAAGATAATGTTTTATTTAATAAACTTACAAACTTTCCGATGAATTTAATTTTCTAATTATATTCATATCCCCACCTAATTATATCTACATTGTATTTTCTGCTCTGTTTCAATGAAGAAAATATTCTATGTGCTAATTTAACACTCCAGTAATTTTACTCCACCAGAGAAATTATAATTGATATTATATAAATTTTAGCTTAGAGTAAAATTCAGTTATTCACATGCCTTAAAGTGAAGAATCTTTTGTTTAGTTAGTACATTGATAATCAATGCGAACACGACAATGATTTACACAGGTAGGTATATAATATGAATCTAAGTTAATAAACTCACCTATTGGAGCATAGCATTCCTGTAAGACACCCTGTCCTTCAATAGCAATTATTATTCCGAATATGCCCTGCGACAGCTCAGTCAGCAGAAACAATAGCAGCACAACCAATAACATCCTGGTAGTCCTTTCCGCCTGGTTTTCCTTGTATACGTAATTGCACTTGGCGGTTCCATTTCCATTCAACTGCTTTGCTGCGCTAATCCTAGAATCCATCAACAATCTTCTCCGCCTCTTTGTGGCATATAACACACTTATGATCAATATGGAAAGCACACTTAACAACACACATGGAAACAATTTCATTATCACCCCGTAAATCCAACTTAACAATGTGACGTGTAAAGTCCCTATGACGTAAATTGTTTCGTTGTGCAGGGTTCGGTTTAAACTCAGAGCCTCGTTTTTATGTTCCTTCAAGACCATGTCTCCTAGGCTATCGGCCAGTTGATTCTGTCCTAATATTTCTGTATATAGGATTGTAGGTAAGGCTATAAGTGCACTGATAATGTATGTGAAGAATATTACGATTATTGTCCATTTAAAACTAGCACATAGCATGGTTTTTTGCGACCTAGATATGTAGATATATCTCCATAATGCTAATATCACATTCAGGTAACACGACGTTATATGCAAGACTTGTGTGAAATATGCATGGAATTTGAAGAATACCGCCCAAGGGTAGGTAAAATTTATAATATTGTCTCGAGAACTTGATATGTTTCTGTGGTATGTGAACACTATATATTCAAGCATTTGAAGAAGATCAGCGATAGCTAGGGCTGCGAGAATGAAATTAGTTGGAGACCACATGGGCTTAGTACGTAGTACGATGATAATGAGGGCATTTGCGATGGATCCAAAGATGCACACAAATAAACTAAAATATCCATTGTATAGTTTAAAATTTACTCTAAAGTTCTTCAAATCGCAATGCATTTTTGCTTTGGAGGTGTTGATTTTTGAACATAAAGTTTACTTATTGTCCTCGCATTCATTTAACATTCTTAATCCATATTAGTTGTGTTCCCTGAAACCAAAAAATATATAAGTTTCCTATACTTCGGAGAATTGTTCGGAGAATACTTAAATTTGACGTATTTTATATAAAATTTGATACCGTCTAAGTAAATTGGATTAGTCTTAGTCTTAGAAAGATTTCATCTACTTGGTTAGGTATATTATTATACGGTTATTACATTTAAGATGGAAAAAGACGAGAGGGAAAATAAATTATAAAACGTTCTCAAGAAAATATTCAATTTAAGATTTTACATTAACCTGATTCATGAATGATTGCTTTATTACGACTTCGATTTTTCGTTCAAGTTATAACTTTTTCTTTTAATTTTTGAGATATATGTTTATAAAGGATATCTATTTATATCAGGATTGCTAAGTGGATTGATTGCTCTTGGATTGCTAAGTTCATGAAGCGGAGATTCTACACAGGACAAGGCACGGTCAGTTGCAATTTTTTTTTGCAATGACTGGTTAGACGAAGATCGGTCAGCTCAAAAATTCGATTTTTGCAAATTCTGATCAGCTAGATTTTTTTAAAGGTTCGGTTAGACAAAGCCCGACCAGCTAAAAATTTCGAATTTTGCAGAGTAAGGTAAGCTCGATTTTTTGCACAGAAGCGGTTAGATGTATTTCAGAACTCGTAAAATCTAATAATTGAGAATAGTCAAATGTAATTCAGAATACGTTAAATGTAATTGAGAATAGTTAAATATTGAGAAAAGTGCAAATTCGAATGAAAATACTTATAGCGAATTCGAGTTGGCTGCACTTGCTCGGAGCGAGATCGATCTGTCTCTGAATCAGTTCTGCCCAGAATTCTGCTCCAGTCCAGAGCAGAACTTTCGCATTTCGACTCTGTATGGAACCGAACTGTGTCAGGGCAGGCCAGAACCAGAGCCAGAGCCAGAGCGCCATGCACCGGTGCAGTGCAGTGTGTAATCCAGTTTCCCTCCAGTCTGCATTTTCATTATAGCCTTCTACCTATCCCTATCCTATCCTATACCTATCACGGTTGTTTGTTGTTATGATGTTATTCTTATTATAACAGAGTCGTGGAACTACAAGGCGTGATCCATTTTAATTATTGTAATAAGTTGTAATTCATACAATACGTAAAATGTACTTATCCACAAATTTTTGGTTTAAGGAATTTACTATATAGGAATCAGTAAGGAATCAGTATTTAATTTTCCCGCTATTTCTAACCTCTAAATTTACGGGAGTGCACCGTTGCACCGTCAAATTTGACGGTGCAGTTTATTTTGCTCCGGGACAGTTTCGCCATACGACTCGAACATATTTTCCTATGCACTGCCAGAGAGCAAGTGTAGCTCGAACACAATTACGATATGCACCGCTAGAGTTCACTTTAACTCGAATACGATTACGAAAAGCACTGGAACGGAGTCCTACAAATCGAACACGAGATTCCGTCTCGGTGCGCACCCGGAGCAGAAAAGTGCAGTAACTCGAATTCGCTATTAGAAACATAAAATCTTAACTAAAAAAAATATTAACATATTCAGCTATACACTTTGTACAGTGAAAATCGTAGCTAAATATGGAATAAACATTTCTCAGAACTATCGTCACATCAAGCAATGGTTCCCCAGCTAAAGACGCCTCACAGTCACCATTAACGAAAATATAGTGACTTTAGCATGGTCTACTGTCAAATTTACAAATTTATAATTATCTCGATTTCAATTGACCCATTCTGAATTCTATTTGATACTTTCCGAATTACATTTAACGCTTCCTCGATTCCATTTAATGCTTTCTCAATTACAATTAACGCATTCTCGAATACAATTAACGCATTCGAATTACATTTGACTAATCTCGATTACATTTAACCATTTCTGAATTAAACTTGAAAAGGTGTAGATCGCGGGGTTTTCATAGTCAACTTTTGTTTTTCTAGTTGGCGCCATATTGTTTTTCACGTCATTTGATGTAAATAAGTCAAGGTAACTGAAAGTTCTCGCAAAAAAAAAAGTCAAAATTATAGATATTCTTCTGTTTTTGAAATAAAACACTTTTTTTTTCAACGAATAATGGCGTCAATACGACGATATTTTTGGGTATATACAGGGTGTCCCACGACCTGACTGCCATAGCTTAAGGGTAGGTGTAGTTTTTCAAGGCGATTCAGGATCTGGTTTTGAAATTTTCCTGAGGCCCTTCGTTTCGATTATACAGGGTGATTTGTGCAATTTGCCGAAATCTTTGATGAGCGATATCTTTTGAACGAATTTATCGAATTTAACGAAATTTGGTAGGTATGCTCTACTAATGACACTTAATACCTCGCATTTTTCGCCGATTCGAAAACTGCAGGGCCGTACTAATTTTTTGTGATATCTTTCGGCTTTGTCGAAAAGTTCACCCTGTATGCATTTTATTCAAAGTTTGGTGCCATTTTCTAAAACTACGTGAAAAATGCTACAATTATGGTAAAAAAAAATACTTGGCATCATTAAACTGAATCGAAGAGAAAATTCAGTTTTTTAGTTTTTTATTCGGAATTTCAATTCATGTGTTGTTCATAATTGAAGAAAAATCAAATGTGGTTTTTTAAAACTTGCGTATTTTGTAGTTATTTCAAATAAATTTACTTTATCTACAGATTTAGCCAAGATTAGGGACCCTTCTACAGATTGTTTCGAGCTAAAAAAAATTTTAAATGGTTTTTAGATCAATTTCAAGGTCAAGGAAATGTGTTGAGTTTGATGGTGGTCTCCTTGACCATTACCTGCACTGAATTGTAGTTTTTCTTCCCAACATTTGTGTTGATATTTTTCTTCCTGTTTCGTTTATGTGGATACTTATTTGTCTATGTGGTAATGTGTTAAATGTGTTATTTATTTTGCTGTTAAAACTTATTCTTAGCTCGAAACAATCTGTAGAAGGGTCCCCAATCTTGGCTAAATCTGTAGATAAAGTAAATTTATTTAAAATAACTACAAAATACGCAAGTTTTGAAAAACCACATTTGATTTTTCTTAAATTATTAACAACACATGAATTGAAATTCCGAATAAAAAACTAAAAAACTGAATTTTCTTCTCGATTCAGTTTAATGATGCCAAGTATTTTTCTACCATAATTGTAGCATTTTTCACGTAGTTTTAGAAAATAGCCCCAAACTTTGAATAAAATGCATACAGGGTGAACTTTTCGACAAAGTCGAAAGATATAAAAAAAAATTAGTACGGCCCTGCAGTTTTCGAATCGGCGAAAAATGCGAGGTATTAAGTGTCATTAGTAGAGCATATCTACCAAATTTCGTTAAATTCGATCAATTCGTTCAAAAGATATCGCTCATCAAAGATTTCGGAAAATTGCACAAATCACCCTGTATACTCGAAACGAAGGGCCTCAGGAAAATTTCAAAACCAGATCCTGAATCGCCTTGAAAAACTACACCTACCCTTAAGCTATGGCAGTCAGGTCGTGGGACACCCTGTATATACATATATTTTATTTTCGTCGTATGACGGCATTTCTTATTGTTAAAGTCGTCCAAAAATGCCAATAATGCGACATCACAGATTGAAAACTTTCTGCCGATTTTCTCTAAAATGACTTAAAACACTTCAAACAAACTACAGGGTGTACCAGCTCGATTTAGACAATGGTAAGGGCCGTGTAGGTCTCGTCAAGACGAAACGTTTTTTTATTTGAAGTTTTTGGATTTGGACATTCGTTGCGGAAATATGGCCGACTTCCGGTTTTTCGTTTTTTGACTCCAGTTTCGGCATTTTTAGGTTCTCGCCCAAACTGAAACTAGTTTTGGAAACTCCTTAGCTTCAGTTACAACTTTCACATTGAAGTCAAGGTTCTATCTCTGTTGGATTCAAAATGGCGACATGCCCAAGACTTTGACATTAAATAGTTTCAAAACTGCACGATAAATTCTTTTTTAAGTAGAACAATAATTTTATTAATATAATAGCCTATAATCTTTGTCTGAAAAGTTTCCTAAAATTCCTTCTCGTTTAGGCGCTATTTGAGGACAACGAAGATCCTTCATTCAGTGTTTTGAAATTATTTAATGTCAAAGTCTTGGGCATGTCGCCATTTTGAATCCAACAGAGATAGAACCTTGACTTCAATATGAAAGTTGTAACTGAAGCTAAGGAGTTTCCAAAACTAGTTTCAGTTTGGGCGAGAACCTAAAAATGCCGAAACTGGAGCCAAAAAACTAAAAACCGGAAGTCGGCCATATTTCCGCAACGAAGGTCCAAATCCAAAAACTTCAAATAAAAAAACGTTTCGTCTTGACGAGACCTACACGTCCCTTACCGTTGTCTAAATCGAGCTGGTACACCCTGTAATAGCACCAGAAGCAGCTCTTAAACATTTAGGAAAGATAATATTGTCCAAATTTCCATTTGCAAGAAGTGATTCCCCAAGTCTCACTAAACAGATTATTGAAGTATATTTCAGTAACAGAATAATCTTACTCTTCGAATTTCTAATAATAGAAATTCTAGCTCTTGGTCTTGGTTGTTCATTCATGAGGAAAGTATTCATTAAAGTGATTGACAGCCGCAATCATGCACATTTCATCAACAACTCTTTCCGCCAACTTAAGATTTCATGATATTTTTTTTCACATTTATGAAGTATTTTAATAACATCTGTCAATAAATTGTTAACATGCACTCATAAATTAGAACTGGAATTAAAAAAACCTGCCTACCTACGTTCATTAAAAGGATAGCGAAATAATAAATATTTACTTCACAGTAATGTGAATTACCATGTGTTTAGTATGAAAATAAGCAAATTCAAAACATTAATATAGATTCAATTTAGCGAATATTATACAAACAAAACCTAATGGTTTAGGTATGAGACCACAAGTAATTATAAAAAACTTCTCGGGCATTAATATAGAGCTTATGGAGAAGGTATTTTGATGATTATATTGTTTATTCCCTATGACTCGACTTCTATGTAACTCTCCTGACTGCGATAATCCCGTTACTATGCAAAAAAGCAAGCAACTAATAAGTTGTAAATTTATTGAATTCTAGCCCATAGCAACTAATCACAACCGTTAAAAGTAGTCTTTTATTTGTTTGGGACTGTTGTGTTTCTATACACCGCAATGTAAACAAAAGAGTTTTCTCTGCAAAGTTGTTTTAATTAAAATAATTTCTGATAAGGAATTTACCGTTTTAGTCTTTGTAATAATCTATAAGATACATATATCTCTCTTGTAATTATTGTGGTAGTAAATTCATTCTTGTAGTTTATTTTTGTACATACCCACCGCAGAGCAAACACTTTCATTAGAGACTTGGGACACATTAGGAAGGTGAAGACATTAATGGAAATATTCCTATGTAAGCCTAACGTACGTGGAAGCAATTACTTAGCTACCTTAAAATATAAATGAACTGCTATGTGGTGGAATAAACTTCTGAATTATTTATGTAATAAACTGAGATGAACTACTTTTCAAATTCAATCAATAATTGAAAATAAACCTACAAATCACTACGAGTTTATATTCGGGCTCATCCGGATTGGGATAAAAATGATCTGTAGGTACATGGCCATAATACCACCTAGATAATCCTAATACATCCGAACTGAGACGAAAATATTGTTAAACCTCTCAACGGTGATGCAATTCTATGCAATGGCAAAATTAGCATTTTCAATTTTCCATTATTTTGGTCTCAAAAGAAATTTTTGAAAATTTTATTTTCTAATTTGCTAGTTAGTGTCATGGAAAGTAATAATTTAATACTACTGTTCAATTATTACTTTCCATTGCACTGTAATTATCAAATTAGAAAATAAAATTTTCAAAAATATCTTGTGAGACCAAAATAATGGAAAATTGAAAATGCTAATTTTGCCATTAAACTCAGTATCCGAGGTTAGAATCAATTTAGAACAACTTTTTCGAGTCATTTTTTTCAATATCTCTAACGCGAATCAAAATATCCACAATTGGCTCTCTTTGCAAAGACGTAGTAGGCGGGGTTTAAAGATCAAATTTCAGTTTGATATAGTAAAAAGTGTGGCTCATCGGTCTGCATGACTGTACAAAATGTCGAACCTCGACTCCTTCAAATAGCGAAAATACAGGGGAGTCTTCATCTTAAATGCGACACACTGTATATGACATGCTCCGCAAAAGAATGTATAAAGTCAGTCTTTACATAGTTTTACCACCTACAAAAATAATATAAAACCATAGGTTATTTCAGTAGCTATGAGAGGGAGCTCCCATTTCTCGTACAAGCAAGTACTACCATCTCACATCAATGTTCAAAAGTGGTCTTGGAATTATTATGCGTATCCAGCAAATAGGTGATCAGTTGGGCTCACATTCATCATGCCATCCCCCTAGTCTCTTCGCACCTCTACTTCAATCTCTTTCCTCCCGGGTGTCTTTCTTTCATATCTAAAATGCTTCATATAAAAATGATGACGATTTTAGCGGTAATATTGATGGCCACTGCCATGCACTCTTCAAATAATAAAGGAGGGTTACACAATATTCTAGTTTCAAATACTCATATTATATCCGGTGAAAATAATTTTGAATTCAAGTTTCACGATGGACTTTTCAGCAGTCTTTTGTTCTTGGAGACTCCATTCCCCGGAATCCAACAGAGAGGATATTATGTGGCTAAAACTTAGCGTCAGAACTTGATCCAGTTTTCAACAAGCTAGTTCAGTTTCCTCAGGATAGTGGAGAATATTCGTACGGTTGAACAAGTTCTCCTGAACCATCCTTTTCTTAGAAGGGTTGCACGACATTGCTCGCTAACCATAAACCAACTGAAGTTCTATCAAACGTATCGACGCCATGCAGTAGGGACTTCGACAGTAGCCAACAGCGGACATGAACTTGCTCTATTGCAATATACGAAGTTGCCTTTTCGCTTGAAAACGTACAGCGAGAGTAAGGGCCCGTCATTCACCGAGAAAACTTTTTCAAGACAACAGATCATGGTCACGAGTGACTAGATATGTATATTTTCACTGGATACATGCAACTGCAAATGCGAAGAAGAAAACACAAACAATTTTAGACCATTTAGATTTTGATAAGGATAAACAAAACGGCGGTTATACTCGCATATCAATTGGACCAAATCATTAACAAAAAAAATTATTCTGACATTTCATAAAATTGTTTATGAAGTCTCTTTTTACGTTGTGTTTACTTTCTCGCCTCAAAGTTGGATTTCCTGGTTCTGTTCAGTTTCAATAGAGATTCACAACTACTGTCATTGACGTGCATTAATAATTATTATTAAGTATCTATTAATTTAAAAATTTCGCTGATTACAGTAGACCAAGAAATATGAAGAATATGATCTAACCGTTTAATTTAGTTTTCCTGCCGATGAATTAAAATTAAATGGAAAATGTAGCGGCCTGTTATCGTGTGACTTCTGGGTATTATTTTCAGAAGTAAAACACTCAAACTTTCGATAAATAGTAATGCTTTTAATTAGGACGAAATTACAACATGAATTCGGTCAGACATTTTTTCTGACACTGTCATAATAACAATACATAATAATTATCATTGTTAACAAAAACAGTAACATATCGCCCCCCTTGAAAGGCCAGGCTTTCAAAATGAATACAACAATAATATAACATTTCTTGCTTAATGCACTACCTAGGTAGGTATAATAACAAAAATCAATGTTTGTAACAAATGTAAATTGTAAATCATCACGGTTGCTACTCGATGGGTAGCAACGCTAATTTGTTTATTCCACGTTTCACTGCACTATTTTTTGTCTTGATGGTGACGACTCTCGTAACATTGTCCTTGCCGGGGTGAATCTCTAGAATCTTGCCTAACGGCCATAGCAATGGTGCAGTGCTTTCATCCTTTAGGAGGACGATGGAACCGACGTGGAAAGAGGCCGGCTTGTCGAATTGCCACTTATTTCTTGTTTGTAGCTGGTTTAAATATTCATTTTTCCATCGGAACCAGAAGTGTTGTCCGATTTGCTGGAGGTGTCTGTACCTCTTCGTGTAGTTCGTTTGTGCATCCATCAGGTCTCTTTCGGGAATTGATGTCAATTGCTCGCCAATTAGGAAATGAGCTGGTGTTATAACCTCAAGGTCATTGGGATCGGGAGACATAGGAACTAATGGCCTTGAATTTAAAATTGCCTCGATTTGTGTAGCCAAAGTATAAAACTCTTCGTAAGTTAAATGAGTAGCATTCATAACACGCTTTAAGCAGTGCTTAAAAGACTTTACGGCTGCTTCGTGTAAGCCGCCAAAGTGAGGCGATCTTGCTGGCAAAAAATGCCATTTGATTTTTGAATGTGTCAAATAATTTTGCATGTTATTATCATTTTTGATTAAACCTTGAACCTTAATTAACTCGTTGTTGCAACCTACAAAATTTGTTGCATTATCAGTGTAGATATTAGAGCAAAGACCTCGTCTCGAGACAAATCGCTTTAGTAGGCTTAAAAAACCTTCGCTTGTTAAATCCGAAATTACCTCAATGTGTACCGCCTTGGTTACAAGACACACGAAAATGCATACGTAGCCCTTTACTAATTTATTGGATCGCAATTTACTTGCCTTAAGGTCAAAAGGACCTGCGTAATCGATTCCAACGGAAAGAAACGGACGTGATGGTGTGAGACGAACGCTTGGTAACTCACCCATCTTTGGAATGACATTTGCATGAGGTTTACACCTGAAACAGGTTACACACTTCCTCAATAGCGATTTGACTACTTGTTTGCCATTAATTGGCCAATATTTTTGCCTAATATGAGATAAGGTACACTGGGCGCCAGAATGAAAGGTACGCTTATGCTCATGATCTACAACTAGATTCGTAAAAATATGTTTTGCTGGTAACACTATCGGATGTTTAACATCATACTGGTAGTTGGAATATTTTAACCTGCCGCCAAGTCTTATTACTCCTAGTTCATCGAGAAATGGAGATAATGACTTTAATTTACTTTTAGGTGACACACAATTGCTTGTTTTTAATGTCTTTAATTCACTAGCGAAATGTTCTGATTGTACTAACTTCACGAGAGCTGTCGTACTCCGTTCGATTTCATTTGTCGTCAAATGATTTTTAAGTCTCTCATCGACCGGTAATTTCAAATTATGAAAGAATCGCAGGCAATAACCAGCAACACGAATTAACTTATTCAAGTCGGAAAATTTCTCGAAAATACTTAAATCGTTGAATTCTTGCTCTTGAACCACGTGAGTCATTCGAATTCCCGGTATGTCGATTTTTTGGCTAGCGAAATGTGCTATGTTTGAATTTTCAGGCCACTTGTCGGTTTCAAAGAAAAATCTAGGACCATGCAACCATAGTTCGGAATGAACTAAATTTTTTAAGCTTGATCCGCGTGAAATTATATCGGCGGGGTTTTCCTGAGAAGGAACATGGTGCCAATCACGTATCTTAGTGAGTTGCTGAATTTCGGTCACTCTATTGGCTTCGAAAGTTTTCCAAGTTTTGGGTTCATTAGCGATCCAACACAATACAATTGTTGAATCTGTCCACAAAAAAGTACGGGTTATATCGAGTCGCAAAGCTTTTACACACTTTACATACAATCTCGCAAGCAAAAGAGCACCCATCAGTTCGAGTCGCGGCAACGATAACGACTTTAATGGACTAACTCTGGATTTCGCACAAAGCAAGTGACTTTCAATTTTTGAATTGATATCTATTGAGCGAAGGAAGATACAACAAGCATATGCTTGTTCACTTGCATCTGCAAAACCATGTATTTCGATTTCTTGTGGTTGCTTTACCAACACATGACGAGGAACTTGCATAATTCCGACTCGAGATATTTCATCTTTTAACTCTAACCATTTTGAAATTAAATTATCTGGAACTTCATCGTCCCAATCAATATTTAATTGCCACAGTTTTTGAATAATCAATTTTGCCCTAACTGATAAAGGACCAAGGATTCCCAAGGGATCAAATATTTTAGCAACGAATGAAAGTATCGTTCTTTTTGTAATTTTTCTTATATCTGAGGGAATATCTTGGGCGTTATATTCGAACTTATCGACCTTTGGCAACCATGAAATGCCGAGAGTTTTTACACTTGTATTGTCTGAGATAGAATATTTCGCACTGTCGCTGTTATCATCTTCAATATTGTTTAGAACTCTTGGTTCGTTAGATTGAAGCTTCCTTAACTTAAATCCGTACTCAGACAAAATTTGACAAATATTCGTTTTCAGCTTAACAAGAGATTCGAAATCACTCGCTCCCGTGAGAAGATCGTCTACGTAAAAATCCGAACGAATGGTATCACTTTCAAATGGCGAATTTTCTTCGTTATCAATCGCTATTTGAACTAACGAGCGTGTTGACAAAAAAGACGCTGAGGCCGTTCCGTAGGTAACCATGTTTAATTGAAAATGTTTAACTTCTTCGTTAAGATTGTTTCTCCAAAGAATTCTTTGCAAACTTCGATGTTCTGGATGTATCAAAATCTGACGATACATTTTTTCCAAATCTCCGATTAGCACTAAATTGTGCTTTCTAAAACGGATTATGATAGATAACAAATCTTCTTGAACTGTAGCACCAACCTTCAAAATATTGTTTAATGATAAATTACTGGAGCTTTTGCATGCTGCATCAAAAACGACCCTAAGCTTCGTTGTCGTGCTTTCAGGTTTTTCGACACAATGGTGCGGTATATAATACTTTGGTAATTCTGACGGAATATCACGTGATACCTCGGACATGTGTCCGAGATCTTGATATTCTTGCATAAAAGCTCTGTACGATTTTTCAAGATTGGGATTTTTGCATAGCCGTCGTTCGATTGAATACAACCTGTGAAGAGCGGTTTGTTCGGACTCGCCAAGGTATTGACAATTATCCTTCAACGGGAGCTTCACTACAAACCGACCAGATTGATCCCTAGTAGTATTTTCTGCGAAATGATTTTCGCACTCGATCTCCTCTTTACTCATTAAAGCCTGCTGCTTAGGATCTACTTCCTCGATGCTCCAAAATTTTTCGATATTTTTATTTAATGAGTCCAGTGAGACAAAACAGCTTGAAAGCATAACATTGGACTTTCCCAGCCTATTCCTACTGAACGGTATTTGACCTGCTACTACCCATCCCAGTAATGATTTCTGAAGTATGGGTAAATTCGGTCCAAGCCTTATTTGACCTGCGCACAACAAATTAAAAAACACCTCACATCCCAAAAGCATGTCCACTTCAGATGGATAATTAAAACAAGAATCTGCCAAAGGTAGCTCCGAGGGGATGTTTAACTTAGATGCATCAAAATAATTTTGAGGAGTCGATCCACAAATTTTGGGTAAAATTAAAAAGGATAATTTTGTTTTGTAGCTTGTGTGCATCGAGGAGATATTTACTTCTACCCGTTCAGAAATATTCATTTTCACCTGATTTATTCCAATTACGGGAATATCGATTTTTGAGGTATTTAATCGTAATTTTTTTACCATATTTTCAGTAATAAAATTGGACTGAGAGGCACTGTCTAAAAGTACTCTGCATGTCACAATATTTTTGTCTCTATCAAAAGCGTTTATCACGGCTGTGCATAATAGTGTAAAAAAATGACCTTTAGTATCTTGACACGAGTTTGACAACACGTGAGAGACGCTGGCATGGTATGTATTTTCTAAATGTTCGCTTTCTGACGAGGAGTTTAAATTTTGCGATTGATTTTGACTCATATTTTGATCATGCGCAATTGAAGGACTCAATTGATTCGCATTGTTTTGATTATTTTTATTTCGATGCAATAAAGTTGCGTGTCGTTCTTTACAGATTTTACAACCTGATGACTGACAGCTTGAGGTTTTATGCCCATAACGTAAGCAATTAGTACACAAATTCAAGCCCTTTGCCCTATTGGCGCGTTCCGTTAGAGACAGCTGCTTAAATTTGTCACAAAAATAAATAAAATGTTGCTCTTTACAGTGCGGACATTTTGGACGATATGAAGTATTGTTCATAGCAGTGAAAGATTTCGATTCGAAAGGTTTCTTACTTACCATACTTGGCAATGTATCTAAAGTTTCCAAAATTTGACAACGTTGTATTAGAAAGGTATTGACGTCATCTATATTTGGAGATTCGATGTCTTTGCAATAGACCTCCAGCGCCGGATTAGAGGTTTGCAGCGCCCTAGGCTAATTAAATAACAGCGCCCCTTTTTAGTTGAATTTTAGTAATTGTCGCCCTCTCTCCCCTCTTATGGAAAAATTTCTATCTAAGGAATGGCAAAGAGCAATTTTTTGTATGTAAAATTAGACATTAATAGAAAGAAATGTGTAGGTATTTCATTAGGTAAATTCTATTGCGCTTTTTGTGAGTGAATTGTGTCAAAGATATGCTAGCATTATAGAGTCCAACCGGGGGGTCTGGGGGGTACGGAGTATCCCCCAGGAATGAGGGGGGTTCGGGGGTTCTCCCCCGAGAAAATTTTTGAAAAAACAAGTGCGAAAATGTTAATCACACTATAAGGAATAACTGCATTTATACTGTTAGCTATACATTTTCGCATTACATTCAAGCATTGTAAAGGTCCGCCGGATAATATATAGAGTTGAATAGAAGTTGGGTTAGAGCCACCATCTGGTTTTAAGGCCAAAGCCTTCGTTGTTCGATATCGTCAATTCAAGAACCAAGACATGCATAATTATGTATCACGAATTTTTCAAGAAAAGGAAAATAGTATAGAACTCTAGGTACCTACTTTTATTATAGAAGAATAACATGAATCAGGTTCGGCGTTCCGCGGGTAGTCTGTACAGGCCAGAGCTGTTCTAAGATATTTGGGGCCTATGGGCCACTGAAAGTAATGTGCCTTTTTCTCAGATGAAATGCGTAAAGGATAGCTAACGCTGGGAATAAGCCAATGACGACTGATGGATTACAAATAAGTTATAGTGCAGTATGAATTCTAAATAATTTAACACTAGTTATGTATGTCCGGCTCCAAAGAAAATGCGCAGCAAGCGAAATTATTTTCAATGTTAAAAGTTACGCAATTTCCCACTATGTACTTAGTTAAACATGTTGGTATTGAGATGTGAAAACTATAATAACTAAATGACTAATAAATAATCACAAAAAATATTATACTTCAATAAAAACATCCGCCACCAAAAGGCTTGCGCCCCTTGCCTACAGCCCTATTAATTCTGTGGTTAGAAAGGCCCTAATTATGTAATATTGTGAAAAATTGCCCAGGATCCTGCACGCGCCCCCCGCCTCCTTGGCTATACTACCCTCCCAGTAATTAATTTTATCATGATATTTTGATAATTTTTGTTATTGTTATGAATTAAGATGTTTTTTTCTCTCGCCCGCCGCCCCTATGAACTTGTCGCCTGCGTGTGGGCAGTAGGTAGGTATTATATTATCCTAACTCGGAAATGTAGGTATATTTCATTATTTTTAGTACCTAAGTATTTATGCATTTACACATGCATTTACAAGTTTTAAGGGCGCCTCCGGCGCCCCACCAAGCTTTGCGCCCCTAGGCTACAGCCTAGGTAGCCTTGTGGGTAATCCGGCGCTGTAGACCTCCCATTCGCGCCTCGTATTAGAATCAAATTTTGATGCTAAGATATAAATTAAAATTGTATCCCAATTTTTTACGCTTTCACCTAAAGCGTCCAATGATCGAAAATTTTTGAAAAATGTATTCGAGAGACTGCGTAACGAAGTATGAGATTCCTTTGTCAAGCTTGGGATTTCCATAATTTCTCTAATATGTGAGTTTACGATTATTTTTTTATTTTTGTATCTTCGTTCCAGCAAGTCCCAGGCGATTTTATAATTTTCGTCCGTGGGTGCTAATGATGCCAACATATTTTTTGGTTCGCCCTTAACAGAGCTTTCCAAATAGTAAAATTTTGTAACATCGGGTATCGTGTTATTATTATGAATGATTGCCTTAAACATGTCACTGAACCTTTGCCAGTCACTGTAATTTCCGGTAAATTCCGGTACCTTTAAGACAGGTAACTTTACTGACACGTTTGGTAACATCGCATGTCCCGGCACCACTACATCGTTTCCGTTAAATTCCGGTACCTTTAAGACAGGTAACTTTACTGACACGTTTGGTAACATCGCATGTCCCGGCACCACTACATCGTTTCTGCCGCTGCTGGACAACCCGGTACTTTCCCCGTTCTCGGCAGGCATTGCGTTACGTAATTGCGACTGCTGATTTACGCGGAGATAATAATCGTCTAATACCTTTTGGGCTCTAGATAATATATCATAATAACGATTTTCAAATGATTCGCGTTCATCATCGCATTGCTTTTCATCATAATAATCAGGGTAATCACATAAAAGTAATTCTTCAAACTGAGTTTGAACATCTTGAAATTTTGCTAATATCGGTTTTATGCTCTGAAAGCGTAGTTGAAGACTCTCAATGGGTTGTTTTGAGATATCAAACTTGGTGGTTAAAAAGGTATGAAATCTAGTTAACTCGGATTTTAATTGCTTTCTATTATTTTTTATGCGGTTTAAATCAATTTGACATTGAGGCTCTGTTTCGGTTTCTCCCTCTTCATCAGACATTTTGATTTCTCCGCTTTTTGACGATTCTTTTTTTTTATTTTTGCTTTTTAAGCCTATAAAAACGAGCGATTAACTAACCGTGATATATTTAGTCACTAGTCAGCTACTTAATGCAACAATCTTGTAGATATTTGCGATATGAAATCGAGAAATTGGGTTTGAAAACGAGTAGGTTATTAGTATTATGATTAGTGAATTGTAAATTACTTAAACATTCAAAAATCAGATACTACGAGAATGAGTGAAACTTTGTGTCAACAAAATCTTGTAAACACTAGCGAAAAACGTGTTATTTATTACGATTTTGAAATCGAGAACGAGATTTTTTTTATTTTTTATTTAACGAGAACTTGCTTGGTTCATACGCCCAGTACTTACTTTTATTAGTAAACGAGATTAAGTTTTTTTTTATTTAACGAGAAATTGATTGGTTCATACGCCCAGTATTTACTTTTATTAGTAAACGAGACTATTTTTTACGATATGAGAATAACCTTTAATTTAAGCATCTTGGCAATCATAAATCAAGACACAAATAGGTAACTAGGTAATGTTTTTATGGGTTGAGGTTTGGAAAATGGAAAGGACTGACCTTTTTTACTGTTGTTTTCTTCGCCTAATTTGCAGCGCTGGATTCGTGCCGAAGGACCATATTATGTTATCGTGTGACTTCTGGGTATTATTTTCAGAAGTAAAACACTCAAACTTTCGATAAATAGTAATGCTTTTAATTAGGACGAAATTACAACATGAATTCGGTCAGACATTTTTTCTGACACTGTCATAATAACAATACATAATAATTATCATTGTTAACAAAAACAGTAACACGGCCCAAAGAATTTCTTCTAAGCAATTTACCTAGAAGAAAAATTTGTCAATTATTTTTTTTATTAATAATAAATCTGCGTTTAAAATATTCCAGACCGATTTGCAATAATAGTAATATCACAAGTGATTGAATTGTCGCGAGAAGTCCGTCGATTAATTTCTAACGAAATTGAGTTGCTTGAAGAAAACACCATGAGTGTTAAAGTAAACTCTTAAAAAACACGAGACGTCATGCGGACTCGTGGTGCTTTCTTTGAGCAACTCAGTTGAGTTTACAAACAAAAGACAGCCTTATACGATCACGAGTGGTATTTTGTTAACTATTTCACGAACAAAGTGAAATGTCAAAAAAATTAAATTCGGCAGAAGCGACTCATTTTGACGTGCATCCACATTTATTTTATTATTTATTTTATTATTTAACGAATTATTTTACCCTAGAGGGGGAAAATAACCGTTGAGAGCATGAGACCAATAAGAGGCAACAAGGGTCGTGGGTTGAGCTGTCAGTCTAAGAGGGTCAACAAATAACAGGCGGGTCAGCAGAACAACAGGTACTCTTTATTTAAAAAAAATCACAGTTATTATCACAGACTCTTGAGCATGGTTAACAATAATAAAAACGTTGAGATCAGCCGAATGAAAGGGGTGGTAAAATTGGACCAGTGAAACTTATCTTCGTAGGCTCTCCGGTGCGAGGAGGAAGGTTTTCAGCCGGGCCTCTGGGTGGACAAGGTTCGGCTGCTATTTATTGATTCAGCTGCTGCGGGAGTCAGATCAGCAGCTCCAGTACTACCAATGTGTACCCCTGGATCAGGTGCACTTCGGTACGAAGACAAAGGTTGTCCAATCGGCAAAGTGGTCTCAGGTATGAAGAGTGTGCTCCGGTATGAACCGTCGGTCTAGTAGGGAAAACTTGCTCCTTTAGAAAACTTGCTCCAAGGAAAAAACTTGCTCCAAGGAAAAAACTTGCTCCAAGGAAAAAACTTGCTCCAAGGAAAAACTTGCTCCAAGGAAAAAACTTGCTCCAAGGAAAAAAGCTGAAATTTCAGGATGTATCAGAGACACTCTTGGTGGTGTTAACGGTCCGATCGAGTTCTGGCCCGCCAGGGTTACATAAAATTATGACCCATCCTCAAGATAATTACGATAAAAATGTGATCAACCAATTTTACATGCGGCCGAAACTCGATCGGATTAATTGCTGTTTTCCTCTTTGTATTAAAAGGAAATATGATTTATACAATTAAAACAATAATAAAAGATCCACTTTAGGTCACTCACCAAGCCAAAAACACAGACGATGTTTATAATATTTAACGTGAAAGTTCACGAGGCCATTTGGTGAAAATTCAGGTGTTTGCCAAAACGACCTTCTTCACGCGAATTCCAGCAGAGAAAAAGAAAGGTGAACGGGCCGGTATGAAGATGAACACAACTGATTACAACTTGACAGTCGAGGTTACGACTCGAGTTGGTCGATGCACTAACAACCACCATCACTCACGAACAACTGCGCGCGCCCGCCGTCGTCTCTGTGTTACCGGCATCTAGCCGGTACGTACGAAATGTACATTACAGTCGAGCTGCAAAAATTTACATTGTTAAGCGACCCGTTCATTAATTTTTATAACGCAAATTAATTAATTTTGAAATGAAAATTTATTAATAATTAATTTTATATCCGTCAATCACTTCTTAAGCCTAACAAGTTTAATCGTTGGAAGGTCGCTCCAGTACAGAAATAAACCATAAGAAGTAACTAAAAAGTCACCATTTTGAAGAGAGATATCCTATCTCTCTCTGATCGCTAGCGATCGGACAGAGAGAGAAGATTAGCTTCCGTACTGTATCATAATTTTATATCAAGGTACCTAGTCTAACCGCGGTCGACGCGCAAACTTGAATTCTAATAAAATGTAGTGATGGGGGATATTTATAGAAGGTAGGTATCGGTAACTAAATTACAGTTCTATTACTTGTGAGAAACGATCGGGTTGTATAGATTCTTTCGGTCGACGACGGGTCTAGTATAGCCCGCACATTATAATAAGGGATACAACATAAACTGTCGTAAACCTTGATTGTAAATTTTTTTGTACTTGCAGTGTGGCATTTATTGCCGTAATCAATTTCGCTAATTATGTTTATGCCACTCAAACAATGCCCTGATCCTACGAATTACTCTTTTATTTGCTACCCAGCTATTTTTCAATTTGAATCATTAAACGAATTCAGGAGGAATCCGTGAATCTTCAACTTTCTTAAGCGCCGTCCTTCTCTGTTTTGGAAGACGGTTTCAAATAATTAGTTATCTTTTTGTGTTTTTTGTGTAATTTGTTCATGAAGTTTGGGCTTATCACCCCTCATATTGGAGTTTACTGACATCTTCTCGTTCTACATGCTGTTGTTGGTTACATCCCCGGGTTGCGAATACTGCAAGCTGGAAACTGTCCTGAAGATGAGTTAACTACCACAACCATTCGACGGACTTCTCTAGTAATATAATTTTATGCTCCTATGCTCATTCGGTCTTACCTGTTGTTTTATAGAAATTTTGTTGAGTGTAACATGGACCAAGATCAAGCACGTATTTATACCTGTGGAGTTCAAACTTCATTTCTGGTTATTGGAAACAGGCTGGCGTTGATTAATATTTCTTAAAAAATGCATGCTGGAGTACTTACTCCTTATTAATATTAAAGCGCTACTCTCGGCTGCAGCCAAAAAACTTTGCAGAAAAAAAAAAGATTTGCAGATTACTTACTACTTTTTGTTTGCTTTTTACTTTTTACTTTACTTTTTTTTACTACTTTTACTTGGTACTTTTTAGTAGTCTTTCAATTGGTCGATGGTGCTTTCTAAGCTAGAGGTATTTCATACAAGCACGCAAGTAGCTTCGCTTGATAGATCTCTATGCGCGACTGCCGTTGGTACAAATTCGGCATCTTATTATTATTGTACAGGATCTTTCTGACACGCTAATACCACCCTATTTCAGGACTTGATTCCTCAACACATATCCGCAACGGCTTTAATTTTACGCTACAGGGTGTTAAATTTTTGTTTTTTTTTAGAGTTATATCTATTTTATTATCTATGAAAGTAGTTTAGATATTTCTTCAGTTTTGGTATGTGTTCATAGAATATAATACCACATAATATTTTACTTAGAAACGTTATTCTATTGCTCCACCAGTAGCGTCCCTGCAAACATTCCCTCTTGACACGTTTCTTTCGTCGGAATTCTTGTCTATTTTTATTAAAACAATTAAATTAAAATTTATTAATTTAACAGTATTATCGAATTTGAAAACAGCCTTTGGTTGTGGCTTCAAACACAGCCATTACCCCGGTCGAGAATTGAAAGGTCCTAGAAAGAGAGCCAACATCACCTCACCACCTAAACCGTTTCAGAACACTCTATATCAAAACTTTAAATTTTTAATAATTTTATAAGAGTTTAGATTAAAATATTCAGTAGGTAAGGTACGTTTATGTTCGAATATCCAAATCCAAGTCATCTAGACGGGTTTTACCATCATACAAGTAAATAAAAGATAAGTATCGTCACATTTGCGCAGCTATAAACATTTAATACAAACAAAAAAGCAAACTTTTTAAAATTCAAAAAGGGTGTCAGAAAATGGAGAAAAAAACTACCATCCTCTAGAGCTCAAGTAATTATTATTGGAGATGTCAAAAGTTTTCAGTAGAAAATACAATTCTGTCGTCAAACATTGATTCTGAACAGCAAGGACAAAAAAAAATTAGACACCGGGCAATCCATTGGGTGACGTAATTTTTAAAGCAAGATTCCGCTTTTCTAAAGCATCGATCTTCAAATGCTAGAAAAGTTTTGCAATGTAACTGAACCTATCCCCATTTTCCATGCTCCCCAAGTAATAAATATGGACAGAAATATAGTAATATGTAATAATTATTAATGGTTGTTAATTAAATACAACTAAATAAGTGTTTCTGTTCAATTGTTCAAGCAAATCACTTATTTCACTGATTTTTTTCCTTCTTGAGTGTTATTTTTTGTTATTGTTTCATTTAATTGATTTTTTAATTATTGATTGAGAAGATATTGAGAAGATTTTGAGGTGACAGACAAGACAGTCCACTGGACTACAAAAATTTTGAGTTTCTTCTAATATCTTGATACTTATGTTTTCACATTGTAAACCGATTTGAACAGTGATTAGCTCATTGTTATTTGCAAAGACAATAATAAAAATGTACCAGCATGGAAAAAATTTGACATTTTTGTTTAACGTTAAAGTGTATAACTATGTACCTACTTAGGCTGCATTCAAATATGGACATCTAAAATAAATGCGGGCAGGTAAATATTGATTTTCAAGCCTTTGTTTGAGTTTTAGTTATAAATTGGACTCAATAAAAAATATCCGAGGCATTAGAATTTAAAGCATGTTCTAAATTCACTGATTTGAACATAGTAAATAAATTCAGGAGGAGGGGGCAGTCGTTGACTTAGACCTTGTAGGATTTCATCTAAAATTGACGTGTATCAAAATTTTGTTTTTCAATTTGCGCGATAATTGGGCCCTGTTACACAAACGTAATTAAAAATCTGTCAGATAATAATTACTGATTTTAAAATGGCCTGTATTACCAAAATATTGGTCTGATTTTGCTGAAAATAAATTCTACACCCTTTTAGAAGAGCTAATTACCCATAAAATATAAAAGATCATTATGCACAGTGTCCGTTTTTCGAAGCTAACCATGGGTATCTCGCTGATCACACAAGATCGGTTAAATTAAAAGAAAGTTGAGCTTTTTTTGTGATCAATAATCTTGAAAAAAATTCAACTTTTCATTTCTAGTTTTTGAGTTATCGCGAAAAATAGAGAATTTGTAATTTTTGTTTTTATGCTCGAATTCAAAAACTGTTGAACTTCAACATGGGAGCTTTTTTGATGTGGAATCCAAATTTGTCATGATTTTTTTATATAGCTTTGAAAACTACCGAAATACGGTATTAAACCTTTGATTTTCTTATGGACGCCATTTTGACTTTTCATATTTTTGTGTGAATTTTTTTTTATCATAACTACGTATCACATGTTGATGTTGACTCCATGTTTTCGATCAAAATTTCAATATAATTGGTTTCCGAAGACTGTTTTGCAATAAAACAATAATTTAACACCGCCTAGGAGGTTCTACTATCAGTGAAACGGAAATTATGCATTTAAAAAAAGCAAAATTACAAAATAAATCCTAGAGATGCTGACGTAACTGGGCACGTTTTGTTAAATAAAATCGCTCGTCTCACGTGATCTCTTGGTATTTGCCTTATAGTTCCTCAAAATTTACAGGTACAGATTTGTATACTTTATTTTTTATTGTACCCCATAGCAATTATTCCAGTGAGAACCAATCCGGTGATATTGCTGGCCAAAGAACATCTCCGTTATTTGCTATCACTTTTAAAGTTATTTTAAAGTTATTATCAAATTGGCGGACTGATTCACACCTCGGATCTGGTCGCCATTTTGAGTTTAAACTACGAGTGACCTCTCCTAACGGGTAGAATAAGAAAGATCGACAACTGAATTTTTCCTAGGTGAAAAGTACGCCATGTTTCCATCCTCGCACAAGATGCTGGGGTGGCCGCTATTGAACATAAAAAGATGAAACCATTTTCTCGGTACATATCGCTTTTGTTCGTGAATAATTATCACAAAAATTGTTGAAGAAAAATTGTCTTTGGAATCAAACTTTCTTATTACAAATTAAGTTACAAATTTCTGATTCAAATTCTCTTGAGCGTTGTAGTTATTTTTTCGCTTGTATGAAAATGATGTATAATTTATCGCAGTGAATGTTGATCAAAGTCATCCAAGTTCGTTTTTGTTACCAATTTAGTTCTTTTTTTTTACCAGAAGAACATAAGTTTTACCATCGATGATTTTTCTAGATTACCTAACTATCTTATGAACAGTACTTTCAGTAATACCACACCTGTTGCAGCAGCAACTCGTTTTTGCACTTGATTAGTTGGGAGAATAGGACCATCACCATTATATTCATCAAGAGATTATACGCTATTATTAATTTCCCGACTTCAGCCGTAAAGCGTTTAATTAGTAGCTTTGCTACCAAAATTAGCCATTTTAAAAGTATTCAACAGATTTCGCAATTAATTATACGATACACAATTCTCTCAGTCTCAAATTCTAGGCAATGACAACAATATTAGATATACAAATATGTCCGAATTCACAAAGCATTATGACCACGTAATATTTCTAAAATAATTAAATAAATGAGATGGAGATATACAAACTTATATGCATTAGAATGAGATGAGTGGATTTGATTACGTAATTATTTAGGAAACTATCGTTTGTGAATCCGGGCGATTGAATATGAACAAGAAACCGGTTGAATTTCTAACAAAAGCTTTAATACGCAATCTTATACGTATATTTTTATACGTAAAATACGCAACTAGCAATGTCAAATGTTATTACATTTTACAAAATTGATTACACAATGTTCTAAAACTGTTTAGATGGTGGGGCGGTGGGGTGATCTTCGCTATCTTTCTATGACCTCTCACTCCTTTAACAACCGCTAAGATAATCTTATCGATCTGTATATTTTCAGTGTTTTGTTTATCATCAATTAAAGAAGGAAAATATGGAGAATAATGAAATATTTTGATTCAATTTACTTTTTTGTTAGTTTGTTTTCAGAATCAATAAATACATTATTTACCTACGGATCTCATGTGCCTTCTAAACGTATATTTTAGTTTTTTTTTCTGGCAAAACTCCGTGCATAAAAGTAAATTTGCTTCAAGAGTGTGATTAGAGTTTTTGTTTAGTATAGCTATACACGATTCCATAAGAGTTAAAATTCCTTGATAAACATGTTTATTTTGAAAGGTTAGACAAACGCATTATATAGCAAATGAAGTATTGATTATGAAAATACATTTTCTGCATGAGGAAGTAAATTCTTGAAAATGAAGCAAATACGAAGCCAAAGCCGGACATTCTGCTTTCGATCCAATAATAGACGGGAAAATGAGTTTTTTTTATTCTTTATTTTTTTAATACTTTATTTTTTTTATTTTTAATTCTTTAATAATTATTTACCATCTTAAAAAATAATTGTTACTTGTAAATTCACCAGAATACTACTTGTAACCCGATTAAAACACATCGCAGTTTTCAATATACCTAGTGCAAGAAAACTTCTGTAAGTGTTCTACCTACAGGTAGATATATCTAGAAAGATATCGTGAGAGAATCATATCTAATAATTTGTATTTTTGTAATCCATAACATGCAAGATGGACGAAAACTTTTTATAAAAGTTTCAAATATCGGAACAAATGAGAACATGAAAAAACTTCAAGTCAGAGATTGAATCGGTGATATTGTCAAAAATCAGAGTCTTTACTTTTATTTCCGGTCTTACCGATTCACTTTCAGACAGATTTTTTTTCAAAAGCCTGCCTAAATTGTATATAATTTTATTTGCTCACGCACCATTAAATATCAGGTATCTACTTACTTAGGGGCATAGATCCCACACTTATAATACGAAAACAAGAATTTTAACGTGAAAATTCTACTGGCTTAAATGAAGAATAATTTATTAATGATGCCACTTTAAACAATTATTGTTTTTCCTCTTTGAAAAAATATTTTGCCCTTCGTAGTGTAAGGGATTACATTTTAAACCGTTTACTTGGAAGTTAAAATCCGGTAAGCAGCTTATGAATTTATTAACTACTCTATACGTAAAGATTGGCAAGAGACCTAAAACCGAGAAATTTATGAAGATAGGTATTCAAAAATACATAGAAGCTGTTGATGAGAGTTGTGAATTTATTCCGCATTTTGTTTATTAAAATACCAAAGCAGAATAATTTATTGATGTGAGAAAATATTTCTACAATTATAAATATAGCTTTTCTATTTTTACTATGGTTATATTACCCTTTTAACGATAATAAATTCTATATTTAAAGCTCTCTCATTCATTTTATGTTTCATAATAATAATAATAATAATAGTATCAGAGTAACAATTATTATTCAATACCTATGCAATAATAACTTATTTATGCTAAGTAACTTTGAAATTTGAAATAATAACTTCCTATTTTTCTGCGAGCGTATTCAGTGAAAAAACATGCGCAAAAATTATTTCAGATAAATCTTACGCATTTTTTGTCTCCAAATACGAATTCCTAATAAGAAATTGGGGTGGCTGTTTAAAATTTCAAAGTTGATTCAAACCCCCCACTCCCCAGAAAGATGTGAGGAATGCATGGCGTTTACATATGATTAAAAAAAAGTTCATGCTTTTCGAATGTTTTTTTTTTTGTGTGGTTCATGGACATGCAATAAAGTGGTTCTTGTTCTTTATTTCAAAAACGAAGCAAGATACGAAAAAAAAATTCTAGCATAAAGTTGTACTTGTTGATGTCAATTATTGCTTACCCTGACAAAAAAAGCCATTAGGTACTTTTTTAAGTTTTTTTTTTTCAAAATACCTAATATTCATTGAGGTGTTCCCCTGGGCGCCACTGAACTTATCAATTTATTTGTAGTTATATAGGGCTAAATTAGCCTTTTACTACAGAAAATTAAACTGCCAAATTACAACAATATTGGGTAAAGTACATTTAAGATATTTGAATAAGACCATTTTTTAATAAAAATGTAGCATCCTCTATCTTAGAAAATATGCATTTTCTCAGACTCCGGATCAATTTTTTTATGAACCCCCTGAAGTTTGGCCCCATAATCAATTAACACCCTGTACATTAGACATAAAGTATAGGTCAGTAATATCTACATCTAGTAGCATGAACCATTTTCGAGATTCAGCTATTTAGAAAATGTGTAACTGACTTTTAGAATTATTTTCTAAGTCGAATTCTCTAAATAACTCCGAAAATAAATTAAGCCATCCGGATATAATGTATGATAAATATACCTACATAATTAAAATTGTTGGCATATATGTATGCAAAAAATGATTCTGCTTTTAATCACAACGATGAATGAAAATTTCTTGCGGAGGTTTAAGAAATATCTTAATAATTGGAAAACAACTTGGATTTCAAAGAAAATGTAATCTTGAGGGCTCAATGTGAAGTTCGTATGGTCGATACACCCACAGTTAGCTTGAAAATCACGTACCTAATTAATTGTTGAATCCACTCAGAGCACTCTTGTATGAAAATTTCATTGTTATAATCTATATAGTAATTATAATTAACTATATCACTATAACATTAGTATGGGAATTGTGTAAAGTAACTGACAGTTCTAAAAATCAATTTCGGAGAAGCGGCAAGCGGAAACTTTTTCATGCAACGAAAGTTTCTGCTTGCCGCTTCTCTGAAATTACTTTTTTGAATGTGTCAGTTACTGTACACAATTTTCGTACCGATGTATAGAAAAAGCGAAATTACTGCGTATAATAGTATATTATTTTATACGGAGGGAAAGTGACACTTTTCATGGCGCGCTCGTGTTTATCAGCCGAACGAAGTGAGGCTGATAATAGAGAGCAAGCCATGAAAAGTCACTTTTCCTCCAAATAAAATATACTATTTTTTCTTCAAACGTGGGCAAATTTAAGCCAGAACATCATTTTTAATTGAAGGAAAGCGACTTTTCAAAAGGTTATAATAAGTAGGTGAGTATGGAGTATGGGCTGCTTCTATAGAAACGCGGCGCTGTCAAATTGACACTGTCATCAACGTCAGTGAACATCGAGAAATTATTATTGAAATTATTAAAGAAAAATAATAAAATAATAATTATGTAACTAAACTACTAATCATCGCAAAATCAACTGTGCACTAATACCTACCTAATAATAAAAATATAAGATGTTGGATTCCTTTATGTACCTAGGTATATGGTTATAATTATTATCCTTGTGTTCAATATTCAAATTTCAATACGGAATAATAATTATTTTTGTTTACCTCGCAATAACCCAACTTTTTTTCTGACGTTTGAGCCGACTGAGCCGAGCACGAGCTCGACTCGACTGAAGTCGACTGTCGACCGTCCGGCTTCGGGTATAATTATGACGTTTCACAGAATTACTTCGTTTCGGTGTAGATTTTCCAAAGATTATGTTTGATTAATACCAAATTCCTTTTAACTTTATTAGATAATAATAAACTAGAGAGTTTTCATATCTTAGGTTAAATTTTATTGATGAATATACGGGCCTACATTAATAAAATTTCAATAGTTGATTCTTAATATAATAGGTAAGCTATGTGTGTGTATGTTCATGTTGCTATGGCACCACTTTAGCTCCGGCGGAGGTAAAGTGTTGCTTGGCAACACTTTAGCTCCGGCGGAGGAAAAGTGAAACTTTGAGACCGGCTACTGAGTCGAGTAATGTCTGGTTTACTGACGTTTGAAGAAAATAGTTATTTATTATACAAGAGAAAAAAGTGATAGATTTTAGCTTGAGATGTGATTTCGTCCCCGACGCGTTTAGCGGAGGGGACAAACACATCGAGAGCTAACATCGCACTTTTTTCTTGTGTGTAATATACAATTTTTTTCTGCGAGAAGAAATATCAGTGTTAGAATGTCGAAAAACGTAGTTAGATAACTGAAAATTATGTCGGAAAAATGATTTACCTTAAACTTGGATTTTCAAACTGTCTTTTATCGTAATTGACGTTGCCTGGGTAACGAAACGATTTAATTATTACATAAACGTCATATTAATGTAATTAAAATTGAAGACAGTTTTGCAAAGATTGCAAGTTTGTTTTCGATGAGTGAATTTAATAATATGGATAGTGATTATTATGAAAATTCCCTTAATAATTGCCATTTGGATAATAAGGTAACTTTCCTTTACGTATATTTGATATAAATTTAATGATATCTGAGTGTTAATAGTAGCTATACCTAAGCCGCCATTTCGGGGAAATAAGTACTCATTTATTTCCCTGCTAATTCATTTATTTCCCCGATAAGATGCAGCTCATATAATGAGGCATTTTTCTACCTGTCAACGGGGAAAAAAGGTCAAACTTATAGCCCGTCGCAGAAAAAATAGTTATTTACATTACAAACTACGAAAGTTCACTTTTAGGTGCGAGGAGTATTTGAATGGCCGAGGCGAAGCGTAGCGTAGCCGAGGATATTTAAAAAGTCCGAGCACCTGAAAGAGCTTTCGTAGCGTGTAATGTATTAAACTTTTCATTCTCCCCTTGCCATATTGAACCACGGATTAAGAAGAAATGAGTAAAATAATACGATTCAGTGATAACAATGGAATTATTATAAGGTGCCATGTTTTTAACATTACCATAGTAACGATAGTTTTAAGTTATTAATTTATGACACTGTCAAGTTTAAAACTCTGTACCGCTATAATTTCAGAATCTTTGATCGTAGTTTAGTTCAAAATGAATTTCATTCAAGAAGCTGCAAATTCCAGTAAATCTTTCGGAACATACAATAATAATTATTTGTATGTTCCAGAAAGATTTACTGGAATTTTTATTGTAGTTTTACATTTAATTTTCCATCTAAATAAACGTTAATCAAACTGACATTTCTACTTTTTTGTCCAGGCCACGAAAGTTTTTCATAGCTAGCAACCACCTAGCAACCTATCACCTAGGATGTTTTACTTTCGCTTTCGGTCGCCTTATCAAGACAGAAAGTTACACTTTCGTAAAGGGGAGAATGAAAATAAATTAAAACATCAACTCGATTTTTCCATGCATTATGTATTAATTTTCAAACTATTCAAAAAGAAACAAGGCAAAATGAAGAAGGGAGGCAAAACATAATATACCTAAGTTATAACTTGTTATGTTATTCTAGTCTCACATTTATCATTTAAAAGTCATATTTCATAAAAAAGTCAAATGAGTTTTCACAGAATACAAAAGGTACACTCAAAGGTCAGTTGGGAAACTATAATAAATGTTGTAAAATAGAGAAGGTATGATGGACAATTTATAATTCCAGAAAATATTTACAGTTTCAAGAATTCATATTTTATGTGAGAAAGAAGTGGTTATTCGCACTTTTGCCACTAAGGAAGCGAAACCAGTTAGGGATCTGGTCGAGCTTGTACCGGGTGTCCCAACACTAGTGTCCACCCCCTAAATTGAGCTTAATTTTAAAGATAAAAAATTGAAACTTTGAGGATTTAAGTACTTGATATAGGACCACGGAATGGTATAATTAGTTTTATTAAAAAACATTTTTAATATCTTTCTAATAATCACCTTTTTCATGACTCCATACTACGACACTGTCCAGTGCAGGTTCAGTGTGCCGGCTAGCCCAGCAAGAGCCGTCCTCCTATTTATTTGGGCCTTATTTACTTTGTCATAAAACTTATTGCACCTAGCGTTTTCAGATCATATTGATTATATTGTTCAGATTATATTGTCTACCTGTCATTGCTATATAATTATATTTTATTTAATTAAAACCTTATAATTAGTTTTTTAACATTTCTTTCAAGTGATATTGATTTTATTAATCGCTTTCTACGTATGTATTGAAAAAAAATCAATTTTTTTTTTCGACAATTTACCACCATCTTACAGTTTTTTATCGCTGGCGCCCGAACTAATTTTTTTTTAATGAAACTGATTATGCCATTCCGTGGTCCTATATCAAGTACACAAATCCTCAAAGTTTAAATTTTTTATCTTTAAAATTAAGCTCGATTTAGGGGGTGGACACTAGTGTTGGGACACCCGGTACAATCATGCTCGTTTAATAAACCAGCAAAAATCACTTAGGTAAGTTATGTGAAAATAATATCTTGTAGCTTTCATTTTTAGAGAAAAATTGTAGGTAATAGTTATTTACGTACAAAGGGCGTTACAAAGATGATAATGCCTGGAGGTCGACGTGATCCAGTCGGAGGGCTTTTGTCCCGAGGAAAGGTTTCCGACCGATGGGCATTATGATTCAGTAACACCAGTGGTGCATACAAGACTTTATTTTTTAATTACTTCGCGACAATGAAACTAAATGCTATGATTTTTTTTTCATAATTATTGAATACTTAGGGATTCTAGGATATCTAGTAATTTTCGCGTTGCTAAAGGCAAGCTGCTTGTTGTGTATTTGTCATCAGAATAATTCGGGACGTTATAAAGGATTATTATGGATATAACACAGTTACCCCCTGGTGGTTATGCAGTGGTTTATGAACCTCGTATCCTAGGCAATATTGACATTTAATGAGTATAACTGAAAAACAAAGAAAAATAACAAGCAATAATGATAATATATAATATATTACATCATAAAATAAATATAATATCAATATATGTAGTAGGTAAATATATGTATAATAATAATGATATAATATGTTTTATTAGTCGTTTATTCTTTATAAAAAAAAAGTGGGGATGGCAATTTTCACATTTCAAAGCACCTTACATTTAAGACGGCTCAAGATATAGGAAAAAGGATTCTTGATTGACTGTTGATTTTTAGGTTTCTAGGTATTAAAAGGATAAAAAAGAGATCTTGCTGTATCATCGCACATTGTATGCCTAGTGCTGGTGTGCCTGATAGATAATTTCAATGGACCGAAAAGGTAAAGCCAACAAACTAAAATTAATAATTACTTTTGAAACTTGCTAATTGCATGCCATTTCCAGTAGTCATATTGGAAACCGTAATAGACACAGAGTCGGTTACACTAACAGAAAATTGCTATATTTTCGTCTTAATATGTTGATGAAAACAGATCTGAAATATGATGCTGTTAGTTCAATCAATAATCGCAAAAAAATCAAATTGTCGAGTTTTTCTTTTTGGTCACACTTTAACTCTTTTGTTTATGGAAATATTTTCCTGAAATTTTAGTTTATCAGAGTCAAAGGACTACTTTTCCTAAACAGCGTCATTAGTTTTTATTTTTTTTTTGTTTCGTTTTTGTCAACTTTGTCAACTTTTTTTTTTCTTATGGACACCATATTGAATTTTCATTTTATAATAGGCAAAAATTCACAAATCTAACGGTATACCGCACTTGCATAAAATGACAGATTTTATTTAATCTACTTTTATCTACGAGTGATTCATAAAATGCACTTTTATACACGTTTCTTAGTTTATAAAATGTATGATTATCATGAAGAGTGCATAAAGTAAAAGCGAGTGAAATAAAGTGTGGTAGCGGTTCTTTATTTAACGCTTACCATAATCTGACACGTCACTTAAAGCCGGCCAACGAAACAGTACAAGTTTTAGTGAGTGGCTCGAGCGCAAGTGTACCGAGTCCTCTACCAGATGCTCCCTAAAGCTTGTTGACACTATGCACCTACTACCTACTAGTACTAGAGAAACGTCATAGTTCATTCGCAGATCGGCAGATCTATAAATGTACAATTATTATTTTGTGTTTTGTATCGTTTAATTACCTAAAATGGAATCCATTGTAGATGCCACACCTTTATGAACTGACGTGATGAAAAAGGCATAAATGGCTTCAACGAAACACAACACTTATATGAATACATTAAAAGTGTTTTGTTTTTAATTATGACTTCGTTCTAATTTAAGTCACTTGTAGATAAAAAATTTTATGCAGCATATGCATAAGATGCCTTTTTTCACTTCTGTTAAAGTATTAGTTTTACAATTTTACCATTTTTGTATTAATATTCAAGTTCCAGAATACTGCTACTAATAACATTTAAGACACATAGGTAATAGATTAGTTTGAATAAAAAAATACTAGGCAACTAAATAAAACTAGATGACTCAATGAGATCTACAATTTTATGCAAGTGTGATACACCACTGGATTTGTGGATTTGGTTGTAGATAGAAACTAATGGCGCCATTTAGGAAAATTAACTAGTCCACCTACTTAGGCTCAAAAACCCAATTTTACAAAAATATCTTAACAAACAAAAGTTATGAGCAAAAAAACAATTCGACACTTACCTATAGTTTTTTTGCTGCTATTTCAATAGTGAGCAACGAAAGTAAAACCTTGTATATTTGGAAGATCATTTGGAAGGTTAACGTTTTCGAAATTTTTTCACCGATTTAACACTGGGATAAAAACACTTACTGTTAACTTGTTTCATATAAAGTTGCCATTTGTTTTAATGGCATTATTTTAGGCACAAGTGCCTAAAAATTACATTCTTTTACGCACTTGAATCATTAGTGGCATTCAATTATTAGCTAGTTTTCATGAATCTTCATTATACTGTACACTTTGACTATGTAAAATACCCCAGAGTTCATGTATATGTATATATTTCTTGACGACTTAGAATTCATAAACTATAGTGTTGCAATAGGAATGTTTAAGCACTTGATGATCGTCTAGTCGTCCTGCTTAATTTTCAATTTTCGTCAGTGCTTAAAACACAAATATCTATTAGGAGGAAAGAGGAATTGGGAATAATCTTAAAAGTCGATAAAGTATGCTAGAATAAAACAAATCTATGAATTAAAATCAAGTTGTCTACTTTATCAAAGATATCGCTTCAAGTTAAAATTACTAGACTTTATAAGGTCACGTAAGGGTAACTAGTATTATATGTCTGATCTCTGAAAATTATCCGATTTATAAAGTGCGGAATGTAAGTCCCTTGGTTATACATCACCGACAAAAGTGTAGGAAATTTTCTTTCAGAACAAACTTTTCAGCAAGTAAAGCCTGAGGGAGCTGCTAGGATCGTCGGTTGATGACCAACAAAATGGAACTGAGTAAACTCTTAAACCTCACTGCATTATTGAGGGAAATCCATTGGAAGTACATAAAAAATAAGTTGTTCAAATGACATTTCGACAATTTAAACGACCAAAAGTAACTTAAAAAGTTGCTTTCTTTTTTTTTCATCGACCACAAGGTTTCATTTCTTGAGTCTGTTAAAAATATCTTTGATTGGTGAAATAAACATTAAAGACATTTAAAAACCTGGTTGGCTGATGATTATGAAATATAGTATAGGCATAAATGTTAATTATTCTAAACAACTTTTTTCAACTTGCTTTTTTATTTGTGCCATATAAAAGGCACGCTTTACTCGACTGGGGAAACGCTTTTTTTTTCATTTACAGATGCCACTAAAATTATGTTAGAATAGAAAGTGGTCTTCAATCAAGCAGGGCTGAACCCGAGCAAATGAAAATTCAAATGAGATTTTTTTATCTTATACAGGAATATATTATTTTACCGCTCTGAGGCCCCATCACTGTGTAACATATTCTTTGTTCTCTACTATTTTGTATACAGGGTGGTCCAACTTAAAACGTCAGGACTTCACTAAACGATAGATATCGTTAAAATAATGCCAGTTTCTCTAATACACTTATAGCCGGGAAAGCTTCCTTTTCAAGATACAGGGTGTTGAAGTTTTGGGAAAAAAATAATGTTTTGTGAATATTGTCAAAACGGCTGCTTTAAAAAATTGAAATTTGGCACGCAGCATGAGCTATAAGTATCTTTCATGATTTACGGCTTATGGTGATAAATTGCGAAAACCAGCGGCGGAGATATGGGTGTGTCATCGCCCCTTTAAAAAAAAAATTGACGCCACTGACTCTATGGTTACTGACAATTGTTACGTTAGTTAGGTGTTGTTTATTTCTGTTATTTAATTATTTAAGTAAAAGTTATTTGATTAGAATTTGTCTGTTATTCTTAAAATAGCTACGGATATTACCTAAGAAAACCTGAATTATCTCGAAAACGGTGCGCCTTGTGAAAAAAATTAGTGAGTACTTTTTTGTTCTAAAAAGCATGGGGCATTTAATAGTATTATTAAATTTGCCATAGAATCAGTGGCGTCAATTTTTTTTTTTTTTGAAAAGGGGCGATGGCACACCCATATCTCCGCCGCTGGTTTTCGCACTTTATCACCATAAGCCGTAAATCATGAAAGATACTTAGCTCATGCTGCGTGCCAAATTTCAATTTTTTTAAAGGAGCCGTTTTGAAAATATTAGCAAAACATTATTTTTTTCCCAAAATTGCAACGCCCTGTATCTTGAAAAGGATGTTTTCCCGGCTATAAGTGTATTAGAGAAACTGGCATTATTTTAACGTTATCTATCGTTTGGTAAAGTCCTGACGTTTTAAGTTGGACCACCCTCTATTATTATTGTTGCCAGGTCTACTTTCCCTGCCTAAATAAGGACACAAAAAGGAGAACATTGTTCAAAACACTTGTTTGAGGTATATCTACAAAAAAACTATTAGATGATAAAAACTTCTAGGAAACAATTTGTAGATGGAGGTAAATCAAAAGTGATCAAAAAGTAAGCTAGCTCAACAAAAAATATTAAAACTTTTCATTAGAAATTTATATTGAACAAGCATGTAAAGAACTCTTCCGCTTGAGGGGATAAAAATTCGTCGTCAAGGAATCATATTTGAACGGGATGTTGCCAAAGGAAAATCATAACACACATTTAGAATATTGGGGTAGGTAAGTAAATGGTTTATTATCCTTTGAGAGGATTGCAGTTCGAACAGAATAAAGAAAATAGCTAGGTCAAGGAAAACTGATCACTTATTCACATAATATTTCTACTGTAGAGGATGTTTTTTGCTATTTCGAATGATTTAAGTTTACTTACTACTTATAAAGTAACAATAAAGTAACGTTAAATCCCGAGAAACCATCTTGTTTATACCGTTGGTTCAAAGTGAAACATACATGAAGATTTACGACGATGCCATAGATAATATGACACGGAACAAAGTATGATATAATATATTGCTTAGGAAGTTGCTTGAAAAGTGTGGGTGAGCGAGAATAGAATGCTGCAAGGAGTTTTAAGTAGCATGTAGATACCTACAGGAAAAAAAATAATCCACATTAAGATCATAAATGATCTCTCGTCATGATATTCTTAAGAATTTTGAGTGGTGTTTCAAAAACCTTCTGTGGATATTTGGAATCTTAACAAAATCCTAATGAACGTCTTAATATAATTATGGCTTTGCTATAATACAAGGTGCTTTTTTATATCGAATGTTCCTATACAGATTTTGGAAACTATATGTATAGGAAAGAGTTGTAGAAATTAATGTAAGTATGGAGGGTAGTGAAGTCAATGAAAGTCAAATCCGACTAGATGTTTTTTACCATGTCAATAAAATTAGGTAAATAAATCAATCGATTTCATTAAACTGATTTTTTTCAATTATTGCTATTTTGGAAACTATAGAAGAAGCTCTAATCAAAGGATTGTGAGAAATATTTTCCCTCCACTAGCTCAGCATTATAATAGTGTTATTACACTCGGGTTCAAAAAACTGGTGCATTATATACATTTATATTTACATTTATTTTACAATCTTTTTTATTAAAATTTTTGGAATATATAATTTTCGTTATTTATTTGGAATATTTAGGCTTTTAGTAGGTATTTAGTATACACCTACCAACTTTTGATTTTGCATTTGTGAAGGAGTTTTTTTGCACCTTCCTGTATTTTTGCCTTTCTGAATAAACAGAGGTAGAGGTAATAGCAAGTAAGCATACAAAGATCCAATATTCAATTAGGTACAATAAATTTATTATATTAAAGAATGAAATCAAGCAAAGCTCCATATTTTATAGTTTAACTAACGACTGTATTGAATCTTGAATAACGGGAGATATGATATATCAAGCTCAACACTCCCCTGTCGGTTTCTGGCTGCCTTATCTTTCGAGAAACTACTCTTTAGTGTCGGACGGGCTCACCTTTAGTCGAGACGTAGTGCGCCACCTCGGCCCCCAGAGAAAAAAACTACGATGGATGTATACAGTAAAATAGTTCAATAAGGGTCAGGAATTCCATTCCCGTGAAATATCTCAATACGCTACTCTTCCAAGTCTGTACACTGAGAGTTGTCTGTTGTGAGAACTAAGGATACATCATCTCGTTATATTCCTTACTCCTTCTATTGCATTGCATACCCAATCGAGTTAAAATGGGACGTATTGTCAGAAATACGTTTGAATCGTCAGCAATTCTAAAAAGATGAGCGAGAGTGAGACGGAAGTATCGACTCGCGTCTTGAACGCTTAGATTGATACGATATTACGATCGTCGCTACTCTCAAGTGTCAGTGTCAGCGGTAAATATACTAAATAAGGTTTTTGTTGTGATTTGAAACGTTTTTAATACGAAATTAGCAGAATTATCTGTGTTATATTGTACGGTGTGATAAACTATGAGTAACTTAATTTCGCGAATGCCTAAAAATATATTTCCTTGTTTTGCCTGGGAAACGATTGAACTCCCTAGTACGTGGTCTTGTGGTAAAATTGCTGGAATATTTTACTTGCAAATAAGAAAACGGAGGTGTTATTCTTTCTTTTAAACGGCAACCAGCAGGTAGGTGACATGATATTTCTATCATGATGATAACAATAATAATTATTATCATTCTTATTTACTTGCATTATGTAATATTTGTTATCAAAAAGTTGCAAGGCACTACTTCGTCAATAACTTGTCGAAATAATATATTTGTAGGATATTCATTATTCCTCAACACACGCCACTGACACGAACTGCGATACCACATCTGGTTCGACTTAGAAATAAGTGTACGATTCAAAGCGAATTAAATGAAATTGTTTAGTCAGAATCAGTGTGGCATGACAACGGACAACTCTCAGTGTACAGAGAGTAAATTTATATCTACAGTCATACAAGGAATAGAGAGAGAGAGAGATTCATCTCGTCTACCTCTTAGACCATTTACACAGATAGACACGCCCTGCCCGTCTCAGTCCGCACCACTCAGTGGAGCCAACATCTGCCAGCTCGGGCGGCGAGTGCGTGACGTCACAGTGGGGCATTTCCTTGACATTTCGCGCGTTTTTCACATAATTATGTCAAGTACCAAACAGCTATAAATCAACAGCAATAAATAAATAAATATGGTTCGTTCCTGTTGTGCATATAACTGTACTGAGCGATATAAAAAGGGTACTGATATATCATTTCACAGGTAAGAGATTTATAAAGAGAAGTAAACTTACTTACCACTTACCTATAATAGGGCCAGTGATTTAGTGCTTGTGAACATGTACTAGAAAAATGTGTGTAGCTCTATTTATAAAAAAATTACTTGTATTTGGTACATATCCTATAGATATGTACCAATATAGATAGATACCCCTATGGGTAGGTATATCTTGGGCATGTTTTAATTTCAGTTTTCCGAACGACGCAGATCTTCAAAAGAAATGGATTATCTCATTGCGGCGAGAAAATTTTAAACCAACCAAACATTCCAAAATTTGCTCTAAACATTTTACGGTCGATTCATTTGATACAAGTCCTTGGAGTTCAAGAAAGTGTTTGAAAAGGACGCTTTTCCCACAAATTTCAAATTTCAACATCATTTAATCAGGGAACAAAAAACAAGAAAGCCACCACCAGTAAGAATAAGTGAAGTAAATCAAACTCCTGCAGTGAGGTAAACCGAAAGTTACTTATTTGTAGAGCACTTTCGACAATAATTATCTAAGAATATGATTAACAATTTTGAAATACTTATAAGTTAGGTATTTCTGTACCTCGCTCCTCAAAATTTGAACTTTTAGTGAGCATTTAAATTAGCATCCGGTATCATATTAGCATTACATGATCATTCTATACGTATACCTATGTATAACAAGGTATTAAATTTCAGTTTGTTATTGGATAACCCCGAAATTTTATCGGATACCTCGGCTACAAATGTTGATCGCAGCGAGTCTCGATCTTCATTGAATAATATAAACGCTGAAGTTCCTAGTAGGAAAAGGAAGAGTTACATTGGTGACTTCCATAATTCGGATGTGGATAATGATGGTCCATAAGTTCTTGTATAAAACGATACCGTAATATGGTTAATACAGTACTGGCAAGGAAAAATAAGCAAATAAAAGTTCTACAACAAAACAAACGACGCCTCACGAGAAAAATTCAAAATTTGACCTCGTTATTAAAACATTTAACGGACCAACGAATGCTTAGTGAAGAGGCTGCATTAACACTCAAGGTAGGCTCATGACACATTCAAAGACCTAATAATTTTTCAAATTTGATGTATATAATTGGTTAAGCATGTTTAGATTCCTTCTATTATTCTTCTTTGTATATATTGATCGTAGGATTGTATGCCGGCCTCAACTAAATTACTTTTTAAACAAATGCTGAAGTCCAGAAAAGAATGTGCTTATCCGGCGGAGCTTAAAAGTTTTGCACTCACTTTAAATTTCTATTCACCCAAAGCATATAGTTATGTAAGAAGAAGTTTCCATAACACATTAATTAATAAATTAACTGAAATGAAACATAAGTTATAGAACGCCGCTGCGCGCTCTTAGCAGATGATGCCACACTCTGACGTCACAGCACACGTACATGATTGCTTCAGCTCGGAGAGTTAGCGGCGCGTCTATCTGTGTAAATGGTCTAAGGTCTACCTATTTCTGTTTGGGAAATTGATCTAAAGTTTATCGCACAAAAAAATGGCTCCCTAGTTTTTTACCGAGATTCATCGCATTTCCGGAAAGTAATTGTAGGCGTTATTATAGATCGATTCACCTCATCGATCTCTAGGATATGTAGATATGAAATGTATTATGCGTAAAACGTCATAAACCTGAGAGCACTTCAATCTGACGTTAATTATTATGTATGGTCTCCTTTTATATCTTCCCGTTGTCACCCAGCTTATTCACTCGTTTTACATCTCTCACATAAAAAGCAACCGACTGATGTCAATTCTTCTTATTGATTTGGGAATGCCTCGTGAATTTTGATGACGTTTTGACGCTTAATATTGCAACAGGATATCCAAACGACTCAAATTTGTTACATGATTTAATAAATCTTAATGATGAATCCACAAAAATAATCAATTTTGTTGAGAGACTACACATATATCAGTTTCAATTTTAACTTAGTTCGATATCTTCCGTTACAGAATCCGAGGTCCTGCAGGACAACTTGGTTACTTTTTTAGTTGAATTTTGATATCTCTTATTGAAACTTATTGGACAGATTCGTTTGACAAAATTATTTATTTTCGCCATTTAAGTTGATTTTTTGTGAGATTCCAAAAGCGGCTTTTTTCGCGGTTCAGAAAAATGCAACAAGTACCTACTTTATTTATTATTAGACTATTAGTTATTATAAGTACTATTATAATACTATAAACCAATTTAACCGTTTCTTGATCTCATCTAAGAAAATTTCTGTAGAAAATTACAAAAGAAAAAAAAGGTAAATATTTACATCCACGTTTCCTAAGTTCCATCAATTTTTTCGGGACCGAGGAGCGAAATAGGGGTGTTGGGTGGGTAAGAAGGTTCACAACTGAAGGCCTCTTTGACATTACGGTCGCATTGCTATTTTTTTCTCCACTTTCAGGGCCAGGAATATCTTCGAAATTAACAGTAGCACAATTATTACTTTGATATTTGCATTTATTTTGCATTTGCATCCCAAAAAGCATGACATCAGTCGCTATAGTCTGGATACGATATAAACAAGCTATATCCGGTGCCAATATTGCTTTGTACGCTTCGAGACAGTTAGCCTTGTCGTCAAGCTGTTACTTCCGAGACCCGGCGTATTTATCCGCGATTCTTTCCAGGACCGCACTCCCAAAACCGATTTTTAGTGCAGTTTTTTGTTGGATAAACATGCATTTACAAAAGCAAATGAATACCTGCTTCCTGGTGTTACTATAGGTACGTCCTCCACCCTTTTATAAGTGCCATAGTGAAACTGTAGGACACGCAGATGTAAATAATGACCGGAAAAAATCCCCCAAAATGATGGTATTTGCTGAAACCATAACGGTATGCCGGTAGTGGTGGATAGCAGTGGCGGTTTCTCCATTAGGTCATTTGGTCAATGACCTCCCAAATAAATTAACCACCTCAAGTAATTTTATAGTGTATCATAAACTAAAACTAATAATAATTATATTATAACTATGTAATAATTTCAGTAATTAACTTTACTTATATAGGTAGTTGTTATTTTGTAATTCCCGGGAAGATAGTGGCGAGGATCTGGGACGTGGGTCAACGAAGCAGTTGACCACCGTGGTTTAAAGAGTAAGATGCCTTTGCCTATGTGCTGGAGCGAGATAGGTATAATAGCAACTTTGCCTGTATTTAAGACGATCCCATTCTGTACTTGAAGGTCAACGCCCAGTGGGGGCGGGACCAAAGATTCTAACCACGGACCAGAGATTTCGATGTGCAGTGTTGCCGCGGTGGTACATTTGTATCACATTTGGTACATTTTATTTTTGCTGGTACTGCATTTTAAAGTTAAAGTTCAATGCTATTCTGGTACATTTTTCATTTTTGCAATTTTATTATTTAAACTTGCCTATTATTGTATGTAGGTATGCAATCACATATTTAAATTGTATATTATGTCTCGTAATGAACATTTTGTAGCTTTAAATATTGATCGAATGAACCATTATGAATTTAAAATTATGTCATTTAGGCTAAGTAATTAAATAATAAACATAGTTATTTGGCAAAAGTACCATATTGGTACATTTTTAATTTCTCATCAAAAAACGTACCGCGGCAACACGGGAAAATCACTGTCGGTCGCGTTACTGTCGTGTCGACTGGGGGGGGGGGGGGGGGGGGGAGGCGGGTGTGCGTGATGTGTGGGTTGGTGGTTCGGGAAATCGGGATTCGGTCATTCGGTGTAGACGAGAGAGAGAGAGACGCAAACGAGACACAACTCGACGGAAATACGAACACGTGGTGGTGCTGGTGCTGGTGTCGGTTTACTCGGTTTCTGATTTTTCGGTTTTTTATTGAAAACTTCAATGAACTTGTAATTGAAAACTTTGCAAATTGCAAAGACAGAAGAATAGACCTCAAGTTCAAAACTCTTTAATTTTATTTTAAACTACTGGGAAATTGCGTGACCTTGAACACTCAAAAATTTCGCCTGCGGCGCATTTAGGGTGTTGTTTATTTTCCTTTCTTAGGTGGTCGGCGATTTTTAAATGACCTGCCTGTGAAAAGTATCACCAGCCGCCACTGGTGGATAGGACTTATGCACCTCAAGCGAATAGGCCAACACCAAGAGACGTTTTTGCCATGCCTGTATCATGGTGAAATTCTTACTCAAACCTCCTCCATTTTGTTATATAAGCATCTCCAATTTCTTCCTTTTGTAGTGCCTCTGACCCAAATAAATCGAGAGATATAAGATGTACCTCGCATATGAATACAAATATGTAGATACCTAGTAGTAGAGGGTAGAGGGCTTAATTCACATTTGAGACAGACTGGGACTCCACTCACCCCCCTTAAGTCGTAAGTTTCTCTACAATAATAGACTGTGTAGAGTTGTGTTGGGATCGGTGAGTATTTCAACTGGTAGCCTGAGCTCCCTCCGGTTACATCACCAGAGGCGGGAGTCAGAATCAGAGGCCACGTAAATATTTAGATCACGGTGTAAGATATATACAGGGTGTTTATTGTTAACATGCTAATTCAGGATGTGATTCCTCAGGTCCGCAACGGCTTAAAAATTTTTTTAAGAGTTACTTATTTGTGGATTTTTTTTTCAATTTTAGTATGTGTTAATGGGATGTAAAACCACAAATTTCAGGTGACGCTGGACAGAATAAGATACACTATAAAAGTGATTTACGGTACCATTTTTACAATACGGCGCCGCGAGTCAAGACCTACACCTATTGCCCGGACTATAACAAAGTATTTGTCTTCTGTAAACTAATATTTATTGTATTACGATATAAGCGAGTAAATTAATTAATAAAAGGTTGTGCATTTTCATTAACTATTAATAAATTGTTCACGCCGTGTAGGTATCTCTCAACTCACACCGCCCTCACTAATTCTGGAAGAAAGCCCTAACGAAGCCACCCTGTTATCAAACAAATAACATTTTATTGGACAGCTCTTTCAATCGATAAAGTGTGTTGACAGTATAAGAAACAATATGGAATGAAGCCTCGAAAAGCTTTGGCAACATTTATTTTTATTACGTGACAAGCTTTATTGTAACATATGAGTAAATAAGTACACAGTGGAAATGATAGCGAGAAGGCTGTGCAGCTTGCACACTACGTTTTAAGGCTTCATCTCCATCATATTTTGAGTTTAATATACCTGAAGCTGGAGACATTTTCATATACCACTTCAAGTATATTTTTAACTTTTGTAACATTGAAATTTAGCCCTCAGTAAGTTGAGAAATATTAATTTATTACTGCTACTTACTACACTTAATGTACCCTCTTTTATTTTATAAGCGTTATAAATGTGACTACATATCCTTTTATACCCTTTTATCGCAATCTTAATTAAGAAATGTTATGGATACCTCTAATGTAATTAGGACCCTAACATCAAAGCAAGAAAAGGTGAAAGGTCAAACTAGCTGAATAGTTACAACTCCCAGAATATCAAGGGAGCAGTTTAATAGGAAACGCTTTATATTAATTATTTCTCTTAGTGTAAATACCTATGTTTGGAAAACGTGATTGAGACGTAATTAAATATGAGTAATACCTGATAACCATATTAAGAACAGTGAAGACATTTTACCGAACGAAGGCAATTGTTTGGAAAAGGAGCGCAGTCCAGATGTTAATTATTATATGAAATTGGTAGTCTCTTTACGTTCGTGATGCCTATGACTTTCTTTCCCCAATTCGATTTGATATTAAATTCTAAATTAACCTTTTCTTTATTGACTTGTGAGTAATGAGGTTTAATTTTTATACATCAGGGTGCTCCAGTTTGTAAGTGCATAACTCCGGTAAAAGGCAGAGCCCGTAAAAATGATTTGAATGTACTTTTTTCTATAAAGTTTTATGATGTAATCTCGTTGAAAAAATCTAAATATCTCAAAAAATAAGCCTCCCAGAGATATATATCAAGAGTAACTTTTTTTAGATAATTATAATACAATTAAAAAAAAGTTTTAAAAATAGATTTTCTCCAGTGGCGTAGAAGTTTTGGGGTTTAAAATAAAATAATCCCCATATAACTAAGCCACTGGTTTCTTCTTCTAAAGTTTTCTTGTACTTCCAAATTTTATCCCTGTATTAATATTAACTAAAATTGAGGTAAAAATTTTCAATAGTTTACAATATATTCAATAAAATTGATTTGTTTCATCCAAGTTTCTGTACATTTTGAAAATATTACTTTCTCTTTGAATATTGGCGTTTTTCAATTTTGTTTCAAATTTGTAATTTTCAAGAACGTAATATGCAAGCCCTCTTGTTTGATCGCACGTAGAATGTGCGTACCTACTTCCAAAAGTATAAGTTAGGTATGTTTACAAATATCTCAACTGAAATTAATTTATTTACTATTCGAAAAGACGGTTAGTCAATTTATCAAGTAATTGAATTTGGTTTTATATTAAACTTAAAAAAACAAGTATTAAATTTGAAAATATATGAAAAAAAGCCTATCGACTTGTTCGACTACGATATTTGGATCATGCTTCCACGCCTTTAACCGCTTTACTATATCTCTATTCCTCACTTTGATATGTTGTACGTATTTTGCTTATTAGTCAATAAAAAGATACCAATTTAGTCTCAGAAAAAATGGGAGACATTTCTATGGTAGAATATTTACTGGATTTTAAGAAAAAAATTCTTAATAAACCTATTCTCCAAAATATACAAGTGAGCCAGAGAAATTGTAAATAGTGTAAAAAGAACAAAAAAACGTGTGTTGACGTATAAAAAATATTACGTCAATAGAACATAAATTAAATTTAAGAATTGATATAGGTATTTAGTTTTTTTTTAACCCTTCAGTGCTCGCGCGGATTACATACGTAGTCCAGGGTTACAAATTAGACTATCATTCACGCAAGAAATTTTTTTGGGTTCCCTATCCTTCAGTACCTTCCTAAAACTTTCCAATCAGCTGTTTCAGTAGTTCAGAGGTCTCCGGTTAGTGCGCAGCTAGAAAAAAATTGTGTATTGCTACTATTGTAATCCACGCGAGAACTCACGTTCGTAAGAAAAAGATCAGTAGGAAGATGTTACCTTTGCGGAAGAAGCCGAAATAAGGGTACTCGAAAATGGTGTCATACTTGTACAAATTAAGTGTGTCCTGCTCATCTTCAAGAAATATGCCTGAGCTGCAGTGAGGGTCCAAGTGAGGAGATTCCGGACGAATCAAATTAAAAATGTATACCTCATGCACATCTTTTTATATTATAGAAAAAAGTGTTTTTTTTGTTCTTAGATTTGTTTTATTTTATGAACTAAAGTACAGTTAATCATAATTAGCCATACCTATTTCAATAAATACTTTAAGAAATAATACAGAAGATATTTTAGGTTTAACTACTATTGTAATCCATGCGAGAACTGATGCTATAAAACAGGGTGCGAGTACTGGAGGGTTAACTCTACAAATATTAACTCAAATAATGAATTTATTCCGTCTGGCTGTTCCACTCTGTATGTATAGGTATTTCTAGAAATTAATCATTTTTGTGATCGTTTGCAACGTGCTGCATTACAAAAAAATTTCATGGGTTGCTATACATCGTGAAATATCTTGAAAAGAGATAACAAAAGTAAAAGCGTAAGATGAATTTGCTCCTCTAAGCAACACGAGGTATATCTATCTACTAAAAATTAAAAATGTCATATTTGCATACTGGCGTAGAAATTAAAAAAAAAATGCAACGGCTTACCCAGATATCTGCTCCTGGATTAAATGATTTTTTGATTGTGATCAAATCATGTACTACAATAATTAGGCAGAACCACTGAACAAAATTTCGAGAATTCTGATCAGCCAATTTTTAGATAGTCAAAAAATATTAAATTTTGCGAGTCTTCAACTAACTCGAAAACGAAAGCTCCAACGACCCAGGTATACTGGAAATTTTTCGACTAATTTTGCCATTCCTACATGCCCTTCAAGTTTGTAACATGTATTCATTACCATCCTGTATAGGTTTGTTCCAACAAATAGCTTTATGAAGTTCTGACTGAACGAAATTCCAAATTTAGACACGCGCAGTACCTACAGACCTACAAGAGTTTCGCTATAAATTGTTGAAAGTAATTTTTATGGATTTAAGAACCAAAGTGCGCAATCCACATTATTGTTAAATAAAATGAATATTCTTATTAATATAAGTAATGGGAGGCCTGCTGTATAGTATACTGCGACCTGTTGAGATCTATTGTGCGCAATATTAATATAAGTATTAAAACACAAACCCCATAAATTACACACCAACGTTTTTATGACAACTACGCTCACTTGGAAATGTTCTTTAAAAATCTGGTTTCTATTATATTATTTTTATTATTTTGTCATATCTCCTTCTGTACAATTGGGACTTATTATGATTCTGAAATAATCATTGTACCATTATTACAGTTCTGCTAGTTTGGCCACTTTAATGTTTACTCCATCTAGGGCAGACTTATAGCAGACTTACTAAAAGCCGGTATTTTGTGTATTTTGAAAACGGAAAACATATTCTACTTACACGCATATAGGTATCAAACAAGTTCAAAGACTAATACAACAACAGCCCTGTTTTTTTATTTTTAAGTCTCTTTGGTCTTCCGTATCGGACGAACGGCATGAAAGGATGCCGATCGACGAAAATGATTTAAAACTCATGCCGTTATACCTTGAGAGCCTTTAATACAATCGAACCCGTCTTTTCCTTCAGATTCCTTTGATGTAACTTGCCTGGGGAATTGATCATATATCCTTTTTAAAATGCATGGTGACTTTAGTATTTTAATGAAATAAATTTTTCATAAAGAAGATTGCCATCAGATGAATATTGCGTAATCATGAATTTTGATGTTTTAAATGTTTTTTGATTAATACTTGTTTAAAGTAATATTTTTAGCAACACAAAAGGTATGCCTTATTTACGTATGGAAACGGAATAGATGAATTATGTTATTCAACCCCTATATTTATTCAGGGAAGCCATGCAGACATTTGTTTTAAGAATTTCCCAGCTGACAAAATAGATATGGAAAACCCATAGGACTCGCATAGATTGCCAATCTGCTAATAATGCATGCCAATTGCCAATATATTGAAATTTATTGATTATTTATATCGATGGTGAATTTATGCTGATCACGGCACTTTTCCTTCTACCTATGTATTCGTGAATAATTCACGACTTACCTATTTGTTCAAATAAAAAAGCAAAGTCATCAATTAGTGCTGGGTAGGAAGGTAGGTATGGATGCTGTTTTAGACATATACGTTGAAAAAATATCGGCTTATTATTCTTTATACGATTTTTTAGCAAACGAATGTTATGATATTTTGCTTCGAGCTTCATAATTTTAATTGTGAAATAAAAAAGTTTGTTATTTTTACTCTAAAAAAATTAAAATTACAGAACCTCAAACGCCAATTTAAAGATGAGAAAATCACTAACTGAACTAAAATTGCCGTTCATGCAAAAATGATTTATTTTGTATGAGTGCATGGCCACTAATAATGTATATGGGAGCTAGAACCTATTAATTAACATCTTTGGATCTAATATCATGAAATGAAGGCTCTGACTGATAAGTTGTAAATGATTGTTTGTCATAACAAATAAAAGCAGCATTAGATTGGAATGCAGTGTATCCAGTTCAGTGAAAAATTAAGAAAAATATTTATGCAGGTTAACTGCACTGTATTAAAATACATAGTATATTGTGAAACAGGTGCACAAAGTATAGCATATTTCTCACGAGTGTGAAAATGTTGTGGTAAAGACGAAGTCGAGTACCGCATTTCACATAAGTGAGAAACTGCTTTCGTGCACGTGTATCACACTATACTTTTCCTACTTTTCCTTTTTATTCAATGAAACTTTAAATACGACTGTTTAAAAGGCGACTGTTTTACCCATGCACTATTGCAGTCACAGTGAGTTCTCGGTTACCGCCCATCACTATTATTGCTTACATCAAACCAGTACGGAAACGATTTTTGGCTATACCTTATGTCACTTTGTCTCACAGTATACGTGAGAAATCTGCTAGTTTGCGCAACAAAAACGATGTGCAAAGTAGTGTTTTGTATAATAGTAGTCGTAGGAAAAATGCATTCAAATAGCTACTCAAAGTATATGCTGGCGGGTGGAGCGGAGCGGATGCATGCACAGTCCAGTAGCTCTGCTCCAATTTGCAAAAAATGTGCGCAAGAAATTGTCAAGAACATAATGTATCTAACTACGGTGCGAAAAGTCTTTCTTTCGAGCTGACTAAAAAGAGAAAATTTAAAGTTATTGGTGATAATGCTGATGATGACAAAATCGTTGTATTTACTGTGGCTCTATATAGAGACTCAAAAAAGGAACAAATAGGTAGGTATTACATGGTTAAATTTGAGAAACCGGTGAAACCAAAATTTCCAGAAAACTTCAGAGATCGCTAACTAGCGTTACTTACTTATAGGTATTATTTTGCTGTCCTATTAGTATGAACTAATATTATAATATTATGTACTGTTATTATTTATTTTGTTACCATACAGGGTGATCCCGAAATGGCGAACACGAACAGCATCCATTGTGGATTAAAGATTCTAAGTTCATTAACTTTTTTCTCCAGTATGGCTCCCCTAAGAAGATATGACCACTTTTGTAGAAAAAATTCACAAAACTGCACTGGGTACTCTTCTTCAGGCAGAAAAATAATAATGTGGGTCTACAATACCCAGACAGATGTTACCATGAAACATATGAAATGGCAAAGTCCATCAACAAAGCTTAAAACAAGAATCGTTGCGCGGATACATATTCGATAATATTATTCAAGATCTATTTTAGTTGCATTGTTGAGGTCGAATTCCAATAACAATGCCTGTATTTTACCAATGCCATATCCTGTAATTCCGTTCCCGATAACAAAAAAAATAAATAAAAAGCAATTCTATCGTAATAGTTATGTCAAATCATGTGCTTTGCCAGTGGAGGTTGTTTAAAGTTAACGAAGCTAACTTTTCGCTAACGAAGCCGAGGAACCATTTTTGTTTTAAATTTACAGTCTTTCTGAACACCCTCTACAACACTTAGTGTACAGTGTCCACCACTTCGGGATCATCCTGTATATGATTATGTATATTACTTTTTTTATTATTTATTTATCAAAAACAATACTACACAATAAAACAATGTCTAAAAAGTATAGAGGGTGGCCTAACGAAACGAAAGTTGAGGTATCGTTATAAAGAGAATTCAAGTTACTTTCAAACTATGAATCAATCAATCAATCAATATCTGTTCCCCCATGATGATAAGTAAAGGGGTAAATAAATGAAGGATGGTTAAATTTGTCAGCAAAATATATCCCCCTCGATAACAAAATTGACTTGTTTCGTCGTATTTGGCGTACATCTTCAGTTTTCAAAGATATTAGGCCTGTTATGTCTCCATTGGGCTCCCCGCATGAGTTTTTCACTTTCTTGGTAGGTATACTTAATGCTTGCGTCGACTGAAAGTCTAATTAATATTTATAAAGAAGCTTTTCATGATCCTATAAATTATTTATATTGTAAAAAGTTAGGGAAACCAATATTCAAATCAAGCGATTGAATAAATTTCAGTTATATTAAAATTAAGATAAAACTTTACACCGCGTAAATATTCTTAAACCCGAAAAATTAAGAATACTGAAAATAATGAGAACATGTTCCGAGAATATTAATTCGGATGTTGGATCTAAGCAACCCGTATATGCAGTGAATCATATTACGTTATGAAAACTCCCCTTGTGAAAAGTGAATTTCGTTTGGGAAATACCTGTTCATGGAAATATTTTATATAGGTTCGTTTTAATGCGTGTTCATGTTTACAGTAGGTAATTAGATATTTTAACTTTAATAAGATAGATAGGTACCCGCTTCCAAGATAATTTTTTTTAGCGAGAAGATCTGGAGTTCGATTAAATTTTTTTTCTTTTACAGTGACCGCCAAAACATTGGCATCATATGGGAAAAAATATTTTTGAGATATGAGATGAAAGGGTTGCAGCTTATCACCTACACTATTCAAAATATAGTTTGTTCACAAAGCCATCAATAACTGGAGAAAGAAAACATCAGGATTGGGGATACAAATTGATTAGCAGTGCTTGACAACTCTGCTAATTGAGAATGCTCGGCTTTCTCATATATGATGCCAAATTTTCAATGTATATTTTTTTTGGCTTACGTAGGCGATCTGACAAAATCCTTTACAGACCTTATAAAAGCGGCTGCGAACTCTTTACTTGGCGGCCTATACTTGACACAGTGGCTTCCAATGAGCTTTACCGCCTATCCCCAATAATAATTGTAAGGTCCCTTAAAAGCAGCTTCAACTAAATTGACTCGATAGTAATAATATTAAATACTTGAAACTGAATATTATTCGCATAGAAGTAAAACAACTTAATGGACTCGAACAGGAAATTTCTGCACGATAAGGAGCCTCACAACCAACTTTACCGGTATACTTGTTGAGCTTAGTTCTCCTGGGATGTATTGTCTTATTACCTTTTCTGCTTCAAAGTAGGACTATTAAAAGGAATAATTTTATATTTTCACATTACGGTTTCACAAACAATGCTCTGCACATCTTGACCACGAAATAAAAATTCTTGAAAATGATTACAAGGCCCGTTATTAAACAATTTTTAAGTACTAAATTCCTGCACTAATCAAAAGAGACTTCAAAACAACAAAACAACGATTTGACGCAAATAATTTACCCTAAAAAAATGCTCAGTTTCCTCAGTTGGGGTGATTTGATTACCATATTATAAGCCTGCAAGATATTCTCTTAAAGCTCCACAGTACCTTACCTATGTGGAGGTAGGCGCGGCAAAAACATCTCGATACAATCTCCAAAACATTCCTGAAGTTTTATTGACGTATAAAAACATAATAAAACTCGTCTCGTTAATGACTGGAAGCAAACAAAAAAAGGAACCCATCACTTCACAGGTAGTCCAGAATGTTCATAATTATGAACGTTATGAGAAAAAAAAAATTATTCGTGAAGGGAAACTCGAGGTTATCACTTTAACCATTTAATAAATTGACATGTAAGTGATTAGATAATCGTAATTAAAAACGAGTCATGAAACGCAATTTCACTAAAGCTATTAAAATCCAGAGTTCAAAAGTAAGAACCTTGCGAATACATTTTAACGAGCTTTCAAATTATTCCCTGCTAGAAACCTTTTAGCATTTAAAACGTTTGATTTGATTTCACCACGTATAAAAGTTTGCGTTGCAGATTTTATTTTAAAAATATTTCTTCCTTGGAAATAAAATTATCAGGGAGCTCCATTAGGTTGAAAGAATTTCAGTGCTTGAAACAGTAGTGAAAAAGACTTTTGTTTTTTTTTTCAATTGGCGCTTCGCATACTTATCATAAGAATTACGTCATATAACGTACAAAGATTAGAATTTTTCTTAACCCTTTGCCCTTAATAAATTATCAAGCAACTTTATTTAATATGATATGGGTACATGACTTGGCCAGTCAGTAAAGCCCCCCAGACGCACGATTGTTGATTGTTTTCACCACTGTAATAAGCGTGTTTCCTTAAGAAACAATTCCCACTGAAACAATGTGCAGGAGAATTGAGGCATTAGAGATGTGAGTCTATCGAAGGGTGCTGAGGATAGGCAGGGTGGCAAATGAAGTGGTTCTGCAGCGAATCTACAAGGAGAGAGAGGTATACTAAACACCATAAAGAGAAGAAAACTGGAATAATTTGCCCACGTGATGAGAAATCCGAAGTATGAGCTGCTCCAACTAGTTATTCAGGGGAAAATAGAGGGAAGACGTGGCTCAAGACCTTCGACATTGGTATGGGGCATGGGGTGAGCACCACGATACTGTTTAGGACTGCTGTTGACAAAGTAAAGACCATGAGACAAAAAATCTTTATGTTTGCTAATTTCACCGACTTCATAGCTTCAATAATAACGAACAAGAAACAGAAAAAAAAAACATATCAGATTTTTTATCTGCCTGTATACATATTCACTTCACGCCCATAGAAACTTTTTGTCACCGTAACCATATTTCAATTTCAGCAATTTTAATCGAGGGATGATTTCCATTTGATCCATGGGGTACAAACTCTGAAAATTCATTTAAATCAACTTTCTGCTCGCTTTGCTGGCAGATATCTACAGTCGGGCGAAAGTTATCCGGCTGCGATTTTTAATTATACTTCGAGCATTTGATTCTCTTTTGCAGTACGTAAAAATAAAGGGAGAAATCCTTAGATATCAGATAACGCCCTCTAGTGGTTGCGGTGGAAAAACAATGAAAAATTCGTAAAATTCAATCGACAGAAGAAGGAAAACTCTTTGTAATGAGATTAATTTTGTCAAATTCCGTCTAGGTTAACCGGAATAATCGACGTTTGAATTAACAAAGTTTTTGTCGTTCGCACACCACTTTTTTTTGAGCCCCAAGATATTTTGAGTATACTAAAATTGTTAAAAATAATGAGTAAATTCTAATTATTGCCTTCTCTCTCTCTCTCTATCTCTCTCTGTTTCTGTCTCTGAATTAGATAACTAGAGAAAAAAGAGAGAATTCAAGAGAAAAAAAGAGAATTTAGATTCTCTCTGAATTTTGGCTCCGAGAATCAGCTCATTCAGTCATAGATAGATTTTTATGACATAAATCATTTGATAGATAAACACATCCACGACGAGACATACGGTGGCAGGCACAACGAGTTAGTCGCAAACACGTAATCCGCTGAGTACCTCTTGATCTTGCTCTGGTAAACTAAGATAGTTATCTAACTAGTTTCAAACAAATAAACAATAAAATAAAAGACAAATGACGAAACGCTAAACATCAAATGCTAGAAACTTAAACAAAATCACATAAATCATATACATAAGTAGTGTATTCAAAATCATTGTAAGTTTATTTAACCTGAAGTGAATCTAAATACCTACGTATGTATGCATGGAATTCATTAGCGCGTAGGATTTAATTTGGAGAAATTTCCCGAAAGTTCTCACTTTTGTTTCCTAGGCAAAGTTGGCCTGACAGGTATGCCATTACAATAATAATTGCGGCCATAAATTTTCCATTTACCAAACATCGGTGTTGTGAGTGTGTATTATGATTGTGTGACCATGCAAACATTTGACTTTCGGGGATTATTAATTATATTTCAACTGAATATATTTTTTTTTTTTTAAAAAGAGGGAGCATCGGTCTTATCTGTGTAGGTAAGACATAGTCGCTCCACTCTGGTAATTTGGCTTTGAGACGAACTCTTTAGCCACACACACTTTAAATTATATATTTTTGCCTTTTAAACGTTCGATCGCTTGTTTTACTTTTCACAGACATTCGAAAATGAATCTGAAAAGTAAAGCGGGCCGAGGTGAGTTTCGAACCCGCGATCTATGGCTTCGTGAGCCAGCGGAGAACCACTAGGCCACGCAAGTGCACTTCAACTGAATATCTCGTCCAAAATTTTCTTTTTAGTAAAGTTATGAAACTTTGAATGATCTTATAAGTAAAAAACCTTCTTGCGCATCAATCGCAGAAATAGTGTATTTTTATGCGATTCAATAATAAATATTTTCTTCCTATTTTTTTTTATAATGAATTTAATGAAAAATAATCCGATTTTTTTTTGGGAAAACTCCACCTACCTACAAAAAAAAAGAATGATCCTCTCGTGGATGCGAACCCGCTCCAACAGTTAGCTAGTCAAGGATGTAACAAACTGAACCACACGGTGCGTTTCGAATTTGTAGTGATGATGGGGTAGATATATGTAGTACGTCAGGTACCTACATCTACTCATTTTATTTTTTAAACTGGTCATATCTTAGTTATTAAAAAACCAATTTGAATACTTTTTTCACCTGCATGTAGGTGATTTAATTGTCGTTGCGATTGCTCTTCTAATTTTCAGAACCATTCATAATTGAATGTGAAAAAAAAAATAAAAAAGAAATTGCGAACCATTTCATCGATTTAATAATTTTATATAAGTGTAAGCTAATTTTGCACAAGCGAAAAACTTTTTTATCTTTCGTTTAAAGTGCTACATTAATCGAGGCGAATTGAAGCTAAGACATCAAATTATATGTTAAAGCAAAAAAAAATGGAAAATTTCGGTTCAACTTCTTCAAAAATGAACTCATAAACGGTTATAGAATTGACACATTTTCACCCTTTTTCCTACCCACGACACTGGCTTATTAATGGAAAATATGCTAATTTTATTGCATTAACTCAAATTTCCAATAATTTTCTTCAAATCCTGTTAATTTGATTTCAAAGTTTTTTTGCCATCTTGCTCATACAATGGTTCAAAAAATTGTCAATTTTCCGTTAATGTTCAAAAAATTCAAATGGCCGCCATTTTGAAACGGCTCGGCCGATTTTGCTCAAGTGCAATACCAGACCACTCCTTGTGGACATCTTACTCTCACAAAAATTTCAGCCCCCTAGATTGAAAACTGCGGCCAGAAACCGTGCCTCAAGGACCGGATTTGGGGAACTTTGAAAGGACACCCTGTAGAAGTAACGTGACTTTTGGATTTTTTTTCAACGAAAATCTAAAGTCATTCCCAAGCTTTACAAGAATCCAAAATTTCGTTCACTAATCTTGAAAGATAAAGCTACAGGAGCGTTTTTAAAATCGAAAAATCGTGATTTTGGAGAAATAAATAAATATATATATAAATATATATATATATATATTTACCAAACGTACCGATACACCTCCGAAATATAGATCCAAGTGTTGCTACCGCCTCCGAAATCGGAGGCGAGAGCGTAAAATCGGAGGCGACAGCGTATCCATAGTAAAAATTTCACAGGTCACCTCTGACGTCACTGGGAGTCTTCTGGCAACAATTCGGTTGGAGGCCATATGGACCCATACACATATGTATAAATACAAGCGAGTTCAGCGAAGTTCCGCTAGGCGGCAATACCTTAGTTCTGTATTAGTGTATCGCGCCCTAACGCCTCCGCACACCAATCGCATCTTGACGCCTCCATACGTTTGGCAATGCTGCATGGAGGCAATTAGATAGTACGGACATATTAATTTTTGACATACACACGCTGTTGATTTGGTGAATGAAGAAATTTAGAATTATTTCATTGAACTCACCCGGGCTCTGGCCTAAAGTCGTAAAACCGTAAAAAGGTTAATGCACTCGAGAAACTGCACGATTTTCTTGCCATAATGTGGGTAGTAGAGCCTAAAGAAAGAAACAGAAATACTAAAAACTATAACATTTCTCTTGCACTCTACCTCACAGTTAGGATTTATAGAAGTAGAAAAAATATTACCTACGTTCTTACTAATTTCAATATTACTATTAAATGTAAAAACTAAACAAATATACAGTGTCCAGTGGAAGCGGCAGTACATGGGGATCTTGGAAACGGCAAGAGAAACAAGCTCGGTTAAATTAGAGAAAAGTTGCACTATTTGATGCTATAAGAATCTAATTTTTTTAAAATATTTTCAGTCGTTGCTGAAATATCCTGAAAAAACTGAAAAATCAGAATTTCTTATTTTAGCCATATCTTTTTTATTATTGGAAACTGATAAATAATTTTTTATGGGCTTACATAATTATGTCGTCAAAAGCTATCCGTCTGACGTTACAAAAATTTTCAAAGCCGACTAAATCCCAGAGTTTTCATAGCCTACTTTTGTTTTTTTTTTCTTCTTTTCTTCTTCTTTTCGAAAACAGAATAATAAAATTTCATAATTTTTTTTTGAATGTTATTAATTTTTGGTTTCCTTGATTTATTTCACATCGAACGACATAAAAAATCAATATGGCGGCCATAAGAAAAACAAAACTTTGGGATCTAGTCGGCTTTGCAAATTTTTCTAATATCAGATTGATAGCTTTTGACGACTTATGTAAACCTACAGCTACAATAATTATTTATTAATGTCCAATAATAAAAAAGATATCAGTAAAATAATAGATTTTGATTCTTCAGTTTTTTAAGGATATTTCAGCAACGACTGAAAATATAAAAAAAAAACATTTAAATTCTTATTAAGTATCAAATTGTGCAACTTTTCTCCAATTTAACCGAATCTGTATCTCCTGCCGTTTCCAAGATCCCCATGTACTGCCACTTACACTAGACACACTCTATAATAATAATTAAGCTTTAGGTACGCTGTTTTGTCTCATTAAGTCATAGCCGCCCGCCAATCCGCACGTTTAACATTAGATCAATGTTTTTTTGGAAGATCTGCATGAATTTCAGTTTGTTAAAACTTCCGAATACTTATTTAGGATGTCGTTTGTTTTTTCATACTTTTCAATACATTTTCAAGTGTTCAATTTTTCACGATTCCAGTGGCGGGTACCATAAAATCCATAGAAACATAAAATAAAATTACTTAAAATATGAAATATTCAGAGAATTAAAATATATATTGCAGTTTTACTTTAAAAAATGAAGTAAGTAAAGGAGTCAGTGGCGTACCTATCTTATCAGGGTAACTATTATATAAATATTTAAAATAAATTATGTAAAATAAATATGTGTGCAAGGAAAGAGCAGTGTTTATTGTAATTAGAATAGATGAAAAAAATCACTCGGTAGCGTCTCTTGAAATATAAGTCAGTGGCGTTTCTTATTAGGGTAACTATTATATAATAATTTAAAATAAATACGTGCATAATATGGAAAGTGTTTAGGTACCTATTGCACTTATAATATTGATAGAATTTAGAAAAAACAAAACAGTCATTGGTTTTCTTTAATAAGGACTTTCTAAAAAGTCCAATTTTTTAGAAACAATAAACGTAATTTAGTCTTTTCAACGCCCTATGTATAAAAATTTGGTAAGTCGGAATTTTGTATTATTTTTTTTTGCATCCTGTATAAATTAATGTGAAGGTAACTTTCATGATTTGATATGTAAATTACTATTAACGTAATAGGCCAGTTTTATAAAGTAAGATAACATGGTGTTAACGAAAACAAGCTGATAGTACGTTATCAATATCAGGGTCTAGGATATTATCAGCTTGTTATTTTCTTAACACCGCTTATTCCGTAGTACATTGCCCTTGTAAAATACAGCGACTGACTAGCAAATTTGTTACAGAAGGTACTTAAAAAAAAATGTCAATTCTGGAGTATACAGGGTGTCCCAATATTCCATGGACATGGAGCAACCACAGATTACTGAGGTAAAAAAAGTCGCTCGGACCAAACTTATCTCTATACCAAAGTACTTCGTTTGTCCGTTAGAGGGCTTGAAAGTCTTTTGAAAATTTTAGTTTTTTTGAAATAGCTGAAAGTCGGACTATTCCAATTCGATGAAATTTGGTAGATAAATTTTTTATTTTTATTAAAAGTACTAACTTCTGATGTACATGATAATTTGACGGAAACCCGGGAAGGGGTTAAACTACCCCTACCCTCCATTAAAATCGATCGTAATTGAAGATAGAGTAGCAGGAACACTGTTCATGTTTTTTTGTTTGAAAGATACATCGTTTTAGCCCATTTTTGGTCTCCTACAAAAATCTGTATCTCTCCGTGGTGCCATGTGATAATTTAAATTAGTCGATGACCAACCAAAATTTTATTTCATTTTTTTAACTTGAAATCAAATTTTCAATTGTCAGGTGATTATTTGATCTAATCTCATAAAAGAGGTTTAGTATGGTTCGGTTTTTTTTTCAGGTGTTTGCAAACGGTTTTTTTCAAACGCAGTAAACAGTTTGCAAAACGACGAGGTTCCAAGAAAAGTTCAAATCACTTTTTTTGCGCAGGATGTAACTTTCTAGGGTCCAAACCGGCGCCCACATCGAGCATCTTTTATGAGATTAAATCAAATAATCACCTGACAATTGAAAATTTGATTTCAAAGTAAAAGAATGAAATAAAAATTTAGTTATCATCGACTAATTTATTTTATCACATAGCACCTCGGAAAGATACAGATTTTTGTGGGAGACCAAAAATGTATATAAGACCTGTATAAACATTTCATCTATACCATAGGATAGTACATGAAAAGTTAAAATAGGAACATGTGAGCCGTTTTTCTCTATCTTTAGCCGTTTTCGTTGTATGAACTTGAAAAATGACGATTTTCACTTGTTTATAACTCATAAACCGCTCAATGTAAATGGTGAAAACTACCTGTATTCGATTTCTTCAGACATTTAAAAAATATAATATTTTACAGGGTGTTCCCGTTAAAATTTACGAAGTAGGTGTCTACTTCCGGTATTTCCGGAACTGCGGCCATCTTTAAAATATTTTCATTGAATTTCTCGTGATCACTTATATCTGGAAATTTTTTATTTTGAGGCTCTAGGCCCATTAGTTTTCGAGATACGGCCGCTTACCTACCTTAATGAAACACCCTGTATACAATACTTAAAAATTCATACTTTTTAAAAGATATAACTATGTAGTCGACGAGCCCCTTCAAGGCTGTTTCTTTCTTTACAAAATATAATATTCACTTCAGAACCTTCACAGAATTTAATAGAGACGAAATAGGTCAAATCGACCAGAACTAAGCACTCTCAAGCTCATCACTGGTTTATGTTTATGGCTTCTATTTCCTCTCTAACAATAATTTTAAAAACGGAAAGGCACAAACGTAGACACTATACAGGTGTTACCTTTCAAAGTTAAGGGTTGTAAAATCTATTTTTTGGGATAACTTTTTCATTAGTTGAAAAAAATTTATAATTTTTTTAGGTTAACGTTGAATTTTACACAAAAAAGGTACCTATCTTGATTTATTCCGATAGATTAAACCATTATCGAGATAAACGCCCTTTTAATAGGTGATGCACCGAAATATCAGCCACCTTTTTCAAATTTAAGTACCTTTTTCAAATTTAAAAAGTTCCTTTGCACCATCAGCTATTTTAAACGGACGTTTATCTCAATAACGGTTCGCTCTATCAAAATAAATCACAGAACATTCTTTGCGTAGCAAATATGAACCTAATTAAAGACAATTAACCTAATATGTTTGTAAAATTTTTCTACTAATGAAAAAGTTATCGCAAAAAATAGGTTTTCAACTTTTAACTTTAAGTGCATGTTAATATTTTTGCAGGGGTGTCTCGTAGGAATAAATCTTAAAGCTATTTTTTTTATTTTTTGTTTACTAAAGTTACCCAAATCCGGGAGATTGCCCACATATTACAGGACACCTTGTAATTTGGGGATACTGTAGTGACGAAATCTTGAAACTCTGAGAAATACTGAATTTCAAGTCCTTGAAATCTTGAATTTCAAGGACAATAATTTAAAAGAACTTTCCAAGTTAGCACGGTCATGTCATACTTAATAGTTAATTATTATTACTTTTTTTTTTGTTTATATCATCTTTACCAACAATGAACCAATAAAATAGATTTTGTTTTTGAATATACAGGGTGTTAATGAATAGCTGTTACAAACTTAAAGGGCATGTAGGAAATACAAAAATAGGCGATAAATTTCCTGTAGACATGGGTCGTTGGAGCTTTAGCTTTCGAGATACAGGATGTTAAAGTTCTTCGAAAAATTTTTATATTTTTTGAATATCTACAAACTGGCTGATCAGAATAACTCGAAATTTCAAACAGTTGTACTAATTGAAGTACATGATTTGATAATCTCATTGAAAAATTATTCAATCCAGTGGTAGAGATCTGGGTGTAATGTTACCTTTTTTATTAAACAATTTCTACGCTGATTTACATGTATGATAAACAATTCACTAACTTTTATGCAAATTTGTTATTTTTGGTAGATACCTCGTATTGTTTAGAGGAGAAAAGTCATTCTATGTTTTTGTTGTAGAACGCACTGCTTTCAAGATACTTCGCAATGTATCTAGTAAACCCGTACGAGGTAAAATATCCTAAAAATCAATGCTATTGAGTTTTTCCAGAACGTAATCATTTTTATTATCGTTACTGAAGCGTGTTACTTACATTACAAAAAGCTTGCATGGGTACCTACCTACATTGTGAAATATCTTGAAAACAGTGCGTCCTACAACAAAAACATAGAATGACTTCTCTCCTCTAAACAAAACGAAGTATCTACCGAAAATAACAAATTTCTATAAAAGTCAGTGAAGTTGTAGAACATATTATGATATACAGGTGTCCCAGCTTATTCGAAGCGGTCTCTCTAGGCCAAACGATGGGTTTTTTCAAAAAACTTTTTGAAAATTAAAGTACAGTATCACTGGCCATAATTTAAAATTATTTTGGTATATACAGAGTGTCTCATATGACAGTGGCATATCAAAGTTATGTTTTTTTAAATGGAATGCTCCTATGTTATTGCATTTTTAGATTGTCTGAGAAGAGAAAATAAGATTGGCTTTTACAGTTGGTGTTTAAATTCAGAATTTTTTGAGTTATAAACAAGTGAAAATCGTCATTTTTCAAGTTCAAGGCCCTGTACAACGAAAACGGTTCAAGATAGAGAAAAACGGCTTACATGTCCCTATTTTAACTTTTTATGTACTATCCTATGGTGTAGAAACATTTGTACTTTCTATGATTTTTTTATTTGGCGACGCGTGGAGATATCTCAGAATTTTTCAAATTTTTTATCACCCTGTATAAACATTTTATCTACATCATAGGATAGTACATGAAAAAGTAAAATGGGGACATGTAAGCCGTTTTTCTCTATCTTCAGCCGTTTTCGTTGTACAGGGCCTTGAACTTGAAAAATGACGATTTTCACTTCTTTATAACTCAAAAACTTCTTAATTTAAACACCAACTGTAAAAGCCAATCTTATTTTCTCTTCTCAGAAAATCTAAAAATGCAATAACATAGGAGCATTCCATTTAAAAAAACATAACTTTGATATGCCACTGTTATATGGGACACTCTGTATACTCCAAAATAATTTTAAATTATGGCCATTGTGATCCTGTACTTGAATTCGTAAAAAGTTTTTGGAAAAAATCCATCGTTTGGCCTACAGAGACCGCTTCGAATAAGCTGGGACACCCTGTATATGTAGAAACAAAAACATAGCTACCTATCGCTTAGGTTATGATATTACAATTCGTAAAAGCCAATACCTATTTAATTGCTCGTAAAAAGCTGGGTTTTTCGTAAAATCGGGTTTTTCATCAGCCTGTATAAAATTTTCACCTATACGGTAGGTTACTAAATGGAAAGCTAAGATAGGGTCATGTAAGCCGTTTTCTGATATCTTGAGCCGTTTTTGCGATTTTTGCTTATTGTTTATAACTCAAAAAGCTGTTCATTAGATATACAAACTTCAACTGAAAAACCATTCTTATTTAATTTACTCAGACAATATGAAAATGTAATAATATACTATTTAAAAAAACCAAAGTCACTTACTGCTTGAAACATTCAGGACATGCTGTGCACGTGAAAAAATTTTTAGGTCGTGTGAGAAATAATTTAAAATTACTTTGCTTTGATTTTTTCTTCTAATTGTCAATAATAAGAGAGTATTCTAATAATGCAAAACATGTGGTCAATCCTATACAATAGATTTATTAAAATTTTTCTCACTCAAAATAATAGAACCATCAGTGGAACAAGCCAAGACAAATAATTATGTTATCGGAATGTGGTGGCATCCGACACCACATTCAATCACAAAGCATGTCATTAAAATTTACAACCCAGTGCTTTGTTGAGATGGACAATGTAGGGGTGTGTGTAGTAATAAAAATAACTAATAACTGAAATAAAATATGTATATGCGAACATCAGCAGGCTGTTTTGAATAAGTAGGTATAATTTTTTTTTTTTAGGCATAATATGTGTATCGAATAAATATTTATTATTGGTTTTTATTTTTTAACAATAATTGGGCTACAAAGTTCTCGTCAACGTGGAACTAGACTTTTCTATAGAACTCTTTTCCGGCGATGTTTGTTTGATTACTGTAAAATCTATTATCGAAAAACAATTTAAAATTTACAAAAAATAAACTATTTTGATCTCTCAAAGTGGAAGAACACTTTCACAGAACTCTTAGAGGGCTACCCAGAACTCTAATAAAAACTAATTTTTGGAGATTTTTCAAAATTTTGAAAATAATATTTGCAGAACTATTTGCGAAAATATACAGGCATTACTGTAGAACTTATTTTCCAGGGTGTCCGAGATAACAGGTGGTACATGGGGATCTTAGAAACCATCAGAGATACGAGGTCGGTTAAAATGGAAAATAGTTGCACAATTTTATGCTTAATAAGAACTTAAAAAAAAAAGGATATTTTCAGTAGTTGCGTAAATATGCTGGAAAACCTGAAAAGCCTGAAAAGCAGGCTCACCTAAGTCGTCAAAAGGTAGTCATTTGACATTTCAAAAATTATCAAAGCCGACTAGATCACAGAGTATTCGTAGTCAATTTTTGTTTTTCTCATAGCGGCCATATTGTTTTTTCATGTCATTCTCTATTAAAAAAATTCATTCACTGGAAAATCTATAAAATTCATTTTTTTTCAAATTTTTATTCTACTTTCGAAAAAAAAAATCAAAATATTTTTCTTAGAATGCCTTCAGTATGACGTCATATTGCTTGCCTTGGTTTTTCGGTAAATGGTTTTTGCTTATAACGTTGTTTAATGAAGATATTTTCTTCTTTCTTAAAAAAAAATGTTTTTGTTTTTTTGTAATTTTATAGATTTTTTGATGAAGTGATTTTTTTAATAACGAATGGCGCATGAAAAACAATGTGACCGCCGTAAGAAAAACAAAAATTGACTATGAATACTCTGTCATCTAATTGGCTTTGATAATTCTGAAGAATCAAATGAATACGAATACCTCTTGACGATTTCATGTAAGCCTAGAAAAAATAATTTATTGTTTTCAATAGAAAAAATCAATAATAAAAAAGACATACTTAGCTAAATTAAAAAATCACGAACTTCAGTTTTTTCGAGATATTTCAGAAACGACTGGAAATATCGTATTTTTCAGATTCATAATAAGCATAAAATTTTGAAACTTTTCTCTAATTCAACAATCCTCATATGTCTCATGGTTTCTGAGATTACCATGTATCATACCACTTGTTTTCTTGGACAACCTGTATGTATAGGCTAGACAGTAAAAAATCAGACACATAGTTTATTCAAAATACAGGGGGTCCCATATACCCCAAATACAGGGGAAAATTTTTTTGCAAATTCAAGTAGAAGATCACAATAGCAATAATCTAAAATAATTATGAAGTATACGGAGTGTCCCATATGACAGTGCCATATGAAAGTTTTGTTTTTTTAAATGGAATGCTCCTATGTTATTGCATTTTTGAATTGTCTGAGAAGAAAAAACAAGATTGGTTTTTACAGTTGGCGATTGAGGAGTTTGTATAAACTAGTGAAAATCGAAATTTTTTAAGTTCAAAGCCCTGTGCAACGAAAACAGCTCAAGATAAAGAAAAACGGCTTAGGTATGTCGCTATTTTAAGTTTTTATGTACTATCCTATGGTAAATAAACATTTGTACTTTCTTTGTTTTTTTTTATTTGGCGACGCGTGGAGAAATCTCAGATTATTTCAAATTTTTTATCACCCTGAATATACATTTTATCTACATCATAGGACAGTACATGAAAAGTTAAAATAGGGATATGTAAGCCGTTTTTCTTTATCTTCAGCCGTTTTCGTTCTACAAGGCCTTGAACTTCGAAAATGGCTATTTTAACTTGTTTATAACTCACAAACTTCTCAATTTAAACACCAACTGTAAAAATACAATAACATAGGAGCATTCCATTTGAAGAAAAAAAAACATAACTTTGATATGCCACTGTCATATGGAACATAATTGTATACTTACTCCAATATAATTTTAAATTATGATCATTGTGATCCTGTATATTCCAGATCAAAATTGTTGGCAATAACTGACATTACTAAAAAAGTCATTTCGGAGAAGCAGCAAGCAGAAAATTTTCCTCGAACCAGAAATTTCAGCTTGCCGCTTCTCCGAAATGCCTTTTTTAGTAATGTCAGTTACTGCCAACAATTTTGATCGTGGATTATAGTTGAATTTGCAAATTTTGTTTTGGAACAAAATCCATAGTTCGGTCCACAGAGACCGCTTCGAATGAGTTGGGACACCCTGTATATTATTGTGTTTTCAATTCAAGAATTTTAATAATTCAAGTAGAATATGTGTGAAAGTCTTCAAAGTGAGTAAAGATGATCTAAAAACGTTGAGAACGACAAAAAGAAATAATGTTGTTGGATTAGCTTTGTATTGGAAATCCCCATGTAAAAAGACTCATTCATAACATAAACAGAATGAATAATGGGACATTCTCGGAATGCTGATTGCTTTCTTTATGTCTCAGAGGCGATAAATGCAGTCTTGTATACTACGATGTCACAAAAGAATGCTACAACATGTAAATAGAATCGGCAACATTGCTTGGAGGCTACAGCATCGGCCTGATGTACAATTATTACATACACGGAGGCAGCTAAGTGCAATTCACACTTGGAGTCCGTTGGGTATATTAAATATCTACTTGTTTATATGTAAAAAAACTTAAAAAAGTTTACCCCTCTAAAGATGCCTTCTAAGAATCATATCATTGAACTCTATATATAGAAAAAAAACTGATGTAAGTGTGTTCCTTATAGCGGAGGCTAGGTCGCCTGTGTGGTGCTCGGAGGCCACAGAGATCGCTGGGCGCGTATATATATATATATCGTGGGCAGGTGAATTTTGGAAAACCACTTTTTCGTGATCTGGGGGTCATGATCGGTGGACATTTGATGAGTTTGGGTGATTTTCGAAAAGTGATGTCGTCCTCAATAGTGTATTTTTTTGTTAAAAAATACACTAATACCCACTTGACTTTAAAAAATGCTTATCACAGACCTTCATAGATAGATATCTCAAATCTGGACGTATATTTTTTTCATTCTAGGCTGTATTTCATGTATTTTTTACCAAGTTTTTGAATAAATAAAGAAAAATAAGCTTGTAAAAAAAAACGCACTCTTTGGATGCAATAGGTACACAAACACTGGTTTGCGCATTTAGGAATAACAATCTAACTTCGTTCTCAGTATTGTTCAATAGCATGTCTTGGGGTAACCTTTTCTTGAGTCGCGGGTGATTTGATTTCTGACCCTGTTGGAAGCAGGTTGCTCCGGAGCAGTCGCTGAGAGATTTGGAAAAATTTGAAGCAACCTGTCGGACATAGTTATCAACAAGAGGAATTCCAGTTTCTTTATGAATTTGTTTGTTTCCCACAAACCAGGGGCAGTTACAGGCTATGCGTAGCACCTTGTTTTGACAGGTTTGGACTTTTTTAATTTGCGTTTTGAAGCCGTGTCCCAGATTACGCAAGCATACATGACGATAGATCTGATCACCGCCTTATAGATCAAGTTTGGAGCACTAAAGTTTCAGCTTTGATTTTATATTAATAATAGGAAACAGTATACCAAGTCTCGTATGACATTCGTTTAGATCCTTATTGATGTGGGAACCGAATGTTAGTCTTCGGTCTAGATGAACGCCGAGATATTTAACTGCTTGATCGTGGGGGTTCCATTTGACGGGTATATTGTCGATGAGAAGGTTTTGCAGGTATCGCCGCCCTTCGGAGGGTAAATATTTTGGCTTCGCATTCACTTGGGTTCAGTTTAATTTTCCATCGCTTGCACCAATCTGATAATTGGTTGAGTGATCGTTGGAGCTTGTTGGCGCCTGCGTAAATGTTATGGTCTTTAGATATAAGAGCAGTATCGTTGGCATACATTGCAGTACTAACGTTCTCGAGTACTGGAATGTCACACATGTATACATTAAATAGGACTTGTCCAAGAACTGAGCCTTGTTGTATGCCCTGCTTGGATTGTCGGCGTCATTGAGATGGTCATTTAATCGATTGCAGAGTGCCCGTTCTAGTATTTTGGATATGGTTGGTAGCAGGCTAATCGTTCTGTAGCTGTCGCAAGTGGTTTTTTGTTTATTTGGTTTGTGAAATAATATTATTTCTGCCTCTTTCCATTTCATGGGAAAATAGCCCGTATGTAGACATGTGTTAAAGATGTCCTTCATATGAATTAGAGCCTTGTCGGTCAAATGTCTTAATACTACACCAGGTATTAGATCATTTCCAGGTGTTTTCTTTAGAGCAAGGTTTTTTATGTATACGCAATTATTTCTTCTGTGGCTGTGTAGTCTATATTTAATTCATCTGTAAGTTATCTTGAGTTTGCTGTTGTAACCTCTTCTTTGTCGGATTCATTTTCTGGGGTTAGTGTAAATGTGTCGCAAATACTTGACATTTTTCTGGGTCGCTATTGTACACCATACCACCATGTTTTCTTGGTGAAATAATTGTAGGCTGCCTTAGTAGTCTCTTTGTTATTTGCCGCATCGAAGGTTCGCCTGGCTGCAGTTCTGATATGTAGCCCTGATAGGACGTATTCATGTATTCTGTAATTATTGTCTAGTTCCCATTTGACTCTGTGTGTTAGCTGACTCAAAATCGTTTTGTGCTCATAGTCCTTGGCTCTGTGCCAAAGTCTTCGGGCTGAGTGTTTTTCTTTAATTAATTTAAGAATCTGCTGCCAGAATACTGGGGTGTCGAGGGCTTGTGTCTGAACCGAATTTTGCTGGTGGTGGAGTGGATAAGTGAACGGCTGATGTTATGAGTTCCGTGTAGCTCCGTATATACTTTTCAACGTATAATATTTATTATTAGAAGGTGACACCGAAATAATTATTCTTAAAAGCCCTTTTCACTATTGTCATAATTTTGCTAATTTGCTATATTATCGGAATAAAATATTACGTACTTACAGTTCGGTAGTGCAGCTAATACCCATAATAAATACATTATGGATAGTTCGTAATTCCTAGTAATAAATCACACTAAACTTTATAAAGTGGATAGCTCTTACGCTTTTATAGTTGGTGTGTAAGTTTTCATTAAATTTCGAATTCAATAATGCCACTCGCGTCATAAGTTCATTACTTCAGACTATAAATCTGGACCTTTATCTACCTTCGGATTAGTCACAAATACCACGTCAAAGCTGACAAAAGCATCCCGTGTGATTTATTACATAGATAGGTGCATAATCTCAGTTGGACGCTCCAACAATTCATTAATCAAAAGAAATTTACACTTTTATTTTTTAAATCCTCATCTGTGTGATTAAAAAAGGAAAATAATATATAGACCACTCTAATTGTCGCATTATATTTTCACAGAAATAAAGCCCTACAGAACTCCAAATATACATATAACTTTACCCTATATAACTTAATTTAAATAAACCTTTGGTAAGGAATATTTTACAGGTATGGCATGTAAAGGACACCGCAGAAATCTTATTGGAATTAAAACCCGGTTAAATTTGCTCAAATTTTTAGGATCGATAGTATTCGATGAGAGATCAGAAGTCTTCATGGACATAACACCCCAAAAACTCATGTTCTCGAAATATTCACCTTTGAAGAAGTTTTTTTCTGTCATGAAATTTTTTTTTCTCACAAATTATTTTTTTTTTCTCACTAGAATTTTTCTCTCACAAATTTTTGGGGTGTTATGTCCATTAATTAATTTTTAAATTTCAGTTTTAAATTTCAGAATTTTCGAAATTTTATCAGCACCATACATGGGTCACAATTTTAACGGTAATAAACTGAAATCTAAACTTTGTACTAAGCCCTTTTTTAAACCAAATTAACTCAAATAATTTCGATATTTCTTTAGCGAAGCAAAATATCGGAATTGGCCCTTGTTTGTTAATTCATTTTATTTTGAGTTTAAAGTTAAGAGTTAAATTGAGTCAGTGACTGTGCAAGAATTCAACACTGTATTGATTCAAACAGCGATAATATGGAGATCTTCATCTCAAATCTTTTTCTTTTAGTTTTACACTTTTCTCAATTACCTATTGCTTTTAACAGTTTGTCAAATAATTTTCTTATTTTTTAAGCTACTTGTCATTGATTTACTATCAATCAATTTCTCTTTATCTACGAGTGATTCATAAAATGAACTTTTTTAGACGTTTCTTAGTTCATAAAATGTATGATTATCTTGAAGAGTGAAATAAAGTAGTTTGAGTGAAATAAAATGCCGTAGCGGTTCATTATTTAACGCTAAATCTGTCACGTTAGTGCACGCTCGCCGACTGCAAGTAGTGAGCGGAGAGCGGAGCGGCTCAGTCGGCAGTCGGGGCGTTCGCAACTAGCAACAACAACTGAACACGACACGCTGAACGCTGAATTACATTGTATCCCGATTTATAATTACCATGCACCTATACTGGAGAAACGTCGCAGTTTATTAGCAGAGCGCCAGATCTATGTACAATTATTAATATTTTGTGTTTTTCGTCGTTTATACCTAAAATGGATAACATTGTAGATGATTTAATGAATGAAATATCTTCTACCCCAGAAGAAATTATTTTTCAATCAAATGTGGCTATATAATTTATATATTTTATGTTTACATTTAATCATGAATGAAATATCTTCCGCACTAGAAGAAATTCTTATTCCATCATATATGGCTGCACAAAATCTGTTAGGTACCTACCTCAAAAATCTAAAGAAGTGTATATTAAGCCATATTAAGTAATATGTCACCTTTATGAACTGACGTGATGAAAAAAGCGTTAACAGCTTCAAAGAAACGCTTACATATAAGATATGAATGGATTGGAAAGTTTTTTTTTTTATAATAATAAATTTTCGTTTTAATTTAAGTCACTCGTAGATAAAATTTTGTATGCAACATATGCATAAAGTGCCTTTTTTTCACTTCTGGGATTGCCGCATTCGCCTGCGGCTCATGCGGTCAATCTTCCCAGTCGTGAAGAAAAGTACCACTTTATGCACTTGTTGCATAAATAACTATTATATCAAATCGGTTTCACTTGATGTCAATAATAATTATTGATTTTCCCATTTACGTGCAGTAACGTGAGAAGGTATTATAAACATTGGGAAAGCATTTGGTATAAAGCGATTCTAATTTGACAAACAAGAATTTAAATCGAAAATATACACTGACCATTGATAAATGGGAAAATTATTTGACAAATTGGAAGACACAATTGACAACAAAAGACGAAAAACCAAAAGCGAAAAACTGTAAATGAGACATACTGTTTTCATTATAAATGTCCTTTACCCGTACTTTTTACAAATAAATAATGGTTAGGAAAATATTTTTCAATTGCAAGAGCAATTGCAAAAGTTCCTCTTGGAATTATGTAGGAATAGGGTAAAGGAAAAGCATGACTTAAGCGTTAAACTGGCGAGTTAATGCACTGAATATCATATTTTTTTTGAGTTGGATATACAAAAATTCTGTAAAGGAAAAACATGAATATGAGGAAATGAACAATAATAATGAATATTAAGTAGAATAATTGAAGCATTATAATAGCCAGCACGTTACTGTGAAGGAATAATAATATTTGAGAGAATTTCCCACTCTTTTTTCTGCGTTACAACAGCATACACAAAAAATCCAGACTAAGATGGCTGAACGTTTTTCTTTCTTAGCTACCTTTGTTTGATTTTTAATTTTTGATATTTTAACTCTAGATACAAGATTCTGTTTTTACCATATGTGTAGGATACACCTTATTTATTATAGCATGCATAACTTGGGGAATTTCCCACCAGCTTATCTGTAAGTTCTTTTTATTTTTTTCTCAGTGTTACTTTTTCATCATTATTGATCTTAACTATATTTTTACACTTTCATATTCACTTTTTTCTTCCCCATAGATAATTCTCCTTGAATAACCTTTCATTTGAGGCTATTTTTGTCTCAATTAGATGCTTAATTCTGTCTTTCTCATCTTAGAGGTTTTTTTTCCTTCTCCTTTTTTCTTATTTTTTCATTTTGTTTTTGTGTTGCCTACTAGATTTTTACTTTAATACTTATTATTTCTCTAACAGTTGAGTAGTCCCTTCTAGCCCCTGAAGATGGCAATTGGCCGAAACCGGTAGGGCACTCAAGTTTATAGCTTGATTAATAAATTGGTCGTCCAAAGAAGACTCAATTTTTATTTTCTCCTTTATTAATTTACAGTGTTATTTACAGCTGAATAATTATTATTGGTCTCAATTCATTTAAATTCTTATGTAATTTTTTCAGCATTCCATAACAATTTACCAGAGTGAACATTTTGCGGATATTTTTCGTCGTTTTTATTGTAAATCCTTCCAGAGCTCATATACATTAATTATTATCAGGTTTTTTGTTGTGTCTAATAATTTTTTCAATAGAATTTCTATAAACTTTCTCTTTCACCATTTTTTATAGCAATTGAATTCGTTATACACTACAGTGAGTTAGTGTATTTTCCGAGTAATAATATTTTTTAAACTCGAAATGCTTTTCATTAGTAGCTCCAATCAACTCCAATCATCTCGTCTCGCGGAAACACTGCTTTCAAGTTTCAGAAACAGAATAATAATCCATAATATAAGCGTGGTGATAAAGTTCGGCATAATATTCATAACTTTGTTATTTACCTTTTTTTTTCAAAGTCCCGAAACACTAATTAATTAGTGAAAAAGTCATTTATCAATATAAAAATTATTTTTGGTAAATATTTACATCCACGTATCCTAAGCTCCATCAATTGTTTCGGGACCGAGGACCGAAATAGGGGTGCTGGGTGGGTAAGAAGCTAAAAAAGCCATTGCAAACTAATATTAAGGTCACAACTGAGGCCTCTTTGACGCTACGGTCACATTGCTATTTTTTAATTCACTTTCTCAGGGCAAGAAATATCTTTGAAATTAACAGTAGCACGATTATTATTGTGATTTTTGCATTTATAAGTGCATAGTGAGACTGTAGGACACGCAGATGTAAATTATGACCATTTTTTATCAAATAAGAATTTTGAGCTGTGACGTCATCATATTTTTTTTTTAAGCAACCCCCATTTTTTTTGATGAATGGATTCTCCTCTTCTTCGTGAATACAACGAAACCACATAATACTGGAGATTAATTACTTATTCTCTAACAAGATACAGGGTATTTGTTAGAAAAACCAAATAAGTCGAAATGTAAACAAGCAGAACTCTTATCAATAATTGAAATAATCAAGAGGAATGATTCGAATCAAACTAAAAAATTAGGTTGTTCTTTCTTTTTATCGTAAAAACCCTCATCTAACAAAAAACTTGTCCAAATCGAGATGATTATCTTAAAATTTATCGTTGCCAAGAGATTTAAGGTGGATATAGCACACTGAAATGTTAGTTCTGCTTGAACGTGAAATGTGAAAAGTGTTCAAATAGAATTTTTTTATTACTGTAGACATTTAAAAAAATGACTCGTTAACGGAAAAAGAAAAAAACTGAAATTTGATGATAATTGGATTCGGAGATCCATTTAAATTCACGCTGAAGCTTATGATTTATTCAATCAAAAACTTCCAGATAGGCCGCCTTCAGTACGTGTACAGTACGTCTACAGTAAGTAGGATAGTTTCAAAATTAATTGAAACTGGAAACGTGAAAGACTTAGCTCGGCAAGGTCGGCCTAACATATCTGATAATAAAAAATTTAATGTACTACTTGAAGTTGAAGAAATTGAAGACACACTTCTACAAGGCAGATAACTCTAAATCACGATATTGATCATTCAACTGTCGTTAAACTACTGATAAAAAAAATTATCCCTACAAGCCTCAATTGATCCATGAATTAAGTGAAGATTTTGAATGAGGAAGATCCCAACTTTTTAAATACGTAATGTATTATTTTTTCGGACGAAGGTACTTTTTGTTTGAACGGGACAGTGAAACGCCATAATTCCAGATACTGGTCACAGGAAAATTTTCACCGGACCCAAGAGTGTCTCATGCCGAGACAAGGAAAAATAAACGTGTGGGCTGCAATAAGCAGAAGCAATGGAGACCGACTTCAAAGGCCATACTTATTTAATGAAAAGTTGACTGATGAAGGATATTTACATTTTTTAGCGACTCCTACCATCCTTAGCATTTGCTTTTCCTAACGATGTGAATATCAATATACCCCACGAAAGAATCTGGTTTCAACAGAATGAAGTTCCTCCTCATTTTGGTGTTAATGTTAATGTAAGGCTATTTCTCGACAACGTATTTCCTGTCAGGTGGATGGGGCGGCGAGGACTGAATGGCCTGCGGGTGCTCAGCCGACTTGACACCTCTTGATTTGTTCTCTGATGATATTTAAAATCAAGGACTTACATCAATAGACCCAACAATTTAGAAGATCTACAATCTACAGCATCGAATTTGCATAGAAATGAAAAGTATCGCTCCGGATGTCATTCAGCGTCTAATACAAAGCGTTTACATTCGTGCCGGACAGTGTCAGAAAGTGCTTGGACGACAATTTGAACAATTTCGATAATTAATTAGTAATAAACTTAATTCAGTCACTATTTTAAGCTAAAACCTATCTTTTCAATATTCACTTTTACAATAAACTCTCATTTTATTCGTTTCTAAGCTTACTTTTCTTAGTAAAGTTATTTTTTTTATTAAACTTATGAAACTTATGTTTTTCTCACAAAACATCCTCTATCTTGTAAGCGAAAACCCCTGGTAATAAACCCCTAGTATGTGGTAATAAACTCCTAGTATAGTTGTATTCACGAGGAAGGGGAAAATCCATTGTTGACAAAAAAATTGAATTTGCTTAAAAAAAATTATGAACTCAATGCCAAAAATGTAATTTGATAAAAAAATAATTTCTTTGTCTTAAATGCATTTTTACAAATACTTCTTTCGCCAGGAAATGTCTTTAAATAGCTAATAAAATCTTAAGCCACCCCTTTAATAATTACTATATCGTCAGTTCGACACACATAGATTATTCAGAATATTCATATGAAACGCAACTAAATAAGTGGTAACGGACTAACGGATTGACATAATCTAATCAAAAATGCATGGGTATGATCGTTCTGGAACTAATATTTACAGTGAGCACCTACGCCCACGAACTAACCTAGAATGAAAAACTTTACTTAGCCATTACCGTCAAAATAGTATTATTTTTGTGTTAGGACAAGTGATAAACATATGAGCAAGGCAATATTCATTAGAACGACACTAATGACCTTTTTCGTTATAAATCCTGACGTAAATTTAATATTTATCGAGATTTTTTTATCATACCTTAATTAAAAATCAACCATATTGGCGACATTAATTAATTCCATCCCTGATAAAAAATATAGCGTAAAATATTACCTAAACACTCATATTATATAAGGTATCACCAAATAGCGAGGTCAAATGTAATGGAACAAATAAATATATTGAAGCGAAAACATAATACAGAGTGTTTAAAAATAAGATGAATCGATTAATCGTAGATCACAAGGTGGAAGATTGGTTTAGTTTTTCTTTATCTACACAATTTGCCATACAAAAACATAAAATTTTACCTAAGTACCTATACATTACTGCCGCAAATACAGGACTCGTTATACTTTGTTTTCAACCTATTTCGTGATTGTTTTGCACATATTTTAAAAGATGTCCATGCAAAAGGTTTTCACAAACACCTACCACATATTCCTTAGACCAAAACAGGATGATCCCGAAATGGCGGACTCAGTTTCAATGGTGTTGTAGATTTTTTTTTTCAAGAATTTAAATCCACATGGCAGTCTAACTTAAACACCATACTATGGCAAAACACATCATTCCACACAGCTATTACACGAGTAATATTGTTTTGTAATATTGTAATATTTGTAATAACGATTGTTTTTTTTATTATCAGTAACGGAATTACAGGAACTCGAATTCTACCTATTCCTTATTGAGCTCAATAAAATTTGTCAATGTGGCATATTTCTGCAAATTGAGAGATGCTATTGGATCTTGGATCTGAAACAGTTTTTGAATAATATTTTCGCAAATGTATCAAATCAGCGATAATTGTTTGAAAGTTTGTTATACTTGTCATTTCATATGTTTTTCATAAATATGGTTACAACTTTCTAAGTATTAAATTGAACCCATGATACTACTACTCATAAGATAAGTACACGCGCAGATTGCTGTGAAGTAATTGTCATTGCCGTGACTGTAAAATACTATAACGGCAGCCACAGCTATCAATTTTTTTTTGTTGTTGTTGTATTATTTGATGTTTTTCTTCTTTGGTGTTCAGCTTAATAAGTGAAAATGGTATTTTGGACAGCACTAGGGTGTATATGAGAAATAACAAAAGAAAAGTGAAAACTAGAATACGAAATGCCGTTATTTTTAATTTTCTGCCAACAAGTGACGAATGGTTGCGTATATAAATGTCGACAAAAACAGTAATATATCATTAAAAATGGTAGAATTAGAGGCAAACATTTTATGGATAGTGATTTCCTGGTTCAAAGAAAAATTATTGATCAGATCATCACATGTTGTCCTTTTAAAATGTAGAAAACTAAATCAAATTTTCGACATAATTAACGGAGATTCAATGCAGATTCGAAATGGCTGTTTAAACAAACTTTTGAAATGTACTGAAGAGTGGATTTAAGATTTAAGCAAAATAATAATATACTTCATCTACGGCAATTGGTTCAATATGTGCAATTTTCTTAATTCCTAAGCTACTGTTGCAGGTAAAAGCAAACAAAAAATAACATACCAATTTATTTGACGACATAATTCCTGATTTCATCGTTAGAGGGAAGCTGCGATTTTATGTGCTTATTATAGAAAGGTTTACAGTTTATATATTTTCTTAAATCGACTTATTCAGGTATGTGGAGTCACTTCATGATTATTTTGACTGTACCTATATCATGGCTATCAGTCGCTATATCAATCGCTATCAGATTTTACCGTTTATTTTCTGTTGATATTTCAAACATTGAACAATTATTATATTTGTTATAAAACTTAAGTACTTAAAGACATTAATGTTTTTATTTATTTTTTTTTAGAAGAATACAGCCGGTCGATGAACATAGTTTACACTATATCAAGAGCTTTGTACCTGCAATACGTGGGTTTCAAAAACTTTCAAACTGTAAAATAACTCGATGATACCCTCGAGACCATAAATTAAAACTTGGTACCTACATAACTATGTATGCATGTAATATCGTATTATAGGGCTAAAAAATTACATCATTAGTTCTCGTTTTGAATACTTAAAATAGACCCGGTGAGAAACTTTTTGATTGAATGGTAAAAAAGGGTTATACACTATGTATACGATTTATGTACTCACCATTATTGTACATTGTACCTCATGTTTATTATGAAGCGGCTTTGTCAAGCAAATACGACGTTATTAAAAGTATAAACATATAAACGCCTCGAACATATAAAAACCTGCTCTTCTTCGATTTGACAGATATAAGGCATTTTTGTTGCCAACTCAGAATGCCTCATTTTGATTTTTATTTATTTAATTTATTAAATAGCTTATTCATTATTTTTGCATCACACCTCTGTAAACTGACTGCTTTACAGGCCCTTTATAGACTTTTTTAATATAAGAACTTTTTTTGTTTTAAACAGGCGCTATAAGAACTTTTATTTTCGGGCCTAGGGTGTCAATTAGTTTTTTAGGTTGTTATCAATAACGACGTATCTCTAAAAACAAACGAGATTTCTATCAATGTTCAGCCCCGAAAAACCGACATTTGTAAGTAAATTATAGATTTCTTGTTTGTTCAACTTTCCTAACATCGACCATCAACATTCGACAACTGTCAATCTTCTGCCTTCAATCTAATCATCAAGTAATAATTTCTACAACAGCGCCAAGATTTCCTTCCTTTCTCCGAACGTACTTCAACGAAGTTACATCTGGCGCCTGTAACATCTCAGTATCTCGTTATATCTTTTCGATCAATTTCTCTTGTCAGCTGGTAAGTTATTTTTAATCATAATAATTCTTACTCTCTTGGGAATAAAAAAGACTCAATATTTAATGCCTGAATGGTTTTTTTTTATTACTATTATTGTCTTCCAATTTCAGCCTCCAGATGCCATTTTGTTAAATTAATTAACAACATTATACAAGCGTGAGCTGATCTCATTGATAACTTTAATTAATTAAATGTCAATTTTTAAGGACTTGTCAGATCTCAATTAACATGTCAATCAATGTTTTTTTGTGTTCGAAATCTAAAAATATTAATAATAATTATTATTATTACTTATAACAATAATCATAACAATAATAATGTCTGCATTATCCCAAAAACATAACATCGATCGATCTATAATTAACAATCACCAACTTTGGTAGTAAGGAAACCGTTTTCTTTTTTTTTGTATAGCACACCCCTGGTGATTTGAAAGAACGATCATTGAAGAAACTTACACCACCTGCTCAATTCTGCGGAACCCAAGCTAAGAACCTATATCTTCCGATCAAGAAACCTTGTGCTAATTTCAAGACGCAATCAATCAGTATTATTTTTTTTTCGTCTCAAGTAACACATGCTTTTTGTTATTTAATTACAATTTTGTAGGTGTAATTTTAATCATGTAAATGTATTAAAAAAAGTAATTATATAATTTTAATGTAATGTAATACAACACTTATTAAGCCATTTAGGCTAAATACAGTCAATTTTTACAAGAAAAAATCACAGTCAAAGAGTTTCACCAATATAATAAATATAAACTACAAGTCAAACCTACTTCGGTAATACTCCATATTCAATTATTTAACATCCTTAAGCTAACACTATCTTTAACTATTTCCGGTAACCTGTCATAAGCCAACTAAGTCACATATGGAAGACAGAATTCTGTGTCTGCGTCTTAGTCCTATTATGCACTACAACAAAATTTGCACTATTGCTTGTTTAATAATCGTGGACCTGACTAAAAGTACTGAGTCTTTGCAAATAATAGCGTAGCAATTCCCCCATCCTACATCTGTGTACGAACTTCATCGCCTACATTTCTACGTAATCACTTATTTTTAGCCACCCCAACCGATCCAACATATCCCTAACACTTGTGTATCTGTCACACTTCAGAAAAATTCTCATCCCCGTATTCTGCAGTCTTTCTTTACAGCCTGTTTTTGTCGATTTTTCCAGCTAAAAACAATATAATACTGCTTGCATAGTTAAAATGTGGCAACACCACCTTATTATAAACCAACTTCCTTGTCCAAGCAGTCAAATATTCACTACTTCTCCTCAATACGCCCATTTTTTATATCTTCTTACATGTGTACTCGTATTGTGTAGTCTAATAATAATACGTGATTAATGAATAAATTTACTCGCTATTATTTGTTTATCTGACCAAATTTCACTACTCCCTCTTATCTCTTCATATTCGTCATCATTATCCTTTGATATGCTGTTTTTTAAATCTTTTCACATTCATTCTGAGTCATGTCTATGTCTACCTTATGCTGAAAGTAATTATGTTTCTGCTTTTTTATCATCCCACTTACTTTTTTTCCATTTAATTTATATTCCTCATAGTCACTTTGTTGTTAACTTATACTTCTGAAATTTATTATCCCTATTGCTAATAGATCTCATCTCCAACACCTCCTTATTCTCTTATTCCTATACCTTATTTTTTTTAGTTTCATTTCATTTCACATTGTCTCATTAGTATCTTCATTGCACTCTCATAAGAACTATTATATCGTGCATTCAAATCTACTTCCCCAAAGTTGAAATTAATTTCCCTTAATTTGCTTTTTAATACATTTACATCATCTAACTTACTTCTAAATGTCCCCAGTAACTCATTCTTATAATATTCCTCTTTCAATACAATTTTTGCCAGTGTGTGACAATTGGAGGCTGGTTTGTTAAATACTTTACACAATATTATACTATTTCCATCTTTCTCACAGATTACCAAATCAATCAATGATTGATTCCCACTGGGAGCTATGTGTGTCTAGTCCATCATGAATTGTTGCAAGCTGTTGCCATTTAAGTATGTTTTAAGTCTTTTAGAGTATGTATCTTCAATCTATATTGAAATTATTATTAAGTATTAAATAAAAAAATATTAAAACTCCTAATATTAATTTAATATGATTGCTGTCTACCATACGATTACTACAAAATGTCTCTAAAAATTTCAAAAAATCTCTTTTAGATCCACATACATATATAAGACTTACTTCAGTACTACCAGTGCCTAATATTTATATTGCACTGCATAAGTCTCTACTAACCTATATGGTACATTTTTCCTAATATAACACATCGTACTAACAGTTGCCCTGCTGTTAGAATCAACTCTTACAATACTTTAATTATCCCTATCAATTTAATGGTGAATGATATCTTCTGTAAGATGTGTCTCCGTCAAGCACATTATTGCTGCCTGTCTTGACATAGCAAAGTTAGAAATTTCATCATAATTAGCCACCATATACTCTGTGAATTCTGCAAATACACCTATTCTTTACTTTTCATTGATTGCTATTTCTCTTCTGTCATATTCAATTCTCTTTCTGTATTTTTCTACCTTTCTGGAGGATACCATGCAATTTACATCATGGATTAAACGGTCTTCTGAAAATCCTTAGCTTTACCCTGCCGTTGCCTATTACCTTCATTTTATTAAAGCCAATTTTCAGCTCTTCTGGCTTGATTGTAGCACTCTTAATTTCTTTTGAATGTCACTAGTTTTATTTAGAACCTGATCTCTTGTTGTATCACTTTTATGTGGTTTTCCAGGTCTTCCTTTCTATCATTCCTTGCTGATATTTTTTCTTCTACTTTATTCAGCTGATGCCTCATCAATTCGTCCATTGTATCTTCATTCTTGTTAATCACAGACTCATCCTTCTGGTAACATTTATTACAGAACTACCTCAAATTCTTGCAACCCTTTACTAGATTGTACTCTCTGCCGGTCAAGTCAGTAGATTTTAAATGAAACCATTTGTTACCCCTTCCCTCACAACCCACGGTTTGGTCTCCATTAAACTCCTTCATACATTCACCACATTTTTCGTCATCCCACCGGGTGCCATCGTCAAAAACAATTCTGATTCACCTTTATTCAATTATATTAGTTTATTGCTTCAGGAAGATATGGTACTAAAATTCAATCTACCTTACTGTATATTCACGAGTTATTTCCTAGTTCACTTATCTATTCAATGTAATACAGTCACTTGTACTACACCATTTGAAAGACCACAAACTATGCTTCAATTTGATTAATTATACATCAAAATTATAACGCACCTTTAAGACTTGAGCAAATATCACTTATTACAGAGCAATTTATTAATGCTTACCGACAAGTGTTACCATGCAGTTCTTATTGTTATTTACAATTCCTTTTTCCTTTATGTTCTGTTTCATTTATTACTATTGGTTGTAACTCATGCACGATTTTCGAGTTAAGGGTTTTTTATGCACTCCTATAATACCTGTGTAGCTATAATTTTTTTTTTATCAATATATAATCCCATATACCTAACCAAGTGAGGTTATAACTATTTATTAACATAAAATCACTTTTGTACTATTGGCTAAATGAATTTCATTTAAATAAATGTTGAAATATTTAAAAGAAACTAATAGTATTCTTTTATAAATAAAGCCAATTAAGTACCTGCTATAACAGTTATTTTTGATCTAGAGATTATATTATAAAATCTCTTTCGAACCAATTTCACCCCTGAAAACATTTTGCTTCACTACATAGTTATTTAGTGAAATTACTAGGCATTTCCAGTTCTCAATCCCTTTTAACTCGATTCAATTTCTGTAATCTCCAAACTACGCAACTTCGGTGCTTTTGTTGGTTAAATGGTGACTTAGGTATATATCTTACACCGTGCTTTGCTTATAGATAATTACACGCCGTCTTGTAGAGTTCTTATACATACTATATGCATAGGGGTGAGTTGATAGCATTTCGCCTAAGTGTTTTGTTTCTTATCATCTTTACACTTCAGTGAGTAATATAATTAATGAGGCCAGAGGTTAGTTAAAAAGTAAAACACTGCCTGTCTTATGCATGTTTTTTTTTTTCAAGTTTGCATGAAATATAGTCACTACCGAAATCTGTTCTCTATGAATTTAAAGTCTGATAAATTCTGGAAGATAATTAAGGGAAAGCGCTTGGGCAAAGTTAAAACGCGATATTAGTTCGATCTTCGATCTTGATTCTATGAATCAATTTTTCTGTCACAGCACAGACATTGGTATCAATGCTATCAATGGTATCAATGCTGCGATATTTGATTACTATGATGATGTGAGATCTGGTTTAAGAGGTAGGTGTGAAATTAAGGAAATACATAGTGAAACAGTTCACAAATATATTTTTAAAATTTCCTCAGGTGCTGTAAGTAGGTCCTGTTAGTTTTTTAAAGCTAATCACTGAGATCATTTGTCCTGTTCTTAGCCATATATATTAGTGTATTTTTTAACAAAAAAATACACTATTGAGGACGACATCACTTTCCAAAAATCACCCAAAATCATCAAATGTCCACCGATCATGACCCCCAGATCACGAAAAAGTGGTTTTCCAAAATTCACCTGCCCACGATATATATATATATATATATATATGAAAATATAATTTTCGGGCATTTAAAGCTCATTAATAAAGTGCTTTCAATGGCAGACAGCACACGCAACCATCTAGAGCCCCTCGAAGCTGCAGACGGACCGTTTCGGTCTTTTTATGACCTCATCAGTACAGCATATCGAGATGGAATCCAGAGGCTACGATGCTGTCCGCCATCAAAAGCTAGGCCTTTGTATCCACTCAGTTCCACGGAACCAAGTGACTTACAACGCCTTTCGCCATCTAACAATGGAGGCAAGAACTACCAGCAATGTGTGCCAGCTTGCGACCATCAGAGACGGCGGCCCGGTGCAGTTTTATATGCTTTTAGGCTTCACCTCTCCTCGGCCAGTGCTGACCACTGCCGGAAGATGCCATTCCATTCGCCCATAAGTAATTAATACAAATATGAAAGTTTTATTAGAGCCGTGATTATAAATCATGAAAATATAGTTTTCGGGCATTTAAAGCTCATTAATAAAGTGCTTTCAATGGCAGACAGCACACGCAACCATCTAGAGCCCCTCGAAGCTGCAGACGGACCGTTTCGGTCTTTTTATGACCTCATCAGTACAGCATATCGAGATGGAATCCAGAGGCTACGATGCTGTCCGCCATCAAAAGCTAGGCCTTTGTATCCACTCAGTTCCACGGAACCAAGTGACTTACAACGCCTTTCGCCATCTAACAATGGAGGCAAGAACTACCAGCAATGTGTGCCAGCTTGCGACCATCAGAGACGGCGGCCCGGTGCAGTTTTATATGCTTTTAGGCTTCACCTCTCCTCGGCCAGTGCTGACCACTGCCGGAAGATGCCATTCCATTCGCCCATAAGTAATTAATACAAATATGAAAGTTTTATTAGAGCCGTGATTATAAATCATGAAAATATAATTTTCGGGCATTTAAAGCTCATTAATAAAGTGCTTTCAATGGCAGACAGCACACGCAACCATCTAGAGCCCCTCGAAGCTGCAGACGGACCGTTTCGGTCTTTTTATGACCTCATCAGTACAGCATATCGAGATGGAATCCAGAGGCTACGATGCTGTCCGCCATCAAAAGCTAGGCCTTTGTATCCACTCAGTTCCACGGAACCAAGTGACTTACAACGCCTTTCGCCATCTAACAATGGAGGCAAGAACTACCAGCAATGTGTGCCAGCTTGCGACCATCAGAGACGGCGGCCCGGTGCAGTTTTATATGCTTTTAGGCTTCACCTCTCCTCGGCCAGTGCTGACCACTGCCGGAAGATGCCATTCCATTCGCCCATAAGTAATTAATACAAATATGAAAGTTTTATTAGAGCCGTGATTATAAATCATGAAAATATAATTTTCGGGCATTTAAAGCTCATTAATAAAGTGCTTTCAATGGCAGACAGCACACGCAACCATCTAGAGCCCCTCGAAGCTGCAGACGGACCGTTTCGGTCTTTTTATGACCTCATCAGTACAGCATATCGAGATGGAATCCAGAGGCTACGATGCTGTCCGCCATCAAAAGCTAGGCCTTTGTATCCACTCAGTTCCACGGAACCAAGTGACTTACAACGCCTTTCGCCATCTAACAATGGAGGCAAGAACTACCAGCAATGTGTGCCAGCTTGCGACCATCAGAGACGGCGGCCCGGTGCAGTTTTATATGCTTTTAGGCTTCACCTCTCCTCGGCCAGTGCTGACCACTGCCGGAAGATGCCATTCCATTCGCCCATAAGTAATTAATACAAATATGAAAGTTTTATTAGAGCCGTGATTATAAATCATGAAAATATAATTTTCGGGCATTTAAAGCTCATTAATAAAGTGCTTTCAATGGCAGACAGCACACGCAACCATCTAGAGCCCCTCGAAGCTGCAGACGGACCGTTTCGGTCTTTTTATGACCTCATCAGTACAGCATATCGAGATGGAATCCAGAGGCTACGATGCTGTCCGCCATCAAAAGCTAGGCCTTTGTATCCACTCAGTTCCACGGAACCAAGTGACTTACAACGCCTTTCGCCATCTAACAATGGAGGCAAGAACTACCAGCAATGTGTGCCAGCTTGCGACCATCAGAGACGGCGGCCCGGTGCAGTTTTATATGCTTTTAGGCTTCACCTCTCCTCGGCCAGTGCTGACCACTGCCGGAAGATGCCATTCCATTCGCCCATATTTGTATTAATTACTTATGGGCGAATGGAATGGCATCTTCCGGCAGTGGTCAGCACTGGCCGAGGAGAGGTGAAGCCTAAAAGCATATAAAACTGCACCGGGCCGCCGTCTCTGATGGTCGCAAGCTGGCACACATTGCTGGTAGTTCTTGCCTCCATTGTTAGATGGCGAAAGGCGTTGTAAGTCACTTGGTTCCGTGGAACTGAGTGGATACAAAGGCCTAGCTTTTGATGGCGGACAGCATCGTAGCCTCTGGATTCCATCTCGATATGCTGTACTGATGAGGTCATAAAAAGACCGAAACGGTCCGTCTGCAGCTTCGAGGGGCTCTAGATGGTTGCGTGTGCTGTCTGCCATTGAAAGCACTTTATTAATGAGCTTTAAATGCCCGAAAATTATATTTTCATGATTTATAATCACGGCTCTAATAAAACTTTCATATTTGTATTAATTACTTATGGGCGAATGGAATGGCATCTTCCGGCAGTGGTCAGCACTGGCCGAGGAGAGGTGAAGCCTAAAAGCATATAAAACTGCACCGGGCCGCCGTCTCTGATGGTCGCAAGCTGGCACACATTGCTGGTAGTTCTTGCCTCCATTGTTAGATGGCGAAAGGCGTTGTAAGTCACTTGGTTCCGTGGAACTGAGTGGATACAAAGGCCTAGCTTTTGATGGCGGACAGCATCGTAGCCTCTGGATTCCATCTCGATATGCTGTACTGATGAGGTCATAAAAAGACCGAAACGGTCCGTCTGCAGCTTCGAGGGGCTCTAGATGGTTGCGTGTGCTGTCTGCCATTGAAAGCACTTTATTAATGAGCTTTAAATGCCCGAAAATTATATTTTCATGATTTATAATCACGGCTCTAATAAAACTTTCATATTTGTATTAATTACTTATGGGCGAATGGAATGGCATCTTCCGGCAGTGGTCAGCACTGGCCGAGGAGAGGTGAAGCCTAAAAGCATATAAAACTGCACCGGGCCGCCGTCTCTGATGGTCGCAAGCTGGCACACATTGCTGGTAGTTCTTGCCTCCATTGTTAGATGGCGAAAGGCGTTGTAAGTCACTTGGTTCCGTGGAACTGAGTGGATACAAAGGCCTAGCTTTTGATGGCGGACAGCATCGTAGCCTCTGGATTCCATCTCGATATGCTGTACTGATGAGGTCATAAAAAGACCGAAACGGTCCGTCTGCAGCTTCGAGGGGCTCTAGATGGTTGCGTGTGCTGTCTGCCATTGAAAGCACTTTATTAATGAGCTTTAAATGCCCGAAAATTATATTTTCATGATTTATAATCACGGCTCTAATAAAACTTTCATATTTGTATTAATTACTTATGGGCGGATGGAATGGCATCTTCCGGCAGTGGTCAGCACTGGCCGAGGAGAGGTGAAGCCTAAAAGCATATAAAACTGCACCGGGCCGCCGTCTCTGATGGTCGCAAGCTGGCACACATTGCTGGTAGTTCTTGCCTCCATTGTTAGATGGCGAAAGGCGTTGTAAGTCACTTGGTTCCGTGGAACTGAGTGGATACAAAGGCCTAGCTTTTGATGGCGGACAGCATCGTAGCCTCTGGATTCCATCTCGATATGCTGTACTGATGAGGTCATAAAAAGACCGAAACGGTCCGTCTGCAGCTTCGAGGGGCTCTAGATGGTTGCGTGTGCTGTCTGCCATTGAAAGCACTTTATTAATGAGCTTTAAATGCCCGAAAATTATATTTTCATGATTTATAATCACGGCTCTAATAAAACTTTCATATTTGTATTAATTACTTATGGGCGAATGGAATGGCATCTTCCGGCAGTGGTCAGCACTGGCCGAGGAGAGGTGAAGCCTAAAAGCATATAAAACTGCACCGGGCCGCCGTCTCTGATGGTCGCAAGCTGGCACACATTGCTGGTAGTTCTTGCCTCCATTGTTAGATGGCGAAAGGCGTTGTAAGTCACTTGGTTCCGTGGAACTGAGTGGATACAAAGGCCTAGCTTTTGATGGCGGACAGCATCGTAGCCTCTGGATTCCATCTCGATATGCTGTACTGATGAGGTCATAAAAAGACCGAAACGGTCCGTCTGCAGCTTCGAGGGGCTCTAGATGGTTGCGTGTGCTGTCTGCCATTGAAAGCACTTTATTAATGAGCTTTAAATGCCCGAAAATTATATTTTCATGATTTATAATCACGGCTCTAATAAAACTTTCATATTTGTATTAATTACTTATGGGCGAATGGAATGGCATCTTCCGGCAGTGGTCAGCACTGGCCGAGGAGAGGTGAAGCCTAAAAGCATATAAAACTGCACCGGGCCGCCGTCTCTGATGGTCGCAAGCTGGCACACATTGCTGGTAGTTCTTGCCTCCATTGTTAGATGGCGAAAGGCGTTGTAAGTCACTTGGTTCCGTGGAACTGAGTGGATACAAAGGCCTAGCTTTTGATGGCGGACAGCATCGTAGCCTCTGGATTCCATCTCGATATGCTGTACTGATGAGGTCATAAAAAGACCGAAACGGTCCGTCTGCAGCTTCGAGGGGCTCTAGATGGTTGCGTGTGCTGTCTGCCATTGAAAGCACTTTATTAATGAGCTTTAAATGCCCGAAAATTATATTTTCATGATTTATAATCACGGCTCTAATAAAACTTTCATATTTGTATTAATTACTTATGGGCGGATGGAATGGCATCTTCCGGCAGTGGTCAGCACTGGCCGAGGAGAGGTGAAGCCTAAAAGCATATAAAACTGCACCGGGCCGCCGTCTCTGATGGTCGCAAGCTGGCACACATTGCTGGTAGTTCTTGCCTCCATTGTTAGATGGCGAAAGGCGTTGTAAGTCACTTGGTTCCGTGGAACTGAGTGGATACAAAGGCCTAGCTTTTGATGGCGGACAGCATCGTAGCCTCTGGATTCCATCTCGATATGCTGTACTGATGAGGTCATAAAAAGACCGAAACGGTCCGTCTGCAGCTTCGAGGGGCTCTAGATGGTTGCGTGTGCTGTCTGCCATTGAAAGCACTTTATTAATGAGCTTTAAATGCCCGAAAATTATATTTTCATGATTTATAATCACGGCTCTAATAAAACTTTCATATTTGTATTAATTACTTATGGGCGAATGGAATGGCATCTTCCGGCAGTGGTCAGCACTGGCCGAGGAGAGGTGAAGCCTAAAAGCATATAAAACTGCACCGGGCCGCCGTCTCTGATGGTCGCAAGCTGGCACACATTGCTGGTAGTTCTTGCCTCCATTGTTAGATGGCGAAAGGCGTTGTAAGTCACTTGGTTCCGTGGAACTGAGTGGATACAAAGGCCTAGCTTTTGATGGCGGACAGCATCGTAGCCTCTGGATTCCATCTCGATATGCTGTACTGATGAGGTCATAAAAAGACCGAAACGGTCCGTCTGCAGCTTCGAGGGGCTCTAGATGGTTGCGTGTGCTGTCTGCCATTGAAAGCACTTTATTAATGAGCTTTAAATGCCCGAAAATTATATTTTCATGATTTATAATCACGGCTCTAATAAAACTTTCATATTTGTATTAATTACTTATGGGCGAATGGAATGGCATCTTCCGGCAGTGGTCAGCACTGGCCGAGGAGAGGTGAAGCCTAAAAGCATATAAAACTGCACCGGGCCGCCGTCTCTGATGGTCGCAAGCTGGCACACATTGCTGGTAGTTCTTGCCTCCATTGTTAGATGGCGAAAGGCGTTGTAAGTCACTTGGTTCCGTGGAACTGAGTGGATACAAAGGCCTAGCTTTTGATGGCGGACAGCATCGTAGCCTCTGGATTCCATCTCGATATGCTGTACTGATGAGGTCATAAAAAGACCGAAACGGTCCGTCTGCAGCTTCGAGGGGCTCTAGATGGTTGCGTGTGCTGTCTGCCATTGAAAGCACTTTATTAATGAGCTTTAAATGCCCGAAAATTATATTTTCATGATTTATAATCACGGCTCTAATAAAACTTTCATATTTGTATTAATTACTTATGGGCGAATGGAATGGCATCTTCCGGCAGTGGTCAGCACTGGCCGAGGAGAGGTGAAGCCTAAAAGCATATAAAACTGCACCGGGCCGCCGTCTCTGATGGTCGCAAGCTGGCACACATTGCTGGTAGTTCTTGCCTCCATTGTTAGATGGCGAAAGGCGTTGTAAGTCACTTGGTTCCGTGGAACTGAGTGGATACAAAGGCCTAGCTTTTGATGGCGGACAGCATCGTAGCCTCTGGATTCCATCTCGATATGCTGTACTGATGAGGTCATAAAAAGACCGAAACGGTCCGTCTGCAGCTTCGAGGGGCTCTAGATGGTTGCGTGTGCTGTCTGCCATTGAAAGCACTTTATTAATGAGCTTTAAATGCCCGAAAATTATATTTTCATGATTTATAATCACGGCTCTAATAAAACTTTCATATTTGTATTAATTACTTATGGGCGAATGGAATGGCATCTTCCGGCAGTGGTCAGCACTGGCCGAGGAGAGGTGAAGCCTAAAAGCATATAAAACTGCACCGGGCCGCCGTCTCTGATGGTCGCAAGCTGGCACACATTGCTGGTAGTTCTTGCCTCCATTGTTAGATGGCGAAAGGCGTTGTAAGTCACTTGGTTCCGTGGAACTGAGTGGATACAAAGGCCTAGCTTTTGATGGCGGACAGCATCGTAGCCTCTGGATTCCATCTCGATATGCTGTACTGATGAGGTCATAAAAAGACCGAAACGGTCCGTCTGCAGCTTCGAGGGGCTCTAGATGGTTGCGTGTGCTGTCTGCCATTGAAAGCACTTTATTAATGAGCTTTAAATGCCCGAAAATTATATTTTCATGATTTATAATCACGGCTCTAATAAAACTTTCATATTTGTATTAATTACTTATGGGCGAATGGAATGGCATCTTCCGGCAGTGGTCAGCACTGGCCGAGGAGAGGTGAAGCCTAAAAGCATATAAAACTGCACCGGGCCGCCGTCTCTGATGGTCGCAAGCTGGCACACATTGCTGGTAGTTCTTGCCTCCATTGTTAGATGGCGAAAGGCGTTGTAAGTCACTTGGTTCCGTGGAACTGAGTGGATACAAAGGCCTAGCTTTTGATGGCGGACAGCATCGTAGCCTCTGGATTCCATCTCGATATGCTGTACTGATGAGGTCATAAAAAGACCGAAACGGTCCGTCTGCAGCTTCGAGGGGCTCTAGATGGTTGCGTGTGCTGTCTGCCATTGAAAGCACTTTATTAATGAGCTTTAAATGCCCGAAAATTATATTTTCATGATTTATAATCACGGCTCTAATAAAACTTTCATATTTGTATATATATATATATATATATTTATATATTTATTTCTCCAAAATCACGAAATTTTGATTTTAAAAACGCTCCTGTAGCTTTATCTTTCAAGATTAGTGAACGAAATTTTGCACTCTTATTAAATATTAGGAACAATTTTGATTTTCATTAAAAAAATTTCCAAAAGTCGCGTCACTTCTACAGGGTGTCCCTTCAAAATTCGGAAAATCCGGTTTTTGTCACCTCATTTCAGGTCGCAGTTTTCAATCTAGGAGACTGAAATTTTTGTGGAAGTAAGATATCCACAAGGAGTGGTCTGGTATTGCACTTGAGCAAAATCTACTGAGCCGTTTCAAAATGGCGGCTATTTTAATTTTTTGAAAAAGGACTATTTTTTGAACCCCTGTATAAGCTAGATAGAAAAAGAGTTTTATATCAAGTTCACAATATTGGAAGTAAATGACTTGAAATTTAATTTCATGCAACAAAATTTGCATTTTTTCTATTAATAAGCCAGTGGCGTGGGTAGGAAAAGGGTAAAAATGGCTAAATTTCTCCAACAATTTATGAGCACATTTTTGAAGTAATTAAACTGAAATTTTTACAGTAGACAACTATACTAATAGACTTCAATCCTTGAGAATTTCAAAAAGTAAATAAGAAAAATGGCGGAGATATTCGATTTTTTTTTACATGATGTTTTTTTTTAAATTAATTTCTCTAAATTTTTAAAAACGCTCCTGTAGCTTCATCTTTCAAGATTAATGAACGAAATTTTTTACTCTTATAAACCTTAGGGCTGACGTTTGATTTTGGTAAAAACATTTTCCTAGAGTTGTGTTACTTCTACAGGATGTCCCTCCGAATTTCAGAAAAAAAAGTAAAAAAACCGTCCGTGAGGCACGGTTTCTGGTCGAAGTTTTCAATCTAGAGCGCTGAAATTTTTTTGGTAGTAAGATACCCTCAAGTAGTCGTCTGGTACTGTATTTGAGTAAAATAGGTAAAGACATTCCAAAATGGCGGCCTTTTCAATTTTTGGAAAATGGCTAGATTTTGAACCCCTAAATAGGCAAGATCAAAAACTTTTAAACAAAATTAACAAGATTGGAATAAACTTATTTGAAATTTGAGCTAATGCAATACAATTTGCATCATTTCTATTAATAAGCCAGAGGCGTGGGTAGGAAAAGGGTAAAAATGTCTACATTTCTATAAACATTCATGAGCTTATTTTTGAAGGAATAGAACGGAAATTTTGATAGTAGACAACTATACTAATAGCATTTAACCTTCAAAAATTTCAAGAAGCAAATATAAAAATGGCGGAGATATTCGAATATTTTTAAATGATTATGTTTATTCCTCTAAAATTTCAAACTTTCGGTTTTCAAAACTCTCCTTTCAGTTTTTTCCGAATTTATTAAAGGTAGTGTAAAATATAGTATTTTTCAAGTAAAGTTAGCCAGTGGCGGGCATAGGAAAAGGGACAAAATTGTTAAATTTTGCCAATTTTTTTGATTTTTAAATTAAAAAATCCATTCTAAGGCACGTGTTCAAACGAAATGAAATGAAATTATCACAGAAAATTTTTCACATTAAAGCACTACGCTAACATGACATGACTATGGAAAATTTCAGAAAGCCAATAATTTAAAAAGCGGTGAAAATATTCATAATTGAATCGCATAAAAATACACTATTTCTGCGATTGATGCGCAAGAAGGTTTTTTCTTCCCTAGAACAATGTATTTATCCGGTGCAGTGGAAAAGAGCCTTTGTTCTCCCACTGAAAAAAATTTATAAACCTAGGAATTTTAAAGATTTTCGTGGAATCAATAAATTGTACGTCCTTGGAAAAATGTTTGATCTTTGTATGTTTGAGAGCTTAACCCAATATATTAACGATAATAACATTTTAGAAATCTGTCAGTCTGGATTTCGTGCAGGACCACCGTACACCGTACTGAAACTGCTTTGATAAAAGTATTATTAGACTATGCGCAAAAAGCCATGGACAATCGAAAGGTGACAATACTGTGTTTGATTGATTTTTCCCGAGCTTTCGACTTTGTTCGATATGAAATATTGGTAGCAATTTTAAGGTAGATATACAGGCTGGTTAACAATTCGATGCTCACCATTGGGATCTCGGAAACGGTGGGTTAAATTAGAGAAAAGTTGCACAATTTTATGCTTATTAAGAATATGAAAGAAAATTTATGGAAACTTCAGGCATTGCTGAAATATCCTGAAAAAACTTAAAAATTAAGATTTCTTATTTCAATCATATATTTTTTATTATCAAAAAGAAATGAAAATATTTTTGTAAGTTTAAATAAGTCATCAATATGTAATTTCCAAAAATTTCAAGGATCGCAGAGTTTTCATAGTCAACTTTTGTTTTTCTTATGGCCGCCATATTGTTTTTTCATGTCATTCACTATTAAAAGAACCAAGGAAACAAATAATCCATCACATCCAAAAAAAATCTTCTATTTGTTATATTTAATAACAGATCTTCTTGTTTTACCAATGTAAGTATATGTTATATGCAGATGATCTTCAAGTCTTTATTGAATGGTTTACACCACACGGAGATCCAAGTTAATTCATGGCTTAAGAGGGGCCAACTTCCATTCATCCGACAGCATCCTCCGGATACTCCGGATGCAACACACTGATGAGTTCCAGTAGAACGAAACACGTGTCTGTGCTTGTTCTGGTACTCTGGAAGGCTCTGCAGTTGGATGCGGAAGCAAGCTCTTTAGTTGGAGTTTCGGGCACTGCCATCATGACAACTGTTAGGGCAATGGAGGAATTCTCCGACCCCATCTAACAGGCTAGTAATAAATTGCACTTTATGTGCTTTATACTCATTGACCTGCAATTCACTCTTTTATGAATTAATCGTTGAGTATATTTGCCTTCTGTCTTCTTCTTTATTGAAACAAGCGTTGAGAACACAGATCGAGCTATTTTGTTGTTTAATGACGACTTGGAGCGCGTAACTATAATTGGTGTTATCTCCATAATTTAGAAATTAACCTAAAAAAGTGTAAGGTTATAGTATTGGGATGTACGAAAATTGTAGATAAGCTTGATTTCTCCAACATGTCGCCAATAGTTGTCGGAGCGTCCTCTTTGCAGATTGCTTCATCTGTTAAGAATTGAGGATTTATTGTCGATAGCAGACTATCTTCAGGGCCGGGCCTAGCAGGCGTGCAGTGCGTGCCCGTACGCAGGCGGCACGTTCATAGGGGCAGCGGGCGAAAGCAAAAAAAAATCATAATTCATAACAATAACAAAAAATATTAAAATATCATCATAGAAATAATTATTGGGTAGTATAGCCAGGGAAGCGGGGGGCGCTTGCAGCATCCGGGGCAACTTTCTATAATATTACATATCAGGACCTTCCTAACCACAGATTTAATAGGGCTATAAGCAAGGGGCGCAAGCCTTTTGGGGGCGGAAGTTTTTATTAAAGTAGCGTGACTTTGAACATTGAAAATAATTTCGCATGCTGCGCATTTTCTTTGGAGCCTGACAAACATAACTAGTTTTAAATTTAGAATCCATACTCTACTAACTTTGTAATCCACGAGTCGTCACTGGCTTATTCCCGGTGTTAGCCATCCTATACGCATTTCTTATGAAAAAGGGCGCATTACTTTCAGTGGTCCATAGGCCCCAAACATCTTAGAACAGCTCTGGCCTGTACAGACTACCCGCGGAACGCCGAACCTGATTCAGGTTGTTCTATAATAAAATTAGGTAGGTACCTAGAGAGTGTCTACAGAGTGTTTACCGTGAGTAATTAGTTGGTTATTGGGAGCGCAGTCGAAAAAGGAGAAAATCATAAAATTGTTTCTATTTTGCTAGCTTTCGAGGGTTTCATTCACCTCTTCATCAGGCACTAAAATTGAATAAAATAAAATTTGAAGAGGTGAATAAAACCCTCGAAAGCTAGCAAAATAGAAACAATTTTATGATTTTCTCCTTTTTCGACTGCGCTCCCAATAACCAACTAATTATTTAACATATTCAGTCAAGAATTGGTGACCAACCAGTTTACTGTAAGGTTGGCCAAACTTCACAGGCTGATTATTCAGACTAAAATAATGAAAAAAAATTATATACAGGGGTGTCCGGAAACACTTCATAAGACTGTATTAGATTTTAAGATTAATTTTTGTAGTATTCCTGTCAAAAAGGTAGAGAGGACCTTGAGTCCTATTTTTGTAATAGGTTAATAGATAAAGTGTTTTTGAACTAAGTAATTATAATGTACTCGAAAAAACAAGTCTTTAAAACTTAGGTGCAATCCGGCATAAGTATAAATTTGAAAAAAAATTGGAGGAAATTATAAAAATTTCCCGACATAATTCAAAACGTTGATTTCTGCCATCAACATATTATAGGTAATAATAAATTATTATTATTATTATTATTTTCATTAAGCATTTAAGCCTAATAACATTTCCTAGGAACTTTGTTTTATTTTTCAGTAATAGAGAGGCTTCAATTTTCCACATGACCTTTATTCATGAATTCTTATAAAAGTTCATGAAATCCACCTACGATGGTATTTGAGAAACAAAACAAAGTTTTTATATGTTAAAAATTTATTTGGATTCAACTCACAAGAAAAAGTAAATTAAGATAAGTATTTCCCTGCAAAGAGTAAAGCCTGCCAAGCTGGAGCGTTTCACAAAGCCGCTTTTCGTTTCAAGACGATAAATGAAATTCTTTGAATAAAAAAATACGTGGAGGTAAAACCTAATTTATATAATGGTATGCAGGATTTTGAAGAATGTGTTTAGAGTAGGCATAATTTTTTTCTTACGATAAAATAATCAAATATAAGTTACTTTAATTATTGATAAAAACATTAGACATTTTTTGTTCTTTTAATTGTTGAAAGAAAATTGTTTTACCGTTCCGTAAAATAGGATTTGCTTTGTTAGTCCTTTTTCTTTTCGATATTATTCATATAAAAAAAAACGAGTTAAAGGTACCTACAGATCATTTTTCTTTTATCTCTCTCATAAATGATGGGATCTTGAGAAGTAGCGGAGACACAGAGGGTTAGTTATATTAGAGAAAAGTTTAATTATTTTATACTTATAAAGAATCCTAACCAAAATTACGACAACTTTAGTCGTTGCTGAAATATACTGAAAAACTACATATTCGAGGTTCCTTATTTTACCCAGACCTTTTTAATATGAAAATTAAATTAAATATATTTTGCAGGCTTAAGTAAGTCTTCGAGAGCCATTAATTTGGCATTTCAAAACTTTTCAAAACCAAGTAGATTTTCTAGACTATTCATAGTCAACTTTTGCTTTTCTTATCACTGTAATATTAGTTTTTGTCATTCGGCATTGGAGAAATCATCTTCTTTTTTCGAAAAAAATATTTTTTCGACGAATATCACAACTTACCATAAGGCTAGGTACTTATATTATGACGTCATCTTTTAATAATGTTTTTATGTACTGAATCGTAGGGAGCTTAAACTCATAGTTGGGAGGCTCGTCATAACAGTCTGAACAGGCACACACAACTTATGAGGGAGGTAAGGATTGTTCTGTCCCAAAATATGGAATAGAAGGCAATTGAACTACCACTACATAGGTGTACCGATATACAGGTGTCCCAAACTTAATTGCCCAGACCATATTGCATATACAGGCTGAGATAATCGTACCTAAAAAAGAGGATATTATTATTTTAAAGCTCTATATCATGACAAAATGAAAACAATCTTTCCTTCAACATCCCCAAAATTATAGCCCCCACCCTTAAAAAATGAATATCACCCTGTATATATTTTCGTATTTGCAAAACAAATATTTGATTCTCTATTCAGCTGTTTTTTCAGTTTCAAAATTAGATCAGAAATAACCAAGAAAAGGTTCATCAAGGTGGTCATGACTTTTTACCTGAACTTTCTCTGAATGACTTTAGCTGTCAAAATTTATCAATAATTTGGTCATATTCCTAACAATAAGTCCTAAGTTTTGGTTCAGATTCTTAAGTAATATGTTAATATTAAATTGTGCAACTTTTCTCAAATTTAACCAACCCTATATGTATATCTCTGTATAATTTCGAGACCCCTATGGTGAGAGATGAAAAACGATCCGTATCAGTAAACGTTTTATCATTTATTTTTTAAGGTCACTTCGGTTCCAAAGAGGAAATAAAGTATAGAAGACTATTTTTATTGCCTCCCACACATCCTCAGCTGACAGCACCGGAACATCAACTGCGAATGAACACAATAATTGAATTCAGGGGTAGATCTGTCGTCGAGAAATTATGACTGTGGTAAATATGTGCTGCTAAAATGTCTAGCATATTATCCAGTTTATCGATTGGAGAATATCATGAATTACTCCCTCACCCTCTCTCACCATATTAGGAATTCTAGTGTTACCCCTTCAATTCCGCGCAAACTTCCAACAGCCTTGGGTTCAATTAATTATTTTGCAAGTTGTTGATGCAATTAATTTATAATTTTATCCTAGCGTTAATTAAATCACACTTTCAGGTTCCTTTAACTTCTGAAGCTTATACATAATAATAATCAGAACATAATTTATTACAGAAATAGTATAGTACGTACAGTGTGGAACAGGGAGATGAAATATTCATTTTTTCAGTAATTATTATTGTGCATTATTAAAAAAAAAATTCACTAATTTTACTATGGCAAAATCGATTTTATATAGCTCATAGATTTTCTTTCCCTCTTCGTTGTTTGATACATCTACTGCCGCCGATGGGCTTGGGGTTTTGTATTTCTCAAGCAGTCGCGTTATATTTGTGATAGGAAGATTTAATTCTTCTAAATTTTCCTTGATTTCCATTTTCTTTGCAGTATTTTGTTAAGGCCTCTATAGTCTTGAGTGCTTGTTAAATTGATTTCTGAGTCTGCCTCGCTTGTAGGTTTTTGTAAATGATTCTTTGGATATTTTTCTAATGTCTTTGACGATTTCTTTATAATTATTGCTAGATAAGTAGGTGGAATTTTTGGTTTATTTGACCGTTGGGATGAATTTGGCATCGTGGATGGGGATGTTGACTGGGATTCGGAATGATTTTGAGCATCGCTTACCGGCATTTTCTCGTCCTCTAGTACATAATATCTGTTTTGAGGTAATAATTCGCTGGTATCCCATGAATAACGTTTTTGAACTTCATTAACTGGCGGCGATAGTGCAAGCTTCTGCCTTGCGCTTGTTTCTGTCTCTGTCCTTGGCGCCACTCGTGGTGAGTGAACACTAGGATTTGATTACAATAACTATTATTGTTGTTTATTATTTCAGTCAAATTACTTGAATAATTGTAGCGTGCGCTTTTCCGTATTTATCCAGAACGAATTTACGAATAGAAAGGTGTACCAAGATGGCGTTCCTTTGGAATGATACCCTCCGCAGGTTCTATAGTTTAAGGCATTGTAGCGAGACCGAGTGACGGGACCGTCAACTCGAGCCCGTCAACTGCCAGTGAGAAGAACTGAACGTCAGAGAGTGTAGTAAGGCGGGGCCAGGAATATATCGATTTTTATTTGGTGAAGGAACTGACGGGAGTTCGTTGGTCTTCTTGTTGTTTGGAAGATGATTGAGTGATGTTGTTTCAGTGAAATGGTGTTATTTCGTTTGTTATTTCGTGTTGTGTGGTTAAAAACACAGGTATGAAGTTGTTGTTTTAGTCCTATTTATCAAAACTAATATTTTGTGTCGTTCCTACATACAGGATGAGATTTGTGGATAAACATTATCACAGAATGGAGTAAAGAAGCTCGATGTGGATGATGTAATCTGATCGGTAAGGGAAGATGGCGATTGGTAAAATTTCAGATAGTAACTATTTAATTTGTTTTCAGAGCTTCTGCTTCTATTTCTACTTCTACTTCTTCTTCTTTTCCCTTTTTCTACTCGTCTCCTTTTTTTTTTCTTGGCTGGTTTTCTTGTGGGTCCGAATTTTGGTACTCCGTTTGGGGTTCAGGAAGTCCTGTTTATGACTGTAAGAATGGCGTCTTTCCGATGAATTGCAGCCATTTTTTTTCCTTTGTGGTCCAGACTAAGGATGGGGTTCTGACGTCACCAACCGAGGAATGAGGAAGCGTCGTGTTGCATCCTACTCTTCTGGTCATCCCTCTTACTTGTTTCTTCGAGTGGAAATGCGACTTAATCAACAAAAGGTACCTCGTCAATGTTATTTTGTGATTAATTTATGTTCTCCAAAGAAAAAAGAAGTATATACCTACCAAATGTTGTTGTTATCTTGATTCAGTAAAATTGTGTTATCTATGGATGAGTTGAAGATATCTCATCAAGATAATAATGTTAGTATCTTGCAAAATTTGATTATGCCAAGTTGGCATCATGTAATATTTATTTTAAATAATCATTAAGATAAATTTTTAAGAGAATAAAATAGAAATTGGCCAATTTAAGTAGGGTTAGGAAATAATTTTTAATTAAATTTCTATGAAGAGTATGGTGGTCCTACCTGGATCCAGCATTTAGTCTTATTACTGTTCTGTTTTCGAAAATTGTATCTAGTATGTAGTTGATAAAGAAAGAATTCTAGTTTTTAATTATTTGTCTCACAATACAATATCTCATCTGCTGGGAAATTTAATGTTGTAAATTGGAGAAGTCCAATAAATTGTTATTTTTTTTTGTGAGTTTTATTTAGTATCTGTGTGGCCTGAATTTAAAAAGACACAACGTAGGGCAGGTCAGTTATTTAAATTTTGAATCTTCTATTTTTTTATATTTAGACGATCATGTTAACGAATTTGTAGTTTCATCATTTTCTTTTAATTTTTACACCCTCTGTCCTGCTTTGGGTACAAACAAATTTGAAAGTACCCAAACGGGATCAGAGGGAAAGGTACCTTCCTTTCGCTCATTTTTTTAGTTTTCTTTTTCTTTGGCCTGGTTAGTTTAAAATTTTTTTTAAGATCGAGCGAAGGAAGGGTTACATAATCATTTCATTCTAAATTGAGGGCTTAACCAGCAAAATAAACACAAATAATTACCGATTCATCCAAAGTATCACCATTTTAATGCAGAACCAAAGCAAAATGAGTTCTCTAGGTACCGCAGGTCCTAATAGGAATAGGCAAACTCAAACGAAAGATTCGTATATGAACGAATTCTCTAGCTAAAATGACATGTAAATATAATAATTAAGCTCAGAAACGATTCTGCAAGGTGGATGCTTGTTTCTTTTGAATTTCATGGCATTAAAACGCATTGTAGTAAGTGATACCAAGTTGGCATAAATTGTATAAAACTGATAATATGACCAACACCTTGCTAGACAATTTAAATATTAAAATAAAGAAGGGCTAAGTAAAACTATTTTGTCTCATTGGTATCGTATCTCCTCCCACACAAAATTTCTCCATCGTTCCGGACTAAGAGGACAATTATTACAGGAATCAGGGAAACGACCGTGACATTTGTCACAATCTCCATAGACCAAGGTAAGGACCGTCACAATAACGATAAACATAATTTCGTCATTCTGTCACCTTCTAGTTTCTTATTGAACGATAATCGACAATAATGTACTTGACCCAACCCTGATCTAAAATTGCAGAGACACAAATATAATGAAATGGAAAGAACGAAAGAAAATGTTATTAAAATTCAAGAAGAGATGGACTACCAAGCATTATTTGCAGCAGCTCGTAACGCATACGAGAAAAGCTGTTCGTCAACAAAAACGTTCAAGGTCAGCGACATCGTCCTGGAAAATTGTTCGAATTACTATATTTCCTGGCAGAGATGGTAAAATTCGTGCATGTGAAATTCAACTTCCAAATAAAACGATCTTGGGACGATCAATTCAATTACTGTATCCTTTGGAGATTCGAATCGCCGCCCCGGAGGATGAAGATAATGTACCGTAAAGTGAGCTGGAATATTATTTTCTTCAAATACCTATGCTACAAGTTTGTACTACAGCCGGTGCGGGAGGTCTAACGACGTTGCTTGCTGGAAGATTTTCACCCCATACTCATACCCACATCCTACATATACATACCCATCCGATCAGTAGTCCAGCAGTCCCTGAAAAACGAAGTTCACCTCGGGCAGTGAGACGGTCAGGATCGAAGGACGAAGGACAAAAAATCATACCTAACGAAATATTATTTACTGTTCTTATTAAATTACAATAAATTACTATTTAAATTAACGATGACGGTTGTAAATCTAACGAAATTTATTAACCACACTATTTTTACAAATATTGACTTAATTAATTATTGTTGTTTTTATTAAACATTTGTTGATAGATAAAAGTATACAGGGTGGAGTGCAACTACCGCCACGGTCTGTGTAGCCTGAACCGTCCGCGATTAATAAAATTTCGTAACTGGATTTTATACAGGGTCGTAGTGCCTATAATTTCAAATTATTTTGTACTATACAGGGTTTCCCATTTGAGAATGCGGCGCATTTTCGGGGGGTACACCCCTCGATCCCCACATTCGCCTATCTTATTCAACTTTTTTTTAATACTTTTTTACTTATCTCAAAAGTCACGAGTCGCCACACTTTTTAAAATTGCACCCAACAGCAGTGTTACATACAGGGAAGTAGCCAGTTGGGGGGCATTTCATATATTTCAGGCGGCGCCCTGCCTGAAATATATTTCGCCCTTCCTGGCAAATAAACGAAAATATAAAGTTCAAGAAAATTGAATCAAATATGTTTAAAATGTACCTGCCTATATAAAAAAAAATAAAATAAAATAGTAATCCATTTTTTTTATTTATACAGTTTTATGAGTGGGAAAAAAGGAGGCGTCGCTTCACTAATACAGAAATCTTTAAATCGAATATCCCGTATTTACACTGTTACCAATCATAGACTGCATTTGGTTAGCGTTAAAATGGTTTCTGAAATTCCTGTCATTTTTTGATCACTGTATGTTTTCTTTCAACATGGAACAATAGCAGCTAGTTACGAAGGGCATACGATTGTAAGAGTTTTGGTACAACGGTGGTCCGGACATCTTGCAATCGTTAATGTGATAATTATTGGGTAACTACGATGAAAAAATAATGACATTAGACGCCATAATAAAAAAAAAGAAAATTTTCAGACCAAGATGTTGCAAAAAGCCTCGGTATAAAGACTGTTATGGGGGGTTAGAATTTTGTGTTATCCTAGTTACCATGAAAATAATTTTAGGCTTCTTGCAGCCAGCAGATTCAATTTTACAAGCAAGATCAAGTAGTTTAAAGGATGCAATGGAAGTCATATCGTCTGTAAGATCAGACTTTTTTCAGAATTTTTCAGACCGAAAATTTTAGAGCAGACAGAAAAACTTGGGGAAAATCAAAATACTAATAACACTCGTACAAGCATAAGAGATAGGCAAAATCCCTTCTACCCTAAGTGTAATTTTAGAAAAATTACCTGTGTTCGCTACTACTATCACAGAAGACCAATCTCAAATTTAGCATGTTTCTATGAGATTGTTGATCTAATAACTTCTGAAGTAGGAAAAAGATTTTTTGACAACAAAGAACTTCTAAACGCAATTGATGGAATTGGGACGTCTCGTAAACGAGGAACGAACTTATTTAGTGAGCTTCACAAAAACATGAGCTTTTAAAAATACCTATGAGCTTTTTGCTGCTTGCGCTACCTTTGGATGCAGTACGGCAGTCTGCAAATCTTCCTTTTCTATGCTAACGGCTATAAATAGTCCCCAGCGCATGGCAATGGATCACCAGACAATGGCTGACTTGGTTTTCCTAGCCTTTGAGAAAAAGGAAACAAAAAAAATAAATAGATTTCGATGTGTTTTTCAGGAAATTTAACGAGAAACGCAACAGAGGATTGAAGCTCTTTTAAATAATGGTTTTGGGTGTTATGGAGTATTCATCAAAATACGCAGTGTTAAATTTTTTGTTTTGTGTTTTTTATTTATTTTTTGTTTTATTTGTTTTTTATTTATACAGGGTGTTCTACAAGCTCTATGACAAACTTTGACAGATGGTAGGTTGCTTGATTTTAAACATATTTTTTTTAATAAACATGGGTCCGATTCGTTTTTGTTTAGAAGTTACAAGCATTTAAAAAATCGTAATTTTTCAAGTTCAAGGCCCTGTAAAAGGAAAACGGTTCAAGATAGAGAAAAACGGCTTACATGTCCCTATTTTAACTTTTTATGTACTATCCTATGGTATAGAAACATTTGTACTTTCTTTGATTTTTTTAAATGTGGAGAAATCTCAGATTTTTTCAAATTTTTTATCACTCTGTATAAACATTTCATCTACATCATTGGATAGTACATGAAAAGTTAAAATGGGGACATGTAAGCCGTTTTTCTCTATCTTGAACCGTTTTCCTTTTACAGGGCCTTGAACTTGAAAAATTACGGTTTTTTAAATGCTTGTAACTTCTAAACAAAAACGAATCGGACCCATGTTTATAAAAAAAATATGTTTAAAATCAAGCAACCTACCATCTGTCAAAGTTTGTCATAGAGCTTGTAGAACACCCATATTTATTTTTTAATTTTTGTTTACTTCATGTGTTTTATGTTTAACGTTACTGAAAGTTCCATTTTTGCTTATGTTACTATCATAGGTGTATCGTTACTTTTAATTTTTTACTCTTTTTTTTAGAAATTTATGTTTAATACTGAATCTTAGCGGAAAGTTCCTTTTTTTGTTTATGTTACAAGCGTTCGTATATATTTTTTTATTATTTATTTTTTAATGCCTAGAAAATATTTTTCAATGCGTACTCATGTAAAATGCCTCTAAATAAACACTTTATGAGTAATTTTTCTAAAATTCATTTACGGACCAGCCTTTTCCCTAGTGAACCAGACCCCCGGTTGGATTTGGATCGCGAGTTACTACGACTAAACGATTAGATATACCGTGTGTCCCCGGATAGGTGAAACGACTCTTATAAAAGACAAAAATTTTTTGATTTTAATTTTCATTTTTTTGGGTTATTTGGGTTTTTTTGGGGTTTAGCCAAGCCCTGCTTGGCTAAAGAGTAATTTCTAACAAAATATTAGTTTTGAAAAATCAAGCATGCCTTGGAAATTTCCAAGAAACCGGTTTTTCTGTTGAGTAAAGTGCCTTTTATGTGGCAAATACGACAAAATGTTATTTGAAAAAGTTGTTCAGAATCAACATTTAGGTCCCTATACCAAATTTCAAAATCATAGGCCAACTTTTATTTTTTTCATTTATTTTAATGTTTTATTTCACAAATCAAAGAATTTCATTTTGTAACAAAGACTGCCATGGAAAGACCAAATTATATCCATAGCAATAGCAATCTGTCAATATAAGTCTTTGTTACAAATGAAATTCTTTGATTTGTGAAATAAACATAAAAGTAAATGTAAAAGATCAAAGTTGGCCTATGATTTTGAAATTTGGTATAGGGACCTAAATGTTGATTCTGAACAACTTTTTCAAATAACATTTTTTCGTTTTTGCCACATAAAAGGCACTTTACTCGACCGAAAAACCGGTTTCTTTGAAATTTCCAAGGCATGCTTGATTTTTCAAAACTAAAATTTGGTTAGAAATTACTCTTTAACCAAGCAGGGCTGAACCCCAAAAAATGAAATCAAAAAAAAAAAAATGATAAAATCAAAAATTTTTTGTCTTTTATAACAGTCGTTTCACCTATCCGGGGACACACGTATGTACACGGTATGTACTAACAGTAATATCTCAAAATATGTGAATGTTCGATAAATTCGCCCTTCCAAAACATTTGTCTGCCCTTCCTAACATTTGAATCTAGCTACGGCCCTGTGTTACGAGGGACATAATACTGAACCCTTATAAAGAATGCGAAACTGGTTTTTTTGAATCCGTACCACTGTTGGCGACAAGCTGACAACGCTGTCAATCTACGAGTATTTTCCATTTAAAATAATACATAGCATAGGGCAGGTAGGTACCCAAACAGCATTTTAATTTCAGGTTCAATCATAGGGCATTCCTATAAGCTCAGATTTGTGAAGTTTATATTTTCTCATATGTAAATACAAAAAAAAATCGAAATTGAAATGTCTGCATTGCGAGTCTTATATTGGAGATTTTTTAAAGCAGAAAAAATATTACTAAGAAGTCCCCTAGTCCTCTTGAAAGAACTGCTTTTATTGCAAAACCTAACCTTGAATGTTTTTCATATAACAATATCAAATACTTTACGTGAGCCATATTGTCTTCACGTTCTTATTTAAATTCCTATAACACATCAATGGAATCTTAGTTCTATAATTTTTTTGTACCACCAAAAAAAAGCTACAATATTTGAAAGATATTAATAAAAATTTCTGCCTGAGTCGTGATTGGAGCACGTAGCATGTCGAAAGGATCAATTTTCGGATATTTTTTATTTAATTTATTCATATAAAACGAAATTTTCGTTTATTTTACAAGTAGTATGTATTGCTCAACAGATTCTCTAGCATTATTTGAAGGAAATAATAAGTAGAAACGTCTTCTATATATTCGCTTATGTAAAAAAACATGTTAACATTCCCCATTATCGCATGCATCCTTGTTATCCTCTTTGATGTCGTATATGTTAAAATTTTTCACTGCTACAAAACTATATACCTACACCTTTTAAACTGAAGTATTGGGAGAAGCAGTACATAGCAATTTAGGATTCTCAATGTTTTCAGTTCGCTCAGAGGGAGTTGAAGCTGACTTCTGTGAAACTCCATTTAATATTCTCTTTCAACCTGAGAATATTAAAATACTTCTTAAAAAAAAATACTTGATATGGATAGACTTGACACTGTGTCGATTTCATTTCAGTGTTATTATTCTGTATTTTACCTCTACATAATAAATACTTACTGAGTTATTTGCAAACAACCACCTACGTATTCTGTAGAGGTCCTTCATGGCAATAATTGCTCTAAAAACCGCAGAGTCTGTGCCTGCCTTAATTTGAATTGAGGTGTTTTGTGAGTATAATAATTGAAACGTGAAATTATGTTATATACTTATTGTTGACTTAATGAAAACTTTACCGTTTATTAAAGCTCAATATTACCAAAAATATGAATTTAAGTTATATTTTCAAAAAAAAAACAAGGTATTTTATGATAAAATTTAAGTTTTCAACCCTTACTTTATAGAATCTCGCATACTGATGGAGGATAAATAAAACAGTGTTTTATTTATTATCATATTATATGATGTCTACTCTGGACGGCATGTTTTACTTCACAACAAATTTTTGAATTTTTAAAGTATACAAAATAAAAGTTAGACATATAGTAGCTTTTTTAATTTACTACAATTATTATTAATCTGTACCTTTGGAAAAATGTTCTTTTTAAGGGTACATAACTTCCATATGATGAATTCATTTACCTACTTCATTTATACTTGTACAATTTTTAATTCATGAAGAAAAGTTCAAATTTAGAGGATTACATTCTTCTAAAGAGACCTTTATGAGACCTTAATGAGATCCCGTGGTATATTGGATAGCGCATTGGTCCACCGAGCCGATAGACCTTGATTCAAAACTCACCACTAGCCAACAAAATTATTTGTTGTCCTTCTGGAACCAAGATTGGGATTCACCTTGTATGTAATTTAATATACTAAACAACAAGAAGAAAGAGGGCTTTCCAACGGTGTATCACAAGTAAGCCCTTGATATGACGGTTGATTATGACGTCATTCAAGAAAAACGTAGGATTTCAAAAGGATATTTTGCACATAAGAAGAGTTGCTATACAGGGTATCCCATAATATGTGGGCAATCTCCCGGATTTGGGTAAATTTCGTAAAAATAAATGAAAAAATAGCTATAAAATTAATTCCTCAGAGACACCCCTACAAAGATATTAGCTGTTGAAGTTGAGGGTTGAAAATCAATTTATTGCAATAACTTTTTTATTTCTTGACCGATTTTGATAATTTTTGGTTTTATTTTGTATTATTTAGGACTGTTTAGAATAGTGTTTTATGGCACATACATAGACCTCGGGATGGCATAACCCCCTCATTCACTTGAAAGAAAACAATAAAAATAATAATTTTACAGTTTTTTAAGGTTAATTTTCTTTTTATTTGACATTTTTTACATAAAAAATGTATCTTTATTTATTTCGATAGAGCGAACCGTTATCGAGATAAACGTCCTTCTAATAGGTGATGCGTCGCAGGAACTTTCTGAATTTCAAGTAAATTTTAACAAGATGGCTGACCTTTGACAGTAAATTGAGCAGGAAACAAAACAATAACTTAATTAAATACACGTCAAATAGTGTCAAAGATTTTATTTCATGCAGATTCAATTCTAACTGATTTTAAAACGAGTTACAAAAACGCTGAATACGCAGAAAATCAGTTAGAATTGAATCTGCATGAAATGAAATCTTTTGACACTGACGTGTATTTAATTAATTATATTTGATTATTTTTATTGAACCTTATTTCTTAGTAGTTGTTAAATGTTCTTCTTTGTTTTGGGTTTTAGGTTCGATTTTAAAATACTATTTTTCAAAAATATTTTTATACAAATGAAACGTTTCGAGACCGATTGGTCTCTTGTTCACTCATAAATAAATGTAAAAAACATGTAAAAACTTAAAAATACTTCAAAAAATCATAATTATTATATTAAAATGTCGTAAATGGTGTGTTTTTAAATTTAAACTTTAGAAAAAATATAAGTAAATTAATTTTGATCTTGATTTTGACATTTTATGTGTCTGGTTTTGTTTATTATATTTCATTATTGTGTTTGTTACGTGTATTTTATTGTATGATAATATGATTTTAAAAGTATTGTTATTGTAATGGTGGTGAATAATTATTGTGGGGAGTAATTGTTAGTTTTCAGTAGTAAAAACACACCATTTACCACATTTTAATATAATAATTATGATTTTTTGAAGTATTTTTAAGTTTTTACATGTTTTTTACATTTATTTATGAGTGAACAAGAGACCAATCGGTCTCGAAACGTTTCATTTGTATAAAAATATTTTTGAAAAATAGTATTTTAAAATCGAACCTAAAACCCAAAACAAAGAAGAACATTTAACAACTATTAATTATATTATTATATAATTTATATTAATTATAGCGTTTTCTCTAATTAAACCGACCTCGATCTTCAATGGTTTAGAATATCCCTGTAGTGGCCCTTTAAATAGTCTAACCAGGAAGCACTGGGACCGCGAGGCATCAATGTGATACCACAGCATGCTTTTGCATTTACGACCCTGTGGTATTATATGGGTACACACTACAATGTTAAATCACTGGAGACTCTAATATACCGGTCTGGGAGACAACTGGGAAGTAAGCGGGTTGGTAATATCAATATTCGTAACCTCTATATCCACTATAATAACGAAACTCTTATAATTCATTGAAAACAAAAATTTCTTGCGGTCCTGGAAACTCTAAAAAATGTTTGTATGGCGGGGCTTAACGTGTTAATAAAAGTTCAGTTTCATATCTCAACCGGTTTCCGAGATATCGTCAATAAAAAATTGAAAAAAAAAAAAAATTGGACACGTATCTCTAAAACGGTATTATTGCGGACACATGTTAATAGGAACTTTTTTTCTTAGAGCGAGGCAGGGAATCATACCTTACATTTTCTGACACATGTTTTGAAACACCCTCTACAGTATATTGCAGCATTGTAAAAATTATGAAGAGACCCAATCACACAAAATATTTTCAATACAACCCCTTGAAAAACTCATGAAAATCATCACAAATTTAGATTCTTTAAATGCATTTAAACCTCCGTTACCCTTACACCATCCATACCCAACCTAAGGAAAAAGGAAGAAGAAAAATAATAATCCAAGAAGTTGATCAATGAAGTAGAAAATATCTGAAATTAGTCAATATACAGGGTGTCCCTGAATTGGTGTTACAAACTTAAAGGGGGGATAGTACGTCCAAAAAAATTCATTTTTTTTTTAAACATACCCTTTAAAATGCACCGTTTTTGAGATACAGGGTGTTTAAGTTGAAAAAATTAATTAGTTTTTTGCGGATAACTTGGGAATCGCTTGTCGCACGGATACCAGCTTTTGTACAAATAGGAACCTTAAAAAAATAATAATTTCTAATGCGAAATGATTGGCTTTGCATAAAGCAGTGGCGGAGATTTTGGGGTTGACAAGGTTTTTTTGCCCCTATTTTCTACGCCACTGGGAAGATAGCTGCTTTGGAAACATTTTATAGAATTTTGGAGTTTTTTACGCAAAAAATTATTCTTTATAATTTTTTGTGAAACTAACCATTTTTGAAAAAAAGGGCATTTTATGATCAAAAAATTAAACTCAAAGACACAAAATTTTAATGAATTGGAAAACCATTGACACCATAACGAAAGTTAAATTGAATTTTAATGATTGTTATTAACAAGATTCAATTTAACAAAACTCCAAGTATTAACAATTTAAAAACTTTTTTTTTTAACAAAGGTTTTTTTGCCCCTATTTTCTACGCCACTGGGAAGATAGCTGCTTTGGAAAGATTTTATAAAATTTTGGAGTTTTTTACGCAAAAAATTATTCTTTATTAAAAAAAAGTTAAAAATTTTTAAATTGTTAATACTTAGAGTTTTGTTAAATTGAATCTTGTTAATAACAATCATTAAAATTCAATTTATCTTTCGCTATGGTGTCAATGGTTTTCCAATTCATTAAAATTTTGTGTCTTTGAGTTTAATTTTTTGATCATAAAATGCCCTTTTTTTCAAAAATGGTTAGTTTCACAAAAAATTATAAAGAATAATTTTTTGCGTAAAAAACTCCAAAATTCTATAAAATGTTTCCAAAACAGCTATCTTCCCAGTGGCGTAGAAAATAGGGGCGAAAAAACCTTGTCAACCCCAAAATCTCCGCCACTGCTTTATGCAAAGCCAATCATTTCGCATTAGAAAATATTATTTTTTTAAGGTTCCTATTTGTACAAAAGCAGGAGCAGACAAATGTGGAAAAACTTCAAATAATCCGGTAAAGACAATCTAGAATTTTAAACGATCCTTAGAAGAAAGGAATGACTCTTTTGAAAAGCGTGTTAGGTAAGTGTTGTAAATTTTGAGAAAATTTGAAAAGATTTCCGTTTTCCCCGCCCTAAAAGACTTGGTTTTAATTTAAAATTACGGAAATTTCCATTTTGAAAAAATTCCTTTTGAAATTTATTCAAACTCTAGTAAAATTAAATGGTGATAATAATACCGACATTCTAAGTCAGTTTAAGCGACTATAAAATAAATAAATTTGTGGTTAATTCCAAAATATAATGGGCAAGTTAAATTGTGCTTGCATTTAAGCTGGCGTTACTTTCTATAAATATAATATGGCTGTATACCTAAACGTCAATTTAATAATGGGTTGTTTAGTTTATCTCGATTTAGAAGTGAACTAAATTGAGGACGTAATAATAAGTCATCATGTTTTCAAAATTTTCAAAGAGCTTTTTATTGCTTGCTGCTTACATTTGTCATGAAAACTCTCTCACAAAGCGGTTCGGTTTCAAAAAAAAACTTGGTTGCCAATGTTGTAAATTAGAAAACATCCGACATAAAATCACGTCAATGCGCAAATAATTTATACTCAAATTTCAAAGTTGTTGGAATACTTTTATTCCTTAATCTCATGTTGCAGTAATTTAAGTCCCTATTTAATTTATTTATTTTATGATTACTTACCCCATTCAAGGAAAATATGTAATTATTATTGAAGAAAATACTGGGGAATGCTTGAATTTATGTTTTGCATTCACGTACTTTCGTGAAGCGGCATGCTGTAAAATATTCAGCATCAATTTTCTCACTGAATTTTTTTATGAAGCTTATTGAACATTCAGTTAACGTGACGCTTTCTCCCGTTTGTTTTAAAATAGACACGTTCATGTGGATCTAGCTCGTTTTTCCATTATAAGGTCCTTTACTTAGCTCACTGCGTGGCTTAATTATTTACGACTCTAAAAATTTAAAATTAAAAGAAATTCTATTTTATTGCATTTATGGGGATGTATCTACACTACGATCTCGACTGTATTTCATATCTCCCCTTCTGGTGACTATTCGACTATAGCACACCCGAATCCGATTCTAGTTCTCGGAGGAGATTAAGGATTTTCGTTGCTTCTTAAGATAATAAGTTTTTTTCTGCTGGTTGGTAATGACCTTGACAGCGAAACAGCGAAATCATCTTTACTGTACTGCATGGCAATCGGACAGGAGAGTATTGGGGTTCATTTCCCCTCCATGCAGGTTTGATCATTTTGTAGATCATCTTGCTAAGGTGTAATTCAAGTTTGAAATGCCCCGTGAGAGCCTGTTAGCATTCTCAAACTGTTTTTGTGGAGTTTGATGCAGGCTTCAAACCTTTGTGATTGTATTTCCCAAACATTAATTTGATCTGTCTTAATCCTAGGAGAAGGAGGTCCTTCCAGAGGTTTTGTTTTCTCCTTTGATTTCCTCTTTTTTTTTGTCTTTGAAAGTATTTTCCTCTAATTCACAAAATGATTCTGGCCCTATGAGCGATAATAAAATTCTTGGTATTTAATCTAGTTTTTGTTCCAAAGTTTCTATTTGCCTGTAATGCCTGTAATATTATTTTGCTTAAAATTTACAAGAAGCAACTTAAAACATAAAACATAGAAAATTTGGGTGTGTCAGTGAGGATAGTTGAGTGTCAAGTAGGACGAAACTCGTGTTTATAATTTCCACCTTCTAACTCACAATGTCATATTGTTTTGTAATACGTCATTCATTTCTCGCCATAAAACATAAAAGATAAAACGTAATTTTTGTATAAATATATCAATAAAATGAGGGATTGCGCATGACCCCTCATGTCATTAAAAGTTACGAGATTGACGGAAACAGCAACGCCTTTTTTGACATCTGACACATTAGTTTTAAGTCAAAAGTAGGTAAATTCATGCTATTGAATTCAGTTTTTATACAAAAATTCTATCTCATTCGGCTCAAAATTTAAGGGGGGGAGAAGACTATAAACGACCTCGCTGCATAATATTCAATTGAAGTCAAATTAGTTATGAGTGACACACATTAAAGTCTGTACACTGAGAGTTATCTGTTGTGATAACTAAGGATACATCATCTCGTTATGTTTCTTACTCCTTCTATTGCATTGCATAGTCAATCGAGTTAAAATGGGACGTATTGTCAGAAATACGTTTGAATCGTCAGCAATTCTAAAAAGATGAGCGAGAGTGAGACGGAAGTATCGACTCGCGTCTTGATACGCTTAGATTGATACGATATTACGATAAGATTGTCGTCGCTGCTGTCAGTAGTGTCAGTGTCAGCGGTAAATATACTAATAAAGGTTTCTGTTGTGATTTGAAACGTTTTTAATACGAAATTAGCAGAATTAACTGTGTTATATTGTACGGTGTGATAAGCTATGAGTAACTTAATTTCGCGAATGCCTAAAAATCTAGTTCCATGTTTTGCCTGGGAAACGATTGAACTCCCTAGTACGTGGTCTTGTGGTTAAATTGCTGGAATATTTTACTTGCAAATTAGAAAACGGAGGTGTTATTCTTTCTTTTAAACGGCAACCAGCAGGTAGGTGACATGATATTTCTATCATGATGATGATAACAATAATTATTATCATTCTTATTTACTTGCATTATATATATTTGTTATCAAAAAGTTGCAAGGCTCTACTTCGTCAATAACTTGTCGAAATAATATATTTGTAGGATATTCATTATTCCTCAACACACGCCACTGACACGAACTGCGATACCACATCTGGTTCGACTTAGAAATAAGTGTACGATTCAAATCGAATTAAATGAAATTGTTTAATCAGAATCAGTGTGGCATGACAACGGACAACTCTCAGTGTACAGAGAGTAGATACAAACGTCTAATATTAGGCTGATTCTTTTAAAGCGCCAATTAGTAAATAGCTCAACTTTCAGTTAGTCTAGGCGGACTCTGAAATTTGGAATCCAGGCAAGATACACAGTAACGATTCAAAAATACATAATACCAAGATGCATTAAAAACTGGAGAAAAAGATGGCATCCTTATTGTTTTCTTAAACGAAACACTCCATTATACAGGGTGTCAATTTGAAAACTTGCCACCCCAAAATTCTTCCTTGAAAATTTCCTTTGAAAGAAATCCCGAAACAGGTCAATTTTTAAATTTAATTTATGTTCTATTGACGTAAAAGTATTTTATACAGGCTGTTCCTTGACAAAGTAATGGCGACATTGTCTACTTTTTTAAATGGCACATCCTGTATATTATTACATTTTCAGATTGTCTGAGAAAATCCACTATAGGAATGGTTTTTACAGTTGCAGCTTACATTGAGTAGGTTATGAGCTATAAATAAATGAAAATCTCAATTTTTCATTTTGAAAGTACATCGGACACGGCTCTAAATATCTAAAAACGGCTTTCATGTCTCTATCTTAACTTTTAAAGCGATATCCTATGATGTAGATGCAATTAAACTACAACTGTTAAAACAATTTTTATTGGATTTTCTCAGATAATCTGAAATAATTGTATTAATATACAGGGTGTCCCATTCAAAAAAAAAAAACCATATCGTCGTTACTGAGTCAAGGAACACCCTGCATAAAAATTTTTACGTCAATAGAACATAAATTACATTAAAAAATTGATCTGTTTCGCGATTTCTTTGAAAAAATTTTCCAAGGAAGAATTCGGGGGTGGCAAATTTTCAACTTGACACCCTGTATATTACATTTTAAGATTGTCTGAGAAAATTTAAAATTTAATAACAACGGTTTATAGTTGCAAGTTTAAATTGAGTAGGCTGTGAGTTACAAACAAGTAAAAATCTAAATTTTCCAACTTTTTAATGAAGTTTTTGCTTGTTAAAAATGAAGCCATTTTCAATGAAAACGACTCAAGATTTCAGAAAATGGGCTACCTATCTCTCTCTTAACTTTTATCAGGTATCCTGTTGCGCAAATGAAATGTTTATACAGGGTGATGAAAAATCTGATACTGTTCACCACCCTGTTAAAAAAAGTTAAAATAGGGACATGTAAGCCGTTTTATGATATCTTGAGCCGTTTTTGTTGTAAATGGCTTTAAACGTGGAAATTTGCGATTTTCACTCGTTTATAACTCCTAGCCTTCTTAATTTAAACTGCAGCATAAACATCTTTGCGTATCTTTGCGTTTTACATTTTCTCAGACAATCTGAAAATATTATAATATATGGGGTGTCCCATTTAAGAAAACAAAGATTAAATGGTGTCTCAATCTTGGTAGTATTTCATTTTGATTCGTTATTGTGTACTCGTATGCTGCCCAGATTCCAAATGTCAGATTCCTAGATCAACTAGAAGTTGATTTTTTCTGCCTAATGCTTTAAAAGAATCAAAGAAAGAATCAAGAAATCTTAAAATTAACGTAAAATACACTTTTATTTACTCTCACTTGTCGTATACTTAAACGTTAATTTAAAGTAGGTATAATAGTTTACTTCCGTCAGGCTATTAGGGACGTAAAATTTCAAAACATTATCTACGTCACATTTACGTAAATCTAACTATTATTATTATTCTAATATTTCGATGCCATACTACTGTTATAATTCAAATTAGTTGCTACCTACGCTAAGCTCTGGGAGTTCAAAAATGAAAGAGATGACCCATGGCGTGTTTAAATCACAAAGTTGGGCTATAATTAGAAGAAATTTAATTACTGAAGCTTTTTAATTAAACTTTATTAACTTTTTTGACGTCTCCCAATTGCGTGATATAGCAGACATTCCAAGTCGCAGAAATTTTTAGGTATAGGTCCTTGGTATGTGGATACGTTGTAAATGGAATATCAAATTTTTTAGGTATGCAATATTAATTATTATCTACTAAATAATAATGAAATAATTGCGAAATTTTTTGGTATTTAGATTCTAATTCAACTATTGCCATTATAGGTTCCTTTTACAGAACAAGTTAATAAACTTTCGCACAACTTTCTCTGGTTGCCAACCAATCATTATTGGATACAAGTCAAGACTAAATATTAGTTCCAAACTTTACATAGAATGTGAAGTGTATTCCTGACTGATGTGACACACTGATGAGTCCAAATCAGGACGAAACGGTACCGCCCATATCTTCAGTTCCACCTCACATAGTGTGCGAAACTTTTCTGATTCGTTCTATGAAAGAAACCTATAGTGGCAATTGAATTGAACCTAAATCCCCAGAAATTTCTCAAATATTACATAATGTAAGTGGTTCAATATTACTTAATATATATCTAAATAATAATTGGAGATGCAGCCACCAGACTTGTTTAGATGAACATTCATCAGGATATTGGAAGTCTTACAACGACAATGAGGAAATTATAATAATTAAACGCGAAGTATCGAATTAATTTATCATAATAAGAGTATTTGAGCAATACTAAAGACGGGTATGTTTTTCTGTGTAAAATGATGAAGGGAAAATTTTAAATTGGTATGTTGCAAGAAACTCAGAAATAATAGTACCTAGCAGATATCCTACAGTTACTTCAGCAATATAACGAAAAAACTGCATGTACATTTATGTTTTGTAAGTGTTTGTATTTTTATGTTGAAAAATAGGTATTCATAAAGGTTATGTTTAAAAAAAATACATATTTGTGGCGACTTTTCATTAATTTTCCTGAAGTTTATACTATTATATGAACATCAAGAAAAATGTATGTCAATATGTATTTGCTCAGAATAGTGACGAACTATAAAACATCTAAACATTTTCCATACTTACCAGCTCTTCTCAAAATGCCAAAGTGTTTGCTATCACTTCAACACTTTATGCTTTTTCCGCTCCGAAATCGAAATATTCTGCGCGCTGAAGCTCTTAGCTCGTCACGCTCGACACGGACGGCCCAGCGTCGATGTCTGTCTAGTGGGCAGTGAGCGCCCCGACGCATCGTGCAAACTTGCATACAACACATCTATCTCACTTCTGCGCATGTTTGTGGCAGGTATTACATCCGCTCAGACGATTAAAACATTTGATTAATATAAATCGTTTTTAATCAAAATTAATAAATATTATGAAGAGAAAAAACAGATTTTTCCATATAATAATAAATCCGTATTATAGCAATAATAATGAATCTTATAAATCTAGCATCTCCATTTTTAACTAGTTCAAGATTTATTCTCTCTGGGATGCTGGTTATCTTTATACAGACCGTTTATACTGCTATCTTATAGATACCATAATAAAACTGAAAATATATGTATAGTACCTACCTATAATTATTATAGCCTCATAATACATTGGTTGTGATTAAGTAAATTTAAAGCATACTTTCAAAAAAGGCCATAAGTTTTAGTGTGAGATAAATGTAGGTATTAGATAAGGTCAAACTACTTACAAGCGTGGTACCTAATAAACAAAACTTTTTAAAATTAATTTGTCTCTGTTAATAACGAAATAATATTTATAGCTACCTATACAGGGTGGTTAACAATTCGATGCTCACCATTGGGATCTCGGAAACGGTAAAAGATACAGGGTGGGTTAAATTAGAAAAAAGTTGTATAATTTTATGCTTATTAAGAATCTGAAAGAAAATTTATGGAAACTTCAGGCGTTGCTGAAATATCCTGTAAAAACTTGAAAATGGAGATTCCTTATTTCAATCATATATCTTTTTTCGTATTAAAAAGAAATTAAAATATTTTTGTAGGTTATTCACAAGTCATCAAAAGGTATCATCCGTCATTTCCAAAATTTTCAAGGACTACTAGATCCCAGAGTTTTCATAGTAACTTTTGTTTTTCTTATGGCCGCCATATTATTTTTCTATGTGATTCGGTATGAAAAAAAATAATGGAAACCAAAAACTAATAAACTTCAAAGAAAATTTTCAAAAATTTTTATTCTTCTTTTTCCAAAAAAAAAAAAACAACTTTTTAGATAGAATTTCATAGAGAAATTAAAAAACCATGAGGCAAGCAGTATGACTTTCATATTGACGTATTTCAGCGAATTTTTTTTTGTTTTTCTTCGAAAAAAGAAGAATGAATATTTTTGCAATTTATTTTTTGAAGTTTATTAGTTTTTGGTTTCCATAATTTTTTTCATACCGAATGACATAGAAAAACAATATGGCGGCCATAAGAGAAACAAAAGTTGACTATGAAAACTCTGCGATCTAGTAGTCCTTGAAAATTTTGGAATTAACAGATGATACCTTTTGATGACTTATGTAAGCCTACAAAAAATAATTAATTAATTTCTAATAACAAAAAAGATATGGGTAAAATAAGAAATTTCGGGTTTTCAGTTTTTTCAAGATATTTCAGCAACGCCTGAAGTTTCCATAAATTTTCTTTCAGATTCTTAATAAGCATAAAATTGTGCACCTTTTCTCTAATTTAACCCAACCTGTATCTTTCACCGTTTCCGAGATCCCAATGGTGAGCATCGAATTGTTAACCCCCTATATACAGGGTGATTGATTGAAACGCCACATTAGAAAAAATTCGACTTCCAAATGATCTAGGAATCTGAAATTTGGAACTTAGGCAACATACCTAATAAGGAGTCAAAATGAAATATTACCAAGATGGCAGCACATTTAAAAATGGTGAAAGCAATGGCCATCTTTGTTTTTTTAAATGGGACACCCCATATATTATTGCATTTTCAGATTGTCTGAGAAAATGTAATAACAATAATGTTTATAGTTGCATTTTAAATTGAGTAGGCTATGAGTTATAAACAAGTGAAAATCGCAATTTTCCAACTTTAAACCCATTTACCACAAAAACGGCCCATAATATCAAAAAACGGCTTACATGTTCCTATCTTAACTTTTTATAAGGCATCCAATTATGCAGTTGAAATGTTTATACAAGGTGGTGAAATTTATCAGATTTTTCATCACCCTGCATAAACATTTAAACTATACAGTAGGATACCAGATAAAAATTTAAGATAGGGACATGTAAGCCGTTTTCTGATATCTTGAGCCGTTTTCGTGGTAAATGGGTTTAAAGTTGGAAAATTGCGATTTTCACTTGTTTATAACTCATAGCCTACTCAATTTAAAATGCAACTATAAACATTATTGTTATTACATTTTATCAGACAATCTGAAAATGCAATAAAATATAGGGTGTCCCATTTAAAAAAACAAAGATGGCCATTGCTTTCGCCATTTTTAAATGTGCTGCCATCTTGGTAATATTTCATTTTGACTCGTTATTAGGTATGTTGCCTAAGTTCCAAATTTCAGATTCCTAGATCATTTGGAAGTCGAATTTTTTCTAATGTGGCGTTTCAATCAATCACCCTGTACATTCGTATACATTCGTCAAAAAGTTGGCACCGTATGGGAAAATTTTTTATATTCCATCTTAAAAAAAAATTGCCATTAGTTTGTGCTTTTCGAAAGATTAAATTTGAGCACACTAGATCCACGATGTGAATTTTGGTTTCAGATCAAATGGCGTTTATCTTCAAAATTACAATAAAACATAATATTTCGATAACTCAAAGTATTTTGCCGGAAATATGGGCAGCATTCGTTAGGTATTCACTATATGTAGATACACTCAGTGATGAAAGAATTGAATTTTGTAAAAAAAAAAAAAAAAAAACCTTATCAAAAAGTATAGAAGTTTTGAAATTTCAACTTTTTGCTCATTTTTCTGTGTCATATTTTGATATCATTTTGACATCAATAGGAATAAAAGAAGTAGGTACCTAAACACTTTTTGTCACCTAATTGAGTTTAAATGTTAATTCATGTTCATTTCTTATTCTTATTTAATAGAAAATAAAGTTGAACTTGTAAGATGGTTTCTTCGCGTCGAATGCACTTTGTACCAAAAACCAAAAACATAAAAAAATGTGACATAAATTTTAATAAATTTGACAATCTCGCTCCTGGTATTAGTTTATATTGTCCTGTTTATTTTTTAAATGAATGTGAACAATATTAACTAATATTGAGGTCCAAATTTTCGAATTAAAAATTACACTGCGGGAAAAATGAATAAAAAGTTGAAATTCAAAGGTTGCCATTTTTAGGCGACTTTATGTAAAAATTCGTGTCTGTAATCACTGACAGTACATTTGGTGAATATCTGAAGAATGTTGTCCCATTTTCCAGCAAAACACTTTTAGTTTTCGAAATATTATGTTTTTTGAAATTTTAATATTCAGTTAATCGCCATTTTCTCTGGAACAAAAATTCACATCATGGATTTAAATAATCTTTTGGAAAACCCAAACTTATGACAACTTTTTTTAAGATAATGGAAAACAAAAAGAATTTCCATACCTATAATAGTGCGAACTTTTTGGCGGAGAGTGTATAAAACAGAGTTCATATTTTTATAGAAAGCGGCTTTTTTGATGCTGGGAGAGAAAACATGAAAGATACAGAATTTATATCTCATTAATATCGCGTCCAGTTAGCAGCATCATTATCCTGACTGTAATTATTTTACTGTGTTATTATTATTTTATAATTGTTTTTTTGGATCAAAAAAAATATCAGGAAAAAATGCTTGCAAAGTCTTAATTGCGACACTATAGGGGTGACCTGAATATCACTATAGCAGTCTTTTATGCATCTTGAAATGGTGAGTCTGATTTTTACACGCGACATACTACTTCAATATACGTATAGGTATCTTTAAACTGGCTCAAAGTACTCTTTATCATTCTCAATTATTGTATCTTTCACAGCAAAGACTACTTCAGTTAAACCAAGAAATGCTTTGCATTTAGCTGCAGTGATAGCCTTCACGGAATTTTCATCGACATTTATTGCGAAGTAAATTCTCGATTCATCAACAAGACGATCTAAAATTTTCCATTCTTCTGTTTTTAACCCTTCGTTCTGGACTTGCAAAAGATGAAGGAGCTGTGCTGAATCCATTTCTTCATTTATATCACTTTTTGGAACCCTGGCGACAATTTTTCTGACATTGGTGATATCTCTCTCCGGTTTAGTTATTATAACAGCACCTTCCCATGGCTTCAAGATAGGTACAGTCATCTCCAGCCACGATCGTGTTCTACTATTCGCACACCATAAGAAAAGTACACCATTTTTGGCACGACTCTGAAAGAACTGAGGAGGTTTGCATTGTACACACCGGGATATTTGAGATATAATAGCGTTTTGAATAACTTTCGCTTGCTTGTCGGTAAAAAACTCCTTGGGGTAATTCTCTGATACTACTACCATTTTTAATTCCGAAATGGAAAAATTTTTAGTCTCGCTGCCTCCGGTCTTTAAAAAACGACAGTTATTATTATTCTGCTCATCAGTCTTAATAGTTGCAACAGGTTTGCTAGAAGACTGTTCTGGTGAAGAATCACTATGTTCTGGTGTTCTATCCCTTTCACAAAGTTCTAAAGATCCTAATGCTTTTAGTTTCTCACGTGATAATATCGATTTTTTCTTTGGAGCTCGAGGACGTATTGGTTCTCCTCTCGCCAAGGCAGCTTGTACAGCGAGTTTTCTTCTCTGTGCCCCAGAAAGCTTCCGGTAGCTTTGGAGATGGTCAGTGGGTGGAAAAGTTATAGAACTTGTGTATTCTTGCCTGGATTCCATTAGAAATGTGGTCTGTGTCTTCGTTTACTCCAACGTAACTAAAAGAGCCAAGTCTTGATTATGAGGGGCTTATATTAAGTGAGTCTTTTTGCTATAGGCTGCTTGATCCATTAAACGATATCGATGGAATCTGCAACCAAAGTTCAGCTATAATCATTAATTGAAGAGAAAAGTCAATATGAAAAGGAACTGATTTTAATAAATGTGTAAGGGCAGGTTTCATAATAAATTTTAAAGTGATTTTAATTTAATTATGAAACGGATCCTTACAGCTAATAGTCGTAAGCACACAATTAACTACTGTGATATGAGTTACAACCAATCAATAATTTACTACAAAAAAATTTTATAACTCCCAATAATTATTTTGAGGTTAGTATTTGACGTCCAAGTACGTCCAAGAGAATAATGGTCATTCTCTACTAGAAGAAGACACTATATGTTCTACACGATTTTTTTGGAAAAATCGTCATAGAGCTTTAAAAATGTTACTTAATAACACGCCACCCCCCCACATAGTTGTCGTGTCGTGACTAAAGGTCTGCACTAGGGGCAACGGCGCGGGAGAATGTCCAAATGTGGGCCCTCCATTAAACCGTATATCGCCCTGTGTCATGGGCATGTCTCGCGCACAGAGAGATATGTGGGGTTCTTGACTCAACCGTCCGAACTGCGTGGATGAGGCCTCGCTACAAAAACCTCCCCTATCTCAAGGTATTGCGTGCGCCTAAGAAATGCATGGCTGTGGGTAGCTCAGTCTTAACGGCAAACATAATTTCGTGTCACCGGGCGCATCCCGCTGTATTGGCCTTACTCCTCGCATTCGGCTCTGCGGGGCAAGGACTAACCTTTTCCAGCCATCCTGGGACATCCATGGAGTGTTTAAAACAAATATGCTTCGTAAGCTGTGGAGATCTGTTCTAATCCGACTCTGGAGATCGGTTCTAATCCGAGTCCAAGAAACAGCTCGATTCCGCTGGACCAGGAGGAGAAACAAATCTCCCCTGAGAAAAAGGAAGACGAATAACCAGAGTACAAACCTTCGGGTGAGACTTTCTCACACCGGAAGATCTGGATACATTAGCAACAGTCAAGATGGTCATCTGCCTTAAAGATGCTGACCTGATGCGGTTAATGTAGCACGACTAGATTTTAGCCACAAAAGACCTCCGGTCGCAGTGGAGGTGTCACAATGGCCCACTATTTACAGCGGTTCTATTTATAGGGTGATGGCCTGGTGACGTCATATCCCCTCCACTAGCTACCTTCACCATAGCAACGGCCGATCTTTCCGATGATATCATAGATTCCTGAGTCAGATGACGGCTTTTAAGGTCATATTTCCGGATGCCAAATTATTCATTCCTTCCTCCTGTCTCTTGAAATTATTTAGACGTTTATTAATTTCAATTGCTTCACGATATAAGTAGTAGTAGTGGACAGGATTTTTGTCTTTTCATAGCACATGGCGTGATTAGCCTGAAGCACGGGTTGCTCTGTGACAGCCGACTTATCTGCCTGCTCAGTCTGCCTGAATGAAGAGTATTGCGAACTTGTTGTGTAGGTTTAAAAATCGGAGACGTTCGATTTTGTTCGATGTCGGGTTCTGGGTCGTAACGCTCTCCTGACTCCTTGAGCGGTGAAGCTATTCGCTTGCAGTGCATTATCTAGGTGGGCAAGCTGTTCTTGGAGATGTTGGGTCTGACAAATGCGGGATGCACGATTCAGTAGAGTTTTAAGAACTGCTCGTTTTTGGCCTGGATGATGGTCGGAGTGGTGCAATTACCGAATTGTGTGTAATGGTTTTCGGTAGACCTTATTCTGTCTTTCCATGTGTCACTTTCATTCCTGTTAACGAGGACATCAAGAAATTGTAGTTTTTCGTCCTTTTCTATTTCCATGGTGAATTGAATGCGGAGGTGAATGATGACTGTTGATATGGTGAAAAAATTCTTCCAACTTTTCTCCATGTTGACAAATGACGAAAGTGTCGTCCACGTAGCGGTACCAACAAGTCTGTTGGGTGGCGGAGTTGAGGGATGTTGCTTCAAAAAATTATACAAGAAGGAAGGCAGCAAGGAGGAAGGAAACTGCGGAATATTTGGTATTCGGAATTATTTCACACCCAAATAACTCATAATATACCCGGAGAGATCGGCCGTTGCTACAGTAAAGATATAACTAGTGGAGGGGGTGTACCGTCACCAGACCGTAACCCTATAAATAGGACCTATCTTCCAGCAGTCCAGTCAGTTATCAATGAACACGACCGCAGCTATAGAGGAAACCTTCGGAACAGAGACAAATTTCCGAACCAAACAGCCCGGAATCAATTATGATTTGAAGTGAAACCAGTCGTAAAAGCCTACACACGTCAATAAGATCGTGATACTTTGTTTGCTGCTCGAAGGTGTTCGGGTCAAGATCATCTTATGTGTTCGGTATTCGAGTAATATGAATGCGATATTTTAATAATTATTATTAATCTGATATCGTGATATCTGGAAGACGTGATTTCCTGAACCTGTCCAGCTCTGATTGGATCTGACTTGTGATTTTTCGTTTATTATTTCACATCTTTAGCTGTGATTGACTCATATCCGTGAATGTATGTCTATCATTATACCTTATTACAGCATGAAGACTGTATTTTATTATAAAACTGATATCAACAAAATAATTAATATTTTATTCAATTAAATTTGAGTATTGTTTATTTCAAAGTGAATCTCGTTTGCAGCAAAAATTGAAAACCGGGCAGTATTTTTAGAACTCGCAGCTGCATATTGATATGATAATACTGTGTGGAAAAATGCACTCATCTATAAATTACATGATACAACTGTTAAATGTAAAAGTTCTCACTCTTATTTGATCTCTAATTGCGTGACTATTAACCAATGATCAAATGAGGGAAATTCTTTATACTGATATTACAGCTTTAACTCATCAATCTAAAGAATTCATATGTTTTATTTGAACGAATATCAAAGATACAGATATGACATATACAACTGATGATTGAACCTTAACTTCTCAAAAATTATTTCAAACCAAAGTATTATTTCAATCCTACCTACACCATTTTTTATAAAGCTATAAATATTATTGATAGTGGGAAGTTGGATCATAAACGCTTAGTAATAGATATACCAACACTAGATACAATCCGAAATGTTCTTTGATATAGATTACTACCTTATGTATAATGCGAGGTGTCAATCTTTTCGTTCTGTATCTTCGTGAGGATCAATGAATTTGCATAAATGATATCCGTTTACTATAATATTAATGGAATGTAGCGTGCTGCTATTTATCTTTAGTCTGTGAAGACTGGGTCTGGTATCGGGTTCTATTCCTCACCATTTGATTATATTATAATTAAGTACTAGTTGTTCCTTTTTCATTCGCTATTATTGCGTTCCTTTTTCATGCACTTTATATTGTATTATGTAGGTATAGTGGTCTTGTTTGGTGATGCTTATCAAATTGTGTTCTTCTTTCTTATTATGAGATATTATTATGAGATCGTTACGTCTTGTAACGATGAGCTGGAATTTGGTTGCACTGTTTTTTTTTTTTTTTGATTCCGGTATGTGTCAGCGAAAATCATCTTATGAAAATAGTATACGCATATTCAGGTGCTATTACTTCCAGTTGTGTTGACGTGTATAGTAATTCAGTAACTTCCTGTCTGGGTAATTCAACCTTGAAGGTTGCCTGTTGGCCCAAATACACATTTCCGGTCGTTTATGAATGTACCACTTTCCGGTTTCCAGTATATTCAGCAGCAACCGCTGGTGGTTTGGCATGCTGCTGCACCAGCTGCAGGCCCTCCATAGGGAGAGGCCCTTTTATGCCCGAGCTTTTCGTCATTTCAGTTGCCTGTCTCTAAACTACATGCTTTAGCATCTGGGTTTAGTTTTGATTCAGGCTTATGATTGTGACCGGCATTGGTGGCAGTTAATAATGTAATTAAATAATACAACAGTAATAATTATAAGTAGGTACAGCTTGACACACGTAAGGTGGCCAGTGGCGCAGTAGCCTTTGGGGAGTGGCTTAATTTTCAAGTTTGTCAGATTTAACGAATTTTACTATCCATGCAGACAGGTTAAGACTTTATGCAAAGTCAATTGAAATGACAAAAAAACTAAAAAGCACCAGATAATAGTAATTTCGGTACTGTCTTATCTTATCAGCATATAAAAAACGTATTGTTTATAAATTCATTAATAGAGGTGTTTTTGAGTCATTAATTCGGTAAAGTCAATCAAATAATTTAAATCGCCGTCTTTTCCAATCCGCTTATTTATTAATTAAATAGGTATGTCAGTACTCGTCAAGTCAATGTGGACTAGCGAAGAGAGCGAAGAGAGCGTTCGATAATAATTTTGTTATCTCTTTGGTTTTATTTAAATGTAAAATCGGACCGTACTGTCAACTTTACAACCCAGCATTTCTCTATTCAAATAGTGCAGCGTGGTTCAAAAATATTGAGCTAAACCTCGTGCTCGTGAGTTGTGAATTATGGTGACCGCATCTTCATATATTAAAAATAAAATACTTTTTGGCCAAAGTCGTGATACAAAAGTCGTTACTAAAGTAATAAAATTCCGTATTTTAACATTAATTACAGAAAATTAATTTTTAGTCAAGAACTTTGATACTCAGTGTACCGACCACAGGCATGGTTTGATTATGTCGCTTTCTTTCTAAAAACCTCTCGCTTCTCGATCTGCGCCTTTCAGCGGCCACCTTAGATGTGTCGACCTGTATATTACTATTTTTATTCTTTTCATATAGAGAAAATAACGCGTTTTAACAAACCAATTAAAACTATTTATGTTTTTTATCATAAACGAACTTGTTTCTTCCTAAAGATAACGGAAATATTTATGTGTTAATGATTATGACATTTTATTTTAAAATATTGAATAAATTATCATTACTTACGTAAAATATAGAACGGCAACTTTTACCTTGCAATATGCTGTACCTAAAAGTATAGTGACTCAGCAATCATATTTATTTTATTTATTTACCATCATTATTTCCCTAAAGTAGTAAACTGCTATGGAACAGGTGGAAAATCACATATAAATAGAAATGTACACATACAAACGAAATGGGTAAAAAACAATACAACACAGTAAAGCCAACATCATCAAAAAACATATGGATAAAGAGACTGGAGATGACATTTCTAATAGTAATAGGTAGTCTGTTGTACATCGTCTGTCCGTAATAGTTAGTGCCCATTTGAGCCCTATTTACCGTATTGAAATCCAAAAATTTATTGTTGCTATTCCGCGTGTGGCGAGCGCTGACATCATCAGAGTGAGTAATATAATTATTGTAAATAATGTTCTTTAATATAAATTAAACAGTGATATGAATAATAAGGATGGAACCGTCATCAAAAGACCCAGTTTATCCTATCTATTCCTGAAGTCATCACACGGTATCTAATCCGGTCCAAAGCTCTTACTGTCTCTATCTGCAAAGCGAAGATTCTATCCACAGTCGCACAGTGACCCCACATCAATAATTATGCATAAATATGCCATTTTACTATGAATTGTTGCAAAATACACGGATTATGCCATGCCCAAGCTAGCCAGCGGTAATATGTTTCTAAGGGCAAAAATATGAGATATTATGATTAGCCCAAGTTAGCTCCCTTAGCTCCCTAGTTCAGATCCCTTAGAGAAAAGCAAGAATTCACCGTCTCTTCAGCATTTAAGGACAATCGGTTGGAAGTAAACCACTCTGAAACATTCCGTTCCAAATTTAACATTTCTTGTGACAGATTAATCAGCTGAGTATCTCGTCACCAGAGTCGTGTTACCGGCAAATAGTATGGGTAGGGCTTCAGATAGACAACCCGGTAAGTCATTAACGGATATCAAAAACAGGATGGGCCCTAAAATGAAACCCTGTGGAACACCCGTCTTATTGTTGCCCAATAAATCTGATCTAGCGCCACTGTAGCAGACAGCCTGCTTCCTCCCCGACAGATAAGATCTCATAAGCGCTAGTGTGCTACCTTTGAATCCTTAAAAGTATAAATTTCCCAACAGCATGTCAACGTTCACACAGTCAAAGGCCTTTGAAAGATCAAAAATATTGCTCCTACGTATTCATTTTCGTTAAATCCATCAGATATTGTCGAAATGAGACTGATCATTGCCGATACTGTCGAACGAGACTTTCGGAATCCATATTGTGACGGAGAAAACAAATATTATAGATTCAAAAAAATGTACAACTTTATTTTTCAATGCCTTTTCAAATATTTTAGCTACCGCGGGTAAAATAGAAATCGGCCTGTAGTTAGATGAATCTGAGATCGACCCATCTTTGTGCCAAGGGAAAACAGTCGAACTCTCCAGAAAATCGGGAAAAACACCTTTCTTAATACATATATTGAATAAGTTTGTCAGTAGCACCAGTACATACTCCAGGATTCATGAGAATCTGGGCGTTGCAGCTATAATAATCGGCAGCGGGACTCTACCTTAAAGACACCATCAGGTTATGAACCTCATTATCAGAAAGACTCGTAAATTTGATTTGACCATGTTCTTCAGAAAGCTCACTCAATCCTGAAATCAACACATCACCGGGTTCAAAATTGGTAAGCTTATCGGCGATATTGGAAAAAACGATTTGAATTGATTCATTGATACATCAGGTTCATCGAAGAACCCAGAACCACGCTTGGGAGGAATCAACTTCCACACATCTCTATGTGGATTGGTAGAACGTCCCAAGAAACTGTCACATTCACATTTCTTCGCTGAAATTATAGCACTAAGCATTTACTGATAGCAGTCTTATTTACGAAAAGCATCTCCTTATTTTCACAGAGTTGGATTATAGCGTGAGTAAGGTGTCATCCTTTTCTGATATCCTTTACTATGGATATCAATCGGCATTTTCCTCATTTGGATCTCAAGGGCAATATCGTCAGTTACAGAAATAGATACAGGCACTTTTAACTTGTTCGTTAATACATACAACCTCAGATAAACTACGATTCGCTACTTACGTTGCAATAACTTTTTCTGCAAGGCATAACTCTAGATATAGGTAATAACCGTTATACAAAATCACTTATTACTACCTCAATATTAAAGTCACGTGTTACCTTATCTTGCACTTACTTTTACATAAAACGACTATCAATAATTGCCATGAGTTGCCGCAATATCTGAATACTCATATAACTTAATTTGAGTTCCAACAGGGTAACTCATTCAGTAACAATAAAACTATATTATGTTCCTACTCATTATCCCGGAGCAGTCTCACTACGAAATCCTAATAGTTACCTGAAAGAATAAACCACTTTCCATTCATCAAAGCACATTATTCAGGTCACTAACTAGTCAGATTCAAAGCTCCTACCACTAACTAAGATAATAATGCTTCGCTAATTGAAGTCCTTTTACAAGGCCCATTTACCTACTACTATCATTTAACGCACTTATAGAGACATTCTATCATAAGGGGTTGTGTTTGAACTATGACTTAATGCTCTCTATTGTAGTGGTGATTTAATTAGTTGCAAGTCTGCGGAAATTAGCCAAGGCCTACTTAGCTTTAGTATGTTTGTTCAAACTATCACAGCAAAGCCACAATCTGTTATTATATTGTATGTGTATTGCTAATAATAATATTATATTGGAAAACGAGACTTGTGTCCATGTATTCAAATAGTTGAAGTATTGCATAATCGTGATAAAAATTATGTGCATCTAATCCATATTCACTTCACGCCCATGGAGACTTTTGATCGTCATAAACATATTTGAATTTAAGCAATTTTAACCAAGGTATTTATTTCTCTATTTCACAATTTAAAAATAAATACACGATTTTTTTTCAGAAAAATCGCGATATTCCATACATGTCAGATAACGCCCTCTAGTGATTGCGGTTGTAACAAAATGAAAAATTCATTTGTGAAAAAATGAAAGATGCAATCGACAGAAGAAATAAAACTCTTTGTTACGAGACTTATTACCTAGTTAAATTCCGTTGAAGTCAACCGGAATAATCCACATTTGAATAAATAAAGTGTAAACTTTCCTCGCCACTTTATTTAAGAGTAATAAAAAAAAAACTGCAAGATAAAAAAAATCGAGGTTATTTAAGCATTACACTCATGATATTTTGAATATACTCGAAATTTTGAAAAATAAAGCGAAAATTATAATTTTTCAGTTGGTCATTACTGTTACGCCCCCTAGCGGTCATTTTATAAGCTCAAAACTATCTTACATTGATTTTTTGGGACACTTTCCTTAAAAAAAAATTGTGTGAGAATATACAACGCTCTGTTTCTGAGATATTCCCGGTGATCATTCTTAGTTACTCACCCGGTACCTGCTCAAAAGTATTTTAAATCCATTTAAGCTTTAAGTATGATATTTTGAATTGCAATATTGATGTAATATTGATGAGTCGAGATCTGATACCATGGTGAGCTCGAACGTACACGATTTCCGAGGTTATTAATATTTGTAATTACTACTTAATTATATTCAATTATAATAATTAAGTAGGTACCTACTTAGTTTACTTTAATGATATACTCTGTAATGAGTTTGTTATCCTTTCTTATTATTTATTAATTTGCTCTGTAAATTATCCATAGCGACAAGCAGAATCATTATGAGAGGGTGTAGTGTTTTATTACGAGGGAAAGATACCTCATTATAGAAGCATTCCATTTTGGCGAAGAGGATGAGATTGGATATCTGAGCGTAGTGTACAGTAGCAGCTTTCAATAAGATTAAAAAATTGAATGTACTCAGGCGTAGTTTTGACCCGTTATAGGATCCAAATCCGGAGTCGATTTTAACAATAATTGATAGTGTTGATTTCTCGGTATACACGGTTTTATCTCAAAACTATAAGAACGGTATCGAAAGACCCATACATTACACATCACGAACGCTATCGGAAAGGAAACCAAAGGCCTCAAGAAGAAGCTACAGTCATAATTTCGGTATTACAAAATTTTAACAATATCTAACAAGATGAAAATGCACTTTGCATAGGGATTCTGAGTCGGCCAAGAGATACAGAAATAAAAGTGCGCAGAAGGTTTATCCTCCAAGCACGGACACATTATCTTAAGATAATTCCTTTCTTATTGTATATCCTGTATAAAAAGTCTGCCTACTTGGATCATAAACTTTCTGCGCACTTTTATAGCTATATCTTTTGGCCCACGCGGATACTTTTAGTAGTCATATTTGGTCCCATGAAACACGGTATGTATACCGGTTATGTCGTGTCATTCAAGAATGCGGCTGATTTTTTGTCGAGATTACCGTTGTACAATTATCTGAATATCGAAATTGAAAGATATTGTCAATCTTGTGATGGTTGCGGGGCTTATAGACGAAACTCGCCGAAGGAAAAATTAACCTCATGGCTAATCACTGAACGACCATGGGAGCGCTCACATTTTCACAATACACACATTGACTATTTAGGACCGATACAAGGAAAAATTATCTTAGTTATTACTACTGATAGTTTCTCAAAATGGATGAAGGCTTTCGTATAGAAAATTTGAGAGAAATATTTGCCTGCTTCGGACTTCCAAAAACGATTTGTTCAGTTAATGGGTTCTAGTTTACTTCCGCTCAGTTCCTTTCTTTCTTATTGAAGTTCAATGGTAATAAACAAGTTCTTAGTCCGTTTTTTAATATGCAGCATCGAACGCGTAAAAAACAAAAAACTGAAAGGTTTTCAGAGTGCATCAGTCAATTTTTACTAGGTATAGTATATACAGGAACACGCCGCATGTTTCTTCTGGCATATCCCCCTTTTTTTGTTTTTTATTTTCTATTCAAAAAGGGACATGCACATGCACTGCAGGGAAATCTCGATGGAGCTCTGGGAGCGGTGCATGAGTGGAGATATCGATTCACGTTCACTTTGAATCGTTGCAGGTTGTATTCCTCAGGAATCATTTCGCTTGGAATGCTATTCCAAAGGGATGCGGTTCTGTACATGAAAGAAGACTGTAATAAGGTGATGCGGGGTGTAACGAGCTGACCCCGACAGGGATGAGCTGCTGTGGCTCGACGGTGTATTTCTTCCCGGCCTCGTTCTAGGATGGGATCAAACGGGCCACGTCTTGTGAACAATTCTGTGCTCAAATTCTATTAGGTAGGTAGTACATTCCGAATGAGATTAAATTTATTAAAACCGTTTGAGTAGAAAAGTATTTTTAGATAATGATCATGCAAAAATTATGAACGAAAATTGTCACAAAATGGACGAAGTCATATTATGTTTAAACGGAGTAGGATATTGAAACTACATGTATTGTGGGATACAAGGTGCCCATGCTAGATATCATTACATTTAAATCAGTTATTTCCTTTTTATGAATAAGATCACAATATTAAAAATAATATCTTAATCCACTGAAGACATCTCCTAGGGATTCTCCTCCTAGAACCACCACATTGCGTGAAACATATCATAGGTGGGGCGTGCATGGGGGGAGGGGGCATGCAAAGAAGTCAGGTCACAGAGTGTCAGACTATCATGACAGTACTGAAAAGGTTGGAGAGCGCTAAGATGTTCCTCATTAACATGCTTTCAAATTAATAGCATTTCAACTTTGGCCAGACGTCAGCGTAACAGAGTCCCTCTTATCAGATTAATGTTGTACAACTAGATTTAAACAGTTTTTCTTGGCGATTGGGTTCTCGTAAAATCATCAAGGGTAAAGAATGTAATATCAATGCTCAAAAACATTTTGAATCAATTATGATTTTGAATTGCAACATTTTATGTGCGTACGCTCAAATCAAAGAGATATTGGAAAAAGGTAGGTATATCTGATGGTGAGTTCGCGTTCATGCCCACGATTGATGAATTATGAAGACTGGGAACTTCAATGTGTTATGAGCAAGTATTTAAACTATAGCTCGTTTGTGTGGATGTGGGGGTGCATGAGGTGGAATGGTGTTTACAGTGGAGTGGTGTAGTCAAGTTACTCAATGACCATGGTGTTAATTAGTGCGCTCTCGTGGAGCGGAGCCTTCTCTTTGAAGGTGTTTGTGATGACTTTTATGTATTTGTCTAGTCGAGGGATGTTTAGTTCTGATAGAATGTTTTTGTTAGACATGAGGTATGGCGCCCCAGCAATTAGTCTCAAGAACTTGTTCTGAATAGTGCAGAGTTTGTGTTATTCTGGAGATGAAATTGTGTGCCAAGCGGGGGCGGCGTATGTGAGTGATGGTCTTACGATTTGTGTGTAGATGTGTAGCTTGTTTTTTAGGTTAAGTGGGCTCTTTTTGTTCAACAGTGGGTAGAGTTTGCCCAGTGCACCTCTAGCTTGGCAGACTTTCTTTATTGTATGGTCTTTCCATACTAGTTTTTTGTCGTAGGTCAGGCCCAAGTATTTAACTTTGGGTGACCATGGAAGCTTTTTGCCTTGAAACTTAATCTTGTGGATTTCGTATTTGGGGTGTCTGCCAAACAGGATGGCCTGGGTTTTTAGATGGTTGATCTGGATCTTCCACTGTTGGGCTCATTGTGAGATGTCGTGTAGGTGTTTAGTTATGTGATTTGTTATTTGAGTTGTTATGGTTCTTGTGCAAGTGATTGCTGTGTCATCTGCGTACATGTATAATTTTTTGTCTAAGTTTTTTGGAATGTCTGCCGTGTATATGTTGAACAGTTGTGGTGAGAGGGGGGAACCTGGAGGAACTCCCGCCTTAGCGATGCGCTCTGTAGAGATGTGTTCATGAATTATGAAGGTTCGTAGGTGTTGAATTATAGTTCGTAATAACCGGCTCTTGTCCAATCGCAGCTACTAGCAATTCATAATACCCGCTCGTGGACCAATCAAAAGCTGTAAATTTGATAAATAGAACAAAGCTGTGAATAAGAACGGTATCTGGTATTTCTCAGAATTCACGCGTGTGCAGTCGATACTCGTTACTGGAAGTGGCTTCAAAATTGCTCATTACATGTAATAATATACTAATAGTTATTACTTGTAATATTCAATTAAAATAATTATTATTTATCTATAATACTCCTATTAGATAACAAATCAATTATTAGTCTAATTTTAACGAAGTAATAGCATGCATTACTATTGCCATATCGAATAATAATGTCAGGTCGATTAAACAATGATCTCATTATTCAATCGTTATTGTCAATTATTTAACTTTACCGCCCTATTCTGTCGTACGTTTGGCAGATTCAAACTACTGACTACTGTCAATGGTCCACTGACGTTAAAGTAGAGTCCCTAAACGTTTATTATACGTTTAATAAAATGTTTTAAAAATATGAAAGTCGCAGAATATTAGGATGATTTTGATCTTTCAACTACTACAGCATACGAAGCTACTTATCATAATACTAAAATGCACATTAAATAGTATCCGTGCGTATACACCGTTCACTTATTATAAAAGAATTGGGTTATGGTGTAGGGTGATAGAAATCACTGGGTATAACCGCTGTCAATCATTGGCTGGAGTTTGGTTATGTCTCTTTTTTATGAGGTTGAAGTATTGTGGCAAGGAACAGGACATAGTTGCCAGATGGATTTTTGATATTTTTGGTATTCTTCTTATTATATTTATATTTACATCTTTGCGGGCTTTTTATTTTGAATCATTTAGTCACATATTGCAATCTTTAACTAGAACGCAATGTCGCTGGATCTAAGATCTTAAAATCTTAAGCTTTTCATAAGAGTTTGAGAAAAAGGTTTTCATGTAATTTTGCCAAGTTAGGAAAATACACAAATGTACTTTTTGAATATAAAATAAAAAGCTTGAATCAATTAAATTAATATACTTTTAATAAATACATAGCAGGTAATTAAAATATATCGGTGCGTTTATTAAAATATTAAAATATAGGTACGTAAATGAAAAATATTTTTCGTCAATTCGTCGGTTATTCGGTATCGTAGTACTGTGTCAGAAACCAGCCAAAGATTCTAGACTTGAGAATGTTTTACACAAGATACTTTTCAGTTTTCGCTTCTGGCCCAAAATTATCCCCCATTATCAATAACAGCTACTGCATCCTGCTTAGAATCAGAATCATCTTCAGCGCTCTGATTTTAATAAGATTTTCACCATGTCCATTTGTTTCGTCCAGTCCTCCGTATTGATAATTAGTGCCTGTTTTAGGCGGGCTGCCCAAATGTGTAATTTCACATTTGACCTGTCTAATAATACTTGCTAATGCACGGTCTGACTACTATCAGAGACCGCATTACTAACAATTTAGCAGATACACATATTTTACTTAATACTTACATCCCAAATATATTTTACCTTCAGAGAATGACTTAAATGTTTGCTCAAGTTTGGACTTTCTGGATCTTAATCATTGAAATGCTTTCCTAATGTGGATTTATCCATCTAATGATATTATTTTCGTCATTTTGCTCTTTCGAAATTCAAAATGTCAAAAATTTAATAATTTTATTTGTCAGTTTGAAAAAAATTGATCAGAGTAAAAAATTACCTATCCTAGATACCCCTTCTCCTAAAAGTTCAATTAGACAACAAGGCTGTTAATCAGCTGAGACAATTTGAGTGATTTGACAAATGTCAGTGTTTATTTAACCTTTAATATCTCGATCAGCTGATATTGTCAATCGAGATCTAGGGAGTTTTCATTTTTGCAAACCTAAAAACAAAAGTTCATGGCCACCTAGTTCTTTTTTAATATGTGAACGGTGTATAGTTATAAAGCCCTAGTCAACCGTTGTGAAAGCTGATGCCTTTGGAACGCTGCCAATAGGTTTAGTCGACTGACAGTAGTGACAGCTAATCACGATAACCTAACATTCACATTTGTTTATGTTTAAAATTATTATAAACAGAATAATACAGGATGTTCTTCGAAGAAAATAACATCTTGAATAATATACGCCACCTAATATAAATAGGAAAAAGCAACAAATGCAGCCAATTAATGGTTTACTGCCAGCAAAATCAAAAGTGAAATACGATGCGCGACGAAATCTTTCACCCTGATTTTGTAATTTTTCTCCTTTTAAAGTTATTTTACAAATTTTCAGTCGACAGTGAAGTATGTAATATTTTCTGTACTTTTGCAATATTTCAATAATCAAAATATTTACCTACTTAAAGAGAACCATATTTTTTAATAAATAAAACTGCAATCCATAAAACTTTTTTACATAAAAATTTAATTCTACACCGTAAGTAAAATTATTTTTATTCAAATATACTCGTAGATAAAGTATAGTATTCCACTCGCGCATAATGGCTATTATCCACTTAGATGTTAGAGCACTCGCCAGAGGCTCGTGCTGCAATTTTCATCTTCGTGGATAATAGCTATCATTATGCGCTTGTTGAATAATATACTATTATTTTACTACATAATACTGTATTCTGTTATCCGCAATACTTAGAATTATTAGACGGTGTTATGTTCGACAAGAATCATTCTTTTTATCAAGAATATTAGTGGCCACCACGTTTTGGTACGTGACAATGATGTGACTATAGGACGTGGCAGGATCAGATTCAATAAAGTTGCCGGACCGAGACAACCACTAGTAAATTATTGTTCCGCATTTTTATGATATAATATCTCGTATAATAGAACCGTTTCTGTTATGTGACCACCACTCGTGGCAGAAACTTTTAATATGTCTTCTGCAGTGACCCTCTCGTTGCTCCCACTAACAATGCTATTTGGGATATTAAGTGCTATTCGTCAGAACTATGGCAGCTTAAATCAACATCGTTTATGTCCTGAGAATTTAGCTTAACAGAATATGCATTCTTATGAAACTCACGAAAGTTTCATTGCGATGGAATAAAGGAATGCAAACGGGGCAAAAAAAGTAATAAACATTGATTTTTATATACAGAGTGACTCTTAATTGACCACGCCATGTATTATAATAATAAACAGATTCAGATAATCCAACCGAATGAAAAAAGTAACAGTAATATTATTTTTAAAACTATAATAAGATGGCTGAGTGAAAAATAGCCCAACATCAAGAACTCCTAAATTACATACCCCACTTACAAAAAACATAAATAAATAGAATACCCTCCTCCCTTCTCACTTAATTATTAGATATGACAGCGTTACCATACCGATTATGGAGATTATTCATAATAGAAAACCCTTAGAAGGGACCGTTCTAGTTGGAAACAAGATTAGTTTGAATTGAGAGCTTGCGGTTACTCTGTTTTAGGGCACAAAATGATCTCTGCGTAAAATATCTTTCATTTGATTAGTCATGAGTTTTCCATTACGTCATTTCCATTGGAAGGGCGAACGAATATTCTAATAGTACCTTAATAGGATTTTCAATAATTTTCCAAAATACTTGCTTCAACTATACGAAATTTTTGATACTTTAACGACGAACAAAGACTCATACTCTTATTATAGACTATGATTAATTTTTGAAATACGTGCAGCAGGATGTGCCAGCTTATTCGAGTCGGTGTCTGTGGGCCAAACGATGAATTTTTTCAAAACTATTTTTACAAATTCAAATAAATACATAGTTATATTACCCGTAATTTAAAATTATTTTGGATTATACAGAGTGTGTCATATCAAGAGTGACATATCCCACAGATTGACATATCAAAGTTATGTTTTTTTTTATTGGAATCCTCTATATTATTGCATTTTTGTAATGCCTGAGAAGAAAAAATAGGACTCGTTTTTATAGTTGGAGTTTAAATTTATGTGGCCTAATTAAGAGTTACAAACAGGTGACAATCGCAATTTTCAAAGTTCAAGGTATTGTTTCGTTTTATACTGAGCTGTTTCCGTTGTATCCTGCCTTGAATTTTCAATAGTTTGGGATAAAAACTAAGTAAATAAACAATAATTTGATGAAGTATTCCATTCTTAAGAAAAGTAAAAAATTGGAGGTGAAAGCGTGGCTAGATGCACCTTAGGAACCGAACCATTAAAGCTATTTTGGTTGGAAGGAACTTTCTTTGCTTTTGTATTGTCACTGTTTGTATTGTCTTATTTAAAGCTTGTGTTTATCACTGGTCAGTCGACGAGACCCGTAGTCGTTAGTCTCTATGTTGCCGACTGCAGTGTAGTCAATTCCCCCATTGCAGAACGCCATTTACCAATGAATAATATGTACATATTTCAATGGCATGGCAAAGTACACAGAGACGTCAAAGAAGCTGGACAAAGAAACAGAGAATAACACTGAAAGCTCGCTTTGTATTTACAACATGGAAGACACTGATTTGTGTAAGTTGATTTATTTATCTACAAATGGCACAATCAATTAATACTAAATGATACATCACACATAATAGACAAACTACAACTAATTTGTACTAAATCAGGCGAAAGGGCCGGCAGAAACTACTTGAATTGGAAGGTTTCGAGCAGTTATCTTTCGCAATGTATTCCTTGGTTAGCTTGAGTGGGATCATTAAACAGAATGTTAAGAGATAAGGTAACGGATAATTGAATTAAAGGATAGTGGTAAAGGATTAGGGTTAGCGAAGAAACTTAACTTTGGAAGACGGAAATTCCAACCGGAGTTGGCAAGGCAAGGAAGTATTGCTTATAGGTAGGTTTATAGTATATCAGCCATCTACACCTCGTCATTATAATTTAATTTAAAACCTATATTTGTTTCTAAGACAGCAAAATTGTTTCAGTGACTTGTAAACAAAATCTTATCGCTTACGATAATTTTTACTGCATTTCGACATTTTATTAGACAAACGTTATCTGAATATTGAAGACAGTAAACCAATCAAATGTTATTATTAGGTAGGTGTACCTACTTAGTAGGTGTGGCTTTTGATGCGAAAAAAATCTAATATCAGACGCTTTTTAAGCCTACAAGAAGATATGAAAATTGTACCTATAGCCTATAATCTTAAGAAATGACTGAAATAAGCGTTAATTTTTAACGTTATTACTTAATACACATAATAAAGAATTTTTGAGAGTGAATTTTTTATTTAAAAATTTATTAACTAACTTCCATTCTCAACCTCCCGTTTCCACTAATTACCCACACATTAAAAATATATCACTGTATGAAACTCGGGTAATACACAACCTGAAAGAGTCTGTTATTTTCTGAATGCCTGTTTAATGTTTGAAAGTTGCTGTATTCAAAATTCAAGATAAAGAAAAATAAAAACCTCTTGGTGACCCATTGCGAAGAGTAGTAAAAATAACTGCAAGAAAATTCTTATTTCTAGTTATTTGTTTATTTATTTACTTTCTTTCATAAATTAATAATAATAATAATAATAATAAAGCGCCTTTATTGAATATATTGTACAATACTATACAATACTATATTACAATGGCATGAGGCGAAGTGTAGCTAATCGCTACTCCACTCAACCTCATTACTAATATAAATATATTATGTAAGCACAACATTCAAATAATATGAGCTTGAGACACTGTCAACAATAAGCAGATATAACAACAAAGGGATAACTGAGTGCAACCAATCAGCAAATTCAGTAAATTAAACTAAATTAAATTATATTAAATTAAATTAGCCCCCGGCCAGGTGCAAAACCTGTCCTGCTCTCCGAACGAGGTCCGACCTATAACGCTTTTTAAAGCAATGTAGAGTAGCATTCTTAAAACTATCAGGTATAGAATTATACACAGAGACGGCGTTGTGTTGTACGAAAAACATTTTCTAAATGAGGCAAGGCGATATCTCGGCATCATTAAAGTTCTACCATGTCTAATAGTTCGTCCATGCATATCGCCTCTAAATAAAAGCTTTTCCCTAAGGTAAGAGGGAGAAGATGTAGCCAGAACCCTAAAGACGAATGATCCCATGTGATACCTAAAAATGTCGTCCACTTTAAGCCATCCAAGAGTGTTTATTTTCTTGGATACCCTGTCATGTTTGCGAAGACCATATACAAACCTGCAACAATAGTTTTGAATTTTTTGGAGTCTGTATTTAGACGTTTGATAAAGGCATGGATAGTACAAAAGTAAACCATAATTTAGAATGGAGAGAACCAAGGTCTCACAAAGTTTCCTCCTTAATGCAAAATTTAAAAACTTTCTATTCCTGTACAACTGTCTCAGGACCAGATAGGACTTCTTTACTAAAAGAGAAACATGTTCTTCAAATCTGAGCCTGCAGTCAAATATAACGCCAAGATTCCTAGCCGTCTGCGAGGTCTCAAGAACATTTCCCTGGTTGACTAGTTGTAAATTATCAGTATCTACAGGAACAGAACCAGGAGAGAAATTCATAACGTTGCACTTTCTGGAGTTTAGCCTGAGATTATGTGCCTTTGAAAAATGCTATATGTTTAAAAGGTCATAGTTAATGAGTTCTGCAGCAATTCGAGCTAGTTCCGGTTTAAAGGAATAATATAGTTGGATATTATCAGCAAATGAATGTATATTAACGAAATCTAGGGATTTCCAGATGTCAGAGACATAAATTAAAAAGAGCAACGGACCCAATACCGACCCCTGTGGGACGCCAGAAGTGACTTGAGAAAATAACGATGAAGAATTCTCAACGACAACCTTCTGTTGCCGATCATCCAAGTAGGACTGAAAGAAGGCACAAGACGTGGCATCAAAGCCATTATATGCAAGCTTGGAACACAAAAGTTGATGATCCAAGGTGTCGAATGCCTTTGAAAAATCAAGCAGGACAACCGACGTAGCAAGTCCAGTGTCCAGCGATTTAATAATATGATCGACAATATCGACAAGCAACATGGTTGTATTAAAGCCCTTGCGAAAGCCAGACTGAGACTCGGGTATTATCCGCTGCTCAATAATATATTCGTATACCTGCTTTGACACCACTTTTTCCAAAATCTTTGACATAGTTGGAAGGATGCTTATAGGATGCAAGTCACTATAAGTTTGAGGAGTCTTCGTCTTCGGTAGCGGCAAAACAATGGAGCTCCTCCAAGGCTTCGGAAAGTAGCCAGACTCTAAACAAGTAGTATTTAGAATATGCGTTATGAATGGCGCAACGACGTGTGCACAATATTGAAGCATTTTTGCCGTTACATTGTCAACTCCTACTGCGGCAGACTTCAGACCCATTACAATGGATATAACCTCGACTGTGCACATTTTAAACTGAAATGAGACATTTTCATTGTATTTTCGCATGTTATAGTAATGAGTGGTCTCCTGGCAGTTATTTTTTTTTTAGTGAATACGGACAAAAAGTACCTGTTTATCTGATCAGCATTCCTTAAGTTAATAGGAATCTTAGTTGAAGTTCTATGCTTAATATTAAGTTTATCAATAGCTCTCCAAAATTTCCTGCTGTTATGACTCTTGGACAAAAAGTCGAGGTAAGCGGACTTTTCCCTTCTAATGGCGCCAGTAACCGTATTACGCAGATCCCTAAAATCAGATCAGTCGCGCTTTTAGTACGTTTATACCTACTCAGCACACCGTCACGCAGTTTCATCATGTCGCGGATGTTTAGGAGTCAACCAAGGAGCAAATGGTTTGCTAGCTCTGGACGAAGTAAATGGAGCATGTAAATCAAACAAATAAATGATGTTCTCTACAAAGAATTTGACTTTCTCATCAATATCTTTCATATACAAAATTTCTTCCCACCTCACCCTCAACAAATCTCCATTAAAATCAGCTACCGAAAATCTGCTAAAATCCCTGTATGTAATGAGCCTTGGTTTTGGTCGAATGTATCTAATTGAGCAGTACACGGCACGATGATCAGAAATCTGATGTTCTAGAACACCAGATTATCCCTGTTAGTGAATATAACATCCAAAAGAGTTTGAGAGTTAGCCGTAACACGAGTGGGTTCGTCTATCAACTGAACAAAATCGTAAGACTCAATACAACGCGCAACCGCAGAATCCACCAGCTGATCCTCATTTATATCTCCCATCAACACTACGTGGTCAATTTGAGGTGTTATAAATGACAGACTAGAGTCCAAGTATTCTATGAAATCTCGCCGACCACAAGCAACTGTACGATAGATGACCCCGACCAACATGCAGTGTCTCCCAATCTTGATCGTGACAAACAAATGCTCAATGCCCTCTGGAGGTTCATAATCTCCCATGACCACAGCGCACTCAAAAGAGCTTCGAATATAGATGCCTACACCACCTCCCCTACCCACGCGATCTCTGCGATACAATTGAAAATCAGGTATGCTCAGTGAAGCATTACTTATGCGCTCATCAAGCCAAGTTTCGGTCATGCATACAATATCATAATTGTTTCGAATAACACAATCAGCAAATAAGTCGAACTTCGGAAAAAGGGAGCAGGTGTTGAAGTGGGCAACCTTAATATTATCAGTCATATTTAATTCTAGATTTAATGGCTGCAATTTTATTCAAGAAGTAAGAACATTGTTTACTATTTGCGATGTGATCGGTTGCATACTCAGTCTTAAACTTATCATTTATATAAGAGCAATTTGTACAACGCATTGACTCCCTATTACAGGACCTCCTATCGTGAGATTCAGAACAGTAAGAACATACGATGACGGTACATACTATGACAATCTTTTTTTTGGTGACCGATTCTGCAACAGTTGAAACACTTAACAAGACTGAAGTGTTCCCCAACTCTACACCTTGCCCAGCCAATGTAAACAGACCCCCTTTGCATCACAGTCTTGAAGATATCTGGCGGCAACTCCAGTACAACATTGAAGGTCTCTTTGTATCTAATTTTTGTCACCAATTTCATATCATCTACAGAGCAAGACAGACGGTTGGCTGTGATAAGTAGTCTGCTCAGAAAATCAGGATCTCCCGCCGAGGCGTCTTCCACACCATACACAATTATGCGTGGCCTTAGCTTCTTTGGTTCAGTTATTTTGTACTCTCCACCAAATTTCCTATCCAACATATTCCGTAGTTTATCTCTAGAACCACTATCATTACAATTTATAAGCAATCCATCCCTTATTAATCTGGTACCAACAACGCAGGCGTCGACTGAAGAAGGCTTGATCTTGGACTTGATATTGTTTGCGACATCGATATTTTTAACATCTGACTTTTCCGTTCTTACCAATAACAAAGATGATTCACTGCCGAGTCTGGCAGCAGACGCGTACGTTCCGCTTGTCCGGCCGCTATCGGTGACCGATAAGCTATCGGAATTTTTACAAGACGAAGTATTTGCAGTTATTTTATTATTGGCTTTTATTTAATAATTTATTTAAATATTCTAATTCTCCCACATACCTAGTTAGAACATCTCTTTCACGCGTTAGGCGATCAATTTCTTTAGTTAAGATTTCATATGACTGTGGAACCGAAGCATTCACAGGAGTGGCTATCTGACCTTCTCCACTACCACAGCAGTTGCGGCATCGAAACGATTCTTTATCAACCAAAACAACCCTTGAGATAGCACCAAACACTTGACATGGACAGTTTACATCACATCCAAGTCCCAAACACTTCACACTAACGGCAGTAAATTTAGCACAAAATTTACACTTTTTATCGCAAGTTCTGTTTGAATCTTCGGATGTCGAACCGCCTGCCATGACGGTCGTACCGTGAATTCCAATTTATTTTCTTAGCTACCCATTCGACATATAATATGTCGAATATAAAATATTATTAATATTATGTAAAAGTTATAGGTACTTTAAAAAAATAACCCAGTATAGACATTTCTTCTGGATTGAAATTTTTGATTGATTCTTAAGCATGTTTTTCAGTAATTCCTCTTGAAGCACTAATAAAAGCAAATATCCACCCGGTTCCTTATTGCTTATAATATGACAATAATAGAAATAAATTGTTGGAGAAGTTGATTTTATTCTCCGGCGTTCATTCCGTTTGTCTTTCACCATAACTGTAGTTCTCGTCCAATCATGGGTTTTCATCATGGCTGATTTTTTAACTTTTTTTTGGCTTGTCTGTAACTATACCGATTATTGCTTGACGTGAATTGGAAGCCTTTTTATGATAAATATCTATATCATCTTTTTAAGTCATCTTTCAGTCTCTGAAGTATCTTCAATAACACAACAACAAAGGGTAATGACGATTTTTCCCGAACATAAATATTCATCATTGTTGAACCTATTTCTTAGTTCTGGAAAAACCAATTCATCCTCTTCTTGTGGACTGTCTAGTGAGGAATTTGGACTGAAGCTGCGTTTGGATTTTTTATTTTATTCATAATAAGAACGGGGAAACGGTAACAGTCACTGGTGAACTCTATCGTTAGATATTTGCGAAACTTTTAATAGCCTCTACTGGGATATGTAGACCTCAATTTCCTATCCTGTCGATAAGATGTCGCTGGTTGCCACAAAATAGGGAGAAATTGTAAATTATTTGCTCGAAAAAGTTCATCGTGTTATAATTTACCAGGTTATTAGACCTGGTATTACAAGATTTTACCCCATTTAATTAAGTATATTATATTTTATGAAAGATTTTTAAGCTTCAGCTTCCTTGAGCTAAAACTTAACTTAAATCTTATACACATAGTTTAGGTAGGTATCTCCAAATTTCCCATATGTGAATGACATGACATGCTACCCTTGAGGGTATTATATTTGCGGATGGTAAACAATTCTAACCAGATGGTCCTGTCGGCCTCGCCTGAATCCTAAGCAAGAACACTCAGTTATTAATTTATTAGAAATATAGGCTTTCTGTGCATATAACTTTGGAAACAATACAACTAAGTATATCAAATCATTTATTTAGAAATGGCTGGATTGATTTCACAGTAAACTAGCGCCAGACTGGGTGGAAACCAAAGTTTAGGTACGTATACGAAAGGCAAATGTATCAGACCAAAACTTGTTAGGTACTTCATAGTAGGTATATTATACAGAGTGGTGCCTCTAATGCCCGTATTCATCAATAAATATAACCCCTGGGGTTATATTTTGGAACATGTGATTGGTTTAAAATTCGTAGCGTTCGTAGGGTTTGAACATTAGACCAATCAGCTGTCAGAAAATTCAAAATATAACCCCAGAGTTATATTTTGAAGTTTGATGAATACGGACATAAGTGGAATAAATTCTGTAACTCAAAGGTGTAAAACTTAGAAAAACAACTTTGATATGCATTCTTTTTTTCGGGCTTCTTTCTAAGGGTGAGTATTTCCCCATAAATCCACCCCCGGGGGTGAAAGCACCCCTAACTTTTTTTTAATTAAAGGGTAGACTCAGTGACACACCGTTTGAAAGCTTGTGGTGAAAAGAATATGACGCAATATGTATTTTCTTATAAATTTTATACATAATTACATGAAACCAAATCTATAAGTTATAAATACCTGCCAACCAACTCTCTTGGCAAAAGAAGTTTCATATCAGAACTTTTTGAAAGTAACCAACAAATTAACTACTTTTCTGACAAAAAATAGCTCGTAATCATGAGGTAGCAATACGGCACATTTTGAGCTAAAACTGACGAAATTAAATTTAACACAAGCTTTCAAACGTTGTGTCACTTGACTTGGCTTACCGTTCTATTTGGAAACAAGCGGTGCTTTCACCCCCGGGAGGTGGATAAATGAGGAAAACCCTGAACCTATGGCTTGTTTTTCTACATTTCACCTCTTTGAGTTACAAAATTTATTTCACTTAGAGGTACCACCCTGTATAATCGTTCAAACCTACAAGAAATATTGACTTTTCATAGTGGATTATAAGCCTATAAAGCATTAACCACAACATTATCAAGGTATTAGGTATAATCCCAACATAGATCCTAGGGGATTGAGCGCAGGTAAAAGCAACAAGGAAATATTCTTCAAATTCTATTCCTAGGTATCTTATTTATTTTGAAAATACATACCGATACCCTACTTATCGTTTTAGAACTTTCACACTCAGTAATTTCAGATTTTTAAGCGGAATAGTTCCATAATATCGAGGTGTAGGTTTAAAAATAATGGGTTGGTAATGCATATAATTTTATGTTCCGCCCCTCAACCTCAAGATAGATGTTGAAATTTCTTATTTTGGTATTACATTCTGTATAGCTTTTAGATAATTAAAAAGACTTATTAGTTGTTGGTAAATATGTCAAATAGGTAATATCGGGCAATATTAACAATAATCGCCATCATTTCAGGTCGCAGTTTTCAATCTAGGAGGCTGAAATTTTTGTGAGAGTAAGTTATTCACAAGGAGTGGTCTGATATTGTACTTGAGAAAAATCGGCCGGGCCGTTTCAAAATGGCGGCCATTTGAATTTTCGGAAAATTTGCTATTTTTTGAACCTCTGTATGAGCAAGAAGAAGAAAAAAACTTTGAAACCAAATCAACAGGATTGGAAGCAAATTACTTGAAATTTGATTTATTGTAATAAAATTCACATTATTTTTTATAATAAGCCAGTGGCGTGGGTAGGAAATGGGTAAAAATGGCTAAATTTCTCTAACAATTTATGAGCACATTTTTGAAGGAATTGAATTCAAAATTTTACAATAGGCAAGTACACTAATAACCTTTAAACCTCAAAAATTTCAAGAAGTAAATAAGAAAAATGGCGGAGGTATTCGAATTTATTTTATATGATGTTTATTTCTCTAAAATTTTAAAACCGCTGCTGTAGTTTAATATTTAAGGATTAGTGAACGAAATTTTTTACCCTTGTGAAACTTAGGGATGACGTTTGATTTTGGTAAAACCTTTTTCCTAAAATTGCGTTACTCTACTCTTTGGAGGGTGTCCTACTCTTTGGGACACCCTCTTTGGAGGGTGTCCCTCCAAATTTAAATAAAAACCGTCTATGAGGCACGGTTTCTGGTCGCACTTTTCAATCAAGGGGGCTTAAATTTTTTTATGAGTAAGCAAGGAGTCGTCTGGTACTGTATTTGAGTTAAATCGGTTGAGCCGTTTCAAAATGGCGGCCTTTTGAATTTTAGAAAAAAATGCTAGATTTTGAACCCCTATACCTATAAGCAAGTTAGAAAAAACAAATTTAAACCAAATTACCACGATTGGAACACAATTATTTTAAAATTGAGGCAATGCAGTAAAATTTGCATATTTTTCCATTAATAAGCCAGTGGCGTGGGTAGGAAAAGGGTAAAAATGGCTAAATTTCTATAACCGTTTATGAGCCTATTTTTTAAGGATATGAACTGAAATTTTTTCAGTAGATAACTATACTAACCCTTAACTCTGAAAAATTTCAAGAAGCAAAAATAATTCGAATATTTTTACATGATGTTTATTCCTCTAAAATTTTAAATTTTCGATTTTCAAAACTCCCCTTTCACTTTTTTCGAATTTATTAAAGGTAGTGTAAAGAATAGTATCTTTTAAGTAAAGTTAGCCAGTAGCGGACACAAGAAAAGGAAAAAAATCGTTAAATTTTGCCAATTTGTTTTGTTTTGTTAAATTTAAAAATCCATTCTAAGGCACGTTTTCAAACTAAATGAAATGAAATTTTCTCAGTAAACCACTATACGCTAATATGACCTGACTATGGAAAATTTCAGAAAGTCCATTTAAAAAGAGGTGAAAATATTGATAATTGAATCGCATAAAAATATACTATCTAGGCGATTAATGAGGCAAGAAGGTTTTTAAGGATCTGAATTCTAATAAGCACTGGTTTCAATCCAGAAAACAGGAAAATTGAGTTTTCTGACACGTTACAAACGATATTCATTATTATTAATATAATATCTACAAAAAACCTAATTTGGTGAGACATTTGCAATAAAAAATTAAAAAAAAAAAAAAAAACGATCTTTGGATTTTTGATGCCAATTTATCAAATAGCAATTTGGGATATTCGCGTCTCAAATCTGTCTATAAAACAGCAACTTGATTTTCTTACTTACTTTTGATGTGTTTGCTCTAAGGATAAAAAGTCATCATAGTACAATAGATTAACTATTTTCCGTTGTATGAAACAGTTCATGAAATACATTTTATCAGATATTATTACACTTATCATAGACAAAGAGGGCTTGGTTCTTACCTGAGTTATAAAACCGTAAGTTAGTTCGATAATACCATAACAATTACCCGTAGATAACTACTTTACTAAGTAGGTATACCTATATAAATTATTGTACACGTATAATATGTATATAACTCGCCATTACAGCGGCGCCCCACTAATTTTCCCGACTTATTATTGGTTAAAATTTTATCTTATCAATTTGAAATAATGTCTATATAAATTTTCATGGCCACAATGGGTGCAAGGAATGTATGAAGTGAAAGTTTAATAAGTTAAAGCTACTTGGAATACATTTCAATTTCCAAAACGCTTAGCCATAATTAAATGACTGATCAAAATCCTATATCGTTTTCCAACTCTTAAGCTACCCCAACCTTAGGATAAGTCGACGAAATTTAGTTGACTATGCCAAGTTAGTCCAGTAAAATTAGGATTTGAATATGCAATCAAAACGGGAAAAACGGAAATTTGTGTGGGTGTTGGTTGGTCGATGATGAGTCTAAATCCAAAAATGCGACCTCCTACCCCTTATGGAAAAGCCGCCATTTTGGTTCTAGGGGGCTAATTTGTGTCTTATATTTAACGACGTTAATTACCTTTTTATAGAAAAAAGTGTAATAACCTATTTTAAGGAAAAAAAATTCTCTACAAATTTAAATCTATGAAATTTTCTTATATTTCTTTCTAAAGTTTTGAAGTTGTGTTTCCATTTTAGTATTAAAATTGAATTTGTTCCAAATTTTGACGTTTTTATTTGTTGCAATTTATTTAAAATGTAACTGCAGCAACAGAAGCAGCTTTTCAATTTTCACAAATGATTCATGATACATTTTTCTCAAGAACAAGTGAGGCGGCCAATATTTAAAAAAATGTGCATGAATTTAAGCGACTGTGTCATTAAAAAAATCTTCAGATGCGAGTTTTAATTGTGCCGTGCCCAGGGAGACTTCTGATCCACTCATCGAATACATATACTACAATAAATTTAGCCGGTAGATAAAAATTTTCATCATAAGGATATTGCGGGGTCCTTTTTAGAGAATTTTCCTCAATTAATTACCTGATTGTTAATCGACTATTGCAAATATGAAAAAAATTGCATGGATGCAAAATCAAAAAAGGAAGTCATTACACTTTTTTCGATTAATAGTTACTTAACTTGGTAAAATGCAAAAATCAAATATATTCCCTAAAACCAAAATTACGGCTTTTTCAAAATGGGTAAGTGGTCGCATTTTTCGATGTATAGACTCACAATCGATCGACAACTCAAAAGACCCACATAAAATTCCGTTTTTCTTGTTGTAAATTCATAATTTGCATTTGGAATTGGATTTTTAATGTAATTTTATTGTAGCAGGTAACATGTTTTGAAATCTCTCGGCTTTTTTATGATGTCACACAAGGGTCAAGTTTATCCAACTCCCGTAAACACCGAAGAAGAACTTTGACAGCGATCTACTGCTGCCGCAGATTCGATTAGAAATTAGGTAGGTACCTACCACTAAATTACAACAACATGCTTAGAAAGATGAAAACTGCCTACATAGGTATAACATCTCTGTAGAGTGTATGGGTTGGCGAAAACAGTTTGAATAAATTGCTATAACATTTTGTAGTTTCACATTGCACTTTGAAATCAGGAGATTTATAGAACTGTCATTTGAAACCAGTTATAAGATAGATTATCCCATAAACGTCGAGAGTGTTCTATATGTTCGAACCGATTCCTTCATGTGTTAACTAGATAGTAATTTCTCGCTTACAGACAGTGCCATTGTACCTCTTTCACTCCATCATTAAATAATAGTACAGGTCAGGTAAATTTTGTTACTGTTGCTAAGCATTATATGAAACCAGAGTGTTCTGTGATGCCAACTTGCACAATATTTCCTTTCCTTGTAGGAGCCCCGTGGGTATGAAGTTGCGACCACTTATAGTTCAAGCGGGTGGGAAATTCCACATATGAAAAATTATTGTTCTTGCATGTTTCTTCATTTTTTCTCTATCCTACTAACAAAAATGGTCGAAACCTCATAAATAATACAAATACTATGACTATTTTATATTATTTTTCTTAAAAAAAATATCGGGGAGAACATCAAAGCCCCACTTCAGCCTGGGGGATACTCCATACCCCCCTGACCACAAGCTGTGCCACTACAGTGGGCATAATCTGTACCGCTTGGAGCCACCACTTAACTATATTCGTCATTGGAAGGGAGGAGGGTGGGGAGTGACTACTATTATTTACTCACCACAAGCACTGAAACTGTTTCGCCGGCCTTGATTGAGCCTTTCTTGTGATTTTGATATTTTTAGCTGTTCATAAGTAGATATAGAATGCATTTACCAGACACAGACACACCCTGCAGAAACTATCCTTAATAACATCTCGTTTGTATATTAATACAATCAAGGATGGAATGCCACTGATGAACAGTTTCTGCTGGTCACAAATCTGCGAGAAATGAAGATGTACATCCATCAATATTTATTTTTAATATAAGTAAGGTAAAAGATTAATTTGAAATATCTACAAACGTAATTAAGACATAATTTACGCTTTGTTTACTCATTGCTAAAATAACGTTTTAATTAAAAATGGCATCGTTAGTAATAAAATGTTCTCTCTGAGGATTAAATCCCCAAGCCAGCAAATGCTGAAAATTTAATTACTTTTACGAAAGATCTACAAAACTCTAGATAGGAACTAAACGGGAACAGGAACAAAATTAAAACAGGCTGTTATTCTGACATACAGAAATTTTAAACCTAACAGCATAGTTAAGAATAATGAGGAGATTATACCTATGTATGTAGAATAATTAAGTGATGATAAGATACATTCAATGTTCATGTATTGTAAACATGCTTAATATAATAGTTATAATATAACAGAGATTCAAGGCCAACGTGAATCGATATCTCCGCTCATGCACCGCTCCCAGAGCGTCATAGGCTCCCTGCAGTGCATGTGCATTTTCAATAAAAAAAAACCCTATACAGGGTGTCTTGCTAAGGTTGGCCACCGGCGATATCTCGGAAACTAATGGGCCTATAACCTCAAAATAAAAAATTTCCAGACATAAGTGATCACGAGAAAGTCTATGAAAATATTTTCAAGATGGCCGCACTCCCGGAAATACCGGAAGTTGACACCTACTTCGTTATTTTAACGGAAACACCCTGTAAAATATTATATTTTTTAAATGTCTGAAGAAATCGAATACAGGTGGTTTTCACCATTGGAATTTAGATTGAGCGGTTTTATGAGTTATAAACAAGTGAAAATCGAAAATTTTCAAATTCAAAGCAGTCTAGAACTAGAACGGCTCAAGATATCTAAAAACGGTTTACATGTCCCTATCCTAACTTTTCATATTTTATAGGTAAATTTTAATACAGGGTGATGAAATTATCCGATTTTTCATCACCTTGTATGTATTAAAATTTAAACCACATAGTAGGATATATAGATATTTTGAGCCGTTCTAGTTCTACACTGCTTTGAAGTTGAAAATTTTCGATTTTCACTTGTTTATAACTCATAAACCGCTCAATCTAAATTCCAATGGTGAAAACCATCTGTATTCGATTTCTTCAGACATTTGAAAAATATAATATTTTACTGGGTGTTTCCGTTAAAATAACGAAGTAGGTGTCAACTTCCGGTATTTCCGGAAGTGCGACCATCTTGAAAATATTTTCATTGAATTTCTCGTGACCACTTATGTCTGGAAATTTTTTATTTTGAGGTTATAGGCCCATTAGTTTCCGAGATATAGCCGGTGGCCAGCCTTAAGCAGACACCCTGTATATTGAAAATAATAATAACCTAAATATAATAATTATTATTATTATAAATGATCTAACATTAAGAACTAAGTAAATAATAACTGTCATACTGTCAACATGGTCCGTCGTCCTTGGTAGGTAAAAAATAACAATATTGATATATCATTGTATTGATTTATTATAGGTATTGATAAGAAACACAGTCATGGAAAATTATTACCTTAGAAACTTTGCTACCTAAACAAAATTTAGGAGTCTGGTAACCCAAGAATATACCGGGTGACTTAAGTTATCGGTTCACCATTGCTAACTTCGTTATTATTGGAGCTAGAAATTAATGGTTAATTAATGATTAATGGTGAACCGATAACTTAAGTCACCCCCGGTATATTCCTGGGTTACCAGACTCCTAAATTTTGTTTAGGTAGCAAAGTTTCTAAGGTAATAATTTCCCATGACTGTGTTTCTTATCAATACCTATAATAGATCAATACAATAGTATATCAATATTGTTAGTAGAAAGTCGGTTGAATTATCAAACTAGTTGCATTTTTTCTGCTGATTACAACTGTGACAACAGAAAAACAATTGGAAGTGTTTGTGATATACTTGTGATATAATATGTCCCATAATATGTGGGCAATCTCCCGGATTTGAATAAATTTCTTTAAAATAAATGAAAAAATATCTATAAAATTAATTCCTCAGAGACACCCCTACAAAGATATTAGCTGTTGAAATTGAGGGTTGAAAATCAATTTTTTGCAATTACTTTTTTATTTCTTGACCGATTTTGATAATTTTTGGTTTTAGTTTGTATTATTTTGGACTGTTTAGAATAGTGTTTCATAATCTTTGGTAACACATACATAGACCTCGGGATGGCATAACCCCCTCATTCACTTGAAAGAAAACAATAAAAATAATAATTTTACAGTTTCTTAAAGTCAATTTTCTTTTTATTTGACATTTTTTCCATGAAAAATGTATCTTTATTTATTTCGATAGAGCGAACCGTTATCGAGATAAACGTCCTTCTAATAGGTGATGCGTCGCAGGAACTTTCTAAATTTCAAGTAAATTTTACCAAGATGGCTGATCTTTGACAGTAAATTGAGCAGGAAACAAAACAATAACTTAATTAAATACACGTCAAAGATTTCATTTCATGCAGATTCAATTCTAACTGATTTTAAAATGAGTTACACAAACGCTGAATACGCAGAAAATCAGTTAGAATTGAATCTGCATGGAATGAAATCTTTGACACTATTTGACGTGTATTTAATCAAGTTATTGTTTTTTTTCCTGCTCAATTTACTGTGAAAGGTCAGCCATCTTGTTAAAATTTACTTGAAATTTGGAAAGTTCCCGCGGCGCATCACCTATTAGAAGGACGTTTATCTCGATAACGGTTCGCTCTATCGAAATAAATAAAGATACATTTTTTATGTAAAAAATGTCAAATAAAAAGAAAATTTACCTTAAAAAACTGTAAAATTATTATTTTTATTGTTTTCTTTCAAGTGAATGAGGGGGTTATGCCATACCGAGGTCTATGTATGTGCTATCAAAGATTATGAAACACTATTCTAAACAGCCCAAAACAATAGAAAATAAAACCAAAAATTATCAAAATCGGTCAATAAATAAAAAAGTTATTGCAAAAAATTGATTTTCAACCCTCAACTTCAACAGCTAATATCTTTGTGGGGCTGTCACTGAGGAATTAATTTTATAGCTATTTTTTCATTTATTTTTACGAAATTTACCCAAATCCGAGAGATTGCCCACATATTATGGGACACCCTGTATACATTAAAATAAGATTTTCTTATTAGAACACCCTGTATATTTTGGTATTTTCATATTTTCAGAGAAAATCCAATAGGAATGATTTATACAGTTGCAGTTTAAATCGAGTAGGTTATGAGTTATATGTATAAACAAGTGAAAACCCCAATTTTTTCATTTTGAAAGCAGTGTTCATCGAAAACGGCTAAAAATATCGGAAAACGGCTTACATGTCCCTATCTTAACTTTTCACGTTATATCCTACTATGTTGCTTAAATTTTAATACAGGGTGATGGAAATTATCAGATTTACTCCCGGAAAAAATACGCTATAAAGTAACACAAGAAAAGTTAAGATAGGGTCATGTAAGCCGTTTTCCGATATGTTTACCTAGCTGCTTCCGATGTACACTGCTTTCAACATGAAAAATACTATTCCTATTGGATTTTCTCAGGAAATATACAACAATATACAGGGTGTTCTATTAAAAAAAAAGTTATTTCACATGTTTTTCTGTTATCAGAGTTGTAATCAGCAGAAAAAAATTCAACTAGTTTGATAATTTAACCGACTTTCTAGCTCCAATAATAACGAAGTTAGCAATGGTGAACAAGTTAACTTGCCACCCACGGTATATAATAGTCCTTCCGTTATAAGATGATCGAAAAGGGTTAAGAACCTACCGGTGACAATATAGTATGATCTCTCAACAGCTACACAGTTTAAACTGTGAAGCTCCTTGTAATTCTGTTTATTTGGAATCAAATATCTGAATATATTATTTGGTGGAATCTGTCATATCATTAAATTCAGAGATTATAATATGACACTTATGAACCCTGATGAATAAACCCCCTGTTAAGTTATTCGTTGGTGGCGACAGGTCATCTTATAACCGACGGACTTTATGAAATTTACATCACAACCAAGTCATGTCACATAACAATAAAGTTATAATAAGTATAATATAAGGGTGCCCCAGTTTTCCCCGCAAAATTTCTATTTAAGTAGTAAATTTTATTTCAGTAAAAAGTAGCCTCTCGTCTTCTTATAAAAATTGGACTATACCTACCAACAGAATTCGTGGTTATCTTTAGTTTAAATTCTTCTGATTCATAAAATTCTTATGATTCTCTTTCTCATTAACATTTGCATTTACTGGTAATATGTTTTGGTCATTGATGCACTACAACTAGGACCAGGGTCCTACGCAAGCGAAGGGTCGTACGCTTATCCTGCTGTACCTGGTACATTTAAACTCTCCACCATTGCAAATTGTTTATGCAATGGTCTTCTATGAACATCCTATGTTACAATATATCTATACTTCATCTTGAATTTCTTTCTTCCGCTCTCGCTATGCAGTTTTTTCATATTATTATTTTGTTTTTAGAAATAATCCTGAGACCCTGCAGGAGGAAATGCGAGTATCAATTAGAAATAAACACCTCTACATACACGTTAAGTTTCGCCGATGACCAGGATATAGTGGCACAGGATGATGAAGACCTCCTCTAACGATCCGCCAACTAACGGATGAATATTCAAAGAACGGTCCAAGCATCAACTTCTCCAAAGCAGAGTACGTCGCTGTAGGACGAAGGGAACCTTGATCTAAAAATCTCTGAGACTGAAAAAGCGGATATTTAACATCTTAGTTGGAAAAGTATTTAGTATATAGTATTATATGACCTACGGATTCGAGAACTAGATTATCAACAAAAAGGATCAGAACAGAATTACTGCCACAGAAATAGAATATTGGAGAATATGTAATCAAGTCACATGTCAAGAGGACATCGATCAATACCAAACGATCGAAGAGGTAAGAAGGAGAATGTCTTTGAGGCAAGAGGTACTCAATTACATAGTGGAATAATGTCTAACTTGGTACGGCCATGTCAGAAGGGAACCTCAGGATAGATGGATACCTATACTTTTATTTAGAGTTAGTGGAGCATTCCGCGACGAAGTAGACGACGATCATTCCGACTTGACGACGGAAGCTGAAAGAAAAGGATATTATAATTATTAGTATTAGTTATACTTTTTTGCTAAGGCAATAGATTATCGTTTTTATAGCATATTGCATGTCACCTCTTTCCCACCGATGCTTTTTCAAGAGATTATGTGCTTTTTCTAAGAAGTACCTGCATGTGTTTATTTTCTCTGCATCTGTTACGTGAAATTTCAAAATAACACAGGTGATCCCGAAATGGCGGACACGGTATACATCAGAGTGTCGTAGGGAATGTTTAGAAATACTGTAAGTATAAAACAAAAATTGTTTCCTCGGCTTTGCTTAAATTTTCCAAAAATTTAAATCAACATGACTGTGAAATTTAAACAACTTCCACTAGCAAAACACCTCACTTAGCATGCATAAAACTATTATTATAAGAGTCTATGCTATTTATTATTGGTAATAGTTAAAATTCTACCCCTGTTTCTTGAGTTCAATAAAATTTGTGAATGTGGCTTTGAGATTGAAACTTTGTTGGACTTATCATTATATATGTTTCCATTTTCCATGGTAAAGGTGGTTTTCAGTCCATGGTAAACACATGGTTTTCTGTAAAGCATGTCCATGATTTTCTGCATATTATAGAATTATAGACCTGCACACTATTTTTCTGACTAGAGGATATCCAGTGCAGTGTTGTCACTTTTTTCCATATCTATTTTCTTGAGGGAGGCATTGTGGAGAAAAAAGTAAATGAACTTAGAATCCCCAATTTACAATGAATGCTGTGGTACTATCCATGTCCGCAATTTCGGAATCACCCTTGTACCTATGTCTTTATGAAACAAAAAAGTTTGTAATTATGTTATCTTTAACTGAGTAGCCTTTAATAATTTACAGTTTATTAGAAGTATGGTTAAATTTTTTTTTTGATGATGCAGTTGATGATTCTTGAGTACCTAATGATAAAGTTGCAAAATTTAGATGATAAGCTTTTTTGGTAGATAAGTTATTAAGCAAATTTCGGTAGTCAAATTTCGTAGTTGATGTCGCACCATCTATTAGACTTTTCTACAAGATTTAATTAGGGTAACGGAGAACCAAGCTGATAAAGCCAAGCTTTCTACCAAATGTTTGCGCAATCGATTTGCAGTTAAACTCTCTGCACAGAGATGGCACATAATGCTATTATATCATGTTTTAAAATATTGCATGCGTTTTGAAAATAGTTCGAGGAATAATTCATTTCTCTTTAGTAGTTTGACTAGTTTGTTATACAGTTTCATATAGGCTCTTACATTGCAAATAACATCATAAAACTGATAAACAAAAGAATTATGTATTAATTCTATTGTTTCAAGATCTACCTTAAACTTCACTTTTTGTCGCTTACAATATAGTAGGATTAACTTTAAAAAGTCAGATGTGACGTCGCACTAACCGTCCGAATTAATATTTTTAATTTCACCAGAAAATGTCAAACGCAGTTAATTGTCAAGTTGTGAACGAGCGTAAATTATTGAAGGAATCATTCAAACAATAAATGAATGACGCTTACGTCAGTTTGAGAGCCACTGACAACTACAGAAAATTTAATCACGTAATGACACTCTATCCTCTGTGTTGTGCATTTAATTCTCATTCAAAACCGATGTTGACGTAAACTTATTTATGCGGGATGGAGTGTTTAGACAAACTGGACGGTTACTATAAAAACCACGTATATGAAACAAAATAAATCGAACTATCAAATGGATGTGTATTCTTAATCGATACGTATGACTTTTTAGACTTTATTGGACTATAATCATTATTCATGCTAATTCAAAATATGTTTCGAAAAATAAAATCCTAGGCTCATTCTAAGAAAAAAGTTTCCATTGATATGGGTCCGCAAACGCACTGTTTTCAAGATACAGAGTAGGGTGTCAAAGACGATATTTTTCTAAATTAGGAATGATAAGATTCTCAAAAACCCTCTCTCAACCTCGCTGCCCCAGAAGATTTGGCATTGGCTTTCCATGTTGAATACAAGTGACTTTAGACCAGACCGTACTCTTCTTGGGTTTGTTTGGAAAAAAATAGAAACCATACATAAAACCACGAGGCCCCCGATGGACATTATTCTAGTTTTTTTTATTTAAAAGTCACATGCACTACAGGGAAATCCCTATGACACTCCGGGAGCAGTGTATGAGCGGAGATTACGATTCACGTTGGCTTTGAATCGTTGCAGGTTGTATTCGTCAGGAAACACGCCCTTTGGAATGCTATTCCAAAGTGATGCGGTATGCGGTTCTATACATAAAAGAAGTCTGAAATAGGGTTGTACGATGTGTAATGAGCAGAACCTGATACGGATGCACGTCTGCGGCTCGACGTGTATTTCTGCCCGGTCTTGTTCTAGGTAAGGTCAAGCGGGCCACGTCTTTTGAACACATCCCATAAAAGTATCTGTAAAACAGACTTATGGTTCAGTTCCGAATCGGAAGATACCTTATCAGTTTTTCCAGCTAGAGAGCTGAGGGGAATAAACGTAAGGGGAAAGCAGATGTCAGTGGCGCACGACTTACCAATTTTAAAGGGGCTCTTCTTCTGAACTTGATGTCGAAATGTCACTGTCATACTATTACTGTCCATATCAGGGTTAATTTGAACTATAAGTGGTTGTACTAGGTATTCAACGCGGGTGTCCAAATTCCACATTTTTATTTCTTCTTTTTCTACATGTCCTATACAACTACGCCATATGTCCGGGGTTACATGCGTAACCGCTTCTTCTAAAAGCTTCTTCACATCGCACAACTTAAAACTAGAATTTCTACGAGCCACTGAACCTTTAATTAGAGCCCAAACAAGTTCAATGGGGTTTAATTCACAGTGACACGGCGGAATTCTCAACCCTGTCACACCGTGCTCTCATGCCATTTAGTCAACCACATACATACCTACTTAATAAACATGGGTCTGTGCTGACGCACTATTTCCAATAATTGTATTTTAAGCACATTTTCATCATGAGACAGTTTTTTTTAATTCAGCCACTCTATTATATCTGCTTTCCGCCACGCTGAAGTTGGTATTTTTTCCAATCGACGACTGTGATAAGGGGCATTGTCGAGAAAAATCACAGAAACAGGCTCAACAAGCACCAATATGGAGAAAAACCATTTAAAGGAAAAAATGTATGAAAATTAAAAAAAAAGGTTCTTTATTTTCACATTTTTAGAATACAACGGAGCTTCAAAGTAGGTAGACATAAAATTTGAATAAATTTTCGAGGCGTTCGTCGCGCTCCACCCTGTATAATCCGCAATAAATTTTTATATGTTTGGTAAAATTTGGAATGTAGGTACCCATTTTATTGTAAGAAAAACGGTTCATAACATTTACCTATTGGTCAAAATCTCCGTATAAGTAAAGATATATGGTATGGCAATGGCAGCGAGTAAGGCAAGTTTTAAATATTATTTTATACAGGGTGAATAAAAAATTTAATCCAAGGGTTGGTTTTCAAGTTACAGAGTTTCCCTCATCCGAGTTTAAAGTTAATTTTTTCAATAACCGTGATAAAAATTAATTAAAAATTCAGCTTACTGTAATGTCTGAAACGGATACCATATAATTCATCAATTTTTTTTTCCACAAAACCTCTTTATAGAGGAATAGAGAATGTTGGAAATTGATACCATACCTAAATCTGAACGAAATTTGAAGTTTGGCAACCGCCTAGACTCAACTTAAAATATAAAATATTCAAATGCTTTCGTTGCTATGGAAATAAAAATAATAACAATACCATCCAACTTATTCACATGTTCAGTGCAATGTTGTCACTTTAATTTTTACAAAACTAGTCATATCTTTGGAAGAAAAAACTTACAACACTGCGGTAAGAAAATTTACCACTCTTAAAAAGTGAAGTTTACCGCATGCTCTGAGTGCGCGAGTTACTGATCAGCCTGTAGATACCTTACTATAGAATCAGTACGTTTCATAAAATCCCCCAATACAATATATCTCCTAATTATTGCTTTTTATTGTTTTACGTTTTTATTGTTATTTTATTAAGATGGCGTTAATGTTTATAAAACTGTTACATAAGAGTGTTCCACAACTTTCATATAATTATTATAAAATACTAAGATGTTTTATAAATTGAGCCCATTTTGCGTTTAAAACTGCTGTTTAAGTGTTGCAGAAATTTTTATACCGCAAAAGGTGTCTTATAAATTATATTTTATAGACATTCTCATAGACGTTATAAAACCCTAAATTGTTACTTGGGGATCTAACTGTTTTAATTTTCCTGTGGATAACTTGAAATTAAATGCACAGAAAATGAATATGAAGCTACCCAAGGAATTTCTTCTAGAATGAATATACCCTAAGAACTAAGAAGACAATTTTGTCAGGTATTTTTTGAATTACTAATAAATTTGAATTTTAAATATCTGAAAAAAATATTACAGACTCATTTTCAGTAGTAACATCACAAGTGATTGAATTTTCGTAATATTCAATTGCTATTTTACATCGTGACTGTCCATTTATTTCTAACAAAATTGAGCTGCTTAGAAAACACCACGAGAGTGTTGAAGGAAACTCCCAAATAACACGAGACGTCCCGCGAACTCGTGGTGCTTTCTCTAAGCAACTCAGTTTAGTTTAGAAATAAAAGACAGCCTTGTACGATCAATTATATTAAACTATTTCACGAACAAAGTGAAAGGTCAAAAATTTAAATTCGGCAGCAGCCGAAATTTACATTGTTAAGCGATGCGGGTATAATTTTTTATAATACAAATTAATTAATTCTGAAATAAAAATTCATTAACGCAATTAATCTTCTGTCCGTCAATCACTTGTTACGCTTGTATCCGTTTTATGTCCGCTTCAGCACAGAAATCAACCATGAGAAGTAAATAAGTCACTATATTGAAGAGAGATATCCCATTCTCTTCAAAATTGCTATAGCAATCGGACAGAGAGGGAAGATTAACTTCGGTACTCTTTATCATAATTTTATGTCAAGGTACTCTAAGATGACATAACTATAGGCTATAAGAGTACAGACTAATAAATTTAACCGACTCTCTGTCCCCAATGGTTTAGGAGAACCCAATGGTGCATGATGAGCCACTTGAAAGTGACCACCCTCTATAAATTGTCGTCCCCGCTGGACGAGGTTTCGAATTTTAAATAATATACAAGGACAAATTTTCAATAGCCAATAGCATTAAAATCGGTGTTGCTTCTGAGGACTTCCAACTATTGCCTGTTTTACGTATATTTACCGATAGATGATTAAAATATGTGCATAAAAGTCAATGAAAATCATATGCATGCATGAAGGTTATTAAACATATTGCTATGTAAAGCTATTATTTATTCATAAATAACAATCTAATACATTTATGCAACTGCGTTATCGAATAACCATCTGTAAAATAACTTTGAATATTTTATCACAGCTAGCTGGTAATGATCGAGAACCTGCAGTAAAATCAAAGGGTTAGTTTAATTTGTGAACCTAGCAATCATAAATACCTTTAGAGCTTCATTTTTATAAATATACATTATAATTATAATGAAGTAGGTATATTATTTGTATAACATTCATGAAAACGCGTACATTCCGATTAGGTAATTTTAAAATTGTAATAATCAGAACCAATAATAATTATTGTTCTTAATAACAATTGTATCTTCAAGAGTGCTTTGTTGCGTTATATGTAAATGAGTATTATTCTTTGAATTATTCTTCAATCAAGACCCCACCCGCAAAATCAATCTAGTAATGAATATCAATACGAAAACGATCACCTAGAGAAATCATTACCTCATAACTGATGAAGACTTAGCAAGTTAAAAGTAAAAAAATCCCATAGTCATGGTTTGGTGCTTCGAGTTGAAAGTGGAAATACTTGCTTTCATAAAACTGACAGGTAATTACTTATTATAGTATTACATTACCTACAACAAATTTGAATATTTTCAAATAATTTTTAATGCCTTTCTATTGAAAATTTCTTGCAATGAGTTATTAGTATATCTCTGTAGTTTCCTCAATAAAGTACTTATGTATCCTGCTTTGTTTCTACATTAGCAAAAATTCTATCAACTTCCGCTTTAGTACCTAAGATATAGTTATCAATTGTTCTGCTATTTAGACCTGCATTAATTTTATCAAGAAAATTATTTTATAGCGAAAGGATATAAATTTAGTTCGTTGAACTTAGTCAGGTACCTTTATCAAATTTTCAGATAGAAAAATAGTTCTAGCGACGCTTAAAACGGATGAAGATTGTTGGCAATGTGACCAAGTTGATTAGATATTTTTTGTGAATACGGGTGTCTGAATTAAATAAATTCCAATATCAAAATATGACTTCTTTAATAAAAATAAGTACATCCTAAGAGATGGGGACTATTATAATCTGAAATTAACACTATTTTATCTCCCATAAATGGGCCAATATTACAATTACAGTGGGTATTATAAAGGCTCATTATTCATTTGAAGCTAATATCAACGTCAAATGATTTTTGTTGACATTTCTGTAATTCCTTTCACGTCAAGAATGACAAAATTGCAATATTTTCCACACAGAGTCGATACCGTCTTTAGAAACGACTACAGAAATCTGCCCGTTAACTTAATGAGACTTTATAATACCCGCTGTAGGTGAACTTATTTTATGATCATCTTATATCATTAGGTTTATCCAATCAGAGAGGAAAAACCAGAACCTGCTACATTAAAAATGGAGGTCAATTTGTAAATTGAAATGATATCGATATCTACCTAACAATGATTATTAATTATTTTCTAGGCTCCTAATTATTTTGGAGCGGAAACTGTTAGAGATATCTAATAGTGCCATTTTTTTCCGGTGATATCGTATTATATTCGACTATGAAAAAACTTTAGTCGAAGTGTAATTCTTTCAATTGAAACATTGTTAATAATAATTAAGTGCTGAATTTCGTGTCGAAAAGTACCTGTGTAATGTGCTCTTGGTTCTAATGTGGTTAATATATTTACTTTAATTAGATAAATTGAAATCATAAGCTGAAAATTAATTCAAATATTAATCAGCCATTACACTGATAACTAAATTAATAACTTCCATTAACTATACTTATAAATAAGAGATGACAATAGATTGGTCTAGTTTCCAGAATGACAGATACAATTCTTTAGTATAGAAATGTCAATGGAACGGTCAATATCTAGTAAAATATAAGTTCCGGACTACCTACTAAAAATAGATTATACCAGATGTCTTATCCTATAACCCAGTATTACACAATTTATTACCATGATTTTTACCCCAAACTCATTGATACCTTTCATCAATGTTAAAGCAAAATTTAGTTTTAGGCAGTAAATCAAAAGAAAATCGCTATAGTCGGTTTCAATTAAAGATACTCCTCATCCAAAGATGTTGTATCGACCTCAGTTAGAGATTATGTGAAATGAAGTTTATAGATTTTCAATTACCATAAACACATAATACAAACAAGAGCACTAAATAGCACTAAAATATGTTCCTATATATTTTACGGTTATTTTTATTGAAATTTTGACAGGATGTAAGAGCGGTATTTGGCTCAACAGCAATATTAAAGTGGTAAATTTAACAAAATGAAAATTCAATCTTCTATTATAATAATAAATTGCGCGTTATTAATAATTATAAGTGGGAAAACAGTGAAAAAGTCAGTTTCGTGTCATGAAAAAAATATACATTGCATAAGAAAATGTTGCTCCAATGATCAAGTTATCTTCAAGCGAGGATGCCGCAAATATCCAGGACACGCGTTTTCAGTTAAAGTATACAATCTAAAAACCCCCGTGGATGTGCCGCAGGACCACTTCCATGTTATAAACAGTAAAACTTGCGAAGCTGGTAAAGTTATTTTAAAACTTGACCCAAAGAGACACATAGAAGATGAATTTTATATTCAGAAAAACGGTTCCTTGTATCTGTCAGCGCTGAACGAAACTATATCTTATGATGAATATTGTTTGGAAACATTCATTAGAAAAAATCGGTCTGAATTTACGGCAGCGGTTTGCTTTGGCGATGTACCTGAAGAGCCACGAGGAGTAACATCACACGGTGAGTCATTCATATCTATTGTAATGTAAAGTCCTATCCGCCAAAAAGTTCGCACCTTATAGGAAAATTTTCCGTTTTCCATCTTTTTAGGAAGTTTTTTTGTCATAAGTTTGTGCTCTTAAAAAAATCTAATTTGAGCACATAGGTAGATCCATGGTGTGAATTTTAGCTCCAGGGTAAATGACATTTTTCTGAGCTACAAAATCACAAAAGACATGATATTTCGAAAACTTAAAGTATTTTGTGGGAACTTTCGGCAAAATGCGTTAGATATTCACCAAATGTAATGTCGGTTATGAAAGAAATTATTTTTTTACTGGTTACCAAAAATTTATAACTTTTGAAATTTTAAGTTTTTGCTGATTTTTCTCTGCTGTAATTTTTAATTTTAAATATTTTAACTGCGATATTATCGTTTATAATAAATATAAAAATCAATAGGAGTAATAGAAACTAATACCAGGAGCGAAATTTTGGAATTTAAAAAATTTTCTGTCACGTTTTTCTATTTTTTTGGTACAATAACTTATATTTAACAGGAAGAAAAGCATCTAATTACAAGTTCAAGTTAATTTTCAAGTTCATAAAAAAGTGACTGTAAATTAAGCTTTTAGTTTAATTGAACATCAAAGAAGTTTATTTTTGAATTGCGAGGAGTAAATTCACATGAAAAATGATACATGATCATGTCCAAGAATGAATTTGTAAAACTCTATGAACTACATCTTGAGCACTATTGAGCATAATACATCAAAAGCATTATATTGATAATTATAATTAATTATGTGTATAATTAATATAATTATAATTATAATTATAATTATAATTATATAATAGTCTGTCGTGTCTATTCAGTGCTGGTCGTCTTTCGCGACATGCCGAGGCGAACGAGATTATCTCCCGAGCTCTAAGATCTGCCCAAATTCCGGTAATTAGAGAACCTGTGGGTGCTCTAGAGATGATGGTAAGAAGCCTGATGGAATGACATTGACTCCATGGCAAAGAGGCAAATGCTTGCTGTGGGATTATACCTGTGCAGACACCTATGCAGCATCTTACCTTCATTCCACTTCCTCCAATCCTGGGTCTGCGGCAAATACTGCAGAATCAAAAAAAAGAAACAAATACCGGCATCTTGAAGATCGCTTCATTTTTGTGCCTATCGGACAAGAAACTTCAGGAGTTTGGGGTAATGAAGCCTTGAGATTTCTGACATCGGTTGGTCAGAAAATTACGAATGCCACGGAGGAATCCCGTGCGACATATTTTCTGTTCCAACGATTGAGCATTGCTCTACAAAGAAGCAATGCAGCGTCAATGTTGGGAACACTTCCACCTGGGAGGGAGTTTTCAGAAATTTTTTATTTGTGATTCTATTTTTTTACTATTTTTTTTTTAATATTTATATTGTTTGATGTTTCATGTGTGTAAAAAGTTCATTAATTAAACAGTCATTAAAAAAAAAAAATCAATAACATTTGATAATTATAGTATTTAAGAATATTAAAAAATAGCTATCAATTGAAAGTTGTAAGTTTCTATTAAAAAAAAGACGGATAGAAAGCTTATGTATGGGTAAAACAAACAGTCTGGGTTGAAACTTAACTTTTATAGAGAAACATGTACCTTTTTTGCGTATTTTGCGAAACATGTATAAGTTTTTGGATTGGGACCCTATTTGCTGAAATGTAGCCGACTTCCGGTTTTTAGTTTTTTGGCTCTAGTTTCGGCATTTTTAGGTTCTCGCCGAAGAAAAGTAGCTGATCTAAGTCTGTTTTACAGATATTTCTATGGGAAGTGTTCAAAAGACGTGACCCGATTGATCCCACCTTAACAAGACCGGGCAGAAGTACACGTCGAGCCGCAGAGGCTCATCCGTATCAGGTTCAGCTTGTTAACATCCCATACCACCCTATGTCAGACTTCTTTTATGTATAGAGCCGCATAACTTTGGAATAGCATTCCAAAGGGCGTGTTTCCTGACGAATACAACCTGCAACGATTCAAAGCCAACATGAATCGATATCTCGGCTCATGCACCGCTCCCAGAGCGTCATAGGGATTTCTCTGCAGTGCGTGTACATTTTCAATAAAAAAAAAACAATGTTGCTATTTCTTCAGTCTTCAGAGTAATCAATAATTCCGGTATTGAGAGACCAAATAAAGCTGTAACTTATGGTTGGAAGAGAGTCGTACTAAGTGAAGTACCTACCTATGCTCTACGTCGAAAATGTCATGCTGCATTTTTTGGGAATGAAATTTCTACTTCAAAAACAATTCCAACAGAGTTGCACATCGATGAAATTCTGCCGAAGATCGTCAAGTAGGTACTAATCCAAATACTAAGCCAAATGAAAATCCGCTACCAGAAAAGAAACCAAAAAATAAAATTTCGGGAGCATCGTCGATCACAAACATATATTACACATATTTAGATACACATAAAATAGGTACTACAATCGTATTCAGAAGAAGAACCTCTTTCAATAAAGTGTCAAGTCGTACGCCACTGACATCTGCCTTGCCCTCACGTTTATTTCCCGCAGCTCTCTGGACGGCAAAAAAAGGTATCTTCCCATTACGCACTGAGCTACAGAATCATTTTATGCGAATTGTGATGATGCTGCGGTGTCGCGGCTGGTGCTGGTGTTTTACATGCCTAGGAAACGCAACGGCGTCTAGTCTGGCTGAACTCGTGCTGATTTGCGATGCTGATGTCTGCATCTATGACGGTATTCGCGCTCTTGAGATCTTCTACGGCGTGCTGCTTGCGTAATCTCTTAAATTGGGCCCTTCTTAGTAAAAATGAGAATCTTGATCAAGCCATCCAAAGAAGTGGGCGAACTCCTTGAAATAAATCAATCAGTGAATTCAGAACCATATATTAAGAACATGGTGTGAACTCTCGAAAGTGAATGATGTCGTAACAGCCTTTTAACGCGCTTTTTACGTGAAAACTTAAATAAAATGTACTACTCATATACTCATAAACTACACCTTCCAGTCCTTTCGAGAATTTTACGATCAATAAATATAATAATAATATTAAGATAATTTTAAAATGAGTAATAAACAGGTATGAGCAATAAATGGTAACAAGCAATAGCGGAAATAAATTTAATAACAGCATTGATGAAATATCGTAAAAGAGAGGATACCAGCCATCTTGATCTCACCGATAATCGACCCACATTAGATTCTAACAATCAAAGCAGTAATCATGAAGAAATAATTATACATACCTACTGAATGAACGGCGAAGTTTTTTTGAGTAGGCCAAGAGCGTCGCCCAGTTCCAGTAGATAGCGATCTTCACAGAGCGGAGAGAGAAGAAAAGAAGAGAATTGAGGTTACGTTTCTTGTAACTTTTCGAGTTGTACCACTTCTAATTGCTTGCTACTGTAATTTTCGTTAAAGAAACGTTGGAAACACAAAAAAAACGGCAGGATTATGCAAAACTATAATAATTCAAATATCGTGTGATCCACAAAATTTTTCATCAACTAGTGCATTGGAAGAGAGAGATAGCTATTGCAGTCATGTCTGAGCTCATTGCACCTTGTCACACCTACCAATAGTTTGCATTTTATCTGACAGACTGGCAGACATGCTTCATTTTTTCCAAGGCACTAGTTGATGAAAAATTTTGTGGATCACACGATAACAACAAGGAAAAACTATTTTTTTTTCATTATCAAAGTATACTCTTTGATTATTTTTGTTATTTTGATAACTGTTGTTCTTCTGATACCTAATTTTAATTCTAAATACTAGTTGTTATTTTGAATGAAAAAACAATAAACTTACATTTTTTACGTTTTTTACATTTTTGACCCCCTTTTGCTCATGTAAATTACTTGAATTTTTTATCTGTAAAAAACATGTAAATTACTCCGTGTAACTTACTCTGCCAACCCTGCTAATTTCTAATTCTAAGCTAAATTTCTCAAGAAGTGCGCCGGCATAAGAAAGAAGTGTGTGTAAAAGTTCAACAACTGATCATCTCTAAGAAACTACGAAGTTATAGATGAAATACTTTTTATATTTCACTTTTAAATGCACGCACCCTGTATCTTTAAAAGACAGACGCCTAAGCGAAAAATGACATGAGGATGTCACAAAATGAGTCTCATCATTTTGGGCCTTACATTCTGTGCCTAAGAACCTACTTTTTCACAATAATATTAGAGTAGTATTAGAGTAAAATATACTTGCAGGATAGGCATCTTTGGTTTTATCAACTTACTTCTAAGCAGAACAATTGTATTTTATAGTATTTTATTTCAACAAAAATCGAGAGAAAGTATGAGCACTGCTATAATGGGTTGTAAGTACCTATACTAAGACCACAAATTCTTGTTTTATGGTTGCTCTCTACTGATCGCTCGATTTCAACATATTTTACGTTTCAAACTGACCTGAATTTTTCTTTCAGGTCTTAATTAGTAGTATCTACGAAAGATAATCCTGCGTCTTTGATATAGTTTTTGACTGAAATGGTAGAAAAAAAAAGTAGATAGGACATGTGTCTATAAGCATCGTGGAATGAGGCAACAGCAACTTGTGACTAATTAGGCTGTGGCCTATCTGAGCCACTAATTTTGTTTATGTTTACTAGAATATAAAAAATCAATTTTGGTTTTCAATCAAATAACTGAATGTAGCTTATTGTTACTCCAAGACAAGATGAACTCTGAAATATTTATCTTGACTATAATGATTGTCATTCAGGAGAAATATAGTGAAGTAATGATAAATCCCGTCAATGAAACATATTACGAGTATTACGACGAAGCTGAGAATTGCACTCTAATGACAATGATCAAGCCGGTAATTAGAAAATGTTGCCCCTCTCATCAAGCCTACATCAAGAGAAAATGTCGAGACAGTGATGAAGAATTGGATTTGCTTCCTGATATCTATAATGGTGTAAATCTGACAGATTTATCCATTGATAATTGGGAAATTATTTATAATAAAACCTGTTCTGTGGGTACCATTACAATATTACACCCAGAATGGGTAGAAAATGACTTGTACTATATTCAAGAAAATGGATCGTTATATTTGCCATTCTGGGGAGGAAAGGATAACAGTATGACGCTATCATATGATATGTACTGCATTGAAAATTTTATAGGAAAGAATGAAACTACACTAAGAGTGCTTTGTTGCAACGATCTGACTGAGGAACCAAACAGTAATACATCGAAGGGTAAGTAAGTTATTCATTAATGTTTATTTATGAGATTTTTTAGAATAAATTAAAGGTACGTTAGGCTGGTATCATACTGATATGGACTAATAGTCTTATATTGGTAGGTGTTTTTAATTCATTTTGGCCTTTTTAGTGTATAATATGCACAATCATAATTACGTGTTAAAGCTCTATATAACATGCAAATTCGAACGAACAACTAAATTTAAATCCACACCATTTATTTGTTGGTTTCTGTCATTCCATGAAATTTTTAGATCACTTAATATCATATCGTGCACAAGAAAAAGCCCCAAATAATATTATCTCTACAAATACACCGATACAACATCCTGTCTTAACTATCTTATTTAAAGCGTGTTATGGAAATCATCTTTAGATGGTCTCCTATGACCTATGATGAGCCCACCTAGCCTCGTCTAATCATCTCTTCGGCTTAAGTCGCTTCAAAGAGTTGAATTTTCATTGTTGTGCGATTCCAAGATTTAATAAAAACTGAATGGATTGTGCGCCTATGGTGAAAATGTTCTGGAGTTAAAATTCTGATCTCCGCGGGCAGTGACTTATCCGAGGACCCGTTCATGCGAGAATTTTAAAAGTTTGCAGCTGACGTTTGTAACACGTTAGTAGTTAAAACACGAACATAAATAAATACATGCACCAAAGCTGCATCTGGAAGCAAATTAATCTGATATTCGCATTGCGCGAAATCGCGTTGCCTTGTCAGATTATTACCAAAAAATATAAGTGAGCTGCATAATTCTGCGGCATCGACTTGCAGTAAATTTTGAGTTCTTGTGGAATATTTTATTGCCTTGATTGTTAATAAAATTCGTATTAATTCAGACGCGTATTCATCTGAGCACGAACGGGAACGATGAAAGGCGATGCCGAACGAGCATTCGTATGTAGGCGTGTTACCGAGACGCGGCAAACTGCATGTGGCTGTGCGACGCACGACCCAAGGCAGTTCCAAATGTCATCCGATGGAAATGGTGATATACAGAGTGGTCCAGTTTTTTATGCGTTAAATGCAGGGAACAACAGATACCTAATCTAAAAATAATATGAGTTTGCTTAATGAACTATATTCGGAAAATGCTTTGTTAAGAAAATACCGGGTGCTGAAGTTTTGAGAAAAAAATAGTATTTTTGAAATATTATGAAAATTGGTTGATTAGGATAATTTGAATCAATCTACAGTAGTTGTTCCAATTGAAGTACATAATGCGATACTGCCAATGAAAGATTATTTAATCCAGTGGTGGAGATCTGGGTGTGTCGTTACCTTTTTTTTTTTCAAATAATTTCTAAGTCACTAACTTTAATGCAAATATGACATTTATTTTATGGTAGATACTTACCTCGTGTTGCTTAGAGGAGGAGCGTCATCCTACGTTTTTGTCGCAGGCGGCTTCGCACATGTTGTCACACTCGAGGAGTCGTTCTGACATTTTACTCGATAATTCTTTATTGACACATAATATCTTTCATATTATATTAATTATAGAACACATTTTTCATCAAACTATTTCATCTTACAATTAGTTTCGATCAAAAAATCAGGCCTCATAATTTTAAATTTGATAAAACTTGAAAACTTGAATGCGAATTACATTCAGTAAATAAACATAGCCTCCTCAGGTGTTACATCACACATGCGCAATAGCATACCATGTTAGGTGTATCGGGCCCAAAAATAACATATTTGCATTAGAAGGCAGTGGAGGAGAAACTATTTTAAAAACGGCAACGACATACCCATCAGATCTCCGACACTGAATTAAATGATTTTTGATTAGGAGTACCAGATCGTGTACTCCAATTAGCACAATTCTGTGCAAAACTTCAAATTGTCGTAATCAATCAATTATTTTATATATTTCCAAAATATTAATTTTTTCTTAAACCTTTAACACCCTGTATTTTCTTAACGAAGAATTTCGCGAATACAGTTCATAAAGCAAAATCATATTATTTTTCGATTATCTGTTGTTCCTTGAATCTAATGTATTAAAAACTAGACCACCCTATATAGGCAAGCCCTAAGGCCAATAACAGTGGTATCAGACTTAAGATAACGGTTTAAATTCTTTCAATTTTAAGGCGAGAGGTTTTTTCCCTAAATGATAAAAGGGATTTTCCCTATACGCCAATCCAAAACACCTTTTTGTTTTAGGGGACAAAAACTTGCTACATTTCCTGGTTGCGAAATTTGCGTAGAATTTGGTAGGTATGATGATACGATGAGAAGGAGCGTTCTGTGAAAAATGTCTGTTTATAGTCCAGTCATTGTCATATTAAGTATACGTCCCAATAATCCGAAATGCTCTCATTGAATGGCTTAGAAAATCTTTTGTTAGGGTGTATTCACAGCTTTCAGTAAACGGAAATTTCAGTTGAGTTCATTTTTGATTGACCTATTGAATAAGTAGTATCCTAAAAGGACTGACCAATACTGACATGCAGTTTTGAAGTATGTATTAGATCTGCTTGAACCAATAATATTTTGTGCCCTTTTCTGATACTATTTCTGATGCCCCAGTAACCCCCACGGGTGTTCACTTTGTTAGTATTTTGTCCTATTTCCAAAACAAATTATACCAACGATCACCAGGAAAGTTGTTCTTAAAAGAATTTGGTCGTTTGGTAGCATCCATGATAGCCCGAGTGTAGAAGGAATCTCTCGCACCCAAAAATAACCACGCTAAACATCCCTAATAGTGGGAGTATATTATGTATTCAAGAGCACTCTTTCGGAAAATAGTTAATTTTGTCTTTTTTTTCTTTTTTTCTTCTCGAAAATGCGGCCAAAGGACTCAATAATGGGAAATTATGGCCTAAAATTTGAAAAATATGGAATGCCATATTTTGGGATGCGATTTACGGCATTCGAACGGCTATCGGAAAACTAAAAAAGGATCCCGACCTATTTAGCATAGTTTCTCTGTATAGAAATGAGGACCTACAAATAGCCCATTTTCATATTTATGAGTTACGTTGAACTTACCATTTTTTGAAGAATGGTTTCGCTCTAAATGGTATCCCATGACGTAAAATCTAAAGAACCGATAAGTTAGCTCGGTTCAAGGAAATGACTAAAATCGTTTTGAGTTAAAAGAGTAAAAAGATAAAATTAAAACTGTTCGATGTCTAAGGGTAAATTCGGAATATTTCCTAATTTTTTTTTTTTTGGCTACCTACTTTGAAAGTACGCTTACCTACGATTGGTATCGGTATCTGACATTTATATTGTTGGAAGTTGCTAATTCAATTAGAGAGAAATATAAATTTTCATGCTTCAAGGTTTTGACAGCATACAATAAGCTTGTTAAAAAATAATTAAATTAAATTAAAGGAAATAAAAACTCCCGATGATCGCCAAAGCTATATGAGAGAAATGCGGGTAATCGAAGGGATCTTTTTTAACCCGGGAGTGGTCGTTAGGTGAGCATTTAGCTCACCATTGTCTTTAAACTGTAATAATTATTCTTTTACTTGAACTCGTACAATCTTGTCGATTTTTATAGCTTAGTTTATAGCCTTAAGAAGAAACATAGAAAGGATTTTGTAACGAAAATCTGGTAAATTTATTTTTTATGCGGACGCTTCATTCACCGCAGTTGCAGCTACGCGAGCTAAACGCTCATTAGCGACCACTCGTGTCACTCAACTGCTCTTATGTTTAGGTCTGCTAGCCATATGCAAGGGTTGCTGTAATTTCTTTATCTGAAGTCATTTGTTGTTTTTATGGTATGTGGTACCTATTAGCTTAGTTAAAAATCGAATCAGTTTGTGTTATTTAATGTAAAAAAATCCTATAGTTATATACCAAAAAAATTTATATTGGAAAGTTAACATTATTCCTCCTTATTTTAAAATACCTACAACAAATATTGCTAATACAGGATGTTCGGTGATCGAAAAGCCGAAATAAAATTTCATATTATACAAAACCACATCATGAGCATAAAAAAGAATAACTTTGTCCTGATCGGGCTTCATTCAGGAAATATTTCCAAAAATGTAAAACTAAATCATCTGTAAATATTTTATGTTTTTGAGTACATAGACAGCCAAATTAAAATTTCATCAAAACTTTAATTAAAATTTAAATTTTTATTTGTTTTATTAAAAAATAATAACATTTTCCAGGTAGGCTTTGTTTAGGAAATACTCAGCCAAAAAAAAAAGACAACGCCTGACCTGGAAATTCTTTTTTATGCTTCTAATGCGGTTTTTTAAATTTAATTTTAGATGTCCGATCACCAAACACCCTGTATTGTAATTCAATATTGCACATTTGCTTGTTGATTTTACATGTGAGCGAAACGCTCGCTAGCGACCACTTATGTTACAATTCACCTAGCGTCCAATGCCGGGCTAATAGATTTTCGATCTGTTTTCGAAATGTTTCGCAAAACACATTTTTGGGATAGATTATGTGATTTTTGGGGAATATTTTCCTAATTCTGGGCCACAAGCCACAATTGTGAAGAATAGAAACCTGATTTTTGAAAAGAGCGACTATAGAAACATATGGTAATATGTCTTCCCTTATTTTGGTCTCTCTTATTTTTTTTCTCGATCGTTCCACCCCCGGACTATGAGAGATTTCACAGATGGCTTGACATATAATTTTGCCTTCTGCATGGGAAGTCAGTCATTACTTTTTCAAAAATCCAATTAATTAGCACTTCTTTTTGTCAAATTCATCTCTCCTTAGTTTAGGTTTTTTGAAGTTACTTGACAAAATATTGGAAATTAGCTTACCGTATGTCATACTTATTAGCCGCAGTTTGACATATATTATGATTAGATCCTTTTCAGTTTTTTTTTTCATACTTTCCATGTACAGGGTGCGGCGCGAGAACCTTAGGGCATTTTTATATGGAGAAGTCCTGGGAGTAGAAGTCTGAAAATTTGTACGTGTATAATTTCGGTTTTGACGAGCTGGAATAAAATATTCACAACCCCTCACCATTTCCGGGTATACCGGAAGTTGCCATCATCTATCTTATTTTAAATGAGACAACCTGTATATTATTACATTTTCAGATTGCCTGAAAAAATGTAATAAAAATGGTCTTTATAGTTCAAAATTGGAATGAGTGGTTTATGAGTTATAAACAAATGAAAATCGCAATTTTCTATTTTCAAAGCAGCTTAGGTCGAAAACAGGTCAAGATATTGGAAAACGGCTTACATGTCACTATCTTAACTTTTCACGTAGTATCCTATGGTGCTGATGAAATTTGTATACAAAGTGATGAAAAATCAGCGATTAAAAAAAAAAATAATAAAAAATATTTTTTGTAGGTACTCCAGCGTAGTATACAAAAAGTTATGATAGGGACATGTAACCCGTTTTCCGATATCTTGACCCATTTTCAAGCTAAGCTGCTTTGAAAATGGAAAATTGCAATTTTCATTTGTTTAGAACTCATTAACTGGTCGTTACAAATTTGAACTCTAAACATCATTTTTATTACTGTTTTTCAGGCAATCTGAAAATGTAATAATATACAGGGTGTACCATTTAAAAAAAGAAAAGTATGGCAACTTCCGGTATAACCGGAAGTGGTGTGGGGTTGTGAATATTTTAGTTCAGCTCGTCAAAATTGAAATTATACACGTACAAATTTTTAGACTTCTACTCCCAGGACTTCTCCATATAAAAATGCCCTAAGGTTCTCGCGCCTCACCCTGTATAGTTTTCGGCATTGAAAAAGTTAAAAAGTAAAGAGTATCTTACCCTATTGTATAAAAAGACAAAAATAAGATTAAAGCTTCAATAATAAATGGGAAAGTGGTGGCAAATAAAAGTTATTAACCCTCATATTAGGTACTTGACGTTAATTTAATTTGCTCCCATAAAAAATGCCAGTCACAGGGGGGATACGTATGAATGGCGTTACAAATACGTTACAATAAATGAAATAGCTTGTCAACTCTCACCACCCTAAATGATTTTGGGTTGGTCTTAGCAGTTTTGTCTTGCGAATAAAATACAATGTTACGTTAATTTTAGCTCGCCACGTGATATATTCCAGCCACTCTATTGTTTTCTGTTTCAAAGCACAGTGTTAATGAGAGTGTTGCATGAGTGTTGTGTGTAAAAAATGAGGCTGCTCCTACTTTTGCTAATCTTTCGTGCCTGGAAAATCAATGAAGCTCAGAAATATGAAGTTAATTGGAATATGACAACTGAATCAGAGCTTACTACTGATGTCAATTTGATGGACTTGTTACCTGACACAGACGATATTCCTTCCCAATTTTGCAATTTCCATAGAGTCAAACAATGCTTAAGAAAATGCTGTCAGGAGGAAAGCTCGATTTTTTTTGGTTTTAATCGTACTGTCTGCAGACATAATCAGATGAAACTTATATTTAACATATACGAAGAAGATTTATTCAGAAAAAAAATGAATAAGGAAGACTTCAACTGGGTGTACGGTAAAGATTGCAAGACACCTCTGAGATTGTTCATAAATCCAAAGGAGATGGATTCAGCTGAATTTTATATTCAAAAAAATGGATCTGCATTTATTCCGACATATTTTGAATTTCCGAGATACGTTAATAAATTTTGTATTGACAATGTCTTCTACGAGAATAGATTCACTGGCCTAAGTTTGATGCTTTGTTTAGGAGATGAAGACATCGTTGACGAGGATAATTTGTACAATTTTAAATATGGTAAGCTACTTTATCTGGTAAGTTAAAAAATATAGAACTGAATTTTATGCACAATAATAACTTTTCCTTATTCTTATCGACGGTACGTAAGTAGGTAAAGAATATCTACGGAACGCCTGCCCTATGTAATTAGCGCAAGTTCAAATAATTTGAGAAGTTTTTCAGTTGCGTAAGTAATTGCAAAGATGCAGATGTTTCAAGGCATTAAACACACTTTCTTGACTTATTCCCTAACAATTAACGGATAGCCGGCAGAAATAAATTATGCAAAAATAATTTGCAAATGAGAGACGATTTAAATTTACCACTATTTATCTCTTAGTGAGCTATTCGTCGTATTTTGGTAAAAACATATGTGTGCTATTAATACGATCCTAGAAATTAACACAATATTTACAATATGTCTAAATAATCCATTCTTGATCGCCGATCATGGCTAATGAATAAATAATCATAAGTGTAAAAGTTATTTGGAGGTTACCTATATGTATAGGTATCTAACTACAGGTTAATCAGTTAAGGGTATGAAGCTGCTATATCTCGGAAACTATTTATCCTAGAGCCACAAAATAAAAATTTTCCAGACACAAGAAGCAATGAGAAGTTCAATGAAAATAGTTTCAAGATGGCAGGAAATACCGGAAGTTGCGACACATACCTACTTCGTTATTTTAAGAGGATCATCCTGTGTATTATTAAATTTTTAATTGTCTGAAAAAAACGAATATAGGTGGTTTTGACACTTAAATTAAATTAAGTAGTTTGTGAGATATAAACAAGTCAAAATAGCAATTTTTCATTTTCAAAACAGTGTACATACATCGGAAGCGGCTTCAAATATCAAAAAACGGTTTACATGTCCCTATCTTATTTTTTTATGTTGTATCCTGTTACGTAGTTTAAATTTCGATACAGGGTGAAGAAAATTATCACATTTCCATCACCCTGAACAAAAATTTCAAGTACTCTGTATGGTAACACGTGAAAAGTTACAATAAGTAGGTACATGTAAGCTGTTTTACAATATCTTGAGCCGTTTTCAATATACACTGTTTTGAAAAAAAAAATTGCTATTTCAATTGTTATAACTCAAATTACTCAATTTGAACTGCAACTGTCACAACCACCTATATTCGTTTTTCTCAGACACTTTAAAACTTTAATAATATACAGGTGTTCTCGTTAAAATGCCGAAGTATGTGTCAAGTACTGGTATTTCCGGAAGCGCAGACATCTTGAAAATAGCTTCATTGAATTTCTCATTGCTATTCATGTCTGGAAAAGTTTTATTTTAAGCTCTCAACGGTTACTGAGATATGGTCGCTCCATATCAACTGAGCACCCTGTATATATTGTTTCTCTGAAAAAAATCTTCATCCCACTGAAGTCAGGACCATTCAAGACTGGAAATAGGGCCAATAATTCAGTCAAATTGAATTTTTACTCAGAAAGTTTAGCGGTATTTTTGTTATATTCCATTCTTTATGTGGGTTACTGAATCAGAGTCTGAGGTTTGCTAACAAAATTTCGTGATGCAACATTGGAAAAAATTGGGTGAAGGCGAAAAAAAACTCTTCATTTGATGAGTTTTTACTGATAACTCGGTAACTCTCATAGCATCTGTATTCAAAATGAAAGGTCATAATATTTTCCTACAAATTTCATTATTTACGATTTTTCCCGACAAACCTTTCAGGCTCAAGAAAGTATCTGCAGATATTTTTTTCAATTTCTTCTTTGATATTTCTTCTATGAACGCACTGGGGGGCAGTGCACTAAGTTTTTGGAATGCTATTTGGGTGCCTGGGGTGTAACCTATAGCGTAAGCCGAACCTACCGTGCATTTCATTTGATTTATCTAGAAATCATATTGTCGTTTAGAAGGTCTTAGCTGAGGTTATTTGAATGTGACGGGTCTTGATACAGGTTTGAGTTGTTAGATTGTCAGTAACGGGGCTTGTTCATCTGAAAAATTATCAAGTTTGTGAGAAAACAACTACTTGTGATCTTATCTCACGAAGAGATGAATGATAAAGAAAAATGATAAAAAAAGTTCTTTGCTTCCATCAGAGAGCATCCTGGAAGGATTCCTTTGCGCTATTTCAGGATTTCATTGTTCTTGTTACAGCTGATTGAATTACTTCCAATTAAAAGTCGGGCCTCGGTTATTAAGTAGAATCTTAGCGGATTAGGGCTATAATACTTCGACAGCCTCTCCCAATCAGTGTTTATAGTGTAATAAGGATGATGAGGGCGATACTCAAGCTTAGCATGGCGCTATATTACTGACTAAGACTGTTTCTGGAAAACCTGCTCGTCTTGATAATGACAAGTATAAGATAACTCTAGATTTATTAGAGCCTGGAATATTCCTCCTCCTATCGAATTTGATACAAAATTACCTGATTGAGGAAGTGTGTCTCTCCAGTCATAAAATGGAAGCGAAAAGTTCCTATTTTGACATACAGTGTGACCCATTTGTTCTTGAAACACCCTGTAGAATCTTAATTTATGGTGCGATTTTAAAGAAATTTATTTTAAATCATAGAGCTTGATAAACTATATTTTGGGAAGAAAAAGCGTCTCATTCCTACAAAATCCAAGGCCTACTAGATCAGTGTTTACTTGTAAAATCTCAAAAATTCATATTAGCGATTTTTTTAGAAAAAAACTGGGCACGCCACGGGATTCACCGGCCCTCAAAACGGTACTGTTCTAAATTTTATTGAAAATGTCGAGAGTAAAAATGATCTTGTAGTTATTTTAGAAATTCATAATAATACTCTGAATTTTCATAAATTTATTTGAAAAAGGTCAAAATCTATCATAAGTAAAAATTAAAATTAAAAAAAAGTAAAAAAAAAGTAAATAAAAAAAAATATTAAAAAAATAAATAAATAGGTAAATAAAAAATTATAAATAAAAAATTAAAGTACCTACCTACATTATCACCAACTAGACGTACAATTTCTATTTTGTCTCTCCTGACCTTTTCGAATAAATTAATGAAAATTCGGAGTTCTATTATGAATTTCTAAAATAACTGCAAGATCCTTATTACTCTGACATTTCCAATAAAATTTAGTACAGTACCGTTTTGAGGGCTGGTGAATCCAGTAGCGTGCACAGTTTTTTTCTAAAAAAATAGCTAATATGAATTTTTGAGATTTTACAAGTAAACACTGATCTAGTAGGCCTTGGATTTTGTAGGAATGAGACGCTTTTTGCTCCCAAAATATAGTTTATCAAGCTCTATGATTTAAAAGAAATTTCTTTAAAATCGCACCATAAATTAAGATTCTACAGGGTGTTTCAAGAACAAATGGGTCACACTGTATATTTTTTATTATTGGAGATTAATTATTAATTTTTTGTAGACCTACATAAGCAAGCAGTTAAGAGGTATCCATCCGACATTTAAGAAAAATTTCAAAGCCGACTAGATCTCAAAGTGTTGATCTCAAACTTTTGTTTTTCTAATGGCCGCCATAATGTATTTTCATGTCATTCTGTATTAAAAGAATTACGGAAACCAAAAATCTATCACATTAAAAAAAATTATTCAATATTTTTTGAAACATTCAAAAAACATTCAGTCTCTTTTTGCGAAAAGAACTAACACTCAACCATTTTGCGCTTATATTAAACAGTGTTGTTGATGTCAGGTGAACGTACCTATTTTCTCATACATTAAAATACAATATGCCTGCAATTTTTCATGTGGACTCTTCCACACCACCACAAAGGTATAGTCTCCCATTGAACCGTACGGATCTATCTGAGGATTTAATCCCCTTTTATGAAAGGGGGGAAATTACTTCATGACTGGTCAATTTACAATCTTTTTCTTTTGGTTTTCGTCTTTTGTCAATTGCTTATCCTAATTTGTCAAATGCTTTTCCCATTTATCAAACGTCAGTGCGTGATTTTTCAATTGAAATTCCTTTTTTGTCAAATGAGATTCCTTTTTTATCAAATGCTTTTCCAATATTACGATACTGTCACTGCAGGTAAATAGGTAAAGCAATTGACGTAAAGTGAAACTGATTTGACATAAAAGGAAATTGATTGATAAAAATAATTAATAGTAAGAAAACTAAAACCATTTGACATACTGGGAAAAGCAATTGACAAAAGAGGAAAACCAAAAGCAAAAGACTGTAATATAAAAAACCTTCTTGCGCATCAATCGCAGAAATAGTGTATTTTTATGCGATTCAATTATGAATATTTTCACCGCTTTTTAAATTGAATTTCTGAAATTTTCCATAGTCAGGTCATATTAGCGTAGTGGTTTACTGAGAAAATGGATTTTAAAATTAACAAAATAAAAAAAAAATGGCAAATTTATTTTTTTTTCCTTTTCCTGGGTCCGCCACTGGCTAACTTTACTTAAAAAATACTATTCTTTACACTACCTTTAATAAATTCGCAAAAATCGAAAGGGGAATTTTGAAAACCGAAAATTTGAAATTTTAGAGGAATAAACATCATGTAAAAATATTCGAATATCTCCGCCATTTTTCTTATTTGCTTCTTGAAATTTTTCAGAGTTAGGGGTTATTCGTATAGTTGTCTACTGGAAAAACCTCAGCTCAATTCCTTCAAAAAAGGCTCATAAACGGTTATAGAAATTTATCAATTTTTACCCTTTTCCTACCCACGCCACTACTGGCTTATTAATGAAAAATATGCAAATTTTACTGCATTAACTCAAATTTAAAATAATTTTCTTCCAATCGTGTCAATTTGGTTTAAATTTGTTTTTCTAACTTGCTTATAGGTAGGTAGGTATAGGAGTTCCAAATCTGTCAATTTTTTCTAAAATTGAAAAGGCCGCCATTTTGAAACGGTTCGATTTTATTCAAATACAGTAACGACTTCTTGCGGCTATCTTACTCATAAAAAAATTTCAGCCCCCTAGATTGAAAACTGCGACCAGAAACCGTGCCTCATAGACGGTTTTTATTTTTAATTTGGAAGCACACCCTGTAGAAATAACGCAGCTTTAGGGAAATTTTTTAACGAAAATCAAATGTCATTTCGAAGTTTCACCAGGGTAAAAAATTTCGTTCACTAATCCTTAAATATTAAGCTTCAGCAGCGGTTTTATAATTTTAGAGAAATAAACATCATATGAAAAAAATATTAAAACCTATCTCCGCCATTTTTTTTATTTACTTCTTGAAACTTTAAAGGGTTAAAGTATATTAGTGTACTTGCCTACTGTGAAAATTTCAGTTCAATTTCTTTAAAAATGAACTCATAGACGGTTATAGAAATTTAGACATTTTTAACCTTTTCCTACCCACGCCACTGGCTTATTAATATAAATAATGCCAATTTTATTGCTTTAATTCAAATTTCGAATAGTTTTCTTCCAATCTTGTTAATTTTATTTTAAAGTTTTATTGCCATCTTGTTCATACAGGGACTCAAAAAATAGCAAATTTTCAAAAAATTCAAATGGCTGCCATTTTGAAACGACTTGGCCGATTTTTCTCAAGTCCAATACCAGACCACTCCTTGTGGATATCTTACTCCCACAAAAATTTCAGCCTCCTAGATTGAAAACTGCGACCTGAAATGATACCACAAGAAACGGATTTCTGGAATTTTGAAGGGACACCCTGTAGAAGTGACTCGACTTTTGGAAATTTTTTCAACGAAAATCTAACACCAATCCAAAGTTTTATAAGGATCCAAAATTTCGTTCACTAATCTTCAAAGATAAAGCTACAGGAGCGTTTTGAAAATCGAAATTTCGCGTTTTTGGAGAAATATATAAATATATATATATAAATATATATTTGAAAATTAGGTAAAGGCAAGCGGTGTGTCGCAAATAAAAGGTATGATCCTTTTTTGTTAAACTCAATATATTTCGATCTTAATTTAGATGTTCATCAGGAGAAAACAAATGATCAAAATAAAATTAGCATCTTTAAAATCCTAAAAATCTTCATAAGGTAATGTTAATAAAGTTCGTGTTGTAAATTTATGCCAAAAAACCATTTAATATTTATAAATATCAACATTTATGAATAATTTTGATGAGAATTTAGAAAATTTTTTTTTGATATATCTTATGACATAAAAGTTTTGAAGTTTTTTAACATTGAATGTTTTCAATTTGACCACTGTGTATTACCTACTAGTAATTCTTCAATTCTTAGAAATAAACCTTGAAAATTAGTTTAGGGACATGTGAACAGTTTCGCTGCCTCTTCAATCGTTTTCTAGTTACCTATTCGTAATAAGTTAGCATAAAAGTAAAGATTCAACAATTTCACTGTGGATTATGAACTCAGATATTTATGTTTATACAACTCTTTATAGTTCTGCTCCTCTGACAGCTAATTCCTCTCGTACCGATAACAGTCAAGAGAATTTTTATAATATTACTATCACTAATATATATATTTTATTCAACTAATCTCGAACATACGGTCTTTTAGTGTGGTTAACTGTCTATATTTATCTATACTGTAAAACCTATCAAGGAAACGTTACTCATTTACGATAAAAGAATGATTTCTGGCTTTACATGACAAAATGACGTACCAATATCTACACCTAGCCACGTTCTTTGGAAACGTAGTTGTTGTGATTCAACTTTATAGAGATGTTTATACATACGCATTGTTCCCTCTTTTTGTTTTCGGTGCTAATTACTGTTTCTAGTGTCGTGCTTGAAAATGAAAAGTGCCCCAAAAATTTAGCTGTCAATGTGACGAAATCAAACAATGACGATTATTATCATACAGCAGACAAGCACATCAGACTTTATGACGAGCACGTCTTTACTGTGGATGGTCAATTGAAGGGTTGTATCTGTAACGTAACAAAATGCATTCGAAAGTGTTGCGCGCCAAACAAAAAATTCATTGTTAGCCTAGAAGATGAAAATAAATGTTCTAACACGGGTGTTGATCTTGAATTCGATATCTACAGAGGAATCGAAAATGCCAATAACATTAGTAAGGATCAATTGTATTTTATACACGGTTATTCCTCCTGCGATGGTGTAGACATGGTTGTTTCGCCGGATTTCATAGAAGACGACAAATTTTATGTGCAGGAAAATGGGTCAGTGTATATTCCCAGTATGGAGATGGTTGCTCATCAATCAGATTTCTGTATTGACATCATGGATGTCTATGACATCAAAAATACTTTTGGAGTGGTGGTCTGTCTACCAGCAGATGATGAAAAATTGGAAGATGAGGGAAAATCAGTGGCTATGTGGCAAAAACTTGTAGGTAAGAAATATTTTTAACAAATCTTTCTTTTCGTTGCCTGAATTACCTACTTATATGAGACAAAAAGACCAAACCATAACCATTCAGGTTTGATGAAATGAAATGTCAGATAGACTTGAACATCACTCTCTCACCCGTATTAGAGCGTCTGCGTCATATATTGGTTTAAATACCGAGAATATTATTATTTTTGTCTACTAATTCGACTTACGTAAAAGACTGTGATAATGGACAGGATGCTATAATAGTATATATTGACTATTTCTTTATACGGGGTGGGCCATCGAAAAGGTAACAAGCCTAATAGTTTGAAAAGTGAAGATGTATTCGAAAAACGGCGAAACAGGTGGATTTTGTTATCAAGGGAGACATATTTTCGTGACAAATTTAACTACCGAAGTTCACCCCCTTGGCAGGGGTAGCTACCCCTTTGCTTATCATCATGGGGAAGAGCTATCGAGTGATACATCATTTGAAAGCTACAATCTTTACAACAATATCCAACATTTTGGGTTTCGCTTACATACAGGGTGGCCCAACAAAAACGTAGCTCGCCCGAGTTACGTTTTCGTTGGGCCACCCTGTATGTAAGCGAAACCCAAAATGTTGGATATCGTTATAAAGAGAATAAGAGAATTCAAATAGCTTTCAAATAATGTATCACTCGATATCTGTTCCTTATGATGATAAGCAAATAAGCAAAGGGGTAGCTACCCCTGCCAAGGGGGTGAACTTAGGTAGTTAAATTTGTCACAGAAATATGTCCCCCTCGATAACAGGGACGCCACTGGAAATCAATTTTTCTTGAATAACTTTTAAACTACTTTTAATGCTAAAAAGTTCGAGATCAACCCTAGCATCTTCTAATATCGGAATCTTCTAAGTCATCGTCGCAGTGAGCCCTGAGCATATTATGGATTAAACGTTTAGCTTCTTTACTCGCTCTTCGGTACTTTCCACGGCTTTCCCCAACCCCAGCTTCTTGCCAGGTCTTAAAAAGTTTTCCTAGTTCCGACTTTCAACGTCTGATTCCCACCACTTTGCCTTTTTGTTGTCTCTTAACGGTCTTTTTGAAAATGTCAAATTTTCAGAAGCTCTGCGGAGCCACTGGTTCTGAGGCTCACTACACAAAATATTACTTCCGCAGATCTTCGTCGTAATGCTTCAAGGCTTACTTAACCAACGGTCTCCCTCAGCATGAAGTAAGTTTGTACCAACGGATTTTAGCTGAATTTATGCATTACGAAGTCGACTATTATTAAAGTCGATGTTGCTGAAGTACTCGTATATCTGAGCGTCTGCTCCATCATATTTGTAAAAAAATTTGTTTTTTTGGTGGTTATTTGGGTTTGAAAACGCATTGATTGAACCTTGTGCGTTGCATTGACTTTTGTCCACATACGACCATATACATATAGATTCTTTGGTAGCAGTCCGTAAGAAGTTCGTTCCAGCATGACCGTTGAAGAATAATATTGGCGGCTCTCACACTGAGGCAACAAACAATAAGCAACTAGCAACTGTCAATAAGCAATACGCAATATTATTTTGGTTCGCTCTCACATTGAAACAACAGTATTGCCAGAAACTCTGATCATCATGTCATCCGAGGACAGGACTCCGATGACATGATATTACTGTGGCGGAATCAAAAAAAAAAAAAAAAAACGACAAACGAAAAGGAGATTGGGTGCACCCAGCTTTTAAGCTTTTACTTAATTAATCATCATGGGGGCAGCATCTGCCCAAGAGAACTCAGAGCCCATCCTATACCCGATTTCAAAACTGTTACCGAATGATCACTTCTCTTCTGCTGTGGTTCTTTCGAATGAAATCGTAAATACAGGGATATTTTTCCACTATTTCTACGAATTTTGTATTAAGAACTGGATCGTCCGACATTTTCGAACTTTTAATAATATAAAATAAAAAAACGTAGTTATCTATGCACAAACCTCTTACGTCACGACTCGAAAAACTGCAATATTTATTGCTTTTCAACATGCACGGTGTATCGCTAGAAATATTATCCCCGCAACCAGCAATATTTTTGGTTCGACCGATATCGAGTTGCTCTAATATGAGACCCCCAATTTAATTCTATGTAAAATACTTGTTAGCAATATTATTGTGTGTTGCCTATTGACAAATGCTTATTGCTTGTTGCCTCAGTGTGAGAGCCGCCGAAATGTCATGGGCAATATGGGCTTTGTCTCATCGTGGATCTTAATGTCATGATTTATTATAAAAAAAAACTAATTAGATTATAAATAAGGTACAGGGTGAGTCCTCTAAGATGGAAAGCTCGATTACACCTATACCATTAAAGATATCGAAGTGAACCAAAAAGTGCTGCAAATGGGAGGGTAAAGTGTAGTTTGTAAAATTATTTTCAGATACACAGGATGGTCCAATATCGCTGTACGCCATACAACTTTGTTATTTTAAACAGGACACCTATATATTATTACATCTTTAGATTATTTGAGAGAAGTTAAAAAGAATGGTTTGTAAAGTTGAAGTTTGTAATGAGCAATTTATGAGTTATAAACAAGTGAAATTTGCGATTTTCCATTTTCAAAGCAGCTTTTCTTAAAAACAGCTCATAATAGAGGAAAACGGTTTACATGTCCCTATCTTAATTTTTAATTTGGTATCCTATCATGTAGCTGAAATTTTTATACCGGGTGATGAAAATAATCAAATTTTTTACCACTGTGTATAAAAATTTCATCCATCCAATAGGATACCGCTTGAAAAGTTAAGATAGGGACATGTAAACCGTTTTCCCATATCTCGAGCTGTTTTCAATATAAGCTGTTTTGAAAATGGAAAATCGCGATTTTCATTTGTTTATAACTCATAAACCGCTCATTACAAACTTCAAAGTTGCAAACCATTCTTTTTGAATTTTCTCAAGCAATATGCAAATGTAATAATATAGAGGGTGTCCTATTTAAAATAACAAAGTTGTATGGCGTACAGCGATATTGGGCCATCCTGTGTATCTGAAAATAACTTTACAAACTGTACTTTACCCTCCCATTTACAGCACTTTTTGGTTTATTTCGATATATTTAATGGTGTAGGTGTTATCGAGCTTTCCATCTTAGGGGACTCACTCTGTATAATAGTCCTGAGGACCGTGGCCAATAAAACACACTATAGACTTCCGATGCCGCTAACCTGTTCTTGTGACAATATTTGTCAACGCCACGTGAACTGTTGAATTTTCTCAGAGAATCTGAAAACGTAATAATATACAGTGTTCCACTTAAAATATGACGGAAAGATGACGGTTACTGCCGGTATAACCGGAAGTGATATAGAGTTGTAAATATTTTAGTTTAGTTCTTCGTAATTGAGAACATAAACGAGGAAATATTTAGTTTTCTATTCCAATAAATTTTTCCATTTATGAATGTCCTAAGGTTCTCGCGTCTCGCCCTGTATACCTCATACGAATAGCGGACAATATAATTCCGTTATTTGTTCTTTTTTTTAATTTGAAATGTTATTAAATTGACGATACCCAGTAAGACGATTTAATTCATATTTCAATTTCCTAATGTTTACATAAGGATATTTATCTAATAAATATTGTCCCATAATCAACGAAACGTTGCTCAACTATAGGATAACATGAGGATTTCTATTTTTTCATTGCCAAGTGATGTGCTAAATAATATTCTGTTCTAACTTTCGCATTTTATTGAAATGCAACCTGTTAGAGATGTTTAAGCATAGTTATTTTTCTTGCTCCTTTTTCTTTTCGGTGTCAATTATCATCTCGAGCGTTGTGTTTGCAAATAAAAAGTGCCCCAGTAATCTAGCAGTAAATGTGACAAAATCAAATTACGGCGATTATTACACAGCAAAGCATAACGTCAAGCTTAACGAAAAGCATGTCTTTACTCTGGATGGTCAATTGAAGGGTTGTATCTGCAACGTAACCAAATGCATTAGAAAGTGTTGCGCGTCAGGCGAAAAACTCATTGTTAATATGGAAGAAGAAAACAAGTGTTCTAAAACAGATTTAGATCCTGAATTCAATATTTACAGAGGCACTCAAAATGTTAATAATATTAGCAGAGACGATTTCTATTTTATACACGGTCTTTCTTCCTGCCACGGTGTAGGCATGATTATTTCACCGGATTTCATCGAAGAAGACAACTTTTATGTGCAGGAAAATGGGTCAGTGTATATTCCTAGTCTGGAGATTCTTTCTTATCAGTCAGATTTTTGTGTTGACGTTATGGATATTGATGATATTAGAAACACTTTGGGAGCGGTGGTCTGTCTACCAGAGGGTGATGACATCTTTGATGACGAAGAAAAATCCATAGCCGAGTTTCAAAAACTTGTAGGTAAGAAATATTTAAACATTTCTTCGTGTGTGTTTTCTTAATTATTTAGATAAAACAGACTCGAGAGATCAGAAGATATATGGAGTTATCCGGCGATCATTAAAATTACCTATTTATCTTATCAAAGTGAGATATAGAAAATTTAGTATAGGCAGTAAGCATGTCGCTCCTTATGTGACCCGGCGGTCACATCATATGATTTGTGTTTCACATTTTTAAGCATTTGTAGTTGTGTAACATTGTTGATTTATTGTCGTAATCGTTATCTACTATATCTTCTATTGCGCTATCTTTTTAACAACGTTGTCAGATTAAAAACAATCAGCGGTATATTAATAACAGAGGCTTAGTAGGGTTTTTACTAGTTGTCTATTGCTACTCAGAGACTAGCAACTATAATACTCGTACATGGAACAATACTTTCAGCTGTCAATTCGTTATTGGCAATCTCTTAAAGTGGCGTACTTTAGCGTAATAATAGTCAATCCCGTTCTAATAGCTAGGTGAATCTGGCAAGCATGAAGTTGCCATGAAAAGACGATTTCTTGCATTGTCAATTCTTAAAAATTAATCTTCGGACGTTGACAATGGATAGATATCAACAATGTTGAAGTATACTTATAATTCATTTAAAAAATTAACTTTGCTCAATACAGGGTGTTTCACCAGCCGACCGATATAGCTTAAGGGTAGGTTGCAGTTTTTCAATGCGATTCAGGATCTGGTTTAATGGTTAACGAAAATTTTCCGGGGCTTTTCGTTTCGATGTTACAGGGTGTTTCATGCATTTTGCCTAAATTTTTGATGAGCAGTATCTCTTGAACGAATTGATGGAATTTAATTAAATTTGGTAGATATGCTCTACAAATAACACCTAATACCTCGTATTTTTAGCCGATCCGAAAACTGCAGGGCCGTACTTAATTTTTCAGGTCTCCAACGGTTTTGTCAAAAGGTTCGCTCTTCAAAGTTTAGTATACCATTTCCTAAAACTACATGAAAAATGCTACAATTGAAGTGAAAAAATGACTTGGAACAGCAAATCTCGCAAGATGCGCAGTTCACGTCTAGCTTTCACCTTCCTATAAAAATCGGACAGTACAAGCGAAATAGAAAGAAAAAACATTCTTGCGCATCAATCGCATAAATAGTGTATTTTTATGCGATTTAATTATGAATATATTCACCGCTTTTTAAATTGATTTTCTTAAATTTTACTGTGAAAATTTCATTTCATTTCGTTTGGAAACGTGCCAGAAAACATCAAAAAACAAGAAAAACTAAAATGGAAAAAATTGTTTTTTCAATAATTCTGAATCAAAAATAATTTTTACAATCTCCTTCGGCCATTGCATTGCCCTTCTGGTTAATTTTTTCCCCATTTAACCGACCCTGTATCTCCCACGGTTCCTGAGATCCCCATAGGTATATGCATTCTTATCTAGGACACAGTGTATAAGCAACTCTCTCGTGAATCAACCATTAAAAAATAAAGTGAGATAGGAATGCAGCACCATCGCTTTGCCTCGAACTCTTTTCGAACCCTATCCAGCTATATGAACTCATATTACCATAACCATAAAGATGGACAGTCTGAACTGAAAATGCCGCGATTGAATCGGCAGCTTAGACAATACAGGATGTCCCGTAATTAGCGTGCAATACTGAAACAGCAGATTCTATTTTCAAAAATATGAAAAAAAGTTCCTCTAAAAATAGGCCGAGAAATGCTTCCTAAGGGGGCTACAGCCCCCGAAAGGGGAGCCCATGAAGATGGTTTTTAATTGATATTTTTAATTAAAAAAAGTTCGTGTGGTTTTAACCTCACTCCTTACCTATCTAACCCCCCTCTGATGGAAATTTTAAAATTTTTGTAATTACATCTTATTCGCCATAAAAAGTTTGATAAATTCCCAAAATTTCACTTTTCTATCTTGAACGGGTTCGGAGATATTAAATAAAAACCATCTTCATGAGCTCCCCTTTCTGGGGCTGTAGTCCCCTTAGGAAGCATTTCTCGATCTATTTTTATAGGAACATTTTTTCATATTTTTGAAAATAGAATCTGCTGTTTCAGTATTGCACGCTAATTACGGGACACCCTGTATAAAAAAAATTTGAGAAACAACAATTATTGTAACAACAAATTCTTGATTATCTAAGATCGGCAGCTATAGTTACTACCCCGTGTTAAAATGATCGTTAAATGCCGAGCTGTGAATGACTACATCCCGATGAAAATGTTCATTTTCATAATATAATACCTAGTACATAATTCTTAAACTTAAATCAGTAACGTAACGAAAGATTTATTCAATAGTCGTAGAGAAAACAATATACATATACTGCCTATTAATTAAATGAGAATATGTAATTCAGCATATGGCTTATCAGAACATATGTATTCCAGTTTGCCTTTAACTGTTTGCGTGAAATTACAGTTGATTTTGTTGATTAATCGATTATTTTGCATCTGTCATAAAAATATATGGAATCGTATAATATGACCTAGTATAGTGAGAGTAATAAATTTTTATTGAACAGATTAGCTGCTAGGAAAAATAAATAATTCCATGAGTTTCCATTTGAAGGTAAAAACACATTCTAAAGGTAGTTTTAGATCGACAAAAAAAAGTTTGAAATAAGTTGTTATTGTTTCCGTCAAAAATCGTCGAAACTGTAAAATTGTACCACCCCCTCCCCCCCTCCCGCACCCGTCATTTAAAACAGATGGACTCTAAAAATCGTTGAAATTTTTCTAAAGAGTACGAGTTCTAATGAGGCATAGTCGTACTACAACGTTTAAAGGTGTCGGTGAAATAGACTGTAAACGTACTAACATAGTAGAGGGCTATTTCGAGTTCTAGCAACTAGTTATCATTTTTCACGAGATAAAATATAATGCACTAATTGATGAAGATGAAAATATTGTCGTGGGTGTTATACTGAAAAATTTAATTGAAGGTGAAGAGTTATAAGTGAATTACCGGAAAGGAAAGTGAGGAAATATGAGGGTCCCTTCAGTTTGTATGAGTACTTTTGAGTAACAAAAGACTTGGCTCAATATATTTTTCAACGTAATAATAATTCTTGTATTAATTCGTATCTTGAATAACGTAGTAATTCATGATTGTATTATTATAAATTATGATACTTAATTATTAGATACACCTGAGTGATATGTTCTACCTTCTTATTATGCCTGTTCTGAAATTCATCAGCAAAGTCTGATGGCAGCAAGTTCATGATGGCAATATAGATGGACAGTAGTGGTGCGCCATACAAAAAAAAAATAGGGGAGAATGCGCTCTCATCAGTCCATCACTCCATCGTTTATGTCAACAGTAACATACCTTTTCCGCCATTTCAGTGTTATTTCGATTTTCATTTTTATTATGAGGTTATTTTTCGTATTCTTCTCAAATGTTTCCATTACAAATAGGTACATCACTTTGTTTAGTCTTTGGAAAGCTGACGGCATCGAATGGCATCACTGATGAATCAATCATTGATAAAAGAACATTTTGATTATGTCTCATAAAATATTTCCATTAATCTTGCAATAAACGAACGTTATTTGCGACAGTGATGTCATGAGTTAACTTCACTGATGAATTGAAGAACATGTCCCTTTTTGCATTGAAATTTTCTTTTCAGGATATTTGAAACCGCCACCTGCCATAAGCATGCCATAAGCATGCCATAATCTGAAATCTAATATTTTGTAAACCTTGCAAATTACATGGGGGCATTCGTCAGTGATCATTCCTTTCCCACGAACTCGAAAACAGCCCTCCTGGTAATCCTCCTGGTCTGAAAATAATACGATCGGATGATTGGGGTTCCAATCCTTATCAAGGCAATAAACTTTTTTTTTTCTTTAATACCTACACTTCTATACAAATAAACTCATACCTAATCTTAACTTTTTAGAATTAAATTTTTTGTTGAGCTTAGATAGGTAAAACAGTGAAAAATTTGATTGACTACCATCATTTTCAAGGGTTTTTAAAGGGCTGCAGAAAGCCACAAGAATTTCATCGGCCTCTTGTGAACAACTTGAATCTTAATTGATTCAAACTGAATGGAGAATTCTTAGTAAGCTTCTTTCAGAAATCTGCAGTGCAATTGAATGTCTCAGTGCTGATCGCTGTGGAATTATTTGAACAGATTGTCTGATAAGTCTCCGAGTTGGAATTCACCCGTGTCTTAGAAAATTAAACTCGCGACGAAATTGCTTTGAACAGGCGCAACTGATTGACTTGCTATAAACCTTTTAACCGCAAAAATGACTAATCGAGATCTTATCAATAACTACTTTAATTGTAATTATCTGCGAACGTAAAACTGACAATAGAACCGTCAACAGCGAAATATTGTAAAACCATTATTGTTACATATTTACATACTATCAAATGATGCCCCCCCCCCCCCAGACCTCACACAATTTGTGTTGGATATTTTTTTCTTTCGAAAGCGCTTCGTCAAAATAATCGACCGCTTATTTTAAAATGGATCACCCTTATATGTTATCATTGTGTATTATAAAGAGTTACTGTATATTATAATATACAGGGTATGTAAGATATTGAAGGGATAACATTGAGATATGGGGAACGGTAAGAGATACGAGGTCGGTTAAATTAGAGAAAAGTTGTATTGTTTCATGTTTACCTATTAAGAACCTGAAAAAAATTCAAGAAAACTGCAGGTGTTGCTGAAATATGCTGAAAAAATTAAAAAAATCTATTTTTTTTGTTCAGCCAAATTTTTTTTATTATTGAAAATAAATTTGTGATTTTTTGTAGAGTTACATAAGTCGTCGTCCATCTGAGACTTCAAAATTTTCCAAAGCCGACTAGATTCCAGAGTAGGTATTCATAGTCACCTTTTATTTTTCTCATGGTCACCATATTATTTTTTTATGTCGTTCGGTATGAAAAAAATCAATTTAATCAAAAATTAATAACCTTCGAAAAAAAATGTTATTATTCTTTTACAAAAAAAAAATATTTTTTCACCGAATTACGTCAATATGAATAAGTAATATTATTTGCGTTACGGATTTTTAATTTTTCTATTGCATTCGGTTAAAAAGTATTTTTTTTTTCTTAAAACAAAAATAAGATTTAATTTTGTTTTAATATTAGTTATTTTTGCTTGCTTTTATTTGGCGGCCTTGGCACACTTGGGTCTAGTGGGCTTTGAAACTTTTTTAAATGTCAGATGAATAGGTTGCTCATGGCGACGTATAAAAAAATATTGTTAAAATAAGAAATTTTGATTTTTCAGTATTTTGGAGCATATTTCTGAAGCGCTTGCATCAAATTGTGCAACTTTTCTCTAATTTAACCGGCCTCGTTTCTCTTACCGTTTCTAATATCCCAATGTTATTCTTTCCTTATCTTTGACACACTGTATTAAAAGGTGTATACGTGATGTGTCACTTAAGAATATTTACGTACCTATAACAAAATTTAGCAATGGTTGATTCAGGAGAGTGCAAATAGGTTTAGGGGAAGTTGCATATTCCGAACATGGCGTACAAAGACAGAGGGTTCAGAGGGTTGTTTTTATTTCTGGGTTCCCCGGTTACAGCTTCTCATAGATACCGTAGAAATGTACCAACGCTGGACTATCAGAAGTGAATTCTGGTGAATCTTATACAGTAATAATAGGTAATTGAATTCTCGTGCACTCTCTTCTTAATCTCTTGCCCGTGAAACAGGCTGGTGGAACTCAAGAAAAATACATCTTCTCCTTGCATATAAATTTACTTCACTCATTTCACCACCAATTGCATAATTTTGGGGAGAGCCAGTTAAGGGATGATATTTTATGGATACGTACCTCATTTACCTACAAAAGTTGTACTAAGCTTGATTTCCTTTTAACTTTTATATTTATGCAAGTGAAAGGATCACCCTCAAGACGCTCTCAATTTAAAAAGGAGTTGTTTAATTTGAATCAGCTATCCCTTCGTCTTCCACGTATGAACGAAATTTGTACCAACTCAGCTGATGGTGATTTTGTTTGGCACTGGAGTAGTGGATTCTGTCAGTCGGACGAATGTGCTCGGATTTCAGGGTGCAACGAGACTAGCCCCCCCCCCCCCCCCCGTTTTCGAGGACGCTGAATACGATGGTGGTGGTTTAAACTCTTCTCAAGTTGACCGAACCCCTAAAACGGCAAAAAACCAACCCTTTGAAGGGTAAATCACGGAACTTCTTTCTCTTGGCGGCCAAACTTGTGTCCAAACCCGTTTTCGAGGTCGCTGAACGCGATGCTGACGTCGAGGTCGGTTCTCGACGCCCGCCAACCCCTCTACGCTGCCAAGAACAACTTTCGGAAGGGGTGCAACGAGAACTCGCCGCGTGAAATCGACGAAAATCCGTCCCCGCCCGTTTTCGAACGAACGAGCACTAAAAAGTTCTCATGTTAACTTTTCACCCCTTCCGGGGGTTGTTCTTGGCCGCGTAGAGGGGTTGGCGGGCGTCGAGGACCGACCTCGACGTCAGCATCGCGTTCGGTATCCTCGAAAACGGGTGGGGACGGATTTTCGTCGATTTCACGCGGCGAGTTCCCATTTCACCACTTCCGGGGGTTGTTCTTGGCCGCGTAGGTTGGCGGGCGTCGAGGACCGACCTCGACGTCAGTATCGTGTTCAGCGACCTTTAAAACCGACGGGGACGGATTTTATTTGATTTCCCGTTTCACCCATTCCGGGGGTTGTTCTTGGCCGTGTAGAGGGGTTGGCGGGCGTCGAGGACCGACCTCGACGTCAGCATCGCGTTCAGCGACCTCGAAAACGGGGGTTGACACAAGTTTGGCCGCCAAGAGAAAGAAGTTCCGTGACTTACCCTTCAAAGGGGTGGTTTTTGGCCGTTTTAGGGGTTCGGTCAACTTGAGAAGAGTTTAAACAACCACCATATTATTCAGCGTCCTCGAAAACGTGGGGGGGGGGGGAGGGCTAGTCTCGTTGCACTCTGAAATCCGAGCACTTTTCGGGTTTTTTTCCGACTCACAGAATCCACTAGAGCCCGTTCTAGGCTAAGTGTTGAATTTATTGTGTCTGTGGTCAACATTCCCCTTTTCGTTTTTGGAACCAAACTGGAACCCTTACCTAATAGTTTTTGTTTCCATTATGGTAGCGGTTGCTAAACTATTCCCTTTGTTGTTCCTGTTTGGGTTGTTTGCTCCAGGAATTATTTGGATAGTAGGTCGTTCTCGTTCATGATGAATTACTGTATTGCCCATACCTTTGCTCTCAAAGAAATATATTTTCAATATGTTTTTAAAAAAGTATCTACTTTCAAGTGCTTTTTTTCAAATATTATCACTAATCGGGTAATTTTTCTCTTTTCTCCTTATTTCTATTATTTTTTGTTACTCAACCAGTTGGAGAAAGCTACTACCTTTTGATCTTTACTCAACGAAGTTTCAAAAAAACGGTATTCTTAACTTTTTGAAAATTTTTATTGTGAGACATTTATTATTATTTTTCGCCTGCATAATTTTTCAAATAAATGTAATATATCCAAGTATATCAATAGTTTTTGTAGAAATTAACGCAATTAATTAGTTAAATTTGTTTCAGTGAAATAGCTAATATTATGTATTACCTACACACTTTTTCTTTTTTTTTGTACTTAAGTATTGTCCAATTTTTATAAGAAGGCGAAAGATAGGCGTGAACTGCGCATCTTGCCAGCTTTGTTAACCACCACTGAGATTTTACATGTTCGATGAACGATGGAGATACTCTTATCAGTTTGATCTGATTGGTTGGTTTTTTAACGTGGACACCGACTAATATTGCCGATATTAGTGTGCACTCTGAAGGCGGTAACCAACCTTTTGCGCAGTAAAAACTTATTCGCCTTCCTATAATAACGGGACTGTACCTACATGATTTTAAAATTACTTCAGAATTTTGTGGTTAAGTCTATAGCATTTTATTTGAAGCTCCGTTCAAGCAGGTTTATTTACCTACTCCTATCCTGTAAGTTAATGTGACTTCATTCAATAATGCAAATTCCTCATTTCCACTCTTTATATTATACGAGTATTTAAATACTTTACATTTTGTTTAGATCAAGGCTAATTAAATATAGGGCTTAAAGACACACCTAATGGATCAATAAACATAACATTTAAAAACATTAGGGACATCGAATAGTGAAGTGTAGGTACCTAATGCGAATGCCTGAAAAATTAATTAGTCTATACAGTTAATTGTCATTCTTGGTGCTGAGACAGGTTAGAGTGTCACAAATTACGGCGAGACCTTTAACTAAATTATATAAAATGGCCACCGTGTATATTAACTGTAATTAACTTGCAATCATTATTACATATTATAATGTTTTCGTCACATTCACTCGTGAACGTAGCTTTAAAAAGAACCTCAATTCTTATCGCGTAAAAACCTATACCTTTCTACGATTTCATAGCTGAATAACCACACTATATGATAATGATATCATAGCAGTTTTAGCTGACGCTATCGGGAAAGGAAGAACAAAGCCATGCATTATCTAAGAACAGCATTGGTCACACACACTTATAATTTAATTATCAGTATATTTTGAGGTGTAATACTTAAATCATGAATTAATTCTGTAAATTCCAAGTGATAAAAAGACAATGTAGCTCAGCTGCTTAACTGATCGTTTGAAACATCATCAAAAACTTTCAAAATGTCGCACACTAAAGTATTCTTATCGTCATTGCTGTGTTGTATCGTTTCTGTTTACTCCATGGATGCGTTTAAATGTCCTAAACATCTAAGTACGGATATAACAGAAGGTACCAAAGTTGGCTTCGATATAGATCACGCAGGTGTTAGATATTCAACAGAAAACTATTACGTAGAAGACAATAAGACATTCGGTTGTATATGCAACATAAAATCGTGTATAAGGAAGTGTTGTGAATTTGGTAAATTGTTAGCTATCGACCCAACAGGTAAAACGAAGTGCAGAAGAAGTAATAGCACCTTCGGCGTTAAGTTCCATAGCAGTACTGATGTCCTTCAAACTGAACCTTTGGATTTGCACTACATTCATGGAATTCATTGTAAGGGAGGCAACAGTACGGTTGTGTCACCTATAATAACCGAAGAAGATAAATTTTATATTCAGGAGAATGGATCTGTTTTTATTCCTTCGTTTCCTAAGCAAATCATTCCTCCAGATGATTTTTGCCTGGATGATCTGCTTCTGGACGATCTTAAGGAACCAATTATCATTTTGTGTACGCGTAAAATCCCAGATGTACCTAAAAAATACTTTTTTATTGGTAAGTTTTTCTATTTGCAGTTTTTAATCTCCGATATATTTTTAGCTACCTATAAAAATATTTTTTTATACTATGTTTACCTACTTATTCTCATTATTCTCACCGTAATAAGCTTAGACCGTAAACAGTTAATCAAATAAATTTTGACGCTAGGTAAACTTGAATGACCATATCCAAGATGTTTCAACCTCTAACCTCTAATAACCAAAATTAGTCCAGTCAACGAATGCCCCAAAAGGAGGTGTAGAGCGCGTGAGCAGGTAAACACTCGATTCCTTCAAAAACTTATTCAGGTTGCTTAGGGTGTTAACATACCAAAAGTTCTGACGTCTAGATGGTGAGCCGGGGGTGTGGAGGGAGAGGGGGAGGGTCCCATTTTTGAGGTTTCCGGTTATCTCAAAAACTGCGCGTCATAGGGATAAAATAGGGATCTTTTGTTCTGATATTTGTTATTCATTTCTATATTTATTGTTAACAATTCATTTTTTTGTATCACATCTCATCTTTATATTCGTTTCGCCGCTCAACAACAAATAAACAAATAAATTTTCCTATCAAATAAGAGCCTATGAAATTATCTACAACTTTTATTCTATACGTGACTTTCGAATTCCTAATCGTTTTTGCATGAGTTTTACTGATTCAAAAATCCGTAAAACTAGATTTTTTCGAAAAAATCATTCTACCTAATTTTTTTCATCACACATCCCACTTTTGGGGTTTCCTGTTATATCTCAAAAACGTTGCGTTGTAGGGAAAAATTTATAAATAAAAGCTCGTAAAATTCTCTAAAACACTTTTTCAACAACCCTTTTCGAGCTACAAGCTAGGAAACAGTCGGAATATTCGAAACAAATCAATTTACCTAATATTTTTCATGAAAAATTCCTTTCACATCATCTAAAATATTCATCAGAGAAATAAATTCATATGAAGGAAGTTTTATAGAATTGAATTTTCTTTTAGAATATAATATATGCTAATTAATCTTCAACCAGTCAACATTTACAGCAATTTTTAGTTTCGGCTCCTAATATCCTTTAACTACGTCCTCAAGGCACACAGGACACTTAGTAGTACTCAACCTAGTTATATTTGTCACAAAAAAGAGTTATGTGTCAGAAATATGATTAGAATAGCTTTTTCAGAGGCTTTTTCTGAAAATTACAACATTTTTCGAAAAACCTAAAATACCTGTAATGGTGACCGGCTGGAGATTAATTTCCATTTTTGTTTTATATTCCAAAGGTGAATTCAATTCTATAGCAACTTCTTTTCAATTTTATTTTTCTGATATATTTTTGAACGACATGAAGGAATTTTTGATAAAAAATATGAGGTAAAATGATTTGTTTAGAAAATTTCAATGTTTTTGGAGCGTATAGCTCAAAAACGGTTGAGAATTAGAAGAAACCTATGCGTTAAAAGTTTTAGAGAATTTTATGAGCTTTTATTCATAATAAGGAACTTTCAACTTTTGAAAATTCCAAGAACCGAATAAAAGAAAAGGCGGAGATAATAGAATTTTTTTTACATGATTATTTCTCTAAAATTTTAAAAACGTTCCTCAAGCTTCATCTTTCAAGATTAGTGAAAGAAATTTTCTACTCTTGTGAAACTTAAGGATGACGTTTAATTTTCGTAAAAAACATTTTCCCAAAGCTGCGTTATTTCTACAGGGTTTCCCTCCAAATTTTCAAAAAAAAGACCGTCCATGAGGCACCGTTTCTAGTCGCAGTTTTCAATCTAGGGGGCTGAAATTTTTTTTGTTAGTAAGATATCCTCAAGTAGTCATCTGGTACTGTATTTGAGTAAAATCGGTAAAGCCGTTCCAAAATGGCGGCTTTTTAAATTTTTTGAAAAATGTCTAGATTTTGAACTCCTAAATAAGCAGTTAGAAACAAAAAAATTTAAACGATCTTAACAAGATTGAAAGAAAATTATTGGAAATTTGAGTAAATGCAATAAAATTTTGCATTATTTCTATTAATAAGCCAGTGCATGGCGTGGTTAGGAAAAGGATAAAAATGGCTAAATTTCTATAACCGTTTATGAGTCTATTTTTGAAGGAATTGAACTGAAATAGTTCCACTAGACAACAAACTAAACCAATAAAACCCTTAACTCTGAAAAATTTCAAGAAGCAAATAAGAAAAATGGCGGAGGTATTCGAATATTTTAACATTATGTCCATTCCTCTATAATTTCAAATTTTCGGTTTTCAAAACTCCCCTTTCACTTTTTTCGAATTTATTAAAGGTAGTCTAAAGAATAATATTTTTTAAGTAAAGTTAGCCAGTGGCGGGCACAGGAGAAGGGACAAAATTTTTCAATTTTGCCGTTATTTTTTTTTTGTTTTGTTAAATTTAAAAATCCATTTTATAATCCATTTCATCAAACGAAATGAAACGAAATTTTCACAGTCACTACCTACACTAATATGACCTGGCTATGGAAAATTTCAGAAGCCAATTTTGAAAGCGATGAAAATATTCATAATTGAATCGCATAAAAATACACTATTTATGCGATTGATGCGCAAGAAGGTTTTATTCTTTAGTTTTACTGACTCACCCTGTATAACGAACACTTTTGGGTGCCCGGGTACTAAGGGCGCAAGTTAGTGGAGTATTATTACTATTGGAAAGTGGTTTGAGACTCCCGTTAACAATATGGATTTTTAGTCCTTAAATAAGTCCTAGAAAACACCTTCGCAAGTGCTGGCATAAAATTAACATCCTGTATATTTATTTCAAAAACATTTCTTCAAAGATGACAGTATATTTTCTGTGTTTTCAAGATAATATACAAAGTACTTCGCCATCTGCAACTCGTCTTTAATAATACAATTGTTGCATCATCTGTTTTTAATCTTGTTTTATCTTTGATGAGTCGATCCTTTGAGAACGCATTCCCTTGTAGGTTTTCACAGAAACTTTTGATGATGTTTTATGTTTGGAAATTTTTTTCATGTATTTTTTTGATGTGGGCTATACTTTTTGGCAAGGACGCAAATGAAATAATTTTTCAATAGATATAAAATATAATTCTAACAGAATAGGATTATGTTTATGAGCTGATGTATAAAAATAAACAAGACGTGTCGATTATATTTGAATTGTTTACCTTACAATTCTACATAATTAAATATCCTTTATTCAGAAAGTGAGCGAGTACTTTTGGGTTATACTTATATCCGTTCAAGTTAATCATAATTCCCCTTCGATTAAATGTGTGACTGATAAAAGCAGCTTCCGATTTCAGAAGTTCTACTTCTAGTGTTCCTTGCAATTTGGTGCGTCCCCAATCAGACAATCATCAGTTGCAGAAAAAAAAAAATCTTGTTATAGGTTTATATTAGTTATAGGTGGTCTATGTTATAGGTCGATATAAAGTTTATATTCTAGGCACATAATTTGTTAGATACGACATTTGTGCTGAATAGGGCAGTCTAATAGCTTTTAAACGCAGCACTATACTACTCGTACATGGGGGTTATACCTAATTAAACAACAAGACATTCAATTGCTTTGAATAAAAGTTGTAGTGTAATTATTATTGAATATCTTTTTGGCGATGCTTGTTGTAATGACCTAAACAGGATCACCTAATTCAATATTTGAAATAAGAGTCAGCTTATAAAACGTAACCGTTTAACGGAGGCTCACAGATCCAATGATGATAAAATAGTGAAAAAACAAAGACAGGACATGTGATTAAACGTCAGCTTAGCTTGCTACCAAGAATCCTTTAATTGCTCCCAGCTGTGCACTCATATATGTCCAAGAATTTTTCAATTTGAGATTAAATTTCTAGCTGATAATTTTCACAACCAACAAGACTCTACAGCGTAAACAGTGCTGTGTACATTTGTATCACTGTTATCTTCCTATTACGCGACCAACAATACATAAACGCGCAAACGTTTATACACATTTTTATTACTCGTTTAGTTATACAAGCACACGTACAACCAAATATAACAACATCGGAATGTCACTGTCTTGTCAAAGAAGAAGTTCTGAATTTATTTGGTTTGTACAATAATTGATATTGATGACGACACGTGAAGCTTTATTGAGCAAAGTATAAGCGCGTTTTTTTTTAAACACAGCTACAGGTGTCAAAATGATGAGAAAACCCTAATTATATTTTACTTTAAAACAAAGAATAATACAAAGAATTAGATAATATTATACATCTTAAATTAGATAAAAAATTAGATAATATGAATAATATAATTTAAGCTCATATTAACATCGACGTTGTGCCCTACCCATGTTAAGTCTAGTCAAATAAAAAAAATTAATATATTAATCGGTAGAAATCTGAATTTTGGTACAGGCTTATTACGGCATCCCATTGAACATACTAAAAGTCCCCGTCAAAATCTTTTGCACTCGCAAACTTATATCTCGCAAACTATAACTGATGTGAAAAAATAATGCGAATAAGAAGTATAGTTTATTAAATTGCCCAGAAAAAAGCCTCACAATATTTTTTTTCTTTGTAACTCCAATATTTTAGCTTTAATCCGACATCGAATAAAGAATAATAAGGTCTCCTGAGCTCTTGAAACTGTTGTGCAAAGTTTTTTTTGCAGCTTCATGATAATGAGAAGATTATAATAATAATAATAATAATAATAATAATAATAACAGAATTTATTTCCAACAGGTACAGGAATACCTAATAACAGGAAACATTCACACAATCAAAAACTAAAATAAGCTAATAAGTCAGTTTGTATGCCTAGATACATTAACAAATCACCCAGAAAACTTAAAGATAAACTAAATATACAATACAAAGTAGACAATGAGGGAGCAGAGCACGAGCTATACCAATAATGAATGCGAGCAATTTGCCCTCATATGCATACTATTCCTCCCCATCTTTAATCAGTATTTTGACCAGATTTTAAGTATTTAAATCAGATTTTTGACACAACAAAAATCATACTCTTTACATTATTATACATGATCTTAACACCATTCAGCCATTTTATCGTGAATCGGTGTGCAGCTCGATTATGAAGAAATGGTAAATCGTTAGGGATTGTGTTCTCGGAGATGAAGAACTCTCATTTTTAATGTCGAGATTGAGCAATAAAACCATGGGCTCTGGAGGAAAAGCCTTCAGTACCCGAACAGGGTTGAGGAAATAGTGGACTTTCCTCTAATCCCACAGTTTTGGAGACTTTTCATCTCCACGAGATTTTTCATATTTTTGGCCTTGATGATAATCACGAAAAGCGTCTTGCTGAGCTGCTGCAGTAACTGCAAGGGGTGCTAGATTTGGAACAATGCTAGATTTGGCTTAGGTACATACTCTTTGTACCTACGCGAATTTTCTGAAGGTGTTATAATGATGTCGGTTTAAGGATATCTCATTAGCTAACGCATTACAATCAGATAAGAAAAAACATTCTCCAGCGTGAGCAATTTTATCGTGAGTATACAGTTAAAAATATCTCTGGACAAGAACTCGTGTTGATGGGTGTAGGCTTTCACGCCCGGCTTCTATTGAAATCGTAAATTATTCCGGACTGTTGCGCCATGGTCTATGTAGATTTGCTCTGAAGGTTTCGTCTACAGCTGCGGTAGACATCATCAGCAGTTACATGTGCCCAAGCGATGCTTCTCGTGCTCACTGTAAACTGACTGACTGACTGAGCAAATCTCTATAGACGGCACAACAGCCAGGAATCAATTATTACGATTTCAAAAGAATTTGAGAATGTGTGTTGTCTTAAAGATTGTTGTTTGTTTAATTTGGCCTTGGATGAACCAATTAGCTAGTCTCTTAATTTTACCTTTTTTGGAATAGAATTTATTTAGAATCACATCAACTCGATGTAATATACCCCAAATACCTATACACTGTGTTGCATAAAAAAGTAACATAGGGAATACGTGTAAAGCATATTTCAACAATACTTTGAAAATAAATGACATCCTACAAAAAATACAGCTTCCTTGGAAACTATGGCTTGTCCAGTGAGTGTTGTCCGGTGAGATGCCACACTGATTCTGACTATAAACGATTTTATTTTATGAGATTTAATTCGTACAATTACAATAATTGATTTATATAATAATTATAATATTTATTATTGATTAGTATAATTGTGATAATACAATAATTGATTCGATTCGTACAATTATAATAATTTGTAATTATTATTACGAATTAAATCGCAGTAAATCAAGTCGTTTATAGTCAGGATCAGTATAGCATCTCACTGGACAACACTCACTGGACAAACCATACAGTCATACATTAACATCATGGTATTTCATTCTATTTACAATAGATCTTACTCTATACAGGTGTCCCGTAATTAGCATGCAATACTGAAACCGCAGATGTATTTTCAAAAATTTGGAAAACGGTTCCTATAAAAATCGGTCGAGAAATGCTTCCTAAGGGAGCTACAGCCCCCGAAAGTGGAGGCCATGAAGGTGGCTATTATTTAATATCTCCGAAACCGTTCAACATAGAAAAGTGAAATTTTGGGAATTTATCAAAATTTTTATGGCCAACAAGACACAATTACAACAATTTTAAAATTTCCATTAGGGGGGGTCAGATAGGTGAGTACTAAAGTAGAAGAAAAATAAAATTTATTGAGTACTGTTTTGAAAAAATGGAACATTTCACTAACCAAGAGCTGATGGCTGACATGCTTTTCGTGTATGGATTCTGCAATGGTCGTGCTCTGGCGGCTGAGCATGAATACCGACGAGGATTTCCAAACGATTTTCTGCCTGAAGCAACGCAAAAGTTTGTCAATATTATAATCGGGGGTGTTATAGAGGGCATTACGGATATAATGGCCACTATAACGCCCAGATTGTTATGCATGGTTTATATGTATCTCGTATTCTTGGCATCATTGACGTATAAAGAGTAATCGAAAATTATTCATATTTCCTTAAAATTATTTTAATAAAATATGAGATGGTAAACAGAGTACCTAATTAATTGATTTTCTTTCATGCACTTTACGTCCAATGTTGAGTTGATTGATTTACCAAACAAGTAACGAGCTGTATATTTTCAGCTCGGGTACATATTATTTATCAGCTAGATATTGTCGCCTGAGATATAATGGAATTTCGTTCGCTTCCGCTAGAATTGCATCACAAGGAGAAGTCTGCATCACTCCATTGTATAGCAGAGTCTAATCTTTCTTCGTCGATTTTTTTCAGATTGAGAATTGCTACCTATTTTAATCGATTATAATGCATCTTGTACCTGCAATGAACAAAAATGATTTTTTTGACAAAAGACGAACTTTTTGATCAGGTAGCTTATCGCTTTTTTATATATTATTTTCACACCTGGTATATGAGTAATACCATATGCTTACCTTTTTATTCTAAGTAAAGCGTGTACAACTTATTAATCGTTGGATAAATTTCTAATAATTATTACTTAAGTATTAGTTCATTATTTATTCCCTATCATATTATTATATTTATTATTATTATATTTACCTACTTATTTCCACTAGGGTACTGAACTGTTATTTTCCAATATTAATAGATAAAAATTTAAATAGATATCAACTTTTCATTTATAAGCAACAATGATCTATAAATAAATAAATTATTAACTTTTTAACCTTTTGAGCTATTTGAGGTTCCAATGAATATTAGAAGAAATTCTTGGTGGTTGAGCAGCGGTCCAGTCTAACTTTTTAATTATTCCCCCCAAACCAAAAGGCTCAGAAGTCTTGAATTTCTCATGATTTAAAACAAGTTTTCATTGTAATATTTTTACACGGTCACTAACTTGAAATTTATAAATACTGTTACGTTAATTTAAAAAAAAATAATAATAATAAAAAAACTACAGTTCTTTCCTTAAACTTTCATCTACACTATTCACCTTATACTGTGATTCTGTATATCAATTGATAAAAATACAATACATTCATAAAAATCAAGTTCGGGTTCATTAATTGGTTCATTCTAAAACAAAGGTCTCATTATTTCTAAATAATTGATGATTAATAAATTAAATAAGCTTTGTTGTAAAGTTTTTATTACAAGGACAATAACAACTGGACCCTTATGATTACCTAGAGATTATTAAAATTTATTAATAATTATTATTTCAAATTTTACACCTTAATCAGATTAAGCAGATCGATGTTTTTAAGGCCTGATGTTTTTTCAGCGCAAACATTTATATTTCGTCGGCGATATAAACAATACGACATTCCGCGAACAATGTGTCCGCCGGTGGCCTCAGTGTGGCTTCGATGAGGTATCAATCCTAGGCCGCGATGACTAGACTCGTGCTATTCCTCCTCAAGTCGCTCTATCTTATCGCGTGCATTTCCGATCTCCGGGTGTTCAGTGCTTACGATGTCAGTGATAATGACTTTTCTATTTTCAAAGCTCGTACTTCAAGAAAGTGCTGTCCTCCCAATAAAGCCCTCGGCGAACGTAAATTACGCGGAAGATGCATCCAGAGACAAGGAAATTCATCTTCCCTCGATTTTTCAAATTTTACACTGTATGGTAGAAAGTGTCCTTCGAAGGAATACCAAATCGTTATTCTATATCCTGGAGATAAATGGATTGTTCATGACGATGGACGATTGCAGATAGTGAACTTCACGGGCCTTACCTTTGCAAATCAAATTTTCCCCATAAACCAATACTGTTTTGATCAGTATATCGATTCTGGAAACATGGTAGTGCTAATTTGTAAAAAATCTTTTATCATGCCGGATCAATATCTATGTAGTGTAGGTGAGCCTTTTTAATTTTTTTTACTGGAAATTAATTTTCTGTACAATTACATATAAAAAATAGTATTTGAAATATAAAGTACATTAATATCTACTTTCTAAGTTTTTTCAGTTTCAATGAATTTCCGATAGTTACATAAATTATTTCAGTTGAATTAATTCATTTTTATAATGAAGACATTTTTTTCGTATGTAGGTAGGTGTTTGATTTCAAATAAGGATGATTTGTAAAAAAATAACGAAAAAATTTTGCATACAGTGTGAGTCACAGTGCATACAGTTGTGCATAAAGTGTAAAAAAAAAAAAATGTATGTAAGTATGTATCAACAACTTACTATCTTCTGATGTTATATTTTCAGTATTTACAGAGTGTACGGCGAGGTTGTGGTTAAATTAATACACATTTTCATTAACGACGATTGAATATTTTTATGTAAAGTGGTTGCTCGTTTAAAAGTTTATCTAGAGATAGTGATTGTAATTTGCACATAAGCCAGCGGACTTTAAAAGGAATTTGGACCTTCTCAGAACAAATCCGCTATGAAGTCCGTTTGTGTGTGGGGGACCTGTAATCGGAGATCAAGTCCGTCTCCGTCAGACCAGTGCATCTGATCCTGTCCGTTTTATCATTTTTACTATATCATATCCTTTAAGGGCTGGGTCTCTTCAGATCCTACAGAATTTAAGTTTGTGGTTATGCTACCTAAATTAAGGTGGTACCAGCTGTAGTTCATTGTATTTTCTAGATGACTAGGCATCTACCGTATAAAAAAATTCGTGATTCTCTGTTTGTGTTGGTATACTGTGTAAGCAGCAGCTTAATTAGGAACAATTTGTCATGACATACTCTGAGTGTAAAAATATTCTTGTGAAAATAAAAAAAAAATGATGAACCTCGTAGGGCACGTAGGCTTAAAATAAGTTTCGTTATCTCGTCTTCTCAATAGCTTCATTATCATACCGAAGACGCGACCTAAAGCTCTGTGTCAGTTTTTATGGGTCAACTGAATTATCTATATATTGGAAACCTGCATGAACTATACAGATTACCAAGAATAACTTTACATCTAAGGGAATCTAGCAGCGACAACACCATCTATACCTGCAGGAAAAATTACCCTCGACTTCATTGAGATAATAAATGAAATAAAACTTCCCTCGCAATATTTTCTTAAGTACAATCGAAGCAAAAAAAATTAATTCCTTCTCGAACAGAATAAAAACACACCTCTAATATTATACGTAGGTACTGATAAAATTACACATAACTCATAATTTTTTGGTTTTATTAGTTATAAAGGGTTATTAACGGCAATAATTAAAGGAATTCAATGTAAACAAACGTTGCAGTGAGTATGATATAGGTACGCGAATAGTTATCTAATTATTTTTAGCAACCTTCTTAGAAAAAATACTGTCAGGGACATCCAAATATATTTTACTATGATTTGAAACTTGATAGCTTGAAGTAAATAAGCAGCTAATAAGTGCCAAAAGAATGAAATTATGTGAAACTGCTTAATACCGTGAGATTCAGCGGAAAATGGTTATAATTACACCTCAAGGTATGGTGAATTTTAAAGGTGGTATTAAAAAGGGTATTGTTTTCATCCTTTTTAACTAACGTCAATTGTTCAATTTCTCCTGTTTTTTATATCGTGAGTATACTGAGTTATACATGGGCAAATTACCCTGTACCGTTTTGGGGAATACTGGACGTTTTACACATGGGAAAATTGTTAAACTCTATTTCAATGAATTACAATTGATAAATACCTTATTTGTTGGTATTGTTACAAACAACACCATGGAAACAGTTTACCATGTCAACTTCCAATGGCAAGTGGCCTGTGAAAAGAAGACTTTTCTTTTTCTTTTTATTGTTTAGAAACTTTTCACGATATATTTTCTTATAATAAGTGTTATAGAACACATTAACGATGAATAAAGGGAAAGTGACATATGAATTAAATCAGTCACAAATAAAGCGCAAGCATATTCTGTTTAGTGGTAGGATAAATACAAATAGAGGAGAGTACATAACATAGTTAACATTATAAGATATAGAGCATTTGCAGCATAGTCAATACAATAATAATTATGTTAACAATCCCATAGTTACTATGATGACATCTATGTTTATCCAGGTCAATGTGCCTTGATTTCTTTTCGACTTCCTTAAGAATCACCGTCCTGTTATCTTTAATAGTTACACACTTAAGTACACATCAATACAGGTAAATATTATATTGATATCCAGTCACACCAATTGAAGAAATTCAGTTTAGGTAAATCGTTTTTCCGTTCTTTTCACTAAGACTGTTGATGAAACGCCACCCTGATGCATATATTTGGTTCTTTACTAATAATCTTGTTATATCTTTTATGACCCGATAACATGACATCATAAAAAATTTGTTAAATCTATAAATACCAAATAAAATCTAAAATAGTAATAGATACATTGCCTCATGATCGTCGTCATGATTTGTCTTTTATCTTGTCTATAGTATCGGGTATTCAGTGATTAGCACTTCCTCAGGGGGCCGTGGACCGCGGAACGTATGTCTTAACTTGATTTAGATTCTTCGAGAATACGAGATATGAACGGTTCAACATGATAGTTGATTTAGAGATAATCGTGATTCGCTGTCACGGTTAGACTAGACTAGATTTATTGTGAGTGGGCCATTGTGACACCTCCACTGCGACCGAAGGTCTATTGTGGCTCGCTCTCATGGTTAACAAATGAATCTGTCATTTGTTTTGATTTGTTTCAAAATAACTGTAATTTTATTGCAAGTTGTTAGTCTCAAATCATCGGTGTTTCATCCGTAACTCTCTAAATCACCTACGCGTCAAATAGCCATAAACAGTGTTTCTCGCACATGGGTATCTCAAAGTAACGAGTAATTTAGTTCTGACGCTGCTTCGTAATTCGGTTCTCCCATCTCTAGTACCACCTCAATGAAACTGATGTAATGTAAGCAATGTGACGTTTCTGAAATTTAGCATCATTGTTTTACTGAAGTTCGTTCAATATCTTTTTTTTTCAATGGAAAGGTTAATAACGAAAACGATTTATTTTTTATTAGGTCCAGGAAATAATTACTGCATGAAGTTTGGATAGCTGACTAGATACATAATTGCGTGAAAACCATTTAGAAAATAACTGAACTGAACTGAAATTTGGTTATTTCCTTAGGTTTGTTGTTAAAATTTTTAAAGGCGCTCACGTAAGAGCAAAAAATTGTCATAGTTGAAAGTTATTTTCACAATGGGAGTAAACTTAATAGAATTTGTACTCTTTAGATCTGTCTCGAATAAATCTTGATTATTATATGTGGTGGCTCCTAAGAATTTATTTTTCTAGAGAAAACTTTGAACGGTATTATATTGCAAAAGATGGAATGTTTCTGCAGGAGCCTGCTTTTAAGCTTTTTAGAAAAGGTGCTCATTTTTGTCCTTATCGAGTGATATAGTAGTGAAAGTGTCCCTACGTTCCTGAGACATTCCTGGCAGCAAAAATTTTTGTCAATTGTCAATTTCCCGAAAGTTATACAGTTTTCAACAATTTTTTTTGCAGGTTTAGCAAGGTTCCAAATATCGTGTAGGTCAATTCCCAGAATTACAGAGCCCGGATGTGTTTGTTGGAAAACTTCCGAAGCAACCGATTTATTAGTGATATAGATCTGTGACGATCGACTTCTAAATTCGTAATACACCCATACCGTAGATTCTGAGCAAACTAGATTCTGGAAGCTTAAATGTGATTTTTCTCTATGTATTTACATCGAGGAATCGATATTTTCTGTGAAACGAAGTCAAGTCGAGTAGGTAATCTAGAGGATAAGTTCGTCGAGACAAACTATATACCCGGCGACGTGTTACAGTGTGTCCTTACTGGAGTGAGAAACCGTGTAATAAAATGTGTTCAGGAGGGTGGAGTGCACTTCACCTTTCTAATAAATGGATTATTTATCGATTTTATTTATGTGTTTTATAAAAATGCCGATTGTCTATTTTATTAACAATCTGTGGTGATGTGTGGTGTTGTGACAGTGGTGTTGTGACAGTGATAGTGTGGTGATGTGAAAGACTGATGAGATGGGGATAACCATTGAAATATCGATGTATTTGTCTTCACCATACCATTAGGGGCAGTGTGTCGTTCAGAAAACAAAATTATTTCATTTTTATTTATTTTATTCTTTATAATAATATCGATATAGTTTCTGAGATCCATAAATTTAAGTCCATAAACTTTTATCATTTTTCTAGACGATGTGTGGTCGATTAAAGTTGATCCCTCGGTCGATCCGTAACTTAAGGCGGTAAAGCAAATTTTCTATAATTTCCGTAAAAGGGGATTAAAACTACTGGCAGAAAAAAAATAGGTATGCTTTTTACTATTTATTATTTTTAGTTACAACTAGTTAAGTCTATAAGTACTTAGTTTATCTTTAATTAAGGTGAATACTATCTATTAAAAGAGTCAAAACTTTTCATAAATTTCTTCAATTCTAACTTTCGGCCTTACATAACCTGTTTTGGCTTCTTCGTCCAATCTCTGCAAGTGTAACTTGAACTTACTCGATACGGTAACTTCACAGTTTTGACGAAGAAGAATTTGAAGCTTTGTATAACCCTTCATACATTTTTTAAAGTCTTCGTGTGTTAAGCTGTATACCTCTGCTATTTCTACAGACACTACACTTAGCAAATGATGTTTTACCTGACGATTAAAGTAATAATATTCTCCAAATACTTCACCATCTTCTAAGTGGACTACCTCAAGGCCTTCATGATCGTACCCAGCACAGCTACCTCTGTGCAAGAAATAGATTTTGTTAGGTTTTGAGCCACATCTGATCACGACATCATTAACAAGGTAAACCTCTTTCTTCAAACAAGCAATGATACTTCCTATCAGGGCTCTGGGCATATTTTGAAAGAATAGGGCATTCATTATCATCGGAGTGAGCGTGAAAAGAATTACTTCATGCCTCAGATGTTCAGAGAGTGTATCTAGAATAAAGTACTCGTTGATGAAACTTCTTTCGAAACGGTAGTTGAAATACGACATGACTCTGATTTTAATGTATTTAGGTACGTGTTTTTGAGTTAAATACTCCTTTAGTTGCTTTTGCATGTCGTAGAATTTATTTCCAACTATTTCCGCTAAACTAACCATTTCGCAAACCACAACCATTAGATAAGAAAAGTATAGAATTCCGCACAGTCTTATGAATCCATGTACAAGTTTCTCTGGAGTATTATCTGCTTCGTAGTTCCCTCGAGTCAAGAAAAAAATGCTAGCACTTTGATAAAATGATTCTGCATATATATATGATCCAGGTTGAGAATTTAGTTGAGCTTTATTGATGAATGATGTTCGGTAACCGGAGTGGTTCGCAGCTCCACCAATTATGTATATAGCACAAGTAGCGTAATGAATAAAAATGAAGGAATTGATGGCAATACAGATTATATTATAAGCGGAATCTCCTAGTCGACAATAATCAGATATTCTTCGAAAATAAAGAGTTATTGTAACAAATCTTCTCAGTCTTAACAACTCTTGGAATATAGTCAGGAAGAATATCCAAAATGGTATGTTGTTGTAACCCTTTTGTTCTGTTCCATAATATGAAGCGGAATAAAAATATATGTTAATGGCAATCAACATAGGCATACAGGAAAGAAAATCAGTAATGAGATAGTTCTTCAGATAATTTGCTGCGATAATTTTTGCATCAACGACCACAACACGGATATCGGGATCGATATATCCCAGAAAAAAATTAACGATGATATCCACTAAAAGGACTAAATTAAAGATGATGACTTTTGGTACTTGGTCGGTGTAAAAGGCTACTATGGTAGTCTCGCCGATAATGAAGCTCAACCAAAGAATCATCATTACGATTTCGCGATACATAGCCAAGGCACTAAGAGGATGGATAATATACCAGAATTTTGATCTGGCGTGACGCTTCTTCTCCGCAAGCAACGAATTTCGGCTCTTGAAGTAGATGCGTGTATCGCTGTTGAGCTCCGAGGGTAACAGAGATCTTCGCAGAAGTCGCATAAAACGACTGAAGTATCCAGCATCTGGCTGAAGCTTTGGTAAGCCACTATCGGATTCCTCTCCAGCATCCAAAGTACAACGGTGAACGTCGATTAATTTCCACTGCATTCTCTATATCATTTACAGCACGAATTCTTCACTTCTGAGGAAAGTTATTAGATTAATTTCTTATACATTAGCTGTCACCTTTGACAACATCTGCCTGCGTCCGAATTATATCCGTATTATGAACCATTATTATACATTATTGCGAATATTTAAAAAATAAAAAAATTTAACATTTGTTCATGCAATTACGCACCCTCCAATTGTTTGTATTTTATTTGGCAGACATGCTACATTTTATCGAAGTCAATAGTTGTTGATGAAATATTTTGTGGATCACAGGATACTTGTTTCACCTTTTTTTAACGTATTTTAACGACACTGAACTTAAAGACTCTTCGATACTAAACCGGCAATCGTTGATTGAAGAATACAGTAATGTTTAATTTCCTTTGCATATTTACTCTTTCCGAGAAGAAAAGAAAATTATAACACCAGTTATAATCAGAAGAAACCTTAATTCTTATTTGTTACAAAATAAAAATTGGTAATGTAATAAATCCTGTCTATTTCAAGATTCCTTATTTCACCTACGAAATTTTAGATATGACATCAATGCTGATATTTAATATGACCTTGGCAGACTATTTAGAAAATAATTTAGGTGTATGAATAATCATATTCAATCACAATCATAAAGACAGTCGTATACGATTAACCTGACTGGTCTCCATGGCATGAGTGTCTCCATTTGCTGACACTCATATTCATATTTTAATGAATAAATTTCGACATTTTAAGAGTTCATCGTTAATTTTGATTTTCAACGCGCCCCTGTTGCTTTATCTTTCAAAACTAGTACGCGAAATTTTGCAATCTTATAAAACGCAAGGTGACTTTTAATTTTCGTTGAAAAATGTTGATTTTCGTGACTTTCTACAGGGTGTTCTTTCAAAGTTCGAAAAAATACATTTTGTGGCATCCTTCCAGGTCGCAGTTTTCTATCTAGGGGACTAAAATCTTTGTGAGAGTAAGATATTTATAAGAAGTGGTTTAATGTTCCATTTGAGCATAATCAGAATTTTTTTCTCAAGTGATAACAAAAACTACTAAGTTTTCCTGAAACATTTTTTTATGTAAATCATTTGAGACGTTTTCCGTAGAATAATAGTACATAATGTCTTCTGTACTGGGTAGTATACCGTTTTATTAGATAAGCTGTTTAAAGTTTTTTTTTTACGTATGTGCACTATTTCTCTACTTAAACGTACGTACTAAAATGAAACGACTATATCTTGTCTACATGGCCGTCGTAGTTTTCTCCGAAAAACAACACGAGATATACCTGGATAAAACTAATTTTTAGCGCATCGCCTCTGAAAGACGATTTTTCAGTAGCTCAGTAGCCGGCGGAATGACGCATATTGCAGCCTGCATGCAACAGCAGCTCGCTTCCAAGCGTAGAAAATTTTCCAGCCCGCAACGAACGTTTTTTCTGGCCCTAGGGCGGACAGATTTAGGAGTTACTATAGCAACTACTGATAGTGTTATCAGTTAGTGATTACGCGGCAGGTGAGAGCGAAATTGAAGCACACCGCTGACAACTAAACCGAGACCACTATACCTACGCGCATATTTCAATAAAGTCTAAACGAGCTGGAAATATAATAACAGGTATAGGTACCTATCTAATTATAACGATTAACGGGGGTTACTAGTTTCTGAAGTTTCGTCAATAAAGAAACAAAATTAACGCTCGACAGGAAAATTACACTGACAGTGAATTAATTTGTACGCCAACAAGCTAACAAGCCAAAGTATTCAGTGTTCTTACGCGATGCGCTAAAAAATAGTGTCTATATCTCGGCCGGATCAGAAGTTCATTTCAGCTCGTATTCAATCGACCCTTGCTCCGCTACGCTCCGCTCCGCTCGGCCCGATAACTTCATACTCGCTGAAATGAACTTCTTTCCGCCCTTGCTATAGAATATACTATTATTCGATTATTTGAAATTTTGCATTCGATACGAGAACAGATTCATAAGGCTTTCTCTTCTAGATACACGAGATAACCGTCAGATTTTGTTAGGAATTTTCTTCCTTTCTACGATTTTTGCCGGAAACTGGCAGTTTTTTTTTTACTTTGAATGAACTAATGGACAATGAACTACAGCATCGATTAAGCGGTCATCCATGTGGGTACCTATTTTTCACTACTTTTTTTATTTTATTTGGTATTGCGGTGTTTCATTAAAACAATTTCCACATACCTAAGCCTGCTTAATAATACTTCCATTTAAATTTCTTTGATAAATATTTAAAAAAATAAGAAAAATATACCTTTATTTATTGCACAAGTTTTAAAATTTTCAAACGAAAATAAGACGAGTGTAGGTTCGACTAATTAAGTTTGTTTACACCTGTGTAATTTAGAAGTGCAAACAAATATAATCACTTTAATTATTTATTGCAGTAAGTAATTATTCAATATTGATATTAAATTTTTTACGATTTGAATACTATAATACCTATACATACATGAACTTACATTTTGTCTTATGATATTATGCAGTATGTAATAATTGTTTATATAGTCATATATAATTATAAAGGACATATAAAAAGGTAATTACCACAAACAAATACGCAAACGTTGTAATTTATTGTAAATATTGTAGAGCTTTTTCAGTAATAGCCATGAAGTTAGAATAGCCATTAATGTAGTTAGAATAGCCATCATAAATGTTCCACGTCGTTCAAAAAATTTATGTTTAAGTAGTCTGTCGCTCTACTCACTCCTTATGGCCGTGGATAGATATCTACTTATTATATGTATATCCGAAGATACTTTTAAAGCACCCCCGTTAATACCCTAGAATTTTTCTTTTGTACAGAGCAATATCTGAAAATTGGAACATTTGATAGTTTATTTTATAACGTGTCATTTTTTAAACCTGAAACTCTCAATCTCGAGAAAGCATTGTATCAGATAAATCGTCCAGAATGAAAATTTACCTAGCTGAGGAAACACATTAGCTGTAAAACCAATACCCCCCCCCCCATCGCCTTGTAGGTGTTGGGCCGATTAATTTTGAATTTTTTAACAGCGCTGTGTGTAATAAATCTAAAAAAAATATTTCAGACAAATTTTAATACTAAAATAATACTTTTTTGAAAAGTTAGAGTCCCATAATAAAAATTTTAAGTTATCCCCATAACGTTATTTATGCAGTATGTCCCACGTTGAAATTCAAATACCGAATCGTATTTTGGACTATAGAGAGTGTCCCATATGAGAGTGGCATATCAAAGGTATGTTTTTTTAATGGAAACTCTCATGTTACACTTTTGGATTCTCGAAGGAGAAAAAACAAGTCCGGTTGTTACAGTTGGAGTTTAAATTAAGAAGTTTAGAACTTATAAACAAGTTAAAATCGAAAAGTTATGTACTTACTATTACTAAATGAAAAAAAAACAGTAGGTACAAATGTTTCTATATCATGGAATGGAAAATAAGAAATTAAAATAGGAACATAATATAAGCTGTTTTATAAGATCCTGAACCGTTTTCGTTGTACGCAGTGCCTTGAGCTTTGAAAATTACTATTTTCACGCTTGTAACTTGTAAACTTTTCAATTTTAACTCCAACTGTAAAAACGGTATTTTTTCTGCCCACACAATATCACTTATGAAATAGTATAAAATTTATTTATTAAATTTTTTTACTGAAATTTATAATTTAAAAATAAAACAAATTTAAAAATTCGATAATTTCATAAAAAACACTTTATAACTTGTACTAACTTTGATAAGACACTCTCATATACAGGATGTTCCTTAATTGGAGGTACAAACGAAGAGGGGAGATTCGTTAAGTAATTTTAAGAAAAAAAAGTCAAATAAACATGGGGTCGCAAACGTCTCATTTTCGAGATACAGGGTGTTAAAATTTGAATTTTTTCAAGTTTTTTTCTCATAGTATCTACACTTCACAAGATATTCAACTGAAATTAGGCACCTTTATTACAATTGAGAGTTTACACCATGTTACATGCCAATTTCGATAGCAAATCTACAGGGTGATATTTTTTAACATAACTTTAACATCCTGTATCTCAAAAACGAAACGTTTGCGACCCCCATGTTTCTTGGACTGTTTTTCTTAAAATTACTTAAGGAATATCTTCCCTCTTCATTTGTACCTCCAATTAAGTATAACTCGATCTGTGTAGTCCCAAATAATTCCAAATTATAAGCATTACGACCCTGTATATACCTGTTCGAATTTGTATTTTTTTCAACTCCTTCGTTTGGCCTACAGAGACCGATTCGAATGACGTGAAAAAATTAAATTTTGATAATGGTATTTTTTGTAGAGTAATAATTATTATTACTAGAGATTTCTAAAAGTTTTGGGTTAAAAAATTCACCTATACTCCCATTGTTAGAAGAAGTACCTACGGCACAGCTTTTTCTTCAAAATTACCTAAAAATAGATTTAATTTTAGAAATCCTCATTCATTTCAAAAAATTATCGAGCTTAGATCCTGCTTTAAGATATAAGAAAAACAATTTTAATCAAAATTAATCATCAACGAAAAGAAAAATATCTATGAAAAATGTATTTTTTTATAAAGAAAAAAATTTCAGAACAATTTGGTCAAAGATAGACGGGCAGGTTTACGGGTTATGGTTTGCTTCACGTGGAATTTTGGGTTCTTATGTAGGTATTTATATTTTTTGGCATCTTTAATTTAAATAAAAAATGCTCTAAAAGAGTTGTCCGAACAAATTCTTAAGTAGTGACACTTTAGAAATTATACGTTCTCATATCTAGTCTTAACTGAGTAGGTAGGTTAATTATTAATATTAATTAAATAATTATTAATTATTATTATTATTAAGCAAAAACGTTTTGTTAAAATTATTGTATTAATTTATAGATTGATATGCTGTGTATTTATAGCAACCTTAAAAAATTAGGCAGCACATCCAGTAAAGGTTTTCTCTCTCTTAAATTAAGCTTTTGATTTCCTTGTTTCAGCCAACGAACGGTTTGATGATAAAAAATAGAAATCCATGAATTCGATATTACATTTTGTGGTTATACTTTACTCAAATTTAGGTCAAACTTGAATTTTGAAAAATAAAATTTGAAAAAGTTAAATAAATTCCCATGCATGGGAACTCCACTATCCCTTGAATTTTGTGTACTTTATGAAAATGTTTACGGGAAAGTTAGCTGAGGGTGTGTTGAAGCGTTTGTTTCAACTTCTAGCGTGACGAAAATGATCATTAATAATTAATTATTAAGGTGGGTGTGCACATTAGCTAATGAGTACACAGCTTGGCCTTCATCGTTACAATTGAGATAGTATATTTCGCATAATATATTTTCCATATTTACAATTTCCCAGACTCAACTCACCTGCTTTCCGAGAATTTATTATTTATTATTATTTTTCTAAGAATGGCAACTTTTCCATTCATAGAATTCTCTGATGTCAATTAAGTATTGATACCGATTAGATTGGTATTGAGTTTTGAATCATTGTTTGTTTTCATTACTTAAATATAATTTAATTAAACCCACTTTCAGTAATGATTTTTTGGACAGGTCAGAAGGATTGTTGTAGATGATAGAGGGTTATCGTCGCGTGCTGCTGACACCTACGACTGATCAATCGTTTTTAAAATGAGGCGTAAGTTTCCAAATGATCCTGCACAAGAAATATATCATTAGAAAAGACATGACGTGCATTTACATTAAAACTGACGAAATATTAGTGATAAAATAATTGTATTTTTCCTGTAGACATACAGGGTGTTGAAAAAGTCTCGGTACCATAAATTATTAGTTTTGTAAAAAATTAAACAAACAGCTAAATTTCAATGAGGCATTGGTTGTATTCCAAGGAGGATGAACAATAAAGTAACAAAAAGTTAGTTCTGCCCATCGAATTAGTATGGAGATCACTAGTTTTGCCACCCGCGAGGGGTGACGCTTTCGCGTTAGTCGTTTTAGGGTTCCCTGTATTACTGACACTGACGCTTACTAGCGTTAATGTGTCGTGAAAACAGTCAAATTCTACAAAGAACAAGTTATCTCAGAAACTCCGACTATTCTGTCTTTCTTAATGACAATAAAATAACATTTCAATTTGACGTTTCAGTTCGATTTTAAGTTTTTTAATGAACAAATTATCATTTACCATTTGACCATTTTATAATTTCACTTCCAAAGCACAAACAATAAAAGAATTTATGAAGAATGGTGGTCAAAAATGTCATATATCATAAAAAAAAGTAAAAAAAGTGGCAATTACGGTAGGCACTTAGTAATATACCAGTAATTTCGTCAGGTTCTTAAATTATAGTCATGATTTGGCCAGATTTTGATATCCGGGAGATTCCCAGTGCTTGTAGGTCATTAACTTAAAGAGAGTTTAGTATTTGGACAAAACACAACACAGGAAATGACTCTTCTCTCTCTGGGGCAACAGCAGAGCATTAACACACCTGAAAGTTTTCGCGATATTTTTAATATTTTAGTGAAACTGATAGGAAGTGAAATTATGACATATGACATATGAGAATTTGAACTACTGAAGTTATTTTAAAATTATTGTAGTCAAATGAGCTCAGACATTACTGCAATAGCCATCTCTTTCTTCCAAGGCACTAGTTAATGAAAAATTTTGTGGATCCCACGATATTATAAAGCAGACAGCATGTATTATTATTAGTGTATTTTTTAATAAATTTAACATTAAAAACGACTTCTAAGCTGCAAGCCAACATAAGTTAACGTAGGGTGTAATTCTCTATGGCAACACTTAAAAAAGAAAACTGTATACAGGGTGAATTTTCTTGATGTGTTTTAGACGTGTTGAGAAAACTGGAATTGATTTAAAATTTCAAGGATTTCAAGTTGAAAAGATGAATTTTTAAATCTTTGTTTACTTGACATGAATCAACTTTAATGCTAGGTAACTTTTCACGTGATTGGAATTCTTGGATTTATTTTGTTCATGTAAATGTATTGTGTCAATGTTTTACCAAATTAGCACGATAAGAAATAATTTTCTTCAAATGACGAGACTTTTGTAATCATGAGTGATTCCGGGTTGTTTTGCCGTGGTCCTTGAAGATTTGCTCCAAGCGTTTCTGCAATCATCATCGCCAATTCTCGTTTCATCGAAATCTGCCTTGATAACCGGAAGAACATTCCCATATTCAGGGTGCTCAGTTTATCTGGAGACATGACAACATATCCAAAACTACGCATCGGATCAAAACAAGTCGCTGTTCGTTTGGAAGGGACACATCCAATGATACTAAACTTGGCCTCCCTACCTCCACTACCTTGGGGTGGAAGTGGTTAACTTTGGAATCTTACCTCTAAAAATACGTTGGAAATTGCTCCCTCCTTTCCTCCTAATTTAGTGGGGGGAGTAAATTGAATTTCGGTTAGCAACCCTTATTTTTTATAGCAGATTCGGATTTTACGAACTAAAATCCGTATGATTTGTTTGCAACATTTTTTAGATTCATGACAGATGGCGCTGTAATCAAGGTAATCAAGGAAAACCAAATTTGGTTAAAATCCGTTTAAAAACTGGTTTGTCGCTACAAAGTCAAATCAATGGATTTTGTCCCGGAAAACAAGATTTGATATAAAAAAAGAAGTTTCCCATTGAAAATTTGGAGATCTTTCCTACCGCTAGGAGAAGACGGAGGTCAAAAATATCGCGGACGCCTGATTTTCAATGTCTTTTTACCAAATTTGGTTTTCGTCGATTACAGCGCTACCTGTCATGAATCTAAAAAAAAAATTCAGACGAATCCTACGTATTTGCGGTCTTAAAATCCGAATCTGATATAAAAAATATATCTTTTTCTTCTTCTTAAGGTGCCGTCTTCTTGCGAAGGTTGGCGACCATCATGACCAATTTCACTTTGCTGACTGCTGCCCTGAACAGGTCGTTTGATGTACAGTTGAACCACTCTCTGAGATTTCGAAGCCACGACATCCGTCTTCTTCCCATGCTTCTTTTCCCCACTATTTTACCCTGAATAATCAGTTGTAGCAGCTTGTATCTTATACCTCTCATTACGTGGCCCAGATATTGGAGTTTTCTGACCTTTACCTCTTGAGACAGTTCCAGGTCTTTTGAGACTCTCCGTAAGACTTCTTCATTAGTAATTCTGTCAACGTATGATATCCGGAGTACTCTTCTGTAAAGCCACATCTCGAAGGCATCTATCTTTTTGAACATTTCTTTTGTTAGAGTGGCAGCTTCTATTCCGTAGAGTATTATTGTAAAAAATATGTAGCATCTTAGCATTCGTATTTTAAGTTGGTTACTTAAAGTTTTGCAGCAAAAGAATTTCTTCATTTTAATAAAGGTGTTACGTGCTATTTCGATTTTCGAAAAAATATATAAGGGTTGCTAACCAAAATTCGAATTTACCATCCCCCCTATACACGGGGAAAGGAGGGACCAATTTCCTACGTATTTTCAGGCGTAAAATTCGAATCTGCAATAAAAAATAAGGGTTGCTAACCAAAATTCAAATTTACGGCGCCCCCCCCCCTACACGGGGGGAAGAGAGGGAGCTACTTCCCACGTATATTTAGGCGTAAAATCCGAATCTATGCCTAATAAAAAATTATTATAGGGTTCCTATTTAATATTCCAAAGTCACCCACTCCCACCCCTAGACAGAGGAGGTAGGGGGGCCAATTCTGAGAATTTGACTATATAACAGACCGACAGATATATGAGTAATTCTACAGCGTGTCCTGAAAGTAAACGGTCAATCACTAATTAATTAATGTTATTCCCAGACCAAAAGTTCTTATTCACATAGGTCCGGAAGACGACTCGTTAACAAGAAAAATGATCATTCTTTGAAAATAAATTTAAATCAAAATTAAAACAATAAAACATATTTGCCTATACCTATATAAATTGCTCAAAATATCCTCCATTGCTTAGTCAATCGTCAATCGTATTAAGCTAGTATTTCGGTACACTAGATACTTATGTTTAATTTGTTTTTTTTCTTAACGAGTCGTTTCCGGACCCTCGTGCATAGGAACTTTTCGTCTTAAAATGACACCACCTATCAAAGATTGACACATGACCGTTAACTTTCAGGACACCTATATCATAGGGGTTCTGTTTTTTTTTTTTTTGTTTTTTTAATGGAACGCAAAAAAGCAGTGTGTGCTTTACCTACACAAGAAAAATATAAAATACGTGTAAGGAAATCTTACACTTCCAGATTGTTGATGTTTACTATTATTGTAAGAAAATGTTTCATTTTTTATTACAAGATTTAATTTATGATAGTAATGAACAGGTATAGTAAAGCTGTTAACTCATATGTTAAACAAATGAGTAATGTTTGTGCAGTAGCGTTTAATCAAATTAATACTTGCATATGTAAAGCCCGGTTTACACGTATCCAGTGCTTTAGTAGAGTACAGTGATTTAGTAGAGTGAGCTTTCTGTTCACACAGGTCAAGTAATTTAGTGGAGTTGGTAACTAAAAGACGAGTAAAAACAGGTGTCCACATGTGCACTTGTATTTTATTTAGTATGAGTCGAGTGGTCGAGTAGTAGATGCCGTTAAAAAATAATAATAATAAAATAATAAAATAAATTGCGTTCTATAATAAAACACCTTATAAAATTATTAACAAAAAACGAGAAATTTTTGATCGAGGTCTTCGGTTAGTTATACAAATGCTTCTTGATGAAACCAGAAACTTGTGTGCTGCGGAGCTGAACAAAAATAAGCGTATATGGATACGAAAATGGTTGGCTAGAAGAAATGCGCTTGGAGGCTCCATGTTTTGCGCAACAGTTTTGCAAATAAAACACATTTTTATAAAACACTCTCAAATTTTTTGGTTTGTTTTGCTGAATACTCTACTAATCTGATAATCACCTGCGGCGAGACGCGTCTACACGCGTTTAGTTCAGCTGAAAAAAGGGAGGAGGAAGGCTACTCGACTTGTACTCGACTGGAAAAATAGAATAGGATTCTATTTACTAAACTCGACTGTTAACTCGACCAAACCAGCTGACTTGACTAAAACACAAGTGTTCACACAGGTCGAGCATTAAATTACTCGACCGCTCGACTAAATTACTGGATACGTGTAAACCGGGCATAATGCCCGGTTTACACGTATCCAGTAATTTAGTCGAGCGGTCGATTAATTTAGTGCTCGACCTGTGTGAACACTTGTGTTTTAGTCAAGTCAGCTGGCTTGGTCGAGTTAACAGTCGAGTTTAGTAAATAGAATCCTATTCTATTTTTCCAGTCGAGTACAAGTCGAGTAGCCTTCCCCCGCCCTTTTTTCAGCTGAACTAAACGCGTGTAGACGCGTCTCGCCGCAGGTGATTATCAGATTAGTAGAGTATTCAGCAAAACAAACCAAAAAATTTGAGAGTGTTTTATTATTACTGTTGCGCAAAACATGGCACGTCATGGTGGTCTGAAGATACAACATATAAATTTGTTGTGGAGTATATCAAACATGAGTGCCTGTGGGATGTTAGAGACAAGAGATATAAAAATTGACAAATGCGGCAGGCAGCTTATGAAAAAATGCAGGAAGTGATGGGAATCCAGGCATTTGAGCGGAATGAAATTGTTCAAAAAATTAAAAACATTAGATTTACAACGTATTCTCAAGAGCTAAAAAAAAATTTATTTTATAATTTTATAAGGTGTTTTATTATAGAACGCAATTTATTTTATTATTTTATTATATTTTATTATTATTATTTTAACGGCATCTACTACTCGACCACTCGACTCATACTAAATAAAATACAAGTGCGCATGTGGACACCTGTTTTTACTCGTCTTTTAGTTACCAACTCTACTAAATTACTTGACCTGTGTGAACAGAAAGCTCACTCTACTAAATCACTCTACTCTACTAAAGCACTGGATACGTGTAAACCGGGCATAAGAGTTTACTAAATTAAATTCCAATTCCAGTAAGATGCTATTAACGTACTTCGTCAATTATTTCAAACATCACAGAGAATAGAATCGATTCGAGCAAGAGCAATCAGTGAACCGAAGGCATTCAAACTCTTAGGTGAAAAGTGATGCATTATTACGGAATCTGAGTGTTTACTTACTCAAACGATTCGTGTGGCCTTTACAATATGACACAAATGAAAGTAAACAGTAAATTTCTTTAAATGTGATCTTATCTTATCAGTTTGGTGGTTTAAACCTACGGATTCGTGCCAGTTTATTGCGAATTTCCACTTGAAACATGCATTACGTTCACTTTGTCACACTTATTTTCATTTATCAACTGCCTTTTCTGCTTTCTGATGAACTTGAGTGTACCAATGGCAAAGGGGGTAAAGAAGTTTATCAGGTGGAGAAAGAGAAAATCGTGAAACGAGTAGCGGGTAGTGCTAAGTGTTTGAGAAAGTGTTGTCCTTTCGGGCAGGTTATATCTGATGATGAAACCGGTGCGTGTAAAAATACTCTCGGTTTGACCAATATAGATAAGATCGGTGGTGCAAATTTTGGTAACATAATTCATGGAAATCTTTGTGAAAGTGAATCCTTCTCCAGAATTGTATTAAATGGAAATAGGAAGGAGGAACAGTCAGATGAATTCAATTTATCGGACGACGGATATTTGTCCTTTGATGGGAGCCAGCTTGATTTCAAATCATACTGCTTGGATCTATATGAGGGAGAGACTGTCGCCATAATTTGTACAAAAGATGAAGAAGTAGAACAGCTTCTTGTGGATATTGGTAAATAAAATAATCTTCTATAATAAGGCACATCAAATACTCTAATAATAATTATAAGTACAGCTTCTACTGAAAATTGGCAACAGAAGTTACTATCGCCCAAGCGGCTTGAACTGTGAATTAGCATTGATTAAAGATGTCAATTTATTTTAACGAAACGTCAATCTGTCGTTGGCTTGTCATTTAAAACATTTGAAACACAATTAAATATGCAATTTTAATTAACGTGAAGTATTATTCTCATGCTTAAATCTGAATTTATGTAATTCAGATGCAGAAATAATGAATTATTTACGTATTCACACTACTGAACACTTACACTACAGTGATAATAACTATTAATTACACCTAGCTGACACCAAAAACTCTAGATAAATTATTATGTCTACTGTATTTGCATAATATTTCTCCGTGATTTTTTGAATTTATATGCGGTTTTGTGTAGTTAACTAACAGTTCAAGGCAACTGTTGTGATGCCTTTTTAATATTATGTAAACAGTCGATAGCTGCACGTATTATAGTCAAGAGTATTTGGACACACTCACCTGGAGTCCTTATAATTTTTTGATTTGGTTTTATCTGTTCGCATGCTATGAAGTCTGTGATATGATTGAATTCTTTTATTTCTGGAACATTTTTCAGCTTAATCGGTTCAAATATAAGTCTCCGGCTTACGTATCAGGTGTTATAATAATAATAGTCTTATCTCTCATTACGACATACTTATGAATAAAAATAAAATACATAATATAACGTGCTTCACTGCAAAATAGCGCGGTATAAAATTAGTAAAAATTTACTGGCACACTATTTCAGTTTCTTGCAAATAACGCTCCTCAAACTTCTATAAAAACAAAGACATTTTTTTTATTACTGATCTATTTTCACGATCGAGTTTAAAAGGAACCATTTGTCATGTTCAAAGGATTCGTATGACGCAGCGGTATAAAGTAGTATAATCCCTGGTTCCAAAGACCAAAATTGCAGATTAGATACTGCGGTAGAATTGTGTTATTATCACGTTTTTATTGACTCGCTTACTTGTCGGTTTGTCTGGTCCACAAAAATTTTGGAAAGTCTCGAGAACCAATGATGAGAGTGTGTGACGTATTATTAAGATGTTTAAGACCGTTTACAAAATTTCACGCACATACAAAACTAAGCAAAAGAATATAATAATTACTTAAGTAATTTGTTATATGTCACGTTCTTAACACGGGCTATAAAGCAGCATTTAATAAGTTTTAACAGCTATCGAAACACTCGTAAACGTGGGGCGCGTGCAATTTATAAAAGTGGGTGTGTAGTTGATTTTAAAAAAGTTGATTTTAATTAAGAAGTCGCCTTTCCACTTGAAAACATACATGAAACTATTAATGAATCAAATATGTATAGTAAGCGTAAAAAATAGTTATTTATGTATCTATGTATTGTGCGCGAAATTGAATTTAGGTGCTTGAAAATATTCAAATCATTCAAAATCACTCGAAAGCACCATAATTTTACGTCCGAGATGCATACAACATTTTGTGGACCACTTACGAAAAAATCGAAATAACATAATCATAATTTTTTATTTAGTGCAAGGTTACTTTTTTCTTTGTTGCTAGGGAAACATCACTGCATTTGATTCCTATTACAATGCACGAAATACTTTTCTCTCTAGTGCGAGAAGTAGTGTGAGAAATGCTCTCACAAAACAATAGGTACTCTCTCAATTTTTTTCGTATCTTGATGAAAAAATATCAACATTATTTTACGGCTTTCTAAAATAGTTATTCGTTATACAAATGTAAACAGTAATAGAGTTTAGCTCGAGATGCGATTTGATTCACGACGCGTGACGGAAAAACTAGAATCGGGTTTTTTTGTGTGTAAGATTTTTTTAAACTTTTACAATTTTTTTCTGTGAGAAGAAAACGGAAAAGATAACGGAAAATAATATCAAAATGTTGATCAATGTTGAATTTGAATTTTCAAACTGGTAGACTTTTGTAGTAGGTAAAAAAAAATATTGTATGGCTGAGGAAAAGCCCAAGTGTCAGAAGTTTTCAAGTAGCCCAAGGGCCTCTGACGTAACCTAACGACTAATAATTTTTTAAATGTCAATTTAGTTATAATAATTGAAGAAAGTTTTGCAAAATTCTATACTTAAATATTTTCGATGAGTGGGATTAATAAGATGATTATGATTATTATGAAAATTCCTTTAATAATTATTCTCATTTTGACTTTATGGATAATATGTTGTATAATTTTCTTGTTCGTGTTGGATATAAATTTGATGATATCTGAGTGTTAATAATGTCTATACCTATGTGTCCATATCAGGAGAAAAAGTACTAATTTTTTCCCCGCAATAAGCAGTTTCATATAAAGTGGAATTTTTATACCTCTGACAAAAGTGAAAAAATATCAACTTTTTTCCCCTCCCAAAAAAAATATACGTATAGATAAATATTTATTTTCACTATTAATTTTGAATGTGAAAAGAAAATAGATAAAACTGCAAACTGAAAAAATTCAACGTTTTTGTATAACTTTTATAACGTTTTTATTATTATAAATTTATAAATTACCTGCTTCTTCTTCTCTTTTTGCACTCCACTTTATGATAAACATTGATATTTATATGATAAAAACAACACCCCACGTGTAAATACACTTAGCCAATTCTTGAAAAATTTAGTATCAACATAAGTTGGCTCATTGTGTTTCATAATTTTATAATTTAAACACCATCATCTGGCGTTATGGCCACAAACAACAGAAAAGGAAACGCTTATTTGTAAGAAAAGCAAATATTTAAAGAACCGAGTATTTTCCCAGACGGCTTGTATCATGTCATTTCATCATGGCACATCCAAAACAAACATCCAAAATTACATCAATATCGTATGCTTGCTTATGAAATAGGCTTCAGGATATTATATTTTTAACGATATTCTGTACATATTATCTAGTTAAATTAATTAGACAGGAAATTAAAGTATATGCAACATACATAATAGTAGATAAGCTGTGCAAGCAGATGGCGCTTCGATTAAATTAAGGGCCTAAATTAATTAGGTACCACCTATATGTTAATATCGGTAATAAGTGTCGGTACATATGAGGAGTAAAATAAACTAATGAATCAGTATTGTTTATCTAATAGTTCATATTATTAGGTAACTTGCAAAAAATACTTTCAAGAACCTAATTTGATTCGGCAAAAATCAGGCTAACTTTATTTAAAAATTCATGGCGTTTTGAGTTACCTAAATAAAGTGGAAACACTTAATTTAGTAGGTGCTTTATTTATATCACAACAAGCAAGGTGGCTCATTGAATCTTTGAGATAATGTTTCAGTCTCTCCTGTTTTTTTTTTTCTGAAAACGAACATTTCTTCAAATGTTCGTTGACCAAGTCTCATGTGATAATCTGACCATCAATATCGACGTTGTCAGAAATGTATTATGGTAACCTTTTCCCAACTTCTCGCATTACTCTGTGAACTTATTTTACTATAATAACTGTGTCCCTCACTCCTTGTTTGAGTTTGATGACTTGCCTCCATCTTCTTTTCACTTAGAGAACCTTTCAAATTTCTCCAAGATTTGTGGTTTTCCGGAAAGTTGCAATAGGTACGGGGATATTTTTTGTTTTTCTCAGTCAAGCTAATTTGGTGTCACTTGAAAGGTGGATGTGTTAGTTCACAAACTATAGCCCTTTTTTCTTAGGTCTTATAATTTTGATGGTATTACCTATAATCTCTTTAAACAACGTTGCTCCCAGCTTTATCTCTAAACATCATCGGTCAAAAAGTGGAAACTTTTGGAAAAAAAAGGAAAATTTTTATTATTATAGGGAGTCGAGGAACAATCATAAAAAAATTATACCAAGCTGTTTAAAATTTGTTGTTTCACAGAAAAATTATAGTAACCGACTGTACGGAACCCTCGGCGAGCAAGTTAGGTACCTAATAACAGGTCGCAAGACAAGATCACTTAAGACATTGTTGTAAATGTGTATCAGGCATCTTTATTATGATATTTTATATTTATATTAAGAGATTATCTTAAGTCGAAAAGTACCTCTGAAGAAGTGTCCTCACTGTCACCAGTGATGAGTGTTGTCGCGATTTATGTTGGCATTTCATGGCGTTTTTCACTTGACAGTTATTCAATTATTAGGAAGTATGATTTCAAAATGTATGATATTTATTGTGATATGTTAAGAATGAATTCAGGAAAGGGCAAGAAAAAGATACCCGGAAATCGTACCAGATTTAATTATAAAGGAAAACCAAAATTTGCCATCTTTACCATCCAACATATTATTTAAAAAAAAATTACAATTTTTTTTTTTGTTCATTTATTTATGGTTCTTAGAAACAAAAAGTTTATATCAAGAACCTATGAAATAATTTTCTAATAAAATTAACAGTAAGTAACACAAGATCAATAATAATAAAAAAATACTAATAAGAATAAGCATCATAACACACTATATAACAACACTATAACAAAATAAAGAAAAATGGTCTATTTTCTATGTTTTAATTTGCTGAACCCAAAAAATTTTCTCAAGAAATTTTTAATGATTGCACTTTTTTTATAGTTTGTGGCAAATTATTATAAATTTGAAATCCTTGAAAATAAATCGATTTTTTGCCAAAATTAGATTTTATATTTATTAATGATAAATGATCTCGCTGTCTTGTGTTATAATTATAATTTTGTGAAGTTGAAAACAAAGCAGCAAATTTTGTATTTAATTTATAAATGTGGTTTAAATTAAATATTTTTTCTGATTTATATAGATTTGTTGTTGGTTCCAGATATGGTAAATTGTAAATACGTTTTATTGCTTTATTTAGAAGTGTTTGTAGTGGTTTAAGATTTACATCACAAGCAGTTCCCCAAACAAATGCTAAGTATTAAAGTTTGATTAAATGAATGCAAAATACATTATTTTCAATATTTTAGTGTCGAAATAATATCTTATTTTAAATAAAATTGCCACAAACGGTAAAATTTTTACTTTTAATTTTTCGATATCAAATTTCCAGCTTAAGGTTTCGTCAATATGGAGACCTAAAAATGTTATAACCTTTTTATAGTTTATTATATTGTTATTGTTTAGGATGAGTGGATCTGGATCATTTGGTAAATTTCCTTTATCAATGTAGGTACATAAAATTTGATTTTGAAAAATTTTACGATAATTTAATTAATTTTTAACCATTCAAATAAAATATTTAAATCAGATTATTTTTTACCAAAATAAAATATAGTAGTGTCATCAGCATATAATTTTAGAAATCCCTTCAGTTTTATTTTTGACATTGAATTGATGTATATTAAGAATAGTGTTGGTCCCAAAACTGATCCTGGTGGTACTCCACATAAAATTTTGTTATAATTAGAGGAAATAGTATTATTATAAACATACTGTTGTCTTTCTGAAAGATAATTTTGAAACCACGCTAATGCAGTGCCTCTTATTCCTAAATTAGTCAATTTTGTGATTAATATTTCGTGATTAATTGTATCAAAAGCTTTACATAAATCTAATGATAGAACCCCACATTTATAGCCATTATCTAATTGAATTTGAATGTTTGAAACAATATCTAATACAGCACATTCTGTATCGCTATTTTGCCTGAATCCATATTGATTTTCATACAAAAATTTAGATTTTTCCAAGTAATTTACAAGTCTTTTATTAATAACTTTTTCAATAATTTTGCTCATTATAGGTAAAACTGAAATTGGTCTGTAATTGTTTAAATTTTGTTAAATCTCCTCCTTTGAAAACAGATGTTACTTTTGCTGTTTTACATTTGTTAGGTACAATACCATCTTTAAAAGTTCAGATAATTCATCTTTTACCTGTTTTACCATTCCTACACTGATATCATCAAATCCGCTTGCTTCATGATTATTAAGGCTAACAATTACTTCATTTATTTCATCATTAGTAGTTTCCTCTAGGAACACTGAATTTTGAAAATCGAATCATCAAAAGTTTGATTATTAAAAATTAGTACACAGATAAGTTTTCTGTCCAATAAGGTAAACAAAAGTTGACTGGTCATATCTTCTAAACTAGTGGGTAGTGGGCGTAAAAACAACCAAGTGACGGCAATAATGCAGAAAGTTAAACAATTGTGAATATACCTACTAGTGCTCTCGCTTCCTCAATCAATATACTGGAGGAGGGGTCGTGGAAAAAAGACGAAAACATTTAATTTGAGTAATTGAAATACCTTCATTGACGTACTTTATCAGTTATCAGATGACGACCGATGTGTTGTAAACTGATCCTAAACCGCATCTAATCCTAATCTAAAACAGTAATCTATTAGTAATATTATTAGTTAATACAGTGCGCGTAATATAAGTGTAAGAAGTTATTTAAATAAAAAAAACTAAAATGAACAGTTTTTGGAAAGTCTTGAAACAAGATAATAATTCACAGATGTAAATTTTATAGTCGTTATTTTTGAGTTAAACAATTTAATTTTCAGTGGAAGAAACAAAATTATTTCATTGAATATGTTATAAATTAAACTGGAAATACTAGACAAAAGTCTGACCACGAATACTTTTAGCACATTACGGTTAACATGTTGAGAAATTCTTAGAATTTCCCCTGCACCTAATGTGATTTTTTAATTCTTAGATGTTATGCGGTGCAGTCGAAAAGACTTTAGATTTTGAATATATTCATAAAAAAATAAGGTCTGCTGGTATGGTTACCAAACAGAACTATCATCTATCTTATTATTCTACCAATATATCTTTGCAACATACAGTGGTTCAAATAATTAGGTACAGGATCTTCATGATGTGGCGGTACACTATCCTGCTGATTTTAAAGGGTACTAGTTGGTTGGTAAAACCAAATACCTTAAACTAAGTATAATACAGCAGAAAACTCATATGCATTTGGTCGATGACACTGAGACTAGCGACATCTAATCGTTGGTAGGACCTAGCACCAAAATTAGCAATGTGCATCTTAGTTGATTTCTTTAATATCAATTTACACAACCCTCTGGAGTACTTTTGAGAGTAGATTTGTTTTATTATTAAGAGTGAAATGAACGAAAGTAATTATTTAAATCGTCAATTGTTAATTGTCTGAATTCGTTAATATAACTAAAAGATGGGTTGAAATTAAAGTAACAATAAAGTCAAAATTCTTAGCTAAAATTGTAAATGTTTTGTACATATACAGGCTGTCCTAGCTTATACGCAGCCGTCTCTGTGGGCCAAACGATGGATTTTTCAAAAACAAAATTGCAAATTCAAGTACAGGATCACATAAGCCATTATTTAAAATTATTTTGGACTATACAGATGGTCCCATATGAAAGTGGCATATCAAAGTTATATTTTTTCTTAAATGGAATGCTTCCTATGTTATTGCATTTTTAGATTGTCTGAGAAGAAAAAGTAAGATTGGTTTTTACAGTGTTGATGGTGTTAAAATTGAGAAGTTTCTGTGATACCTATAAAATTAAGCAAGTGAAAATAGCCATTTTTGAAGTTCAAGGCTCTTTATAACGAAAGCGGCTCAAGATAGAGAAAACCGGCTTACATATGTCCCTATTTTACCTTGATTATCTTGAAGTATAGGGACCTAGCGGCTGACCGTTGCTGGTTGACACCCTGATGAGTTCCCCTCCACTAGCTCCCCTCCACTAAGTCAGATCTTTGGTCAGTTAGGTTTTTTTCCTTAAAATCTCCTTTTTTGGTCTTCTATATTTTATATTTTACTTTTTTTCTTTCATTTTCTTGAAATTTCAGGGAAAAAATACCTAACCTGACTAATGACTTAGTGGAGTGGGACTATAAGTGCACGGGAACTCAGGGTGTCAATCAGCAACATATTGTCGGTAGTGGCGTATACGAGTCAGGTCCCTATACTTCAAGATTACTTTTAACTTTGTATGTACTATCCTATGGTTTAAAAACATTTTTGTACTTATTCATTTGTAACATTTTGTACATATTCGTGGAGAAGTTTCTGATTTTTTCAAATTTTTTATCACCCTGTATAACTCTATCTTGAGCCGTTTTTGTTGTACATGGTCGTGAACTTCGAAAGTTGCGTTTTTCACTTGTAGGTATATTTCACTCATGTAGGTACTTCTCAATTTAAACAAAAACTGTAAAAACAAATCTTATTTTTTCTTCTCAGACAATCTAAAAATGCAATAACGTAGGATATGAGCATTCCATTAAAAAAAAAACATATATAACTTTGATATATGCCACTGAGTTTGGCCTACAGATACCGTTTCAAATGAGCTGGGACACCCTATATAGTGACAAAATAAGCCTTTTAAATCTATGCTTTCTCAGAAGCCTCGCAGTTGAAAAGTTCCATATATGATTTGAAGAAAAAAAATTAAATTAAATTAATTAATTAATTAAATACTTGACTTTATTTTGTGAATAACTTGAAGTTATTGTAAAGGTGATTCTTAATTAATTAATATTTAAAATAAATTAATTAATATTAACTAACAGTACACAAGGTATTTATGATCTTCAAAATTAGTGGAATAACGACGATCATACCTTCTGACTTTTTAATTTTTTTTAATGGACTTTCTTTCTTAGCAAGGCAGTATAGACTACATCAAAAAATGTAGTCTTGTTATTTAAGTTGCCTACACACTAATGAGATTGTAAGACAACTTCACATTCTTTCTCTCAAATAGAATTTATCATTTATTATACATCAAGTATGTTGTTATTTCTGTATTTCGTCACCTTAAAACAGAACTAGCCCAAGTCCAAAAACTACATTTTTCAGGAAACGTTTTTTTTTCTCTAGCTGCTTTAATTACACAGATATTTTAATATAAATTTGTACAAGTATTTTAAATATGCACAGTTTCAATTACAGCATGAATTAAATAAGAAACGTATAAGTTAAAGAAAAAATATGGACATAGAATATTTTTTTAGCTGGTAAGTATTCCAAGTCCATTTTCTGGACTTAGGTTAGTTATGTGTTTTGGACATAGGATACTTCTGAGAGTTCATTTTATTAGCTCAAGATCAAAACTCTCAATGTTCGCTTAGCAATAAAAGCCGCAAAGCTTCTATGTGTTCCAAAAACAGTATATCCTTGAAGGTTATCTTGCAGTTAGCACTAAATGGGCATTGATCGATAAATAAAAATAGTTTTTCAAAATTACGAAGCAGAATTAACCTAAGTCCACCATTTATTGGACATAGGATGTTATTTGAAAGCAGAACTAGTATAAGTCCTAACACAACACTAAAATAGGCTACCTTATGGTAATAAGCATAGTTCTGCATTGAAAATTATTTACTGAAGCATTGACATAGGTTCTTTCTCGCTAACTTAGGATAGTTCTGCACAAAAAATTTGAGCACTCTTGGACATAGGCTTATTTGTAATTTACCGTATACGGGATAAATAGAATCATTAGGACTTAGATTAGTTCTGCATTCGATCGGCGACACCTTACTCTATTGTTTTGTATAAAAAACTCATTTTTGGCAAAAATGGACTTAGGCTAGTTCTGTTTTAAGGTGACGATTTCTGATCTGCAATCTTTAAGAAGATGAGTTTTAGAGTTATACCACCTGACTCATTGATAATATTTTGATAAATTGACATCCCAGTAGGAGAAATCGATGTTCGATATACGGAATGTCAACAGTTTAATTAATCTATAAGGTCATACGTATTATTGTCTTTTTGAATTCATTTACCGAGGAATTATTTCCACATATCTAATTGTCGGGAAACATTTCGTAATATTACTTTAATTATTTTCATTAATTTACATTTTTCATAATAATAATTGCTGTTAATAGGTACGAGTATTACTTAATAAAAAGTACCAATCTCGGTACCGGGCACAGATTTACAGGTTTGTTTCTTTTAACCAAAGAATCTGTCTTTAAATTTTTTTTTAATAATAAAAGAATCACACTATATTTATATTAAGTTACAATAAGGATCACTCCATTTAAAAGTTATAAAACTGACTTATCAGTCAATTATCTTTTGAAACAATTGAAATGACAATTTCACAAAGATGTCATAAAAAATTAGCTAGCTATTATAGGTAACATAAAAGGATGCTCGGTAAGTACCTCCTAATTTTTTGGGAGCATATCTAGGGGAGATAAAACAAAAAACTTATGCCCGAATTCACAAAGCATTATCTCCCGGTAATAGCAAGAAAATAATTAAATAAATGGGATTGAGATATACAGTTTATATGCACTAGAATGAGAATGGAGATAATTGATTACGTAATTATTTTGAAAATTATCGTTTGTGAATACGGGCGTTAGTATGTCATAAAACAATCCCAAAGTGTCCCTGAATGAAAATACAAAGCTCTAAAAGTTTCACTTTTTTTGGCTTTAACTTTTCAACCAACTTGTTATGATCCGATAAAATTTTATTATTTTACAGAGGCCATAAAATTAGCCAAGTAATTAAGCCATATCACAGTTTTGCATACTCTGATAATTCAGCTTTAAAAAAGGTGCTCTTATAGTTTATTTCAAAAAAACTGATGGTTTTCGAGGTAAATCGAGATTCGCGAAAAAATAAATTAGGGAGTACCTTTTCTAAAATATGAATGACGAGAATATTTCAAAAATTAGTTTTCAGCTCTGTAAACTGACACCTGTCAAAGCTTTGACCCAACTATAGTGTGGTGGCAAGTCCGTTCCTGACTTCCCTGACGACGTCAAACATCCACCGTGCTTAATGACTTAAAAAGGACTCCTTGAGAGGTGTTTTGACTTAAAAAGTGCCCTTAAATGACTTAATATTGGAATTTTATCAAATTTCATATAAGTCGGTTCAATTTTGGGGCTATGTATCTCCGTTTGGGGAGACTTTGGATTTTTTTTTGAGAGAGTATGTTTTTTTGACCTTCCCTGTATGCTCCCGAGAAACTGGGAGGTTCTTTCCGGATACCCTAGTATAATTTGACGAGAATCTCATAAACATGAACGGCACGAATATTCGATCATTTATTAGTAATTATGATGATATGATAAGTTTTTCGAAATATAGGAATATCTGCCAAAAAGATTTGTTTAACGGAATATTTGTACGTATATTCGAAAATTCCAAGCAATTGCAGTAAACTATGAAGGTCCTCAAATCGGTATCTCAATTCAGGGAATGCTCTCCTATCAGAAATATCCATATATTTTTCTATAAATAGTGTTAGTGGTCAATTGGTAAAATGTCCTTACCGTTTTAAATAACGCTTTATATAAAAAAGTAATGTTGATTATTTCTAGTGCTGTGTAAATATATTGCCTTTTCCTAACACTTTTGTAATGGTTGTCTGGCCTCCTGTAAATAGTTATTTGTTTAACTAGGCAGCAAAGTGGCAGACTGAAATTCCAAGACTCAGGAAAGCCATCCAAAGCATTCAGCCTGCATTTGCTGCCGAGTTGGGACTTAATTCATTAGGACTTAAAATAACAATAAAAATATTAAAATAACAAAGGGCCATCATCATTTTATTTGTTTAGTATGATCAGTGTTTGTTTTCAGATCTACTTTTTCTAGCTAATTTTTTACGAGCTTATTACATTTAAATGTTTTGTTATGATTTTCAATTATATTTTTGCTCGTTACGTTGCAATTTCTACTTCTGCTAGATTTCATGTTTTTCTTTAAATTAGCTATCGTTTGATTCTTGACAAGTAGTTTATTCTTATATAATATATTCCTCATTTTTAATAGTTTCACTTGAATATTAAGTTCTGCTAAATGCTTCTTCAAATTCAAGTTTTCGGTAATTAAATCTTCATTGATATTAGCGTTATTCGTGCTTAGATCTAACGGTTGAGAATAAATTTTATCGAAATGATGAAACTCGTCATGAACCGATTTTTTAGCAAGCTGCAGTTCGGAACGTGACGCCATTGATCGCTGAAAAAGAAATAAAGTTTGATTTCAAACATAATTTTTGCAAAAAAAAAACATACCCATTTGGGAAATTTATTATTGAATGTGTCTAATTCTTTATGTTTAGGAAAATCAATAGTTGGCACTGACATTCTGTCCAATTTTTTCCCTCCGTCAACTAAGATGAAACAATCATTGGTGAAGTGACTGGAACACAGATAAGTGTTTGTTGGGACACACGTCAAGTTACAATTTCTGGTTATGAAACTCATCCAGCCATCGTATGTTCTTCTATTTCTACTTGGTAATCTACAAAAATATGAAAACAAAATTAGATGGACATAATCGAGTTATTCCATAATATACATGATACAAATAAATAAGGTATGTCAGCGCGTAGCCTGTGACGTCAGTGTGGTGATAGCTACATAATATGCGACTCGGCAATATTTATAACGTAAAATCGCGATTTAGTAGCTTATTTCGATGTTTGAAGATTTTAATTAGTTTGACTTGAATACCTGACTGTCTGATGGCAAAAACGGTTTGTTGAGCGATAATTAGTGGGTGTAATAATCACTCAAGAAAAACGAAAGGCAAAGAGATATATTTTTTTTTAGTTTGCTAGCATAGGCAAAGGCAATAACGTATAAATGATTTTGTATCGTATCACAATAAGCACCAGCATTTTCGATTACACTCCACAAATGTTCACTTTCACCTTAAAATACTTTCAATATCAATTCTTCCGTTAGAGCTTGAATTACAATCACTCACAGTGACGTCATGCGCAGCGCTGACGAGTTTTCCATTTTACACAAGTTTTCTGAAAAGTTTTTCAAGGGAGGACCCCGAACCCGCCTTTGCTATTGGGGTGTACCTACTCCATACCCCCCAAACACCCCGTAGGTTGTCCTCCTAATTGATTAGATATTATAAACTAATCAATCAAATTGCAAATTATAATATGCAAACACAATTTTTTTTGTCGACTAGTTTTGTATAATACTTAATCCACGAACCACAAATGAATAAAACTTTAAGAGAGGGCCAGCCAAAAACATTTGACGGGGTGGCCCCAAGTCTGTACCTACGCCACTGTACTGACTCCAATAATAAGTTAAATAACGAACTTGAAGTAGGGGTAAGTAAGTATAGGTAATAAATCTCTGTGTGGGGTATTATGATAAATATGATATTAAAATGTAAAAATTATTGAAGCATATTTATAATACGAGTCAAAACCTACAATCTCTAGATATTCACTTACCTGTAGAATAATAAATTGTTATGAATTGCTTCCTTAGAATATTGAGATACTCTACAAATTTTACAGCTCACCATATTTTACTATCATGCTTTAATTAATTACAAAAATTAAATCTTGTCAATAAACATAAGAGGAATAAAAAAATGTTAAACAGATACACAGTGAACCCTGTAAGGTTTGAATTCAAGTACTAAAACTAAATAGGTTTCATTTTCAAACCCTCTACGTCCTGACTGACTACCTGCTACCTGACATCGATCTCGCACTGTAAAAGGACCCGATTTTATTGCAACCGGTCGGGTCGGGCTCCAGACCTGGTTCGACCTATATAAGCTCTTCGGAGCGCCACGCACCAGTGGCGTAGTACACGAAAACATATTTATAATATTCAATGAATTAAAAAAAAAAAAAATTATAGGTTTTCGCTCTATATTTCATTTATCTTGATGTTATTATGGCAAAATTTGCCTCTTTCAGAAGAACTATTCTTTAAAAAGTGGACATTAAGAAAGCTCCATCAACTAAAGAAAAAAATTCTTAAAATATTTCAAAAAGTTTTAATTTTTTTTTTGTGGGTTCATTAAATAAATATAAATTTTAATCTTAATGTGTAGTTAGCAAAGCTTTATCATCAGCGTTCAGGTGCCTCGAATTATTCGATCTGCATTCGGCAGTGGACAAACTCGAAATGTTTCAACTTAAATTCCGGTCGGCTATTTTAATTCCTATTTTCTTTCGCGATTTTACTGTCGACAAACCTGAAAGCTCTACAAGAACTTATAGACAACAGTGTCAGTGTAAGGCAGCCAGGCTATTATTGGAGTGTATAGAGAAAATTAAGTATTAATCATCAGCAAGGAAATCAATTGAGAGATAACCGATAGCGCTCCTTTGTAGACAATATTACTTAAAACGGTGATCACTTTTAACTGCCTCACTACTATAGGTATATTGAGGTCTCCGAAGCCACTTTGCTGAACCTGAAATCTGAATAAAGAAGAAAATAGTAAGTACAGGCGGTAGGGAGTTTGACTGAAAACATATTCAACCTCGCTGCGTTTTCGTATATGCAATTACGCCCCTTTCAGGGTCCCAAATGCACAAAAGTCGACAATTTTTGGGTGACGAGGGGAGCAGGGGATTCCTAAAATGTGAAAAATTTGTTTTCTAATTTTCTTGGCTTGTATTATAGCTACGACAAAAGTAATTACACCAGCGTAGAAGGCGCTCCGAGAACTATAAGTTTGTCCCACGTTAGTTTCGTCGTAACTGGAATGGCTGCCGATTGAAGGGGGCCGGGTAAACTTTTTTTTGAGCAAAATTTTGTTTCAATTAAATTGACCTTTCACAGTTTTTACTATTTTAAGCATTCTGTACTGTTTCCTTAATTTTTTTATGTATTATAAGACCTGTGAATTCGAAAACAAAAATTTTTATGGATATTGTAAATAGGGAAATCTCCCACACATTAAAATATCGTGTGATTCACAAAATTTTTCATCAACTAGTACCTTGGAAGAGAGAGATAGCTATTGCAGTCATGTCTGAGCTCATTGCACCTGAGCACACCTACCAATAGTTTGCATTTTATCTGACAGACTGGCAGATATGCTTCATTTTTTCCAAGGTTTCCAAAATTCCATACAATATGTATAGATTTCATGTGGACTCTTTTCTACACCACCACAAAGGTAGAGTCCCGTTGAACCGTTGCGATCTACCTGAGCATTTAATACCCCTCTTTTTTAAAGGGTATTGCCTCACAACAGGTTAATACAGGGTGGGTGCACCATGTATCCCTTCTCTATATTGCTATCTCCTGAACGCTAAGAGATACAGGGTTGGTTAAATTAGAGAAAAGATGCGCAATTTTGTGGCCATCTCGAATCCGTCAAGATATACAAGATATCTGTGATTGCTCCTGAAATATCCTGAAAAAACTGAAAAATCGAGATTTCTTATTTTTGCCATATCTTTCTTATTATTGGAAATTATTAAATAGTTTCTTCTAAGCTTACATAAGCCGTCAAGAGCTACCCATTTGTCATTACAAAAATTTTCAAGGCCGACTAGAACCAAGAGTTTTCATAGTCAACTTTCGTTTTTCTTATGGCCGCCATATTATTTTTTTATGTCGTTCGATATGAAAAAAATAATGGAAACCAAAAATTATTAAATTTCAAAAAAAAAATTTTTTTTTAATTTTTATTCTTTTTTTTTTCAAAGAAAAACCAAAAAAAAATTCGTCGAAATACCTCAATAATGTTAAAATACGCCGAAATAGTGCTTGTCTTATGTTTTTTAAATTTATCTATGAAATTCGGTCTAAAAAGTTGTCTTTTCTGTAAAGAAAAAAGAAGAATAAATTTTTTTTAAATTATTTAATTGAAGTTCAACAGTTTTTGGTTTTTATTATTTTTTTTATATCGAACAACATAAAAAAACAATATGGTGGCCATAAGAAAAACAAAAGTTGACTATGAAAACTCTGGGATCTAGTCGGCTTTGAAAATTTTTGAAATCATATCTCGATTTTTCAGTTTTTTCAGGATATTTCAGGAATGGTCACAGATATTTTGTATGTCTTGACTGATTCGAGATAGCCACAAAATTTCGCTTCTTTGGACTTGTTTAACCGACCCTGTATCTGTCAGCGTTAAGAGATAGCAATATAGAGAAGGATACATGGTGCACCCTGTATATACTTAATTAAAAAATAAATTGGTCCAAAAAAGTTTTCCTCGCCACCCAATTATTGGTGTCGTTGCCGTTACGACAAAAGTTATGAGGAGCAAACTTATAGTGCTCATTTAAGTGCTCGGCGCGCACTTTACGCATATAATTGGTATAATGGTATAATTAATTATGTCGTAGCTATAACACAAGCCGAAAAAGTTAGAAAACAAATTTGACACTTTTCAGGTCAGGTTGTCATGTCAATTTTTCACAATTAATCGATGATCAAAAACTCAGTCTTTTTAGTTTTTTTGCGGTCATTATAATATTATGAACCAATAGCGATATTTCAGATCTGTTTTCACCAACGTATTAAGACGAAAACTAAGCAACTTTTTGATAATTTAACCGGCCCTGAATCAAATACGGTTTCCGCTATCCCTGTAGTGAGCTTTGCGCTATGCCTGCGTAGTGAGCAACGAAATGATTAAACCACTGACTGGGTGTCTCATTTTGAATAAAAAGTTGATGGCTACTTTCCATTCAGGTCGTCCAAATTGAAGTCATGCATGTACATAATTTTCACAATTGTAACCCAATTATTATTTCTCCATTTTTTGTAAATGGCCTAAAGGTTCTCGCGGCATATGAAAAGAGATATCGAAATATGAATTTTGATTAATAGTAGCCTATACTGATTGCAATAAAGAATAAATTGACGATACATGCAAGGAAGTAGGTGATGTTATTGTTCATTATAATCATAAAAGCCAATAAACCTATAGATAGATAACTTTGTTGATCTAGACCTATTTCAAGAAATGGGTGAAAACACGCAAATATTTTTATACTAACGGCAGTGCATACAAATAAGAGACACATCTAAGTTTATTACTCGATATAAATATAAAGTTTTATCATTTAAGAATATTTCATGTGCCCATTTTCAGTTCAGCCATGTGTTCATTTGATAATTCACGAGATAATTCATCAAGATGGCTTCGAATTCACATAGAAAATAGATTGGAAAGAGCGTGGGCAATTAATTCTCTCGCCAACCTTGCTTTATTACACACCGCCATTATTGTAAAAAAAATCGTCGTGAACCATAATTTACATTATACAGTGCATTTTTTTTAAGTATTGCCATAGGGACTTGCATGGTTAAAATGACACCCTATGTTAACTTATGTTGTCTTAAAAGTCTTGAAACTGTTTAATTTTCAATAATAGTGATTATATGTTATCTACTTCACAGTACAACCTGTCAGAAAAACCGGACTTTGTTTAATTTAGTTATATTGTATTTATATATTTCGTGTATTTAACTATTTCATGCCTCACCACAGGTATATATCGCCAATCGTAACAGATACAGGATTTGGATAAATTATGAAAAATGCCCACAATTTTATGTTTATTGAGAATCGGAAACAAAATTTAGGATAACTTCAGTCGTTGCTGAAATATTCCGAAAAATCTGAGTTTTTTGTTGTCCACATTAAGTCGGCATTAGCTATTCATTTGACGTGTCAAATATTTTCAAAGTCGAACTAGATCCCAGAGTTTTCATAGTCAACTTTTGTTCTCTCATTATTATAGAAAACATAGAAAATACACCAGAACTTTTTTTACAGAAGTCAATATGAGTCATGTGAGTAGCATTATGATTTTTTGTGACTATCGGCAAGCCAATTCTTTTTTTTCAAAACAAAAATAAAAATTTGAATTGTTTTTTTGGATGTGTTAGTTTTAATTTTCCTTGATTTCCTAGACCCAGTGGCATGAAAAGGTTTGCCCAGTGGCAAATAAAAGGTTGACTATGAAAATCCAGACAAAACATTTTGAAACGTCAGATATGGCTAAAGTCCGTTTCATCGAAACTTGTGCAAAAGTCATAAACCCGTCACAGGTAATCCCACCCTCTAGCCCAGCCTGTCGTCATCACACAATAGAAGAACTATTTACTTTTCTGACGGAAAATTTTGAAGAAAAGGTAAGTCGCAATACAGATGTTTATGAAGAATAAGGAGAGGAATATATTCAGGCCTTTTAGCAAACAACCAGTAACATGGCATATTTTACATTATAGGGGTAAACCAGAAATCCCAAACATTTATTATAGCCAGGTACACCATACCGTGTGACAAGTTTCAAAGCAGAACATAGGCGAATAGCATGGGAAATCACATATTTGCAGTTTATTTCTCACCACTTTTATCTACAAGAATGGTAATAGTGTCTATCGAAAGAGAATTATTTTATGAGCATGTTGATACCAAATACTTAATAATTAACAGTTTCTTTATGATACCAGATTAACTTAAACATTTTCAAAATTAATAGTGTGAGCAGCCATGACATGCCTAATTCGAATAATTTTGTTAATGTCAAAACAAACATTTCTAATCCACGTTTCCCTGAAAGGATTGTCAATGAATAATAATAATGACTATTCTAATACGGGACGCGTGTTTATCGCCGTGGTACTACTAACTTAGTAGTACCACGGCCATTTGGCCGGCCAGATCTCCCGATTTAGCACCTTTCCTTGCTGTGACTTTTCTTGGGATCTTGGGGTTACGCTTAAAACAAAATTTACAGAGCTAGACATTGCCGAATGTGCACTCGTTAATAACTAACAACTCGAACAAGTTCGAAGCGCAATTTATAAATGGGTGGGAATATTAATTTCAAAACGAAGGACTATTTGAATATTATTTGTTGTAGCTATTGCTTTAGTTCAATTAATTATTATATTACGTGTTTATTTTTCATAATCAATTTTTGGTAAAACAAAATTATGGTAAATGAGGATTTTCGTAATTTTTTAATGATGTTCAATCGGAATTATAATTGAAAAACAATTCAATAATTGAAAATATTTGCTTTGACAGTGAAAAAGTTGTCCAAATTTAGAATGTCATGGCTGCTCATCTTTTAATTTTGAAAATGTTTAAAATATTCTGTCATGATAGAAAACTGTTAATTAGTAGGTATTTTGGTATCAGCATGTGCAGAAAATAATTCTCTTTCGATAGACACCATTACCATTCTTGTAGGTAAAAGTGGTGAGAAATAAACTGCAAATATGTGATTTCCCATGCTATTCGCCTATGTTCTGCTTTGAAACTTGTCACTCGGTATATTAAGTGTATTTATAGCAAAATGCACGTTTGTAAGTATAGGCATATTATGCATATTAAGGACCACTGTACTACTTTAGGCGGAGCTTTAAAACTGATGAAGTGATGACATTTATGGCTTTTGCACAAGTTTCGCTGAAACAGACTTTAGCATTGAAACACCCCCTGAAAAATCCTTTCTTTCTCGAAAACAGTTGCTGTTTGTAATAAACTTGGATACCTGGTCTTTGCATTTGTATATTTTCGTAAATTTAGCTTACCTATCTCTACCTATATGCACAATCTCCACCGAAGTCTGCATGCGTGAATGGCGCCGGTAATGAAGCATCCGCTGTTTGGCCGCTGATCTTAGGGACTATAAAAATAAAATCAGAGAAACTAATGTCAATATTAAAAAACATAGGGATGATTGCTGGAACAAAACCCTACAAAAACTTTCCCACAAAGATAACTCTCTGTGGAAACTAGCAAGGAGGCTAAGGAGAGCTAATTTTGCAATACCCGGTCTTAAGGTTAACAACCACACGGCAATAACCTCAAAGGAAAAAGCTGAAATTCTAGCCAACAATTTCAGCGGAATAGGTCAAAACATTCTAGATAATATGACGACAGATGACACTCACAGACAAATTGAGGAGACAGTACAACAATATCTCAGTGACAAAAACAGACGGGCCAACGATCTCACAGACCTACTAACCAGCCCCTTAGAAATACAAGCTCAAATAAGAAAACTTCCCAATAACAAAGCACCAGGCCCCGACGGAATCGACAATAAAATCCTTAAAAACCTTCCGAAGAAAGCACTAGTCCAGCTTACATACATAATCAACGCCATACTCAAACTAGAACACTTCCCAAAAAAATGGAAAAGTGCTATAGCGGTCCCGTTCCCAAAACCTGGAAAAGACAAAACAAACCCTAACAATTACAGAATAATCTCACTTCTAAACTCACTGGCGAAACTCACAGAGAAAATCATATTGACCAGACTCAATAAACATGATAGAAAACAAAAAATAACAATAGACGAACAGTTTGGCTTTAGGGAAGGCCATAGCACAACAATGCAAGTCACCAGAATCGCCAACGACATTATTCTGAACTTCAATAAAGGAAATAATACACAAATGGCCCTACTTGACATACAGAAAGCATTCGATACCGTGTGGCACGCAGGCATTTTATACAAAATGATAAAATACAAATTTAAAAAACCCCTAATTCATTTAATCAACTCTTACTTATAAAACAGGACTCTAACCATAAAGATTAATAACACACTATCCTCAGATAAAATAATAAATGTCGGAGTTCCCCAAGGCTCTGTTCTTGGGCCGAAACTATTCTCGATGTTTATTAACGACATCCCTAAACCGCATGTGACACAACTCGCTCTCTATGCAGACGACACGGCCGTATACACATCCTCATATTACGCAAATGTGGCCAATACTCGCAATAACATGGCAATTAGCGATATAGAAAAATATTTCAAACAATGGAAAATCCAACTAAACGCGGAAAAAACAGAAAACATTACGTTTTCTAGGAAATTCACCAACAATAAACTATTTAACTCGCTACTTGTAGGAGGAAACAAAATCAACAATTCCGACACAGTCAAATATTTAGGAGTCACACTCGACAAAAGACTCACATTCATTCCTCACATCAATAATTTGATCAAAAAAGGCTTCGGTGCAATGCGAACAGTCTACCCCCTACTAACTGGAGGCGCTCTCAGCAAACGCAACAAACGTCTACTCTACACTGGCGTTATCAGACCAGTAATCACATACGCAGCCCCCGTGTGGGCAAGCGTATCCAAAACGCAGCTCCTAAAAGTGCAAAGGTTCCAAAACAAATGTTTAAGATTGATCACGAATCAAGACCGATACACGAAAATAACGAAATTACACGCAGACTCTGGACTGCCTATGATCAAAGATCATATCAAAAAAATCGCCGCTAAATTTTACACTGAACATGTCAGCAACAGCAAACTTACCAAAGACATTCTCAAGACAAAGCAAAACAACCCTGAAGTCACTTTCAAACACAAACTCACCTACTCAGTAATAGACATACATTAGAAGAATGGTCAGCCAGCAGTGTCATTCATGAATTATACCAACTTCCTAAAAGCCTATAGGCACACAAGATATTTTTAAAAGTGACACTACCTAACGTCACATTAAAAACATTAATTTATCCTAAGGGAGGTTTTTCAATCCTTTCCTCTCGTTCAAAAGCAAAAATTAACATCACTAGTCAAGTAAAACACCAAAAATGTAAAAAATTTTCTTAAATACATATCTGTGTATATATTGTAGATTTAAAACTCAAGATAAGTCTTTTAATTGGATAGGAGCTTGTAAATAAGGACAACAAATTGTAAGACCATCACTGTATATTTGTGTAAATACTATATATAGATAAGGCCCACTATTGTAATATAAATCTGAATAAAGCATTTTAAAAGTAAGTAAGCTTTCAGAGCCGAAGGTCGTGTGTTCACGGCCTGCTCTGGGAGTCAACTTTTTTTGGTGTTTAGATTTTGTTGCATTTACTTTTTTATATTTGTATCCTTACTTATCATTTCTCCCGATGTTAGTTTAAAAAAATGTGCCTAATCAATTATTTCTGTTTGTTATTGCTTTATGTAGAATATTTATAATTTTTTGACTCAACATCTTCTGAATCATATTTCACAAATTTTCAGGAAATTTCGATTTCGTATTAATTTGTTGATAGAAATTAATTACTAAAATATTTCTGTTATGAACAAGCTGGAAAGTTAGTTAACTTTCCGCAGCGCCTTACCATAAAATAATCATCAGTTATTATGGAAAATTAAGATTTTCAGTATAGGTTTATAGCTTAGTGAGGGACAGGCACTTAATAAACTAGATCAGAACAACAGTGTTTACATCTGATTTTAGTTATTGTTTTGACGTTTTTATCGGCAATATAAACCATCCGAAGAGCAACAAGAAGCTTTCATGTTCTGAGTACCCACATTAATTTAATTATTATGAATTGATAGTGATAGCAGTGCTATCAAATTTATTAGTGAGCACATTTATGCTTCTGTTTTTATGATGACTAGCACTTAATATAATAAAAAACTACAGTATCTATAACACACAGCTTGAAACAAACATTCAAAAATAATTTCATTTACGATGCAGCAAGCTGATCCGCGATGAGAGTTTTCACTCTCATCGTTTTGTGTTTGATATATAAGGTCTTTAGTTTTAGTAATCTTACAGTACCAGCTGAAGACACATGTAATATAGAACAGGGTGATCGTTACAAATTCAAAAACGTTAGCACGTGGTCATGTGGGTGTACCAGGAACTGCGTGAGGAAGTGTTGTGCTCTAGGATCGTATCTTCGTCACTCGTTTTGTCGGAAATTCAAACAAAACGTGACCTTTTCTGTTGACTTATACAAGAAGGATGTGTATTTGAAAAGTGTAAATGGAAGTGAGAATTTTATTTTCGGTTACAATACAAATTGCACCGGAGGAATGTACAAGAAAACGACTGAAGACAAATTTGCTTCAGAGGAATATTTTATACAGGAAAATGGAAACCTTTACATATCAGAAAACTACGAATCTTCTCCGTGGTCTACTCAATCGTACACCGTAACAAATTATGAGTATTGCGTCGATTATGATAAAAAAGGAAATAAATTAATTGTTTTGTTATGTTTGCCTCGTAATACCTTTGACAAAATAGGTCCTGAAATCAATCTAGTTGGTAAGGATCTTTTTGATATAATAATTTTTGGAATCACTAATATTACTTAAAATCTTTTCACCAGTAATAAGAGTTGCACTTGACGTAAATAATTTTTTTCTCTATAACTTTTCTTGATTAACGACGACTTTTCCAGTTCATTTTGTGTAGAAATAGATGGATGTTGAGTGAATGTTATTGGTAGTGAGTAAACTTAGAAAAACACGTCCTTAGACACCGAGTAAAATCAAATCAAATTAGTAAAAAAAAACATAAATCACGGTAAAAATCCCAATTTTGGTAGGTACTAATAGTAGGTACTAAATGCGTGTGACAATATGTTTTTGTGTCATCAATATTTTAGCTGTAATCCGACGTTGAAAAACAACATTATTCATTTTTTTGTCATCGATTTAATTTTTTTGCTTTTGTCACTGTAAAATTGGTAAGATAACGTGAGTGCACACGTTTCATTGACGGTGTTTTTCTACATTTTTATATACTTACACTTTTTTAACTTACACAAAATTGTGCCAGTATTTAGATATGGGAAAGTTCATTTATTTTTACTAATTAAAATCGTTGCACTCCATGCACTCGTACTAGGCGTTGTCTAAAGCCCAATCGTTTGGTTGAATTGGTTCATCGGGGATGGCATCGTCGAAGCCGTCGTACTCTAGTTGGTTATGTGTGAGTCGCATTGAAAAGTTTATATCTCTCAACAAAACTCTCGTCTTCAATTCCGAGATATTTGTTTGAGGTCAAAGACGCTGGTTAGCGATATTTGTGTGAGCTCAAAGACGGTAGTAGATATTGGGTCTCACAGAGGCATGGTACACCCCTATTTTTTCCTTTATTTTTTGAGATATCGTTTTGAAAATTGGTATACCGCATATACTCGACAGTACGAAATGTTTGACAAACAATTAAATTTCTTCCTACTTCCGGTTTTACCAAAAATGGCACCAACTTTTTATTTTTAAATGGGACACCTGTGTATTATTATATTTTTGGATTTGGTATAATGTTACGCATTTAGTGATACATATCACAGAATTAAGTTTCATTTATTTTTTATTTCTCAATAATTCTAGTGTGCCATGACTTCAGTTGTGTTCGTCATAATAACTGCAAAATAGTCACACCAAAAAGCTCCTTATTAAGTGGACTAGTAGATGGTACCTCCCTACCAATATGGTAGGTAAAAAATGAATTCTGTTAAAAACATCATTCTGAAGTGACCATAAATCATTTAATTTTGCACTTTCAACAAAAATTCGTTTTTTGTACCATCACATGGCCCAATTGAAGTAAATCTAAATAGTCGTGGCTCACTATAATTGAGAAATAAAAAATAAATTTAACTCAAGTCTGACAATTGAAACGTCACTTATGTGGTATCATTTAATGCGTAACATTATACCGAATCTAAAAATATAATAATATACAGGTGTCCTATTTAAAAATAAAAAGTTGGTGTCATTTCCGGTAAAACCGTGTAGCGTCTCTCCTTTTTTGGGAGGACGTGTTAATTATTTTTGTTAAATTATTAATTAACAAATGCCTTCAGACGAGATAGTGGGTGGACTTTCACAAATTTATACACAACATTAAAATATAAAACATAAATTTATTGTCTCCATAAAATAACATAATTGACATGGATAATAATTGTACTTTGTCGGAAGATTTAAATTCGTTAACGCAGTATAGATATATACTCCCTGGCTCCAGCATCCGGCAAAAGGCGCTCGTCTACCGCTAGACGATAAGTTCCAGGTTTTGTTACCTTTACTGCCGTTAGCAGTCAGTAGATCGAGTTCTCGGCAGAGCGAGCTCTTGTAGCCTTATTGATTAAATGGATTAAATGATTTTACTGTGGCTTTATGGTTTCGATAAGGAATAAGAAACAAACAAAAAATACTCCTGATTTTTATATTCACATGAAATTTATGACGATTCTAGGGAAAAATTCAAGTCGCGGTAAATAATGAACGCGGATTCTCCTATAAAATGATTGAATAGGCTCGTCTTCTATTACGTAACGGTCAATTAGGCCACGGGGGATGCTATGCTTAATCAGAATAATTGGATCAGGGATGCAAATAAATTCTTCGCATCACCGGGGTTCTCGTTCGAGTCTGGGAATAGTCAATTCTTCTTCTTCGCTCGAGGAAAAGTCCCGATCAGTACTCGGGACCTCTGGAAAAAGGAGCTATAGATGGTTGACTGGCGCTCCTAGGTCAGTTCCCCAGGAAGGCCATAGCTCCATCTGTTACCCTTCATTAAATCTCCGCTCCTTTATATAGGTACTGGACGTAAACAACAACAACTTTTTGTCTTGTTTTTCTCTTGGCATCGTGTTCTCGCTGAATTGCGTCGCGACGTCAAAGTAACGTCACAACCGGAAGTAGAAAAAAACAGTTTTTGTCAAAAAGTGCGTACTATCGAGTATTTGCGGCACACCGATTTTCAAAACGATATCTCAAAAAATTAAGGAAAAAATAATAATGTACCATACCTCTGTGACACCCCCTGTATATTATTATATTCATGTCAGAGATTGACAGGATCTTTGTTCATCGGTGTCTTTTAACTTACATAGTTATTTGATAAGTTATTCTTTAACATGATCCGCCCACAGCTTACCCACCCTACTTGTTCGACATTCCTGGAGCTTAATTCAACTTGGTGTAAATCAGAGAGAGAATTATATTATTCGTATCTTCTATTATCGGTATGAGTTGTGCCTATTAAAGGATACTTAAATTCTGCATTCAAATCAGTTAAAAGTTTCATACTCCTCTAGATACTGAAGAAAAGTTAAGATTTTCTTTTGGGTTGGTAGAGATCTAACTGTAAACACGCCATATACCTAACAGAGTTCATTGCTCTAATAATATTATAAGTAGATATAAAAATAAATGAATTATTGTCTGGAATGTATAATGATATAATGAGATGTATCAAATTTCCAATTATATGGTTTTTAAGAGTTGCGCATAATCGTTTTGTAAACCGAAGGTCTAATAATATCGTTAATTAGAGCTATTGAAATATTCATTAACGTGCTTATGAATAATTTGTAAAATGTACCTAATATGTAGATACTGTAATTTCCATAAGTTCGCGTGTCTGTTGGCATCCACCACGATGTGGACTATAAAATATTGACTGCTCGATCATTTTAAATTGGAGCATTAATCAAATTGTGATAAAATTTTTGTCTTCTATTATTCCTGCCTAGAGCGACAATAGTTGTGACTCGTTTGTTATTTACACTTATCAGTGATACTCGATATTACTTAAATACAAAATCTTAATGAACCGAGGATTATATTTTCATTGAATTTGCCTTCTCGTGTTATAATTGAAACAGTTACCAATTACACATTTGTGCAGATATTTCTATTAAACAGATTATACATCCGTATAGACAAATCTTGAATTATTTTTAATACGCAACAGAGATTTTCTCATAATTCTATGGTTGGTGTTGCGTAAAATCTCAAGCCATCAGTTATTACCGGTTTCGAATAATTGATTTATGTAAATCAAGATTTACACTTATATCTACGTAAAGTCGAGTCAAGACACGTGCTTGTGAAATTTTCTACAGAAAATTAAGATACATCTGAACTACTATTATAATAACAATGGGGAGTTTAAAAAAAGTGATAGTGTTCTTCATAATCTCATTGTATGGTATAAGTCATGTTTTGTGTTATGATGTGTGCGCTTTATCATCAGGACTGGAAAATGTCAAATATTATCGCTTAAGAAACACTAGCAGTGTCTCCACGTGTAATTGCACCGAAAAATGTGTTCCGAAGTGCTGTGCTTTCGGTTACTACTACAGAAAAGGACGTTGTGTGAATCTTGGAGATGACAAGGATGACTTTAATTTAGAATTGTATAATAGAGACGAGAGCATTGGAAAGACAAGCAACGCCTCTTTTTTTACTTTTGGAATAAAACAGCAATGTAAAGATCGCCATCGAATTCCAAACGAATATAATCAAAGCCCTTTCTTTATACAAGAAAATGGTAAACTATACCTATCAGGTGATCGTGGGTACGTGGATAGTAATGCATATTGTGTCGACAAGACGATCCAAGATAAGTCGTTCTTCGTGTTAATTTGCCTGCCAGAACGCAAACAGGAACAAATAATTCACTTCATTCTGAAAAATGTTGGTAAGAAATCATTCTCTTCAACAAATTATTTAAACTGTACTTAAAATTAATTGTACCTACTGTAATTCTTTAATTTTGTGCATCCTTTATTAAACTCAACTGCGTTCATATCTTTATTGGTCAGGTATTAGCCTAATAGTTCAACCATGTTATGCTTTTTTTATATTGTTTACAAAAAAAATATATTATTCATATTGATCGAATAAAGGTTTGACATGTTTAAAAGTGGCGAAAGGGACTTGTATGTGCCTGTATGTACGAGTAGGTAAGACTACGAAGTCTTCAAAGGAGCAATCTTCGTCGTCTACTGGCCCGATAACCCTGGCATCTGCTATTGCGTTGTCTTTGTTTCCATCGTAAGGTGTTGATCGGTTGATCTTCGCTAGAAGCCCCATCCAAGATGATTGCAATTCTGGAAATTGTCGTTGTGGGTTATTAAGACAAACTATGTCTCTCGCGTTGGTAGCGGCGAATCCTATGACACAGTTCACTTACGTAGTCCCCAAAAGCAACCTCTATTCAGGCGAAAACATGCAAATTTCAAGTCGTAGGATAACCTCAGTTCTTGACCCATTACTTTGTTCATCGGCGTCCCCTGTTTGTCTCTTGTACGTCAATAGGAATAGGTGCGGAAAACGATCCCAGTCTCTTTAATGTTTTTCTTGACGGGAGAGACTACCTTTGACACGGTCCTGTTCATGCACTCCACGATTCCATCGGATTATGAGTGCAAAGCAGTTGTCCTCGTCTTACGTACCTACCCCAAGGAGTCTGCGGATATTCTGAAACAGCAAATTGGACTCGAAATTCCTACCCTGATCTGAGTAAAAATGCAATGGTACACCGAAACCATAAATCCACTTTTTGACCAAAATCTCGACGATGAATCTTAATTTGGTAAGGCACATCAGGAATCGACCTATTTGCTAAAATCATCTATTATGACCGTGGTTTATCATCCTGCCTCATTTTTCTGGAATGAAAACAGGCCAGCTACCTCGACCGTTCTCTCAAATGGGTTGCACATCTGGGATCCGTTACTTACTGTACAGGTAGCTCATTTCCTCTATACCATTCCTGTAAGTTTTCTTTGCACTTCATCCTGTATAATGAGATTCGGTTCCTGAGGATCACGATCTTACTGCTCTCTGCGTCTTCAAGAACATTTCATTATTCTATATACTTAGTGAAGAGTAATGGAATCCCAATTAGACCAATAAGACTTCACAGCCGAAGAATGACGTGCTACCTCTTGCCAAGTTGGTCTTCTGCCTTTCTTTTCCAAGTCCTAGTAAAATATTGTTTTCATGATTAAGCTGAATTTCTGTCCACTGCCAGTTGTAGTCAGCCATACCGTTACTCTTCTGCAGAGAGATAATTTTTTAACCTCCACTTGATAGCGGTGTTTCTTAGGAACATAAAAATATCGCTGACTGCTTGATGAATGCCGTTTCTCTTTTATTTATTCTTTTTTTCTCAGCTCTGTTAAAAAATTCATCGAATCAGTTTCTCATTTGTGAAAATAATGTCAGCGTTGTTCCACAAATTAAAATACTTTTTGGTTAAATAATAAGGATTCACTTTGTACGGAATGTTTTTCTCCTAAATTTATGATACTAATGTTAATCGTGGTAATAACATTCTCAAATCGGAAAATAATCTGCCAAATTGTGAAACACAAATGAACGAAGGCGGAAACCAAAAGAAAAATCGTGTATTGGAATGTTATTAATTTCGAGTGAAAGGTTCAATCTTGAACTGATAGAGAGATGCTTTCTAAAACATTTCTGATAATAATTTGAACATAAATAAATGCAATCGTTGTCTCTTTTTTATTGTTGGTTACTTAATAAATATTAAAAGAATGATGCTTAAAAATAATGAACAAAACAATTTGTAAGGCAACTTCGTGGTCTCTTAATTACATTCACTTACATAATTAACTATTTACATGTACAATCAATATGTAGGAAGCATTTTTTGCACATTTATAATTTCTAGGACACATCGTGACATTTACTGAAATAATTTTAGTATATTTGTAAGGTTATGTAATAATTGTCTAATCTTTGATTAGGTAGGTACTTACTTCGTCATAGTATATAATTTTTAGATATAATGCATAAATTGAATTAATAAACCAATACATTTGTGAAAGTAGTAGAAAGATTAAAAAGGCACGTATGCATGTGCAAACTTTGTCTGCATATACATATACCGTGTTGGCGCAATGATGCTAGGTATGTAGAAAATATACAGGGAAAGATAGCTATATAGGGATAAAACACATTAATAGAGGATGGAGAATTTGTACGTTGTCATTGAAACGGAAATTAGCGAAGCGATAACAAGTTGCAACTTGTGTCACGATTGATGTCACGTCAAATTACTTAAAAATTGACAGGTTTGACAACATCGCTGGCAAGTAATTCAACTGGGATATCTATCGCCTTCTCTTTTGCGTGTACGGTGTTCAATGTACTTTCATCTCCCTCCACTCAAAAATCCTATACCTAGTATCATTCAGCCAACACGGTACCTTATTTTTTAAAGGAATATGGATACCGACAAAATACATAAAATAGAAAAGGCCTAAGACTTTTTTCTCTGGATAACTACAGGATATGGAGCGAGCCGAAGACGGTCATTTTTTCCAAAGACACAGGCTGTCCAAAGATTTCTTTATCAAGTGATATCCGCATTATATTCAAAAACAGACATGCACAAATGGACTTTGTTTCAAATCTAAAAATATTTAGATTATCAAAAACAATAAACTATCTTAAAAACCGGCGTTGTTAAGGTGTAAAAAAGAACACATTTTGAGTTCTTTTCAAAACGAAAAAACGAAAACCAATGTTCCCTCCAAAGAACACCACAGATATTCAAGATGGCTATGGGGTGATATTTAACAAAATTCTTCCAAAATCCTCGATGTAGTCTACCATGATGACTAATAGTGGTAAATGGGGGATAAACAGCGGGTATTATAAAGGCTCATTAAGTTAACCGTCATCTGTGCTCATTTTTGAAGCTAATATCGAAGTCAGATGACTTTTGTTGACATTTTTGTAATCTCGTTCATGCCAAGAATGACAAAATTGCAATATTTTTCGCACAGAGTTGATACCTTCTTCAAAAACGGGCACAGAAATCTGCCCGTTAATTTAACGAGCTTTTATAATACCCGGTGAAAGTCTTCTTCAGGTATGACTTTATTGATTGGCTACAACTACAAGTGCCTTACCGAATTCGGCCATTGACCATCATCATGGGATATAGGGACAGCTTGGCTGTAAAAAAAGAAAAGGGGGGTGAAAAAATTAATTAAAGATTTGTATGGGGTACAGCATTGGAGGAGGGGGAGACGAGGGTTAAAAACTATAGGCTATGCTATTGCAAAAGCGAATGAAGGAGGAGAAGAGGGAGCGGAGTTGAAGAGATGATAAGAGGAAAAGAAAAATCAAGCGATCTAATTCGTCCATAGGGGATCTGGATTGATCAAACTCATATTAATTCACTCAAAGTAGGTTTGTTCTCATAAGTGTAAGAGACAGGGATACATTCAAGAACATTAGTTATATGTTATATGGAGGCAACTGAAGGAAAAAAGCTGTCCTGATGCGACAGAATGAACTTATAAAATATCCTGAGGCCCTCATCGTGTGCAGGAACATTGCAGGAAAAACCTGGGGGAAGCAGCCCGTGTGCACTACAATGGATGTAGACGATGATAGTGAGACCAATAATCACTTTTGAAGCTGTGGCTTGGGCAGACCGAACCAGAAGAAGTCTGCGATGAATATTCTTGCTGAAATACAGAGACTTGCGTGCGTATGCATAATAGAAGTCATGACAACATGCCCCACAGCGGCAATGGAGGTAATTCTGAACCTGCTCCCACCACTGCACCTGGTGATGTATGTTGCCGCAAAAAGGGCTTATTATAGGATGGCTGGAGAAGAAACAGGTTTATCCGTTGGGAATAGGGCCTACCAAATAAGAAACACATTACTAGCGCCCTTAGAAACTCAACCACTAGGAATACAGCTTTGAGAATAACTTTGTAACACAGTTCAGTAACAAAAAAGAATGACTGGACAAATGAGCTCAACAAGTACAATCTTAAACAGCATAGGTATCATAAAATAAAAGACATTGACGGATCAAAAACCATCGAAGGAACAGGTGCAGGAGTCTTTGGACCTGATACGAAATATTTTGAGCCTATGTGAAAGTACATCAACATACAGGATGATTCTTTTAAAGCGCCCATTAGAAAAAGTTCAACTTTCAATTGATCTAGGAATCTGAAATTTGGAATTTAGGCAACATACATAATAATAGTCGAAATTAAATATTATCAAGATAACGGCACATTTAAAAATGGCGAAAGGAAGTGCCATCTTTGTTTTTTTGAATGGAACACCCCATATATTATTGCATTTTCAGATTGTCTGAGAAAATGTAATAACAATGGTACTTATAGTTGCAGTTTAAATTGAGTAGGCTATGAGTTATAAACAAGTGAAAATCGCTATTTTTCAACTTTAAAGCCATTTCCAACAAAAACGGCTCAAGATATCTGAAAACGGTTTACATGTCCCTATTTTGGCCTCAGGAAACTGTGGTTGTTATCATGGAATATTTGGACATCCATATAGATTTGTGGAGTAGGAGTATCATGGCTTATACATTTTCACGAAAGTTGTATCGTTCAAAGAATTTTATTGTTGTTCAATAAACGGTTATATATTAGTTTTTATTACTTGTTTTTTTTTGTCCATTTCTGATATGAATAACCCTAATAAGTAATAAAATTTTGTTATAGGAAACTTTTTCTGGCATCCTTATTGCTGTCCGTGTAAACACGTTCGTTCTCGGTTGTAGTCTGCTTAGTAACCTTGGCAACAGGTCGGAGAGGTTCATTATTCCTATCTTAAACCTTTTTATCAGAAAAGGAAAAACTAAACTTTTGTAAAAAGTACGGTGACACTTTGATTCACCTAATTACATGGATATACAATCTTGAACTTGTAGCAAAGAAATAAAATGCGAATTCATTTTAAAATTTAGGATCACCATTATTATATTAAATTAATATTTTAAAGAAATATCAATCATGAAAAGGTAATAATCCTACTTTAGAAGAATTGGAGAATAAATATTCTTAGAAAGCCAAAGAAGTCATGTCAGCTGATAATCCTGTTTGCATTTACAATATTGTCAAATAGTGATCAATAGCCTTTTTTTATACAGCTTGATGAAACTAAAGAAATCAAAATTTGCATGAGTGAAGAGAAAACTAAGAATATTTGGACAAACGATGAATCTTCTTAATGCCATTATTAGATTTCCACTATTATTATAGTCAAATAATGTTTTATGATTAAATTAGTCTCAAATGAATAAATAATTCCTATTTATTACAGAAAATTTGCTTAGCGCTTTTTTAAACCATTAATAGGTAATTTATGTGAAAATGAAAATGTTAATTAATTAATCGCATGTGGCATCTATAAAAACATCTATTTAAATAAGTGCAATTCCGACACACGCAAGTAGGGTATGTTTACAATTATTTTACGAAAATTAGTATTGAAGTATTCATATTACAAAGTGCTATGGTTATTAAGGTCTACTTTAGCCAAACACCTGTTTCTGCATAAACAGGACGACTTCTTGCATGCTTAACCAGATAGACTACGCAAGATATCAATGATAGCTCGAGATCTCAGTCGCGCCTCGGAATATGAGCGATCATAATACAGCAGCTACCTGATCTTAAATTAAAAGAAGTGTTGTGTTTTCTCTTATCCGACCAAGGATGCGAATATACGGAACTATTCTCGGTTACGTCTTCGGTATGCTGCAAGTGCTTTCGCTTTCTAACGGCACAGCCCTCGATTTGTGTGATGGTGAAAACTTGGTACAGAAAAATGTTACAATATATCGGTACAAAAATCATGGAATTACGGACTGTGATTGTTCGGGCAGTGATTTATGTATCAGAAAATGTTGTGCTAAAGGATTTAGTCTTTCGAAAGGGATATGCGAAAGATCAAGTAACATTTCAAATTTTGAAGTTGGCATATACAAGGAAACATCGCTGAAGTATACAATCGATATTAATAGTAAATTTTCAATTGGCTTCATGACTGACTGCGATGAAATTTTCCCTTTGATACCATCACAAGTAGAAGATGAAGAGTTTTTCATCCAAGAAAATCGAGAAATATATATTCCGTTATATGATTCCGTGCTTACAAAAGATTTGTACTGCGTTGATATTTACGAAAACTATAGCATGGCAGCATTTGTTTGTTTCGTTAATAAATTTGAACCTAAGCCTGACTTTAACGTCTTAACTGGTAGGTATTATGTTTCATAGAATTTCGTGTTGTGTATTTTACAGTAATGTCAATTCTGAAATAACTGTTAATTAGAAATTTGGGTCATAGACTGTTTTGGTTTTGGAACCAAGTCATGAAATCACTTCTAAAAACTAAAAATTTTGCTCAGTTAACTACATAATAATATGTTTATAATGAAATCCTAAACACAAGTATAGTGTGTTTCTAGTAAAAGTCAAAAAACAATTCTCACTCACATCACTTATGCTGATGTTTATTAATGAGAAACATTTATTGCAGAATTTTTTTTTTGTTATAATAATCAATATTTTTTACGTCGCTAATTTAATCGTGAAAGTCCTAACTGAATGCTATACATTTAGAAATTCTAGCAAAAACATGAATTAATCTCTATATTCGTTTACTTATAATAATAATCGTGATGTCATATTTTTTCAATGAGAACTTCAGGGTCTGGGTAAATGTAAGACCCTAAAAGAATTAAAACTGAATTCCCTTAACTAAACTTTCAGGACCAGTTTATAGAAAATTTGAAACTCTCATCCATTCTTGTAGCGCAGACTTTTTCTTTCTCATGTCAATGCTGTCAATTAATGCTGTTGATTAATGAAATAAAGCTAAATGATTAAAGTGTGAACATAGAAAAATATTTTCATATAAACAAATGGCAAGATGTGTTATGACTTTAATTTTATCTTTTAATGTATAATTCTATAAGAAAATTGTCCTCAAATAATTCTTCTGAAATTTTTGCACCTTCCCAAATTTCCTTTACGTCGTCATACTGAGATTTGTTTGAGCTATTGGCTTTCCGTATCGTCTTATTTTGAGGATTTTCATTGGTTAAAATGTGGCATTATGTTTGTAAAAACTAAAAGTTTACCAAATTACATAATAATGACTCCGAAAAAAAGGAAAAATTGCTGTTAAGATCTGCTGTGTTCAAAAAATCCTCTGCAACGAAAACTAAGAGGGTTAGGGATAGGATAGACGCAAGAGGGATAAATAGGGATAAATAGGAATAAACGCAAAAGGGATAAGGTAGAATGAGGCTTTTATTTAATTTCTCAGATATGAAGGAACAGGAAAAATAATTCAAAAAATGCATATACAGAGTGTCCGTTCTTCAAAGCTAACCATGGGTATCTCGCTTATCAGTAGAGATACGAGGTCGGTTAAATTGGGCCAAAGTTGCGTATATTTATGCCAAGTAAAATCAGGAGATTTTCAGTCCTTGCTGAAATATTATGAGAAAACTGAAAAATCGAGATTTCTTACTTTTGCCATACCTATCTTTCTTATTTTTGGAAATTAATAAATAATTTTTTGTCGTTAAAAGTCGTTAAGAGCTATCCATCTGACATTTCAAAAACTTTCAAAGCCAACTAGATCCCAAAGTATTCATAGTCAACTTTTGTCTATCTTATGGCCGCCATTTTGGTTTTTTATGTCATTCTGTATTAAAAAAATTAAGCCTGAAAATATCCTGAATTTTTTTCAGATTAGATTAGATTAGATTAGATTAGATTAGAGTTTATTTGCATATATGACACTAAAGTGTCGTGGCATCGTCAATACAATATAATGTAACAGGTACATGAAAAACAAACACAGTAAAAATACATAAACACAGCAAAACTCGGCATAAAAATACGCAGCTTTGCTCTACTTTAACCGACCTCGTACCTCTACTGATAAGCGAGATACCCATGGTTAGCCTCGAAAAATGGACCGCCTGTAGGTATAACTTTACCTTAATAAAGCTTTTCCAACAATAATATTTTTATTCGTCCCTCACCCTAAGAAGGAGTTGAAAATGTCAACCTTAATGCTTTTTCCATTATAAATTTTTGTGGAGATTCAAAATGACAATTTTAAAATTACTGTTCTTCTACAGCCTGAACCATTTTATAGTCTCTTGCATTTTATTCGTTATATGAATAGCTTTTGAGCAAACAAATAAAATTTGACATCTTTTATTATTTTGTTTATTCCATGACTTGTATTTTATTTATTTGCTCTACCCCTTTGAAAGGATATAACTCCGATTCGAGACTTTTTTGTAAATAAGTTTATATGAAAAAAACCCTTTAATCTTTGACATCCGCTCCTTGAAATTTTTCGCAAAATTAAAGAATCGCCCTGTATAATAATTACTAAATAATACACCGGTGCAATATTGTCCTTGGTTTCCAAGGATGATTGAACTCGATTTTCTGTCAAAATTTTGTTTGCTGCATAATGAACATTAATAAATGAGCTTCCACAGTAACCACAGCTGGATTAAAATATGCACGTCATAGTTCATCAGTCTCGATTTCAAAATATTTTTTCGTTAAGCATATCGATAGGCATTATTGATGATTTTATTTTATTAAACAGTATTTTTTGTCCAGAATGGCCTTCCAGAAATATTAGAAACTGTTTGCATTGTTCGAAGACTATAGCGATCTAGTTTTTCCACGATGGTACTCCTTCCCACTTGTCTTTAACTGCGTGTAATTAAAACTTTCCGTCCACAAACTTTTTCAAGCCTGTTTCATTTTTTATTTACCTTAATTTGGCGTCACCTGTGTTAGCAATGGTCGTAATAATCTACGTTATGATGATGGAACACTTGATCTTGATAACTGATCATAAATCCTTATTATGTAGGCGCCAAAAATAGGCATAAAGTGGAAATAAAATTAGAATCGTTAATTATTAAAAAAAAAAACACCTATACTTAACTTGAAAACTTAAAAGACAAAATAGTTTAGAAATATAACAAAGAATGGCAAAAATAGGGAATAAACACATTAAATAACCATGATTCAAGTCACGATACCTTAGATAAGGTAGGTAGATACAATTATTTACAGAGTGTAGGTACATACTTATTATATTGACGTAAATAACTCATTTTACGTAGGGTAGAAATAACGATGTAAGGGCAGGTAGACTAGAGAACAATCCGCACACGTGAAGGTTAAGGAGTTAAATAAAACGATCTAAGGTAATATAATAATAATTATTATTAGTTCGATTTAGATTTTAGATTAGATTGAGATTCATCGTGAGTGGGCCGTTGTGCACCCCCACTGCGACCGTAGGTCTATTGTCGCTCGCACATCTAGTCATGCTACATTAACCCCATCAGGTCAGCCTCTTTAAGGAAGCTGACCATCTTGACTGTTGCTAATCTATCCAGATTCTCCGGTGTGACAAGTCTCTCCCGAAGAATTGTAATCTAGTTATTCGTTTTCCTTTTTCTCAGGGGAGATTTGTTTCTCCTCCTGGTCCAGTGCAATGCTATCGAGCTGCTTCTTGGAGACGGATTAGAACCGATCTCTATAGCTTCTTCAGTTGCCAGGAGATCTAGGTTTTGGCTCTCCTGCTCAGAGCATATTTGTTTTACACACTTCATGGATTTCCCAGGAGTGGCTGGGAAAGGTTAGTCTACTCCCCGTGGAGCCTGCATGCGAGGAGTACGGCTCAATACAGCGAGGTGCGTCCCGGTATAAAAATAAATAAATATACAAACTTTTGGAAATCGCTCGGGCAAATTATAGGAAGGTCATAGCCGCTCACGCAACGCTTTAGACCACCCCCACTTGGCAAGACCAATTTTGAGAAGGGGGGGGGGGCAAAACAAATTTTATACTCGAACTATATAAAAACCTGTTTTTCTTCCATTTGAGAGATACAAGGCATTTTTGTCAATATCTCTCTAATTTTATCTCTAACCTTTTCCGATTATCCCAATACTGGATCCATGAAATTTGCATTACCTTGTATAAAATGCAGCATCAGATGGAAAATTTTAAGGCAGCTCTGCTGTAGATAAGTGATAAGTTACGTAACATAATTAATATGTAAAACTAAAAAAATTTCTTATGAGCTGTAAATATTAAATATTTTATTGATATTATTTAATGCAATACTGCAAATTTGAATTAAAATAATTTTCAAAGGTTTCTTGATTTGAAGTTATTTTTTTTAAATCTTCATAATATGACCAATCTGGTTAGGAGTGCTAGAATGTTAAGAAAAAATACCTAACCATGAAAATTTTCCTCTCATTAAGTTTTAGTAGATTATTGAAATATCTTAATATCAATCATATGTAAATTATTGTTATTAATTCAGCGTGGGTATTGATTTTTAAATAAAACTACATTTCTCACTTCAACTTACTGCCACACTAGTAAGAAATGTGCCTTATTTCCTTTATTTTGTTAATTTCCAACCTTTTTGTTTCGCTTGTGAACTTCCATATTTATCTGCTAAAATTATGCCTGTGTCGTGGGTAGATTTGACATTTTCGGGTTTTGACTCTTGACTCTTTCTATAGCTATTGTTAATGAATATAAATCATGGAATGGGAAATGAAGATCCGCATTGTCCCCTTGATCATTTATCCATTTATGATAACATATCCTCGAAACATATTACTTTGTATAACTTTGGGAGTTTGGGATCAACATTTCAAAAAAACATACAAGTATACAGCACGACGGACCATTTTATGGATGTCAGGATAGGTTTTCATGTTCTTCTTGGATCTGTCGCGGTCTATTGGTTTTTGCATCATTATACCTACGTATATTTTGCGTCATAAAGGATTACCTTACATTTTAAAGGTTCTTTTCTTACAGGTTAATGGTATTCAGTTCAAGTTAACGCTGATAAACATTATTATTCTGTACAGTATTTTTCCGTAGAGTAGGTAGGTACTCGTATACTTAACGTGTTACATCTATTTCTGTCTTTCAAGGTCCACTTGAACGGGTTGATTGCCCCCTAATAATAATCAATATTAATTGAAAGGCTATAGTTAATTTTTTATCCTAGATGTGAGCAATAATTATGTAACATTTCCGTTGATTTATGGTAGTAAACATTTCATATTCACAGATAACTAATAAAAAAAAATCTTCTAGCGCTTCAATCTCATAGTGCATTTTTTATGCGTTGATTGCACGCAGGGAAAGTTGCGTTCATGTTGAAATTTGACAAATTTTTCAAAATTTTCTGTATTTTCTAAAATGTACAATAATGTTCAATATAATAATCTTCAATGTTTCGACTCTAAAATGATTATAAACAATAGAACTAGGTATTAGTTCCATTCGATAAAATAAGCTCCTATTATGTCATAATATTTTTAATTTATCAACAATTCAAGTTGTTGATAAATAAATAAAATAACCGGTCGAGCGGTTTACAAAAAAAAAAAACAATTAGTCCAGTAAGTTTATACATCACAGCATACGTTAAATCCGGTAGTTCTGATTTTTTTCAGACTTGTTTATGATATTAGCCTAATGAATAATCCAAGTTTGTAACTCGAGCGCCAAACGCAACTTTGTCAAAAATCGAAAAAACCGCAAAAAAATTTTTTCTAATTTTGGCGTTTAGAACCCTGAAGGACTAGTCTTGGAAAAACTTTTAGTGTATTTTTTAATAAAAAAATACACTATTGAGGACGACATCACTTTTCGAAAATCACCCAAACTCATCAAATGTCCACCGATCATGACCCCCAGATCACGAAAAAGTGGTTTTCCAAAATTCACCTGCCCACGATATATATATATATATTTATATATATATTTATAGATTCATCCAATCATCGTTGTGACATCCTGACGTATAATTTTTGCCATCTCTTCGACATCCGCCGACGTTGTGACGTCCGAAATCGGATGCCACAGCGTTTCATGTGTTAGTTAGACAGAGATAGTTAATAAAGGAAGATAGGCTGAATTTGAGCTGGAGGTCAAAAAACAGTTTTTTATGGCTAGAGACGTATAATGTAGTTCCAGCGTATAGTGTGGAGGTGGCGCGCCCGACGTTCGGTGCAGTATATTAATATACTGCTAGAAATCATAACCAATCGATCTTGTGACATCTGCATTTTTTATGATGTATATTAACTTCTTGCGCTATAGATCTTGTGACATCTTAAAATTGACAACAGTGTTGGATGAATAATTCCTACAGCATTCTTGTAACATACAAAGAAAGGAACTAAATCACCCATTAACATTTGAATTATTAGGTGTTATAGTAAAGCGACCATCGCTTCTCTGAAATAGCCTTCTTCCGTCCTTGATACACACTGCAGGCACTAGGTTCCTTTATTCTTTTATGTTTTATATGTGAATAGAAATTAATTCATGTTTTCTTCTTCCTTGTTATTCGGTAATAATTAAGTCAATTTTTTATTAAGTAATAATTAGGTCACTGTTTTTATCAAACTCTTAGTCATTACATTAAAAAGATAAATAAATAAACTTAAGAAGCGGGTGCTTTTGAAATTGAAATAAGTAGTGAATTAGTTGAAATACTAATAAAAAAATTTAATTGTTATTTTTGGATATTTTTAATTTTTATTCTATATGTCGATCTAACTAAATTGTTTATACATTTTTTTAAATAAATGGCTGTATGTATTTCTCTATTTTATAAAATAGATTGGTGTTTGTAATGTTTATCATCAAACTATGCCATAAGTCGATAATAGGTACCTAATGCTTTTTTAAAAGATATTTTTCTAGTACTTATAATACCTAATCGTTGTATTTTTAGACTCTATCCCATAAGAGGTAATGGGTATCCTTTAGGGTCACATGGTAAAATAATGAAAAAATTCCCATAATCTTTTTTCTTGGAGGCAACCACATAAATATTATTGCCAATCACACGTGTTGAAATAGCCTTTTTCTGTTGTTGATACACAATATAGGTACTAGGTATTCCTTTATTTTTCATGTTTTAATAATGTGAATAGAAATTCATTCATATTTTCTTTGTTGTTGTTATTAGGTAATAATTAAGTCACTATTTTTATCTAAGTCGTTAGTCATTACATTAAATACAGGGTGTTAAGAAAATGACGGATAAACTCTTTAGTACATTTTAGGGGACACTCAGTAGAGCACGGTAAAAATAATTATAAAAATTCTGGTCTTCAATTTGGTGGGATAAAAAATGCCAAAGTTAACATTTTACTATCTTTGTTTTTCGTTATTTGCAAAAACTAGATGATTTTACAGATATAAAAAGGGTACCTTAATCGTTATCAATTGAAAAAAATTGCTTAAAATGTATCACTGGCTTGGAAATTTTTTTATTTTTGCGACTTAATGAAAGTACAAACTTTTAGAAAAATGTTCTGACTTTTTATATCTGGAAAATGAATCCGGGTGAAAATTTTTCAACGGAATATTTGACATGAGAAATAGTATCTCAAAATAAAGATAATCCCGCTGCAAAATTTTCCCAGGATTTGATAACACCTAAACAAATTTGACGTAAAAAAAATAGTTTACGAGAAACTTGCTAACATTTCTTTAGCTTTTCGCGACGATTTAAATCTCAAATATTTTTCTTTTTGCGGACACAAATCCGCAATGGAGTTTTGAAATACTATTTCTGATTCAATAATATCTAAAGATAATCCTGGTGAAAAATCTAAATCTTCACCAGCATTTTTTTCACAGATAAGCTTTTATTCGGTGCCAGAATCATAATATCAATAATTATTATTATTTATTGTGCTCGTTTATTCAGAGTTTAGATCTATTTAATTAGCGATTAACACAGGGATATCTTAAGCAACTGAAGATACGAGGTCGGTTAAATAAGAGAAAAGGTGTGCTATTTTGAGATGGGTGTTTTGCGAAAAACAATTTAAATATCGATGGATGATTAATAAAACACCAATGTTTTAAAAAATTCTACTATACAGGGTTAGAACTATTTAAAGGGTCACTACAGGGGATATCCTAAACCATTGAAGATACGAGGTCGGTTAAATTAGAGAAAAGTTGCGCTATTTTGTGGCCATCTCGAATATTTCAAAACATGCAAGATATTTGTGACCGTTCCTGAAATATCCTGAAAAAAACTGAAAAATCGAGAAATCTTATTTTCATCATATCTTTTTTGTTATTGGAAATTAATAAATAATTTTTTGTGGGCTTACATAAGCCATTATAAGCTATTAATCTGTCGTTTCAAAAAATTTTCAAAGCCGGCTAGATCCCAGAGTTTTCATAGTCAACTTTCGGTTTTCTTATGGCCGCCATATTATTTTTTTATGTCGTTCGATAAGAAAAAAATGATGGAAACCAAAAATTAATAAACTTTGAAAAATAATAGAAAAAAATTTTTGTTCTTTTTTGTTCTAAAAAAAAATACAATTTTTTAGACCGAATATCATAGAGAAATTAAAAAACTATAAGGCAAGGCAGTACGACTTTATATTGACCTATTTCAGCGAAACTATGTATACAGGCTGTCCCAGCTTATTCGAAGCGGTCTCTGTAGGCCAAACGATGGATTTTTTCAAAAAAATTTTCGCAAATTCCAGTACAGGATCACAATGGCCATAATTTAAAATTATTTTGGAGTATACAGAGTGTCCCATATGACAGTGGCATATCAAAGTTATGTTTTTTTAAATGGAATGCTCCTATGTTATTGCATTTTTAGATTGTCTGAGAAGAGAAAATAAGATTGGCTTTTACAGTTGGTGTTTAAATTCAGAAGTTTTGGAGTTATAAACAAGCGAAAATCGTCATTTTTCAAGTTCAAGGCCCTGTACAACGAAAACGGCTGAAGATAACGAAAAACGGTTTACATGTCCCTATTTTAACTTTTCATGTACTATCCTATGATGTAGATGAAATGTATACACAGGGTGATAAAAAATTTGAAAAATTTTGAGATTCCTCCACGCGTCGCCAAATAAAAAAATCAAAGAAAGTACAATTGTTTCCATACCATAGGATATTACATAAAAAGTTAAAATAGGGACATGTAAGCCGTTTTTCTCTATCTTGAACCGTTTTCGTTGTACAGGGCCTTGAACTTGAAAAATGACGATTTTCACTTGTTTATAACTCAAAAACTTCTGAATTTAAACACCAACTGTAAAAGCCAATCTTATTTTCTCTTCTCAGACAATCTAAAAATGCAATAACATAGGAGCATTCCATTTAAAAAAACATAACTTTGATATGCCACTGTCATATGGGACAATAATATGGGACAATCCAAAATAATTTTAAATTATGGCCATTGTGATTCTGTACTTGAATTTATAAAAGTTTTTTGAAAAAGTCCATCGTTCGGCCTACAGAGACCGCTTCGAATAAGCTGGGACACCCTGTATGTAGTAGAATTTTTTTAAACATTATAGTGTTTTATTAATCATCCATCAGTGTGCAGAGATTCTACAAAGTAAGGGTTGAAAACAGAAATTTTAATTTAAATATCCCTAATATTTTGATTAATTCCTGAAAAATCTGAAAAAAAATAAAAAAAACAGAATTTTTTTTCATCAAATCTTTTTTATTATTGAAAATTAAATAATTATTTTTTGTAGGTTAACATAAGTCGTCAAGAGTCATCAATTCGACACTACAAAAATTTTTAAAGCCGACAAGATCCCAGAGATTTCATAGTCAAGTTTTGCTTTTCTTATGGCCGCCACATTATTTTTTATGTCGTTCGCTATGAAAAAAATAATGGAAACCAAAAATTAATAATTTTCAAAAAATAAATTAAAAAAATTTTTGTTATTTTTTCTTTAAAAAAATACAACTTTTTGGACCGAATACCATTGAGAAATTTAAAAAACCATGAGGCAAGCAGTATGACTTCATATTGACGTATTTCAGCGAGAATTTTTTTGTTTTTCTTCGAAAAAAGAAGAATAAAAATTTTGGAATTTTTTACCAAAGTTTATTAATTTTTGGTTTCCATTTTTTTTTTACATCGAACGACATGAAAAATAATATGACGGCCATAAAAAAACGAAAGTTGACTATGAAAACTCTGGGATCTAGTCGGCTTTGAAAATTTTTTAAACGTCAGATGGGTAGCTCTTGGCGACTTACGTAAGCCTACAAAAAATTATTTATTAATTTCAAATAATAAGAAAGATACGGCAAAAATAAGAATTCTCGATTTTTTTTTTAGTTTTTCAACACCGACTGAAAATATCCGATAACATTTTTTTCAGATCCTTATTAATCATCAAATTGCGCATCTTTTTCTCTAATTTAATCGACCCTGTATTTTAACGTTTACGGCTGTAGAGATACGCTGATGTAAATAATGATTTTTTTTTGCAAAATACACGACATCTTTAAATAGCACAACTTACTTTTCTCTAATTTAACCTAAAGTCCCTCGATATACCAGAGTCTGGCCATACGAAAAATTGCATTGATGAGATAAGCGCTTAGCATTAAAACAATTAAAAAATATGCATTATTTTGCATATCATCCATACAGTGATTTTTTTGATAGTGGCATGAGAATGGTTAAGTACCTATCTAATAAAATCGTTTTCACGTTTTACTTGATTTACCTTGAGTTAAAGCGCATTTTTAAACAATATTGAATGTAGTCAAGTTCAAGAACTAATTTTTTCATTTATTTACAAAGCAAAATGCACAATAAAATATTATTCAATACGAACACTATCATAAAGTATTTTTAAAAGAATGTGTTGAAGTGGTCTTTCTACTTCGGAGAACGTAATGGGTGTTTAGGTCCATGCATTCAGTATTCAGATGAATAGAAATAGAAGAATTAGTCAGGTCAATAAATACCGCGCCTTTTAAGGGTTAACATTATTATTATAACGGTTTATAGTGTATCCTATACCATATACTACCAGTTACTGCCACTGGTCTACTGCTGTGAGGGTTTTATTAATTTCTTTGTATGATATAATATTTGTTTACTCCCTAATATTATAATACTGTTTTACCTAACATTCATTTAACTTCCCATTTCATTATTTAAAAATGATTCAGTAAAATATTTATCATTCTTTCTAAATTTGCATCCGGAAATAGAAAGCGAATTTATTTCACTTCATACTGAATTTTAAACGTTAATTTGAATTTTTTCCCTATTGGTTCAATAACTTACTGCGCAACTACCAGGCATTGTTTATACGTTATGTTAACATGCAACCTGAAGTGGCATATCAAAGTTATGGCTTTTTAAAATGGAATGCTCCTATGTTATTGCATTTTTAGATTGTCTGAGAAGAGAAAATAAGATTGTTTACAGTTGGTGGTTAAATTCAGAAGTTCGTGAGTTATAAACAAGTGAAAATCATCATTTTTGAAGTTCAAGTCCCTGTATGTACAACGAAAACGGCTCTAAATAGAGAAAAACGGCTTACATGTCCCTATTTTAACTTGTCATGTACTATCCTAACATGTAGATAAAATGTTTATACAGGGTGATAAAAAATTTGAAAAAATCTGAGATCTTCCACGCGTCGCCAAATAAAAAAAAACAAAGAAATTACAAATGTTTCTATAAGTACCATAAGATTCATCTACAACATTGGATAGTACATGAAAAGTTAAAATAGGGATATGAAAGCCGTTTTGCTATATCTTGAACCGTTTTCGTTGTACAGGGCCTCGAATTTCAAAAATGGCGTATTGCACTTGTTTATAACTCTCAAACTTCTCAATTTAAACATCAAGTGTAAAAGCCAATCTTATTTTTTCTTCTCAGACAATCTAAAAATGTGATAACATAGGAGCATTCCGTTTAAAAAAACATAACTTTGATATGCCACTGTCATATTATGGGACATTCTGTATAGTCTAAAATAAATTGAAATAATGGCCCATTGTGATCCTGTAGTTGAACTTGCAAAAAAATTTTTGAAAAAATCAATCGTGTTTGGCTCACAGAGACCGCTGCGAATGAGCTGGGACCCCTGTATTGTTTTTTCATGTTATTCAGTTAAAAAACAATATCTCATAATTTTTGTTTATTAAAATTTTTTGGAAAAAAAATAAAAATTTTCATCGAATGACGTCAGTATAAATTTTTATATTGAATTCATTGATTGCCTTGTGTTTTTTTATAACACATTCTGGGGGAAAAATATTTTTTTAGCAAAAAGAAAAGTATGTAGGTACTTAGCTAGGTACCTCGCTATGTAAATATAATCCTGTTTAAATAACTCTGGCACAATTTTAATTTTCTAATGTAAATGTAAGTTTATAATTTGGAGAATGTTTTTGTTATGACTAGCTCCCAATAGATGACTTGTAATTCCAAAACACCACTCAAAATGGAACGTAGTCTTTAATAACATACAAAGTATTACAACATGAACATTCGCTCACGACCGATATTCTATTATGAAGTCTTCCTAATAATATCCCTTGTCAAAGAGACATTATTCTAACAATATAACAGTATAACAATGTAACAAATACAATAATCATAACATTCGGCCATCCTTTATAATTTCTGTCCTCGGAAATTCTTCCAGAAACTGCTAAATATATTTCACCTAATTAGGGTTTCTGAAATCAAACAGAAAAATTGCTGGCAGTGTGTGAGTCTTAAGTCGGATTATTCCAGATGTGACATCATTACATTAAGTTTTACCCCACAGATTTACGTGTTTAATATGCAATAATATTTCTTCTTACTTTTGAAATTACTGGTCTAAGAAAGAGCACTTGGCCAGAGCACCCTTCCAAGACTATACCATACAGAATAGGTAAATTTTTATTCTTTTCAAATCTGGAATCATCTTATTCTTACGAGAACATTATTTTAATATATCAAGATTCCACACAGGCAATCAATAAAAAGTAAAACGGTACCCAGGTTACCTTTATAGTCGTCCTGTCCGACTGTTGAAAAATACAGTACGTAGAAGTTCTTATAGCAAAGTCACAGGTTACCTTTATAGTCGTCCTGTCCGACTGCCGAACCACAACAAATAAACAAAATACTTCACAGGTTACCTTTATAGTCGTCCTGTCCGACTGCCGAACCATAACAAATGAACAAAATGCTTCACAGGTTACCTTTATAGTCGTCCTGTCCGACTGCCGAACCACAACAAATGAGCAAAATACTACACAGGTTACCTTTATAGTCGTCCTGTCCGACTTCTCAAACACGATAAGTAGTGAAGAAAATGCTTTAAAGGATCACAGGCTACCTTTATAGTCGTCCTGTCCGACTTCTCAAACACAATAAGTAGTGAAGAAAATGCTTTAAAGGATCACAGGCTACCTTTATAGTCGTCCTGTCCGACTTCTCAAACACGATAAGTAGTGAAGAAAATGCTTTAAAGGATCACAGGCTACCTTTATAGTCGTCCTGTCCGACTTCTCAAACACGATAAGTAGTGAAGAAAATGCTTTAAAGGATCACAGGCTACCTTTATAGTCGTCCTGTCCGACTTTCTTAAATATTTCTCAGCTCTCTAATAAATCAATTAAATCATGTCTATCTCTTATGTCGTTCTCTGAGTCACTACTATAAGATGAAACACTGTCTTTAACACAACTTCGGTAAGGTCGTAGGGAGTCAGCAGCAACTAAAGTAGTGAAATTTTTGTATCCTCTCATACCTTTTACACTTCTTATTTTATATCTATCACCTTCGAATATTTTCTCAACTTTATAAGGACCAGAATATTGCTTATTTAACTTTTTAATAACACCTTTCTCATTACAAGAGACTCCTCCTTTCCACAAAACTAAGTCACCTTTCTTATATTTCTTTGGTGGCTTTCTTTTGCGGTCATATTGAATTTTCATTTTATCTGCCACTCTTTTCAAATTTTTGCTCGCATTTTCCCTCCTTTTCGAAAACTCAACAGAGTCTGACTGTGATATATCATTGAATAAATTGCCTTTATAACCAAAGAGAAGCTCGAAAGGTGAATACTTTGTACTACTATTACGTGTATTATTCATTCCCCATACAATATCAGGAATTTTTTCATCCCAAGATCTATCATCATCACTACATGTAGTTCTCATCGCGTTTAACAATGTTCTATGATATCTCTCTACCTGGCCATTTGCCCTTGGAGTAGCAGTAGCTGTCATTATATGTTTAACTTGTTTATCATTAACAAATTCTTTGAAATATCTGCTAGTAAAAGCAACACCGTTGTCACTAATTATTCTTTTCGGATATCCTAAAAATCCACCAAAAATCTCCCGTAGGTTTTTAATACATTCTGCAGAACCCAAAGTTCTAGATGGTTTAACGACTACATATTTCGTAAAAGAATCAACAACAGTGAGTATATATGAGAATCCAGTTTTGCTTTTCGGAAACGGTCCCACATGATCCACATGTATAGTGTGCATGGGTGTAGTAGGTTTCGGAATCGGATGTAACTCTCCTTCGGTTTTGCCATAGTTGCCTTTAGCGTACCCACACTGCAAGCAAGAGCTTACATATTTTTTAGTAAATTTAGACATTTTTACAAACCAGAATTCATTTTTAATTAAGTCTAAACAACGTCCAAAACCGGGGTGCCCTATGTCATCGTGATATTTTCTTAACAACTGAAACCTGGCAAATTTTGGTATAACCAGCCTCTCACCATTAATTGTTTTCCTATACAATCGATTATTTTTATAAACAAATTCACGTTTCAAATATTGATCTGAATTTTCTTTAATTCGTTGCACAATGTTTTGAAGACTATCATCTTGTAACTGAATAGTTAAGAACCAGTCTTCGGGGCTAATTTGTAAAACGTTTAGTGGATTTCTACTAAGTGCGTCCACGTGTTTCATACTTGAACCTGGTTTATGTTCAATTTCGAAATCGAAATCCTGAACCGAAAGCCACCACCTGGCAATTCTGGGAATCAAGTCACGCTTTGAAAAGGTATATCGAACAGCTGAACAATCGGTAATAATTTTGAAATGATGACCGGTCAGGTAGATTCTAAAACGTTTTAGACTTTCGACAATCGCCAAAGTTTCCAATTCGTAGCTGTGGTATACTTGCTCAGCTGGAGTGGTAACTCGACTGAAATAAGCAACTGGTTTTAATTGACTGTTTGGCTGAACTTGAAGAAAAATACCTCCCAAACCTTTTGAACTAGCATCTGTATGTATTTCTGTGGGTAGAAGCGGATTATAGGGCATCAAAATAGGTTTTGCGATTAAGTGGTTTTTAAGTTCTGAAAACGAATTAGATTGATTTTCTCCCCAGTCAAAAGGTATATTCTTTTTAGTCAATTTGGTTAGTGGTGATGCAATAGTAGCGAAATTGTGAATGAATTTACGAAAATATCCCGCTAAACCAAGAAATTGTCGAACTTCGTGAACATTCGACGGCTGTTTGAAGTTTTTAACAGCTTCAACTTTAGCTGTACCTGGCGATATACCTTCAGACCCAATCTCATGACCTAAAAAGTGAATTGTGCTTTTCAAAAATGAACATTTTTGTAAGTTCAATTTAAATCCAGCGTCGCCTAAAAGTTTCAACACAGTTTCAAGTAAATCTAAGCCTTCCTTTATAGATGCCGACGGTAATAATAGATCATCCATATAAACTAAAACTTGTTCGTAACGTAAATGACCTAGAGCATTATTGATAGCTCTTTGAAAAACAGAAGGCGCATTGACAAGACCGAAAGGCATTTTCAAATACTCATAGTGACCGTCTGGAGTCACAAAAGCTGTTTTTGAAATTGAGTTTGGTGCTACAGATATCTGATGGAAACCTTGGTTACAGTCTAGGCTAGTGAAATAAATTTTCCCCCCCAGCATATTCAATTGTTCTTCTATATTTGGCATTGGATAGACATCTTTCATTGTTAACTTATTTAGTGCTCTGTAATCTACACACAACCGAAATTCATTATTTTTCTTTTTAACGAGTACAATGGGACTCGCGAAGCTAGAATCTGACTCCCTGACAATACCTGAACTCAACAACTCTGTTACTTTTCCTCTTACTACATCTCTTTCCGTCATAGACAATCTATAAGGTCTATAACACACTGGTTTGGATTCATTTGTCAGCTTTATTTCTATCTCACAACCTTTAACTGTTCCCAGTTGAGCTGAACTATCTGCAAAACAGTGTTTCCATTTATTTAAGACACTCAAAAGATTACTTTTAGTAGCAATATCCAGATCCCTATTTATATCTACTCCATCCATTAGAATATCTCTAAAATCAATATTTTTCTCTAATAAACTCACCCTGAATTCATCTAAGACCGATGAATTGTCACACCTACTACCTCTACCAATTAACTTTCCCTCTTTCCAGTTTATCTCTTTGTCACCCGTGTTCGAAACTGGTATCTTGCTAGTTCTGCCTTTTAGTACCATACTCGGGATACATATCAAAATTCTGCCTAGCTGGAAACGTTTGCAATCCATATAAACTTCTTCATCTTCACGGATATCATTTATCTTGACACTGACCATCGATGTTGAATGAGGGTGTAATGTGACGTCTCTGTCGAGGATGATTTCTGGACGTGCCTCGTCCGTTTCTAAGGTTATCTCACGTAGAATTTCTTGATTATCTCTTGTGAGCTTCGCCCTTCCTGCACATACAACAAGTGAGACGCCTTCGGTGTTGATGACAGGTTGTCCAACAATCATCTCCAAGTTCTCCATGTTCGCATCAGTTATGAAAGCAGACGTTGCTATTTCAACATCATCAATTATTAAAGTGAAGTTTGTAGCCTTCTCTGCTCTTATAATTGCTCCACCAAAAGCTCTTAGCGAACTAGTCACCGGATAAGTTGTAAGATGGAATTTGATAGCAGCATTTGAGTGTATGACATTGATTTGACTGCCACTGTCAAGATAAGCGATAACGGCCTGTCCATTGATATAACACTTCTTCATATATATGTTGTTTTTCTGTCTATCAGTCAATAATTTCACTGCCTTTGCTCCAATTGTTTCATTGGATGAGCTTTGCCTACTAAAATTTCGATTTCTGAGTCGGCAGAATTCTTTTTTGTGGCCGAATCCATTACAGAAAAAGCACTTCATGGATCCTCTTAGACGACAATTGATGGCGACGTGACCGGGCTTACCGCAGACGTAGCAAGTTCTTGAAGTTCTTGTACTGTTACCATTATCAATCTCATACCTACTTCTCTTGAATCTATGTTCTTCACGCATAGGAGTTTCATAGTTCTCCAATGGTGCAATGAATCCAGCATAGAGCTCATCTGGTGAAGAACATTGAAAAGCCCTTGCATTAGCTTGTAACTCCAAGGGTAATCCTTTAATCAAGCAAGAGATAGATGCTTCACTGTCTAAACGACATTGTTGTATAAGGGCAAGTTTCTCATGGTAGTAGTGTGTCATAGTTTCGCCTGATCTTTTCTTTCTTGCAACTAGTTCTTCTAATACAGTTGCATAATCTGTACACCTTGGAAATGCTCTGGTTAATGCGAGTTTCCATTCGATCCAGTTCTTTTTGTAATCTTCTAAACGATTAAACCAATTTCGTGCTGAACCTTTCAATTTTTGTTGCATGAAGACTGATTTCTGATAGTCATTCCAACCATGTATTTCGCCAAGTTGGTCAATTTTTTGTAACCAACTTGTCACTGTTGAAGTTTTGTCATCTGGATCAAAGGTAGGTATAATGTCACCACGAACAATGTCACCACGAACAGACGAATAACCTTCTGTTGATTCAACTTCCATGTCGTTAGGTTCTATATTCGGATTGCGTTGATTGCATGTTCTTCTCAGGGCTTCACGTATCTTTCGTTCAATATGCTTCTCTAGCAGGTCTTGGTATAACTGTTCTCCATCTTCACTCATTTTCACTTTATTTAGGCACCGATTATTTTTTAATCAATTTAGGTGACACTTACAGAGGCTCGTGGAAATTCTAATCCCCACTTCTGATGTTATGACTAGCTCCCAATAGATGACTTGTAATTCCAAAACACCACTCAAAATGGAACGTAGTCTTTAATAACATACAAAGTATTACAACATGAACATTCGCTCACGACCGATATTCTATTATGAAGTCTTCCTAATAATATCCCTTGTCAAAGAGACATTATTCTAACAATATAACAGTATAACAATGTAACAAATACAATAATCATAACATTTTCATGGTTTCCATGCTGTCAAACAAAGATGACTGTCTATTTATTTATTATTTATTAACTTTTATTGATGTGTCAGCTTCCGGTATTCCCGAAATGCCGCCATCTTGAAAATATTTTTACTCAATTTCTCATGGTAACTTATGTCTGGAAATTTTTTAATTTATGGTTTAGGACAAATAGTTCCCGAGATATGGCCGCTTCGTACGCTTATAACTGATGACCCTGTATATTATAGGACATATTGCTTTTCTCTTCGACAGTGGTCACAATTCATCGAAAATCTTGAAGTATGCTCTTTATTAAATAGAAATCCTACCCCTGGTCAATTCATTAGTTTATCGCTTTTGGAGATATTTGCTTTGAAAAGTTTGATGCATTTTGCTTTTTAATTAATAAAAACTAGAAAACTGATAGAGATAGGTATAAAATTTAAACAAGAGTACCATGCAGTTGTACCTACGTAAAAAGGATGATTTTTAAGACTTTCGGTTCATTTTGACCATTGTCGAACAGAATTATATGGCCTTAATTAACTAAAAGTGTATTAAGTGTAAGCTATACAGCGTGTCACTGAAATGACTTTACAGCTCTCAGAATATTCCTCGGATGAAACTAATTCGATTTAAGTCAACATATCTTAGTCCTGAGTTGCTTGATTTGGCCGCTAGGATATCAAGTGTCTGGTCGCAAATGTCAAATCTGAAATGTTTTTTTTATTATAAAAGCTAAACCGCTGAAGTGATTTTGATGAAATTTGCTATGACGTTATGGTTTTATGGGGCAAAAAGTGCAAAAGGAAAGTTACTCATGAACTTAATTCATTGCCATAGATCATGGGTTTTTCTACTCTACAGTCTTTGAACTTCTACACCAATGGAATTAAAAATTTTTTTAATACTGAGAGTAGATCAGTGGACTCATTTTCTACCAAAAAGGAAATCTTGATAAAAAGTCGCCTAATCTTATCGTTTAGAAGATAAATCGCAAATGCGATATTTTAAATGCCCAAAACCGATTTTGAATGTCCAAATGCGATTTTGAATGTCCAAATAATGAAATGTAAATTAATTTTATTATTTGTTGTAAATCAAAAAAATCCCATGAAAAATAAATTCGAATTTTCCTATAAAAATCAACATTCAAATGCGTTTATCTTCTATACGATAAAGTTAGGCGACTTTTATAAAGAGGAGGTACCTTTTTTGTATAAAATGAGTCGAGTAATCTACGCTCGGTATTTAAATATTTTTAATTTCATTGGCGTAGAAGTTCAAAGTGGTGAAACCTAAAAAACCATTATCTACGCCAATGAATTATAACGTCATGAATAATTTTAGTATTGCACTTTTTGTTCCATAAAACCATAACGTGATACCAAATTTCATCAAAATCACTTCAGCAATTTGGCTTTTATAATTCATAATCTTTTGCTAGAGAGCTGTAGAGTCATTTCAGGGACACCCTGCATAAATATATAGCCTCACGTATGAGTTACGTCAAATTGGTTTCAAGTACCTTCTACCTTATACTTCAAGTACCTAGGTACTTTCTACCTATGTTGTTCTTATGGCAGAAAACGTGTATTGTGTCAATTTTGGAGTTGATGCCATGAAATTTCTAGAAATTGTTCAAAATTTTTTTTTATTACTGAAGTTTCGACTTTTGAACCTTATTATAGCTCTTAAACAAGCGAAATTGGTATAAGGCATGTTGTACTTTATCATCATTATCTTGATGTCCATTATACTTACCTAAAGATTAAAAAATTTTGGATCGTTCATTCTTCATAAATTACCATGCATTGTATGAAAAGAGAAATCCTTACCCACTCATCAAAACACTGCCGGAGCTTCATTTGGTGACGTCGACTAGCAAAAAATGGAATTTTGAAATTTAGCCGTATTAAGGACTTAGTCAATAAGTTTCCATGGGAAAAAGTAAAAAAAAATATATCTTAGCATTTTCCAAAATATTTTGAGTGCAATATTAAATGATATCGTTTATAATAATTAGTAAAATTATTAGGCAAAATAGAAACTAATACTCGCACCAGGAGCGAAATTTTCGAAATACATAATATGCGATGTGATAATATGTGAACCTGTGAACCCACATATTATTATGAATTGCAGAACAACTAGTTGAAAAATGGCATATTCCTTATAGCATTATTATGAATTGGCTCAGAGTAAAAATTGGATGTGCTACAATTATTAGAGCGAGCAGTATGTGCATTAGAAGAAGTAAACGATGGCGCTCAATTAGGGATTTTTCTGATGGAGCTGGAATACCAATATTTTCGTATTAATTATTATTATTATTATTATAGTCGTTATACTTTTATACTGATATAATATTATGTAGATTGACGTCATTATGTATAATCTGTTAAAATGTGAAAATTATTATAGTTAATATTTCAATAAAATTATATTCATAATATTATGTGAACCCACAATAATACGCAATGACAATATGCCAAATAACCGAGGCAAATAACTGCAATTACATAACGTAAACCAACTAAAATAAAATAGTATCAAAATCAAAATTAATATCAAAATTGCTAAACTCAACGATCACTTCCGGCCTGAGATTAATTTAGTTAATTTAATCTAATTCTGACTTGACAATATAATAGAAGAAAATGCGACAATTCAAACGTTCTCTTTATATCATACGCCACCAGCGGAGATCAAAAGGTAGCAGTCGAGAGGCGCCCGGCGTCTTAAAACAGGTGGCATTTAGAGATACTTGAGTAGGACTGCCACTAGTGTTGTAGGTCAATCGCTGCTGGAGATTCCGTAAACAGAAGAATGCCTAAGACTCAGTAGGCTATTACTGTAAAACTTCGCGCCCGCCTTTATACTCTTAAAAATAACTGGCAACCCTGTGGGGATGTCATAACGTCGATGAAATTTTTATGGATGTCATAACGCTGATTCTATAAAAATGTATATCGAATATACAGAGGATGTCAATGTGATAGCAAAAACCAATTTTTTTTTCGTGTATAGTTCTATTTTTAATGTTGCAATAACTTCCTCACGTCGTGTTTAGAAAGTCATATTTTTCATTTTCTTTTATTGTCACTCTAGAGGGTGGATGCAGAAACGTCGAAATTTTTACCGGATGTCACAAGATACGATGGTCGACTATATATATATATATTTATATATTTATATATATATTTATATATTTATATATTTCTCCAAAATCGCGAAATTTCGATTTTCAAAACGCTCCTGTAGCTTTATCTTTCAAGATTAGTGAATGAAATTTTGGATCCTTGTAAAACCTTGGAACGACGTTAGATTTTCGTTGAAAAAAATTCCTAAAGTCGCGTTACTTCTACAGGGTGTCCTTTCAAAATTCCCCATATCCCGTTTTTGTCACCTCATTTCAGGTCGCAGTTTTCAATCTAGGAGACTGAAATTTTTGTGGAAGTAAGATATCCATAAGGAGTGGTCTGGTATTGCACTTGAGCAAAATCGATCGAGCCGTTTCAAAATGGCGGCCATTTTAATTTTTGGAAAAAGGACTATTTTTTGAACCCCTGTATAAGCTAGATAGAAAAAGAGTTTTATATCAAATTCACAATATTGGAAGTAAATGACTTGAAATTTAATTTCATGCAACAAAATTTGCATTTTTTCTATTAATAAGCCAGTGGCGTGGGTAGGAAAAGGGTAAAAATGGCTAAATTTCTCCAACAATTTATGAGCACATTTTTGAAGTAATTAAACTGAAATTTTTACAGTAGACAACTATACTAATAGACTTCAACCCTTGAGAATTTCAAAAAGTAAATAAGAAAAATGGCGGAGATATTCGATTTTTTTTTACATGATGTTTTTTTTAAATTAATTTCTCTAAATTTTTAAAAACGCTCCTGTAGCTTCATCTTTCAAGATTAATGAACGAAATTTTTTACTCTTATAAACCATAGGGCTGACGTTTGATTTTCGTAAAAAACATTTTCCTAGAGTTGTGTTACTTCTACAGGATGTCCCTCCGAATTTCAGAAAAAAAACCGTCCGTGAGGCACGGTTTCTGGTCGAAGTTTTCAATCTAGAGCGCTGAAATTTTTTTGGTAGTAAGATACCCTCAAGTAGTCGTCTGGTACTGTATTTGAGTAAAATAGGTAAAGACATTCCAAAATGGCGGCCTTTTTAATTTTTGGAAAATGGCTAGATTTTGAACCCCTAAATAGGCAAGATCAAAAACTTTTAAACAAAATTAACAAGATTGGAATAAACTTATTTGAAATTTGAGCTAATGCAATACAATTTGCATCATTTCTAATAATAAGCCAGAGGCGTGGGTAGGAAAAGGGTAAAAATGTCTACATTTCTATAAACATTCATGAGCTTATTTTTGAAGGAATAGAACGGAAATTTTGATATTAGACAACTATACTAATAGCAGTTAACCTTCAAAAATTTCAAGAAGCAAATATAAAAATGGCGGAGATATATTCGAATATTTTTAAATGATGTTTATTTCTCTAAAATTTCAAACTTTCGGTTTTCAAAACTCTCCTTTCAGTTTTTTCCGAATTTATTAAAGGTAGTGTAAAAAATAGTATTTTTCAAGTAAAGTTAGCCAGTGGCGGGCATAGGAAAAGGGACAAAATTGTGAAATTTTGCCAATTTTTTTGATTTTTAAATTTAAAAATCCATTCTAAGGCACGTGTTGAAACGAAATGAAATGAAATTATCACAGAAAATTTTTCACATTAAAGCACTACGCTAACATGACATGACTATGGAAAATTTCAGAAAGCCAATAATTTAAAAAGCGGTGAAAATATTCATAATTGAATCGCATAAAAATACACTATTTCTGCGATTGATGCGCAAGAAGGTTTTTTCAGGACGTTTTCAAAGTAGACTAAATTTGCTACACTATGATACTAGAACTGTCTTTGTTGACCGAATATTTTCCGAGATAAAACCTTTCAAAGTTTATCATTTTTTTCGAACTTCGCAATTTTTTGCAATTCTATCACACTAGAGTTATTCGAGTGACGTCTAAAATATTGCAAAAAATTGCGAAGTTCGAAAAAAAAAGATAAACTTTGAAAGGCTTAATATCGGAAACTATATTGGGTCTGCAGAGACAATCATATCATATTGTAGGAAATTTAGTCTAGGTACTTTGAAAACGTCCTGAAAAAGTTTTTTTTCTAAAACTAGTCCTTTAGGGCTCTAAACGCCAAAATTTGAAAAAAAGGTCTTTTTGCGGTTTTTTGGATTTTTGACAAAGTTGCGTTCGGCGCTCGAGGTCACAAACTTGGATTATTCATTAGGCCAACATCAAAAACAAGTCTGCAAAAAATCAGAACTACCGGATTTGACGCATACTACCCCATACTTTCAGGTGACAAAGTTACTGGATTAAAAATAGGTTTTCATGAATATTTTTCTTATTTTGAGTAAAATGAAGTCACCTGCAGAAAGTTTCCACAGAACCTTTTTTGTAGACAATTGATTTCTCTGTGAAAGTTTTGTATGGCCCTGTGAATACTATCAATTTTAAAAAATCACGTGGTGACTATACAGAATATTGTTATTTTTTATTGTTCGAGTATACTAATAAATATTTGATATTAGGAATTATTTGGAAATTCAATCGTTTTAAGGCAGGAACACTCTTTTTTATGAATTCAAATTTAATTTCCTACTATGATTTATTATATCGTTTTTTTTTTATTATTTATTTAAATAAAATTCGAAAGATTGGCATAGAAAAAAGAGTGTTCTTTTCTTAAAACGGCTGCATTCCCAAATAATTCCTAATATCATTTATATTATTAGATATTATTTACAATATTGATAACTTCAAATGGTAACAAATGGAAGTATTTTGTAAGTACCTATTTTATATTCCCTTCAAAACCCATATGGACTTTTCTTCCAAGTCTCCGTTTTTCGAGCATTCAATTTTTTTTAAGGTCGCGCAAAAATTTTCATATAGGTACATTGCAAGAAAATAACAGGACTTACCTTATAATATTTTGTCAAGCTTTGTTTTTCATGATAAGCGATTTTTTGACATCTTAAACGGTTAACGAGTTATTTGCTAAATATACAGTGTTTTCCACTAAAGATGTAGTGATTCTTTGAAGGTGGACGTGGCACCCGCTCAGAGCGAATTTTTGTGGTTTTATGATGTATTCACTAACAGTTTATGAAGAAGAATTCTGGTTCCAAGTCTCATAGATAGGTACCCCCTACCTAGTTTATAATTTATACCTAATTCTGGTTGTTAATAGACTCGAAGATAGAAGTAAAAAGAGTAAAGATAATATCAGAGAATAAAAAATGATCATTACAAGACCTGAGAGATGCAAAACAAAACGATTAAATAGGTACCTCGACTCGGATTCACATTGTCTCGAAGATCGATTGTTTATTATAGGTCGGCATCAGTAATGCAATCGTCATTATCATGACGTAACATAGGTAAGTACTGGGCGAATGCTGCATGTAGGTCTGATCTCAAGCGGACGTTGATTAATTAATTTGGTTAGGGATATTTTAAAAATGCAACTTTGGTAAATTTATCTCTCTTAAACGTTTTAGATATAACCACCTCGTATCTTTGTGTAGTTTTCATTATAATACACTAATAGTTATGCTTAGAACTAGGAGTAAGTAGCAGCACATAAAACAAAAATATTTATTATACCTTTCTACCTATCCGAAATCAGCGAGTACGGGCATTACTCGAAATAATAACCTATAACGATAATGCTGATCACGGCTTCACAGCAAAATTGATGTAATTTTATGATCATTTTTAGTTTTATCTTTTTCTGTCTGACAAGGAGCTCTTGGAAAAGGTGCACATCATACATATGACACGAATAAACAATATCTCAGAGTTCTTATACCTACCTACTTACCTGAATTGACAGGCAAAGTCAGTTCAGATTGGAACCATTTTTTGCGAAGTTCGGTGCTTCTTTGCTGCTCGGGAGCATCTGGTCAATGTTTTGTTTATACTCTTGTATGTGTGCCCTGATCAGTGCCTATAGCGGAAAAAAAACATGTTTTTTACGTCTTTAATCAAATGTAGTACTAATTATCAAGGCTGCAATTTTTTTCATTAAAATAGACGATGCATAGAGACGATCCATAATAGGTCCGCGAGTAAAGTATAGATAGTTTTACAGTCTCTATTATAGATAAATTTGCATGTAACAAAATAATTATTTAATAGTTTTTCCTTTTTCCAGGAATGATAATATCCATGCCGTTTTTACTAGCTACGTTTATAGTCTACGCACTTCTTCCTGAGAGAAATCTGCACATGAAGGCCCTCATGTCTTACGTCTTCACACTCATGCTGGCTTACATGCTCTTGGTAACAATACAGATGCATGCAACGTTTCCAACTGTGCCCTGTAGAATCATGGGTAAGTACTTACAATAGAAAATCAGGATTGCTTTTTTAATTATACCGGGTGGTCCATCACTTATGTCCACCCCCGAAATAGAGGTTAATTTTAAAGATAAAAAATTGAAACTTTGAGGATTTGTGTAATTAATATAGGATCATATAATAACATAATCAGTTTAATTATTTTTTTTTTAGTTGAGCCATCAGCGATAAAAAACTGTAATTTGGTGTTAATGTGACCAAAATAAATTCGATTTTTCTTTAATATATCGATAGAAATCGATTAATAAAATTAAAATCGATCAAAATAAATATCAAAAACCTAATTACAAGCCATTAATTAAATAAAATACTTAAAATATGGAAATGACAGCTAGATTGATTGATTTATGGAAGCAATAAAACTACCAGGCTTTTGAACGGCTGGTATAGCACAAATGTTAAGTAAACATCCTAAGTAAACATTCATAAAAGAAGCCCCATTCGAGTTCAATGGCACATTCTTCTGACTGCTTTGAAGATTATTTATGGTGGGTACCTACCCTCATTAGATTTGTCAGTTTTATTGCTCTACCATATATCAATCATTTCACCTGTCATTTCCATATTTTAAGTATTTTATTTAATTAAAGGCTTGTAATTAGGTTTTTGATATTTATTTTCATGGATTTTGAGTTTATTAATCGATTTCTATCGGTGTATTAAAGAAAAATCGAATTTATTTTGGTCACATTAACACCAAATTACAGTTTTTTATCCCTGATGGCTCAACTAAAAAAAGAATAATTAATCTGATTATGCCATTATGTGGTCATATATTAATTACACAAATCCTCAAAGTTTCAATTTTTTATCTTTAAAATTAAGCTCGATTTAGGGGGTGGACATAAGTGATGGACCACCCGGTACATGTTAGTCCGTCCTAGCGTAATTATCCCATAACGACCTTACCGTTCAAGGTTCAAGGTAGAAAAAGATGTAAGAAAAACATTGTATGCTGTAAGGGGATCTATTATAATTTAACCTTATTTCCAGCTATACAGGCTGTCCCATTTTGATGGTGAACGAAACGTTTTTGTTTTTTTTTTTTATTAAAAGCCCAATTTTTTGCGTTATCGTGTTCAGGTTTTTACGTTGTCTCATGCCTGTTTTTGTTTTTCAATTTTGTGAGAATTTTATACCAACTAAATGGCTTATCGTAATTTATTTCAAAAAGATGTAGGGACTATTCTTTTGAAAACTTAAGCCATTTTTCAAATAGGATGCCCTGGATTTTAAAAAGCTATTTTATAGCTTAGGACTTCCTATTTCCTTTTCATTAGAGGTATAAACTGTTAGGGCCAGTTTCACATAAACTCGCCTAACATTTGACGTCGATTTGTTACCAAACCCACTGATGTTACTGGTGGGTGGTAGGTAATAAGGGGCCCCCATTCATTGATTCATCTTCAAAATATTGAATCAAATCATCATCTGTTTGGCTCCTTTACTTAAATAAGTGCATTGGCATTTTGCTTGATCTTATAAGATAATCTCTATCATTTTCGTTAATTTTTATATGTTTTATAACATATCAAATTAAGTCTCAAAACTAGCAGATGTAAACAGAAAAAAGTCAGTTATTTTGGATGAAAAAGTTGACAAAAAAAAGTTGACAACAAAGCCAGGGCTTTGATGTTGTTGTAATTGAATATTAAATTTATTGTTTCTGAATACTGCTAATGTCAAAAATGTTCCATTGGTCTCTTTGATAACCTTGAAGTTCTACTTGTCATGTTTAGTGACAACGTATGATGTTACAACGTAGAATAAACAAATATGACCTTGGCAGGCTATTTAGAAATGAATCAGGGTTTATGTCACTTTTAGGCATTTTCTGTCTAAAATAATGTTATTGAAAAACTGAAACGATAATCAAAATGGCAACTTTTTGAAACGATTTACCAAAAAACATTTTATGGATAATAACACCCTTAAAATTTATCAAGTGACTTTCGCTTGAGTTTTCTGTACTTATTTTTATAACACTGTATAATAACTAATTTCAGTAATAAATATGCTACCCATTTCTTAATATATTATTGTTTTATTCTGATGATTCTATGATTATTCCGATTCTGATGATTCTTTTTGGTTTTTAGGGTATAGCTGCTTGTTTTTCTTCATTGTGTCATTCTACTGGATGAACGTAATCTGTATTGATATTTGGTTAGCATTCAGGTGAGAAGAACATTTTTCTACTTTTTCTTTGTTTTGATGTTAATTCAAATGTTAATTGTTAATGGCTCTAAGACTGTTATTAAACTGGGTAAAGAAAACATTAAATACTTGTATTTGAGGCTACATAAAAGTAAGTACCCATAATATGCAGGGTAGGTACATTGCCAAGGAAAACATTCTATTTTCAGATATAATTTATTTTATTTTATAAGAACCAGGTCGTCTAATTTGATCACATAAAAAGAATTATTCTAAAAACGAAAGCAAAGCAAAATAGAGTAAAATAAGAAGCGACTAACTAGTGATGTGTATTGTGTGTACATACAGGATAAAAGTGATCATTGATTTTATGTTGGTGAATATACGTTGAATTGCAATAGAACACTTTAATAAAATTTCCAATAACTAACTTCATGCAAGCATACACGCAGTTTGCAGTGAAGTGTTGCCTCATTGATAAAGAAGCTGAAGCTTTTTTTACGTCCGAATTAATTCACTACCTACAGAAATTTATTTAATGCAGAAGTTCATGGTATTCAGAAAATTGTTGTTTTCTGGAAACTTGGCTGCTGTCGAAACACCCTCCCTCTAGAAACACGAATTACCTAGTATTGTGTCATTATTTATCTCTATACACTGCATGTAGGTAAATTCCCTATGGTTCCGTGTGTCCCATAAATTAGATAAAAACAAATGCCATGCAGATAATAATATAAATTTTACTACATAAAATAAATTTAGAGCATTTACCCACACGACAAGATGAGAGATATATTTTTAAAACAAAAGTGTCATGAATGTTCCCAAATAGAGAAGGCAAAGCACGAGATCTTTCATTGGAAGGGCAAAAAACAGTTTTTGGAAACTAGCGCTCGTTTTGGAAAACAGTAGTTTCGTCTGGCGCTAATTTGTATTGTAACAGATTTGCTAGCTAGCGCACTTCCTGTCGTTCGGTAGACTAGCATACGTTTTAGATATGTACCAGCATTTATCCGCCAAGATATGTCATATAATGAGAAACAGAAATTTGAAGTGATGACTGTCAAGAGAGGATCCTAAGGAAAGAGAAAGCAAACAGTCTGCAGCCTGGTCTTTGAGAATGGAGCAACCATTTTGGTAAACAAGTGATGAACAATTTCTCTCATTATTTTCTGAATAGAATGATATTATCTTGAAATAGATTTGTTCGCTGGCAACTTGAACCTATATTGGTTATTTACTTATCTTGAATTACCAACTCATAAAGGGGATCGTCTCAGGTTCAATCAAAGTTAAGGAGGACTTTATTTTATCTGAAGACATTGAAATATAGAAAAAACTAGGCATCGGATATAGGGATTAAATTTTCCTGTACACTGATGCCAAGTTTTTTTTTCACTGTTTTCGAGATATTATTCACAAGAAAATGTCATTGGTAAGGATCCAACTAAAATAAAAAATTAAGCACCTAATTATTAAAAGAAAAACTACAACCTCTATTGTAACGACTTATTAAAAATTTATGTTTATGTTTTTCCAGTGGAGTACGTGGCTATTCTGGAAGAAAAAGTTCAGAGAGGAAGAGATTTTTGTATTATTGCCTGTATGCTTGGGGGATGTCCATTTTACATGTACTAGTCGTTCTCATTATTGACCTATCAGCTAAGCCGAATGCGTTCTATCATCCTGGTATTGGTAGTGGACAATGTTTCTTAAAGAGTAAGTGTAGCTCCCATTTTATCACCTATTATTATATTATAGATATTTTTTTTTAATTTTAAAATTACTAGAATGTGTATTAGATTGATTGGAATGTGTCTTTGTGTATTAGACAGATACCCAGAACTGTTATATCTTTACTTCCCTGTCGGACTCCTCATTTGCATCAACATCACCATGTTCGCCCTGACAGCTTACAAAATACGAAAGGTCAAACAAGACACAAAAATGCTGAAGAAAAACGAAAGTCAAAAACATAGCTACGAAAATGATAAACAGAGGTAAGTGATATTCGACCAGATGTTGGTGATTGTTAGTTTGGATGAGAGGAAACACATGACCCATATAACATTTCATACAAAATCACTTATTTATAAAATCATTAGGAACACATGCTATTCACACTTAACACAACAATCACAGGGGGTCCGAAAGATCATAGTTGAATTTGATTTATTTTTGCTTAATGTGATCTTAGTCATGCTTGGTACACTTTAGTGTGTTTGGGCTGATATCTCGCGACAATAAATATTAGATAGTAAAGTGTTCTGGAAAATAAGAAGTATCAAAAGCTTACCTTTGTCATGAGCACTATTGTAATCGAAATTTTCGTCAAGTAAATCCTACTTCTGAAATTTTCAAGAAACTTACAATTTCCAACCTAAACTCTGTGACTATATTTACTAATAGTTCCTTATAGTTAAGTATCACGTTTTTGCCTGGATTTTGTTTTTGGCTTCCCTCTTGAAGGGAGCGCAGTTCCGTGACCTGCCCCTGACGTGAAATCGTAGCTACAAATGCCTACAACATCTCCATTAGCTCCTCTACAATTATCACTAATTGATTGATATGGATATCGATATCTCCGCTCATGCACCGCTCCCAGAGCGTCATAGGGAATTCCCTGCAGTGCATGTGCATTTTCAATAAAAAAAAAAAACAAAAAAAAAATTGTATTCTAGAAATAGGTACATTCTGCACTCAATTTAAAGGTATGGCCTACTTATTTTACTTTTTTTTAATCGAACAAAAATATACATTATTGTATGGTACCTTCATTTTTATCCGAGTTTGCCACGATGTTATAGATATGGAAGTTAAAGGCTGTTGATGTCAGAATTTGGACGTCACAACTACCTCGATTGCTCATAGCAACGGATGTTGAACGTTTAGACTGCATGTGTACTTTGCGATGCGAAACTGTAAAATTATACAAGTACAGGGCACTTGTAGACAGTAAGGACTGAGATAACGTCACAAATAATATTTCACAATATAATATCTCGAGATAGAAAGCAGATATCGAAGTACCGTTTTCTCCATTGTCATCAAGAAACTCAGGAGAACTGATTAAAGAAAAGTTGTTTCTTTAGTTTCCAACGCCTTTTAACTTCTATCTAGGAACAAGTCAGTCTTGGACGAATTTGAGATCCAACTTTAAGTAAGTCTGTTCTAAATGATACAAAGCTTTGAGTTTTGGGGACCCTCATGACTGCACGCTGTGAAATCAGAATAATATACAAGTTGGCGCAAAAGTTGTCACCCGATGTTCATTGGCTGTAATTTTTTTTATAAATAAATCACTTTAGTTTTGTTTTTGGATTATGTTTATTTAATGTCTCATTTTTTTTTTCATTAAGTCGAGAAAATGATGATATCGGCCAAGTGGACGAAAGTGGATTTATGGCATTTTCCATCACTCTTGCCAGAACTACCTACCGGTGAAAAGGCCGCATATTGATGTCCAATTGCGTGGCACGTCGTCTGATCGATACTCCGGAGCCGGTCGCGAGCGGCTTAACGTCGTAATGTTTGCCCAGTTGGTGTCGGATGACACCAACTATCAAAATATTAAATAAGTCGGTGAAAATCTACGCCGAAATTCACGCTTTTCCAACACCACAGACGAGTTATTTCGCAAGAAATTGAAACAATTATTCCACGTTTTGAGGAGTATATGGCCGAATACCTTAAGCTATGCCATACAGGAAACTTTGCTCAAAAAGAGGCGACAAAATCAAGTGACATCTAGCTTTCGAGGTGGATCTATCATCTATTTAAACAATTACTTCCATTCGCTTTACTCTAAATAATAAAATAAAACTTATAGTAAAATTGTAGCAATGGGGTTGTGTATATTAATATCAAACAAATCAACCCAATCCACATTCTAATTTTTGTACTAGGTCAGCTCAGGTTAGGTCAGGTACTAATTTTGGTGCTAGTTTCACCCCAAACGAATACTGTCGCTTGTTTCAGTATCATCGACCAAATACATATATTTCAGTGAGAGTTTCTTGTTCTTGCATTATAGTTTGAGGTACTTGATATGGCTCAATAACTTTTTGGGGTGAATATTTCATGGGTCTTCTTCGCAAATGGAAAGTCATGATGACAGATGACGTCATTTCCAAAAATAAGCGCATCTTCCAATGAGGTGATTACTCTTGCTCCACGTATAATATAATATTAGGTAGGTAGTTTTTTTCTTTTTTAAGTAGAGTGTACTCATGAAGTCTTCCAGAGCTGGGAAAAGTCCTCTCTTAGCAATAATTATAAGTTGAGTGGACGAGAGAGTTGATGAAAGAAAACAAACGTCTAAAGCAAACATCGATATATTGGTGAGAACTAGTTGCCCAATTAAATTTTTCTTTTACGGACGGTAGTTTTGGCTTGAATTTCATTTTTTTCATTTGGCTGTGAATGCTTAACTTAACAATTTTTTACAGGATTTAAAAATATTCACGTCGCATTCTGTAACATTATACTTTTTAACGTTTTAACACACTCTGTAGCTAGAGAATTTCACATTTTTTGATATCTGCTTCGCACAATCATTTGAAGACTTTGGTTTCTTAGAAGAAAACTCTGCGAATGGATAAAATTGTCTCATCTTTCGTGGTAGTGTCATGCCATCAAATTTCGTACACCTCCTATACACAGCTCCAAAATTAACACTTTTTACATTTATGCTTGCAGTGATAATAGTATTAAATCGATGTTCTACAGATTTAACCTCTACTTGAAATTATTGTTGGCGATGGGCGTCAACTGGTCGATGGAAATAATATCATGGGCAGTAAACTGGCAATTGGGTTACGAGTCGGTATACGCTTGGTACGCCACCGACTTCTGCAACGCCGCTTACGGAGTGGTCATATTCTTCATATTCGTCTTCAAACGAAGTATATGGAAAATGCTTCAAAAGAGGTAAGATATATCTCACACTGTTTTTATTTATCTTTAAATTTGGTACTTTTTTCACTGATGCCTCTATTTTTATAGAAGGGGAACAATGACCGCTGAACAAAAACAAAAAGAGCGATATAAAAAATTATAAAAGGCTGTTACATATTTTGAAATCAATTAACATGCAATATAGACGCATGCCTGAAATTAAGGTAAAAAACTGGGAGAATGATTCTACTCGAAAAATGATTGCTAGAAGTTTGCGAAATTTTTTCCCGAAAACTCTAGAATGGTGAAGTTGCTGGCTATTGATTTTCTTTAAGAAATTGTTTTAATAATCTTACATAATCCTTTACCTATCTTGTGAATGACTCCAAAGAACATACTAAGAATGCGATGAATTTTGTATAGTTATGCAGGAGTTTAAGTTAAAAGGAATTTCAAACAAGGAATAAGTACCTAATAAGGTTCCATTATCTACCGGGCAATTTTAGCTTCTTGACTAAACTGATTCACGTGAAAATTGGCACAAAAATAAAAAAATGCACAAAAAAAAAATACAAAAATTATAAGAACTTTTTTGGCATTGATCATTCGAGTTGAATCATCCCTCGAGTTTTCTGCTAATCGGTTTCGAACAGCCGTGTAAGTAATTACAATTAATTTAATATGCAAATATTAGCTAAAGAGTATAAAATATGCTGGTTTGGCGGCTGTTGCTCATAAAACGAGTATTTTGTACCATCATCTTGGACGTCATTTATGATGGATTTCTTATTTATCTAAGACTAAAAGTAAAATGGTAAAACATGTTTGACGGAAATGCTTGATAAAAATTTTAATTTTTATCTAGCTAACCAGAAATTTTTTAATTATCAAACCCCCACCTAATATATATCCAACCAGTGTATCGTACACTGAGAACTGTCATAAGTTTAAAAGCGGTGTAAGCGGAATTCACTTATGCCTTTTCGAAAATCTTACTTTTCCGACACACCTAATTCCGAATATTGATCTGATTTTTTTAGGAAAGATCGATTTAATAGCGTTTTAAAGAAAAACGTTGTGTGGCACTAAATCACTTAGATATGTGCTACTATTTGGAAACTTTTATAAACTTGATATGATATTATTTATCGCCAAGTGGTTCACATAGTTGGAGGAAACGCTCGCTAGAAACCCAGTAAATATTGGTGCTTTAGGAGTAACATTATTACTTTGGCGACATGGAATTCTTTATTCCACAGAAACTAAAAGTTCAATTACACAGCCTGGACAGATCCTTGTGTAAAACCTTTAAAAAAAAAGAGAAAAATCGCTCAAAGGTGCTGCCATCACAAAATGCTATGGAATTCTTTTCTTTACAAACCATTTAAAAACAACTGAACTTAATTTAAAAGTGAACAGAACACTGACAGTGCAGCGATTTTCACGAAATGCATGCGGAAAGTTGTTCAAGTTGAAGTTCAAAAATCAAGTTCAGAGTTGATGGAGTTCTCGATTGATTTCTCATTGTCAGAGTGAGCAGACCAATGCGTCGCTACACAGTTTTTGATTAAGGAGATATTTTAGGATGTGGCATTTATCTCTAAGTTGTTCACAGAGTTAGAAAAAACACTCGTCTCTGGAAAACCCTAATTTTTGGTGTTTTTGAAGTTAGATTATTGCTCCGGTGACTTGGAATTGTTAATTACACAGAATAAAAAAAACCTACACAATCTGGACAGAAGATATATAAAGGAAAACTGACTCAAAAGACTCTTTCATACAAGAATCAATCGGTTCTAGAATTACAAAATGCTATGGAATCCTTTAATTGCTAAACTTTACGACAGCTGAACTTCAGAAATTAGAAAAATAGCTGAAACATTGCGAAGTAAAGCGATTTTCACGAAATACATGCTGATAGTTGATCAAAAAATCAGCTGGTTCTAGATGATCAACAAATTCAGAGATTAAGAAGTTCTAGATGGCGTTGAACATTTTTAGAGAAAACAGTCCAGCTACACAGTTTGTTATTAGGTAGATATTTCTTCTTCTTCCTTGTGCCTTATCCGCTTAGCGAATTTGGGCTATCATCAAAGCAATTTTGATCTTGCTTACGGCCACTCGAAGTATCTCCACCGACGTCATCCCATACCATTGGCGTAGATTTTCCAGCCATGATGTATGTCGCCTTCCTGGTGGTCTTCTACATTCTATTTTTCTTTGGAGTACGAGCTGCAATAAACTATACTTTTCATTTCGCATTATGTGACCAAGATACATAATTTTTTATCTGATTTTTATGGTCTTCATCAGTTCTCTCTCGGTCTTCATCCTTCTTAGCATCTCCTCATTTGTTACGTGTTCTGTCCATTTAATCTTCAGAATTCTTCCCATTTTCCACATTTCGAAAGCCTCTATACTTCTGCATGTTGCCTCCTCGAGCGTGCAGGCTTCCACTCCATATAATACCACAAGGTAGATGTTTAGAACAATAATAGTTAGAATATGATATCTATCGCCAATTCGTTCACACAGTTGGAGAAAATACTCGTGCTTGGGAAACACTAGTAAGTGTTGCTGTGTCAGGTGTTTCCCCGGCGACATGAAATTGTAATTTCATAGAAACCAGAAATTAAATTACACAAGTTTGACAGAAAACATCAAGAGGAAACTCGCCCAAAGGAGTCTTCCATACAAGAATCAATCGGTGCTGGAATCCCAAAATGAATCCTTTGCTTTCTAGACTTTTCAACAAAAAACTTCATTGATTAGTAAAGTGGCTAAAACCATTAACAATGCAACGATTCGCACAAAATCAATGGTGATAGTTCATTCATGAAGTTCTCGATGACTTTAGACAAATTTAGAGAGAGCAGGCCAATGGGTCGCTACACAGTTATTAGTTAAATGTTTATTATAAGAATGAATTTCCTATTTCTACTAATTTCATCACTACTTTTGTATTGGTAATTATCAAGAGTCTTAAAAAATATCATTATTGCATCTATGAGATAACTTCAATTTATGGTTTTCCTTCAATAATAATCATATGAACGGAATGAACAGAATAGTACCACTGAATGTTTTTAAAGAATGTTTTCCGAATAGATTTGATGAAGATCGCTTTTTTATCTCTAGAACTTACAAATCGTGAATTACTATAAAAAAGTTTATTTTCCTTAGTACACAATATTTTTATAAACGTAAAACAATGTTTTTTGTACATGTATTTTTACCTATCTACAGGTTTGAGTATACAAAGGCTGAACCATCAGCAAGGATAAAGACAATTTCAGTGACAGTGACATGTAGTCAACAAGAAACCTGCATAAAGTGATAAAATGCAGGGTTCAAAATCAGTAAGTCGGAAGGATTTATGTCTGGGGTGTTTTACATTAACACTTTCGTAGCTTATGATACTGAACTAAAAGATATGGTGTAAGAAGATGGTAAACATTATGCGGCCATAGAATTTTGAAATTAATATCTTAAAACTGACTGTACATTAAGCATGATAACCCGATGTAGTAGATACCATAATCACTATTCATTTAGTAAATAAATTTTTTCAAGATTAAGCTTGAAAATGCCCTGCAAACTGGCCACTTTTATTAAAGCTTACTTTAAAGGGTGGTGAAACAAAACGTTTACCTACTGCAATTATTACAAATTTTAGTAACTAAATGAATATCACAAATCACAGTGGTACCTACTCGCATCGCAAGCAAGGACATTAATGCATAAAACCATTTATATTGATGACGCAGGCGCACACCGCTGGTCGTTTATTAGCATCAAATGATTGAGATTGGTCGAATTTGAAATTATGGTAGCTTGAATTGGTTGTATGCATTAATCATAATAATCAACGGTTCCGTAGATTCATAAATTTTTACCATAACGTTGAAATTCGATATCAGGTAAAGGTGTTGGCAAGCTACAAGGTGCTTTTAATAAGTCGTCAATAAAAAGGTGAAACTTTTACATCGCCCAAAAATGACGCATACACAATATTTACTACTAACATTAAACATGACGTGAACATGGATAATATTCTCAAGAATTTTTATAATACTGCATGAATGGTGGTTCGTAACTTGCATAATCATAAGTGCTTTTCATTTTCCTTTTCAATTATTGGATAAAATTATTGGATTTGTTTACGGGTTGAGGGAGTTTTTATTTACTATGGTATGGTATACTAATTAAAATCATTACCCAATCATTTATATTCTTCGTGATTCCGTAAATGCAAGTTTTCCGCAAAAATACAAGTTAATCTAAAAAAATCGTAGAAAATTTAATTAATACCAGTCTTCAAGCAACAAGAATAGAATAAACACGAAATTGTCATGAAAAAAAATTTCATTATTGTCACCTTAATCGTGAATCATTGTTTAATTTTTATTTTTAATTGTAAATAAAACGATATATGCGAATTTTTAATTTCAGACATTATAATAAGTAAAATTCATCAAACCGTCCCAATATTTTATGCCTATCTGCGTAAAAGATCATTTAAGTCCATTCCAAAATTTACCTATTTTTTATAAATTTTTACCTATTTTTAGCATTTAAATGGCAAACGAAGATTTATAGTCTTATAGCCGAACACTTCTACTTTCCAACTCAAGTTGATAAATTATTCCAGAGCGACCAGCATCGCTGTAAAATATGATATGAAAAATTTCTGATTGCAATTACGCAAAAACTAATTATCGTAAAGCATCTGGGTTTTGCACACAGGAAGTACCAATCATTATCAACTATCTGGCACTCATCAGAAAAGAACGACGTTACGAATTCTTGAAAAACGCAATTTTTCTTTTTTTTTCTTTTTTATTTTCTCGACTAGAAAATTGTTCAGTTAGGATCTGGGTATAATTTTGTCAAGAAAAATCTCTGGTCTATGAGTAAAGGCGGTACTTTCATAGATAAATTGTTTACCGTGTTTCAAGCAGTCTTTAGGTTCCTTTGGGTTATTGGATTCAATCAAAATGAGACTGCTTTCACTCCAGAATCTACATAAAAAAAATGCTAAGCTGAAGAGCAGATAGGCATTTCGTGATGCAAAAGAATCGTAGAATAATTAAAAAACAATGATAAGAATCGTGCTCCATTTGGGGAAGATCAGAATAGTTATTATTGATAGTTGACAAAAGTGATTTCCTATAAAAGCGTAGATTGAAAGAACCATAAGGTTACCTACACGTTGAGCAGCGATAGCGATAAAGCTATGGTTTTCTAATATTGCTGTGCCGTACTTGAGCGGCCATGATATAACGCTGTCCGTGGATTTCATGGCGGTCTCTCTAAAAAAAAACGCGTAAAAATGCACGGAAAACGTTTTATTACGGCTGCTCTAGTACGGCACCGCTAGCCTAGGAAATCCAAATGCAAACAGATTTAGAATCACTGCCATTATTCATTTAGTATTGAGCGTTGAGCTGTGGCAACAAGCGGTGGCATCAGCTCAATTTTGGCATTGCATCTTCCGTCGCTCAGGACACAGTGATTAAGCTATGTTTTGCTAGGACAGTGGTGCCGTACTAGAGCGGCCGTAAATGTTGTCCGTGAATTTATATGCGTTTTTTTTTTTTAGTGAACGCTGAAAAATAGTATGTTACTGCTGCCATATTATTACGGTCGCTTTATACGGCACCGCTTAGTGAAACAACAAAAAAATATTTGGTAACCTAGGGATAGAAACCGGGTTGAGAAGTATCATTTTTTCAGTCGTGTAAATAAATATCCTTCACCTACTGGTTTAGGTACATACTCAAAATATTGATTGGTTGGATATTTAAAATTCGCATCGTATTGCGATGGATGACCAAATCGATAAAAATGAAATACCTAGAAGAAAGACTCGATTCATTGCATGCGTCATTCACAATGTTGCACGTTACATCACGTGATGGTTAATGTAATATTAGATCGCTCAACATGTGTTTAAAAATTATTTTAACATCCAATTGCTTTTTATTTTTGTAGGTACTACTCTTTCATTGGGAAACCTCACCTGGCGCACTCAAATACTACAACACAAACGAGATCGACGAGTTACTCGACTGCTGCGACAACGGTGCATGAAATGCACCCAACCTCCATGGGAGCTTCTGAGAGATTGATGGACCACTAAGAGTAGAATTAGTATAGTTGCTTAAAAATTTTACATATGTGTCTTTATGTTTAAGAGATAGTTGTGTAAACCCAAACTGTGTTGTAGACAGTCTATATTAACAATTTTGTCTTTTTAGATAAATTATGCCAAAGATCTTCTAAGATGTTTTATATCATGACAATTTGTATTTTCATTATTTTATCTAATTAAAGAAATATACTTAATAAAGTGTGCTTGAAAAATAGTTTAATTAACAAGAATAATTTTTGTATTATTGATGTTTATTTGTTTATTTAATTATGTACCTACTGTTAAGAAATTGAAATATACTTTTTTACCGAAATTTTTCATGTACAGAGCGACGAGAGGATAACCCCCATTTGACAACTATTTGAAAACTAGTCCCAACAGCTCATCTCTTCAGCTTGTAGATTTATTAACTTCAGCAAGAAGGTACATTTAGCGCAATGCTTCTACTGTTAAGGACTTTTGGACGTTATGGACTTTTTGCGTCAGCTACGATTTTTCAATGTTTCTGCGTAGGTCTTCTACCTCTAATATTAGCGTTCTGTTTATTTGTTTTTTTTTTCGCTTATCTTGCAGCGACTTAATGAATTTTCTTGGAATTTTTTATTTTTTGGAAAATATAGGTATGAGGTGACTTGATGAGTTAGTTCTCGAAGTCAGAATTGCCAGACTGGAGCCAATACGTTTTGTCTACATAGTTAAGACAGTTGTTCCTTCTTTTCCGTTTAATAAAATAAAATGATTAAACCCGATTTCATAGTGGAAATGTTATACTCAGTAAAACACAGCGCCCGTGATTTTTTAATACAAACACGAACGTTCCTTGTAAATATCTGTAAAATAAGGGTAAAAAATAATAGTAAATTTAAAAGAACTTCCAATTTCAAGTCTAAAATAACAGGTTCCTATACTGATCTTATTTTTAACAAGATGGCCGCCGCTTTAAGTACACGCGAACGAGAGCTCCTTAATAAGGAGCTAAATAAGCTAAATAAAAATACTTTAATAGATATTATTTTAACCAAGAGTGTACCCAAAGACTTAAACAGTGAAATAGTGAAAGATTTTCCCAGCAAGTTATTTAATCATGGAGAAAAATTAGACAGCAACCCAACAGCGACAGACGGCGATTCCTGTTCTCGCAGTACAGCTGGTAAAGATGAGCGTACAGTCATTGAGATAACTATGAAGGTTCATTCCTTGAAAAGGGAGGTAGATTTGCTAGGTAAATTAAACGATTGTCTCGAATCAAGATTGAGAGATCAACAATGCATAATAGATTTGTTAAGAAATAAGAAATCAGCGAATGACGAGCATATGGAGAGGCGGACCATCAAGGTAGATAAGCTGAAAAAGCCTGAAATTGTGATAAGGAGTACAAATAAAGAGGTAAATCCAACGGCCTTGAACAGCAACAAACTGTGCGACCGAACACAAACTAGTGTGGAGAGAGAAGCAAGATCTACTAATGTTGACGGAGGTGACAGCAGTGGCAGAGGACTGAATTATGCGCTCGCTACAGCTAAAGTAGTTCAGAACCGCAATAAGAGAGATTTAGGCCTACTCGACGATGACGGTAACAAGACAGCAGTGAACCAGCGGTCTACTGATAAGGGACGAGTAGATAGCGATAAAAGGCGATCCAGACCTACTATAATTGGATCAAATAATACTGTCAATAGTGAGGTTAAGACTGTGCCAAGGAATGGCTATTTACATTTATACAGGATGCATCCTGATACTGATGAAGCGGACGTTGTTAATTTCTTGGGAAAAACAGCTCCAGACATCGAGTTCAAATGCGAGACTCTGAAAAAGAGCGAATATTCTGCGTCATTCAGGCTTACATACCCGATTCAGTATGTAAACAAAGTGTACGACAATGAACTGTGGCCAGTTGGGGCGGCGGTTCGCAGATATTTCTGGCGGAGAGACTCGGGTTTTACCCCGGAGAAGATGAGCGAGAGGTCCTGATAGACTGTGGTACAGAAAATACATGTTCCCTTGTTCACTTTAATATACAAAGTTTATTCAACAAGTCAGATTTATTGGAGGTGCAACTAGAGAGAGATCGTCCCCAGTTTCTCTGCCTGAGTGAAACATGGATTACGCGAGAAAAAAGTGATATCCAAATTCAAGGTTACACAATGATGGAGCAGTACTACCGAGTCGAGCGAGAGCACGGCGGGGTGGCGCTTCTGGTTAGGGATGACACTGCAGGGTTCTGTTCTCCTATGGGATGGATTGCTGAGATGTCGAAGGAAACACACTTCGAGTGTGTGGGTGTTGTATACAGGGGAGTAGCTTGCATAGTAACAATTTACAGATCATCTGGTAGTCGTGAGTATGACTTGTTTTTTAAAAGGCTTGAAACATTAATTACTCGCATAATAAATAAATATCAATTCATAGTTCTCTGTGGCGATCTGAACATTCACGGGGAGGACGCGGATGACAGACACACCAAGCAGTTGTTTGACGTATTCCAGTCATATGGACTTAGGAACCATGTTGGGGAACCAACCAGGTATACTAATGGGAAGGGATCACAGTTAGATTATATCGTAACTAACTTCCGGGAAGATTTACCATGTAAAGTAATGGAACTAGGCATCTCTGATCATCTGGCTCAGAGAATCTGGTGGAAGGTGCAGGATGGGAACGGTAGCAAAGGTGATAATAATGACAGTGAATTTGTATACAAAAGGATGATTACAGAGGGAGCAATATCAGAATTTAGATATTTATTCAATAAGACAGAGATAGATATTGATGATGGTAAATATTCACATGTCGACCATGTTTTCGGTAAATTTTGGTCTCATTTTATGTGGTGTTTTGAGGTGGCTTTTCCTAGAAGGTGTGTGAAAGTTGGTAAACATGATCGAGTGACTATTCGATATTCAGATGAACTAAAAAAATGTCATCATAACTTAAAATTCTTAAACTGGGTGAAAAAGATCCTAGGAGACCAATGGTTAGGTGATCTGTATCAGAGCTTTAGAGGGCAGTTTAATAAAAAACTTGACACATTTAGAAGTGATTATTATATGTCTGTGATAGACAATTCAGGTAATAAACCTAGAGCATTCTGGAAGATAGTAAATAATAAGCTTGGTAAGTCCAGACATAACATTCCCATCACTCTCAAAACTGAGTTGGGTAAAGTTGAGGATCACGTGGGTATAGCGAATGAGTTTGGCAGGTTCTTCGCGACAGTCGGGATTGCGTCGCGTTTTTCGGTCCCTGGTGCTTCATGCACAGTTGGCCGGCTACAGTCTGCCTCGATGTTCTTCCGTCCAGTCACTGCCGACGAGGTAGCGATTATAATAGCAAACTTGAAGAATGCTTCGGCGGGTATTGAGGAAGTGCCTGTGACGCTTTTAAAGGCATGCTCCCGGGATATATCGGAATACATGGCAAAACTTATAAACATAGCTGTTGGGGTGGGTGAGTTTCCTGACGTGCTGAAATTAACTAAAACCATACCAGTATTTAAAAAAGGAGATCGACACTTGACTGAAAATTATAGACCTATCTCATTGGTTAGTCCATTCTCAAAAATAATAGAGAAGGCCGTTTATAACCGACTAATTGATTTTTTGCAGAAATTTAGCATCTTGACAGAAAGTCAACATGGATTTAGAACACTTTTGTCTACTGAAACAGCCACCAGGGGACTCACTCAGTACATCAGCGAGAAAATAGATGATGGTGAGTGTGTCGTGGGTGTGTTCTTTGATTTGTCTCGTGCCTTTGATACCCTTAATCCTAACTTTATAGCAGACAAACTGAACCGTATCGGCATTAGGGGCCGTATAAATGAGTTTTTGACCTCGTTTGTGTCGGGGCGGAGGATGGTCGTGGCTATGGGTGAGGCTGTATCCGATGAATACGATGTGAGGATGGGAACTCCTCAGGGTAGTGTGTTGGGCCCGTTGCTCTTTCTGCTGTACGTGAATGATCTGCCGGATCATATTAACAAGGGAAGGATTTTTATGTATGCCGATGATACATCGATTGTCATCTCCCACAGAGATAGTGATTTGGCTGCCCTGGAGGTAAATGATGTACTGGTACAGTTTGGTAAGTGGTGTGAGGTTAATAACTTGGTTCTGAATCACTCTAAGACGAAATATGTGCAATTTACAGGTATTTATAGGGAACCGGTCAACTTTGATGTTGTGCTTGACGGCATAAAAATTGCCCAAGTAGGTGTAATCAAGTTTTTGGGGACAATTATTGACTCAAAACTTAATTGGGTTGACCACCTTAACGGTGTATGCGCAAGGCTAAATTCTCTCTCTTATGCTATGCTGAAGTTAAAGAAAATATTTGACTGTAACCGTCTGATACAGTTATATTACGGATTAATTTATCCAGTCATATCTTATAACATCATTTGTTGGGGTCAGGCAGCTGACGTGAAAAGAGTGTTTGTCTGTCAGAAGCGTGTTCTTCGTGTAATGTTTGGGTTGACACAGATGGAAACATGCAGAAATGTTTTCAGTAGGCATAAAATCATGACAGTTGTTTCATTGTACGTTTATAAAATATTAATGTCCACGTATGATAACTTGCAGAGTTTTGTAAAACGAAATGAAGTTCATGGCTATTCGACTAGAGCAAATAACTTGATTCATATGCCCAAGATTAAACATCTAAATTATAAGAAGTCTCCGGTCTATGCTGGCTGCTCCCTTTACAACGCTCTTCCCGCAAATATTAGGAGCTTACGCAGAAATCAGTTTAAGATTACTATAAAGACTATACTGTCCTCGAATATCTTTTATACATTAGACGAATACCATGCCTATATAGAATTCGGTGAATTTTCTGGAGCTATAGCTTAGCGATGTGAGCACGGAGCCCTGCGGATGTCGTCTATAGTCTATAGATGTGTTAAGACGTGCAATACTTTTTTTTTGTAATTTCGTAGTGTCAATTTACTGTTTTTGTTATTGTAAATACTGTACTCACTAACGACGAGCCATGTAAATATGTTGTGTGTTCTTTAAAATGGCGAATAAAGGAATAGAATAGAATAGATCTCCTAAAACGTATTCACTTGTCTGTCCAGTTGTATCTCACTCAGGAATAAGAAAGGTATTATACTCTAAACTGCGAAGTTAAAGTCGTTATCCAATCATGGCGTCGGTCTAGAAATAAATAAAGTTTTTCTGCTTCATATTTTCCTCATTCCTAAGGTAACTATTACCAACTCGATTCAAACCATATTATCAAAGGTAATTATTGAGCAGTTTTGTAGGCAAACGATAAAACGATGATACGGCACAAAGCGTTAGGTATTTGTTATACGATGGTTTTCTTCTCTGTATGGTATCTCTGGTTCACATCTTTCCAGTTTCGATTCAGGCTAAGAAGAATACTTTAATTTCCGGTTAATTCTCATTACAACATAGTTATGGTCGCCTAAAGCTTTTGTCGGTGAGATGCTAGTGAGTGATGCAGAGCTCCTCCAAATTCTGACAAAAGGATCAATTGAATGTGGATACCATGCAGAATGCGAAAATTTAGAAATAGGTGAGCTTGACTGAACTATCCTTGCAATTGACGGGATATTTGAAAGATTCAAACTCGAACGCATCATATTGTTCCTGCGTGACATCCTGTGTCAGATACACGTTTCAAATAATCCACGAGAAAAAATAGTTAAAGAAAAATATTGAATTGAAATTTTTTTCTTCGAGGGCCGTCTGATTCAGGATCGCCGTAAATACCTCAGCTTTATGGGCTTGTTGTGCTAAGCCCCCTTTTCTTCATGGCACCCATTCTGTCAGTCTGATCCCCTGAACTATAGTTTGTACAGCCCCTTCACTGGATGAGTGTACCCTTCTTCCGGACTCATTTTTGGTTGTCAAGTTTGTTGGTTTATTCAATTCTTTCCGATCCATGATTCTTACCTCAAAGTTCTTTTGGAATTCGAATTTTGGAATCATGTGGTCGGTGTTTGCATTTAGTAGATCCACTAACACATGGCTTTTTATTCTATTACGTCCAAGCTCCGCGTATTTGCCGCTTGGTCATTCTTGCAGCCTTAGTCGTATCATTCTTGCCTCTCTCATTATCATTAAAAGAAGTGGAGTGAGGTCTATAATGACTTCCATTGCTGCAGTTGGCGTTATTTTTATTGCTCTCATTATTGCTAAGCTTGTTTATCGCGGTACTTTGTTACATATTTGTCCACCATACCAGAGATGCATATAACAACATTGGTCTAATCACTCTGGTGTACGTCCAGTTCACCATGTGTGGTTTTAATCCCCATATTTTCCCATATGTTCGTCTGACCATCATGGATGTGTTTCTAATCGGAAGGAATGGAATTAGTAAGAAGTCCGACTCTGAAGGATGACTGAAGGATCAGAATATTAAACACGGTATTGTGTTGTTCTTCTGTTTTTCTGTAGACTGTAAGATTGGAAGAAGATCGGAAAAAAGCTTCTTTAGATTAAGGAAACAAGAATGGTGGTATTCTTACCAGTGAGTCAGGATGAAAAGCATTGTTGGAGGGAATAAGTACTTCAGGAAGTTTTTTATGCGTTAATTGATTAAAAAAATGCCGTTAAGAAATTCAACAAATGAGCGTAAATTCTTTGATGATCGAAATCGGAGATCAATCGTCTAAAAAGTAAAATTAGTCAGGAATCAAGAAAATCTGAAGTAATTCACGATAACATTAATGTTTTACTTTGTTGGGTGAATACCAAATAGTGTAATGACATACCAAAAATTTTTTGTTAGTCACTCTTTGGCGTGATTTTTTAGGACCATACCTAAACTGGACAGCAATATGAAAGTTGTAGTAGTTGAGGATAAGAATATTCCAGCACTTACAGCCGGAAGTCAAGCGTAATTCAACAACGACGGTTCAAATCCAAAAGCTATAAATAAGAAAAACGTTTCGTCTTGACGAGATCTGGATGCCCTTTAGTAGTCTAAATCAAATTGGTACAACACAAATGAGTCTTAAGAGTGTACTTCTCGTATCATGACGTCGCTTCGTTGTGGCTTATTATTAGCATCCTGCCAAATTGCCAGGCGTTTTGCATTGCACGCTCGGGGTCTTAAGAATCCCATTGAGATCATTAAAGAATTACAAGGTTTGAGTACATCGTCAAGAACGTCAATCAAAAAGCCCATTATACTGTTTGGGTGTACTGTTCAGGTTAATTGAGGGCTGTGATGACGTCTTCTGTAGATTAATAATTAAAGATTATAAATTAATTGAGGAAAAATAATAATATAATCAATGTTGAAACAAGAAATAGGTAATAAATAGGTAGATTAGATTAGATTCATCGTGAGTGGGCCATTGTGACACCTCCACTGCGACCGTCAGATCAGCCTCTTTAAGGAAGCTGGCCATCTTGACTGTTGCTAATGTATCCAGGTCTCTTTGAGGAAGTCTCTCCCGAAAGTTTGTAGTCTGGTTATTCGTTTTCCTTTTCCTCAGGGGAGATTTGTTTCTCCTCCTGATCCACCAGAATCGAGCTGTTTCTTGGAGTCAGATTAGAACCGATCTCCACAAGTTCTTCAGCTGCCTGGAGATCGAGGTTTTGGCTCTCCTCGTTTTACACATTCAATGGATGTCCCTAGAGTAGCTGGGAAAGGTTGAACCACTCCTCAGAGCCAGAATGTGAGGAGTGGTTTCAATACAACGGGGTGCGCCCGGCGCCAAGACTGAGCTACCCACAGTCATGCATCTCTTCGGCGCGCGCAATACCTTAAGATTGCGATCTAAGGACGTTTTTATAGCGGTGCCTCATCCACGCAGTCCGGACGGTTAAGTCAAGACCATCACATAACTCTCTGTACTCGAGACATGCCCAGGACACAAAATCATAATATACGGTTTGACTGAGAGACCACATTTGGACATTCTCCGGTTCCGTTGCCCCTAATGCAGACCTTTAGTCACGACACAACAACTAGGTTGGGGAAGGTGGTCCGCGACAGGGCTTTTTGAGCTGCCAGTCCGAAGTTTTAAGTCCGACGAGCTCTATAACCGCTGTTAAGCTTTCTCACTCTCGCTCATTGTAAGGCCTATCCGCCACCTGGACTTTTGTTGAAAAATTATTTTTTAAGGTTAATCATAAGAAAGATATATTCCAAAACGCTAACGATGCTACATAATACAATCCAGAAAGTTGGGATAATAAGTATTATCACTATGACAATGCAGTTATTTTGCATGTTTATTAAACATTTAGATCAGGTATGTATTATTGATATCATCATTATGAGCGCGCGAATTCTGTAATATGGGAGAGTCTCTCGAAGGATTTAATGATAAACATCAAATGACAGGAACATATTTTTTACGTTCTCAAACTAAAAATAGAACTTTACGGTACATAACGTTTTTAGAAATAAAAGATCCCAGTGGCTCGTTAATATTTAACTACATATACATAATATATTACTTACCTACTTTAATTTGCGGTAATATGGTTTTTTTCTATAGAGAGTAGGTACTATTAGAATAATATTATATTCTGTTCAGAAAGATATATTTTACCTGCTTGTAGTAATAGTACCTACCTATGATTAGATTATCTTTAATTGACCACGTATACATATGTGTGATACCTGACCCTGGTACTTAAATATGAATCAATATTTCATATGTTTTGTAAATTTAATTTTAACAAGTGTCCATTCCATTCAATCAAGAGATATTTGTGATAGCAGTAAACTAATATCCAATAATATCAATGAATATATTTATAGTGACTACCAGCAAACAAATTGCGATTGTATTTTACCACCCTCATGCATCAGAAAATGCTGTGCTTTTGGATTCTATTTCAAATCGGGTTTCTGCCTTGCATACAACAATACACATACCAGAGAGTTTTCTGTGGAAGTATACAAAGAGGATGTTAAGTATAAGGTCGAAGACTCGAAGAGGATGTTTGTTCTCGGATTTTCTCTACACTGCGATCAGTTTCTGATATTGCAACCCATGAAACTTCGGGAAGATAAATTTTTCATCCAACAAAGCGGAAAAATGTGGATTCCAGAATTAAATCGATTTGTTTCTAATGATGATTATTGCATCGATGACAACAAATACAACGAGATTGTGGGATTTGTATGTATGGATAGTGAAGACAAGGTTTCTCGTAACCTTTGTACATCTGGTACGTATTCATTCAAAATAATAAGCAACAACATCGTAGAATAATTTTATTGGTTAGCAAATTTTAAATCAGATTATCCGAAAAATATTCGGACCTTATTAAAGTTCTGGAAATAGGTAGCTTAAGGTATTAGCGTTATACCGTGTTGACTGAATGATAGTATAGATATAGGATTTTTGAGTGGAGAGAGATGATAGTACACTCAACACTATAAACGCAATAGAGAAGTCGATAGATATCCCAGTTTAATAAATAGCCAGCGATGTTGTCTAACCGATGATGTTGACTTTGCAATGTAGCAGTTCCACAGGGTTCACTCACAGGCCCACTGTTGTTTCTTGTCTACATAAATGACCCTTTAAGGAATACTGGCGGGGAAACTGCGCCAGAAATTTAACCGTTTTTCGTCTGCAGAGAAGGGTGATAAGAGTGATAGAAGGCTTGCAACGTAATGATGACTGTAGGTCAAACTTTGTGAGATTGAGTTTCTTGAGTTTCCCTCCTTATTCATGTTCAAAGCCTTAATTTATGCTTACAAAAATAGATGGAGCTTTGTCAGAAATGCAGACATTCGTGAGCATGATACGAGAGACAGGTGATGCCTGTCGCTTGTCCTTATCCCAGATGGGTCCGTCGTATGCTGCGCTAAAACTTTTCAACAAGTTGCCATCATATGTCTACCAAACCAATATTACTCGCTTTAAGAGAAAGGAATTTCTTCAGGAGAACACATTTTACTCTTTCGATGAGTTTTTGAGTAGCAATGTTGACCGCGATGGCTTTGCTCTGTCTGGATTAGCTTTTTCTTACAACTCGAAAGCTGTTTCTCGTGCATAAATTAGTGATTTTATAAACTTAATAATTTTTTTTTATTGTAGTGTATCGATTTGTATTTCTAGATTGTCACATGTATGTGGTCTATATTTTTGCTTGTATTTTTGTGTATACTATGATATTTTGTGTTCTATAATGTGCAATGCACAAATGCAATGTTTATTATGTTTGCTAATGACGAGTGCAAAAAAACTGTAGTTTTTAAAAGCACAATAAACTTAAACTAAACTAAAACTAAACTACACTAACCTGTCAATTTTTAATTAATTGACAGGTTAGGAATATTACTATCATCAGTTTTCACTGATGTTTTGCGGACAAGACACTCTGAAGCTGAAAATCGTAATTTGTAATATTTCGAATCCAATTTGACAGTATTATTAGAATAGTTTTGATTTGATAGTAGATTATACCAGGAGTCAATAATTATAGCTACTACTTCAGAGGAACATTTACTAACCGAGTTGCGTAAACGGCGAGGGAGTAAAACAGTAAGTTAAAAACAACACAACTTTGTTACAATTTTTTTCCAACATAGTGAATATAGTAAGGTTGATACAATTCATAAATTATATGGAGAGTTTCGCAGAGAGCAAGAAGTCTCTATATTTAACAAAGATCTACAAGAGATTCTAGCTTTGAGCGATAGAAATCAGATGCAGTTTAATGCTGGGAAAACCCAGTCGGTCATCTTCTCCAAAGAAGTCAACGTTGTGGAGCCAGATATGGTAATGGCGGGCCATCGTCATCTCTTCGTTTGCTTGGCGTGAGCCTCGGAGCGAACATGTCTTGGCATGATCATGTTGCGGGTTTTGCGAAGAGCGCTTCTCAAAAACTTGGAACACTGTTCCGCATAAAGAAATGTTATATGCCTGAACAGCTTCTCCTCTTATACAAGGTTCAAATACGACCATCCTTGGAGTACTGCTCACATGTTTGGAGCTCAGCTACTAAGCATACCCTGCGATTACTTGACTCCATTCAGAAAAGAGCCATCCACTTGATCGGGGACCCAGATTTGACAAAACATCTAGATAGTCTTGAACAACGAACAAAAGTAGCTGACCTGAGCCTATTCTACAGATATTTTTATGGAAAGTGTTCACAAGACGTGGCCCGTTTGATCCCACCTAGAACGAGGCCAGGGCAGAAATACACGTCGAGCAGCAGTAGCTTATCCCTATCAAGTCCAGCTTGTTACACCTCGAACCACCTTATTTCAGACTTCTTTCATGTACAGAGCCGCATCCCTTTGGAATAGCATTCCAAGCGAAATGTTTCCTGAGGAATACAACCTGCAACGATTCAAAGTGAATGTGAATAGAAATATTCGCTCGTGCACCGCTCCCAGAGCGCCATAGGAATTTCCTTGCAGTGCATGCGAAAAAAAATGGACGAAATGGATGACTTTAATGGAATGTAATATTATTAGTAGTAATTATTTCCAATAGTAATGGTTTCATTACGATTAACAGTGGAGTTTGAGGTGGAAGCTTCGGTGTTGTAGATTTGTTTTTCATTATTCCTGTATCATTAATTCCTAAAGGAAATAATTGGCATTAAATTACAAAAATTACAGATTTGATACTCGCATATTATGTATTAGTCGTAGATAAATTATTTAATAAATACGTCGTTGTACTTCGATAATATTGGAATTTTCCGATACGATAGTAATTATTAGAATCAAAATGCTGTGTTTTTCTTTTCCCAATGTTCATCAAAATTCATCAGAATTCTAAAACTCCTTTATGCGAATTTAGGAGACCGGCCATAGGCAAAATTAAAAATCTAGAAACCAGGTATGTACTAAAAAAAAAAATCGGTACTTATACAGGGTGATCAGTAATTCCGATCACACTCCGAATGCAGAGCGTTATAGAGCCCAATTAAAATTAGGGATAATAGACCAAAAAAAAAAAAATTAATCAAATGAATCGAGTTACAGAGTTTCTCTCAAAGTTCTGAAGCTAATTAATTTAATAAACATAAAAAAAATAAGTGAATAAACCAGTTTAACCATAGCAACTGGATCAAATACTACGTAATTTTTTTTTCACAAAACCTCTATTACAAAGAAATTGAAAATTTTAAAGTTTATAAAATTCGTAAATCTGAAAGAAATTTGAAGCTTGGCAACCGCTGAAACTTAATTTAGAATATAAAATATGAAAACGCCTTCATTGCCATTGAAATAAAAATGATCTCTAACCCGAACTTCGTCACATGTACAATGCGTTGCCACTTTTATATTTATAAAAAATTGTCAATCTTTGTAAACAAACAACTTACAGCACTGCGGTAAGAAAATTTACTTCTCTTAAAAAGTGAAGTTTATCACGGCATGCTGCAAAGTGCACGAGTTACTGATCAGCCTGTATACGAAGAAAAATAGTCAGTAGTATTGTATTTGACGCATTATTTTGATCGAGTCGTGTAACATAATGTCTCTTTTTTAGCAAACAATTTTCTGATTTGACCTAACATTTTTTTTTCTGTGGAGAAATCTTCATGAACTTCCTTAGCATTATAACCCCTTCCACCACACGCACACGGGCCTAGGGCTACGACGTTTTTACCGACCAATTCCTCTTTTGTACATCACACCGAAAGAATCTTTCGACGTTATTTCTGACTCTTGAATACTGGTGTATTCAAGACTAGGGACTAGTTTTAAGTTTAGAGAAGTTGTACCCTTAAGTACGAATTTTTATAAAATTTAGACGGCATTTGTTTGCCCACGATTTGTTTACATTTTTTTCCAACCAAAATTTTAGTTTCGCCACCTTTCAAAAAAAAAGTAATGATAAAATAAAAAAATTTGACATCAGAACTAATGTCCAATTTTAATGTCCATGCTGTTGTACAATGTTTGGTAAATTAAATTAGGTGTATACACCCTCAAAAAAAAAAAAAAAGTTGCGACCAAATTCAAAAAGAGGACAGCAGCATCAAATGCAAATTTTTATAAAATTCAAACCACATTCGTTTGTCCACGATTTGCTTTGGACTTTTTTCTTTATTTCGCTGCAACTTCTATTTTTTAGAGGTTTGAAAAGAAAGTAAAATTAACAAACGTGGAAAAATCGTGGAAAAATGAATACCGCGTTTGAGTTTTATGAAAATTTGATGCTACTTTTGTAACCTCCCACCCCCTGACCTCGTGATCTCTAGAATAATTCCTCCCCCCTTTTCGTAGCAAGACCCTTTTTAGTTCTATAACTTCTATATGACATCTTGTAGCCACCAGTAGTTCGTGAGGATGGGTATGTTGAGAGTGAGAAATAAAGCAACGAATTTCAAAAACATCTGATTTACTGCTTTTAGTGTATTTTTTAACAAAAAATACACTATTGAGGACGACATCACTTTGCGAAAATCACCCAAACTCATCAAATGTCCATCGATCATGACCCCCAGATCACGAAAAAGTAGTTTTCCAAAATTCACCTGCCCACGATATATATATATATATTTATATATATATATATATATATATAGAGATGTACACGGTTATTGTTGAGCCCGTTGAACATATTAACGGTCAGTTGTGTAGCCCTTTGCAACCTTGTTCAGCCCGTCTGCGGGCTGAACAAAGTTTCGCGTGTATATGAGCGCCAAAGCGTTGCACACGCCCATGGGGACCTATGGGCAGATTTTCAAGTGGGCTTAATAATGACCGTTCCTCTATACAACATACGCTGTTTAGTACACTATGTTTGCCACCAGGCGGCGCTTTGTGTATATACCTATAGAGGTGTATATACATTGTTCAGCCCACCATACTAATATGCCGTTATGGAGCCCCCCAGCTGGCAACATCGCGAAACGAGGAAACATACTAAGAATTTCTTGAAACATAATTCAACTAGGACTCCATGCCTGGAAGGCGTACATGCAGCCACACAACTTCTTGGAAACAATCCTTTTCGAGCATCTAGGGGTAATGGTCTGGCGCACTATTTGACATTCAGATACTGGTTTTATTTATTTATGATAAATATTAATAATAAGATTTGATTATTATTTGAAAAATATTTATGAAATAGTAGGTTTAGTTGTTTAATTTTTCAGAAGTACCATTCAATGTTGTATATGATGTATTTTAGGGCATTTAGCCCTTTAAAAGTACTTTTTAATAAAAAAATAATAACATTAAAAATACTTCTCTTCACATTCGACCATCAGAAAATGCCACGTTTTTGAATGGGTTAATTGCAATAATAAGTAACATTTCATTATAATACCTCTCTTGAACTAGGTTCAAATATTGTTATATTTTATATTAATCTTTACACCCTCCTTGCATGTAGTTTACGTTTACATGACAAGAAAGGTACCCCATAGAACACCTCAGAATTATGAAGTGAAAATGGCTGAAAAACATTTCACGCCCGCCAAGGCTAGTCAAAATTTGTTAATTGTTATTTTTGTGAATTTTCGAATTTTACTAAATTTTTTTTTTTAAACAACTGCTTGAAATTTATACAATTTGTAGAAAATAATGTACCATTTTTGAAAAAATTGTCTGGCTGACAATTTTTGTTAAATAACTTCTGACAGACCTTTTGTTATAAATTATTTTTTTTAAGAAAATGCACGTCATACATATAACACATCTCCTTGAATTTTTTTTTAATAAAGTTTAAGATCTCTTATTCTATCTTTCCAACTTGTCTGGCTAACAATTTTTGTTAATAAATTTGTCAAACTTATATTTGTTATAAATTACATTTTTTATGAAAGTTCACTTTATAATACGTACTCAGTAAAAAACAATCTTTATGAAAAACGTATTAAAGTATATAAAAGGGTTCTAAATTATTAATTTATAACAAAAAAAAATTTTTTTAGTTAGTAACTATAATAATTATACCATAATTTTTTCATTTAAAAATGTGGCCGCAGCACTCTAACAATGAAGTTTGTCATAGTAAAAATCTTTTTTTTTGCTGACAGACCAATTTTTATGCATAAAATAGATGTCAAACCTTCTTTCAGAAAAATATTAGGGTGGCGTTTTGACACGGCCTTATAAAAGCCTTTTTTTATGAAGTAACGATGTCACTGCGCTTAAAAATTGAATCTTACCAATAAAAAAAACTTTTTTAATGATAAGAATATTTTTATGCATAGGCATCTTAAGCTTCAGTTTTTTTTTTTAACGAAGTGTTCCTAAATGCCAGTGATTGATCTTGATACATTGATGCTGCGCATTCAAAATGAAGTCTGACAAATTTTTTTAACAAAAATTGTTAACCAGACAAGGTGCAATAGATGAAGAGATGTTAAACTGTATTAAAAAAAATCAAGGAGGCGTTATGACGTGCATTTTCATAAAAAAAATAATTTACAACAAAATGTCTTTCAGAAGTTAATTAACAAAAATTGTTAGCCCGACAATTTTTTTCAAAAATGGTACATTATTTTCTACAAATTGGATAAATTTCAAGCAGGTGTTTTGGAAAAAAATATTTTTTTTTTGCAAAATTCATAAAAAATAACAGTCAACAAATTTTTACTAGTCTGGCGGGCGTAACATGTTTTCAGCCATTTTCACTTCATAATTTTGAGGTGTTCTGTGGGGTATCTTTTTTGTCATGGAAGCGTACACTATTGTGAATTATTTCAGTTTTAGAACTGTTCTGCATGTTATCCATGATATATTTTAAGATAGGTACCTAGAACAATAATAGCTTACTTAAAAGTCGTGTTCAATACGAAAATTGCTCCCTCTAAATCATAATAAATACGATTTTTTAAATATAGGAGGTCGAAAGGATAGGTATAGTAGGTACGTTACAAGATATATGAAAACATGAAAATCATATTGTCTTTATTCAATAATTTTACCAATTATTGAAGACATAAGTGGACAAAGGTGCTAAGTCAAATTAAAAAAAAAAAGGATTTTTGTGCTTTCCGAATCTTTGTGATGGTCTTCTAACTTTTGCAATATCAAAAATTGTATATTTACGAAACTACCAGTGGATAAAGCTGATATGTCACACTGACCTATTCATTGTTTTGGTGGATAAAGGTGCTATGTCACAAAATTGGACATAACACCTTTATCCACTACAAATGTATCGCTATTTAGCAAGGACATGTTACATACACAGTGACATGTCCTATTTGAACTTCAAAATATAATGGAAAGTAGAGGCAAACAAATTGCAGAATTCTACCTGCATATTTTTATATTTTTTTATTGTCATTTACCGACAATTTTGTGACCATGTAGAGAAACAGATTTTATTTTTTTAGGTGAAAACCGTGCATCGGTCTGAAAAAAATAAGTGATCAAATTTGCTTTGAAATAAATGGGGATTCCAAAAATTATTTCTATTTGAACAGAAATCAGTGGCGTACCATCAATGTCAGCTAAAATATGCCGGTAAAATTCTGGTACATGAAAAAATGCCCCTTGATGCGTAATACACCTGTATACGAAATTTTATTAAAATATCCACAGCGGTATTAGATATTACGAGAAAATGATTTATTTTAATAAAACTTTACCACCCTGTATCTCAAAAGTTAAGACTCTTAGGACATACATTCTTATGAAGTTTTCTTCTTAAAATGGACCCAAAAATCACCCCCTTAAATATTGACATTCAATTACATAACACCGTGTATAGGGGTGGAGAACATACCTATAGTAACACCAGGAAGGTATTCATTTGCTTTGCAAATGGAAGGGAAAACCACAAAACGGCCTAAAAAAAACGGTTTTGAGAGTGCGGAGAGAGTGCGGTTCTGACAAGAGGCGTCGAGTAGATACCGCGAATTACGGATGTACCCACTTCAAGCGCTTCGAAGCGTACAGAGACGTACTGGCGCTATATCCGATTTCACATATCGTGTCCAGTCCACAGGGATTGATGCAATGATTTTTGGAATATAAATGCAAAATTCAAAATAAAAATCGTGCTACTGTTAATTTCAAAGATTTTCCTTGCCCTGAAAGTGAAGAAAAAAATAGAAATTCCACCGTAGTGTCAAAGAGGCCTTAGTTGTGACCTTAATATTAGTTTGCAATGGCTGTTTTTAGCTGCTTACCCACCCAGCACCCCTATTTCGCACCTCGGTCCCGAAAAAATCGATGGAACTTAGGATACGTGGATGTAAATATTTACCTTATTTACTTTTTGAGCTCTGATTAAATTTATTTCATATGCCAGTCGCAGAGATTTAGGGGTTGCTGGAATTTTTTTGCCCCTAATTTCTACGACACTGTAAAAATTGGCATTGTGGAAGCACATTTTAAACTGTCAATGTTTTCTACATAAAAAAGGTACTCCTAGTTAAGTACTCTAATATGAACTGTTTTTGAGAAAAACAGCATTTTATGATGAAAAACATAAAAGTGGCAAAATGTTTTTGTTGTGTTTGATCAATCACTTGTGTTTTATATTTTTTTTATGATTTGTTTCACTGCAACATTATTTATTTTTCAATTTGCCGTCTTCACGCAGATAATATTAAAGACGAGACGTGTACGAAAGCTGAATTCTGTATCTCAAACAGTTCTCTGAGTTATCACATAACGAATTTAACTATTTTATTTAGAGTATTAACTTTTTTATTTCCCGAAAAAATGATATCGAGTTTTACATCGTTGTATTTAGAAAAAAAAAGACATATCGAATGATGTCATAGCCAACTATGACTTACATTAAAAAAACACAAGCTTACGTCATAGCTCGAAAACGACACAACAAATAAAAAAAAATTGTGACGCCGTTTTATTGTCTATGAAATCGTCTAAAAGGTTTTCCTTTACGATTTTTCTCTAATCCCAATAATAAGACTGCTATCTCGGTGTAAAGAAATTCGCGGAATTTACTTTTTGTTAAATATCTAGGAAGCCATGGAGATTTTCAAAAAAACAAAAGCTGTTTCGAATTAAGCGCATAAAACTGCACTTCTTTCCCCATTTAACCGTTCCTCTAACTGCAGTAGTTTACGAGATCCCTGTACTAAACATTGAAAAAAACTCACCCTGTATTTTTGCTAGTGTTAATACAGGGTGCACCATGTATCCTTCTCTATATTGCTATCTCCTGAACGCTAAGAGATACAGAGTCGGTTAAATTAGAGAAAAGATGCGCGGTTTTGTGGTCATCTCAAATTCGTCAAAACATGCCGTCACCGTTCCTGAAATATCCTGAAAAAACTGAAAAATCGAGATTTCTTATTTTCGTCATATCTTTTTTATTATTGGAAATTAATAAATAATTTTTTGTAGGCTTACATAAGCCGTTAAGAGCTATCCATCATTCAAAAATGTTCAAGGCCTACTAGATCTAAGAGTTTTCACAGTCAACTTTCGTTTTTCTTATGACCGCCATATTATTTCTTTATGTCGTTCGATATGAAAAAAATAATGGGAACCAAAAATTAATAAACTTCAAAAAAAAATTTTTAATTTTCAATCTTCTTTTTTCAAAGAAAAATCTAAAAAAAATCGTAGAAAAACATCAACATTTGTAAAATACGCCGAAATAGTGCTTGCCTTATGGTTTTTTAATTCGTCTATGAAATTTGGTCTAAAAATGTGTCTTTTTTGTAAAGAAAAAAGAAGAATAAAAATTTTTTTAATTTATTTTTTTGAATTTTAACAATTTTTAGTTTTTATGATTTTTTTTATATCGAACAACATAAAAAATGGTGGCTATTATAAGAAAAACGAAAGTTGACTATGAAAATTCTGGGATCTAGTCGGCTTTGAAAATTTTTGAAATGTCAGATGGGTAGCTCTTGCCGACTTATGTAAGCCCACAAAAAATTATTCATTAATCTCCAATAATAAAAAAGATATGGAAAAAATAAGAAATCTCGATTTTTCAGTTTTTTCAGGATATTTCAGGAACGGTCACAGATATCTTGTATGTCTCGACGGAATCGAGATGGCCACAAAATTGCGCTCCTTTGGATTTGTTTATAACCGACCCTGTATCTGTTCGCGTTAGGAGATAGCAATATAGAGAAGGATACATGGTGCACCCTGTATACCAATAAAATTGATCAAAAAAAAATAGCGTAAAGTATTCGTGGATAACGGTTCTTTAGAACACTTCTTGCTCTATTTATTCTGGCACGAAGGCTATCCTGGCTATCCCATTAAACAATTAATTTGATTACTGATATCCGTTTATTATACTAGGTATAGTATTTGGGTATACCTACTACTATTATACTATACAGTGCATTTATTTTAAGTGTTGCCATAGGGAATAGCATGTAAAAAAGACACCCTATGTTAACTTATGTTGTCTTGTACTTTGGAAGTCGTTTTTAATTTTCAATAATAGTACATGTCATCTACTTTACAATACGGCCTTTCAGAAAAGCCTGTCATCGTTCAATTTTATGATACAGGCTGTCCCATTGAGGTGAAAAAACTGCAAGTAACGGTAAGAGATACGAAGTCGGTTAAATTACAAAAAAGTTGCGCTGTTTTGAGACGAGTATTTGGCAATTTTTTTTTCTCAATATTCCCAGAATTTCCTGAAATATCCTGAAAAAACTTGAAACATGCAGATTTATTATTTCAGCCATATCTTCTTTATTATTTAAAAAAAAAAGTTAATTTTTTTGTAGGTTTACATAAGCCGAAGTGAGCTACTTATTTGACGTTTCAAAAATTTCCAAAGCCGACTAGATCTCGGGATTTCCAAAGTCAACTTTGGTTTTTCTTACTACCGCCATATTATTTTTCATGCCATTCGCTATAGAAAAAATCAAGGAAACAAAAAATCCATCACATTGCAAATAAATTTGAAACTATTTTTTCTTCTTTTTCATATATAAAAACTTTAATTAAAGTTGTGCTGCCTGTGTAACACAGGTTGCTAAAAACACAGCATAACAATCAATACAACAATAGTAAAAAAGTAATTAACGAGTAACAATAAATTAGGTAAAGAAAATAAAGTAACATTAAGTATATATATGTGTATGAATAATATGTAAAGTATCTAAGTAAATGGATTCTGCTATGTGACCAAGTAAAGTTTTGTCAAATTTGAAGTCTTCAAAAAATTTTTTTTACCGAATGTCAAAAAGTGCATTTTTTAAGTGTTGCCATAGGTAATAGTATATAAAAAATTACACCCTATATTAACTTATGTTGTACTCATTGTAATTTAGAAGTTGTTTTAAATTTTCAACAATAGTATACCTACATGCATGTCATGTAGGTAATTTACGATACAACATGTCAAAAACCGGTCCTTTTTAAATTTTAATATTTAGTCTTCATTTTATTATTAAACTTTAATAAAGGAGTCAGAATAAACAAAGTGAGTTAAGATTATTAATTTATTAGAAAACATGTGAACATTTTTTATTCATAAATAAAAATAAAAATAAAACCCAAATAACTTAGCAAACTAACAAAAATAATCTGAAATTATCGAATAAATTGCTCAAAATGTTTTCGTTTTATTGTTTCAATAAATTTTTGTTAGCTTGCTTAGTTATTTGGGATTTATTGTTGTTTTTTTTTATTTATGAATAAAAAATGTTCACATCTTCTCTAATAAATTAATAATTTTAACTCACTTTGTTTATTCTGACTCCTTTATTAAAGTTTAATAATTCAAATGAGGACTAAATATTAAAATTTAAAAAGGACCGGTTTTTGACATGTTGTATCGTAAAGTACCTACATGATACATGACATGCATGTAGGTATACTATTGTTGAAAATTTAAAACGACTTCTAAATTACAATGGGTACAACATAAGTTAATATAGGGTGTAATTTTTTACATATTATTACCTATGGCAACACTTAAAAAATGCACTTTTTGACATTCGGTAAAAAAATTTTCTTTATTTTTGAAAAAGAAGAAAAAATACTTTCAAATTTATTTGCAATGTGATGGATTTTTTGTTTCCTTGATTTTTTCTATAGCGAATGGCATGAAAAACAATATTAAAAAAAAAAACAAAGTTGACTTTGGAAATCTCGAGATCTAGCCGGCTTTGGAAATTTTTGAAACGTCAAATAAGTAGCTCATTACGGCTTATGTAAACCTACAAAAAACTAATATATTTTTTTTTAATAATAAGGAAGATATGGCTAAAATAATAAAACTGCATGTTTCAAGTTTTTTCAGGATATTTTAGGATATTCTGGGAATATTGAGAAAAAAAAAATTGACAAATACTCGTCTCAAAACAGCGCAACTTTTTAGTAATTTAACCGACTTCGTATCTCTTACCGTTTCTTGCAGTTTTTTCACCTCAATGGGACAGCCTGTATCATAAAATTGAACGATGACAGGCTTTTCTGAAAGGCCGTATTGTAAAGTAGATGACATGTACTATTATTGAAAATTAAAAACGACTTCCAAAGTACAAGACAACATAAGTTAACATAGGGTGTATTTTTTACATGCTATTCCCTATGGCAACACTTAAAATAAATGCACTGTATAATCATAAGTCGCACGCCAAAAAGCAGGACGAGTGGTGTCTGAGTGACGTCATGCACAAAGCCGAACGAAATTGAAACGCCAAGTGATTTTATCTTCTCGAGTATAAATGTAAACGAATAAACCATTAAAAATAACCGGTTTCGACAGTTACAACTGGCAACATTGTTGGGCTTTACAACGTGCGTAAGATGTAGGAATATATACAATCGGGCTGAAGAAAGATTTGTTAGTATATTTGGGCTTAATAACGATTCGAAAATATATTTTAAAAGTAGGCTTACGAAAAAGTTTCCCCTCTTTGTTTGCCACCACTTGTGGGCATCTTTATTTAACAAAACACTGATATATACTTCTTTATATGAGTTAGAAAACCCGGGTGGAACAACGACCTGTTAATATGCGCGGGCTTCACAACGTATCGTCTATGAGTATATATATATATATATATATTTCTTCAAAATAGCGAAATTTCGATTTTCAAAACGCTCCTGTAGCTTTATCTTTCAAGATTAGTAAACGAAATTTTGGATTCTTGTAAAGCTGAGGAATGACTTTAGATTTTCGTTGAAAAACTTTCCAAAAGTCCCATCACTTCTACAGGGTGTCCCTTCAAAATTCCATGAACCCGGTTTTTGTCATCTCATTTCAGGTCGCAGTTTTGAATCTAGGAGGCTGAAATTTTTGTGGGAGTAAGATATCCACAAGGAGTGGTCTGGTATTGCACTTGAGCAAAATCGGCCGAGCCGTTTCAAAATGGCGGCTATTTTAATTTTTTGGAAAATTGACTATTTTTGAATCCCTGTATGAGCAGGATGGCAAAAAAACTTTGAAATAAAATTAACAAGATTTGAAGAAAATTATTGGAAATTTGAGTTAATGCAATAAAATTAGCATATTTTCCATTAATAAGCCAGTGTCGTGGGTAGGAAAAAGGGTGAAAATGTGTCAATTCTATAACCGTTTATGAGTCCATTTTTGAAGAAGTTGAACCGAAATTTTCAATTTTTTTTTGCTTTAACATATAATTTGATGTCTTAGCTTCAATTCGCCTCGATTAATGTAGCACTTTAAACGAAAAACAAAAAAGTTTTTCGCTTGTGCAAAATTAGCTTGCACTTATTAAATCGATGAAATGGTTCGCAATTTCTTTTTTATTTTTTTCCACATTCAATTATGAATGGTTCTGAAAATTAGAAGAGCAAACGCAACAACAATTAAATCACCTACATGCAGGTGAAAAAAGTATTCAAATTGGTTTTTTAATAACAAAGATACGACCAGTTTAAAAAATAAAATGTGTAGGATGAAGTATTGGACGTACTACATATACCTACTCGATCATCGCTACAAATTTGAAAGACCCCTTGACTGAGTTAGTTAGGCAAGGGTGTCCTTGCCTAAATAGTAAACTGTTGATGCGGGTTCGAAACCACGAGAGGGCTATTCTTTTTTTTTGGTAGGTAGGTGGTTTTCCGCTTTTCCCCCCCAAAAAATCGGATTATTTTTTCATTATATTCATTATAAAAAAAAAAAATAGGAAGAAAATATTTATTATTGAATCGCATAAAAATACACTATTTCTGCGATTGATGCGCAAGAAGGTTTTTACTGATTGCCTTTTACTATTCAAAATAATTCATGAAATTTTATGTTATTTAATTGCAATTTTATTCAATTATATTTAATTAATTCATTTCTTCAAAATAAAACTTGAATTTATGTTGGTACGACTTGTTACCTGCAGCAGTTCAAATACAACTCCGTCGATTTATGGTTTGCTTATATTGTTTAGTGGTTTTACGCATGAATGAGGTCTTATACCTGGAGCTATTTTGCAGGCCGATGCTCTGCCCTTGCAATTGGTTTCACTTTGCGTATTATTTTTTTTATCCTCGCTTGCTAGTGGCATGATCTTTGCCCCTTTGAAGATTGGAAAGCGGATGGCTAATTAGATTACTGTTGAGTAATTCAAAATAAACTCAAGACCGCGTTTACATATCTCGGACCTGTTGCTGTACTGAGATAACAATTCTTGAACCAAAAGCCAATACACAGACCTTTCTCAGCCCAAAGAATGACAGACCCGTATCTTGAACAGCATTTCTTTCATTACCTTGGATTATATAGAAATTCATCCACACTATACACAATAGGATAAAATGTGAAAAGTTAGGATAGGGACGTGTAAGTGGTTTTCCGATATCTTAACCCGTTTTCAATCGCGGACTATAAACACCATTTTAATTACCTACATTTTTCAGGCTATCCGAAATGCAGGGTGTCCCATTTAAAATAAAAAAATTGATGGTTATTTCTGGTATAACCGGAAGTTGTGTGGGGTTGTGAACATTTTATTTCAGCTTATCAAAATTGAAATCATACATGCATGTACAAATTTTTAGACTCCTACTCCCATCAACACTTCTCCATATAAAAATGCCTTAAGGTTCTCGCGCCTCACCCTGTATAGTGAGAATCGGGCTTAAATTTTTCATTCATAATAAATCTGTTTTAAGAATTATTATTGCTACGTAAAAGTTATCAAAGGAATTCACGAAAAGCTTAAAAAAATAAAATTTTGAATTATAGATTACTTTTAGGCAGCATCTTAATCATTTATGCATTATCTTCTTTAACTTCCTTTATCAAAATTAGTCTACAAGCAGAGCCTTGACGTAACCTATTATAACCAGTGCTTTTTATAAATCGTTATCTCTAATAAACCACGATAACTTTCTAATTAATTCTCGCTCAATTAAGCTAATTGTGACTGGTCATTTGAAAAACCAGCCTGTTAAATAGAATAGAAATTGGATAGGGTCTAAAACTGTATCTACAACATTATCCCGGGATATATTAAGTAATTGAAACGTGAGCTTGAAAAAGAAGCATGGTCAAATATCAGCTCACTTATATTTTATCTATTACGTTTCTTGTAGTGATAAACACATTGCATTACTCTAGTTGCGTTATTTCTGATTACGAATTGTGTGATTCTAACAAACTTCTCAGTGTAAATAAGTTGTCGTATCAGTACACTGAATATACGCAAAATAACTGTACCTGTTCAACGAATTGTATCAGAAAGTGTTGTGCCTTTGGATTTTATTTCAGCCGCGGCTATTGTTGGGCTCAAAATGCAACTTATAACCCACCTTTATCATTCCCAGTTCACAAAGGAAGTATTTTTGAGCGTAACGTTACCAAACAAGATGAGTTATCTCTTGGGTTCCCAGTTTCTTGTGGATTGTTTGCACTTCTGCCTCATAAGAAACCTGAAGATATGTTCTACTTACAATCAAATGGTTCCTTATGGGTACCAGAACATAAAAGAGTAATCTCGAGTGACGAGTTTTGTGTAGATTACACAAAGTTGAATAATATAACCGCCTTTATATGTCCCACAAGTCACTCTATGGTAATGAACTCTCTGATTACCTACGGTAAGTTCAAACTCGAAATTTTTCAAAAAAATAAAAATATTTTGAGAGTTGTGGTGGTAAAACATCACTTGTCAGGGAGATACAAAATTGCTAGGTAGAATCAGTTATTATAATACGTTCGCATAAAGTTCAATATGATCTTTGATAGTTAATTTGAGATATAAAACTGAAATTTTTACACATCTTGTTGTGTTTTGTAATTCTGAATATAAACGTCATTTTCTCTGAAAATAAAATCCACATCATGGATCTAGTAAGCTCAAATTTAATTTTTAGAAAAGCAAAAAGTTTTGACAAAAATAATTTTTTTTAAGTACAACAAAAAATTTTTCCATGTGGTGGGAATCTTTATTCGATCACGGTTTCAAAGAAAAAATCGACGACAAGGTTCCTAGATTTTTTTGCTATAATATAAAAAGCTATGGGATATAGGTACAATATATTATGTATAGTGAAAATTTTTCGGAATTCGTACAAGCAATACTAATCAGTGACATCATAATTACTTGCCCGAGATGGAAAAAAAAAATTCAAAGGGAGACAAAATATTTATTTACAGTTATACACCGTGTTTTATATTAAGTCGGCACTATTGCTAACTTCGTTATTATTTAACCTAGAAAGTCGGTTAAATTAGCAAACTAGTAGTATTTTTTCTCCTGAATAAAATGGCGAAAACAGAAAAACAATTGAACATCGCGTTTTCGAGATATTTTTAAAAATGTAACTTTTTTATATGGAACACCCTATATATTTTTGGATGGATCGGTTGCAAATTTTTTTTTAAAGGAAAAAGTCTCTATGCACTATGATCCTAAAATAATAAAATTGTACACACAAACAAGTTCTGTTATTTGTTTATGTAAAATTAAATCCTTTTCAAGGTAACAACTCTTATTTTTAGTGTATTTTTTTATTGAAAAATACACTATTGAGGACGACATAATTTTTTTACCTTACATTACGTAGGTACACTAAATTACAATAATTGTCGCAGCCTACTTTGGGAGTAATAAAATAATGAATAATTAATGAATTTATTATTTTAGGATCATAGTGTATAAAGACTTTTCCCTTAAAAAAAAAATTTGCAACCGATCCATCTAAAAATATACAGGGTGTTCCATTAAAAAAATTACATTTTTTTAAATATCTCAAAAACGTGATGTTCAATTGTTTTTCTGCTTTCGCCATTTTATTCAGCGGCAAAAATACTACTAGTTTGCTAATTTAACCGACTTTCTATGTTAAATAATAACGAAGTTAGCAATAGTGCCGACTTAATATAAAACACGGTGTAGAATCCTTCCGCATAGCCCTTTCATGTGACACTATATGTATAGATCAAGTAGGGAAAAAACTTTTAATATCTCTTAAAAATCTCTAAAACTATCAATCCTCAACTTTTTTACTTTTCTCTAAGAGTACCTATATATTTTAAAGCGATCGTTATAATTTTCCTGTAACCTTTACCTGACTATAATAATAGTTTTTACTGAGAATATTTTACAATTATTTCGCTGAGAAAGTTCGGGAAAAAAGGGACCATGTTATTTTCAATAAATAGTTCGTCGTGTGAGAAAATCAATGCAAAATTCTGTTACCTTTCATTTGGTACCATTTTCGCTCCTCTAGGTGAGAATGAGAATATCAATCTGCAAATTTATTGTTTCCACTGCACTAGCCCCATATACAGGGTTTCCGATAAGTACCTCCTAATTTCTCGGGAGCATACAGGGGATATCAAAAAAAAAACTAATATGTAATAAAAAAAATTCCAAAGAGTCCCTAAACGGAGATACAGAGGGTAAAAGGGTAAGTGTAGCCAACGATTTACTTTTTTGATCCCAACTTTTGAACCAAACTGTATAATTCGATTAAATATTAATATTTTATAGAGGCCATAAAGAATCATTAAGCCATATCAGTTTTGATGTTTTCCATGTCAGGGAAGTCAGGAACGGACTACCATACTGGTTAGCTCAAAGTTTTGACTTTCAAGGTATCATTTTACAGAGCTGAAAACTATTTCTTAAATACAGTTGTTATTCATCTTTAAAATAGGTACTCTTAATTTATTTCGATAAAACTGGTGGTTTTCGAGATGAATCGGTTTTTGGTATACGAAACAGTCAAAAGTTACGAATGCTAAACACAAATAAGGAAAAATCAGATTGTTGTTGTTAATATCTACCCACATAATGGATTACCTACTATTATTGACGGCACTTGGTCAAACATCGCATAAATGTCGATTTATTTCGAAAACTGTCAGTTTTGTCGAAATAAATTAGGAGCACATTTTTTAAAGATGAATGATCAGTGTATTTAAAAAATCAGTTTTCAACCCTGTAAAATGACACCTGTCAAAACTTTGAGCTAACGAGTGTGGTGGTAAGACCGTTTCTGACTTCCCTGGCCACGTCAAACTTCTACTGTGATATTTTTTAGTAATTCTTTATGGCCTCTATGAAATAATAATATTTCATTGAATTATACAGGTTGGTTCAAAAGTTAGAACCAGAAAAGTAAGTTGGGTACACTTTTGGGGCGCTGTATCTCCGTTTAGGGACACTGGGATTTTTTTATGACAGCCTAGGTTTACGTTGACCTTCCCTGTATGCTCCCGAGAAATTAGGAGGCACTTACCGGACAGCCTGAGCGGTTAGAATTGAAAGTAATAACTCAAAGTGTAAAAAAAGAAACTCGCTAGTCTAAGGAATAGCTGCTACAATTTTTGCTCCGTTTGCATTCAGTTTAATGTAAAATTTTCTGTTTCAGGAATGATTATTTCTCTACCATTTCTTGTAATACTTTTCGTTGTTTATGCATTTTTTCACGAAAAAACACTACATATCAAAACATTGATGTGCTATTTGTTCTATTTATTCATGTCATGGGTACTAACAACTTACACACATTTGAACTCCAATTTGGGTGCCATAGAATGTCTTTGGATCGGTAAGTACATGTACCTTAAAGTTACTTTTTTACTTTAGGTGCAAATTTTACAGATTTCTTGCATACCGGTTCTAATAAAAATATTATTTATATCGTCATATTAATCACCTTTTTCATGACTCCATAATACGACACTGTCCAGTGCAGATTCAGTGTGCCGGATAGCCCAGCAAGAGCCGTCCTTCTATTTATTTGGGCCTTATTTACTTTGTCATAAAACTTTAATGCACCTACCGTTTTCAGATTACATAATATTGATCATCCTATTGCACATCATAAATCAGTTTTCTACCTGCATTGCTATAAAATTATATTTTATTTAATTAAAGCCTTATAATTCGTTTTTTCACATTTCTTTCAAGCGATTTTGATTTTATTAATAAACCTATGTATTGAAGAAAAATCAATTTTTTTTTCGGCAATTTACCACCATATTACAGTTTTTTATCGCTGGCATCCGAACTAATTTTTTTTTAATGAAACTGATTATGCCATTCCGTGGTCCTATATCAAGTACACAAATCCTCAAAGTTTCAATTTTTTATCTTTAAATTTAAGCTCTATTTAGGGGCTGGACACTAGTGTTGGGACACCCGGTACAGTACCTACTTACATAATTGTAAATTTTAAATGCCGGTGCAGATCAGTTTTTCTTAGGATTCATCAGCATTGTAGTCTAATAACACCTGATAGTTCCAAAAAGGGTCGGAATATGTCTACCTATTGCATGAAAGATTTGACCGTTCTGAATATGTTATGATGAAATATTTCCCCAAATCTTTAAAATCAATAAAAATTCATTACCTAATTTGAATTAGTGAGAAAACAGCAACTATGATTGTTTGCGACGTTCTTGGGCAATTACCTGATTGATTTTTTTTTCAAACAACTTGATTAAATTGCTTTTTTATTAGCTTTTCTGTTATTATTTACTTTCAGTCATGATTAAGTACAATGACTCGCGTTTTTAGCGTTTTTTTTTTTGTGTGTATATGTGTGTGTGTGTGCTAAAACATGCACAATGAATTTAACAGAATGGAAGCGTTTTTCTTTTATGAAAGGTGAAAGCATCGGTCTTAAATATGTAGATAAGGAAAAGTCGCTCCACTCCGGTAATTTTGGGCTTCGAGAATAGCTCATTCTAATAATTCGGATGAATTATTTATGCATTGTTGAAATTGTTAATTAATTCTTTGGAATTTAGGTTTTTTATTGAAAATTAGCTTTTAAAAGATTTATTTATTTTTTTATTTTGTAACCTCTCGAGATAAATAGGTAAATAGACGAACTCAAACACCATGGCGAGACTGGGATACGAACCCAGTCGGTGGTAGCCGCATCTACTGAGTACCTATAAATCGGTATTTTTTCCTCTTTTTGCTAAGGTTGCTTCAATTATTATTCGATAATTTAATTTATTTGATTTCTTATAAATTTATAGGTACCACTAAGTACTATTTATTTTTATGGAACATTTCTATTGGGCTTTATTTGTATAAAAAAAAATAAATGAATAAATAAATAAATGAAACCTTATTTTTGGAAGGAGGGGGTGGATTGGCTTCGAACAACATTCATTAGATGTTCCTTTTTTTCAAGTAATAATATTTGTTTGTCAGCATACTCACTTCGTTAGACTTCGTGACGGCCAAAAAGATGGCAATCATATGGGAAAAATTTTTATTTTTGACTTATCAAAAAAACTTTAAGAACAAAAAAACTCTGCTTGTTGTAAAACTTATTTTGCCGTAGTCAGATATAGAGAGTGATTTTTACTTATCGAGAAAATAGCTATTTTAGAAATGGTGAAAATCATAACAGTGCTATTTTTGGTAAACTAAGCAAGATTTAGTTTTAATTTTTGTATAATATGTAAATTTCAGCCTACTTGATAGTCTCGTGATCCAAAAATATACACTTTTGAATGTTTTTTTTTTCAAATTTTTTTTTCATTTTCATTTTTTTTTCAAAATTTGACTTTTATAGGCTCATATAAACTTAATTTCAAATTGCAATGTTTTTAAATGTAAGCTTTCAAGATCTGTTATTGTGATGGACTATGCGAATTGTTAATTATTACTTCACATTTCTTTACATTGGTAAAAAAGTTATATTTTCTAACAAAAGTTGAATTTTTTGATGCAATGCACTTTTAAAGAGACTTTCTTTTATGAGAGCTTTTTTAAATTTGTTTTTGTTCAAATAAAATTAATAAATTGTGGCGTTTGGAGCTTCAATAAGTAGCTATCCAGGAAAATAACAGCTCTCATAAAAGAACATTTCTCCTTAAAAGTGCATTCCATCAAAGAAGTCAATAAGTTTGTCACAAAATATCACTTTTCGACCAATGTAAAGAAATGTAAGGTAATGATTTATAATTTTCATGGTCCGTTGTAACTAATAGTACCCGGGTCACATGGTCTGTCGCGAAAAGCCACCGTGTGATCGTCTAGTTTCCCTGGGTTTCCCCTAATTAGGACCGCTGTGTTTTTCTACGTTGTGTTTACCGCAATTACCGTAGTCACCCCTGCTCTTTGATTGAGGTATGCCAGGATTACTATGGCCGAAACGGATGCGCAAAGAACCTACTGGGATTTTTCTTTTGTCGGAAAAGCGGGGAATTTTACGGAGACTTGTTGTTAACTGTTGGCTTCCTATCGGTTGTCTAAAAGCGAGGGATGAGCGAGAGAATTCGTTTGCAAGGGCGTAAAATGGTGAAGTGCGAGATGGGCTGTGATTTTGCATAGAGAGTACAAAAAAAAATGGAAAGCGAAGAGGGATCCCATTCATGCATGTTTCAAACTATAATCCATTTCGGATTCCACTCTTTTGCACACCTGTGCTTTCTTTTGGTTTTTGTTTCGTTTACAGACTACCCGGTATATGCGGGAATGTCTTATTATTTCGTTTCGCTTTTGTTTCGGCTACAGACTATCCGGTATATGCGGAAATGTCCGTGTATTACCTATTCAACGATTTTCCTTGCCTAATTTCCTTTTTCTAGTTTCTTCTACTTCACTTCAAGCAACGGCTTGAATTAATTAAAGAATACAACCATGTTGTCTACAGACGACCCGGTATATGCGGGAATGTCTGTCTATTACCTATTCAATTTCTCGTATGAAATTCTCGTGTATTTTCAACCGGGAGAATCACCCTGTATGTCTAGCTGAGTCACCTGTGGATTTGACTCGGGTTAAATATCGCGCCAAGACGGTTGGCGGCAGTTCGGCTACCGAGCTCCAGCCTTTCGTGTTCCGTTACGGGGATTCGGGAAGCTTAAGATGCGAGGCTCAGTCGAGTACGGGGTTGCCACTTCTCTTGAATGCTGACTTGCATCTTTTATAAAATCGTTCCTTCCGATTCTCTTTTATTTAATGATTTTATTTTCACAGTTGATTTACCTAGGAGTGTGAATTATTTCACCTCCGTTTATTTAATTCATAACCTGGGTGATACTGTATTTAGTTATCACTTTGTATACCTTGTTGTTATTTGTCTTGTTCTACCTTTTATTGCACCCGTCGATGCTGCCTCGTCAGGCGACCTTTATTTCATATATGTTACCTTGCCCTTAGGCATTTGTCACTGTTATACCTGGTGATTTACCTTACTCGTCATTCGAGTGCTTTTCGGATTGAAACCTTAATCAACTGTATTATTGTAGATTTTTCTACACACCTTAATTTATTACCCAGAGCATGTTGACTCCGTTCTCGAAGATCTTTGCTCCTCAACGTGATTATTAGCTGATCATACTACAGACCACGACTCTTTAATCATTAATCTAGTTAATGATTGAAAATGCTGGACTTTTATCCCTCATTCGTGTTTAGGCATGTTTACGGACATATTTACTTATTTGATTGTAACGGTACCAGCCACCGGTCCGCCAGTACGTCGAGTCCACGAGTACGTCGGCCTATCAACCCAAAGAGCGTAGATAGTATGATGAGAACATAATAATAGCGTTTGTCACATAAGATTCAGGTGTGTATAAAATCTGGTTAGAAGAGATTCGGAAAAACGACCTTATAATGACACTTTGGTTTCTGGATCTTCTTGTTTGGCTTTCCCATACTCGAGATTAATTTTGATTTGCTTTGGATTTTTTTATTTGTGAATTGCGATTCATGATCCTAACTTTATTTTGATTATTGGATTTCCTGACATGTGAGGGCGTTTATTACACCTGGCAACCTTGCTTTGGTTTGCGTTACTCTGTCCTGCTCTGAGGGTACTTTTGCCCTGTTGTACGATTTCCACTTTAAAGAGGTATACTCTTGTATTGGTACAACGGAGGTCTTCACCTGGACATCGAGGTGAGTCCCTCCCCCAACGTTTGGAAATAGAGTACGTATTTTAACTCCTAATTGGGTGTTGTAATGGAATTAGTATTTCCCGATAATATTTGCGAAGTAGCAGATGCTACATCTGACAACGCTGCCTCGTTCTATCCAGACCTGTACTAACCGGGGGTGCTCTGCTATGTGATCTTTATTTATGGTGTCATATAATGGCGAGAAACTCCTTTCACTTTCTAAATCGTATTTAAAGGGACTACTTCCTGCCTAACCATCTGCGCCAAATAAAAACTCGGACTCTTCGAAGAATAGGATGATTGAATCATGGACCGTTTAGTTTACCGATCATTAATTTCTGATCTGGGTCTATTTTCGCTCCTAGCTCTATGTAGATTTCCTATACGTGAATATGTAATTATTTATTCCTGTTTCCTGCCTAACTTGGTTTATTTCTAATTATTGACGTAATTGCATAGGTACCTATTGTGGTGCCACCTAATACCTAGTTGATTATTGTGTCTGATTTAAGATGGGACCTGCGCTCATGGATTGGGCGGATCTGTTTGATTATTTATTTATTTGGATTTTATTTTGTTCTAAAAGAACTTCCCTAACTACTTTTCCAATATGAAGTCTTCTTGCGATGGAATCCGGACTAACCAGATTTTAATAGGAGTTTTTAATTAGGTAAAGGAGGGAAATCAGATCGGAGTCCACTCATTCGTCATCTCCAAACTAATTATGGAATTTTAGAATTATGTGCTGAAGTTCTATTGGACGAGATTCACCCTCGCAGGGTTACAATTGGAATTTTAATTAGGTAGATGAGGGAAATTAGATCGGAGTCCACTCATTCGTCATCTCCAAACTAATTATGGAATTTTAGAATTATGTGCTGAAGTTCTCTTGAACGAGATTCACCCTCGCAGGGTTACAATTGGAATTTTAATTAGGTAGATGAGGGAAATTAGATCGGAGTCCACTCATTCGTCATCTCCAAACTAATTATGGAATTTTAGAATAGGATTGGGCGATCTAGAGTCCACTTATGTCATCTCCAGACACGTCCAAAGGGTTAGGAAGTCGAATTTTATCTGAGAGCGAGTTGCTGGAAGACGTGTGCTTTTATAGAAGCAGTCGCCCGATTTCTAAACACCGCGCAATAATGAACCTTATCGACACTGCTCTCATTCTGCGATTTAGTCCTTAATCGTATCTCAATTGTCTTGAGATTTGGCGAGTTGACCTCGCGGCTACCTCACTAATTTGTCCTAAACCTGCACTATCTAAATTTTCCTTCAAATCGGTCAACGCGTTTAGGTACTTTTCATTGTGTCGACTTACTAATTATTCTCCTGCTTATACTTCATAGCGTCTTTTCACCAACTTGTTGTCTATGTAGCGTAATGAACTTTCGGCGGCTGTCATATCTTAATTCTCTCTATCAATACGTGTAAATTTCATTATCGTGGGCAGGATACCTAATGAGTTTCTATTGTGTATGCGAGGTGTTATTGTTTACTTTACAAATCTTTCCGGTCGGCGGTCGGTATCTCGTTCACGCAGCTAGGGAATGTCCTTCCAATACCCTGCGGCAATATCCGGTGCTGGTGCGTTGCTACCCTAGCTCGGTCGTTTTAGAAGCTGGCTTTTTACCAGAGCGAGAACATTTCTGTTTATGAATATTTAATGTGCAGGCAGGAATCGTTTCTATTGATGCAACGGCGCGTAGCTGTATTTAATTTCCTAACATAATTTTTGCACTGTTTGCTTTTTTCGATTTTGGCTGATTTAACGAGGGAGATGGAAATAATTTCCTTATCATCCTACCTAGGTGCGATCCATTTCACCGTTATAATAACAGATCTTGAAAGCGTACATTAAAAAATTATTACAATTTGAAATTAAGTCTAAGTTAGACAAATTTTTAAAATATTAAAATAAAATTAAAATAAAGTGTTTTTTTGAAAACAATATCTGAAAGTAGTATGTTTTTGAATCATAAGATCATTAAAATAGGCTGAAATTGGCATATTATATAAAAATAATATCGAAATCGTGCTTAGTTTATCATATTATCTTATAAATAAAACCATAATCAGATATGGTTTTTTTGTTCTCAAAGTGTTTTTGACAAGTTAAAAATAAAAAATTTTCGGTCACTGTATACAAGTCCGCGACGTACACAGTTCTGTTCAAATAAATCTGGGACAATTTTGATTTTCTTTTGTAAAATGTGGCTTATTGTCGGAAAAAATGAAGTCTATTTTATTTATCAAAAAATTAAAACTATGATTGATAATTAATTACTTTCCGCTTCTACTGCAATAAATAATTATAATAAACCCTTATGTTGAGTATCGCCAAAAAATTTAATGAAATCAAATTACAACCACGCATGCTACAAACAAAATACGACAAAAAAGTTGTCCCAGATTTATATGAACAAGTGGAATTAAAAATTGCGTTACAAAAGTTGTGCTAGTTTTATTTAAACAGAACTGTACGCCTGATCATATTTAAGCTCCAGGCCAATTTTTAATTCTATTTCCTTTCTATTTTAATTTTTAATAAATTTTATTCGTTCTTTAGGGTATCTATTGGTATATTTTTTTGTATCTTCATTCATCTGGTTGAATTTGATGTGCTTCGACATGTGGAGAGCAGTCAAGTAGGTTTTTATTTATTTGATTTATACAATATATTATACTTATAAGCATTATTTTTTACAGTAGCACCCTATGTCCAGTAGTCAAAGCAAATATGGAGAAGAAAAAGTTTTATTTTTACACTCTTTATGCATTGGGAGCATCTATTTTATATTTTATTATCTTATACTCTTTGAATACTTATGGAAACATCCACAGTCAATATCACCCTGGTATTGGAGATGGAGAATGCGGCCTCAGAGGTAAGGATAATATTGTTACGAGTTTCTCAATAATAAATCCACCACTTAAAAGTCTTGCAAATTACTTTATTGACTAATCCAAGTTATAACCTCTAATTCTAATAAACACGTACAGCTGATTACTACTTGTACTACATCAACACCAACTTGTCTATTCTTTATAATTCACTATCCTGTCACTACTGGCTTCCTTACTTCACACTTCACTTCACTACTGCTCTGTTCAGCTTCCACTAGTTACTACTGCTCTGTCTTCAGCTTATTCACTCCACGTCCAAACTAAAACTGTCCCACGCAGCCGCGAAGCTGCTCTTATATAGTTCCCTCGACGGGGCAGCGAAACAGTAGGTACCTTCTCGAACGTTGAACCGGCGCACCGGCCGTCGATTCGTGGATTCTGGAAATGTCGGATTGTTCGGCGAGCCCACTCCAGAAATCCATAGAACCAACACTGTCCGTCAATGTGTCACATGACATGTGACTGGAACTGTCGCGAACATGTCATTGGCTAACTCAGTATAAAAAAAAGAATGTAAGCAAACAAGCAAATCGTGGACTAGAATGTTAAAGGTTAAAGAAGCAATTTCTAGAATTTTTCCAGAGCGGTGTCGTTATAATATGTTTTTTTCGCAAGCGTTCTAAAATACCGCAATTATAGTACTGTATACACTTTGTAGAAGGATCCTATTATTTTACTACGAACAATTTTTTCATTATTATCCTAGCACAATAATAGCTTTTGAAATCTTCAAAATATGGCACAATACTGATTATTGACGTGAAATTATGACAAATATGACATAGAGAATATAGATTTTCTAAGGTCTTTGAATATTGCTTTAGTAAATCTATAATAAAAAAATAAATAAATCTATAATATTCAATTAAATAGACCAGTTCAATTATGATAACCGACGTCTATTAAATAACTATAACTTCACCCTCTTTGCATTTTTATTGCTTCATGATTGGAAAATACCGATTAGCGTTTCTGAGAATCTGTGACGTATACTGTTTTCCGCATTCGGTCGACCAGAATTCTGCATAATACTTAAAAGTAGAGGCAATTGTTACCTTTGCAGTTAAGTAATTGGAAGTATGAAAATACTATAGATCGCGGTACATTAAACAGGGTGGGGCAAAAGTTCCGCAAAATATTCATAACTTTTTCTCGGACGTTTATTTTTTAAATCTAGAAACAGGTCAGTTATATTCATTTTCATGTTCATTCAAGAGATATCTGTCAAAACAAAAATTAATTTTTTATCGGACCACATTTTGGATCTGTGACATCATCATATTTTTTTTAATAGCTACCCTCTCTTTTTGACAACTTTTGCACTCCCCTATATGTTTTTTGCATAATTAATAACAATTTTGAACTAATACATTATTTTTTACCAGGAAGCATAGGTCGGCTAATCTATATGTATATCCCAATGACCATTTTAATTGCCGCAAATTTGGTCTTTTTTATTCTTACTACAATAGGTATTTGGAGAGTTAGGAAAAACACCAATCAAGACTCATATAAACAGAAAAAAGAAATGTAAGTACTTTTCAACCTAAATTTTATAGCTGGTTGTTAGTCTGCATTTTATCTGATTCATCATTATCCTACCACCTTAATAACTTCACTTTGAAATCCTTAAAAAAATTTCATAACTATTTTGGCGTCAACACATTGTAATAGGTACCACTTATATTTATTATTTTCAGGTACATGCTCTTTATAAAATTATTCCTTGCCATGGGGGTAAATTGGTCTCTGGACATAATTTCCTGGTTTGTGTTATGGAAAGTGAAAGAGGTCCCAAGCTACATATTTTATTTAACTGATTTTTCCAATGCCTGTTACGGTCTTACATTATTCTTGATATTTGCATGTAGGCAAAGTTTTTGGAAACCAGTTATGAACAGGTAAGTTGAGTTTTGTTTTCATCATCATTCTGAAGCAAGCGAGTCACTCAAATTCGAATTAATACAACACAATTATTAGGATTCAGTTTTAAACATTCAGAGTGGCAGAATTTTCCAAAGTTCGTCAGTTTGACGAAATATTAACGAAAGTTAAACGAAAGTTCATAATTCTGACAATAATTTCTAGTTCAACATATTTTGTGTGACCGATCACCTTCAAAGTAGTTGCCTGGGAGAAAGTAATTGCCTGGGAGGCTCGTGACTAAAATAGGATCAGCTCAATATTTGCTGCGTGTACAGGGTGAGGCGCGAGAACCTTAGGGCATTTTTATATGGAGAAGTCCTGGGAGTAGAAGTCTAAAAATTTGTAATCGTATAATTTCGGTTTTGACGAGCTGAACTAAAATATTCACAACCCCACACCACTTCCGGTTATACCGGAAGTTGCCATATTTTTCTTTTTTTAAATGATACACCCTGTATATTATTACATTTTCAGATTGCTTGAAAAACAGTAATAAAAATGATGTTTACAGTTCAAATTTGTAACGACCAATTAATGAGTTATAAACAAATGAAAATTGCAATTTTCCATTTTCAAAGAAGCTTAGCTTGAAAATGGGTCAAGATATCGGAAAACGGCTTACATGTTCCTATCCTAACTTTTTGTATCCTATGCTGGAGTACCTACAAAAAAAAAATATTTTTTATTAATTTTTTTTTGAAAATCGCTGATTTTTCATCACTTTGTATACAAATTTCATCAGCACCATAGGATACAACGTGAAAAGTTAAGATAGGGACATGTAAGCCGTTTTCCGATATCTTGACCCGTTTTCGACCTAAGCTGCTTTGAAAATGGAAAATTGCGATTTTCATTTGTTTATAACTCATAAACCACTCGTTCCAATTTTGAACTCTAAAGACCATTTTTATTACATTTTTTCAGGCAATCTGAAAATGTAATAATATACAGGTTGTCCCATTTAAAATAAGATAGTTGATGGAAACTTCCGGTATAACCGGAAATGGTGAGGGGTTGTGAATATTTTAGTTCAGCTCGTCAAAACCGAAATGATATACGTACAAATTTTTAGACTTCTACTCCCAGGACTTCTCCATATAAAAATGCCCTAAGGTTCTCGCGCCGCACCCTGTATAGTGCGTACAGCGGTCAACGGTACAAGCATCGGTCAATGGCCCAAGATAAAACTCCTCTCAAAGAATAGATGCCATTACAGCTCTGGACTAGACTTTTGGGAAAATATCGGCATGGTCCGAAAACTTCGAAAGTGAACCGTTTTTCTGCCTGCGCCTGAAGCCAATTTTAACCTAGACAAGCGACTGCGTCTGCCCGATTTCATTGTTCTACAACTGATGTAAATCAGCGTATACGCACGAGACACTAAAATGTCGACACATTTGGTTTAGGCTTCCTGGCGTAGCGTTTACACGTCCAGATCAATTTTAATCTAGCTAGACTTGCTTAGAGTAGTTGCGTAGACTACTGTAGCTAGAGTATTCCAGTGTTTGCATTACATGGTGTTTACGTCGAGACACTCGGTCTTGCATACACTTAAAAATTGGTTTCTCCAAAAAAAGTTAAGAGCTTGACTATCTATTGAATGAGGAGGTAGTTTTTCGTGCATGATTTTAATTTATATGCTAGAGCAGTCTAGAAAATCAAACTTGCTTGATACACTAAATGCGGTCTCAGACACTCAAATGTGCCCTTTTATTCAGGTAATCGTGAAGTTTGCAACCTGCCATGCAAATGTCTCGATTTCGGTGATATTTAAGTCTTTCGGCGACACTATACTAGGTACCCGTTAACACAAGTGGTGTTCACACTCAGACACTCGCTCTAGACATAAAAGAATAGTTGTGTACACCTAGCTCTAGATTAAAGGACTGGGATTAAATTAGATTAAAGGACTACATGAATTAATAGTCACGTGAAAAAAACACTTGCGGAGTTTTAGGAACTGACAGAATCTTCTGTATTTTCCTATAAAGAGTGGTTCGGAACTGTCATATATCTTCTCCAGTCAAATCATACATTTTTCGGTAATGTAAACAAATGATTAGGATTACTTGATGATGTTAATTTTTTTTTTTTACAATAAAAACAAAAATCAGAATAAGACTTAACAATATACTGGTTGACTGTACCTAGTATGAATTGTTAAACTTGAAGTATAACTATTAACTGGTTGACTTAAAATGTTAAATTTCAGGTGCCAACATATTTGGAGAAACTTTAAAAAATTCAACAATACTGACGCTCCAGTAGACCTAAATACAATTGAAATTTCCTTCAAGAAATGATTTGATGATCTTCATTATGTATGTCAATATGTACTTTTTGAAGCTCTAGATGTGAGCTTTGAATAAAAGAAATAGAAACAGTCTAAATGGAGTACGAATTAAGAAAGTTGAATGTGTATAAAAAGAAATATTGAAACTATTATATTTAAATCAAATGATTTTTGAAACTCGTTATAATATTAATTAATTTATGTAATAAAAAGTATTCTGAGAATATGTCTAGTCCCTCTTTTCTATACTGTATGAGTGCACATATAACCTTTTAACTGTCGTTTATTGTGCAATTGTGCAAAGATTTTTCTCGCCGCTGAGATTTATAAATTAGAAGGACTATTAGTGTCAGTTACTGTAATTTGAGAATTAGTGACAATTTACCTAAGCTTCTCCAAACTTTTCAAAATTATACCTAAAACATTGCGACGTAGCTGGGGGTGAGAAAAATTTATGTTCGGATCCATGGAGCGATCCATGGATAGTGAGGACCAGTCATACAATAACTAATTAATGACCCTTGACTTACATGTCGGCAACCATCAGATGTTGGACTCATACTGTGGAAGTAGGATAAAAGAAACTTCGCTACCTACTTGGAGGTGGACAGAAAACGGTTATAACTGATTGCACATATTAAAAATTTTGCAAAAATATATTTTCTACTCTAAGTAGATTCCCAAATTTGAAACCTCTATCACCGGCTAGGCATATTAGAATCTCAAAGGAAAGTTCGGCTATAGTTTTGATTTTCTCATCCTCGATGTTTTTGGGTCGCTGAACACGAATTTGAAGTTTGCTGGCAAAATATTGGCCCGGAACTTTGTTTTTTTTTTTCGAACTTTTTGCACTTTTTCAGTTTTTTTGCATTAATTCAAAAATGAAGTCCATTTATAAAAAATTCAAGCAGACCGTATTTCCTACATTTCTCATATAAAACGTTTTTTCGGGAACGTTTTATAAGAAATGGAAATAGAAATTTTGTCTACTTTAATGTTTAATAATAGGTCGGAAAAACGCTATCTTTCTGAGATTTAGAACAAAAAATAAAAACATTACAAATATTTGGACAAGAAGTGCAAAAAAAAAGAAGTTCCGGGCCAAATTTTTGCCATCAAACTTCAAATTCGTGTTCATCGACTCAAAAAACATAGAAGGTGAGAAAATCAAAACTATAGCAAAATTTTTCAAAACCCCACGCAACGGGAATATGTTTTTTTGGCGCACTCTGACGGCGGGACGGTTAATCTTACAAAAAAACGGTATTTAAAAGAAATGTAGAAAATTTTGTCTACTTTAATTTTAGTTTTTTTTTTTTTATTTTTAATTTTGTTTAGCATGGAATTGTCGCGAAAACGTTACCTTTCGAAAATTAAGACCAAAAACTGAAGAAAGTACAAAAATTTGGGCAAGAAGTGAAAAAAAGCAAATCTCCAGGCGAAATGTTTGATAGCATAATATGAACCCCCAGAACATAGAGGTTATGAGAAAATAAAAACTACAGCAAAACTTTTCTCTGAACCCCCATGCAACCTCGTGCTAAAAGCAATTATTTTATTTTTAAATTTCTTATACACTGTGTTGCATGGGAAAGGTAACATAGGGAAAACACAACAGTGAATATTATTAAGGATCCAAGTCACTCTGGTTTAAAAGCTACTGCATAGTATCCTGGACTGGGAAACTTGAGGGTGTCTCAAAATTGACGCCCGTGCTCTTGAGATTCGATTAATGGAGCTAAAAAAATTGAAAGAGGTTGATCAGAAGAGGTGGATCCATACTATGGCCTCCCAGATCGCCAGATCTGAATCCCCTGGATTACTTTTTTGGGGCTACTTGAAAGAAAAAGTTTACCGTGGTCCAGTTTTGAACGAAGAAGATGTATAGTAGCTCGTGTTCACGCTGCTGTGGCATTAATATCTTTGCCTTGAATTAGGAGGCGACCTGTGAGAACAAATGAACATCTTCTTTTTTTAATATCATGAGTTACTTCTAATAAAGTTTTGTTGAAATGGTAAATTTTTGCTCGTTTCAACAATAACTTTTTAACGAAGCGCAAACGGAAAATTTTTCACTCTCTATTTTCAATTTTTTTATATTCATTAATCGAATCTCAAGAGTACGGGTGTCAATTTTGAGACAATTTGCAAAGATGTCATTCAAAGTATTATCACAGAATAGACTAATCAGAAGGCAAACTCGCCGGCGGTAGCTTTGATCTTTTAGAGTCCACCCCCACCTCTAGCGGCCACACCTTCCGGTTTAGAAGTCCAGGCCCGCATTCTAAACTAATGAAATCAGTTTGTGCAAGAGCGCACAGGAGCGTACTAAAAATATATGTTTATATATTATTTTATTATTACTATATTATAGATGTTTTCAGAAACATCTATTATGTGTATCAGTTTATTATTATTACAACAGTAGTAGTGATAGTGATAGCTAGTAATAAAATAAAGGTTAACAGATCCATAAAATCCACAAAAGAATTAAATGGCGGTAAATGGCTTCGTCATAAATGCGCATATAATAGAAGAATAGAACCATTTCAAAGCCATAAAAGTAGAAAGAAACAGAAAAAATCACATACAGCCTACCAGGCCGACCAGTGGTTCTGAAACATTTTTATAGTTGTTATTTTTTTATTACTTTTTTAGATTTTACTTTTTTTAGTTATTTTTCAAATTTTGAATTAATTTTGAATAATTTGATTTTAGTTTTTGGATATTACATTATAAAGGTTCCTTTTATACCAATACTTCTCAAGTATTTTCCTTTTTTTAGAAAATCATTGAATAAATCAGCACACTTGTAAGGATAAATGCACAAAAAAAAACTCAAAATTTACAGGAACACACATAAAAATGTTCTATTAGTAAAAAATATTATAATACCTATAGGTACAGTACAACCTCTTTAATCCGACAATTAAATGCACGGGGTATGTCCGGATTAGCGGATTTCTAGTCTATTCTAGTCTATCTAGTCTATTCTGTGGTTATTGAAATATTCTTTACACGTATTCCCCATGTTATATTTTCTATGTGGTATATAAATAATAATTGTGAAACATCATTTTGCGTGTTATAATTACGTTACAAAAATGCCTTGTAACAATTTTTACTAATTTAAAACACTTCATCAAGTGCCGCGTGCACATTTTTGAAACTGAAAATTTACTTTTCCCTCTTTTATTTTGTTTAAAAATCACTATAATCATTTCAGTTTATTTATTATCAAATCACACTGTAATTAAGATATACAAGGCAATGAGTATCGAGGCAGATACTGTTTATTAAAATGTAGGAGGTAAACTCAGAGTATACGATTTCATGAATATTTCAATTTTACCATAGTTTATGCAGATGCATGAGGTCTATCCGTAGAAGCAGTTTTACATGTCAGTTGTTTAATTCAAAAAGTTCTCAGTATTTTAGAAAAAATGACTATTTCTCCTTGTGAAATTAGTAATTCCGTTAACGACATTGAATATTATCCGTATAATTCACTAGGCCTAAAACCTTGTAATATTTCTCCTGAATCATTTATAAGACTTTGTTGTGCTTTGGGATATTCACTTGACTACTCTTATCGCTTATGTTTGAAACAAGAAAATTTCAGTAATTTGTCCGTGGATATTTACAGAGGAACTAACTTTATTTATACAGAGTCAGATCCGAATAAGTTTTCTATCGGTTTTCCAGATTGTAGGGACAGAATAACATATAATTCTCTACAAGATAAACAAGATAAATTTTACGTTCAAAAAAATGGCAGTATTTGGATACCATATGGAGAATTTACAGTAGCGATGGACAACTTTTGCTTGGAAAATGGAACAATCGTTAATGTCTGCTATGAATGGTTGAATATAGAAGCAGATTGGCTGACGAAAGTTTTTATATCTGGTAAGTTGTTATGACAACAGTCTAACTTCAAATATGCAAGCATCTGGGTCTTCGTCATTAATTTTCCTGTAGAGACCAATTATTTTGTTATCTTGAAATGTTAGTTTCGTCCCATTTAATATTTTTTCAATAAGTTGTAGATTTTCAGAGGCAATGATATCATATCTTACAAAAGTATTATTTGAATTAATAATTTGCCTTTATTAACAAAAAATATCTGATATTAAAAAATAATAATAATAATTTTTAGGGTTCACCATATCTCTGGTTTTATTAGCGGCGTTGATTCTTATTTACGTTCTGGGACCAACAAACAAAAGCTTGCATTCAAAAACAATAATATGTTATTCAGCGGCTTTAGTTACACAAATTGTGTTTGAATTATTTGTAGCAGCGGAACATACAAAACCAAATAGTATGGAATGTTGTCTTTTGGGTAAGTTGTAAAAGTATTGTTGAGTTTGGAATTTTTTACGACTAGTAAGTAGATGTTATAATATTATCAGTGTCGTAATTTTTCCTACAATAACATGAGCATAATCATGTAAAACAAAGAAAAAACCTACCGAGTTACACAGAATTACTAGTCTTACTCCTCTGGTTAGGTTTCTGATTATTCTTTGGGGGGCAGATTCTTTATTATTTTGTACTCTTAAGGTATAACCCATTATCAGATTGCTTATATCATAACCAAGCCTTTTATGGCTGTATGTGGCTTGTGTTTGGACAAATAAATCGGTAATCCTCGAGAAGTTAGGTTGCCAACTTAAAAATGCAAAATGTAGGAGGGTTGGTCCAATAGGGCCTTATGAATGAACATCCTCTAGTTCCAGTAGGTATATCTATCTATAGCTATGAAATTTAAATATGTATCTTTATTTCAGGATATTTCTATCCGTCGTCTTTTTTGCACACTTTTTTATGGATGAACATAATATGCATTGATATTTGGATGACATTCAGGTAAGTAAAAACATTCAGGTAAAACGTGACAATAACAAAAATAAAAGACACGATAGTCTTCTATTTGAAAAAATTGATATTGACATAACTGCACAAAAACGATGACGTCACGTAGTAGGACAATAATTCATTCTTACATCCAGCGCTGATGGCATTTACATCTTTCTTCGAAAAACCACTACGAAGTGCGCCGCAGCTTTTTTAGCTTCAAATGAGCCCTGTCGCGAGTCACTTTCTGAGTTCAGAGGATTCAATTTATGAAGTGTATACCTAGTGCAATGTTAGGATTACATATCAATAATCGTTAGAAAAGTCATAGCAGCCTTCAAATCAGTTATTATTAAATTTTTGATTATTATTATTTTGCTCACTCTATATAAATATAATGCAGATTGTAATATGTTTGTAGTGGAATCAAAGGAGTCAATATGAACATTAAGAAGAAGTCTGAAAATAAACTATTTTGCTCTTATTTGGCATATTCAACCGGAGTGTCAGTCATTCATTTATTAATCGTTTATTTAACAAACGAATATTCAAAGTTAACTGCATGGTATAATCCAAGAATTGGAACTGGGTGGTGCATGGAATTTGGTAGGTAAGTGACTACTAATATTGGATTGACTTCAACTTCTTGTTCTTTCTCTGCGTTGGTCTACGTCTTTTCACACTCTCATGTGAGTTTGACGTTTTTGACTATCTCCACAAATCCCGCTCCGAGGATTCTTCTTCTGTAAATTTTTTTTGCTGGCTTGAGTTCATTCTCAGTCCCACTCACCCATCTCATCCTATTTAGGCCTACCTCTATAATATTCGATTTTAGGAGTCGCAATTACGGCTGATTTTACATAAAAACTCGGAATGTGTGTAGCTCACCGTTTTTGAGAATGCTGCATCATAATCCGGGATCACATTTTTCTACCCTGGGAAACCCCTGAGTTTAGCAAAAAACGACCCCGAAAGTAACTTTACCATCATATGTACTCCTTTTTTCGCTCATGTTGTTAGCTGATTATTTATTGTACCTAACTCTCTGAGTATAACGTCAAGTTCCACTAGGGAGATTACCCCTAACAACACTACTCATTTATTCTACCTCTGTATGGGGTAGAAAACAATTTTCTAGCGAGAAAATATTTTTTCATGAAATTTATGTTTTCCACCCTTACTTGAGAGGTAGAATCTCTGCATACTGATGGATGATAAATAAGACACTACTGTTTAAAAAAAATCTACTGTGTAATGATGGATATTATATCAATGTTACACAAGTTTCGCTACTTTAAAAGTAGTGTTACTGTTTTTGTTAACAATGATAATTATTATGTATTGTTATTATGACAGTGTCAGAAAAAATGTCTGACCGAAGTCATGTTGTAATTTCGTCCTAATTAAAAGCATTACTATTTATCGAAAGTTTGAGTGTTTTACTTCTGAAAATAATACCCAGAAGTCACACGATAACATAATATGGTCCTTCGGCACGAATCCAGCGCTGCAAATTAGGCGAAGAAAACAACAGTAAAAAAGGTCAGTCCTTTCCATTTTCCAAACCTCAACCCATAAAAACATTACCTAGTTACCTATTTGTGTCTTGATTTATGATTGCCAAGATGCTTAAATTAAAGGTTATTCTCATATCGTAAAAAATAGTCTCGTTTACTAATAAAAGTAAATACTGGGCGTATGAACCAATCAATTTCTCGTTAAATAAAAAAAAAAAAAAAATAGTCTCGTCTACTAATAAAAGTAAATACTGGGCGTATGAACCAATCAATTTCTCGTTAAATAAAAAAAAAAAAAATAGTCTCGTCTACTAATAAAAGTAAATACTGGGCGTATGAACCAATCAATTTCTCGTTAAATAAAAAAAAAAACTTAATCTCTCGCTTACTAATAAAAGTAAGTATCTGGGCATATGAACCAAGCAATTTCTCGTTAAATAAAAAAAAAGAGTCTCGTTTACTAATAAAAGTAAGTACTGGGCGTATGAACCAAGCAAGTTCTCGTTAAATAAAGAATAAAAAATAAAAAAATCTCGTTCTCGATTTAAAAATCGTAATAAATAACACGTTTTTCGCTAGTGTTTACAAGATTTTGTTAACACAAAGTTTCACTCATTCTCGTAGTATCTGATTTTTGAATGTTTAAGTAATTTACAATTCAATAATCATAATACTAATAACCTACTCGTTTTCAAACCCAATTTCTCGATTTCATATCGCAAATATCTACAAGATTGTTGCATTAAGTAGCTGACTAGTGACTAAATATATCACGTTTAGTTAATCGCTCGTTTTTATAGGCTTAAAAAGCAAAAGTAAAAAAAAAAGAATCGTCAAAAAGCGGAGAAATCAAAATGTCTGATGAAGAGGGAGAAACCAAAACAGAGCCTCAATGTCAAATTGATTTAAACCGAATAAAAAACAATAGAAAGCAATTAAAATCCGAGTTAACTAGATTTCATACCTTTTTAACCACCAAGTTTGATATCTCAAAACAACCCATTGAGAGTCTTCAACTACGCTTTCAGAGCATAAAACCGATATTAGCAAAATTTCAAGATGTTCAAACTCAGTTTGAAGAATTACTTTTATGTGATTACCCTGATTATTATGATGAAAAGCAATGCGATGATGAACGCGAATCATTTGAAAATCGTTATTATGATATATTATCTAGAGCCCAAAAGGTATTAGACGATTATTATCTCCGCGTAAATCAGCAGGCGCAATTACGCAACGCAATGCCTGTCGAGAACGGGGAAAGTACCGGGTTGTCCAGAAGCGGCAGAAACGATGTAGTGGTGCCGGGACATGCGATGTTACCAAACGTGTCAGTAAAGTTACCTGTCTTAAAGGTACCGGAATTTACCGGAAATTACAGTGACTGGCAAAGGTTCAGTGACATGTTTAAGGCAATCATTCATAATAATCACACGATACCCGATGTTACAAAATTCTACTATTTGGAAAGCTCTGTTAAGGGCGAACCAAAAAATATGTTGGCATCATTAGCACCCACGGACGAAAATTATAAAATCGCCTGGGACTTGCTGGAACGAAGATACAAAAATAAAAAAATAATCATAAACTCACATATTAGAGAAATTATGGAAATCCCAACCTTGACAAAGGAATCTCATACATCGTTACGTAGTCTCTCGAATACATTTTTCAAAAATTTTCGATCATTGGACGCTTTAGGTGAAAGCGTAAAAAATTGGGATACAATTTTAATTTATATCTTAGCATCAAAATTTGACTCTAATACGAGGCGCGAATGGGAGGTCTATTGCAAAGACATCGAATCTCCAAATATAGATGACGTCAATACCTTTCTAATACAACGTTGTCAAATTTTGGAAACTTTAGACACAAAAACATTGCCAAGTATGGTAAGTAAGAAACCTTTCGAATCGAAATCTTTCACTGCTATGAACAATACTTCATATCGTCCAAAATGTCCGCACTGTAAAGAGCAACATTTTATTTATTTTTGTGACAAATTTAAGCAGCTGTCTCTAACGGAACGCGCCAATAGGGCAAAGGGCTTGAAGTTGTGTACTAATTGCTTACGTTATGGGCATAAAACCTCAAGCTGTCAGTCATCAGGTTGTAAAATCTGTAAAGAACGACACGCAACTTTATTGCATCGAAATAAAAATAATCAAAACAATGCGAATCAATTGAGTCCTTCAATTGCGCATGATCAAAATATGAGTCAAAATCAATCGCAAAATCAAAACTCCTCGTCAGAAGGCGAACATTTAGAAAATAAATACCATGCCAGCGTCTCTCACGTGTTGTCAAACTCGTGTCAAGATACTAAAGGTCATTTTGCATTATTATGCACAGCCGTGATAAACGCTTTTGATAGAGACAAAAATATTGTGACATGCAGAGTACTTTTAGACAGTGCCTCGCAGTCAAATTTTATTACTGAAAATATGGTAAAAAAATTACGATTAAATACCTCAAAAATCGATATTCCCGTAATTGGAATAAATCAGGTGAAAATGAATATTTCCGAACGGGTAGAAGTAAATATCTCCTCGATGCACACAAGCTACAAAACAAAATTATCCTTTTTAATTTTACCCAAAATTTGTGGATCGACTCCTCAAAATTATTTTGATGCATCTAAGTTAAACATCCCCTCGGAGCTACCTTTGGCAGATTCTTGTTTTAATTATTCATCTGAAGTGGACATGCTTTTGGGATGTGAGGTGTTTTTTAATTTATTGTGCGCAGGTCAAATAAGGCTTGGACCGAATTTACCCATACTTCAGAAATCATTACTGGGATGGGTGGTAGCAGGTCAAATACCGTTCAGTAGGAATAGGCTGGGAAGGTCCAATGTTATGCTTTCAAGCTGTTTTGTCTCACTGGACTCATTAAATAAAAATATCGAAAAATTTTGGAGCATCGAGGAAGTAGATCCTAAGCAGCAGGCTTTAATGAGTAAAGAGGAGATCGAGTGCGAAAATCATTTCGCAGAAAATACTACTAGGGATCAATCTGGTCGGTTTGTAGTGAAGCTCCCGTTGAAGGATAATTGTCAATACCTTGGCGAGTCCGAACAAACCGCTCTTCACAGGTTGTATTCAATCGAACGACGCCTATGCAAAAATCCCAATCTTGAAAAATCGTACAGAGCTTTTATGCAAGAATATCAAGATCTCGGACACATGTCCGAGGTATCACGTGATATTCCGTCAGAATTACCAAAGTATTATATACCGCACCATTGTGTCGAAAAACCTGAAAGCACGACAAGGAAGCTTAGGGTCGTTTTTGATGCAGCATGCAAAAGCTCCAGTAATTTATCATTAAATAATATTTTGAAGGTTGGTGCTACAGTTCAAGAAGATTTGTTATCTATCATAATCCGTTTTAGAAAGCACAATTTAGTGCTAATCGGAAATTTGGAAAAAATGTATCGTCAGATTTTGATACATCCAGATCATCGAAGTTTGCAAAGAATTCTTTGGAGAAACAATCTTAACGAAGAAGTTAAACATTTTCAATTAAACACGGTTACCTACGGAACTGCTTCAGCGTCTTTTTTGTCAACACGCTCTTTAGTTCAAATAGCGATTGATAACGAAGAAAATTCACCATTTGAAAGTGATACCATTCGTTCGGATTTTTACGTAGACGATCTTCTCACGGGAGCGAGTGATTTCGAATCTCTTGTTACGCTAAAAACGAATATTTGTCAAATTTTGTCTGAGTACGGATTTAAGTTGAGGAAGCTTCAATCTAACGAACCAAGAGTTCTAAACAATATTGAAGATAATAACAGAGACAGTGCGAAATATTCTATCTCAGACAATACAAGTGTAAAAACTCTCGGCATTTCATGGTTGCCAAAGGTCGATAAGTTCGAATATAACGCCCAAGATATTCCCTCAGATATAAGAAAAATTACAAAAAGAACGATACTTTCATTCGTTGCTAAAATATTTGATCCCTTGGGAATCCTTGGTCCTTTATCAGTTAGGGCAAAATTGATTATTCAAAAACTGTGGCAATTAAATATTGATTGGGACGATGAAGTTCCAGATAATTTAATTTCAAAATGGTTAGAGTTAAAAGATGAAATATCTCGAGTCGGAATTATGCAAGTTCCTCGTCATGTGTTGGTAAAGCAACCACAAGAAATCGAAATACATGGTTTTGCAGATGCAAGTGAACAAGCATATGCTTGTTGTATCTTCCTTCGCTCAATAGATATCAATTCAAAAATTGAAAGTCACTTGCTTTGTGCAAAATCCAGAGTTAGTCCATTAAAGTCGTTATCGTTGCCGCGACTCGAACTCATGGGTGCTCTTTTGCTTGCGAGATTGTATGTAAAGTGTGTAAAAGCTTTGCGACTCGATATAACCCGTACTTTTTTGTGGACAGATTCAACAATTATATTGTGTTGGATCGCTAATGAATCTAAAACTTGGAAGACTTTCGAAGCCAATAGAGTGACCGAAATTCAGCAACTCACTAAGATACGTGATTGGCACCATGTTCCTTCTCAGGAAAACCCCGCCGATATAATTTCACGCGGATCAAGCTTAAAAAATTTAGTTCATTCCGAACTATGGTTGCATGGTCCTAGATTTTTCTTTGAAACCGACAAGTGGCCTGAAAATTCAAACATAGCACATTTCGCTAGCCAAAAAATCGACATACCTGGAATTCGAATGACTCACGTGGTTCAAGAGCAAGAATTCAACGATTTAAGTATTTTCGAGAAATTTTCCGACTTGAATAAGTTAATTCGTGTTGCTGGTTATTGCCTGCGATTCTTTCATAATTTGAAATTACCGGTCGATGAGAGACTTAAAAATCATTTGACGACAAATGAAATCGAACGGAGTACGACAGCTCTCGTGAAGTTAGTACAATCAGAACATTTCGCTAGTGAATTAAAGACATTAAAAACAAGCAATTGTGTGTCACCTAAAAGTAAATTAAAGTCATTATCTCCATTTCTCGATGAACAAGGAGTAATAAGACTTGGCGGCAGGTTAAAATATTCCAATTACCAGTATGATGTTAAACATCCGATAGTGTTACCAGCAAAACATATTTTTACGAATCTAGTTGTAGATCATGAGCATAAGCGTACCTTTCATTCTGGCGCCCAGTGTACCTTATCTCATATTAGGCAAAAATATTGGCCAATTAATGGCAAACAAGTAATTAAATCGCTGTTGAGGAAGTGTGTAACCTGTTTCAGGTGTAAACCCCATGCAAATGTCATTCCAAAGATGGGTGAGTTACCAAGCGTTCGTCTCACACCATCACGTCCGTTTCTTTCCGTTGGAATCGATTACGCAGGTCCTTTTGACCTTAAGGCAAGTAAATTGCGATCCAATAAATTAGTAAAGGGCTACGTATGCATTTTCGTGTGTCTTGTAACCAAGGCGGTACACATTGAGGTAATTTCGGATTTAACAAGCGAAGGTTTTTTAAGCCTACTAAAGCGATTTGTCTCGAGACGAGGTCTTTGCTCTAATATCTACACTGATAATGCAACAAATTTTGTAGGTTGCAACAACGAGTTAATTAAGGTTCAAGGTTTAATCAAAAATAATAATAACATGCAAAATTATTTGACACATTCAAAAATCAAATGGCATTTTTTGCCAGCAAGATCGCCTCACTTTGGCGGCTTACACGAAGCAGCCGTAAAGTCTTTTAAGCACTGCTTAAAGCGTGTTATGAATGCTACTCATTTAACTTACGAAGAGTTTTATACTTTGGCTACACAAATCGAGGCAATTTTAAATTCAAGGCCATTAGTTCCTATGTCTCCCGATCCCAATGACCTTGAGGTTATAACACCAGCTCATTTCCTAATTGGCGAGCAATTGACATCAATTCCCGAAAGAGACCTGATGGATGCACAAACGAACTACACGAAGAGGTACAGACACCTCCAGCAAATCGGACAACACTTCTGGTTCCGATGGAAAAATGAATATTTAAACCAGCTACAAACAAGAAATAAGTGGCAATTCGACAAGCCGGCCTCTTTCCACGTCGGTTCCATCGTCCTCCTAAAGGATGAAAGCACTGCACCATTGCTATGGCCGTTAGGCAAGATTCTAGAGATTCACCCCGGCAAGGATAATGTTACGAGAGTCGCCACCATCAAGACAAAAAATAGTGCAGTGAAACGTGAAATAAACAAACTAGCGTTGCTACCCATCGAGTAGCAACCGTGATGATTTACAATTTACATTTGTTACAAACATTGATTTTTGTTATTATACCTACCTAGGTAGTGCATTAAGCAAGAAATGTTATATTATTATTGTATTCATTTTGAAAGCCTGGCCTTTCAAGGGGGGCGATATGTTACTGTTTTTGTTAACAATGATAATTATTATGTATTGTTATTATGACAGTGTCAGAAAAAATGTCTGACCGAAGTCATGTTGTAATTTCGTCCTAATTAAAAGCATTACTATTTATCGAAAGTTTGAGTGTTTTACTTCTGAAAATAATACCCAGAAGTCACACGATAACAAGTAGCATCTGCAGCTGTATGTAAATGAATAAAATTATTGATATGATAACATAGCAACTAGCAACTCCCTACTTACAGATCTATCTCACCATTTTTATGCAAGGTTCATCCTCTGTGTACATCCAACAATCATATCCGGTAACATAATGTAATCATCTAAGGTATAGTCTAAGCCGGAGTTTTTTGTTATTTATTATAAATCAATTTTAAATAAGTCAATAAAGCAGCCTTTATACATGACTGCACAATAATTCACTAATGCTAAGAATAATTTATTATTAGTCAGGAAATTGTGAAAAATGTAGTACATATTAACATTTTCTTCTTTTTTAGGATATCCCGACTATCTGTTTGTACATCTCCCAATATTTATCCTATCTGTTTCCAATGTGGTACTATTTACTTTGACCATAAGAAAAATTTTCCGTTTGAAAACCAGGGATTTATTATTGAGTGATCATAATCGTGTATTCAACGGTAATAAACCTCGGTATGTAAATTAATAATACGAAGATAAAATAAATTATACAAAGCAGTCAAGTTCTTCCTAATGTTGATATGTGTTTTTTTATTTAGCCCATTTAAGGTTGTTATAAGGCTCTTCTTCGCAATGGGAATGAGTTCAGCTATTGTTGAGATACTTATAATCTTAAACTCTTGGTTCCAACTGCCTTACGGCATGATATTTGTCCTGTTACCCATTGTAATGTTCAACAGTCTATATGGAGCGATATTATTTCTGATGTATGGTTTTAATAATGAAGGCATACGTAAATTAAAGAGATGGTAAGTTCTAAAATCTTGCAAATTGTTCAAATCTATAAAAACAAATTTCAAAGAGAATAATTTGTATGTTGTAGTCGGCTTACTTAAAATAATTATTGCAATTAATATAAAATACTTTGGTAAATCTCGTTTCATCGGAGTTAAATCTCAACATCCTGTTGATTGGATTACTATTATAATAACATATTAAACAGTGAAAAGAGTTTGTAACGAAATCCAAGGCTTTCGTTGGTAATTATTATTTATTTTCATTATTAGAGGGGTTTATCAGGAGTGATACAGTTTTTACGACAATGATTAGCAGGTTATCTCCACCAGCACCGGCTATATAAAGAGTGCCAGCTGAAGGACTAACCAGAGGATCCGAGGTACTGACTCGAGAACTACTGTCTCTCCTTGTGAATTGAGCTCGGAGATCTCCTGGGGCATGTAGTGAGTGCACCCATAGCCGGCTACAGTAGGTCGATGGACTGAGTTGACCCTAACCGTAGTCCGGCATTGGAAGCGCGACCAGAGTGAATTGAACTCTGGCCGGCAACAGAACAGTATAGGGAATCAACCGGCGCTGTATTGAAGTACCGGATGATCCCTCCAGTCCCTACCCGGCCTGTATTGAGGGCCGGATCCAGTGACAGCCGTCCCAGTGAAAAATTTAGATTCATGAGAATAGGAACTATATTCGAAGCTGATAAAAATATAAACTATTTTTTCACAAGAATTTAAAAAAATATTCCTAATGAATGACCTTGTGTAAATTAGATTATAATATAATACATATACAGGGTGTTGACTTTCAAAGCGGGCCATAGAGGATTAGCATTGCGAAAGTGGTTTTTGAGGTTTTTCCTGCTCGCCGTTTAAACTGACAGAAATGGTTTTGGTATCAAAATGAAGCTAAAATTATTGCGCATAACGCTTGACATCAGAAATTAATTCAATTTCACGTCGTTTTCTAAAATTCTTAAGTAAAAATTCAAGTAATTGTTAATGTTTAATCACAAAATAGCATGCCTTGCCTAAACAATAATGACGTTTCTACGTTTTGACAATTATTTTTGTCCATATTATTAGAATGTAACGTTAAACTAAGCAACATTTACATTTTACAATGCTATACTCTATTTGCTATGGCCCGTTTTGAAAATCAACACCCTGTATATAGTAAATTATTTTTAATATAATTCATATTTTTCAAAGAAATATCATTACCTACTGTATGACCAAATGGATTCTTTCCCAGCTTGAATTTTATTTCTTATGAAATTAATCATGAAGAATCATTTTTAGGAGAACGACACTCAAACAAAAAACCGTCCAATTCCTAACTTTTCCGATGAATTCAATATCAGGAACCAGTCTTTCTGGAACCCATCAACAGCTCGAGGAGACAAGTTTGTAGTAGCAGTATTATCGACCCTGACTTACGCTCAAGAAAATAATATAAAATTGTATATACATAGAATTTAAGTGAAGTAAATGTAATTTAACTCACAAAATACAAGAGTAAAATAAAAATTATTTTTTACCCCTTAATTAAATTTTTCTACTAATTTTATATACGTTTTTTTTTTTATTTTAACTTCATATACACTATGATAAGATAGATCATTAATATAAGATAAGTACATACGTCACAAAATAGAACTGATAAATTAATGCTTATTGGTATAGCAAATAAGGGGAATAGAAACGAACTATATAATTTCCCCCAGGTGCCCCCAACTTGAGTGTATAAAGGGTTCATCAAAAACGATATCCCTCTATTTTTTTAACTATTCAATTGAAATAAAAGTTCAATCGCAAGGTTACCAACTCTCATCTGCATAACTAAATACTTACTCTGGACTAAATTATGATCAACATAGTAATAGTACCTAGATAACACAAACAGTTAAAACGAATCATGTTTTCCACCTCAACATTATTAGTTGAAGATTAGTGCGATTCATGTTATTGAAGATCACCTCTGTGTGCACTTGTTTGCAACATGGCCTTTACTGAAGTATGGATCAATTAGGAAAATAAGCTAATGGAATAGACATTAAAAGAATTGGAGGGGCGACAAGGATTTTAAATGTTTTTGGCTAGTCTCAAAACTATTGATCAATCATTACCAAAATAAGTATGATCATCGCCCATTGTATTAAGTAACTAAATTCCCCTTATTGTTTGTTTTGTATTACACATAAGTATGTCATAAAAAAATTGACTTTGTTGTTGTTGGCCTTATTATGAGCTTAGCGTTCACAAGGTATAAAAATACGCTATAAAAGTGATAAACGTACAAAAATCTAAACATTAACTTTCACCGTAAACATCTGATAATAGAGAAAAATATGTTCTGGTCTTTTTTGGTAAGACTGACAGATTTCTTAGGTGCATACAATGGACATGAAGACATTCAAGTTTTTGAAAAATCTTAAATCTGTAATTCTGAAAAAATCACATAATAAACCAGTGCAAGAATAGTGAGACCAGTGTGGCCCAATCGCTGTCTGCAACCTCGTAATAAGGTCATATCGTCATTTGTCATGTGGCCTTATTAAGAACATGAACATTTTCTAAAAAAAAATAACTCTTAAGGAATATTTCTAGACTAGTTTAACACTGTTTGCTTACCACGTCCACCACCTGTAACATCTACTGTAACATTGACAAATAAATAGAAATAACTTTATCCAAAATATTTATAAAATTCTAAATACTTATGTAAAATTATAAATCGTAGTGAATCATGAATGACTGTTTTTACTGTAAAGGAGGACGAATAAGCTTCATGATATTTTTGTACCTAAAGCTGTTACAGATTCTCCTTTATGTGAAATTCGAAATTTAGAAACAGGGTTGGGAACTTAGGTAAAATTTGCCATTGCCTTACTAGGAACGTGGACTTATTTATTTAGTACAGGTACCTCATTATTATAGGAAATGAATTCAGCGAAGAAGAAGAGAAGTTCACAAGTAGGTATTACCGAATTTGAAGACCACGATAACAGAGAAAATTCCCTCAGGACCTTCAAAGCAAACTAAATTTAGTGAGATCAGGTTTTCTTGACAATTTTTATGATTTTTTTAATAAAATGAGAGTCTGAAATCTCTCCAGTAAATTAATAGTTATTTACCATTATAGATAAATGAAATTCAGACATTGTTACCGCAGGCATGTGAGTTTTACTAACACAAGTGAGAATTTTTCGCCAACATTTTGTGCTCACATAAGTGAATTATTTCATTTTGATGATTTTCGCCAAAAAATCTAGGTAAGTACATTTATTTTGCCCGAAACCGATTTTTGTTTTTTTTCACTACATAGTACTATATCTTGTAGTGGGTCAGTGAAGACGTTTGTAGTTCCACCCTTTAAATTCTGATGCCCGTATTCACAAACGATAATTTCCTAAATAATTACGTAATCAATTAATCAATTATCCCCATCTGATTCTATTGCAAAAAAACTGCACATCTCCATCTCACTCATTTAATTAATTACGTAATTATTTAGGAAATTATCGTTTGTGAATACGGGCATAAGCCTAGTGAGATAAAACTTTGATACAACAAGTAGATTTTAGTGGAAATAATCTTACAACTTTTTGACGTAAAGCTGTTGTATCCATTGTATAAACTGTAAAACGTCAAAAATAATGTTTCACCGTTTGTATCAACTTCAGAATTTTGAGGGGTACGTGGGGGTCGTTTGAAACCTAATTTTGAGGGTATTTTAGTTAGCTATAAAATAATAATTATATTAACTTTTAATTTTGACGGTTTGTGTGCTGAGTCAGTGAGGAAGTTTACAGTTTGTAGTAGCGACTGCAACGTCATCTTTGACTGCTTTGACATTTGACACACCAGTTTTATGTCAAAAAGTAGTAAGATTACCAGTGGGTATTATAAAGTGGGAAAGTTAACGGGCAGATTTTTGTGGTCCTTTTCAAAGTGAATATCGACGTCAAATTACTTTTATTAACATTTTTGTAATCCCTGTCCGATCAAGAATCACTAAATTACTATATTTTTCACCCAGAGTCGATGCATTTTCTCGAAACGGCCCCCGTTAACCTAATGAGCCTTTATAATATCCACTGTAATAAGAGTATTATAAAGGTCCATTAAGCTAACGGGCAGATTTCAGATACCATTTTTAAAACTAATATCGATGTCAAATAACTTTTATTAACATTTTTGTAATCCCTTTCAAGCCAAGAATCACTAAATTGCTATGTTTTCCACCTACGGTCGATACCTTTTCTAGAAACGGCCCAGAAATCTGCTCTTTAACTCAATGAGCCTTTATAATACCCACTGTAACACCACTAAATTTTATTGTTGTATCAAAGTTCTATCTCATTAGGATTAGATTTTAGGGGGTGGGGAGCTATAAACGTCCTCACTAGATACAGATTGTTAAAATTAAATAATATCATCATTTTTGAGTATATTAAAATAAATTAGCATGACCGCCATGCAATTTGAATGGCAACGTAATTTTTGATATTTAATAGATCAGTTTCAGATAAATCAAAAGAATAAGAAATAAACTTCATTTTATTGAATTTATTAGTTTTTATGCCAAAGCTCGATCTTATTCAGCTCAGAAATTAAGGAGTGAAGGGGGAAGAGGGGTTATAATCCTGCTCACTGTAAATGAACACAATAACAAATTGATGTGGTAGTAATAATCTTCATGAACGAAATATTAAGTAAATATAAAGCTTCAACTACTCATTGTTGCAAAAAAAAAACTTTAGCAATGCATGCTCACGTATCATGCCTGTTATTAAGAATTTAATGCCAATAGTTTAGGCCAATTCTACGCAGTGTAGATAAAAATGGTGTTTTAGCGGTATAATATCAGCACCCTTGTCCTCTGATAAGTGTTTTGATAGGTAATTTGCATTTTTTTACTCCTGTATGATCTAAAAATAACGACTAAGCTTATCTGGAAAATACATCAGTAACAATTCATTATTAACTATGTGTTTACTTGGATACATGTGTAGAATACGTATATGAAAGTGATTATGAGCATTTAGTCATTTACTCAAAATATTACATAATCGATGTCTACTTCCAGTTTATCTCATTAATTTTCATTGGGAAACATGCTTTTATTAATTGTGCTGTTATTTAGTAACATTTTTCGTGTGACAATTTCCTTGAACATCTGCAATGGTAGTTATCTTATAAGCAATAATATTAAATCTTATGATGCTACTAAGTACCAGATGGATAATTGTGAGTGCGATGGTTCCTCTTGTATCAGAAAATGTTGTGCCCTTGGATTTTTATTCAGTGGCGGAAAATGTAAAAGTTATTTAAATCATAGATATGTATTTTCTGTCAAAGTTTACAATCACACCGAATTTAGCTACAAAGAGTATCGAAAAACACAATTCTCGATAGGATTTATACATGGCTGTGACTATTCGTTCTTGAGACCAGAGAAAATTGCTAACGAGGAATATTTTGTACAAGAGTCTGGCGAATTGTGGATCCCACTTCAGAAAAGGATTCTTGGCAATAACAGCTACTGCCTTGATGACACGTTGGAAAATGGTCTCGTAGCTTTCGTGTGCTTTTGGTCATATAAGTGGTGGGAAAACAGGATCAATACTATTGGTAAGACCAAATTTTTTTTCAAATTCAAGTTGGCTGTGACATTTTTTCTTAAAGTTGTAAGCCTTGGACAGTCGATTTGTAAAAGCAACGCTGTGAATAAGAACGATAATTGACATTTCTCATAATCCACGCGTTCGCACTCGGTACTCGGTACTGGAAGTTGTTCCAAGTAATAAAATAAATAAAATAAAAATATTATTATTAAAATTTGTTTTCTTATATTATAATAGAGTAGAAAAATCATAGTACATTCGCGATTATGGCCATTATTCACTTGATGATGACAATGTTACTCGCTAAAGCTCGTGGCATTATCATCATCTCGTGAATAATGACTTCATAATCGCTCATATAATAATAACTATAATACGGCTATAATAATAATAATACAAAAAACAAAATATTTCAATATCTCGACATAAAATTCTATGTTCTATCTCTCTCTAACATTCGACAAAAATTTTTCGATTTATGAATATAAACTGCACCAATAGGTAGACTGACATTCATAATTTCAGCATAGAATTATATTTTAGAAGTTTATCTTTCGTAAATTTACTGAAAAAATGTATTTTTTCGCATTTTATGCAAATTACAGTTAAAAATAACAACAACAAAATTTTTTCATAAATTTTCACTTTTTCAAAGTCCTATTAGGTATAAAAATATATTCGTTAATCAAAGTAAAAAAAAATTCTTAAAGGTATTAAAGTTAATTTAACAATAAATTTAACAATGTAATTCCCACTAAAAGAAATTTTGTTTTTGTTAATTATTTTGTGATAAAATTAAATACATCATCTTAAAGTTAAGATTACAGGTTTCAAAAACTGCATAATATCTAAAATTTCACAATCCCATTTTTAACTAAAGTTATTGGTCTTTGAAACATGATCAACAAAATCAAATTTGTCACTTTTTATAAGGTTCTAATATTTTAAGCTCTATATTTTTGTAACTAGAATTTCAGGATTTCTTTCATATCACTCACTTTTTGAATTGTCATTTCAAGAGTAAACTGTGGAAGTTTTAGATGTTTATTATTGTAATAATTTAAAAAATGGCAGATATTTAATTGATTTTGTTGAAAATTCTAAAAATTATAACGAATTTAGTGCAGCGCACTCGTGGCCGTGCGCCCCTGGAGCGTTGGCCTGTGTCCGATTTTTGGCCATTAGAAAAAAATTCTGCAACTTACAGTTTTGTTTTAGAAAAAAAAAAATTTATACATTTTTTATCTAAAATTGCCTATTCTTTTTAATTTCAATTAGTTTTTTCCTCAAAAATGGATATTTGGAGATAATCAAAAACAATTGAATATTCAACTTTTCATATTATGTTGAATAAATAATTAAACGGCTCTACGATTGGTAACTTTTTATGTTGTTCCTGACATCCTCTCAAATGTTCTGTAAAAAGTTACCTTCTCATAAAGCTACATACCCAAGGTAGTTGGAAAAACACAAAAGGACATATTTATAAAAAAAAAATTTAAAACAATGCGAAGAGATGAATCCTTAAATTCCAAGATAAGGCTATTTTTAATGTAAGTTTACTATTCCTGCAGCATCCAGTTACGATAAAAGTGAAATTGGATTAGAAATATCCTTAACCTTTTTAAATTTAGCTTGTCAAAAGTAGTTCAAAGCTCAGAATTGAAAGGGTGCCTCCATAGCCAACTCTACTTCAAAAACATCTGGAATGGATATCGTTAAAAGTTTTGTTTATATGAATAAATAGTGTGAACAACAGACAGTTTATTGAGATTTTCCCTCTAGGAAAATAACATGTAGAAATAGGTATGTAGGTACCTATATTGTAAATACCTCTGTGATTCTGCGAGAGTGGTGATTCTGCACGACAAATTAAAGTCTCAAATTCATGCAACACTTCTTGGGAAACTGAAAAACAGCCGAGTTGTTAAGTCAAATTTAGATTTACTACATCAATTTTTACTTATTTTTTATAGTTTTCCGACTTTCCTAAAATTTGGCACACACATCAATAATATTTATTTACATTCTTGTCATAAACTTGATATACATTCTTCAATGTCAAAAGACCTGAAGTTAATAGCCACAGCATATCTCGAAACTAAGAAATAAGTACCTGAGTATTCAATAAATCCTGTAAGGATACATTTTAAAATTACGATCAAGCAGCAGTTTTAAAATGATCTTTTTCCAAACCGAGAAACGAAACATTAAAAATCACCTAATTATTTTTAAGTAAAATGTTAAATGTATTGTGGTTGAAAAAAAAAGGTGCTTCTGAAGCATGAACTGGGTTTTCAGTTAGTTCAGCCGTTTTAGCGAAAATATTGAAAAGTTTCCAGTTTGTGACGTAATTTTAGTTTTTTTTTTCGTTGGGACGTCATTTTGGTCATTTGACATCATATTTAATTGTCAAAAAAATGTCAAGTTAATAATGAAAATGACGTCACAAATTTAAACCGTTTTCACGATTTTCTCGAAAACAGCTGAGCCATCTGAAAACCCAGTTGGTGCATTTAGAAGCACTTTTTTCCTCAACAAGTATTGCATTTAATATTTCACTGTGAAACAATAATTAGGGGAGTCAATATTTGCAGCAATTGATATTTGCATGGTAATCCCCTATGCGTTCGGGAAATAAAATGACATTGTAGATTTTCAGTACATAAAAGTGCTTAACAAAATTAAGTAAATTATTAACTTTCTTCTAGGTATGCTAATATCTATACCATTTCTTTTACTTATATTGATAATATTTGGACTTCTACCACAAAGAAATCTTCATATGAAAGCTTTGATGAGTTACGTGATGACCTTGTTAGCCACTTGGATTACACTAACATATTTAGAACTCTCCATGATGACAATGTTACTCGCTAAAGCTCGTGGCATTATCATCATCTCGTGAATAATGACTTCATAATCGCTCATATAATAATTACTTTAATACGGCTATAATAATAATAATACAAAAAACAAAATATTTCAATATCTCGACATAAAATTCTATGTTCTATCTCTCTCTAACATTCGACAAAAATTTTTCGATTTATGAATATAAACTGCACCAATAGGTAGACTGACATTCATAATTTCAGCATAGAATTATATTTTAGAAGTTTATCTTTCGTAAATTTTTACTTATTTTTTATAGTTTTCCGACTTTCCTAAAATTTCACACATCAATAATATTTATTTACATTCTTGTCATAAACTTGACATACATTCTTCAATGTCAAAAGACCTGAAGTTAATAGGCACAGCATACCTCGAAACTAAGAAATTAGTACCTAGAGTATTCAATAAATTCTGTAAGGATACATTTTAAAATTACGATCAAGCAGCAGTTTTAAAATGATCTTTTTTCAAACCGAGAAACGAAACATTAAAAATCACCTAATTATTTTTAAGTAAAATGTTAAATGTATTGTGGTTGAAAAAAAAAGGTGCTTCTGAAGCATGAACTGGGCTTTCAGTTAGTTCAGCCGTTTTAGCGAAAATATTGAAAAGTTTCCAGTTTGTGACGTAATTTTAGTTTTTTTTTTCGTTGGGACGTCATTTTGGTCATTTGACATCATATTTAATTGTCAAAAAAATGACAAGTTAATAATTAAAATGACGTCACAAATTTAAACCGTTTTCACGATTTTCTCGAAAACGGCTGAGCCAACTGAAAACCCAGTTGGTGCATTTAGAAGCACTTTTTTTCCTCAACAAGTATTGCATTTAATATTTCACTGTGAAACAATAATTAGGGGAGTCAATATTAGCAGCAATTGATATTTGCATGGTAATCCCCTATGCGTTCGGGAAATAAAATGACATTGTAGATTTTCAGTACATAAAAGTGCTTAACAAAATTAAGTAAATTATTAACTTTCTTCTAGGTATGCTAATATCTATACCATTTCTTTTACTTATATTGATAATATTTGGACTTCTACCACAAAGAAATCTTCATATGAAAGCTTTGATGAGTTACGTGATGACCTTGTTAGCCACTTGGATTACACTAACATATTTAGAACTCTCCACAGATGAAACCGTGACCACAGCCTGCATCGTTTTAGGTAAGTAATATGGCGAGTTTTTTAATCTATCAACAATAATTGGTATCAAAACATGAATCATCGAATATATTAGATATAATCGTCAAAATCACCCAAAATTACCAAAAAAGCAACCTTCACAAAAAAAAAAATCAACAAGACTAAAGATGCGATCGCATAAGTACATGTTCGATAAATACCTACTACTGTTTGATTAAAAGTAAAACACTGTTTCACTGAGCTTGCAAATTAATCTTTCTTCGACAATTCGTGACCTCTCATATTGTTCGTGTCATGTCAACACCACAGAATAGAAATAGACTAATCTAATTATTCTATTCTGTGTCAACACCAAGCAGACTCCGCAGAGCTCTAAACACGATGACAAGGCCACCACAGAGTTTTTTGGCCTCGAAATATGGCAGTGTACATGCACGTAACCTTTCTTCATAAGGGCTAAAGCATTTCAGTATTAGTTGCGTTGGCCACTATGTTGGCTCTGACTAAGTTGGCTATGAATACTCTGAGATCTAGTCGACAATGAAAATTTTTGTAGTGTCGAATGGATAGTTTTTGGCGACTTTTGAAAACATAAAAAAATAATTTATTACTTTCCAATAATACAAAAGCTAAGACTAAAATTAGAAATTTGGAATTTTCAGTTTTTTCAGGATATTTCAGCACCGATTGAAAATATCCTGAACTTTTGTTCAGATTCTTATTAAGCATATAATAGCGCAGCTTTTCTCTATTTTAACCGATCTCATTTCTTCAATGGTCTAGGATATCCCTGTAGCCCCCCAATTAAAATAGTCTTACCCTGTATAACTTATTCTTTCAGGTTATACTTCTTATGGTCTTTTTGTATCAACATTTTATTGGATGAACGTAATTTGCATCGACATGTGGTGGACATTTAGGTAAGTAGATGCAAATAGATCAGAAAATCCTAAATAAAAACTTTCAAATAATTAATTGTTTGATTAAAATAACACGTTACGACAAAAGTCATAAGGGGCTTGTCATAAGGAGCAACTTTTAGTGCTCGGCGCTCCCTCTATGCTATATCTTAATTACTTTTTTCGTAGCTATAATTTAAGCCTAGAAAATCAGAAAAAAAATTGTACCTTTTAGTCACCCCCTTGCTCCCTCTGTAACGCAAAAAAATTGTAGACTTTTGTTCATTTGGGATACTGAGAGGGTCCTAAAAGCGTATGCAAAAATGCAGCCAGGTAGAGTATGTTTCCAGCTCAAATTCCCTACCGCCTGTACTACCTAATAGATATACAATTTTTGAATTTTTATTTATATTGTAGCTATGTTTTTAGAACAGATACTTCAATTTATCTTTTTTCAGTCGCATCAAAGGTTTTTATCGAAAACAAACTAAAAATAACAACAATGTGCAATATTGCATGTACTGTCTATATGGATGGGGAATGGGTATCATACACTTGACAGTGGTTTATTTGATTAAACGTTTCAGTGATTCACATGCCTGGTATAATCCTGGAATTGGAGATGGTCAATGTAAGCTAAGAGGTAAAAGTTTTTCTTCAAGTGGATATTTAGTAAATATTTAAATTTATAAGGCGGTATCAACATAATAATAATTATTATCAAATTTTGTTGCAATATGTTAGAGTAAAATAAATGTGTGCACTTACTAGCCACTGGGACACCTACAGGCACGCAGAAGTTTGATAATAAATAAAAATATTTTCACAGTTAGTTAGATAATTACTTACAGATATATCAAATATACAGAGTGATTATGTACAAGAGGAGAAATGATTACAACAACTTCATTTATCACATTTCCATTGTATTTTTACGTGTTTATAGAATTTATTGGAGCAGCTTCATGGAATTATTTTCTTAAAAGTCTTGCTGAAAATGTTCCGTTATTTTGTAGCTTTCGGAAAAATGAGTAACAAAAAGTTAACTTTTCAGAAATGTCTCTGGGTAAAATTCCTGCATCGCCACCCTTGCAGCCACTTCATAAAATACAAATGAACATATTTCCTATAAGAAGTTTGTTGCTTACATGTTTCTGTCTATAGAATAATACGTCGAGCGATTACAAATTTTTCTTGTCTACGTCAATCTCGCCCGCCAGTCTATACTTTTTTTTTATTAATAAGTGGTATGCTACTAATTTTGATTGCAGCTGCTAATTTACTATAAGAAATAAAGTACGACTAACAAAAATTTACTTTCAGAAGGATCTCCGAAATTTTTGTACTTTTATTTTCCTGTGGCGATTATTACAACTATAAATCTGAACCTCTTCATTCTGACTTTATTGAAAATCCGAAAACTTAACAGTAACTCAAATATGTTACAAAATGTTAATGATGTTGCTGTATACAACAAAGGCAAAGAACAGTAAGTTTATTTCGTTTTTAACACTTTATTAAAAAAAATTGAGATTTCATCTTATGGATATGAATTTTTGTTTACGCGGAAAATGAATTTAATAATGTTATCACCTAGACATGTGTCTTCCAACATCGAGGGGGGCTGCAAAGTCCTGATCGAGGGATGGCGGACACAAACCAGATGAAAGTAAAAATAAAGGGCTTAAGGCCCATTATACTTCTACAAGAGAAATCTAAAAAAATACTTTTAAACTCCTTTATTAAATGACACTTTTACATTGATGATAAACTTTTGACCCTATAGCCGACTTCCATCTTGAAACAAATATATTTAAGCGGGAAGTTTTATCGCGTATACACGAATTTAGTTTTTAAACATACGAACGTTGGCAATTCTTTCAATATTTTAATTTTCGGTCTTTGGAGGAGGCGTAGGGTTATTAGACTTTTTTAAGTTCCTCGAATGTACCTACCTACCTATGTTATCTGAATTAATTTTTCACAGATATAACCTCTACGTTAAATTGTTTCTGGCAATGGGGGCAAATTGGACTCTTGATGTTTTATCATGGTATGCTGACTGGAAATTTAGGGAATATATTCCAATATATGTGTGGTATGTGTCTGACTTTTCAAATACAGCATATGGTGTATTTCTATTCATAATATTTGTTTGCAAAAGAAGCGTCTGGATTGGGTTAAAACAAAGGTAGGTATATTTATATATTTATTTATAATAAATTGATAATATGTATGTATGTATTTATTTGTTCTATTTACAGGCATAACAGGAAAAACTCGGGTGTCTACCGTGTCAAGGGGGGAAATAAGAATTGCGTTTGATTTTTAAGTCACATAGTTTTCCAGCAAATGAATATTTACTCCCACCTATAAAAATAAAAAATTAAAACTAATTTTTACTCACTCAACTAATGCAGTCGGTCGCATTTAAGATGAAGACACCCCTGTATTTTCGCTATTTGAAGGAGTCGAGGTTCGAAATTTTGTACAGTCATGCAGACCGATGAGCCACACTTTTTACGATATCAAACTGAAATTTTATCTTTAAATCCCGCCTACTATACGTTTTTGCAAAGAGAGCCAATTGTCGATATTTTGCTTCGCGTTAGAGATATTGAAAAAAGTGATTCGAAAAAGTTGTTCTAAATTATTTTCTAACCTCGGATACTGAGTTTAATGGCAAAATTAGCATTTTCAATTTTCCATTATTTTGGTCTCACAAGAAATTTTTGAAAATTTTATTTTTTAATTTGCTATTTAGTGTCATGGAAAGTAATAATTTAACATTACTGTTCAATGTATTACTTTCCATTGCACTGTAATTACCAATTGGAAAGTAATACATTGAACAGTAATGTTAAATTATTACTTTCCATGACACTAAATAGCAAATTAAAAAATACAATTCTCAAAAATTTCTTGTGAGACCAAAATAATGGAAAATCCAAAATGCTAATTTTTCCATTAAGCTCAGTATCCGAGGTTAAAAAATAAGTTAGAACAACTTTTTCGAATCACTTTTTTCAAGACATGACTTCTGCCGGTCCTCAATATCATTAATGTACAATAACGTATAAGAGAAACTTAATAGAGCCATAATATGACAGAAGCTCTCTATGGTAGACGACAAGACAACGAAACCACCAGTACATAGCTTTTTATGTCTTTGGAAGGTTCTGTGTTGTCTGCCATGGGGCTTGATGAAAAAGCTGAACCCACGATTCTTCTTCTTTTAATACAATATTTCCGTATTTATCAATCTTCAAAATATAACTCTGGGGTTATATTTTGGATTTTTTGACAGCTGATAGGTCTAATGCTGAAACTCTACGAACGCTACGAATTTTAAAACAATGACACGTTCCAATATACCTATAGCCCCAAGGGTTATATTTATTGATGAATACGGACCTGTCTCTTGAGTTCAAACGGAGGATTTCATACTTATATTCAAGTGAAAATATTATTACATACTATTATACAGGGGGGTCATCGAAAAGGTAACAAGCCTAATAGTTTGAAAAGTGAAGACGTATGCGAAAAACGCCGAAATAGGTCGATTTTTTTATCGAGGGGGACATATTTTCGTGAAAAATTTAACTACCCAAGTTCACCCCCTTGGCAGGGGTAGTTACCCCTTTGCTTGTCATCATAGGGAACAGCTATCGAGTGATACATCATTTGAAAGCTACAATCTTTACACCGATATCCAACATTTTCGACCTGTTTCGGCGTTTTTCGCATACATCTTCACTTTCCAAATTATTAGGCTTGTTACCTTTTCGATGGCCCACCTTGTATATTATTTATTTAAGTAATTTTAGTTGCTTATTCAAGAATCTACTACAGTTTTGAGTTGCTTCAGGTTTCGCAAGCATGGCTCCCTTAGCAAACAGTCTTCGGTGACAGAACTACACCGCAATCGACCAAGTACAAGCACCCTTACTACAAGCCAAGAAACGACAAGTTAAAATGAATGTATATTATATTTTTATTTGAAAAGGGATCTATTCAAAGTACAGTAACTTTTAAATTATTAATAAATTATTACTATGTTCTGTTCTGTTATCCTTATAGAAATACCTATGTAATAATAATGTAAGCATTGAAAATAAATTATTTGAAACAAGATATTTTTGTTATGTTACCTACATACCCACACCTTGTCACCTGATCTCGTTACGTATGTTTTTGTAGTACAAAATCTGAAAAATGTCAATATTTCATAAAAAAATATTTAAAAAATATATATACAGAGTGTTACAAAAAAGGAGGTCAAGCTCTTGGCTACAAATTATTTGGCCAAAAATAATGACACTTTCTCTCTGTCATTTTCCACATAGATGTTCCCTTTTCAATAAGATACAGGGTGTCAAACTTTAAATTAAAAAAAAGTTTCTTATCAATAACTCCCTTGTTTTTCAAGATATTCACTTGAAGTTTTGCATAACTTTGTTCCATATGCAGACACACATTTTGAAAAATTCAAAGAAAATCCAAGCGCATGAAAGGGGGTTTATGGCAGACCTTGCCCTCTCCCAACATTTTCCTGCGTACGCCTATGGCTCAGATGTATGGTTTTTTTGATTGAGAGTTTATTTGTTTTACTATCCTCACTCTTATGAGATTTTGATTTAGGCCTTCGTTTACGAGATATAGCAACTTATTTGGGTGTCTGTCATTGATCAACTTTAACTTATACTTAAATTTTCTAATTTCTTTTTTATTTCTCAATGAATTTAAACGCATTAAAGCCCGTATTCATCAATAAATATAACCCCTGGGGGTATATTTTGGAACATGTCATTGGTTCAAAATTCGTAGCGTTCGTAGGGATTGAGCATTAGACCAATCAGCTGTCAGAAAATTGAAAATTTAACCCCAGGGTTATATTTTGAAGTTTGATGAATACGGACATAAGTGACAAAATATTCGCGCGATTGAAAAGTAGAACTTGTTTCAGATTGTTATATCTAATAATTGCTGAAACCTGCATGCATCTAGGCAACTAAAAACGCCAAAAGCGCTAGCTTTAGCTGACCGCAGATCGGTACACTCTGTTTAAGAATTATTGCTATTATTTACTTGATATCAATAACTGATACTCAATAATTGCTATGAAAAATGCTTACATATGTATAATATGTATAAATATGTATATGAATTATGTATAGTATCTGTGTCACTTTCCTTAATTGAGTACTTACTTTAATGTAAGTCATAATCAAAATCATAATATTTTGATAGCATTACGCAATAATACGTTATTTGTTACGTAACAAGAAAAAATGATTAAATCTTCAATACCTTGTGACCATGGCCTTGAAGATTGAATACCTATCAACCGTCACGAGTATTATACAAATCGTCGTTGAAAATTAATCAAAATATTATTTTTAAGGTAACAAAAAAATTGCACCATATTGTGTATGGTTTGTCCAGCGAGTGTTGTCCGGTGATATGCCACACTGATCCTGACTATAAACGAGTTGATTTACTGCGATTTAATTCGTAATAATTACTAATTATTATAATTATTGTACGAATCGAATCAATTACGGTTTGATAATTATACTAATTAATAATAAATATAATAATTATTATATAAATCAATTATTATAATTGTACGAATTAAATCTGATAAAATCAAATCGTTTATAGTAATAATAATCAGTGTGACATCTCACCGGACAACACTCACTGGACAAACCATGAATAAACTAGATAAGAGTATATTAGCTTTTACTCCACACACATTTTTGTCTTGATTGGAGAAATATCTCTTTTCTCAATAACTTTATTTGAAAAAAACAAAAACTAACTTTCTCGTGGCCCATTGTCACCCGCAAAAAATCTAGATTATAAGTCAAATATATGTATGCAGGTTGGGCCATTGAAAAAAGAGATTTCCGGAGAGTTTTAAATATGAATTCCTAAAAACCGCTGGGACACGTTACCTTTGCTAGGGAGGAAGACACTCTTTACAAGAAAATCCGACTCCAAATCACTTCATCCCTTCGATCTGTCTGGCGCCTACAGAACTGATGAGACGATAAGCCTGCCACGATTCAGATAGCTGAAGAAAGACTTTACGGTCTGATCGCTCAGGTCCGCCCCAAAATTTTACATAATCAACAATACACTCTGTCATAAATGAATATATATCGGTCTCCATTGCTTCATTTTCTTCTTGATATCGACAACTGAGAAGACCCTGACGAAATTGTATCTTGATCTAATCAGTTCTGTTGTAATTTATTTAAATCTGGTGACCTTTTTATTATTACTGTATTTACCATACTGATGCTATGTCATTATATTATAACGAGGAAGCACTCGGGAAGTGTTCTGGAATTTCGTAATTTTTTGTATTTTTTTATCTTCTGAAATTGTGATTATGTCTCGGCAATTCAATTCGAGACGGTTCTAGTGACAAGACAGGAATGACACTTTGCCAGGTCAGTGTAACTGACATTTCTGCTGAATACCAGAATGGATCTGCGTTCTACGAATGTTCGAGAACGCGCGATTTTGTCGTGGGCGTGTCTAGAGATAGGCCAGAGACTGCGATGGCACCTCAGGGAACTATACAGGGTGTTAATTTTCAAAAACGGGCCATAGGGAATAGAGCATAATAGCATTAACCCATTTTTGAAAGAACCAGACTTTATTATTACCTACTGACTTATAAAGTTTTATTATTGGATTGTCAATACGTAGAAATGTCATTATTGTTTAGGCAAGGCATGCTAATATTATGTGATTAAACATTAACAATTACTTGAATTTTTACTAAAGAATCTTAGAAAACAACGTGAAATTAATTTCTGATGTCAAGCATTATGCGCAATAATTTCAGCTTCATTTTGATACCAAAACCATTGCTGTCAGTTTAAACGGCGAGCAGGAATCCTCAAAAACCACTTTCGCAATGCTAATCCTCTATGGCCCGCTTTGAAAATCAACACCCTGTATAAGAACCGCCGTGGCTGGAGAATTAGTTAGTTATAATGGGAAGTTGAAGGAAAACTGAAATATACAGAGTGACAAGTGAAGTGAAAGAGTGGTGTATGTGTAAATAAGAGAAACAGCTGATTATTTAGGTTTGGAGATTATTGTTATGAGTGATTTATAGTTGTGCTAGAGAATAAAGAATTTTGTAAGACTTTTAATTTGGTATTAAGAAAGTGTGAGACCCATAACAATATACATAGTGTTCGAGATATTCCAAGACGTTCACCAGTGCGGTCCTGGACAGCGGCGTGGCGACTCTGACCGTGAAAGCCAGGGAGCCGGACGTTGAACGGGGAGTCCCCGACTCGGACGGCGAGGCCGGGAAGGGGCGATGCGACACAGCGGCACTAGCGACACTAGCGGCACTAGCGGCACTAGCGGCAGACCAGTCTGGCACTTCTGGCTCTGGCAGTCTTGCGAGTACCGTGAATGCTTCCGCTGCGGAGGCACTCCTGACCTACTTATCGATTATTATACTGCAGCGCGAGCAAAATAATTGATTATAATTCAGGGAATGTCGAAAGTAGCAGTAACGAGAGCTTGCAGTGCAAGCGAAGGGCAAAATGTTGTTTCGGCAAAACGATAATACTGCAAAAGAAACTTTCACGACAAATTTCTCTGAAGACAATGAAGTTGAATAACTTGAAAACTGAATCAAATACTATCAGAGTGCTAGTTATTCTGCTGCTTTAATTATTAAAAAGGTACACCCTATATATATAGGTATCTAAGGTAGATTAGGGATGCCAAAGAGTTCTTCAGTTCTTATTAACTCGATTTGCTCGAGTTCTTATTTTTATTGTGCTACCTAAACTCTATGAAGAACTAATAAAAAGTAGATTTAGGGTTATAAAGATGTTAATGTGATTTTCAAAGAATAAGTTAAAATGGACAGATGTTTAATGAGCAAATTATGGTTTACATTTCCTGTTTAATTAAAATCAAATAATTATCCTGTCTTATTTTAAAAGCTTTAAAACTGATATAAATATGTTTAAACAATCAGTTTGTTTGAAAATAAAGGATCCTTTATCTTGTACAGCTGTGTACAAAAGAATAAGATACTTCCGATATCATTTATATCGGGAAAGATAAAGTTCGTGAGTGATAATTAATTAATTTACTAAGTTAGCACTGATCTTCTAGTCCTTCTTCGTCATGATCGGTGAAATAAAATAAAAGACAACACTTACAGTTTCCGGGATGAAGCTGATTGAGGTAAAAACTGTCTTTATTTTGACAGTAAAAAGGATATTAATAACTCCTGGACTTTACTAGGTGTGGTGCTTAATCAGGCATTGAAATCTCCAGAAGAAAACCAGCAGGTGTAGGGACCGCGCCCTGACGAGGCTCCTGGGGTTGAAAGGTCGTAAACAGCACTAGCACCGGGAAAATGTTCTGTTGTTATTGGAGATCTTCGAAATGTTGATTTATTTCACCTTGGATGAATGAAAACGGTGGAAGGATGAATTAGATAGTTGGAGAATAAAAATGGGCCATGCTCCCTTTGTTTCTTAGTTCAAGATGGCTTCCTCGGTCGCAATAGGCAATTAATCCAGATAATTAGTAAATACCGGAGAAGACAAAGTATTTACCAGAGATAAAGGTAAAGATAAGGTATAAGGTAACGTTGAGATAGAATCCCCGAAGCTAAAAATAAGTAATAATCAAATTAGAGCTTCTCTTCAAAAATATCTGTAATGGCGACTTACCCTGAACAACAGGCTTCGATGGGAACGATCAAGAGAATCAACTTTCTTGATGGACAGATAAAAAGGAAGTGAATTCAGTTCCGTGAACTGGAGAGGAAATCCGCCTTCGGTTGGTGAAAGGAGAAATGTCACGGGCAGATACTGAAATCTGATTGACAGTTGACAACTTATTTGGTTCCTGAAAGGAACTCAGGATCGGACTGAAACGACAACTTATTTGGTTCCTGAAAGGAACTCAAAATCCTAGTGAAACGAAACGTGCAATGCCATCTAGTAGTGAATTATCCAGACAGTACCAGCGCCAGAATATGGTGTGGGTAGTCAGTTCAAAGATGCGATCTATATTATAGGGAGTTGTAGGGAACTGTAATTTTACAATTCTCTTTAAAACGAGGGAAGCTTTGCAAAAAGGACAACAGGTGACGTATTCACGTTACACACCTCCCCTTACCGATGCAAGAGAAAATTCAAAAACTAGAAGAAAATTCTAGTTCTTTCTATACCCGTAGAAGGGTATACATGAAGGTATGATTGTGGATGACCAACAAGGACAACACAAATCGAAAAAGAGAGAGAATAGTGTTCTACAAAAACAGACTTTGTAAAAGTTTTTTACCTTATTTACTATTCGTTCAGATAATATCGCACAGTCAGTCATTTTAACTAGCTATACAATATAAAAAGAAATATTTAATTCGCTCGTGCAGATTAAATTTATAGTTACAAAACCTTAATGCTAAGTAGATAAAAGAAAATGTACATGCATTCTTTCTAGATAACATGCTACTAAGTTGATTATTATTATAAACACTTATAATTAGATATTGTATATACAAGAATTAAAATTAAGTTATAACATTTCGGTATAACAGGCTCGCTGTTAATAGAGCTGCGCTGTTCCGTTTGATGTTCAACCACCCATAGTTTTGAACACTACTTCAGCCTGGGGTTTCAAAAACCGCCAACACTGAAGGATTAAGAAAATTGCTATGGGAGTTTCCACACAAACTAAAACTTCCAAAACAGGGCTGCTACTCGATAGAATGGACAACTAAATAAATCCAGAAATTCTGACTTTACTTAAAAAGTCAAGGTAGCGGGATAGATATAATTAGACATATATACAGAGATTGAGGTATTCGCAAGCTTATGCGAATGGGAAGAGATAATGTACATAATTTTCATTCCTTACAATGAAAATAGATAGGGAGAGATATAAATGTAAGAAAACGAAATGTAGATAATTCTACTCCTTTCATGAGACAATAGAGATACTAGACAATTGTCGTTCTAACTACTACCAGTTACAAAGGGATAGACTTGGATATCAAAGACACATCAAGATAATTCCATCACTTGGAGAGATAAGAAAACGGGAAAGCCATTTTCATCATAGAGATAAAGGGGTATTCGATATCAGTGTTCAGATTCCTTTACAGCAGCACTGAATATCTAGAGCCACCTTTGCAAATTCAGAACTCTAATTTACTTAGATTTCTATTTTTCGTTGAGGAAATATTCGCAGAGAAGATAATGATTAGCTATCATTTCATTATGAAGCTAATAGGTAAAGGTATTAAGGTAAGATAAGATAATTTCTTTTCTTTCATTGAAAAGAATATCTAAGATAAGCATTAGCCACCATTTTACTGTGGTGCTAATAAATAAGGTAAGGGAAGATAAGATAAAAGGTATCTGCTGTCGTCTGATTGGACAAGCAGAGCAGTTTTCACTTTAGCACGTAGCAGGGCGGAAACTGTCGGGAAAGCACCCTATATAGATAGTAGATAAGATAACGGTAAAAGACAAGATAAGGTAGATACAACGGTAAGATAGTGTTTTCCTTTGGTTCAATGAACACAAGAAAACTTAAGAGATAACATTAGACTCGCAAACGTTAGCCAGATAAGATAGATGAATAGTTTCTTCCTGAGGTAATAGTTTAGATAACCAGAAAAATTATGGGTTCTCAAAATTTGAGCGATCGAACAAGATAAGAGACTGAGGATAACAGATACCGATCCCAAAATTAGCAACATTTATACTTTGTCGACACATTCACACAACTAGTTTCGAGATCCTTGAGAATGCCTTGTAAGGTACGGTGTTCATTCTGCATACATTCTTCATTCATTCTAGATACGACAAAAGACATAGCATTCTCAATTCGCGTATTGTCTAACCTCATTCCAAACAGGAGTTTGTATATGCTGTAGAGAAGATAGAAATTAGGTAGAAATAAGATTTCTGGAGAGAGAAAGAAGTGAACTATTCATCAGTTTGAGGCGGATCTACGCCTCCATACGCCTTTAAGTCCTTCACATGCCAGCGACCTAGCGGGTTGCCTTCCTGATCCTGTAGTTCGTACACTAATTTAGATATTGCCTTGGAAATTCGGCAAAGTACGAATTTGGGGGCCAGTTTAGCAGCAAAGTTCTTTGCAGCATTCGAAAGGGGGTAAGTATGTTTCCATACTAACTCTCCTTCCTGGAAAACATCTGGGCGCTTACGCAGATCATAATACTTCTTATTTACGTCATAAGCCTTTTTTAATTTGACTCTGACGTCTTCAAAGATAGGAGGTAATCTGGAGATATCATTTTCCCTATGCACATAAGAAAGATCTTCTGGTAGGGCAAGGTAGTTATTTTCGACAGGACCATAAAAGGTTCCGTCAATAGGTATGTTTCGTGCGAAAACAAGAAAAGCAGGAAAATGTTTGGTGACTTCGTTCACAGACAAATTAATTGCCTGGGCCACCTTGTAGACATTTTTATCCCAGTCTTTGTGATTATCTTTCACATAAGACGAGATAGCGGTAAGCAAAGTTCGATTGGTTCTCTCGGTAGGGTTAACCTGTGACAAGTGCCTAGCACTATACCACAAATTAACTTGGTACTCTTCCAATAACTTGATGAACTGAGTACTCTTAAAAATCTGAGCATTGTCGCAGAGAACAATTTGAGGGACACCAAAGATCAAGAAAACTTGATTTTCGAGGTATTTTACAACTGCAGCTGCGGTCGCGTTCGGCATGGGTTTTACCAGTACGAACTTAGAGAACCAATCTGTGACTACGAGAAGTTGTGTATTCCTGGCTTTCGACCTAGGAAAGGGACCCATAAAATCTATGGAGATAAATTGGAAAGGAAAGCTTATGCTTTTGTAACCACCCATTAAACCAGCACGAGCGACATTAGTCGATTTGTGAGCACCGCAAACCTGACAATTTCGTATGAATTTCTTTACCGTTAGGTCCATTTTGGGCCAATAGTAGAATTCCGATATTCGTGCCTTGGTTTTTCTTACGCCGAAATGGGCCGAAGTAGGGGGATTATGAAAAGACGCAACAACATCATCCCTATTTGGTGTAGGTATGACTATTTTCCAATTGGAAAGATTTGACGATAAGGAATGGTTCGGCTTCAGATGTTTGAGAAGAAGACCGTTTTCAACCGTGAAATTTGGGTAACTATCTGGATTTCCCGTGACGTTTTCCACCATTTTCCTATACCACTCATCTGGTGTAAGATCATTCGCGGTTAAGAGAGAGATATTTCGAGAAAGGAAATCTGCTGGAACATTACAAGATCCCTTGCGATGTTTCATCTCGTAATTGAACTGGCTAAGTCGTACACACCACCTAGCTAAACGACCTGTGGGCTCCTTAAAATTTTTAAGCCAGAGAAGAGAGGCATGGTCGGTATAGACCGTGAATTTGGTGCCTTCAACATAGGGACGAAAATGCTCTATGCCGAAAAGGACTCCGAGGCATTCTTTTTCGGTAGCATAGTATTTCCTCTCTGCCTTAGAGAGAGTGCGACTAGCGTAGGCTATTGGGTGTTCGAAACCTTCGTCTTCTTGATACAGAACTGCGCCGATTCCATAGTCACTCGCATCAGTTTGTATGCAGAAAGGCTTGGAAAAATCAGGGCTAGCCAAGACAGGGGCCGATGTTAGGCGTTCTTTAAGAAGTTTAAAGGCTTGGTCAGCTTCTGAAGTCCAAGTAATAGACTGTCCCTTCTTTCTATTGTGCAAAAGTGCAGAGATAGGGGCACTAATAGTGGAAAAGTCTTTGACGAATCTACGATAATATTGCAAAATGCCTAGAATGTGCCTGACACCTGTGGTGTTGCGAGGAATGGGAGCTTCTGTGATTGACTTTACTTTGTCTTCACAAACACGGAGACCTTGTTTGTCTACAATAAATCCAAGGAAAGAAAGAGAGTCACGACAAAATTGACACTTCTTAAAATTCACAGTGAGGTTGGCCTTACGTAACCTTTCATAGACTTCGTTTAGAACTTCAAGATGTTTCTCAAAGGTATGAGTGACAACAATTATGTCATCCAGATAAACAAAAACGAACGGCTCGAGGTCAGGTCCAATGATCCTGTCCATGAGACGTTGTTGCGTTTGCGCGCTGTTCCGCAAACCAAAAGGCATACGCCGGAACTGGTATAAACCCCTTCCGGGTACTATAAAAGCTGTCTTTGGACGTGAATCAGCGTCTAGAGGTACTTGGAAAAAGGCTTGCTTTAAGTCTATAGAGGAAAGAAAATTTGCGTCTCGCAGTTTACAGAGAATGGAATCAATCCTAGGTAGAGGGTATGCATCATGGGTGGTAACTTCGTTTAGTTTTCTCCCATCAAAGCACATGCGATAGGTATTATCCTTTTTCTTCACTAAAAGGACTGGCGAACACCAGGGGGAATTACTTTTCTCTATGATGTTAAGTTTCAAAAGCTTATCAATTTCCTCATTTAGAAATTTTTGAACTGCCGGAGACAAGGGATACTGCCTTTGTCTAAAAGGTTTGGCATTCGGGGTCTCTATAGAATGACAGAGAACGGAAGTTTCGGGCAGCACATCGATAGGAGATAAAATTTGAAATTTTTCGATAATCGGGTTCAATTTCACGACATCTTCAGGAGGAAGAGTAGAAAAATCATGGATTCTACTTATGGTGCTAACCTGGGGTTCTTCAAAACAAGAGGGAGGATCCACTCGGTCTCTAACCTCAAATGAATCTCTGGAAAAATCAATAGAGATATTGAAAGCTATGGCCACGTTCATACCTAAGATAATCTCGGGCAAGATAGAAGGTACAACATGAAAACGAACAACTTTAGTGACGTCATCAATAGTTAAGGTAAGGTCCAAGATTGAAGTGACAGGTAATGGTGAACCATCTGCATTTCGAAGGGAACATAAGAGATCTGAATTTCCAGAGGAATCATGGGTTCTGCCGAAAATTTCTTTTATGACTTCAACATCACAAACCGAAATATTCGCTCCGGTGTCAAAAAGAGCAGTGAAACGCTTTCCTTGCATATCCACCGAGATATAGGGACGGTTATCTACTGGATCGGGTTGTAGAATTTGAGACACGATTGGGGGTATCATTTCAGGGGTCGTAGACCTACTAGGTTTATTTTTAGGGATGACAATTGGAGTCCGATAGAAATCAGAGACTCTATTTAACCAGACCTTCCACATATTCCTTTGATGGTGGAGGTCCGCAGTCGTAAAGATATTTACTTTTGGTTTTCGGAGGGGCTTGCGTGGTTTGTATCCACGGGCCTCTTCGAAGGGAGAGATACTTTTGGGTGTCTTGACTCCTGCTGCGTTGCACCCTGACGCGCAGTCTTCTCGTTTTTTGGGCGAGAATAGTTCGGTGAGCAAGAGGGACATTTTGGTTTAAAAACATCTTTCTTTCCACAACCGTAGCAGAAAATAGTTTTGGGTTTTCGACATTTAGGGTAGAGATGACCCTGGTTAGAACAATTCCAACAGAAAGGTAAAGAAACTTGGTCGTGACCTGCATCACGTTTTCCTGAAAGACGAGAAGTTGGCCTTGAAGTGACAAAGGAATGTTTTGCCGATGTTAGAATGGCCTCATCTGGACATGCCAGGTCTGAGCTAAGGAGGCTATGCACCTTCTTTGAGGGAGGGGGTCGATATTTAGAAATCATGGCCCTATTGTCTTCTAGCTTCTTGCATATAGAGATAATCTCATTGGCAGTTGACACTTCAACCAGAGCCAAATGGTTCAAGAAGTAGGGGTGTAGATTCCGCTTTATGATCTTAAACTGTTCCTCCTCTGAGGGAATAATTGAAAGTCTTTTGAAAAGTTCTTTCATGGAGGCTACATACAGAGCTACTAGCTCCTCTTCTCCTTGAGTGCGATGATTTATCTCATTGAGAAGATCATCATCGTAAGATAGGGGTAAGAAAGTTTCCTTCAACTTTAACTTAATTTCCTGCCAAGATTTTAACGAACCGGCAACACTGCGATACCAGGTGAGGGCCTTATCCTCAAATAAGTCAACTGCTGAAGTAAAAAGATTTTCATCGGAAACATTCCGCGAGATTTGCAATTCACGAACCCTTTCTAGGAAATAAATCAGGTTGTCTTTATTAGAGCCTGAAAACCTTAGGTTCCACTTATGTACAGGGACACTGTACTTGGTACTAGCTGTTGAGGTGGATGATTGCGAGATATCAGAAACAGGAGGAACGACTGGTTCATTCTCATCCAACTTCAGAAGCCATTCTCCCTCCAACTGGAGTGCTTCTCCATAAGCCTCATCTCTATGAAATTTCTTAGAAGCATCAGCTTCAACATTTAATCTGTTTATTCGAGCGATAACGTGATCCACTCGAAAAGGGATACGTCTGCTTGCAAGATCAGTGAACAATCCAGAAGCTTCAGGAATCTTTTTCTTTAAATCTAGCAAAGTTGCTTTGATTTCAGAAAGATCCTTATCAAAATCGTAGGGTGACTCTAACGCTACCGTAGAATCTTCCCTATTAATAAGCGCTCGGAATTGTTTCCTTCGCTTGTCTTGCGTACTTTGAGGTGTTTGGTTCCTCAACGCAATCTCATAGGTAAGCTCATCGCTGAGCAGGGCTGAAGCGGGATTCATTTTAGAAAAATGTAGGTACTATAATATAGTATAGATAGATGAGAATAAAATTTTTTATTTTATTCTAGAGAGAAGACAGTAGTATTATCAGCACAGGTAGGCAACGTAGCACCTAGTGTACCTGGCCTAAATAAGGAAAGAATGAACCTGGCCTATATAAAGAAAGAATAAACCTGGCCTACTTGACTTGGCTGTGACGTCGCGTCACCAGTACAAGTGAGAGAGAGAGAGATTTAAATTCAAAAGAATTCCCTTCGTTTTAAAACGAAAAAATAGGTCACGGTATTTCAAAAAAACTAAAATACCGATATAAGATATAATTTCTTAGTAGAGAGAGAGATAAAGGTAATCTAGAGAGATACTAAGATAAGATAAGGCAATATTTAAATATGCATAGGTATGTCGGTAAGAACAGATATTCTCTTGCATCGGTAAGGGGAGGAATTGCAGCGCGAGCAAAATAATTGATTATAATTCAGGGAATGTCGAAAGTAGCAGTAACGAGAGCTTGCAGTGCAAGCGAAGGGCAAAATGTTGTTTCGGCAAAACGATAATACTGCAAAAGAAACTTTCACGACAAATTTCTCTGAAGACAATGAAGTTGAATAACTTGAAAACTGAATCAAATACTATCAGAGTGCTAGTTATTCTGCTGCTTTAATTATTAAAAAGGTACACCCTATATATATAGGTATCTAAGGTAGATTAGGGATGCCAAAGAGTTCTTCAGTTCTTATTAACTCGATTTGCTCGAGTTCTTATTTTTATTGTGCTACCTAAACTCTATGAAGAACTAATAAAAAGTAGATTTAGGGTTATAAAGATGTTAATGTGATTTTCAAAGAATAAGTTAAAATGGACAGATGTTTAATGAGCAAATTATGGTTTACATTTCCTGTTTAATTAAAATCAAATAATTATCCTGTCTTATTTTAAAAGCTTTAAAACTGATATAAATATGTTTAAACAATCAGTTTGTTTGAAAATAAAGGATCCTTTATCTTGTACAGCTGTGTACAAAAGAATAAGATACTTCCGATATCATTTATATCGGGAAAGATAAAGTTCGTGAGTGATAATTAATTAATTTACTAAGTTAGCACTGATCTTCTAGTCCTTCTTCGTCATGATCGGTGAAATAAAATAAAAGACAACACTTACAGTTTCCGGGATGAAGCTGATTGAGGTAAAAACTGTCTTTATTTTGACAGTAAAAAGGATATTAATAACTCCTGGACTTTACTAGGTGTGGTGCTTAATCAGGCATTGAAATCTCCAGAAGAAAACCAGCAGGTGTAGGGACCGCGCCCTGACGAGGCTCCTGGGGTTGAAAGGTCGTAAACAGCACTAGCACCGGGAAAATGTTCTGTTGTTATTGGAGATCTTCGAAATGTTGATTTATTTCACCTTGGATGAATGAAAACGGTGGAAGGATGAATTAGATAGTTGGAGAATAAAAATGGGCCATGCTCCCTTTGTTTCTTAGTTCAAGATGGCTTCCTCGGTCGCAATAGGCAATTAATCCAGATAATTAGTAAATACCGGAGAAGACAAAGTATTTACCAGAGATAAAGGTAAAGATAAGGTATAAGGTAACGTTGAGATAGAATCCCCGAAGCTAAAAATAAGTAATAATCAAATTAGAGCTTCTCTTCAAAAATATCTGTAATGGCGACTTACCCTGAACAACAGGCTTCGATGGGAACGATCAAGAGAATCAACTTTCTTGATGGACAGATAAAAAGGAAGTGAATTCAGTTCCGTGAACTGGAGAGGAAATCCGCCTTCGGTTGGTGAAAGGAGAAATGTCACGGGCAGATACTGAAATCTGATTGACAGTTGACAACTTATTTGGTTCCTGAAAGGAACTCAGGATCGGACTGAAACGACAACTTATTTGGTTCCTGAAAGGAACTCAAAATCCTAGTGAAACGAAACGTGCAATGCCATCTAGTAGTGAATTATCCAGACAGTACCAGCGCCAGAATATGGTGTGGGTAGTCAGTTCAAAGATGCGATCTATATTATAGGGAGTTGTAGGGAACTGTAATTTTACAATTCTCTTTAAAACGAGGGAAGCTTTGCAAAAAGGACAACAGGTGACGTATTCACGTTACAATACTATTCAATTATTTACTTCTGATGTCAGCTCAACAAAGTTGTGCTAGAGACTAAAGAATTTTGTAAGACTTTTACTTTGGTATTAATAAAGCTTGAGACCCATAACAATATCCATAGCGTTTGAGATAATTCCTAGACGTTCACCAGTGCGGTCCTGGACAGCGGCGTGGCGACTCTGACCGTGAAAGCCAGGGAGCTGGACGTTGAACCACGGGTTGAACGGAGAGTCCCCCGACTCGGACGGCGAGGCCGTGAAGGGGCGATGCGACACGGCGGCCGACGCCGAATGCCGACCAGTCTCGCTCTGGCCTCTGGCAGTCTTGCGACCGAGTACCGTGAATGCTTCCTCTGCGAAGTCACTCCTCGCCTACTTGTCGAGTATTATTATTATTTACAATAATACTATTCAATTATTTACTTCTGATGTCAGCTCAGTAAATGTCGTTTGGATTTGTCAGAAGATGCCGCTTTGAAAGTGGCGAAATACAAGTAACAATACAATACTAAAATCCATCAATATGCGGATGACTGACCCTATTTGATTGTGACCCCAATTGTTGTTACATAGAGGGTTTTTTGGTAAATATACTAGGTGATTCAGGTTTTACCTACTTAACTCTAGGGAACGATAGAGAATCGAAAAATAATATGAGTTTTTTTCATGAACTATATTCGTGAAAAGCTTCGTTACGAAAGTAGGTACAGGGTGTTAAAGTTTTAAGAAAAAATTCGTATTTTTGAAATATAAAAAAATGGCTGATTGAAATAATTTGAAATTTTGAACAGTAGTTGTGCTAATTGAATATACATCCGCGTCTCCTATAAGTTCTATCAATTTTTTCGGGACCGAGGAGCGAAATAGGGGTGCTGGGTGGGTAAGAAGCTAAAAAAAGTCATTGCAAACTAATATAAAGGTCACAACTAAGGCCTCTTTAAGCCTCTAAATTTCTATTTTTTTTTCTTCACTTTCAGGGCAAGGAAAATCTTCGAGATTAACAGTAGTACGATTTTTATTTTGAATTTTGTATTCATTTTGAATTTATATTCCAAAAATCGTTGCATGAATCCCTGTGGACTGAACACGATATGTGAAAGCGGATATAGTGTCCGCGCTATAGTAACCGCGCTTCTGACAGGACCGTATTCTCATCACACTCTCAAAACCGATTTTTCATGCCGTTTTTTGCCTTCCCTTTCATTTGCAAAGCAAATGAATACCTTCCTGGTGTTACTATAGGTATGTTCCTATATTTAATTTTATGTTTCCTATATGGGAAATGGTTCCTAAATGGGTTAAAACCTGTCGTAAATTAGTAATAATAAATAAATAAAACAAACAAATAAATAAATAATACGCAGAATAGAATTTTAAGATATTATTTTTTATCATCAATGTTTACTGTTATAACTATTGCAATTTCGCTCACTATTCTGCAACTTACTTTTTGAACGGGTACTGTAGTACCAAATATTATGTTAATTATGAATAGTTGTTGTTTGAGTGCAAAACTGAGAGTATAAAAACACAATATTAAACTAATTGTATTTACAATATTTACATTCTTATCTTTATAGATTTCACAACGTTAGGTAACATTAGAAATGAAATTATGAAGATATTTTATGCAGATCAACGATAGATATTAAAATCTACTTCATTTTTTATCAGTTTGTATACCCACACATTGCTGATATAACTAATATAAAAATAATAACCAAATATGTTTTAACCACTAATTCAGAACAAGATAATTAGATCATAGTAGGTAATGTGTTAAGTTCGATTAGTTATACTATTTGTTTATTTTTGTGATATTAATATTTAATATTATAAGCGAAGTGTTTTGAATAATAAGTCATGAAAAAATATAAGGTGACAGTGGATGACAATGGATCTGAGAGCATCTCTGAATTTAGCAGTATACTATCGTAAGTGACATTCGCTCTATTTTCAAATTGTTTTTTCTCCATGATCTTGAAGTATATTGTATAATACCTAGCAGAACCTTTGTTTAGTTCATGTTCAACATACCTACAATATACCTACATCCTTAATTAATTTTTTAATTAAAATGTCCCTTTAACGGGCCTGTATCTTTTTCAAAAACAAAATTTTCTTAAATTTAATGAAAATTTTATGTACCTATTAAACAGTAGTAAAGACCTCTTAAAATACTGCCCCTCAAACGTAAATTAGCTTGTTCAGTTTACCGGGGGCGGACTAGGTTGTACATTTTAATGCTTACATTTTTAACACCCTGTAAGGAGTTACAAAAAAAACATACGGAGTTAAAAAAACAAATTTGGATACCTTGAACATTAAGCTACAGAAAAAGTACTCTTGTTCCTTGTCGACAAAATCAACCGTTTTCGAGAAAAAAATAATGAAAGAATTTTAATGTTTTATTTCATAATCAATAAAAAATTTCATAAGTGGGTTCAACAATCGTAGTTCTAGTACAATGTAATAGAAATGAAACATTAATTTTTTTCACAACAAAAAAAAAAAAATGTATTAATTTTTTTATTTATTTTTTGCTCGAAAACGGTTCATTTTATCGACAAGGAACAAGAGTACCTTTTCTGTAGCTTAATGTTCAAGGTATACAATTTTTTTTAACTCCTTATCATTCAGAGTGTTAAAAATGTAAGCATTAAAATGTACAACCTAGTCCGCCCCTGGTAAACTAAACAAGCTAATTTATGTTTTAGGGGCAGTATTTTAAGAGGTCCTTACTACTGTTTAATATTTCAAATTTTCATTAAATTTAATCAAGTAGTTTAAAAGTTATTTTATTCAAGAAAAATTGATTTCCAGTGGCGTCCTTTAGGAGGCTGTATCTCCGTAGGAAGGGCCGCTAGGAAAAAAAATTATGAGAACTTGTCATCTTTTTTTTTAAGTTCTATCTGATTCCTAGAGATTTCCCACATTTTCCCGGACACCTGTATTTCTGTCTTACTTCGTTTTGGAGAGAAAAACCTCAAAGCACGTCGAAAAATTAATTGATTTTAATTTTGATGGTGTTTCTTTTCTTATTTCAAAAACCAACTAATATACGAAAAATATGAAATAACAAATAGGTATACCTACGTTGAATTTTTAGCTGCCTAACTCGAAAAAGATATAAAATTTGTAAAACAAATCAGTGCCATACATTTTTTTGTTAATATTATTCGTAAGACTTTCCCCTGGGACATGCCACTGGCACTCTATCATCTAGTTAATGCTAACTTTGCATCCGAGTTTGCATCTTATCACAGCGAACAAAAGGTTGCGTAACTTCATCAAAAGTATCTTTGAGATATTATGCCTAATAAATACCCATTTCTTCTTAAGTTTCCCCCAAATTCTTTAGGACTCAATCTGTGACATGCATTTTAATACTTGAATTTGATTCAGAAATGCGCTCTTGGAATTGCAGCCTAACATTAAATTACGCCCTGTATATCAGTCTATATTTGCTTTTTAAATTTTACTTACAATTTCAGGAAGAAAATCGAATCAATAGGAAGGAAGAAAGAAAAATTTAAAGCTATATCATATTTTTCACTGGTAAGATTGAGACAGTTGTTACTTTTATAATAAAAATTCACTTTATTTCCATAAATTACATAAATTATTGCTAAAGCATAATACCAAACACTCGCTGTGAAAATCAATCTGAATGCCTATATTTGCGCACATTAATAATGATACTCGATGTTCTTATTCCTTTCAATTCTTGTCAAATTTTCATGATTCTGTAAAAGCGCATTAAAGAATAATAATTACAGATCACATCCAGACAAATTTAGCGACCAAACAAAGCCTATTAAAAAGTGTCAAATTTTAAAAAGATTTTAGCTTTATGTATAGTAAAGTACCTATCCTTATTTTTATTATCCTTATTGTCTTTGGGAATAAAATACAAATCCCAAAAACTCAGAAATGGCATTCATGTTCATCTTACTCTTATAATAGTTATCAGAAATTATATAAAGTGACTTCTGTTGCTTACTGGTATTTTGGGGTATTATTTAGTGACAAAGTCAAAAAAAGATTTTTTTGTAGAAGGTGCTTAAAACTGGTGTGTAGATAAGACAATACATATAGTTGTTCCACTTCGGTAATTTTGTTTTTAAGAACTTATTCTCAAATAGCCACATACAAATTTTGTGTTAAACCAGCCTTATGATAATAATAAAAATCCACGGCAAAGACTGCGATTCGAATTCCCAGCATACTATTTCTACTATTCATACCATTTTGACTATACCTTCTATTAGTACACTCCAAACTATTTTTCATTTTATTTTGTGCAATATTTATTAGTTTTATATTCCAGTTTAGATGTGCAAATTCATTTGACAAGTTCGCAATAGCTACCGGGTCATTTTGCATGGTAATCTGTGGAGTGATTCAACCATTCGTGTTGTTGTTGTTTGGACAGTTCTCTGGAGACATTATTGATTATGCAACAAATATTCAGAACGCTACTGATTCTGAAATGCCAGACGTTAGGCAAAAACTGTATGATCGAGTGATATATTACGCCATTTGTTACTGTTCAGCAGGTATTTCTACATTCACATTGTCTTACATTGGAGGCGCATTAGTGAGCTATAGTGCCATAAGACAGGTAAGTTTTGTTATAACATGTTGGCTGCATTATGCTAGGTATGTAGAAATACACAGGAGAAGATAGCTATATTGGGGAGATGTGCATTAAGAGAGGATGGAGAATCGGTAGGTTGTCATATTGAAACTGAAATTAGTGAAGCGACAACTCACAATTTGTGTCACGATTCGTGTCAGTGCAAATTAATTAAAAATTGACTGTTTAGACAACGTCGCTTATCTATCGTCTTCTCTTTCACGTTCACATGTATTGTGTTCTAATATCTTATTTACTGTCCACTCAATAAAGCCTACCTACACCTAGTATCATTTAGCCAACAGGGTAGGTATAGGAATCATTCAAAAGACTGAAAATATGTATTGTATCTACTTTAATTTTACTGCCTCGGTATTTGTTTTTCATAATGGCGGAAATAATAATAATTAATGTCTGATTTTTTTTCAATGGCAGATAACACTGATGAGAACACAATTTCTTCAGAAAATTTTGAATTTGGATATAGAGTGGCATGATTTACACCAGACTGGCGATTTTTCAACGAGCTTCACTGAGTAAGTCTAATTTCCGGCTGCACGAACGTAATTAAAAATTTGTCAGATGATCACTGATTTTAAAATTCCCTGTATTAGCAAAGTGTTGTTCTGATATTGCAGGAAGTGAATTCTACTCCCTTTAAGAAGAGTTAGTTACCAATAAAAAAGGATCGTTCAAAATTTTCACCACATTTTCAAAATTTTGTAATTATCTGAAATATTTTTAATCACCTTCGTGAAACAAGGCCCTAAGACTTATAATTTTTCTAATCTAATATCTCAATCATTTTTTTTAGGAACTTATCAAAAATAGAAGAAGGCATTGGCGAGAAAATAACAATATTTATTTATTATCAAACGACTGCTCTTTTTTGTGCCATTTTTTCGTTTTATAAAGGCTGGAAATTAACACTAATATGCATGGTCTATGTTGTACTAGCGCTGATTAACTTTGTAATTGTTATTATAGTAAGTATATAAAGGAAAACTATTAAAGTTGCAATAGATTTAAAAACTTGTACATGTATGATTTCAATTTCGATGAGCTGAACTAAAATATTTACAACCCCACAACACTTCCGTTATATCGGAAGCTGCCATGAACTTTCTTATTTTAAATGGTACATCCTGTATATTATTACACTTTCAGATTGTCTGAAAAATGTAATAAAAATAATGTTTATAATTGAAATATGCAACAAGTGATTTAATGTGAGTGAATAAACAAATCAAAATCGCAATTTTCCATTTTCAGAGCAGCTTACATTGAAAACCGGCCAAGATATCGAAAAACAGTTTATGTCCATATCTTAATAACTTTTAACATAGGTAGTCTCCCATTCTGTGGATGACATTTCTATCCAAAGTGATGAAAAATCGGCGAATTTCAAAAAAAAAATTGAGAAAAGTTTTTAAAATATTTCTGTACCAGACAATAACTATGTACATGAAAAATTAAGATAGGGACAAGTAAACCGTTCTCCGATATCTTGACCCGTTTTCAATGTAGGTAAGCTGCTTTGAAAATGGAAAATTGTGATTTTCATTTGTTAGAAATTTGAACCATAAACACCATTTTCGTTACATTTTTCCAGGCAATCTGAGCATGTAATAATATACAGGGTGTATGATTTTGATGTTTAAAATAATGAATGAGAGCAAATCAAGGCAGTATAAAATAATGCAATTACCTTGGAGAGAGGTGGCAGTCGCTTGAAATCGTTGCTTTGCTGCATTCGATGAAGGCGAATCACTCAAATACCGGTTAATGAGATAAGAGTTGAGAGATTTTAGTTTGAGTTTGAGTTGAGTAACATTCACGAAGGGTCGGAATGGACACCGACTTGAATTAGCGAGATTTCACGACCGGTCTTGACTTCTTCGAAGCTGGTAGAGAAGAGTCTATCGCGTCACTCGTGTTCAGACGTATGAACGCTTTTCTTCGTGAAAACGGGTAGAGGGTCGTAGGAGAAGAGACGGTTAATGCACCTGCTGTCTTTACGTATAGTTTTGAACTTTACCCAAAGATTATGTTTGTTGTATGTAAACAACTTTTTGTGTACGAGTTTGGAACGGGCAGATTTCTGTGCTCGTTTTTGAAGCTAATAACGACGTCAAATGACTTTTAGTAACTTTTTTGTTTAATTTCATGTCAAGAATAGATAAAATTACAAACTTTCCACTTAGACTCGATACCTTCTTCAAAAATGGCCACAGAAATCTGCCCCTTAACTTAATGAACCTTTATAATACCCGCTATAAGTATAATATGTATTTTCTTAAGTACACATGTGTTATTTTAGTTAACAATTATATCATATATTATATTCTATTGATCATTTTCAAAGCTTACTTATGAATTTTAGTTTTCAGAAAAATTTTCAAAAAAAGAAGCTGGAATATATTCAAGAGCAGCAGTGATAGCTGAAGAAGTCTTAAGTTCTATTCGAACCGTTGTTGCTTTCGACGGACAAGCGAAAGAAATTAATAGATACGAGAAGCCACTAATAGAAGCAAAGGACAGCAATTTGCTAAAGGCTTGCTTTAATGGGTTGTCAGAAGGACTCATTTGGCTTATCTTATATGGGTCACTCGCTCTTACTTTTTGGTTTGGTATTGGACTCCTTCTAGATGAACGACACCTGCCAATCGAAGAAAGAGTTTATACTCCCGGAAATATGATGTCTGTGAGTAAATATTTTAAAAAGGAATTCAAGTAACAAATAAGCAAAATATGCGTTTATTTATTGAATAACTATTTACGTCTACATGAGCTTGTGTAGCTAAAGTATCAAAAATAATAGGTATACAGGGTCTTTCAATAAAAACTCCTAGGCCAATTATTTCGAAATCTATCGAAAATTAAAAGTGACATTTTTTAATTCTGGAAACGCCAGTTTTTATCCTCTATGATTGGCTTCACAACTGTGTAAAAAATGTGTTTGAATAATACAAGATGTAGGTGGCGCCATGGTGCAAATAATTTTTTCGATAACAGGAACTTTTAAATGTTATGATGGGTCTTGAAGATAATTCATTTTTGATTAAATTATGTCCCATAAATTTTTTTGAAAATTTAATATTTGAGATTATTATTTTAATTTTTTTATTTTTAAGGAGTATTTGATTTATAAATAGTTTCAATACATTTTGGCAGATTTTAATTTAATTGTGGGAATACAATTTTAGTGATAAAACGCTCATGTAGCGCTAAATTATTACGTCCAGTGACGTCTCAGGGGGCGCCTTAACAAATAATATTGGCCAAAAATAAGAGCCACTGAATTTTTGGTAATTTTTATATTGTTTTCGGATTAAGCAACTAAAAATATCCTTTTCTTGTCTATTAATGCAGTTTTTTCGCAATAGAATGAGATGGGGATAATTGATTACGTAATTATTTAGGAAATTATCGTTTGTGAATACGGGCATATGTCTACAATATTTCCAAATTATATCCGTGTTTAAAAAAATATGTCACAATAGTTACATAAATAGGAAACAGATGGCGCCACTATTTTTGCTGCCGTTCAAATACTTTATGAAAATAGTCGAGAGCTAGCTGCACGTATTATCAGTATACAGGAATTGACTTACCTAAGTGGGTACCTAAATCGGTTTTCTAAGAATTTTGAAGCCACTTAAACTTAAAGTCACTATATTCATGGCTAAATCAAAGACTACTTGTATAAATGCTTGGAAATTAGCGTGAAATAATGCATTTAAGCATTAGCTTGGAAAATTAATTTAATAATAATTGTGTAATATTTAATTTATTTTTAGATATATTTCTGCGGTTTGAATTCAGGCTGGAATGTGATAAACGGAATGCCCTTTCTAGAGGTATTTGGAAATGCGAGAGGTGCAGCATCTAAAATATTTTCAATACTTGACACTGAACCCAACATAAATAAATCCAAAGAAAACGGTAAAATTTTTGAGTCTTTCAAAGGAGATATTATTTTCAAAAACGTGTTTTTCAATTATCCTTCAAGGCCAGACGTGAAGGTGATATAAAAAAGTGATAAAAAAAAGTTGGAAAATATTAATATTTATTTCAGGTTCTAGAAGATTTTAGCTTACAAGTTTGCAGTGGTCAAACTGTAGCTCTTGTGGGAAGTTCTGGATGCGGAAAATCGACATGTGTTCAGCTACTTCAACGTTTCTACGATCCTGTGAAAGGAAATGTAAGTATCGATCAATAGAAAGTCTCTGACGCCAAAATAAACGTAACAGTTGCACAGAATCTACTAAAGCACGATTATATTAACGAGAAAAAAATATCATGATCATTTTACTTTGAAAATAAAAAAGTCATAACTGCTTAGGCAAAAAAATTCGTTCTTAACAATAGTTTTGAACAAATAATGACAGAACGAAATTATTGAAAGGGTAATGAGTTTATTTACAGTTTTCAAGTGACCGGTTTCGGGGCTCCATCCTATCCCCAGGACAATAATTGCCAGCTTAACAAGATCCGTAGTTTATACATAGCTACATTGCCCTTTATTTCAATACAACAAAAATACATCACAGTAGAACTCAGGAATTCAAACCCAATGTAATGGAACACGAGGTACTTATTACTTAATAATTAGGAACATTAAACGTACAATAAAAATAAAAAATGGTTCAAAACATTTTTCTAATAAGAGAAACGGTTTAAATACGGGTCATGTAGTGATGAAATCATTCTCGGGAGAAAATCATTCTCCGGAGACAGATTCTTCAAGTCTGCTTTCATTTTCAATGTCTTATTTATATTATTATTAATAATACTCGAGTCGATTTTTAATTACTATTATATGAGCCGTATTTAAACCACATTTTACTTAGAAATGTTTTTGTTTTAATTTTGTAATGTTGCTAGTGGTTACCTACGTAATACCTCGTTACATTTGATTGAAATTCCTGAGTTTTACTGTGATGTATTGTTGTATCAAATAAAAAATGTTTTTCAATTTTCAGGTATACATTGACGATCATGACATACGACATTTGAATCTTCGCTGGTTGCGAGATCAAATCGGTATCGTAGGTCAAGAACCTGCGTTATTCGCCACGACTATTAAAGAAAATATCAAATATGGGAAACCCAATGCCACGCAAGCAGAAATTGAAGCAGCTGCAAAAAAAGCAAATGCTCACAATTTTATCAAGAACCTACCAAAAGGTTATGACACCACGGTAGGTGAAAAAGGCACTCAACTTTCTGGAGGCCAGAAACAAAGGATAGCAATAGCAAGAGCTCTAGTGAGACAGCCTCGAATATTGCTTTTGGATGAAGCTACTTCAGCGTTAGATACAACTAGTGAAGCTGAAGTACAAGCTGCATTAGATTCTGTAAGTTTTATTAAAGAATAAGAAATCAAGCAGTGTATTTTCAAATTGAATTTCTTGAAGTCTTTGTTTATTTCAAATATAGATCAGCCACGAATGTACAACAATAATTGTTGCCCATAGACTGTCGACTATAAGAAATGCCAACAAAATTGTTGTAGTTTCTGAAGGTACAGTTATCGAAGAAGGAAATCATTCAGAGCTGATGAAATTAAAAGGTGTTTACTTCAATTTAGTGAAATCGAATGACACGGATATAGAAGAAGAAGAAAATGGTAGGTATGATAAAAATACTTCGCAACATTTTCATAGTAACATTAAGTCGTGTTAACTATAGGTGTGTAAAAAGTATTGCACCAAATGGGATTATGCAGAAGCGATTTGACATTTAGATTTGATACTTAATGGGATTAAATTATAAACAAATATCCACACTTGAAAGGTGATGGCTGTTTCCGGTATAACCGGAAGTGGTAGGGGGTAGTAAATATTTAACTCCAGTTCGTAGAAATTAAAAACATAAATATACAAATTTTCAGATACGAATGCCCTAAGTTTGTCGCTCCACACCCGGTATATATTATATATAAAAAAAATACACGTTAGGTTTGCTTTTGTTGTCAAATCGTCTCTAATTCAAAAGTCTCTCAAAAAACTAATCAAAAATAACTCGATTATTTTTTAACTCCTTGGCAACAATGAACGTTTTGTTAAGTTTCAGGAAATGTATTTCAACTTGAGTCACAGACATCCATAGAATCATTAAAAAGTCAAATATCTATCAGTTCTACAGAGCAAACACAGGTAAGTACCTAAATTCAACGTAGAAAGAAACGGTATTTATTTTGCTATATGTATATACAGTGTGCACCCGGGATAGGTGAAACGGTTCATAAAAGATTTAAAATTCTTTATTTGAATTTGTATTTTTGAAGTTCTGCCCTGCATGATGTAAGACTAATAATTGCTAATATAATTTTAATTTTTAGAAAACTAATATGCCTTGGAAATTTTCAAAAAACCCTTTTTCATATGGAGCAAAGTTTCTTTTATGTAGAAAATATGACGAAAAGTTGTTTCAAAGTACCTATATTGAATATCTGTTTCTCTGGTTGCCGTTTAATTATTAAAAATTACAGATCACTACAACTATCGGACACCAGTTAAAACTAAGTAGGTATTAGTTCCAAGATTTCGCATAGTATGTGTAGTGTGCTCCTGACTGATGTGCCATGCTGACGAGTCCAAATGGGGACGAAACGGTACCGTCCATGTCTTGAGTAGTTTCACCTCATGTACTGTGTGAAAATTTTCTAATTCGTTCTGTAAAAGGAACCTACATAGTATAGTGGCAATTAGAATTAGAACGTAAATTACAAAACTTTCTCATATATTACATCTTGAATGCGATACACTGTGGAAAGGAGCTATCAAAAAGAGTAGGTTTTTATTGCATGAATCCTTCAAATGATCATTAAGGATTAAAAAGTAGCGGACTGACAGTCGGGTTTAAATTTTTAATAATAGTTTTCTAATCTTGTTAGTGATTCATAATAATCGCGATGGAAAATATCCATGAATACTTTTAATTCCTTTTAATTTCAAACAGGGAGCTCAAGGTGATAATGAGACGGTCCAAGAAGCGGTAAAGTCATCTATATCGGAAGTAATGAAAGCAAACAAACCTGAATGGATGTATATTTCTCTGGGATGTATAGCATCAATTGTCTATGGTGCTTGCCTACCTGTTTACGCCGTGCTGTTTGGAAATATTTTAGGGGTAATATTTATTTAATTTTCTTGTATAGTTAAGGATGGCACATAGTAAATTGCATCAAAATAACCTGAAAAATAACACCCACATGAACAATAAATAATTATCATAATTTGCATGACTTGGTACAAACCTCAATTTACTTTTTACAAGAATGATCACTGGACCTGCTGACGATCCTGGTCAATAATATGTAAAAACAACACAACAACTACCTACTAAATAAATACTAAATTAAATACATGTCTTAACATCTACGTTAACGAATTATATTATTTTTATTTTTCCCCATTACGAAAAAATCTAATGAACACAAGAGTTGTAATTTTGGGGCGATACCGAATTGGGCGAAGGATTTTGTTATTCACTAATCCCAGGGGTCAATTGGGCGACAAACGAGAAACTAGGGGATTATAAGAGATAACTGGACAGACAAGAAATACATGTGCGGCTTTGCCCATATATATAGCAGTGTTGCCAGATTTATTTATTGGTGCTTTTAGTAGATCGTATAGGTATACCTACCTAATCAATTTATCATTAATAATTGAAGTCGACCCAGCAAACACAGTGACGTAATTTTACGTAACATTTACGTTGTTATTTGGTTAGTTACGTAAACTCCCCAAATTTGTACGTCATATGTCGTCCTTAATTCAACGAATAAGTAACGTCGCTGTTAGACGTAAATGTTACGTTATTTTAACGTAAAACATGACCATACCTATATATTTTCTTCCGCGCGCGCACGCGGATTGGATCGGATCGACGCGGGAGTTGAGACTCGGGACTGCGCGAGACGCAAGACCGAGCCGAGCGGAGCCGATGGGCCACCCGACGGCAGCCATTTGCACTTTGCAGGCATTTTTGTAATTATATAATTATTAATATTCCACCCACGTACTTATAACAATAAAACAACATTTCCGCGAATTCCTTCCAAAGTTGGTGTATTGTGTTTAAGCTATGTGGTTTAGGTATAAGACACTCCTTCTGGCCGCCTTGTCAGCAAAGAGAGTTGTACTATAAGGTAGTCAAGAAACAGCAAGATCCAGACAGCGACAGTTGGAACTTATTCGAAATAAAAAGGTGTTTTTTCTCATGTGGTATGTACCCTATCTATGTTATAATGTTATATTATAAAATATTAGGTAAGTATATGGTTGCGCTTCCGCGTCACCGGTAAAAGTCAGGTCTGTGGTCAGGTTAGGTTCTTCAGTCACCTACCTTAAAAATTACCATGTGCTGTTACTTTGATTTTTTTTTTAATTTTTGCCACTTCATGTTTTAGCTTCGATATCCAAAGTGACGTGGATGTTCTTGAGAAAGGGAGACAAGAACGTGAACCGTGAACGTGTGAAACCTGCTGTTTGGGACAGTAGCGCTGAAAGTGATGAACGATGAAGTGGATGAAAGATCCAGTTGTTAAAAAAGGTTTTCTATAATTATTATTATAATATTTTATTTTATTTTTATCAACTGTAACCCGTTCATTTTGTGCGGTTAAATATTATACTTACCTGTACCTATAAATAAAATATTAATGGACAGCCCAAATCTAAATATAATATATAACACCTTCCCACAATAAAAAATTAAATAAAAATTTATTTTTAAATTAAATTAAACTTAAAAAAATTACGTCATATACACGTTTATGGACGTCAAAAATAACGTAAAATTCTACGTATTATTACGTGTCATATGTTACGTCCCTGGTCTGTGACATTGTAACGTGTTTAGGACGTGATTCATACGTAAATTTGGACGTAATTACGTACATAAAATTACCAAATATTTACGTCATTATTACGTAACTGTGTTTGCTGGGGAGTAGGCAGTAGGTACGTACCTACCTATGGCTATTGCACTTTAGCATCATCGGTAAGTCAGGTCTTTGGTCAGGTGAAAAAAAAAATTAAAAAAAACCTACCCTGACCAAAGACCTGGCTTACCGGTGAGTTTTGGTGCCGAAAAAAAATAATAAATACCACTATAACTAATAATAATTATAATGTGTATCGCCATATTCATTACATGTATATTACTTTTCCATTGATGTTTCATGTTTCTGCTGTAGGTATAGTATAAAATAATAATTATTGTAAATGCACTAAGGGCTTGATGATGTATTTGATTGAACTTAAAAAAATAATGCATCAAGTATTAATATTATTTATTTTATTTTTTTCAATTTTATTTAATGTAGAAAATCGGAATTTCTGTAAAATCTGGCAACGTAGCCATACAAGAGCATGCAAATAACTCAACGGTATTTACAAATTCCTTCGCCCAATTGAGCTCCCGGATTATAAGGACCCCCGTCGTGACGAATGGTCACTCAGGTAATTTCGCCCAATTGAGAAACGCCGTAATTTTGACTGCTCAATCTGGAAAAAAAATCAAAAATTAAAACAAAGCCATTGGCGTACTTTTTTTTAAGTTTTCCAAAATAACATTCGTTGAGGTGCTCCCCGAGACGCCACTGAACTGAATGATTTTAATCTTGTTATGGTTAAATTAGCCTATTACTACATCAAATGAAACTGCCAAATTTCAACAATAGGTATCGGGTAAAGTCTTAGACTATCTTAATGAATAATTAATATAGTCTAAGGGTAAAGTGTATATTTTTAAGATATTTTCGAAAAAGATGATTTTTTAATAAAAGTTAAACTGGAAAATATGCATTTCCGGACCTATGTTTATATGAACTTTTCATCTTCGAGAATCACTCAAAGAATCACCCCCTGAAGTTTGGCTCATTACTTAATTTACAGCCTGTATACCTATCCTCGTAATTACATCTATTATAAATAGTACTGAGATGCAGATTTAAAATTACATGCATCAAAAGCTTTGACTTATGCCGAGATTTTCTAGATTTTCCAATTACCTATGGAGCCGTCTCAACTTAACACTTTAATTGAAATGATCCATTTTTTGTGTTGTAGATCCTCTCCTCGTCAGATGACCACTACATTAGAAATCAAACGAATATTTTATGTTTATATTTTTTAATACTCGGAATCGTTGCATGTCTGGCGAAATTTATACTGGTAAGTTTTTTTTTTGAGCTATTAAAGCTATATTGATAGCTATATATTGAGCTATAAAGCGAACTATAAAAAAATCGGAATGCAGTGTTGTGAAAAGTAGGTCATGCTGTTAGCCACGAATATTTGGTCAAAAATGATAAAAATTTTTAAAATAAAAAAAATAAAATGTCAAAACCTTCCTAATGCCATTTTTCACTTTGGCGTCCCGTTTTTAAGATAGTTACGGGGTTTTTAAGCTTAAAAAAATTAAAAAGGTTTTTTATTTGTTTCTTGAGATATTCGGTTGAACGTTTGCACATACTTTTTTCTTATGCCGGCATATATTTTGAGAAATTTTGTTCAAAAGAGATCGAAGCGCAAAGGGACGAAAAATGGGTTATCGAACACATTGACACCCGAACTTTTTCCTGTGCACGCCTCTGGTTCAATGGTATTGTTTTTTACATCAAGTGTTTATTTATTTTATTTTTTAATATTAGGCTAGGTCTACATAGATCTGAAGCAAGAAAGATTTTTTTTAATAATAACAACCGTCTTTACTTTTGGCAAGAGGTTTGGTTAAAAATACCTACATATTAAATTAGGTACTTCTTAACTTACTTAAAATTATGATTTTTAAAAGACAATTTTTTTTAAATGTCAAGTTCTAGCCTTATAGATCTCAAAAAACAGCGGCGAGTTGATCAATGATTTATTGTCAAATAAGTTGGAGCATTTCGTAAACCAAGCTCTAAATAGAAATCAAATCTTATTTGATTGGTGAAGAGTGAGACTTAAGTATTTGAAGAGTAAGAAAAATCAAAAAAATATTAAAATCTTGATATAAAAACAATATCTTTGAGCCAGCGGCGTGTAAAAAGCTGGAATGGTTAATGTGTTCTATAGCCCTAGCTTCCTTCATTCGTGTTTCGATTCTCTTGAATAAAAAATCCGATAAAAGTGAGCTGGCGTAAGAAAGTGTGTAAAATTTTAACGCAATTTCTCAAAAAGGAACCAAATTATGAGTAAAGTTTTTTTTCTCATTATTTTTGACCAAACAAACTTATATAAAGGAAAATGAACGACTTTTGAGCTGAAAATGACGCAGCTCCCTCCCTCAAACTTCAACATCTGCAGAGGGGTCACTATCATTCTTATTTTTATCAAATTTAAAGGGGTCATGTGACATGTCATTTCTAAGGTGATTAAATTCCCTATTCAGCAAACAGAAACTTTTTACACTCAATGTGCTTTATACTCATACGACCTACATTCATTCATTATTAAAGAAACTTTTTAGATTTTGATCGGCAATTATTTGTCAAAAAATTTATAGAAAAATTAGAAAATTTATCATATCATTTAATGTAATTTTCTTATTATCTAATTATTGGGCCAAATGTGTTTGCTTCTTCTTTGAAAAGAACGTAAAGTTTCATTAATCATTAGTGATTAATTAATATAAAATGAGGAAGCTCATGCATATGAAAGTATTATTAAACAGTCATTGACAAAATTTTTATATTACATATTTCATTTGCAATACAGCCCCAAACTTGAAAAATCTAAAATTGTCTCAAAAAAATTCACCAATAAGCAATAAATTTATTGAATATATTCGAATTTTTATTTGTTTCAGAATATTTCAGTTATGGAAAAACGTTCGAAAATTTTTTCAGGTTATTAAATGAATATGAGTTGAAACTTCTTCACTCAACCCTCTATCGAAAAAGTTTCCATTCTGTATATTTTCACAGGGTGAATTACAAATCACATCAAAATTTTCGGAATCAAATAAGAAATATCCCTCTGAATAACATTCATAAATGATGTGAAAGTAATAATTTTAGTCAACATTTTTCGGGCTTACCACCTTAAATTATATCATTACTCCACCAGCATTCTTTTTACAAATAAGGTTGTTATAAAAATGGTATCATTCACGACGTCATGGTTAGTTTATCTGGCGCGACCCATATCTTCATAGGCTTGTGTCAATAAATTTTTAATTTATCCTATTTAATCCTTTCTAGTCCTATTCATTTGGTGTATCCGGTGAAACGCTTACTCTGAGACTTCGAAAGCAAATGTTTGAAAAAATGATCAACCAGGAGGTGGGATGGTTTGACAAAATAGAGAACGGAGTTGGAGCTCTGGGAGCCAAATTATCTAACGAAGCTTCATCTGTGCAATCGGTAATAATGCTTATAATCTACGAATTCATGGTTGGTTAAGAATGAACCAATTTTCTTGTATAACACGCGATTTACAAGGGTAATTAAAAGGGTTTTTTAACTTGAAAAATATTCAAAGTGTAGTATGTTTCATAACTTCTCTTAAACTGCAATAAATTGAATTACTTTAGGCATCAGGCTCGAGGATAGGAGCCGTTTTAAGCTCATGCTCAACATTTATCCTGGCGGTCACTCTTTCCTTGTATTACGAATGGAGGCTGACTTTGGTGATGATAAGTTTCGCTCCGATTATTATAATGGCAATATATTTTCAATCGAAGATCGAGTCTAGCGAAGCAAGAGTCAATCAGAAAGCTTTAGAAGGTGCAGCACAAGTAAGTGTGTTACTATTTATGTTTTATTACTAATATGTTTTTTATATAGGGTTTCTCAAATAAAATAGTTCCCCTTGAAATACTTTGTAAACTAAAAAATCTGTAGTTTCACTGATATAGGGCATCAATTAATATAAAATACCTAAGTAATGGGAAAATATTTTGCGACTTCCAAAGCGTGGCCAAATTAATTTTTCAAATAAGGTATTATCCTTTATCAATAAGTTTTAGGGTTGGTAATTATGAAGGTTAGGGTATTGATGTAGGGAAAAAATTACTATGTTGAAAATGTGCCTATTTCAATCAATATTTAGCCAGTCTTACTGATAGCGATTCTTTCAAAATTATTATGGAAAAGTGTATTCGAGTAGTCGATAATATGCATAAATACGCCAAGCAGTCTATCATATGGGTATGAAAACATTTTTTGTTTTACTTTTTCATTAATTTTTTGTTACTACTTTTTACAAAAGTAGTGGCAATTTCAATTTTTGCAAAAAAGCAATTTCTGAAATTGCTTTTTTAGTAACGTCAGTTACTGCACAGAATTCCGTTCTGAGGTAGCGGTGTGACTTCTAGTTCCGAAGAAAATGGCATAACCAATAAATATCTTCCAGTTTCAAAATTAATGTAAAATATAAACACAAATTCTTATGTTTCAGTTAGCAAGTGAATCTATATCCAACATAAGAACAGTAGCATCACTCAGTTGTGAAGAAATATTCCAAGAAAAATACATTAAAGCAATGGATCCTTATCTAAAAGTGGCTAAAGTAAGGTTACATTTTAGAGCTATTGTGATAGCCTGCGCCAGATCTGTCATATTTTTTGCTGATATAGCTGGTATTGCGTATGGCGTAAAACTGATTATAGAAGAAAACCTCGACTATGGACTCGTGTTCAAGTATGTGCACTAAATATTTATATAATTCCTACATATTATACTACCATACTCACAAAAGATCAAGAAAATTAGATGTTAGTCATTGGGTACCTATTCTAATATTTACACCAATAAGATTATTATTATACAGTGTGACCCATTTGTTCTTGAAACACCCTGTAGAATCTTAATTTATGGTGCGATTTTAAAGAAATTTCTTTTAAATCATAGAGCTTGATAAACTATACTTTGGGAGCAAAAAGCGTCTCATTCCTACAAAAACCAGGGCCTACTAGATCAGTGTTTACTTGTAAAATCTCAAAAATTCATATTAGCGATTTTTTAGAAAAAAACTGGGCACGCCACGGGATTCAACAGCCCTCAAAACGGTACTGTACTAAATTTTATTGAAAATGTCAGAGTAAAAAGGATCTTGTAGTTATTTTAGAAATTCATAATAATACTCCGAATTTTCATAAATTAATTTGAAAAAGGTCAAAAGCTATCATAAGTAAAAATTTTAATTAAAAAAAGTAAAAAAAGTAAAAAAAGTAAAAAAATATATAAAAAAATATAAAAAAAATAAAAAATAAATAAAAAAAAAATAAAATAAATAAATAAAAAATTATAATTAAAAAATTAAAGTACCTACATTATCACCAACTAGACGTACAATTTCTATTTTGTCTCTCTTGATCTTTTCGAATAAATTAATGAAAATTCGGAGTTCTATTATGAATTTCTAAAATAACTGCAAGATCCTTATTACTCTGACATTTCCAATAAAATTTAGTACAGTACCGTTTTGAGGGCTGTTGAATCCCGTGGCGTGCCCAGTTTTTTTCTAAAAAATCGCTAATATGAATTTTTGAGATTTTACAAGTAAACACTGATCTAGTAGGCCTTGGATTTTGTAGGAATGAGACGCTTTTTGCTCCCAAAGTATAGTTTATCAAGCTCTATGATTTAAAAGAAATTTCTTTAAAATCGCACCATAAATTAAGATTCTACAGGGTGTTTCAAGAACAAATGAGTCACACTGTAGATAGAATGTGAGATTAATAGAAATGATAAAAAAATATTACTAAGACATCATTACTCATTAATGGATTTCCTATTATTATTATTGTGAAAAAATTCTATTTTTCAGCGTTATAGAAGCCATAATTACTGGATCTTGGTCCATTTCGCACGCTTTTGCTTTTTCTTCAAACTTCAGTAATGCTCTAGTATCAGCTGGATCTATATTCAAGTTACTAAGAAGAGAAGCTGAAATCAAAAACATTGAAAACGCTTCAACTAAATCATGGGTAAGTAGATTGTTTATAAATTAATAACAATAAGTAGTAGATACTACCTACACCTTTTCCAAATGAAGTCTTTAGAAAGAAATAACTTGTAATTGAGACTATACAGGGTGTTAGTTAAGTACGGGGCCAAACTCCAAGGGGTGCTTCCTTGAATGATTTTAAGAAGAAAAGTTCCAATAAACATGGGTCCGAAAATACATATTTTTCAAGACACAGGGTGTCAAACTTTTATTATTTTTTCTCGAGAACAAAGCAAGATATGAAAAAAACTCAAGAGATAAAATAGTTGTATTTCTAGTTGCTTAATTCGAAAAAAATACAAAATTAAAAAAAAGTCAGTGGCGCCCAATTTTTTAATCAAAAATATTAGTTAGACTGTCTTCCGGGACGCCACTGGAATTAATAATTTTAATCTAATTGGGGCTAAATTACCCTCTTGTTATTACAAACAGAACTGCCAAATTTCAACAAAATTGATTGAAAGAGTTTAGAGATATTCACGAACATTCGAATTTTTTTTTTAAGTTTGACACCCTGTATCTTGAAAAGTATGCATTTTCGGACCCATGTTTATTTGAACTTTTCTTCTTAAAATCACTCAAGGAAGCACCCCTTGGAGTTTGGCCCCGTACTTAACTAACACCCTGTATAGTCGGTTCTGAATAACAAGTTTGTTATATTTTAACGCTTTCCGATTTACAATAATTATTAACTAATGTCAATTATTACAATAAGTTACAAGTACTTTCTGAATGATAACTCGAAAAGTTGTAGCAATTACTTAGCAGTATCGTTAATTGAGTTTGCATGTCTAGACTAGTCGTTTACTCATTTGCATTTTTTTATTACATGCATTTAATAACTGTCGGGTGTGTTTTTCAAAAAAAAAAAACAATCGCGGAAGTTTCTTTGTTTTTTATATATAACACTTCCACACTTCCTAATATCATGAAATACACGTTAATATAACTAGTACATAACAGAAGAGGAATTTTCTGGAAATCCTCCCAGGATTAAAACAGGCCAAATTAATTAATTGAAAAACGATTTGAAACCCGCATTAAACTCAACAAAAACGATTTTAGAATGCTAAAAGGTTTTCTTACGTGCGATTGTAATCTCGGAGCACACTTTGAAACATCGATCCACAAAATTTCCAAATGTGTAGATTCTGCACGGACAGGGAAGAACCCCCCCAATAATACGTCTCCTGCTCGAACGTCATGCCGTACAACAAAGAACATCACGATTTCTAAATCTTTAACCAACCAGCAGAAAAAGAATTATGGTCTTTAAAACCATCACAAATCCTGAATTTCCTTCGAAAACTAGAATTGCATGGGGTGAAAAGGAAGACAACAAATCGTCTAGGTCGTAGAGTTGATGAATCCCCTCTATGGGATTATAGTTGATGAACACAATACAATGCAAGTAGAATATTTTCGTTTTTTAGTAGCTTTCATAAAGTATATGTATGTGTCGTGTTTCTGACTGCACTGGCATGCTAATGTGTAAAGTTAAATTAGAACCGAAATGCAGTAAATTTGAAATCTAATATGTATAATTAAAATGTTCAATATATGTATAATTATAAATTCAAATCTTAAGTTAACACTCCAATCTCGAACTTTTATAACAGGCTAATAAGTTGTTTTTATTACAGAATAAGACTACTGTAGACTATAAGTCAGTCAATTTTGCTTATCCAACAAGACCGTCGAGTCAAATTCTAACCGGGCTGGATTTATCGATAATGGAAGGGAAAACGGTTGCTTTAGTGGGATCTAGCGGTTCCGGAAAATCAACACTTATACAGTTGTTGGAACGGTTTTATGAACCACAAATGGGAGAAGTGGATATAGACGACGCTGACATAAAAACGATGAATTTGGTAACCCTGAGATCAAGGTTAGGGATTGTTTCCCAAGAACCAAATCTATTTGATAGAACAATTGCAGAGAATATTGCATACGGCAATAATCAAAGAGTGGTTACCATGGATGAAATCATATCTGCAGCTAAAAATGCGAACATACACAACTTTATCACGTCACTGCCAATGGTAAGCAAAAAATAAAAAATCAATTTGTTAGATTATACTAATTGGCTCACAGAAGAATTCAAAAAATTAATTCTAATAATACTTTTTTTGCTTAAGTTAATCAATAATTCCAGGGTTATGAAACACGTTTGGGATCTAAAGGTGCTCAGTTATCGGGCGGTCAAAAACAAAGAATAGCCATAGCTCGGGCATTAGTTAGAGAGCCCAGCATACTATTATTGGATGAAGCCACTTCTGCGTTGGATAACGAAAGTGAAAAAGTGAGTAAAAATTATTAAATAAAAATTTCAATTTTATACATTATGTATATAGTTAATAACATATATTTCACTTCTTTTCACCATGGTCTAATATTGTCAGCCGTGGTTGGTCGAGACGAGTTCATTGAATTCAGTTACTTAGGTTCGAATAGTACACATTTTTTGGCTGTATTCACAAAGCTTCACAAAGCGAAGTTAAATAAAGCGCACACACGTTTGAACCACCATGTTTGACATATCATTAAATTCAGAATTAAAATAATAAAATATCTTTCAAATTTTGCAATAAAAAATCGAAGTGCGTATTTAAAAAATCAGAAGCTTCGTCCCTGCAAATATGAATTGTCAGATAAAAAAAAACTGACATTGCAAAAATAAAGCTGGTCAATAACTGCCACGGAAATGTGGTTTCAGTTTTTCTCCATCATCAATAATAGTCAATAAATTATAAAAACTAAAATTGAAAATTTAGGGTTTTTCAAAATAATTCGAAAGTCAAAAATATTTTTTGAAAAATCTTCTGCCATTGCATTGTCCTTCTGGTTGCCTAACTTTTTCCTCATTTAACCGACCTGTATCTCCCACGTCTTCCGAAATCCCCGTGCTGTCCATTCTTATATTGGACACGGTGTACCTATATCTCAACAAAGTGCGGCAGATGAGATAAACAATGCAAAATTTTACTAATCCCCACTATAACTAACTAATACTAACTTTTGAACAGCGAACTTGTTGAATACAAGAATTCAACTTTAACTCAAATTTGTTAAAAATTACAGATCGTTCAAGAAGCATTAGAGAAAGCTATGGTGAACAGAACTTGCATCACAATCGCCCACAAATTGACAACGATACAAGATGCTGATATGATCTGCGTGATTCAGAACGGTAAGGTGGTCGAATCTGGCAAACACGGCGAACTCATCGGAAGAAAGGGAGCATATTATGAGTTCTATAAGCTTCAAAGTGGAAAAAGATGACTCAAATGCCAACGAATTTCATTTATAACATCATTATAATTAGCAAAAATAAATTTTTTACACATTTTTTTTGTGTTATGTTTTATTTCAAAGCAGATTGTAAAAAGATACATTGCTGTTTTCAGAAATTAATGAATCCCCCTCATTACTGGAGTATACTCCGTACCCCCCCCCCCCCAGAACCCCCGTTCGGACTCCAAAACATCTACCAGAATGAGTTTTTTAAAGTGTTACAATGCAAACTCTCGAAAACGGTTCAAAATTGTTTCATTAATTTTGGTAAAATGGTAAGTAGGGAGAGTAGGTACTTTGAAATTTTAAACAGGAACCCTTATTTTTTATTTCAGATTCGGATTTTATGGCTCCAAATGCTTAGAAAGTTGTCCTCCCCTCTTCATGTAGGTGGAGCCGTTGGTAAATTTCAAATTTTACTGCGGAATCCGTATTTTCTACAGATTGGATTTTATGGCTAGAAATATGTATAATATATCTTAAAAAATTTTCCCGATTCCTACCTCTTTTTCGTAAATTTCAGTAATAATACAAAGAGAAAATACAATTAATTTTGTCGATTATAGCGCCTCTATCATGAATCGAAAGAAATGTTACTGTCAAATCCTACTTATTTGCAGTCGTAAAATTCGGAGCTGTAATAAAGATTCGTAACTAAAACTTAAAATGTACTCCTCACTCCGCTCCTCCTTCAAGGAGTGGGGAGGGGAGAGAAACTTCCTACATACATATTTTCAGCCATAAAAATCCGAAATCTTCAAAAGAAAAAAATTCCTGTAAACTTTCAAGGTTACCCTCACCCCTCAAAAGAGAGTGAAGGAAAAAAATGTCAAAACATATCGTAAAATGTATCCCTCCCTATAGAGGGTGTTTCATTTTTTTTACCAGTGTCATTTTAGGAGGTGATAAAGAATCGCAAAATAAATAGACTTTTCTCACAAAATATTTCTTAGGAAGGCATAATAACGGTGGTAGAAGTCTTCTATTAATTTGTGTTTGTTTTTCACATACCTAAGTAATAAACTTTGAAGAATAAATATTATTACACTTTACAGACCCAGAAAAATGTTTAACATCTGATAGCTCGGAAAAGATACGTAAATTCAACACCTTTTGGTTAAAAAGTAAAGCCATTTCAGACATAAATAATGTTCATATTAATTTTTATACCGGACCCAGGAATCACACCCTTGAATTTGGGCACATCATTAAGAAACACCCTGTATAAATATATAAAAATATTTACGTATTTCAACGAGCTTCAGCTAAAATCTACTACACCTCAACTGTACATTCTTTTGTTAGAACCTAATTTACAAAAGTTGAACAAATTATTTACAAAAACATGTTTTCATCACAAAATCATTCTTCACTTCCATCGAATGTCTTATTTTGATCATTCTATCTAAACTTTCAGAAGGAAACTAAAACGATAGCTCTACTTACAGTTGAAGTTGTAGCGGCTCAAATAAATTTATCATTTACCAAAAGGGTTGCATTACAAATGCTTGCAGGAGATTGGAACAGCAATTCAGTCGTTTCTCTTCCACGATTGTATTATATGGCAAATACCGGACCGATTATAGATGATGCTGCCTGATGGCCTCATGGGAACATTTGCATTAATTAATAAGTAATTAAGACTATCGTGACCAAAAATTTAACAATTTCCGTTGTTTTATCTAATCGCCGTCAGGAAGATGGATTACAACGAAGATGATAATTACAACTTCCGGTAACACTTTTGTTTACTCGCATGTCACTATTGGATATTTATTGATTTATACATATACCCCGATGTAATAATGGCAATATAGCCGCTAATTCGCGAGAATAGTGTTGATATAGTTGATATAGTCTTATTAGAGACGTAATTCTTGAAACGGAGATAGACCTCATCGGTACTTCGGTCTCAGACTCGAATGTTGTTAAGATAATTATGATAGAAGTGATTTAACTTCTAATTGTCAAGGTAATAGATCAGAAATTCAGGTAAGATACAGGTTAGACTTGCCGCCGCTCGTCTACGCGACCGCCCTTGTTCGTCAACAAGGGAGCCTCGTCTTCTTGTTCTAGCAATCTAGCTTATCGGCTTCCTCGACCGCGCTGTGGATGGATCAGCCACCCTTATGTCATCTCTCCTCTCTTCTATTCGCCACTTCTTTTCTTGATGCCCAGAGCTTGTTTTTGGAGAAGCTAGTACGTACACCGTTTATTTGTTTCTCTTTAAGGATTTTATAAATTGTAGTTTTACCTATACCAGTAATTTTCGAACACTTTTTAACAGTATCACTTACATTTTTGTTTTCGTCATTTTTGAAAAAGTCGAAGACGTTGAAAACTATTGATTTTTCTCTAACAGATAGAATTTTCTGTCTAAAGCATTAATTATTATGCTCATTTGATTCAACTTCCCGCTATTTCTCTTTAACTTGCAGACATAATGCAAAACCCCATTACAAATTTAAAGTTATACATGTGCCGCAAAGAACACAAGGAAAAAAGTAAAGAAAAGTTAAACAATTTACTGCGCTGCTAAAAGTCTCAACACAATACTGAAATATGAGCCTTATTAGAATAATTAGTGAATGGCATTTTTGATAACTCATCTTTAGAAGCGATTAAAATATCTCCGAAATCCGCACGCCTCTGTTGAACGGTTTTTGTTGTTTCCCTTCACTTACGATCCTGATATATGTAGGTGTTATTATTATTTTACTATTATTGCTATTTCGCTCATTATTCGGCAACTTACTTTCTGAACTGGTCCTGTAGTAATATTATGTACTAAGATGTTAATTGCGTGCAAAACTGAAAATATTTCTAAAAACACAATATTACCCAATAATGTATTTACAATTTAATCTTTGCGGATTTCATAATGTGAGGTAACATTATAGAAAGGAAATTATCAAGATTTGCAGATAAGCCAGATATTAATAATAATCTACTCCATTTTTTATCAGTTTTCATACTTACTCGAAGGTACATTGCTGATACGACTAATATAAATAATCACGCAGATATTTTTGAACCATCAGTTCAGAGTAAAATTATACTAACGTATTTTTTTTAGTTTTATTAGTTTGTTAGATAATTTTTGTGATATTAGTAATAATTATTATTAGAGGCGAAGTAATTTAAGTGAGCCATGGGAAAATACAAAGTTGCAGTGAATGACAATGAATGTGAGAAAATTTCTGAATCTAACGGTATACTGCCGTAAGTAACATTCTTTCTATATACAAATTATTTTTTGTCCATGATCTTGAATAAAATCAAACAGGGTGAACCCTAATTGGTTGACTCGGTATAAAAAGTGTTGTTCAGAAATATTGTAAAAAAAAAATTGTTTCCGCGCTTTCGTTGCAAAGATAAAAGGTTGCCTTTTTCTAAAATTTTATTCAACATGGCAGTCAGATTCCACTGGCAAAACATAGCCATCACGATAGTGTTTGTTTTTACTTTTTTCATTAAAATGTTATCAAATTCTACCTATTCCTCGAGTTTATTAAAATTTATCATTAAGGCAAGTTGTTCAAGTTGGGACTTGATAATGTAACTAAATTAGAGTTTCAATAATATTACCGCATAATATGTATCCCCACAACAATAAATGTTTAAAACTTTGTTGTCATTTCATGTTTCCATGGTAATTTTGATATAAACATAAACACTATTTTCTTCCAAACTTTTATTCTACAAAATTGGTTATATCTTCTTAATGAAGCCATACTGGAGAAAAAATTAAATGAACTGATTTACTTTTTGCAAATTTCTGAACCATCCTGTGTAATACCTATACAGAGTGTTCCAATGCGTATGTTCATAATTCCGGCTAACACGGTAGAGCACGTAAAAATAATTATTGTATTTTTTTTATAAAGTATTGGTCCAAAGCGCTTTATTTTTGAGATAGAGACTATATTATTTCAATTTTATTCTTAAGAGATTGCCATGATTTATAAACAATACGTACAGGAGACATTTAATAATATTATGTCATGTCCCTCTCCTAATAAAATAAATTATTTTTGATTTGACTTTGTTTAAATAAATTGATTATGGCTTCAGAAAAGCTCACTCTATTAATTTTATTTTGATTTCAACCAAATTTGAGATTTTGGGGTTTGAGATTATTTTCAAACAACTTTTTTAAATAAAATTTTCCGAAAAAAATGCCGATTATATTTTTCAATTTTCAGCGCTAATTTTTGAACACAGTAGGTAGGTTATTTATTTGTTTATGGCTAAAATGTTGTTTACCCATTTAAGAAAGCTTCGGGAGCTTTATATAAATTGTTTTTTTTAATTCATCAAAAAATAAAAAAAGTTATAGAGGTGATTCCATTTAAAGTGAAGCACACTGTATAGAGACTGCGAGGTAAAAATTTAAACTAAGCGAAAATTCACGCTCAGTAAAAATAGAAAATTTGCGATTTCTTAAAAATCGCTTTCTTTTTTTAATAAGTATTTTTTTATAATTAAATTCAACGGAGAACCAGTTATTAACAAAAAATACTTTTTTCACCAAAATGGATTTTTTGAAGGAATGTTGATCTTGTCTAAGTTCTGTGTGAATGAATGTGTTGTTACTCCAGTCGAAGACAGTATGAATGGTGGTATGATGGCTTTTTTTTGTTTATACATATATCTGTTCATTTTCCAATACTGTCTCAGGATGATATTTGTAATATGGTGTTTTTTCTGTTACTAGATTATGTCTCAATGCTATTTTTTGGTGGATAATTTTGGCAATCTTGTTACCTATGTCTTTCTGTAGTCTGTTCCTGCAAGTAGTTTGCATCTACTTGTGATATGTTCTATTGTTTCTGTGAATTGATGACATTTCCTACATCTATTCTATCATCTTGTATGTCTTTATCTTTTATATGATGTGTTTGATGTAGTTCTTTGTCGATATAACTTAATCTTGTAAATATATTGCAACCCTTCGGTTTCCGGTTGAAACTCTCCTATAGTAAGCCATTTGCATGTGAGTTTCTTATTAATGTGTGGATGTTGTATGATATTGTAGTATTTTCCATGTAAAGATTTCTGTAACCATTGTCTGAGTTTGTCTTCTGTGTTTTGTGTTGCTTGGTTGCCGTCTTCTTCGGGATTGTATGCCTGCATGTCCGCTGTAGTTGAGGGGTGTGAATTTGGTATCTGCTCTTGTGACCGATTTCTTAAGAGGGCTGCTTTCTTTGCTGTGGAAGTATTTTCGTAGATTTTCTATTTGTATGTTGTGTAACTGCGCTCTATATCAATTATTTCTTTTCCTCCTAGATGTCGAGGTAGAGTGATTCGTTTTCCACTGCAGAGTGTGGGTGATGCATTTGGTATTTGGCCAGCATAGTTCGGTTTGTCTGGTCGAGTCTTTCTTTATCCGTTTTTGTCCACTTGATTACTCCAAACGAGTATGTTAAGAATGGTACGGCGTATGAGTTAATCGCCTTGATTATATTTCTCGAATTGAGTTTGGTCTTGAGTATGACAGTGATTCGTTTTTTATAGCTTAGTGTTAATTGTTCCTTTATGTTGCTATGGTTTATTTTGATGTTATGTGTGGATCTTACTGTGTGGAGTACACGTTTTCGGTTTTTGATTTTATATTCGTATGTTGTTTGATTGAGGCTATTTGATAGTGACTTGAGGCATATACACAACCAAAGGGCAGTAAGAAAGTCTCCCTGGAATATCCCTTGACATATCTTTATATTCTCTGTCTGGATGGTTTGGGTGTCGGTTCGCAGGTGTACTTTTATTCTCCATATTGTCATTGCATATTTGAGGAAAGTGGTGACTGGTGAGTGTGTTTGGGATCTTGTATACCTCAAGAATGTGTTGCAGACAGCTGTGTGGCATGGAGTCGAATGATTATTTATAGTTAAGTGTAGTGTTTCTGGTGTTCTGCTTGTTGGATTATTGTGGTATCTATTATGAGCTGTTACTTTCAGCTTATGAGCTTATTATTTTTATTATTATTATTATTATTCTCATTATTAATACAATTTTTCGTCACGACAAAGTTCATTATTGTTGACTTTCACAGGGCAATTGTGGCCTTTTAATCTAAAGAGATTTAAGAGTTTTATTACAGCTTCAATTTTAACGAGTTTTTTATTTGCATTATAAAGAGTCCCCTCCTATTATAGTATTATAACTCTTTCAGTCCTTATGTAGGTAAGTATATTGTGTATAATTACATAATCCTTAATACTATCATTTCATGATAGATAAAAAAAGTATAATAACGCGATTTGAATACTTATAATCATTGTTGGTAAACACGTGTGGAGTATCTGTACGCATTATTCTTGAATATAATTCTTAAATCAATAAATGTGTCTGTCATCTCATGATTTTTAAATTTAATGCAAATAATTTTTACAAGAGCTTATAGCAATAATTATATTATTAGTACTTAATAACTAAAAAAATACCTACGCACTTTAGAAATTAGCTGATTATTTCAAATCAAATTGCTACAATTTCTCGGCAAAAGATTCATTATTTTAATAACAGGTGGGTAAAAAAAATCCAACAACAAAATTATACGTGTGACGTGGTGGGCATGATTTCAGTCTTTTCGTAACATAATATGGCGTGGTCATGAAGCAAAGCATTATCCGGGAGAGCCTACTTGTCCGTTTGTTTCTCTTAAGTGAGAGACTGTCTTGTGTTTTGTGTTCATTCAAACGGGAAATCGTCCAAATGAATAATAATAGCCATTCTCCGCGAGTAGAAGTCGCTTGTCAAATTATTTTGGTGTTAGCGTACAGCTCGCTCACGAGTAGAGATTCACGGTTTGACTTGATAATCAAGCTCTTGACTTGACTTGACTTGAAATCAAGTCAAGTTCAAGTAAAGTAAAAAAATCTAACTAGGTAAAATAGTAAAATTTCAAGTAATTTATATATCGCTAAGTCGCTATCTGTTCGGAGAAGAGAATGGTAAATCCTGTAATTTATTATACATATGTATAAATTTGCAGCTACGTGATAGTTACGTACTCCGAGTAATAAGACCGGGAAAGTTCTGCCGTAAGGTCAAACAGGAGAGAGGAGCCTACTCTGCTGAAAGGTTATCAGCGACATAGATCGCTGATAATTATTGATCGATCTTTCGTAATAATGTACTACTTTATGATTTCTGATCCTCAGCCATATAATGTTATGTTTATATTTTTAAAAATTAATTAAAGTTTTCTATATTTATTTGTTCTGACTATTAAGAGTGATTACGTACGCTTAAGTTTTCATGGAAGATAAATAATTTTTTTTTTTCAAACGGGTCCCTTATGAAGCAAGATCAAGTTGTTTGAAATTGCTTGATTTCAAATCAAGTAGGAGTGAAATACAATCAATTCAAGTCAAGTAGTACGTCTACGAAAAACTTGACTTTCAAATCAAGTCAAGCAATTGATAAAAATGTCAAGCTACATGACTTGATGCATCCCTACTACCGGCACCGGCACATGTCATGATGAGGCAACCGGGTAGAGCAATCGCGTTGCCTCTATCGCACTGCTTCGTTACATTTTCGATCGCGGCCGTGTCATTATGAGATAGCCATTTATACAGTGTGTCCCCGGATGGACCTAACTATACATATAAATTTCCTTATTTTGCATCTTAGGAAAAAAAGTCATTCTTTAGAAAAAGTTTTGCTTTATCTAGAATATCTTCGAAAATCCAACATTTTGGGTTTCGCTTACATACAGGTTGGCCCAACGAAAACATTTTTTTGAGCCACCCTGTAAGTAAGTGAAACCCAAAATGTTAGATTGTTGTAAATATCGTTGTAAAGAGAATTCAAGTAGTTTTCAAATGATGTCTCATTCAATAGCTGTTCCCTATGATGATAAGCAAAGGGGTAGCTACCCCTGCCAAGGGGGTGAACTTGGGTAAGTAAATTTGTTACGAAAATATGTCCCCCTCGATAACAAAATCGACCTGTTTCGACGTTTTTCGCGTACATCTTCAGTTTTCAAGTTATTAGGCCTGGTACCTTTTCGCTGGGCCACTCTGTATATTCAATATGCAATATTAAATTGAAATTATGTTGTCTCTAGCAAAGAATTTATTTAGTTAAGAGCTACGGTATTGGTGAAGTGCTATATCGATATGCAATTGAACTTTTTAGTAGGAAATATCCTTGATAAAAACTGTAATAAATAAATTGTATCCACCCTGTATATTATTTCGAAATTTTGACAGCGGCTGAAGATATTCTAGATAAAGCAAAACTTTTTCTAAAGAATGACTTTTTTTCCTAAGATGCAAAATAAGGAAGTTTATAAGTATAGTTAGGTCCATCCGGGGACACACTGTATATATTATGGACGGTCAGTCTGAACTCAAATTTCCGAGGTGTGCTTGACGACTATCGGTGCGTAATAAACCTACTAAACTGTGATTGGCCCCTTTACGTGTGAAATGGTTCATTCCCAAACCCAAACAGTATATCAAATGTACATCATTCCTAAACCAAATTTAAAATATAATGAACGTTTTACTCAATATTCAATAGTAGTAGAGAAAGTGAATTAATAGTGTGATTAGCTGAACGGAGAGTAGGTATTGCGAACTTTCTAATAAAAATCAAATTTTGAGAGTGAAATAATTATAAAAAGTATAAAATAATATAAGTATTATAAATAGAAAAGCTAAAAATATCCATTCTCCGCGAGAAGAAGATACTATTTTCTCTGACTCTTTGATAAAAAGATCATACCGCTTTGAAATTTATTATATAATTTTTATAACCCACCATGTTACTATATGACTCGGTCCGAGTCCGACTAATTATGCTTATTAACACCTGGCTTGCTTGTGCCCGTATTGATAAAGTATACTAGCAGTTAATAAAAGTTAAAACAGACCGCAATGGAGTGTGATCATGCTACTTCATGTGCTGTTCGAAGTTGCTCGTTCATTATCAGCTTATGTGTTATTTCGTTCTGTATTCGAATGTTATGACGAAAGAGATATTTTTGTTCATCATGATTTCCTTAACCTGTCCAGCTGTGATTGGCTCTTACTCGTTTTTTTTTCGTTTATTATTTCGCATATTTAGCTGTCATTGACTCCTCTCCGTTGATATGCGTTTATTATCTTACGGTATGGAGAATGTACATCATTAGATATTAAACTCAGATCAGCAGGATAATGAACGTTTTGTTCAATAGTCGCGGAGAAACATAAAAAAAAACGAACAGTAACACCGTTAACTATTTTGTATTTGCTTTTTAAATTTAATTTTACAATTTCAGGAAAAAAATCGAATCAAAAGTGAAGAATAAAGAAAAATTTAAAGCTGTATCATATTTTTCACTGGTAAGGACAGTTGTCATTTTTATAATAAATTCACCAAATTTTTAGTTATATTTTTCATAAATGATTGCTAGAGCATTAATCAAATAGGGTCTCGATGTGAAAATCATTCTGAATACCTGCGCATATTATTAATTATTATTCCTTTCAATTTTTGTCAAATTTGTATCATTTGTAAAAGAGCATTAAAAAATAACAAATCATATTCAGACAAACTAACGACTAAACAAACAGTCTATTACAAAATTCCCAAATTTTAGCTCAAGTAACTATCCTTATTATTATCTTTATTATCCTTATTGTCTTTGGAAATAATATACAAATAAAAAATAGGCATTCATATTCATCTCACTCTTATACCATTATTCTTCTACTATTATTCATACCATTTTGACTATACCTACCTACAATTAGTACATTCAAAACTATTTTGCTTTTTATTTTGTGCATTATTTATTATTTTTACATTCCAGTTCAGGTGTGCAAGTTCGTTTGACAAATTCGCAATTGCTGCCGGTTCATTTTGCATGGTAATCTGTGGAGTAATTCAACCATACGTGCTGTTGATGTTTGGGCAGTTCTCTGGAGACATTATTGATTACGCAACAAATATTCAGAACGCTACTGATTCTGAAATACCAGACGTTAGGCAAAAACTGTATGATCGAGTGATATATTACGTAATTTGGTACTGTTCAGCAGGTGTTTCTATATTCTCATTGTCTTATATTGGAGGAGCTTTAGTGAGCTATAGTGCCATAAGACAGGTAAGTTTTTTTTATAGGAATCTTTTAAAAGATTGACAGTGAATAGCAATCATTCTCTTGTCTTATAATATCATGAAATGTTTTGAGTGTTCAAACGAATGTCATAATGAATGCGATTGTCTTAAAACGTGAATCGGTGGCCCAACGAAAACGAAGCAGGCCTAATAATTTGGAAACAGTAGCTATACTCCTTAGCTTATCATCATAAGGAGCAGATATCGAGTGATACATCATTTGAATGATATTTGAATTCTTTTTACAACAATATCTCACTTTTTGGGTTTGGCCTAAAAAAATATTACAGGGCGAATCGATAAAACAGGTTTTCCCAAGAATAACTTTATTTACTTCGAAAATATGCAAGAAAAAAAATTAACCACAATATGTAGATGATTAAGTGAATGTAGACCTCAACAATAGGAACTTTTATTTCTTCGCATACTTTTATAGGAAATAAAGAACAAATAATAATTATCAGGCAAACCTGTTGAATCGATTCATCCTACGTCTAATATTTAGGCGAGACCCAAAAAGTGAGATATTGTTGTAAAGCAAATTCAAAGGAGCTCTCAAATGATGTACTCGATATCAGTTCCTTATGCTGATAATGATAAGCAAATAAGGGGTAGCTATCCCTGCCAAGGGGATGAACTTGGATAGTTGAATTTGTCACCCAAATATGTCTCCCTCGATAATAAAATTGACCTGTTTCGGTGTTTTTCTGGTACATCTTCAGTTTCCAAGTTATTAGACCTATTTCGTTTTCGTTGGGCCACTCTGTATGTATATCTACTTCAATTTTACCGCCTGGGTGTTTGTTTTTCATAGTGGCGGAAATTATCTTACCACTGAAGAATTAAAATGTCGTATTTGCAGTAAAATAAAAGAAAAAGTTATAAATAAGTAAGTATATTGAGCTAATGGAGTTCCTAATGTAGCCACAGTATTTGCTTCCCCGTTCTGAAGGTCGTTATTCGACTTTTTGACTTGCTTTTGATTCTTCTTAAGACTAATTGCGATTTCTTCCTCTATGGCCATTTAAAATCTATTTTATCTGGAACCATACCAGTGAATTATCCTTAATTATCCTTAAAGCTACTAATAATTATTATTATACCTACATAATTTTTTCTCAAATACAGATAACATTGATGAGGACACAATTTCTTCAGAAAATTTTGAATTTGGATATAGAGTGGCATGATTTGCACCAGACTGGAGATTTTGCAACGAGCTTCACTGAGTAAGTCCGAAACTTAGAATGTTTCTTATCTAATATCTCAATCATTTTTAGGAACTTATCAAAAATAGAAGAAGGCATTGGCGAGAAAATAACAATATTCGTTTTCTACAAAACGACTGCTCTTTTTTGTGCTATTTTTTCTTTTTATAGAGGCTGGAAACTAACATTAGTGTGCATGGTGTATGCTGTGCTAGCGCTGATTAACTTTGTATTTGTTATTATAGTAAGTATCGAAAAACCTTACGTGAGTATAGGTATTGAGGTGCAAAAGATTTATCGAAGTTTTGATACACGAATCCCGAATAGTAGGTACAGGTAAATTATGTTTTTTCTGAGAACTAAAACGAAGCATGATGGAATTTTATATGGGTGTAAGGTAGCATTAGAAAAGCTTAACTTTGGCGCCATCTTGAATCACAAGAGTAAAATAGGTTTGAGTACAGTAAAATTAGTTTTCTTCCTCAATGACAAAGTATAACACCCTCCTCTTACGATATGGGGAAAAATCGTAAAGATTTCCGGTTCTGATTTTGGAGCAGGGGAAGGTGCAGTTTGGAAAAAGTAGAGCAGTTTTCTTCGAGTATCTCACAGCCATATTCATATAAAAAAATCTCAGTCTATATAATTCTAAATAAAAATGCTTCAGTTCATTTTTGCTCTATATGAATATAGCTCTATGAAGGGGGTAGTTAGTTTAGTGAATTGGACGGTTATGAGTTACGGCTCCTCCACTGCGACCAGGCTGGTGTATTGTGGCTCACACTTAACATCAGGGTACACTGCTTTTTAAGAGATACTAGATCCGCATTTTAAATAAGTCGCTCACAGCACTTTTAAATTCGAGATTGGGGTGAATATTCAATAACTTCCGATCATTTTTACAGTTAGTCGTGACATTAGCAATATCTACAAGGTTATAAGCAGGGTGTTCACAGATCATTTGAAAACGTACCACCCTCAATAACTTAAGCAAAGTTAAATTGGAAAAATCGGGAGGCTACGTCAGCTTGTTTGCGAAGGGGACACCCTTTACAAGAAAATTCGTCCCCCAAATCACTTCACCCCTGTTTTTGCGATAAGTATCTTAAAGTAAGGGCTCTGTTGTAACCCTTCCTTCGCTCGATTTTAAAATTTCGATTAACTAGGCCAAAAGAAAACAACAAAAAAAAATGAGCGAGCAGAAGGTGCTATTCCCTCTGACCCCGTTTGGGTACTTTCAAATTTGTTTGAACCCAAAACAGGACAGAGGGTGTTAAAAATCTAAAAAAATGTAATTACAAATTTGTTACAATGATCGTCTCTTAAAAAAAAATTCAAAATTTCAATAACTGACCTGCCCTACGTTGTGTCTTTTTTTAATTACAAGTCAAACCAATACTAAAATAAAACTCACATTAATAAAAATAACAATTTATTGGACTTCTCCAATTAAACAACATTAAATTTCCCAGCAATTGATGTATTGTATTGTGAGATAGATAATTAAAACTAGGATTTTTCCCTTATCAAATACATACTAGATACATTTTTCAAAAATAGAACAATAGTCATCATAAAAAAAATACCTTATCTATTTAAGATCAACAAATTACCTTCAATAGGTATTTGACAAAATTTACATATCTACTAGTACTTAAATTGGCCAATTATCTCCCTTCTATTTAAAACTTTTACTTAAGATTAATTAACATAATGAAAAGTATTCCACCCACTAGGTATAATTAAATTCCTTCATAGTTTAAAATTAAAATATCAGTTAGTTATCTCTAAATAACAAAGCTCCAATCTGGATTAAATTGGTAACGTAATTTGGTGAATGTTCCTTTCTCTTTCCTTTAGAGATGATATTCAAAATTAAAAGCTATCAATAAAAAAAAAGGAGCAGTTAGACTGCCTTCAATCATTATCAATCGAAGGCAAATCCACCAAAGAAATTCGAACCAAACTTAGATTATCAGCTTTTGAAGAATGGAACAAATGCTCATATCAAGGAATAGGAGTAAAACATTTTCAAACTTATACAAAAACGAATAAATTTATTTTCACAAAGAGCAAATTATCAACATCCGACTGGACTTCAGCTATCAAACTCAACATTAATTACGCAAACTTGAATGGTGTCCCTGGTTCAAATCACAGTTCCAACCTCTGCCGACGATGCAACGAACAGCAGAGAGAAATACCCTCCCATGTAATTGGAAACTGTAAAGCGAACAACAGCCTAATCATTAACCGCCATCATAATGTTAAACACCGAATTACTGAAGTTTTAAGAGAGAAAAAATTTGTATGCTATGAAGAAGTACACGCCGTAGACACTGATGGTCTTAATCGCTTCAGTGATATTATTGCATTTGATCCAAAAACAGACTCTGCCTTTATTATCGACCCTACAATTCGTTTTGAAAGTAATGACTATCATCAAGATGATAAAATTCAATTAGAAAAAAAGAATATTTATGAAAAATGTTTTAATTTTTACCAGAGCAAATATTCACCAAGTTTTGGCATGCGCAAATGGGAAGTCATCGGCCTTTGGTTTGGTAGTCGTGGTACAATCGGTAAAATTGTAATTGAATTCTTCAATCGCTTTAACCTGAACTCAGAAATAATTAACGAAATTTCTGAACAAATTTTAATAGATTCCATCAGAATCATAAACAAACACATTTATTCCTAAAATTAATGTTCTTTAATAATTATTATTTATGTTACAATTTTTAATATTTATGTCATTTTTTTTGATTGATCGATATGCTGTGTATTAATGCAACCCAAGTTAAATGGGCAGTCCACTTTATTCAATAAAGTTTTTCTCTCCTTGAAACGTCCAAATCATTTCCAGATGAAAAGTAAATGCGACGGGATGATCTAAAAGTGAGATGGAAGGTGACGCTTTCTCCCTTCCTAATAGATGATGATGTCTGACCTCCCGGCTCCGCTTTGTTTGAAGAACGACATTACTCCACAAATGCTTTTCTATCCAAATTCTCGAATACGGGATATTCCGCAACTGAGATCACCACCAGGACATTTCAAAATTAAATGAAAAACTAGAAATCAGATCACTATGAAAGATCCACCCGGAGGGAGGGATCCGAAAAAATCGAATTCTAGAAATAGAACTAGAAATCGAAATAGAAGATAAAAGTAGAACTAGAAAATAGAACTAGAAGGTAGAACTAGAAGGTAGAAGCCCTGAAATAAAATAATTATAATTAGTTTTAGAAAATTTTCTAAACGCCATCTTTAAATTACCAAAAGGACTCCATCATCCCATCAGGCTTCTTTAATTCACTCCATAACAAACAGCATAGATAGGATTCATCCCTCCTAATTTAGGAACCGACATAGAACATTAGTTTTGCTAAATAGAACTAAAACAACAACTTCATACCTGCATTTTTTAACAAACACGACACGAAACAATAAACGAAATAACACCATTTCACTGAAACATGATTACCCAACGACATTCCAAACAACAAGAAAGCTCCAACCAATCTCGTTCGGCCTCGACCTCACCAATCAATCGATACGTTCACGCATTCTCCTTACTCTACTGCTCTGACGTTCAGTTCTTCTGACTGGCAGCTGACGGACTCGAATTGACGGTCCCATCACTCGATCTCTCTACTATGCCTCAAACTATAGAACCTGCGGAGGGTATCATTCCAAAGGAACGCCATTTTGGTACACCTTTCTATTCGTAAATTCGTTCTGGATAAATACGGAAAAGCGCACGCTACACCGTAAAATTTGTTACCGATTGCAAGCTTATCTTTTGAATTTTACATGCATCTGAGGTTAGGGAAATTTTTGATCTTTTTTTACTGTACCGCGTGACTACAAGACAAATTTCTCCGATCAAGCGTTAGGGTGAATAAACGGCCAAAACAGACCTTAAAAGTAAAGATAAGATAACGAATCCTCGACCCAGCAATTTTTCATAGTGTGCAGAATGACGCAATATTCGTTTGGGAAAATCTACAATCCCATCAACACGAAATCAGAAATTGCAGAAGAAGTGGTATTACTAAGCTTTTTTCTGTTTAAACATTGTTATTTTCGACATGAACAAGTGAGTCAGCATTGTCGAACATACAATAATGCATGTATTACATTTTCTAGTGATTAATTTGAAAATATACCTAACTTAGCTATGAATAACCATTAATTTTTAATTTAGTTTTCAGAAAAATTCTCAAAAAAAGAAGCTGGAATCTATTCAAGAGCAGCAGTGATAGCTGAAGAAGTCTTAAGTTCTATTAGAACCGTTGTAGCTTTCGACGGACAAGCTAAAGAAATTGATAGATATGAGAAGCCACTAATAGAAGCAAAGAAAAGTAATTTGATAAAGGCTTGCTTTAACGGGTTGTCAGAAGGATTCCTGTGGCTTATCTTGTATGGGTCATTCGCTCTTACCCTTTGGTTTGGCATTGAACTCGTTCTGGATGAACGACACCTTCCAATCGAAGATAGAGTTTATACTCCCGGAAATATGTTGTCTGTGAGTAAATATTTTCAAAAGATATTCAAGAAACAAATAATAAAAAAAGCATTTTATATTGAATTAGCATATTACATTACTAGTGTGGAAAGTGACCCATTTCACCGGAAATTGTTGTCGTACATTTATTTTTCATTTATTAGTCCCCATTCCGACGGTCCGACGGTCGGTAGGACTGCCAAACAATTTTAAATTGTAAATTGGTGTTATAATAAATTTTGAAGCCACTTTAACTTAAGTCATTATTGTCATGATTAAGTCACAAGACTATAAGCTTTGAAACAGGGTTGAGTGGATGAATGAGTCTCAGCGTTAGCTTGGGTAATTAATTTATTAAAGTATAATGATTAATTTATTTTTAGATATATTTCTGCGGTTTGAATGCTGGCTGGAATTTAATAAACGGAATGCCATTTATAGAGATATTTGGAAGTGCAAGAGGTGCAGCATCTAAAATATTTTCAATACTTGACACTGAACCAATAATAAATCAATCCAAAGAAAACGGTAGAATTTTTGAGTCTTTCAAAGGAGATATTTTATTCAAGAACGTGTTTTTTAATTATCCTTCAAGGCCAGACGTGAAGGTGATCAATAAAATATTTTCACCCAGTTTGTTCAAATTTTATGTTGAAAAATATTAATATTTATTTCAGGTTTTAGAAAATTTTACTTTACAAGTTAGCAGTGGTCAAACTGTAGCTCTTGTGGGGAGTTCTGGATGCGGAAAATCGACATGTGTTCAGCTACTTCAACGTTTTTACGATCCTATGAAAGGAAATGTAAGTTTCCATCAATATAAAAATCTGTTACGCTACAATAAACGTAACAGTTTCACAGAATCTACTAAAGCACGATAAATAATATGGGCTTGAAATAAATGGCATGATGATTTTACTTTAAATACAAAAAATTTCTGCTTAGTCAAAAAATTCCTTCTTTTCAATAGTTTCGAACAAATAATGACATAAAATGAAATTATTTAAAAGTCAATGAGTTTATTTACAGTTTTCAAGTCAAAATCTTGTCAACCGGTTTCGGGACTCCAACCGATCCTCAGGACAATAATTATCAGCTTAACAAAATCCATAGTACATAGGTAAAATACTCCTAAGTTCAATACAACAATACATCACAGTAGACCTCTGGAATTTCAACCAAATGTAACGAGGTATTACTTATTAACCACGAGGAACATTAAACGAGGTGCATACAATTAAAACAAAAACAGATTCAAAACATTGTAAATGTGATTTAAATACGAGTCATATATTGAATTATTAATAATGCTGTATTATTATTTGGCTGGAATCGTGACTTCTACTACTGTGACGTATTGTTATTGTATTGACAGTGACGGATTTCCGATTAGGCTAAGTAGGCTATAGCCTACGGCGGCAAATTTTTGTAGGCGGCAAATTTTCGAAGACCAAAATACTTTCGAGTGCTGGGAAATTGCGTGACCTTGGATATTGAAAAAAATTTCCCTGCGGCGCTTTATCGAGAGGGGAAACCGTTCCGAACCCTTTCGAAACCCCCGCTTTGAATTCATATTCTTTTTGAAGCCCATAAGAACACGGCCTGATTTATCCACAGGCAAATCAAGCTATAGATTCTGAAATTTTTGTCATCTTTTCATCACTTTTTTAGCAAATAATTCTAAAAATTTTCGGTGGAGGACCACCGGACCCTAGGCGGCGGGGGTTAAATAATACCATAAGCGGCGATTTCATTTAGCCTATTATAGGCGGCATATTTGTAAATCCGCCTCTGTGTATTGATGTTAAGAACGCTTTACTACGAATCTTGATTTTACCTATATGTACTACTGATAATTATTGTCCTAAGTGGGCTGAAATCCCGAAACCGGTCGACTAGTCTAGCCTTGTGAGCTTTAAATATACTCCTTGACCTTTGAACCATTTTATTTTATATCGTATTACTGAGTAATGACCAATGATTTTATCAAAAATTAACATGTTCTTCAATTTTCAGGTATACATTGACGATCATGACATACGACATTTGAATCTTCGCTGGTTGCGAGATCAAATCGGTATCGTGGGTCAAGAGCCTGCGTTATTCGCGACGACTATTAAAGAAAATATCAAATATGGGAAACCTGATGCCACGCAAACAGAAATCGAAGCAGCTGCGAAAAAAGCAAATGCTCACAATTTTATCAAGAACCTACCTAATGGTTATGACACCACCGTAGGTGAAAAAGGTACTCAACTTTCTGGTGGCCAAAAGCAAAGGATAGCAATTGCAAGAGCTCTCGTGAGACAGCCCCGAATATTGCTTTTGGATGAAGCTACTTCAGCTTTAGATACAACTAGTGAAGCTGAAGTACAAGCTGCATTAGATTCTGTAAGTTTTTTTAAAGAAGAAATTAAGCTGTATTACTAATTACTTAGATACTTTTAAAAGTGTTTTTGTGCAATTGAGCGCCAAGTAGCAACTTCGCATATGCCATGCAGGCCGCAAAATTTAATTTTGCGGCCGTTGTCATATAAGCGACAGCCTTTAAACTAATGATTGTTAGTTATACTATTATTTTGACACATGATAATGGACAATAATTATTAATTATCTCATTTCCATGGCAACATGAAAGCCCGCCGTCATTCTATTTACGAAGAAAATGATCTCGATCAAAATGATGATCTCAATTGCACAAAAAATTTTATGTATACTGCGGCCGCGTCATTCTTTAACGTCCTCTAGATTGCCTTGCCCCGGCCGCAGGCGGCCTCGGCGGCAATCTTCCTCTCGGTACGTTAAAGAATGATTTCGCGGCCCAAGTATACCTAGGTACAAATAACTATTATGACATTATTCAAAAGTATTTATTCTACATATACCTATCGAAAAGCTTCTGGTATTGTCAAACTAAGTTTCTTGAACTCTTTGTTTTATTTTCAAATATAGGTCAGCAACGAATGTACAACAATAATTGTTGCCCATAGACTGTCGACTATAAGAAATGCCAACAAAATTGTTGTAGTGTCTGAAGGTACAGTTATCGAAGAAGGAAATCATTCTGAACTGATGAAATTAAAAGGTGTTTACTTTAATTTGGTGAGATCGAACGACACGGATATAGAAGAAGAAGAAAATGGTATGATAAATACTTGGCATCGCTTTTATAGCAATTTTTACGCTATTAATCGTAGTCATGGTGACTATAGCAAGAAGTGCGTAAAAAGTATTGCATCAAGTGGGATTACCTACGCAGAAGCGGTTTGACATTTAGATTTGATATTTAGTGAGATTAAATTATACCTACACAAATATTATATTATTCGTGTATTCCATTTCTATACTCTGATCTATTGGTATCTACTCGCTGTTATCAATATTTTTAGCAATCTATAATGGTCCTCTTTAAAGCTTTCCCAATTCGAACAATTAGGCCACGCTGTATATCAATCCCACCTATAGAGAATCGGTGTTCTGGACTCCTCATATGTTCCCCCTATATGTCCCCCCCTATATGTTCCCCCCTATAATGTTCGTTCGACGATGTATCAAATGCCGATCTCAGTCATATATTTTTCATGTGCCCCAAATACTCTGATGTAAGACTAAACTTAATATAAAGCACGATGTAGATAGGTTAATGTGTACACACTGCCTGCCCTTGCAGCTACTGAAAACGGCACAGTTTTTTGCACAAAGGTCTAGTTTCACCGGCGGCGGCCGCGGCCGAATACATTATCTGCATATAATGCATTGGGCGATTTTGTTAATGGACTTATGGATATTGTCAAAAATATAATTGAGCAATTATTGAGATTTTCTTCAGTACCTGACTTTTTAAAAGTTGTTTCTTCGACTTGAACCAGTATAGTTTTTAATTTTATCAGTGGCCTCTAACAAACACCGGCCCCACGAGACAAATGAGACTCACACATCAGGGTTTTTGGGTATAATTTAACTCCGCCAAACGTCAATTCGAATTCTCAAACCGTTTCTGCGTAATCCTCGGCGTAATCTCACTTAGCTGCATCTTGTATTTTGTAACCAAAATTGCTGTTAATGGAAAAACAAACTTAAACGCTTTTTGTTATTGTTTTTGTTAATATTTGCTTTTGTTATCAAACAGTCCCTCGAAAAAACTTAATCAAAAGTTCCTAACTCAATGTCAACCAGTTATTTTTCAACTCCGTTACAGCAATGAGCGTTTTGTTATGTTTCAGGAAATGCCTTTCAACTTGAGTCACAGACCTCCATAGAATCATTAAAAAGACAAATATCCACCACTTCTACGGAACAAAAACAGGTACCTAAATTCAATGTAGAAACAAACTTTTAATATTTATTTTGTTATACAGGGTGAGTCTTTAATGGCGCATTTGGGGGCAATTCTTGCAGCACAGGAAAAATAATAAAAAAACATTTCTTGTAAATTGACCGAGGTATGAAAAGGTAAAGTTGAAAACTCAACTTTTTTAATATTGACAGTTTTAAAGGCATTGTTTGCTTAAAACAGAGACTACGGCCTCTTCTTTAAAATAAATTTTTTAAAAAATTTTTACTATTTTTCCTGCGTGCTATACTGCGAATTGCCTCCTGCGATGTACCATTGAGGAAATGCGTCATTAAAGACTTGCCATGTATAAGGTCCTCCGTCGCCGAGAAAACCTATACATGGTAACTAGTCGTAATCGCGTGTGACTAGATGTGTGTGTTTTTTCGCTGGATAAGGCGCGTCCACACTAGCAAATAATTACGTTGTGCGTGGAATGTAGAATGCGCAGCAAATATTTGCGCCGCAAATTCCACATTGTTGATGCATAAATTTTTACGTCGTGCGCCGTGCGTCTCCGATCAACCCGTGCGTGCATGTCTGTACATACATGTTTATCAGAGTTCTTTTTCCTTTTTTTTTTTATTTTTCTCGATAAGATGGTACATAACAATGAAAGCAGCATATATATGTCTTTGTCATTGCTATTAATGCATCAGAAGACATGATGCGACCACGAAAACACTACTAGTCATTAATAATACGTCCACACTAGAACAATGCTGCGGCGTAAATCGTTTGATGTCTATCAAAAAACCGACAACGAACGGATCGCGTGTGTTGAATTTGGCGAAAACTTTTGTGTGCGGTTAAATGCGCCGAACGCGTCCATACTCGCATAAATTTGTGAACGCACGAATAAATTTGCGGCAAACGCGACGCACAGCATAAATTTTTACTAATGTGGACGCCGCTATATACATGTATGTACCTACAAATGCGGAGAAGAAAACATAAACAATTTTGATCCATCCGGATTTTAATACTAGTGAAGAAAAAGGTCGTTCAATATAGCAAGTGCTTCCTACAATAGGAATGAAATCATTTTAAAGAGTATTAAGGGTATTAATCTGACATTATTTCATAAAATGATTATGAAACGAAATGTCAAACATTTTTCCTAAAGATGTGATCGTAAGCAAATAATAATTGTATACGACTGGCTGTCACTTTGATTGTTCGTAGTCGCCAAGGTGAATACGGAAGCGTGAATTGAAATCAGTGATGCAAATAGTGATGGGCGATATTTATCGAACTGCGATTCCAGTCACGCAGTTAATTTCCTAGTCAAATCACAGGCGAACGGTATAATAATAGGTGTCGGTTAATAAATCATAGTTCTAAAAATGTCTCTCATCAATTAGTTGCCTTGTAGGTATAAGTTTTGTCGGTGGACGCTAAGTAAGCTCAAAAACTACAAACATCGGATATTCACTGTGTTGCATAGGAAAGGTAACATAAATAAGAAAAACACCACAGTGAAGATTATTAAGGATCCAAGCCACTCTGGTTTAAAAACCCTAGGCATAGTATCCTAGGAAACTAGGAAAGTATTTTTGAAATATTCTTTACACGTATTCCCTATGGTATCTTTTCTATGCAACGGTGTATAGTTATGAAAAAACGGCTCATTTCAAGCTATTAAGCTTTCCTATCATTTTGAAACTGGAATACACTTCTTATTTTTATGCAAGAGAAATTACATTTGTTCTTTGGCCCAGTGAAATTTATTGACGTTGCATAAAGAAAGACATTGGAAATACTCGATCCAGAGTCTTCTAACTTGTCAAAACTGAAGATGTCGTTCGTAGTGGGTAGACGAAATATGATGCGGTCTAAAACACGGGTTTGCTGGGTACGCAGGGTCCGTTATAATAAAATTAAATATAAATTTAATAAATGTTTATCTAGATAGTGCCCTTAGAATTGGTAACGCTAAAAAACCTGATCGAAATCAAAAAGTCGAATGTTACTTATCGCCCAGTCACTATGTATATACCTATACTTTTAACCTGGGAAAAATTCTGCGTTGTCGAGATCTTTCTTATTCATACGGTTAGGGAGTGTCAGTGGTAGGTTAAATTCAAAGTAGCGACCATCAGTTTTTTTTTTTTTTTTGTAAAAATGACAGAGACTAGACATGTAGAAAAATCAACTTTGTTTATTACAATTTTTACGCTACGATCGCTATTTTTTTTAATTAAACCTTTAAGAAAGCTAGGAAGTCATTTGACAAATATATCTGGTATGTCTTAAAAACTGTTGGTAGTAGAGCGTCAAAATAAAAAAATTTAAGATATAAATAAATTAATTGAGACGATCTCGACCTGCTTGGAGTAGTTTTAATGTGGATATCTTAAAAATAATGCTTATAATACGAAATCAAGCAGTAACCCCTTCTGACACTGGAAAAATTGTAGCTTCGTTTTACCAAGTTTTCTGCTAATTTTATCTCTATCGTATTATAACCGACCGACAGTCGGATTTAAATATTTTATTTCATACTAAATAAAAAAATAAATATCTTATGGCTGTGGTAAAGCCCAAGTGTCAGAAGTTTTCAAGTAGCCTCAAGGGCCTCTGACGTAACTTAACGACTGCTGTGAAGCAGCCGGGACCCCCTTTTTAACGTACCTCCCGGAGCACGATACTAATACATTATAACTAGATAAACGCTTGGTTACCGTAACTATATATAAACCTATTCATAACTCCCTTGGGAGTTATACTGGGCCGTTATTAATCCATAACTCCCTCTATTGTTACTATTTGTTTAATTCTGGTAACCATTGGATGTTGCTTTTGTTATTGCATTGTTGGTTGAATATTTGGATTTCATATGTCATTTTCTACAAACTTTTCAGTTGATATATCCATGGTAATCATGCTTACTCAATAATTAAATTATTAAAAACAACAGTTTGATTTTAAAAACCAACAGATTTGGATTTTATATTTCATTTTGTATGAAATAAAATAAATTATGTATCACGTGAGTTATTGGATGTTAATAACCTCGGGCAACTTAACAATCCTTCGGGACTAACATCCCTCGGGATTGCAATATGTTGCCCTCTGTAATTAACATCCTCATAACTCCCTTGATACATAAATAACTATAATAACAGTTTTCAAATTTGTAATTAATGATTTATAATAATCACTGGTAGAAAAGTTTCATGAATATTTTATATCCTAACAGGAAGCTCAAGGTGATAATGATACGGTCCAGGAAGAGGTAAAGTCATCTATATTGGAAGTAATGAAAGCAAATAAACCTGAGTGGATGTATATTTTTCTGGGATGTGTAGCATCAATTACCTATGGAGCTTGCCTACCTGCTTACGCCGTGGTGTTTGGAAATATTTTAGGGGTAATATTTATTTAATTTTCTAAGTATAGTTAAGGATGGATATAAATCTATACTCTTCACAACAATGATCAATGACAATTTTACAACTGACTGAGCAACCGACTCATTACAACTGACGATCCTGATTAATAATAATTAGCAAAAATAACCGAAAAATTTGGTACCTACCTAATTTTCGCTGTAGTTTTGCGATTTTCCTATTTGCCTGAAATGTTCGTTTATGCAAGTATAGTACCTACATACAGACTACCATAAATAAAACGAAATAGCGTACCTTATAATAACATCCTATACCTACAGTACCGATGCAGATTTAAAATTACATGCATCAAAAGCATTGATTTATGCTCAAATTTTCTTAATTGAAATTATGACTATTTTTTGTGTTGTAGATCCTTTCCTCGTCGGATGACCACTACATTAGAAATCAAACGAATATTTTATGTTTATATTTTCTAATACTCGGAATTATTGCATGCTTTGCAAAATTCATACAGGTAAGATATCTAAGCGAATTGTAAATTAATTTTTCGGAAAATATGCAAGGTGATCCCGAAATGGGGAACACGGTATATAGAGTGTTGTTGAGGATGTTCAGAAATACTGTAAATTTAAAATGTTTTCTCGGCTTCGTTACCGAGATATAATTGAAATCCACATGAGAGTCGAATAATTTTTTCCCGCGCATGTCTCTGGTGAAAAGGTATGGTTTTGTTACGCGTTCACATATTTTGTTTTCCTAACTCTTATAAGATTTATTTCTTTACTAAAACTCTTGTTTTGTGAAAATTATAATAATTAACTTTAATTTTTGCGAAAGCTTTGGTTAAACATTCAATTTATTACCTCGTAACTTCTAGCCCAGACAATGGGACAATGGTCCAGACTTAAAAAAGGAGAGTTCAAATTTGGTGGAGTTGTACAGTTTGGTGTACTCTTTAATATTCAGAGTTTGCGACCTTGAGCCACCGCTGCTATCGCATATTGAAAAAATGGTAACAAAAACCAGTTTTTCTAGAATATCGTCTCTCCAGGTTAGAAATAGCTGTTACAAAAATTATAGAGCATAAAATTTCCTGCAACTTTTGTGGGAAATACTTTTTAATATTTTTGCAATATTTTAGTATTGCATAGTTCACGAGTTACAACGGAGTTAAGCTCAGCAGATTTTTACAATTCGCTACATTATTGAAGTGAAAGATGCGTTTTTCTGTTTTCATGTGCTATCTCTCACAATAGGCCGAGTCCAGGATTCTGTAACTCGTGAATTATTCATCTGATTGAAAAAATATCCTACAAAAGTTGCAGGATATTTCATGCTCTACCTATAGTTTTTGTAATCGCTATTTAACCTATAGGTGGTGTTAGAAAGAAGATATTCTCGAAAAACTGGTTTTCGTCGCCCTTTTTCCATGGCGGCGCGAGCGGTCATGGAAAATTCCCTCAAGTTGGCAAACTTGGAATATTAATTAATGAGGACACATAACTGTAAAACTCTATCAAATTCGAGCTCTCCTTGATCTTTTGTAGTGAAATCACTTGTTTATGTATCCAGTGACTATGGACTATTACTTAAATCTATATTATTTTTAAGATTTTAAGATATTTTTATTATAATTCTACATATAAGTTCTAGGCCTAGCCAGGAACAGCGAATTGATCAATAACTCATAGTTAAATAAGTTGCAACACTTCGTAAACCAATCCCTAAATCAAAATCTTTCAAGAGTGAGGAAAATAAGAGAAATGATCGCTTGAGTTAAAAACAATACCTTTGAACCAGAGGCGTCCGCAGGAAAAAATTGAGGGGTCAATGTGTTCTATAACGTCCGTTTCCTCATTTCGCGCTTCTATTCTTTTGAAAAAACTTTTTCAAAAAGTGCCCGGCACAAGAAGGAGGTACCTATGCACAAAATTTCAACTTAAGCACCTTGTATTTTGAAAACTCGACGCCTAAGTGAAAAACAGAATAAGGAGAGTCTCATTATTTTTGATTAGACAAACGGTCGCTAACAGCTTGACCTACATTTTCACAACAATCTGTACCTACACTGTGTCTCTTGAATTTATGGACATAGGGAATTCCCATGTTAAAATAAACTATTGGAAATATTGGCTCCCCTAATTATTTTACAGTAAAATGTCAAATGTAAAACTTCTTAAGGAAAAAAAGCTGCTTCTTATGCTACAATTGGATTTTCATTTGGTTCATCCGTTTTCGATAAAATCAGGAAAAACTGAATGGTTTTTCGTAGTTTTTCAAGGTTGCTTTGCTTTTGACAGATAATGCTAAAAATTATTAATTGTCAATAACTGATTGTTCTAAAGTAATTTTATTATTAATTCATCATTAAATTCATCATTAAAACTTTAAGTGGAAAAGTGGCAAAACTTTTTAAAGAAAAACTTGTTTTTATCCTACCCCATAAGAAAATTGAACTTTCTAGACTGCATGCCCCCGGAGAAAGTGCCACTTTTCCTGCCTAGGCGGTAAAATTATTTTTATATTTTCACGCTAGAGGGCCACCCAATTGCAATTGAATGCTATTTCCAGAGGGAACCAATAGCAAGCAAGCTATTATAGCTGTATGTCAATCTGTCAATGTGCAATAGACCGGCAAGACCAAGCAAATTAAATACTAATAGTGAGGTACTGATGTCAAATTTATCCAAACAAGGAATTTCTTTCAATAATAATTATTGTATAATATTCAAAATCCAACGTTCATTAAATGTTATCCATAAATAAATAAATAAATTACTGATTGTAATTTAACTAATCTACGCTTACTGATAGTAATGTATTAAGCAAACAAATGTAGGTATTCAATAAATTTTCTTTCAAAACAATTTTTTTTCAAAAAAAAAAAAATTATTATTATTATTATTATTGTGTAGGATAAAAAATTATGTGTAAACCACGGCGGTAAAGTGTCTTTTCAGGCCTCAAGAAGTGGCCAGCCTCGGCTGCGCCTCGCCTGGCCATATCTTCTTGAGGCCTGAAAAGTGCCACTTTACCGCCTAGGTATACAATATACTATTATAAAAATGAATTATTACACCATTGAAGGAAAAGTAAAATTTATTGAATGCCATTACTCCTGGCAATTCATTTAGAAATATTAGAGATTTGTTATTATCTTATTAGCATTATCTGTCAAAAGCAAAGCAACCTTGAAAAACTACGAAAAACCATTCAGTTTTTCCTGATTTTATCGAAAACGAATGAACCAAATGAAAATCCAATTATAGCATAAGAAGCAGCTTTTTTTCCTTAAGAGGTTTTATATTTGACATTTTACTGTAAAATAATTAGGGGAGCCAATATTTACAATAGTTTATTTTAACATGGGAATTCCCTATGTCCAGAAATTCAAGAGACACAGTGTATATGCTAAAATTGGCTTCTGTTTTTTTTTTGCAAAGATTTATAAGTTTTTAAAGTTTACTGTCTAACATATTATATCATACATAAAATTACATGAAATAAATACGGGCTGTTGCATCGGGAGATCGTCCATAGGAAATCCCATGCATGCAAATTTTAATACCCCCCTAATATCTTCCCGATTCATTTTAGAGAAATATTATATATGTCTTTTCAAAAGTATTTTCAATGATAGACTCACATGCAAAATACGAATAATTCTTATTCAGCAAAATAAGAGATATTTATAAAAACGTTTTCTAAAACTTGTGAAATAAAAATGATGTTTTAGAAAATATTAATAAAAGGTTTTTCAAAATATCTCCAGTCAAAATAAAATCCCGTCGTCTATCTTAACATTATGATACCTACCTTGTTACAGAGCCGACGTTTTCCATCATCCATTTGCTATAATCTAACACCCAGTACAATTTCGAAAAATTGTAGGGAAAAATTAAATTAAAATTAAAATAAATACAACGCTAAAACTCTCATATTATAGTCTCTACCATCAGCAAAAAATATTGTCAGGCCGGATATATTTTCCATCAATAATTATCACCACATTTTATATATCTAATGCTATTATTTTTAAACCTTGTGTAGGGTATTACTTACCTAATATTCGTATCAATTAATTTAAATAAGGAAATTCATCCTATTTAATCTTTCTAGTCCTATTCATTTGGTGTATCCGGAGAAAGGCTTACTCTAAGACTTCGAAAGCAAATGTTTGAAAAAATGATCAACCAGGAAATGGGATGGTTTGACAAAATAGAGAACGGAGTTGGGGCTCTGGGAGCCAAACTATCCAACGAAGCTTCATCTGTGCAATCGGTAATAATACTTATAATCCTTACTTATGATAATTCAGGGTTGGTTAAGAATGTACCAATTGTCTTGTATATCACACTATTAACATGGGTGATGGTGGCTTTAGAGAAATATTTTCTAACTTGACAAATATTCAAAGTGTAGATAGTCTGCTTCATAACTTCTCTTGAAAACTGCAATAAATTTATTTATTTTAGGCATCAGGCTTGAGAATAGGAGCCGTTTTAAACTCATGCTCAACATTTATCCTGGCGGTCACTCTTTCCTTGTATTACGAATGGAGGCTGACACTGGTGATGATAAGTTTTGCTCCGATTATTATATTGGCCATACATTTTCAATCGAAGATCGAGTCTAGCGAAGCCAGAGTCAATCAGAAAGCTTTAGAAGGTGCAGCACAAGTAAGTGTGTTACTTACCAATATGTTTTTTACAGGGTTTGTAAAACAAAATATTTCCCCTTGAAATATTTTGTAATCTATCAAATTCTATAATTTCACTGAGACAGATCATCAATTCATATGCCTAGTGGGATATATACCTAGACCTAGCCAGAGAAGTGGGATACGGTACATAATTAATGTATTAAAATGTGCCCCTTTATTCTGCAGCTCCTTTATTCAATCAATGTTTAGACAATCTTACTCATGATAGTGATTCTTCCAAAGTTGGTCATTAAAAAGTGTATTCCATCAGGCGGTAATATTATGAATAAAAATACGACATGCAGTCTAAAGCCTGTAGGTAAAGGCAGTCACAGGTTGCTTTCGTATTGCTCGATTGTTACATTATTGAGAATTTCAATGGCCTTTATTGGTCCAGTACACCAAGCTAAATTTTCAAAAAACAAACTTTTCATTGAATACTTGAAATATAATTACGATTGACTTGGCATAATCTGACATTGGGATCGCAATGTGATGTTGTGATCCCAATTTCTTGTTGCTGCTAGTTGAAAACTTGAAGTAGATTCACGTAAAATTATGTTTATTTTATCCAGAATCATTTGACTTGTATGATAAACTTACTTTTTTGAAGTCAAATTTTTGGGAATAATGATTGGTCTATGTCCATTCATATGGATAACACAGTAAATGGTAAATTTTCCCACTTGTGGTCTTCAAAGAATTTTTACTTTCAAGCCGAATATAGGGAAATTAATTCCAAACCCTAATTTACTTATTATAGACTGTGTGGTTAAAAATAACTTTGAAGTTGGAAATAGGTAGGCAATTATGGTCAAATAGCCATATGTAGAACCCTATTTTCACCCTTGTGGTAAATCTGACCTCTCTATGATCTCTTCTTTTCTTCGCATTTTAATTCTCTACAATTCGTCTATTTTGGGACCATTTACATTGGGTCATTGGGTCATTTACATTGGACCATTTACATCTATCAGTTTTTCTTTTATAAGCAAAAATACAGAAATATGCGATTCTTTGCACTTACAGTTTGGATCTGGGGGTATTCCGCGTGTGATGGCACTGACGGTATTCTGTTACCATTTTTGTCAGAACTGGTGATTTTAAAGCTCTGTTATTGCTTGGCGTACTGAGGTAGAGATCCATAGAATGACTTCTAGCTCCGATTAAAATGGCATAATAAATATCTTCACGTTTCACATTTAAAGTAAAGTAAAAAACAAATTCTTCTGTTTCAGTTAGCAACTGAATCTATATCGAACATAAGAACAGTAGCATCGCTCAGTTGTGAAGAAATATTCCAAGAAAAATACATTAAAGCAATGGATCCTTATCTAAAAGTGGCTAAAGTAAGGTTACATTTTAGAGCTGTTGTGATAGCTTGCGCCAGGTCTGTCATATTTTTTGCTAACATCGCTGGTACTGCCTATGGTGTAAGACTGATTATAGAAGAAAACCTCGACTATGGACTCGTGTTCAAGTATGTGCACTAAATATTTATATAATATCTACAGTATATTTACCATATTTACAATGACTTGGAAAATCATATTATGTTTGTCATTGCGTACCCACCTATATTCTAGTATTTACCCCAGTAAGATTTGAATGCGAGATTAATAATAATAAATAATTAATTACTAATAATAATTTTTCTATTATTAATATTATTACTATTGTAAAAAAACTACTTTTCAGCGTTATGGAAGCCATAATGTCTGGATCTTGGTCCATTTCACAAGCTTTTGCTTTTTCTTCAAACTTTAGCAATGCTCTAGTATCAGCTGGATCTATATTCAAGTTACTAAGAAGAGAAGCTGAAATCAAAAACATTGAAAACGCTTCAACGAAATCATGGGTAAGTACATTACTTGTTTATAAATTAATAACAATAAGGACCTAGTAGATACTATAACCTACACCTTTTTATTCAGAAAGTATAACTTTGAGATTACTCAATCGGAAAGCGTTATTATAAATATAATTGAGATTAGTTAATTCAGAAATTACAATATGAAATTAGAATTGTAAATTGATATTTAATTCAATTCAATTACAAGTGTCAATTGTAATTCAGATTAGTCAGTTGTGATTCAGAAGTCGTAACTTGTAATTCAGATTAGTCAGTTGTGATTCAGAAAGTTTTTAATGCAATTCAGAAATTATAAGTTGCAATTCAGAACATACCAAAAATCTCGACGTCTAGGAGATGAACCAGTGTAGAAGGGATAGGGGGGCGCGATAGATCCCAGTATTTGGTTTTTCGCTTGTACATAATATCTCGAAAAAGGTGCATGGCAGGGTAAAATTTTCTCATATTAAATAAAAGCTCACAAAATTGTCTAAAACTTTTTTTTTCTATAGGGGTTTTTTTCGAATTCTCAACCGTTTTCCAACTACACGTTTTTTTCTCTAATAAATATTTTAGACTACATACAGGGTGTTTCTTAATAACATGCTGATACTTCAGGATGTGATTCCTCAGATCAATTTACGAAGAAAATTTAATATGCACATAATATGACCGCAACGGCTTATATTTTTTTCTACTGGGTGTTGAATTTTTGGTTTTTTCAAGATTTAAGAATTTTTATTTTTTATTATGTATGAAAGTAGTTTAGATATTTTCCTCAATTTTAGTAGATATGTGTTAATAGGATGTAAACCCGCATATATTAGTTGGAAAAGTTTTTATATTGTTCCACCAGTGGCGTACCTGTAAACATGTCCTCTGACATTTTTTTACAAAAAAAAAGATACTGACACTTTGCCATGCGGATATTTTTTCTGATTAGTGTGATCAATTCTACCTGAAAACGGTCTTCTGTGTTTTTCTCGCCAAATTAAAATTATTATATTAATTTAACAGTGCGGATTGGCGAATAATATTTGAAAAGAAAAAATATCAGATTGGAACAAAAAAATATATTTTCTAATTAAAATATGTGGTGTTATATCCTATAAACACACACTAAAATTGAAAAAAATGTCTAAACTGTTTTCGAATAAAATAGGAAATAACTCTTTAAAAACAAAAAGTCAACACCCCTGTAGGAAAAGCCGTATTAACTTTTAATTAACACATTAACTTTTCTTCATAAAATGAACCGAGGAATCACATCCTGATGTACTAGCATGTTATTAAGAAACACCCTGTATATATGAAGGAATTTTAAATGTAAAAAGTGTGGTAAAATAATTTTGTATCTCTATAAATAATAAGTTTTTATTGCAGAATAAGACTGCTGTAGACTACAAGTCAGTCCATTTCGCTTATCCAACAAGACCGTCGAGTCAAATTCTAACCGGGCTGGATTTATCGATAATGGAAGGGAAAACGGTTGCTTTGGTGGGATCTAGCGGTTCCGGAAAATCAACACTTATACAGTTGTTGGAACGGTTTTATGAACCACAAATGGGAGAAGTGGATATAGACGACGCTGACATAAAAACGATGAATTTGGTAACCCTGAGATCAAGGTTAGGGATTGTTTCCCAAGAACCAAATCTATTTGATAGAACAATTGCAGAGAATATTGCATACGGCAATAATCAAAAGGTAGTTACAATGGATGAAATCATATCTGCAGCTAAAAATGCGAACATACACAACTTTATCACGTCACTGCCAATGGTAAGCAAAACATAAAAAATCAATTATAAGTACTAACTGGTGGTTCACAAAAGAATTCGAAAACGTTATTCTAATAATTCTTCCAATTTTTTTTTTCGCTTAAGTAAATCAATAATTCCAGGGTTATGAAACACGGTTGGGGTCTAAAGGTGCTCAGTTATCAGGCGGTCAAAAACAAAGAATAGCTATAGCTAGGGCGTTAGTTAGAGAACCCAGCATACTATTATTGGATGAAGCCACTTCTGCGTTGGATAACGAAAGTGAAAAGGTCAGTATAAATTGTTAAATAATACACTTCTGCACAAAATAAGGGTTCACTTAGGGGTTCCCTCGACGACAAACTAGTCGTAGATCTTCTCAAAACTTTATATGACGAAAGCAGCAAGGATGTTCTCGAATTTTTCCAACAATCAGGTATGTCTGCATTACGGAGTGATTCCATGACTTGGAATGGACCTTTTAGCAAAAACGACTTCGCATGATTTTCAATTGAAATTTTCACCCTCCCCTATAACCACCTGAAGTTCCATGACCCTATAACGGGCTGGAATGATTGATTCAAACTTCTTTCAGACTCTCTGTACCAAATGTTTGCCAACATCGTCATTCGTTATGAAGAGACAGTTCATTCTTCTAAATTCTGCAAAAACGTCCACAAAATGTTCGAAGATGGCTCAAGTTTAAGGCAAATCGATTTTACTCATCACTGGTATACGGGATTGTTCTTAACTTTGCTTTTTTGGCCAATAGATGTTATACCTATTAGGAAAACATTTTTAGTGGCACATTCGGGTTCTTTGGAGTCTCTGGTGCCCATTGACTTCATTCTTTAAGTTCCATCTCCCCTGTTAGATCTTCTACAACCTCTTTTTACCGACTCCCGCAAGAATGGTAAAAGAAGAGTTGTTGCATGTAAAGTAAATAACATGTTAGCTTATACTTGGGATGGTTAAAAATGATTAATTTATACTGTTGAAGACCTAAAAGAAACCATTATGTTGTAACCGAAAGGTCAATTTTTGCATATTTTTACAGCCCATTTCAGGGTCAAGTTTCATAATTTTTCCATTTTTTTCTGTGACAAGTTTGAAGGTATAGATAGATGAACTCTTTTACTTACCAATTAATAAGAATATCAAAATTCAAACAGACCGTTTTGAATATTTATTGTCAAAAATATTAGTAGAAAAGTAAGTCAATGTAAATACCTACAGCAAAGTGCGGCAGATTCCAAACAATTCAAATTTTTACTAATACCCACTAACTCTCATACTAACTTTTCAACAGCCAACTTAGTTCAACATTTGAAGGATTCAACTTTACTCAAATTTGTTAAAAATTGCAGATCGTTCAAGAAGCATTAGAGAAAGCTATGGTGAACAGAACTTGCATCACAATCGCCCACAGATTGACAACGATACAAGATGCTGATATGATCTGCGTGATTCAGAACGGTAAGGTGGTCGAATCTGGTAAGCACGGCGAACTCATCGAAAGAAGGGGAGCATATTATCAGTTCTATAAGCTTCAAAGTGGAAAAAGATGACACGTGTGCCAAAAAATTGTATTTACAGCTATTATAATTGGCTGAATAAATTTTTTTATTCGACTTTTTTGTTGTGTTTTATTTCAAAATAGATTTTAAAACTAAGAAACTTGCTTGTTTTTAGAATTCAGAATACCCCATATTACTGGAAGATACTGCTCATCCACACCCCCCAAAAACACCCCGTCGAAATTCAAAGCTAGCTAACACCTATACCTATAAAGACGTTATTCAGTTAGGAAATCGCTAAAAGTTTTATCTAAGTATAGGTAATCATTACTTGACTAAAACGAGCGAACGATTGTTAGAGTTTTCGTAACGATGATTACATACCATATTGTCAGAGGTAAGAAACAGCGATGATTTCCTCTGAAAATAACTCTAAAAAATAACCGCTGACGATTTTATGTGTTGTGTCATTTGTATTTAATGTTTTGTACACAGTCAAGGTAACAAAGTAGGCAGAGGATAATAAAACGATTCATTCAATTTTATAGAGGTAAATTATGTGTTTTAATTATATCTCCTATTTCTCAATAAATGACTATCAAAGTATTTTTGTAGCGTTTTGCTACGAACGAACAAGGTAAGTTTAAAACGAACACAACATAGAAGATCTACGGAGATGAAAACTAGACGAAGACGATCACGATCACAGGTAAAATCAGGGGTTTAAAAAAGGGGTTAGAATCACATCGCCCATTTTGTTTTAAACATTTGAAGCTAGAGATTTCAGTGTGGGAGTATCATTTCAAATAATCTCAAGACTGCAGGGCGGGATAACCTTAAATTCAAATCAAGAATAAGTCTGGGCGGGAATTCAACAGAGACAAACTCGATTCTAATAATAGATGAATACTTAGAAGTGAAACTGCATGAGTTATATAAATAAACAAAAATTCTTTTTTCGTTCCTTACTCAACCTTATTATTTAATATAAATTAGATTCAAAATGTAGGATTGTAACCGGCGGGGCGAGAAAGGGGGCGAGTTTTTCGCGCGCGGGCGGGCGAGATTTCCGTCGAAAATCGCCGCTCACGCACGCGCGTACGTACGTAAACGAATAAACAAATTTCTTTATTTATTTATCTACCTACTACTCTCTCCATTCTTCCCTGTGTCACAATAGTCCTTTGGCTGGCCGAGCGGTTTGTCAGTTAAAGGCTTCGAAAGAAATGAATAGGTAGGGGCCACACTGTACAATTTAATGCACAGCGGCTCTTGCTAAAACGATCCAAGAAAAACTCAAAAATCTGCACTTACCCTTTGTTTTGTGAAATTTCAGAAAATCTGCCACCTTTTGATTATTCCAAATTCTTTTCGTCTGATTAGCTACTTACTTATATTATACTATTAGTCAAATTGATTCTCATTCTGTAGAGGGCATTGCCAGCTCAGTAATATTAATACTTATTTTTTCCTTTTCTGGACTCACTTTATTTTACTTATTTTAATTCATTGATTGACTCTTGACAATTTCACTGACTCTCTTTTAATATATTCAACTTCTATTTTCAAAATCTTGAGTCTCACAAAACTAATTTATTTTTAACACTGCTGGGGTTCTAGTGTGATTTTTCTTGAATGAAAGAGGAGAAGATAAATTTAACAAATTTATTATTGATAAAATAAAATATTTTGACACATGAATTACAAAAAAGTTGATCTACCCTTACTACTATCTTGATTTTTAGGCACTTGCAAAATACAAATAATTATCACTGTACTATTAAATTATTAATTTTAAAATTTTCGAAAAGGAGGATAGACGGATGATCCAGATAGTTAATCGCTAGTCATCACTCTCTCTCCTCTCTTATCTACTTCAAATGGTTATATAATTTGACTGTTACCAAACCAGGAAAATTAATTCAAATAAAAATAATGCTACATTCTGTAACTAAATTATCCTCTTAAGCAGCACTCAAGTTTGGGACTTATATTTATTATTTCCATATTTCTACTCAATTAAAAGTTAGTTTATGATTTTTACTTTCTGACACTCTCAATAACCATTACTTCATAAATTCCCAAATTTGAGGGCTTCCAGTGGCCAAAACACTACCTCTGTGACAATTAGTAATCTACCATTCTACTCTTACATCTTAACACTTACATTAGAAAGTTGGAGGGGTGATTTATTCAAGTAATCCGTCAAATGACACTCACTACAGTTCAACACATTTCTCGCGCGCTCACGGTACGACTTCCTAATTCAAGTTCCACTACCCAATTAATTATTTTCTCGGAACACAGATCCGACTACCTAACTTGACTCCATTTTCAAAATTCAACTATATCCCCAAGGGACTCTAACTCTCCACCAATTATGTACGGGGACTCTCACCCTTCACCAATTATTATATCCCGGGGACTCTAACCCTTCACCAATTATTTCAGGGACTCTAACCCTTCATCAATTATTATATCCCGGGGACTCTAACCCTTCATCAATTATTATATCCCGAGGACTCTAACCCTTCATCAATTATTATATCCCGGGGACTCTAACCCTTCACCAATTATTTCAGGGACTCTAACCCTTTATCACCCGCCCTCGATACCTACATTTACTCAATACTATAAACTCTAAAACTTGGTCCCATCACTAAAACTCAACTAAAACTTGGTAACTCGTGAAATACGAAATGCCGCGGAACTGACCCCACAAAACTCCTCAACTGAACTAACACTGACCCCGAGACTGGCCACAAAACTCCGAAAAACTGACGCCGAGCGAGTAAGTCAGTTAGTGAGTAACGTAAAAAGTGGCCGACCGACTAAAAAGTCAAAGTCAAAGTCAAAGTAACTAAAACTAACTGGAACTCGGAACTGACTAAAAGAGTTACAAGAGTAACTAAACTAAACTCCCAGGAACTACCCCACAAAACTCCTCAACGGAACTAACACTGTCACCGAGACTGGCCACAAAACTCCGAAAAACTGACGCCGAGCGAGTAAGTCAGTTAGTGAGTAACGTAAAAAGTGGCCGACCGACTAAAAAGTAAAAGTCAAAGTCAAAGTCAAAGTAACTGAGAACTGAGAACTGACGCTTACTACCCTTTTTCCTCTATTTAATACCTCGCTTCCCTCTCTTAATTTCTTTCCGCGTGCCCTCTACTTGCACCTCACGTTCATGATTTTTTTTATATTAAACCTCCTGATCCCCGCTATTATTTAATGACTCTTGTTCTATTTTCTCACTCGTAGCGGCGGTGAATAAAGAGCAACATTGTTGTAAAGTTAACCTGATACCACGTTTTGTTAAAATACTGACGACTCGACTTCCTACCACCCGTGTGAGCTCGTATTATTAATTATTCCCATATACTTAATGCATATTTTCACGTCTGACTGCCGCCTTTATTTCAGCCAGACGCTCGCTTTAACTCAAATTACTATATCCTTCAATTTATTCATTCTTTTCATTTCAATATTATCAAGAAAATGAAAGAAATTATTTTCAACTGATGATCGATATTTTTCGATCTATCACATTGCCCCCAACTTTCTAAAAGTAACCGCGTTGTTACGCGTTACTTTTTCACTTATCTTACCCATAACATACCCTTATGAACAATCTAAAAGTTTCCTCCTAAAACTATACTATGTCTAAGGTTATCTGATCCTATATATACTCTAGGGTCACAATAATTATATGATTATCATTTTCATAAGCTGAGGAGCGCTCACCGTACGTGTACCGTGTACGTGCTTACGGCTTAATGTTGCACCGTAACTTGATCCGCCCAATGTTGTTTCGAGGCCGCGACCGGGTATAAGCCTGGCGCCGATGTCTGACCTTGCTGGGAACTCGTCTCTCTGTCTTTAGGCTTGGAATCACCACTCGTCACGTTTTCTGGATCGTCCGGATCCGATTTCATCGCACTTTTCCGCACTAAGTGACGTTGCACTAGGAATGCCGTTAAAAAATTCCACACACATGCTATTAATGAGATACCACAGCCCAAGGTTTGGTATAAGTGTAGTCCGTTCAACACTACAGAAATGGCATATTTAATCAGTCTGAATATAACATAAAATCCAATGATTCCACTCATGAATGTCCCAAGATCCACGAACCAGCCCCACACTTGTTTCATTGTTGAATGTGCGAGTTCCTTTAATTCTTCCGGGTTGAAGATACGTAATACTGAGTAACCTTGCCCGCTGGTATCTAACCCGGCCACCCGTCGTCTGATTATGTTCTCGACCGCCTTTCGTTCTATACCAAACGTTAGTATGCGTTGCACTTGCTCGACTTCTTCATTGGTGTATAGCCCTAGCTTGTCCAATAGGTAAGATAGGCTGAAACTTCAATGCTGGATACTTCTGTACTTGTAGTTGTTCTGGTGCTCTCTTCACCGTAGGGAAGGGGGTGAGGCCTATCCATTCATTATCAATCTCGTATAAAGGTGGTGCTGCCCCGCTGCAGTCTATTTGTTCCGCTGTCACTTGTAGCACATGAGTGATAGGTGCCATAAACATTTCTCTCTCGTCCAGAAATACGGGAAGCTCGTGATAACAGTTACTGGCTCGCCTGATCTTTACGATTTTCGGGATACATTTCATTACGTACAGCACTTCTCCTAAGACTCTTCCTACGTACCCAGGTTCATTTTGTAATAGCTGACTTACTGTATTGGGGGAAAATGGAGCCATTAGCAGTCTATTCCTTAATATTTCTCTCTGCATGAGACATCTGCGATGAATGACATCTAGATAGATTCTTTCTAATTCTCGTTTGTATGCTTGCTCGATGTACATGAATTTACTATTGACGTACATCATCAGGTCGGTGTTCTCTGGTATTAAGTTCATTTTTGATGTTGGCGAGAATTCTGCTTCACCTACAAGTACCATCAATCTGGGATGTTCCGTCTGCCATACTTCTTCTCCACACACTAGCTTCTTCTTGACCAAGTTTACTGCAAAAATTTTCTCTTCACTTTCCACGACTAATATCTCGTTCTTTGTGGCTCTGCTGATCACTCTTCTGGCCTTCCCTGTGTACAATACGGTATAAAATGGTTGGCATTCTTGTTTCTTCTCCTCATCCCACACAGTCTCTCCATACACTGAATCAAAACAGTAGCCGGCCATATATGGACAAGTAATTCCTCCCAACAAACTTATCTCATTCTCTTCAATCTTGACCTTTGCGAAGTAGTCTCTGACATTAATAGTGACAGAGGCTACAATGACAATATCATTCCAGGAATTCCCACCCTCATGATATGATGTGCCTTGACAATCTCCATTGGCGTACACTTCTCCCAAGATGGTCAGTGATGCCTTGGTACTCCCGTTCATGACAACTTGGCCTATTTGCTGATTGAACACTCGTAGCGTCCCATACCTATGGACGTTGTGACATTCTTCTGCGCCTAGCTGATGAATGTAGCTGGACATGCTTTGACTGACTACCGAGTTGTGCGACCAATGTCCGCAGTACATTTTCATCTGAATAATTTCCACCAGACAGGTCATGACGTGCTTCAATTTGATCTCGTTCCGTTGTATAACCCTCACTGACAATTTCTCCACTTCGTAATCTGATTCTGGTTCTGGGCACGCGGCAATGTCCTTTATAGAAATCATTGTCAAATTGGCCCTTTGATCTTCGCAGTCGTAAGCAATAAGTCCTCCCGTTGTTGTCAAATTTATTCCGATGAAGCATACTAACATCAGGTACAACATCTTGACCGATCACGATTTTTCCGGGTTCGCGTTTTATGTGCGGCTCTGATTTAGAAAGTTCCGAATAGTCTACACGCGCACTTCACTTTCAATTCACAGGTCTTGGCAGTCTCTCACTTGGTTTATCACGTACGGTGTTACTCCGGCTAAAAACATGAGTTGTTAAATTTTGTTGTGTGTGGTTATTTCATCATTATTTCCTTCATTGCATTATTAGATCTACCTACACCAATGTTACAAAAATCTGACAAGCATGTTCAAACCATCCTAAGGCGTGACTGTGTCCAGTTCGGCCTGATAGGAAGGAAATGTCAAAAGTTCGCGTCTTCGGCTATCTAGAACACTGAGACAACCTTCAGCCCTAAGATAACTTGGTCATGCTGTTCCACCATTACATTTTATAAATTAACAAGCGTTCTACTCCCTAAGTCACATTACCATTTTACAATTTATTTAAAAAAAAAATTGGTTCGTTAATATGTATTCATTATTAACGAACAGACCAGGTGCCTACTTCATTCAAGTAGCCAACTCGCCTTTATTTCTTTCATTAGGGGGTTTTCTCCCGACTTCTTGACATCTCCAGAATTCATGCAAACTGATTAAATTTAATAAAAAAATTCATAGCCAAATTTCTTTACGTTTTCCTTATTTATAAATTAGGATTTTGACAATAAATTTTGAAATTTACAATTTAGTGTCCTCCTGAAATTAATTATCCTTGATTAAATGATTTATAACATGTTACCTGTAGTTGCGTGTCACGTCCGATGGAAGTAATGTAGACACAGCTCAACTCTGTTGTGAGCCTGTCGTAGTTAGGTACTCGACTTAAGTACACTTGAGTTGATGTTCGATTCCTTAATGGAATCATGAATTCTTCTTTTTGTTCCTATATTTAACCAGCGTGCACCTTCGAGGCATTTTGAGACTTTTACACCCTTAATAACTAGATAAAAAAATATATATTTATTTACATGAGTCTTGATCTAGACTAACTTACAAATCTAGACGAACAGGTGGTCGCCTAGGTCTCGTAGATCTTCTAGGGTATCTTTCTGGTGATTCTCGTGCTGGTACTCTGGGCCTTTCCGCAGGATGCGCAGGAATCAGTGCAGGTCCTGGGTAATACACGACTGGCGAGCAGTAGGGCCAATATTTCTGAGTGTATTCACTTATCTGTTTCTTCTTTCTGCGATTTTCGTCGTTCTCCCATTCAAACTCATGATCATAGTCGCTGTCTTCCGAACTGCTTTCTTCCTCCGGATATTTACCCTTGGTAGTTCTTCGCCCTGCGTATGTGTTTTTGTCTTTGGTTCTTTGGTTTTTTCGAGTCTCCTGCTCCTTCATACAACTCTCCTTCTTCCTCCTCTTCTTCTTCAGTTCCTCCTTCCACTTCACCCTCACTCTTTTCGATGTTAATTTTATCCCTTAAGAGCTTTCGTTGCCTTTTCTTCTGACTTGGATTCTTTGGATGGTCGGCTCGTTCCATATACGGCTTCATCCTATCGATCATGATGATATACTCCTTTTGTTTTTCCGGATGTTTTACCAAGTATGTCTTTTCTCCTATTTTCTCGACTATTTTCATGGGACCAATCCAAGTTGCACTTAGCTTCTTTGACTGACCTAATTTGGCTGCCATGTTTTTGATGTACACCCAGTCTCCTTCTTCAAAATGTTTCTCCGTAGTCTTCTTGTCGTACTGAACCTTCCTTGTAATGGTATGTTTACCTTTTCCGGGTACAATAATTGTTTGTCCATGGGGTTGGATTGTCGTTTTGATTTCGAGTGTGACCTCGGTTTCAGTTAAAAGCTCTTTCTCTTCTTTCTCTTCTTTCTCTTCTGAACTTCGTTCCTGTATTCCTGTATTATTTCTGGAACCCTGTTCCTGTAAACTTCTATTATTCCTAGAGCCCTGCTCCTGTAAACCTTCATTATTCCTGGAACCCAGTTCCTGTAAACTTATATTATTCCTGGAGCCTTGCTCCTGTAAACCTTTATTCCTGGAACCCTGTTCCACGTAGCTGCCGGAAGAACTCTTTTCTTCCTCTATCCCTCCTTATATCTTCATTAATCCTGGAACCCTGTTCCACGTAGCTGCCGGAAGAACCCTTTTCTTCCTTTATCCCTTTGGACCTCCTTATATCTTCATTAATCCTGGAACCTTGTTCCACGTAGCTGCTGGAAGAACTCTTTTCTTCCTCTATCCCTTTGGACCTCCTTATATCTTCAGTAATTCTGGAACCCTGTTCCACTCCTATCCCTTTGGACCTCCTTACATCTTCATTAATCCTGGAACCCTGTTCCACTTCTATCCCTTTGGACCTCCTTATATCTTCATTAATCCTGGAACCCCGTTCCATGTAGCTGCTGGAAGAACCCTTTTCTTCCTCTATCCCTTTGGACCTCCTTATATCTTCATTAATTCTGGAACCCTGTTCCACTTCTATCCCTCTGGACCTCCTTATATCTTCATTAATTCTGGAACCCTGTTCCACTCCTATCCCTTTGGACCTCCTTATATCTTCATTAATCCTGGAACCCCGTTCCACGTAGCTGCTGGAAGAACCCTTTTCTTCCTCTATCCCTTTGGACCTCCTTACATCTTCAGTAATCCTGGAACCCTGTTCCACGTAGCTGCCGGAAGAACCCTTTTCTTACTCTATCCCTTTGGACCTCCTTATTTCTTCATTAATCCTGGAACCCTGTTCCACTTCTATTCCTTTGGACCTCCTTGCATCTTCATTAATCCTGGAACCCTGTTCCACTTCTATCCCTTTGGACCTCCTTACATCTTCATTAATCCTGGAACCCTGTTCCACTTCTATCCCTTTGGACCTCCTTATATCTTCATTAACTCTGGAACCCTGTTCCACTTCTATCCCTTTGGACCTCCTTACATCTTCATTAATCCTGGAACCCTGTTCCACTTCTATCCCTTTGGACCTCCTTATATCTTCATTAATCTTGGAACCCTGTTCCACGTAGCTGCTGGAAGAACCCTCTTCTTCCTCTATCCCTTTGGACCTCCTTACATCTTCATTAGTTCTGGAACCCTGTTCCACGTAGCTGCTGGAAGAACCCTTTTCTTCCTCTATCCCTTTGGACCTCCTTACATATTCATTAATCCTGGAACCCTGTTCCACTTCTATCCCTTTGGACCTCCTTATATCTTCAGTAATTCTGGAACCCTGTTCCACTTCTATCCCTTTGGACCTCCTTATATCTTCATTAATCCTGGAACCCCGTTCCACTTCTATCCCTTTGGACCTCCTTACATCTTCAGTAATACTGGAACCCTGTTCCACTTCTATCCCTTTGGACCTCCTTATATCTTCAGTAATTCTGGAACCCTGTTCTACTTCTATCCCTTTGGACCTCCTTACATTCTCATTAACATCTTCATTTATCCTGGAACCCTGTTCCACATAGCTGCTGGAAGAACTCTTTTCTTCCTCTATCCCTTTGGACCTCCTTATATCTTCATTAATCCTGGAACCCTGTTCCACGTAGCTGCCGGAAGAACCCTTTTCTTCCTCTATCCCTTTGGACCTCCTTATTTCTTCATTAATCCTGGAACCCTGTTCCACTTCTATCCCTTTGGACCTCCTTACATCTTCATTAATCCTGGAACCCTGTTCCACTTCTATCCCTTTGGACCTCCTTACATCTTCATTAATCCTGGAACCCTGTTCCACTTCTATCCCTTTGGACCTCCTTATATCTTCATTAACTCTGGAACCCTGTTCCACTTCTATCCCTTTGGACCTCCTTACATCTTCATTAATCCTGGAACCTTGTTCCACTTCCGTCCCTTTGGACAACCCTTTAATTTCAATGATTCTGGAACCCTGTTCCTCTTCCGTCCCTTTGGACAACCCTTTATTCTCAATGATTCTGGAACCTTGTTCCACTTCCATCCCTTTGGACAACCCTTCGAAGCTCCCTTCGCTCTTGTACCTTTGTTCACGCCCATAGTCCTTACATCCTGGTCTTTCCGACCCATAAGCTCCAATTGCTCCTCTTCCTTTTCTCAATTGTGTCTCGATGGGACTAACTATTCCCTGCAAGTCCTTTCCTAGTCCTTTCCCAGGTTGGAATCCCATTCGCAGCATCATCTGCATCCCAGCTCCATAGGTTTGACAATTATCGGCCTGTTCTGTCATTTGTTCCACGTTTCCATCAATGGATGTTCGTTCTACTTCACTTGCATTATTTACTTCCTGCTCATCATGTTGCATTCCTCCAAAAACAAATTTGATCAATGGGTGGTTTAATTTTGGAATCCTCTCTCTCTTAAAGCTTGTTGCATTGGAAGTTCTCCTCGTCCTTGCTTTATCATGGGCTGACCCATGTGTGTTCCTGTGACCTACATTTCCTGTTGACTGCTGACGACCTTCAGTGTTGTTTACTGACATGGGTGTATGTCTATATGTTCTGTGACCTTGCCCTATATTGCATCCTTGCCTCCGAGTATCCTTGTGACCCGCATTTCCTATTGATCGCTGACAACCTTCCGTGTTGTTTATTGACATAGGTGTATGTCCATATGTGCTGTGACCTTGTCCTCTATTGCATCCTTGCATCCAAGTGTCCTTGTGACCTGCATTTCCTATTGATCGCTGACGACCTTCCGTGTTGTTTATTGACATAGGTGTATGTCCATATGTGCTGTGACCTTGTCCTCTATTGCATCCTTGCATCCAAGTGTCCTTGTGACCTGCATTTCCTATTGATCGCTGACGACCTTCCGTGTTGTTTATTGACATAGGTGTACGTCCATATGTTCTGTGACCTTGTCCTATATTCTGCCTTCGCGTGTAAACGTTATTATTGTTTTCACTACTGACCTTGACCGTACGAGTCTCATTCTTCCTTCCAGCCACTACGTCACTGTATCTTTTGTTAATAATTTTAATAGGCCTAGAATTTCTCTGGGTCACTGCATGTATGTGCAATCCTGCTAGATGTTGTTCCGCTTCTTCGTTGGTCATTAGTGAGAGTACTTTGTCACCTAAATGCAGTTCCGGGCTGCTGGTCCGTGAATATTGGATCGTACAGGCATGTTGATTCAGGAAGTCTCTGCCTAGCAGCACATCTGAATCATCAAATAAGTCATCATCTACCACAAACAGTGAGGCACGTGACGGTTCCTTGCCGTTGGCTTCCGTGTCTAAGGTCAGTTCTGCGACTCCGTACAAATTCAAGGCGTGTCCGGTTACACCTATCAAACTCACATCGGGTGCTACAGGAAAACAAGTGATATCGTTAGGTACTATACTTCTCCTCGCAAGCGATGCAGACGCCCCTGTATCTATTAAACATTTCCTCGGAATTCCTTCTACGTTAATTATTGCTAAATATGGCACCACCTCCGTTGCAAAATTACTCACTAATGGTATTCGTCCTTGGTTGATGGTGTTGGGTTCCCCTTGATGTTTACGGCTCGCCAACCGGGGAATATTGTTAGCTTGCCTTTCTAGTTTAACGTCGGTCTCGGACGTTCAACTTCCAAATCGCTATTGTTGACTTCTCTTTCTTCTCTCGCATTTTCATTATTAATTTCCTGACCTCTTGGCTCTCGCGTCGCTCTGCATCCCTTGGCCCAGTGCCCCATTTTTCCGCAATTAAAACAACACTGATTGAATGGGCGGTTCTGGCCTACGTTCTGCGAAGTATTAGGACCATAATTTCGATTGTAATCATATCCTATACGCGTTCCTCTTCCGTGATTACCTGGCAAAGCTCTGTAATTTTTTCCTGCTTCGGGGCATTCCCGCCGGTAGTGCCCTTTCTTGCCGCAAAGAAAACACTCGTATCCTTGTCCTGAAATGCTTGTTTTTCTACATTCACTCGCCAGATGTCCTTCCTGGGCACATTTGAAACACCTTCGTCGATCTCCGGTTTCCAAATTTTTTCGGCTATCCTCAAATTTTTGTGTCACGCCTCGAACAGCACCTCCAGACGTACGTTGTCTCATCATGGTCTGGGCCATTTCTTGTACTTTTACCAATTCTTCTGCCATATCCAAGGTTAAGTCAGGCTCCGCCAACAGCGTGACTCCCATTTTCTCGAAGAGTTCCCTTTTTAGGCCTGTTTTAAACTGATTTAAAACTAACTGCTCGTATTGCAACTTCACCCCTGGTCTTTGTGCTGCGTTGGCTCCTTTCAGACTCTCTGCTAAGGCGCATGATCCTAAATACTTTAGCCTTGTGCAAAATGAGGCTACTCCTTCATCGGTTCTTTGGTAGCATCTTCCCAATCTTAACAAAGCTTCTCCCGGAATACGTGTCTGTGAAAACTTCTTAATAAATCTTTCCTTTAGTTGTGCATATGGCAATGTGTCTAGCTCTTCCTCTGCTTGAAAGAATTGTGCAGCTTCCCCGGATAACTTGTATTTAAAGATCTTCAAGGTGTCTTGTTCAGTTAAATCGTCGAGTTTTGCCCTTGATTCTAATTTGGAAAAGTAATCAGCTACCGAACTTTTTCCACTGTATCCTTCAAAAGTACCTGCCAAAACCCCTAAGCTCACTTTTTGTTGGGCCACCACATGAATATCCTGCACTGGGGGTAGCGGTGGATCTGCCATTTTGACTCAATTAATTTTTCCAACCGCGCTTCTATAATTTTAGCAAAACAACCGATTTATTATCTCACACTTTGGTAACACTAAATTTTTCGTACTATTTTCAATAAATCAATTGGTTTACTGATAAACTCCCGCACTTTGAAATTTTCACAACACTTTTTGATCTCTTTTTAACTTGTCAAAGAAAATGCTAAATCATTTATTTGTCAACTTCCAAAATCATTTATCTATCCTGAAAATACCTACACAACTGTACCAAAAGGAAAATGTGTCCCTCAATCTTTTACCTCGAAAGTGCACCTGTAATTGTTTTTATAACAAACAAAATATCAAATAAGAAAGAAAATGTATCTTCCATATATTTGGTTTATAACGTCCTTAAATAAAACACAACATACCTCATGTATATTTTCATGCAACTTGTGGTTAGTAAACTTAATCAACTAGAGGCCACTTAAATAAAATAATACTATTCAAAAAAATTAAAATCAAGACTTGAAGGAATCTGATTAACTTTATCTTATAGTGTATGTCCCGCTTTACATTATTCAAACACGTACCTGCCTACCGAGCGGCGCTCGAACGCTAATACAAGCCTGTATCAGATTTCATTTAGCTTCGCCTGGTCTCCTCGTTCATTCAATACTACTTCACATTCAATTATCACGTAATTATTAAACGAGACCAGAGAAAAATTCAAAGTGACGATTTTGGATTTTTCCGCAAATCGTCCAGCTTTTAACCCCCAAATTGTTATTACACTTCCTACTTAACAACTCGTAAGATGGCAAGTTCTCTCAATTTCAACAAAAACATAAAATTTTTTTTTTTTTTTTCAAAAAAAAAAAATGCAGACTTTTGAGTCCGTTAGGGGATCGTTTTAGCTTCCACCCCACACCTGACACCAGATGTAACCGGTGGGGCGAGAAAGGGGGCGAGTTTTTCGCGCGCGGGCGGGCGAGATTTCCGTCGAAAATCGCCGCTCACGCACGCGCGTACGTACGTAAACGAATAAACAAATTTCTTTATTTATTTATCTACCTACTACTCTCTCCATTATTCCCTGTGTCACAATAGTCCTTTGGCTGGCCGAGCGGTTTGTCAGTTAAAGGCTTCGAAAGAAATGAATAGGTAGGGGCCACACTGTACAATTTAATGCACAGCGGCTCTTGCTAAAACGATCCAAGAAAAACTCAAAAATCTGCACTTACCCTTTGTTTTGTGAAATTTCAGAAAATCTGCCACCTTTTGATTATTCCAAATTCTTTTCGTCTGATTAGCTACTTACTTATATTATACTATTAGTCAAATTGATTCTCATTCTGTAGAGGGCATTGCCAGCTCAGTAATATTAATACTTATTTTTTCCTTTTCTGGACTCACTTTATTTTACTTATTTTAATTCATTGATTGACTCTTGACAATTTCACTGACTCTCTTTTAATATTTTCAACTTCTATTTTCAAAATCTTGAGTCTCACAAAACTAATTTATTTTTAACACTGCTGGGGTTCTAGTGTGATTTTTCTTGAATGAAAGAGGAGAAGATAAATTTAACAAATTTATTATTGATAAAATAAAATATTTTGACACATGAATTACAAAAAAGTTGATCTACCCTTACTACTATCTTGATTTTTAGGCACTTGCAAAATACAAATAATTATCACTGTACTATTAAATTATTAATTTTAAAATTTTCGAAAAGGAGGATAGACGGATGATCCAGATAGTTAATCGCTAGTCATCACTCTCTCTCCTCTCTTATCTACTTCAAATGGTTACATAATTTGACTGTTACCAAACCAGGAAAATTAATTCAAATAAAAATAATGCTACATTCTGTAACTAAATTATCCTCTTAAGCAGCACTCAAGTTTGGGACTTATATTTATTATTTCCATATTTCTACTCAATTAAAAGTTAGTTTATGATTTTTACTTTCTGACACTCTCAATAACCATTACTTCATAAATTCCCAAATTTGAGGGCTTCCAGTGGCCAAAACACTACCTCTGTGACAATTAGTAATCTACCATTCTACTCTTACATCTTAACACTTACATTAGAAAGTTGGAGGGGTGATTTATTCAAGTAATCCGTCAAATGACACTCACTACAGTTCAACACATTTCTCGCGCGCTCACGGTACGACTTCCTAATTCAAGTTCCACTACCCAATTAATTATTTTCTCGGAACACAGATCCGACTACCTAACTTGACTCCATTTTCAAAATTCAACTATATCCCCAAGGGACTCTAACTCTCCACCAATTATGTACGGGGACTCTAACCCTTCACCAATTATTATATCCCGGGGACTCTAACCCTTCACCAATTATTTCAGGGACTCTAACCCTTCATCAATTATTATATCCCGGGGACTCTAACCCTTCATCAATTATTATATCCCGAGGACTCTAACCCTTCATCAATTATTATATCCCGGGGACTCTAACCCTTCACCAATTATTTCAGGGACTCTAACCCTTTATCACCCGCCCTCGATACCTACATTTACTCAATACTATAAACTCTAAAACTTGGTCCCATCACTAAAACTCAACTAAAACTTGGTAACTCGTGAAATACGAAATGCCGCGGAACTGACCCCACAAAACTCCTCAACTGAACTAACACTGACCCCGAGACTGGCCACAAAACTCCGAAAAACTGACGCCGAGCGAGTAAGTCAGTTAGTGAGTAACGTAAAAAGTGGCCGACCGACTAAAAAGTCAAAGTCAAAGTCAAAGTAACTAAAACTAACTGGAACTCGGAACTGACTAAAAGAGTTACAAGAGTAACTAAACTAAACTCCCAGGAACTACCCCACAAAACTCCTCAACGGAACTAACACTGTCACCGAGACTGGCCACAAAACTCCGAAAAACTGACGCCGAGCGAGTAAGTCAGTTAGTGAGTAACGTAAAAAGTGGCCGACCGACTAAAAAGTAAAAGTCAAAGTCAAAGTCAAAGTAACTGAGAACTGAGAACTGACGCTTACTACCCTTTTTCCTCTATTTAATACCTCGCTTCCCTCTCTTAATTTCTTTCCGCGTGCCCTCTACTTGCACCTCACGTTCATGATTTTTTTTATATTAAACCTCCTGATCCCCGCTATTATTTAATGACTCTTGTTCTATTTTCTCACTCGTAGCGGCGGTGAATAAAGAGCAACATTGTTGTAAAGTTAACCTGATACCACGTTTTGTTAAAATACTGACGACTCGACTTCCTACCACCCGTGTGAGCTCGTATTATTAATTATTCCCATATACTTAATGCATATTTTCACGTCTGACTGCCGCCTTTATTTCAGCCAGACGCTCGCTTTAACTCAAATTACTATATCCTTCAATTTATTCATTCTTTTCATTTCAATATTATCAAGAAAATGAAAGAAATTATTTTCAACTGATGATCGATATTTTTCGATCTATCACAGGATTACCAATAATAATACTCATTCAATCAATAAAAAATGAGGCATACATTATAAAATTAGATACCTACATAATATAATAAACTATCAACTGCATAAACGTAGTTTTGCATTGTTTACATTCTTTACGTTCATTACATTTTTTTTTTTTTATTTACCTTATAAAAACGTTCCTGTAAAGAATGAATTCTTTACCCGTAAAGAAAATACCACACCACAATAATTGATCAGCAGATCCTTTGGAAAAGTCCTCTATGGCAAATCCACAGAATAGAATAATCAGAAGCTAAACTTCAATAAAAAAAACGGAGTTCGCGCATCTGCTCGGCGCACAGAGGTCCGCCATGCTTAGGGTTGAACTCAGCGGCGGAGGGCAACGGAGTCAGTTCCTCTCTTCTCTATCATTCGTTGCCTGCAGTGCTGCCGTTTCGGTACAATTGTACTGAATTCAGTACGAAAATTACAAATTCAATACGTCAGTACGACTATTTGAAATACCCACTAATTTCAGTACGTTTTCTAAATATTTGGAAATGGAAGCAAAACAATGACTATTCATATTACATTTCATCACTGCGCAGGCATTTGTAACCGCTGAGTGCTACCAAATACCCTGTCTAGTGTATTTGGTGCAACTACAGTCTACACTCTTCACTTTTATTTGTCATTGTCATATTTCCAATTCATTCAAAATGCCAACAATTTAGTACGTTTTGTCCCGATTCAGTACAATTTTTCAATTTATAGGATTTTGTACGTTTTGTTCCGATTCAGTACGGTTTTTCAGTACATTTTTAGAGGTCGCTGCGGCAGCACTGGTTGCCTGTAGCCGGCGAGTGAAACGCTACCCATTTTAGACTAGTGACAAAACGTCTCATATTTGCCATGGATCCCTTCCAATTTGGTTGTATCGCTGTTCCAAATTAACGTTATTATGTTTGTTGGCTAAAAAACGTAAAAAAAAAAAGACGTTGGTGGGTTACACCCGGTTGGTGCTAATCGCTTGACCTTAGGTGTGTTTCATCTTAGCTGCGCAGAGCATCGGAGAGGAGATATCCTGAGAAGTCTTTTCAGGTACCTACTATCCTGATGTCTGTAAAGACATTTGACGAACTTTTGGGGTTAATAAAAATAAACGTTCAGTGTCAAATCTTATTCGCAAAGACAACAAGCACAACAATGATCTGCACTACTAGTCGTGGACTGGTAATAATAAAGGACAAATCGGCTCGGCCAGCAACGCTTGCAAGTTGCTACATGTAGAATGACACGTTGGTCTCCAGCGCGCGACTTTTATTACGCAACCTTTTGCGTTCAACACGCCGTCACTCCAACAACGCGTCCACACGCGACCGCAAAGTTGCCCGTATAGTATGCCCAATTAACACTCTGTGGTTCTATGATCTGTGACACACGCATGTCGCTCGTAGGCAAACGGTCGTGTTTTGCGGCTCGTGTAGAATGCGCCTAATAAAAGATCAAAGGCGCCGCCGGCGAGTTTGCCTTCTGATTGATCTAGTCTGTGACAAGGATTGCTGAGCACGTCAGGAGAAGCGGCTAAATGCTGACCGCCGTGCACTAGTAGTTCCCAATAGTACACGGTAGATGTCTCTTACTCCCGACACCTGGCGCCATTTTTTAAATACCTTTTACAGAGTAATAATATATAAAGGTACGTAACTGTATACATACAGTTCATTTATTTAAGTGTTGCCATAGGGAAGCATATAAAAAATACACCCTGTGTTAACTTATGTTGTACTTACTTACTAACTTACTTTGAAAGTCGTTTTTAATTTTCAATAATAGTACATAATGTCACCTACTTTACAATACGACCTTCCAGAAAATCCGGTCGTTGTTTAATTTAATTAGGTATACAGGCTGTCTCATTTAGGTAAAATGAACTACATGAAACGGTAAGAGATATACGAAGTCGGCGGTTAAATTACAAAAAAGCTGCGCTGTTTTGAGATGAGTATTTGGCAATAAAAAAAATTGCCAAATACTCGTCTAAATACATGTAAGTTAACACAGGGTGTATTTTTACATACTATTCCCTATTATCATCGCTTAAAAAAATGCACTGTATAAGGAAATATAAATTATTAATTGAAGCGGGAAACAAATTAAAAAATTCCGAGTTATAAAACGAAATTTTAGTGAATTTTTCAGAGATAACTCGGATTTTTACGCTAATACATGCCGTGTTATAACTCAGAATTTCATTTCAAATTCTTAATAATGAATGTTTGGTACTAAGCCATCAAAACATGTAGGTTTGAAAGAATACTTTTAATAGCGTTCTTTTCGTGTAGATTCGGTGTGCCCTTTTATCGAGTTGGATTTATATATGTTTTTTCTTTAATAGGAGGTAAATAGTACAAAGTCTTTCATAACATTTTTATTTACCGGTACTTGATTTACACTGGCAGATTTTTCGCTATTAAGGTAATAAAGGTGAAGATTATCTGAATTACTTTCAAATATTCAATAATAAATTGGCATTTTTTAAATAATCAAAAACTTGACTTAATTAAAACATTTTCATTTGATGAATAAGTACCTATACTGTAACCTGTTGAGATATCTTACTTTTTAATTTAGAAGATTTTGTCCCATCATTTACTTCAACATGTTCACTTAAATGCTCTAAAATGAGTTCTAATTTCATTAGAATTTTCATTATTAATTCTTGTAAGTTCGGTATTGTTGTTAGTGTTTTTTCGGTGTGCATTGTCTGAGATTATGTAACAATAAGAAATTAATAATGCTGATTGCTGACGAAAATTGAAAACGTGAACAGGAACACGTGGACTGTGAACCGCCAATAAAGGAATGGAATGGACATACCTTGCGCCCCCATGCGTAGTTATTCCGAATTATTATTAGTGCACGGCGGTCAGCATTTAGCCGCTCCTGAGCACGTCACGTCAATAAATGTTGACATTGACTTTTGAGTCAACAGTTCTGACATCAGTGACACTTTTTTCGCCGTTATGCAGTTTTAAATTCAAAACTTTTCTAGTCGTTATTGTAATGAGTGTCGTTATTGTGGTTGTTAATGAATGTGGTTGTTATCGAAAAAGTAATTCTTCCTTACTTCTTTTCTGATCTTATTTATTGATACTAAAAATAAAATAAGTGATTGAAAAAGTCGAGTACAAAATCCATCCATATCAATAATTGTGCCGTGAGTGCTGGAAACTGCTGATAGTGCTGATTAAAAGTGCGGAAGAGAATTGAGGGAATTCTTATCATTTAGGTATTTTGATAAAATTGTTGATGTAAAAAGGAAATTTGCGAATTGTGGGTAGCGTATTATAAGTGTGTAAGTATGATTTTTTTGTCGTAATTTTAACTTATGATTTTTATTTCAAAAGATATTCCATTTTAGTAACAGTAGTAATAAATAACATTCCGATTGTCACACTTATAATAATTATTCATATTATTCGTTGATTTAGTTGAGGTAGAAAACTGAAAAATGCAGAACAACCCATCGCTGCCAGGCTGCTCTTCATCAACAGAGACCAAGCCTGCACAACAAACTGATGACACCAACACTAAATCACAAAGTGATAAAAATGTGATGCCAGCAAAGAAGAAAAAATTAATCGTTAGACAAACAAAAACCTCCCAGTTTAGGATGTTGAAAGCTAACCCTTTACTCTTAGTTTCCAGCAATATTAAATCCCTCCCACCTTCGGTTACTAGATTTTCATCTGCTGCCAGTGTAGCCGAAGTTTTAAAAGCAAAAAACAATGAATCAGAAGCTTCTCGTATAATAAATAACCAATCGATTAATAAGCAGCCTAATGTAACCACTACTTTGAAGAAAATTCCAGTCAATAAAATTGAAAATAATTCCATCAAAGTCAACCCTAGTGAGAAAAATGGGAACAAAGCAAAGGTACCCAATCAAAGAACAAACTTCAGTAAACAAAGTGAAACAAAAAAAATTAATGCCAAACCTTCAATTAGATCAAAAATAAATGAAGCAAGTTCAGTGAGGAAACCAAAATTACTAAATCAACCATCAGTTAATTCAAATTGTCCTTCAAAGAAAGATAAACCAGAATCTACAAATTCAAATAAACAAGAAATAAAGAAGCTTGCTGAAAGTAGGTTGAGACGCTCATTGTCTGCACAGCACTTTGATAGGAAAAAGGGGAAGCTTTCAAATCCTTCTCAATGTTACTCTCGACCAACTACTTATAAATCAGAGGAAAACCTTTTACCGGAGAGTTCAGAACAAGCTCCCGTGTTCAAGCCAAATGTACCTCCTATAATAGAAATTTCAGAAATAAGTTTTCGGACACCTTCAGCTCATAAAAGACGTACTACTAGATTTCGCACGCCAGGCACAAACCAAAAATCTCTACATCAATCTTTCAGTCCTTGCGCTTCTTTAGACCTGCACAGGAGACTCAGTAATTGGCTAGAAAAAAAAAGTAAATCTGTAGGCTCATACCATCATCTGAGATGCTTTGGATTGCAACATTTTAAAACATCAGTCAACAAAGAGAATAAAGAAAATGATGCTACTCTTGCTAAGAAGTCCAATGAAATTGAGGAACCTACTAGTATAACAGATACTGAGGATGTAGTTGTAGAGGAAAAATCTGTAAATCCAAGTAATGTGGAAATTATCTGGAAGGAAGCGTTATCAGATTTACATTCGTTAATTTTAGAGGTGAGAACATTTTCAACAAAAATTAAGTACCTACCTATACTGAGTTTGATTAACTTAACGTTTTAATTTTCAGGACTATCCTCATGAGCATTGTGAGGCATGGCTGCGGCTTATCCATGATAAATATAAGGAAGCGGTAGAGGAGCCTAGATACTGGGAATGTCGAGCTGCCATTGAGCAATGTCGTGGCAACATTACAAATGCAGTGGAGTGCTATAAACATGCAATCGTGCAAGGTGCTGAAGTGAGTTACTCTTATATAAAATTTTTCACTAGGGCTACCGGTCTTGTAACAAACTTATACCTGGTGGGGCAATTTATATGTACAAATTTACAGCCTTTGGAAGCTGTAATTTAATAACTTCCCAGTCCCCACTTATCATTAACATGGATCCACAAACGCGAATTTTCAAATTACATGTTATCGAAAAAAAAAGTTATTCTATATCTCAGCTCAGGAAGTTTTCGAGAATCAAAACTCAGCTTTTGTACCCATCTTATCGTTACTGTTAGCCTCTTTTTGAGCGCCAATTCAATTTTTTTTCAGACAGTCAGAGATTTATTGGTTACGTGAGGTTTTTTCTACAATTTCTACGACACTATGAAAATTGGCATTTTGAAAACGCATTTCAAACTGCCAATTTCAAATCTACATAAAACGTGCACTTTTTTGCAAAGGTCTATTACTGAGGTCTATTAACATGAACTGTTTTCGAGCAAAACATCATTTTGTAATGAAACAACATAAACAAAGTAGCAATATATCATAGATGGCCATCTGAATTACCATTCTTTTGAACTGCCATTAACTATGTTAAGATTTTTGTTGTTTTTTAATTTTATGTTACATGATTAATTTTATAAAAAAAATTTAATCACATAGGTATTGCTGCTACTCTTTCTCATGTTTTCTTTTTAATGCAATTTTTCTCCAAAAAGGTTCTCATTAAAGCTTTTGACCAAGAGTTCCTTTTCTATGCAGAAAACATTTACCCAGTGTGGTAGAAATCAGGAGCAAAAACCTAACATATATTCAAAAAACTGAAAAGGAAATCTTAACCCTGTACCTCGAAAACAGTGCATTTGCGAACCCGTGTTAATAGGAATTTTTCTTAGAATGAACTAGCACATTTCATTTTCAGGCACATGTTTGGAAACAGCCTGTATATTAATATTTTTACGGAATTTTGGCACACACAGGGAATAAGTAAACCAAAAAAGTAGCCTAATAATTATGTTTTATAGAAAGAAACTATCAGAGTGGGTTTTTTGCATGAATCCCCCAAATGGTCATTAAGGATTCAAAAATCCGGGAGTGCTATGAAATTAGAGGGTGGAAATTATTGGAGATAGCCTTAAAACTGCACCCCTTTCAGTTTTTTTTTTTAATTTTATCTCAAAAAGAAACAAAATTCAGATAATAGGGAATTTTTTGTAGATAATGCGATTTTAAATCGAAGTTTTTAAAAAAGTTTTAAAAAAATTTTAAAAATTTCTTGTGCCAAACATATTTAAAAAAGTAATCTGAAAAAAGGCATCTCGAGATAGGCATTGCTTCACAGAAAAAACAAAAGGATTAAATTTCCTTCAAAACAGTAGGTGAAAAATTATGTTTGGGTAAATACTGACTGAGATGTAGCCGCTCAAACTTGCATGGATTTTTTTATCGCATTTTCATTGATATCTTTCTAGTTCTTATTTTTACTACAAAATTGATTTTTATTAAATAAAAAAAGTATTCTAAGATGATTTGTTTATAAACAATCAATATTTGTACGAATGTATGAAAAGTTGTGATCGATTTTCAAAGGCACAACTAATTATTATTCTTAAAATTTGTTTGAAAAAATATGAGCTTGGGTCCTGTAGATTTTATAGAACAAATTAATGATTCCTCTTAATGAATCTGTAATTTAATTCAGTCACATTCACCTCTAATTTAATTTCAGATAAAGGCAGTTGACAAATCTCTGGAACAACTTTTGGAGAAGTTTAGTCTTCTTAATATAAATTCAGAGGTGGAAGATACAAACAAGTTTAATGGCAGGGAGAAAATTTTGAAGGATGCAAGGAACGTCTTCAAATCTACCATTATCCAGTTTGCAGTACAGGAAAGAGCATTGAAAAAGTAATAAAATATTTATTTATGTTCACTTTTACTAACTACATACTATTTATTTAACTAACTATAACGAAACTTTCTGTTCTGTGAATATAAGATATAAACATTTCTGTAACAATGAATGATAGATCAAAACCAATTATTGATGACTGTATTTACAACGATGTTAAATCGTCTTTAAACATTAAAGAGGCGTGAAACTTGCTATCTACATTATCGTATATTATACCTACTCGTATTTGTTAAAAACTCCGTAATATCCAAACTTTCACTTATCCGAAATGGGTCCGGTCCACATTACTTCGAATCATCGAGCTCCTACTGTATACTATTATTGCAACTATAAATACATAATTATGGTGGCAATTATTGTGATAATCGCTCCAACGCTTCTAATTTTATAAATTTTTTTAAATAAATAAGACATTTATATTAATGTCTCACCGCATATACAAAATTAGGATTATACAGAAAAGGTCTTGCAGTGTGTTTGCTAGGTGAACAAAGAATTGTGTTACGCAAAGTTCCAAACAAGGGAGAGATGTTTCCCAAAAGAAAACTCGTCAATTGAAGAAGAAATACATGGAGTGTGAAAAATGTTATTGCAGTGAATGTTTTTTACATCCTGTTATGTTATAAAATAGTAATTTGTGATATGAGTGAGTTACAAAATGGGAGTGTTTTAAGAGGAACGAAAATTGCCAAACGAGGTCGGAAGCCGAGTTTGACAATTGTCAGTGCTTAAATACTCCTTTTACAACATGGTCACACAAGATTTTTTTTGTTGAATTGCCAAGAACAAACAATTTATGAATTTTAAGTGTCAAGAAATATAAATTTATGACCTCTATAAATTGGTATTTTATATTGTCATAGTAACAGGCTTCATTAAGTTTTGTCATTTATGTCACTTTTAAGTACAAGTGCACAGAAGAATATCACTTTTAGTCACTTGTGTCTAAAAGAATGCCATTTCGAAACTAAAATGACAATCTAAACGGCAACTTTTTAAAACGATTGAACAAAAAATACTGTTTTGTTTTTATATCAAAATAAATTATTATTATTTGCATGCTTTTGTTTTAATTAACGATTGAATTAGATTTATCGTGAGTGAATCATTGTGAAACCTTCACTATGACCAAAGGTCTATTATTGTGACTCACATCTACAATAGTAAAATGATCCTTATTGTATTTTTTAGACAACTTGAAAATGTAATAACATATGGGTGTCCTATTAAAAAAAAATTGGTTTTCTACCTTAAAACAGGTAGAGACCATGAATTGTGTACGCCAATTACACCATTGTGTAGATCGAATTTAGTTTGTAATGTAAGTTTTTTTGTATCTTTCATATTTCAGTAAATACGAGCTGGGCAATGAAAAGCCACCCTCCCTGTATACCTGTGCAAAAGTATTTCCAAACAAGGATTTCATAGATTGGTACTTACCCCAAATATTTCTTGAATGTGTGAAAATTTTGCTGGTGAAGAATTTCCCCCATTTTTAAATGAGGGCATTTTCTTAAACTAATGTTAGTTTCATACATCAGTATTTTTTCGTGTATGATAATTACTTAAGACACACCTAATAGCAAATTATGACACCATGAATAACATAATAATCAAGCTGTTAGTTATGGCCTATCCAATACAAATTGTTTCACAAAGGGTTCTACTTTGAAAATTTTATTTTTTACTTACTATGAATTTTAAATTTAAAATACTAGCAAAATAATATATTTTTTTATTAAATTATAATTATTATTCTTTATGTTACACGTCTTGGAAATGAGGGTTTTACTTAATCAAGGTGTTTTGTACATTATTTATTTATTAATTAGGTACCCTCATTTACAGACAGGAAATTGGAGACGCTAAAAGATTTCATGTGACCCCAGTACGAAGAAGCACTAGGATCAAATCAGGTTTCACTTCAACCCCTGGAGTTCAGATGTACACGTCTTTAAAAGAACTGGATGTTTCTGTGCAGGGCTCTATTGACTTCCAACCAAATAGAGCCCTTTGTTAATGTTTTGTATATTCAGTTAATTTATAAATTAGTAGTTTGGTTTGACAGTCCTATTATAAATGATGTTAGGAATTATTTGGGATTGCAGTCAATTAAATTAAAGAACACTCTTTTTTCTACGCCAAGCTTTCGAATTAATTTTAATTCTTCTTCAGGGCTATCTATAAAATGATTAACAATATTAAATTTAGTATATAGGTGTTACAAAGATGGTAATTATTTGTATACTTACAGAATTTGAGATTAAAATTTAAAGTTTGTAAAAATTGCTAGGACTAAACATAGGACTATTCTTGTATACATTTACAGCAACTAACGCCAACAAAGACAAAATTACATACTAATGAAGTTCAATTTCTAATTCAGGCAGAAATGATAAAAAATTGTTATATTTATATATAATAATTTATATATAATTCTTTATTAAGAAACTGTTTAGTTAAAATACTAAATTGCCATTAAGACACAGTATACAAAATTATAACAAAGAAAAAATTTACATACTTAATAAATATTAAAATTAATAACAATAACTAACAATATTTTTTTAAATTAATTTGTAACAACGTAACTAGTATGTAATTACATAGAATTTAACAAATGATTTATTGTTTATTTCCCAACAAATGATTCCTTAAATTGTATACAGAACTTTTTAAAATTTTGGTGACTATTTTTTCATCTAGATTTTGATAATTTATATTTTTTTCTGAATTTTATATAATTATTGGATAAAGTACCCCTTGATTGATTGATTGATTGACATAATGTATAAATGATTGACATAAAAATAATATTTTTTTTTTAAATGGAATAAAGATGATTTGATATCTAAAGTAAAGTAACACCTTGAAAAGAACTTTTATAGAAATGATTAGAATCCAACAAAACTCAAATGCTATGAACTCTATTAAAGATATAGAAAATCTTAGTAGCATTTACACATTTTTAGTAAAAATTGATTAAAAAAAAAACAACCTGCAACAGTCTAAATTTAATCCAAAGTTTAAAGAATTTTTATTCTTCCGATATTTTTATTTTTACTTATCCCTTCATTGTTATTACAATAATATTAATTTTGTCTAACAATAGTGGACTTACATAGTAATGAAGTCGTCAAAAACAAAAAAAAAATAGATATCAAATCATCTTTATTCAATTTAAAACAAAAAATTATTATTTTTATGTCAATCATTTAGACTAGAAAAAACTTATAAAATTTTTTTATCATTTCGGCCTGAATTAGAAATTGAACTTCATTAGTATGTAATTTTATCTTTGTTGGCGTTAGTTGCTGTAAATGTATACAAGAATAGTCCTATGGTTAGCAATTTTTACAAACTTTAAATTTTAATCTCAAATTCTGTAAGTATATAATAATTACCATCTTTATAACACCTATATACTAAATTGAATATTGTTAATCATATTATAGATAGCCCTGAAGAAGAATTAAAATAAATTCGAAAGCTTGGCCTAGAAAAAAGAGTGTTCTTTAATTTAATTGACTGCAATCCCAAATAATTCCTAATATCATTATTTCATTTAATTTAGGTAGAGTTTTACATTGTGTTGTAAAGTTATTAAAAGTCATTTGTTTATTTTACATTTTAAAAAGCAATAAAATCATGCTATTTGCTCACTTGATGTGTGTCACCATTTCTAACTTTTGTTTTATTATTATAATCATTTATTTGTTTGTTTTAACATGCTTGATACTGTTCATTATATTGGATTTTACTAATTAATTTTAATAATTGAACCCTATGCTGCAACAACGTTGTAAGTGCCAAAAGTAAATTTTGCGGAAAGTCGAAATAAACATTTTTTTGTGAAGCAATATAATATATCATCTTACAAACATTAATACATTAATGTTAATTAATGAATATAAGTAATTAATATATTAATGTTTGTAAGCTGATATATTATATTGCTTCACAAAAAAATGTTTATTTCGACTTCCCGCAAAATTTACTTTTGGCACTTACAACGTTGTTGCAGCATAGGGTTCAATTGTAATTTTCTGATATGAATTGGTAGTAAATAAGGGTTACATGTACATGTGGCTCTTGACATAGGAATTTCAACAGGAGAACTATCTCCAAATGTTGGAATATATTACATCAGATAGAAAAATGTTAGGACATAATGCTTTGAACAGCAATTCGTTAATATTTTATTATTTTTTATTTTTAACAAACTATTTATTACAAATAGGCATTTTAACATAAAATTACATGTTTTTGTTATGACGAAAGAAATTCTAATGTGTTGTCATTTTTGTTAGTAGTATTTTAGATTTTTTCTGTTGCCAACTTTCTAGAAAATAACTAATAAAAAGTGGTTTTCAAATTATTATTGACAATTGAATTGTGTAATATTGAAGATTATATAGACTTGTATACCTGACAGGTTGTGTCCTTATGATGGTTAGTTCCAAAACAGGTTGACTACATTTTTATTTTTTTATATTGACCACTGGCCAGTTTTCTTGTGTATTTTTGTTTTACCAATGATAAAAATACTAATAAAAGCTTAAAATTACTTTCAGCAATTTTCATTTAAAGAGAAATTCATATTCAAAAATTCTTAAGAAAAGTCTACCGTCTCATCTCTAATTTATGGTACTTACACCTGAATCTACCCTTACAACCTGTGTCCTGTCGTGCAAATAATTGGCTATCAGTGATAATCTCACACCTCTCACTCCCATGTTCTGCAATTTGGATAGTAAGATACGATGATCAACACAGTATCGAACGCTTTGGAATATTCCAAAAAAAGTTATAATGGTTGAAGTGAAGTGCTAAGACTCAGATTTTCATAGAAAGTAAGATCGTAGATATTATTTGCAAATTTAAATAATCTGATAAAGATAACTTTTTCTAAATAAACCTAAATAAATTATATTTAGGAATTTCCTGCAAAGATCGCACTTCATCTGGTATAATAGGTGAAAATCAATACAATAAGAGATACCTTGTATAAGAATTTCCACAACTGGCAGATACTCTACAACAATAATCATTAAACTAAATAAATCGTTAATTTTTAAAACAATAATACCTCTGATAGAGATTCCGAGTAGTTATCGAAAAAACTAAAAACCTTGAATAAATATTATTAGACCACAGCTGAACATCCCAGATTATAATTTCACTGGAAACGTTCATGAGAGTCTACATATTTAATAAAAACCAACTTGAAAATCACAAGTCAAGCAAAAATTAAACCTGCAAATAATTCATATTTTTCAGGGTCTCCAACATTCCCTGGTCCATAAGCTGAATCAGGGAAGATACATTTGGAGGGAGAAATGTAACCCTTATTTCGCCACTCTGAAGCACCTCTTCATTGCTGTGAGATGGTGCATTATCAATTAATTATCAGTTTCTCAGTAATAATTTCTCTCTCAAATAGCTTTCCACATTAGGAACAAATTCATCAAAAAACCATACTCGAAATAATTCAGAATCCATCTACTTTATCTTTATAATAGACAGGCAGAGCATTAATGGCAACATTTTTCAAAGCCCTAGGTTTTCCTGCCGATTCTTCTCGATGTGCTAAACAGCTTTTTGTGACAGCTTTTCGTTCTCGATTAGTTTTCTTTTTTTTTTTTAATGTCCCAACACTAGTGTCCACCCCCTAAATCGAGCTTAATTTTAAAGATAAAAAATTGAAACTTTGAGGATTTGTGTACTTGATATAGGACCACGGAATGGCATAATTAGTTTCATTAAAAAACATTTTTAATATCTTTTTAATAATCACCTTTTTCATGAGTCCATACTACGACACTGTCCAGTGCAGGTTCAGTGTGCCGGCTAGCCCAGCAAGAGCCGTCCTTCTATTTATTTGGGCCTTATTTACTTTGTCATAACACTTATTGCACCTACCGTTTTCAGATTATATTGATTATATTGTTCAGATTATGTTGTCTACCTGTCATTGCTATATAATTATATTTTATTTAATTAACCCTTAGTTGGTAACATACTTTTTTTCACTTTATAAGTAACATCCGTCGCTCAGTCGGAATAGGTATGTATAATTACATATTTATTCGAATGTATTCTAGTAAACACTAAATATATTTTATTAAAACAAGACTTATTTCATTTTTATACATTTTTTTATATATTATACCTTTTCATTCACCATACTTTCGACCAACAGCCGACTGAGGGATGGACTGAAATATATCGTACTGAGTAACACCCGTCTCACAGACGTATTTTCGCGAAGGCGGCTATGGACTTTTCGGCAACCAACTAGAACATACCTAATACGAAATTTTTGTACATTCATTCGTTTGGATTCAGCGCAGCATCAAAACTTGGCATCCGCCTCAGAGTCGGATGTTACCAACTAAGGGTTAAAGCCTTATAATTAGTTTTTTCACATTTCTTTCAAGCGATATTGATTTTATTAATCGATTTCTACGTATGTATGTATTGAAAAAAAATCAATTTTTTTTTTCGACAATTTACCACCATCTTACAGTTTTTTATCGCTGGCGCCCGAACTAAATTTTTTTTAATGAAACTGATTATGCCATTCTGTGGTCCTATATCAAGTACACAAATCCTCAAAGTTTCAATTTTTTATCTTTAAAATTAAGCTCGATTTAGGGGGTGGACACTAGTGTTGGGACACCCGGTACAGTAGCAGTTTGATCAGCTGAAAGTTTTTCCCCGCTAAATTTTAAATTCTAAACACCATATCGTTTTTTCCATCGACCTAACCACCCTAAGCTAGTAGTAAACTCTCCTTCCTCAGTTTTAAATTCTTTGTAAATAGCAAGCACTTTTGCTTGTAAGATCAGACCCGATATGGGAGCTCCCCTTTCTTGTTGTTGTGTAAACCACAAAAAGAAAGCTTCTGAAGCTATCTCATGGTGTCTTTCTTTTCTTCATTATTTTACCCACGGATCCTGAAGCTTTGCTGGCACACCATTCTTTTATCTTTTGTTTGTTTCTTCTCCAATCGCCCACTGTCACTTTACCAACACCGTATCAACAACAACTTGAGCAATAATTGTAAAGCCGCGTTCTAATTTCTTTATTACTTTTATTTTGGCTTCTAAGCTTACTAAAGGTGACTGGCGTGGTCGAATGGTTAATTCCGCTAGGCTACGGAGCCAAAAATCGCGGGTTCAAGACTCAGCTCGGCCCGCATTACTTTTCAGATTAATTTTCGAATGTCTGTGAAAAGTAAAACAAGCGATTGAAGGTTTTAAAGGTTAATATTTAATAACAATTGTGTGTGGATGTATGAGTTCGTTCTCGAAGCAAAATTACCAGAGTGGAGCTCCCTCTGAGTGGAGTATGTCTTACCTACACAGTTAAGATTGATGTTTAACCTCTTATCACTCATGATAAGAGGAATTTACAAGAGATCTTACAAAAAATAAAAATCAATGTACAGAGGAAGAATTCAAATAAAACACTGTGTTTTATAAATTGCGATTTCGTCAACTGATGTACTGTGAACTTTATTCTTTTTACATTCGATACATACCCAAAAATTATGCCTTTGGATGACGCTTTGATTTATTATTTCGGTTTGCCTTTTGAAACGACCTGAAAACCTGTACCTACTAGGAACAGGATGTAATAATAATATCAAGTGGTTTATTTCTCATTTACACTCATGTAAATGATACATACATATTTTACTATATAAGTACTTAAATAAATAAATAGATATACATAATATTATGTACTACATACTCTAACAGGAAAAGTAAGAAATTCAACATTAGGTTTCTAATTCAATTCATCCTGTATCCTAATATTCGAGATATTTACACGGTCCCTATCTTATTAGACATAATATTAATGGAGCTAGGGAACTCTATGATGATCCTTTGAAAGTGCTGTACCCGTAGGGACTTATTAGCAAACCAATGTGGTAATTCTCATTCACTGATTTACAGTCGATGACAATCTGAAACAGATTTTAAGAAATAAACATCTTGTAACCATTAATTTTCTTAATGCAATGAGCAGCAAACTGAGGGGATTATGTCTTATAACAATATTATTAGCAACCGGGAGCCAGCGACCGATTTTTGTGACCAAAACCATCCCACCAAATTTTCTCCATTTGCTATTTCTTTTTTAAATAGGTAATTTCATTAAAGGTAATTAAATTTCATTAATAGGTAAACCTACAATTTCATTAAAGAGATCGAGAGTTTAATAAATGGGAAGACAGTTTAAAAAGGGCAAGGAATGTGGGCATGTTTAAAGTATTGTTAAAGGGATAGGTACAGAAATGCTAATGTTAACTTTTAGTGTACCTATAATTGTAATTGATGGAGTAGTTTATGAATGTTTTTGTTTTTTAATAGATATTTGATATGGTGTGATATGTAGCTTATGCTAAATAAACTGCTTATTATAATTAATTATAATTTTTTTAATAATTATAAATTGTTAGATTCAATTTCAATGAGATGTCATAATCATAATAGTTACCTACTCGATTGTTGGTATTGTTACAAACAATCCCATTGAAACACTTTACCATAACAACTATTTATTGCAATTATTGCCCTATGTACTAGGTGGCGCAAAAGTAATCGCCCTATTGGAAGATGCTCTTATTTTTGTAAATGGTGTCATCATGATTTTTCATTTGTAAAGAAGACAGATGTAAAATTCACTCCAAGAATTCCATTCATGAGTAACTCATCGATGGTGTTGGCGGAGCATAATTTTCTTGATGTTGCAGAGAACCCCGAAGCATCGACCAGATGACGTGCCACGCAATTGGGCATCAATCTGCGGTCTTTACACAGAATTTTAGTGAAAGACTTGAAGATGTTTCCTTACAAAGTGCAGAAAGCGCATCAGCTGTTAGCTGTTGATCGCCAAATTCGTGTAACTTAAGTACAAGCCCTCTTGAATTTCGACCATGAGGAATACAACTTTTCATAGAAAATTATCATGAGCGACGAGGCCTATTTCCATCTCTGTGGATATGTGAATAAACAAAATTATCGCTTCTGGGCCATTACACCCCCTGAAAGTTACTCCATCGTGTGCAGTTTACGCTGGAAGCATATTTTTTCCAAAACGCTGCAGGCCAAACGACTACTGTGGACGGTAAATGCTACAGAACCATGCTCAATGACTTTCTTCTTTCTCAATTGGATAAATTTGGACCACAGAACATGTGGTTCCAAAAGGATGGAGCAACAGTACATACTGCAGGAGCCACAACCGAAATTCTGAATGCTGCATTTCCGGGTCGCCTAATCTCTCGAATTAATGATTTGCACTGGCCGGAAAGATCGCCCGATTTAACCGGGCTCATATGGTAATTAATTATGGCGGCCGCCACTTGGCCGACATCATTGTCTTAACTCGATAAAAAAAAAATTAAAACATTAAATAAACATAATCCAAAAACGAAACTAAATTTTTTCGTTCATAAAAAAATTACAGTCCTCACAAAAGGCACAGTACTCACACGGTATATCAGATAAATCCTCACCTCGATGAAAGGATAAAGACTTTCCACTTGCTTAGTCTCAAAATAACGATCAACGTCATAGTGTAGTTTGTACCTGCCGGTCATGAAATCCCCGGCATCGAAAAAGCCCAAAAATTTTCCGTCGTTTCCGGTGACTCCTTCATTGATGTAAGTCCAACGACCGTCGATCAGCTTGTAAAGGCTCACTTGAAGTCCAGCAACCGCACATCCTCTGACGGTGTCCATCACGTGTGTTGACAGTGGTGGGCGAGGGCGTTTCATGTTGGACACGTCTTTTGGGTGCAAGACAGATCCACTTACCAGTTTGTTCACCGACTGGAAGGACAGAGGACATAATTCAGTGTTGGCACAGATTTCAGTAAAACTTAGTGGGAATTTCAGTAGATAAAACAAACCCGTTTTTCATGTTGTTTTTTTTTTACTTTTTTTCAAAATTAATATTAACACAATAAATAAAAACTTCAGGTAATTTTAGTTCCTGTTGAGGTTTGCTCAATGTTGTCAGTTGTGTATAAATTTTATCAAGATGCAGTGTCATAATATACAGTTAGGACATTTGTATACTTTATTTTTTATTTAGATGGATTCCACCAAGTCAAAATTCTAGGGGAACGATTGGCAACAAGACTGATTAGGTTGGTTATGGTGATAGTTGTTACCAAAATAGTCACTAGAATGGTTACTAAATTAATTTAGGTTATGTCGATTAGTTGAAATGTCATTTTATTTCAAAATTTAAAATTAGAAAAATTATAAACGCAATTTCTAGAGGTAATAAATTGGAAAATTTTAGAGACTTGTAAGTGTAAGCACCTAGCTATTTACTCTTATAAATCTTATATATGTAAGATATTAGACCGATTCCTTCTTAGTTTTATGTAAAAATGTTGAAAATAGAAGATCTATTCTTGACAAATAGAGGTACTTACATTATTTAAATAATTTCTTAAGAATTTCTCAAGGAATATTTCAAAGAATCTGATTAAACTGTATTTTTGCCTAATCTGAAGAAACGTCTTTCAATCGCTATTGTTTATAGCATTTGATGATTCATTCTTTTCTTTCTTTTGAAATAAATTTACCTGCCTGAGCATTTTAATAATTTTTAATTTGATAATTTGGTTTGTCAATTTGACAACTTCAACTTTTCAAGTTTCTGGCGTTTCGCTGTGACTAGAGTGCCGACTGAGGACCCAGACCTAGTTTTCGCAAAACGTCATTAGACATTAGATTATTATAGTCAATCCAAGCAACAGTTAAATTTATCCTCAAAAAACGAATAACTTCTAAAAAAGGACTATTTTCGAAGAAAATGAAGTAATTTGAAGTTTTTAACTTGCGTTTTATAACTGAGCAACTTACAACAAGGAAACATGTTTTGCAGGTGACGTCATAGCCTATACACGAATCGGGGAATGTTGCCGTTACTTTAGTCACAACGTAAATGTTTTGCCAAGGTCAAGAAAACAGGCTACCATCCGACAATATGAAAATTACTGTTTAAAGATTGCACAGGGTACCAACTTAACAGCTGTTTGACAAGTCCATCTAAATAAAAAATAGACTTTAGACTCCCCTCTCCTTAAATTTTGAGGTGCAGTCCTGTCAAAAATTTAGGGTCATGGGGGTCATGTGAGACCTCATTATAAAGATAATTTAACAATTGAACCCTATGCTGCAACAACGTTGTAAGTGCCAAAAGTAAATTTTGCAGGAAGTCGGAATAAACATTTTTTTGTGAACCAATATAATATATCAGCTTACAAACATTAATACATTAATGTTAATTAATGAATATAAGTAATTAATATATTAATGTTTGTAAGCTGATATATTATATTGGTTCACAAAAAAATGTTTATTTCGACTTCCCGAAAAATTTACTTTTGGCACTTATAACGTTGTTGCAGCATAGGGTTCAATTATCTACACAAAAATTATGTTAGTTTTCAATTTTGACAGTCTATGTGTAAGTAAGGATGTTTATAGTAAAGTCTACAACTTTGACATTTGACACGTCAGTTTAATGTCAAAAAGTAATAAAATTAATGTCACTGAATTTAGTTTTGTACCAAAGTTCTATCTCATTGTCTTGAAATTAAAGGGTGGGGGGTTTATAAATTCAAACTGACAAGAAGACAGTCAAAATTGAAATCACATTATTTTTTTGTAGATAATTAACATACCTTTGAAATGAGGTCTCACATGACTTCCCATGCCATTTAAAGTTTGGAGTTGACAGGAACTGCAACATCATCTTTGACATTTGACACATCAGTTTTACATCAAAAACTAGTAAAATTAATTAATGTCGCTGAATTCAGTTTTTGTGCCAAAGTTCTATATCATTTGGTTCAAAATTTAAGGAGGGGTGACTATAAAAAGTCCTCACTGTATACCGGGTGAGGCCATTTTAGAGAGAAAAAAATTTTTTTAATTTGTTTATAAAATTGAAATGCTGCTTCTTTTCTGCAGTAACATTTCAAGTCTGTTGACCCATTTTTGAGTTAAAGTCAAGGCCATAATGAACATGACGTCATAAACTGAAACCTTTTTCCTTATTTTCTTGAAAATGGCTAAAATGTAAAAAGCTACTAAAATGTAACTGCAGCAACAGAAGCAACTTTTCAATCTTAACAAATCAATAATTTAACATTTCTCTCTAAAACATAATATAGGGAAGTCGAGCTTACTGGTGGTGGTAGTGGTGGTGATGGTGAGAATGACCGCAAAGTTTTAATAAACCCCAATCAAACCCAAGTTTTTACCATTAAAATCCCAATTGGCCAATACACTAAACTGTATGAAATGGATTAAAAAAGGGTTAGACTATTCAAAAAAAAGTAAGAGTAAAATATGGAAGCAAAAATAAAAAAAGAATAATGAAATTTTTCAATTATTTCAAATTACATGCTTACATAAATGATTTTAACAAATAATGTTCTATGATGCCCAAGTTATTGTTCTTTATCTTTATTAAAGAATCTGGAAGCAAAAGGTAACTGGATCATCTGTACAACATATTCTGGGTAAACAAGTTTTATTGCCTCTGTTCACTCATCATATTTTGAACAAACTAAAATATCAACTATGTAATAATAATTCTATAAAGGTCTACATCTGACTCGAATAGCTGAATAACCTACCTTCTGCAAGTGCACTTCGTGGCCCATTTGACTGTACTTGACATCCATCTCATCCTCATCTTCAATCTCATCAAGGTCATCCTCTGCGCCCTCTGGGTCGTCCATGTCAACGCCGCCCTCTTGGATATACTCTTGGGTTTCCTCTTCTGCTTCCTCAACCTCGGTAGATATGGGGTCAACTTCCACAAACTGGTTGCCTATTGAGGCCACTAGACGTATCTTGTGCTGTAAATATAACAAAGACGATAACCAAGCGACCATACACTAAACGGAATAATTTCCCTTTCGTTCAAAAATTCACCAAGAGCCCAATTAATATAGGGCCTGCCATGTAAAAAATGAAGAAAATCAGCACTTTGCAAAACGTGGCAATACTGCTTGGTAATTATACATTTTACATTTTTAGTTCCAAAAAATTGAAGAGACTAATTTGCCATCTATATATGCTGCTTCAAAGTTGAGCTTTTTTGCTGAAGAGGCCTAATAAATTCGAAACAAAAGGCCGGAGATCCATATGACACACTGACACTATTGTATTTGTATTTCTCAGTAGTTTTAGAAAATTGAAAAATAAATAGGCTTTCATATTTAAAAATAAGTAACTTAGCATCACAAGACGTCAGTCATTTTGAAATTAGTTTATAAAAAAAGATCTCATTATCCCTAATAACATTTATTCGAAAAAAAAAAATTCGTATCACCTACAGGTTCTTCAATAAGGTACAGGGACAAGTTATATGAGACACCCTATATAATTGGTGTACATATTATGTACACCAATTCTCCAATAGTATCTATCCAATCTAGTGTGATATTTTTACTTTTCAACTCTAGTGTACTATTTGTCATTTTCGCAGGTGGTCCTCGGAAAAGCTTAAGTACCTTTCCTTTTCATTAAAAAAAAATTAATTTTGAACCCCTTCAAACACTCTTTTATATCGGTACCTATGTATACATACAGACAGGGTGTAAATTAATAACTGAAAAAATCAGAGGGTGGTCACTTGTTGGAAAATAAGATGTGTCTTCCATACAGTAAAACTTCATTTGAGTTAAAATACAGCCCCATAGAGGGGCGCAAAAAAACAGTTTTTTTTTTATTTTCTTCTATAACACATTAAACACATAACATCGAAAAGGCACTCAATAAATAGTCTGGTGGTTTTCCACCATGGCAGTAAAGGATGGAAAGGCCACTTCTAAAACTTTTTTCTTATTGGTATCTTTAAATTCGTCTTTTAAAATACTTTCGGATGAGCCAATGCAATACAAGACCTACCATTGAAAAACTGAACAAAATCTGCATTTTGAAAAACGTGGAAACACTGCTTTGTGATTAAAATTTACATTTTAAAGAAGACCAAGTTGAAAATCTTTTTGTGAAAACGGAGTTCAGGAATGGTAAATAGCCTCTATACCATGGTGCTTCAAAGTTGATCTATTTTTCGCTGAAGATGAAATTTATGAGACGTCCAATATTTATACAGTTCAATTAATCTGCCCAAAAGAAGATCTGAGGATAAATAAAACTCAAAAGTTAATTAAGTTCAGTTTTATATTACAACTTATACGATGACAACTAAAAAAAAAAAACACCCAATACACTTAATGGAATGAAGCAACACATTGTTATGCAAACAAAAAGTTCTATAGGTGGTCCTACAATTATTTATACATAGAACAGTATTCAATGGGTTTTTATAGGATTTTCCTTACTGGCTGAAAAAGCGAATGCTTTACCAGAATAACAACAACTCATCCTTATAAATATTATGCAAACCGTAACTACAGTCTTTCTGAACATCCTCTACATCTAAAACACTCTGTATACCTTGTCTGTCATTTTGAGATTATCTGTATATACAGTGTGTCCTAGTATAAGTGAATTCATAGTATGACAAAAAAAATCAGTTGAAATTTTATAATTTGGGGTGGTATTTGGTATTTTAACTAAATGTGAGATATGGTTTATGTGGTCCGAAACACTGAAGCCAGCGGGCTTATTGTATTTCTCGCATTTAGATTTTCCTTGGTTAGAAGAGCTCCGTTCCTTTGACAAGGTTCAGCAGTCCGCTAACCAAGGTCTTTTCCGCCAGCAGGCTCCCGGGGCTGAGGAGTCCCAGGACCGCATAGCGCGTTCTTGCGAGTGCTGGACACTCGAATATCACATGAGAAGCTGTCTCATCTTCTTCATTGTAGTCTACAAACTGGTTCTTCTGTATACAGGGTGTCTGCTTAAGGCTGTCCACCGGCTATATATCGGAAACTAATGGGCCTAGAACCTCAAAATAAAAAATTTCCAGACATAAGTGATCACGAGAAATTCAATGAAAATATTTTCAAGATGGCCGCGCTTCCGGAAATACCGGAAGTTGACACCTACTTCGTTATTTTAACAGGAACACCCTGTATATTATTATATTTTTTAAATGTCTGAAAAAATCGAATACAGGTGGTTTTCACCATTGGAATTTAGATTGAGCGGTTTATGAGTTATAAACAAGTGAAAATCGAAAATTTTCAACTTCAAAGCAGTCTAGAACTAGAACGGCTCAAGATATCCAAAAACGGTTTACATGTCCCTATCCTAACTTTTCACGTTTTATCCCAGTACTTATGTGGAGTAAATTTTAATACAGGGTGATGAAAATTATCCGATTTTTCATCACCCTGTATTAAAATTTAAACCACATAGTAGGATACTATGTGAAAAGTTAAGATAGGGACATGTAAACCGTTTTTAGATATCTTGAGCCGTTCTAGTTCTAGACTGATTTGAAGTTGAAAATTTTCGATTTTCACTTGTTTATAACTCATAAACCGCTCAATCTAAATTCCAATGGTGAAAACCACCTGTATTAGATTTCTTCAGACATTTAAAAAATATAAAGTTTTACAGGGTGTTTCCGTTAAAATAACGAAGTAGGTGTCAACTTCCGGTATTTCCGGAAGTGCGGCCATCTTGAAAATATTTTCATTGAATTTCTCTTGATCACTTATGTCTGGAAATTTTGTATTTTGAGGTTATAGGCCCATTAGTTTCCGAGATATAGCCGGTGGCCAGCCTTAAGCAGACACCCTGTATATCCCCAGCTTATGTAGGTGTACTCTTAGGTGGCAGTGTCCTGTGAGAAGGCCCACCACCGTTCTGATCTGCATTCTGTTTAGTTGCAGTATCTGTCTGGCAAGGTTTTGAGAGCACTCCTTGATCATCACCTTACCATGTTTGTTTCCTGTTATACGGTTCCAGTGTGCTTTATGTTGGGTTCTTACCCACTGAGCCACCGCCCCGCGTACAGTGTTCCTTGGGATGCCAAACACTGGTTCGGGCCCAGTGTAGTTCATCCCAGCGCCTTTCTTGGCTAGTTGATCTGCAGCCTCATTACCAGGCGTCCCACGGTGACCCGGAACCCAAACTAGTGTCACCACGTTGCACCTGGCTAAGTCAATGAGGTCTTGCAGGCATTCCCAGACCAGTTTTGATCTGATTTCATAAGCTGCAAGGGCTTTCAGGCTAACCTGGACTGTCGGAGAAGATGTAGATTTGCCTACCTCGATAGTTCCTTCTGGTATTCTCTCCAACGCATAGCCTAATTGCATTTATTTCAGCCTGGAAAATGCTGGCATGAGTCCCCAGTGGCACGTAAATATTGCATCCGGGGACCACCCCATGCACTCCAGCTCCGGTACCTGTCTCTGTCTTTGAGCCGTCTGTGTACCAGACCAGCCCTTTTTTCAGGCACAGGTGTTGCCATTCTTTCCAGTCCATTAGAACCTTGAATGGTTTTACAAATGATATCATAGGACTCATACCATCAGATTGCATTTCCAGAAGAGGATCTGCGATGTTATCAGTTATTCTGGAATGCCCGGTTTTCCCAGGTTTGTCCCAGTTTTGGTTTTGTTTCAGCCTGTAGGCGCCCAAACGTGCCTCGCTCTTAATATGAATGTCAAGAGGAGGTAGGTCAAATATTGCCTCCAGTGCTGTCGTTGATGTAGTGTTCATGGCTCCTGTGATGCCTAAGCATGCAAGCCTTTGAACACTTTGAATTTTCATAATGGCTTGTTTCTGGTTGATCTTTGGCCACCAGACTAGACAGCCATATGTTAGTATGGGTCTAACCATGGCAATATACAGCCAATGTACCATGCGTGGTTTTAGTCCCCATTTTACTGAATGACCTTCTGCAAGCCATCAGTGCCATTTTACTTTTATTAATCGCCTTCTGCAGATGAAGATTCCAGGTCAGAAGATTCCAGGGTTATTCCCAGATATTTGACCCGGTCGTTCACCTGCAGCCGTTCATTGAAGAAGATGGGTGGGGTTAATTCCTCCATCTTGCTTCTTTTGGTGAAGGGGCGGACCAGTGCCGTTTTGACAGGGTTCACGCGAAGCTTCGCCCCGAGGCACCATTCCTCCACGGTATTCAGAGCCCCTTGCATGAGCTCTGAGATGGTTTTAGTGTATTTCCCCATGACCAGTATGACTATGTCATCCGCATAGCCTTGGGTATAATAACCTTTGTTGTTTAGCTTGTTGAGTAGGTCATCCACCATTTGGGGTACAGACCTGCTTGATTAGATAATAATTGTTTCCATACTTTCATGTTTAATAAATCAAGCATGCCTTGACAGGAGCATTCTTTTGTTTTCTGTGTAGATAAAGTATTATACCTCTTCTGAACGAAATATCAAAAAATTTATACAACAAATTTGCTCCGAATTCAAAATTATGGAAGCATGCCGAATTTTATATTATAACCATTAGCCTACATTATTTTTTAATTTTTGTTTCAGAAAAACCAGTAATAAACATTTTTTGTACGGTTTTTGAATAGGGGAGAGACAATTATCAGAAAATACAACAGACTGATATTGCTGAGTTATTCAAAAAGGCATATAACCGAACAGCAACCATAAAAAAGGCAGTAAAAGGATTTGAGACCACAGGCATATATCCACTAAATTGCCACGTTATTTACGAAGAAGAACTTGCACCGACTCAAACTGTTGTTGAAGAAAATAAATTATTTCGTAAATAACATTTGAATACCAAATTTGATTTACTAGGCTCTAAAGATATAATGTGCTGACGTTTAAAACTGAAGTTTCCAAGGCAAACTAAATTTCAATTAGTCTTACATCCAGTATTATAAAGACCCATTGAGCCAATGGGCAGATTTCTGATACTATTTTTAAAGCTAATATAGACTTAAATAACTTTTATTCACAATTTTGTAATCTCATTTACGCCAAAAATCACTAAATTGTTATATTTTCCACCTAGGGTTGATACATTTTCTAGAAATGGCCCCAGAAATCTACCCGTTAGCGTTAACTTAATGAGCCTTTATAATACTGGCTGTTAGAATTTTAATAGTCGTTTGGGATACAGATTATATAGAAAACGCTAACGCCGATAATACTAAAGAATGCACTAATCAAGCAGCCCTGGACACCAAATGGTCAAATTTCAACTTGAAATTTTTTTGTTGTTTATACCTATAAATTTGCTTAACCTGGGACACGCTGTACATCTATTTCTCAGAAGACACCCTTTTTTGGAGTGTGCTTTGTGAAAACGTGTTCACACAGTCCAAACCCTCCTTCCTATAAAGATCGCAAGAATTTTAAAAGAAAAAGAAAAATTAAAACAATAAAATAAAATAAATTTAAAAAGACAAAAATAGTAGATTGTAGCCAATGGTAGTTTTTATAAAGCACCAAACCGGCAGTACAGTCTTTTGCTTTTGGTTTTCCTCTTTTGTCAATGGCTTTTCCTTATTTGTCAAATGATTTTCTTATTTTTCTATCTATCAACGATTGTAGTCATTGATTTATCAATCAATTTCCTTTTATGTCAAATCAGTTTCACTTTATGTCAATTGCTTTTCTCATTTACGTACAGTGACAGTAATATAAACATTGGAAAAGCATTTGATATAAAAGGAAACTCATTTGACAAAAGAGGAATTTGAATTGAAAAATCAAACTGACGTTTAATAAATGGGGGAAACTCATTTGACAAATAAGAAAAAGCAATTGACAAAAGAGGAAAACCAATAGAAAAAGACTGTAGTTTGAAATTGATATAAAACAAATGACAAGTGATACTTTTTAATTTCTGTTGAAAGACAGTAAAAACAGATAAAACTGCAGGTTTCAATAAAATGATGCTCGATCAAAATTAATTACCATTACTAATCAGTTAACCTATGAGTAACTGCAACTCATACCTGCTTGAATTATGAATTTCATTTACATCCTTACTGGACATTGAAAGAAAAATGAGCATCACACCAGGGCAACTAGAGTATGATGAAAGAATATAATTACATGATTCTGATTTAGCTTCAGTTAATCAAGAGCGAAACAATACTAACAGAACATTCAAAATGGCCAGTGAATCAATTAAATCTAGGTACCTGAATCCCACGGTGGGTACTGGTCACAACTACAGACATTGAAAATATATATCTATCTTCAGAAAAAAGAATCAATGACCATTATATCAACATCTATCTTCATATTTTGTGGAGTTAGGACATAAATTACAACAAATTTTCATACATTTTTTTACAAATAAATGACTAGTTATGCTTAAAAATGAACAACCTATTTTCTAAAAAATTTCCAATGCAAGTCATTAAAATATTATGAGAACTGTTGGAGGCTGCTACACACGCTCAGTCAAGTGAGCCGACTAGGCTACAACAAACCGTTTGATAGACATTCAGCAACAGAAATCATTTCATCCATCAAAACATACATGCCAAAATATTAGAAAGAAGCTGATTCAGGAAAGTAGACCGTACTATTATAAAGGACACCATTATCAGAAACAATTCTTCTATGGAATCTGAATTTTTGCTGAAGTAAGAATAGACCTTCTTTATGTTTGCAAAAAACACACTGCAGTCACAGTAAACTTGTTCCATTTATTTGATTTTCTAATCGGCAAGTAATCGCTAAGTCAGCTATAATAATAACTGAAGTAATGATATGCATTGAAAATTTTATGAATTGCCTATGCTACAACAATAATTATTACTATTCATCATCAAATACTTGATTCACAAGAATTGTTCCTGCTTACATACATAGCTTATTTAATGTTCAACTACCACTTGATCATACTCGATAATTTCGTGACTTATTTCACCCTTAAAATTATTAGAATCAACTGCTTCAGTTGAAATGTGAGTTATAACACTGTTCTGTGAATCTGTGGCTGCAGGATCGACCAAAGTGACAACACTCTCTCCATTGTTCTCCGCACGCATGTTTGAAATACTCCCTACAACACTGGCCACATTGCTAGCAGGAGCAACAGTCACAAGAGCAATTGGTTTCGCCTGGTTAACACTTGAACTGCTTATCTCGTTAATTTCAGCCAATCGCAGATCAGACAGAAAACTGTGAATTCTTTGCTGAGCACGCAACGCTTTCAATGTACTTAGTTTCCGCAACTGAGACGCGATGTACTTCCCGAATAAATCAAATTCATCTTCCGTTTTCTCTTGGATTGAGTCGGACAAGCTTTGCAGTTGTGTAATCGCTTCGTTCACTTCATCGACTGCCGAACTACTGGGGCGATCTTGTTTAACTGTTAACTTTTTTTTAGGAAAAGTTTTGCTCTTCTGAGGAATCGGCTTGCGCTTCTTTGGGCTTTCATCTTCGCCAGACCAATTTTCTTCAGAATCGGTAGCATAAGTGTTTTTAGTTGACGCTTTTCTCTTGCTCCGCCTCGTCCGACTGACTTTAGGGATGGATGTTGTGGAGCTCCGTTTGACTTTTGAAGCTTTTACATTGAATTCGGGATCCGATTTATCATTAAGCTTTGCACCCTCATCTTCACTACTACTCATATTGGTCTCAGTCAATTCTACTTTCGGTATATTCTGTAACAAAACATTTCCATTAACTACTCACGAAAACTCGGTCTTAGTACCTAACTTATATAAAGTAAATTTATTTACATAAAAATATTTGTAAAGATGTGATTAAATATTATGTTAAATTTAATAAATCAAACTTGTTTTCATAAAAGGTAAAATAGTTGACAGGAAATGTTTTATTACATTCATACACTTATTATCATGCTGTCTATAAAGTTAAAATTGGACAAGTAAATTATTTTTTATAAATAATGCAATATCTACCTGAGATATCTATGATAAAAATTAGGATCATGAATAGAGTAAAGTGTGAGGGTTGTTTTAAATTTAGGACAAAAAAATTGTAATAGTTGCAAGACCTTTCATTTGAGATTGAGATTTATTAAGGTGTTCCTTCTTTTGTTGAAGAGGTGTCATTTTGTTGTGACAATGTCTTTAGATATTGTTTATATTTTTTATTAATCCCTCATAGCAACTGAAAGATTAGGTTCAAAAAATAACAATTTTCACAAAATATCTAGTAGGTAAGTACACCTAGGCCCGGTTGCATAACCCTAATTCAAAAAGCCCTGTATCTCGTCTAAAAGACGAGTCTGGTGGTCGAATCAGTCCAATCTGATGGCTTGTAGGCATGTTCAATTCTCGGACATGCGCATAGGACTCGAAGTACATTCGACGAGATAAAGATATGTCTGCACCGTGGTATTTCCCTCCATCTCCAGACCCCCACTAGCAATATAATAATATTAAATACATGCCTGTATTACCAAAATATTGGTCAGATATTGCTGGAAATATATTCTACTCCTTTGCAAAAAAAGTTAATTACTGCTCAAAAATATGTGCAATATTTCTACAGGATGATCGGCAACTCACGCAGTCGGAGCACGCTGTGATAAACTTCACTTTTTAAGAGTAGTAAATTTTTGTACCGCAGTGCTTAAGTTCTTTTTTGCCAAACATATGACCATTTTTGTAAAAATTAAATTGGCAACCCTGCATATAACATTTGAATTTTAATTTCTCTGTAATAGAGGTTTTGTGGGCCAAACCTGAATCTTCATGAATTTTTTTATCCAGATACTGTAGAAAACTAAATTATTCATTTGATCGTGCTTATTAAAATAATAATTAGCTTCAAACTTGGACGAGGGAAACTCTGTAACTCAAAAACTAATTATCGGATTCAAAATTTGTTTATATTTATTTGTAATGCGCGAGTTTCTGATCACCTATAGTATATCTCTCATAGTTTCCAAGACTTCTGTTGAGAACTTAAAATAATCATCACCCTGTATATTTTCCACATGGTTTGAACTGTTTAAAATGTTTATAAAAGCATTACTTTAAAAATAATTATTATGAAACAACAAGCAACAATAAATTACATTTCAGAGATTTTCTTACCTTTCTAGTCTTATGAAGCTGTGCTGCTTTCTGATGCCTAATAGTACAGGTGTGCTTCAGCAAACTGAGTCTGTGAGCATGAAGAGTTTTCTGGCAATATGTACAGTATGCTCTGGTTGGTTCTCCTTGTACCCCTCGAAGCCAACCTTAAATATAACAATATTTAAGACCATAAGTTAAATGTAGAGATTTGAATAGTATTATAAATAACAAGCAATTCATAAGAATTCAATAAAATTAAAAATATTAAACGAGTACAGTAGAGTCCCGCTAATCAGGTCACTCGCTAATCCGAATATCCTTGTAGTCCGTACAGGTGTCATATGATTCGGAGTAGCGGGACTCTACTGTACTATCAAGTGAGCAAATGAAAACAGTATTTTTAAACTTTGTAAAAAAAATTTCATTGGAACTCTTGGGGACCTAAACTGGTAAATATTCAGAAGTGGTACCTGCTTGAGTTTTCAGGGCAATAACGCGCATATGTCACTAGTTATGCACATGTTATAGTCGTACTGTGTTGCCTGACAGTAGCTGACCTGACCTGACAATCTGTTTTACATCAGATTGTAACATCAGTTCAATCTGGCAGCACTGTACAAAACTCCAACCGCGGGTATATTTTATTTGAATCTGGGTTATCACTTCTGTATACTTACCCCTAAACTAACTACCCTTGCTTTTTACTTTTGACAATCCTGCTAATGGAGTCTTCAGCTATAGTGATATTGGATGGGACCTGTGTTTAATGTATATAAAATTACCATGCTATGCTGCATAAGAAAGAATGGTGATTATTGAAATGAGCGGCATGGGTATAGGGCGAAATGGCTTATACTATCGGATAGCTTGTGTCTCTAGGAGTATCAAGGTACCATTGAATTTTTGTGGCGGCAAGTAATAGTCGAGAAATAAGGCCTCAAAGTGTCATCCTTGCCCTAAACGTGTATTCGAACATTATGCGCTCGAACAGGCAGCTCGTTGCTCCGTCGGACACACGACGATCGAGCGCAATCATAATGTACGAATATACGTATTAGGGCAAGGATGACACTTTAAGGCCTTATATCTCGACTATTACTTGCCGCCGCAAAAATTCAATGGTACCTTGATACTCCTAGAGACACAAGCTATCCGATAGTATAAGCCATTTCGCCCTATACCCATGCCGCTAATGTACATATTTACCGAAAGAATAATAAGAGGGCCTATAGAAACAGCCGAATCAATATGCTAACAGATAGTCAGGGGGTGCTAAGGGCTATAGAGAACCCCAAGATTACTGTGAGAATGCTGTGAAAATCTCGACAGCCTGGCAAGGTAACTTGATGTGGGTCCCAGAACACAGTGTAATTACAGGCAATGATAAAGCCGATGAGGGGACACATTGCCCTAAACGAACACTCGAACATAATTGGATTGTGTAATGGAGACCTAACCTGTATGCAGCAAGGCTAAAGAGGCAGTTAAACATGTTCTGTGCGAATGGGAAGCTCTGGACCGCAGAAGATATAGACAACCAAAAATGAGTCTGGAAGAATGTGACACTCAACCCAGGAAGGGGGGAGGGACCAGATGGAGAGACAGTTTGACTTGAAGCAAAGGGGGTAAGCACAATAAGCCCATGAGGCTGACATGCTTTCCATCCTTGCATACCTTTAAAATCAGACATCTGTTCCCATGCTGTTCGGTAAGTTTGCTTGTAGTATTTTCCTTTAGCTTGCAAATGAGTATTGGACTCATTAACTGTCTCGTAGGTGGTGTAGCTTGGGGCCTTCGAACTATCGTCCGTTTCACCTTCCACGATCACCGGCGCCTCTAATTCAGCCTCTTGTATCTCTTCAATGACGTCTGCGTTTTCATTTTCACAGTCTTCATTTTCCATTTCACAACAATATTTAAAAAGTAATTTTAAACACGACTTCACAAAACATCCACAGAGAACCGATAAATGTTTTGTTTTTAATTTTTTTTTTTAGTTATTGTGAATATTGTGATATTTAATTACTGAAGTTTTAGTAAAAAATTAATTAAAAAGTCAATGTGCAGCACTCACTAGTCATACACTATCACCCACCAACATATTAATAAAATAAGAAGACTGCACACTGCACAGACAGAACTGAAGACAGAACAGAAGCTTCCAGACATCGCTTCCGCTTCCGCAGCTGCGCGCGTATCCGCAATCCGCCAACACCTCCTATAAACAAGGCCTGAAAGCTAAATGACAAAGCTGTCAAGATGGCGGCATCATTAGGTTACTTTGCTCCTACCTACAGAGGCATGCGTATGCGGTCTGGCTAATTAAAATTTGAATTTAAATTATATAATTTATGTTTGAAGATTGTGATTTTACGCTAATAATTACTTTGAGATGTTGTAATCGTCCGTGAACTTGAGTTTTAGTGCTCTGACATAAACTCACAGTGTTTAAAATGCCTTTCAAGTGCTGTGTCATCAACTGCCCAGGCAAGAATAAAACCGTATTTTCTTTTCCAAAAGACGAAATTAAGAAGAATTTATGGTTGCGTCGACTGGGAAGAAACGATCTCTTGAATATTAAGGAACTTAAGAACTATCGAGTACGTGGTATTTATTACATATCTGCTAGCTTCAAATAATTTATTATTATAGTGTTGATTATTGGTCTCATTATTTAGGTATGTGAACTACACTTTCATGATAATGATATCAAAAGAACAGTGGAAGTTTTTAGTGAAGAAACAGGACAGTTGATGATGTCTAATTTGGAACGCCCTTATTTAAAAAATGGTAAGTTCTTAAAATACCTTGACACTTATCAACAAATTTTGTCCACTTAACTAACCTCTTAAAATGAAAAACTAAATTAAATCATCCCCCTGCTTTATTATTAGGATTTCCCTTACTACTCAATCATTTCCAGATGTATAACTCCCATTTCCTGCTCAACTCCCAAGCAAAGTGTTCCCTTGAAAAGATCCTCTCCTGTAAGAAAACGCCAGAAATTGGAAAACAGATTGCTCGAGTCTGCAATCGAAAGCAGTATTGCGAGCAATGAATTATTCTGGAGTGAAAGAACGTGCCAGGGGGTTGGAAGAAGACAAACAGACATATTCCAAGAATAATAATTTGTGTGATACCATCCAAATGATACCCAAGAGTCCCAAGACTCAAAACTGCTGACCCATAATGTAAGTGTTATAGCAGGTTACCTACCTTTCTTATTATTTCTTATCTCCATTATTGATTTATTTTTAGGAATCTTATAATAATATGACTAAACCAACAAATTATAATTAATAATTATTACATTAAAACATTTTTCTGAATATTACATCTTGAGCAGTATTAAAATATTATTATAATCAATTCAATAACAAGCAGATGACAACCGTAACCTGCCAAGTGCTAGCCTACCTACTGTTGCGGCCATTTTGAATCTGCTTTCAGGCCTTGTTTCTAGGAGGTGTTGAATCCGCCCGCAGTCCGCACTCTCGTTATTTTTTTAGTTTTAAATTCTAAAAATGGTACGCAAACGCAAAACGCAAGTATGCTACGAGATAAGCTACTAATGTCATTCATATGTCATGTCCCATGTCCTCATGTCTATTATGTCTCATGATCTCATGTGATGGAGTGCCGTATACTTATTTTACCTCTATGCTTTACGCGATTGAAAACGGGTAAACAATTCATTCTTTACATGAATAGAACCAAAGACAGATGATAATGTGCAGTCTCCACTATTTACATGTAATAAAAAGTGAGGTATAGGACAGGGAACTTGTATTACCGCTTACTAGGGTAGCGCATTCTCATTCTCACAAAAAGTTGGGAATGTCAAATTTATAACTTCAAAAACGTCAGATTTTCTATGAACGCACGACCGTCTAAAAATTGACATAATTTGTTTTAAGTCCGCGTATTAAAAAGAAAAGGTCAACATTACTGTGTTAGAGCAAATACACTAGATAATGTATTTTATAATGTATTCATCTAATGTATTTGGTTAGAGGATGTTATAACAATAGAGGGCTTTCTATTTGTTCGCGTTGCTTAAAGGTAACTTTCTTAATATTTCAAACTCATTATTATAGTCCTCTATCAGTACTTACCTGTTACTGAGATTTTCCGGACAAAAAATGCATGCACCCGCAGCCCAGCATTAGCAGACAGTTATGATTGCAGAAAATATACGGAGCTCAGAATTTCCGTATACCTGGAAGTTTGTCAGGTAGGTTTTATTATAGGTACATCTTGATGAATCTTATTTTTAAGGATCAGTATGAGTACATACTAGGATCACACTGCCATTTGTGTGTCTACCAAGATGCTTTCCTCAGTTACACGCTAGATATCGAATTAAAAATTATACCCAATACTAAAGTCTAAAGCTTCGTAGATCCTATAAAACCGGTAATATGTTTTTAATACCCACTAAAAGAGGATTCTCGATTTCTATTCGTGTTATTATTTTGTTTCATTTTTCAAACTTTGCTTTTTTCCACTTGATACCTACGCCTGTGACCAAATGTACCAAAAATATGACATCCAGCTCTTCAAACATAACCGTGTTAAGTAAACGTCAACGAGTTTAATGCGCTACCCTAGTAAGCGTTAGTGTCGGTAATGCAGGTTTCCTAGTGAGGTATGAAAAGGAGCGCCATCTGTTGCCTCGATCCATAACTACACGCAGAACCGGAAATTGGTTTTAAAAATCAATGATATAATTATACCTGATACCTGATATAATAAATGATATAAATGATAATAATTATTTCTATGAACTTGATCGTATCCAGAAACATGTCACAAATCTCTCGATCTCAACAATGCGTTCAGACAATTTCCAACATGTTGCAGCAACTAATACTCAACGCTTTGCGCTGCTATTCAACAGTTGACGTCAGGTGAACGTACCCAATGCGCTACCTTTTAGTAAGCGTTAGTGTCGGTAATACAGGTTCCCTAAGCAAGATACGCGAAGGTTAGAAAAAAAGAAGAATCATATGAATTAACCTAAATCTTGTTTTCATTTTTCATTAACAGTTAACACAACATTTTCGAACACAAAACACTGAGAGTGAGAGAAAAGGGGGCACACAGCACAGTTACAGCTGCTTTTTGGATTTTGCTGAGATTTTATTCAAATAAGATGACGTCTGAAATTCCAGTTACTCTCGAGTTTACGTATGTATAGTTCTTTCATGGTTTTTATTTTTCTTAGATTAAAACTGAATTAAATTATTTTTATTAGTGATCCTTAGATGACTTAAGAGACAAAAATAATAAGTTATTGTAAATAAGTACCTATAGCTAGGTAAATCACAATGTAACCACTTAACCAGACAAGGGCCACCTGTATACCGTCGGGTCGCATCCGATTTGCCTTGAGGGAGGTAAACTATAACCATCGCCCATCAGCCCTATGCTGCCTCCAGCCGCTTTTGGGGTTTAGAAAATTAGAAACATCTTGAACTCATCTACAGCATCTTCTGATCTTATAAAATTACCCTTTTCGTTTAAGTAGAAAACTTCTAATGGCTATATTTTAAATGTACAAAACATGAGTTCATAGTAATAATTTTTTTAGGGGAGGAGCTGAATTACTTTTTGACAATAAAAAGAAAGTTGATGTCTTATTACCTGGAAAGGATAAACATTGTAAGTACAAAAATATTGTGTAGATACTTTTTTTGTAAATTACAGTTTTATATCGTATTTGAGAAATTTTATACTTTCAGGGACAATTGCGGACTTGCTGCTGTGGATAAAAGCTAACATTCTTAAAGAAAGACCTGAATTTTTCCTTCAAGAAAACTCTGTGTATGTATATTATTGTTTATTACTTTTATTTATAATTTATTTTTATTTAATCCCCATCCTGTGTACGTTTGTAGAAATTTACTGTTTTTATCGTTAATTAAATGTTTTAATGAGCTTGTGGCAAATGGTAAATCTTGCCGCCCTACATGATCACCAAGGTCTCCTGACTATCTCCTGACTCTAAAGAACTGATGACACTCTTATAAAAGTAGCATAAGAGTAAATGTTTTTTGCGCTTAAAACCATTTTGATTCCTATCCAGTATTTAAAAAAAAAATTGATTTGTATTAATTTTTTAATTTTTTTCAGTCGCCCTGGCATTTTGGTACTAATTAACGATGTAGACTGGGAATTGCTCGTAAGTATTCGTGTGTTATTAATATTTAAAATATTTTTCATTGCCTGTAATATTTTTACGGCCATATTATCAAAGCATTATGGCCCTTTAATAGTTCAAAATTAATTAAGTAAATGAGATGGAGATATATATAGTTTATTTGCATTAGAATGAGATGGGGATAATTATTGTTTACCTAATTATTTTGACATAAATCGTGTGCCAATTCTGGCATTAGTATCTGAGTATCCGATGTCAAGTTTCGAATCATACGAAACATTATTTAATAAACGTGTTTCATATGATTGGATCACAATCTTATCTCGAATAGAGCAAAAGAACGCATCTAACACTCAAAGGTTATATTTCACATGTGAAGTCCATTGAATCGAAAGGAATCAGAAAAGTTTCGCGATTCAATGGGGTAAGGGGATTACGAATCGTGATTACAAAAGCAGCAAGAGTGGAGATTGATCACATTTCAAAAGAACAAGTTACTTGAATCCGAATTAGAAATACCTGTTTCGATTGAAATTTGTTTTTGTTTTGGAAATTTGTTTTGTAGTTTTGAAATATTCTGAATAAAATTTATTTATCGTTTCAGGACACTTTACAATATTGTGTGCAATCAAACGATAGGATAACATTCATATCTACATTGCATGGAGGATAGTCTTTATTGAAGTAAATTAACTTATCATAAATAAGACGATGTTTTATTTAGTTCTAAGATGATTTTATTGTTTTATAATCCCAAGAGAAAGTGATGTAAATAAAAGTGGAGTTTTGAGCAAAAATAAATTGATATACAGGTGTCCCTTTTTTTAGAGCTAATCATGGATATCTTGTAAACGCTAATAGATACAGAGTTGATTAAATTCCTGAAAAGATGCGCTATATTGTGGTCATCTTAAATCTATAAAGATATCTATGACTGGTCCTGATATAATCCTGAAAAAACTCAAAAACTGCATTTTTTATTTTCTCAATAACAATATTATTTGAAGTTTCAGTTTGAAAGATGATGTATTGACATTGCATGACACTTTGAATTTATTTGTGTAACTTGATTGTCTTTATGCCTATTAATTTCAAAGAAATCAAAGTCCACCTTTGTTTTGCTTATGGAAGCAACATTGGATTTTTCTTTGAAAAAGTAGTTACAGAAATTTTTCTGTGTACACCTAATTATAAATTATTTTTCAAATCAAATGTAATATAAAGTTGACAAAAAAATAAGTGATCGATGTGACGTCATCATCCAAAACTCGTTTAAAAAAACAAAAAACTTATTTTTTGTCACGTTTACTATCTAATATAATATTTGAAAAAAATAATAAGTAGGTGTAGATATCTACCATTGTACACAGAATTTCTTGTACTTTTTTCTAGAGAAAAATTATTAATATACAGGGTTATTCACGGTATACGCCACGGAAGATTATGGCCGTGTCTCTGGATTTTAGGATCTTTTTATTTTTGGAGTGGATAGAGATCCGGCAGAGGTACGTTTTAAAATTATATTCATAATGTACAGGCTGTCCCAAAAGCATGAAAAATATCAAAGTTATGTTTTTTTAAATGGAATGCTCCTATGTTATTGCATTTTTAGATTGACTGAGAAGAGAAAATAAGATTGGTTTTTACAGTTGGTGTTTAAATTCAAAAGTTTTTGAGTTATAAACAAGTGAAAATCGTCATTTTTCATATTCAAGGCCCTGTACAACGAAAACGGTTCAAGATATAGAAAAATGGCTTACATGTCCCTATTTTAACTTTTCATGTACTATCCTACGATGTAGATGAAATGTTTATACAGGGTGATAAAAAATTTTAAAAATTCTGAGATTTCTCCACGCGTCGCCAAATAAAAAAATCAAAGAAAGCACAAATGTTTCTATACCATAGGATAGTACATAAAAAGTTAAAATAGGGACATGTAAGCCGTTTTTCTCTATCTTCAGCCGTTTTCGTTGTACAGAGCCTTGAACTTGGAAAATGACGATTTTCACTTGTTTATAACTCAAAAACTTCTGGATTTTAACACCAACTGTAAAAACCAATCTTATTTTTTTCTTCTCAGACAATCTAAAAATGCAATAACACAGGAGCATTCCATTTAAAAAAACATAACTTTGATATGTTTCATGCTTTTGGGACACCTGTACATTATGAATATAATTTTAAAACGTAGCTCTGCCGGATCTCTATCCACTCCAAAAATAAAAAGATCCTAAAATCCAGAGACACGGCCATAATCTTCCGTGGCGTATACCGTGAATAACCCTGTATAATAATTAAAGAAAAATCCTATACGGCGTCCGTGCATAAGAAAACAAAAGGTGACTATCATATCTTCAAAACAAGCAAGCGTAAAAACAATCAAACAGCATCAAAAAATGCAGAATGTCAGGCAATGTCAATAGGTACAGCAAGTTTCAAATTGAAACTTCAAATAATAAAGGAGCCATTGAGAAAAAAAAATTGTAGGTAGTTTTTCAGTTTTTTTCAGAATATTTCAGGAAAAGTCATAGATTCTTGTGTGTCAATCACGGATTTAAGATGGCCACAAAATAGCTAATTATTACTGTAATTTAATCAACTGTATCTGTTAGCCTTTACGAGATACCCATAATGAGCTCTAAAATAGGGGCACCTGTATAGCAAAGATTTTTCATTGTTGGTTCATTAAGTTCACCATATCACCTGAGTTTTTGTTTTAATATCAAAATCCAGTTCCTTATCTTCTAAACACTCGATCTACGATCTATTGAAGACAACAAAATTAAATGATGAATTAATGCTGTGATTGTCCAGAAATGATAACCAGTGAATTTAACCCCTAAAGCTGGTTTGAATTATTATTATTATTATTTTGTTTAGTTTGATTTATGTGAGTTGCTGACATTATACATAACACATATCAAAGGAATGCTCGAAAATTTTACAGGAGCACACAATTTCACACATGACCACATGAATAAGGTAGGTATAGTAGAGTGCTAGAATTATTATTAAAAGTTCCTTAAAAGAAATTTTCAGGAATCATAGTTTATGGCCTAAATAACTCAAATTTGAAGTCGTCAAAAAATCGTCCTGTGAAAAAAGTCACTATGTATTTAAAATTTTCAATTTTTACTTTGTCGTACCAATTTTTTAAGTAGGTACCAATGTTATCTGTGGTAGTTCAGTTAATAATAAAACTATTACAGTTCGCAGACGCAGAAAAATGTTTAACCTCTAATAGCTGGGAACCAATACCTAATATCAAAATTTGGAAGAGTATTTTTCTTTTAAAATTAGAACATATTATAATCTAAAAATATGATCATCTGTGAAAAATGTCCAAAGGCGTGGAAAATGGGGGCCACCACCCACTATCTACGCCACTGCACAGTTTTGGAAAAAGTTATTACCATAAACAATAGGTCATCTCTATCACAGAACTATGTGTACCAAATTTGAACAACATCGCTCAAGCAGCCCTAAAGTTATTCCCAGAATTCAATTTTCATACTTCAACTTTGAAGACTTCAGTGATTAAAAGCGGAGCTATCGGCGCGCTAGCAGCAGTAGTAAACTTGGATGTGTGGAAGTGAAGTCTGAAGAATAAGAGAAAGACAGTAGTAGCAGGTAATAGTCAGTGGGGTTCTCCTTATTTACATACCCTGACACCAAGGCACAGTATCCAGGCAGTAAGGACATACGGCCGGTTTTCCTTTGTTCTCATGTAGTCAATCTGGGTGACCTTGCGCCATTTTGAAAAGGAGTAGAATTACTTTTACATTTCTATGGCCTCCTTAAATTGGAACATTTACTTGGTAACTTTTCATGAGTTTGCGAAGTAGGTATCAAAAGATGCGCGCCAATTTCAATTGAATTATGGCTTTGCTGAAAATCATTATGAGTCGAGATAATTTATAAGTTACAGAAAATGACAACTAATGGTTATAAAATCGTAGAAAAAAAAAATTTTCAAGTTTAAAATTTTATTTTACGAATGTTTTTAAAACTTTTAGAGAATTAATTGTATTTTTATTCCGTACCTATATGTATGTAGTGTGGGCAGACGAAAACGCAACTTGGACAAAGTTTTGAAAAATTAAAATTATGTTTGAGATTGAATCTGTAAGATCGTATTAAATTGCAAATTTTGAAAATATGGTGAATATTTTGAATGATCTTTTGTTTTTTATCAGTAATTAACTCTTCTAAAAGGGAGTATAGGTAATCATTTCCAGCAATATCAAACCAACATTTGGATAATACAGGGCATTTTAAAATCAGTAATTATCTGACAGATCTGTAATTAAACGTTTGTGCAACGGGACCAGGGTATTTTTTTTAAGGTGTAAGGAATGCAAATGCAGGTAAACAATAAAAATAAAATATATTAATTAAAGAATGAAATATTTTATTGAAACCGTTCCTAATAATCATAATAATAAATTTTGTCTACATATTACATGTTTTCAATATTTACAATTAACATAAGACTTTGCAAGGATTTTCCAAAGAAATTCTTTATGATAGTTTAGGAAATAGAAATCACACATACTCAACTGAAATATATGAAAGGTACGTGCAAGTACCATTTTAAATTATAATTTAATAACATGAAGTTTCAATTATGATTATGAATAAAACCTGTAATTTAACAAAATTAGCTAGGTTACTTGGCAAAAACCTGTCGCACATTTCAAAAAACGGTTCAAGGTCTTCAAGATCTTCATTCGATGTCTCGCTTATTGTCCGCCTACGGATAGCTTGTAGCTGCTTCCGGAGCTTCACCTTCCGAGGTGTGTGTATGTAGAAAGACACCTGGGAGTCTCAGTGTCGACCGTTCCGTTGCAGTTGAACACTGCTCTGCTTCTTCTGCTACTGCCGACGTTGATGGAGTGCCAGCAGGTTGACTTTCTCCTGATTTGTCTGTAAGCGAAAATTTAAAATGAATACTAATGGTAAATTACAATAATCATGAATATCGGGGGCCCTTCCTGCCTGAAAAAATCGGCACTTGTCCCCCCCACCCTCCTAATGTAATCACAGTCTAGTGAAGGTAAATAATTACGCAATCTGAGTCAAGGTAAATATACATTTCAAGTACGAACCAGACTTCCAGGTGAATATTGTAGACACCGCATGTCCATGTAACCGCGTTCTCTCCAGGTTGAGAAACATGATGTTTTCGAAGTGCCAGCCACACAATTTGCAAGTTTTATTGCAATACTCGGGCCCTTTAACCACCAAGTCCTTCCTGCCGGCATTAATGGTCCATATTCTGCATCTACAAGAAATTAATCCCGTAAAAATAATATAAGGTAACCACACATATGTGGACTCATTCAGAACACTCTTCAGTGTCATATCTGGGTACACCCAAATCTGTTCATGGTATAGTGATTTTAAAAATTTGATTACATTCCCATTCTTTAAAATAACAATTGAGTACAAGGAAATATATTTTACTTACCTTTCTGGATCCTTCGGAAATGAGAAAAAAACTTAGCCTTAGCCCAACAGCAGAACATGACCTACAATAATTATTATTGGAGGCAGAGCATCACCTTTTCGTACTATAGTATCGGTCATGGTACTTATTATTTAGGGCGGGTTGTTCGTACGTCAGTTAAAAATTTTGAGATAACTACTGATTTTAAAATGCCCTGTATTGTCAAACCATTGGTCTGATATTTCTGAAAATGAATTCTGCTCGCTTTAAGAAGAGTTAATTACTGATTAAAAATACAAGATCATTAATTATATTCGCCGTATTTTCAAAATTTGCAATTTAAAATCAGTAATTATCTCAAAATTTTTAACTGACGTACGAACAACCGGCCCTTAATGTTATTTAATAATAATTAATCAGCACGTGTTCCTGTGACGACAGCTAACTACCGAATAGTTTGATTGAATTTGAATTTGAAAGTTTGGTTACCACGTTTGCTTGTGACGTTTATCAGCTGTTATTGCGCCGCCATTTTGAAAAGGAGTAGATTTTGAGACATGCGCGTCCCAGTCAAAATCGGCCTATGTCCTTACTGCCTGGACCAAGGATTCTGTATAGTGTAGGATAGCTCGATCCGATGAAAGTTTCTCCAACGGAGTGGGGGTGAGTGACGTCACGGACGTGCTGGTTACATATTTCAAGCATTGCTGCGGTGTATTTTATTAGTCATTTTGTGAATCTGTTGGACTTTTTTTACTTTTTAGTCAATATAAAATAAAGGCTAAGGTCTGAGACTAATTCCTCGATTATTATTGTTTGCATCGCAGACGGTAACACGTTACATTTTATCTGAAATTTAATTTTATAGGCAACTGAAGTCAACAGTTTATTTATTTCCCGAGAGATGTAGGTACATATGTATTTAGAGTACCTACCTAATTGTTGCATATTTTTGGGAAATTCTTTGAGAAGTCTTTCTAGGCCAGTAAAAGTCTGTAATAACAATTCAAAGCTAGCGATATTAATACTTAATTGAAATTTATTTCTAAAAACTTTCCACTTAAAATATGTGTTATTTTGATTTTGTTTCCTAGGTAACCGATTTTAGGTAGGTATTCGATTTTTTTATTGTTTACCAAAATCAGTTTGGCAAAGTATGTATACAGGGTGCACCATATATCCTCTATATTTCTATCTCCTGAACACTGATAAGAGATGCAGGGTCGGTTAAATTAGAGAAAAGATGCGCAATTTTATGGTCATCTCTAATCCGTCAAGTCATACAAGATATCTGTTACCATTCCTGAAATATCGAAATTTCTTATTTTCGTCATATCTTTTTTATTATTGTAAATTTATAAATAGTTTTTTGTAGGCTTACATAAGTCGCCAAGAGCTACCGATCTGACGTTTCAAAAATTTTCAAAGCCGACTAGATCCCAAGAGTTTTCATTGTCAACTTTTGTTTTTCTTATGGCCGCCATATTGTTTTTTTATGTCGTTCGGTATGAAAAAAATAATGGAAAACAAAAACTTCAAAAAATAAATTTCAAAAATTTTTGTTCTTTTTTTTCAAAAACTTTTTTGACCGAATATCACAGAGAAATTAAAAAACCATAAGGCAAGCCAGTATGACTTCATATTGACTTATTTCAGCGAATTTTTTTTTGTTTTTCTTCGAAAAAAGAATAAAATTTTTGAAATTTTTTTTTAATGTATATTTATATTTGGTTTCTATTATGTTTTTATATCGAACGACATAAAAAAATAATATGGCGGCCATAAGAAAAACGAAAGTTAACTGAAAACTCTGCCCTTGTTTATTTATTTATTTATTAGTCGGTTTTGAAAATGGCTTTAAACGTCAGATGGTGACTTATGTAAGCCTACAAAAAATTATTTATTAATTTCCAATAGCAAGAAAGATATTCCAAAAAAAAGAAATCTCGATTTTTCAGTTTTTTCGGGATATTTCAGCACCGACGGAAAATAAAAAAAAAGTTCAGATTCTTATTAATCATCAAATTTAGCATCTTCCACATTAATTTAACTGAGCCTGTATGTTAGCGTTTACGAGATAGCAATACAAAGAAGGATATATGATGCACGACCCTGTATAGTTGAATTTATACTATAGGTCTGGACTTTAATTTTTTTAGCTTCTGCAAAGTCTGTATCTAGTTTATTTTTGAGTTTTTTAATTAAGGAAAGTTATTTGAAAAGTTCCTGCCGACTTCCTCATAATACTGACTGCAAGATCATACTTAATTAAATATAATTTGGTGATAACCATCAGTTACTTACCTATATTATTTGTAGTTAGGGACTACTGTGATTTATAAGTTTGGTGGGTAGGTAGGTGATTAAAAAAACCTACAAAGTTTTCAAAATTTATAAAAATACATAATAAAATTCCATAATGCGCACAAACACTTTCTAAACAATTTATAATATAAATAATTTAAAATATAATAATAATAATTGTTCCTTATATTCAAACAGTCACATGTTCATTTACCTCCTATAATATTCGCAAAATTATTTTTATTTTATATTTTTACCTCTTCTGTAGATTCTAGAGCTATTAAAATACAAATGATCCAGCCAGCACGTGCAACAGTAATAAAAAAAATCAGGTAAAAACGCACAATAAAAATGAAGAATTTACAGGGTGATAAAAGAACATATCAATCGGTTACACACAGTGTGCATGTAACTGTTTATAATAACGTTTTATAATAATTATTCTTACCACACACTAAATTAAAATAGGGTTGAAAATAACACAAAGACACTTTCACTGTAGTTTTACACAGGTTTTTGCACAAAAACAAGGCTCTTTAGCAATACTTCCGCACTGTCAGCACGTGCTTTAGATACAAGGTTCGCGGGCCCAGCTCCCTCTGACGTCACATCAGCCTCGTGGAGTGGTGGGGACGCGACAACATGGGTAGCATAGGAATGGAGCAATCCTATAGTTATATACAGAATCCTTGCCCTGACACTACTAATACAACAATAATTATTATTCTCTTCACTTTGATTTCACTTCACTTGTCACAATCACTTCACTCTGCTCTCTAACTCTCTTCCTTATTCTTTACTACAGCCAGGACTGCGCTCTTGGCTCTTATACCTACATATATATACACCGTTCACATATTAAAAAAGAACTAGGTGGCCATGAACTTTTGTTTTTAGGTTTGCAAAAATGAAAACTCCCTAGATCTCGATTGACAATATCAGCTGATTGAGATATTAAAGGTTAAGTATAGACTGACATTTGTCAAATCACTCAAAGTGTCTCAGCTGATTAACAGCCATGTTGTCAAATTGAAGTTTTAGTACTAGGATATCTATCTGGGATGATTTTTTACTCTGATCAATTTTTCTCAAACTGACAAATAAAATTATTAAATTTTTGACATTTTAAATTTCAAAAGAGCAAAATGACGAAAATAATATCTCTAAGATGAATAAATCCGCATTAAGAAAGCATTTCAATGATTAAGATCCAGAAAGTCCAAACTTGAGCAAACATTTAAGTCATTCAGAAGGTGAAATATATTTGGAATGTAAGTATTGAGTATGTGTATCTGTATCTGCTAAATTGCTGGTAATTATACTGTCTCTTATAGTAGTCAGACCATGGCATTAGCAAGTATTATTAGACAAGACAAATTTGATATTACACCCTTGGGCAGCCCACATAAAACAGGCACTGATTATGAAATTTTTGTGTTTCCGGAAGATCTGCAATAATCTATTTCCAATACAACCCAATCGAAATGACATGGGGGTATTGTAAACTTCACTATACAAGCACGTAAATTAGCAGCTTCCCTCTAAGGATAAAGTAAAGAATGTATGTCTTGAAGAGCTTTCAAAATGTAAGTACACCTGACATGTGACAAAATTAATATAATCATTGTGAAAAACTTATTTCGGAGGACTGGACGAAACAAATGGACATGGTGAAAATATTATTAAAATCAGAGCGCTGAAGATGATTCTGATTCTAAGCAGGATGCAGTATAGCGGTTATTGATAATGGGGGATAATTTTGGGCCAGAAGCCAGAAGTCCAGAATCTTTGGATGGTTTCCGACACACTACTACGATACCGAATAACCGACGAATTGACGAAAAATATATTTCATTTACGTACCTATATTTTAATGTTTTAATAAACGTACCGATATATTTTAATTACCTGCTATGTATTTATTAAAAGTAAATTAATATAATTGATTCAAGTTTTTTATTTCATATTCAAAAAGTACATTTGTGTATTTTCCTAACTTGGCAAAATTACATGATATATAACCTTTTTCTCAAACTCTTATGAAAAGCTTACGATTTTAAGATCTTAGATCCAGCGACATTGCGTTCTAGTTAAAGATTGCAATATGTGACTAAATGATTCAAAATAAAAAGCCCCCAAAGATGCAAATATAAATATAATAAGAATACCAAAAATATCAAAAATCCATCTGGCAACTATGTCCTGTTCCTTGCCATAAAACTTCAACCTCATAAAAAAGAGACATAACCAAACTCCAGCCAATGATTGACAGCGGTTATACCCAGTGATTTCTATCACCCTACACCATAACCCAATTCTTTTATAATAAGTGAACGGTGTATAGATCCCTGAAGTATTCTAGGAGATTCACTGGCGTAGCTCTAGACACAACCAGGCGGTCTCGAACATGCGTAGACAATATGTCATTCCTGTCATGTCAGCGAGAACTGTCTTGAACCAGCTGGGCTGGCTGGCTGAATGTAAAGAAATATGATTAATAACATAAACAAATAGGAATCCAGAATACTTCGCCTTCGTTATAATATTTTTATTTTTAATTAAATTAAAAATACACTAAAATAGTGAAGCAAACAGGAACCTGCTCAATATTGAAAAACTAAAGACCATTTAAATAAAATAAGAAGAAGAATAATAAATTTTTAACCTAACCTACAATCACAACACAAGTCCACTTCCACAATCCACACCAATCACACCATACATACATCAAAACAAAATTAAAATGGTACCTTTAGAATTTTTGCTTTTTACAAATAAATAGTATTTTTGGTTTTTAAATGTGATTTAAGAATAATAACTTGCATATATCTTAAAAAAAATTGTTCATAATGTTATTGTCATTGTTTAGACGTAGTCTATTTAATAGAAGGTTAACAACAAACATTTCAAAACGAAATAATGGATATATTGTTCTGTAAGTATTATTTTTCTATGAGGTAGACTCTGTCATTTAATCATGCTTGATGCTTGTGTATTATTATTTATTATTATTTTTCACCACATACATTATTATTGAGGATGGCTCCTCCCAATATTATAGCCCAGACCATGAAATAAGCATTGATTCAGACTAGTGGAAGTGATAGGACTGGAACATGTGTAGACTTCTCAATTCTTCTGCCAATAATATACCTACTTCACACTACTTCACTATAAGATAATGCATGGGAATTAAGAGAAAGAAATTTTGCCGATTGCTGCCTCCTATTCTGATCTAAAGGGATGAACTCGGGGATGAAAGATAAAAGAATTTTGCAAATCGTGTGACGATTTTTCAATAAGAATTTATGTTGAATATTCACAGAAAACAGTATCCAACTTGAGACCACACCACAGTTTCTGACCGTGACCACTGACCAGAGTGTAATTAGGAATGACTGCAGATCCAGGAAAAATGGAAATAAACAATTACTAATATTGTTAGTAATTGTCCATGAATAGGTGGGTTAAGCTATTGGCCACAGATTATTTTGCCAAAAATAATGTGACTTACCTCATGGCATTTTCCATTTATGTGTCCCTCTTTCAAGATACAGATCAAATTTCAGTTAGGTATCGTAAAAAGTGTGGCTCATCTAGTCTTTTTTTTTCTCACTACCTCCCGTGCGGTTCCTGGGCCGCGCACACATCGGGCGCGACCCAGGTGGCGGATAAGGGTGGCCTTACAATGAGCGACAGTAAGGTTAGCAGCGGTGATAGAGCTCATCGGATTTAAAGCTCCGACTGGCAGCTCAAAAATCCCTGCCGGGGACCGGGGCCCACCTCCCCCAAACTAGCTATCGTGCCGTGACTAAAGGTCTGCACTAAGGAGCAACGGCACCGGAGAATGTTCGAATGTGGGCCCTCCTTTAAACCGTATTTCACTCTGTGTCGTGGGCATGTCTCGCACACAGAAAGATATGGGAGTCTTGACTTAACCGTCCGAACTGCGTAGATGAGGCACCGCTATAAAAACTCCCCAATCTCAAGGTATTGCGTGTGCCGAAGAGGTGCATGACTGTGGGTGGCTCAGTCTTCGCGGCAAGCATAACCTTGAGGCACCGGGCGCAGCCCGCTATATTGAGCTTTACTCCTCGCATGCGGGCTCTGCGGGGAGTGGACTAACCTTTCCCAGCCACTCCTGGAACATCCATGGAGTGTGTAAAACAAATATGCTCTGACGAGGGGAGCCAAAACTTCAATCCCCTGGCAACTGAAGAAGCTGTGGAGATCGGTTGTAATCCGACTCCAAGAAACAGTTCGATTCCACTGGACCAGAAGGAGAAAGAAATCTCCGTTGAGAAAAAGAAAGACGAATAACCAGATTAAGATTACAATTTCCCGAAGAGAGACATTCTCACACTGGAGGACCTGGATACATTAACATGTTAAGGACGGTTCTTGTCCCTGGTGTCAAGTGCCGGTTGTTACTTATAATACGGGGTTGGATTTCAAGAGATATTACTTCTGGACGGAACCTGTAAAATGTCATTGACTTATTTACGGCTATTGCGTCCGGAGCCAAGTGCACCGATTCACAGCCAACGTGAATCGACATCTCCGCTCATGCATCGTTCCCAGAGCTTCATAGGTATATCCCTGCAGTGCATGTTATTTTTCATTTGGTATTATTTTCCCCTTGAGGTTAAAATGGGCAGCAGTATCTTCAAATTTCTTGTTCCCCGTTCATTATCATGGCCAGCCTTGAAAGCGGTGACTGGTGACCTGTATATTGCTGGAAGAAGAATTGGGAAACCTACATTCCTGGATAATATGACAGTCTTGAATCTGATGGAGTCGGTGGGTGCCAATTGTCAGTGGAAATATCCGTCATAAATTTCAATACTTTCCTAAATCAACTGCTGTGCGGTCCTAATAACCGGCTTGCGTGTAAACAATTAACAGCCGGTATTATTAAGGCTCATTAAGTTAACGGGCAGATTTCTGTGGCCATTTCTGAAGAAGGTATCGAGTCTAAGTGGAATTTTTTTAATTTTATCTATTCTTTACATGAAAGTAATTACAAAAATGTCAATAAAAGTCATTTGACGTCGATATTAGCTTCAAAAACGAGTACAGAAATCTGCCCGTTAGCCTAATGAGCCTTTATAATATTGGCTGTTAAAATTGTAATAATTGGGGCTTCAATTACATGCGGATTAATAATAGGGTGAAAAGCTTATTAATTATAATTAGGAAATATTAGGATAACAGGAACATGGAGAACGTGTACTTACAATTTTATGTAAATGCTGCACTGCACAGGTAGTTGATTGAAGAGCAATTCTTCAGAACGATTTAGTTTTATTAATTTAAGTGCGTTGTAGCGACTTCCGAGATCAATTCTTTTTAGTTGGTAAGTGCAATGCTTACTGAACTTGCACGTCTGGCATCCCAGTGCATACTCTTCGTTGGGCATTGGGTTGTCCTTGACTCTGTCTACTTCAAACACTCAGATTTTGTTGCCCGTGGGTGTTATGGGTATACAACCCATGATCATTTCAACGAGAATGTACACTATTAAGTGGGAATGGTTGGACTTAAACAACGGCCAATTAAGGCCTTTATAAAATAATAAGTTTGATGACAGTTGATAGTGTTATTTACGACTTTCTCTACTACTTTGTAGTAGACTATGCCTCACTCTGTGTCTGTATAAACAAGGAAACCTAAATAAATAGATTTAATTAAATAAGAATTAATATTTTCCGGTGAAAGCTCTCATAAAAAATTCAGTTTTTTTTTTTTGTATGTTGTACGGCATCTGAAACAAGATCTGTAGACATGGACATTCATGTTTCATCCTTTTTTTGGTATTATCAACACGCTATAAGAGAACCTACCTCACGTATTGTATAAAATACCTGGGAAAGTTTAAGTTTAAATAAACAATAAACATTCATGTATGAAAACAAATACAACACCATATTCAGATTTTTTTTTCATTTCAGAGTCCCAGAAATTGGTGAAGAGTCTACAGATAAAAACCCTCTGGTTGGGAACGATGGGCTTCCTGAATTTAACGATGTCACAATTGAACAGTGCATGGTCTCAATCAGTAAGCAAGCAGTAGAATTCGAATCAGGAGTGCAGAATATCGAACAAATACTTCAACAAACTGAATCTGTTGATGTTTTCAAACAAATAATCAATCCTCTAGAAGAGCTAGGATGCAGTTTAGACTTTACATGGGGGTTATCAAAGACATTATACCTGGGAAATAGTTCTCTTATGCCTGTAAAAAATTATTTGGCGATCCACGATAGGGCAAAAAGAGCTAGAGCTTGTAAATTTAATAAACCTATCATATATAGCACGGTAAAAGAAGAACTGAATAAAAATAAGAAGAGAAACTCGGAAGAAATTAGAATATTAAAAAAATTTGTTCTTGAGGGAAAGTTGAATGGCTTAGAATTGAACGAAAACGGAAAAGCTTTATTGCAGGAACATCTTAATAAGCTAAACGCAGAAAAAAGTGTATACAAACAAAAAATTGAAGTGTCGACTAAACAGTTTTCTCATTTAATAAGAGATGGAACATTGGTCAGGGATTTTCCGGTAAATATTCTAAAACATATGACAACCAGTTCAATAAGTCATCCTCAAAATGGTCCTTGGAAAGCAACTCTACAACCCAAATTATATCAGCCTGTTATGGAATATTGTCCAGAGAGGGAGGTCAGATGGAATTTATGGCAGGCTCTAGTCAGTCGAGGATCTGGGTATTCAAACAGAGAATTTGTGACAAGTACCCATTTAGAAACAATCAGGTCGATAAGACATGATATTGCAAAGTTAATAGGTTATGAAACATTTGCAGATATGTCAATGGAAACCAAGATGGCGGGAAATATTGACAACGTTAAATCAATGATTCAGACTCTGTTAAGTCATTCAAAACCTGCACAAGATGATGAAATACAAAATTTGTATGAGTTTGCGTGCGAACGTGGTTTTAAAGATACAAAATTGGAGCTTTGGGACTTGCAGTATTGGAGGAGAAAACAATTAAAAACGTTGTATGACTACAATGAAGAAGAGCTTAAAAATTATTTTCCCCTTACAAAAGTTTTGGAAGGTTTATTTCAGTTATGTGAAAGACTTTTTAACATCAAAATCAAATTGCGACCCAAAGTACCTACTTGGCACAAAGACGTAAAATTTTTTGAAATTTTTGAAACTCACAGCAGTGCTCCGATAGCCGGCTTCTATTTGGACAGTTTTGCTAGACGCGACGAAAAACAAATGATAAGTCAAGACAGTGGCTGGATGGTTGGAATACAAAATAAAAGTTATATTACCAACACAAAACCTTTGGCCTCTTTGATTTTTAATTTCGAAGCTCCAACTCATGAAAAGCCAAGCCATCTTTATTTCAAAGAAGTAATTCAGCTGTTTCATAAGTTTGGACAGGTCTTACAACATTTACTAACAAGGACTACTTATTCAGAAGTAGCAGGTTTATCAAATGTAGAGTGGGATGCTGTTGAAATATGTGGACATGTTTTGACTCATTGGTTATACAATAAGGAAGTTTTGGAGAGTATAAGTGCACATTGTGAGAACCACAACGTGCTTCCTTTCGAAATGATTGAAGATATTTTGAAGGTTCGCGATCACATGGCAGCAACAGACTTATGTCATGAGTTATATCTCTCCAGCTTGGACTTGGAACTGCATTCAACTCGAGACTTTTGGTTAGATACTGTAAAAAGATTGTGGGAAGACTACTATAGTTTTACACTTCATAAAGTTGATTCTCATCCTTGTTCATTTACGCAAATATTTACTGAAGAGTGGGCCGCTGCTTATTTTTCACATGTCTGGTCAAGGATGATCGCTGCTGATGTATATAGTGCATTTGAAGAAGTGCAAGGTGATGAAGAGAAAGTTATTGATACTGGAAAACGTTTTAGAGAAACTTTTCTTATGTTAGGTGGTAGCTGCCATCCCAGTCAAGTTTTTAGGCAATTTAGAGGTAGAGATCCGTCGCCAAATGCTTTGTTATGTTATCTAAGTTTAGGAAAGAATGAAGCAAATGTAAGTCAATAAATTTATTTACTTATAAACATATTATTTACTTTTAGGTTCCTCTTCATAACAACAAATTTAAGTTCGATAATTTGCTAATAAAAATAACTAGTCTGAATCATATTGTTTACTTTCCCATTCTTCTTGATAAAGTTTTAGTTGTGCAGTGAAATATTCATCAGGGAAAAGTCGGAGACATGCTCTAAGTTCATTTGTGCCTTCCTGATAATATCCCAGTTTGCATAAAGCCACTCCTCTTCTTCCAATGCAAGTAGATCTTTCTTTCAAATTCAGTGTTACTTCCGGTTTTAATAATTCCAGAGCTCTACTGCAGTCGGCAATAGATTTATTGTAGTTACCTGAAATTTATTTTGATTACATATGAACCTTAATATTTAACAAAGAACATGGTGAATTGAAGTATTCATATCAAACTTTTTAAACCGATATAGTTCCCTATATCATCTTTAACGCAGCAACGATGTTGTCCAAATGACAATGTTCAAAATGTGCTTCTTTTTTTAATTAAAACTTTATGACTGAATGCCATAAAAAAAACATAGAGTAAGAAATTCAGTCATTCGGTAAAAAAATATTATTTTTACAAAAAAATATTACTTTTTCTGTCAGTCGATTTGAGATAAAAAAAAAGTTCAAATGACTTCCAACCAAAGCCACATATTATTGAATTAATTATAGTCTTCATACTTACAACTTAATTTATTTTTTGTATTCCTAATGGCATATCAGCATAGTGGAAGTCATTTGAACTGTTTTAGCTCAAACCGGCTCTCCAGGGCTATCACAGCCAACTTGAATTTTAAAACATCTGGAATTGGATATACTCCAAATATTATTTTGCTATTTTGGCAGCAATGGAAGTGTAACGTAGTTACAATATACAATCAAAGTCAAATTTGATTAGAAACATCCATACCTTTAAAAATTTAGCTAGTCAAAGGTAGTTCAAAGCTCAATATAAATTTTGTTTCAGATTTTTAATAAGTATAAAAGGGAGCATTTTATGTACTTTGTATCTTTGATAGTTTGGGAGACTTAAAAGGTGAGCGGGTTAAAAGTGCCCACCATGCATAATGCTACCTAGAAATTTTCAATTATTAACTTTAATGAAATGTTATGATTCTTCAATTCGTCCCCTTAATCATGAATAGTTTCACGTGTTTTTCTTACCCATAAGTAAGTGAGCTTCGCTTCGTGCAATATACAACTCTGCATAACTTTCACTCAATTTTATGCCAAAACTGTAAGCACTTATTGCCCCTTTATAGTTTTGATTTTTCATAAATTCATCGCCTTTTGCTTTTATAAATTGGGGATTTTTCTCTTCTGGCCTTATATCTTCACTGATGAACCCGGCGGTCCTTCTGGAATCTGCTTGTTTTCTTAGCCATTCATTTTCTTCTTCAAGTTGCGATTCTCGACTTGGCGTCGGAAATTCTCGAGGAGTGAAATCTACTATCAATGACTGAGCCGACCTGGGTGAAGGTAAAGGTACTTCTTTTAAATTTACATCATTGACATGTTCTCGTTTATTGTGAAGCTCAGGAGTGATATTTTTCTTTTTACTTTTCACCTTGCATGATTTTTTCAAAAAATCATTTCTCCAATACTCTAAATCCCCTAGTGCGTTTGCCTTCTCTTCGTTCCTGATCTGTTCAATTTTCTCACGATGATTTGTATCCAATTGTATTTGCTCACGCACTGCTACTCTCTTCAACTCGTGCTTCATATTGGATTTCTCTTCATTTTCTTTCTGAAGTCGTTTATATTCTTCTTCTATTAAGGTCTGTTTAAGACGTTGCCTTTCAGATTTCGTAATTTTAGGTTCTAGATCCCCCCACATTCCCTTTTCACTTTTGACCAATTCAAAAACCACACTCAGCGGTGTTATGGTGCACTTATTTTCATTTACTCTCGTTTCGTGTAGCAAAATTACCTCAAAAATATAATGCTTATAGGTAAGTTTGATGTACCTGGTCGAGTTGAAAATATTTGTTTTGTCTAACAATAGACCTTTTAATGGGATAGTAATAGTCACAGATGTTGGACTTTCGCTCCAATCAAAGTCTTTCACGACAATTGGCATTTTTTCAGCAAAGGACTAGTCGCTTTTCTGGAATAATTTAATTTTCTAGAGATTTTTCAAAAGTTGTCACTTTCTACTGCAGTCTCTTCAGACTTTTATCTGTAATTTAATAAATAATTATTAGTGGTTTATTTACATTTTCCACCTCTGTTGCTATGGCAACTAACAAATCTTTTTCTAATTTCTAAACAGCGACAGCAGGTAAATAACCTTAGAAGACAGAACATCCGGAAGGACTTCATAGATCATGGGCAAAGATTATTAAAAATTTATTATAATAATTGGTCGAAGATTTTTAAATTTGGTAGAGAGGCCTAAATTTTGATCCTTAACAACTTTTTTTAAAAACATTTCGCCATATTTGCTACCTAAAAGGCCCTTTATTCGACAGAAAAAAGAGTCGTTTCACATATCCGGGGACACACCATATTTTCATGGCTTTTTCATCTAAATTGTGGGAAATAGATCGACGAAAAAAGTGGATTGTTGCAGAATGTCGAATCACGAGTATCCTTAATGTAACCATTTATTACACTTGAATCTTTCTTTAGATTGCATAATTAAAGTATAATATATGAGATTAAATTGCTAGCGCCCAAGTGGAGAGTGTCACGGACACAGTGGGACAGCAAACGACTATTTCTATCTGTTTTTTTTTTTAGAGTACTCGGCCCGTTGTGCGCAAGCGTCACGAGTCTGGTGGTCGAATCTGACGACCTGTAAGTAGGCGTGTTCAATTCTCGAACATGCGCGTATATGACTCGAAGTACATTCGATGAGAAAAAGATAATAAGATAAAATATATGCATGTCTGCACCACGGTATTTCCCTGTATCTCCAGACCCCACTAGCAATATTATAGTGTTAAATATATGACGAAAACATATTGTTTCAGAAAACATATTCTTTCGGATCCTAAAAATTCTAAGATTTTGAGGGGCGAGGGGACTACGGATCACGATCAGAGTCTGGCAAAGAGTGCGGGGATGATGAACTTACAAGAGAAGAAGCCTGTTCGAATCCAAACGCGTTCGGATCACGAATTTACTGTCGAAAGAAAGCAGAGCTTTCAAATATCAGCGCCAGCGCTCGGTTTCGTCATCTATAATAAACATATCTGGCTTATCCTCTGAGGTTTCTAATCTAAGAATAAATACAACAGCGACAATCGACATTTGATTTGGACTCGCTTACCGGGTCATATCTATCATTCGCACTTTTTTTATTTTTAGATTTTTATTTATTATTTAATTTTATATTTATTTATACATAGAATATGATACAAATAAACAGGGTATGTCAGCGCGCAGCCTGTGACGTCAGTGTGGTGATAGCTACATGAGATTCGGCAATAATAATAATAATAACATTCATTTCCTTATTGTAAATATATATTATTGTATTTTTTGTGGAAAATGAAAAATAATAAATCGTAAAATTAGTTATAAAGTTATAATTTGAAATTACAAATCCGTAACATTTTGTAGTAAAATATTTTTAATGTCTTTTGAAAATTTTAAAAATGACGTAAAGTCACGATTTAGTAGCTTATTTGGAAGTTTGTAGATGTTGTAGTAATTTTAATAAGTTTGACTTCGATACCTGCGATTGTCTGATAGCAACAATTATTGTTTATTGTGCGGTAAGCGCAGCGCGGGTGTGAAAATCACACAAGAAAAACGAAAGGCAAAGAGATATCTTTTTTTAGTTTGCTAGCATAGGCAAAGGCAATTATGTATAAATTATTTGTATTGTATCACAATAAGCACCATAATTTTTCATTACACTCCACAAATGTTGACGTTCACCCGTTCACCTTCAAATAGTTTTTATTCTTCCGTTAGAGTTTGGATTGCAATCACTACACCGACGTCATGCGCAGCACGGACGAGTTTTCAGTCTCAGGTGGTAATCAGAAGCTAAACTCGCCGGCGGTGCCTTTGATCTTTTAGAGACAAGCCACGCCTCTAGCGGCCATTGCTTCAGAGTAGAAACACAGAATAGATACAATAGAAACGTAGGCCTAATTGTTTCTATAATAGAATAGAAACAATAGAGCTCATCTCAAATCATGGCGGATCTCTATGCGCCGAGTAGATGCGCGAACTCGGTATTTTTATTGAAGTTTATATTCTGATTGTATCTATTCTGTGGTTTTGTATCCTTGTATCATGTCATAATGTCATGTATCAATTATTATTATTATTATTATTGTATCATGATTCATGATGTGATTATGTACACGATACACATATACACGGTATGCCGATAGACGATGACGCGCAGGCTGCGTTCCGGTCTTGTGACGTCACGTGGATCAGATATTACACATGAGATTGCTCATATTATCTATTTTATTGTTGGAAATAAGTAAATAATTTTTTGTACACATTGCTTTTATGGCTATTTCTGATATTCGGTTAAAGGTGAAGGTGGAGATTTATGCTATATTTAATCATAATCATAGGTTAATTATTTAAAAGGGAATATTTTAAAGGAATATAGGATATAAATATGGTGTCCCAGCTTTATTCGAAGCGGTCTCTGTAGGCGAAACAATAAATTTTGAATTTTGCAAATTCAAGCACAGAATCACAATGGCCATAATTTAAAATTATTTTGGAGCATACAGAGTGTCCCATTATGACAGTAGCATATCAAAGTTATGTTTTTTTTTTAATGGAATGCTCCTAGGTTATTGCATTTTTAGATTGTCTGAGAAGAGAAAATAAAATTGGCTTTTACAGTTGGTGTTTAAATTCAAAAGTTTTTGAATTATAAACAAGTGAAAATCGTAATTTTCAAGTTCAAGACCCTATACAACGAAAACGGCTGAAGATAGAGAAAAACGGCTTATATGTCCCTATTTTAACTTTTCATGAACTATCCTATAATGTAGATGAAATGTTTCTACAGGGTGATAAAAAATTTGAAAAATTCTGAGATTTCTCCACGTGTCTCCAAATAAAAAAATTAAAGGAGGTACAAATGTTTCTATACCATAGGATAGTACATAAAAAGTTAAAATAGGGACATGTAAACCGTTTTTCTCTATCTTGAACCGTTTTCGTCGTACAGGGTCTTGAACTTGAAAAATGACGATTTTCACTTGTTTATAATTCAAAAACTTCTGAATTTAAACACCAACTGTAAAAGTCAATCTTATTTTCTCTTCCCAGACAATCTAAAAATGCAATAACATAGGAGCATTCCATTAAAAAAAAAACATAACTTTGATATGCCACTGTCATATGGGACACTCTGTATACTCCAAAATAATTTTAAATTATGGCCATTGTGATTCTGTGCTTGAATTTGCAAAATTTTTTGGGTAAAAATTTATCGTTTCGCCTACTAAGACCGCTTCGAATAAGCTGGGACACCATATTTATATCCTATATTTCTTTAAAATATTCCCTTTTAAATAATTAACCTATGATTATGATTAAATATAGCATAAATCTCCACCTCCACCTTTACCCGAATATCAGAAATAGCCATAAAAGCAATGTGTACTAAAAATTATTTACTTATTTCTAACAATAAAATAGATATGAGCAATCTCATGTGTAATATCTGATCCACGTGACGTCATTGCGCAGTAGTTGACCAAAATAGAAAACGCTATCGGCATACCGTGTATATGTGTATCGTGATTATGTCTTGTATGGTCTGTGCTTGTATGTATAAAAAAAATAATCATAACATAATCGAATTTTTGCTTGCATATTACATTTTATCTCATTCTCATCATCTCATCCAATTAATATTAAATAGATTAGAATGAGAATGAATTGATTATTATTATTATTGTAAAAATAATAATATAATAATAATAAGTCTAGGGCCAAAGTTCAAAGGTTTATTCAGCTTTCCATTTCATTTCAAGCAGTGCAATAGATTTTGGTTGACCCAAAAATCTTACAAGTGTTATTAAATTAAATATACGCTGGCCTAAAATCTATCATAGTTGTTTTGCCTATTAATAAGAGAACAAAAATGTTTTTACTACGACAACAGCTCAATTTACAAAGAACTCTGAGTAAAATTGCAAGAAAGTTCAGTTCAGGTAGCCTTTCATCTGTATCGATTGATGACAATGGAATTGCCACTCTCACATTACAGAGACCACCGGTTAATGGCCTCAATGCAGCTTTACTAACTGAATTATCAACCACTTTAACTGAATTGGAGAAAAACAAAACCAGAGGCTTGATTCTCACTTCTTCATTGAACAGCGTCTTCTCTGGGGGTTTAGATCTCCTAGAAATGTACAAACCTGACAAAGATCGAGCGACTCGCTTCTGGACCGCCTTACAAGACACATGGCTGAAGTTATACGGATCATCTTTCCCTACCGTGGCTGCCATAAATGGTCATTCGCCGGCAGGTGGTTGTTTGCTTGCGATGTCCTGTGAATATAGAGTCATGGTGAAGGGGTATAGTATTGGACTTAATGAAACTGCACTAGGAATTATAGCACCACCGTGGTTTATGGCCACAATGAGAAATACCATTAGTAGAAGAGATGCCGAATTAGCTTTAACATCAGGAAGATTATTTACAACCGAAGAAGCACTAAAAATTAATCTTATTGACGAAATTGCTGAGGACAGGGATGATGCCTTACAGAAATCGCAACATTTCTTGAATAAATTCGCTAAAATACCTTCAATGGCCAGATCATTAACGAAGAAAGCTTTGAGGGAAAAGGATCTGAAAGATCTTGCTAGTAATCGCACAAAAGATTTAGAATTATTTTTGAGCGTCATTAGCCAAGACAAAGTTCAACAAGGCTTGGAATTGTATTTAAAATCACTTCAAAAGAAGAAGGCATAATTTTCATCTATTTCGATGTGTGATAATTATTAGTCAACTGCTACATTGCTGGTTAAAAAATTCCAAGTCACAGAACTCGAGAGTTGATAACTTAATGTGAGCAACTAAGAGTAAGAGTCAATAAAAATTTCCCAAAATAAGCATCTACACAATACGAACTGCATATTAAGTATCTCAACTATAACTACCTCTACTGCCCACACTCGTAACTTTACAATCCTAACAAGTGTAACCTGGATACTGGATTATTGATTGAGACTTGGTGATGGTGAAATAGTTTTTTTTTTCTTTTATTATTATATTTTAAGGTGTAAAGGAGAAAAGAAAAATTATATTTATTCATTAAATTGTTATAAGGGACATTTTAAAAGCAAATTACAGATGCTGTCAGTGTGACGTCACTGGGCGGGGCTAAGTGGAAATCGTTCCAAATAAACTCGTTCACGTGGCCATCATTGTTGTCAGTTGTCACGAGGCCACCTTGTTGAGTTTTGGGCATTGACCTGCGATCGCCATCGATTGAAGTGACCTAAATCATATTTTAGGTTTCTGTCGAGCTCGAGCCGTCTGTCGGTAGTTTCATTTTTATCACTAAAAATTGCACATTTACTGTAATAAAAGTTAATAATGAAATTGGCAAACCTGCAACTGTCAAATGTGTTTATTTGGAACTCTAGCCTTTTGATCCGCCAACTGACGTCATCACTGACAACGTCTATTCAAGGTAGTTCTTTGGAAGGCCATTTGAAAAAGTACGTACTGTCATGTCATCTTTAAAATATTTTGTTGACAACATCACAATCACACTAGTAGCTCTATTTTCAAACATGGCAGAAAGTCCAAAACTGCAATGGAAAGAATATTGGATCCGTTTAAAAATAAGGGAAAAAGTAAGTTATTTCCAGTTAATAAAAATCTAAATGTCAGACTGACAGTTTGTGTAATTTCATAAGTAGAAGTTTAGGTTTGCTCGTTTTGTAATTTCTAAGATGCGGATCAGATGACCTTCCAAAGGAATTCTCAATAATTCTCCCATACCTACCTACATTTATTTCTTATAGTTGACTAATGAAGTTGTTATAATTGCTAGACAATAATAAGTTGTACCTACAGTAATATTTTTAAAAAGAAGTCTTGGTGGGTCTAGGGCCCATATTCTTCACTGATTAAAAAAATATATACTGATATTTTTATATGATTATTACTAATTATTGTAATAAAATATTTTAATAAATGCAAAATTGCTAAAAAGTCAAACTGATTATTCAATCTCCTGATAGACAATTTTAAAAAGTTCTAATTGTTAAACTGTCATATTTTATGACTTCAACAATATTTCAATAATCCAAAAATTGATAAAATGACAGAAGTCGTTTCGTTATATCTCTGGTCTTACTATACTTTAGATCACTCTGTCGTCCGATAGTGTTTCTATTATGACCATTTTTTCAGTAACTGCATTAGATAATATATCGAGTTAAAAACTATACCAAATGCTAAAGTCTACAGATTCTTAGACCCTAGACCCGTAATATGTTTTTTTGTTTTTATTACTCACTGAAAGAAGATTCCCCGATTTCTCTTCGTTTGGTTTCATTTTTCAAATTTTGTTTTTTTTTCCACTTGATATACCTACACGTCTACACCTGTGACCATGCAAATGTGCCAAAAATATGACATCCAGCTCTTCAACCATCTCCGCGTCAAGCACGGTGTAAGATATAGAGGTGAATCGACGACAGCTCGCAGGGCGAGCGTAAACAGTCACAATTAGAGCAGTACGACTACTGTGAGAGGTAGACAACTTTTGGGCAAGCGCTAGCAGAATTCACTTACGCTTACCCTCTTTATTATTGTATTGTACATATTGGAAAATAGGGAAATACGAATTAATTATTATTTATTCGTTAACTTAACACTAAATAAAAACACAGAGACTGCTTGTATAAAAATAATTTAATAAACAAAATTTAAAAAATTCTAATAAAATTAAAAGTCAATTATTAATAAATTACCAATTTGCGGTAGGTAATGATCATTATTAGCTGCCAACATTTCGAAGGTTGGCATGTAAGGAAAAAGGAAATACATAATTATCATACATTCAAGATGTTTATTTTAGAGAATAGTAAGTGTTTCTTTTTCTTCGTCAATTTCATTCATTTGTTGTTTCATGGTGTTTAACTTGGTTAGAATATGTTTGTTCTTAATTCTTAATCTGCGATTGCGATTGTTATATTTACGTAATTTTACTCGGAGTTTAGAAATCACATTTTTAGCAGATTTTTTTCTCTCAAAGTCATAGATTGCCTTCCTACTTTTCCTGCAAAATGAGCACTTATCCCCCGAGTCAATAATGTAAGGACATTTAGTATGTCGCCAAACTCGAAGGCTATGATCAAGTTTATAGCTTTTATTTTGAAAATCACTAGTTATGTGTTTGTTACCTCCACAGCATACTCTGATGTTTTCAAAAAAGTTCACAAAAGATTCTAATTTCTCTATAGTATCAATTTTGCTAACATACTCATCAAAAGATACAGGATGATCGAAAGCTGTAGTCTCGATAGAATTTTGGGTCAAAACCACTTTCTTATTGAACAGAATATTTCCATCGTATAAAACAGTGTTTCCAATACAAATTTGTCTTGTTTTAAAATTAATGCCTTTAGTTGTTAAGTGAACAGCCCACGACTTACTGGGGAGTGTTAAATTATAATTTTCTTCCCAGATCAAATTAAATAATCTTCGCATACAATCAAATTGATCACTGACATCTGTGGTAGGAATTTCTTGAGTGACTGCAAAAAAATATCGAAATACTTAGTTTCTTCAAAGAATCTTGACAGGTATACAGGGTGTCCGTTTTTCGAGCTTAAGCATGGGGATCTCAGTTATCTTAAGAGGTACGAAATCGGTCAAATTGAGGCAAAACTGCGTATTTTTATGCCGAGTAATAATCTGAAAAAAAATTCAGGATATTTTCAGTCGTTGCTGAAATATCCTGAAAAATCGAGATTTCTTATTTTTGCCATATCTTTCTTATTTTTGAAAATTAATAAATAATTTTTTGTAGGCTTACGTAAGCCGCTAAGAGCCATCTAATGTTTCAAAAATTTTCAAAGCCGACTAGATCCAAGAGTTTTCACAGTCAACTTTCGTTTTTCTTATGGCCGCCATATTGGATTTTCATGTCGTTCTGTATTAAGGAAACCAAAAATCTATCACATTCAAAGAAAATTTTCAACATTTAATTTTTCTTTTTTCGAAAAAAATAGGTACCTAACCTTTTTTCAACCGAATGTCATAAATAACCATATAAGTCAAGCAATGTCACGTCATATTGCGACGTCGTTCGGTGATAAAATTTTCTTTTTTTAAATAAGAAAAAAAATTAAGAATTTTTTTTGTTTTTTTAAGATTGATTTTTGGTTTCCTTAATTTTTTTAATACAGAATGACATGAAAATCCAATATGGCGGCCATAAGAAAAACTAAAGGTGACTGAAAACTCTTATTGGTTCTAGTCGGCCTTGAACATTTTTGTAATGACAGATGGGTAGCTCTTGCCGACTTATGTAAGCCCACAAAAAATTATTTATTAATCTCCAATAACAAAAAAGGTATGATGAAAATTAGAAATCTCGATTTTTCAGTTTTTTCAGGATATTTCAGCAACGACTGAAAATATCCCCAATTTTTTTTCAGATTATTACTCAGCATAAAAATACGCAATTTTGTCCCAATATCACCGACCTCTATCTCTACTGATAAGCGCGATCCCCATGCTTAAGCTCGAAAAACGGACACCTGTATACCTAATATAATAATAAGTGTAATAATAATGTTTTTGAGAAAGCGCTAAAAAATATAGGAAGGTATTGCTCACGATTTATTTCATTTGGAACACAATCATTTTCAACTTCGACATCAACTTTACTTTTCTTTGATTTAGGCCTCTCTTTCAAATCATATTTCTGGATTATTCTTCTTTTTTTTGAAATTGGACGGCTTAAATATTTGGGACATCCAGGAAATATAGACGGGATCGCGTCCTCTGCCAGTCTCGGGAATTTCAAATCATACTTAAATAAATATTATATTTAATTATTTTACTAAATTATACTATTTATTAAATAGATATTTTGGTAAACCTGTGTTATTTATACGTCGCCGAGTCGCTGGGAGTGGGAATGCGCATGCGGAAACAATAAAGTCAGCTGTTATTTCATTCACCTGAATTAAAGAATGACCGGCTTGATCAGCCAATAGCGTTAAGGAATGCCTTGAATTCGTGCTTGTAACCTTTTGTATAGGAAATATTTAAATTATAATACTTGTATCTCAATACTTCATACCTTATTACAAAGTTTGTACATAGAAATAAATAACAAAATGGCTATCATGTTTAATTTCATCATCATATTCTCTTCTAACAGAAATAATGCATGGCAGAATTTGAATATAAATAACTCTGTCCAACGTGATTGGTTACATAAATAGCGATGCTTCAACTCATGTGGATATGAATCGATGCGCTCTGTTGCCATATATAATTTTGTACAATTTGGAATAGAAAAAATAAAATAGAAAAACAGGAAAATTTTTAATATCGCCATTTTAACTGATTTTTTCATTATTAATTTAAGTTTTTAAGTAAACTTTTCTAGTTTAGCTATTTTTATTTATGGTGTTTTTTATTACCAATGGACCAATGACCAATGCTAAAAACAAAATATCAAGATTAAGTACTTACTTACTATTTTCTACTTTTATTTTCAAGTCTATGTTTATGTGTACCTAAGTAGAGGTAATTCAACTACGTATACAGGAAATGAATGTGTTTAAAAATGTGTAAAGAAAACATGGCTTTAATGCCCATTAAATATAACATGGTTGTTTATTATTGTTAGTTAGCTCTTATTGTTACTTATTTTCCTTTGAATTTATAATGTAAGTTTATTATTAGCACTTAATAAAAAACATTTAACTTACGTATTTACTTAAGATTTAAGTAAATAAAAAGCAGTCTGTCAACACCGCCTGTAGACCAAAACTGCATGGGAAGGAAAATGGGACGCATGCGCATTCCCAGCGACGTATAACAGGTCACCTTAATAATTCGGCACTAAATAAATATAATTATAATATTAATATTACTTACCGAATAACAGGCAGTTTCGACTGTATATATGATGTCTTCGTCTTGAAAGTGCTTTGCACAAATCGCATCTTTAGGGGTCAATTGTCTATCTTGGCGGGGAATTGCCCTTTGATAGGCTTCTAATTTATGTTTAGGTATGCCAAAAAAACAAACACCCTTTGTAGTTTCATCATATCCACTTCTACAATTAGGCACAACACACTTTCTTCCCATATTTACTTAACACTCACCGAATAAAAAATAATATGTAGCAGCGCGACTTCTCAAAACCTACACTTGTTATGAGATTATGAGAATCTCGCGTGTGGAAGTAAGAGGGGAGAGCGTATCGAACGCCCAAAAGAACGATCTCTCTCCCACACCGGTATTCGCTGTTTCGTGTCGCGTGTCGTTCGCTAGCGTTATTAAGCAGAGCATCGTGCGACGTGTGTTGCGTTCACCTTATTACGTATATCGTGTGATCACTGTAATCCACAAAATTTTTCATCAACTAATGCCTTGGAAGAGAGAGATAGCTATTGCAGTCTCTTACCCTAAGAATATTATTTCTACTTGACCTATTATTAGCGTGTCTGCGTGTCACTAATCTGAAAATTCGTGTTCATAAAATATGACGTGTGTATGCATAAACACAATGACAGGAGACAGTTGATAAGATTTTACCAAAAAATACCGTTCCATCAAATACTCTTACGTGCACCTTTCTGCTATTTACATAATTATGACATGTGATAAAAAGGGGTTCAAAAAAGTAGCGCCATCTGTTGCCTCGTGCTGTAACTACACAGAACCGGAAATTAATTTAAATTGTAAATAGACATACCAATAGTATCTAGAGTTAGTAATACATATATCTTGGTATTGGGTAATAATAATTATCACTTTCGTGTAAGTATTTAGTAATGTACACACGTCAATAACTCACTATTTCTGCATCTGATTACATAAATTCAGATTTATGTATAGCCAACGACAGATTGAAGTTTCGTTTAATTAAATAACATTTTAAATCGATGCTAGTTTACAGCACTAGCCGCTTGGGCGATAGTAGTTTCCGCCACCCATTTTCAGTGGAAGCTGTACGTATTAATTAAAAGTATTTGGTTCCATAATTCAACATTCAATTACACTATTTACATTAACCACAATAACCATATAAAGCTGGGTTGTTTTATCTAAGAAAGGTAAATTACGGTACAAAAGTTACGTACTAATATTATATTGTACCGTATTAATGGTACCTACGTTAATACGATGTCTCTGTCTTTATCATACCATTAGGGTTGTGCGGTTGTGTCGTTCAGAACGTTATTGTTACTCGATAATTCTTTATTGACACACATATCATTCATATTGTAATAATAATTATAGAACACACTTTTTATAAAACAATTTCTCTTACAATCAGTTTCAATCAATAAATCGGGTCTCATAATTTTAAATTTGATAAAACGTTAAAACTTATGCTAATTACGACATTCAGCAAATGAACAGGCTCCTCGAGTGTGACGTCATACATGCGCAATACCGAGTTAGGTGTAGGTGTATCGTGGACGAGACGAGTGAGAGAGGAATAAGAAGACACCAAAAATTGTTTTTATTAACCTAACCTAAAATAATTCTACTGCTTGATTGCTTGTGTCTGGAACAAGAAAAAAATACTGTAATTTATTTTATTTTGTAAAGTTTATAAATTTTATGGTACGATGTATTCAGAAAATACTCTAAAAATTAAATATTTCCCAAAAGAATTTAGCCATGAAGATATTGAAGACTTTTTAAAACACTTTGGTTCACTGAAGATCAAAATACTTACTTCTTCAAACACTGTATATGCCCAATTCGAAAGTAAAGAAATTGCTAAAAGTGTTTTATTTAAATTACATCAGACTTTACTTCTAAACAGTAGACTGTGTGTAGAATACGCAGATCACGAACTGGATTTGCCCAGACCGAAAATCAAGTCACTCGAACAAGACTGCGAGGAAGTTGAATTTTTCAATCACTTCATTTCGAAAATTAATGCTTTCAACAGTTCTGTATCTTATAATCAACCACCTCCTGCTCATATTAAATACGCATACCCAAAACCAAACCGAGGAACTATCAGTAACATTGCCCACGTTCTCGCTACTGTCCCAAAGTTTTATACGCAAGTCTTACATTTAATGAACAAGATGAATTTGCCCCCGCCCTTTGTTATAGAAGATCCATCACAAATTCCTCTAAGGGCGCCATCACTTCCAGATACGCCAAAACAGTGTTCTCCTCAAAGCAAGCAAGGATCATCTGAAGAGTCTGAACTTGAAACTGACGATGACTACAAAAGTGACGAGGTTTTACCAAAGAAACGACCAGCAGTTCAAAAAAACACCAGGATCAAACGGCCAAAGTTCATCAAACCCAATGTAGTTCAGCCTTCATCTTCTAAACCTACCGAAATACCAGAAGACGTATTTGAGAAGGTCAATGTTACTACACTACGTAAGATAAAACTGAACGTTCCAAAAGATAGTTTAAAACCAAGTGTTCGAATAAACGAGATGACTGTTTTAAATATAAACGCACCTGCCGAAGAAGAACAAACAACTTCTAAGAAGGGAGATCGTTTAGTTATTTCTGCAGAGGAGCTATCAGCAAATCAGGTTCCTGCCAGTGACTTGGGTGTTTTACAAGTTTTCAAGAACTATCACGTTGGTGTTCCTACTTCAAGACTGTACATAAAAAATCTTGCCAAGTCTGTTACTGCCGAAGATTTAAAATATATTTACAGCAGGTATAAGTTACAAACAAGTGAAGAAACTGTTTCTAGTTTTGATATTCGCCTTATGCAAGAAGGTCGTATGAAAGGACAAGCTTTTGTGACACTTGATAGTGTGGAGCTGGCTCAAAAAGCTCTACATGAAACCAATGGATTTATACTGAAGGACAAGCCACTTGTTGTTGTGTTTGCTAAATCAACGCAGAAAAAATAATTATTAGACCATAGTGCTGATTCTTCACATATGGTTAGTAACAGTGATTATCTGATCCACTGTTATCAGTAATCCCAATTACATAGAGCTGAACAACATTTAACCAACCAGAATCAAGAAGAAAAGCTGCTCATTACAGCAAAAGTTGATTTATCTCTAATTTAGGCTTAAACGCCACACCAGTACAACCAGAGCTGCCGACTATAATAGAAGACGTACTGTCAGACAGTTACTCAGATGATTGCCAAACCAATGCAGACTACCTCAACTGTAACCAGATAAAACTAGAGTTGTTATAGTTGGTAGAGATGGTTTTTCAGACATGTTATCAACGTGACGACCCTCCATCATTATCGCCACATGATGAAGATTTGTAATTAATTACCAATTAATTGACACCACTTTATATTTTATGTATTTCAGATAATAAATTTCATATTTAGAAACTAAGATATTTTGTTACTTACTTCTATCAATTCTTAATTGATATAAACTTGGCAGGGCAACGTGTTATTTAAAACGTAATAAAAAACAATTTAAAATGTAATTGAAATTATTCCATCGCAACTAATTAGCAACAAATTACTTTATAACTTGCAACAGTAGCTTCTAACATAAATAATGACATTTTCATGACTGAACAGAGAAAACCCATTGAACAATAATTAATTAAAACATTCACGAAACGATTGGAATGATTCGAGTAAGTCATGCATATTTAAAGTGTGGGACACGATACTTTTAAGATTCTAATGGTCCATGTAACTCAAATTAATTTTTTTGTACTATTTTGTAACAGGACCCTGAAAATATTCATAAGTCGATTTCTCACAATTACTTCCCATGCCCATATCAGGAACATGATCATTACTTTGGTTGAGGGTTCACTTGAGATGATTTCTTGAATTATACCTTTCTTTACATATTGTTACGGTTATCACAATAATAAATCATCACCACTAAAGTCTGCAAATTCCTCTATTGACTAACACAAGTTATAAGTTATAACCTGTAAATTTAAATAATCAAACACAGCTGTTCTCTTGTCTCCACTCACAAATACTACAACAGTACTACACCACTTGTCTATTCTTTATAATCCGCTATACTGTCACTACTGGCTTCCTTACTTCACACTTCACTCTCACTTCCCTTCCCAGTAACTACTGCTCTGTCTTCCTTACTATACTTCAGCTTTCACCAGTCACTTCCAGGATACTACTGCTGCTCGCAGCCATACAGTGGCCCTTATACAGGGTGATTGATTGAAACGCCACATTAGAAAAAGTTCGACTTCCCAAATGATCTAGGAATCTGAAATTTGGAACTTAGGCAACATACCTAATAACGAGTCAAAATGAAATATTACCAAGATGGCAGAACATTAAAAATGGCGAAAGCAATGGCCATCTTTGTTTTTTTAAATGGGACACCCCATATATTATTGCATTTTCAGATCGTCTGAGAAAATGTAATAACAATGGTGCTTATAGTTGTATTTTAAATTGAGTAGGCCATGAGTTATAAACAAGTGAAAATCGTGATTTTCCAACTTTAAAGACATTTATCACGAAAACGGCTCAAGATATCAGAAAACGGCTTTACATGTCCCTATCTTAACTTTTTATAAGGCATCCAAATATGCAGTTGAAATCTTTATACAAGGTGGTGAAAATTGTCAGATTTTTCATCACCCTGTATGAACATTTCAACTCTACAGTAGGATACCAGATGAAAAGTTAAGATAGGGACATGTAAGCCGTTTTCTGATATCTTGAGCCGTTTTCGTGATAAATGTCTTTAAAGTTGGAAAATCACGATTTTCACTTGTTTATAACTCATGGCCTACTCAATTTAAAATAAAACTATAAGCACCATTGTTATTACATTTTCTCAGACGATCTGAAAATGCAATAATATATGGGGTGTCCCATTTAAAAAAACAAAGATGGCCATTGCTTTCGCCATTTTAAATGTTCTACCATCTTGGTAATATTTCATTTTGACTCGTTATTAGGTATGTTGCCTAAGTTCCAAATTTCAGATTCCTAGATCATTTGGAAGTCGAACTTTTTCTAATGTGGCGTTTCAATCAATCACCCTGTATAGTCTCCCGATACTGGAATTGTTGCGAACGTGTCATTGACTAACCCATATAAAAAAAGAATGACTAACCCATATAAAAAAAGAACATGTAAACAAACAAAATGGTGAAACTGGTACTGGAATGTTAAAGAAACAACTACTAGAATTTTTCCAGAGCGGTCTCGTTATAATATTTAAAAATGCAACTTTCAGTTTAGAATTAGACTAGTTTCAAGTGTAGGTACTTGGTTCATTTTTATATGTAAACAGCATGTTTTTACAAATATAATTTTATTACAAAAAATAACGGAACAGACTATAATAAACCCACCAGCAGAACAACATATCATTTTAACGAATTGTTATGAATCAGAATGTTGAACATTTCGGATTTCCGATATGGTTTTCACAGCCATGCCAGCAGCAAAGTCAATGTCTTTTATGAAAATACATATAGCACAGCTGAGGTTGACAAAATCTTCAAACTCCTTTGATTTGTCATCTATATCTGAAAAAAAGACAATTTGACATTTAATATGTTTGTTATCTTGACCTTTTATACCTCAATCAGCTGATATTGTCAACAAACATCTAGGGAAATTCCATTTTTGTAAACCCAAAAACAAAATTTCATGGTCTACCACTTGGCAAATAATATGTGAACGGTAAATGCGGGTTGGCTGAAAAGTCCCGGGCCTGACACTGAGATGGTGCCACTAATTTAATTATGCGCTAACGTCATATAGTTCCATCCCTAACTAGCTTATTTTCGGCGTTTCAGATCTGTAGCTTGGTGAGTGTTCGCTTGACAGCAATTTAATCAAGAAAATTTTGGAATTTTCACGAAAATTGATAATTTGTAAAAACAGACAGTCATCAAATACTTCCATTTAAAGGGTTTAACGCCAAAACAAATCAAAGAAAATGGATAAATAAAACACTCTAAAACTCTGTCCCAATCATATTCCATGGTGAAAGACCGCTGATTAAAGTTGTTTGATATAGCAGAGACTTAAAATGACAACAGAACGTGTGGGTAATTTTTTAAGTAATATTTTGAACTTTAGAAAGGTCTGTGCGTGATAAGGGTCGCATTTGCTGACACCGGACCAGATGTTGAAACGAAAATGTGGAAAAAAAATTGTTTCAAGTAAAAACTTGGTGCTCTACCATCAAAATACAAATTAATTTTTGAGATATTTTATTACCATGGATGAGACTTGGATCCATCACTATACTGTCAAAACAGTGGATTGCACCAGGTGAACCCGTTCCAGAAAAGGAAAAGTTAATTTTGTCAGCTGACAAGGTTATGAGTTTTTTCTGGGATGCAAAAGGAATAATTTTTATTGATTATGTGGAAAAGGGTAAAAGCATCACTGGTGTGTACTACGCAAGTTTATTACAGTATTTGAGCCATGAAATAAAGGAAAAGACAAAATTCAGGAATTAAACTTCAAATTGCTTGCCCATCCACCTTATTCGCCAGATTTAGCACCCATATAGTGACTTGTAGTAAATTGGGATAATCGCCATGTGATAAACTAGCAGGGTCGCCATGTAGTAAACTGGCAGGGTCACCATATGATAATCTTGTATTGTTAAGCCATGTGGTAAACAGGGATGCTGTGTTGACTGGGTGGCAGGATAATTAAATGTGATTGGGTTTTCATTGGTTTATTACATAGCACTTAGAACTACATAACGACGGTTCACTATCCTGTCTGGTCTTCTTAGTGTTCTCTTATGAATTCATTTGAATGAACGCACTTCTTACACTCTGTAAAATATGGCACCAAGGTATACAAAAAGCCAACTAAATTTGGTTTGATAATCCGCATGATTTGATAATCCGGATCGCCTCTGTTTTAATTGATCCGGATAAGCGCGGCACTACTGTACTTACATAACTGTAACTAATAATAATCTAATTGATAATTATCTCTTGGATAGAATGTCCATCTATTATATATCGCTGGTTCAATGGCAGTGCATTGTTTACCCTTAGTCAGCATTATTGTAAGGTCGGTACCTAGTCATGGTTACCTTCTTGTTATTAAACATTACTTATCTAAACACGATTTATCTATTTTTTTATGTAATATTATAAACACTACTTGTTTTCATAACTCGCTATTTATTTTCTGGGGCTCGACGAATTGTATTATAAATTATAAAGATGTTTTAATTAAGTTAGAACACCATTATGAAAAATTATTAGCCTTTCTGGAGATTATGTTGAGAAATAATTTTAAAAAAGTAGAAAAAAATTGTTGTTTTCTTTGATGAGCACGAGTCTTTTCAGCCTACCCTCATATACCTACTAATAAGATCAATTTAACAGGCGATGGACGCTTTTGAGTTGACAAATGGAGAAGGTAAAGTTCGCGTATGCAAGTGCCCGGAAAATCAAACCAGGAATGCAGCAATATTTATCCAATTATTTAAAAAAAAGTATACAGGGTGTCCTAAAAATGGCGGAAAAGCTCTGCAGTACATTGCGGGGAAGCATCATAGGAGGCCAGAAAAAACAATGAAAAAAATGTATATGCTTTTTTATTTTCGACCTTATTAGGTATTTTACAGTCACTGCTGTCTATTTTACATCTATAACTGCTGGACCGACTTAGATCCAGCTGAAGGTCAACGCAGTCGCTGGAGTCTGTTATCATAGAAAAGATCTTGAAGTCTTCAGCAAAGAACAGACGTTTGCCATTAATTACCGAACCAAGGTCGTTAACAAAGAGCAAAAATAGTAGTGGCCCCTGATTCATTCCCTGCAAAGCACCTGAAGTAGGCACAAACGCCTGAGATACATACTATAATACACATATGTCCGTATTCATCAAACTTCAAAATATAACTCTGGGGTTATATTTTGAATTTTCTGACAGCTGATTGGTCTAACGCTCAAACGCTACGAATTTTAAACCAATCACATGTTTCAAAATATAACCCCAGGGGTTATATTTATTGATGAATACGGGCAATAGTGGGCTCTGTCTGACAGGTAGATTTCAAAGAATCTCACAAGGGAATGTGTGATACAAAAACTTGGTAACTTATTCACAAGAACACATTTTGAGTGCTCAAAATAGAGCACTCAAAAATAATGAAGTTGAGTTCTCAACTTTGTACTGTAGAGCTTTTCCGCCATTTTTAGGGAAACCTATATAGTCCCACCCCATTACAATATCAAACTAATAAACATATATTTACGACTTACTTTTACTCTGTTCCAAAAGCAGCATGAGGTCATCCAAAGCTTTTTCAAACTGTTTCAAAAATTTCTCTTTGAAAACAGATATCCAATACTTCTTAAATATTTTAATACAATCTTTCAAAGACCACGGGCCAGATTTGAGAAGATCCATCCTGTTCCAGACTTTGCCATAGGCTTCTTTTGCACATTCACAGATCACATATGAGCACAATAAGTTCAGTTTTTGCGTTATCTTCTGTACGTTCTTGCTCACTTTACACAATCTGTGCAATGAAAGTTGAATTTCTGATGGAGATGCTACACTGATATTGTTCAACAAAGCCTTGTTTTTTAGATTCACGTCTTTTGATAGAAGAATCTGTAATTTAAAAAACTATTAGACAAAAGATACAACCCTGAATAGTATGGTCAAGACAGAGACATCAATGTTTCACTGGTTATTTACAGCTCTTCGGTCTGACATATCACAACCACCAGAGGGGTGTGTCGAACAGAAATAAGTAAGAAAGTCAATCTATGTAAGTAAATTGATTTGTCGGAAACATAGTGACTTGCAGGGCAAATGTCATTTAACAATTGAAAGTGTACAACTGTCAATATGTCGTCAGAGATTCTCTTATGGCGAATTCGAGTTACTGCACTTTTCTGCTCCGGGTGCGCACCGAGACGGAATTTCGTGTTCGATTTGTAGGACTCTGTTTCAGTGCTTTTCGTAATCGTATTCGAGTTAAAGTGAACTCTAGCGGTGCAAATCGTAATTATGTTCGAGTTACACTTGCTCTCTGGCAGTGCATAGGAAAATATGTTCGAGTCGTATGGCGGAACTGTCCCGAAGCAAGAAAAACTGCATGTTAAATTTGACGGTGCAACGGTGCACTCCCGTAAATTTAGAGATTAGAAATAGCAGGAAAATTAACTTCTGATTCCTTTACTGATTCCTAGTAATTCCTTACATCAAAAATTTGTGGATAAGATCATTTAATTTACGTATTGTATGAAGTACAACTTATTACAATAATTAAAAGAGATAACGCCTTGTAGTTCTACGACTTTGTTATAATAATAATAACATCATAACAACAAACAACCGTGATAGGTATAGGATAGGGATAGGTAGAAGGCTATACGAAAATGCAGACTGGAGGGAGACTGGATTGCACACTGCACTGCACCGGTGCCTGGCGCTCTGGCTCTGGTTCTGGCCTGACCTGACACAGTTCAGTTCCATACAGAGTCGAAATGCGAAAATTCTGCTCCGGACTGGAGCATAATTCTGGGCAGAACTGATTCAGAGACAGATCGATCTCGCTCCGAGCAAGTGCAGCCAACTCGAATTCGCTATTAGATAAATCTACAAAATTTTCACTGACATCTCTGACTGTTCATTGAAAAAGCAATTACTTAGCGAATCTCAATAAAAAAATCAGAGATGGAGCTAGTCACATAGATGATAGTGAAAAATTTGCAGATTTTTCTGGTGGTAGTGATATGTCAGACTGATGAGCTGAAAGTAGCCAGTAAAAAATTGATGTCTCTGTCTTCACCTGTCTTCACATTTAGGGTTGTGTTGTTCAGAAAAAATGTTTTTGTTCAATAAGCGGATTGCTGTAATTGATATAAGTTTTTATTATCTACAGATTCAAACCCATAGCGTGGCAGTTTCAACTATTGATGCTCTCCACTACTGTACCACTGACTGATCCAATAAAAAAATGGCCAGTTGCTTTTTTCATTTATTATTAGATTAGATGAATAATTGTTTTCAGTATTCTGTGCCTTAGGCCGATCGCATACTTATACGACATTTGTTTTCGACATGTTACAGACACGTCATGACATTCAAAATGTCACAACAAAAACTTGTACTTTAAACATCTACAATACATGCATGCTGTCGGATGAAGATGCAGTATTATTGTCTGTATATACTGTTCGGGTCTCACAATTATATAATCACCACAAAAGTCTGCAAATTCCTTTATTAACTAACACAAGTACAACTTATAACCTCTAAATCTAAATAATCAATAAACACAGCTGTTCTCTTGTCTCCACTCACAGATTATACACCACTTGTCTATTCTTTACAATCCGCTATACTCTCACTCACTGTCACTACTGGCTTCCTACTTCAGACTTCACTTTACTGCCACTTTCCAGTTACTACTAATCTGTCTTCCTTACTATACTTCAGCTTTCACTTTCATGTCCAAGATACTACTACTCCTAGAGCGCCGACAGCTCTGCTTTTATAGCAGTGGCCGTGGATTCTGGAAATGTCAGATTGTTCGTGAAACCACTCAAGTATTTAATAGAACGCACAACTGTCCGTCAATGTGTCATTCCTGACATGCGTCGAATTGTCGAAAGTGTCACTATTGTCCTGCATGGCTGAACCATCATAAAAAAAATGTAAACAAACAAAATGGTGAAACTGGAATTTCTAAGAAACAACTAATAGAATTTTTCGAGAGTGGTCTCGTTATAATACCTACCTACATAAGACCCATTAGTTGCAGAGATAGAAATGTCGCTTGGAGCAAGCAGTGTCGTAAAACATTTGTGGGCAACAAGTCTCTTCAAGTCTGCTTGGTGTGTGAATCGTCATTGTATTCGTTATGTTGTAAATGGAATAAGATGTTGTCGACATGTCCAAAACAAAATGTCGTGTAAGTATGCGACCGGCCTTAAAAAACTTTCTAATAGACTAATAGTCGAATCTCTGAAGTCTGAACTGGATATAAAGATATTCAGCTGAATTTACATAGTTTGAAAGTCTCCAAAACTAATAGCCAGAACACAAAAAATTATTTTCCTTTTTTGCTATGTCCACAATCTTTAAACGCATTGATTAATAAATTTTAATTCTTACCACAGTTTCATATTCTTGAGTAGCTTGTATGCAGCTGCATAATATTTTGTCGTCAGGTGATTTACCAATGTTCATTTGCTTATTCATATCGTAGATTGTTTGTCCTGCAATGAAAATTGTTACCTACATTTTACATTTTCTAAAAAATAAATATCGAATACCTTTTAATCTTTTATTTTCTGACATAAGGCATGCATTTATGAACGCAATGGCATTACTTGCAGCTATTCTAAGATCACTTGAAGACTTGTTAGAATCTTTCAGATAATCTAGTTCAGTTATTACCATCCATGGCACATAAATTATTAATTCTTGCTTACCTAAAAAAGAAGCTGTATAGTAAAATCTGGAGAAAAATTTTCAACTCATTACTTTCAATTTACATGCTAAACCTAAACCTACAGGGTAGTTTAATAATAAAATAAAACATTAACAATCATCAGTTAAGTTGAAAAAAAAGTGCAGGCAGGCATTATTCAAAAATGTTAAATAAAATCATAAAAACTAAGCATAACATGTTAAGAGAACCCTTTAAGGGTACTTTATTTAACTTATTAGATTACTAACCATTATTAGATTTATCAATAATTTCCTTTAAAGTTTCTAGGTTATCCAAAAATATGTTCGTATCCACAACAATGCAAGTTTCTTTGCTTTTTGCCTTCTTTGGGGAATCTGTATCGGTAGTTGGACACGAAATTTTACTTTCATTGGTGCCATTTTGACAATTCGCGTCCACGCTAGATTCACTTGGCAACACCTCAGTGTCCTCGCTCTGAAAACATTGCTATAATAAAAAAAAAACTCAATGGAATTCCCACAAAGATGCTTACCACATCCTGGTCCATATATTCGATGTCATCATTATTCGCTTCTTGAATATGAGACACACTCTCATTGTTCTGATGTAAATTCATCACGTCTGTATCAAAATTTAAAGGTTTCTCAAAGTAAGAAAAGCTTCTGCTCTCATGATGCTGAGGTGTATCATTTAGCTGAACTTGAGTAGCTGAAGACTGAGTACTGTTCCAATCACTAACACTAACACTATTTTGAATTACAAATTTATTAAATAAACTATTGCCCTGTACCTCTTGAGAAACATTGGCGAACACATTTGGAGATAAATTATTACTTTCCGCATATTCTTTACCTAAGTTGGAGATTTCTGTATTTTGTACTTGAATTTGTTTACTGCAGTTCGCAGTTTCAGTGTTTGTGGATACACTGTTACTTTCCTGTAATAAAAATTAAACAGTCAGAATTTTATTTAAAAAGACTCCCAAGGTTCACCAATATATGTTAGCATAACGGATGTCAAATCAAAAATTTTTTACATTTTTAAGGAAGTAGAACAGACATTTTGTTCAGCCGATTTATTTGAAATTAAGGTTTTAAAACATTTGCATTTATAAATGGTGAATGAAAACATTTAATTTGCCATCAGCCCTACCCTGTTTATGTATTTATTTTAGTTACCCACCTTTTTGGGATAAGATGCACTTTGTGTATAAGAACCCTTATTCTGAAAAAGGATAGTTTTTGATTCTTCAGATAACTGAATTTGCTTCCTTAGGTGCTGCAGTCGATCTTGGGCAAGATTTTTGGTACAATTTATCCTACTAGGAGCAGAATGTGACAGATTACGTGACTCTGATTTATTTTTCAATGTATCAGGAGTAGTAGTAGTAGTAGTTGGAGTAATAATATTGTTACTGACAAAAGATGATGTCGATTGCTGTGGTTTGTGAAATTCATGTTTAGTTCTGTCACATCGAATTTTCAAACGCCGTTCTTCATCATCATCATCATCTTCCCTAGTTCTTGAAATTTTTCTTTTCAGCGGTCGTTTTTTAAGCTCACTTTTTTCCGTTGGAATTTCAATTCTTGGAGTAGTGTAGTAAATTATTTTGGATCGATTAGAATTTTTAGGAGTACAACCTGCAGAATCATAGCTAGAATCCCCAGGAACACTGTTAGTTTTTACCGTTCCTGGACGGAGAGATTCACTATTTTCAAATTTTCTTTGTCTTTCCTTTGTCTGATTTGTAGATTGTGATGGAACTGGTGGATTCTTCAATGATGCTCGCAAGGTTAAAAGTCTCTGGCTAGCCAAGTTTTTGGAAGCAGATCTGTTAGAGTTCATTTTCTGGTTGTTGTTCAATGTTCCTGAGCTAGGATTATGCCTTCGAATCTGTGATTGTGAATAGAAAGACCTTCTAAAACCAACATGATCTTTCCTAGCTTGAGATTCATTTTTTATTTTATTTACACTTGCTGTTAGTGTCTTTTCTTGATGTGCTTTTACTGCATTTTCACTTAAATTTCTCCATTCTGACATGTCATGAAACAAAAGCTTTTTGCACTGCAAGGCAACAGCAGATTTAAGTCTTCACAAGCCCCAGGCCCCACACCACAGTTTAAGTTTACCAGTTAGTCCAGTTACCCTTACCACTGACTGCCACAGTTTTACCTACCATACCATTATATTATTATTATTATTACAATTACAGGTGGTTTGGTGGTAATCTATTACTTTTTTGATTTTCCTTTACCTTTATAGGTTATCATCAACTAAGGCGAAAACGTAATTTAGGTAGTCCTTGGACTCCTTGGTAAAATTTTATAATTTTATTCCTTAACTAACCACTAACCTTGTGTCTGTGTCTAGAACTCTAGATTGGTTTGGTTCTGTAAAACTGTAAAAAGAAAATTTTTGTTTGTAAAATAGTAAACTCATCAATCTGACATTGCCTTCTTTTTCTTTTACTGCATTCGCAAAAGTGGCCTTTACTTTACACTTTCAAATAATCTCCCACTTTTGAGTTTTGACAAGGCTAGGCAACCAATTATTATTCTATCATTCAAAAGTTATTTATTGTCAAATAATAATTATTTTGACATTATTGCTGAAATAAGGTGCATCATCAGGTTTTTAAAATTAGTTTTGTATTTCTTGAATAACGCAAACATCAATTATTTGGAGAATATTCCAGTTACCGTTGAATTATTTACACTGTCGTAAAATCCGTTGAAGTCACGAATGTCACGATATAGGTACATAATATACACGGTATACCGTATACCGATTGCTACTGTTATTATTTGGGTCATTACTGCGCAATGACGTCATGTGATTAAATTTTGACTAAAAGCATTAATCGCGGCGAGGTTGTTAATAAAATAAATGTCAAATTATTTTGCTTCGATCCTTTTTGCTTGTGTTTTTATTCTTTGGGCTAGATCTATTATAGAAAAATCTTTAATTTTTTTTCGAAAAATAAGATGAAAATTTTACAAATTTTTTTTAAATGTTATTGATTTTGATTTTCATGATTTTTTTGTACTAAACGACATAAAAAAACAATCTGGCGGCTATAATAAAATCAAAAGTTGACTATGAAAACTCTGGGATTTAGTTGTCCCGGAAATTTTTTTTAAAGTTTAAATGGATAGCTGTTGCCGACTTATGCAAACCTACAAATAATTATTTATTTATTCCTGACAATAAAAAAGATGAGCAATCTCATGTGTAGTCTTCCAACCGCGTGACGTCAGAAGACCGGAACGCAGCCTGCGCAGCCATAAATTAATTTAATAATAAGTCCATTATTAAATACACTATTATATGAAGTTACCTTTTCTGTATTTGATTTTACTTTTTCTGAATTTGATTTAACTTCTTCTGAAATAGAGGTTACTTTTTCTGAAGTTGACATTGAAAAGGTATAGATTACAGTTTCCACTACTAAAAATTGTCCATTTTTGGTTTCCTTGATTTATTTATTTATTTTATACCGAACGACATAAAAAACCAATATGGCGGCCATAAAAAAACCAAAATTGATTATGAAAACTCTGAGATCTAGTCGGCTTTGAAAATTTTTGTAATGTTAAATGGATAGCTTTTGACGACTTATGTAAGCCTACAAAAAATAATTCATTATTTCCCAATAATAAAAAAGATATGGCTAAAATAAGAAATCTCGATTTTTCAGGATATTCCAGCAACAACTGGAAATATTCAAAGAAAAAATTCAGATTTTCATTAAGCATTAAATTGTGCAACTTTTCTCTAATTTAACCGACCCTGTACCGCGGTGGCTGAGCAACATAATTATTATGTATTAAAATAGAATAGATATTTGCAAATAATTATTATTGTTCATTTTATTTATAGAAAATAGATTATTACATAGAATGTACCAAAACTATTTAGATAATGGGGTGGTTTTCGCTCTCTTTCTAGGATCTCTCACTCCTGATTCATCCACCAAGATATTCCTGTCGATATTCTCTATCTTATTATTTTGAACATCAGTCCCTGCCTGAGTGGCTCTTTTTACAATTTAAAGTAGAATTTATACAAAATTATGGTTAAGAATAAGAATGCTGCTTATTTGTTCATTTACCTGGTCTTATGACTATAAAATCATATACAAAGTGTAAATTTTTACAATGAAAAAATTGAAATTATAGGGGAAAAATACACTTGCAAAATGCCAAAATTCGTTGTCAGTTTAACACTGTGTTAAAATATTAATAACGCCAGGTGAAGTATTTTCAAGACATAAGGAAATTAATAAATTATAGTTCTTTCTTCACTTGACTACAGAAAATTTCTCAACAAAATATTCATAGATGAGCTAATTATCATCATAAACCATATCCCTATAATTTATGTGTTTCCTTATATCTTGAAAAATACTATATAAAAGTAGCAATCGATTTTTTTACAAAAAAAATTCCAAGACTGTTACTCAAATTAATTAGTGGTTTGCTCATCAAGGAATTGTTTCAACAATGTGTTTGCAATTGGAATTATCAAATATTCTGTACCGTCGACAGACCTCTTGTACTTCACCATTTTATGATCAACGAATTCTGTAAGTTGTGCTCTTAATGAAAGATCTGAGCTTACCAGAAATGCTTCTCTACATTGCCAATAAAGATCTTTGAATGCAAGTCCTTGATAATACTGACTTTTGACGTTTTCTAGCTGGTGCTTTGCAATTATCATGTATATTCCTTTAGAGTTCACCGTTAGAGACATGAAAATGTTCCTCAGACAAGACAACGCTGAACTGGCTGACTTATATACCATCAGAGAGCTTTCAAATGAGGTCTCCTCAATTTGTGGTCTTAACGAAGTGACATCCCACCATGTGAAGTTAAACTTACTGAGTTTCTTGTAATCCCAAATTAAAGGTGCATTTACATGGTCTATTGAGGCAATTAAATGAATATTATTTATACAAGCCAGTCTTGAAAATATATCTTGTGATAACTTGTTTCGCAATGCTTCGCCTTCTATATTATGAATGATTACATACAAATGGATATTTGCATTATTTGAGAATTCTTGTTCAATTAAATCGCAGGCTTCATATGGATTGGATATGATTTCAGATACTTCTAAAAGATCAACAATAATTTTATCAAGAACGTCTTTTATAGATAAAGTAGGGAAGAAACCATTAACAACTATCACAGGGTGATTATTTAGACATGTCTTGTGGAATTCATTGAGTATATGGCGCTTGCAGCCCAAGCCATATGCAAGGATACTGAAATTTTCATTTAAAATATACAGCCATTTATCAAAATTAGCAGAGTTCGTAATCGCTAAATCATGCAGGGATTTTTCATGTTCAGTGCTATTTTTAATATTCTTCATTATAGCATGAAGCTGATCTTGTGGTAACCTTGGAGTGTCCAATTTCTCCAAAGTATTATTAGATGTTAATATTTTCTTAGAAGAATGGCTCATAAAATAGTCATCAGTTTTTATGACATAATTATTTTCTGATTTCTTTTTCACAGTTTGTTGTAGTTTTGCCATTTTTGTTGTTTTGATACCAGCCTGTCCATCTTTATTTGTACGTGTTTCAGTTAAATCTACCCCTTTTTGTAATTCATTTTCTATTGATTTTTCCTGCTTCGATAAATCATCTTCAGAGCTTGCTGCCTCGCTAGGTACGTCACTTTCACTGTCTGAATAATCACCAGTTTCCTCCGCACAGTCTTCTAAAATTTTTGTAACAATTTGCTTCTTGATTTTAGACCGAACAGAATTGGGAGTTTTTGGAACTTGCTCCATAACTTTAGTAAGAATTGAATTTCTAGCCTTTCTCTTCTGAAAGGAAAACATCTTTTCACCAGCAATTTTTTCATTTTCATGTAAAACTACGGGCTTGTGAAATTTATCATGGACATCTTCATCACTGAATAGATTTTCTTCATTGCCGCTACTTTCACTGTTACTGCTATCGCTATCCAGTTTTTTGTGCATGCGATCAATATAAACTGATTCCATTGCTTTCAAACTCAGCTTTTTAGCTCGGAGGCCTCTTCGGAGAGCACGCTGATCAGAATTCATTATGCCGTATATATTCAATTTTTGCAACAGCAAACCACTATACAGGGATTAATATACCAATTATTATTAAAACAAAATAAATTACTGCATTTGATAAAAAATATGAAGTATAATACAATTATTAAGTTTTGTTTTAACTTGATTTTTGAACCATGAGCAATGAGCATTGAGCATGAGCGTGGCGCGGATACAGCTGAGACTATTTAACTTTGACATTTGACATTACTCACGTTCACGTTACGCGACCGTCGACAGAAGGATGACATCAGAGAAGACTAGACAAGAGACCGGCAGATCGAAGGACGAAAATGGGTTCACTGTTCACGCGCATTCCGGTAGCGCATCGCGCATTGCGGACGATTTCTAAACTAAAATAAAGCTGCCTTTAGTTCTAAATTCTCAGTTTGACATAATCTGACGTATAGTTTTGTAATTATGTAAAATGATTTATTTACTTTGAGTATTTTATCAAACTAATAATAAAGTTTAGATAAAACTTTACCTTTAATTAAAGTACTAAATATAATTTAAAATTTATAATACCAATAATTTACTCAATTAATAACAGTATAGCGTACAACTTTCGCATATGTGTTGACTTTTTGAAAGGTAAGTGCAATGCTGCTTCATGCTGTTGTAAAGTAGTAAAAATTATTTTTTAAAAATCGAAAAAACTCTTTCTGAATGCGAAAAAAATGTTTTAGGAACCACATTCTGTCTGTGTCTTGGTTTAAAAGCAGTTCTACTCACAACGATGGATTTATCAAAATTATGAATACATAACCCCAGAAAAAATATAATAAAATACTTATATAAGACATAAAGTTGATAATTTTTGTCTCAAACGATGCGTAATTTTTTTCGTAATTTTTGAAAATAAGAGATAATCCTCTGTAGAAGTATAAATCTCCTTCTGACTCTTGGAGTTTTTCTTTAAAACGCCTTAATTGATGCTTCACTCGAAACTAACTATTATTAATCATAAAAATTTAGTTTTTTAAATTTTTTTCAGAGAGATTCTTTGTTTTCGGCTTTCCTCTTGAAGAGGACCCAGTTACATGACCTACCACTTCGGTGGATCGTAGCTATAAATAGGTATACACGTCTGCAGCATCTCAACCAAGCGACGGCGTCTGAGATGCAAGATCCAGCAGATAATGGCTGGAATGCCTTTTATGTTAAAATTATGAAGAACAATTATTATTACAAAGAAAATTTCTTTTCCTTTTTCCTGGAAAAGTCTTTCCACGTTGAGAAAACTGCGGTTTATGAAAATGAAAGCATTTTCTGTGAAAACTGGAACTGTATTTATGTGAGGAAAATTTAGTAGAAAGCATTTGTTGCAATTATTAGTATACTCGTATATATTGTGGACCGATTAAGAATAAAGAAGTTTTATATTGATGTCTCGAAGTTTATTTATTGGAGTGGCGACACTTCAACCGTAAAATTAATTTTCCACTTAATAATTAGATATAAATTTAAATTTGAATGTCCCGCGTTTATCAATGATATCTCCGGTAGCCCAGGGTATCGCCACCGTCGCAGGTTACCTAGAGTCTAACACTCTATTATATTATATTTCTATATGCAGTAAACTTGGCAAAATCCTAATAAGTGCATTCATAATAAACGCCATGTGAATGATAAACAACCTACCCGGCGTTCCCGACATCTGACAATATCAAAATTACTGTTTAAAGAAAAGATTACACAGGCTAGCAACTTGACACCTGTTTGACAAGTCCATCTAAATAAATAATACAGACTTTAGTAGTTGTAATTTGTAACTATTAGAAATACCTTTTTATTTGCATCAATGGCATTCTTTTATTTTTGTTAAAGTTTATTATTAATCATACTTTTACAAATTACAAAAAATAACCAAAAATTAGTTGCAGTTAAAATTTGAAGCATTTCTGTTAATTGAAATGACATATTTCTCGCTGCGACTTTTGCAACGAAATACTAAACAATTTATAGCATGATTAAATTTGATATATTTCACTCTTCATCTTCACTTTGCACTTTTAATTTGTTAAAATATATGTTCGATGCTCCTTGTCTTGTTTGTCTCGCGAAAACTATAAGATACGAATTCAAGGTATGTCAGCGCGTAGCCTGTGACGTCAGTCAGGTGACAGCTACATGAGATGCGGCAGTACATTACTGAAGGCAATCACCTCACCCATACTGACGTCATGCGCAACGTGGACGAGCTTTCAGTCACACTCACGACACAACGTCAAACGTCACAAGATGACATACCTTGTGTAGGTGTATGGTGTAATTGGTGTATGATGCACATGGACATGGCGAAAACGTAATAAATTCCGCTCATAGGTTAATGCGTATGCGCGGTCGGTATCCTTATTCCTTATTTCGTCCCTAATCTAAGGGTTGACCGGTTGAGTTGATTTTGATTTTTCTGTGGTCGTGGTGTCGGTGTCTGGTCTGTCCTCTGTCAAACTATTTTTCTCCACGGTGTCTGTGTCTGTGAGTCTGCCTGCGATTAAAAAATAATTTTTATACAAAAAAATGATTGTTAATTTTTCCACTTCACCAATAAAACTTAACGGATTAATATTAATACACATAACAGGAATAGGACTTTAGAAAGGGTTGGAAGAATGTATTATAATACAAAATACAAGTGTTTGGTGTATACTAATACTACAGACAACAGGGACTGTGGTGGTTTATTTATTTGTGTACTGTAATGTATGTTTTTCAATTAATAATAATATCCCATTCCCCTTTGTTGAAGATTGGTCAGAAAAAAAATGGGATCAAAAGTAAATAAAAAACAAGATGATATACAAAAACGTATTTTGGAAACCAAACTAGAAATCGATGAATTACATCAAGAACTTCAACGAAACCAACTTTTAAACTCAAATCAATTAAAACCTGCAGAAAGATTCGTTGTAGGAAACCAAGCTTCAGGTTTTCTTCTGAAATCGCCCAGTTCAAATAATGAATCGGAAGTTAAAGCAGTCAACACCTGTAAGTTGACACCCGCTCTCATCAACAATGAAAATGTAAAAGCGCAAAATACTAGTCGCAAAAAATCACAAAGTAAAGGTTCAGAAGTTGAATCGAAAGCTACTGTAGGCCCATATAAAAATTCTGCCTATGATAAGGAAGCAGTTCGTGAATACATTAGTAGGCAACAGCAAAAACGAGCAGAAGAACGCCGTAAGCAGAAGGAAACAAAACAAGATTTCCAGTTAAGAAAAGAACGACTTGAAAAACTCCACAAAGCGTCGTTAAAAATCATAGCAAACAATGTAAAACATAAAAGAGAGGGGTCTAAATCATCTGAAAGACGTTCTTCAAATGGAGATGTGTCAACAGCTGCTGGTACTGGTGCTAATCAAAGTAAAAGTTCCATTAAATCTGGACTGAGTAAAGAAACTGGAAAAATATTGATAAAAAAGACAAGCAGCTGTGGTGATTTATCTTCAAAACAAACATTCAATGTTCCATCTCGATCAGAGGTTTCAAATCAAAACTTTGTTAGTGCCACAAAAAATGATATATTTCGTGATGTTAGGTTAGAGAACGAGCGCTATCTTAACCCTGTTCAACCCCAACAAAACTCCACAAATAAATTGCATCGTATTGTAAAGTACGGGAATGGTGGGAATGGAAACACTCTTGAAATTTCAGAGAGTAAAAATATAACACTACGCCAACATGAAATTTCACCTAATGTGTCTGGGAATTCAAACACCAAACTGAATATGAGAAGATTGCCGTTTACAATTCCACAAGAAATGAAAATACCACAAAATGAGCTAGAGGAATTTCCGGGAATGAATACCCGTGAGAAAGGAACCGAGATCAATCAAATGAGAACGGTTCATGAGAAACTTGAAACGCCAAATTGGCTAAAAGCTCCCAGCTCATTAAACTTTATAAATTCAGTTAGAAGAAAGCTGAAAATCGTAGTTTCGGAGACACCCACTTGTAAAGATGTAGGTATTCAAAATTCAATATTAGAACACATGACTGATGGAAATTATGCAGAAAAGACCAGTGTGCCTGAAAAAAATACATCAAAACAAAATTCTGACAAATCTATATCCTCAAAACAAGATATTTTTGAAATGCTCCAGAGACAAATTAAGTCTAATCACTCGCTTGATTCTATTGATAATCTAAAAAATATAAAACAAAAAGATCCAAATATTTTTGATAACAATGTAAATTCCCAACCAGATTTCCATGGTCCAAATAAAAATATTAAAATACATGATTTAAAATCCTTTATATCTCATAAACTCTTATTACATTCGATGGAAGAGCTCCCTGAAGGTTCCAAAAAACCTGACGTAAACAAGAAGAGTGAAAATGAAGACTCGGATACATCAAAAGATATACCTGACTTACCCGGCGTATCTGAATCATTAAAATCACTTGACTCAAGAATTCAACTATCTAAAAGTACCGACATTGAAAAGTTGGAAAAATTGCAATTAACAAGAAATTATAGTCTTAGTAACAATAATAAATCAGAAGATTTATATAAAAATAGAATTTTTCCTAGAGCCGCCAACGATTCCAATATCAAGAATCCAAGTTATTCGGATGGTCCTAAAAGCCCCAGAGAAAGCCTATATAGCAGTGATTTTCATTCTCCTGTAGCCTCAATCAATATAAATTCACAAGAGAGAAGCACAGAAGATGAAATTGTACATTCTACAGTTATACATTCCTCACAAGAAGTTCCTACCTCTGAATATTTATCAACAGCTGAGAGTGCTTTGAGACGTCAACCAGCCAAAGGGAAAATAATTGAATCAAAAATTCATGACAATACCTATGATGACCTGATCGAAAAAGTAATTAATAATTCCAAGAAAAGTGCTGAGAATCTCAACAACAGAAATGGATCAGAACAAGATGTTTCAATTAAATCCATAAATTCCAAAACATCCAAAATAACTTATTCATTAAAATCACCCTCTGATAATCACTTCGAATCAGCGATAAAACATAGTTCAGAAGAATCATCATCGCCCATTCATACAGAAGGCACTACAAGTACGTTCAACTCAAGCCATCAGACAACTCAACCTAAACTCGTTAATGAAGAACTTTCCCAGAGTATAAATGAAGATCCTAAAAAGTCAAAATTTCTAAATAAAAATTTTCAGAATAATGAAGCCATGTCACCCTTGGAAGCACCACTCATTTATTTACATATCGATCCTAATAATCAAAAAGTATCTAGTGGAAACAGTTCAAACCTTTTCAAAGACCTCTATTTTATATCGCACAAGGACAATAATAACGGCAAGGTATTGACTGTTTGTGTATAAAATGATAAAAATTTAGATTAAATTAATATTTTGTTTATTTTTGTAGCCTGATGTAACTGAAATTCATCTTAAATTTGAAGCAGAAGTTCATCTCTTGAATGATTTTAATGAGTCTGTGAAACAATTTATGAATGTACAAAAAGCGTTTGAAGATTTAAAGAAAATGAACGATAACCCTAATGCCAGTAAAATGCAAAACCCGAATAAAAGGGATAAGCATACTTCAGAAAGGGATGAAACTGGCAACTTGAATCAAAATCTTGACGTTAATTCCAGAGGTTCACATTTGGCAGACGAACCCTTAGATGTTTCACAAATCACGAACAACACTACATTCTCAATTACTGGTTTAACAGACTTGGAAATTTCAAATCTTGACGACACTGTAAATTCTCATATCAAAGAAAATCAATCAATTAAAAACACTGAGTCTTGGAGCAGGAATTTGATTCCCTTAAAAATTGTAAGTTTCCCATAAATTCATAACATATTGATACAAAACTGCACTTTATTTATAAGAAATTAATTTTTACACAACATTTATAATAATAATAACTTTCAGTCTCCTGTGCAATAACAGCACTACTAAGTTCACTAGCTTTCTTATACCACTCTTCTTATAGCATTATCCAAAGGATCTTTTTCTAATAACTTTCAAACTAATCAGACTGTCCAATTACTAGCCTTCCTATTATTACCACTTTCAATTTATTCTAACTGTTCACTAGCTTCAGATCTTTCTGATGGCACTCTTCTGGAAATGATCTTTTTCAAATAGCTGTGGAAATTATTCTGACTTTGCTCTGAAACGACTTATCTTATATATCCCGACAGATGATATTTTATACAATCTTTCCTGAATGTCAAATGTCGCGAATTGACATATATTCTAGACACAACAGCTGACACATGCGACTGTCTAGATCAGATGAAGGATGTTCTCTACGACCACCTTTCTAGATTAAATGTTCATCTATTCTAGATTCCAATTGGCCAGAATATAGTCGCAACAATATAATACACCTAAGGTCTTATAAAACTTTCAACATATTGTCAAATTATTGCCACCTTCAGCATTATAAGCTTCTTTTCAAGCAACCTAATGCATATAAACTTTACCCATGTCCCTGTCTTCCATTTATTCAATTATTTTCAATCTATTTCTGGACGAGAACATTTTGTGAATTTGGGCATTAGTCTAAAAAAATATTTTAAGTACATCAATCTGAAGTTTGATTAACTACTTAGCTGAAGTTAGCAAAATTTTCCTTCCAGCTGAGGTGATGGATAAGACCTAATTGACATATTGCCAAGGTCTATTATGTAAAACTAAACTAACAAGTTTCGTTTAATAAAACCAAATACACTAGATAATAATACGTGCAGCTTCCACTGAAAATTATCACCGGAAGTTACTGTCGCCCAAGCGGCCCGATATCTAACTAGCGTTGATTTGAAATGTCAATTTAATTGAACGAAACGTCAATCTGACGTTTACTTTGCTTATGATTTATAAACTTTTTGACTAGTAGTTTATTGTAATTCTAATTACAAAACGTTAAGTGTTGCGAATAATTGCGTAAAGCCAAGACAAGATAGATGTATTGGCCTATTATTGTCATCGGAAGACCTAAATAATTCCTTAATGGTTTTGGTTAAATATGTACAAACGAGATGCTTTGCTGAAAGAACTGTTTCAACAGAACATTGTAGCAATGTAATGTGGCTCCGTCAATTCGAAATTTGAACCCTTTCTTGGATGAAAAAGTTTTGATTCGCGTTGGAGGAAGGTTGGTGAATTCCGAATTTGATATGGATAAACATCATCCAATTCTGTTACCGGCAAAAAATTGGTTAACGAAATTAATATTTACAAGGGAACATTTGCGTTTGTTGCATGCTGGTCCGCAACACCTATTAACATCTGTGCGAGAGCGATTTTGGGCAATTTCGGGAAGATATACGACAAAAAGAGTGGTTCACGAATGTGTGAGGTGTTTTCGTGTTGCGCCAAAAAAAATAACTCCAATAATGGGTAATTTGCCAGCTTGCAGAATTAATCCTTCTTACCCTTTTCAAAATACTTGGGTGGACTATGATGCTGGTCCAATGAATTTAAATGATACGAAGGGGCGTGGTTGTAGGGTTTCAAAGTCTTATATTTGCTTGTTTATATGTATGGTGACCAAAGCTTTCATATTGAACTTGTTACAGATTTGTCAACTGATGATTCGTTTATTTTGGCTTTAAAGAGATTTATTGCCCGTAGGGGAAATCCTTACAATATGTATTCGGACAACGGGACAAATTTTAGGGGAGCAAAAACCGAGTTAGACAAGTTGAGGGTTTTTGTATTAAAAAATAAAGACAGCATTGTTGAGGCTGACTGGCGAAGGAGTCGATTGGCACTTCATACCCCCCGGATCACCTCACTTCGGAGGACTTTTTTTCGTCTCTGACATTTGAAGAGATATGTATACGTTACTCGTACAAATTGAGGCCATCATGAATTCCAGACCTTTGTCACCCCTCTCTCACGATCCCAACAATTTAAATCCTCTTACTCCCGCTCACTTTTTGGTGGGAAGAAGACTATTGTCACTGCCAGATCCGTGTATTTTGAAGATTCCAGAGTCTAGATTATCGTGCTTCCAAAGAGTTCAACAACTCCAACAATAGGTTTACTTAAAAACTGACGACTTATTTATTTGCTTTGAAACCAGTCGAGTTATGCAAACGAAACTTGGTGGGTTAAACAGTGGCACGCATACGGGTACCAATTAAAAATATTTCAACAAAAATGCAATAAGCATCGAAATAAACCACTAATTCACCTTATTATTACTGCTGCTGTATTGTATGTAGGTGTCACAAGCCTGACGTCATAGGCTGCGCACTGACATGTTTGTATAATAATTATATATACGTGTTTTCACGAGTATTACGCGTACCCATACACCTGTCTGTGCCAAAGTACTTATGAGTAAATACTTACGAGTACATTTTCTGAGTTTCGTACTCGAATTTCAATTTATTTACGAGTACTCTTTCAAGTACTCCTGCCTAGCTCTGCGCCTCTGTGTCAACCCCAACATTATCTGATACACCAAAAACTCTAGATAATTTTATTATGTCTGTGAAAATAATTTATATTACATCCGTGCTTTTCATATCCGGTGTCTTGTGTAGTTAGCGATCGAGGCGTGTAGATGGCGCTCCTTTTCATACTTCACGTTTATTACATGTAAATAGCGGAGAGCTGCACGTATTATCATCTAATGTATTTGATAAAACATAATGTTTTAGATTTAATTAATTTATTTCAGTATGAACAACTAATCAAGGATGAAGATGTGAGAATTGATAATTTGAAAACAATCATTAAAATAAGAGAAAAATCCCTTCTCGACAGAACAAAAGCTGAACTTGCCCTACTAGAAATTCAGAGAAAGTAAGAATATCAAGGAATTTGAAAAATGTATATTACATAATGAACATTCTTTTCAGGCAATTGAAAGAAGCTGGAGAATTGGGCAAGATTTCTGACATCAAGCGAAAACAAAGAGGAATACTATTAAAACATCAACAAGAGAGGCATGAAATGCAAAAGTGAGTTTTATCTTTCTATGACTGATGAATCAAAGATAAAAGTAACTTCAGCTTTGTCGTTTTATTTAACTATAATTATATCAAGAGATCTTATTTATTTATTTATTTAGTTATCAACAGTATAATTATGACCACCTAATTGTTTATTTATTCATTTCAACTTGCACTTGTATCACATATTTATTTACATTAGCTTGCTATTGTTCTCTGCATTGGGTATTGTTATGGTATCTTGTACTTCCAAAAATGGCAATTAAAACCACAACAACTATTACCTTATCTGGGCACCAGTCACACTTATGTGACAAATTATGAATTTTCAAATTCTTTTACGTATTTATTATAAATTATGTACTTGTTGAGACTGCTTCAGGTGAGTTCAGAGTAAAAATCTCTATTTTAAATAATATTGATTGGTACTTTCATTTTTCTTCACAGTAATTTCCTTTTTTTTTGTACTTTTTCTATTAATTTATACTTCTCTTCTTTCTCCTGACTCTTTTTCCAGCTAACTTTTCAACACTTCTGGTCTCCGGCTTTCAAATCCCCCAAATTGCACTTTTTTCTGCTTTCACACTCCAAGTATGTTCAACTCACATTACAGACGATCCAATCTCTGGATTCTCTGGTACATTCCCCAATCCAATTTTCCCAGTTTATTCAAATTGTTGCATTTTCTTCTTGCTCCTAATAATCTCTCTCTTGCTCCTTTTCTATTTGTGTAAAAAGTTTTAAGTTATAGTTTCTGTTCGATGTCTATAAAGCTACTGCCCTTTTCTATTTCGTGTTTTCCTTTACTCCCGAATTTCTACTTCGTTTTTTGTCTTCACTTCAAATTCCATTTTTGTGTAACTTTTAGTTTATTTTTAATTAAAAAAAAAAACACCATTGAGGACGACACCACTTTACGAAAATCACCCAAATTCACCAAATGTCCATCGATCCTGACTCCCGGATCACAAAAAAGTGGTTTTCCAAAATTCACGTGCCCACAGTTTATACAGGGTGAGTCATTTTAATCTTGGAACCCGGATATCCCTGTTGGTACCTAAGTCAGATACAGAAAAAATGGGCAGACAAAAATTGTTCAGGACAATGGGGGTCCTCTGACTGTAATAATGACTTTTACCTTGGGAACCAATTTCAATTTGAAGATGGAGGTTATTTTTTAAATAGAATGCCCTGTATATTATTATTTTTCATATTTCCTGAGAAAATCTAATAATAATGGTTTTTACAGCTGCATTCTAAAATGAGTTCAGCTCGTTACACCTTATTTCAGACTTCTTTCATGTACAGAACCGCATCCCTTTGGAATAGCATTCCGAGCGAAGTGTTTCCTGAGGAATACAACCTGCAGCGATTCAAAGTGAACGTGAATTGATATCTCCGCTCATACACTGCTCCCAGAGGTCCATGGGGATTTCCCTGCAGTGGATGTGCCTTTTTAATTATAAAAAAAACATCTCAGGATAACTCTAAAGTGTCTTCGTCTTTCTTTTACATAAGATTCTTCTTAGTACCCCTTTTACCATAACAGTGTTTATGTATTATTACAGTTCTATGTGTATTACGAGTACGAGTGCACTACCCACAGTTATTGGTCTATTATTGCTAACTCTCTTATTATTAAACTGCAAAGCTAAAGTGTTATCACATTACCAAATTAGTACTTTTACAGCTGATTACAGTGATAAAAAATTAAAAAAAAAATGGTTGAACTAAACTAACAGTTGTGTTCATCTAATGAAACATCTACAGTGTCTCCGCTTAAATAAATCGACTCTTATAAAAGATGAAAAATTCTCGATCTGAACTATAATTTTTTGGTGGTCAGTCTGCTTGGTTAACAAGTGATTTCTAATAATTTTATTTTTGAAAAATCGAGTATATCTTGGAAAAAACCCTTTTATTTTCTCTGGAACAAAGTGTCTTTTTTGCTTGATAAGAGAAAATTAACTTTTCATTAAAAAAAGTTTTTTTTTATAATTTCCGTGGCATATTTGATTTTTTTAAATTAAAATTATCTTAGAAAATAGTCTTTATTACTACCAAGCAAGGCTCAACCCCAAAAAAATAAAATTCAAATCGAATATTTTTTGTATTTTATAAGAGTCATTTCATCTACTCAGGGACACACTGTATATTATTTTTCTCTGTATTAAAAAAAGCCACATAACAACAGGCAATCCTAAAGTATAAAATGGACAATAATTACACTGAAGGTTGATAAATAAAAGTTTAAAAAAAGTTTCACTCCTTCGAGACATTCCTACAAAAATTTCACCCACTAATCTTAAAAGATAACTCAAAATTTGAAATTTTAGATGAAGTTAATATAATAAATAATCTAAAATTATTAGCAGTGGTTAAGTTATCTTAATTAAGAGGCTGAGACATAAACTTTTTATTCAACAAAAGTTCCTTCATCTTTTCAGATTGAAACACATCCAGAAGGCAAAGTCTGAAGAGAGGAAAAAGGTACTCAAAGAACAGAGAAACTTGATAAAAACTCAGTTAACAACAAACAACATGTTGACCAAAATCAAAGTGTCCAGGCGGAGGGAAAGTAAACTCTCTAGTCCCATGAAGGTTGTGCAGTATCATAGCGAGTCGATATGCTCCGATTCATCGGTGTTTATGTCATCATTCGGCGAAGAAGTGTTGAGTATATCTTCATCACATACATTCAGTCGGGAGACACAAGAGCGAGTTGAGAATTCTGCTGTACCATTGAAGCACCATAAAGGGTATGTGTAAATTTTTGTAATCTACTAGTATATTTTTTTATTATCAAACACCTCTTAATAATGTCTCCGAATTAATAAACAAAAAAAAAAAAACTAAACTAGGTAAAATTATTATTGCATAGTGCAAGGGTATCTTTGAATACATCATTTAAGGAATAATTTGTTTCAAATCTAGCTGTAGCTATATTCCAAATTCAGAATTAAATTTAAAGGATTCAAATTGGGGAGAGGTTGATTTGGGGTGAGTCGAGTGTATCAGTTTTAAAAATAGCACGTCTCCTTTCCTTTTACAAAATATTATTCAGGATCATTTCGAGTGTCCAGTATTAAGCCACAAAAGCAATGCCTTTCCTTAATGTAAAAAGTGTTATTGATATTTTTCAGAATTTTAACTTGTTCAAGGAAAGTAGTTTATGTTTTACTTACAGGTGATACAATATGCCTGTCTGCTATCTATTTAAGTATGCCACACTGTTGTCCCTACTATTTAGTGGTGAGCAATAGTTTCATCAGTGTTGGTACTCCTAATTCACAGTGCCATAGGTTTTTGGCTTTAAAAATACTCTGCTGGCAAATAGGTGTTTTTGAGTGACAAACAATAACCACTATAAATAGGTCTTAATTATGAGTTCTAAGTTTCTATTACACTGTAATTATAAATGAGCAGAAACAAATTATCTAATATTAGATATCCTGTTGGAACTTTTCCAAGAAGCTGTTTTCTACTAGGAAGCTTCCTTAGTTGAGGAAATACATGTTAAAATTACTCAGCACTCCATTCAATAGGAGAGTAGTTATTTGTTAAACTAATCCACTCTATTAGTCATTCTTTGGTAAACATTTATAATATATTATAGTCTTTTGGCAGCTTAGTAAATGGATTGTTGTAATTTTTATTATCATGGATTAATTTATTTTTCTATACACTGTAAAGTACTAGTGAAAAATGATCTTACATAATTGTTTAACGGAATGTTTTTTTAGGGCATTATTAATGCGGGAAGTTGCTCTAAGAAAAAGGAGAACAGAAGCAGAAGAACTTCTAAAATGGCATCAAAAATTGCTAGACGAAGAAAAGAAAATCACAGAGTTAGAATCAGCAGCTCACACAGTCATAAATCAAATACCTAGTGCAACGTTCTACAAAAGAGAACCTAATAAGAGTCATTCTTTCAAAGGTTCACAGTTGAACACCCTATGGAGAAGTATCACTGGAAAAGAACACGATAAATTTATAGATGATAGAACTTATTTGATGTCTCAAATTGCTTTTGAAAGATTCTGTAAAAGTGCAAAAGACACGTTTTCTAGAAGCAGTAAACATAGTGATGTCAAAAGACAAAATAGTGCCGAAATTGATCCTAATGAAGTTAGTGTAGTGCATACTTACAACATTCCAACTGTCAATGAAAGTGATAGGTCGAACTCGACGATGTTTAGTTCTCAGGGAGGTGTTCAGACCAATACTTCTTACACTTCGGATTTTGAAAATGATTCAGGAAAAGAATTACGGGATTTTGAAAAGTCTCATTTTGAACTTAGTAAAATGTCCTCGATCAGTGAACTTATTAACAGTTTCAGTAAAATTAAAGAGGAAATCTCCTCTATGAGTAAAAAGTCTGCCAACAGTATATCCATACAAGAAGACATTACCTCGTTCGCGTCAGAAAGTAAGGAAAAGAATGTAAATATTATGAATAGAATTAATAAGCTCGAGAACAGTAACGTAGATAATTCAATTTCCTCTGTTAGTAATTTAATAAGCCGAATAGAAAGTGTACCTGATATAGTTAAATCATCCAAGTTATTGGACAGCAATTTGGGAAATGTTAGTTACCAAGCAAATAACCATTCAGATCAAAATATTTCCCAAAATATATCAATATTACATACAAAGTCTGATCGTGCAAATTCTTCTGCTGATGAAACAGCATCAAAAAGTATTGATGTCAGAAATATGGCTAATGAAAATTCAACTAAAGATACAGTATTAAAAAATGTAGACGCTGTAGAGGAAGGTATCCTTGATATGAGACTAACTGAAAGTGAACATACGGTATTACATAACAATGAATCGAAAAGCAATAGTTTGGAGAAAACTCATGTACAAAATTATCAAATTGACTCAGCCAAAACAAGTGAAGATGTTCTTGAAAATAAAACGAGTCAGCTAGGGAAGTTAGAATCTAATAGTGATAGTGATATTGATGAAGATTCATCAATAAAAACCGTCGAACTGGAAAAGACTGATTTAGAAATGCTAGAAAATATAACGGACGAGAAACTGATATCTGTAAACAAGAGCACGGGAACAAGTAGCAGCAAACATGGAGATAATGAATTGAGTAAGTCACTACTCGAACAAACTGAAAATAAGTTTTTGGAATCCATTGAAAGATCATTGCGTGCAGTTAATACTAATTTGGATAGCGATGTTAGGAATTCTGAAACAATCTTTATGTCTTCTCAAATATCAGGCATGGAAGATTTAAATAAACCAATATCTGAAGAAAACTTTGAAAATTCAGTTTCAATCAAAGAAACTCTTTCAACGGAAGTAAAAGAAGTTGACGAAAAGGATGAACAAATTGCAACTTCTTCATACAACTCCAATACTTTCATAAGTAGTATATTATCAAGCCCAGAATCAAAAATTTCCAACGTAAGTCGAGAATTTCCAAAGAACGACAATAACAAAATTATTTCTTTGTTGAAACTTCCTGGTCCAAATGAAGTTGTAGAAGAAAATCCTGAAAATTTCTCACTAGCCCAAAACGATCAATTTCCTGAATTATCTGATGAAAACGGCGATGAACTTGTGGACACTTTTTTGTCTTCGGAAAACGAAGAAAACAAAAATCGTTCTGAAAGTGCGGAATTCGTTGATCCTGCAGAAAAGCTAAGTGATACAAGTGTGAGTGTCTTTGAGATTGAACATAAATCATCAAAATCAACTGATGAACACTCTGAAGATGGTAATTTGATTGGTTCCGGTGCCGGTGTTATATCTAAATCCATAACTGATCTCATTACAAATCATTTTAAAAACAATAAATTAGAGACAGAAGCAGGTGAAGCATCATTTTCAATTTGTACAGAAGAATCTTCTAAAAGTGCCTTAGATGAACAGTCATACAATACTCGTCATGATCTTAAGGATACATCATTCGGAGAATATGAAGAAAAAATCTCTCATAATAATGTCTCAGAAAAAATTGCAGAGAATTTGGTGAAAGAAAATTATTGTGACAGAGTAAATGGTGAAATTAATAGTATAAATGATGAAAATAATCAAAATTCTAGTGGATCAGAAACCGAACTATCGAGAGAAATCGGCAAATTGGAACATTTCGATAATTGTGCTGAAGAAAGCTCAAAATATGAAGATCAGTTAGAAAATGTCAGTGAAATATCACATTCTGAAAATTTTAGTGTGGAAAAGCATGTCCCGGAAAGAATGACTGAGGTAAATGAAATGCCATTTGATGATGAACCTCACAGCTCTACCGAAGATCCAATTTCACAAAATGTTTGTTCTGAAGGTAAGTTGTCACATTTATTTAAAAATGATACTTTCAGTTATTATGTTTTAGATTCTCCTGAACGCGATACTATGGGAAAAATTGAAGACACAACCGTATTTCTTGATGAGGCTGAGGAACTTTTAAAAAAACAACTAGCAATCGAACAAGAGGTAAGAAAAATGTTTACCAAATTTTAATTTGTACCTATCTACATTTAAAAATTACTTCTAGATAAAACAGTTGGAGCAACAAACAAAACAATTTGATCAGCAAAGAATAGAACCAATCCCGTATGTTCTTTTGAGGGAAATCCCAAACAAGCCTCCTCCCCCTTACAAGCCCCCTGCCAAGATGAAAAGTGTGATGCCGTCATGTGCAGAAGATATTGAAGAAGTCACCTCGTATGCAGCTAATGTGTTCTATAAAGCGTTTCTCTCTAACAATCTTCAAAATGTCCATCTGACACAAAGTAGCTTCAATCTGGTATCAAAGCGCAACATCAACGGTCAGTGTTGTGAATTTCTCTTTGATTTGTGCAAGGAATTCTGTCTTAATCACTATAGCCAGTTCGAGAGAAAACATCCATCATGGTTAGTGTTAAAGAATAAGCCAAAATTTTCTGTGACCAAACCAATGGATGCTAAGAGTATGGAAAAACATTTGAATAAGAAGATAAAAGAATTGTGTGGTTTACAAAAAGTGAATATGAAGGAAAGTGTCATAATAAAATGGAGTCGTAAAAAACGTGATTATGTCGACGAGGTTTTAGTTAGTGAATCCTTAGCTGAGGAAAATGAATGGACTGAATATGATCAAGATGAGCTGGATGTAAAGGATCAGTTAACAAACGATATAATGACTAAGTTACTTAATGAAACCTCAGTAATGTTTAATAAATTATTTTCTTAGTGAAGTGATTCAAAGTAATACGTTCTTTACTCCTGTGTGCCTTAAGGATCGACTGTGACTGTATTGTTAGAGACGTTTAAGCAAAGTCTGTCAACAATTTGATGTTGTTTTAGTCAAGTTTCCATTTATTTGTTTAACTGATAATAATAGCTGTTAAAAAACCTACTTAACAAAACTTATTTTTAAATATTATTTTCTTTTGTATCATTTTGTAAAATTATTCTTGTTACAACAAAAATTGCCAATTCTTCCCTACAAGTGGATTTTCAATCATAGTGACCAAGTATGCTTGGGCATTTGTATAAGCAATTATTATTGTTAATGCACTTTGTATACAAATCACCAGAGTGGCCAGGAAATACAACTTTGATTATTGATTATTTTGTCTATTCACTGAAAATTGATTTTAAACCAGAATAATATCCCATAAGCTTCGAGGACTTCTCTTGATTGACTCGACCTGCAAAACCCTACTTTCCAGTCTTGCCAGCTAAATTACTAATTCCAGTGAAATATTAGAAAAATAGTTTTTCAATAATAAAGGTAAAAAAATAACACTAAATGCCAATAATAATGGGCAATTATGCCACCTTCATTGAAATAAAACTGCAATCTGATTAAAAAAATAGATGTAATGATGACATAAATGACAGCTCTTAAGTATACAAAGTGAGTACGATCGTCGGTTTAACGAATATTGTACATTTTTCCTAAAAATGTCCTAATCTGCAGACTTCAACTGACATTTTAACTCAATTTAACAATCATTTTTACATTAAATTATTTACAACTATTTGCTACTTTTATAAATGAAAGAAAAAAACATAACAGCGAAAAAAAACTACATACAATGTTATAAATATTTAACCAAAGTATGTAAATTTTTAGTGGGATGATCTTCATCCAACAGCCTATAGTTCATGGTAACCTGGTTTCTTTGTTTCTTCATATCAATGCTATCGTAAAGTTGGGCCTGAAATTAAATGAAATTATAAGGTTGCGAAATAAACTTGTGGGAAATGTCAATCATATCAAACATTTACAAGTGAAATTAAGATAAAGGTATGTGAGTTTTGGGTTTGGAATGAGAGATAACAATAAATTGATGCAGGGGAGTATAATAAAATTAGTCTCCAGATTTTTGCAAGGATGCAGTTTCATTTTATTGCAGTCATCTACAATTTCTAACAGGTTATGGGCCCAAGCCTTTGGTTAAATTGCAGTTGAGTGCAAGAAAGGCTGCTGCGAAAATGCAAAAATTATAGTATAAGTATCATGAAATTGAAAGGTCTGCAAAATTATGATGAGTGGGTTTTTGTGTTCGCTTCTTTAATATGAGGACTGAGATTTTGCTATAAATATCAGTTTGTTGCGTGCATTTATAAAATTAATTCTCAGTCACATAAAACTTTCAACAAAGGCCAAATTTAAATCAACAAAAAAAAAAAAAATGGGAGTAGCCAAAAGTTTTAAAATTAATGAAGAATGGATAGGTTCAATTGTTACATAGAAACACTCTGTGTATAAATAATAATATATTACATTTTATTAATCAAAAGGCATCTAATAAGAGAGAAAAATTTTCACTGAGACTTCCAGATTGAGAACATATTCTCAATACAAGAGAAATAATTTTCACAAACAGATCTCGGAAAAACAAACTGCACAACTGAAAACTTATAAAACTCACCTGAAGGAGCAGCACGTCTTTTGTTCTTGAATAAGCCTCGACTTTCTCGAAATTTTCCTTAACTTTATTGAGAAACCTTACACATTTCAAGATGGTTTCCTTCCTGCTTTTTGCGCTGGCTTTTTTGGAACAAGCGACCAAACATTTAACGTACAAAAGCATTGCTCTAGCTCTGTCAAAATTACCCCCGTGTGCTAAAATCTGAATCACACATTTGTCCAGTGTTCTCAAGGCTTGCAAAGTCAATCCCATCAGTAACTGGATGTTGGCTATATGAAGATGAATCAGTGCGGTGTAGTAGTCCAACTGGTATTTGTTTGTCTCTACTAGACATTCATTCAATAGTGTCATAATTCCTGAAAAACTAGAGTTGGGTGAATAATTCTCTGGGGTTATAATATAATTTTCTAATAATAATTCACAATCGGTTGGTTACTTTTAATAATATCAATCCTAGAAAGATTCTATGATTTAGGCTTAAAGCAAATCTACAAATTCACTATAGTTGAAAGCATTTCGCCAAGTCAATTCAATAAATTATTTCAATTCAACGCACCTAATTCCCACTCTACCTTCATGAAATCAATTGTATAAATCACTACTATTAACATAAAAAAATGTCTGCAAAAGTATTTTAAAAATAACATATAATTATCTACCTGCAGGTATAGATTTAGGGTAAGAGCTGGCAAACTGTATATCGGCAAGTAAAATCTTTCCCCTGACATAATAAAAGCTTTTGAATCTGTGTTTCTCTTCGTTCTCGTAGCACTCTAACAATAAATTAACATTTTTAGAAGCTTCTGCATAATCTTGCATATAAAACTTCAATTCGGCTAGTCTCAAATATCCTTCCCATTGGTCGAAGACCATTATTTTTTGAGCCGCGGACTCGGCTTCTGTCCAATTATCATGCAATATAGACCGAATGAATACGAAAAGATTCTCGCACATCATCCAGATGTGGCTGTTTGGCTCATCAGGAAATCGCTCTCTTGCAAATGACAAAATCGCCAGTGCCAACGGATACCTTCCTTCAATCATTAAATGGTTAGCAATGTTGCACACGGACAGGCAAAATCCCTCTCCGTAATAGGCTTTACTTGGGGAGATGTTATCTATGTTCAAGTTGAGCAGCAGTTGACTCCAGAGAGATGACATTTCCATTTTACCGTAAAATTGCCATAAGCACGACTTTACTGCGTAACTGTTTGATATTAAATCTCTGTGATTGTGCTGACAGTTTATTATGTCACTTTTTGTTAATGTCTGGAAATATAAATATTTAAACATATTATTGATAACATATAAAAACAATGAACATACAAAAACTTTGTGTTAAAATTGAGGGGAAAAGTACAAAAAAAAAAAGGTTAGGAATGGGGTTCAGGTAAACTTACCTCGAATATTTGGTAGGGATGTCCGGAAATCAAACAAGCATATTGAACAAATGTTTGAATTCCTAAAGAAGTTGTGTATGATAAACTCAATTCAAAGCTTTTTAATACTGAATGTTCTATTAGTTTGTCTTTATTTGTTATTGTTAATCTATAAAGCCATGATAGAGCATGCTGTAAGCAAATATTGTCATTTGCTTCTTGCGATATTTTAATGGCTTCTTTCAAAGCAGTCACTGCTTCTTCTCTAAAATAAAAAATAAATATAACAACACCTTGTCCAAACAAACATCTAATTTTTTAATATCTGTAGCCAGTATACCAGATATTAGAACCGTATTCAAGTATACTTTTGTAATCCTTCATAATCCCATATTATTACATATTGGAATTTCTGAAAATTTAAAATTATGAATGTCTTTCTTATTGTATTTATAATATTTTTAGTTAATCAATGGTCACCAAATTTTATTAAAGCCCACTAAAAATAACCACTAGCCATAACCAACTATGAAACCAACAGATCTACGGCGTTGCGTGTAGGCCGTAGACGTGGACAACCGTAACAATGCATCACAGTCATCACACTCCCACACGCAGGACGTGTATAATATTGTGGTAAGTCGTGGTGTGTTGCGTAATTCAAACAGAAAAATATACAACCAATACAAGGATCAAGGGACTAGTTCCATTTAACAGACGTTAACAAGAGCATTAACATTTTTTGAAGTAAAGTTAATCAGTTAAGCGGATTGTTAACTTCGTTAATTAACGATTAACTGATCAACGAGTTAATGCCCACCTTTGCATATGACCTATTGAAGTTCAAGTACAATGATATCTAAGAATAGTGAATTCAATTCTCTCCTCATGTCCCTCCCTATCTCAAAATCTTGAATGGGTAGTTACCCCTCAATAAGGTGGATGTTGTGATTTTCGCATGAAAAGTGATAAAAAAGCAACCCGTTTCAGTAATATTTTTTATGAGTAACATACAGAAAATCGATTTATTCCATACTTTTAGAACTCACTATTATAAGGTAGAGATAGTCAGATATTTTACCATAGAGTAACAGAAAAATAAAACTTATAACTTAATTTTACTTACTTGTGGCCAAAATGGTAATGCAAAACAGCCAAATTCAGAACTGCAAACCTATAACCTTTACTTTTTTCGTCCACGACTCCTTTATTGTCCGTTGTGGCTCTTTTATCGAAACATGTAAATAAGCTGTCGACTGCCCCGCAAAATTCCTTAATTCGTAAATAATTCAGATATGAGAGAAAATGCTAAAAAAAAATTAATTATTATTATCTCTGTATCTTGCAAAAATTAAATAACTCGAGAAAAGTATTCCACTTGGCTTGGAAGTACAGGGAAACCTGGATAACCCGGAAACGCCTGGGACCGAAAATAAATTCCGTCTTATACAGGTTTCCGGCTTAAACAACAACAACTGTCTAAACCGGAAACAAACCTGCTTAGCACGGAAAATGCCCAACAGTACGGACATTTTTTTTTAGTATCCATAGAATGTTTTCCCTCGAGCCAGTCTGATTTTATTTTGTCCTTATTCTTCAAAATATCATAAACTTGTGTTTTACCACACATATTTTTCCGCAAGAAGCTAACGCTAATGTTTTGTTTTTCATAACACATAATTAAATCTATTAAAATAGTTTTCTAAAGATTTCAGTGTTAGAGTGTTGAATTTTTTATTTGCAGACATATCGAATATTGTACCTACTAAAAATAATTTGATGCTCACAGCTCACAGTTGGAGAGTTTAGAATTGACTAAAATTGAATCCGAACAGGACTAAACAGGAAGTGCATAAGTACCTACAGACAGTTTTTATTGCCGCAATAAAAATTCCGAGAAGTGAGAGTAGGATAGACGCGCGAGAACACGCGGAGGTAAAGAGTAAAGGGTAGCGACGTCGGTCCGCTTCCGTCTTATGCAGGTGAAATTGCGTGCATAAGGGTAAAAAACGTGTTCCGTCTCCGCGTTATGCAGTTTCCGGCTTGAGCAGTGGAAGTTAACATACATATAATGTGTATAGCTTAATTCCGGACCGGGAGAAATTTCCGTGATAGACAGATTTCCGCCTTATTCAGTGTTCGTCTTATCCAGGTTTGACTGTACCTAAATGTGTTCCAAGAGGCAAGAAGCAAGTAGGTCAAGTCTGAATGCATGGGATACTATTTTCAAGTGACTTATTTGTTTTTATACAGTGTGACAAAGATAAGAACGGTAAAACATTGGGATATTGGAAATGATAAGAGTTATGAGGTCTCTTTGCACAATTTTAACCTTATTAAGAATCTGAAATAAAATTTTGGAAAACTTCAGGTGTTGCGCTGAAATATGCTGAAGAAACTGAAAAATCGAAATTTCTTGTTTCAGCTATATGTTCTATAATTATTATTGAAAATTAACCAAAATTTTCATGTAGGTTTACATAAGTCATCAAAAGCTATCCATTTGATATTTTGAAAATTTTCAAAAACGACTAGATACTATAGATGGCCGCATAGATAAGATAAGATGGCCGCAGCGAGTGTCACTGAATTTAGCGCTGAGCTCAATAAGCTAAAGAAAGAGGTATTAATTGAAATTATATTGACGAAAAGTGTACCTGATGGCTTAAATATCAGTGGTGATCTTCGTAAGTGGATATGTGACCAGGGAATTGTGTGTGGGGGCGATGTGGCTGTTTCTTTTGGTGGTGATAGCGTCTTACCAGAGGGAGCACAAGTTACCAACCTAAGGTGTGAGTTGAAGATGCTGTCGACAGAGTTGAAATGTGAGAAATATATGAGGAAAACACTGGAGAAAACAATTGAAGATAAGGAAGAAATAATTAGTTTGATGAAACAAAAACGTTATGCGGGTAGCAGTGGTAATAAAAGTTCTGATGGCGCTGTTGCCGGCTTGAAGATGAAGTGTTCGGATGTAGGTGAATCAAACAATTTGAATAAGATTGAACAGGACGTCATTACGAAGGTGAAAAGAAATGCGAAAGGTAAAGTAGTTGTAGGCGAAAGTGAACCTTCTACCTCCAAATCAGCTACATTTACTGGGGTGCTCCGAAAGGCATGGCTGCATGTGGGTCGGGTGGCTCGCGGAACTACGGAGCATCAAATATCGAATTACCTGAAGATGAAGTTTCCAAAGATTGAGTTTGTGGTGGAAGCTTTGCCAGTGAGAGAGGACGCTGAGAGTGTGTCTTTTAAAGTTGGTACTGACCTGAGCCTGATTGATGAAGTGACTAAGCCTACATGTTGGCCTGTAGGTGTAACTATTAGACGTTTTAGATTTTTTCAACGGAAAATCACTACAACAGTTATCCAGTGACATATCCCTGATACATCTGAATATTCAGGGATTACCTGGTAAGGAAGGATTGCTCGAGCTGGCATTTGGTGACAGGAGACCGAATTTAATATGTCTGACCGAAACGTGGTTGAGGGATTGTGCTGTTGACTGTGCAGAAGTTCAGGGTTACAAATTGTTACATTCCTACTGCAGAAGAGATCATATTAGGGGTGGAATATGTATTTATGTAAGGCATGACACTGCCTCGCGAATGAAAAAAGTTGAGGTAGACAGAGCATTGATATCTGAAATTGAGTTCGAAGCGGTGGCTTGTGAGCTGGACAGCAAAGTATGTATAATTGCTATATACAGATCTCCTATTGGTAAGTTTGATTTGCTTATTAACAGACTTAATAGTTTACTTGACCATTTTCGCCTGAAGTATGACGATATTATCATTTGTGGAGACCTAAATGTGAACAAATTGGATCTGGGGGATAGGGAGAATAAAATATTGCATGATTTGTTCCACTCATATCAGTTGGACTCTCTGGTGGACAGGCCTACAAGAGTATACAGGGATTCTAAGTCGGCTTTAGACTATTTGGTGACGAATTTACGGGAGGTAAAATGGGATATTGTTGATTTTCCTGAGTCCGATCACGATGCTCAGGTTCTCATGTGGAGGTCTGGCACCAATGTCAAAACTGACCGACACGATTATAAATATAGAAGGTTGATAAGACCGTCAAATTTGCAAGAATTTAAATTTCTTTTTGAGAGAGAAAGTTTATCGCTTGATAGAATGAATACCGATAAGGCGTGTGAAATGTTCTTGCAGCATTTCTTATATTGCTTTAACGTTGCATGTCCGAAAATAAAAACAAAATGCAATGATAATTACCTTACCGATAGGTATAATTTTGTTTACAGCAATGAGCTAAGACGGTACTATGAAAACATAAAATTCCTATTACATGTTAATAGTATTGTTAATGACGATGCTTTGAGAAATACCATTGAGAATTTTAGATTACAATTTCGCTGCAAACTAATTCAGGAAAAAACTGATTTTTATGGTTCAATTATTAATTCTGCAGGTAATAAAAGTAAGAAATTATGGCAGATTGTCAGAATGAAAACCAACCGCGTGAGATTGGTGAACGATATTCATTTGAGAGCAGACAATGAGCTTATTACCTGCAATAGACGCGTAGCTGAAAAATTCGGAGAATTTTTCTGTGGGAGTATTAGTGCATCGATAATCCAGTTGTATGGGACTGACGTTTCGCCAATTGTGCCTGTTGATTGTTGTGTCAACAGTATGTATTTTTTTCCACTGACAGTGCTGGAGGTAACTAATATAATAATGGGGCTCAAAAATGGTACGGCTCCTGGTGTTGATGAGATACCTGTGAGTGTGGTTAAATATAATGCGGGTGTGGTAGCTGAGTATTTGACGTGGATAATTAACCGTTCCGTTGAAGAAGGCTGCTTTCCTAAGGTGCTGAAGCGGTCATTGGTTGTTCCAATCTTTAAAAAAGGAGACCCATGTGAATTAAAGAATTACAGACAGGTATCACTCGTCAGCGTATTTTCCAAAATCGTGGAGAAGGCGATTTATGGCAGGTTGCTTGATTTTTTAGAAAAGTATGATCTGTTCACTTCGTGCCAGCATGGTTTCCGTAGAGCCAGATCTACGGAGACTGCTGTTGTAGAGTTTGTACAGTATGTTTCGAGGGAAGTTGACCGTAGGCAGACTGTTGTGGGTGTCTTTTTTGATCTTACACAGGCTTTCGATTCGATAGATATAGAAATCTTGCGGAGAAAACTCGGTGTTCTTGGAATACGTGGCTTCTTGGGCGACTTCTTGGTTTCCTTTGTCTCTCAAAGGCAGATAGCGGTGAGGAATAGGGACGTTACATCGGGGTGGTATGATACGGAGATGGGAACACCCCAGGGTAGTGTGTTGGGTCCGCTTTTGTTCCTTATCTATATCAATGACTTGCCGAATTTTATTTCGAATGCGAGGGTGTTTATGTATGCGGACGATACCACTTTGGTTATCTCAACTGACAACAAGCACGAAGTGGAGACTCTGGTGAAGAGAGCATGTCTTCAGTTTGCTGGCTGGTGTGAGGGGAACAGATTAATTGTAAACTATGATAAAACCGTTGCTGTGGAATTTTCTGGTATGTATATGAGCCCCTTGATGCAGCCTTGGTTTCAGGTTAATGACAACAGAATAAATGTTTTGCACTCGGTTAAGTTTTTGGGCGTAAAAATTGACAGCAAGTTATGCTGGAATCATCATATATCTGATATATGTGCTAAACTAGGCAAGGCTTATTACGTTATGTTGGTGATGAAAAGGAGCTTTCCTGCTGATGTTCGTTTGAACGTTTACTATGCGTTGGTTCAGTCGGTCTTATCATTCAATATACTTGTATGGGGACAGGCAGGTGAACTGCAGCGAGTGTTTGTTCTGCAGAAGAGAATAATAAGAATGATGTACGACGTTCCACCTGGAGAATCTTGCCGTCAAATATTTGAGGCCAGGGGTCTGTTTACGGTGGTTGCATTATACATATACAAATTACTAATTTATGTGCACAATAACAAAGTAGGGTTTGACATCAATAGTGATGTTCATAGTTATAAAACTAGGGGCTGGAGTGATATCCATCTAGACAAGATTTACCACCTTAATTATAGGAAAACCCCATTTTATGCTGGCTGTTCAATGTACAACATGCTACCGTTAGAATGGAGAAGTTTCTCAACTAAACATTTTAAAATGAGAATTAAGAGAGCTCTTACCTCTAATGTTATCTATACATTGGAGGAATTTTCTGCGTGGATGAAATCAATGAAATAGAGATTGAGGCAGTGTCATGTTCCAAATAACACTGTATTTTATTATTTTTTAAGCTTAGGTACACATTGATGTGTTGAATGTTTTAATTGTTTTGTTTGACTTGTTATGTAATTCATCTTTTTTGTGCTTTTACATAATAATTATTGTACATGCGTGATCGTTATTGTACTTAATGTCAATTTGATTTTAATTGTGACACGCCTTCTCTATGAGAAATCAAAGGCAAAATAAATTATTATTATTATTATTATTATTATAGCGTTTTAATAGTAAACTTTTGTTTTTCTTATGTTACAATAACTTGACTGTTTTAAACAGTCAATATAATTGGTTCTATGTGCATTAGGTATTTATAATATTTTATAATTAGGTATTAATATAATTAAGATTATTAATAATTAATAAATTATTAATATACCTAATAGTGCTTATGGATTATCCACACTGTAAAAAGTACTTACAGCCTCTGACAGATCTGGATTCGTTTTCAATACATTTTTAATACGTTTTTGGAGCTCCTTAGGTTTTAAAGCTTTTTCTTCGTTGTTTGTTAGAAGAGCGGCTTGAGTAGCAATAAATAACTCTGCATGCCTTCTTGACCACTGATCTCTATCAGCACACCTAAAAAAATTATAATAATTTTTAACTTACTCTGCACACTTATTTACAAATACTATTTCAGTACATACCAGTCTTCTGATTGCACAACTCTGTTAGCTTCAGCAGTAATTTGATGGCGTAACTGAAAACTATCTTGCCATTCATCATAATACTTTTTGAATGATAAATACACACAAGTCACTTCTGAAAAACTTAGTTTTTCAAATCCTAATATTATTCGTCGTAAATAAAACCCTGAAACGACATTAAACTTTACTTCAGGCAGTAATCGTGAATTAAAATAAAACATAATTTCAAAATTCTACCACCTTTATTGACCTTAAATCATAGTGACACTCCGCTGTTTATTAACCTGAGTGTTTCCAAAACTTTATCATTCATTTCATATAAATTCATACTAACCTACAACAGAGCTTTTGGTGATAGCAGCTTTCTTAGGATCTGCAGGAGCACTATCACCAAATGACATCAATCGACTAAAACTTTCAACTATGTCTAGTAGCTGACCAATTCCACAATTATAAAGATCTTCCAGAGTTTTATCGAAGTTGATTATTACAATCTTTGGAATTGTGTACTTCACAGAAACAAGCAAATTTCGCAATTCTTCCAAGGTGAGATCTGGACTCTGAATTAATTTGAGTATCAATACTGCAAAATCTCGCCTGTAACGTGACTTGAGTTTGGTATCTTCTAAATTTTGAAATTCATCTAAAAAATTCAAGGTAGGTAGAAACAATCAAACAAAAATTTAAAATTGGCAATTATTATGCTGAATAGTAGTAGTAGTAATAGAAAATAAATGGTAAGCCTACAGCTTAGACCCTCTCCGTTACAAGGTGTGGACTGAGAACCACTGTGTAAGTGATCAAACTCCACAATGATGCCAAAGTGTTATAATTCTTAAATTGTTAGTTGATTTGGTAATTATGGAGATGAGCGGCATGGATATAGGGCGAAATGGCTTATACTATCGGATAGCTTGTGTCTCTAGGAGTATCAAGGTACCATTGAATTTTTTGTTTGTACATATACGCTCAAACGAGAAGCACGCACTCACAGTCGTGTGTCCGACGGAGTGCGAGCTTCCTGTTCGAGCGTATATGTACGAATATACGCGTATTAGGGCAAGGATGAAACTTTAAGGCCTTATTTCTCGACTATTACTTACCGGTGCAAAAATTCAATGGTACCTTGATACTTCTAGAGACACAAGCTATCCGATAGTATAAGCCAAATCGCCCTATACCAATGCCGCTCATCTCCATAATGACCGTTGATTTTATAAAAGATAAACTACTGAAGCGATTTTGATGGAATTTGGTATGACGATAAGGTTTTGGGGGACAACAAGTGCAATACTAAAATTACTCATTAGATTAATTCATTGGCGTAGATGATAAGTTTTTAGGTTTCACCAAGGGTTTCACACCCTTTGAACTTGGCAACTTGGTTTTTGAATGTTAAGTTAACATACTCCAGAGGGCAAAATCTCTCTGTTTGGCTTATAATGCATGAATACCTACGAATCAATTAAATCTTCCATGAACTTACCTAAATCTCTGAAAGACTGGAAACTTTTGATCAAAACTGCAATCGTCAGTCTGTGAGGAGTAACTATTTCTACATTGGTCTTTTTGGAGAATATCATTTCAATATTTCCGTTATTAGTTGTCATTATTGCATCCAAACTACTGGTAATTATTGTAAAATAGTTATTATCATTTGATTTTTTAAAATTTAAAACAAACTTTTCGGTTTTTTGCTAGCCGGTTAAATTTTGCAGTAGGTTAGGTAGTATCACAACTCACAACAAAACAACAAACGAAACACAGACACCAAACAACACTTTCAATTTCACAACAACGATTAATAATAATAATAATAGTTCAATCAACATTCAAAACAACAATAAAAACAAAACAAAAACAATTATTTTATTTTATTTTATTTTGTTGTTCGTTTGATTGTTTTGTTTATGTTTAAAAAGTTTTGCAAAAATTTGGTTTTGCTGTGCTCACTTCACTCTTCACTGTCAGTCTCCAGTGTCATTGTTCACGTTCAGACTTCAGCAGAAGTTTTTATTTTTTTAATTGGCCTTGTCTTGTTGCGGCTTTTAGCCAATCACAAGCTTTTCAGATTCGGAATCAATAAATTTTGTAGGCACAGGCACAGGATTATATATTTTTTATCACTGTATTGCAGTGCAGATGAAATTATTGAGATTATTCTTAAATCAATATACCATAATAATTGTGAATTCGTGATCATAATCTCTTCTTGTGGTTTTTTTATTCATGTCAAAATTTAAAATTAAAGTGCTTTCAATTTCAGTTATATGTTTGGAGACAAGTTGATTTTCATTCAATTTCCCTTCCCAAAACAAAAATTTCCAGAAGGCATCTAAATTTGAGTAGTTTTTTGTGCAATTTTTTGGTTTTTATATGTTTCCCCTGAGTTCATTTCTCGTCCCTGGATTTTCTTTCCTGAAGTTTCAGCTTATGAAGCCAATTTTAATAAATTTAACTTCAATACCTATGAGGCTAAAATTTGCCCGAGGGCCCTCATGAACCGAGCATTGATAAACCGGCCCTGAGACCAAACGCTCTTTATCTTTAATAATACGTACGTACAGCGTACAGCACAGCTTCCACAGAAAATTAGCACCGGAAGTTACTATCGCCCAAGCGGCTAGACCTGCAACTAAAATGTCTAACTAAACTTAAAATGTCAATTTAATTGAACGAAACCAATCTGCCGTTGGCTTGTCATCTACAAAATAAATCAAAATTTAATATGCAGTTTTATATATTTTACGTGAAGTATATTCTTATTAGGCTTAAATCAAAATTTAATGTAATCAGATGCAGAAATAATTAATTATTTACGTGTGTAGTACATTACTAAATACTTACACGAAAGTGATAATTATTATTTACCCGATACCAAGAGCAGCTCTAGATAATATTATTATGTCTGTTACATTTGCATTGTAGTATATCCGTGATTTTTAAAATTAATTTCCGGTGCTGTGTAATTAGTATCAAGGCAACAGATGGCGCTACTTTTTTTGAATCCGTTTTTTTACATGTATTACTATATCCACAAAATTTTGGGATCCACAAAATTTTTCATCAACTATACTGCCTTGGAAGAGAGAGATGGCTATTGCAGTTATGTCTGAGCTCATTAATAAAATAATTTTAAAATAACTTTAGTAGTTCAAATTCTCATGTGTCATATACTTAATTTCAGTTCCTGTCAGTTTCACTAAAATAGTAAACATATTGCGAAAAGCATAGTTTATGACTATAATTTAAGAACCTATTGAAATTACTTATATATTACCAAACACCTACCTTAATTGCCACTTTTTTATGATTTTTGCTATTTTTGACCACCATATTCAATTCTGTTATTGCTTGTGCTTTGGAAGTAAAATTATAAAATGGTAAATGATAATTGAATCATTCAAAAAGTCAAACTCGAACGGAAACGTCAAATTGAAATGTTATTTTATCCTCATTCAGAAAGACAGAATATTCTGAATTTCTAAGATAACAACGACTTTTAGGGCTTAGGGTACCTGTATTACTGACACTAAGGCACGTAAGCGCCTGTGTCGGTAATACAGGTACCCTACAACGACTCACGTTGTTCATCCTCCTTGAAATTGAAATTTTAAATTCAATTAACCAATGCCAAATTGAAATTAGCAATAAACTTAGCACCACACTTACTCAGCAGATGTCGTTACTTTTCCAGGTTGGTTTCTTTACTCTAACAAAGTTCATTATGCAAGTAGTCATGTTTTTATTTATTGTTATATGATTTGTAGATCATTGATTGGAGAGTAGTTCACTTACACACCTACCATTTGTTTGTGTTTTATCTGGCAGACATGCCTCATTTTATTCAAGGCACTAGTTGATGAAAAATTTTGTGGATCACAGGATATGTAAATAGCGGAAAGCATCTGCACCCTGTACGTACTACGTATTATGAGAGCTGAGACTGATCTGATGAGTGATGGATGAATGATGAAAGGTGAAATATGATTGAAACAGTGAGGTTGAGAGTGAGACTTGAGCTTTGATTAGAGAAAGAGACTTTCTCTTGTCAAAGAAGGCAAAGGAAAGGAGTTGAGAGACTTTCAGCAAATACATTAGATGATAATAAGTGCAGCTCTCCGCTATATTGATATGTAATTAAAGTGAAATATGAAAAAGGGCGCCATCTGTTGCCTCGATCGCTAACTACACGCGGTTTTAGAAATCACGGAATAATCATAATTCAAAGTTCACTGACATGAGTTCTTGGTTTCCGGTAATAATAATTAGGGACCACTTTCGTGTAAGTATTTAGAAATGAACACACGTCAATAATGCGTTATTTCTACATCTGATTACATAAATTCAGATTTAGGCATTAGAACATACCTCACGTAAAATAAAACTGCATATTAAATTGTGATTTATTTTGTAGATGAGAAGCAAACGACAGATTGACGTTTCGTTCTATTAAATTGACATTTTAAATCAACGCTAGTTAGACAATCAGCCGCTTGGGCGGTAGTCGCTTCCGGTGACAATTTTCAATTTTTCAGACGTTCCCTTTTCCTTGTCTGCTGGTCTTCTGGCTTCTGCGCTGTGAAAAATTTTCCCCAAATTTATCATATCACTTCATTCTTCATTCTTCCTCTTCCTTCACTTTTCACTTCTATTATTTTAAAATTTAAAGGAAGTGATTGTAAAAGAAAAAAATACATAAATCATAAATACTTTTTTATCAATTTGTGACTACAGTTTTGATTAAAAATTTTGTGTATAGGTTATGGTTATTTTTGTTATTCCAACCAATTTTTCCAGTTATGAAAAAGAAGTAAAGATGAAGATGGTCAGGTCATATTCATATTATGAAGCTAGTGTATAGTGACTCCCGCCTTCGCCTTCACACTTTCACAGGTCACAGGATCACAGAGGTAAGAGTAAGAGGTTATAAACAAAGTTCCTGTGTTCTTGAACTATCTTAATAAAAGTATTTTGCAGACCCCTATATTGAAAGAAAATGGTAATAAGGGAATTATTATAATAGCATAAAACCTATAGTTGGTACAGCAGATCAAGATCAAGACGTGCATACTTTCGACAGTTTTAAGAATGTCGGCAAATAAAGGTTCCAAAGTGACCGCAGAATGGAAAAAAAGAGTTAAAATAGAGCACGCTCGACTTCGACAAATCAAGAGATTCAAACGAGCCGATGCTGTTAAAGATGCCTGGAGCCGAAACAGGTCACAGATGGCTGCTATTATTGACAAGCATCAGAAAGAAATTGAAAAGAACAAGACTTGCTGGTTAATTAATTCCGAACCACCGAGTCATATATCCTGCATGAAGAAATCTGAAATAATAGGCAATGAGGGTAAGATATTGGTAACTTAAGTATCTTTAGAATCAGACTAGGGGTGAAGCCTGATAATGTAGAGGTCTCATCTCCACCTCCAGTTCCTGTCTCATGATGGTCTCTGGATCATTTTGTACCAAAATATTCAAAAAGTCATTGTTTATCATGCAATATATTTTTTACAGGAGAGATTCAAGTGTCACCAATAAAAATTATCAATGCTGTAACTCCCATCCCTACAATGTACACCTGGGCTCCAATTCAGCAGAATTTCATGGTTGAAGACGAAACTGTTCTCCATAATATTCCGTACATGGGTGACGAAATTCTTGATCAAGATGGGACGTTTATAGAAGAATTAATCAAGAACTATGATGGGAAAGTTCACGGAGACAGAGAGTCTGGTTTCATCGATGATGAACTATTTGTGGAACTCGTTCATGCTCTTATGACTTACCAGGAGAAGGGCGACAAGGACAGGAAAGATACCAAGAAGGAAGAGGACAATACGGATGAGAGGAGAAAGGCGGTCGAGATGGATTTTCCCGATCCTGTCATATTTCAAGCGATATCGTTGCACTTTCCTGATAAAGGAGGTCCCGAAGAACTTCGTGAAAAGTATGAGACTTTTATTTTCTTGTAACAGTAGCGACTTCAGGTCATTTTGGTTTTGTAGAGTTCTGTTCAAATTAATCTGGGGCAATTTTTATTTCTGGTTTCATTTTTACAATAAGAAGACTGTTTAACACATTCACTGCCAGAGCATATTGGTGACGGTTGACAATGTGCCGCCTTTTTTTTCTTGTAACCTGCTAATGTAATGTTTGTTTTAGCTAGTAGACACTAAACTAAGTTGAAATATAGCGTTTTTTGCAAAAAAAAGTAAGAACGCCCCAGGGGCGGTGCCGGCACAGGACAAGTAATTTGCTTATTATACGGCCTGATATTTCTGTTCAAAAATTTTTAAATATTGCACGGTGTATGCTATATACGGACTGAGGCGTTCGCGACGTCTCACACCTGTATTATAGCACTCGCATAGGCGTTCTGTGCCATGTGCCGGTCAACGCCACTCGGGCGGTCAACATCATATTTTTGTTTGTTTTAATGTTTTCAAATATTTTTTGCCAAAAATGTATTTTAAAACTAAAAATTTTAAAACTAAAAACAGGCTAAACATTGATTGTATAATATAAACAACAAAAATACATAATGGGCAATTTTTTTCAATACAAGTCCTCTACAATATGCCCCGACACCTGTAACAAGAAACCAAACTCAACATGTGGTAGTTTAGACTTTACTAAAACCTCCTCTTAATAGAACGAACCGATCCAAACTGTCCTCATGAAATTATCCAATGTTCTATTGAAGGTATACATGAACGCCTCTCGGGCGGTCGCGGAGTTTTTAGAGAAGTCGCGTGACCGCCTCTGGGGCGGTCCCGGCAGTGAATGTGTTAATAATGCTAGGAGGATTTATCTATTATACACGGCCATTGTATAATAGTGTATCATTTGAGCGCGATTCTATGCTACTCTCATTACTAGACTTCTCATTACTAGACTTGAAGGGGTACAAAGACTGATAGTTATTCTTATAGAATTGATTCTTTAAAAGTAATATTAAATTTGACAGTCACAACTACCTACTGGAACTGTTCTCACTACCCCTTACCTTTGAACCAGAAGAAAATATTCAGATCTTGTATTTCTCTTTAAAGTACGCCCTACTTTGAAAATACACTATGCAAAATTGAACGTGTTGCACCCCAAAGTTTCACCTGATTTTCATTCAGGATAACTTTCAATATTCTCAAGAGATTCCAATTTTGTTTTCACTTATCAGCAGCCCTGTGTCTTTATTTTTCTCCTTTATTGGATCTAAACTCAAAAAACCGTCAACAAATTTTCTACAAGGTGATATGTGAAGGCGTGCAAAATCACGTCGCGGTTTTTGTAGGTACCCCCGTATTTTCCAAAAAATACCCCCGTAATCCCGTATTTTCCAAAAAAATTTCTTGTAAGTTTTTATGAGAAAATTTTGAAGGTTGATGTCTCACCTCGAAACGGTTTTCAAATTTTCCATTCACCACCTATCTTTACAGGTGATCTCAAAAAATCAACTGCTTGCTCATGGAGTGCATAACCTTTTGCTCACCAACCGATTTTGGAAATTTGAGTCTCCCATTGAAAACTTCAGGCAAGAAAATGGGGCAAAAATTGAATACATTTTGTGAACAATTTAAAAACTCTCTTGCCAACGTGAGATAAAAAATATTGATTATAGCAGCCAAAATACATCTACACGTTTTCAGAGAGAATCAGACTCTTTCTTACCTGAGAATGGGTCGTAACCATGGTTATGAAAATTCTAACAATTGCTAGCTCGTTGCAATCAAGTAGCGATTGTTAGAATTTTCGAAACGATTCCGTTAGAACCATTCTCAGGTAAAAAAGAGTGCTGATTTCACCTAAAACATGCAGATGTAATTTGTCTGCTGTTATCAACATTTTTTTATCTCATGTCAGGAACAAAATTATCAAATGGTTTAGAAATGAAGGCAATTTCTAGACAAGTTGATTTTCATTCCTTTTTCCTCCCAACACTTGTTTCCAGAAGATATTTTAATTTGAGTAAATGTTTATACAATCTTTTGTTTTTAATGTTTGTCCTGAATTAATTTTCGTTCCCGGATTTTCTTGCCTCAAGTATTAGCTTCAATACATGGCTTAAATTTCCACAATCGCTTGGCGAGGAAAAAAAGTTATGCATTTCAAGAGCAAATAGTAAATTTTTGAAGATAAATTTGTAAATGCACTAAAACGCAGGTGTTAAATCGAAAATTTGAAAACCGTCTTGAGGTGAGAAATCAAACTTCACAATTTGCCCATGAAAACCGCGGATTGCACCAATACAGCTTTTGACATGCGAAAACAAAATCTAAATCGCTTGGAATACTGAAAATCTCCAATCAAAATCAGGTAAAACTTTGGGGTGCGACAATTTCATTTTTGCCTATCAAATGCCCACCAATTTTAAATTCCTCCCTTAACATCACCCAGAAGATACTTCGAAATACTCCCTAAATGATGTATGTGGATTACCATAAGACAAACTACTGTGTCCATTTCTAGCACTGCTGGAATCGGTAAAACATCCAACACTGTTCTAGATTAGGAAATGTTTACGAATTATGAATTATAAATTGAACAATGTTTCCATGCTGTGAGCAAAGATGACAATCTATTTATTTGTTGAACTAAAAAAAATCATTTCTCATTTTTCAGTTGATTCTTAATTATTAATTAATTACCTCTTATTACTTCAATCAATTTTAATAAATTTCCTTTTGTTGAGAATCACCAAAATATTCAATGAAATCAAGTAACAACTAACATGCTGAAAGCCATAAACACAACACAACAAAAAAGTTGTCTCAACAAAAAAAAAAAACAAGTGAAATTGACAGCTGCATTACAAGAGCTGTCCTGGAATTATTTGAACAGAACTGTAGAATTCTGAAATTTGTTAGCAACATCTGATAGACAATCAATCACGGGCTCCAATGTTCTATGACATCAATATACATACAGTATGTCCCCGGATCGACTTTAAAAGAGGAAAAACTTTTTTGTTTTTGATTTCTCAGAAAATTTCACTCTTCATGATCTGGCCTGCTTGATTTCAAATCCCCAAAACAAAAGTTAATTTTTAGGTAACTCGAACGGTTCTTGAGATAATATAATTTTTCTTTAATAATTGGAATTTTTTTCATTATGTAATTTAATTTTTTCTGAAGAAATTCAAATGATCGTAACATGAAATGAAATTCTCAAAAAGAACAACTATTAATTTTCCATTCGACTAATGCTCGGTGTGACGGTTATATTTTGTCACCTTCTAATAATGGTTACGGTGGTTATTATTTATTTTATTTATTGTAAATAAAAACAATGGGGTTATGTTATTTGTTTATATTTTGTTTATTATTTCTGATTTATTTATTTTAGTGGCTGTTATTCTGTGGTCTTGTCTTGTCAGTGTTGTTTGTCATTGTCATTATTAATGGTGGGAACTGAATGTTCTTTTTATTTTTGCAAGAGGAATCTTGATCCTGCTGACCGGAGACTTTCAGTTTTTTTTATCAAAAAAGTTCGAACTATCTAATCACCCTGATTAAAAGTAGAAAAAAAAAAGGAAACTAAGAGGAAAAATTCAACAAAAATTACAATTTAATTATTAAAATAAAAATCCCCTCAGAGGAGAACTTTAAAACCTTTTCTGGTCGTTAATAATTATTGAAACCCAGCTTCACATTAAACTCGTAGGGAGTTTCAACGTGTGTTGGAGTAGGAGAAGCTGGATTTCGCTAGGCCGACCGTGCAGGGTACTGGTGGTACGGTCATTCTTCTTAGAAGGATAAAAATTTATTACGGCAAGAAAACTCTCCAAGGATTGTTCCTTAAACGCCCTCCTTCTACATCGGAGGTGAGTAATTGCCAGTCCACTTTACTACGACACTTATTTTAGTTAATCAAAAAGGATATTGCTGGCACGCTTTGTGTCAGCCGAACTTTCCTATAGTCTCCAACAGCAGGCTACAGATGTTCTCTTTGCAGGGTTGTCCGTCCAGGGTATTTGTTCATCCACGGTAACTTTTCGGACGTGGTAACTGTCGATTTACTGATGTTGAAAACTGATGATTTACTTTTGCGGCACGGAGTCACCATAGTAGAGTCTCCATCTTGTCTTTGGCACCGGCTGTCCCTGCCTGACCGAGCCCGACGCACAGTCGTTGGTGAGCGCAACCCGGCCCGCACAGGTATTTACTAATTGTCAATTACCTCCACTGCCACAGGAGCCCCATTGGCACCGAGTCCAGGACTTCACCAGTGTTTTATTTCATATTTTAGTTACTAATAGTGTGAACCAACAGCAGCTGCTCGCGGGGTAGATTATTATTAGGGACTTAGCGTAGACTAGAAATTAGTCTTTGTAATATTACCTTCGTGATATATGCCGATACGTACCTGGAAGGGTCGATGTAGCTTGTTTCAAGTTATAATATAAACTAGGCACTCCCGTGGAGCTGATTGTTTTATTACTATCTATTCTGGCCAACCTTAAACAACCCCTGTTAGGCAGAAAACCCTGCGGCCGTGTTTGCATTAGAAAATAACCATCTATTTGAACCATTGTTCGCTGGCAACCGTGGTGGTAACTATTTATATTTACTTGATTTTTCATCATAATAGTCATAAATACAAGATACAATAACACAATAATAGTAAAAAAATTATAAGCAACGGCACCGCCACCAGAAGTATTCTTTTATTATAATTAATCGGACTCGACAGGTGGCGTCGACAGCTAGGTGACAACTCGCCCCCTGAGCTAGCCGTTTTCGCCTAATCCACGCTCAGGCTCACGGTTCCGTGTGGCAATTTGGCGCCCAACGTAAATATTACCCGTTTTGTTTGTTTTACGTGTTTGGTGTTTTTTTCTTTCTGGTTTCTTCTTCCTTGTTGTTTCAGTTTTCTTTTTTGTTCTTTTCAGGAAGCCAGGGAGGGGAATAAATGTATAGTTGCTTAAATATATGCTTGTGAATACAATATAATTTTATTTAATTATTATTTCAACACATTTATTATTATTGATAATTTAGATCACTGCATGCCATAAACCTATTTTATTTACATTTTATTTACATATAGGTATTTTTTTTTCTTCTCGTATTTTCTGGTATTTTTTTATATAGGTATTTACATTGATTTATTTGCTGGATAATTTACAATTAACTGTACATATTTTATTTGGGGATAAGGTATATTACATAACTATTATCGTCGACCATGGAGATAAATCGTTTGTTAGGTGACGAGCTAACCTATGAGTTGCTTGTGAGAGGTTGCGAACTAGGTACGACAGTGGCAGAAAAAAGGAATTTACTTCGACAGGCAAAACAGTCGGAAAAGCAGGGCTTACCACCTGTCACATCGCATAAATTTGATCCAGAAAAGGAGTTGGAGTTGTGTTCGGCAAAGTTGGAGGAACTCATAGGTTGTGTTCAGGAGTTTGTTCCAGCGAATAGGGACAACGAGTATCGTAGGATCAAGTCTAGGCTTCTTCATGTGCAGGGTAGGTTGGATAGAATAGAGCCACCGACAAATGCGCTACAGATGAAAAAGAATAATCTTTTAACGTTCTGCGCAGGAGTGTGTGAAGCACTCGAGGACGCTTTGAAGATTGCTAACCTTACGTCCAGGAGTAGGTCCGAGGCTTCCATTTTGGACGAGCCAAATTTGCTGTTGCCAGAGGTAACTGGGCCGGCGATCAGTCCTGTTCAGGTGGCAGCTAGTTCAGATCAGACATCGGGAACCACCTCTAGTGTCCCTACTGCTGATCTGATTGATTTTGGGATACCACCAGACAATGTGGTGGATCTGAGGCCGGATCATGCGGGTGCTTCCATGCAGGGCCTGCGAGCCGATTCAATTTCCCAGCAACTGAATCTGTTGCATTTCGCCCCGAGCGCAGGTTACGCTCCCCCACCAACTCAGTCACGACGAGTCTCATTTTCAACATCGTCGAACGATAGGCATGCCCCCCTTATAGAAAGCGTCCCTGACGACGTGCCTTCTTTTCCGTATCGGGGATCCTCCACTTTCGTTGAACCCCCATCACAGCGAACGGAATTTGCACCCGTAGGTAGGTCTCACAGTTTCCATCACAACTTCTGGAAATGGGGACTAACCTTTAGTGGAAAAGGTAGTGTGACGTCATTCTTGGAAGACATCGAAGAGATGGCGGAAGCTAGGCGAGTCACGACGGGTGAACTGTTCCAGTCTATATCAGAATTTCTGAAGGGCGATGCCTTACTCTGGTATAGACCCCGAAAACACACATTGGTGGATTGGATGGACTTCAAGAGGAGGTTAAGGGATACGTTTCTACCTCCTGATTATGAGATCAATCTCATGGACGATATTCGGCGACGGACACAGGGTCAGGATGAAAAGCTGATCCTCTATGTGGCAAGAATGCAGGGAATGTTCGCGAAGCTCACAGCTCCACCACCTGAGTGCGAACAAGTCCAGCTTATGCGGAGAAACCTTTTGCCCCACCTCCAGACTGCGTTGGCCTTGCAGGACATACGCACGATGGACGATTTAATTTCCGTTGGTCGGATCGTCGAGGAGTCGCAATGGAGAGCAAAGCAGTATTGCCCTCCAAAAACCGACGCGAACCTCCTACAAGAACCCAGCATGGCATATCAGCCGTCTAGTAAACCACCCAAGAGGCTGGCCGCTGTCCAGAGTAGTCCCACTGTTGCAGAGATTCAAACTCAGAACAAGGCCGTCATCTGTTGGGCATGTAAACAGCCTGGCCATGTTAGAATGTCCTGCCCGCAAGCGACCACGTTAGCATGCTATAAGTGTGGTACCAAGGGGTATACCACACGTACTTGTCCATCTTGTTCGGGAAACGGCAAACCGAGTCAACAGTAAGCCGGCTGTGTGACTCTGGTTCGGCTAAACCGGCTAGTTCCAAAATAAATCATGTGCTGGATTATATTCTGTCCCATTCTAAGGAAGATTGTCGCCCCTATCTAGAGGTATCGATCTTCGGATGTAAGATGCTTGGTCTTTTGGATTCTGGTGCAACCGCAACATTTGTCGGTCAGAAGGGGTATAATGTGCTCAAAGAGCTAGGGCTGAAGTTGCAGCCGAACTCTACAATGGTTACCGTAGCGAACGGCAGCTCGTGCGTTTGTTTAGGAGTGGTTAGAGCTCCTGTTCGTTTGCTGGACCGTATTCACCTGATCGACATATTGGTCATACCGGAGTTGCCGCACACCATGATCCTAGGTATTGATTTTTGGATCGCAATGGATGTGGTGCCGGATCTCCGTAGTGATGTTTGGCAGTTTGGGAGCGGGGGAATCGGAAGACCGGCCATTTGTGGAATCCAGGCGCATGCTAATCTTAGTCCCGAACAGGAGGAACAACTAACTCAACTCGTGGACGAAAAATTCTCAAAAATGGGCACTGGACTGGGATACACCAATTTAGTGGAGCATGAAATTGTGACAGATGCTAAACCGATTAAGCAACGGTACTACCCAATGTCACCCATCAAACAGGCCATTGTAGATCAAGAGCTCAACACGATGCTGGAGCTTGATGTCGTGGAGCCCTCGAAGAGTCCCTGGTCTTCACCGTTGCTTCTCATCCCTAAGAAGGACAAAAGTTATAGGGTATGCATAGATTATAGGGCATTAAATGCAGTAACGAAGAAGGATGCTTACCCCATCCCGTATGTGTCCTCCATTCTTGAAAGGCTTCGCGGAGCCAAGTTTCTAAGTTCGATGGACATCAGGAGCGCCTACTGGCAGGTTGGTGTTAAGGAGTCAAGCCGCGAATATACGGCCTTCACTGTCCCTGGGAGAGGCTTGTTCCAGTTTAAGCGTATGCCATTCGGGCTTACCAATGCTCCTGCAACCTGGTCCAGGCTCGTCGATGGTGTCCTTGGAGCGGATTTGGAGCCGCATGTCTTCGTCTATCTCGATGACGTGATAATCATCAGCCCTGACTTTGAGACCCACTTGACAATCTTGGGTAAGGTGTTCGACCGCCTCACCGAAGCGGGTCTGACCGTTAAAAGAGAGAAGTGTAACTTCTGCAGACCCTCGCTCAAATATTTGGGCTATGTAGTCGATTCATCAGGACTGCACGTCGACCCAGAAAAGGTGGAAGCGATTCTCAATATCGAGGTTCCAAAAACAGCGTCTCAGGTACGATCACTGCTTGGAGTCTGTGGTTGGTACCGCAAATTCGTACCAGACTTCTCTTCGCTTGTGGCGCCTCTAACGAGATTGACAAAGAAAAATGTTGGTTTTGCCTGGACAGATGAGTGCGAAGCGGCGTTTAGGGCGCTGAAGGACCGGCTGGTCTCGGCCCCGATATTGACCTGTCCGGACTTTGGGCAGCCGTTTATTTTGCAAACGGATGCGTCGGCTTACGGGATAGGCGCCGTTTTGACTCAGTTGTTCGAGGGTGAGGAAAAGGTAATTTGTTATCTCTCGAGGTCCTTGACGAGGCAGGAGCAACGTTACACCACCACAGAGCGAGAGTGTCTTGCGGTCATCTGGGCCGTGGAAAAACTGCGACACTATTTGGAAGGGGTGAACTTCACGATCATCACAGATCATTACTCGCTGGTTTGGCTGGATCGCCAAAAGGATCCTACGGGACGGATAGCACGCTGGGCTATTCGACTGCAACCCTACGATTATACAATCATTCATCGGAAAGGGAAAGATCATATAGTACCGGATTACCTGTCCAGAAGTGTCCCTCAGATCGACCTCATCGACACAGCTGTTGAGACCTTTTCCAACGCCGATGATCAGTGGTACCAGAAACTGAAGGAAAAGGTAGAGACCAACCCTCGCAAGTATCCTCAGTTTCGTATCCAGCAGGGTGTACTTTATAAGTACGTGAAACTTCGGCAACCTGATGTCATGGGTACATCCGAGCATTGGAAAGTGGTGGTACCGAAACCGCATAGGCGACAGCTCATCGCTCGACACCACGATGATGTCACCGCGGGACATCTAGGAATCTACAAAGTTTATTGGAGGCTCCATGAAAAGTATACGTGGCCCAAAATGCAGGCAGATGTGGCGAAGTATGTTCGTTCCTGCCAGACTTGCGCAGCACATAAGCCTGAACAGAAGGCTCCGGTTGGTCTGATGGGAGGCGGGCATGATGTCAGTAGGCCCTGGCAGACGATAAGCCTGGATTTTGTCGGCCCATTGCCGCGTTCTTCTAAGATGAACACGCATCTCCTGGTAGTGAGCGACTATTTCTCTAAATATGTTGTCTTGTTCCCTGTGAGAGCAGCGACCGCTGAGGTGCTATGCCGACATGTGGAAGCTGGAGTTTTTCTCGTTTATGGAGTGCCTCGTAACATTATCTGCGACAATGGTGTGCAGATGAGGAGCAGGGTTTTTAAGTCATTGTGCGACAGGTATCATGTAGAGATTTCATACACCCCACTCTACTATCCTCGGGCTAACCCCTGCGAACGAGTCAACAAAACTGTCAAGACCATGATCTCGTGTTATGTCAAGGACAACCAGAGAAAATGGGATGACCAGCTACCGGCCATCAGTTGTGCCATTCGAACGGCACGAAGTGAAGTGACCGGCTATTCCCCATTCTTCATCAATTTTGGTAGGCCTTATGTTGGCGACGGACGGGAGCACCAGGACCCCGGAGGAAACTTGAATGACCCGCCTACTCTAGAATCCTTAATGGAAAAGCGTCGATTGGGCTATCAGCGGATGTTCAACGAGGTGAAACAGCGTCTTATCGTAGCTCATGAGCGTTATAGGAAAGTTTATAATTTGCGACGACGGCCAGTTCATTTCCAAGAGGGCGACAGAGTGTGGAAGAGAAGCAAGATCCTTTCTGATGCCTCCCAGGCTATTAATGCCAAACTTGCGCCAAAGTACCAAGGGCCCTACAACATAAAAACAAAATTAGGGAGATGGACATATGAACTGACAGACGATACAGGGCAGAGCAAAGGGGTTTGGAATGTCCAAGACCTTAAGCCGTACTGTGACGGAGAGACGATTGACCCAGGGTAGTCTGTCATCATGACAGGTCTCCGAGGTCACAACCTTTTGTTGCCTCGAAGGAAGGGGAGGGTGTGACGGTTATATTTTGTCACCTTCTAATAATGGTTACGGTGGTTATTATTTATTTTATTTATTGTAAATAAAAACAATGGGGTTATGTTATTTGTTTATATTTTGTTTATTATTTCTGATTTATTTATTTTAGTGGCTGTTATTCTGTGGTCTTGTCTTGTCAGTGTTGTTTGTCATTGTCATTATTAATGGTGGGAACTGAATGTTCTTTTTATTTTTGCAAGAGGAATCTTGATCCTGCTGACCGGAGACTATCAGTTTTTTTTATCAAAAAAGTTCGAACTATCTAATCACCCTGATTAAAAGTAGAAAAAAAAAGGAAACTAAGAGGAAAAATTCAACAAAAATTACAATTTAATTATTAAAATAAAAATCCCCTCAGAGGAGAACTTTAAAACCTTTTCTGGTCGTTAATAATTATTGAAACCCAGCTTCACATTAAACTCGTAGGGAGTTTCAACGTGTGTTGGAGTAGGAGAAGCTGGATTTCGCTAGGCCGACCGTGCAGGGTACTGGTGGTACGGTCATTCTTCTTAGAAGGATAAAAATTTATTACGGCAAGAAAACTCTCCAAGGATTGTTCCTTAAACGCCCTCCTTCTACATCGGAGGTGAGTAATTGCCAGTCCACTTTACTACGACACTTATTTTAGTTAATCAAAAAGGATATTGCTGGCACGCTTTGTGTCAGCCGAACTTTCCTATAGTCTCCAACAGCAGGCTACAGATGTTCTCTTTGCAGGGTTGTCCGTCCAGGGTATTTGTTCATCCACGGTAACTTTTCGGACGTGGTAACTGTCGATTTACTGATGTTGAAAACTGATGATTTACTTTTGCGGCACGGAGTCACCATAGTAGAGTCTCCATCTTGTCTTTGGCACCGGCTGTCCCTGCCTGACCGAGCCCGACGCACAGTCGTTGGTGAGCGCAACCCGGCCCGCACAGGTATTTACTAATTGTCAATTACCTCCACTGCCACAGGAGCCCCATTGGCACCGAGTCCAGGACTTCACCAGTGTTTTATTTCATATTTTAGTTACTAATAGTGTGAACCAACAGCAGCTGCTCGCGGGGTAGATTATTATTAGGGACTTAGCGTAGACTAGAAATTAGTCTTTGTAATATTACCTTCGTGATATATGCCGATACGTACCTGGAAGGGTCGATGTAGCTTGTTTCAAGTTATAATATAAACTAGGCACTCCCGTGGAGCTGATTGTTTTATTACTATCTATTCTGGCCAACCTTAAACAACCCCTGTTAGGCAGAAAACCCTGCGGCCGTGTTTGCATTAGAAAATAACCATCTATTTGAACCATTGTTCGCTGGCAACCGTGGTGGTAACTATTTATATTTACTTGATTTTTCATCATAATAGTCATAAATACAAGATACAATAACACAATAATAGTAAAAAAATTATAAGCAACGGCACCGCCACCAGAAGTATTCTTTTATTATAATTAATCGGACTCGACAGGTGGCGTCGACAGCTAGGTGACAACTCGCCCCCTGAGCTAGCCGTTTTCGCCTAATCCACGCTCAGGCTCACGGTTCCGTGTGGCATCCTCCTTTTTCTGCACAGATTTCAATGCGAGCTCTAAATTAATTGAAACCTGCGTTTTATTTCTTCAATTGACAAGGACTGAACTGCATTTCGTATCCTATTTTTTAATTCATCATTGTCTAATGGCTCACTGTGGACAATTTGTTTTAAACGACCCCACAGATAAAAATCCATTATTGTGAGATCATGACTTCTCGGTGGCCATAAAATGGGACCATCTCTTCCTATCCAGTTGTCCTGAAACTCTGTATTGAGCCACTGGCGAACAGTAGTTATGGCATAATGAACAGGACACCCATCTTGCTGGAGAAACATTTCCATTCTGTAGTTTATTGGCAATTCATCCAGTTCATCACTAAAAAATTTTTGTAGCATTTCCAAATATGAATTACGGTTTAAATTTTGATCAAAAAAATAGGGGCCAATAATTCCATGATACGAAACCGCACACCGTACATTAACTTTTTTTGAATATTGTCTGCGACAAGCAATTCTGAAATTTGGATTCGTCTCACACCAGTATCGGCAATGTTGTGAGGAAACTACTCCGTTGGTTGAAAATGTTGATTCATCAGAGAACATAATGCGTTTGTAGAAATTTCAAATTTGGATCTTCCAAAACTTTACTGCCCATTTCTAAACAAAAATCCAGACGTTTGGTTTCATCCCCGTTTTCTAAAGTTTGCCTAAATTGTGGTTTGAAAGGTAAAATTTTGTTCTCTTTGAAAATTCTTTGCAAATGAGATTTACTTATCCCAGTTTGTAGTGCTCTTCTTCTGAGAGACAACCTTGAATGAACGGCGAGAACTGAAGCAGCATCGTCTTCATCGAGCAACTTCTTCGACTTCTTTATGTTCAAAACCGAGCCTGTTCTTAAGAATTTGGTAACCAAATTTTTTGCTCCGATATGTGAAATGGCAACTGCCGGGTATTTTTCGTTGAATTTTCTAATAACAACGCTGTAACACTCTTTCCCAGTTCCTAACATTGAATTAGATAAATTCTTTGTTGTAAAGTCAACATTGTAGATTAATACAGTAGATTAATTTTGCAGTTCAAGTGATTTGTTATATTTGACAACAACTGCTGTCAGTGTTGTTTTTCAATGAAATCATCTTACCAAGCTTACGTCTAAAAATTACGAAAAACAATTTAAGTCCAATTATTGAAGAAAAATTATATTATCTCAAGAACCGTTCGAGTTACCTAAAAAGTAACTTTTGTTTTGGGGATTTGAAATCAAGCATGCCAGATCATCAAGAGTGAAATTTTCTGAGAAATCAAAAACAAAAAAGTTTTTCCTCTTTTAAAGTTGATCCGGGGACATACTGTAGATGGACAGTGGTTTACCATTAGAAAAATAATAAAATAACAGGGAATACTCCAAGCAGCCTGTCATTTAAGTATGTCAACATAATAATCTTGAATTCAAATTAAAGCAAATTTAATTTCATTGATGCTTAGGATACACATTTGTTATATTCAATATTTACATTGAATCTTGTAATATCACTTTTTTCTTCCAGTTCTGCCATTTTCATATTATTTTGATTTTTTATTTAATTTTGTGGTTACATTTCCACTTGTCAAATGTTTCTATGACAAATACATAATTTTTTAGTCGGTGTAGCATTTGAGTAGCATCACTGATGAAGTGATCATTAATCAGTAATAAATTAACGTTTTAATGATGTCATCATATTTCCATCAAGTGTTGCCATACCAGTCAGTAGAAGACATTGGTCTTAAATCGTAAATTTTAATTAAAGCCTCCAAACTCGAAGCAAAATCACAAAAATAATAGATTTTTGTTTATTGCTTTTTTGTTTATTTTAATTAATTTTAATTAACCCCTTCAAGTGGGGAACGTCTCCACAGAGATGCTACAAATCCGGCCTTGTTTTTATTTGGTTATTTTAGAATTAAAAAAAAAAACCTTATAGCCTTAATGTTGGTAAGATAATCTTACAAAAATTATTTTTTAGTTTTGAATTTTTCAAATTATGTAATTGTATTGATGATGCAGGTACATAGAGTTAACTGAGAGAACTGATCCAAATGCTCCACCAGAGTGCACTCCCAACATTGACGGTCCAAGTGCCGCATCTGTTCCTAGAGAGCAGACTATGCACTCGTTTCACACCCTTTTCTGTAGAAGATGTTTCAAATATGATTGTTTTCTTCATCGTAAGTATTTGTTTGTGTATATGCTTTAAGTATTGACATATCTAACGTTTTTTCTAATTTTGTTAAAAAAAAAACTCCTGAAAGTCTTAGGGCCGGTTGCGCGAATGTAATTAAAAAATCTTTTAGATAATAATTGCCGATTTTAAATTGCAAAATTTTGAAAATACTACTTTTGAAAATACAACTCTTCTAAAAGGGAGTAAAATTTACTTCCAGCAATATCAGACCACTATTTTGATAACATCGGGCATTTTAAAATAGGTGATTATCTGAAAGATTTTTAATTTCGTGCAACCGGGCATTAATGTATAGACGTGACAGATTCTGCAAACTTTTACTACACTTTTTAATAGGATTGTTTACTTTTTGGCGGTTAATTTATTTTCTTGAATTTTTCAACTTAATAATATTGCGTTAAAATAATTGAATTCTTCTGGCAAATAATTAATTAATAATGATGTTGGAGAGTGATTCATTATGTATTAGGAAGTAACAAAAATATGGGTATGAAATATTTCAAAAAGTTGTGACCAACCCTAATTATTTTTTTTAAGCAAGAACTAAAAAATGCAACCCTTCGTTATCAGAAAACTACTTATTGTAGACATGTTCCTATGAAAAATACATTTGTATTTTTCACAAAATGTATTAAATAATATAAGTTTAATCAGACTTGAGAATTTTTTATTCATCTAATAGGTACCTGATTACATCAGGTTGTTTTTTTGTTACCGCTGCATTCGCTAGGACAACAAGAGCAAGGTATATAATAATTCTTATACGCTCTTTTCATATTACATAGTCTAACATTTCAAACTGCTCATTTAGTGACCAACTCATATTTTCACATGGACTCCATCCATAAATATCATAACCAAATCATACTGAATGATAATTGTAGTCATCTGTTTGCATAACTTGTTTTTATTGCCTTATTACATCCCTTTGTATTGTAATAGGTCTGCAGGCTTGCCATCCAGGTCCGAATCTTCAAAAACGTCGTGGACCTGACTTGAAGCCGTTTACATCATCTTGTGGACCCGATTGCTACATGCTTCTGGTAAGAAATATATCCATCTTTTACTGGTTGAAATTATTTTCTATAAATAACTTAAATTCAAATAATTTTAAATAAATTGCGAATTATATGAGGTGATAACTGGGAGAGGTCGCCGATAATCGGAGAATTCCAGTAGTTATTTATTTTTGACAATTTTGACTTTGTGAAATTTTAAGGATGTTGTTAAAGAAAATATGGCAGCTAAAGCTAAGCAAGAAGAAGAACTGGAGAAAGAAGCTAAAGGAAAAGCTAGTAAAGAACCTCCTACAACCCCGACAACAATGGAAGTTTCTAAAGCTGCAAGTTCTTCATCAAACCCAAGAAAAGTTTGCAAACAACAGTCTGTAGACTCTGGCAATGAAGCTAGCTCTGAAGATAGCAATGATAGCAACAAATTCAAAGGTATTGACTAGGGTAATCCTTATTTATTGTATTTAATAATAATTATTTTTGTGTATTTGAATGTTTATTATTGCATTTTTAGATGAGAATGATCCTGTATCAACAACAACTTCATTTAGTTTACTGGGTCTGATGGGAGCCAATGATCACAAGGAATGGACCGGTTCAGATGAAAGCTTGTTCAGGGCTCTTAACAGAGTTTTCCCCACTAACTATTGTGCAATTGCTCAGATTATGCTCACAAAAACTTGTCAGCAGGTTTGTCCTTAAAACTAGAACACATTCTTTATATGGGTCATTCAGCTAAACTGGCCATGACGTCACATTATCTTTATACCAACCTTATTTAGACAAAGCACATACACCTCTGAGCGTGTGATGATTTGATTTGAGGTAGTAGGATTGAACCATGTAGCGTGATTTATTCGAATGAAAGTAACTGCCAAATTATCACTTTATGACATTCTTCCAAACACAGGAAGATTTCTTGTTTTATTCTGAATATTTCAATGTGGGTGGGTTAACGATATTCATTTATTTGTATTAGCTATCTGCTACTTGTGGAAGATTAATAATAATCATCAGTTCTATTTTGATTATTAAGGTTTTATTATCAATGATGTTATGGCCACTTTAGTTGACACGACTCATACATTAAGTAATATTTTAGGTGTATTTCTTTGCTCAAAAAGAAGCTGCGGAAATCGTTCCGGAAGAGGCCATGCGTGACTACACTCCTCCACGCAAGAAGAAGAAGAAGCATCGTCTTTGGTCCATGCATTGTCGCAAGATCCAACTGAAGAAAGAGTCCAGTAGTAATCATGTGTACAATTTCACCCCTTGCGATCATCCGGGCCAAAATTGTGATTCTCTGTGTCCTTGCGTGGGGGCACAGAACTTCTGCGAGAAGTTCTGTCAGTGTAGCTCCGATTGTCAAAATAGATTTCCGGGATGTAGATGCAAGGCTCAGTGCAACACTAAGCAGTGTCCTTGTTATCTGGCTGTCAGGGAATGCGACCCCGATTTGTGTCAGACTTGCGGAGCTGATCAATTTGATGCCAAGAAGATCACGTGCAAGAATGTCAGTGTTCAGAGGGGATTACGTAAGTTTGCTGTAATATACGTATTATCAGAAAAAGAATGCTGTTTAGTAAACTTAGGCATAAACAATAGCTCATAATAATAATAATATATTTCTGTTAATTAATAAATCATGTTCCCGAATACCACTGTCGCCAGTTGATATGTTCTAGACAGTACAGTAGGTGACGGCGAGAGACTCAGTTCATTCTAAAGCCGCTCTGGAATAGAACGGAATAACACCCGTTATTCTAACTGTCTTAAATCTCGATCAGCTGCAGAATTTCTAGTATACAACCACATTCTAGATTCCAATAGGCCAGAATCTAGATAATCAAGAACAGATGTTCGATGTTCCTAACCTCCAGTTGAAAATAAATCCAGAAGTGCTATCTATCCACTGTTATCTAGTAACGATATGCTTAATTTAAAATTAAATATTTCATGGTTCCAAAAAATTTATACCAGAATTATGTTTGTGCTAAGACAATAATTATTATTAGTCTACATTTTCATGATTTAATTTATTTTCAGATAAACACTTGCTTATGGCACCGAGTGATGTTGCCGGATGGGGAATTTTCTTGAAGGATAGTGCTCAGAAAAATGAATTTATATCAGAATACTGTGGTGAAATCATTTCCCAGGACGAAGCTGATCGAAGGGGAAAGGTCTATGACAAATACATGTGTAGTTTTCTTTTCAATTTGAATAATGGTAGGTCTAATAAAACAAATTAATATTGCTTCGTTATAGATTTATTTCTAAACAATAAGGGGTGGCCAGTACAGGTTTTTTAATTTTCTTGCAGATTTCGTGGTAGATGCGACAAGGAAAGGGAATAAGATACGCTTTGCAAATCATTCCATAAATCCCAACTGTTATGCCAAAGTAATGATGGTGAATGGGGATCATCGCATCGGCATATTTGCGAAGAGACCCATACAACCTGGAGAGGAATTGTTCTTTGATTACAGGTTAGTAACAAAGTTAATTGTAACAAATTGAAAAAAATTCTCTGAGATGCAAGGTACAGGTCTGTTCAAATAAAACTGGGACAGTTTTAATGTTATAAATGTGGCTATTAAATTGAACAATGTTTCCATGTGGTGTCCATGCTGTCAGCGAAGATGACAGTCTATTATATTTATAAAAAAATTAAAACATCAAAAAATGTAAATTACATTTTCTCATTTTTAAGTTGATTCTTTAAGATTAATTATTACTCTTGCCTCTTGTTAGGTCAGTAAATTATAATAAATTTCCTTTTATTGAGTATCACCAAAACATTTAATGAAATCAAGTTACACTAACATGCTGAAAGCCACAAACAGAACACAACAAAAAAGTTGTCTCAGTTTTATATCAACAAGTGGAATAATTGACAGTTGCATTACAAGAGCTTGCCCAGATTTATTTGAACAGAGCTGTAGGTTTAGTTTGTTGACAAACGTGAACTTTGTGGAAGTGAAGTCAATGTGAATAATCAAGTGTCATCCTCATATCAATCTGAGTTAGGGTGTAACGAAAACCGTGTAAAATGTGTATCATTCTTACCCGATTTTTGAGGGTTTCTGACTGGATTGCTGGTTTCTTGGTTTATGACGAGCCTTTGGCGGTGTTACTTTTTTGTGCTTTCCTTGAAATATTTGCCAGAATAACGAAATCATCCCCCAATTGAGGAAGAATGGGAGCTATAGAGTTAAATTCTTGTGTGAGAGAGAGAGGAAACCGCGTTCATTTCAAATCTGACTCTAGCTCTCATTCCTGAGAGTTTTTTATATTTACAGCAAATGCTTCACTCAGTATAACAAATGAAACCCCAACTGTTAAAAAGAGGCTGTCAAATAAAATTTATTGGAAAATGAATACAATAATTATTTCAATAATTTTTTATTGTGCTTAGTCTTAGTAACATAAAAAAATACACAGGCTGGACAAGAAAAAATATTTGTATTATATGGATTAACTGTTACTCATTTTACTACTGTTCTGTACATAACATGCTTCCCTTTTTACTTGGATAATGATATTATATTCTATAACTTTTACTTTCAGATATGGGCCTACAGAGCAACTGAAGTTTGTGGGCATAGAAAGAGAAATGGAATTTTTATAAGCGTTTTGAACTCTTGAATTTGCTGACAAATTTTCCAAGTATTGAAAAATATTTTTAAAGTAATTTCATTTTATATTTAATTTACTTTTGACAATGTATTGATTTTTTAGGTAGACTAAAGTAAACTTCTTTCATACACAAAAGTTGATTTATTTTATTACCTGAAATTTTCTGAAGCTTGGGAGGAAAAATGAAACCCTTGTATAATATGATCACTTCTTTCTCCATTGTGTCTGTCATTGTTGAGTTTCTCTGAAGTGAACAAAGAAATCAGTTTGAAAAACTGTATTCCAATATATTCGGATTAGCGGGACTTGAAAAATAATTACAATTACCTTAACAATTACTACAATTACTTTCGGAAAAATAATAAAAATTTAACATCATTCAGCCTCTGTGAACATTTCTTTTTTACTTCTCGTCATTTGCAAGGTACTTTTTTTGAAACCATGTGCTGGTTTTATCTTTTCAAAATATCTGTTCAAAGTTTGTACGGAAGGTAGTGAAAGTTATTTTCTATCCCGTAGTTTTCTATACAATTTTGGGCCCATAAGTTTCATGAGCAGTCATACACATAAGCTCCTGTGTCTTACACCATTCTTTTGCATTTTTGCCGATTTAACACGTTCGCTACCCAGCGTCTCATATATGAGCCACTTGATAGTTTCCGATAAACCGCCGTCTCATATATGAGCCAGCGTTCTTATGCAAGTCAAGGAGCATTTAAAAATCGGGGTATTGGAATAGCAGTTTAAGACTTTACCACGGTCTATAGGATGCCCCGACTCGTATGTGTGTCGCGTGGTCCCTAGTTTGATTAATCTGTTTGAAAGTTACCAGTAAATAAAGGAACTTGGAAGGAACCTCTCATTAGATGAAGCCCTACTGCTCTGGCATGGTCGACTGTTATTTAGACAATACATTCCCAACAAAAAAGCAAAATACGGCATAAAATTGTACGAAATTTGCACTCCTGATGTATTTTTTTTTGATATTTTCATGGTATCTGGGTAAGGGTCACACGCCCTGTATCTAGATAACTACTATAATAGTGTTCAACTGACCGAATAACAGAACATATGTGGTGGGAACTCTGAAAAAAAACCGTAAAGGTAATCCGAAACAAGTTGTCAGTTCAAAGCTAAGGTGTGGAGAGAAAAAATTAATGAGGAAGGATAATGAGGTAAATAAAAAAATAGTCCAGTTGTTAGACTTACAAACAGCTCTAGTCCCACCAACGCTCACAATAAAGTATCGAAATCATTATTCCAAAAAAATCGAAAAACGACTTAGATATGTCGTGTCTGCTCCGCAACTAAAAAGAGAAGTCAGACTTTTTTTGTATGTGAAATTTGTAAGGACAAAAATGGACAACTTATTGGATTATGTGTTGATCCCTGTTTCAAGTTTTACCATGAAAATGCAATGTATTTTTTTTTGATTTTGTTATAATTATTTCAGTATTATATTATTATTATTTTGAATATTTTATTTTCTTTGTCCTGAAGGAAATTTATATTTGTTATGTTTGTGAAACTTTGTTTTTGATAGAAAGAAAAATAAAGCTTTTTTGGTGTATTTTTTTCTTTTTTTGGTGTTTGGTAACTAATGTGTCAATAAGTGAATGGGTCTCATATATGAGCCATGTGGTCTATGGATAATATTTTTCATTCTAGACCCATGACTCACATATGAGCCGGATGAATATATCCCACAGGAACCCCGAACAAATCCATATTGCATATATACAAGAGTGTAAATTATCGTTTTGAATAGGTTTTTGGAAAAATACATGCTGGGTCTGTGGGGTCGAAACACAAATATACCCTGGGTAGCGAACGTGTTAAAAAGTTCTTCTTAGAAGTTATTAGTTATTGTTGTTCAAGACTCCAAAATCTTGATTTCTGCTCAGAAATATTTTTCATTTGCCTCTTTGTATCCCTGAGTTGTTCTTGTATCAGTGATTGAAGCTGCAGTGTTGAAACAAAACAATGTATTAGTTCATTATAAAATTGTATTATAGTATAACAAAGGAAGGTTTGTTTACATTCGGTTAGTCAGCTGGATGCTGACTTGCGCAGTACTGGATGAGGTGACAGGAATATCACTGTCACATTCATGTTCGAAAGCACGTGGCCTAGACGGGTGACGTGACAGATCATTCTGTCAGCGTCTGAAGTCATCAGTGAAACGGTCAGACAGCGTGTATATAAGACCGCCATGACAACAGACAGTTAAGTTTAGATTGGAGCGCCATTGAGTGAAGAATAAGGAAGAGTTAGTTGAAGATTGGGAGACACAGAGTAAAGAGTAGAGTGAAGGATAAGAGAAAGAAAGGTTGTTCAGTGATTGTGGTAGTGTAGCTGAATATTGGAAGTAGTATGTAGAAGTGAAGTGAAATCAGAGTGAAGAACATAGTTCTTGTTAGTAGTAAGGAGAGAACCAGCTGATTATTTAGATCTGGAGGTTAATTTCAATTTGTCATGTTTGTGAAGTACACACTTCTGACTGGTTTGTTTAAATAAAGACTTGTATTATTTTAAGACTTTTCAGTCTTTTAAGAGTAAGAACGTTAAAATAGATTGAATAACAAGTACACTTGGAAGGTCTTACCTTTATCTTGGAGTGTTTCGCCATTTTTCAGATAATCTCTTGCCTCGTCTTGTTGATTAATCTTGATATTCCCTTTTCATCGCTCTTCTTCTTTTTACAGAGGCACGATATTTAATACATTCAAAGCACCGAGTAGTTTTAGAAGTTGCAGTAGCTGGTATATGGACGAAACACTTTGGTGAATATTCTGGGTTTCTCACATCTTCATCTGTGTATCCTTTACAAAGTCTGAGGTCGTGTACTCTTGCAAGTAATTTGTTGATGTCTTCTGGCTGCGTTACCTCCATACCTGGTATCTCAACCTCTACTGTTCTTAGAATGACTCTTGCTTTCAAACTGTCTGAGAAAATGACTACTTTATTGGCCTCTACTGATGTCGTTGGATTAAGATAACTGAAAGCAGTGTTCTTCTCTGTTGGACATCAGCAGGAAAAATAATATTCATGATTAGTACTAAAAAACTTACTTACAATTGTTTACAACTTAGTCACAATTGACTAAAACCAAACATTAAAAATAGCATCTATGTCCAACTTTTCAATTTATTTTATTACGAAAACAATAAATGATCAAGTTCTGCTTTTCAGTGAATAAGTTTAATTTTTTACATATTGCTTCTTTATTGTAATTATTGACCCTTAACTGCATTTAACCCGTTCTTAAATTGAAATGTTAGATGCAGAGAAATGTGTACAGGTTATCAATTGCATAGCTCACCTTCGTCAGAATGCACTCCCCAAAAAAATGCAGGCAACTTGAAAATATAAGGGTTTGAATGCAGTGCTGTTACACTGTATACTTGCTTTTCTTGATCTGTCTGGACATCTTTCTCTTGCCCTACTTGCTCTGACTTTATCTGCAGTTCTTCTACCTCAATGGTATTTTCCTCTGTAAAACGTTCACCCATAACTTGCCTGAGATAGTACCTTACCTGCTCTGTCTGAACATCTTTTTCTTGACCTACTTGCTCTGACTTTATCTGCAGCTCTTCTACCTCTATGCCATTTTCCTCTATAAAACATTCTCTCATAACTTGCCTGAGATTGCACCTACCTACCTACTCACCAGTGGAATCATTGATTATATTTTGAACTGACGTTGATGGGCTCTTTGATTGTTCTGTTCTGAGGGACTGAGCTTTCTTAGTGTCATTGTTTTGTGTATTCAGGTTCTTTCTTACAGATATAGACTTCCTTTGCTTTTTTTGATCAGACACGTAGCTTGGACCATCAAATAGTTTTGGCACAGCCGTCTTCTTCAGTGACGGTCTTCCCCTTTCTATTCTGTCCACAGAACCATCCGGCATTTTGGTCTCATAGTGAGTGAGAATGTCCTCTGGGTGAAAGTGCCTGGCACAGACAGGGCTTTTCATTGTAACTGTATAATTGAACCTTTTTATTCTGCGTTGCCATTCTGGGAGCAACTTCTGAAAAATCGGTTAAAACTAGTATTGCATTGTACCGAATTGTTGAATGATGTATGTTACATTATTACTAAAACACCATTTGCTTCATTCAATAGGCTATTTGTTGTTTACAGAGACCTTTAAAAGTCCTTTCTCATCATGAAGCTGTACTTTCTTCCCCATCTTACCTTACTAGGACAAGTAAATGTTGAAGTACACTTTTCCCCTTGTCTTTTCTTCTCAAAAATTTTCTTGTCATGTGTCTCACTACAAGCAAAAACACAGCACTTCCTGACCATGTTTGTGGTTAAACTTGGACCCTGTGACAAAGAACAAACAACAGACTATTCAAGTTTTCAGTACCACAAATTTATCTACGAAAAAGAAAAACTACACTTTGTTAAATAAAACACAGATAAATATCCTGTGACTCCTGTCCTGTGAGCAAATGAAAAATAAAATAAAAACAAATAACAAAACAAAAACATTAAAAACATCCCTGGAAAAAAATTAAATTACGATAAAATCAAAATCACTGTCAAGTCAAGTGTCATCTTCATCTATTTTAAATGTATTATTTTTCTTATTTTGTGATTTTTAGTGGCCTGGGGTGCGTTCATAAATTACACTCTGCATACGGTCCGGGTCCGTTATGAAAAACTCTGGAGGCGTTCATAAACAGCCAGTTCGCTCGCGATGTATAAAAATCTAGCATCGTTCATAAATTGCCGATGACGACGCTTGAAGTGCACTCGGAGTGTTGAAGAAACACATGTGTGTCAATCAATTCTCTGCATAATATTAGTAAATTGCAAAAATTAGTATTAAATTTAAAAAAGCGTGAATCTGACAGTTACTTATTACATTTAATAATATAATACTTTTGAATTATTATTTCTTCTTGAAAAATTGACACCACTAAAGGCACAGCAGATCACTAAAGGCACAATCAATTTTTTTTTTAAATCTTAAGATAAATAAATACTTACAACAAAAGATCAAAATAAATTTTGTTTTTTTAATATTGATTTATTGAAATTATTACAGTTCTCCTGATGAAGATCTAAATTAAGATCGAAATATATAGAGTTTAACAAAAAAGGATCATACCTTTTATTTGCGACACACCGCTTGCCTTTATCTAATTTTCAAATAGATAATTTTATATAGATAAGTAATAATAGGGCCTTAATAGATACCTACCATTTTACAATAAAGGGCAAACTTGAAAGGACCCAAACCATATAACAACTGCGCATGGTTCAAATTGTAAACTTTAGAGCCAAGAAACGCACCCAATTTTTATTTTTTATTTGTCAAGCTTTCAAAGCTAGAAACGTCAGTTCTGTCAATGTCATTAAACCACATGTTAGCGAGAATTGAAGTCACACTCAGTAGTCACTAGTCGTGGTCACTTATATTCGAGCAGTCAGAGAGTGAAGTTCAGAGGGTACGATCAGCTGTGTGTTCCTCATTACATTATTTATTTTTAAACAATCGAATCCAAACAAAGCCCATGTGAGTACTGTTTATCCTAATTTATTAATATCTGTTAGGCATTGTGATATCTCAAGAGATCAGATCATATCGTTTAGTTTATTTGTTTGTATTATTCAATTTGTTTATTTGGAAAAAGACTCATGTAAAACACGTGTTTGGTCAAGCTAATTAACTATTCAAGTAGGACCACGTTAGGTTTTAACTAATTGTTTTGTATTCAAACAGGAGATTACAAGTATTGATATTTTATTCCAACCAGCATGTATAATTTGAAACTTCACGTTTTGTAATTGAAAGAATTTTAAAACAGGGCCCCCATGTAGATACTCAAACGCACCTGCAGTAACAGTTTAATAAGTTTATTTCAATACGTTCAGCGACATGCTAGTTTCAATAATTTATTTTATTGTCTAATTTCAAATTGTTTAAAAACATGTGACCACTACCACATTTCATGAATTAGATATTTTCAGTGAATTAATTTCTAACCGTAGAGACATGCTCAATCTCATTTACATTATTCAAATTAACCTAACAGTTTGTTACTTGTTGAGAAACTTATACTTGAATTTTAGGTAATTATTTATTTATTGTAATCTTGAAATTGCACATGCCTTTTGACTAATATTTATTTTTGTGGTTATTATTATTTTATCGAAGCACATTCTATTTTAACGATACTCACACTGATCATTTATTTAACCTTTCTTTTTACTCGCTACCATCTCTTTTATCATTTCTTTTATTCATGAAATTATTTAAACAATTTATTTATTTTGATTGAACTAATTTGTACATAAAACCTCATGTGACTTTATTTCATTTGTGAGAATGCTTGCTTCGATTATTGATTATTATTTCCGATCTTTATTTATTTCAAAATTATTATAGTCAAAAGGGTTGAACATGTGTTTTTCATGATTTACATTTGTTTGTGCTAAATTAATTTCGTTTGTGACTCGTTGCTCATTAACCATTTTATTTATATTTCTGTTTCATTTATTTTACAATGCGAAAGACACACACTGATATTTATTTCTAATGCTTCGTCGAACTGCATAATGTGCTTTATTTGATTTCATTCACGAACAAGTCCAGGAGAGTAACCTGCGATAAACGACTTATAATCATGAGGTAGCGATGGTGGTATTTTGATTTTAAACTGTAACCCAGGAACTTTAATTCGAGTTCACCTATCGGTGATGGTTCATGTGATTTTATTAATAGTGCCTGTAGCCCATTTTACCCTTCCCACTTAAGATCTGTCGGTGTGCCAGAAAGCACTGGGCATTCGATTAGATATATTTTTCCCCACTGTTTATTTTATTTATATGTGTTTGGGGTACGGAGACTAATGATAAGTTTATCTGAGCTGTAAACGATATTTTGTTTTCATGTCATGTCATAATTTTGAACGATGCATTACCCTAACGTTATTTCAAACTTATAACCGTATTTGTTTCTTTAAATTTCATACTTGATTTGATTTATTTATTTATGCACTGTGGTCTTGATGAATTTTATTTTATTTCCAATTTGTTATCGTTGACCGTCCTTTTACGGCTCGATAATGCCTCTGTTATATAATATGTTTGGTTTCATTTTGTATTTCCTATTTTCTGAACTCTAAACTATTTATTTACTTGCCAACAATCTATTTTACTCTACATTTTAACCTCGCTGGTGCTAACAATCATTAGACCGGCAACAAGGGGTACATTTACTTAACCTGCGTCGTTGGCACATAGCAAGCACTATGTGTTGACTCAAGGCGTGATTTATATTTATGTGTTTTGTGTTTTTATTTGCATTTTTGTGTGTTTTGTTTTCTTTCCAGGAGGTATGAGTTCTTGAAATAGAAAGATAAAATGGGGTCTTCCTGAATATAACAGATTTGTTTATCAATGTCAATTTTACACCAAAACGGTGACGATTTTATATGTGTTGTGTCGTTTGTATTGTATGTTTTTCATTGTATGTTTTTGTATTTTATTTTTGGCACTTCGCAAGTCAGAGGTTTTTTTGTTTTCACGGGGTTCTTTTTTTACTCTGACTATAAACTTTGTGTAGGCGGAACTCTTTGCGGGTGGGGTCAGTCGAGTGGGTTGGCGGGGAGAGATTCAAATCAATTCAAATCAATTCAAACATTCAAATCAATTCAAAAATCAATAAATCAATTCATTTCAAAGGGGAAACTCTGTCTTTTAAATTAAATCTCCTATCTCTCAACAAAAGACTCTCTCAAAGTATTTTCGTAGCGTTTGCTACGAACGAACCAAAATAAGGTTACTACAAACACGACGGATGGTCCAAACAAGGTAAAAACTAGACGAACACGAGCCCAGGTAATAGACACGAGCCCAGGTAATAGACACGAGCCAAAACTACAAACACAGATTTGTTACCGTCAACAAGGATTCAGGATTTTAGGCATGTTACATTACAGAATTGGTTCCATGTGACCAGGATTTATTTTAGGGTGTTTACACTACAGAATTGCTGCGTGTGACCAGGATATACTTTGAGCTAGTCAAGTAGAGATTGGAGATTTAAAAAAAAAAAAAAATCAAATTCAGGGGCAAAAACGACAGGTTTCCCTCAGTCAAGAAAAACACATGTTCGAGACAAGCGTTCAATCCAAAAGTTGCAATTCAGGTAGGCGCAGTCTTTCAGACACATTCAAAACGATCGTTAAATCAGACAAAGAGAAAATCAAGTGCGCAGTCCTTCCGACAACTTCAAAACAGTCACGTAAGCAAAAACGTGAAACCGCAGGAGCGCAGTGCTTCACACACGATCAGGTAGTCACAGGTAAAATTCAGTTCAGGGGCGCAGTGCTCCACTCACAACTCACAGAGTCACAACGATTCAGGTCAGGAGCGCAGAGACACAGTCGAAACACGACCACACGAAAACACTCACGGGGCAATTCACACCGGAAACGCAAACACTCACACATTCAAAACACTCCGAGTGATTCACGACAGGATCACCGACACTCACACACACTCAAAACACACAGGGAGGTTCACGACAGGGATGCAGACATTCACACACACACGAGACACTTAGGGGGTCATTCAAGTAGGGGCGCGCACACACAAAACACCAGGGGGCCATTCCGAGTAGGGACGCACCCGTTCGAAACACACAAGAGACATCCAAAGTAGGGGCGAAACGCTCCGCACACGCTCAAAACAATCAACGCTCATTCAAACAGGAGCGAAGGCATTCAAACAAGGGGCGAAATCATTCGCACTTGTTCAAAATCAACCATGTCGACATTCAGACAATCGTGACGACATCCAGACCAGGGGCGAAGGTCATTCGCACATTTTCGAATCAACTCAGCGGTAACAAAACAATCACACACACATTATTATTATTATTCTTTGTTTGAATACAATACTGCTGTGTATATTTTGGTCCACAGAAACGGATTCGAACATCTTCCACGAAACTGCTCATAATGGGACCCGAGGGACTGAACACGAGTGCGCCTAACCAGGACAACAACGAGGACACTACAATGGATCCTAGGGACGAGGAGATTCGGGAGCTGCGAAAAGCGTTGCAGGAACAAGGCGCTCAAATAGCTATCTTGCTTCAGCGACAGCAGGGTACTTTACCGGGGGTTCCAGAAGTACCAGTAGAGCGACGAGAAACCAGTACCTCGACAGCATCCTTGATGTTCCCTGAGACAAGCCATGTCTCACCGCCAACACCACCACCCAGACATATGTCATCGCGTGTGAATAGTCAACCTGGGGCTATGAACATCGGATCGGAGACAGGTGATTCCGACTGGAAGCGCGTGGCCTTGGCGCTGGCCGCAAGAACCACACCGATGACCACGTTGGTAAATAAGCCTGTGTTCCGGTCGCTCGAAAAACACCACCCGGTGCTTTTCATAAAACAAGTGGAGAAGTATGCCAAGTCGATTGGGGCTTCACCGATGGAGACGCTGGAAATCGCGCAAAATTGTTTATTAGGCCCTGCAGCTGATTGGGGAAATTTATATGTTGCTACGTGTGATGGGTTTGACGATTTCAAGCAAGTATTTTTGAAGTTTTATTGGTCCAGTGAACGGCAATTCGCTGAACGTGTCAGGTTGGGCAATATGAGATTTACGTCCGAAAAGCCTTCCTCCATGACAGAATATTTCCTCAGGCAGGTCAACTGCTATAAAAATTTTTCAACCCCCATTCCCGAAAATCAGGTTGTAGCGGAAATAATGGCACAGTTCCCTATCGACATCCAATCTTTGTGGACCACCGTTTCAGATCGTTCCATATCCAGTGCCGTAGAATTTTTAGAACGACAGGTTACCATTAGGAAGAGACCAGTGTCGTCTAACCAAACTATTCGCCAGGGACACCCTTATGCGTCAGACTAGTTCTCACTCGCCCTAGTTCATTTTTTTCTCCCTCTCTGCCGAAGCCATTGTTTCAATTTTTCTTTTCTCTCTTCTATCTTTCTTGTCATTCAAAGTCCAATTTCAGAAAACATTCTAGTATCTTTGTGCAAAAATTCTGTTTCTAATTCATAAATTTTGTCTTCTACATTCTGGCTCTTATAATTGATCTACAACCCATCATGCATATACGATCTGTTAATGAAGAAACAAACACCGAGGTAACACCATGTTAACAAGCCCAGCGTTGTCGAGACGAGTTATGCAGACCACGCACCAAGTTCGTTTTCGGATCAGTGAAGTGTTGTGTATTGTGAAGTGTATCAGTTCAGGGTTAAGAATTTTTGCAAAACCTTGTAAACGACATGTGTCGTACTAGATTTTAAACGAACAGGAAATGTCACCGCATGCACAGTTGTCGTTTGTCAAATTTTAGAGTGAAATTTGTCTCTTTCAAATTCTTTTCACGATCCAAATTCCAAGGGGCGTCTGAAAGGACCCAAACCATATAACAACTGCGCATGGTTCAAATTGTAAACTTTAGAGCCAAGAAACGCACCCAATTTTTATTTTTTATTTGTCAAGCTTTCAAAGCTAGAAACGTCAGTTCTGTCAATGTCATTAAACCACATGTTAGCGAGAATTGAAGTCACACTCAGTAGTCACTAGTCGTGGTCACTTATATTCGAGCAGTCAGAGAGTGAAGTTCAGAGGGTACGATCAGCTGTGTGTTCCTCATTACATTATTTATTTTTAAACAATCGAATCCAAACAAAGCCCATGTGAGTACTGTTTATCCTAATTTATTAATATCTGTTAGGCATTGTGATATCTCAAGAGATCAGATCATATCGTTTAGTTTATTTGTTTGTATTATTCAATTTGTTTATTTGGAAAAAGACTCATGTAAAACACGTGTTTGGTCAAGCTAATTAACTATTCAAGTAGGACCACGTTAGGTTTTAACTAATTGTTTTGTATTCAAACAGGAGATTACAAGTATTGATATTTTATTCCAACCAGCATGTATAATTTGAAACTTCACGTTTTGTAATTGAAAGAATTTTAAAACAGGGCCCCCATGTAGATACTCAAACGCACCTGCAGTAACAGTTTAATAAGTTTATTTCAATACGTTCAGCGACATGCTAGTTTCAATAATTTATTTTATTGTCTAATTTCAAATTGTTTAAAAACATGTGACCACTACCACATTTCATGAATTAGATATTTTCAGTGAATTAATTTCTAACCGTAGAGACATGCTCAATCTCATTTACATTATTCAAATTAACCTAACAGTTTGTTACTTGTTGAGAAACTTATACTTGAATTTTAGGTAATTATTTATTTATTGTAATCTTGAAATTGCACATGCCTTTTGACTAATATTTATTTTTGTGGTTATTATTATTTTATCGAAGCACATTCTATTTTAACGATACTCACACTGATCATTTATTTAACCTTTCTTTTTACTCGCTACCATCTCTTTTATCATTTCTTTTATTCATGAAATTATTTAAACAATTTATTTATTTTGATTGAACTAATTTGTACATAAAACCTCATGTGACTTTATTTCATTTGTGAGAATGCTTGCTTCGATTATTGATTATTATTTCCGATCTTTATTTATTTCAAAATTATTATAGTCAAAAGGGTTGAACATGTGTTTTTCATGATTTACATTTGTTTGTGCTAAATTAATTTCGTTTGTGACTCGTTGCTCATTAACCATTTTATTTATATTTCTGTTTCATTTATTTTACAATGCGAAAGACACACACTGATATTTATTTCTAATGCTTCGTCGAACTGCATAATGTGCTTTATTTGATTTCATTCACGAACAAGTCCAGGAGAGTAACCTGCGATAAACGACTTATAATCATGAGGTAGCGATGGTGGTATTTTGATTTTAAACTGTAACCCAGGAACTTTAATTCGAGTTCACCTATCGGTGATGGTTCATGTGATTTTATTAATAGTGCCTGTAGCCCATTTTACCCTTCCCACTTAAGATCTGTCGGTGTGCCAGAAAGCACTGGGCATTCGATTATTAATATTTTTCCCCACTGTTTATTTTATTTATATGTGTTTGGGGTACGGAGACTAATGATAAGTTTATCTGAGCTGTAAACGATATTTTGTTTTCATGTCATGTCATAATTTTGAACGATGCATTACCCTAACGTTATTTCAAACTTATAACCGTATTTGTTTCTTTAAATTTCATACTTGATTTGATTTATTTATTTATGCACTGTGGTCTTGATGAATTTTATTTTATTTCCAATTTGTTATCGTTGACCGTCCTTTTACGGCTCGATAATGCCTCTGTTATATAATATGTTTGGTTTCATTTTGTATTTCCTATTTTCTGAACTCTAAACTATTTATTTACTTGCCAACAATCTATTTTACTCTACATTTTAACCTCGCTGGTGCTAACAATCATTAGACCGGCAACAAGGGGTACATTTACTTAACCTGCGTCGTTGGCACATAGCAAGCACTATGTGTTGACTCAAGGCGTGATTTATATTTATGTGTTTTGTGTTTTTATTTGCATTTTTGTGTGTTTTGTTTTCTTTCCAGGAGGTATGAGTTCTTGAAATAGAAAGATAAAATGGGGTCTTCCTGAATATAACAGATTTGTTTATCAATGTCAATTTTACACCAAAACGGTGACGATTTTATATGTGTTGTGTCGTTTGTATTGTATGTTTTTCATTGTATGTTTTTGTATTTTATTTTTGGCACTTCGCAAGTCAGAGGTTTTTTTGTTTTCACGGGGTTCTTTTTTTACTCTGACTATAAACTTTGTGTAGGCGGAACTCTTTGCGGGTGGGGTCAGTCGAGTGGGTTGGCGGGGAGAGATTCAAATCAATTCAAATCAATTCAAACATTCAAATCAATTCAAAAATCAATAAATCAATTCATTTCAAAGGGGAAACTCTGTCTTTTAAATTAAATCTCCTATCTCTCAACAAAAGACTCTCTCAAAGTATTTTCGTAGCGTTTGCTACGAACGAACCAAAATAAGGTTACTACAAACACGACGGATGGTCCAAACAAGGTAAAAACTAGACGAACACGAGCCCAGGTAATAGACACGAGCCCAGGTAATAGACACGAGCCAAAACTACAAACACAGATTTGTTACCGTCAACAAGGATTCAGGATTTTAGGCATGTTACATTACAGAATTGGTTCCATGTGACCAGGATTTATTTTAGGGTGTTTACACTACAAACTGCAGACTAATAATAACTATTATTACGTATTAATCCTTATTATCGAACATGAGGTGTATCGAACATGACATTTTAACTGGTTTCGGTTTCACACTGTCAAATAATTCAACAAACTTCACGGTAACTGGAGTAAAATAATCTCCGAATAATTGATATTATCTGCGTTATTCAAGATATACTAACCTAATTTTAAAAAGCTGATGCACCTTATTCAGCAAATGTCAAAATAATTATTATTTAACAATAAATAATAGTGACTTCCGTGGCCTAGTGGTTCTCCGCTGGCTCACGAAGCCATAGATCGCGGGTTCGAAACTCACCTCGGCCCGCTTTACTTTTCAGATTCATTTTCGAATGTCTGTGAAAAGTAAAACAAGCGATCGAACGTTTAAATGGCAAAAAAAGTGTGTGTGGCTAAAAAGTTCGTCTCAAAACCAAATTACCAGAGTAGAGCGACTATGTCTTACCTACACAGTTAAGACCGATGCTCCCTCTTTAAAAAAAAAAAAAATAAAAAATAAATAAATAATTTTTGAATGGTAGAATAATAATTGGTTGCCTAAACTTTGTCGAAAGTGAGAGATTATTTGAAAGTGTAAAGGCCACATTTACTAGTTTAGGAAAACAAGAAGAATAAGGCAATGTCAGATTGAGCTTAGGATTTTACAAACCAAAATTTTCATTTTACAGTTTTACAGAATACAGATCCAATCCAAGCCATGAATTTTTTTTCAAGACCTACGCATAAATTACCTACGTTTTCATTTGCTCACACGATATAGTACTTCACGTCTCTGATGCTAAGCAGCTATTATAAGCAAAGGTAATGCTGCTATCGTGTGATGCACAAAATTTTTCATCAACTATAGTGCCTTGGAAGAGAGAGATGGCTATTGCAGTCATGTCTGAGCTCATTTTAATAAAATAATTTTGAATTAACTTCAGTAGTTCAAATTCTCATGTGTCATATTAATAAATTTCAATTCCTGCAAGTTTCACTAAAAATATTAAAGATATTGCGAAAAGCGTAATTTATGACTATAATTTAAGAACCTGTTGAAATTATACTGGTATATTACTAAACACCTACGGTTACCACTTTTTACACTTTTTTTAACCTACCTTTAATTGCCACTTTTTTATTATTCATGCCATTTTTGACCAGCATTATTCATTAATTCTGTTATTGTTTTTGGTTTGGAAGTGAAATTATAAAATCGTAAATGATAATTGAATCATTCAAAAAGTCAAACTTGAACGGAACTTGCAATGAATGTCAAATTGCAATGTTATTTAAACCTCATTCAGAAAGACAGAATATTCTGAGTTTCTGAGATAACACGACTTAGGGTACCTGTATTACCGACACTAAGGCTCGTAAGCGTCTGTGTCGGTAATACAGGTACCCTACAACGACTCACGTTCTTGAAATACAACCAATGCCAAATTGAAATTAGTAATAAACTCAGCATCACATGTACTCAGCAGATGTCGTTACTGTTCCAGGTTAGTTCCGTTACTCTAACAAACTTCATTATTTCATAAGTTTATTATGCAAGTAGTCATGTCTTTATTTATTGTTCTATGATTTGCAGACCTTTGATTGGAGTAGTTCACTTACACACCTACCAATTGTTTTTGTTTTATCTGGCAGACATGCCTCATTTTATTCAAGGCAATAGTTGATGACCTGAAGGAAGAACCAACCATTTTTTGTGACATGACAAGTGACAAGGACAAGCCACAACTTCGTTTCTTCTTCTTTAGTGTTTAAGGCCTTTAGCTTTTATCGCAGCCATTTGGACCATTTATCGACATCCTATCATCCTAATATACAGGATGATTCAAAATTCAGTGCAAAGATTTTAAGGGTGTATTTACCAGCAAAAAATAAGAAATTTTTTTCATATAATTGTATGTCCTAACTTGCTTCGTTTTCTAGATACAGGTTGTAAAATTAAAAAAAAAAAGATATCGCATTTTTATTAATTACTCAAAAACCTTTCAGCCGATTTAAATAAAATTTGGTAGGCTTATTATTGTCGTTATAAGGAACTTGCTTTGATGGGAATAACATAAATTTATTAATTCCAGTGGCGTCTCAGGGGGCTACCTACTTGAAACTTATAGGTGAAATTATGGTACGCCACTGCTCTTTTGACAATTTATATTTTTTTTAGATTAAGAGGTCAATAATGTAACTTTCTTGCCTCCTGAGCTTTACTCGTATCTAGCTTTGTTTCCAAGAAAAAATCAAAATCTGTGCCAGGCCCTATTAAAACAAGTAATAAATTCACATCGATTATTGAGATTCATTTAATTTAATTCAGGTAGCCCCCTGAGGCGCCACTGGAATTAATAAAATCATGTTATTCCCATCAAAGGAAGGCCCTTATGACAACAAATAAGCCTATAAAATTTTATTGAAATCGGCTGAGAGGTTTTTGAGAAATTGATAAAAATCGATTTTTTTTTCCAAAATTTTACCCCCTTTATCTAGAAAACAAAGCAAGTTCGGACATACGATTATATGAAAAAACTTCTTATTTTTGGCTGGTAAATTTAAATACGCCCTTAAAATCTTTGCACTGAATTTTGAATCACCTGTATATTGTGCAGAAATATATTAGAATTTCATCCATCTTTTCCCATTTTGACGTTTTAACGTTCCAACCAAAACTAGAGGTTCCACCGGTTTGAAACTGTTTTTAAACCATTGAACCAGTTTCAATTCTGACGTCATTAGTTTAACACGAAAATGATGTTTCGAAATCATACGAAGTGGTTTGAATTTTGAAACTGCTGCAACAAGAAAAAATGAAAAAACGCCTACGGTTCAGAGCATCAGACTTCAGAGTAGCAGTAGCGACTAGATATACTCCATCCAGTAGTTCTATTATAAAGTCTATGGGATGTGCGGACGGGCCTTCTCATAAATAACCTAAAAAGTAAAAACAATTTTGACCTACGACTTGGACTTAGAAAAAAAAAAACAACAATATACATATTATACAAGTTATACAACTACAACAACTAAATATAATAACACAAACACGAGCAATCGTACCGACAACTTCCAAGTTCCAACAGACTGGTCTTTACCTTACCATAAAGTGGGGGTGTCACAATGGCCCACTCACGATAAGGATAAATTTAGTATTTACCAGCAGTAAAGTATGAAAGTGTTGAGTGAGGGGTTGAGAGTAATAACTGAAAACTAGAGTAAACTGTAAAAGGAGAGTAAATTAAAACTCCTGGGCTAGTCTAGCAGATAATTTTCGTATTCTCCTGTGAATTTTAAGTTGAAGATCGAGAATATTGTATCATGAGCAGAGATTCCCTGTTATAATTAAAAATATGGTTATTTCAATAGGATTTGAAGGTAGCGCTAATAAACTTGGAATAGGAATTGTTAAGGACGGCGAGGTACTTTCAAATTGTCGCGAGACTTACAATGCACCACCTGGAGAAGGATTTTTACCAAAAGAAACTGCACAACATCATCGCTCTAAAATTTTATCTTTGTTACAAGATGCACTGAAAACAGCCAAAGTGAAACCGCAGGAGATTGATGTCGTCTGTTACACAAAAGGTCCTGGTATGGGAGCACCTTTAGTTTCCGTGGCTATTGTTGCTCGCACCGTCGCTCAGCTTTGGAACAAACCACTGCTAGGGGTCAATCACTGCATTGGACGTATCCTTTTATAAGAATTATGTAATTTGGTATTGGAGAATATTCTGTTCAGTTTTACAGTACATTCTGGCCAGTTTTACAGTTTAATTGCAATAATAATAATTCTAGTTATGAAAAGCAAAATTCGGTTATCTTGAAGCATAGGGACCTGGCGGCTGACCGTTGCTGATTGACACCCTGAGTTCCCCTCCACTAAGTCATGTCTTTGGCCGGGCTAGTAATTTTTCCTTAAAATTTAGGACCCTTATGGCTTTTTTTGTCTTCTATATTTTAAATTTTACTTTTCTTCTTTCATTTTATTGAAATTTAAGGGAAAAAAATACCTAACCTGACCAATGATCCGACCGTGGAGGGAGACTAGTGTAGGTGAACTCAGAGTGTCAATCAGCAACATTCTCGGTAGTGGCATACAAGCCAGAGCCAGGTCCCTATCCCTATAGGTACTTCAAGATTACCCAAAATTCTTTCAAAACCATTAAAATGTTTGAAGTTGCCTGGCAAGGCAAACTAAATTTTGGGTCATTATACAGGGTGATCGATCAGTAACTCGCGCACTCCGAATACAGGACATTATAGAGGCTGGTAAGTGGTAAGGCTGCACTTTAGCGACGAGAATTCACCTCCACTATCCCCACTCCGTTTTCTCTGCTCCTGTTGCGCTGGAAATCTTCCCAGCATTGCCACATATGACCAGAAATGGACTAAAATCTGATAAGTTATATCATTGGTCATTGTTAGGTTCTCTCTCCCCTCCCCTGAAATTTACTACCTCTTAGGCTTTTTCTTTATCGCCTATAATTTTCTTGAAATTTCAGGTCAATACACCTGACAGTGACCAATGACCAGACTTATCAGATTCTGGTCATATGTGGCAACGCTGAGAGGATTTCAGCCCACCTCAACAGGAGAAGAGAAAGTGGAGGGGGGCTATTATTGGAGGGGAATTCTCATCACTAAAACGCAACCTTACCAAGAGCCCATTAAAATTAAGGATAAATACAGAAAATTGTGTCCTTGGCCTCCTTACCAAGATACAAGGTTGCCTTTTTCAAAAATTTAATCAACATGGCAGTCAAATTTAAGCAACTGAGAAGTGTTAACTTAAGAGTGTTTGCTTTTTATTATTGGGAACGGAATAGTTGTTGTATAATGAGTGTCCTTTGCTTTATAATCTGAATATCCCTCAGCTGAAAGCAACAAAATAAAATTCTAGGATTCATCTCCAAGAGAGTAAAATAAATACCTTAACCAGAAGTAGATATTGAAATGGGAAGACTAATAACTGGCTCAAAAAATCCCACAGTTCTTTATGTTAGCGGTGGAAACACTCAAGTGATTGCATACTCAAGAAAATGTTATAGAATATTTGGTGAAACGATCGACATAGCAGTGGGAAATTGCTTAGATCGGTTTGCAAGGCTTTTGAAACTTTCGAATGATCCCAGTCCTGGTTACAACATTGAACAACTTGCTAAAAAAGGCACCAAATACCTACAACTTCCTTACAGTGTAAAAGGAATGGATGTTAGTTTTTCTGGTATTCTAAGTTTAATAGAGGAACAGATGAAATCATTAAAAGATATCTATAGCAAAGAAGACTTGTGCTATTCATTACAGGAAACAGTGTTTGCAATGCTCGTCGAAACAACTGAACGGGCTTTGGCACATTGCGGTTCGCAGGAGGTACTTATTGTAGGTAGGAACAATGTTTTTTCTACTACTTTTCAGTAGCTATATTGTATATTACTGTAATACTATATACATCAGTAACTAGACTAGAACTAAACCGAACATGTTCTGACATGAAAGTGGCAAAGCAGTCATAAATTTCTTCAACAAATTTAATCTTAGGTATATTCTTCCATTGTAGGTGGAGTGGGTTGTAACTTGAGGTTACAAGAAATGATGAGGCATATGTGTGAGGAAAGGGGCGCTAAATTGTTTGCAACTGATGAGAGATTCTGCATAGACAATGGTGTAATGATAGCTCATGCAGGTGCTGAAATGTTCAATTCAGGAACCATCATGAAGTGGGAAGAAAGTTTCATAACACAGAAGTATAGAACGGATGATGTTGAAATTACTTGGAGAGATGATTGATAAGTCATTTTTGTACATTGGATTTGTTAATACATTTTAATAAAAAAATTATGTGATGTTTATTTAAATTTTCTATGTATAAAGAGGAGAGCTGATATTCTAACAATTTAAAAACTCATCCATTAACATGTGCACATTTGATAAGAACAAATTAAATGGAGTGGACCAATAAATGAATATACAATAAAATTCAATTAATAGTGTTAATATGTGTGATCCACAAAATTTTTCATCAACTATTGCCTTGAATAAAATGAAGCATGCCTGCCAGATAAAACACAAACAATTGGTAGGTGTGAAAGGTGTGTATATAAGTGAGCCACTCCACTCCAATCAATGATGTACAATTCTACAAATCATACAACAATAAACAAAAACATGACTACTTGCATAATGAACTTTGTTAGAGTAAAGAAACTAACCTGGAACAGTAACGATATCTGCTGAGTACATGTGATCCTGAGTTTCTTACTAATTGCAGTTTGCATTGGTTGTATTTCCAGGAGGATGAACAACTCGAGCCATTGTAGGGAATCTCTATTACCGACACTGGCCCTTACTAGCCTTAGTGTCGGTAATATAGGTACCCTCCCAGCAAACACCAGGACATGCTAAGCACGTAGCATACACATAGCAGTGGTAGCATGTTACATCCGCATTAAAGTGCTCACGATGTTCATGGGAGGTGCTCAAGTACGAGTAATGTCAGCAACCTGCTAGCATTAGAGACACATGTCTGACACGCCACCCATAAACTTCTTGAGCACATTACTGATACACATTTCAGACATGTCTCCTAGACACATTAATGTCAGCAACAAGCACACACTATAAGACACATGTCTGATACAGCACAGATGAAATATGTTGAGCACATTACTGATACATGTCTAGCACGAAATGTACACACCTCACATAGACATACTTATTCTTCAGGGTTTTTTTCCGGGATATATCCTAGGTAGGTATAGAGTTTGTCCCCGCAGATATATGAAACGACTCTTATAACAGATAAATAATTTCCATTTTGAATTTTAATTTTTTGCTTGATTAAAGACTTATTTCTAACATTATTATTTTTGCTTTGAAAAATAATCATGGATTGGAAATTAAAAAAACATCTATTTTTCAGTGGAGTAAACTGTATTTTTCATGTAAATGCAATAAAAAGTTATTTAAAAAAGCAGTTGTTAAGAATCATAGGTCTTTATACCAAATTTCATATTTTTGTTAAAAAAAACTTAAATTTATATAAGTACCTACCTATTTGTAAAATAAACATAAAATAAATGAAAAATCATATTTAGCCTTAAATTTTGGTATAAAGACCTTAAATTGATTCTAAACCACTTTTTAAATAACTTTTTGTCGTATTTGCTAATAAACGACACTTTTTTAATTCACAGAAAACTAGAAAAGTTTTTCAAAATTTCCAAGACATACTTACTTGTTTTTTCACAACGAAAATAGTTAGGTATGTTAGACAATAATAAAAAATCTAATCTAAGACAATAATAAACAAATAAAAAAAATTAAAAAAAAATAATAAAAAAAAGTCTTTGACCAAGCAGAACTGAACGCCAAAAGTCAAATCGAGAACTTTTTATCTTTTATAAGACTCTCTTTTCACCTATCCGAGAACACACTGTATAATAAATGATTAATGCACACGAAACATAATAAAAATAATATAATTTATTGAAAAATGTAAAACACTTCTAACATAATAATATGAATTATTAAACATAAAAACATTTACAAAAATTATAAGAATCTACTAAATATTTTAGAAAACTCCAACTCGTAAGAATTCAAAATTAAAAGAGCATAAGAAAAATACTGGGTATTACAAAAAAAAACTATCTAAAGTAAAAAAAAATAAGTAGGTACCTATTAATTTATCACATATTAAAAAAAAACAACCGGAAAAAATTCAAACTTAAAAGCGCATAAGAAAGCATGCACTTAAATATTACAAAAATATTGAAAATTTTCAATCTAAGTATGTATAAACAAAAATAAAAAATAAAAGCTTATAAAATAATTTTAAAAATTCGAACTTCAGAAAATTCAAACTTAAAATAGCAGGTATAAAAACATAATTAAGACTTAAAATAGGAGGTATAAAAAAACTCAAAATGTAGAAAAGTAGCACAAAAATAATTACTATATATTTAGATCATTCTTCTTGCTTGAATGAGCTTGCTTTGAGTGATGCAGTCATTCACCACTAGGGACTGGTTTTCGTTGAAAATATTTCATTGATTAAAATTACATCTGAAACAAAAGGTTACTAATTCAGGACAATCAATTTTTTTTTTAGATTGAATAGACATTATTGGTTGCAACTTGGTACAGAACTGAAAGATTGGTTCAACAAAATGCATGAACCTTTTACTTGGCATTAAAAAATTAGGTAATTATGGAGATGAGCGGCATGGATATAGGGCGAAATGGCTTATACTATCGGATAGCTTGTGTCTCTAGGAGTATCAAGGTACCATTGAATTTTTGCGCCGGCAAGTAGTAGTCGAGAAATAAGGCCTTAAAGTGTCATTACGTGTGTTTGTACATATACGCTGGAACGGGAAGCACGCACTCATAGTCGTGTGTCCGACGGAGTGCGGAGCTTCCTGTTCGAGCTTATATGTACGAATATACGCGTATTAGGGCAAGGATGAAACTTTAAGGCCTTATTTTTCGACTATTGCTTGCCGGCGCAAAAATTCAATGGTACCTTGATACTCCTAGAGACACAAGCTATCCGATAGTATAAGCCAAATCGCCCTATACCAATGCCGCTCATCTCCATAATGACCAAAAATTACATTATGTAAGTACTTTTCTGTACAAAGTTGGAATCAACTTAAAGAAAACATTTGATAATTTTTATTGAACCTTCTCTTTATGTTGAATTTTTGTTTTCTAATTTATTTGGGTTCAAAGCTCTTCGATAAAAATATTATTTTTTCAAAAGATTTAAAAAAAAAATTATAAAAGGTATTTTATTAGGATCAATTTTATTGTATTGATTATACTTTTTTAAAGTACTATTTTTAAGTTTTTTACATTTTTATACATTTTATGAGTGAACAAGGGACCAATCGTCCCCGAAACGTCTCAATTTTTTATAAAAATTTTTTGGAAAAATAATATTTTTATCGAAGAACCTAACCCCAGATAAATTTAGAAGAAAAAAAATCAACTTAAAGAATACAAGCACCGAAAATACAAAAACACTGAATGAAACAATGTTCTACGAAAAAAAAAACGAGAGTACAGACAATTATTAATAATTATTATAATAAGTAAAGAATAATTTAAAAAGAAAATTTTGTGGATCACACAAAATTTTTCATCAACTAGTTCCTTGAATAAAATGAAGCATGTCTGCCAGATAAAACACAAACAATCGGTAGGTGTATAAGTGAACTACTCCAATCAAAGATCTACAAATCATAGAACAATAAATAAAAACATAACATGACTATGTCACTATTGTTCGTATTCATCAAACTTCAAAATATAACTCTGGGGTTATATTTTGAATTTTCTGACAGCTGATTGGTCTAATGCTCAAACCCTACGAATGCTACGAACTTTAAACCAATGACATGTTCCAAAATATAACCCCAGGGGTTATATTTATTGATGAATACGGGCCTATATGTACTTGCATTGCATGAACTTTGTTGAGTGAAGAAACTAACAGTAACGACATCTGATGAGTATGTGTGGTGTTGAGCTTATTACTAATTTCAATTTGGCATTGGTTGTATTTCAAGGAGGATGAACGTGAGTCGTTGTAGGGTACCCGTATTACCGACACTAACGCTTATGAGCCCTAGTGTCGGTAATACAGGTACCCTAAGTCGTTGTTATCTCAGAAACACAGAATATTCTGTCTTTCTGAACGAGGATCAAATAACAATTCAATTTGACGTTTCAGTTCGAGTTTGAGTTTTATAATTTACCATCTTATAATTTCACTTCCAATTCCAACGCACAAACAATAACAGAATTTATTAAGAATGGTGGTCAAAAATGGCATGAATAATAAAAAAGTGGCAATTAATGGTAGGTTCAAAAAAAGTGTAAAAAGTGGTAACCGTAGGTGTTTAGTAATATACCAGTAATTTCATCAGGTTCTTAAATTATAGTCATGAATTATTGCTTTTCTTTAATATTCTAGTGAAATTGACAAAAATTGAAATTAAATATGACACATGAGAATTTGAACTACTGAAGTTATTTTAAAATTATTTTATTAAAATGCGCTCAGGCATGACTGCAATTATTGCTATCTCTCTCTTCCAAGGCACTATTTGATGAAAAATTTTCTGGATCACACGGTATAATGCGTAATAAGAAGTCCAGAAAACGTTGTAATTTGTAATGCGCATTGCGCACCAAATATGCGCACCAAACGAAAGAAGAAGAAGACATCACCAAATGACATGAGTTAAAATAGTGAAGGATCCTAAATAGTGACTGGTGACGCAGTGACACGTGATTCGTTGATTGAAGTTTGAGTTGAAAAGGTTAGACGCCGAGGCCGAAGCCGAAATGGTTTTGGTTGGTTGTTTTTTATTGGTTTGCAACAATTTTATAAAAAAATTACAGTAATTTCACTTGGTTCGTTTGTTGTAAACACTGAAGGGCAAGTACCGCATGTTGTAATTTTTGTCCGACATTGTTGAAGTAGAAGAACAGATAAGAAGGTCTGTAAAGAATCAAAGGTGTACCAGAATACTTCAGTTAGGGACTTTCTTGTTACCTATTTTGATTTATTTATTGGAAACAGTTCAATTCGACCTCCAGGAACTTCCATCACACAAGGTAAGGAATTAAATCCGTGTAAATAGCAGTGCCGATAAATTAATTTCTTCTAAGATGTGATTGCCATACAGTTAAAAGTACACAGTTTATACCAGAGTTAATTGTAAAATAGTTGAAACTACATCCTACCTACCTAAATGTTATTCGTTGAGATTAGTAGTTCAGTACAAGTACGGTTGTTTTTACGCGACAGACTCCTCAGTAGTTTGTGTTGTGAGTATTAAAGTTTCAGTAAAGCGTCTACTTTGGAAAAAAATAAGTTTAAAATGAAGAAACGAAATGTAATCGCGCAGTGGTATAATGGCAACCAAGATCTGAGCGGCAATCCGAAGGTAAGACTAAAGTAACAAGGGTCAGAAACCATAAGCAGAAGTGTTAGACATTCTTCATAATTTTTTTTTCTTTAATTCAATGACTTTGTGCTTTGAAGTCTTATAACATCTCTAATCTTGCTTAATTCTCCTCAGCCGAGTGTGGTGCCATGGATTCGGATGATTCCCAGAATTCATCTCCGGGAAATGAAAGTGAAAATAAAGGGGACTCGAGTGCTGCGAGTTCCCGTTCGCAAAGTAGAGGCTCAGCCAGGAGTAGGTCTTCGTCCCCACAGAACAGATCAGCCGTATATAGTGGCTCCCCGGCTCCCCATAGCAGATCACCGTCGGTGAAGAGCAGGTCGCCTTCACCTAAACAAAATCAAGCTGATCTTCAATCTGATGACCGACTTGGTGTGAAATTACCAAGAAGTGATTCATCTCCGAAAGAGGATAAGTCTTCAGGTATGTTCTATAATTTTGTAATATTCTTTAGGTTAATAACCTTATTAAGATTGCCTGGGTCATAGTAGGTGGTATGGTTGAAGCGAGGATGGCACATTTAAGGTGTTTCTGGTTTCACTTACTTTATTGATATCTATAACAATGATATTACCGAGCATGTAATGATCAAATATATCATTATGATTAGTAAGACTATCGGCGGGTATTATAAAGGCTCATTAAGTTAACAGACAGATTTCTGTGGCTATTTCTGGAGAAGGTATCTAAGTCTAAGTAGAATTTTTTTAAATTTTTCAATTCTTGACATGAAAGTAATTACAAAAATGTTAATAAAAGTCCTTTGATGTCGATATTAGCTTCAAAAAGGAGCTCAGAAATCTGCCCGTTGGCCTAATGAGCCTTTATAATATTGGCTGTGAATCTTGTAATCTAATCTTGTAAATAATCTTCTGTCTGCAATAATATCATTCTATTTATATACCATTCATTCAGTGCCCATGTATTATTGTTTATACTTGGTCAGCAATATCTTAAGTATAGCCGGACAGAGTTACCAGACCGGTTGATAATCATTGCTTGTTTATCTATTGCAGTGTCATATTACCAACACCACTTGTATTATAAACAGACCAGTTATTGTATTAACTCTTCAACACTGGTCCATTACAATTTGTTTATTATTTTGATATCCTCCATCCAATCAGGGCCGGATTATGAATTTTTTCAGCCCATATGCAACTATATTATCGCACCCCCTCCCCTATCATTCAGTGTCTTGATCGCGGGTTTGAGTTAGGGGGCCTTTAGTGCCACAGGCAAAAATTTTACCAATGGTCAATTCAAAGTAACATACTTTATTAGCAGTTGTGGCACCCATTATTCTCACTACAGTATTTTTTAAATGGCCTTATGATTATGAGTTTTACCCCATTTAATTGCTCTGTGTTTTTGTAACAATCCGTGGTTGTCGGATAGGGTATGCAATAGTAAAAGGGTTGGGAAATGAAATACAGGAGAAATTTCAAAAGATTCATTACCAGACTTTCCTTTTTCTTAGATTTTTCAAAATCAAATGATATTACATCATATCATCTATTTTTCACACTGAATATCATTTCATTCCTCACAATAATAAAATACCTTAATTTATTTCACTTAATAGTTTATTTTCCCAACAGATGATACATCCACTTACAGGGTTAACTCAAAAAGTACATTAAAGTGCAAACAAGCATGCATCATTAACATTATTTCATTTTATTACTCAAAGACCTTCACTGCAGTTTCACTGCAACATTGGATTGTGAAGACCTACAGAGTCGCTCTAGTTATCTAACCCCTTTCCGTTACATTCGGCAACTGCACTGTTTTGCTTCAGGAATTTGGTTCCTGAGATGTAACTTTGAGCCTGTTTGCTCTTCATTTTCTCTTGATTTACTTTGAATTTGTTTCTTGCTTTTAGCAGATTGCGTTTCTGCAAGAAAAAGCGTCGTGACTGATTTATTTTTTTTATCGACTAGAGTTCCTTGCAGTAAGATAATATCTTGGATGGTTCATTTGTGCGACTAATTTTAGAGAGTGCAAGTCTTTAAGCTCAATTTGCAAGCTATGTAGGACTAACCTGGCTCACTTATTAGGCTTTAACAAAAAGAGATGTTTTCCTAATACCTTTGATTTTGCTTTTACCTTGGGTTTTGTTTATACCTTTGTTATACCTTGGGTTTATTTATAGTATAACGAGGGAGCACTCGCGAAGTATTCTGGATTCGTAATTCGTCTTTGTTTTTGTTTACTTTCTGCAATTATAGTTATGACTCGACAATTCGATTTGAGACGGTTTTAGAATAACTCAGATTCTATTAAATACCAGAATGGTTCTGCCTTCTACCAATCTATGTTCGAGATTGCGTGGAGTCATTTGTGGAACCATCAGATATTTCTAGACTCCACGGCAATGGGATATAAAGAAGCAGCCGGCACACTAGCAGTCAGTTGTAGTTTAGAAGTTGTGATTTGAAGTGGAAAGCTGAAAGAAGTTAACAGAGTGAAGTGATTGTGACCAGTGAACCGAAAGAGTGTAGTTGTGTTAGTAATATCTGTGTGTAAATAAGAGAACAGCTGATTATTTAGATTTATTTGGAAATTATTGTTTTGAGTTATAGTTGTGTTGAAGAATAAATTTTTTTTTAAGATACCTTCGGTTTAGTTAACCTATTTGCTATACCTCAGTCTTATTTATCCCATGGGTTTATGTGTTCTCTTTGTTTATTATACCTTGTTTGTTATTATTATACCTTTTGTTTCATACCTTGTGTGTGTTAATGCGAAGTCTATCTGTGATACGATCTATCTGTGAGGAAATCAGAGTCATTTCTTAGATTCGGCAGTGATTGCCTTTATTTCAATTCTATCGAGATGGTTTCAATGCAAAATTCAATAAGAACAAAAAATTCAAAGAATTCATTTGATTTGTGATTACATGCTAACTTTGTTACCTTTTCAACCCTTTGTATATCTTATTTTTCCCTTTGTAGACTGTACAACGGATGTTTGCTCGATTCTGGTGAATAGTGAATAGGGTTGCAGACTAAGTCACTATTTTTGTAGTCACCTTATTTTCATTAGACGAGTTTTCAATCAGGCTATAGCTGTGTGAAGTTTAATTGATTTACCTTTAGTAAAGTTTAGTAGGAGTTTTCCTATCTTTGACATTATAACATTATATGGAAAATTATTTTTCAGTTTTTATACATATACCTAAAAACTTTACATTTTCTTTGCATTTTGCGTGTTTTTTTACAAATCTGTCTTTCTACATGTATTTTTTTCCTTTTCATTTTTTATCCAACTTAGTTTTGTATTTATTTTCAGTCACTACACAAAGGTATAATAAATAAATAAGCAGAAACAAAGGGCCCAAATTCTCACCCCGAATAAAGTCATATATCTGTAAAATTGATTGACAGCAGTTGAATAAATTATGTTCGATTATTGCCGGTTCCGAACTGTTATTTTTTTAAGGCCAGAGGTCTGTCTTGGTGTCACTATTATGATTAATAGTACATTAGCAGCTTCCTTGTATTACAGAATTATTCATCTGTTGAAGCATGTGTCAATAATAATGTTTATTGGTTGGCACTTGAGCGCCAACCAAGCCATTGGCGCCCCCTAGGCAATTGCCTGTCTTGCCTTATGGGTAATCCAGCTCTGCACCCAGTCTATAAGATCTCAGTTTATTACTCTTTTAGTGCCACTGTCCCTACTAATCACATGAAGGATCCTTGCAAGAGGATGACCCTCCCCAGAGCATGCTTTACATGATTCTATTTTTTTAGGTTCACTATCACCAGCCACAAATAATTCTCCATCTGCGGCTCAAAGCAGAGGTTATTCATCAGAAAGCAATTCTTCTCAATCGAGTTCCGAAGAAAGCGATAATGAAGAAAAACTCGTTAATAGATCGAGATCCAGGAACTCTGTAAAATCTGGAAGTTCGAATGGACCGTCAAGCGGAGAAATATCACCAAAATCAGAGACAAGCGGTAAATCTGGTAAATCACTTAAGTCACATTCTGACAAAATGTTTGCGGGTAAAGAGCTGAATTCAGAGAAATCTAACGAAAATAAACTACGGTCGCCGTCTCCTGATAGATATTCAGTGAAATCCGATAGTAGTCATAATTCTGATAAGTCCTCGAGTAGTCGCAGCTCCCGAAAGTCAAAATCTCTTTCCGGATCGGAAAGATCTTCAAGACGCCAAAAAAAGTCCAGAAATGACAGTTCCTCCGACTCGAGTGAATCCAGTGTGGATTCTTCTAGTAGGAAGAATAAAAATATTAGCAGTAGACTGGAAGCAGAAGCAGAAGAAATTTCTGATGGTAAGCATCAAATTATAATATTATTGATGATTGGAAATCAGTTCTTTTTCTATTAAGTTGTTTAGTTCCAGTATTTTTAAGTTTTTGCCTAAACAGAAGCTAGCTTTGGCAACTCCTTATCTTCTCTTACAACTTGTATTTTGCAGGTTAGTGTCTATCTTTGTTGGATCCAACATGGCGACATGCCAGAGAGTGCACGACAAAATATTTTAACCATATCACGACTAACAAAACAAATTTGTCATTTTCGATCCAACAGATATAGAAACTAGATTTTAGCCCTACCAAATTTTTCATAGTAGTTATGTCAATAATTTTATATCAATAGGTGTGAAATGCGACCTTGGATACTGTCCACTGATAAACACTTGCTCTTAATTAATTATTTTTGGAAACAGTTTTATATGTTCAGTTTTCACATAATAAATCCCTATATGTTTAAAGTTTTTAAATGTTTGATTTAATCAATTTAAAAAAATACTCTGAATACGCCATAATTTGTAATATTGTGATTGGTATCAATGACTATAAATTTTCTATAATTAAAATCTTTAGGTGACATGGAATCTGAAAATGAGAAGCCACCCGTATTTCAAACCGAGAAAAAAGAAACCCGACAAGATGTGATCAATCATGAAGATTTGTCTGATGTTTCTGATTTAGAAGATTCAATGGACGCTCATCTAAGCGATCCAGAAAAAGAACCAACAAATTCCAAAACGCAAACAGAATCAAATGTTGAAAATGGTATGGCTGAAAGTGGTTGGGACAAAGTGGACAATCTTAAAAAGGTAAAAAATACCAAGTCAAATAGGATGAGAAAAAAACATGCATGTTTTTCCATAGGTAGTTGACAGTGATAACAGGCCGGAAGATGGAGAGGAGCAATTGGACTTTGAAGCCGAAGATGGGGAATGTGCTGACCAAGAACAAATAAAGGATAACATTGATAAAGAGAGAGAAGACGCTGCTGCTAGTGCTAAAGCTGATCAAGAGCAAGAAAAAGTGAACAGAGAAGCGAAAGAAAGGGAGGATTTAGAAGAAGGGGAACTAACTGATGAAGATGATGTACGACCTGAAGAAACAGAGCCAAGACCCGTTTGCAGATTTTTTTCTAGAGGCCAGTGCACCTGGGGAGCTAGTTGCAGGTTCTTACATCCAGGAGTTACAGATAAAGGTAAGCAGCAGATGTTTTTTAATTTTATTTTACTTCATAACTAGAAAAAACATTTTTATAGGAAATTATACAATGTTTGAAATGATCAGACCTGTTGTACCCGGAGAATTTGGACGCGAGGAGAGATTTTATGGTGGCAGACCGGAGCCACCAGCAATAGAATCTGCTTGGGAGAGAGGCTTGCGGACGGCAAAGGAAATGCTGAAAAAGTCAATGAAAAGAAAAGAGCAAGATATTGATTTTGAAGAAAAGAAAATGAACCTTAGCCTGACACAAGAGGAATTTGACAAGGAGAATGGTTATTACGGTCGCGTACCTTCACCAGAGCCTGCAAGGTATGTATTTTGCCTTCTGATATTGCCTGCTGAAGATATAATTGAATTAAAACCGATTTGTTTGACCGTGTTTGTTGTGTTTGTGACCTCATTTTGTCTTCACTTCAAATTGAGACTTATAATATTCTTTGTTGTGAAACCTTTCCAATGATGTATCGCAAGGCTGTAGGTACTTTTCATTAAAAAAAAAATCCAAGATGGTCTTCGCAATTTGACAATGATTGAGTTCACGTCAAAAGATAGAATTTATCCTATTGGCTGAATGATACTAAATATAGGATTCATTGAGTGGACAGGGATAAAAGATTTGAACAAATGTGAACGCAAAAGAGAAAGAGATAGGTAGCCCAGTATGTGTCTAGTGATCTTGTCTAACCTGCCAATTTGTAATTAATTTGCCATGACACAAGTGGCTAATAATTGTTGTTACTGCACTAATGTATATCAGTCTACCATTTACAAGGCAATAAAAGTGCCAAGAACGTAAAAACACTCTATGTATTAAAATTGATAACAAGAACTAAAATTATTGTTCACAGAAAAGATTTATATAAATGTAAAAGGAAATGCAACCGTTCACGGTAGTCTTTAGGTTTTCACTGTCTCACTGCTCTCTAGACTTCCTTTAGGAGCTCGTTGCATAGGCACATTTATTCCCTTTCCCCGCTAGCGTATTTCGTGCTGCTCCTGCTTTCATTACATCGCTTTGGGTGGCCGCTTGACTTGAATTTTCTACAGCTAATTTCTGTACCAACATGACAACATGCAGATTCTCCATCCTCTCTTAATGCGAATCACCGCGATATAGCTAACTTCCTCCTGTGTATTTCTACATGCCTAAATAATTCAGCCAACACAATATACAACAATGTAATAATATACTGACTTTCAATTTTCAATCTTGAATAGTTTAAAAAATAAAATCTGTGTTTTTAAAATGAAGAATGGCACTGTATAATACGATTTTTTTATTTGGGTAGCTCTGTTAGGGTAACATTTTCAAACATACACAGTGTGTCCCAAAAGATTTTTTATAAATGGTGAAAAACTTTATCTTACATTTTACAAAAAAATTCTTGGTAGAAATCTGCATGACTTGTAGATCCATAATCAAGTACAAATTTTTTAAAACTTAGGCTGGGAACCGTAATGGAGAGCAAAATGTTTATTGAAATTGTTATTAAGGAGCAAAAAATTATGCAGCCTTTGTGATTAGTGATTTTCACAGATAAAAATTACAAGATTAATTCAATAAACGTTCTGGATAGGTGCTTTGGAACATCTAATAACTGCCAACAAATATCAAATTCAGTCAGTGTGTGTTACAACAAGTAGATGCCAGTAAAATTGAGTAGTGAAGACAAAATTGAAATTATACTCACTGTGAGAGAACATTATAAAAGATGTAGGGAAGCAGACGAAAACTTTAATAATAGAGAAAATAAAAAATACTTGCAGTATTTTTCTTTTGGTTTTCCTCTTTTGTCAATTTCCGATTTGCATTTCCTAATTTGTCAAATGATTTTCTTATTTTCAAGTAACTAATCATTAATTTATCAATCAATTTCCTTTTATGTCGAATCAGTTTTATCTTTATTGCTTTATTGCTTTTCCTATTTACGTACAGTGACATTATTGGAAAAGCATTTGGTATAAAGGGAATCTAATTTGACAAAAGAGGAATTTATATTGAAACATCACACTGACGTTCGATAAATGGGAATATCATTTGAAAAATTTGGAAACAGCTGATTTTGACAATAATTGATAATTATAAATTTGTGATTGTGATAGTTGGGAATTTTTACTTTTGAACATCATAAAAACAAATTTTTAAAGCAACCCATGCCATAAATTTTAAAAATCGTAGTTTGTATGATAAATCTTTAACAAGCATTATAGCAACCTCTAAATACATCAATTTTGGAATACCTTTCATATTTTAATATTTCGGCTTTTGGTTGAATATTTCATAAATTTTTCAGATATGTAAGACACGTTCCAGTTGAATATCCTCCGGTTGTTCGGCCTCCCCCAGAAGAATACTACAATAGACGGCAAGTCGTATATGAACCTGAATATGTGCCTCCTCCAAGAGAAAGGGTCAGACCTTCGTATCGAGAACTGCCTACTCACAGAATGCCTGATTACTACAACAGTAAATACGAGGAAGAGCAGCTTCCTTCACAATCGTCAAAGGTATTATTGTCTATTTACCTTCAAATTTTGTAGACATTATATATTTTGAGTATTTTTAATTTTACAGCCCCAACGAATCAGCAAACCGAAAAGAGAGGTTATCGTGCAAAGAGAAGAAAGGCCTACCAGAGCCGATGAATGGCAAGATCCGTGGATGCGGTCAAAATCTCCTGCAGGCAGAAAAACAAATAGAAAACGCTCTTACAGTTCAGGTTCGACATACTCCTCTAGCAGGTGAGTAGTTATTTTGTACTTGAACAAAAATGCTGAAGTACGTTACATCGAGAGTCATAGATGTTCATTCCAGACCTCAGACAAAAAGCTTGTGTTGACTAAGGCTAAGAATGTGTTCAGTTTTAGTACTGAATATTTTGCCTATAACAAAAAAACTTCTAAAGGTTTTCGGTTTAACCAATAAAAACGTTCTATTTAATGTAGGTATATAATGAATAATTTTTCAGTTCTTCTCATAGTTCTTCAGGGTCAAGCAGAAGTTCATACAAGTCGAGGTCCCGATCCAAACGGCAGAGAAGGTCCAGATCTCAGAGAGGACGCCATGTGTCGCCGTCTGTTATTGTGTCTGAAAGAAAAGCTGCCAATGAACGAGCCGCCGCTATGAACCCTCCCGCGCCCAGAAAGAAAGCCCCATCACCTGGTAAGTTCATTTTGAATAACAAATATTCTTTACAGTGGGATAATGCAATAGAATTTGTTGTTATTATTGTACAAACCATCTTGCAAACTGACCATTCTCCCTTCTCTAAAATTTTGATTAATTTTTCATCGATGGTCCGTAGTTTTCAAAACAATAAGGATATAATTTCGACCCACTTAGAATTGCTGCTTTTATTTTCGTCTTCATGACAGCTTGGTACACTGCATTGTGCCTAAAGACAGCATTAAAAAAACTGCATTTTATAAAATTTATCTGGAAATAACTCTTACATTTTGATTGCCTTTGACCCACTGTTGCCAAATTGCAGCGTCAGTGTGAAAAATGGGGGCAATTCTCAAAAATATCTGTTAAAAATTGCGATTAGTTGGCAATATGTCAGTTGAGATAGCGCTTGTTGGGGGGGTGAGATTTCCCTTTTTTGCTGGTTCTGATGATCGTATTTTAAATTTTAGAAGAGCAAATTTCCCAGCACTTTACAAAGAACTCTTTGATATGGACTGGACCTGATCCTAGATATTACCAACATTTCTGAGGCATGTAATGCATTTTATGATAGACTTAATGAAGTTTTAAGGAAACATGTTCCATTTTTTCACAACAGAAAATCTAAATTTCCTTTGTGGTACACAAATGAAATTAAGCATAACATTGAACTAAAAAAAAGAGCACACAGGAAATTTAAAAAATATAAAAATGAGATTGATTACTTGGAGTTTAAACACCTCAGAAGCATCATTAAGATGCAGGTAAAGGCAGCTTATATCAGTTATGTAAGGGGTATTGAGGATGGCATCTCACAAAATCCCAAGCGTTTCTGGTCTTACATAAATAACAAACGGTCTACCACTAGAATTGGGACTCATCTAGTTGACAACACCGGTGCGGTGTATGACTCACCCCAACAGATAGTCGATGGTTTCTCTAACTACTTTGCCCGTGTGTTTATCCCTCGGACAGGCGTTGCCTGCCCTCCTAACTCAGAGTGTGATAAGCAATTGATTCAGATTGATAGGTTGCAAGAGGCGGAAATCTCAGCATCTATTAAAAGACTTAAAGGTGATTTGATCTCTGGGCCGGACGGTATACCGGTCTTCTTGATTAAAGATTGCTGTTCTGTCTTTGCCCCAGTCTTAACTTTCTTATATAATCTGGCACTGTCAACCTCATCTTTTCCAGATATTTGGAGCATTGCTAGGATATGCCCTATTTTAAAAAGTGGCACTGCGGATAATATGTGCAATTACAGGCCAGTGTCTGTCTTGAGCAACTTTGCGAAGATCTTTGAGATGGCGTTGTACACCAGTATTTTTCCTCAGGTAAGGGATTTGATTTCCCCTCGTCAACACGGCTTTTTTGAAGGTCGTTCTACAGTCACAAATCTAACATATATGACTCATTATATTTCAACTGCATTGGATAAACAGAGGCAGGTGGATGTGGTGTACACCGACTTCTCAAAGGCTTTTGATCGTTTAGATCATCAAGTTCTTCTAATTAAGCTCCTCAAATATGGTTTTAGTAACTCACTTCTCAAGCTTATATCATCTTATCTAACTAATAGAAAGTATTATGTTCAATATAATGGATATAGGTCAGGTTGTTATATGGGGACCTCTGGTGTTCCACAGGGCTCCAATCTTGGACCACTTTTGTTTTTGTTATTCATTAACGACATTGGTGACGTTGTTGGAGAGGAATTTCTATTGTACGCAGATGACCTGAAGCTGTTTTCATGTGTTGATTCACTAAACGATTGTGTAAAAATTCAAAGCCGTATTGATTCTATACAGACTTGGTGCGCCAAAAACAGCCTTGACTTGAACGTTGATAAATGTAAAGTGGTTACCTATTCCCGATCCAAAAAACAGCTGGCGTACCAATATAAGATTGGCTCAACATTGCTCAAGCGTGATAACCATTTCAAGGATCTGGGGGTTTACTTTGACAGTGAACTAACCTTTTCAATGCATATTGATCAAACCGTTAACTCATCGCTCCGCATACTCGGATTTATTCAAAGGGCTTCACGTGAATTTTCAGAAAATACTATTAAAATGCTGTATTATTCGTTTGTTAGGTCTAGGTTGGAATATGCTGCTATTGTATGGAGTCCCTTTTATAAAACCTATAAGGTTGAAATTGAAAAAGTGCAACGTAAATTTTTGAAATACCTGTTTTACATTGCTCATAGAATATATCCCCCCCCGTGGTTATGATCATAAATTACTTTTGAAAGAGTTTGACGTTTATTCCTTGGAATTTCGGAGGATTACAGCCTCTCTGGCTTTCCTTTATAAGATTCTGAATGGTGGGGTTGACAGTCCGGATTTGCTGACTTTCATCACTTTCCGCGTACCTCAGGTTTCAACACGATATGATGCCATCTTTCAGTGCCCTCGAGCATATACCAATATCATGTTCAAATCACCCATATACTGTATGATGGCAAATTTTAATTTAATATGTAGGGAGTGTGATATTTTTAAGTCTTCTCTTAAAGAAATATTAAGTGTCGCTGCAATACACCTATTTTGTTCCACATTATAAATCTGTTTTTATGATGCATGGCTTGTTTGCACTTTAATGTACTTTTTAAGTTAACCCTGTAAGTGGATGTATCATCTGTTGGGAAAATAAATTATTATTATTATTATTATTAATATAGAGAGAATGGGCAAAACATACACACTCTACAAAAACTGACAAGTTCAATGAGTACAGTAGAGTCCCCCGCTAATTCGAATATCAGATCAGACACATACTTAGTTGTTCGCAGTAGTGAATATGACGACGTATTACGATCCAGCGAGAAAAAATTTCATAAATTTACTCCAGGAACACTATTAACACGGGGTAAAGTTTTTACATGTAAATAAATTCCTTTGTTGCATTGAAAAATAAACTCACTGTATAGAAATTGAATACAATGTTGGTTTTATTGAAAATAATCCGATAATTGAAAGAATTTAATTTAATTATAAAAAGTAAAAAAAAAGGGCAAATAATTTCAGAATGTATCACTTGTGGCCCAGGCAACAGATGAAAATTTTTCTGGTTTGAAAATTAATAGCTCTAACCCTAAGTGCGACCCAAGTTGTTATCTATATAGTAAACTCTGAAACCCTTCTACTATCATCAGAAATTAAGGATTCGTCTTTATGAAAGCTCCGTCATAGATCAGAATAAAAAAATTTGGTGGTGCTGGAATTAGTGAAATTTTGTTGCACTTTGTTGCATGAATGCAATAATATGCTTACTCGAAGTAATTTTTCCACAGGTATGCGTGTGAGTAGTGCGTCTAACCCACCAGCACCTTCCAAAGAAGACCAATTTGGCAGAACCAAGAGAGCTGTAGCAGCCGTTCTAGCCAAGGTTAAAAGGAATAGAAGATCATCCAGGTCTTCATCAGATAGTTCAGGTTCTAGTTCTAGTGATTCAGATTCCTCGGGATCCAGCAGTTCCAGCAGTAGGGAAGGTAGTTCACCACCAAGACGATCGGCAGGTATGTTAGCACTTTCATTATCATTTTGATACATACCTAAATAACATTTCAGATTGATAAGATAAATTATTGATTTTTTAGGTATCGATTTCGCAAAAGCAATGGATGTATTAAAAGGCGCCGGTGAGAAACGACAAATCAAACTGACACTGAAAAACCCACTTGGCTCTCGTAAAGCAGATGTTCCTGAGATTTCAAGGAAAGCCGATGTCATACCGGGAAAGAAAAGGTCGGCCGCTTCACCTCCGAACGATTCAAAATCAAAGAAAAGCACTTCTCGCCGTGAGGAGTTGTTGAAGCAGTTGAAGGCGGTAGAAGATGCTATTGCTAAAAAGCGTTCAAAAGTTAACTGACTCTAATGATTGTCATGTATGCATCTGAAGTAGTTATAGTTTTATTTAATCATGGGTTGAAAAGATTTGATCAAGCAAATAATATACAGTGTGTGTGTAGTGAAGCTAATAGTATTGATATCTTGAAAAAAAATATCAGAAATACTAGAAACATAATACTATTTCTTAAATATAAGGAATTAAAGTCATGTATTCTAAAAGTTGTCAAAGGGAATATCAAATTACTCATAGTTTGGGGAATACTCTTTGCGAGTGATTTTTTCGTTACCTTTGGTCGGTGTATTTTTGTATTTTGTGGATTTAAGTAACTGAAAAAAGCCTTCAGTTTAAGGCTTATATTTATAGTGATTTTTCCATTCCTTATATGATTAAAAAAGGAATTTTTGCACAGAGCATTTCGTCAACTATACTCGCTAAACATAATTTCTGTACATGTCTTGAAGCACCCGTAAATTTTCACTTCCAGAGTCGCTTATTTTATTGTTTTATGAGCATAAGAATTATGTTTTGTGAAGACTTCCCTCTGACTTGGTTCAAATCTCGAAGACAGTTTTATTATTATTATTTATAAATTTGTCATAATTTTTGTAACATCTTTGGAAATCAAATATTATTTTTGAAATTTAGTAAATAAAGTTATTGACTTCATAAGTGTCAAGTGTTTTTTGTTTGTTGCTCAAATGGGCAACAAGATTTTTAGATATCCCCCAGCAAATCTCATGATTTTAAAATATAAAGTACGTACTAATATTTTTCCAAAAGTTGTGTTTTATGAAAATCATGCATTATAATTGGACATATTTTTTTTAAACTGAACCTACAGACTTGTGAATAAGGAATAAAATAAATGAAGTATAAAAATGTTAGTAACAAGGTCTCGCTTCCTCGACCTTGGCCTGCCGGCGGCTTCGGGCCTTCGGCCCTCAATGGCGGGCCTTCGGCCCGTTTTGTCAGTAGATCCCCGTCAAAGTTAGAATTTTTCATGTTTTTTTCGTGTTACCTTTTTTTCTATGTCGCTACACGGCACTGTGATCAGTAGATTCCGCGTCGTAGTTAAAATCTACCATTCATCTCTGTTTGTGTTATTTTTTTCTATATCGCTCCTGAAGGACCAATATGGGAACTTCCGAGATCGCGCGTAAAAGTTAGATTCGCGTCAAAGTTAGTCACGCGTTAGCTAACACGGCGGGCTAGAAAGAGAGAGGAGAGAGAGAGAGAAGGGAAGGAGGGGAGCGGTGCGACTAAAAAAGAGTGAACGAACGTGGTGTTGCGGAGCCTGGGCCGTTTGTCAGTTTGTCTTTTTCGCTTTTATTTTCCGACAAAATGGCGTCCAAATATCAGATTATGTGGTAAAACATTGGAAAACGGGCGTTACGAACAAAGGAAATAATTTTTTTTTACTCTTAAAATCAAAATGGCGGTCAACTTGTAATTTTGACGTAACAAAGAAACTCAAAATTACGATCCTATTGTGAGAAAAAAACAAAAAGAAAATTTAAAGTGTCACTTCTCAAACGTCAAAATCGAAAGTAATTGAAAAACATCATTTTTTCTCTGTAACAAAATTCATTTTGGTAGCGGTTTAATTTGTGGTTGAAATAATTTTTGCCGTTTTCAAATTGAAGAGAATACCCACGATTCGACCCTGACCGTGAAAAAAGAATGACAAAACAATCGAAAGTGTCAAATAAAAAATGCCAAATGCGAAAAATCTCGAACGAACTCCTTTGTTTTTCAGCAAAACAAATCGCTGTGACGTTAAAAGTCGCGATAAAATTTTTTTTTGTAATTCAATAAGAAAGGCATTACCCTTAACTTGAGCGTGGTTGTAAAAAAAAACTCGAAAAAAAAACGAAAATGCGACTTTTTAAACGTCAAAGTCCAAAAATTGGGAGCCAAAATCGGCCATTTTCGAAAATTTACAGCGTCGCCATTTTGGAAATTTAAGCAGCAAAAATTGAAAATTTCGACACAGCAACTCTTCTACTAAACTGCTAAAATGATCCTGGATTCCTGATGTACGGAAATTACCGAGAAAAAATTTTTCGAAATATAGCTGATTTTCATTGATTTTGCTCGGAAATGTGAAAATTTTAAACGGCAAATTGTACTGCTCGAACGTTTTTGACCGTAACTTTGGCCATGTCGGTCGGGGGATGACCGAAAAGGTATCAACGTGTAGCTGAGAAACGGTTTTTGAAGACTGCAAAATTTCATCGCAATTGACGTAACCGTCTGTCACTTATAAGCTGTCAAAGTCGATTTTTTTTATTTTTTTTGCGAATTTTCAAAAGCGTCTGTAGCGGCCATTTTGGAAAATTTTGCGATCGCAATTTCACGTTACGCTTCTTATCGACGAACTCTGTCGACCGAAAAAAAAAAATTCCCAGAAAATCACACCGTTTCGGAGAAAACGACGAAACAAATTGTGATCAAAAAAATTCGCTTTCGAAGATCCCTTTCGATTTTTTGAGTAAAAAAGGAAAAAATAGAATCGGCTGAAATTCGCAGCTTGGCACGTCGTGAGCGCCGTGAATTCGGATCCGAAATCCGTTTTTCGTTTGCGTGCATATTTTCGGAGAAAATGGCGTCCAAATATCAGGTTTTGCTGAAATTTGGCGAACACGACCGAGGAAATATATTTTGCCGATTCGGAAAATCAAGATGGCGGAATTTTTGTAATTTTACCGGAACGAAAAAACTCCGATCTACAACACACTCACGAAATGTTTTTGGGAAAAGAATTGAAACTGTCATTTAAAAAATGTCAAAATTGAAAAGTTGGAAGAAATCGGAAAAAGACACGTGTTTTTGCACACAAAAAAAATTAGATAAAATCGAAGAATCAAGATGGCGGCCAGATTCTGGTTTCGTCGTACAGGCAAAATGTTCGGCAATGACATATTGATGCAAGAGCCGAAGAAAAAATTGCAACTGTCATTTTTCAAACGTCAAATTCAAAAATTTTGATCTCGATTTCTCAACTTTGACGTTTAAAAAGTCCCAGTTTGAATTTTTTTCGAGTTTTTTTTCAAAACCACGTACTAGTTAATAGTATTGCCGTTATTCTGACATTTAAAAAAAAATTGTATCGCGAGTTTCAAGGTCGCCGAGATTTTTTTTGTTGAAAAAAAAAAATACTTTTTTTCGGGTTTTTCAAGTTTGACATTTATTAAGTGACATTTTCGAATTCGCTGTCATTTTTTCTGCATAGCCAGATGAGAGTCGCAAGTAATGTCTTTATTTTGACACCGCCAAAAATAATTCAATCACGATTTATACCGTCACTATAATGACATTTGGTAAAAAGAAAAACAATTTTTCTCAATATTCATGAATTTGACGTTTAAAAAAAATGACAGTTGCAGTTATCCGGGATAGCTCTTGCACCAATATGTTATTGCTGCACATTTCACCTTTACGAGGATACCAAAATCTGGCCGCCATCTTGATCCTTCGATTTTAATTAAATGTTTTCGTGTGAAACAACACGTGTTTTTTTCCACTTTTCGATTTTGACGTTTCAAAAGTGCCAGTTCGGATTAGTTTTTCGAAAATATTTCACAGGGGTGTAGTAGCCGGGACTTCGTTAAGCTAAAATTACAAAATAGCCGCCATCTTGATTCTTCGAATCGAAAAAAATTATTTCCTTCGGTCGCGTTCACGGAATTTCCGCATACGTAATATGACATTAAGTTCTTTACTCTATTTTTCACGGCTCATTTTTCAAATTTTGCAAATAATAATCACTCCAAATTATTAGTGAAAGACCAATAGTACATCGCAATTAATTGTAAAAATAATTATTAAAAAAATGCATAAGAAAAAACAGAAATTAGCCCGAACAGGATCGGCGCATGCATAACCATCATTATAATAATTAATTAATGAAAGCGGGGCAACAAACGACCGAGCCGCCGCTCCGGCAGGTCAAAACTTCATTAATAGTTTCCCGACGACGGCGAAATGCCGAAACGTATTATTAACAATTTCATATAAATTGTCATATCTTCGTTGTTAAATGACCAATGTGGATAATTTTTTCACCATCATTTACGTTAATTAATTGTCGTTGCGACTGTCCTTTTAATTTTCCCAATCGTGCATAAAGAAGAAGACAAAAAAAATAATAAAAAATTAATTTATCGATTTTTTAATGAAAATAAAAGTGTAAGCTAATTTTCGAGCAGCGAGGAAATTTTTTATTTTTCGTTTAAAGTACCTACATAATCGAGATGAATTGAAGCCAAAACTTCAAATTTAGTGTTGAAGAAAAAAAATCTGACAAAAATTCAACTGTGTCATCGATGGGGGAAGATATATGTGAAACACGTCTGAACCGTTTCAATGACCTGCCGAAGTTTTTCCGAATTTTGACAGTTTCTCCAACGGTTTAAAAAAAAAACTATATCTATCTTTTTTGTAGGTAAAGAACGTCTCTATCATAGAGCTTTGTTATTTTTTCGATCGGTCGACAATGTTTCGTAAAAAATTCGAAAGCATGCGATAAAGAGTAGCATTTTGACAATTGTTATTATTGAAGAAACAATTGCCGCTCCCAAACAGGGAATTTTTCTGGAAAATATTTCAAATAAAAAAATAGCACTTGAAGAATTGTTCAAAAAAGGTCTGATTTGATTTTTCGCTAGGATGAACCGTTTTCGAAAAAAAACTTTTTTTGTGGGTTTTTATTTCATTTTAAACCAAAGCTGATTTTTTTGTTTTTTTTCGAATAAGTCACTTTTGCCGACTTGTCACGTAAAAATCATCCAAATCTTTTTGGTAGGTAACTAACGGCTCTATCTCGCTGTTTTGTTATTTTTTCGATCTGTCAAATGAATTTTGAAAAAAAATCCGAATTAGTCGAAAAATCATGCTAATACGGTGTCCTCAATTTTTGAGAGCCGATTACCGCTCACCTAATTATTTTTTCGAAAAACGATCTCTACAAAGTTTGTGCGTCCATTCTTCCCCTAAGTAACTGTACTTGCAGAATTTGTCCACAATGTACCGTTACCGAGAAACAACTCCTTATGTCGGGACGTTTTAAAAAAAATACGGCCCTGAACGGGGGTTAAAATTCTCGGATCCGGCCCATTTTCAATAGGTCGTATTTGGGGGTCCCTATCTTCGTCCCTACCAAGTTTCATCCCGATCGGTGCAACTTTCGGACACTTAGAGTGTTTCCTAGCAGATTCCCGAAAAATCCTGAAATTCCCGAAAAAAAGACACTTCCCGGTAACGGATCCCGCTCATTTTCAATAGGCATCGTGGGACCGTGCGCCTCTTCAATCGAGCAAAATTTCAACTCTCTAGGACGGAAAATGGCGCCTCTAGAGTGTTTCCTAGGATCGTCACAGAACGCCCGACCGACCGACGGACAAAAATCGGGTGGTAGGCTTAGTATACTTCCTCGATTTACGATTTCATCGATCTCGGAAGAATAAAGAAAGTCGTAGAAATCATTGCAGTTATTTTGGAATTGAGGAAAAATAAGTGGAAATTCCAAACAAGTGGTAAATCGGTTCCAAGACCAGAATCTCAAATGTGCTCTTGTTAAGCGTTCATGGTAAACGTGGCTGTAGAACATGACTTAGCGAGCAAAGGTTAATAAAAGATGGACACGAAGAAGGAAATGACTTTTTGGTCAAGAATTTCAAACTGTCTAGTTGGGTAAGTAAAGAGCCTCTCGAAAGCAAGAAAAGATAGGTACTATTTCCTTTACAATAATTATTTGCCAGTCTATTTATTTTCACTATATAGTAATCAATAACCTCAATGAATGGAATAATTACTTCTTTTTTTTTACCCACTTCTGTCTCAATTCCTTCACTCTCACACATCTGAAGCTCTTATCTAATTCTGCCCTATTACGGCAATATTGTGCTGGTAGTAAAGTCCTATCTCCAGTTTTGAAAAAAAAAACCTTGAAAACTTTGAGCTATGTCTGATCATTATTCCACTAATTTTGAAGATATAAGATATCCTCAAGTTTAGTAACTAATAATTGTAGTCACCTTTACTGTAATTTCAACTTATTAGGAAAAAACAGTTACTTAAATTCTCAATTTTTTTTGAAATTGTAGATAGGACTATTAATTCTCCTTAGCAGGACAGAATTGTATTAATTGCCTTCTGTTTTTTTAGCTTTTTGTTACTTATCACTTCACTAACCATCTAATTGACTTTGATATTGATAACATTCCAAACTAGACGCCACTTAAAACCACGAGCGTATGTCCTAACTTGCTTCGTTTTCTAGATACAGGGTGTAAAATTTTGAAAAAAAATCGATTTTCTTATTAATTACTCAAAAATTTTTCAGCCGATTTAAATAAAATTTGGTCGGCTTATTTGTCTTTATAAGGAACTTCCTTTGATGGAAATAATTTAAATTTATTAATTCCAGTGGCTTCTCAGGGGGCTACCTACTTGAAACTTATAGGTAAAATTATGGTCCACCACTGCTCTTTTGACAATTTATATATTTTTTTTAGATTATGCGGTCAATAATGTAACTTTCTTATCTCGTAGGCTTTACTCGTATCTAGCTTTGTTTCCAAGAAAAAAATCAAAATCTATGCCAGGCCCTATTAAAACAAGTAATAAATTCACATCGATTATTGAGATTCATTTAATTTAATAATTCAAGTAGCCCCCTGAGACGCCACTTGAATTAATAAATTCATGTTATTCTAGTGTTGGCGATAAACCGCAGTTTTCGAGATATTCGAAGAAAAAAATGCTTTTTCCAAATTTACAACTGATGCTGCAGCCACATAGGCCTATTGTATCATTCCGTATTCAGCCTATCCTTGACTTCTGGAACAATTCAGTGCCTTTCACAAAATTTAACAGCAGGCTTCTGTGGCTGGTTTGCCCTATGCCTGCATAGCGGATTCGTGCGAGTGCGGAAAATCAAAAATTACATGGAAAGCTGTCTCATCTTCCTCAATGTAAAGTCTGCATACTGGCTCTTCTATACGCCTAACTTATGTAGACGGTGTCTCAGGTGGCAGTGTCCTGTGAGAAGTCCCACTACTGTTCTAATGTTCTGCTTAGTAGCAGTATTCCAGGTTTGAAGTTGGCTCTTTCAACATTAGCTTGTCATGGTTGGTTTCTTGCCCATTTGACCACTGCGCCTCAGACAATTTTTTTGTGATTCCACACACTGGTTTGGGTCCAGTTAAGTGAAGTGTTCAGATATTATTTTCTCAATGCAAAGTAAAAAAATGATCAAAATATATAAATAAAAATGAACTGATTTATTATTTTTTATTATTAAAAGAAACACAGCACATAGGTAATTCTTGAACAAACAACATACTATTAAAAAAATAAAATACTTATTGTGTACCAGTGGAACCAAAGCCGCCTTCACCTCTTGTAGTGTCGGTTAATTCCTAGGCAAACAAAATAATTATCAAAAATTAGTTTTTTGTGAAGGTTCTTATAAAATTTTCAAATTCATAAAGTCACTTAAATACATTGCAGTTTAACAGGGTGATACAAGTTTTATAAGGCCAGGTGAAAAAAGGAGTGTTTTTCTACGTTCAGCTGCAGTTAGCAGAACACTTGCATGAAAATGGATAGAGCATTGCTGAGATGCCGAAATTACTCAGTGAATTTGTGCCAAATAGTAGGGCACCACCAATTCCCACAATGATTATTCAATCAAAAATGATTTTTTTTTTAATTATTTTTTGCTAAAAATATAGGAATAATAATAATTAGGTATTATAATTAGAGGGATTTTCTCAGTTCTATAAGTCAGTATAACAGTAGTTATAATTAATTAATACATTGTGTTGAAAAACTCGTGTAAAAAATCAACAATACCCTATGATGCGGTGTTGGGGAATTTCATAAGTCAAAACAAAAAATTCTACCTTCATTTGTTTCTGAAATATCACAATAATCTGTTTTTAAAAGATGACAACAATGCATTGAACTTTCAGGTAAGAGAATGCAGTCTGTAATCTCTAGAATATTGCTATTCCATGAGTACGTTCAGAAATTCACTCTGGAGTACGATTGGAGTAGGGGTAGAGTAATGAGCGTATCTCCTGCTCACCCGTACCTCATAACCCGTTCATAAACCTACACCGCCATTTGTGAAGACAACTGCAGTGTCATAGGATTTATTTACACAAGAAACACAACACAGAACTTAAAAAAAAGACATTCCAAACCCTTGAGTCGGTTTACCGCGAATAAATACCACGAAATGCGAATAGAATAAGAACTAATATACTTTAAAATCGTTACTCTAGGATAAATGCCCCTTAATTTGACAGGTTAAATGTCAGAGTACGTTCGTACCCTCCTATTCCGTAGAGTATTCGGAGCATGCCCTAGAGTACGAACTCTTAGTTTATGAACGCTGTAAATGACATTTCCAGGGGTATGCCAATAGTTTCTGAACGGCCCAGGAGCATGCTCTGTATACTCGGAGTAAGTTTCTGAACGTAGTCCATGAGTTGCAGTTTTCAGTCTTACCTATTTGTCAAAATTCACTGTCTTATGATAATAGCTATCGTAATCATATCGACATACTGAGTGTTATTTCAATTTTGACTTCTATGATGAAAATTTCACTTTTTAGGTAAATAAATGCATTAAGTTTCCATAAGTAAATGAATTTATTTAAAAAAAACTTTTGCATAATAATATTGTGATGATACATTAGTCATTATCATTAGCGCATGCCTGTTGCCACTTGCGCATGCTACAATTTGACTTACAATAAGTCAAATTGTGGTGATAATTTGTCACTCAAAAACCACAATTAATGAGAGTGCAAAATAATTGGAAAACTATTGCTAAAATCCCCTTTCCCAACTTACAGGTTCCATTGTTGCCAGTTGTATTTTTTTCTTGCCTCTATTTTTACGTGTTTTGAAAATGAACTGTGTTTATGTTTAACCACCATTTCAACACCATGTTTCTGTACCATTTGTCTTAAAATGTCGTTTTATATTGAAATTTCATAACCGTTTTGAATTGGGCACGAAAAATTAGAATTTGAAGATGTCTTAGCGAAATTTTATATCTAGAAAGTTAGAGAAGCTAACACCTAAAGAAGAACAAAACTGAAAGCAGATACCTCTATTCTTCTTTTTCAATGCTGAGTAACGAGTCAGTCATTTTTTCCACAAGTTTTTCAACACCCTGTAGATCAAATATTACAATAATTGGAAATGTGTAGTTCTTTTATTGAACCATGATTTAATAGACTATAGTTTTGTTCACAGCGGTAGGACTGGGAAGAGAAGGAGAACATAACACAACAAAAGACTAAGAACACCTTATTAGGACCAATTCGAAGTGGAAACCAATTGTACGATATGATTAAACTGGTTGGTCGCTACAGCATAGTTGCTTTACGATTGTCGATCATTCGCTAAGATTGGTGTATGTTCATGCATGCATATAATAGGTGGAGAAAAAATTTTGTTACCAAGAATAGAGTAAAATGTTAACATAACTTTAGTGCAGCAGATACATTTTCATACTCATAATATTATAATAATAGTAAGGTTACGCTTTAGCATCCTGAGTTCCCCTCTAATTAGCATCTCTTCACTTTCTCTCTGCTTCTGTCGTGCTGAAATACTCCCAGTGTTGCTACATATGACCAGAAACTGTCCAGAATATGATAAGTCAGCAGATCATTCATTGGTTATTGCTAGGTTCTCTTTCCCCTGAAATTTACTACTTCTACGACTTTTTCTTTATCTTTTATATTTTACTTTTCTTCTTTAATTATCTTGAAATTTCAGGAGAAAAACCTAACAATGGCCAATGACCTGACTTCTCAAATTCTGGACAGTTTCAGGTCATATGTGTTAATATGCTGAAATGATTTCAGCGCGACATGAGCAGAGAAAGTGGGAGGTGCTAGGGGAGGGGTACTCAGGAACTTACAAATTTATTGATTTGGTATTAAGGTTGGGTTTCCACGTCGCCAGTTCCCCTCCAGTAATCTCCCATTGCTTTCTCCGATCTTGTCACGTTGAAATCCTCTCAGCGTTGTCATATTCGTGCCATATAGACCGGCAGCATAAAACTTTTGTATACTTGAAAGTTGGTCAGGTAGTTTTATTATACCTTGATGAATCTTTATTTATAAGGATCAATATGGGAGGCTCATATAGGTGCTGAGATCACTTTTCTGTCATCTGTGTGTCTAGGTTTCAAGACCCTATTTCTCTGAACACTGCCAGAGGGGAACTGGTGACGTGGAAATGCAACCTAAACAATTTGGTATCATACCTGAACTTCTTCCAACTGTGGGTAATAGATTCTTTCGCAGATCAACTGAGCAATTCGATCCCCTTTCTTAACTTCAAAATCGCTATCACCATGGTTAAACAGCACCACCTTCAGGATCCCTCTGTAGTCCTCATCGATAACTCCAGCTTCAAATTAGTAAGCGGGTTAAAAATAAATGAATATAACACAACAAATTGTAGATTACGTTGATTTCTTACCTCCAACATCAATGAAATTTTTAGCAGCCAGCCCCGATCTGGGTGCCACCCTTCCGTAGCAGCCTTCAGGCAGTTCGATTTTCAATCCAGTATCAATTATTTGTTTTCCATGGGTAGGCACAATGTAATCGAAGGCGCTTCTCAGATCATAGCCCGCCGCTTTCTGGGAACCTTTGGTGGGAGGAAACGCTTCTGGTACGGCTTTGGTGTATTTTAATACTTGATTGGTGATGTTACTCAAAGGCATGGCCATTTTTTCGGGTAAACTTGTTTTATTAAATGAGTAAAACGCAAAAATTGATGGTTGGCACCTAAACATGAGGAATGATTAAAATTGAACAGCAAATTTCCAAAAGCACTTACGTTTATTATTGCCACTTCTAATAATTATTACTAATAATTCGTTTGGTATTATTTGAGTTTTATAATCGATCAGGGTTGCTTTTATAATGCAAAATGCAATGCTTTGCTTGCAGTGCCGTTTGCGAATTTTGGTGTACTGTACTGTAATTTAAGCGGGCAGTCAGAGCGGGAAACCGAGAAGCTTGAATAGACAGTAGACACAAGCTTCAACCTTCAATTCAACTGCCAGCACTGATTGACAAGATTTAGATCGGAGTCCCTAAACTCTAATTATGTCGAGAGTGCGTTCAAGAAAGTATGAAGTTTATTATTTATTTTAATAGTTTTGATTTAAATACATGGATTTTTAATATGTAAGTATTGCGATTTTTTTACTTGCGTTACGAGTGGCTCTGTTAGGGTGACATATTTCAACATTATACCTATATTGCTGTCAACATTTAGGTTATAGCTATACACTATACAGGGGGTTACTCGCATTAGTGGGTCAAAGTAACTTTACTACCGTAATTCTAAATAATAACAAAAAAACTCATATGCCGTTCCACCAAGTACTATTCGTTCTACTTTTTTAAAATATTTTTGTAATATACAAGGTGGTCCTTTTATAAAATCATTACATCAACTTTTCTTATTTCAACTAGCAAATAGCATATGGTTTCTTTTTTTTTTTGATGGAGCTCTAATTTCTGAGTAAAATGACATCTATGTTGCCTATACCAACTGTCCCGGTTTATGCTCGATATCAATTTTTTGAAAAAAAAAAAATCAAATGCAGCCGTCCAGAAAACTAAAAAAATCGTTTTCGTTTTTCATTATTAAAAATTATCGCATCAAGACCAGCAAGGAGACACACATATATGAAGGTGTTTAAATATCTATTAGGTATTGGGAAGTTCCATTTTTTATACAGGATGTTCAAATTCTAGCTACAAACATTTAAAGATTTCGAATCGATTTCTCTTGTTTATTTTAAATACAACACCCTGTATATTATCATGAAATCAAATTTTCGTAAAAATGGCTATTTTTTGAGCCTGCGTATGAGCAAGATGTAGGAAAAAAATTTAAAACCAAATCAACAGGATTGGAAGAAAATTACTTGAAATATGAATTATTATAGTGAAATTAAATTTGTATTATTTACTATTATTAAGCCAGTGGCGTGGGTAGGAAAAGGGTAATAATGGCTATAACCGTTTATGACCATATTTTTGAAGGAATTGAACTGAAATTGATACTAATAGACACCTATACTAATAACCTTCAATCTTCAATAATTTCAAGAAGTAAATAAAAAAATGGCGAATGAATTCGGATTTTTTCTACATGATGTTAATTTCTCTAAAATTTCAAATTTTCGATTTTCAAAACTCCCGTGTGTAACTTTTTTAGAATTTAAAGTATTTGAAGTGCAAAAAAGTGAATTTTTTAAATAAAGTTACCAAGTGTCGTGTATAGAAAAAGGGGCAAAATTGTTAAATTTTGCCCAATTTTTTGTTTTGTTGAATTTAAAAATCCATTTTATGGCACGTTTTCGAACGATTAATAAGTCGCATAAATAAATAAAAATACACTATTTTCTGCGGTTGATGCGCAAGAAGGTTTTTTTTTCTTAGAGTGACACTAAAAAGAAATAATGGTTGCCATATGAAAAAATTGACTATAAAAACCCTATGTATTTTTTTAAAGTCAAAAATAAGTTCAAATAAGGAATCTCGACATCTCAGCTTTTTTCTGCATATATTATATCCTAAACTTTGTTCATATTCTTAATAAATATGAAATTCTTCAATATTTTGCTCATTTAATTAACTCTTTCCGTTAACTGACTCTTTTTATGGTTTCGAGGTTATGATAACTAAAAATAAAAACAACACATGTATGTGACAAGGAAAAATTAAAACAACTTAACATGAATAATTTATTTTATTTTTCATGTTTTTTTTTGCGATTTTAATTTACTGCCTTTATTTTTAGGTTTGCTTTTCGACTTTGAACGGCGTTTGATATTTTTTTTATATTTTTCTCCTTTAGTGGAATCTTGCGGTAAAACTTTCTGGGTCTTCACTGGGACGTCAGGTGTTCTAGCAAATGAATCGTAGTTGAACTTTGTGCACATTTTCCCTAAAAAATAATACTTATTGGGGTCAAATTAACAAATAAAGGATACAGGTATAAATATAAATCTAGAAACTTACCATTGCAGAAATCTTCACCACATTCCAGACAAGAAACAACTCTTCTTTCGAGAATACCTGACTTAGTTTTACTCTTCCGTACTTGGGGATCCATTGCAAACTGTCTTTTTTCAAAGGCACGTGTTTTGTTGTCCAACTTTACAACTTCAACTAACCTAAAATAATCGAACCATTATTTTTTTTCTCACGCAGTGCATACATTAACTATAATACTTTATATTCTACTATGGTTCGTTTCATGTAAGATTAACCATGACTTCATGGATGATGGAGGAGGTAGGTACAATGTATGTCATATAATTTATGAATTCTGACCGAAATTTCTCATCTTATTCCGAGAACAAATTTCGATGTTAATATAGTTTTAAGTGATATGTTACTGCGGTGAAAGATATCAGCACGTAGTTCATGGAACGCTTGTATACGGTTGGTGATGAAGCTGCAGATCTTTTAGAATATACTGGCAAGTATGGCAATACCATAATACCAGAGCTGGCCATGTACTCGAGTACTTTACTCGTATTTTTGTTACGAGTGAAAAAACTACTCGTAATTTTTTACTCACAAGTACTTTCCATCCAAAATACTTACTACTCGTACGGATAAGTACAATTACGACTACTCGAGAAATTTTACTCGTGAAATACGGATATTTTTACGGATAGTAATGACGTCATGCCGTCAGCAGAGAACCGATCTGAAAACGAGTTCACCGTCCTGCGCAATTGCACTTTCACTGTCACTAGTAATGTCAGTGTCACTATTCAAATTCATTTCAGTAAGTCCTCTCATTTGTCGCAATCTCAATCAATCGCTACTACTAACTTCAATTCAAAAGTATCAAAAACAAATCAAAAACGATCTACGGAACGGATATACGATATACCTATGCTCTCACTCGTATTTAGCTGTCACAAGCCTGACGTCATAGGCTGGCTGCGCCTTGACCACTGACATGACATGAGTGACATGCCTTGTTTATTGGTATCATGATCGATCATGCTCACAACACGAATAAAACTACTCGTACTTGTTACTCGTGTTTTCACGAGTATTACTCGTACTCGTCCACCTGTTTGTGCCAAAGTACTTACGAGTAAATACTTACGAGTACATTTTTCAAGTACTCGTACTCGAATTATTTACGAGTACTCTTTTCAGTACTCGTGCCCAGCTCTGCATAATACCATATATAAGACAGTAAGTGACGGATTGATGTATGAGGATGTTCCTTAATTACTTGCTGAACAGCTTGAACATCTTCTTGAGTTCTAATTCTTAATCTGCCACTACCTTTTTTACGGTCTACACTTCCCGTTTCTCTGAATTAATTCACTCAACGTTGCACAGTTCTGCGAAAGCGATCAAAATCAACTACCAATTTCTGGGAACTCTTCTCGAAATTCTTGATAGGAATTATGGTTGCAATTATAGTCCATTGGACATTGATTTTTTATTCATACCTGAAGTATATTTCCAGCATGGAACGTTTTTGTGAAAGCCATAATATTATTAAATTAATATTAAAAAGGTAATATCTTTAATATTTTAATTTAAACCGGCAGGAATTAAAATTATATGACACATAAAATGACACATGAGAATTTGAACTAAAAAAAGGTTTCAAAAATTGTTTTCTTAAATGAGCTCAGACATGACTGACATGTCTCTCTTCCTAGGCACTATTAGTTGATGAAAAATTTTGTAGATCACACACGATACGATTGATTAAAATTTAATATCTGTTCTAACATTGATAAACAGAACTGATTAATGAAGTAGGTAATGACATCCTATAATCTTGGACAGCTTACATTTTGTTATTAGTGACGTCATGGTTATCTTACGTTAAACGAACCATATTATAAGAAAATTCTAGAGTAGAAACCAAATAAGAACATATTAATTATACGTCACAATTAAGATACGCGATATACTCGTATAAACGTACCAGAGCGTTAAAATGCAAAGAAATTATAAAAAAAATCAACCTACCTTGAGAAATAATTCTCTTCTACTTTTATTTTTGGTCGAAGTGTTGTAAGCATCCGCCAGTCAATCTCTACAGCTGCCAAATCGACGAGCTTGAGTTTTCTCATTTCAACAGGTAAAGGATCCAAAAATGAATACGGTTCTTTCAAGGCTCTCATATCGTGCTTCTTAGACTTGAATTTGAATTTCTTATCTTTAATTTTAATAGTTTCTGGGTATACTTTTTCGGCCTTTATCTTGAAGTCTGGTATTCTATCCAACATTTTCTTGAAATCTTCCTTAGTAGTTGGAGCTGTTTTAGAGAAATCTACTATTGGAGCGACTTCCTTCTTTTTGCCAAGCAAATCGTCCATTTTTCTCAGTTACAAAAACTTTGTTCAAGTCAGCCTATAGGAATATAATAATTTAAAATCAAATTAATGATTCAAGGGAAGTAAAAAAGTTTCATGAAAAATGTCTACATTTTCCGTTGTTTGCTGAAATAGTTTCAAATTTTCAGACAACATGATTATGAAAAATAGCAAAGTTTCTTGTTTGTTCAATCGTGAATTAGGAATTTCTGCTGACTTTTGCAGAAGATACTAACATCGCTGCTCTAGAAGAACTATTGTTCCATTGCTCCTCTTTTAGTAACATCGATTCCTGGAGCGCGGAATTCGTTTCACCACATTCTGCATTTGCTTTACAATCAGCAAAATCTTGCTGAATAATTTCTCGTTTGCCTTGAATAGTTTCTTTTTCTCTCGGAGAAGTATTTTCAGCATTTGAAATATGAACTTTTACATTTTCACAATATTTTCTATCACATTTGCAATGGCAACAACATTCACTTAAATTCTGTTTGTAAATAATACTATCTTTATCTGATTCTAAAGGAAATATTTCTGTTTGATACATGCGAATATTTCTAGCAAATAAGTGATCACCAGCTTTACTCCACAAGGCACGAGTGTGGCGTTTTTCTATGTAACCATTTTTGCAATATGATCGGGGAGTGGCACTTTGACTCTCGTCGCTAGAATTTTTATCGTCATATAATTTATTTCCTCTCAGTCTTTGTCGAAGTTTCTTCCTCTGATACAGCGGATCTTTTTCACTTTGCTTCACGTACCTTGTTGGTGGTCTATTAGCACCCCACTTAGGTCTCTCGACAATTTGCTCCCTATTAAGGTCTTCATTACGCGATCTTCTATCTCGTCTACTGCTTCGCGTCTCATACGACAATTCAAGATTATGTAATTTTTCTCTCAAATATGCTTCTTTATTTAAATTTGATTCTGATTGATCAACCCGAATGAAATCAGTATATTCTGTTTGCGTGCTGCTATCGGATACGAATTTGGACCTATTTCTGAGAACTGTAGGAGTTAGTACTCTATTTTCTGTTCTTGCTGACGATTGTAAAGTTTTATCAGTAGTAATAGGCATCGGTACCGCTATTGGTATGGCTACATGCGTTGTTGGATTCACACTTGGTACTAATAAAGCATATTGCATGGTCTGATAATTTTCCAAGTTTGACTGGAGCAACAGAGCTACGCTTTCATTTCTTGAAGTGGCCGCTGGTGTTGTTATATTTATATTATTTTTTTTTGCCTGTGCTAAGTTTTCTATCTTAGACTGGCATTCTGATTTAATATTCTCTTGCATTATTGTTATATCGCTTGTATTTAATATTTCCTCCTGGGATGCTGTATTTACAAGTTTTGCATTGTTTGGTAATTGGTTACTTTCATTTTCTAAGTTATTCATTTTTTCGAAGTTGTTTTGGATTATGTGATTGGCATTTTTATTTATATTACTTTCGCTCTCTAGAATTGGAGTATTGACTTCTGATGATGCAATTTTCGAAACAGCACTGTCAGCTTTGTGCCTAGGAGTCTTCTCCTTTTCCACAATGCATTCCAATAAATTAACGCTACTGTTTTTGAGCAGTTTTGTGTTCCTTAGTTTCATTTTTTCTAAGCGAGCTTCTTTTTCTGCTACCTCAATAGCTTCTTGAATTGCCTTCTTTCTTTTTCTTTCCCTTTCTTTCTTCTCTTCTAACAACAAAATTTCCTGTTCTCTGCGTTTCCTTTCAATTTCTTGTTCCCGCTCTATTCGAAGCTCCTCTTCATATTCTTCCCGTATTCTTTTTTCTTTTTCCTCTTTACGTTTTTGTTCTCTCTCTTCTAATTGCTTTTTAATGGCTTCTTGATGATCTAAGGCAGCCTGACGTCTTCGTTCTCTTTCTGTTACATCAGTTTGGTTCAAAGGATTGTGCTGCCCTCTAACGAAAGACCTTTAGCAAATGAAAATAAAAATTAGTCTGAAAGTTTCTACTATGGTTATACCAATTTTGAACATTGTACCTGGAAGAACCTCCATTTGAGCTATTAGTATTTGGTCTCTCACACTCATTACAATCTTGTTGTGGTGATTCAGCCGGCGACGTATTGGATACAACTATTTCAGCGTCACTTTCTAGACCTCTTTTCAGCCAACCAGGAGGTTCGCTTGTATTGGTCTTTCCGCAAACAACCATTTTGTCGTTCCACTTTGGTCTGTCGTCCCGCAAACTTGAGGAAGACTCATAGCCTGTATGATGCCAATTCATATTGTTTTGGGGATATTCCGGAGATACGTTAGCGTTATCGCTACCATAACCTGGAGAGACTTGGATTAATGCTGATATACGTTCTTTATTGTTAAGTGGTAGGTACCTGAAGTTTCCCCACCGAAGTCTCTATCGTATTTTTCGGTCGAATTATACTGATTCTTATAAAGCGGTGGTAAACTTGATCGTCTAGGGGTTGAATTGCTATTCTTTTTTGAAAAAGAGTTGCAACTACCCGCAGCTGATACACCATATAAATGTTTCGTTCTGCTATAACAGAAATACTTATCATTACCATCTCAAAAATTATTAGGATATAATATAACCTTTATAAAAACCCTTATTAAAATGTTTGAAAAAATATTATTGCGCCTATTCTTATTATTTTATACATTGCCAATGGTATATAATACTATTGTAGGTATATATTTACAAACAGCCTGTTTACATATGAGTGACTGTCACCCGACAGCCGAGTGACGTGTACACCTTGGATACCTACAGGGTCTTCCTCATTTCAGAGCTTACTATGGGTGATGTTTACTATACAGAAAACATGCGCTATTTTGGGGCCATCTTAGAATCCGTGAAATATACAAGATATATATGACCGTTTCTGAGTACGTTATCCTGGAAAAACTCAAAAACTCCAATTTTTTCTTTCCTCAATAGCTCCTTTATCGTTTGAAGTTTCAATTTGAAAGTTGGTGTTTTGACATTGTTTAACATTCTGCATTTATTGGTGTTATTTGATTATTTTTACGACTCCGAAGATAATATGATAGATATGATAGTCAACTTTCTTTTTCCTTATGGACACCATATTGGATTATTTTGACAAAAGTACAGAGAATTATTCTGTGTACAACGGCACACCTAATTATATTTTTTTGTCAAATAATATGTTAGATATTTTCAAACAATTTCAGCAGCCAAAACGTTAAGCACGGTGCAGTACAACTTCCAAATTTAAACTTAAAATAAAGGAGTCATTGAGAAAATAAAAAATGGAGTTTGTCAGTTTTTCAAGGTATTTCAGGAACGGTCACAGATATCTTGTATGTCTTGACGGATTCGAGATGGTCACAAAAAATGCACAATATTTTCTTTAATTTAATCAACTCTGTATCTCTTTATTAGAGTTTATATAGTGAGCTCTGAAATAAGGAACAGCCTGTATAGGTACATTTTACCTTAATTGATATACAGGGTGTTCTACAAGCTCTATGACATTGTATCTATGACATCTTGATTTTAAACATATTTTTTTTAATAAACATGAGTCCGATTCGTTTTTGTTTAGAAGTTACAAGCATTTAACCTTTATTAACAATCAACAATAAAAATTTAAATTAAATGATAATCACAAAACTTAAGACTATAAAAATTGTTCGAAATGTCCACCCTCAGCTTGAATGCAAGCCTCACATCGACGAACTAAAGATTCGGTCACCCGAAGAATGAGATTTGGATCATTTCTTATTTGGTTAGCTGCATCTTGAATTCTTTCAAGTAACTGCTGATGGGTAGCGATTTCAACATGGTAGACCAGCTGCTTCATGTGTCCCCATAAATAAAAATCCAGAGGATTCAGATCGGGAGAACGAGGTGGCCATGAATCCATGATATTGGACCTCCTTGACCTATCCATTTATTCGGGAAATGTTCATTTAGCCAAGCAGCAACTTGTCTTCCTCTATGTGGTGGTGCACCGTCATGCTGATACCACATATTTTGAATAATATTGAGTTGCACGTCATCAATAAACTCTAAAAGGTCGTGTTCTAAGAAATGTCTATAAAGATCTGCATTTAAACGATCATTTAGAACATGCACAGGTAATAAATTATTGTTGAAAATGCCACCCCAAACGTTGACACTGAATCGTTGCTGAAATCGTCTTGGTCTAATTGCAAGTGGATTTTGCAACGCCCATACATGTTCATTATGATTATTATTTATGCCATCCCTAGTAAAGCACGCTTCATCAGACCACATGACGAGCGAAATAAATCTATCATTTTGTGCTTGTTGCTGAAGTAACCAGCGACAAAATCCTAATCGCTGTGGGGCATCTCCAGCATGCAATGCCTGTACATTTTGGCGATGAAACGGGTGTAACATTTCTCTGTTCAATACACGCCATACAAAATTCGGTGATACATGAAAGTTACTAGAAATACGCCGAACACTGATTGAAGGGTTATCGAGGACAGCATCTATCACATTTTCTTCATCTTGTACATTTACTTCAGTAGGGCGAATAGCCTTCTTTGGAGCGGGATTACCTGCTTCTCGAAGTGTACGAAATGATGCACTAAACACCGTGTGGGCAGGTTGATGTCTATTTGGATACCAGCGTCGGTATTCTTGAGCAGCTTGTCTGGCGTTACCATTGGAATACCCATATACAAACACAATATCTGCATATTCCTCAGTCGAGAATAAATGCATTTTTTATTTATAACTTTCACACGAAATATCTAATAAATAATTAAAATGACACTAACAATTATTATTGTCATAACAACCGATATTTCTATTTATCAGCCTACGTTTTTCATTGAAGTAAGTGTATATTTTATAAGTGTACATTGGTTGACATAATGTCTTAGTGACATAGCGACTTAGTGTCACTTCCTGGTTGACTGAAAAAATTACGATTCTTTAAATGCTTGTAACTTCTAAACAAAAACGAATCGGACCCATGTTTATTAAAAAAAAAAATGTTTAAAATCAAGCAACCTACCATCTGTCAAAGTTTGTCATAGAGCTTGTAGAACACCCTGTAGTTAGGCACTATATTATTATGATAAATTTAGCTAGAACAGTTTTGATTGAAAGCAGTGGGCTACGCTACCACCTTTGACCGGCCCCACAATCGCCCCATATAATAAGTAAATTACCGAGACTATTTTTTCTGGGAACATTTCTCGTTTCTACGTAAATTATTAATGGTGAGGAATTTAGATAGAGCGACATCCGCGATATCATTTGCAACACTCTTTGAATATTTATGGGGTCTTTCAATCGATAGTATAACTACTGAGAACAGTGACATGTGTACAATGTGTACCTAATGATCGGCGGTGAACATCTTCAATTAGTATTTGAATAAGTACTTATTTGTTTTTTGTATTTTTTATTTTTACTTCTTCTTTGTGCTGCATCTCTATTATCGTTATATCGATTCCGTATTGAAACGTCTAAATTGAGCCGCCCTGTTTGCGATTGCTGTGCGAGTGCACCCAGAAAAGCATCACGGTTCACTATTATGATTTTACCTTCCTATTTGTGTATCAAAATAGTCTTCTCTAGCAGTTCCCCAGGGAGCACCTAGTCTTGCCATTTCTTCTATAAAAATATGTTTGCATTATCAAATAGTTCTCATCTATGCATGTAAATTTAAATATTATACCTCTTTCTTTCGCCCACTGTTGCTTCTTTTTTTCTAATAGAGACATTGGCTTATCAAAGTATTTTGACATTAAATAACTCACTCCACTTTAAATAGTTTTAATAACAATTTACGATAGAGATCTATTTTATTTCTATTATTGCTTCTGAGACAATGCTAGAAAACTACAAAGAATTATTATAATTATTCGAAAACAAACTGTTGCAATAGGTGGTACCTACCAAAATATATTATACTTACAAATACAAAAATGTGAATATGTACTTAGGTACATTAGGTACGTAGATTTAAGAAAATAGGCGAAGTTACTAATATCATTTGATTGAAAACTTTTATGTAATTCTGACTTTATAATTCACCCCATGAATCTATTGGAGGGCTGCCTTCCTAATTCCACGGAAACAAAATATTCCTGAAATGTCAAAGCAATTAATTTATTAGCGACTTATTTTGTTTTTACAGTTTTACAGATTCAATGAAGACATTAATTTTTTGGTATGTGTACAAAGTTTGAAACAACATTCGTAATTCCGATAAACCTATACACTATACGCACAAATGAAAGTGTCGTAAAATTTTGCCTGATTTTGGGGATAACTTTCGAAATTCCCATGGGATTTTCCGAGTCCCCGGTTTTCGTACCCCCGTACCCAAATTTTGCATCATCCCTTCTCTTTCCTCTACTTCAATTTCATACTGCTCCATACATACTCTATCGGATTCATACCCGCAGACAAGAGTGGCCAGTCCATTCTCTCAATGCCGTGGTTTCTCACTTACGATTTGAGCTCGACGGGGTGTAGCATTGTCGTCAACAAGAATAATGTTATTGCCGAAATTTTTAGCTTAAGGAACCACGACATCTCTTATAAAAAAAACAAATCGCTATTTCTGTATATCGTTCACCATTCATGCTCTGCTCTCTCAAAATCACCAGTTCACTTCTCCCATTCATGGTAATTCCACCTCAGACAGTCACTCCTTCACCTCCAAAAGCCACCGCTTGCCCTCCATGTTTTCTTCCACACACCTTTCATTTCTTTTACGGCATACCAAAACCCATCCGATGGAAACAAATTAAGCCTACCTTCATCCGTAAACAAGCACCTACTCCATTTAGCTATATCCCAGGGTTGGTGATATTCACCCCAGGCATATGCCCTTCGATTAGCCCTATGCTCATGCACTGGACTTAATGATTGGTAAGCAGACCGTCGTTTAGCGCTAAGACCGAATTTATAGAGTCGATTCATGACCGTTTGGACCGATAGTCACTATTATAGTGAAGTCATTCAACAACTTGCAGTGGCGGTGTGCGTTCGGTGCACAATCATTTTTCTTATAATTCTGTCCTGGGTTGTTGTTGTTGTTTTTCGTCTAATTCCATCTCTTGAGCGATAGTGGATTCCGCCATTTCTCAATCGCTCTTTCGATGGTCCTTGCTGAGCAGTTCAACACAACTCTGCAATGTTTCGTATGGAAGCTCCGCCGTCTGCCTTCTGCCATTCTTTGAACGATGGTCAATTGTTCGCGAGACAAGAAAGGCATTTTAAAAACCAAACTGATGCTATTGAAAATAAAATATCAGACAATCTAGTGATTGCTACATTTTGGTAATGATGGTTAAGAACAATTCTCTCGTAAGAGCGCTGATTCTACCTGAAAACGTACAGATGTTATTTGTTTGTTGTTTCAACATTTTTCATTTCGTGTCAACAAGAAAATTCTTAAATTGTTCACAAAAATGAAAGGTAGTTCGGAGACAAGTTGATTTTTATTCAGTTTTCCTCCCAAAACCTGTGTCCAGAAGAAATTTAAATTTGAGTAATTTTGTTTGCAGACTTTTGTTTTTAATGTTTGTTCTGAGTCAATTTTATCTCTGGATTTTCTTGCTTGAAGTTTTGGCTTCAATATGAGTCTAAAATTTCCAAAATCGGTGGGCGAGCGAAAAAGTTATGCACGTCAAGAGGAAAAAGTTGATTTTTTGAAATCACCTTGTAAATACAGGTGTCAAATCAAAAATTTTAAAACTGCTCAGTTGTGAGACATGAAACTTCGGAAGCTCATTAGGACTTTCATGCCCGTATTCACAAACGATAATTACCAAATAATTACGTAATCAGTTATGTCCATCTCATTCTAATGCAAATGAACTGTATATTTCCATCACATTCATTTAATTATTTTCGAGATATTACTGGACCAGGACGCTTTGTGAATATGGGCATAAGACTCGTAAGACATTTGGGAAACAGGGGTACGAAAACCGCGGAGTATGATTTTGCACTCCTTTACATACCAACCTGTAGAAAATTTGTTGACAGTTTTTTTGAGTTCAGATCCAATAAATCAGAAAAATGAAGAATATACCGAATACACGGAAATCCCTTGTGCATTTCGAAAGTTATTCCCAATCAATTATTCCCCCCAAATATTTGTGGATACTTGCATGGTATTAAAAACACATTTTGCTTTATTTTTATTTGTGTAAACGAATGTTTCAACGATGTATTATAAATCAGAGGGCTGTGAATAAAAAATAAATGCTTATTTTTGAATGAAACATTCTCTCAAACGACACGGGGTAGTGACAGCAGCAAAGTTAATTAAACAACATTGAACTTTAATAATATAATAATATACAGGGCTTTCCGTTAAAAAATGTGCTTTGGTGAATATCTCGAGAAAGCGCGGATGCTGAATTTACTTGATTGTTTTTGTGATTTGAATCAGCAGAAACACGCCACTTTTTGCTGATTTAACTAACTAAAATAGCTCAAATAATAATGAACTTAACAAATGGTGATCGAAGTTTAAATGGTCCACCCACTTTGAAGCAAAATTCAAATTCATTCGAAACAAAGTGTCTATGAGTTCTATATGCAGGCTTATTTTCTCTAATTTTGGCATATAAAGGTGGACTTAATTTTCAAATGTTTCAAATTATTAAGTAAAATTTTGTACGAAACACATAATGCTTTTTTGTGTAAAGTGAGTCGTTTTGCGCGACCTATTTTACCCGCTTTTTCAGATTTTGGAATTCTCTTCCTGAATCAAGAAGGTTAGCACGGGATTAATTATTTACCATACAAAATCCCTATTGAAATTTGAAATACCTTTCCTTATTTTAATTCACGTGTCAAATATCTACTGTAGTCATAGGTACATATTCTCACGGATAATATTAAAAAATATATATTTAATTCTTAAGTTCAAAATTTATTATGCATAGGCAGGTAGAGTTCTGTTCATATAAATCTGAGACAGTTTTAATTTTCTACTGTAAATGTGGCTTATAAATTGAACAATGTAGGGGTTTCCATAGTGTCAGCGAATATATGACAATATGACAGTCTATTTTATTTGTCAAAAAATTTAAACTTCAAAAAATAAAAATTATATTTCTCATTTTTAAGTTCATTGTTTGCGATTAATAACTCTTACACCTCTTGTTACTGCAATAAATTATAATAAATTTCCTTTTGTTGAGTATCGCCAAAAGATTCAATGAAATCAAGTAACATTATATCTAAACATGCCTGATAGTCACAAATACAACTTGTATAAATACAAGTTGTCCCAGTTTTATTTGAACAGTACTGTACATATTATCGGTTTTAACCCTTTCACTACCAGGAGATTTCCTGGTGGCAAAAAAAATTTTTTTCATAAGACTTTAGTTCCATTAGATCATAGAAATGGGAAAATATTTTTTTTTTTTTTTTGAATATTTCCTAGATGGAAAAAAAAATTGTCCACGATCATGTACAAATTGAGTGAACTATCATTTTCAGTTTTTTAGTTGGCTGATTTATAAATTTGTTTCGACACGTTTTGGATGATTTTTTTTAATGCAAAGAATCTAAATTCGTTTATAAAAACTTTATTAAACATAACATTTTTATTATGTTTTTTTTTTATTATGTAAATATAAAAAATGTATAGTTTTATTATGTAAAATACAATTTTACAAAATAACAAAAAAAAACAAATAAAAAAAAAGAAAATTAACTCATGTAGGTACACCGATTATTTTAGGTGGAAAGTTCTGAAACAATTTCTGGTTTTGCTCACATTTAAATGATACACCTGTAAAAAATATAAATATTTTTGAAGATATAAGTAGCTGAAGCTTTTTAGACATAACTAAATTCACATTACTTTCAATATACCTACTCCATGTAATGAAGTGCTACAAATTATCCTCTCACTCTGTATGTCCATGATCATGGACAACATAAATTACCTTTGATTCTATTTGTACATGATCATGGACATTCATGAATGTGATGATATATAATTGGTTTTTCTACACATATGGTTGAAATAATCAATTATTACTTTGGTTTAACAATCATAAAGTCGATTAAAGTCATAAAATTAAATAGAACTAATATAAAAATAGGAAAAAAAAGATAAATGTTGAGAGCAACTTACCTGATAAAGCACTAGCAAACTCGGCCATGTTTATTTTTGAGGAAACTTATCAATATAACTCACAGATGGCGTTGATACTGCGAGAAATGAATAAATAGATGTCCAAGATCATGTACAAATTGAGATTGGTTAGTGTATTTGATTTTCTTTCTCTTTATCAGTCTCTAAATATTATGTACATGATCATGGACATCAGTAGTGAAAGGGTTAAAATAAATAGCAAACCAGAACAAGTTACAATATTTCATGTAAGTAGGTGAATTATTTTTTATTTGCGAAATATTTAGGATTTAGGTATAGGTATGGTATCTCCTATTTATTTCATAAGGATAATTATTATTAGCAGAAGTTTGAAATGATACGGGTTCCGTCATTTGGAATTGATTCGTATTACGTACCTATGTTTGCGTAATTTACCATTACCTAACATTAAAGAAGACGATTATTGCACCGAATTTCAAAAACCTCGCTTTCGCTCACGTCAAATAAGACATGCATTAAATCCCCTCATGCTGACTAGGATTGAGAAATTTGAGAGTTCGGACATTTCGGGGTAATTTTGGAAGATGGAGGGAAAGAAGAAAAAATATCATTGTGATCTCCGCTCTTAAAAACGGGAGTAAACAGTTTCCCTAATTTTTTTAATACTTGTGGCTATTTTAGTCTCTGGGGAAAGACAACCCCCGGGGGTAAGTAACAGGTCTCCGAATGTCCAAATGTCTTCCAGTCTTCCAGTGGCGTCGACATTCAGGTTTTTATTTTTATTTTTTACCCTCTTTTCCCTCCCTATCTTTTACGCAGCTGACTTTTTTTCCATTGAAAAAATCATTATCCGATTGCTCTCATACATTTTAAAATAAAAAGTATTCCCTAATTTTTTTCATACGGTCCACGGTTTTTGAGATATTTGAAGTTTTCTCAATAAATGCCACTAATCTAATGTTTAGGGTTGGAGTCACTTTTTTCTCCCTGTCTTTCACGCCACTGACTTTATTGCAAACATTATTCATTAGCCCATGGATTTTAGAACAAAAAAGTATTCTCTAGAGCTTTTTCCATACGACGCACTGTTTTTGAGATATTTGAAGTTTCCTCAGGCAATGTCACTAATCATGAATAATAACAATATGTATGCATAAAAATTCTAGTCGAATAAATTTTTGAAATCAATAATTTTGCAATGTAAATGCCTCAACATTATTACTTGAGAAAATTTAAAATATCTCAAAAACGATGAGGCGTGTGAAAAAAGCTGATGGACAATTTCTTATTCCAAAAATGCATGGGCTATTGCACAAGGGTTTTGTTTTTACAATAAAGTCAGTGGCGTAAAATATAGGGAGGGAAAAGCGGCTTCAGCCCTGACTATCTACGTCACTGAAAGACATCTACAAAATATGAAATATATACCCAAATTAAAAAGCTTTGTTTGCTTATTGTTCGTGCCGCGTTTCATCAAAGTCGGCTTAAATCTGCGTGAGTTATAACCAAAAACTTTTAAATTTTTTGAAACTTGAATTTTTTTCATTTTGAGCTGAAATTAATTTTTTTAACTTATATTATTTATGCGAGGAACTACCCCTTTAAATTTGGCCCTATATCTCTGAAACACATATTACTAAAACTGGAGCAAAAAAACTGGGTGCATGGTTTTTAGGGTTAACGGGTAGTTAAAGCAGAGGGGTAGGAAATCGTGTTTCCGTCCCCCAAACAGGGGGTGTAATCACATCATATTTAGACTCGATTCGCCAGAAACGATTCCGAAACGATCCGAACGCGAATGTAGGTTTACACAAGCCTGCCGATTTTGTCAATAAAGTTGCGATGTCGCAAATCTGTCATCATAAATAGGTAAATAAAAGGCGATGCAAGGATAAGTGTAGCAAAATTGAAAACTTTAAATTACACAATTAACAGGGGTAGCTATACAGGGTGCTTAAAAACAAGATTGTGTCGGAAAATGAAAGGTCCTTGGCGCGTTCTGAGAAAAAAGTTCCCATTAACATGGTTCAGCAAACGTACCGTTTTCAAGATACACATGGTGTAAAATATTTTTTTTCAGTTATTTGACGATATCTCAGGAACCGTTTGAGATATAAAGCTGAAATTTTTTACATATCATGGGTATCATTAATAGTATGTACTAACATTTCTAAGGGCTAATTATTTTTTTTATATGGCAGTGAAACAAATGATAAAAAAATTATCAAAAACAAAAAAAAATGTTTTTGTCTACAACAAAACATATTGCTACATTTATGCTTTTCATCATAAAATGCTGGTTTTCTCGAAAACAGTTACAATCCTGTCATAATGCCAATTTTCACAGTGTCGTCAAAAAAATTTCATGCAACCCCAAAATCATGCAACCCCCAAAAGTAATATTAACGATGAGATGCGTATTATACAAGAATTCAGTTTTATATCTCAAACGGTTCCTGAGATATTGTAAATAAACAGAAAAAAATGTTTTGACATGTATGTCAAAAATGGTGGGCTTGCGGACCCATGACGTACAGATGTTTCAAAATCTACCACCATAATACCTACTTTAGTGACGATTTTTGGCATTTACATATTTTTGTTCAACATTTGTCTGGGAATCTATACCTTTCTATTAATGTGTGTGTTATTGTGTTTACAAGCTGTCACAGACTTGATTGACCAGACCAATATCTCATATACAGGTTGAAATAATCGTACCGAATAAAGGGGACTTTATTATAAGTTTTAAAGCTCTATAACATTACAAAATGAAATCAATCCTCACTTCAATATCCCCTAAGTTATAGCCCCCACCCTTTAAAATATAAATAGCACCCTATATAAACTCTCGTTTTTTCAAAACAAATATTTGATTCTCTATTCAGTTGTTTTTTCAGTTTAAATTTTTTTTTTCAGAAATAACCAAGAAAATAGTCATCAAGGTGGTCATGACTTTTTATCTGAACTTTCTCAGAATGACTTTAGCTGTCAAAATTTATCAACAATTTGGTCATAGTTTTTAATTGGCAGGCCACAGTCATCATTTATAAGGTTCATGATAAAGTGCTTTGGCTCTTTATTGTTTTATTTTTTAAAATTTCCTCATATAAATCAGAATTATTAAATAAATTGTTAGGACTTGAATTATAGTAATGTCACCTGCCTGTGAGTCTCTATATGACCAATTATAGGTTCCAAGACATGGGGGTGAACTGGTTAATTAATGACGAATTTAATGATTGAAATACGGTTAACTAAGGTCAAAAATAAAATACAATCAAACCTAGTACACTATCAAAAATTAAAAAAAAATAAATGAAAAGATTTACCAACATAGAGGAAGTTGTAAATTGGTAATAAATCTTAGCTATAGACATACCCAAAATTTTCTCTTCCGTTAAACGTAGCTGGCAATGAAACATTTTTTGAAGTAAACAATTGAAAAAAAATAACGAAAATTGTAGACATTTTTCATTAGCTACACATAAAAAAATGTATTGTAGGATTTTTGTTAGAACAAAACATAATAACATAAACTTTAATGATCTTAGAAAAGATTAATTTACGTAGGTAGTACTTACCAACACCTTCAGTTTCACTTTTTAACGCAAAACAAACGAAATCAGTGAATAAATTGAATTAATAAACTTAATTAATGCACCTTTTGACCCAAGAGTTGCAGGCAATGAAAGTGTAATGAAACTAAAACTGAAATAATGCGGGCAACCCATAATCTCGCATTTGATCAATGTTATCTCCATGGTGATATCTTTCCAAACATTCTGTGGGTGAATAACCCTCACTACCCTTGATTACCTAAAAGTATACATGCACCTTTTTCTTATATTCAACTGACGACCTACTTTTTAGTCGTCCCTAATATACATTTATGTAGAAATGTTAATGGTGACTCTTTTCAGAGAATGAGATGTTGAAGAGCGTTTACTCAGAATTTTAAAATCCCTCTCTCGTCCGTCGCTGTCGCGGATCAAATGCAGCAATAGGTATAATACCTACCTACCTGTAAAAAATATTCTATTAACATAACGCATGAACATACAATAAAATACAAATAATTATTTGTGGTTTATAGCAACTTTAGCTACAGGGTGCCCAGCCCCAGCTCATTCGAAGCGGTCTCTGTAAGCCAAACGATGGAGTTTTTCAAATTTTTTTTGGCAAATTCAAGTACAGGATCACAATGGTCATAACTTAAAAATTATTTTGGAGTATACAGAGTGTCTCATATGACAGTCGCATATCAAAGTTATGTTTTTTTAAATGGAAATGCTCCTATTATAGGATTATTTTTTTCTTATCGAACGACATAAAAAAATAATATGGCGGCCATAAGAAAAACGAAAGTTGACTATGAAAACTCTGGGATCTAGTCGGCTGTGAAAATTTTTGAAACGTCAGATAAATAGCTTATAACGGCTTATGTAAGGCTACAAAAAATTATTTATTAATTTCCAATGGTAAGAAAGATATTCCAAAAATAAGATTTCTCGATTTTTCAGTTTTTTCAGGATATTTCAGGAACGGTCACAGATATCTTGCATGTTTTGACGGATTCGAGATGGCCATAAAATAGCGCAACTTTTCTCTAATTTAACCGACCCTGTATCTCTTACGGTTTACGAGATCCTAATGATGGGTAGTACAAAAATTTCCCACCCTGTATACGTAAGCTCTTGGACGACGTATGTAAGCCTACAAAAATTATTTATTACCTAATGTCCAATAATAAGAAAGATATGGCAAAAAAAAGAAATATCGATTTTTCAGTTTTTTCAGGATATTTCAGGAACAGTCTCAGATATCTTGGTATGTCCTCGACGGATTCGAACATGCGGCAACAAAATAATGGTGAGCTCTGAAATAAGGGACACACTGTATAATGAGGCATCCTGTACGTTACCGAATAACTTAATACCTTACTGTCTCACAAGTAATAACTAACCTCTATCGACATGAATATGAATGTGTATACCTACATTAATTAAAATTAATATTTCGAAAACGTCATATAATTTCTTTTGAAACTAAAAATAGCAGAAAAGTTGATAATCTATTTATAGGTGTATTATGGACTGCCTAACCTAAGGAGTAAATTAACCAAGTGACATAATTATATTCTTAATACACATATCAGGTGTGATATTATTTTTAAATTCTAGGGTGATATTCGTCATTTTCGCAGGTGGTCGTCGGATAATATATTTTTAGCGCGTTTTTTTGGAAGTTTCTGGAAGTTTACTTTTCGGTAAGAAACAGCCGGCCGCATGGCGACTATTGCAGTCCGATGAACTACAGCGGCTCACTTCAAAGTACCTATATAAAATTTTCCAGCCAACTGCTAACGACTATATATATTTTCTAATCCTATATAGCGGCGAGAAATTTTCACAGATTAGTTCCGCAGTTGACAGATACCAAGATCGATAGGTACCACGATACAGGAATGTTTCAAGCAAGTTGAAGCGCGCTAAAACAATAATAAATATATCGATTTGATTCCATATGAGTTTCTTAGTCGTGATAGCAGGTAGGTACTTAATACCTTATTTATAATAACTTGGGTACGTAGATTTAAGCTTTCAGAGTTTTCTAACGCCTTCACGCTAAAAATTTATTTAATAAGCTCGTATGAGATGTCCTTCCCTTGCTTATAGCCTCGGACCTATAACTTCATACTCCCTGAAATGGGAAATGGGCTTCGTTCCGCCCTTGATATACAGGGTGTTCGGTAACGGCGGGCCAGCCAAAATCAAACGTCATGTATAAAATCGTATTTTAAGCTTAAAAAAATATAACGTTTTTTCAGATCAGGCCTCGTTCAGGAAATATTTCCGAAAATGTAAAACTAAGGCTGCTAAAAAAAATATTTTTTTTAGTAATTGGACAGTCAAAATCAAACGCCATGTATAAAATCGTAATTTAAGCAGAAAAAAACTTTTTTCAAGATCAGGCCTCGTTTAGAAAATATTTCCAAAATTGTTGTTCAGTTATTACTGCATAAAACATCTTTTTAGTGCGACCTTAGTTTTATATTTTTGAATAAACGAGATCTGCTCTTGAAAAAAGTTATTCCTTGTTTTATGCTTAAAATACGATTTTATATGACGCTTGATTTTGGCTGGCCCGTTACCGAACAAAAATGTACAAAAAATGTACTATTTTTTGTGATAGCTAGTTGAAGTAACAATTACTATTTAATTACTTATTACATTGTTAAGTATTAAGGCAAAAAGAAATGTTAACAATAAGCAGCAGCACACAGTGAAAAATGCACACAGAATGAACTTACCTTATAATGCGCATGCGAATAATAACAGTCTCACGATCCTACCTGTCGCTAGACGCTGGTGCTACGCGTTAACCTTCTGCTTTCTGTTTGACAATTGACTGACTGAATGACTGACAGTAGTGACAGTTAGGATTTATCTACGAACCTAACTAAAAACTCAAAATATTTATCAATAATATAAATAATAATATCAAGTTTGCATAAAGTTAAATAATAATATTTCATTTATTCGTTTACCATTTTGGTATTTAAAATTCAAAATGTAAAAATAAAAAAGTTACCCATGTAGTATTGTAGAGAAATGGCAGTAAAATGAAAAATATATTCAAAATTCAAATAGTAAATATTGCGATACCTACCTCTTAATTATGTCGAGTTGTCATCTAAAAAATATTTGTTAATAGTACCAATTACTTACATTATAAAATAATGGGGAAATTTTGATTAGGCAGGAATGAAATTATATTATACCGTTGAAGATGACATCAGTTAACTGGTACGTAGTTACGATAATAGAGCAAGTAGGTAATGCAATTTCCGGCTAGTTTGTATAAATTATTTTGAATTAGTTTCCAGTGAACAATTATTCCCATGTAATAATTTTTTTTTGTCAAAATCAACAGGTACCAATCAAACGGGTCATGCCTAAAAAATGGCACACCTGCTATGCCCCAGCCAGGGATAGTTCTTTGCTCCCTGGCAAATATTCAGTTGCGGTTTCTGTGCCCGGATGATCTTGATGAAGTTAGGGCTTTGTGCCAGGAATGGTTTCCGATAGAGTATCCTTTTTACTGGTATGAAGAAATCACATCGACAAACAGGTTTGTGCAATTTTGACATTATGATCCAAATATTTGGGGTAAGGACAGTGGAAAGGGCCAGTTTTAGACCATGTTATTGTTGGTCAACAAATAAAAATGCATAGTGTAATTGAATCCAAATATAAATGCATGTTATAGCGACTGGCAGCTCAGCGCTGTCTCTTGCCTGATCCTGAATCAGTAGTGACTTCGTCGCTTGTCATGGTCTCGTGTTGCTATCGCTTATAACGAAATTTTCTAAACAAAGAACCACTCTGTTTAATTTATCCGCATACAGAACAGGGATAGTGTGCCAATAAGCATTAGAAATTCGGACTAATTGTAATTAATTTATAATATGCCACAATATACAGGATTATTCTAAATAAGTGTGAGAAGTTTTAGGGGCATTGATTCATTTTAAGGAAGAGAGTTCCCATTAATGAGGGTCCCTAAATGCACCTTTTTTTCAGATACAGGTGTCAAAAAAGATCATTTTTCAATTTTTTTGAAGATATCTGAGGAACCGTTTGAGGTACAGAGCTCAACTTTTGTACATATAGGTCTTACTCTATAAATCTATAAAACTCTCTGGCACTGGCATATGAAAAAAAAACTGAATGGCATTAAAAAAGTAGCTAATATCAATGGTAACATAATATGTACAATACCTAATACAAAAGTTGAGCTCTGTACCTCAACCGGTTCCTGAGACCTGAGATATCAAAAAACTGGAAGAAGTCTTTTTTTTTTACACCCGTGTGTCTCAAAAACCACTCATTTCGCGAACCCATGTTAATAAGAACTTTTTTCCTTAGAACGAGCCAATGAATCACCATCTAAAAATTTTCACGCTTATTTATGATAACCCTGTACCTATTTTTGTTTGATAAGTATTTGCTTGGATTGGAAGTACTTGCTTAGAAAAGGTTTCGGTAATTGTATAAATCTCATCCAGTGCAACTTTTCTCATGGACAACTTTTACAACAACTAACGTAACTTACCTAATAGTCTATTGACTATGTCCTAAACAGGGCAATAAGGAACTCTCAAAAGAGCGAATTTCTACTACATACACCAATCCTTCAAATAATCATTAAGGGTAAAAAAAAATGCGGAGTGCTATTAAATTAAAGGGTGGAAATTGGAGATAGGGGTGAAATTGGACCCCTATCAACAACATACGGCTGAAATCTGGAGGCATTTGAGGGATGGCCATGGTAAGCCACGTACGGAACTGTTGAGGGATCCTTCTCGAGGGCAACATACCTCTGCATGGCACCTAACTTTCCTGTGTCCACTATACAGGTGTTCCTAAATTGGAGGTACAAATGAAGAGGGGAGATTCCTTCAGTAATTTTAAGAAAAAAAGTCCAATAAATATGGGGTCGCAAACGTTTCGAGATAAAACAGGGGACAGTGTTCCAGAAAAAATATCACCCTGTAGATTTGCTATCGAAATTGGCATGTCATATCTGTGCCTAATTTCCGTTGAATATTTTGTGAAGTGTAGATAATATGAGAAAAAAACTTGAAAAAAATTCAAACTTTAACACCCTGTATCTCGAAAACGAAACATTTGCGACCCATGTTTATTGGACTTTTTTTCTTAAAATTACTTTCTCCCCTCTTCATTTGTACCTCCAATTAAGAAACATCCTGTATAAAAACAAGGGTGTTGTCACAGATTGTTATAACTACTATGAAGAGATTAAATTAACGTCACACACCTTCAAATTATGGGAACGAGTTATCGTGCCTGTCGAACTCAATTGGCTGATATAACCGAAAACCAGTTCGGCTTTACAGCAAGCAGGTCCACAACAGAAGCTATCCAAACAGTAAGAATTTTGAAGGAAAAATGCCAACTTAACAGACAGAACCACTACTTAACCTTTATAGACCTAGAAAAGACCTTGGATAGGGTTCCCAGAAAACTAGTGTGGCAAGCAATGCAAGCAACAAAATATACCAGGGAACAATGTTTCTATAGTGCAGGTTATCTATATCGGTGCAACAATGTAAATCAGAAGTCCTTCCTGCCGGTGTCACCGAGCCATTCCGGGTAAACATTGGCATCCATCAGGGCTCTGCCTTGAGTCCATTGCTTTTTAACCTGTGCATGATTATAGAATGAGAGACCTACAGTAAGGAGTCCCCTGACTGTAAACAGGTGCATGCTGTGCTATATGCTGATGCTGATGACATCCTTCTGATTGTAAAAACTACAATGGAGCTACAAAACACCTTCAACACGTGGCATGAAAAACTCAAAAAACACGGATTGTGTATTAACTGTACAAAAATAGAATATTGTGAGTGTAACCTGGAAGAGACAGAAGAACTGCAACACATCTCTTCTTAAGGTGACCTGCTTTAAATAGCTCGGGTCTATTCTTACAGCAGATGCTTGTGTGGATGGGGATGCCACTCATCGAATAAACACCGGATGGTCAAAGTGGAGATCGTTTTAGTTCTTTCCGAGATTATAATTACTCCGTGAAGACTGCTCTTAACATTGTCTCACAGCCAAGGGGTAGAGGCAGGCCACCGACAACATGGTCAAAAGTCGTGAGGGACTGTGCACAAGGAGATCCGAGCCCAGATAAACTGGGAAAGGGACATGAGAAAAATCCATTTTGGCATAACTCTTTATTAGTACATACCTAGTCTTGGAAATTTATCTGTGCTGAAATCTATAACAATTTCCCAGAATGTACCTACCTATCTAAAATATAAATATTGGCATAAATATTGCTTTTTTTATTGGCAAATTAACAATTTTTTTTTATTGAATAATAATAAATTTTTTTTTGTAAAACATTAGAACTAAAAGTATATCAAGGAAAACGCGATAAAAATGTCTAAGTTTGGCAGCTACATCTTAGCCAGTTTTTATCCGAAAATCCGCACCACTTTGAAGGAAATTCATCTACCTACATATTTGTTTTTTTGCGAAGCATACCCATCTCTGCTCAGAAAAAAGTTATACGCAAAAAAATAAAAAAGAGAAAACAATTGAGTTTTTTCTTTTTCTCAAATTACTTTTCAAATATTTTGTATATTTTCAAATATACTTGAATTTTGCTTCGGTTTCGAGATATAATAATTAAAAAAAAAAAAACTGAGGGGAGTGCAGTTGCACCCCTATCTCCAATTTACATAGCACTCCACGATATTTTCAGCCTTAATTACCATTTGATGCAATAAAAACCCGCTCTTTTTTGGTTGTTCCTTATTCCTATAAGACATGAACAATAATGTACCTACATCTAGCGTGTATGGTGTAGTTGAATCATTGTTACCTAATTTATTTGTAAATATTATTATTGTATTATCTTAACTGCTGATTCTTGATGTGAATTTCTTTGCTGCACATGTTTTCTTTTTGTAACTTACCATCTTGGATATTGGGTGTGAATTTTTTATTGTCATAAAATAAAATGAACCTTCCAGCAGATTTAATGTACTTTTAACAGACATGTTACACAGTTATACAATAAGATTAGGTATAGAGACAATGATCATGTTCATTTAATAAAGATAATTTTTTTTTTCAGTCGTTTCTATTCACTTGCGGCTATTTACAATCAAACTATTATTGGATTGATAGTGGCCGAAATAAAACCATACTCTAGTCTAAACGAAGAAGATTCAGGAATATTAGCCAAATCATTTATAGATAATGCAGATGTTGCGTACATTCTTTCATTAGGCGTATTAAAAGAATATAGAAGAAATGGTATAGCATCCTTGCTCTTAGATTCTTTTTTAAAATATGTAATGACTCCGGAGAGGTGGAAAGTGAAAGCGGTTTTCTTACACGTTCTCACTTCAAATACAGCAGCGATTATGTTCTATGAAAACCGAAAGTAAGTAAATAATCGAATTTTGTGTAAGTATGTTTCTTCAGCAGTAATTTTTTGCAGAATTTTAGAGAATTAATAAGTAATCCATACATACGTCACAATAAACACTATGTTTTAGTTTCAGACTACACAGTTTTTTACCATACTATTACTCCATAAAAGGTTCTTGTAAAGATGGATTTATGTACGTTCTTTATATAAACGGCGGACATCCTCCATATGGGCTATAATATCCTTTTTATATTATTTACGTTTCTAGTTTGGCAATAATATGTTGAAAACTTCCTAATTTTCTGTTATAAAATAAATAATTTAATATGAAATTCTTCAATTCAGTTCAAAATAATTATTATACTTTTAAATTTTGCAGAAATGCAAAAAATTATCATACTAGAGTCTAACTAACGTTAGATACTAACGTTAGGGGCATACTTTGATTCTTATAATGCACAGTGAGCTCTAACACTGAAGTTGAAAACACTGAAGTAATAAAGTGGCTGAATTGATTAATTTTACTTGTTGTTTTGTTTTCCTTAACAGTGCTTACTGATTATGTGAAAATTTTCTGCACAAAAGTGATGAGAGGAGGGGGATTTTTTCCTTGGATCGTCGGCAACATGAGCCGAGCACTAAAATGGATGTGGAGTTCACCAAATACACAGAAATGATTATCTAGGGATTACCTACTTTTCTAAGGACAGTTATCTAGTTTTACGAACAGCCATTGCCATCACAAACCTAGTCTTTTTTACATAAAGATATCCTAACAGGGTATTCTATTTCCTACAGATCAAAATATCTAATATGTTATCTTAAATAAATAACTTGTAAATAATAACCTGTATAATATGTTTATTCACTTCTAAATAAATTTATTTATTACTGAAGTTGTCAAAGTTATATGCAACATGATTTGTACATACATACCAATTATTGTGAAAATCCTAAAATAAAATTTATATGATACCTATGATTGATACAACAAAACAATAAACAATACATGGTTTACATTATGAATCAGTCTGTTATACAGGGTGTCAGAAATTAGTGGGTCAAGCTCTTAGCCACAGACCATTTGACCAAAAATAATGTCGCTTCCTCATTCCATTTTAACATAGGTGTCCCTCTTTTAAGGTACAGGGTGTCAAAGTTAAATTTTATAAGAAGTTTTTTTATTTATTTGTTGTTTTTCAAGATATTCAGTTGAAATTTTGCACAAATTTCTTTTCAATGATATGTTGGCAAATACTAATACACTTTAAGTTAGATTCTGTTCACAGATAATCGGAACGTGAGTGGAAGGAACAGGAGTTGTGGAACATTTTGACCCCCAACTTTTTTTGTGCGTATTATGGCTTTGGTTCAAAGGTTTCGTTTTTTAGATCAAGCATTCATTTTTATTATTTTTTTCACTCCTGTAATTTTTTACGAGATATTGTAACTATGTTTCATTGATAAATTTGAAGCCGTAGAACAAAAAAAAAAAAAAAATTGTTACCTTGTAACTCACTAATTGGTATAATTTTCAAAGAAATATATTTTTTTTGTTGATACCAATAGTTCTAGGCATAGCCTAAAACAGTGAGTTGACCAATGACTCCTAGTCAAATAAGTTGTAATGTCTTTTAAACCAAGCCTTGTATCAAAATTTTATAAGAGTGAAATAATAATAGAAAAAATGAATGTTTGATCTAAAGAACAATACCTTCGAACCAGAGGTGTATGCATTAAAAATTTAGATAGTCAACGTGTTCTACAACCCCGCCCGTATATCCTCCGCTCGGCTTCAATTCTCTGTGAACAAAATCTTGCAAAAAAGTGTGTCGTTATTATGTGAAAGAAAAGCCTTAAAATTTTAACCGAATATCTTGAAAGCAACAGAGATATTAATAAAAACTTATTTTTTAAAATTTAACTTTGACACCCTGTATCTTGAAAGAGGGACGCCTGAATGAGAAATGGCAGATTATTTTTGGCCAAATAATCAGTGGCCAAGGCTTGACCTAATTTCTCACACCCTTTATACGATAGGTTCCCTCATGCAAAGGGTTAAAATATGAAAATAATAATAAAAAAAAATATACATCATAGAAGAGTTTAATCGCCTATATTAATTAAGTATAGATCCATTTTCCATTTCAATGGTGTACCCAAGACACATGATCTCACTAAAAGAATATTCTATGAAATAAATACGACTTGAAACACTGAAACCACAAACTATATCTACAGGTATTCCTGAAATAACTTTTACACGTCACTATTCACTAAATGTTCGTGGGTGAAACTAAGTCGATTTAAGTCAACTTATCTTAGTCCAAAGTTGCTTGGTTTGGCCAATAGGAGACGTCAAAATGTAAATTCTGAAATTCCTAATTGACTATAAAAGCTATAATAAACCGCTGAAGTGATTTTGATGAAATTTGGTATGACGTTATGGTTTTCTGGGATAAAAAGTGCAATACTAAAATTACTCATGACATGACGTAGAGTGTGGGGTAGATTGTGGGTAGATCATGTTTTTTTTTAAATTTTACAGCTTCTGAACGTCTACGCCAATGGAATGAAAAAATTTTAAATACCGAGCGTAGGTTAGTCGCCCAACCTTATAGGTAGTTAGGTAGAAGATAAACGCATTTGAATGTTGATTTTTATAGTAAATTTTCTTATTTTTTTATGGGATTGATTTTCTTAATTTTCATAGAATAATAAAATTAATTTACAATTCCACATTTGAACATTTAAATAACGCATTTGGGCTTTAAAATAACATTTGAATGTGGAAATGTAAATTAATTTTATAATGATAGAAAATTAGTAAAATCCCATGAAAATAAAACGAAATTTGCTATAAAAATCAACTTTCAAATGCGATTATCTTCTAAACGATAATTAATAATAACAATACGTTATTAAGACCACTTTTATAAAGAGTACCTTTTTTGTAGAAAATGAGTCAACGAATCTTCGCTCAGTTAAAATTTTTTAGTTACCTAGGTATATTAGCGTAGAAACTCAAAGGGTGCGAAACCTAAAAAACCTGTTAGTGTCGGTAATGCAGGTTCCCTAAAAATTGGCAACAAAATAGCGTCCTCCTCCAACCTGGCAAGAACTAATCTTAGCCGGCACACAAACCATACGTACTGTAAGTCAGTGCACAAACCGGTCCTATATTTAGCCTTGACACAAATGTCAATTAATTTTTTTTTCATAAAGTCAATGAACATTCGATTTTTTTTTTATATTTTATTAAATAAAAATTGGAATATTTTTTACATTTTAATAAGTAGGCAATCATAAAGTTTAGTTATTTTTAAAGAGCTCTAAACTAAATATTACCACAGAATAGATACAATCAGAAGCTAAACTCGCCGGCGGCGCCTTTGATCTTTTAGAGGCCAGCCACACCTCTAGCGGCCATTGCTTCAGAGTAGAAATGCAGGCCCGCCACAGAATAGGTATAATTCTATTCTGCGGGCCCGCATTCAAAACTAATGAAAGCTCATCTCAAATCATGGCGAATCTCTATGCGCCGAGTAGATGCGCGAACTCGGTATTTTTATTGAAGTTTATATTCTGATTGTACCTATTCTGTGATATTACCTTTACAATATACCGGGTGTCCAGTTTAAAATGCAGTACATGGGTATATTGGAAACGGTAGGAGATACCACGATACACATATACACGGTATGCCGATAGCGTTTTCTATTTGGTCAACTACTGCGCAATGACGTCACGTGGATCAGATATTACACATGAGATTGCTCATATCTATTTTATTGTTAGAAATAAGTAAATAATTTTTAGTACACATTGCTTTTATGGCTATTTCTGATATTCGGGTAAAGGTGGAGGTGGAGATTTATGCTATATTTAATCATAATCATAGGTTAATTATTTAAAAGAGAATATTTTAAAGAAATATAAGATATAAATATGGTGTCCCAGCTTATTCGAAGCGGTCTTAGTAGGCGAAACGATAAATTTTTACCCAAAAAATTTTGCAAATTCAAGCACAGAATCACAATGGCCATAATTTAAAATTATTTTGGAGTATACAGAGTGTCCCATATGACAGTGGCATATCAAAGTTATATTTTTTTTTAAATGGAATGCTCCTATGTTATTGCATTTTTAGATTGTCTGGGAAGAGAAAATAAGATTGGCTTTTACAGTTGGTGTTTAAATTAAGAAGTTTTTGAATTATAAACAAGTGAAAATCGTCATTTTTCAAGTTCAAGACCCTGTACGACGAAAACGGTTCAAGATAGAGAAAAACGGTTTACATGTCCCTATTTTAACTTTTTATGTACTATCCTATGGTATAGAAACATTTGTACCTCCTTTAATTTTTTTATTTGGAGACACGTGGAGAAATCTCAGAATTTTTCAAATTTTTTATCACCCTGTAGAAACATTTCATCTACATCATAGGATAGTTCATGAAAAGTTAAAATAGGGACATATAAACCGTTTTTCTCTATCTTCAGCCGTTTTCGTTGTATAGGGTCTTGAACTTGAAAATGACGATTTTCACTTGTTTATAATTCAAAAACTTTTGAATTTAAACACCAACTGTAAAAGCCAATCTTATTTTGTCTTCTCAGACAATCTAAAAATGCAATAACCTAGGAGCATTCCATTAAAAAAAAAACATAACTTTGATATGCTACTGTCATAATGGGACACTCTGTATGCTCCAAAATAATTTTAAATTATGGCCATTGTGATTCTGTGCTTGAATTTGCAAAATTCAAAATTTATCGTTTCGCCTACAGAGACCGCTTCGAATAAAGCTGGGACACCATATTTATATCCTATATTCCTTTAAAATATTCCCTTTTAAATAATTAACCTATGATTATGATTAAATATAGCATAAATCTCCACCTTCACCTTTAACCGAATATCAGAAATAGCCATAAAAGCAATGTGTACAAAAAATTATTTACTTATTTCCAACAATAAAATAGATATGAGCAATCTCATGTGTAATATCTGATCCACGTGACGTCACCAGACCGGAACGCAGCCTGCGCGTCATCGTCTATCGGCATACCGTGTATATGTGTATCGTGGGAGATACAGGGTCGGTTAAATTAGAGAAAAGTTGCACAATTTGATACTTAATAAGAATCTGAAACAAAATTTAGGACAACTTCAGCCGTTGCTGAAATATCCTGAAAATTGAAATTACTTTTTCGGCCGCGTGTCTCCACGTAGTTTATAAACTTATTATTACGTTCGGTTCGGCGTAAGTATCAAGTATAAGTATCATGTTAAAGGGTCAGGGCTACGGCGCATGGTAAATCGAAAGGAAAGGTAAAAATATAAGCAATTGTAAATTTCTTTACGTATAATAATAATTATATGGACCTGGTGAGAGAAAATTAAAAATAGAAAATCCTGGAAGATTTTTAGATATTTTTAAACAATATTTTTTTAGGTGAAACAGAGCTTCACTTGTTTCACCTGACGGGCTGCCACTGGTGTAAGGAGTTTAGACTCTATTGTCACCTACTATGATCATAACGCCACTGTAACTGCTACCATACTTCGATGCCATAATAATTGAGTTGTATCAGTTTCCTTTAATATTGCTTTGGGAAGAATCTTTTCGTTAGATGGCGCAAGGCGCAGAAGGCTACGAAATATACAATGCCTTTATGTTTAGTTTTGTTGAATTCATAAGTTGCGGTAATTCCCACGTGCCTACCTATTTAACATTTTTTAACCGAAATTAAAATCTTTAGACTGCAGTCACTCTTCAAGGTCACAAGGTCGTCTTTTTTTGATAATTTGAGTAGCTGCTTTAGTAGGTATCAGATTGATTGAAGCTTATCAGATTGATTTTAGTAATGGTAATTTAGCTTTTGGTTTGAAGTTGAAAAAACCAACTCGGCTCCTTCCAAGCATGGAAGGATAACGTGTTTGCGTTGTTAATACTTGATACATCAGAATAATATTAATTTTTAACAATGTATTACAAGTAGGTAGGTAGGTACCAAACTTAAATGATGTATTACCTACATGGCATAATGTAATTTTAAAATGAAAGCGTTCAATTAAGTAGGGACGATATTTAATTGTTCAAATGCGCTTAGGCCGATGATTGTGGGATACCCAGATGTAAATAATGACCCTTTATTCAAACAATAAAATCGAAAAAGTAGTTTTTTTCCGAGATATATTTGAAAAACCACCGGTGGTAGAGTAAAATAGAGCATGTGAAGATTTGTGCAATTTGAAAACTACCTATCCGATTTGTAGATCCATTTTTATTTGACCGCTCGCCCTAGATGGCAGAGCCATTACCCCCACACCCCCTTACCTAGAGCTCTTAACAGTGACGTCCATCAGTCATTTTGATCGATTCTTTTAGATACCGTGAACTTCGTTCGTCTCTCATGAAATATTATAAGTTAATTGTATATGATCTCAGATTAGATTAGATTTCTCGTGAGTGGGTCATTATTGTGACACCTCCACTGCGACCGAAGGTTTATTGTGGCTCTGGATATTATCTTAGTCAAGGAAAGAGTAACTGTTTGCGCAAAAGTGTGACCAGATGGTACCAGACCGACCTGTTAGAATATTTTTAAAAGTGATTAAATTTTTTCAACTAGGAGAGAATGATGGCTATTATTTACGAGGAAAAACTTAGGCGAGTGTTGAACCGTTCTAGTGAATAATGTCGGCATTCACCGCTACATGAACATGCTATATATTTCCTCTACGATTTTATGCGAAAGTCATCATACTCAGCTTAAAAATATTACGTTAATTAATAATATCTCACGTTATTGAGACACGCGTGTCCAGACTCGCTCTGCCAGTGCCTGCTGCCTGGCTCAGCTCGTCGCACTGCGAGGCTGTGGTGATAAAATAGACCGTCAGGACAGTGTACCTAAAGTGTACCTAAAGCTAAGTTAAAACCAGACCGCAATGGAGTGCGATCAAGCTACTTCGTTTGCTATGGCTGGTGTTCGTGTCATTATCATCTTGTATGTGTTATTTCATTTCCGTGCCAGGGTTATAAACGCGTCCGATGCCGTGTTTCCCTATATAGCTTTTCAGTTGTGTTTTGCTCTCACTTGTGATTTTTCGTTTATTATTTCCCAGGCTAAACTGTATCTAACTTCACTGAATGAACGTGAGTCTATTATCATACCCTACGCCATGAGGAATGTACCTAAGCCATTATTGCACTATAAAATCAGCAAGAGTAATTAAAGTTTTATTCAATAGCCGTAGAGAAAATAATTTCATGCATTTCTTTCTGGTTGAAGAAAAGACTCGTTTTCACGATGAGAGTTCATCGTGAGCGTTGCTACCACGACAGCAACTTTCACACAACTTCCCTCATGTAAACTGGTTGATAGTTACTCTCTGGCTCTCGCGATAGAACTATCACACTATGACGTTCGATGAGATAGTGTTGAGAGCAGCTATTGAGAGAGTGACAGCCACCGTTCCCCTGAAAACGAGGTGTCACAGTGCCTCTCACATGCACTATTGCACTGTCCAGTATAGGTAAAGTAGTGATCAATACAAGCATATTAAAAAATATTTAAAAAATTGACAAATTTGCCAAAGGTGATAATTTTAATACAATAAATTTTTTGGATGAATACGAACGTCTCACTTGCCTGTGAAAAAAAGTTTCCCGCATTATACGAATCACCGGAAGCGAAATGCAGCTGAAGAAAAGCTGCTGTCCCTTTAGGGACTGCAAACAATAAGAGATTGAATTATCATTTATTCGTAAGAAGTTGCATCAGCGCATCCCTGGGTCTTCCAAACTTGGTCCAACTTAGAGTCCATTCTCTAACCCAAATCTTTTATTATTATTTTGTTTTCTTTTTCAATGACATAATCACACGAATCAAGCGAGTAATAGTCGATATATTTTGTTATTATAATTACGAAAGTCTTTTTTTACATTTACATTTGCTAGCATGATAGTGCCATAAAATCCAATTCGTCGTGTAGGTAAATGCATTCTGGAAAAACGACTCTGGCGACAGTAACTATCGCGACAGTTTTATCACATGAAAACCGGCCTCAACGGCATATAATTTAAATAAAAGAAAGTTATGTTTATCTTTCCAAAGGAATAGGTACAAATTGTATAAATGTTTTTAAAGTAGGTTAATTGTAGACTTTTCTGCACTAGAAAATGGCGTTTGATCGATTTTTCAAACTTTCTGCAACCGTTCTAAAATGAGCGTTTACGCCGTTGCGCGTCCCCTCCCTTTTCTTGTCTGATGATATTTTAAATTGAGACTTCGTTAAAAAGTTATTATTTGGCACGTAATGGCTTTTTTTTAAAGCCTAGTGTAGCTTCTATTGGTTGTCGAAGGTTACTTTTTTCAAATTCTTGGTTTGATCCAACTTTTCAATGGTTTTTTTAAATTTTTATCAAAAAGATCCCGCTTCGAAAATAACAAAGATATGCTATTTGTTTATAAAGAAATAAGAACAAAAAAATTCACACAATGAGAATACCCCATAAAATGTTAGGATTGCAACATGTAAACCGTGTTCCTCTTTTTTAATCCATTTTCGATCTAAGTACTTATCTCTAATATTTTTCAACAAGATTCTCTAGCTGTTATTGCTAGAGTTCTATCCTCGCTAGCGAATGTCCTTTACTAAAAATTATATTCGCATGAACAAGCAGCAAAAAACCAAGGTCGTGTAAAAAAGTAATGGGAAAATTTGATAGCAGCTAGTTTTCTTTTAGAAATGGAAACGATCCACGTTTTAATATTTTTTTATCAACGTATACAATAATTATTATTCTTACCTGCGCCAGCATTAAGCAATATTTTACGTGTATTCTATAAAACACAATATTGCTATATGGGTACTTGCGTTTGAGAAGTAAACAAATGTTAATTATTAATTAAAGATAAATATTATTATCAAGGTACAACGTTGCGGGGAAGCAACAGAAGAGGAAAGGAAGTGATAAGTAATATTCGTGTTCCAATTATAAATTTTAATTTCTATTGTGATAAGAATTGGTTGTTTGCAGTTACATATAAACTGGATATCAAAAAGGTTGTGCTAGTGATTTCGTTTTAAGCGTATCAAAATAATATTGTGTAAGTTTTATAACATCTCATTTTATATAAATTTTGTAAACTCATTTACTTTGCAAGATATATTCTCTGTGTCAGTGTATTTGCCATGACCAGTCATTAGGTACATAGAAATCTTATAATCTTTTTACAAGATTAGAGGAATTTTCTTAAAATTTTATTTATAAATGACTGGGTATAATAATACCTATACATGTATATACCTAAGAAGATATATCGTAGTTTTCATGTGAAAATATATCATTCCATCAAATATATGCTTAATTATAGTATGCACTGTCGTACTTTGCCGCTTTAATGGTTATTATCAGCAACAATTTGTTTAATTATATGTATTTATAATACTACGTTGGTATACAGGGTGTTGATTTTCAAAGCGGGCCATAGGGGATTAGCATTGCGAAAGTGGTTTTTGAGGATTCCTGCTCGCCGTTTAAACTGACAGAAATGGTTTTGGTATCAAAATGAAGCTAAAATTATTGCGCATAACGCTTGACATCAGAAATTGATTTAATTTCACGTTGTTTTCTAAAATTCTTCAGTAAAAATTCAAGTAATTGTTAATGTTTAATCACAAAATAGCATGCCTTGCCTAAACAATAATGACGTTTCTACGTTTTGAAAATCCAATAATAAAACTTTATAAGTCAGTAGGTATAATAATAAAGTCTGGCTCTATTTAAAAATGGGTTATACAAACCAAGAAAGAGTCTTTATGGTGAAAACCTACTACAGTGTAGCCAGTTACAGTAGGGTTGAATAGAACCAGACTTTATTATTACCTACTGACTTATAAAGTTTTATTATTGGATTGTCGAAACGTAGAAACGTCATTATTGTTTAGGCAATAAGGCATGCTATTTTGTGATTAAACATTAACAATTACTTGAGTTTTTACTGAAGAATTTTAGAAAACAACGTGAAATTAAATCAATTTCTGATGTCAAGCGTTATGCGCAATAATTTTAGCTTCATTTTGATACCAAAACCATTTCTGTCAGTTTAAACGGCGAGCAGGAATCCTCAAAAACCACTTTCGCAATGCTAATCCCCTATGGCCCGCTTTGAAAATCAACACCCTGTATATACTCATATATCGTTTTATAACCAAGGAAAACACAGCGCATCTAGTAATCTATTTGCAAACAAAACAAAAAAAATAGAAAAAATAAATTTCTAATAATTCCTATATAGATATTTCTTATGGCATCTCCCCTTCAGGGGCATTATATGTATCTTTTAATTATTGTTTAACGTTTCTCCATATTATTTTTTGAAAATATTCTCAAAAAAACACTACCGTAACATAAACAAATACATATAATATATTGGAGTAATTTTAATTGAAAAAAAAAACGTTATTAGGGTTTCGGACATCGCTACTGCATTAAAATCTTTCCCACCATCAAAATTATAATCTATTCTGACACATACACCACGAAAAAGTAGGTCTCTCACATTCATTTGCCTTATACGACGGTATAATGATATGCAGGGTCACCTCACACTGGCTACCTAGTAGTCCAGTAAATAAGCCGGAAAATATACTGTACAATGTGGAAAAGTGGGTGGAATCAGCACCGATTTTAAAAATTATATTCTACCTGGAGTTCTCATATCTTCAGGAAAATGCATCGGCACCTCGTGACCCCAGCAATCCCAGCATTATCACAAAAAATGAGAAAATTAGGGTATTAATCCCCTCCCTCCCAAAGCACCCCGAATAGTAGCAGCGATAAAAAATTTGAAAATACAAAATTTCACTTCGGAAATCGTCTTGAAAGGACAAAATTTCAAAGACTGAACGTTACCAAATAAACAGGCTGTAATATCGTTGGACAAAGTGCATTGACGTTTACGCATTGTGCGTGATTGATGCGCTATTACACAAAGTTCCATGAAACATTTTTCAAAAAAACTCGTAATTTTTATTTACAGTTTTTTCATTACACTTAATCAGAATATCGCACGTTTATCATAGCGGACGTTAATTTTTTTTAATTGGATCCCAAAACCCCCCGAGAAACGATTTCCGAGGTGAGATTTTGAATTTCTAAATTTTTTTATCACTGCTACTATTTGTGGTGGTTTTGAGAGGTTGAAACCACCCTTACTTGCTATTGCACCTCGGATTCGTAATCAGCTACTCCGGAAACCACCCAGAAACTATTTCTGAAGTGAAATTTGAATTTTTTAATTTTTTATAATTTTTTATCACTGTTACTATTTGCGGTGCTCTGGGAGCGGGAAATTAACTCAATTTTCCCATTTTCCGAGATAATACAGGTGTTAGTACTGATAAATGTTCCTGAAGGTCTAAAGAATCCAGGAAAAAAAAAAGAAATTACAAAAAATTCTAAATTTTTAAAGTGTTAAAGTACATACAATCATTTTCACCAGACTTTACGGGTTATTCATTGGACTATTTATAATAGGACTAGGATGCATTGAAAAAAACACATTTTGCAGATTGTTGCTTCCCATTATAACCAAGTAGAGTTGTGAAAATTGTACCAAATGAAACAGAAATAGTTTGGATTTCATTTGTCATTTTTTTTAGAATCCATTTTGAATATTTACCGTAAACAGTACCTACCTAATCGAACAAGAACTTATATAATTTTATAATATTCTTATAATTATATGTATAAGAACACGTTCGCCGTTTTGAGGCATTTTCTAGACCCGTTTTCTAGTTATACCCAGGGGAGTGCCAAAATACGTAATGTGGTGTGATCTTAACTTTGGACACTTTACATAAAAAATTTGAATGGATTCTGAAAAAGTAGTCATATGAGAGACAAAGTTCTTTATTTTTATTTGGCACCACTTGAAAATACTTTTTAATGCGTTAGCCCTATATTCCTATGATAGTGGTGATCCCTATGATCCTGTATACAATGTATATAACGCAGCCTTCTGGTGAAATTGGCCATTTCATGTAAAGTCTAGCCATTACATGAAATGCTGCCAAATAGTGAAATGATTCCGTATTACATTAAATGCGAGATTACACGTAATGCAAGCACGCATACTTATGCCATTTGATGAAACTGGTTAAAATTACTTACAGCAGGTGCCCCAACTTTGCGGCCATTTCATGTAATGCTGCAATCAAATCTCGTTTTGGGAAATAGAATCAGTTAATTACTCAGATTTCAATATTTTTTATGCAAGCTATTGTAAATTATTGGCTAGTTAGGTCGAATTACTAATGACCAGTAGGTACCTACCAAAACATACAAAAAATGTCATAATTATTTAGATTTCATGGTGTAAAAATTTAATATTTGTTCAGAGCGACAACTCCTTATCTAATCAGAACCTGACTGGTCAGGCTAATGCCAGGTTAGATATCTCTCCTTTGAAAAAATATTATACACGGTGAGCCGGGAGGAATGCGCCAAGTTCCAAGACTATAAATATGTAATACCCACTTAATTTATTTACTAATTTTTTAACACTAATGTAAAAAACTCATGTGTTGTGCAATTTTCATTTGTTTTCAACTTAGAGTTGTAACAAAAAAATGTTCAAGATCAGTTGTCTGATTTTATGACAAAGGCTGGGAATCGATAAACATCTTTTTATGGAAAACTTGACTGTGTTGTTTGGGTAACTTTGAGGTTTGTTCCATTGTTTCAAATAAAAAAATATTCTCCCGTCTCATCCTCTATTATTTTGCAGACTGTAAATTTACAGTTTGCAACTGTTGTCTTTTAATTTTTTCATTAAGTTTCATCTGTAGATAAATTATAAAAAATATGCAAACCAATGACAGCTCAGCGCTTCCTTACGTTTCTGTGATTAATATTAATAATTATTATTTTTTATAAAAATACCTAAGTGAGCCATTTGGTTGCAGCATTACAGTGAAATAGCCAGAAAATTTGGCCACTTGCTGTAATTTTATCCAGTTTCATCAAATGGTAGAAATGTGAATGCAATAAGAGATGTAATAAGTATAACGTCTAAAAATGTTACGGCCCTTTTGTGTAATACGGAATCATTTGACTATTTGACAGTACATATATTTTCATGTAATGGCTATTAGACTTCACATGAAATGGCCAATTTCACCAGAAGGCTGCGTTAGGTATACATATATCTCAAATGTAAATGTCTTTGGTGAAAAATGGACACTTGCATGTCTTTGAGTGCAAGCTTCCATCTTTTGAAGCTAGCACGCTCTGACGGCGGTTTTAAGCTTCGATAATGAAGCAGGCTGATCTGAAGGAGCAATCATTGCTCTAATTCATCTGCATGTCGCACACGCAGATAGCGTTACGGTCGTCAAGTTGCTAATTATTTTTCCATTCAAGCATCCAATAAGTAGCATATAGGTATACCTAGTTTTAACGAAGTTCAAGAGATGACACGCTGATGAGTCCTAGAGTGCGAAATGGCCGTCCGAGTCTTCGGGTTAAATGATTCTGTCTGCTTGCTCATTATGGAGCTCCGATAAATATGACCCCCATCCTACCAATCTTATACGTTTCCTTATTATTATTGTGCGAACCTAAAACCCAAGAAAACTAAAGATTTAATTTATTATCATGTAAATAGGCATTTAAAATAAAAGAAGAATAATATGACTTCACAAAATCTAAAAATCTGTTAAATTGACCGTAATATCCTCCAACCATATTCATTGCAAAGTAAATGAATTCAACGAAAAAACTGTCTTACAAGAGTTAAATCATAAATCCCTCCGACAGGCAGTAAGTAGCAAAGCTATCGACTTGTGCTTTTACTTACACCCCTATTCTTCCGCTAAGTGCTAACATCGTCCATCTCCCGAGATCAAGGAGAAGGAATAATCTCCTGTTTCCCCTTGCGCATGATCATTTGCGTAGGGGGCATGAACCCGACAACCAGCCCCGAGTAGTGCCGCCCGCAATGTGCTAACCGGCTGCCAGCGTCCTAGAGAATCGATATAGGTTACAATATAGGATGTCGTCCACGGCTACCAGCACTCCCAGGTATAGTATTAGTCCCTAGTTTAGGTTTGGGTTGGAATGGGTGGTGGTTTACGTTTCGTGTTCAGGTTTCATAGCAATGCATGTCAAGGTTAAATGATGCAAATTACTCCCCTACGTTTTGTTTTATTAGGAACAGGGAACAGGTTAGCTTGTATTTTTTTTTACTAAATAATAAATTACAAGTAGGTACTTACCTATCTCACGTAAGTAACATATCAGAATTTTTTCAACTGTTTAGTTTTTTTTTACAAGACCGCTTTCTGACCTAATCGATCTTGTTATCATAAATAAAGATATTTTAGAAATTATACGACTTCCGGTTATACCGGAAGTAGGTACTTATTAACCGCTAACTTTATGTGTGCTGGCTTAATAGGATAGGTACCTATTAGCTTATTAAAAACAAGTTAAAAGACAAAAAATCTGAATAAGAAGAAGAACCACTAACTTTCTCATTATTAATGTCACTTTAGAGATTGATATCTTACCAAATTGTCATTAAAATTTGTAAAATTCTGACATGTAAATAAAGTGTTAGAAGTTTTTTTGTAGTTTTCGGGACACTGTCTAGTGGCGCTCGAATATTTCACTCAAATCAACATTTTTAAACCACTTCGATCAAAGCGATTTTTACGATTTTTGGAACACTTTTAAGTACCTATATACCTAATTAATGTCAAATTATGAAACACAACATGATTGTAGGGGGTATTAATACGTGCCGGGCATCAAAATCGGTCAGCACGTTGCCCAAGAGTACCTAATACTATTATTTTGGTACTTTTAAAAAAATACTTATTTTAACCCCACCCCCCGCTTATTGAAATTTGAGCCACCTTCGAAATTTAACCTTATAACCTTATATTCTATCAGCGATCGTACCTACCAGATTATTAAAGGAATTAATCGACCATGTGCAGAAGATTTTGCCACCATGCGGCACTCTGCATTAAAAAAATATTTTACTAACATTTTATTCGATGAACGCGACCTTGCTTCATAAACACGTGACCAAAACTCCTTCGTTTCCGAGGTACGCAGGATATTGAACCTGGAAAAAATGCAGTTTTTTTTTGCACAGACTTATTAACACTCACTGACACTCATCTATGAGATGATAAGTACCTACCTGTCTCAAAAATATATCATCCAACGTGAGAGATATATGAGCACAGCTCAGTTTAAAAATCGACATTGTTGCCGTCGCACTGAATTTACCCCATTTTGATTGCAAATTTGAGTTTCACTCCAGTGCATTTAGGGATATTTTATAGGTGTAACCCAAAAATTTCTAGTAAATTTTGTCTTACGTTGCATATTCGAAAAGGTCTTCGCACCTTAACATTGAATTTGTGTATTGTCCAAATTGCTATTAGAATCCAAATTTAAAAGTGTTTTGGCAAAAGTTCTCGCGCCCGGTTTCTCTGCACGTCATTTAGAAAAAATATAATCCCGATTGGCTTATTCCTCGCTCACCAATCCACGCTCGTACTCGAGCTGTTTATGTACTGTGCTACTGTGAAGCCTCCAATTCTTGCGTTTCGTGTTTTGACGTTTCCGCTGTTCGCATGTCTAGTTTTTGTAACTAATATAATGTAAATTAGGTAATTAAGATCAACAACGCATATTCGATAAATTCATGCTAATTTATGCTAAACTTCCGCGTTTTACTATAATTTTAAGGTATTGAGGTATATTTTAAATGTTTTGGATAGAAAAGGACGAGTTTAGAAATTTATCGATAAATTTTTTTATTATTTTCCTCAACTTTCTCTCAGCTTTTTTCCACACCCCCCTTTGAGTAGAGTTGATGGCGTGTTTTTTCTACGTGGTTTCCCCGAGAGGCATAATCCACGGTTTTTCGTCCTATATACAAATGTTGTCAATGTCATCGTCGTCGGTTTTTGGGGTTAGTTCCAATAGTTCCTTGCTTTTATTTTCGTCGCTTTGAGTAATTGTACCTCCCATCGTTGGGAGCTACAATCTTCGTCGTCATAATCTTCTTCGTCGTCAATATTCGAGTCTTCTCTGCGTCTTCGTTAACGTTCGTGCAGCACAAACGTTACCGCATTTTGTTGTGCATTTATGTTATAATGTTGTCCAATAGACTAAGTGGAGTCGATGCCTGCAGGCTATTTTTCTCTTCTTCCAGCCATTTTTGAGCCTGGTAATATGTCCGTAGGGAACGCTAACGTAGATGCTGAGCACATAGGAGGCAAGCGCGATAAGTCTTTTGTGCCGAACGTACAAACATTTTATACCTTAATTGATCAATTCTTTAGAGCTGCGTGACTGGGAGTATTCCAAGGAATCGGTCCAGTCTTCACGGTGACGATCATTGTGGATTTTGTTTTTGTTTAATCCATGATGGGTTTCAGTGTTTAAGCTATCGTCTGCCACAAATTCCTTATGAAAAAAGAAAAACTAAATATTTAGGAGGGTTTAATTTTTACATTATGATCAATATCTTAATTGATCAATAGAAGCATCGGATTCTGTCCCTCCGTACAGTGCAGTCAACACATTCTCCCCAACTGTAGCGATGTTATTCTGTCCGGGGGTGTCTTTACGAAATAATTTTATACCTTCTCAAAGGTGAACATGTTTTCTTATGACGTCAAGTATTTTTCTTTTCTCGCATTCCACAGATAGCAGACGCGGTGTCGTATTCCGAAAATGCTAGCATGAAAAGTGCGTGCTCCATATGGAGAAAGTTGATGAAATCGGATATTGCGTTCCCCAAGGAAATTTTTGGCGGGAGAGAATCGAGTTTTTTGAACAACGCTGGTTTTTGTGTTTGCCTCGTGCCAAAATCGTCGAAAAGAGATAATGGATATGGCGAGAGTTTATATTTTAGACAATCGGCTAACTCCTTCCTCGTTTTTTGCGTCAGGATAATTCGATGGAAAACTGTTTTCGTAGAAATCGTTACTCGTTGGGAGTTGATAGTTATGCTGCGAGACATCGTGGTAAAAGTGTTAACCCGATCCTTTCTGTGCAATTTAATATTCTCAATAAATTGTCCTATGACTTTCCCAAGTAATTTTGCTCCAGCTTTATCAGCTTCATGACGATTAATAGAAGTATCGGAGATTAATCTTAAAGCAATCGAGAGAAAAGTTCAGCAAGGTCTGGAAACGGCGAATGTTGTGCAAACCACGAATCCAATTTCTGGAGGCAAATGTTCTCGCGACTTATACCTCTTCTGACACAGCGGATATTGCAATGGATCTAGAGGAAAATAAAGCTTTTGGACTCTCTGACAGCCCGCGATACACGAGGCCGCCGGAAACCTTAATCCTCCGCATAAGCTCCTGCTCGATTGTTTGATCGGATTCACGACCAAAATTTATCCGAACGCCGAATAGTGAAAAAGTCACGCTCAGTAAATTTCTTAAATTCGTTGGGATAGAGTACCCATATCTTGCAGTCGGTCAACGATCCTCGAACTTTTCTTCAATTTCCATTAATTTTCCCACAAGAATGGTCAACTTGAACTGATCTTCCACAGTAATATTCGACCAATTTTCGTAGTCATTGACAAGACATCGCAATCGTCAAGCAAATCGTCTGGTAATTTCGTGACATCAAACATAATTTTTGCAAGCGACAAATGAGTTAGAACATGTAAAGGCCGGTTCTCACTTGTACGACACCCGACGACAGCGACAACGCGACAACACGACAAAATTGTGGAGGGATTTGAGTCTGGTTCCCACTTGTACGATACCCGACGACATGGCACGTCAATCTATTGCAAAAAACTGCATATCTTCATCTCACTCATTTAATTAATTACGTAATTATTTAGGAAATTATCGTTTGTGAATACGGGCATAAGGGTGAAATCCCCCCGCAATTTTGTCGTGTTGTCGCTGTCGTCGGGTGTCGTACAAGTGAGAACAGGCCTTTAATCCGCGTAAATTACTTTAAGGACATCCCCCAATCCACTGCCAGCCATGATATTCGGGATAGCTCCCATAAAAGATACAACCTCCATAAGTGGTATTTGATAAAAATAGAATACTTTTGCCTTGTTAGATAATGTTTCAACAATAAAAGAAAACTTTTAAAATATACTTGAATATCTCATAATGAAAGTAAAACGCGTGTTCTTAGCATAGTTACAAAAGCGAGAAATGCAGCGTCAACCGCGAACGCGCTAATGTTAGACGAGTGAGTATTAGAGACTTAAAAGTAGCACGCTAATTTACAGCCCAACTTCGAGCGTGGACTGACGTGCGAGGAATCAGCCAATCGGGATTGTTTTTTTTTAATGTGAAAACTCAGTCTATTTCAAAATATTAGTAAACCGTCAACGAGGGTCTCAGATGCACTGGAAAAGTGCTACGCGCCGAGAAACCGGGCGCAAGAACTTTTGACAAAGCACTTTTAACTTTAGATGCTGATAACTTTATCCCAGTACTTTGGGGGTTTTACATGATATAAACTCAATTAGAGAGTGAATCCTCTAAAGAGTCCAACTACTCTGAAAGCGGTTGAAAGAAAAAAAAAACAGAATCCAAGACAGCGGAGGCTGGGGGCAATTTGGACAATTCGTCGCAAATTCAGGGTTAGATTCTCCATCGAAGACTCTTTCGAATAAGAAACAAAAGCAAAAATGTACCGGAAATTTTTGGATCAACTTCTAAATGCACTAGACTAAATGTAAGTTAAGAGAAAAATTCCTGACATTTTACCAAAAAACGTTCCATTTTGGAGTAATTTAATATTTTATTCACAGATAAGTTTAGTTTACGATAAGACATCAAGTTTACGTGATGTTGACTGTCAGTCAATACTGAAATTAGTTTGGTTCTATTTTTCACAGATAAGACAAAATTGTCACGAGACACGATTTTTAATTTTTACACAAATTATCAATTGACTGATAAGTTTATGCTAAAGGAAGACACTACGAAAAGTTTGGCATGAGTAGTTGGCGATCGCTTTCTACTCACGTTTGTGGAAAACCACGTTTTCCACAAACATCCCTTTTGTAAACAGGTCAAGCATGGGAAAGAAGAAAATTGGGAACCGGCAACGTATTCCTTTGCCAGACATAATCACTTCCAGCTTAGCCCGGCAAAGCTATTGAAGTTGAAGGACGGTATGTTGAAAAAAAAAGAGCGCAAAATGGTCAAGATGACATTCGAATAAAACGTTCTAAAAACGTAACAGGGCTGTATAACCTCAAGAAGACATTTTTGGACATATGTCTTCTCTCATATCACAAAATAAGTCCTACCATTTTGGTCCTATATAGTTTTGATTCTAAATCACTCTACCGTGTGTCCCCGGATAGGTGAAACGACTCTTATAAAAGACAAAAATTTTTTGATTTCAATTTAAATTTTTTGGGGTTCTGCCCTGCTTGGCTGAAGAATAACTTCTAACAAAATTTTAGTTTTGAAAAATCAAGCATGCCTTGGCAATTTCCAAGAAACCGGTTTTTCTGTTGAGTAAAGTGCCTTTTATGTGGCAAAAAAGACAAAATGTTATTTGGAAAAGTTGTTCAGAATCAACATTTAGGTCCCTATACCAAATTTCAAAATCATAGGCCAACTTTGATCTTTTACATTTACTTTTATGTTTTATTTCACAAATCAAAGAATTTCATTTTGTATCACTGACTGCCATGGAAAAACCAAATTGTACCCATAGCAATAGCAATTTGTCAATATCAGTCTTTGTTACAAATGAAATTCTTTGATTTGTGAAATAAACATCAAAATAAATGTAAAAGATCAAAGTTGGCCTATGATTTTGAAATTTGGTATACGGACCTAAATGTTGATTCTGAATAACTTTTTCAAATAACATTTTGTCGTTTTTGCCACATAAAAGGCACTTTACTCAACAGAAAAACCGGTTTCTTGGAAATTTCCAAGGCATGCTTGATTTTTCAAAACTAAAATTTTGTTAGAAATTATTCTTTCGCCAAGCAGGGCTGAACCCCAAAAAATTAAAATTAAAATCAAAAAATTTTTGTCTTTTATAAGAGTCGTTTCACCTATCCGGGGACACACGGTATATAAATGTTTTGCAGATAGTATGTAAGTAGTTACAAAGCGTTTTTAAATAATGCTTTTAGAATATCGCGTGTTGGATGGGTGTTATACATACATATTCATCGTCTATGCAACAGTAAGTAATTATCTTAATCTGTTTCGTCATTGAAAGCAGAAACTCCAGGTTACCATATAAAACCTTGAAGAGAAGTGTGCGATTTTTAATTAGACGAAAATACTGAAACTAATTACGATAAAGTTAACTAGGCGTAATTAACTTTTTAATCTGAATGCAAAATAAATTTCTATTGTAAGGTAATCAGAGTGCGTAAATTCAGATTGGTATGCGATAAAAAGATAAAATTGCTCTAATTTTTTTCTCCAGCAGTACGTAGGTAGGTACAAGCTTACGTATTAAAATTAACTATTCCGTTAAGAAAAATTCGTCACTTTCTTTCCTGAAAGCCGGCTTTCCATCTGATAAATAAATCCATCTTCAATACAAATGTCTAGTTAATTCTTTTCATCAAGTTGCATAATGCCAGTTCTCTAGAATCGAAGTTGATCTTCGATTAGAGACCTTGGACATCAAAAATTTTGGAAGACCGAATAGGTTTCTATAAGCAAGAATACCTTCTCCCTTGAAGAAGCGAACTGCGTGGAATGGTTTCAAAGTACATTATAGTTATATACACATATAATAGTTATACATATAAACAATACATAATAATATAATATCCTTCTATATACTTAGTTTAGCTGCAGTTAAGCGTTTACAATCATTGGAGCGGAAAGTCAATTTTAATCAAAGAATTCAAGGTCAGATTGAAGTCAGATTCAAATTGGAAAACCTATATCATTATAACTGACACGTATAACATTCCAGCACATAACTATTTTAAGCCACATTACGGGCTAATCAATAATAGTAATAGCAGTTTCACGAAATTAAGGGTAGTTTTTGCTAGTTGAAGTGACACTGCGTCAGGTAGGTATATCTCTAAAATCTAAATGAATTTCAAATGAAAGAACCCACCATAATACAGGATGATTTCCCATACTTATGCAATGTCTCAATTTGGAATAAAACACTTGGCACCTAATAATGATAAACGATACCTCAAGGTTTATTATAAATGTGGAATTAAAATTAACCATGTTTCGATATTTTCGATCTAAGTAGTATCTATCCAAGAGACGTGTAACTGCATGAGTCATATTGAAATTATTGATAAATAGCATTTTCGTCAATGAAAAAATTAAATTAAATAAAAATAAAAATGTTCTAATTGATGTGTTTAGACTTTCGTGCCTGGCTTCAACTGAAATAATAAGAAGTTTTGAACCATTAGTGATTATCGTTTGGTGTTTGCCTCCTCAAGCTATGCTTCCACACCTTAGTTTCAGTAACAACTGGCTGGGGGACTAGAAGAGCCCTCTATTTATAGGATAGGCTGATGGTCCGATGACGTCACACCCCCTCTATTCCGCTCTCACAACGGTTGATACCTTCAATGATGTCATCGATTGCTGAATGCTGAATCATTCGAGTTTGACGTAGAATCGGATTTTAAATCCACTGCAATTTCATTACTTCCTGTTGAGATTATTTGTTATACATATTGAAACGTTCTACTCGTTTTATTGTTTCAAATCAAAAGACTAACAGCGGGTATTATAAAGGCTCATTAAGTTAATGAACAGATTTCTGTGATCATTTTTGAAGCTAATATTGATGTCAAATTACTTTTATTAACATTTTTCTAATCCATTTTATACTAAGAAGCACTAAAATGCTATATTTTCCACATAGAGTCGATACCTTCTTCAGAAACGACCACAGAAATCTGCCTGTTAACTTAATAAGCCGTTATATTACCCACTGTCAGTTTATACTTAATTAGTCTTTACTTAAATCAGTCACAACACAAATTAACAATAATCTTCAAAATCTAAATAATCAGTTATTTTTCCTTACAAAAACTAACTCAACCACTAACTCAACTATGTTATAATATCTGATTTCACTTCACTTGTCAAAACCTTCTTTCTTGTCCTTCACCACTGCTTTCTTTACTCCGTACTCTGTAGTACCTACTCCAACTTCAACTGACTTCCAATTTAACCTAACTATGGCTACTGCTACGGCGTTCTTATATACATGCCGGACGTGGATCTTGAAAAGTTCTAGGAGCTTCAATGGTGTTGTAGCGTAGCTCTAGACACAGCCATGCACTCTTTTTCGAATATGCGCGGAAATATTCTGGCATTCTGTAGTAGAATGTCACATTCCTCATTTTATTCATGTCAGCTAGAACTGTCAGGTACCAGAGCTGACCACGGTATAAGATAAATATATGAGCACACCGGTGGCCGAGTGGTTCAGTGGGCGGTCTGCTGAATCACTGGACCCGGCCGACTGAGTTCGATTCTCGGTGAAGGCTCTGGGTGTCTGTGTTGTCCGTTCTACTATTTGTTTGGCATACTTGAGGCTGGGTGTATGAGCAAGGGGCTCCAAACCCATATTACCGGTGTGGAGCGACTTTGTCTTAACTACATAGTGAAGACCGATGCTTCCCCTTTAAAAAAAAAGATAAATATATATATCTTACACCGTGCAGCTGACTGACCAGTAGAGAATTTAAACAAATATGAAGAACAACATAAACTAATATGAATCCAGAATACTTCGCCAGTGTTCCTTCGTTACAATATTATAACATTTCATGTTATAGGTATTAGGTACATTATAGTAAAAATCCTTATTCTTAAACTCACCCACTTTTTAGTCCAGTTCATTTAGGAATATTATTTAGGTGTAACCCAAAAATATTCAGATACGTTTTTTCTTTTGTTGCTGATGTCAAAGGATCTTCGATGGAGACCTTAACTTTGAATTGAACAAATTGCCCCTTCCGCCGCCATCTTGGATTACTATTTTTTTAAACCGCTCATATCTCGCATTCTAATCATCCCAGAGCAATCTCTCCGGGGTCGTTGGAGTCGTCAGGATCTACTCTTAAGTTGAATCTATATCAAATTAAACAGCCCAATGTACTGGTAAAAAGTTATAAACATCCAAATTTAAAAGTACTTTGTCAAAAGTTCATGCACCCGGATTCTCCACACGTAGGTCTTTTCCAGTCCATCTGAGGTCCTCATCGGTAGTTTACTGATTTAAACCAGACTTAATTTACAATTTTTAGAAAAAAAAGATCATGAATGTTTGATTACTCGTCCGCCAATCCACGATAGAAGTTGCTTTGTTTATTCCCATGCTACTTTGAAGCCTCTAATACTCTCGCGTCGTGATTTGACGCGTTTGCGGTTCCCGCTGCATTTCTCACTTTTGTAGCTAATAAAACACAAATTAACTAAGCTCAACGACATATTCGTTAAATTTATGGTAAAGACGACGCGTTTTACTTTAATCTTTCGGTAAAAAAAAATAATTCGGTAAAATATACTCAATTTTTCTCTGTGTGTGTGTGTGCGCGAGTGTGCGCGTAAGCGTATTAATGTGCGTTGAGACACTGCATACCTGAACCTAAACAGGAGCTGATCAAAATACTCTGACAATCCTGAAGCGCCCTGCCTTGGTTTGTCGAACGATGGAGGATTCTTCAGGAGTTTTAGAGTATGTTGATCACCTCCTGTCTAGGCCCAGATAAGCAGTGTCTTAGAAGTGGTGCCAAAACCAGGGATAACGATAGTTTGAAGGAAGCCTTAGAGATAGGGGAGAGCAGATGAGAGAATCGAAACTCAGATACCAGCTTCGGAGATTAGTAATAAGAACGATCTTTACAAACACCCCCCAAGGTTCTCAACCGGGTAAAAATGCGCACGTCCACACCAGAACACCTTGGGAATCTTGGTTTTTGTTCTAATTATTTTGCTTCCTCCCATACAAAATTTCGTACATCGTTCGACGAACCAAGGCAGGATTCTTCAAGAGTGTTAGAGTTTTTGATCACCTCCTGTCTAGGCTCAGGTATAAGCACTGACAGGTAAGCAGTGTGAGTGTTTTTAAAGAGTGAAAGAAAAAAATGGTTTCTTGTGTACAAAGCGTGTTTCTTGTGGACATTATAGTTTCTTTCTGGCGTGTTTCTTCAACGCACTACGTTCGGTCGTTTGGCGAAAATATTTTCCTATTATTTAGAGAGCTCAGGGGTAAGTACCCATCTTCCAATTGTTCTGTATGAATTGTTCCAATTGCGTTATAATTTTAAGTAGAAAATTAAACTGTGGTTTATATTTTTTATATAGGTTGATGAAAATTATCAACTTTTTCATTCAAAGAAATTAAACTCACATAGCAAGTGTGATGTGCATGTGCATCTGCTTCCAAATTGTAAGACTTTCCAGGCACCAATCATCGTTGAAATAAACAATAATCAATACGTATCATTGGCAATAAAATTATCGATATTTATCATTATCGACAGACAACAATAACAATAATTATCGATAATTATTAGCGTGAACCGATAATTATTATTGACTTATCGATAATTATTGCCGTACCAACGATAGTTAGGTATTGATGATAATTCTTGCCGATAGTTTGTATATCGATTATTCGGTCTTTAGCGACATTTTTCCAGTATCGATAATCGATAGTAAATTTCTTTGTTGTCCTTTGTTGTAACTCAGGATACATCATCCCATTTCATATCTTACTCCTTCTAGAGTATTGCATAGCCAATCGAGTTAAATTTGGACGTATTGTACGAAAAACTTTTAAATCGTCGGCAATTCTAAAGAGATGAGCGAGAGTAAGACGGACGTATGCACTACGACGTATTTGGACCTGTTGACCAGAAATGACCTTAGTAGCTCCAAAAGGGTGTCAGAAAAAAAATCGATAAGGTTCAATTTTATTGACAATCTGTGATGCAGCCTGTCAAACGCTTTAGATACATCCATTATACTAGATTACATCAGTCTGCAAACGTATGTCAAGTGCTTGTGCTATAATATGCTGCGTTATACAGAACAAATTCGTGGTGGTGGACCTACCCTGCATAAAACCATGCTGGGTATCGGAAATAAGATTTTTTACTAAGTATAACTATTTTTCGCTAGTTCTCAACTACGTCACGAAAGCATCCTTTGAATACAGAACGAGATCGACCGACCTTCCAAACTTTTGGAAAACGAGAAGTCGTGATACACAAATTAAAGATCCGCACAAGTGAAGCCAACACTTGAGCACAGGAGCGAGGGTATGCCGTCGGGCAATCTCTTAAATTCTTTAAGACATCGATTGCCTCGGACTCAGTGACCTTACTCACAGTAATTGATTCGGAGAATACGTCAGAAGACGGAGCTGTCAGGCTATCAACGGAACGATGGTCAGGAAGTGAAGAATAATTACTTAGAAAGAACTGTGCGAAGGCATCAACAATATTAGAAGGATTTTCAACAGCAGCACCTCTAAATCTCATGTTCTTGGGAATACATTCAGATCGTCTGTTAGAATTAACAAAGGTCCAGAACTTTTTTGGATCATTAGATAACTTTAACTCATGGTCGCCCATAAACTCTCTATAAGAGGATCTAATCTCTTGCTTGATTAATTCCCAGAGAGTAGAGAATTCACCGTATGTGACTGTATTCCGGCCACATCTCAACCTTTGCAAACAACAATGCTTCTCTCTTATAAGTTGAAGTGCGAGGGACAGTCACATCCAAAATTTGATTCAGCTTGCAACAGAAGGCATTGCAGGCCTCGTCGACATTAGACAGAGCGTCCATAAAGGACCAATCAGTCGAAGTCAAAGTCTGATTGTAGTACTGATTGCGTACTGAAAGTATGCAGAGGCATGAAGAAAAAATACTTGATAGTCGTCTTCTTACAAGTAGATTATAAAATAATCACCTACAAAGGGTACGTTACTTCATATTCCAAAAGTCTTTATTTAGTTAAGTAAAAAATAATTCGTCTAGGAATTCGAGAGTCTTGTGTGAGGAAGTATTATTCTCTTTACACTATCAGTGTTACCACGTTGTATCGACAAACTGACAGGTTGTATTAAATATAATTTTGAACGAGATTCACCAGTAACTACACGATTTTTTAAAGCAGGGTTTGCATATGTGCATTTCGATGCCAAATGTTTGCGGTGCTGGAAACTCATTTCTGTATTCACACTACGAATTTCTAAGGAAAAAAGACTTGCACATGGAAATGCACGTAACTATGCGATATCATTGTCTTTGTGGTACCTATTTAAGTATTGTTCACGATCGCTTTTACCTCGAAATTGTATTCCAGCGCTGGCGGCAGAAAGTACCCACTAGGCTTTAGTTTTGGTAGAATGAAATCTTCCCTACTTGCAGTTTTGTCATGCAGCAGTAAAATTGCATTAGTGTAAACATGCATGCAATTTCGAGCTGCATGTGCATTTAAATGTTACATTGAAGTAACGCACATGGAGAAACCCCACTTTGAACAGATGTTTTCTGCTCGGGAAACCAATAATTGAAGCAACACTGTAATCTAATTGAAAGGTTTCACTAGCAACGAATCCTTTTCCGTTAGTTTTCTATTACCTTGCCACAAATCGATGAATTCGATGTGTGGCAAGTGTACCTATCTGTCTATGATTCGTTACCTAGTCATAAAGTAATAAACGAGCTCGCAACTTATACAAAAAATTTCTTTGAACTATGTTTCTAAAAAAAAATTAATATTATAAAATTATACTGTTTGAGTTAGGTCTTATGCCGCTGAATTCCATATCCAAAGGAAGAAACCCAGAGTTCTTGCGATCAGTAAGCGAATCTGTTTACCTACCGAACCAGACAGAAATGACTGAGCTGCGGTCACAGTTGGCCAGCTACACGGAACATCGATCTGGGTCCGGAACATCGCACCGCACCAAACACTACATGCACATTCCGGTACTTTCAGTAAAGCACGGTGGCTCACTCATTGCGAGACTTCTTGTAGGAAAATATTTATGCTAGTTGCGTTTTAAGTTCTAGAAACCCCAGTAGTTGTTTGTTCTTTGATTCAGTAACTTTGAACCATTAAATTGCTTACTGCATCGGTGTACTACCAAGTTTTTCATTATTATTGTCAACATGTAATTTTTTTAAACTCCGTGAAAAGAATAGTGCTGATACGCAAGTAATCATTTGTACATATCGGAAATCTCATCCTTGTAGCAGGAGTGATAGGATTTAATAAAAGCTTTTGCAAAAAAATTAAAACAAAATTTGGCATTAAGGAAGATTATAGTTCTTGCGATACCTACCTAACCAAAAGTGGCGAAAAGGACGTTTGTAGATTGAATGAATCTGTACCTATAAGAAAATAATATTAAATATTGAAATTTTAGAATGTGCATCATTTCTGATACCTTATAATGGATTTGTTTTAAAACTTTAATGGTGTAAAGCTGCATTATTGTTACTGTGATAATGTGTGGTTGCGCAACTGTAGATATGTCTGCCTGCAGGCGTAAGGCTGGATACCCGGGATCTTTGACGGATCTTCACCGGTTCAGGCGTACAGCCCATGGCCATGACGGTGCCAGCAGGATTGTTATGGTCAGGAAAACTGACCAAAGGACTTATGCCTCTATTAAGAAAGGACAGGTTAGTATCTTTGTTTTTTAAAGTTTTTGTGCTCCTTCTCATTGTTCTGAGTTTGATAATAGAGGATGTTTCAAAAAACACGCGTCGGAAAATGAATGGTGCGATTCCTTTGCTCAAGAAAAAAGACCCTATTAACGTGATGAGTTTGCAAACGTTTTTTTTTTCGAGATTTCGAGGTGTAAAAATGTTTTTTTTCAGTTTTTTTGGCGACAAGTCAAATATCGTTTGAGATAATGAACTCGGTTTATGTATAGGTACAAAGTTTCTCATTAGTATTAGCTACTTTTTGAACGGTTTTTTTTATGACAGTGACGCGGATTTGAGGGTTGCGTGAATTTTTTTGCTCCCACTTTAGAAACTAGGAAAATTGGCATTTCAAAAGAACATCTTAAACCGTCAATGTTTTCTACAAAAGAAGGTAATCTTGGTCAAAAGCTTTCTCTAATATGAACCCTTTTTGAGAAAAGCTGCATTTATGATGAAGAGAAAACATGAAAAAGAAGAGCATTATATTAAAAAAACCTTCTTTTACAGAACTAAGCATATAACCGAGCATAAACACACACAGCATAAACTAAGTCATTTTGCAGCTGTTTTTCATGTCTTTTCATCATAAAATGCTATTTTTCTCGGAAACGGTTTACGTTAAAGCTTTTGAGAGAAAGTTGGCGATTTAAAATTGCCGAGAAAATTGCTTTCAATATTCCAATTTTCGTACAGCTAAAGGTCTAAATTCTAGAGGCCATTAAGTTACCTGGCATATTTCTTTGACCGTTTTTAAAGCAATCATCGACTCTAGGTGGAAAGTATATAGAAATTTAGTTATTATTGGAATGAAAGTGATCACAAAAATGTTAAGGAAATCAATTTGACATCGATATTAGCTTTAAAATTGGCCACAGAACTCTGCTCGTTAACCTAATGGGCCGTTATAATAAACCAACTGTTAGTGTCGTATAGAAATTAGAAGCGAAAAAATCCCACGAAACTTAAAATCTCTGTCACTTGAATTACCTCTCAACAAGCAGCCAAAATCAATGATATATAGGTAGGATGTGTAGATAAAAAAGCCAAGGCCTGTATCTTAAACGGATCTTGAGATATCTTAAAAAGCTTTTGTTTTACCCTTCATCTCAAAAACGGTGCGGTGTTAATAGAAACTTTTTTCTTAAATATGCCGGAGAATCAGACCTTTCATTATCTGACACATGTTTTGAAACACCATGTAGGTTCTTAAAAGTGCCAGAATAAAAATAAATAGAAATTAGGTAGCACAAAGTTATGAAGTTTGGAATATTCTTCCCATTCTCTGTTGATCCCCAATGTTGTTTTATTAGGCTTCGAACAGATGTAGGTAAGTAAAATTTCTGTAGGTGTAAAATTGAGTGTATAGATTATGAGTTATAAACAAATGAAAATCGCCATTTTCCATTTTCAAAGCAGTGTATATCGGAAGCAACTCCAAATATCTGAATACGGTTTACATGTCCCTGTCTTAACTTTTCACATAGTGATGAAAATCACTATGTGGTGAAGAAAATTATCATTTTTTTATCACCCTTTATAAAAATTTTACGTAGGTACACTGTAAAGTTAAATATGAAAAGTTAAGATAGGGGTATGCAAGTGCCGATATTTTGATCCGTTTTCGATGTACAGGGTGGGCCAATAAGCGAGGTAAGCGGCTGTATCTCAGAAACTAATAATCGTAGAGAGTTGCGGTAAAAAATTTTATAGGTTAAGTGGGCAAGGGAAAATGCTGGAAATTATTTTCAAGTTTCCAAGATGGCTGCCAGAGGGCGTTTGCACCATCTTGAATTACATAAAGTTACGTTTCTTGTGATTTTACTCAATGAATGTAACAAAAAAGTATTTGCGTTTTAATGTTATCTTAAAGTCTAACATTTTTTATAGAAACAATTTTTCTCTATCTTTCGAAATAAAGTGGTGGGGGGTATTTGAATGTTGTTTTAAACAAATGCCTGTAACTTCGAAACGGCTTCAATGATTTGGATAAATTTGGTATAATTGGAAAGAGCATTGCTTGGGCTTTTAGGTTTCTTGTGACAATGGCAGTTGTGACCTACACGACCGCCGATAGAGGGCGTTATCCGACATTATAACCAAAATATTGGATTTTCTCAAAAAATTTAAATGCGATGATATGACCTTTTTTAGACTACAAAATAGACAAATGATCAACCAATAAGCTTGCGCAAACCGCATCTTAATATCTTTTTCCTAACTCAAATTATTAAAAAAATACCAAACCAAGAAAATTCATATATCCCCATTTAAAAATGCATCGGTCGCTTTCGATAAGAAGACAAGTAGTAGGCCATGGAAATAAAATACAAACTCCTAACTTAAATATTGGCAAGTAACGTCAAACTTCTGTCACACACGCAGCCCACTATTATTGTTGATTGCATATAATTTGAGTACTTTTTAATCAAAATGCTTCTCACAAAATTAAATAATGAAGCCGTTGACATGATTGCGATTTATTTTGAGTGTTTTCAAAATGTAGCTATAGCTGAAAGACAGTACGCGGCACGGTATCCAGATCGCCTTCATTACGGGAGAAGAATGTTTCCGCGCTTGGTACAGCGATTACGCGATACCTACTAGAAGTTTTCGTTGTGCTAAACGTCGCAGGCGTCGCAATGGAAGGACCGAAGAAAATGTTATCAATGTCTTGGCTTACATAGAATTTTATAGACATGTAGAAACTAGAACATTGTCTCTAGACTTGGGAATTTGTTGCCCGGACAACTGTTAGAAATATTTTGAAAGTATATAGGTGAATAATTTTATCTTATTCCAAGTATCTTAGCACATACCCTCAAATACAAATTCAGTGTTATTCTGGTTTTATTATTTTTTACTACTGATTATGTTGTTTTCTACTTTTATATTACATCCTTACCACATAGTCTTGCACCAGGCGCTAAATAAACAAGACTTCGGTAATAGATTAAATTATTGTCATAATGGATGCTAGGCAGACTTGAGGAAAACGGAAATTTCTTAAAGGAAATTCTCTGGATCGACGAGGCTACCTTAAATAGTGATGGTAGAGTAAACCTTCATAATATGCATTATTGGTCCGCTGAAAATCAACGTTGGTTAAGAGAGAGAAGTGCAGCAGCAGGGACGCTGGAGCCTAAATGTGTGGTGCGGTATCATTGGGGACAGAATTATTGAACTTTACTTTTTTGATCAAGCTGTAACTGGTAACCGCTTCTTAGAGTTTTTGATCAACGACTTGCCAATTTTGTTGGAAGATGTGCCACTCGAAACTAGGAGAACTATGCTTCTGCTATTAGATGGTTGTCCGGCACATTATTCAATTAATGTCCGAAACCATATTTACTGGATCTTTCGAGAACGCTGGATAGGAAGGGGAAGCCGATTTCCTTGTCCGGCAAAATCTCCCGACTTGACATGTCTTGATTTTTACTTCTGGGGACGCTTAAAAGACATTGTTTTTCAAACTCCACCAACAACACGAATGGATATGGAAAACAGAATTCGAAACTCAAAACTATCAGCGGCAGAAATCGAGGCTGCGGTTCTGCTGACTCAAGAAAGACTGGAACAATGTGTGGAATATGACGGAAGGCAATTTAAAAGGAAAATCGTTACGAAAACGCGTGAGGAGTTTGGCTTTTGTTTCCATGGCCTACTAATTGCCTTCTTATCGAAAGCGACCGATGCATTTTTAAATGGGGATATATGAATTTTCTTGGTTTGGTATTTTTTTAATAATTTGAGTTAGGAAAAAGATATTAAGATGCGGTTTGCGCAAGCTTATTGGTTGATCATTTGTCTATTTTCTAGTCTAAAAAAAGTCATATCATCGCATTTAAATTTTTTGAGAAAATCCAATATTTTGGTTATAATGTCGGATAACGCCCTCTATCGGCGGCCGTGTAGGTCACAACTGTCATTGTCACGAGAAACCTAAAAGCCCAAGAAATGCTCTTTCCAATTATACCAAATTTATCCAAATCATTGAAGCCGTTTCGAAGTTACAGGCATTTGTTTAAAACAACATTCAAATACCCCCCACCACTTTATTTCGAAAGATAGAGAAAAATTGTTTCTATAAAAAATGTTAAACTTTAAGATAACATTAAAACGCAAATACTTTTTTGTTACATTCATTGGGGAAAATCACAAGAAACGTAACTTTATGTCATTCAAGATGGTGCAAACGCCCTCTGGCAGCCATATTGGAAACTTGAAAATAATTTCCAGCATTTTCCCTTGCCCACTTAACCTATAAAATTTTTTACCGTAACTCTCTACGATCATTAGTTTCTGAGATACAGCCGCTTACCTCGCTTAATGGCCCACCCTGTACACTGCTTTCAAAATGAAAAATTTAGATTTTGACTGGTTTAAAACTCATCAATTTAAACTGCAACAGTAAAAACCATTCTCATTGGATTTTTGAGGAAAATATGAAAATGTAATAATATACAGGGTGTCCTATTTAAACAAATAGACAATGTCGTCATTACTGAGCCAAGGAAAAATTTAAAGGAATTTAATTCTACAAAAATTAATCGTGAAAATTAATTAATTTGTTACATATGACTCACGTTGTAGTTGATGTGTATACGGGTGACTTCAAGAAACTGAAATCATAAGTAATTCCGGGCTGTTCCACCGTGATCTTTATTGGAGATTTGTTCCGAACGCTTCGTGCACAACTACAGTAGACATCATCAGCAGTTATGTGTGCTCAAGCGATGATTCCACCTCTCGTGTTTACTTCCTAATGCGAGAAAATTTTTGAAATGATGAAATGAATACACCATCTAATAGTATCTTTGTTGGTACAATAATCAAACGAACTGTTTCATTATGAAGCTTAATATGTTGAGATCATTTCGATGGATCACCTTGTACATTATGAAAATACTTTAAGCAGATAATGTCGAATCCTCCTCACTGTAATTGCATTCGTATTTTTCTATTAAATTTAAAATTGTAAAGGTGAAACTACTTACGCACCAGTGAGCAAGCCTGACTGTGTTCATTTAAGTTGTCGGTACTGCAACATCTTCTATGTGAATTTTTTACGCTTTTTACTTAGAAGTATGTATCAAGATTACAACAGTATTATATGCTGTATGCTTTACCCGTAATAATTGGAATACTGCTAGTGAGAATGTCGTAAACCAAAAATGCAAAAAATAATTCCCATAATAAAGGTGATCCTTAACCATTCTGTCCATTGCATGCCCGAAATCTCATAGTTGCAGAACATTGATAGTTGATACTTTGATTCAGGATTCTGATACTGAAACTGACACTGATACTGAGAAAGTCAAATATACATATTCATATCAAAATACGTTAATGCCAAAATCTATCGATACCGAGAATCCCATCTCGTCTAGCTCATTTTACGTGATCTGCTTAATAAACTTGCTAAAAAATGAACCTTCTTGTGACCAGAAGTAGTTTCTTTTTTAGTCATAGATAAAGTACAGTATTCCACTTGCACATCATGGCTATTATTTACTCAGATTGTCATGGAATTGTTGAATAATGTACATTATATGTTGATATAAACCTACTCTAATAATAATATTGTAAAATTTTTGTATTTCCAGGAACCAAAGTATGAAACTATTACCCGCGAAACGGTGGAAACCTTTCGAGGACAAAGAACTGAGTGTAAGATTACTACTGAGAAGAAAAATTGCGAGCAAGGACCTAGCCAGGATCTGATCCTCGCTCTACACGAAATTAACTCCAAAGTTCCTAAGAAAATTTCCACTCTGAAGTCTTCCACCAGAGGTGTTAACAAAAAGGTTAGTCAATCTTAAATACATACATAGTTGATATTAGACATAGTTTACTATTATTAGACATAGACTAGATCTATAAAATCTTAGAGCATTAATTTGCTCAATAAACCAATACAGGGTGACAAAATTTTTCTTCTACCATTTTGTCTTAGTAACCTTACCTCCCTGCCAGGGAGTATTTACTTCAATGTTTGATTTTTTTGTCGCTACTTCTGGTTCATCTACTCATACTGGGCTTTTTTTCAAAACGGTTTTATTATTCATTATAAGGGCTTCTGCTACATGAGCCCTAAAATGAAAATCCAAAATTTGTGTTTTTGGTATTCCTAGGGCGACAGCACATTTTCTGTATTCAATCCTGACACGCTAAACCCATTTTCTTTTCCACGAAATAGAACTCGAATTACAGGACCGGATTATCCATACGGCAACAGAGGGAGTTGCCTAGGGGCGCCGACGCCGACGGCAAAGTAACTGTTATTTAACAAATTCCAACCGTTTAGCTCATAACTTTTTATTTTTCGAAGATACAAATGATCCGATAAGCCCATTTTTGGGCTACGTCATGCCCAAATGGATGGAGACCCTCATATGGAGACATGTGATCACAGGGTTTCAATTCCATTGAGAAAGATTAAAACTTTTTTTGCGGTCTAAGCATAGATGCATTTGACATTTTTCACAATATATTTATGATTTCCCTTTGCGGTCAGGATGCTTGCATCTGGAAAAACTGGGGTTTTCATCTACAACAGGCAGATGACCTACGTTGTCCACCCTTATCTCCCTACCAGGGTGTACTTTAATGTTCGTTTTTTTTGTCGCTACTTCTGGTTCTTCAGACTGAGCGGAAGATCGACGCCTTTATTCTAAAACGCCTAAAATGAATAAGATAAAAAATTTGTGTTTTTGGTGCCTACCTACTCCAAGGGCAACAGCACATTTTCTGTATTCAATCGAACTATTCACAAACGCTAAATCTACAGCGTTGGTGGACATTCTAAGCCTCCACTTCTTTGATCGAATAAATTTTCTGTATATTTGTCACTAAAAAATCTAATTTGACTACACCACCCATATTGCTATTAAATAGCTTTATGACTTCTGGCCGGGGGATCTCGATATGGCATTTTGGATCTTTGGACCCAGCGTTTGCAAGGTTGGTTGTTCCGATCCCTACATAATTGGATGCCATAATCATTGTTTCGTCGTACCAAATTAGAAATGATCACCTCCCGATCTCCGCTTCGCTGATGAGTCTTCCTCGTTGCTTCATTTCTTTATCAGAACAGAATGACGGATTTTAAAATCTGTTTACGCGGAAAGTTACAACGGCCCAAATGGTGGGTGTACGTTATGTACTGCAGTAGATTATAATTGGGGAAATAATTGTCGAAATACAACCTACAAAATTATTCACTCCAATTCTTCTTGCAAGTTTCACAACTACTTCAGCAGCTGAGCACACCGGTGGCCGAGTAGTTCAGTGGGTGATCACTGGACCCGGCGGACTGAGTTCGATTCTCGGTGAAGCTCTGGGTATCTGTGTTGTCCTTTCTACTATTTAATGGTATACTTGACGCTGGGTAATGTTGGCAAATAGCTCAAATCCATAATTACCGGAGTGGAGCGACTTTGTCTTACCTACATAGGGAAGAACGAAAGCTCCCTCCTTAAAAAAAGTACTTCAGCAGCCTGACCAAAAACTTTAACTTCTTGGGGATCTAATTCAGCGGTCAATGCTTGGTAGATAATGAAGTCGAATATTTTGCCTCTTACTTCGCAAATGCCAAAAATCTTGGCTCTCCATGGTTTTGGTTTGTTTGCGGCATACTGCTTGACATCAAGTTTTCCTTTGAAGGAAACTATTTGTTCGTCGACATAGACGTCGGCCTCAATTGGATACGTTAATAGTCGGGCCCTTATTGTGTCGCACAAGGGCCTTACTTTGAAAAATCGATCATCTGCTTGGTTCTATTCAATGTTGACAAAATGCTTATTTTGCCTTAGTTCGCCAAAATGATTCACAGGCATCGAATCGGCACTTTGAGGAATCCTGAGCTCTTACTACCAATAGCATCTGATTCTCGGGTAATGTAGTTGCCCATCAGTACATGAATTCTCACTAATATGCGCATTTCTTCAGCGTTTGTGGACTTGAAAGTAATACCAGTCTTGACATCATATAAGTTGAATTCCGTTGAATAAATCTGTTGTAAAATATTTACAAAAAAAAGGGCTTTCAAGTTCCATCACATCGGTTTCTCTTCCTCATGCCACCGATATGTCGGAGTAATATAGATCAGACCTTTCCTCCACTTTATATTATTTTTTGGAGCGAGCTCATGTTGACGAGGCATTGCTCTGCTGGAAGTTTTGGCTGTGTTCCTGATGAGCGCTCGGTCCTGGTTGAGACGCGGTGACCGAATCACTTGCTGTGCCACGTCAGGCTGTACTTGGGTCCAGCAATCCGGGTGATCCAGGTTGATCTTCCTGATCATCTGAGTTTATAATACCGCCTCCTCCATGAGTTCTTCATGTTCAAACAATTTTAATATGTGCAGGAGCGGAAAATCGGGTATGAATACTTCTTTAAAACAAAGTTCCTGAGAAAGTTTCTAATTTGTCACAGCAGCAATCACAATGTGTGAGAGGTGACATCTGGATAACCGATTAAAAAGTACACTATTCTGCCGCTGCCTGATTTATTGTTTTTCACGAGTCACAATGCACAAAACCAACAGATGCAATATTTTGTAAAAAAACCTTCTCGCGCATCATTCCCTGAATTTGTGTATTTTTTATGAATTATTCAAGCATTGTTGAGTATTTTCACAATTTCTTAATGTACTTTCTGAAATTTGTCGTGATCAAAGGTTATTTTAGTATAGCTGTACAAAAAGAAGAAGTTTTTCGAAAAAAAAACGCAGGCGAGGGCAATTTTTAAATAAGTACATATTAAAAAAATGCATGATCTTGAACATTGAAAAAATTTTCTCCTGCGGCGTATAAGCTGGTCTGCCCGTGGGCGAAGGAAAGGGGGGAGCGCTATAATACAGTTGCCAATGGGTGAAAAAGGTCATAATTCGGCGTTGACTCAAAAAGTTAGTAGGTATAGGTAAAACATAATTTTGAAAACAAGTAAATGAGTATAATATGGTAATTTTTTTTATCTTTCATTTGGCACCATTTTCACCTCTCATGTCAGAATGCAAAGCGGCTCTCTGCAAAAGCTGTAAAAGCTCTGCAAAAGCTCTTCCAATGCATAGACCTATGTCTAGTATTGAAGGTACAAAGATTGTTAGCAAAGCTCAGACCTTGGTTGGTAAATTTACTTTATAATTTTTTTAATGGGAGAATCTAAATTAAAAAAAGTGATCAGAAATCAGTAATTCTAAACATTTTGCGAATTATATAAAAATTGGATATGTTATGTAACGAATTTACAGTAATCTGTTTAGGAATCATAATCTTTGCAAAAGTAAAAAACTCAATAGGTAGGTACCTAACTGATATGCAATAATTTAGGTAAATATGGATTTCCTGGGTTTTATCGCATGATTGATTATTTTCCTCGAACCACCATCGTTAGGATTATGAATAGTCAGAATAACGAATCCTCCTGGAACTTTAACGAAAATGATCCAATTTATATGTTTTTTCTGTCCGCATTGTGATCGCAGGTTGTTACAAGGTCATCGTTAATGACAAGAAGTGTAGATATACTTTTGCTTTCAATTTTTGTGTTTTAATTATTCTCAAAAACATATTTTACATTGTTTGCATTGACTGTAGAATGTAGATATATAAGGTACTTATTATAGGTATTATTGTGTAGTCATACTTTTGCAAGTAATCAATGTTTTATCTTTATATCTCCCAATATATTTGACTAATTAGGAAAAACAATCATCTCTCCTTAAATTCATGTAATTTTTATAGTACTACTCATCAGTTATTTATAATTATTTACACAAGATTTGAGTAAATGAAGGACGAAGGTCCACCCATAGCCATATAAACGTTGTGATAACAGATAAGGATTACCGCTTCTCTATAATATATCGTAATCTACAATAATTTTCAGTATATTTTTGTATTTAGGAGCCTTTATTATTGAGTGTGAAATAAAACTAACGTAAGTACGAGTTCTCATTCAAAATTTTACTGAAATTCAAAAATAACTTATTAATTAGTAGTTCATGTGATAAAAATAAAAAATTTAATTTATATAAGTAAAGTACTTAGAATTTATCATTTACAAAACAGTAGGGAGTATCCAATAAAATAGAGCTTGAACCTTACATACACATTTTTGTCTTATTCTCAAAAATATATAAAAGTTTATTTGAAGTAAAAGCAAAAACTTATTTTTATCCATATGACCCCATAATTAATTGTCCAACTAAGTACCTACCGAATAACTAAAAGTTATTCGGAAATTATTTAAGCACATTATCGAGTCAACTGTTTCAAAAAATGATCGTTGAGTTCGCTTTAGATCAGTTTGATGTCTCAATTTTATCAATCAGTATTACTTTGAAAAAAATATACTTTTTACGATAAATAAGCGGAAAAGATTTTTGGGAGTATCAATCAATATGCCTTTTATTGGTTGCGTAATTGAATCTCTTTGTACATTTTTCAACAAGACGTAGGTACGAAAATATGAAAATATAATACGAAAATGTAATGATGCTGTACCGAATTAGTTAATTTTCTTTTTATGATTGCAGCGCCCGATGGAATTCGAACAGGCTTGTCTTCATTCCCATAACACTTATCGGCAGAAGCATGGTGCACCACCTTTAAAGCTTTCCCGTGAAATATGTCGGGAGGCTCAACAATGGGCTGAACATTTGCTGGCTAGAGGAGCACTACAACACAGCCCCAATAATAAGTATGGAGAGAACCTATATGGGTTCACCTCCTCTGACGTCAATGCGACCGTAACAGGGAATGAACCTGTGGACAGTTGGTATGCGGAGATCAAGGATCATCAATTTGGCAGAGAGATGGACAGTCTGATTAGCGGACATTTCACTCAAGTAGTTTGGCGAGATAGCAGAGAACTAGGTTAGTTGATTTGATCAATTTCGTTGAAATTTGAAACACTTTAATAGATTGGGCACTTTTCTTATTCTTTGAAGAATTATCAGTTTAGGATTAGTGTTTTTGAAGTTTGCGTTGATTGCGTTTAGAACTACTACAGCTGTTTGAAGCATATTCAGGATCTTATTTCCTAAGAAATAATAGAAGCAGGAAGGAGGGAAAAGTTCCTGTTATCAGACTTTAATTATTATTGTTGAAGCCAGTAGAAAAATGTGTGACAAAAATTGTTTAATTTAAATAAAGATGACTTCGTATAGTCTCGGCCGTTTTTGGTTCCGGTTTCATAATCAACTTTTTGTCATGATTTTAAAAATAATGAAAGTTATGGAGAGCTGATTGGTGTTTCCGGATGATACCATTCGTAGGATATCGAGAAAGTATTTCGCAGTTCTGAAAATTCAAATTGTTAATGATTTTCTGCTGACATTCTCAGATATATTCAATATAGTGGTAGCATCTTTCTTATCTGCAGACAGTTTCCTCGTACTAAATATAATATTGGCAACTATGCCTTCAACTGGTAACCCTACAGATTAAAATATTGTTGGCCGGTCACTAGGGCCGTCATCCATAATTTCACAAGTTAATCGTTCCGCCACTTAATTGACAATTTTCTGAAAGAAACACAATGTCCTCCAAAAACGAATTCGTATGACCCTGGCCCGAAACAAAGCTCCTAATCCCGATGAAATACTTGTTGTAGTAAGAAATATGTTATTGCGTTTACCCCTATTTTTTGTCAGTGTTTTATGAAGAAGGAAGATTTACTTCAAGCTGAAAATGCGTTAGGCCTAGCCTAAAATAATTTATTTAAGCAGAAGGGGTCAAGTATTTTCTGAACGATTGCCTGATCAAAAAATTGCTGTTGTGAGCCATTTGAGTCAATTGGGCAACGGAAACCTAAGCGGAAACCACTATTGACAAAGAATATTGAGATGCTTCTGCTGCGAAGCTGTCGATCACATCAATCCTAGTACCTACCTATAAAGCAATAAACAGCTGCTTACAAAAATTAGCGTTACTCCCGATTCAATCTACTCTTTCCTTCTAATAAGAGCGAATAAATTTGAATCTGACGGCTATAATACTACAGGAGTTCGAAAGCGTGAATTTCTACCAGATAGCGGAGCGACCTCGAGCGTCTCCAACTATTCACAATAGCTCATTAAGGACTGACCCGTAAAAAGTTATGCAATAAATATGCAACCAAGTTCAACAGTTCAACGTGCGGAACTATGCAGAAAACACTGACATTGCCAACTTAAAAGTTACCGGGGGAGGAAAAAATATAGGCAGTAGGGTAGATTTCGTGTATCGAACCTGACATAGGAAGAATTGCGATTTGGAATGATGACCAGAATAATGATTAAATGATTATTATTTTCAATAACTCTGTTTGATAATAGGACTATTGCTCATTGGACTTTATTCATAGTGTTCACTGTCATATTTTTAAAAACGACAGAACAGTTAGTAGTAGTTAGCCACAATCTAAAAATATAACTTTATTTTTTTTGGTAATCATTAATACATAAAATATTTTTTTTAAGGTGTTGGACATGCAAAGAAAGGCGGAAGAGTGATCGTAGTGTGCAACTACTATCCTCCCGGTAATATCATCGGACAATTTGCTGATCAAGTCAAGCCAATCGGAACTCCCGTATGTAATTCTGAGAAAAGCAGTGACTGTCTTAGTGAGAAGATCCAAAAACTTACCATAACATCCAAACTGGTGCCGTCTAGGGCAAACGGTACAGAAGGAAATTTTGAAGAAGACTTTCTCTCCGCTCATAACGAGTACCGGAAGCGTCACGGTGTGCCTTGTCTTAAACTAGATAAAAAACTTTGCAAAGCCGCTCAGGAATGGGCAAGTCATCTCGCGTCTAAGAATATCCTCGAACACAGACCGGGAAGCAATTATGGAGAAAATATTTACTGTATTTATTCCTCGGACCCAGGGTACTGCATAACAGGACACGCACCTGTAGATTCCTGGTATGAAGAGGTACATAAGCATCCGTTTGGTAAAGAACCAAACAGCCTAGCTTCGGGGCATTTTACGCAAGTTATCTGGAAATCAAGTGAGTATCTAGGAGTAGGGGTTGCTAAGAACGGTCATGGGAGGATTTTCGTTGTTGGAAATTATTCACCAGCTGGAAATTTTGTGGGACATTATGTGGAAAATGTGCCTTCACCAATAACTCCTCTTAAGAAAAAAAGAGAGAGTGGTGACGATACAACACAGTATGAGAGAAGCGAGTCTTCTTGTTCTGATTCAGATTTTTCTCAATTTGCATTGGATGGTTTGAAAGTACATAATGACTATAGAAGAAAGCATGGAGTCCCAGAATTGGTATTGAGTAAAAAGGTAAGAATTTACAGTATTTAATAATCGAGCCAAGTAGTGAATATCCCTTGTAACGCTCTATTCTTCTACCGTTATGTTGAGTAAATACCTATTGTCAAATTATTCGTTTACACCCTCGGGGGTCATCTTTGTTTCCTCCCTTATGGAGACGAAAACGATCCCCTGAAAAGTATCTTCATAGATCTTTATTTACGTGTTTGCTCACGTAGCTTGGTTAAGAAGTTTAGTTCCTTGATTGAAGCAGGCATTATTTGCTTCGAGGCTAACGTCTGGATAAAACTCTAGCCTCATTAATCGTAACGGCAGATAAATGAGAACAATAATATATTTACAATCACGTCTTATATCAGCTTCATGCTGGTTCACGAAAATAATTTTCATAACTCAATGCCTAAATTTTTTGTAGACTAAATTACTTTATGTGCATGTCTTACGAATTTTTTATCCAACAGCTATGCGCATACGCTCAAGAGTGGGCCGACACATGCGCCCGCACTGGCTCAATGACACATCGTGCAAACAACTGCTATGGCGAGAACATTTTCTGCGTCTATTCATCTGATTATTCCTATGTTCCTTCAGCCCGTGATGCCGTCCAAGAATGGTACAACGAAATCAAGAAGCATATTTTCGACACAGAGACAGTCAATCATGGTACTCTGCATTTCACCCAAGTCGTGTGGCGAGAGAGCCGGGAGCTTGGGATGGCCATGGGGAGAGATAAAAAAGGTCAAACTTTCGTTGTAGCGAACTATGATCCAAGAGGAAATATGGTGGGCAAGTTTAAGGCTAATGTGCCCAAACCTAAGGCGTGACAGAGAATTAAGAGGGTTTGAGATTTAGTTATTAAATAACCAGTTTTTATTGTACTTACATGATTATATCCCATTTAAAAGTGCCACCCTGAATTCTTCATTGATGTGGCTTGATTTCCATTTCAACCCCTGCCACAATGGTTCTAACTTATAAGAAAACCAGTACCTAGACGTTTTAAATATTTTATTATTCTTTACAACAGATTTTTATGATTCTATTTGACTCCATCGTGCAATTTTATATTTTAACTTGGCAACCACGTCACCTAGTGGTCTCACCAGGGGGGCAGCGAGGAGTAGACACATACACCCGTAACCCCAACCCACCACCACTCGTCCACCGACCTAGAGAGAAAGAGAGATATAGAGAGACCCCCAACTAACATCTCGCTCATCCTTTCTCGTCCCCTCTTTCTCGGGGGGGGGGGGAGGACAGGAGGGGGCAGCCCCTGGTTTTGTGGGGATACGGAACTCTTGCTCTCTCTTTCTCTCCCTCCGTTCACCCACCTTTTTTCTCCAACCCTTCCATAAAGTCGAAATTAGGATCAAGCCAAATCTACTAGTATTGTAATATAGAAAATTCAGGGTGTGTTTGGTGTGATAACATGGTGCAAGACATATCTTCCACCGTGCGTGTCACAATTCAAATATAATAATAACAATAATTACTATCCTAGAAAATAGAAGGGATACATTTTTTTGTTTATATCTTACCTCGTCTTTTAATACCTACATATTAACATTTGCTCATTCTAAGAATCAAATAATTATTACAATCATTGTTGAAATTCTAAACAAAAATTGATAGGCTTTCCTGTTACTGCTAATAGGTAGTTAGGTTATACTTACGTGATTAAAAAAAATACCTTTAAATGATGTCATTCCTATAGTTATAAAAATTGTTACATTTTAAGTAGAGACTTATATGATTTTTTGACAAAATGTTTATCTTTCATTTTAAATTAACATTTATTTGCATGGGTCCTGTAAATTTAAAATTAGGTAGGTACATAGAGCCAAATTCCATTAACGGGTACATTACACCATAGGATTAAGATATTACGAAATAATTTTACTCTTATACTTTTACTGTCGCAACTATTATCTGAACAAACACCAAAAGAGCTAAATTTTATCAATTGATTCATGAATATTTTTTGACAATAAAAAATATTCACCGTTTCCTAAGGTAGACAGAGCGAATGAGGGAATTCATGGACAGTAAGTTTAAGATAGATGGTATTCAATCAGAATATTTTATATTATGTAGACAACAGTAGAAATCTAAATGAACACCAAACAAAAAAATAAATATTTACCTTTTATAAAGAGGGAGAAAAAAAAAATACTGACTCACTGACTCACCGTGAACTGCCTGAATTCGAACTGACTTTTTGGCAGCTTGGCCAGTTAACATCATCATCATCGAGTGAGTTACAGTGTGACAGAACTGACTGGATTTGAAGATTTTGCTGTCCAACTTGAATAATCGCCTTTCTTAGGGCTCATTATTTACCATATCAGAGTCACTGATTTGAGAATTAAATTTAAAACTTATACGTCTTAGTTTGACAGAAGCATAGTGACCAACATATCATCTAGCGGATGATAGAAATGTTTACCACTATCAGTAGAGTTTCCAACTTTATAGACAACCGTATTTTTACCTTCCATCTGCACTTATTTATTGAAAAATCGACGTGTCGACTCATCCTTAAATCCTGTTTTATGGTTTCATTTCATAAGGAAATTATTTATTGAATTTTTGGTTTTGAGCTCCTACAAACCAGATTAGTGTTACAACTGTCTAAGGCAATGTACATATAATTTTTTTGCCAAATTAGAACGAGAAACTTTCACTACTTAATAAGAAAAAGCTCAAAATGTGCTTTGCTTTACAAATAAACAAAAACCAATGTGAATGGAATTTTCCAATATTAACATCGAATCTTATTTCCAAAAGTTACGAAAATTCTGGTTCGAAAACATTTGAACCAGACAACTAGTTTGTCAATTTTTTTCTATTGGAAGTATTAATTATTAAGGTATAAATAATAAACAAAGCACAATGCTAATTTAGAGATGCTCAGTTAAGGAAAAAGGTAAATCGTCACAGGGTAAAGTTATTCCGTCATAGCATACAGATGCCACAATATTATTGATGGAGAGGTAGAGCTAGGATTTTGCAAAAACACCTTACTGTTGGCTATTAATTTTATAAAATATTCAAACCTATCAAACTTTTGAATTTGGTCGTATTAATCGATTAAATTACTGAATTAAATTCAGATATTAAATTGAAAGAAAGTGTCTAAAAATAAGTTGTTAATCAATTAAAGCATTCATTATACAGAATGTATTTCTAAAATGTGATGTACAAGACTGCAAGATATCTGTAAACACCATTCCAGAAATCATTTTTGGTAGTAAAGTTTTATATTGCAATTTTTCTTAAGGAAGTGAATGAGTTGGGGTGTTAATACACCATGACATGAAAAACTTGACGTCCATTAAATTAAGGAAGAGCTTTGATAAGTAGGTAGTAATATTAAGTGATACATGATTGTATATTTTGTTATTTTGTAATGCGGGTGTATGGATTTAAGTAGCCTTATGTTAATATTCTTGGATTTTTTGTTATTATTAGTATATTATTTATTAAAAAATATTGGAGAAACCTGCTGGACTAACTCAGACCACCAATCCATCGATCCTGAATCACAGAGTCACGTATCACGTGACAGTGGTTTTTTGAAAAGCACCTGCAATATATTTATAACTTATTTAAATTCTTAGGTATTATGGTTCATAATAAAAACTGGAAAATTGAAATTGATAGAAATTTTCGTCTCTGGTGATATCCTTCTTCATATTTTATAATTGGATGTAGTTACTTACCTACTTCATGTTATTATAATAAAATTATTGTAATATTGTCCAAATACCTACAATCTGAAAAATAAAATTATAAATAACGAATATTGCACTTATTGTTTATTTACAAACATTAGATCTAACCTCAGATAATGGAATACACAGGAAGGAGCAACTTGTATTCTGTGCATTGAATAATGTGATACCGAATTCGCCATCTTGATTCGCCATTTGATATACGTCATGGGTGTTTTTGTTTTACATGAATTCGGTGTTTATGCTCTCCATCTGTATTTATGGTGGAATTAAAGGCGTAATAAGTCCTGTTTAGGTGCTTAAATACCGTGAAAATAATAATCGGGGCTATTATCGTATCGTTTATGTAAAAAATTACACTTATAATACGTACAAGCAAAATAACGTAATTATGTTATTTCTTATGCATTTTTAAAATTACATAAGTGTTCAATTATTACATAAGTTGAATTTGTGGGAAAACTTCATATACAGGTGCACCATGTATCCTTTTCTATATTGCTATCTATTAACGCTAACAGATACAGGGTCGGTTAAACAAGTCCAAAGAAGCGCAATTTTGTGGCCATCTCGAATCGGTCAAGACATACAAAATATCTGTGACCGTTCCTGAAATATCCTGAAAAAACTGAAAAATCGAAATTTCTTATTTTTGCTATATCTTTTTTATTATTGGAGATTAATGAATAATTTTTTGTGGGCTTACATAAGTTGTCAAGAGCTACCCATCTGACATTTAAAAAATTTTCAAAGCCGACTAGATCCCAGGATTTTCATAGTCAACTTTCGTTTTTCTTATGGCCACCATATTGTTTTTTTATGTTGTTCGGTATAAAAAAAATCATAAAAACTAAAAATTGTTAAACTTCAAAAAATAAATTAAGAAAATTTTTATTCTTCTTTTCTATTTACAAAAAAGACAACTTTTAAGACCGAATTTCATAGATAAATTAAAAAACCATAAGGAAAGCACTATTTTGGCGTATTTTACAAATGTTGACGTTTTTCGACGATTTTTTTTGGCTTTTCTTTGAAAAAATAAGACTGAAAAACGAAAATTGACTGTGAAAACTTTTGGTTCTAGTCGGCCTTGAAAATTTTTGTGATGACAGATGGATAGATCTTAACGGCTTATGTAAGCCTACGAAAAATTATTTATTAATTTCCAATAATAGAAAAGATATGATGAAAATAAGAAATCTCGATTTTTCAGTTTTTTCAGGATATTTCAGGAACGGTCACAGATGTCTCGCATGTTTTGACGGATTCGAGATGGCCACAAAATAGTGCAACTTTTGTCTAATTTAACCGACCCTGTATCTCTTAGCGTTCAGGAGATAGCAATATAGAGAAGGATACATGGTGCACCCTGTATATACTTACTCTCCTTAGCTAGCAAAATAATTGATATTGTTAATCTCTGAAACAGCTACCCACAATAATTTTACAGTATGAAGACAGTCGACAGGCTTTTATCACCTCCAGTGGCTACTGTGGAAAAATTGGGTGTCAAATTAACTGAAAAACGGTAATAGAAGATAAATTTAATAATAAATAATAAATAATTTTTTTCTGCGACGGGCTAAAAGTTTGACCTTTTTTCCCCGTTGACAGGTAGAAAAATGCCTCATTATATGAGCTGCATCTTATCGGGGAAAAAAATGAATTAGCAGGGAAATAAATGAGTACTTATTTCCCCGAAATGGCGGCTTAGGTATAGCTACTATTAACACTCAGATATCATTAAATTTATATCAAATATACGTAAAGGAAAGTTACCTTATTATCCAAATGGCAATTATTAAGGGAATTTTCATAACAATCACTATCCATATTAATAAATTCACTCATTGAGACCTTACAAGAATCTTTGCAAAACTATCTAAAATTTTAATTAAATTATGACGTTTATCGAATTAAATCGTTTCGTTGCCAGGCAACGTCGATTACTACAAAAGTCTACCAGTTTGAAAATCCAAGTTTAACATAAATCATTTTTCCGACATAATTTTCAGTTATCTAACTACGTTTTTCGACACTCTAACACTGATATTTCTTCTCGCAGAAAAAAATTGTATATTACACACGAGAAAAAGTGCGATGTTAGCTCTCGATGTGTTTGTCCCCTCCGCTAAACGCGTCGGGGACGAAATCACATCTCGAGCTAAAATCTATCACTTTTTTCTCTTGTATAATAAATAACTATATTTTGGGTCCTAACGAAATTTTATAAGTATGCCTTTGTATTGCAATTGGATTTTGCATTATAAAAAAAATAATTAAAAGAATAAAAAAGAACAGTTCAGATTTCTTTTATGAGCCAAAGGGTCATGTGACCACGCAGGATTCTAGGCCACTGGGTGCTTCAGTTTACACCCACCATTTTTGTAAATACGGGTTATTATACAAGGTGTTCAGGTAAAAATCTTAATACAATAATGCTCTAAACGTCTTCACGGTGCCACAGGAGGTCATCAAAGTTAGAAATTCTGGGTCACAAATATGCATATTATTGAACTTCTGTTTCCTTTTGCAGTTACGGTTAACATTTTTAAAGACTTTTGCAAAGTCTTATTTCATTTAATTTTCGTAACAGTGCAATTATTAACTTTTTTACATTTCTAAAAAAAAGAAAATTTAGGAAATGTTAAAAAAGTTAATAATTGCACTGTTACGAAAATTGAATGAAATAAGACTTTGCAAAAGTCTTTGAAAATGTTAACCGTAACTGCAAAAGGAAATAGAAGTTCAATAATATGCATATTTGTGACCCAGAATTTCTAACTTTGATGACCTCCTGTGGCACCGTGAAGACGTTTAGAGCATTATTGTATTAAGATTTTTTACTCAAAATAGTCCAAGGAAGGTCGCCACGTGTAGCTCTTACACTCATACCTGGACACCCTGTATAGAAAATCTGTACGGAAAAATTCATAATTATTGATTTACTCTTTAGAAAGATATAAAAAAACTGTTTCGTAAATCGACACTTAAACACCCTCTTGTAGGTATCTCAGTTAAAAAAAAACATTTTCGGAAATAAATTGAGTATCTCAATATTTTAGCTTTATCTACAAGCCTTTCAATTTATGGTACTTACCACTGAATTACCTTGTATAAAATAATAATAAACTATCTTGTACAGTGCTATTCAAATAAAACTGGGATAGTTTAAGTTTCCTAGTGTAAATGTGGCTTATAAATGGAACGATATTTCCATATGGTTCCCATGCTCTCAACAAAGATAACAGCCTATTTTATTTGTCAAAAAATTAAAACCTAAAAGAATAAAAATTACATTTCTCGTTTTTAAGTTGATTATTTGTGATTAATAATAAATACTTCAATAAATGACGATAAATTTCCTTTTGTCAAGTATCCCCAAAATGCCAAAATCCCCAAAGTATCAAAAAATGACATCAAGTTACAACAACTAACATGCTGAAAGCCACAAACCCAACACAACAAAAAATGTGTCCCAGATTTATGTGAACAAGTGAAATTGACAGTTTTGTTATAATGAGATGTCTTAGTTTTATCTGAACACGACTGTACCTATTCCAAACAAAAAGGTTTTAGATCTATTTCGTATTTTTTTGAAGAATAATTATTATTATTGTGTACCTACTGTACAATAAATCGGTACCTATAATAGCTGCCGTACTTATGACACAGATGGTTATACATGACAAACATATCTGACTTATGATGATAGTGTTCTTATTGTGTCAAGAAGTGACAGTGACATATTAAAATCATTAATTCGTTATCTGATTAATAATAATTCATCATCTTAAAATTAATTCCTTCATCAACTTCATCTCCTGAAATGACAAAAAATTTGGCAAAATTACCATTCTATAACTGCGAAGAAGATTTAGCATACATCAAAAGGTCCAAACCCATTGTGTTACATAGTTAAGCTGCAATTCATAAACTTTATATTTTAGGATCATCCAACTGAAGTTAATGCTTAAAAAATTCTTGAAAGTTCTTGAAAATATTGACATAATGATTGATGAAATAAATGAAATTTATACTTTAAATGATAGAATAGAATGAAGAAACAGGAACAAGAAAGACTAAATATAAACGCAAAATATGTTCATGTTGTAGATACAAAAATAAAATAAAAAATCACATTGAAATAATGGAGAGGTAATTGAAAGAAAAACAGTTTTTCAATTAATATAATTTAATGTGCTATTGATTTTCATTACAAATACAGTAATATGTACATCAAACTGAAGCGTATAAAAAACTTCCACTCGGAAAAGAGAGTTTGTGCTGAAATTAAGATGTACTATTGAATAATAATGCTTGACAAAGTCCTCATTACGAAGACAACCGATAAACAGTAGGTAACAATAGTACATATTCCTACCAAAGAATAATTTTCTACACTCTGTCTTAGTATTCGTAATTATTTATGCAGATATTTGTTTAACTATTGCAGTAAGAATATATAACAAGAACAAGTTCTACATAACTGGATGATTTTTAAATTCGTTCATTAAAAGTTTTCGGATTTATTTCTAAAGGAAATACACTTTCACGTACAACAAAAAAATTTATTGTTTATTAACAAAAGCTTTATTTAAAAGACGCGATAAATTTTTTAGGTACCTAGTATTTGGCAATTCAAAAAAATTATTTTTGTTAAAAATAGTTGTTGTCATGAGGAATAAAATCTCATAACAATTTAGGTACTATCAACTTAAATTTTACGAAAAAGTAACATAAAACAATCATGGGTAGGTAAAGCAAACTTTGATAGCGATTTAAGGAAAAACTCAATTTAATAATTTACATATCCCGTCAACATCTAAAAATAGTAAGAATATGAAAATTTTTAATTAGGTAGGTACTGTCAAAAAAATCACCCATGTTTACAAAAAAATAAATAAAAAAATAAAATAATTACATAAAAATGAAATGTAACTTGTGATCAGAATCTTACGCTTTCAACAAAGTTTCACGCCTAGCGATTAAAAAAAAAATGTCATGAAAGAACAAAATTCTGATGTTGCAAAGATCTTACGTTAACTCGGCGGACAAGAAGGCCGTAACACTCATTTATTTTGAATAAAGCAATAGTACCAAAGCTTACATCGGGTTTTGTATGAAAACCTCTTTTCGAATCTAACTAGAAAAATATATAAATTCAACTTACATAGATATGTTTTAGTCTCGCTATGCACTTATTGGACCACGCCGCAGTCTTCATCTAGTGTTACTTTGAAGGGGTTGTATTTTTACAGGGCATTATACTCGAATATAATAATGGAACATCCACTATCGACTTTCGATATGTACACTATACAGCTTGGACGGTATTTCTAATCTAACAAGCGTCTCTAATAAGTAGGTAGGTAGCTGAGCTTCGGATACAAGCAAATGCAAAAATTCGGTAATTTGTTAAAACTATACAACCCAGCAGCGGGTTAAGGCACCCATACTATAAACCGATACATATTATTTTATTATAATAATGCTGTAGTTACTTGGTCCAATTTTTTAAATAGTTTTTTGCTTGAACCTTGTTCAAGTTGAATATATTTCTTAGGTAGGTATATAATATATGTTTTTTTATACAGGGTAGAAACTTGTAAGCGGGTCATAGGAATTTAACACGCAAATTCAGTTTTATGCAAATAAAATCTTCAGGTTTGTCTACAAAATAAAATGTCATTGAAATATCTTCTGGTAATGAATAAGATGTGCTAGATTAGCTACTTTTAATTTTGAATACATTAGTATTGCAGAAAAATGAAACATAAAAATCTAATTTTTTTTTCAAATGTACCTAATAGGCAACAAACCTACACATTTAGTGCATTTTATTATGAGTGGTGGTATTCTTCTGTTGTATAATTATTCCTGTATAATAATAATATTCTGTTGTACTACATTATTAGTGAAGCGTTTTAACTAAAAATAGTCTCGTTAAATAGAAATAGTCCTTGTCAAATATTATTGCCTCTATGATTTTTCTCTAAATCTAAACCTGGAGTTAGTATTTGCACAAAACCGAAATTTGCATTTTAAAACCCTATGACCCACTTATAAGTTTCCTGTTTTGTATACATCGGTACGGAAATTGTGTGCAGTACAGTAACTGACATTAGATACCAGAAAAACTCATTTCAGAGCAGCGGCAAGCAGAAACTTATGTTTGGAGGAATATTTTCTGCTTTCCGCTTCTCCGAAATTCGTTTTCAAGAAATGGCAATTACTGTACAGGGTGATTCATTATAATGTCGCCCCCCTTTAACTTTGTTATTTCATGTGTCCCAAAAAAATTAAAAGTAGGGTTATGTAGGTGCGAAAAAAGACTTTTTTATACGTATAACAAAAATTTGAAAATAGATCAGTATACAGGGAAAACCAAAAATTTAAATTTTTTTTCAATGGATCACGCTATATATGAATTTATTTTTCGATTCCTCGTAAAATTCTAAGCATAACTTATATAACATACCGTATACCTAAATTCAATGGCTTCTGAAATATTCGCATTTGAAACATCATCAAATATTTTTTCAATAAGCAACTGTTGCAAATCAAGAAATCTAACAATAAATGCTCTACTGGGCCTCCATTTTTTTTCAACACATTTTATAAGTGTTCTTCGTATTTTCTCCAATGAATCTGTTATGAATGCTGGGTTATTTTCATTTAAATTATTAATTTCAATCTGTATCAAATCTTTAAGATGATCGAGGTTTTCAATTTGGTAGTCATACAAACGGTTTTTTAAATAGTTTCAAATGCGAATATTTCAGAAACTATTGAATTTAGGTATACGGTATGTTATATAAATTATGCTTAGAATTTTACGAGGAATCGAAAAATAAATTCATATATAGGGTGATCCATTGAAAAAAAAATTAAATTTTTGGTTTTCCCTGTATACTGATCTATTTTCAAATTTTTGTTATACGTATAAAAAAGTCTTTTTTCGCACCTACATAACCCTACTTTTAATTTTTTTGGGACACATGAAATAACAAAGTTAAAGGGGGGCGACATTATAATGAATCACCCTGTACATACAGAAATCCCAACCGATGTACCTTTTATAGGTAGGTATTAATTTACTAATAATTGTTATTATACCTGTTAATGCACCTGTGATACTTTGAAACCGGTTTTTGACTGTATACCAAACAATCCCTGATTTTCTTTTTGCTCAATTAGCACGTCGTTATTACAGGCATAAGGTTTTTGCCAATATTACAAGGGGCAATGAGACTGCACCGATGATAATGTAAAAAAGGTCTACATCGCTCTGTTACCAGAAAAATTAGTTTTGTCTCGAACGAAAATTTCAATTACATATTGGCCTTCTTGGCCTGCTTTTATTAGAATTTTGTGCTTAAGCTGATGATTAATAGAGACGTGGTCGAGCCCCTACGTCATAAAAACAAAGTTTGTTTAATAAAGTCATCCAATCCCATCACTTGATACTATTATTAAAACCTGTGAAAAAAACAGTAAATTATGGCGCAGCTCTCGAAGCAACTCTCCTTTTTTTTTGGGGGGGAGGAGGGGGTTCTAACTGCCAAAAAAATATCTTACATAAACTATAAACTTGATTATTGTTAAATGGAGCATCTGCTAGTTCTTGTCAAAACAAAACGTTTTTTATTCAAAGTTGGACCCTCTGTGCTGAAATATGGAAAATTTACGGGTTTTTTTAGCTATAGTTCCAGCATTTTGTGGCGTTATCCCGGAAAGGCGCAACGTCGCGACGCCGTTAGCTTAAAATAACAATAAATATTTTAATATTTTATTAATATAAATTCAGCAAGAATCAATTGCAGAAAAGCAAGTGACATAAAAAGGCCAAAGTATTGGAGCTTTTTAGATATTCACGAACCTAGTAAAAAAGAAAAAGGAAGCGGCAGGATAAGATACGCCGCAGGAAACTAAAAAAAAACTAAAAAGTTCTTCTTAGTCGTTAAGTACTTTTTGTCTCTTTGTGAGTTGAGCGAAGAAAACAAAAATTTAAACGGCTGTTATCATTGAGAAGGAGCTGACTTGTCAAATTTTGCTCCCTTCTTAGAACCTAGATCGAGGTACTGACTCGATCAAACCTATCCACATAGTCTAAAAGGTTGACTTAGTTTATAATCCTATTTTTTTTTCTACGTAAACTGGAGTCCCGTCTGGACCGAATGAACTATCCATAAAATAAACGTACGAATTGTACCTCTTGTGTAATATAAGGGACTGACTTAGGTAGATTATTTAATACTACTGAATTTGTGATTATTTATAAAAATGCAAATCTGTAAATATTTTTCCTCCTCAATCGCAACCAGAGGTGCTGAATAGTAGGCAACGTTTATTTTTATTCATGTTTATCGCAAAATCTACAGTACAGTATAACATATACCTACCTACAGTCTGCAGGGCGCCGGTGTGACAGGCAGCTCGCTCTTCCCTTTGCTTCGAACCTTGTCGCGGTTGATTCGACTACTCAGACCAACCATCAGATATCGCTCTTATCTGCCATGCAGGCATTTCTGTCGCAATAAAAAAGTGCTGACGCTGTCTTCGGAATTTCACGGCCTTGAATTATAGTTATTTATGTATCAAGGGAGTTATGAGGATGTTAATTACAGAGGGCAACATATTGCAATCCCGAGGGACGTTAGTCCCGAGGGATTGTTAAGTTGCCCGAGGTTATTAACATCCAATAACTCACGTGATAGATAAATTATTTTATTTCATACAAAATGAAATATGAAAACCAAATCTGTTGGTTTTTAACATTAAACGAATGTTTTTAATAATTGAGTAACCATGATTATTGATTACCATGGATATATCAACTGAAAAGTTTGTAGAAAATGACACATGAAATCCAAATATGCAACCAACAATGCAATAACAAAAGCAACATCCAATGGTTACCAGAATTAAACCAATAGTAATATTAAATTAGAGGGAGTTATGGATTCATAACAGTCCCAAGGGAGTTATGAGTATGTTTATAGTTACGGTAACCAAGCGTTTATCTAGTTATAATGTATTAGTATGAAATAAAATATGTAATCTACATTATTGTTCGTGGTATACATATTTTCGACATTATAATTATTTAATAGAAATGAAAATTTATAATTTGCTGTACGTTTGCTTATTAGTACCTCACTCCCCCAATACAAATCAGAAGGCAAATTAAAGTGCCCACAAAATGTCAATCGTTTTAAACAAATAATTCGGCATCTCGAAATAGAGTGGTGTCAGTTTTGAAATTTTCGCCAAAAGGAAACATTTCTTTTGGTTATTCGTACTTGTTAAAATTTTTGTCATGCGCTCCTAGTCATGACACCATTTTGGATCCAACAGAAATGGAAACTGGACTTCGTTATGAAAATTGTAACTGAAGATAAGGAGAGTTTCAAAACTATAGCTACATTTGGGTTGAAACTTTAAACTGCCGAAATTAGAGCAAAAAAAAAAAGATAACTGGAAGAGGCGTAGACGAGATCTTCTCTTCACTTAATCGTTGTGTAGATCGAGTTAATATAGGTATATCTTATATAAGTAATTTTAATTCCTGTAATGACCAATGTAAAACAACAATAATTAAGATGTGATATAATAAAAAAGCAAGATTAGCTCGTTTGTAACAATTTGCTTTTGAAAACTGAACTTTATGAGAAGTGATGTCATTCCAATCAAATTCTAGGAAAAAATGACAATTTTGAATGAATTTTTTCCCGCCAGTCGGTATAAAAACCGAGTCAGCGGAATGTTCTCGTTGCGCTGCATAACACTCAGTCTGAAGATGTGTTAGAGTTTCTTTATTCTCCGTGCAGAATCTACAGGTTTGGTCATTCTCAGGCAGATCAATCTTGATAAGGTGGTCCAAGTTTATAGTGTCCCATAAGAAAACCTGTTAGCATTTGTAACTCGCTATTATTGAGCTTAACGCAGGCCTCAAATCTTTATTATTTTTCCCAAGCAGTATCGTGACCTGAACCTGTGTTTCATCTTCTTTTCTTAGTTTGTCTGAAAATATTTTCCGGTAATCTGCAAAAAGGTTCTGACCCTCTACGCAGCGTTGTTGCTCCTCGCTTTGCTTAGTTATTGGCTACCTCGTTGTCTTGCACATTTTTTTGACAGTTTTTCCAGTCGAAGGAAAGTTACCTTGTTTCCTTTGTCAAATTTATTCAACTTCATTAGGTTTTCCTACGTCTCTTGTTAAATATCTGAAATAATACTTATTTAGTTCCTTCTAATCCTTCCAAAGAATGTATAGAACTTTTCATCTTCTCATATATTTTTTACATTTGGAATATAAATCTTCTTATGAATCCAATAATGAAAAATACCAAGAGGTATTGACTCTATTTTCCTAAACTACCATCTCTTAACCAATTTCAAAAAACTCCTTGGCTATTCGTTTTGTGAATTCATTAGAAGCCAAGATGAACCTTCTCACCAACGTAGAGTTTCGTAGCCAATCACCCACAAAAAGTTATGTTAGCATCGACCCAGAAATAAAATACCAATTGTTTATGTCTGTTGGACTTCTTATTTCTTTTACTGCGTTGTTAATGAAATACTTTTGCTGCTCATCTCTTTTAATCCATTATAGATTTCTTGGATTCTCCTTACACACTCCACCATAGAGTGTATGTATGAGTTCTTCATAATTTTTAGATTAGAAACACACGTTTAAATGGACGGAATTGATTGAATTGACGAGCTGAGCAGCGGTTGGGATAATTTGATTAGATCTCTATTTAGTTCGTTGATGTTTCGCTATATTAAAACTGGTTGTGGCTAGAGAAATACTTCTTTCGTTGTCTACTTCTTCTCGTAAAAATTAACGTATAAGTCCATAAAGTTGCGTTTTTATGTCATAGTAGAATCGTGATAGAACTATCGCGACAGTTACCGTCGCGAGAGTGGATTTTTCACAGAAAGAGGTACCTACTTACACGATAGATGAGATTTTATGGTAGGTACTTATCATGATAGTAAAAAGACTTTCTCTCCTGAAAGGGGTAGCCGCTCATCTTATAGTTTCATTTCGCTCTATGAGGTTATCAGAATCTGGGTAACAATTTTGCCAGAACAAGAAAAATGGTCATATCTTCAAAGAACTTTAAAAAATTGAACTTATCACATGTCTTCGTGCACGTTTTTATCACTTCATTCTGTAAGCAATACTCGCCAGTGTGAGAATTATGTACTTTCATGACATGTTTTAACGGTTACAATGTTAAAATCTTCTTTTCCAAAAAGGGATGTCAAATTTTCACGAGCTTTGGGGTAATTCTCAGCTGATGGAGGGTAGCTTTCCAGCCTAGACCCCAAGTTATAATTTCACTGCTTAATTTTTTGAATTATTTTAATAGAGGCAACTTAAATTTTGCTTTGTATCTTGATTAATTCCTGAAAGGCTGTTGACTCATAGTTCCTATTTCATATTATTTTCTAATCAAGCTCTCAGTTTTTATAGTTTAGTTTTTTATAGTTTTTTTATACTTAGTTCTAACCACTTGCTGGATAGATTATGGAATTTGTTATTTCAGCTTCATACCAAGACTTTTCACTACTTTTTAAGTTAGCTGGCATTATGTAGCTGTGACTATATGGTTTGTTCAGTGAGTGTTGTCCGGTGAGATTCCACACTGATCCTGACTAAAAACGATTTTATTTTATGAGATTTAATTCGTACAATTATAATAATTGATTTATATAATAATTATAATATTATTTATTAATAATTAATATAATTATTATAATACAAAAATTGATTCGATTTGTACAATTATAATAATTAGTAATTAGTACGAATTAAAACGTATAAAATCAAAACGTTTATAGTCAGGATCAGTGTGGCATCTCACCGGACAACACTCACTGGACAAGCCATAAGTAAAGCTTTATAGTAATCATTTAGCTCAGGTGATCGTCAAAATTCCAACCAAAGCCTCGATACTTTTAAATTAAAAGAATACCCTGTTTTGCTTTTTTTAAACTGAAAATTTAAAGGATAATTGGACCGTTTCCTAACTTTTGGCTCATCCAGCATAGTATTTACGAGACACTCGTAATAATTTTATATAAGGCGTTTTTAGAAAGAAACTCCTATGGGAAATATTTATCTTATGTACAATTTTGAAAATTAGTGTTGTAAATAATATTCTTTATGGAATAATTATTATTCTTTACCCACCAGTATATAGATATAAGTTATCCTTATGCCAATAACTGCCAATACATTTTTGCATTTGCCTATATCAATAAAAAGTGATCAGATGTGCATAAATATATAAAAAAAATAATGAAATAACATAACATTACATATTTATCACTTTACATAATAGAATTAATCAACGGAACGGCTAAAAACACAGGTTATTATACTTACAAGATAGGTACCATTATGATGTGACTACTATTTTGCTAATATGTTGATAAATTACTAGGTAAATCATAATACAATGAAGTGGTGAGCTCTAACTCTCTGTACTCTCAATACTCTAAAATCTCTTTAAGAGAAGGTATCAACATTAAAATTTACATCCTAACGACTACAATATTGATCCCTTATTCAACATACCTGACGAATTACCTATACAGTCACTATAAGCGGCCTCAGACCAGTGTGGAAGAAACAGATTTTAGATACATTAACCTAGAAATAATGTAGGTAACATATAAAAAGTCTTCACAAATGTTTCAATTTCTTGAATCAGCATTATCTCATCAAAATAATTCACCTTCAAAACTCAAAACTTTCAAACTTTCAAAAATAAATAAAACACGGAAATAAGAATTGTTTTTAAGCCAGAAGCAGACAGCAGCACGTCTAAAGCATGAACAGCTGTTTCGTACTTTTTTATACTCATCCGCGTCCTACAGAGTACTGAAACTGCGTTCTTACTTTTTACTTGAAAAATTGACCTACTAAAGGTAACACTCACTTTGTTGTCAATGACTTGAAGAGTGTTGCAACATCTACCAATCAATTGCGGTAGCTACCAACATAAACTGTTAGCACTCTGTTCATATGAGTTACACAAAAGACTTTACATAATAATGAACGTTTTAGCAAAATTTGTTAGTGGTGTGTATGCTCCTAAATTTTAGAAAGCTGTACAACATTTTTCCTTCAAACTGAGTATTACTTGTAGAGGAGATATTTAAGAAAAGTATCTCACTGTTCTCGTTTTTTAGTATCCTCTAGTGTGGCGTAATCCAGTGGGAAATTTATACAATTTTAGAACAGTTTGTCAATAATTGACTGTACAGAGAAGGGTACCAACAGATTCCAAAAAAAATTCCGATTATTTTGATTTATAGTTCATTTAGCTTCATTCAGTATTTGATTTATGCGGTACATATTGATAAATGCGATGAATTGAATAAATGAATTTTAGCATTCATAAGGAAACGTTTTAAGGTAGTAAATTTCACGTTATTACCAGCCGTCAGAGGTACGAACAGTTGGCAGAAGGTGCATTTTCCCCTAGAAGGATAAATTAAGGACGTGGGCGAGTTAGATTCAAAATGGCAAGTAAGGGAAATTTAGAATAAAGGCGACAACAGCGGATAAATGACGTCGTAGGTACAGATTGTATGATTTTGGCAAACAACACCTGATTGGTGGAGAGATGAGGTAGGAAAGAGATTGCGGGTAAAGACGGGTGATTTTCAGTTCCTACTAGGAAAGATTTTGCATTTCAATCTGAGTATTCCCACGAGAATCAACACGTAGTTTTGTGTTAGTCTCAGCTCTTCGTGAGTTAATTGTATTGAATAATGTAGTGTGGAAACGAAGCCCTGGTGAAAATATCTTCATATAAAATAAAACGAGGAATAATTTGCACAAGTAAGTAGTTCGCTATTCCTATTGGCCAAATTACTTAATAAAGTTTTTTTTTGTTAGAAAGGGTTTCAAGTTCCGGCTTCAGGCTTTAACTCCAGAATTTCAGTTTCAAGCGTCAAGTAAAAAGTTTCCTTTATTTATGGGTTGTTATTTGGTCCCTTTTGGACTTTTAATCCATTTTGTCTAGAATTCAAGTTCTCAAGGCCAACTATGGAAGCATAATCTGCCTCATTCCATGTTTTTAAAGACGGAGATCTATAAAGCGGGTTATTCAAGATTGGCAGGCCACACGGTGTGTCGAGGGACACTTACACCAGCAATCAGTGATGAGTTTGTTTCCGGACCGGCCGAATATACCAGGCAGCTGGTATATTCGGCAATTTTGAAATTTTGGTCAGTGAAGTTTCATCAGGTTTGATGTATTTTACGGTTTTGAATTTTTATGTTATTATGTATGTAAATAGTTTTTGAAATTATAAATATAGGTATACTTGTGCACCAAGGTGCGTCATGCAAGTTTTTCTTCTGTGTTTAAGGTCTCACAATTTTCAGTATAGTTAGTCGAAAATTTGTTTACTCAAATGTAAAAGTAATGAAAAAAAAATTAGGTAGATATTATGCGGTTCTGAGTAAATTATTAATTACTTTGAAAGGTGTTTCGGAGGGACTAAGCGCTTCGAAGAAACGTCGCAGGCAATTTTTTCTACGTTCAACGTAACGAAATTTCCAAGCAGTTATTTCATTTAGAGTCCAGGTAGTCATTTTTTAAATCACATTAATTAATCATTTTCGCATATTCTTTTAAAATTTATAGGATTTCAATGTTAGTTTTTTAGATTTTATGAACTAGTAGAAAAATATCAAAATCAACAGTTTTTGTCAAATGTATACCTACGTAATTAAGTTGGAGTCATATAGGAAACTATTTTATTATCCATTTTAGGAAAAAAAGTTATTCTCCATAAAAAGTTGTGCTTGATGAAACCTAAAATAAAATAGTCAGACATAAAAGTTTTGCAGTCGTATACGAGGTGTGTTCAAAAACACGGATCTTACCTTTATTTTTGACAATATCAAAAATTATTATGGTAAAAAGTTGATCAGCAATGCAAATATCATCCAAATATGGAATTCATCAAAAATGTGTTTTATCAAAAAGATACGCCTTTTTTGCTGTTGTTTGTTGGTCACGCAACTGCATGTTATTTGCATATTTGAATGTTGTTGGCAATTCTGAACAACTTTTTTCAGTAACATTTTTGGATATTGTCAAAAATAAAGATACTTTACTCTTTAGGAAGTTTCGTGTTTTTAGACAAACCTCGTATACCACTGTAAAAATTTGATGTCTGATTATTTCATTTTGGGTTTTAGACCAAGAATATTTTTTTATGAAGAAATACTTTTTTTCCAAAAATGAATATTAAAAAGTTTCCCAAATGATTCCAACTTATTACGATAGACACGCTGTACATAATATTCTTTTTTTAATGAAAAATATAGTTTCGACGTCTAAAACAAAAAAAAATTCATTTTTATACATAAAGATTTTCTTTTATTGCTTCCCAGAAACCTTCCCAGCAGGCTAAGCTCATCAGTTTCATCTCAATAGCATGAAATGAGGAAAAGGCACGAATACGGAACAAACAAAAAAAGATGCATTCATTTTCATATAATTGGATGATTCGGAGAATATATTCTTTTCTTACATTAATGCGACCACGTCGCATAACTTATTTTATTTGAAAGAGTCCCGAATAGGCTTATATAACCCAAATATGAATATCCCGGATATCCCTACAGTTTTTCCTATATACATACTGAGAAATTTATCATCTGCCGCACTGCTTCTAGCATATTTATAGTTATGTTATATACTTATGTCACAAGATAAAAAATAACATTATTATCATTCTCGTTATTCTAAAAAGTAATCTACGCATGGATGTGAAAGGTGCTAAATGATCCCCGTATTCACAAGCCCTGGTTAATAATACATAAAGTTAACAAGTTTATAAGTCACGGCGTGAGCCCTGTTTAATGTGACATAACGTTTTCATTAGTCATAGCTCGGAAAAGCGTATATTACATAGCTATGACTTCAGTTTAATAGTTCTGTCTTGTGACAACTAGGTACCTACATTGTGAACAAGTTCTATCATTTTCTGTTAGTGAACAGTTCGTGTATAATTTTGTGAAATAGCACTTTTATAATAATTTAACTTTTTAGGTCAAAGAGGAAGTGAAACAAGTTTTATTTCCACCCAATTATGTAACGCAGCATGTTATTTTTCACTTTTTAAAAGTTGAAAAATTGACATTAATTCAATTCCAAAATGAAGAAAAACTATTCTTCTTGGGAACGAACTACAAAGAGTAAGACTGCCTATGACAACAAAAATGTTGCAAATTACGAGCTATAAGGTATATTTTTTATTCTCACACTTTCTTCCCATCGACCAATAGGATCGAGATAACTGAGTTTTATAATATTCGCCATTTCATAAGATGGTCGATTTTCCATTGGTAGTTTTGATACGTTAATTTGGGATTTTACCTTTTGAAACATATCAAAAATTCAGCCTGATGCCCCCAATTTTTCCGATCTACCTCCCTCTTTCCGATATTTTGACTATACCTACTATAAAAACTACAACTCATATTAGAATTACCTACGCCCTTGAATTTATTATTAATAAAGCACAACAAAACAGATAATCAAATAAGAATTTATGAAAGTTTTATACAATCAAAACAAGTTTATGTATATACTTCCGGTATAATCGGAATCTTTTGAACAATATTTGAAAATCCTTTTTTTGAATTAAGTCACGTAGGTCACGCTAGGTCACGTTAATATATTTTTAGTGGTCCACTTTCACGGATCAGCTTGTATAGTTGATACTATGAAACGCAATGCCGGTAATCTTTTGTATTACAAGTAAAAAGTAGGATCGCAGAGCAGTCGATAAAATGAGTAATTTTTGTATAAAGGTAGCCTTTTAAGATAATACTGAAATGAGATAATTATTATAATTAAGTAGGTACTTACCTATGTATTTTAATAAATTTCAGGACCAGCTTTCGGAATGTACAGCATAGCTTTATCCAATTTATGAACATTTAAATCCTTTTAAATCCAATTTAAACATAAGATAAAATTAATTATTATTAAAAAATTACAATGAACTTTTAGCAATCAAAATTTATGATTTAAAAAATATTTTTAAATTTTTTGATATTACTTTTATTATAAAATAAAATGTTTGATATGAATAAAAGATGTAAAATTATATTGATGAGATGTACCTAATGAAGATATATTTTTCTGGTCGTTGACTTCAACAATAACTTAGAACTAGGAAATTCTAAATAGATAATACAGAAAATTTGGCTAGGCCAGTGTGTTATTCTGACTCATACATGTAAATAGTTAATAGGTCTTCAGTCTAGACTTATAAATTTTCAATAAGGCAAAAATTGGTAAATAACTAGCCCTGCAGAAGAACTGCGCAAGAACATCTATGATTTGGCGCAAACACTTTACGTTAGCCAATATAGTATTTCATTATAGTAAAATTGTAGCAAGAATCTGAAAATTCGCACAAATAGGTTTGACTTAAAATTAACAGGGCTGTAATACGCGCATGAGATTGCTTTGTAAATTAGACTAATAAGCTGCTTGACAAACTTTTCCCAATGAAAGTGATATACCTACACTTCCCTAGGAAATGACCAAAAGTTTTTTTTTTTTTTAGTTTTTGTCAAAACAACCTAGATACTTGTTCGATTTGGACGATTTTTTTGAATGACAGGTCGTTTCTTAAACAAAGTTAGTGTAGTAGTGTTTTCGTATGGAAAGCTTTTTTTTATAAATAGAGGGTGTAGAAATGACTATATGTTTTTTTTTCCTAAAATTTGAAACAGCCTGTAGAGTTCAATATTTTTGTAACATTTTGTTTTTTGATTTACTCTATTATCTTTGGCTACTACAAGAGAAAGACAATTAATATAACAACATGTTTTTGTTAGAAATTATTGACCAAATTCGGTTTTAAAGTTACGAAAAGTACACAATCTTTGAATTTCTAAAATACCCCGTAGTACCTACACGTACTCTTCCCTCCCAAAAATAGCAAATACTCTGAGTGCCCGAAAGTTTCACCGATCGGGATTAAATTTGGCAGGGACGTAGCTCTGCATCCCCAAATACGACTTATTGAAAATGGGACGGGTCCGAGAACTTTATAGATATAATTTTGAAGATAAATAAAAAAAATACAAAAGAACTAATAATGGAAATACACTTCTATCAAATGCTTTTTGACAGCTGTGTTTAGGTGATGACAATTTACTACTACTTTTTTTTCGTAGTCTGCTACTCATTTTAGTGTTTTTAAGGCTAATTAAAATTAATTAAAACTGTTATGATATAAAATTGAGTTTCTCTTGTAGTAGTGAAGATAATAGAGTAAATCAAGAAACAAAATGTTACAAAAAGATAGGGCCAGAGTATAATTTTGATTTTAAGTTGATATTGTTATTTTTGAACTTTACAGGATGTTTCAAATTTAAGAAAAAAAAAGATTTTGTCATTTACTTTCTGGAAGAAACGGCCTGTTATAAAACAAAATTCGTTCAAATCGAACAAGTAGGTAGTTTTGACCACACAACAAATAATCTTTTGGTTATATTATCTTTGGTGCATTAATGTCTTGGAGAATGGATTAGCTGTTAATTTAGATTAGCAGTCGGTTTAAGAAGCAAAATATCTCACTGATAAAGATAACATGCTGTTAGTCACCATCGGAATGTTATCCTTAACACCATGTTATCTTGCTTTTTAAAACCAGACGCTAGGTATAGTAAAGACAAATAAATATAAAGATAATAAAAAATACCTTTTTTTATTTACTATTATAAAATATGTTCAATATAAAATGATCTAGTCCAAGTTCAAAAATGTTTTTCTTTCACGAGGAGACCAACTCTTGTCCAAGTATAACTGTTGATGATAACTTATTATAGTTAATAATAAAATATCGTGGTCGATGTACATATTAATTAATTGTTAATTAATTTCTTGTAAAATTTTGAGACATAGTGAAAATATCTATAAAACGTTTTTGAGCTTTTTAAATATTTGTGCAAACCTATTTAATGTCCGAATTGAAGTAAAAATATGATTTTGCCATTAAATGTAACAATTTATGGCAGCTTCCAGTTACCTAGATATAGCCATTTTATTTAGGGATTTTATGTGTCAAGACGTTGTCGATATTTCCAATAAGTTGGTCGATATGCAATAGCTATTTTCATGAATTTTCAGATTCCTAGTAAATACCAACTCGCTGATGGGGGAAGCAGGTAATTCAAAAACTATAAATTTGAGAAAATTGCAGTTACAAAAATATTCTATACCTTTAAGCCCTTCATTGACTTAAATATATTCATTATTGCGAACTTATCTTCTTTCACACAAGATAATTTTTTTCACAACTTCGTTTTCTCAAAATCATCACTAAACTTCCTTTTCACTCCCATCGGTGAATTCATTTCTATAAATGGCTAACCAAAGGTTTTTGAGCCAAACCGTGTATAGAAGAGGTTTTAAAAGTCATATACGAAGCTCGCAAGTCATAATAAGCTCGCAAAAACCAAAAGTAACTAACACATTTTGACGGTATTAGCTAATAATTCTATAATCGAGTCGTTTCATTAGATCAATATTAAAAAATAATTAATAAAAAAAAGATCTACCATTAATAACAAAACAAAGAAACACTAAAAAGAAAAACTAAGTTGCAGTTATCAAGAGTAAGTAAAATCATTTGTGACAGCTTATGATTATGTACTGATACATATTTTCTGGCTCGTATATGACTTTATTCTTTATTTTTAGCTCACTCTACAGGACGTACTACGTGTGGAAGTGAAGAGTTCAGAGCCACTTATTTCTAAGACTGCCTGTTCTCCTCCCCCACATGAGGTTATATCATACTATCGTCCCTTGCAGGCTACCATGGTCCGTTTGCGACGATGAACTACTAGCCGGTGGTAGTCCGGTTTGCTGGCTTCCTGGATCCCCGAAATTTAATCCCATTGCACTACCTTGCAAGCCGCTTGGAGTTAAGCTGAGGGTGCTCCCGCTTAACTGAGATGATGGCGGATTAACAACGAATGCAGTGTTGCTGGATATGACTGGTGGACTATTTTCCTCAGGTGGAGTTACTTCTAACCCTATACTACCATTCAGAGAAATCTTGATCGGATTATTGTACGTGGTTGAAAAATGGGAGAGACCTATATCTTCCAAACTGGACTTTCTTCTGGTTCCCACGTTGGTAAGTCCTTGCCTGAGGGAATTCGAACGTCGCAGCAGGATATCATCGATGACTCTAAGGGAGTTTGAACGACCGCGCTGGTAGCCGGTGACCGTAGGACTATCGGGGAGACTTAGAGAATTCGATTTAGTGGTGGCTAATGGAGGAGGACGGGGGGATTGATAGCCTGTCAATCCAAGGCCAGAGTTGCGGCGACTATTGGTCTGAGAGCTGAAGCCCATCTGCTGGAGGAGAGTCTGCGAGCAGAAACTGATGTTTGATTTGCGACGGCTGTTGTGGCGCTCGAATGTCTTTTGTGCTGAGAACGGACTGGGTCGAACCAGGTAACTGTGAAAGAATTACATGTCAGTGTAATGCAAGCCAGTAGCAGTTTTTATAAAGTTTAACGTCACCTAACGAACACCAAAAGCATCGATAATAAAAAAACATCAGTGGTTTTTTGTCTGCAAAACAGCAGCATACCATCATCAATTTTCTGAAAACGTAGCTAAATGAAATCCATTTCACCCTGCTTAGTACCCTTTCAACTCGAGTGAACAGGCAAATCACTTTTCGCAGATCCAGCAAGATCACCGATTACGGTTTAGTAACAACAACATCTCAGCTTGCTCTTCAGAATGGTTTGCAGGTTGAGATTATCGGCGTAGCGACCATTCACGTACATGACACCCTTCAACTGGGAGGAGAGAATAGCTCCAACCATGGTGGAACCACCCTCAGATCTATGTGTTTAAACCTTCCCCTGTATCGATATCATTTGATCGTTTAAAAATTTCATCCAATAACAATTTTCTATAACAATTCACCAGGTGAATTTTGAAACAATGGTCAATTTTTGTATTATTTTTTTATATTGCGATAAAATACCGGGAAATTCAAATAGTTGCCAGAATAATTGAATTGTTTTAATCTCCCTCATAATTTAATAATACCAAATCTCCACAGCAGTAAATTAATGTGCTTTCAAATAAAAAAATGAAAGATATCTTATAAGAATTCCACGGAAAGCTTAAACCTATTAAGTATTAGAAATGTGAACACAAATCATATTACATCGACTTATTACGCTTGTTGTTTAAAAATATGGAACTAAGTGCCGTGCTGGTCGTCAGAGTTCTTCTTTGCCAACTTCACTAAACGAAGTTGGATAAGGTTAATTAAATCTATAAGAAAACACTCACATAATATCTCCTTCCTCTAATTTGAGATCGCAGCTGGGATTAATAATGACGTAAGATAGACTGTTTCTTTTCTCGCTGACATCATTGTAGTCCATCTGAGGAAGGTTTAAACTTTCCATCCGTGACCGGACCAGGTTTGCGATTTCAGCTCTCTCTATCTGCTGCTTATGGTTGTCTTTTGCTTCATCCGCCATATTAATGGAGTACTGCTAAAAAAGCAACAGTTCATTCGTAGTGGGCCTATGAATTACTTAAAGTACATCACTTTGACAGTTATTATGTTAAGATTGGAAGCTGTCATTTCTAATAGAGAAATGCACTGGACAGAGAAGTATTTCGAGTACTTAGTTGAGTGCAAGTGAAGTATAATCTGAATTAATTCCTTGCAAATTGATACATAATAATTATTATAAAGTATTATAATATTTTAATTTCTAAATTAAAAAAAAGTGGAACGGTAAAGTGTAAATAAATTGTTTATGGTTTGTTACGATACCTTGTCTGATATTTCATTGCATTTCAGCTATCCTCACGTGCATGTAGTTTTGGGAATATACTTACCATGGAGGTACGCCTGTCAGTGCATCCAGGTATGCAGTTGGTCCCGTCCCTAGGTCGGTACGTGACACCTACTCTGTCAGGGCCGACGTCCTCGTCAAGCTATAGCCCAAAAAAGCATTTTCGTAGAACTAGTAAACGAGCACTACTCATTCTAATCTTAAAAACAAGTGCACAAAAAACGTCTTACGATATTCATTTAAGTAGGTATCTACGCAAAAAAATATTCCTTACTTCAATATCTTTGAATATTCTAATGTATAAAAAAAGCATTTTTTGTGATGCATTAGCAACTCGGGGGAATGTTCTTAGAGTACTTTTGTGTTTCATATGAACGCCAACTCATTTCAATACATTCAAAGATATTTTCACACGGAAGGATAACATTTTTTACCTTTTTCAAAAAAATTTTTTTTTTACTCAGAGTACATTAAGAGAAAATATCGATTAACGAACTAGAAGAGGTACTTAAAAATGCACGCCGCTTATCACAATATCAAAACTCTCTGTTCCATATGAAACTTCACAAGTTTAAAAAATCAAGGAAATCTAAAATTATTAATGTAAATTCTTACATCCATCCATAAGGCCATCCTAGTTGATGCTCATTTACGAGAAGAATTTAAAATACACAGTTTCCACTCAAGGCTGGAATTTTTAGGTATTCATAAGATCTCCTGGAACAATATTGTGTGAGATTCCCAACTCCTCTCTATAGCATATACCACCAAGAAGAACTTTGTCAATAGTAAATTACTTACATCTCTGCTCTTCGCCTTTCGCTCGTTGCCTTGTCACAGCTCTTTACGAATACAGCCTATTACGCGATCTTGATGACTTGTTCTGCAGTTCTTTCAATTCGAAAGTTAAAGAATAATTTTGATTTTCTCTTTATTATACAGGGTGTCCCACGACCTGACTGCCATAGCTTAAGGGTAGGTGTAGTTTTTCAAGGCGATTCAGGATCTGGTTTTGAAATTTTCCTGAGGCCCTTCGTTTCGATTATACAGGGTGATTTGTGCAATTTGCCGAAATCTTTGATGAGCGATATCTTTTGAACGAATTGATCTAATTTAACGAAATTTGGTAGATATGCTCTACTAATGACACTTAATACCTCGCATTTTTCGCCGATTCGAAAACTGCAGGGCCGTACTAATTTTTTTTGATATCTTTCGGCTTTGTCGAAAAGTACAGGGTGAATGCATTTTATTCAAAGTTTGGTGCCATTTTCTAAAACTACGTGAAAAATGCTACAATTATGGTAGAAAAATACTTGGCATCATTAAACTGAATCGAGAAGAAAATTCAGTTTTTCATCATGTGTTGTTCATAATTGAAGAAAAATCAAATGTGGTTTTTAAAACTTGCGTATTTTGTAGTTATTTCAAATAAATTTACTTTATCTACAGATTTAGCCAAGATTGGGGACCCTTCTACAGATTGTTTCGAGTTAAAAAAAAAAATTAAATGGTTTTTAGATTAATTTCAAGGTCAAGGAAATGTGTTGAGTTTGATGGTGATCTCCTTGACCATTACCTGCACTGAATTGTAGTTTTTCTTCCCAACATTTGTGTTGATATTTTTCTTCCTGTTTCGTTTATGCGGATACTTATTTGTCTATGTGGTAATGTGTTAAATGTGTTATTTATTTTGCTGTTAAAACTTATTCTTAGCTTGAAACAATCTGTAGAAGGGTCCCCAATCTTGGCTAAATCTGTAGATAAAGTAAATTTATTTGAAATAACTACAAAATACGCAAGTTTTAAAAAACCACATTTGATTTTTCTTCGATTATGAACAACACATGAATTGAAATTCCGAATAAAAAAATTAAAAAAACTGAATTTTCTTCTCGATTCAGTTTAATGATGCCAAGTATTTTTCTACCATAATTGTAGCATTTTTCACGTAGTTTTAGAAAATGGCACCAAACTTTGAATAAAATGCATACAGGGTGAACTTTTCGACAAAACCGAAAGATATCCAAAAAAATAAGTACGGCCCTGCAGTTTTCAAATCGGCGAAAAATGCGAGGTATTAAGTGTCATTAGTAGAGCATATCTACCAAATTTCGTTAAATTAGATCAATTCGTTCAAAAGATATCGCTCATCAAAGATTTCGGCAAATTGCACAAATCACCCTGTATAATCGAAACGAAGGGCCTCAGGAAAATTTCAAAACCAGATCCTGAATCGCCTTGAAAAACTACACCTACCCTTAAGCTATGGCAGTCAGGTCGTGGGACACCCTGTATGTATAGGTAAAGCCAAAACTATATTTTCCGTTAAATATTTATTTTATGTTTATTATTCTCTTTATGTTTGTTTTCTGTTTAATGAAAGTATTACTCATAGTTATCTAGTGTTTTGTAAAGGGGGTTTCACACGATGTCAGGATATCGTACAAGCTACTAAGCCTGAGTAGTTTCATTATGTACAGAAATCATTTTATATTCCAGTAAGTAGTTACAGTCAAGTAAATATGTGATAAACTCGAAAACCTGCCAGAACGCCATGTGATAAACTAAGGGACAACCTGAATAGTAGGCCTTCTCCTACCTCCACGCATACCGAGCGGCACTGCGCTTAGTTTTTGGCATGTATTTTGGCTGACTGGGGTGCATCCTATGGCGCAAGCCGAACACACCGTGCATTTTTCCTTTTATTCATTTTCATCAATCTCTCTCGCTAAGTTTAAGTGACCGAGGTTTTGTGTTAGTAAGATACATTGTACTGAGTCCCAATTAGGATGAAACACATGTCTACAATTTACATCCTTTACTCACAGCATGACATTAATGAATGGCATGCTGTTTTACAGCATATGTCATTGATCTCTTGTCTAACATATTTTATATGTATCTGAATACGTGTAATATATTTTTCTTTGTGATCGTCAATGCTGCCGAATTTCCTTTAAAGATTTTCTGCGCCACAAAACAATTTCATTTTTTTCGATCGATATGCTTTTTTGGTTTCTTTTCTGGTTACGGATGTTGTTTTATTCGGATTTGCGGATTTGCGGATTTGTACGGATTTGCCTCCTTCAAAATGGTGTTTAGGTCGTGTTACAGATCTCCATCATGGTAAAGATGAACTTGCACGTGTAGCAACAATCAGTGCAGGACTACTGAAGCGCAGTTTTTTCAAAAATTTGCAAGCTGCCAATTGATTCAACAAATTAATTAATAATCATTATGTGTTAAAAACTCTGAAAATAAACATTGGGGAGTTTTTTTTTTTTAATTTCATAATAATAACTTTTCGTTCTAATTTAAGTCACTCGTAGATAAAATTTTGTATACAACATATGCATAAAGTACCTTTTTTTCACTTCTGGGATTGACGCACTCGCCTGCGGCTCGTGCGGTCAAACTCCCCAGTCGTGAAAAAAAGTACCACTTTATGCACTTGTTGCTTAAATAACTATTAACGAGAACATCCCGTTTATTATTATATTTTAAAAAGTATTCGATTATCTCAGAAATTTTTTAAATGTAGTAATATAAAAGCGTCCCCGTTAAAATAGTGAAGTAGGTGTTAACTTCCGGTATTTACGAAACTGCGGCCATCTTGACAATATTTCAATGAATTTTTCGTGATAGGTTCTTGAATTTATTTAGGCTTTAGAAGCCGTAGTTTTCAAGATATGGCCGTTGGTCAACCTTAAACAGGAAATTTTATTTAATAATCCTTGAAGACCCTCTTTATATATTCAAATATATAAATATTCAAATGAAAACTTGACCCTCTAAACATTTCTATGAAGCGGGTATCAACAAAAACTCTAATAAAACCTACAACGAACACAGAAAATCTCTATTGAGGTCAACCTTTCATTGAAAGATCCTGAAAATAATTGAACAATGCCTACTCATACTAAGAGGAATAAGTATTAATCTTGAAAGAAAAATACTGGAGCGGGAAAAACTAGCAAGCAAGAAAAAAATCATCAATCACTAATCTAGCCGCTACACCGCTACAAACTATATTGAAAAAGGTGAAAAAGGTTAGCTCTGTTAAATCTAAAAGCAACATATTCGGCCATGCTTTGTTGCAATTAAATATATCATAATAATTTTTATGTACAATATTTTTACTTATAAGCTAAAAACATGAGAATAACGAATAGTAAAGGTGCAGTTCATCGCTAGCGGTGTATCTTACTTTAATCGATTCTATTTTTACACTATTTAAGGCAGTCCAATGAAACAACAAAATTTCATTTCTGAAATGACAGCACATAGGCAATAATAATTGATAATGTCTGATAGAGATTATAAAATTCATGGAATAATAATATAAAATATGACACAAATCACACGAGTCTGAAAACAAAGATGGAGCTGTTTCGCTTTTCTTACGATTCATCAGTGTTCCATATCAGACACATGAGAAAAATCCCGAGGAAAATAATAATTGGAAACTTTTCATTGTAGTTTAATGGTGACATGGAGACTTAAAAAGTGCAACGCCATCAAGCGGATGGTAGTAACTAATCAATTTACCAGTAGCATATCTCTAACATTTTTTGTTTAGATGAAGGTAACTTAAAATTGTTGTTTAACGCTAGAGACTGTAGTGATGAACCGGTTACGATATATTTCCATCAAACAAAAACTAACAAACTGATGAGCCTTAAGAAAGGCGAACGACTGTATTTATTTTCATACATACCGGGTGTCCCAGACTTAATTGACCAGGCCATATCTCATATACAGATTGAGATAATCGAGCCGAATAAACGGCATATTATTATAATTTTTCAAGCTGTATAACATGACAGCATGAAAACAACCCCCACTCCAACATCCCCTAAGTTGCAGCCCCCACCCTTCAAAAAATGAATAGCACCCTGTATATATTTTTGTATATTCAAAACCAGTATTCGATTGTCTATTCAGATGATTTTTCAGATTCAAAATTGGTTGAGAAATAACCAAGAAAAAGTTCATCAAGGTGGTCATGACTTTTTGTTTTAACTTTCTCTGGATGACTTTTGCTGTCAAAATTTATCAATATTTAGTCATAGTTTTTAACAGGCAGGTGATAGTTACTATTATAATTAAAGTCCAAACAATTTATTTAATATGTAATTCTGATTTATTGGGAAATTTTAAAAAATAAAGACAAAAGCACTTTATCATGAACCTTAATGATGACTGTGACCTGCTAATTAAAAACTATGACCAAAATATTGATAAATTTTGACAGCTAATCTCATTCAGAGAAAGTTCAAATAAAAAGTCATGACCACCTTGATGAACCTTTTCTTGGTTATTTCTCAACCAATTTGGAATCTTAAAAATCATCTGAATAGACAATCGAATACTGGTTTTGAATATACAAAAATATATACAGGGTGCTATTCATTTTTCAAAGGGTAGAGGTTGTAACTTAGGGGATGTTGGAGTGGGAGTTGTTTTCATGCTGTCATGTTATACAGCTTGAAAAATTATAATAATATGCCTTTTATTCGGCTCGATTATCTCAACCTGTATATGAGATATGGCCTGGTCAATTAAGTCTGGGACACCCGGTATATATGCTTCGTGTCGCCCGGTGCATTAATGATTATTCTATTGTTAAGCTTTGCGTTTTTCGTTTTATTCTCATGTTTTCGACTCTAAAGTAAAAATAATATAATCTAAAACTCTTCAGTGAAATATCAAAACTGGTAAGGCTGGCTGTGCGTGTGCAATCGTTAACTTAGTGAACATATAGATTCAGTTTATTGAAAATTATCATTAAAAATTTTTTCTTGTAGACTTTGCGTTTTCAATGGGCATCTACAATGTCCTATTGAGAATCCATCTGCTTTAAAATTATTTTAGTGACTGTTTTTTCTATTTTTGTAAAAAATTAAGATTTACGACACGTGTGCAATCTTAAAAACTAGGTGGAACAATTTGAATTATACAGTGTGTCGCATTTCAGATGAATATACACCTGTATTTTCGCTATTTGAAGGAGTCGAGGTTCGGAAATTTTGTACCGATGAGTCATACTTTTTACGATATCAAACTGAAATTTGATCTTTAAACCCCGCCTACTATGAATAGTATGGCTCATCAGTCTGCGTGATTGTACAAAATTTCGAACCCTGGCTCCTTCAAATATCGAAAATACCTTACTTAATGTATTAGGTACTTTATTTTGTATTCATCTTAAATGCGTATTACTTAGGCACAAAATGATTTCACGAATGCTCTATCATGGTTGGCAAAATTTAACGTAGTGGCCATGCCAAGTTGTGCAAATATATGTTTCGGGATAAAGAAACTGGATAGAAAGTGGAATACGTAATTATTCACAATACATTGATTCGATATTGGACAATTTAAGAAGAAGAGGGTGGTAACCGGAATCACCCAATAAAAATATATTCTTCAAATATGCTTCATAGCTATAGGCCATAACCACGGCCTTATATCGTACACTTTGGATTATCTATACAAAAATAGTTTATAGATAAAAGGAATAATAATAATTCATTGATGTAATAAAGCAATCATCAAGAGCTTAATGATCACCGTTTATAATAAAAATTATATTTGTAATCCCAACCCTTATATCGATCTATACAGGGTGTCTGAGATAAGATGTGGTACATGGGGATTTCGGTTCCCAGCAAAGACACGAGTACCTATAAGCTCAAATTACAGAAAAGTTGCTAAAAATGCTTATCGAGAATCTGAAACAAAAGTTATAGGGTAACTTAAGTCGCTGCTGAAATATGCTGAAAAAATTGAAAAATCGAGACTATCGACTGGGCAATTCAAAAACTATCAAAGCCCACTAGTCCCACAGTATTCATAGTCAATTTTTGTTTTTCATACGGCGGCCATATTGCCTTTGCATGTCATTTGATATTAAAAAAATCAATTTGACAAAATATCTACAAAAAAAAAAAAAAATTTTCAAAAATTATATTCTACTTTTTTAGAAAAAATATATTTTATACCGAATGTCAGAAATCAATAAGGGAGTAATATGACTTCATATCTCGCTTCATATTGACGTCATTTTAAGAAAAACATTATTCTGTTTTTCGAATAAAGAAGATTAAAATTTTGCTTTTTTGTACTGTTTAGGTAGGTATATGTATAGAAAGCCGATAAGAAGTTTTCAATTTGTGATGTAATTTTCACCATTTGATGGCATTTTGAATTAGTTAAAGTCATCGCAATAATGAAAATGACGTCACAAGTTGAAAACTCCTTGTCGATTTTCTCGGAAATGGGTTAACAGACTTATTAAACTTACCTACTTACCAGAAGCAACTTTTCAATCTTAACAAATGCCAAATGTAACGTTTCTTTTGAGAACATTTAGGGGAGATAATAATATTTACCAAAGTTCAATTTTGCCCCATGTCTCAAATTCAAATTAAAATTCACAACTTGGATGTAAGTCATGTAAGCGCAAAACATATTCTAACCGCTCATGTACCAAAACAGGTTAGCACCCTAGAGGACAAAAATATTTCTCACAGCGCAATTTTCAATCAGAACAGTTGACTTCTTGACTTCATTAATTTGTGCCATATTTATAGTGTAGTAACTTAGTTGTAGCTATTAAATACGACGTGCTGCAGCCGTGATTACTGTTTAACGCTTCTTTTAAACGTTAAGCTACTTTAAAAAAAAATAGAAAAGCAAAAGGCTACCTAAAACATACCTAAAGATAACGTTGAGCGGAACGTAAAACTCAGTTGAACAGAACAAGAAAAATATTGTAGCTGCTGTTATAAAATTTTTATTATAATTTTATTATAAAATATCGTGGTTGAGTTTTTTTTTTTACTTTTTTTGACTTTAATCCTTATATTTAAAATTGAGAAATTATATGCTCAAATATAAGATGTCATTGCTCTATGTTGCTCTCTTAAACCTTATGGAGCGTCCTTTCTAAAAATTAATGAGCGGTATCCCGGCTTTTTTATGTTTTTACACTTTTTACATACATTCTTGTTATGACGTTGTAAATGCCCATAGACCGACTCGAACATCATCCGGTAACATCATCTTACAAGGTGATGGTACTCACCGATGGCACACGCACGCAGCTAGACCAGGCAGAGGAGGCGGCGCTCATACTCACGTGCGAGGAGTCCGACACAGAGGTGTCCTGAGTTCTGTAAATTCCGATCGGGATCTCGCATGTAGTCGAGCACAGCTTTTGGTACAGCCGGCCATACGTACGGATCCACATGTCCTCTTTTGTAATTCGCATCTGGAAATTATTATTAAAAGTTAATTTTTTCCGAACCCCATAGGGAAGCTATGGTAATGATCATGTAAAAAGAAGGCGAAAATTGCAACATATTTTTGCGCTGGAAGGTTCCAGGTCATTAAATTAATATCGCACAATTTTTAAAAGATGTGGGTGTTGCTAGAAATGTGTCACTAACTGACATTACTAAAAAAACTATTTTGGATAAGCGGCAAGCAGAAAATTTTCCTCTAAACATCAGTTTCTGCGTGCCGCTTCTCTGAAATTGCTTTTTCAGTAATGTCAGTTAGTGACTATTATTTTGGATCTGAACTTTAGAAAGAAACTTGGTTTCCAGTTGTTTTAAAACGGTGACGGTTTAAGGAAAATAAAAAAAATTCTTTATTTGTCTGTCCTGTTTGTAATGATAGCCTATATGCAGTTACTGATTAAGAGTTTCATGCATAAATTGGGCAGATAATAAATGTATTATTATTATTATTATTATTATTTAATTCTTTAAAACAAATAATTATAAAACTTATATTTGACAGACATATTTGTGGGATTCCCACAAAACTTCCCTTTTGAATGAAAGGGGGTATAAAAAGGTTCAAATTTTTGTACTGATTTTACATGTAAAAAACTTTCAAAACTTTTAATTAAAATGAGCGAGAATCGAGCAGGTTGTTCGGAGGCTCAACCGTCGTTGGGGAGGCGATGCGGATAATCATCCCCGATCTCCCACCGAAGTTTCTGGAATGCGAGGGAAGTTCCACTCCTCCCTTAACAGTACAGCAACAACTATGTTTATTGCAAACAGAATGAGGCCACTTGAAGGAACCGTAAGAAAAATTGCAAGCAAGCCCTGACTATAGGTGGAGTAACTTATTGCATTTCGATCCAGCTATCAAGGTGTTTTCAGCAGAAGCAAGTTGATTAGGCATGTGGATGAGAGGCCATACTTTCGGCATTTACATGATATACCTACAAGTAACTAGGTTCGTTACGGAAAAATTAAAAAAACGGACGATGCAGTGGTATTATGAAAGAATTGCATGCAAAAGTTGGTAGAACTAAAAACTACGTTCGTTGGTCACTACACTTTCTATAGAGACGTTCCGGCAATAGGAACGCTATTATCGGAAGCAGCAAACCATTAATTATCTCAGGTGAGCACTTTGTACAACAATATTGCATGAAGTTAACAATTTCAGACAAATGATAGCGATCTTTAAAAAAATGTTTTTGAGAAAAGCAAAAAAAAAAGTTTGTGATTTTTTTTCCCCCAATTAAACAAGAAGACCCACTTAAAGGGTGACTGCACGGGACACTTCTTCAAATGGTGACATGTGGAGAAAAACCATCCCCTATTTTGAACGTCGATAGAGAGATGGTCCTGGCAAATAGAAAAATTTTCCTTAAGACTTTTTATGGGGGTGGATCGCCTCAAAAAGGTGTTTCTAGTTTTGACCCACGCATAAGTTGGAAGGTCTTCGGTAATTACACTTAGGTATTCTACTCCTATGAATTATTCCTGGACCAAACTTCATTTGTACATGAATCAATTTTTCTATTACTATTTGTTTCTTTCATCTAATTAGCGTGGAATATTAAAAATAGATACTATCGATTTTTTTATTTTTGTTTCATTTTTTATTTATTTTTTATTTTTTTAAAAAGAGGGAACATTGGTCTTAACTATGTAGGTAAGTCCAAGTCGCCCCACTGCAGCAGTAATTTTGAGCTCTGAGGACTTACTTATTCTACCCAGCTTCAAGTATATGAATAAATTGTAGAATAGACAACACAAATAACCAGATCAAGATTGGGAATCGAACTCAGTCCGAGGCAGTTCAACGGCTTAGCAGGCTGCACCTCTAGCGCCTCAACCCGTCAAGCTACCGCTATCTCTTTCTCTCGATTCTTTTTGTCACATCCGCATTGCCAGAACAGACAGAATGATCGGAGATTTTAGGGGATAAATAAAACCCAGCTACCTAGTGAAGTTACACGTTAGTGAAGTTAGAACACGATACCAGATCCGGAATTGGATCTGGGTACTTCTCATATTGGTCCTTCAGGAGCGATATAGAAAAAAATGCACAAAAAGAGGTGACAGAATTCAACTTTGACGGGGGATAATGTACTGATGTAAGGGCCGATGGCCCGGTAACCTGAGAGCCGAAAGCCCAAAAGAGTCGACAGTCCAAGATTTCCTAAAAAATCATGTTAAATCTTGTTTTTTATTTACTTTAACTGACCTAGTATCTCCTACCGTTTTCGAGATCAAAATTATCCAAAATTTCTTTTCAGATTACAGATAAGCGCAAAAATAAGCTGCTATGCCGCAATTTAACCTACTCTTTTCTTAAGATATTGAGATTTTCATTCATTTACTCTAAAAACAGGTGCAAAAATGTGGAAATTAATTTTACACACCGCGAGAATTCAATGCACAGTTTTTTTTATAATATCTACTACTAATATAAATTATTAATAAATTAATCTAATAATATCTAAAAACAAAATCTATTTATTATCGATCTCGGGAACCAAAAGTATACGTTTTGTAATTTTATAAAAAGAGTTTATACCGAAGTAAGGAAGCCGGAACCGGGAGCCTGATCTATTCCAAGCAGCAGTCTCACGAAGGTGATTACGTAGTCCTTGACGAAGGCTTGGTACAGTAGCGTATCCAGCATGCTGGCACTGAATACACTTCCAGCAGCGAACGGCAATCGAAACATGTAAGATATGTGCGATCCTCTCTCCTTTTCTCTCTGTTAATAGACAAACATATTAAAGCAAAAATGATGAACAATATTAAATTCTAGGTGGTAACAGGATGTGTAATAATGACAATAGACAGTGTCACAATTTTCAAAACTAGCCATAGCGCTAATGCATTGGGAACACCAAATTGGCAGATTCCTGCTTCCCATTTTGACCTAGCGACGTGAAAATGGTACTAAACAAAAGACACGAATTTCGAATATCGTATTTCTAATACAACAGCTTGTTCTAATGAATTACATTCAAACATGTAAATTTGCTTGCACTCACTTACCTTTTCCATTTTCGAAAGATGCAAAGCGTATCTGTCATGAGCTCTAAATTGCATAAATCTCATATTCGAAGACTGTGAGAGTTCCGTGATGCTTTTAATGCTTGGAAAAAACCTGAAACAAAAATTAAATACTTTGGAAGAAGTTGAAGATTTTTTCGACTCAAGACGTTTTGTGATTACGTGTGAAGTGATCTTGCAATTTGTTGAAATAAAAATTTATTCTGTGATGAAAATATATTTTTATTGTTAGCTTTCTATTCTATTTAGTAATAACTATTAACCGAATCAAGGTCCGTCTATTAAGATAGGTATATGTAGGTACTTACTTAAACATTGTTTGAACAGCCACAATGGTGTTGCAGTCGGACAAGGAGTCTTCTTCCGCTGAATTTGAAAGTTCCTTATTGACAACAACGACATTCTCGGCAAGAGTAATGCCCGCTCTGAGCAAATCATCAAGACTGTAAAATTGGAAAGGAAAAATTGTTCTTAATTAAAAAAGGTAAGTCCTATTCCAACAATGTATTGTAAAAATCCATGTGAATGAACTGTAAAAAATTATTGATGACTTGCAGTAGGTACGAAAAATTTACAGGTTGTTCGAGATTACTGTGAGCAACAGAGAAAGTTCCTATCGAGGGGATTTTCACTCGTGGAAACGATTGTACACTATGGAGGAAATAATGCAGAAATAGTGGAAATAATGTAAAAATAGTGGAAATAATGTGGAGCTCATGAAATAAAATGTAAATAGTGATAATAACTTAAAAATAGTGGAAATGAAATGGAAATAGTGGAAATAATTATTATACATTTTTTCATAGAGTGAACTCCCCCTCGGATGCAGCATAATATGTGTAAACGCATATTTGCACACCCCAAAATCGTGTATAGCTATATACGACTCGTCGGTAGATAATCATTTAATAAATAGGTACATAATCAAGTTACATAGATACATATAAAATACTATGGCCCATATTCACAAACGATAATTTCGTAAATAATTACGTAATCAGATATCTCCATCTCATTTTATTCAATTATTTTTGTGATATTATACCCTGTAATATCTCAATGCTTTATGGATACGCTTTATGGCGAGAATGCTTTACGAATACGGGCATAGGTATATCTGGTAAAGCTGATAAAACATGTCATGAGAAAAAATATTTATTTTCGGCTATGGGTATCTACTCACCAGTCAATTGATCCCAACATCCAATAAACTAGTGGAAAATAAGAAACGGCGTCGAGAAACGCAATGTCTGGTCTTCGCTCCAATAATAAAATTATAGGATTCAAAGATGTCTTCGATCTATAAAAAATAAAACACAAAAATTTAATCCGGAAAAAGCTTAACTTAATTACTTGATCCTAATTTTGTTGATTTATAATAGTCCAGCCGCGCTAGACGTGTTAACGTTGAAATCTCGGAATACGTGGATCTCAAAAGGCATTAGGTGTAATTGGTGGGAATCACTTTGGATTACAAATACAAGTCAAGATTAGAAAACACTTGCTTTAAAAAATGTAATGCAGAAATTTTTTTAAATTTTATTTTTCGTTCATAACAGAGAAATTGCCTAGTTGGAGTTTTTAAAGGTTACTGGGTGTAATATTAGAGAATAAAATAAAGGATAACAAGTAATTTATAGGGTATTCCCAGTTTATCATTCAAATCTTAGTCAGCAATGTCTCATCATCAATTTCTTCTTTCTTCAATATTTCACCAATTTCATCCAAATGTTCTGACTGAGTAATCGGTCTGAATTCAGGCAACTGCTTCAATTATTGTACCCCTTACAAATTACAATGCAGTGCAACCCACTTTTCCTAAAACCAAAAGCTGAGCCTGAATTTTTGGCAGTTGCAAAAAAATTGTGTTGAAGATATTCACTGGAGGTGGTTGTTGGGGCATCATAATGGGTATCAGAAGTTTTCGACCATGTTTCCAACTCCACTTCACTGGAGATATGTTATTTCCGAACCTCAACTGAACTTTAAGATAAACCTTCTTTAAGTGTTCATATGATGCGTTCTCGATAAGGGGCAACGCAGCTAATTGAGCAGATCTGGAGTTTGTAATGGTTGCTTTGACGAAACTCACGTACCTACAGGTTGAGATATAGAAAATGCAATTAAAATTTCATCAATTTCGTTCAACGATTTCTTTGCTTCAGGTGCTCCGTACAACGCAAGAATGGATGAGACCCCAACATTTACCCGCTTTGTCACACCTTCATTTTCCGTTTTAAATATTTTGGCGTGAATTTGAGGATTCTTTCTTATAAAAAGCTGAAGTGCTGTCACATCCCGTGAGTGCGGGAGAAAGAGTATATTTATTTAATGTTAATTTTATTTCACATGTCTGTGTTTTTTTCATCTTTGGAAGAAAACACTTTCTCCTCTATCTTTCGTTTGGCTGGTTTTAAATAATAATTTTCCTTACTGTCAGGCGTATAAGAGCGGTCAGCAGAATTACTTTCAATAAATATCCTCAGCTACAACAACCACATTTTCTGCAACTATATTAAGAGCTAAAGTAACGATAAATTTATTTGCATCACTTTCCGCTCGACGAGACAAAATGTTATTTCCCGTGAGTAACTCATCTCAGCATCGAAATGGGACGAGATTTGCTATTACTGTTGGCTAGAAACTTACCTTGTGCAATTTTCAATAAGATTTTTTTCAAATACAAAGTTAACCTAGCATTTTTCGTGGAACGGCAATTTCTTTGTTGATGTAAGCTTCGCAGGTAGTCGGAAACTTTTTGCTCCAGTTGCCATTCAAAGCGAAGAAGAAGAATCCACTATCATCAACAATGAACATAGATTGTTCAGTTTGTTTAACGTTTATTGATAATGACGGTAACGGATCGAAGAATTAAGACTTTTCAGTTTTTTGCATGCCTCCATCAACAAAAAGAGATGGGGAGTTAACTCAAACCGTAGATAATTTTTAACTCATCGTCCGATCTTTTCCAGACTCAAATCCGTTGAAACGACATTCTTAAATTTATTGCAACAATATAACCGTAAATTTTAATTTTGCTGCGGAGCCAAGAGAGAAACAACTTCATCTTGTCTAGACACTAGACATTCACTCCCTTGAAATTAGTTTTGACCATTATCTTCGACGTCTTGACACCCGCCCTAAAAGGATCACAGCAATTTATCGTCTCATCCTCTGTTACTTTCGTTGCGATTACCATTATTGGACCAGTTATAGAGAAATGATTGTGTTGGGCCAATAATTCATTTATTTTATTAAATCCGAATGGTCTCTTTTTATGCGAGCATCGGTGGCGTCAGTATGCTAAAAGAAAAGTTGGAGAATTTTTACATAGTTTAGAGAATCTGCAGTTGATCGTCCTTTCGAACCACTGCGACGCTTTCTGTAGTATCACGTCGAAAAGGACCATTTAAAAAAGTCATAGCTCGCATCAAAGTTTGTTCAACAGTTTGACCGGAAAGAAATACACACGAAATATTTATTTGAATATCGAGCTGTGAAATTTCCTGTAAAATTTTTGAATTCTTCTGGATTCATTCATTTACCCTCTTAGTTCTTACTCGTTCACCGTAAATAGCTGCCGCGCTCAACACTAACCCCCTAAAACGCTTCCAATGTTGTATACCTGGAAAGACATTAGATGTCCCACATACCATAAACGTTATAGGACAATGTCTATGCTTATTTTCAAATGGAATTCACCATATTATAACGGTTCTGTTATTATTTGACATATTCTTTAACTTTTTATGCCGTTCAACGAATAATACCATTATTAAATAAATAAATAAAAAGCAAGTGTTCTCAAGTGGCAAACTTTGATTTCAATTTGATTTAGAAGAGATTGCAAAAAGTTTCATGTAAATCCATTCAGGATCCGCGAAGTCCGGGGTAAACATCTAAACCGCCTGGACTATAATAGAAAATGATTTCTTTATGTTAAAAATAATTCAAAAATAATCCAGCAGTTCCTTATAAAATAAAATTTTTGTTATCAGGGTAGTAGAAATGAATTTTAATTTTATCCACTTATACCTATATTTTATGATTAAGTACTAATTATTGGACTTATAAATACGAATATGAGTTTCAATATGAATTAAGCCTTACCTAAAGTGCGCTCGGAGAGGAATGATGAAATTGTAAATCCCATTAGAGGCATAATCGGCTGCCAGAATAATAGTTTTATTCTGCCATTGGTAGTCCCTGGCGTTCCTGTAGGAGCAGTGCTCGCAGACTTGGGCTAACTGAAGACAACAGAGCGGCTTCTTCTCCTTGAGCAGATAACACAGAGTAGGTGAAACCCCGATGTACGGAGAGACTGGTGGAAAGCCCTTCACGATGCTGCCGGACATCGATTAAAACGCTACTTAGAGTTGTTTGTTAATGAGGTAAAATGGTTATGTGAATGTGGGAACGATTATCTTTTTAGTTATTAGCTAGGTATATCGAGTGAACAAATGGAAATTCGCAGAATGTTTCATTTTAAAGTTTTACAAACTCAAATCATAGCGAATTTCTTTTCCAAAGCTTGCCAGAATTACGTTTTCATTTGCACATGCGCAATAGAGGGAGAGACAAGAAAAAAATATTCAAATAATTTAAAGTTAACCTTTAAAGATTAACTATAAGAAGAAAGTTTTTAAAAAGAGCGCATGCAGTTTTATTTTTATAGCTTTTGGTATTGACCGTTCTCAGTTTTTTCTACTAATAATAACCAGCGATAAAGGTTTTCCAGTACCTACTTAAAAAAGTTTTATAGCGAACACATTTTGAATGTTAAAAATTTTCCACTAAAAATAATTTTTTATACTTTTTGACTGCACAGAAATTACTTGTTTTATTTTTCTATACTATCTCGAGTACGGAACACGAATTAGAGCCAAATTGAAATGGGAGAGTTGCAAAAGGGTGTATAAAAATTTCATTTAGTTTATGCATTTAATATTATGCATTTCAGTGGAAAACGATAATTACATGCATCAAGGAGCAGAAATAAGTAGGAAACGAGAGCACGGGAGACTAGAGAACTGTGCTGCACCTAGCGTTGGCAGAAAACATAATATCAGGCTGGGTTCTACACAGAGCTTAATAGTGTAACAGTTTTATCGTACAGGGTGTTACTTACAGGTATGTACTTAATTTAGGGAATATTCCTGGGCCAATTTGAAGTCCAAAAGTTCACATAAACATGTGTCCTAAAATGTCTGCTTTTCAGGAACAGGGTGTTAAAGTTTTCTTTTCATTCTCATCCACCAGTATTATTTCAAAGAAAAATGTACTTTTTGTAAATTTTGATATTTGTTTCAGATTAGGCAGCTAAAAATACAACTTTTTTGTCAAGTTGTATTTTTAGTTGCTAAATCTGAAACAAATATCAAAATTTAGAAAAAGTCAGTGACGTAGAGCAGCAACATTGGTGAGGGCCATGGCTGCCACGCCACTGGACTTAAGAAATATATTTAATCTACTTAGGGCTTACTACTTGGAGCTCCTCGTTACTACAAATAACAATATTGGCAAAAGAATGTTTGAAATATTAATAAGAAACCGATTTAAAAAATAATATTCAACACCTTTGTATCTTGAAAACGACATCTTAGGACATTATGTTTATATGAACTTTTGAAAATTGGTCCAGAAATACGCCCTTAAATCTAGTACAAGTTAAACCCTGGTATAATGGCAGTATTTGGATTGTAACAGCCAAGCGTTCTTCTGCATGCTGCGCTAGGGACGTGGTTTATCCTTTCTGTTAAGAATTATTTTTATTCCTAGCATAAAGGAGAGTCATCTTAGTTCTGAGAAGCAATGACATGACGCATACGTTCCAGATCGTGTATCTAGAATTTTCTACTACCTTCTCGAACATGTAGGCTTGAATAAACCACCTGCATATGGAGCAATGAGTTTTAATGAACGACTCGTGCCCGTGCGATATATTACTTGAATATAAAATGTAATAAGTTGTTTCGTTATTATACTGTGTTAAATAAATAGAAACTATATTTATAAATAAATATTAACCCTTCGTATGCAGATAAATCATAGTACATACTAATAAGTAGGTACCTACACCTATATAGTGTACAATTTTTTTTTATTGCTGATATCCAAAACTGTATAATATATTAAAAGGAGCTAATTTCAATAACTCATTAACAATAATTATTAAAAAAAAATCAGGAGGTCACGTCAATCTCTATTGCGAGTGGACATTTTTTCACTTATTCAAAATTATGACAGTGTAAAGCTCCTGACTGTCAGCTCCATCTAGCACAAAATTTTAAATGAGATCACCTACCTTGTGATATGTCATTTTATAGAGCACTTCAGTAAAAATATGGTGGTTTGTGTTTGGAAATCGATTGATAAAAAAATAAAAAATGGATTGATATTTTTGGTGGATTAAGCTCAAGTTCAAGTTTCATTAAGCACAATCAATTCAGATCAAATACGTGTGTCAAAAATAGATAATAATCCGTATTTATATATAAGGGGAATAATGAATTTATGGGGATGTTAATGATAGAACGAAAAATTTATCATCACGAGTACTCAAACATTAAATTCCTTGCTCATTATTTTCCATCAGATGGTTGTCGTTGTCATCATGAAAATTTGAAAGTTTGAAAGTACACCATTTAACTGTACTGTTACATTTCCCGTTGTATTGTTACTATTATTGAAAGCGATTCTCGGGTTATTTTTTTTTAATATGCTACATAGTACATACTTGTCAAAGTAAGATAAAGCGGTCCACGGCTCTTAACTTAACAAGACAAGCTCGCCAAGTCACGCGCCGTGGGAATGGAAAGGCTCAGGGGCTCGGCTCGTGTCTAGGTAATCCTGTCAGTTAGGTTTTAGGTGCAAAGCAGGCTCGGCTTGTAAAGTCATTCCCACGATAATTTGTTACTGCTGGCTTGCCAAGCCGATGGCCAAGCCGAAGCCACCTTAAGCACCACATCGTGACATCAACAACTAAAGCCATAAATATTTGCTTTGCAACAATCTGGTGAAATGAATTTCCCCTGTTAATATTTTAATGACAGTTAAGTTAACTATCTTAACTTAACAGTTAAGTTAACCTTAACTATGGCAATATTGACTTATTGGTTAGTAATAAATTAAATAAAAAGTACCTAGGTTAGTAAGAAATATTCATGCCAGATTATCTTGAAGCAAATACATATAGAAAGGTATTCATAAACTTCATCAAATAAAATAAAACTGTACCTACATATTATGTATCATAGCCTTAATAATTATTAGATAATAGCCTTATGGAATTCAATATAACTCAGCTTCACGCAGAAGTTCAAACGTTGGCTGCTGCTCGGTGTAATAAATTACATTAATTCATGGATAATTGTTCCGAGCCTGACGCTCTCCTACTATTCCGTTATTAATGCGGCTTCTTACGGCGTACGACTCGGCGAGCAATCACCTTGGCAAGCCATTTGTCAAGTCACAAGACCAAGGTATAGAGAATGCAAAGCTACGATTGTAGCCCCGAGCTTTATCATTTAAATGGTGTGTGACTTGGCGAGTCACAACCGAGGCTCGTCAAGTACCACGCGGCACGCAGCCGCCTTTAGAAACATAAAACAATTTAAGCTTTTTAGTCATCAGAACCGTATTAATTAATTTCTTGGAACACCTATGCGGTTCTAATGCGTCCTTATAGCTACGTCATTCTAAAGAGCGAGAGATAAGAGAGTGATAAAGGTATTAAAAGAGGACTTACCGGACACAATCGTCATGCCATGCGGGTCTCTGGCATTCATCTTCAGAGTCGTCAGAAAGACTGGACCTAGGGAGTGCAAGGACAGGAAGAGTGATCAAGAGACAGAAATCTTTAACGATGCACAATGCATTCTCTATGCTGCTATCATACAGTAAAGCTGCATTCATTCTCGCATTTGGTACCTTGCATATCGCATATTTATCTTTACCGTTATATAGGGATGCTGCAGAGTTGCTTAACTGTTCTGTTAATATGAGTAGGTACTAATGGTAAAAATAAATTATGTTTGTGAACTAAAGAAGTTCGCATACTACCTACTCTGTTTTGTTCTTTTTTTTAATAAGGTTACTTCCGGACACACTACATCGGAAGTTTGACACGTAAATCGTTCTTTCAAATAGTTAAAATATGTAATATATTTTTTTATTGCATTTTTGGACGAAGAATGTTATTCTTGGGGGACTTTCAACAGCATTCCCAATACCCAAATGGAGCTGGTTTTTTCTTTTTTTTTAATTTTTGGACTTTCATAACAATTTCGCGACTAACAAAACGTTACCAAGAACACATTCTGTAATACTGCAACACCTATTCGAATTATGAAAATCATCTTTATGTACCTAGGTTGAAAAAATCATAAACCAACATGGAATTGAATTGAAGTGGGGGTTAGGTTGGCATCGGAACAGGGAAATACCAGCTGTCCGCAAACAGCTGACCAAGGCATCGAGAACTTTTTTTTCTTGGGTGGCCAAGAGTATAGTGATATTGGTTGGCAAGGGAATGTTGCAATTAATTAGACTCTTGTAAAGTTCGGAAATAGGAAGAAAGTGATTTGAGAGGAAAAAAAAAAATGGTTTAAGTCGGCAATTGACTGGCCGTCACAATCACATAATTATGTCGGTGTCGGACATTCCAATCCTATGAAGGAGATATGGAAAGTTTTCGTGATTTAGTTTAAGTCTTGTTACTGTAACACTGTAATGTCTGCTAACATTGTAGTCTGGCAGATGGGGTATGTGCTTTGGTAATGAGGGATGAATTTTGCAGTAGTGATTTTGTGATTTATTCACAAAGTAATCCCATTGTTTGGCCCATAGATTCCAGGTTTCTTTTTTTGAGACAGAGATGAGGTCTTGAAACTGACACTTTTGGGAAACTTCTGAACCGTTCACTGCTTCTTTGGCCAGTTTATCAGCCATTTCATTACCTGGGATACCTGTATGACCCTTTACCTAGAGAAAAGTGATTCGTCGTCCCTGAAGTTTCAGTTCATATACGAGTCTTCTTATGTTGCATAAGCAGACGGATGATGCAAGACTGGCTAGTCCTATTTGTGATGGCCTCAACGGCAGATCTGGAGTCCGAGATAATCAATGCGATGGCATTGCGTAAATTATTAGATAGATACTTCAAAGCGTGTTCAATGGCAACGAGTTCTGCAGAGAAAATTGAGCAGACATCTGGTATTTTTTCTTGGATAATTATTCTGTTGTGGGAGTAGATACATATCCAGTCCCAAGAGCGCTTTTGGAGCCGTCGGTGTAGATCTCAAGGAAGCCGGCATGGCGGTCTAAAATAGAGCGAAAAAGAGTCTGATTGAAGGAAGGCATCTCTGAGTACGATGGTATAATTGAGGTCGGAACGAAACCTAAAGAGGGGAAATCAAGGTCAAAAATGGGAAGCTTCTCTCGGTGAGGGAGAAAACTGAGTAGGTTTGTGAAATTGGTTTGCACTTCTGCAAGAGGGGGTGTGTTCTTCTTCATCCAATATTTATTAGTCAGATTATCTATGGCTAATTTTAGGAATGTTTTTTTCGTAAAGTTTAATGAGGGGAAAGTGTTGTATGATAATGTTTTTTTTATAGCCAAGGATGCTCGCCTAATAAACAGGGGTGATTCTTGTGATTCAACCAGGAGCGCAGGGATAGGCGAAAATTTAAAAGCACCAGTAAGGCGTTAAATTGAATCTTGTAAATTTTTTTGATATGAAAGTTTGCTGATGACCCGTAGAAGTCAGATCCATAATCTAAAATTGAGCGAATGTATGATCTGTAGAACAACAGGGCTATATTTTTTCTGTCTTTGGATCTGCTTCCCACTTGGTTATAGTGACACATTTCAGCATGTTGATCCCTTTCTCGCACTTATTCTTTAGGTGTTGAATATGTTCACTCCGCAATAATTTCTGGTCAATGATTACACCCAAATACTTGTATGATTTTTTAACCGGGATTTCAACGTCGCCGATTCTTATTTTTTCAGGAGTGGATAGCCTGTGTCTTGTAAAGAGGACTATTGCAGATTTTTCTGGTGAAATTACGAAGCCCTGTTGACAGAACCATTTTTCAGTCTGAGTGAAAATGAGCTATATTTTTTCAATTATTGCAATATCGTATCTGTCCCGCACGGTGTAAAAGCAAAAGTCATCTACGTACTGAATGTACTTAACGCTTGAGTCGAGGATTTTATGTATGCCCTGTGTGTAAACGTTGAATAAGATAGGTCTGAGGACCGATCCCTGCGGGAGTCCTTGGTTTATTAAGGCCGGTTTTCACTTGTACGACAGCCGACTACACGGCACGTAACTACATCCAACGACAACATGTCGTCTCCAATAGTCCGCATGTAAACTTATGTAGGTGCGTTCTCACTAGCACTACACCTCACGACACTAGACGCAGCTTCCCCCCTCTGACTGTCGCTGAGCTACAGCACGGACATGTCGCGTTGTCACGTTGTCGCTGTCGTCGGGTGTCGTACAAGTGAGAACCGGCCTTTATTCTTGGGCCATGGAGGACATTATTTTGATCTCTGATAAAAACTTTCCGATCTCTGAACAGATTTACAATATTGCAGTTTAAGGGGGCACTTCTAAAGAAATTAAGTTGGCTGCAAGACCATTAAGGTCGACTGAATCATAAGCACCTTTAAGGTCAATAAATAGGCATGCAACATAGGAGTTTTGGGATAGAGTGCTTTCGTGCTCCAAGAACCACTCCAATCGGACCTTAACGATTCTCTCAAGTATCTTAGCTATGCAAGACAATAATGATATTGACCTGTACGAGGATGGTGTATTTCGATCTTTTAAAGGTTTTATATTAGTTTGATGGCGACCTCCTTGAGCTCTCAATACTCCAATCACTCCCAATACTGTTTCAAATTTGAGCAATTTCCTGTCCTTTTGTTTCTAGCGCATCCTTTCTCGTTTGTAGAATTTGTCTGGGACACGATACTTCTAATATTGTAGTATCTACCATTAGTTTATAATAAACACACCCAAACGTTCACGTAATAAGATCGAATTATAATAATTTATTTTTGTGAACATTACGTAGGTAAGTACCTATACTTATCCAAAGTGTTTTTCAATCATGCCATATTTCGAATTACACACATTCATTTATACTTAATCCAAGAATTTCCATACATTATCTCATAAATGTCTGCAAAAGCTGTAAAATTATTTCTGCAGGCCTTAAGTATTATTTCTATAATTGACCGTATTATAGCTATATTCAAGCAACGATGGCATTTTCTAAGTCAATTTCAGTTTCTTTGGTCAATATTTCTGGCATTTTCTTGTGTGATTATTTATGACATTTTGAATGATTAAATTTATGGAAACTTGACAAATTTATGGAACACCTCAAATCGGTGAAAAGAAAGTAAAAAGAGGTAGTCACTGTGAAAATTCATTTTCATAGTTTATTGACCAAAGCTTCAATATTCAACCAGGCGAAAGCAGCTGATTTTACTTGGCCAACCGCGGCCCGAATAAAGTTGGAACACAGTTTAGAGGAAAAATTTAATCTTATAACCCTGGGCAATCAATTGAAAACCCAGAGATTATGGAAAAAGCCGTTCCTATTGCATTTACCGCGTCAAATATACAAAAACGATTCATGGTAAAAGGACTCCTATTCAGAAAATAGTACTAGTTCCTGTCATCGTTCGTAACAGATCGTGCTTTGCCTTTGAATACACATGCCTAAGCTCAAACTGAGATTGAGGGAGGAGCAAACAAATAGGAGCTGATTGGAAAACCTACAGACATACCTAAGAGACAACTTCCAGCAAATACTTTTTTCTTTTATGAGTGTCCTTCGTTTCAGTTTTTATCTGAACCTCGGTGCCGTACTCCTCCTGTAACACACTCCTTCAGGATATTAATAGACTATACCAACAGGCACCCCAGCAAAGAATGGAATACAGACAGTGAAAACAAACGCAATACAGCAAGGTTACCAAAGTTACCAAGCGGTTGGAGGAGCAAAAGAAAATATAAAAAATAAGAAAACTGAGTCCGATGATTTGTGCAAGTTTCGATAATATAATTGCAAGTTGAGATAATGCACTAGGTACTAAGGGAAAATCACATCAAATCATTATCAAATTATAAGAACGAGCCAATAGATACAGCGGGGCTTATGTTGAACAATAAGGTATATCAGGCAAGAAAACATTCAGTTACTAAGTTACGGAAGTTGCGGATATCGAAAGCACTGGAATAAAATACATCCATAGCATCAGAAAATCTAACAAATTTATTACTTAACGACACCAGCCACTACACATACATAATACGACTATTGTAATCTACAGGACGAGGACGTGTATTGTGTACATTTTTTGGGTGATCCCGAAATTCCCTAAGTCATTAAATTTGAAGTACAGCTGTCAATGGTCAGAAAGTACAGAGAGTAACAATTTCTTCCTATGTTCATATTTCGTTAGATTAGTTTACGTTCTACATATTACCATATAGTTTATTCTGAACCAATGTACATGATGGAACGACAAACATCGAACAAAAAATACTGACAAACAAGGTACAAGACATCTTGGACTATTTTGTAAATGCAAGAGGCTGTGTTTTTTTTAATACCTAAATATAAACATTTGTAAACTAGTATCACATTTTAACCTAATAGTAAAGGAATGAATGTTGTCGAAAATAATAAAAATATTATTTGTAAAGTTAAATGTGGGATTATTTTATTTTTTGATTATTAAAGAAATAAAAGCCAACTTAAGAACTAAATCTCAATATAGCTTTACAGAATATGACAATTTTTGCTGATTTTTATTAGGGCATATTGAGGAAGTTCCTCTATACGGGGAAGTCCCATCGGCATGAATGCAGATCAACGGAAAAGCATGTTATTATAACATTCGATGTATATTGGCACGATGAGGGTAGCTCTTGACAAATGTATAGGAGTTCGTGTGACAGGCGTAGAGAGTTATTGGTAAAATGAAAATGTGCCAAAACTAAAGGCACTCGTGACTGAATCAGACGTACCAGAAGAATGCGGAGAAGACCAGACTTGAACAGGAATGGCGCACAAGGAGCTATACAGGGTGTATCTTCAATTTTGTGGAAAATTCAGACAGATTCTTTGGTCAAAAACAAACAAAAAATTTTGTATTAACGTGTGTCCGGAAATGCACCTTTTTGAGATACCTACAGGGTGTCAAAAAAGCTTATTTTTTCAGTTTCTTGAAGATATCTGGGGAACCGTTTGTGATACAGAACTTAGCTTTTGTACATGTCATACCATTCATATACCTACTAGCTACTTTTTCAATACCAATTCAAATTTTTTCATGTACCATTTGCGGAGATCTTAGGATTGAGTGAAGTTTGTTGCCCTCCATTTTCGGACACTTGCTTTAAAACACCCAAAGCGAGTTTTTGATCGTAAATGGTAATTTTTCTCGAAAAAGGCTTATGGTCGCAATAATTATGACCAAGAGTACCTTTTTTTGTGTAAAAAATATTGACGGTTGAAAATCTCCTTCTAAAACGGTAATTTTTCCAGTGTCGTAGATATAGCAGACGAAAAGCTTCCAAGCAACCCTAAAATTACAGTTGCCTATGCCTAGCATTACAAAAGTAGCTAATATCAATGATAAGATCTGTACAAAAGCTGAGTTATGCATCTACGCTTCTACGCTTCCCGAGATATCTACAAAAAAACTAGAAAAGTATTTTTGTTTACACCCTGCGTATTAAAAAAAGGTGCATTTACGGACGCAGGTTAATGGGAAATTTTTTGTTTATTTTTTACCAAATAGGTCATCTGCCAATAGGTACATTTTTTTGGAAATATTAAAAAAAAGGTACATGGAATAAGTAGCATTTTTAGTGAAGATGAGAGTTAATATATTCTTCTAATTGCCGGAGCTAATTCATGTAATACCCTGAGTCGGCCATTAACTTTCTGGAATATCAGGATATTTGGCATCGTTGTGCTAAATTCTTTCTCAATTTTTTTTTTCGACGATAAGATAGTTCCCAGTCGAGAAGGTATACCACACAAGGGAATTCACAAGTAATGTTCATGTATCATTTATGAATTTGGTACAGCATTGTTAGTTCAACTTCTTTTTAGATGACAGACAAGTTGCCGTTGTGCAGCTTTAAATCATTAGGTATGAATGCTTAAAATCTCTTTTTATTAACCTACTTATTTTTAATTCACTGGGTGTTGATTCGAGTCTGTGTGGGCTTTTCTTTGTCAATAAAGGTTAGCATGCTATGCATTTTATAACAATATTTTCCGTATTTTCCATAGTACAGCGAAGAGAAAAGGTTGCATGAATAATTATTTATGTCAATTATCGCTAAGTCCTGGAACAACTTAGTAAACCAAGGAACACCCGGATATGGATTGGATAATATTCAGTTAAATGTATGAAAATTATCAAAATTCTTCGCTTTTTTTCTATTAAATAATCAATAAAACAAAAATACAAACCTGGCCAGGACTTGCATCTTTGTGAGACGTAAGCTCCAACCACGATAGATGCGTGCATGTTTTTTTCTCCACAAAATTTCGGACCTTACCCGGTTTTAGGCTCAATTTTTTGTATCATTCCAAAACGAATCAATATTGCTTTATGAAATATTTTGTGTTTTTCTATTAATCAGTCTAATCTTACAGCCATAATTACCGGTGTTCACCCAGAGACGTACGGTACTTAGGGGTCCATTTTGTGTACCCCTCAATTTGGTTTTGACATTTTTTTCAAAAAACGAGGCATTTCTGGTACAAAAAGTGCATACAGTTGTTGTGCAAAGTTCCAACAGTTTTTCAGATACGTATAAACAGGTGACAGTTCAGTAATTTGTACATATTACTGAATTGTCTGCATCCCTGCTCATAGCGCTAAGATACGTGGCCGTATTTTTCGTAAAGACTAAAGAACTGTCAATTTTTCCAAAAGTTGAAAGATATCAACGAAAGACACCTACAACTTTTCGCCCCTCTCGAATATCTTAATTATCCATACCTATCTTCAAAAAATATGTCAAAACCAAGACTTTTATAGTGGCCTAAAAATTGTATGGGGGGCACGCATTTTGTACAGCTGTAATATAAGACTAACAGCGGGTATTATAAAGGCTCATTAAGTTAACGGGCAGATTTCCGTAGTCATTTCTGAAGAAGATATCGAATCTGTGTGGAAAATATTGCAATTAGTCATTCTTGGCATGAAAGGGATTACAAAAATGTTAATAAAAGTTATTTGACGTCGATATTAGCTTCAAAAACGAGCACAGAAATCTGCCCGTTAGTCTAATGAGCCTTTATAATATTGGCTGTTATTAATAGAAAAACGACACGAAAAATTTCAAAAAAAAAAATAGTAAGCCATTTTGGAGTAATACAAAAAAGTTTTTTTTTAAACATTTAACAGTCTGTATATTCATTAATACTCAATTAAGAGAATATATTCGTTGAGATTTTGATTTTTATGTCAAAATGTGATGTCATAAAATGAAGGAAATAAATTTTACCGTCGAAGGTTGTCCCCTTTAATTCTGGGACAACCTAATTAGTATTTATGCTTATGGTACTTATATCAGTGCTGGGATTCATTAAAATTCAATTCCTACGCGGTTAACGAGCGAAATGTCTTTATTGTATTTGTACATACTTGAGTAACATCTTTACACTGTTTTCGCAATAATTATTATCAAGAAGTAGGTATAACCGCATCTGTATCTTAAGAAAAAAATAATCACTCAATTTTTTTCAATTTAACTTTTTAACTTTCTTCCAATTTTACTTACAATATGTCTAAAACATTTAATTTCATTATATCAAATTCAAATGGTAGGTACTAATATGGACATGAAGGCAGCTTGAACTCGTATAAGAAATAATTGTGATATAATGGGACGTCAACACACCGACACATTATACAGATGCAGACATGAACGAACACAGACAAAAAGAAGGTGGTAAGCCATAACAAGTTTATCCGTCTAAACTGCTTTAGGGCTTTGATTAATCTGAGATAATAAAGGCTCTACCTTAGGCACTCGCATGCGGAAAAGAAATTCGCTTACGCAATTTTTTCACTAGGTGATCTCCAGGGAACGTCGTCTTCTAATTCATCGTCGCTTTCGTCGCCTTCGTCACCTAAAAATCAAATTTTCATCCATTTACTATAAAATAAAACGGTGTACAAAATTCATATTATGTAGGTAGTTAATAGAAAATAGTGTATGTAGAACTTAATGGGAGCAAAAATAGAATTAAAGGAAAACAATAATTGTGACATGTTTTCACAAGTTACCTAGTACAAATTACAAATTGTTTTTAGATCGAATTAAATCTTTTATGACAACTTTATGAAACTCTCAAAACTTAAAAGCAACAAGAATAGAGTAGGTTACATATTATATCTTTGTACCTACTAGACTTCATAGCAGATCTCATTGAATTCATGAAACTTCTCTATAAGCTGCTCATTCTTAGTATATGTAGTATATATGCAGTTTACACCTGAAGTTTCCTATACAACTGCAGCATGTAAATCATAAACAACGACGAAGTCGAAGATTAGGCTTCCTTTGCTTCCTCGAACACGACTTTGATTACAAGCTAATGTAATGGGGAAGTTACAATGAACAAAAGTTTATTAATACCCGGAAATGTCTCTTCATAGCAATTTAAGAGACACAATGGAGAAAACTCATCAATTCTTTTGAAATATTTATTTTTTTATGCTTAGATTAATTATTATTATTGTTAAAGGACTGAATCGAGGCACTTGTCTTCAAATTCAAGCAAGTTATCAACCTTTATAAAAACGCCAAAAGGCACCAGACCATATAGGTAACAATTTAAAATAATCTTTTTACACAAATCGCATTTCTTAAAAACGCTAGATAGCCAAGGAACTGATAGTGGGACGCTATAAAAACGGGGGAATGAATAAAAATCAATCGGACATTTTTTAAGTAGGTATTCCCGTTCAGTGGCACCAGACGCAAGTCGCAGGACGAGAACCGAATGACGAAATAGTAAAGCCAAGATCATTGTTGAAGTTTTTTTGTGTGGTGCCGGAAAACACAAGTTTTCAAATTTATTTATTTAATTATTAAGTGCAATCAGTGTAGGTCACTATAGCGAGCCCCAGTTGTGCACCACCTAACCCATTCTCCGTCCTGCCCCTGCCAGTAGGTAATGGTAATGTAAGCAAGCTTCGTTCCCGTTTCGCATGTCTTGGCCTGGCGTCGCAGGGAAGGCTAGTGAGACAAGGCGAAGTTGCTCCTGTAGTGCGCAGGGCTGTCTTAGCTGTCTATAACGAGTAGGTCTCTCAATAATCAACCAATTCCTCTACTGTGGTAACGAAGATCTCGTACCCGGTTTTCCGGCTTCGTAGGGAGGAATCGTGGGCCGATCGTGTGGTTTGGTACCCGCGGAACAGTGTGTCCCCTCGATAATCACCCCATTTTCCGTTCCATTTTCCTAAACAAAGATGTCGCCTACGATTCAGGGTAATTTTTTGTTTATTTTGTTTTGTTTCTGAACAACGTTCAACAAAGTTCAGAAACCCTCACCGGAGAATGTCGCTTCACGACATTCGTTCATTTAAATTGCCATAAATTAAAATGTAAGTAATCTATCATCATCTAAGTAAGTTTTGTAACCGGAGTCTTCAACTCCCAACGCCGATTTCTTCACTTGGAAGGATCTTTAAATCATATTGTAAATTTAATATACAGGGTAGCTACCCCTGCCAAGGGGGTGAACTTGGGTAGTTAAATCTGTCATGAAAATATGTCTCCCTCGCTAACAAAATCGACCTGTTTCGGCGTTTTTCGCATACATCTTCAGTTTTCAAGTTATTAGGCCTAGTACCTTTTCGCTGGGCCACCCTGTATAAATCTAGTTCTTCCCTGAGTGGTCGATTTTAAATTGTATTATGTTCATGAATAATTGTCGTATTCAACCTCTCTATATTTTGGAAGTCTTGTAAAGCTGACAACTGTCCTGATGATGGGTGACCTTACCCAAAACCAATAGAGGGATTATTAATAAAAAATAATGTTATACCCATTGACCTATACAGGATGTCTCTAAAAGGTGTTTACAACGTTCTATCACGTGTTCCTCGGATGAAAGTAAGTCGATTTAAGCCCACTTATCTTTGTGCAAAGTTGCCTGGTTTAGCCACTACGAGATGTCAAAGTGTCATTTTATGATGTCATGGTTTCATGGGACAAAAATTGAAATACTAAAATTACCCAAGACGTTGATTCATTGGCGTAGATCATGGGTTTTTTTACGTTTCATACACTTTGAACTTCTTCGCCAATGGAATGAATTTTTTTTTAAATATCGAGTCGATTAATCAACTCATTTTCTGAAAAAATGGTACTCTTGATAAAAGTCGCCATACCTTAACTTAGAAGAAAATCGCATTTGAATGTTGACTTTTATAGGAAATTTCATATTTTTTCCCATGGGATTTTCTTGATTCACGTAGAATAATAAAATTAATTTACATTTCAATATTCACATGCGATTTTTGAATGTCCGAATGCGATTTTGAATGTTCAGATGTTGAAATGTAAATTAATTTTATTGTTTTACGTAAAGAAAGAAAATCCCATGAGAAAACCTACGAAATTTCCTATGAAAATCAACATCCAAATGCGATTGTCTTCTAAACGATAAGGTTTGGCGACTTTTATAATAGTAATATTTAATATTTATTCCGCCCCCCCCCCCCAGGATAAACCCAAATACAGCAGGGAACAATAATAAAAACAGCTGTAAATGCAGCGTAAGTAGGGTATGTAACAAAATACAAAATATAATTTTTTTATATATTTAGATTTAAATTATGAATGTAGTAAACCACCGTTAGTTTAATTATTTGAAAATTAGTTAAAGTTTTCTATTTGTGACACCGCTTGCCTTTAACTAATTTTCAAATAAGTATTTAGATTTATATTATTTTATACCATATATTTAGAAAATATGTTCCAAAATATAACCCCAAGGGTTATATTTATTGATGAATACAGGCCCATACGGATAAATCATTTACTTCAAAGGTATTAACGAAACCCCTATATAAACAACTCAGACATACCGACATACCTAGGTACCCTACGGCAACATTATTTCACAAGTTTCAATTTTGTCGTACCTAAACTAAAACTTCGTGAACTGTTTCAACTTCCTATCTTCGAATGTCGCAATGGATAATGATTTCCCATAATGTTCAATGGTTTCCAAGGGATTTCTACATTACGTTATTGAACATATAACGTAAGAACAAAATGGCAAACAAGGGATACTCACCGTCACCAGCATCCTGTGAGATATTAAGTGAACTGCTAGTAAACATGTCGGGAACTGGCAAGATGCTTGGCCGACGAGAGTTACGGCGTTGGTTAATGGTTTCCGGGCTGAGCAGGTTGGGATTCTCGCTACGCGGAATATCCAGGTGGTTCCCAGGAGCGGAATTATCACAGGCTGTTGTCGAACATGGTGAGGACTCCTTCAAGCATTGCCGGGAGTCGCACAGATCTGCAGCACTACTGCCGCCTCCGCTCTCCGGGAAAGTAGCTAGGTTGTTTATAAAATTTCAATTTGGTAAACAATATTTTATTGAATAGGCGTATATTTTTCTATCTATTGATATCTAATGGCGGCTAAATATTACTTATTACCTAATTATGACTACCATGTTTAACATTATTTGAGAAAAGGTAATCTAGGACATTATTATAAATAAATGTAATAGTTATTTATGTATCAAGGGAGTTATGAGAATGTTAATTACAGAGGGCAACATATTGCAATCCCGAGGGACGTTGTCCCGAGGGATTGTTAAGTTGCCCGAGGTTATTAACATCTAATAACTCCCGTGATACATAATCTATTTTATTTTATACTAAATGAAATATAAAAACGAAATCTGTTTGGTTTTTAAAATTAAACGAATGTTTTTAATAATTGAGTAACCATGATTATTGATTACCATGGATATGTCAACTGAAAAGTTTGTAGAAAATGACATTATTATGAAATCCAAATATTCAACCAACAATGCAATAACAAAAGCAACATCCAATGGTTACCAGAATTAAACCAATAGTAATATTAGAGGGAGTTATGGATTCATAACAGTCCCAAGGGAGTTATGAGTATGTTTATAGTTACGGTAACCAAGCGTTTATCTAGTTATAATGTATTAGTATGAAATAAAACTATATAAGTACCTATAACTATAAGTTTAACTATAACCAACAGATTCCTGGTAGGTACTACGTATTGTGTCGATATAGAGAATAAACGAGTTTGTTTTCCCTACGCATTTGTTTTCTAATTAATTTTTAAAGAAGAACTGGGTAGGCTAAAATTTAAGAAGGTTTTGGTGATTCGATTACACTCGTTTTCAAGAATTGCTTATTAATTATGCAAGCTACGAGTTTCTGAGACACTCTTAGGGAATAGGAAAATTAAATTGGGTTGTGAGATTTATTTCAAGGAAACCGATTTTCCTCGTCATTGCTTATTTCATTATTTTTAGTAACTGGATTTATTCGACATTAGATACCAATGTTTAGAAATAAATTAAAAATGCAAAAAAGGAAGTAATGAAAAATATTTTTCGCATGTTTGATTAAATCTATAAATCTGTATAATTAAAATGTAATATTAGCATATCTACCTATAAAGATTTATAGATTAAAAAAATAACCTGAAATTTCATCTATTTAGGTATTTCGATCGTGAATGTAGGTTATAAAATGTAACATTATACTGATATATTATTATAAAGGCTGTATTAAACAACTACAACTGTGACAAGTATGATTCAGTGGGATGAAAAGGTAGCTGATGTATTACCTAATAGTTTTTTTTTTTAAGTGAATGCTCTGATGTTATTCCATTTTCACATTATCTGGGGGAAAAATAACAATACATTCAGAGTAGCAGCTTAAAGTGTAACAATAGTTCAATGAAAAAAAAATAATAAGTATTTTTTTTTAAGATTTCTATAATAGCATAGCCAGTTGAGTAATTGCAGGTAGACGTAGATTATAGTCTGATATTGAAAATCGGTTTTCTCTTTCAATCTTGGATCTCTGCAGAATATATAAACATTTTATTGTGTATCTAACCTCTGCACATTTCTCGTATTCAAATTCTGCTAATAATGCGAGAGGGCACGTCGTTACGATGAACGACGTAGGGTATCTGTATTTTCCCATAAGAATAAAGATTCCACGATAATGGGACGGCCTTGAAGAGGATAATGGAGTCTGTGTAGACATCCTTGTCACAGTAAAATACAATCTATAATAATATATATGAATATATAGTATAACAGGTGTGACCTTTTAGCAGTGCGATGTAGAACAAATATAAAATTTAAAAGATGACTACGAAAATGTTACTGCTTTTCAACAATCAATATAATTTTATCTAGTTACAAGCACAATCATATTATTAAATTGTATTAAAAGTTTAAATTTTTGTTCATATAATTTAAGCTAAATGCACATGGCGTCAATTTGATAACTTTCCACCCCCGAATTCTCCCCTAAAAAATGTTTCTCAGACAGGTTGATTTGATATTGGAGGGGGGCGCATGATAAGCCCGAATTCAATTTTCCTGCTTCATCCCCTTGGATACAGTGACTACCCTCTTAAAAGTTTAGAATAGGAGTATGGGTTGAGCTATTAATTTTTCAATATCTAAAAATCTCCTTGTTTGAAAATTATTAAAATATCGCCAGACATCTTGATTTTATTATCAACGGAGACACATTCACGCTATTGTGTCGACATTATAGGTTAACCCCGAGAAATCGCAATTTTGCCCCCCTAGATCCTTAGTAGGAAGCGGTGTTAAGTGGCACCTTATTTTAAAAGTTCAATAATTAAAATAACTAACTCTCATAGAAATTTTTATTTCATTGGCTCATTACAGAAATTGTTCAAAATGTTGTCAATTTTTTTTTCAAGCAGCGTTAAAATCTGTTTGGAAACTTCGTCTCGACTTTCCGAACCACTTCAACTACTGTAAGTGACCGGCACTCTTCCATAATTCGTCGTCTGAGATCGTTTATGACTGCAAGCTGTGTTTTGTAAACAAACGATTTGAAATGATCACAGAAGGAAGTTCAATGGAGGTAAATCTGGTGACCACGCAGGTCAATTAATTGCTCCCGTTGGAAAATCAATCTGCTTGGATATCTTTGGTCTAACCATACTGTCGCAGTGGAAGGAGCTTTTCTTGCTCTTGAATTCAAGTATAGGGGCCAATAATTATGGTGTTTCCCAAAATACCTGCCCAAATATTAATTTTTTGTAGCCATTGTGTATTAACTTCTCAGAAAAAGCTGATTATTTTCTTCGCTGCAAGGAAATTTATTTTATTGACGTTGAAGTCATCTTCATGAATCATTTTGTACGAATTTATGCGTTTCAAAACTTTTCCAACAGTTTCATGTGACATAGGTACCTACCAGTATGACGTGAGATTTGATGTCATGACATCGTGGGTTCCGCAACAAAGGGACCTAGCAAAAACCTCAATTTGAGCAGCTTCATCAAGTACACGTCGGTTTTGTCTATTTATATTCGTTAGTGAGCTAGTGTCTGCAAATTTAGTCATAACGATGGTCTAATTCTAATACCCCGTAACTGTATGAATCAATATTTTACAGGAGAGAGCTTTTTTAGTTTCAAAGGTCTAAATGTGATTCAGGAGGTTACAAAACTTTTTTTGTAGCCAATTTCCCAAGCCAATACGGTGTATTTCAACTCATGACAGAGTAAACGTACAACCGAATGGCGCGAAAAAGTAAAATTTGGATTTTTGCAGATACAGGGTATTAGAATTAGACCACCGATAACTAGATCCAGAATATATTGATTACTGACGTCACGATCCCGGTTTCTTTCATTAAAAAGTAGTGCTGCTCTTCTTGAATATTTTAGAACTTCTGCGTATATGAAAATCATTTCAATCCTTTCCAAAAAAAATTTGAATAGAATAAATCATTTTTCATAGTTAATAATATTATTTCACGAATTCTTACTTAAAAGCTTAGCGTAACACCAAACAACATTACAATGAAACGATAGAGTACATCAAATTAGGTAGGTACATACAAAAATGAAGTCACAATAAACACCTCAACAACAAAACATGTTCAAATAAAATGAAAAATTCCAGATTAAATTTTGCAGGAGTCACAGATAAGATGGCCTTTAATGAGCTGCTACTTAAACTACTCCTTTCCTATTTAGGATCTTTGATTTAAAAATTTTTCTTTTTACTCATAATTTTCTTGATTTAAAAAAATTAAGTCAACTTTTTCCTTCTTTTTACAATTCATTGCTGCAATTATTAAATGTGAATGTCAAATTGTCAAATTGACACCCTGCGTATAATTTGTCTGTCAATGTAATACTAACTGAAAAGAAGTGAAACCATACAATTTTTCTATGTATCTACTCATATTTTAAAGTTCATATTTGTTCGTTAAAAAATCAGCCTGTATAAATAACGAGAATAAACTTACAAATTTAGAGAATACTGAACACTCAAAGCAACTAACTTTGTACAGTATAGCACATATAATATTGTGTTTCGTGTTAACATCGATATAAATTAAAAAATTTTACAGAAAACTTACATTAAGCGTTTGGCGATGTGATGTTCTGTTTTCTTCCTGATATCAACCCCGGAAATTCAATATCCGCAATGCTCACGGTTTTAGATTTTTCTTTGCATTATTAAACATTTTCTAAGAATTTTCTAATCATTGATATAGGTAGGTATTTATAAAAATCTTTCAAAATGTGATGATAAAATAGGTACGTAGGTACTTATTAAAAAACCTATCCAATGCTAATCGGTCCTTTTGAAATAAGTAACTATTGTTTCGTTAAGTTTCTTAGCAAGATAACTGTTTATGACTCGAACGTACGAGTAAATATACAGGGTGACGTAAACAGAATCTACACCTCATCGTCGAAATAACGTGCAGTAACTGCAGTAACTGTTACTAAAAAAGCAATTTCGGAGAATCGGCAACCAGAAACTGAAGTCACTGGCTGTCAGTAATGTCAGTTACTGCACGTTATTATGGCCATGAGGTATAGGTACCTAGACAAGAAAGTGATTCTACACAATAAAAGAAGACTTTTTTCCTTTAAACTTACATACCTAGAAGTATCGTTTTCAAGACATAGGTGGTAAAAGTTAATTTTTTTTCTGTTTTTTGTTTGGCAAAATTTTAAGTTAACCGTTTCCCAAAAAACGGCCACTTTTGATGAAAAACTTGTTTTGAATGTTTCAAAACATAATATGTAGCGGAATATGAAGAGCAAAAAACTTCGCTCAATCCTAAAACTTTCGTCAATGGCACATGAAAAAAACTGGAATGATTGAAATTTTAATAAAAATTGATTAAAAAAAGTACCTAATATCATGATATTATGATGTGTACAAAAGCTCAGTTCTGTATCTTAAACGGTTACCGAGATATCTTCAAAAAACTATAAAAAAAGTATTTTTTGACACATATTTTTACAGTATATTTTTACAGGGAAAAAGTCTTATTTTTGTATTCGTAATCACTTCCTTTTTAGGTACATGCTATTTCCGGGCATCCTGTATTATGGAGATTATCAGCATAAACAAATAATGAGCCATTTTTATTTTTAATACAAAAAATCAAATTTTCCCTAGACCGATTTGCACCCATTTTTGTAGCCTAAAACTGCACTGGGCTACCCAAACAAAACACAGTTCTCTCTACTATCTCTTTCTATAGCAATAATTGTATGGGTTTCTTAGTATATGGTAAGATTATACAGGGTGCACCATGTATCCTTCTCTATATTGCTATCTCCTGAACGCTAAGAGATACAGGGTCGGTTAAATTAGAGAAAAGATGCGCAGTTTTGTGGCCATCTCGAATCCGTCAAAACATGCAAGATATCTGTGACCGTTCCTGAAATATCCTGAAAAAAACTGAAAAATCGAGATTTTCATATTTTCCTCATATCTTTTTTATTATTGGAAATTAATAAATAATTTTTTGTAGGCTTACATAAGCCGTTAAGAGCTATCCATCTGACGTTTCAAAAATTTTCAAGGCCGACTAGATCCAAGAGTTTTCACAGTCAACTTTCGTTTTTCTTATAGCCGCAATATTATTTTTTTATGTCGTTCGATATGAAAAAAATAATGGAAACAAAAAATTAATAAACTTCAAAAAAAAATTTTTTTTAATTTTTATTCTTAATTTTTCAAAGATAAACCTAATAAAAAATCGTCGAAACACGTCAACATTTGTAAAATACGCCGAAATAGTGCTTGCCTTATGGTTTTTTAATTTATCTATGAAATTCGGTCTAAAAATGTGTCTTTTTTGTAAAGAAAAAAGAAGAATAAAAATTTTTTTAATTTATTTTTTGAAGTTTAACAATTTTTAGTTTTTATGATTTTTTTTTTATACCGAACAACATAAAAAACACTATGGTGACCATAAGAACAACGAAAGTTGATTATGAAAATTCTGGGATCTAGTCGGCTTTGAAAATTTTTGAAATGTCAGATGGGTAGCTCTTGACGACTTATGTAAGCCCACAAAAAATTATTCATTAATGTCTCGACGGAATCGAGATGGCCACAAAATTGCGCTCCCTTGGACTTGTTTAACCGACCCTGTATCTGTTAGCGTTAGGAGATAGCAATATAGAGAAGGATACATGGTGCACCCTGTATTTAGTACCAAGAAATACTAAGAAATATACAGATTTAGATTAGATTAGATTTATCGTGAGTGGGCCATTGTGGCATCTCTACTGCGACTTAAGGTCTATTGTGGCTAAGAAATGTACAGGGCCCATTTATGTTTCAAAACAATACGTGTACCTCGCGCTAAACCACTGTGAGTTTGCCGCATAAAATTTTTCTGTTGGTTGATTGAAATACTACAAAAGTTGTTCTACAAAAAAAAAATAAAATATAAATTCGACTACAACTGAGAAGTGTTTTTTTTTGTGAACTTCACGCAAAATTCATATTTTCCTGACCTACATTCTGATAGACTTTAATCGAAAAATTAATAATAATAAATAAAAAAGGTAGGTCGTTTTGAGTATAAAGCACATACAGTGCATTTACTAGCCTGCTAGGTGGGGTCGGAGAATTACTCAATCGCCCATAACAGTTGTCATGCTAGCAGTGCCTGAAACTCCAATCCTGAGAGCTTCCAACATCCAACAGCAGAGCCTTCCAGAGTACCAGAACAAGCACAGACACGTGTTTCGCCATACTGGGGCTCTTCAGTGTGCTGCATCTGGAGTATCCGGAGGATGCTGTCGGATGAATGGAAGTTTGGCCGTCTTAAATAAAACAGCAACACGGATCTTCGTTAGTTGTAAAGTAGAGTGACATCTAGCGGTCATTCTAAAGAACTAACCGAACTAACCCCCTTTTAATCGAAAAAGCTGACCAGTGGCGTACATTGTACGTCAATGAAACCAAATATTTTGTTAAAAGAAAAAAAATGTTACACCACTAGTCAGCTTTTTCTTTTGGAGTTACTTTTAGAAAATAGGGTAGGATAAAATAAAAATGTTAGATAAATTTTGCAATTTTTTTTTCAATTCTGAGTAACGCATTGAGGGTACTGAGTTAAGTAATTTTTTTTTGTAGAACTTCAACATCCTTGAGCAAAAAAACTTCTAAGAGGAAAATGTTATACGACAAACTCACATTATTTTAGCATGAGCTATTATTTAGTTTTATTATTATTATTTACTATTACTTTGGATTTACGTCGATTACGTCGATTATAAATGGGTTGTATAAATGGGACAATCTGTATATTAAAATACTTTATTAATTTTTTTAAAGAATTAGGTAATTACCTTTTACCTTATTTCCGAGACGGATATTTCTATAGAGAAAATTTTTTTTGACATGCTAATCAAGTGTTTTTAAAGTTTTTTTTCTAAAATATTAGTTTTGATGGAACCTTTTAGATATCAATACGTATTTTACCTTACCAAATAAATGATTATTATAAGGGTTAATTTGATACCAATTCTGTTATATGTATAATAAAAAAAGTCATATCAAGAGGAGTCTTTTTACAAATTTAAAATAACATTTTTATAAAAAAAATTATCACTTTTTGGCACTTTTTACAATTTTTTAGAATATAAATCTATTTAGTATCATAGGATGTGTTCTTAGGCGGTACCAAGATGTTTTTAGTTTATTTAAGTCCTTAAGCACCAGCTATGAAACCTGGAGTCACCAGAATAAATATATGAAGTCTTGTGGAACCACTTAAACATCTTAGCACCGAAATAGCGAGGGTTGTGCCTTCGTCCGGTAAAATAATGCGCCACCGATTTATGCGACAGTGAAGATGTTCTTTTCATCTATTTTATTAGAAACGATACCGTGAATATCTGACTTGCTATTAAAAAGGGCAAACCTACATTCCGTTCAAGAAGGAAATATAATTCAATAAGGAGTGTCATTCTGCTGCACGATGACGCCCGATCTCCCTATGCCCAACTCACTGCAATTAAATGTCATCGAACAAAATGTTCGGGAGGTTCTTCCCACATCCACCTAGTTATTCATTACCATGTGATTGACGTCTCTTTGGACCACTGAAAGAGGCATTGATTGACTCGAAATTTAAAGTCGATGATGGTGATGCTGAGGTTGTCTGCGAATCCAAAAATCATAAATAATATAAGTTGAAAAAATTAATCTCAGCTCAAAATAGAACATATTTGGTTATAACTCGTGTAAATTCCAACCGATTTTGATGAAACTTGGCATGAACAATAAACAAACGAAGCTCTTTAATTTGGCTATTTCAAGTTTTGTAGACGTTTTCCATTGGCGCGGATATTCATGGTTAGAGACTCTTTCCCTCCACATCTTTAACGCCACTAACGTTTTTGCAACTGCAACGGCGCACTGTTTTTGAAATATTTGAAGTTTTCTCAGACAATGTTGGGCCATTTATATTGCATAATTATTGATTTCATTAAAATTTATCTGTCCAGAATTTTTATGCAAGATCTCTTTCTTAATAATTATTGACATTGCCTGAGGAAACTTCAATTATCTCAAAAACGTGCCGTATGAAGAAGATTAAAGAAGAATTTTTGCTCTTCAAATGCATAGGCAATTATTGAATAACGATTTTTTAAGTCAGTGGCGTAAAAGATAGAGATGGAAAAGTAGGTCCAATCCTAAATATCTAGCCAGTGGAAGATACCTACAAAACCTGTAATAGCCAAATTAAAGATCTTCGTTTGTTTATTGTTCATGCCAAGTTTCATCACAATCTGTTTTCTTAAACTTTGACACTTTGTATCTTTTAAACGGACCATCATTTTGACCTGAAATTAGTTTTTCCAGCTTATATCTTATATTTATGAGAGGAACAACCTTTTTCATTTGGACCTATATCACTGAAACAACCTGTAGAGGGTGAGAAATTGTGTGAAAACGTTATATGCTAGGTATATACCTATTTATTGTTAATTGCTGTTTATATTGAGACAATTTTGACAAAAAATATTACTGACATGTATCTAATTTAATTTTCAAAACATTGATCGACTTCTAATTTATTGCATTTATTTATTTACATTAAAAAGATACGTTTTTACACGTTTTCTCAAATTAGAACTGTAGTTTTATCATGAAAGTAACCAGTGCAGTCCCAAAAACTATAATTTTTTTTTTAAGTTTTGATCATCTACTGTATTTTTTTTTCTGAGATTAGAAAAATTAGACAGGACATCACTTTTTCGCTCCGTAGTTAGGTATACCACCCTTCATGCTTTCTACAACACTCACTGACACAGGTGGGCACTTGCAGGATCAACTGAGGAAGTTTGCTTGTACCGTCTCTCGTATTATCTCCGGGCTTCTCTTGATGGCTCTGAACAAGCAATGGCTCACTGGCCGTTGTCGTCTGCGCTGCAGCTTGTTGCTGTTGTTGAGCTGCAACCGTAAAGCTGCTGTTTTCCTCTTTCGTGATACTCATGTAATAGCAAGTGTCCGTCTTTTTCATGATGTGCCTGGGTCCTGGGTTGAGGAGAATCGTGTCTTCGTAAAATTCTGGTAACTCTGACGGGCGCACGCCTACTAGCGCTACGCCGTACCTAAGAGATTAAATAAATGGTCATGTATTAGGTAAATTGTACAAGTTCCTATTGCAGCTAAATTTACAATTAACAAAATGATGGAGATGCGATTAGTTAAACAAGTCAAACTTGTAGAATTCTTAGCTTTCGGTAAATCGATCTTATTTGCTTGGTTTTACCTACTTTCTGTGCGAATGGAAGCTGGCATATGTAAAACTCTTGCCCTCATACTCCCCGAAGAAACGACTATCGCCCAACACTATATGATAGATCTCGTTTCCAGAACAGCGCCCATAGAGTCGATGCCATTCTTCAGGTGACTGCTGGCCTTCCCTGAAAACAAACGAATAGTTAGGTATTATAGAAGACAGAAGGATGCACTATTACGGTATCAGACTACTTTGTCGAAAATTGTAATAATACCTGACTAGATTATTACACTTACGCGTGTAATACTCGTGTAATTCGTACCGAACTATTAACAGTAAGCATCATGTGCTTGATTGAATATGCCGACCAAACGGATTGGTTCAACCACTTCGAGCAAGAGGTAAAAAGCGGTCTCTCTCAACGATGTAGTCGCATCGACAAAGAGGCAAAAACTCGCAGAAAACTCTACTCATAAGTTACACTAATGTTATACACTAACATAACGGGTACGCTGTTCACATCAGAGTGAACGACACAAGTCCTACTTCTGGACAGCTTAGAGTGGTCATGTGGAAGTGAGTAGTACGGAATATGGCAGCAAGTTAGCAGGTTACAAAGTAAGTAGTGACGAGAGTTATGGGTGGAGGTGCGTTTTTACGCAATAGTGTAAAGATAAACACCAAGTAAACAATAAGTAAAGATAAACACAAATATTAAGTACTACTCGCGCGATTCAGGTAGTTCTTTCAACATCGAGACAAAAAAGAGTTTCGCTTGGTTGCGGTTCTCTAGGTTTTGTCCAAAACTTTGAATTCAATTTTTTATGTAGGGTAAAGTACTTACTGTCCACGAGAGGTATGCAACAGCAAAGTGACGAGGGTGGAAGCGCCAGGACAGGTGCAATTGTTCGCTAAAAGAGCATATTTGAACTCATCTTCGCAAACTACATACTCAGCGAACTTAACGTGAAGCTTGTTCTCTGGTCGGAATATCTGCACATATTGGGCCACGTTCGGAGCAAAGTCCTTCACCGCCCAGCTTCTAAGGATAGTATGCTCGTCCTGGAGACAAAAAGGAAATTAAAAACCTTGATATATGGTCTGAAAGACTATTGTATAATGGAGGCAAAGTTATTACATGTTTTTTAGGTCGTTATTTGAACAATTTTTGAAAATCGCAAGATTTTTAAAGCGTACTAAAATCAAATTAATCCAAATAAATAATATAAATACCGCAGCTGTCTTGTCAGAGTAATTTCTGGCAGCCAGAACGAAACAAGCCTCTGCTTCATTCATCCTGGCTCTGGCGAGGTCGGCGTCTTTTAAACAGGAGCCTTGAATATAGATAACTCGTTGCGCCCAGATAGGCACCTGCAGGATCATTCTCATAGTGGTGTCGAGCTCCATGGGTGAGAGAAGAACTACGTAATAATCTTGTAGTAGCGGATGCGCATAAAACTCGTTCAGGAAGTCCATAATCGTGTCAGCATGTAACGTTGTTGAGCACACCACGACGTGCTTTTCGCTCTGAGCACGATGCGAGGAATAAGAACCGCCTAGTTTCTGACGCTCCATCCACGTGAAGGCTAGTTGTTCGAACTGAAATAACCGAAAAAAGGTTGTTAGATTTTCTTCATTGTATAACAATAAAAAATTGATCAAGCCATACGTACACGTACACGCATCAATTTGGGTAAGGAGTGTTTTTTTCCAATGCTTACTCAATTTTTTTCCTTTGCAACTAAATTTCTTTCTAGGTAATTCAAAATAGCAGTAGCCAATAAAAACTCTTAACCTGTAAGTGCTCTATCTATTTTCTGATTTTTGATGTTTTAATTGCATGGTTTAAAAGAGGAGGTGTTTTTTTGGAAAATACATTTAACAGAAGCGTTCGATGGATTGCTCCAAACACGTCAGAGAATCTAAGAAATAGGCAAGAGAGGTAAAATACAGCCAAAAGGTGGCACTTAAATAGAGAATTCTCATCTCAGACAGTCAACCTTACCTGAGTGGGTAGAACGATTAAAGCCACACAGATCATGATAACCATGTAGAGTTGCGAGGGCCAAATATCCGGAACAAAGTCACCATAGCCAACGGTACTGAAGGTGACCACCACATAATAGGTTGCTTGGAAAAGGTTCAAATGTCGATGTCCAGCCCGTTGAAAGTGTTGAATACCGCATACGCTGAAAGCAATTATAATCTACTTTGAAAGATTCGCTAAATGTCACCCTTAAATAATAATAACTAAGAAATAAAAAAAAGGAAACACAAAAAGCTTCATTAGATAATAGTTTCTTCATCTTCTATAGCGTTTATGTTGCAAACTAAATCTGCTTTGAACTTTACTTAAACCCCAAAATACAATAATAATAGCCTTACAGTGTCCAATTCAAAATGTACGAAAAAATGTATTAGGTACTAAATCACTGCCCTTTTTTGAGATAGCCTGTATAAATAAAAGTTAAGCCTTTAAAGAAGATCGGATGAAACTCTAGAACTTTTGTATTTAATTTTTTTTTAATGTAGTTCGTCAACAATAAACATTCCCGTTGCACGTCCCCATCAGGGTTGAGCGACAAGTGATCATTTAAATGTAACACACTTCTTGAATACTAATACTGGAATAACTGAGTTAACCAATTTGTACTTACCTTGTAAACACTAAACAAACCAGAGTTGCGGAGAGAATTGTCAGTTGTTGTGATAGAGCCGATTGTGATTTTTGCATGGCTCTATGTAGATCGTTCTGGAAAATAAAGAACAAAAGTTGGGCAAGAAAAAGTAAAAAAGTAAACTATTCAGTCTAGGGATGCTTCAAGTAAAAAATTAGTCCAGTTAAAATATTCAACTTCGCAGAATTTCCATTAGTTGCAGAATTCTTAAGCTAATTTCCGAACAGTTCCGAATCTGTTAAAGATTTTGCTATTTGGAATATTACTTTCACTTGCAGGTCATTGAAATTAAGCGTCAACTTAAAGCAAAAGAAAATGCGTCAACATTATTGATTATTAATTATTATTTTATAATTTTCTGTAGGAATAAAAAAAATAAGTACCTACAGGGCATGGTAAACATAAAAATAAAGTTGATAAAAGCTTTCAGTCTAACTGGCTGAAAGTTGACATTATTTCAGTCATGCACCTATACCTAGTGCATGTTCAAAAAAACATGATAATCTCAAGTTGTTCTGCCATCACGTCTAATGGGTTCATCGAGAAAAAGACACCATGCATTTTTTCTGCGAGTTACTAACTTTTTTTTTTAATACGTGTGCAAATTAAGAAATACTTACAAACATATTCTCCAAAGCATGTTTCGCCAACCAGCAATTCAAAAACACTGGTATGAATAGATTCCTTAAGGGAGGATAAACTAGCTGAAAAAAACAACATTTGAAAATGATTACTTCCGTTAATGTTCATATAGACAAGTAGGTGAATACTTACTGTCAACGTAAACGGGATAGTATTTACTAGTTCTAGTATGAAGTGAAAAGATAGTAACTGTTGCCAAACATTACCCTGAAAGCAAGTAAATTAATTTTAGTTATTGATTCACTATAGACCTATAATTAAAAAACAATTGCTTCATATTAAAATAAATGTTGACATTTGTAGAGAAGGCGTTCGACAAACTAGATTGTAGGAAAATCATTATTAGAGACAACTTGTCTATTTTAATAAACATGGAAAACGTAGCTTTAAAAGAGACAAAATAGAAATAATTTTATTGCTACGTTGGTGATAATTTATACGTCCTAGGTGAGATGCTGCGAGTGAATTCAACTAAAAGATCCAAGGTTTTCAGTTGATAATGTTCCTTCTGTAGATGTAGCTGGTTGCTAGCTGAATGCATCTCTCTCTTTAATAACTGTGAGTGATTATTCAGTGCTTCTTGAGAAATTGCAGTCTTAATAATTGTTTGTATGGCAGAAACATAATATTAGTTCTGTCTGGGTGACTTCAAACACTCCTGCAGAACGTACAAACATTTTGTATATTAACTGATCAATAGAAACATCGGATTCTTTTCCTCCGTAGACAATCAACACATTCTACCCAGCTGCAGCGATGTCATTATGTCCGGGGGTGGCTTTCTGAAATAATTTTATTCCTTCCCGAAGATGAACATTTTTTCTAATGACGTTAAATATTTTTCCCGTTCCGCTGATAGGAGACACATTGTCACATCCCCATAACACGTGCATGAAAAGTACGCGCGTGCTTCAACAAATCTTCATGCTTGGAGCTGCTCGTAGAATACATTTTCGATGTGGTTGCTCCCTTTCCAACTTTACGAAAATAGATTATTTCCACGTCCGCATCCTCCTAAGCTTGTCTCACTTCGAATCCATAATTGTTCAAGTACTTCTTTAACACGACGAAAAGAAAAGCGAGGGAATTGACCCCGACAACCGACGACGAGGACATTGACAACGACCACAATAATTATTATATCGACAACGAAACTTGATAACGAGGCGACTAAAATCCGAGTTCAAATTCCACGAAAGATTTACGATGAAAAAACTGTGGATTAGGCTTCTCAGGAAAACCACGTTAAAAAACGCGTCATCAACTCTACCTCAAAGGTTGTGTGGATCAAAAAAGATGAGAGAAAGTTGATAAAAATAAACAATCTAATCGAGAAATTCCTTAAACCGTTCTTTTCTATCCAAAAACATATTTAATAGATGCCTGAATACCTTAAAATTAAATCGAAACGCGTGTTCTTAGCACAGATTTAACAAATATGTCGTTGATATTAATTAATTAACGTTATATTAGTTAAAAAAGCGAGAAATGCAGAGCGAACCGCGAACGCGCCGAGTATTACCTAGAGGCTTCAAAATAGCGCGCTGCACTTAGGTATCAAATAGAAATCAACCAATCGGGGTGATTTTTATTTTCACATAATTGAAGAGTAAATCCTGACGAGTTAAGGCCGGTTCTCACTTGTACGACACCCGACGACATGGCCCGGGAATTTTTTTTCGTGTTGTCGCGTGTCGTTGTCGTCGGGTGTCGTACAAGTGAGACCGGCCTTTAAGCGACCACGGAACGATTGCTGTTGGATGATTAGAACGCGAGATATGAGTGGTTGAAAGAAACAAAATCTAAGATAACGGCGGACGGGGTAATCTCGACAATGCGCAAATTCGGGTTTAAGGTCTCCAGCAGAGACCCTTTTGAATGGGAAACAAAAGACAAAATGTATCTGAAATTTTTGGGTCAACTCCCAAATGCATTGGACTGTCTATAACTGTGAGTGAGTATTCAGTGCTTTTTGAGAAATTGCAGTTGATGAAATCACTTTATGATTTGTAAGAGAGAAACCTGGCTATGCTGGATGTGTTGGTGGCGGTGTTCTCGGTGATGCCAAATAAGGGTTATTATCTGATATAATAAGGATTATTATCAGTATGAGGCGAGTTCTGTTATTCACCGTGTGATTCACCGATTACAAACAATGTCACACAATATATTTTATTTTGCAATAAACTTTAAAGAAGAGAAGAGATACAACTTTCGTAAGGCTGATTTTGTAAATCTATACATCGTCTTCGATGTTGAAGATCGGTCCTTGATTATATTCTGATTCTGACGTGAATGAGGCATCCGTGATGTTCTATGATATGCTGTATAATATTTTTGATCGTTATGTACCATGTACTGGAAGATGTCAAAGAGGTTTCTAGTCTGGTGTACTAGCCTAAAGTCAAGAAATTATATTAAACCTCCAAAAAAGTTCCATAAAACTGGCTGCACCTAACCAACTGTCTACTTTATAGAGATAATAGAACTATTAGAGCCGAAGTAAAAGCTAATGTCAGCCGGACGTACGAAGGCATGTTTCGGAAATTCAACAGTGTATAAACTGTGAGCCTACAAGATTTTTTAAATTAAAATGATATATTCTTTTTGTAGAACTAGGAGGTTACCTTCTACTTTTTATTTCGATTCTGTGCAGGATATAGTTGCATCCTTATCAATGGATGTGGAATACATGAATTTTCCGTTGAAGACGTTACCTCTACTATCAGGAACCTTGGCCAAAATTGACATAGGGGCTCGACTCTGAGCTATACTTTATTGTTCTTTTATTATTCTATTGTAAGGATTGTGCTAATATCTTTTATGTGCCTCTTAAAAAGGTTTTTAATATGTCGCTTTGTTACTGTGTCTATCCCGATATTTTGAAGATTGAAAAAGTTTGTCGGATCCGTAAAGCAGGAGATAGGGATCATACGAGAATTACACACCTATAACTTTTAGTTTTTAAACCGCTCTCTGTTCTCACATTTATCGTAAAGTTGCAGTAATGAATTCCCAGGCTCAGCATGGCTTTGTAGGTGGTAGGTGTGCTGAGCCTTATCTTGTTCAGAGGAAGTTGCGGAAGTTTCTTGCTTGCAGAGCGGATGGTATGTATCCAGTGCGCGGTGTACCGCAATCCCAATTACTAGTCAGATTCAGTAACAATTATTAACTCATTCGAAACAAGCAGAGCTGCAGGATGTTTTAAAATAATTGCAGGTGACAGCGATCGTATTGAGTTATTGTCACAACTGTAGTTTATAGTTTACAGAGGGATATTAGGCGTCGTCGCCTGTTCTACTTACATTGCTAGGACATTTCCAGATTACATATTTTCTAATGAATTTATTCTTCAAAAATCTTATTTATATCAACCCTAGTAATGATGTGATCCTGCAAGTAATTCTTCAAAAAATATTTGAGTTTGGTATTTGTTGAATGACGCCATAGCTCATAAGTAAGTTAGATAAAAAAATATTGTCTATTGAGGGATTACCCTTTTTGAAGAAAATAACCTGTTTCGAGTTTTTCTTCTCAAGAAAAATTCTTTCGGAAAGTACCTTTTGTGAATTTTTGTGCGGAGGTTTATTATTTACCCACCTGTATATGTGGAACACTCACTGAAAATTGTCATTGGTAAATTTAAGCAAAAAGAAATTATTTGATTAGAAGAAATATGCAAAGGAAAATCGTCACATACCAAAATCTATATTCCTCAATAAAATCGTTTACTTTAAAGGCTTCTGCTTTTAGCTTTAGTAATAAGGTTTTGAGCTCTTTGCTCACCATAATGTCTAAATTTATAGGAAAACGTCATACGGGCTGGAATTTTCTCAGTTCTGCTTTCATCATCGTGATTATCGGGAGTAGGTACGCCGTGAAAGGCGAGACGTAACTCGCGGGGGAGTCCTCACCGTGTCCTCGCTTCTTCCTACCAGTCCCCTGAGATATTCAAGGTAAAAGATATGCAATCATGTTTCTTTATGAATACAAATATACGGCAGATGTCATATACGAAATAAACGTTGTTTGAAAGCTCAGATTTTTATACCCACAAAAGCAAGTTTTTCTAGAATGATATTGATAACGAAATTCTTTTATAAAAAAATATTAGGATGAAAGGGATTTTACTTTAAATATATTGCAGATTTTTTATTATGTCCCGTCGGTTAGAATTTTCATTAAAAAGGGAATTTCTAATCGAGATTTTTTTATTCCGATGCTGCATTTGAGGGTGTTCCTGAATAAATGAGACAAACTTCGAAGGTAAAGTATTTATCTTATTTCAAACGTCTTAACGAACTCATTTACTAAATAGTTATTAACGAAGTTACAGGGTGTATCTACCTCAAAAACGGCTTAATCTTTTTTGATTAATTATCAATTACAAATTTGTATGAAAATATCTGATTCTTATCAAAGTTATTATTAAAAAAACTTTTTTTTAAACTCCAACATTGTAGTTAAAAAGTTAAGCCACTTAGAACGTACGTTTATACTTACTTTTCTTCCTAAAATGATCTCATTAATCACCCCCTGAATTTTATAGGTTCATTTTAACGGTGTCCAAAGCGCCAGATATGAGGGTTGGGTATTTGTAGAAGAATGTATCTTTCCGCCGACCTTTTCCCAGTTAATTTTACAATCTTTAACTTTTCTTGTGTTTTCTTGAATGAATCTGCGAATTTTTTTTCATACTCGTATAATACTGAAATGTTATTATGTACTAAAACGCTAAACTACGATAAGACATCAGTTTCTGGGTTCGGCTATCTATAGATTATGTAGAGGCTTTATAATTGTGCTTGCAGCTGCACTAGATTTTATAAAACTTTTACTATTATTGAAAAATAATTAAATACTAACCTAAGTATCAAAGTTTTAGAGATTATTTTTCAAGTATTTACGAGAACGTTCGCCTGCCACAAGAATAATTACCTATACTGCGTAACTCAAAGTGTCACCAACCCTTAGATTACAGTAATAAATAATTCCTTGTTCTTCATCATTGTGTCGATGTTTCTCTCAAAAGGTAATTAAACTCAAAATTACATTTTTGTTATTTAAAATGAGCAAACGACCCTAGCTATGGTCGTGTGGACCGTTGATTCAAATATTCCAATGTTTTCGGTACAATGACCACCGTTCTGCCGCTAATACCGGGGTTAAAACCGCAATCTACATTTTATCCCGTTAATGAGAGAAAGAGGGTGAATGCATTACACTAACCAAGCAATGTCTAGAAAATATCCGGAATTGTTGATATAGTTTAGATTGTTAATTCCACTGTAATTTCTGACACGTAATTTTTCGCTCATACCAGTTGCACGCTTCAGGTTTTACCAATGAAAATTGAAATGGCAATTCCCTAAGTAATTTCACACAGAAAGCTTTAAAAATATACTTATGTCCCAGCCTAAAAAGTTAAGATGGGGACATGCAAGCCGTTTTCCAATATTCGGAACCGTTTCCTTTGTAGGTACACTTCCATGAACTTCGAAAATTTTGATATTCACTTGATTAAAAGTCAAAAACTTCTCGATTTAAACTCCAACTATTAAAACGATTCTTTTTTTTTCTCAGGCAATCTAAAAATGCAATAACATTGGAGCACGCTGTTAAAAAAAAAAACACAACATTGATATGTTTAATACTTTTGGGACCCTCTGTACATTAATAATATAATTTTAAAATGTCCCTTTAACAAGTCTGTAACCTTTTCAAAAACAAAATTTTCTTAAAAATCAAGGGACAATGCTATGATCTGCCGTATATACCGTGAATAACCCATGTATAGCTTTTTAGTTTGAGTAATTTCATGAACTTCTGCAATTTTCGCAATACAATGTATCACATAATTATGACGATGCTATAAATAGTTCACGAGGATTCACACCATCCTGCCTTAGATATTGACTTAGTACTGCCCTGGAGAGTAAATAATCGAGGGATTGGATTTAATAATTTAGCTAAAACATATAACTTTCAAAGAGCCTATCTAGTAGGTCTTTATCAGAGCTTATTGGATGTTGCCTGGGGTATTTTAGACATATTTGATTATGTTAATACTACCTGCTAATGCTTCTATAATGTGGAGTAAAACATTCTCGTTAGGTAGTCACGACCCACTTATTCATGGTAAGAAGACTGGGAGCGGATTCCCTCCTTATACAAAGGGAATTAATTATATGCATGTTGATGCATGTTGAAGATAGGCATAAGCACTGTATAACATACTTAATTATTTAATAGACGAACTGGTCGAAAGGTGGACGTTGTGTACAGCGATTTCTCTAATAAGGCTCTTGATACGGTTGATTTTATTAACCTGGAAGCGTAAATAAAATTACGTGTAAAATAACCTGTAAATAAAATTATTTACTTACGTTGAAGATGCTACTTTAAAAGTAGTGAAACACGTGTAATGTTTATAATATCCATCAGTATTATATAGGTAGTAGAATTTTTAAACATTAGTGTTTTATTTATCATTCATCAGTATGCATGCAGAGATTTTACAAAGTAATGGTTGGAAACATAAATTATAAGAACTGCATTATTAGTTTGGAATAGCATTCCAAGGACTGTGTTTCCTGAAGAAAACAACCTGCAACGATTACAAGTTTATACGAAACGATATCTTCGTTCGTGCATCGCTCCCAGCCATAGGGATGATGCCCTGGGATCAAAGGGATTAAATCATAGGTATCCTTAGGTTATAAAACGACCTAAGGAATCAAATCCTAAAATATTTTTCGTGTTATTGGAACATCTGTATAGATGATAATAATAATTAATTATAATTATCAATAAATAAATTAAATTTGGTGCGTATTCTGTCGAGGGAACTTCAGTAAATTTTCGCATGGGTCATTTAATTTCCTTGAGCCGTTACAGGCATATAAACTAATTTGAATCCAAATTAACACTTACAGAAAAGCTATAAACGATCCTCCTTTCACTGAAGTTACAGCTGTCCCTTTCCGGCGTTAATACGGTCCTTGAAGGAAATAGAAATCCAATCTTAGGTACAATAGGGTCGACGTCTGAAACATTAATTCATTGGGAGCGTGGGCCAGCTATTCGCTTAGTTTATTAAGAGACGTAAACTTCCAGTCTGTTTACCTTGATAACAGATTGTAAATTTTGCAGCAGGTAAAGTTACAATTTTCTACAAGATCGAGTTCCTCAGATCGTTTAAAAATTTATCAGAAAACCATAAAACTGCTGATGGGGAAAAATATGCGTTTCAAGAAATATTGCATAAATTCGATAAAATGCGCAGTAGCGACATTCGTTATTGTTGATCCAAGAAAGAAGGGGAGGAAGAGACTCGGTTGTCTGTCTGTCACAACCGACTTTTATGAAACAAAAGCTATAGATTTGAGCATTATGGAGATATAGAACTTGATTACTCACACCTATACCAGCAGCTTCCACAATTATTACTAAAATATTTGTTTGTCAGTTTTACTGGGGTGAAAAAAAACTGGGAGACGAAATTTAATTTTTATTTTTTTATTTCCCAACCAAACAAACGAAATGCCTCCTAAACAGCATCGGTGTAAGAATTTAGAAACTATTTTACAATTTCTTTGTGTGTCGCATTGTTCTTGAGATTCGTCAAAATGTACCCCGTCCCCTCATGTCCGAACAGACTGAACCGGAAAACTGGAAAATGTTCACAATAATTACGCTTATTTTTTTCGAACAATATTTTAATAAATGATTTTACGATCATCTCATAAAATCGAACGTAATATCATGTAAGATCGTAATATCAAACGATCCAAAATTGTTTCTTCGGAAAGCAGACTTAGTTGAGGACAGTAAAGGACTTCAAATTGATGTGGAAAACTTCAAAGAAGGTACAGTGGCAACTTTAGTGAACTCGATATTTCAAAATGATCAGTATGGTTTCTTATACCAGTCCCTTAACATTTTCCATATTCTCTACAAGATACAATCCTTGCTCGCCTTAACAAAATCAGGGATCTTGGGGTTTATTCATTCACGCTTATCGTTTTTAATATCTACATATTAATTCCACCAATTCTTCAACATTCCATGTTATAGGGTCAGCAATGTGAAACTCCAGTGATTTTATGAGATCCCAGACTCTTGACATTGCATAAATAAATCTTCTGTAACTCATGGAGCTTTAGACAGCTTTAGATGTGCGGTGTCCGATTTACAAAGAGTACATTATTTGTCTCTTGAAAGACATTCCGAGAAAGTTCCTCGAATATCTCAGTTCCGAGTCGATCACTGCTACCTTCCTCAAGGGCTTTCTCCGACTCATCTTCTTGTCCGATTTAACTTGTGCGGCCTTCGTAAACGTAGGCAATTATACATAGTTCTCTTTTTATATACGACGACGAACTATTTAATTGATTACCTAGCTCTCCTTGCATAGTTTACTTTCGCAGTATGCTGAGAGTTCATGGCTGCTAGTTGTTTTCTATTTGCTCACTCCCAAAGTCGTCTACCAGACTCATGTTTCAATTATAATGGGTATCCAAATTACACATTTTAAAATTACAAAAAGTTAATTGGCACGGTGTATTATAGGTATCAGTTCTGTGGAGTCTGCGCTCTACCTGAGCTCTGAGATCTAATTGCAAGAGTATCTTTTATGCCCGTATTCACAAAGCGTTTTGGCCCTGTAATATCTCGAATTAATTAAATGAATGAGATGGAGGATATACAGATTATTTGCATTAGAATAAGATGGAGACAACTGATTACGTAATTATTAGGTAATTATCGTTTGTGAATACGATCATCAGTCCGTTTATTTTTCTAATAATAAGACAATGTTTTTGTTAACTTTGATTATGAAGAATTACGCAGTGAGGTAAACCCTGTTGAATTTTCTGACCATGATAATGCTGTTGTGTTGTCTGCCAAATTGACTAAACACGTATCGAGAAACTCTATTGAAGAGTATAAGCATAGGAATATGACTGAGAGAGACTTTTGTACATTCATGCAATGATATTTTATCGCAGCGACCGTGGACTTTGGTGAGGGAGACGGGGAGGGAGTTGATGTGCGCAGGAGGTTTAACCATTTTATTAATGAGCTAAGCTCTGCTTATGTAACTGCTTTTCCTGAGAGGTCTTATAAAAGCGTTAGGAGAGATGCAGGAGTCATCTGGTTTTACAACTGATTTGAAAGAGCTTCGTGACAGGTTGGTATTTTTTACAGAACTATTCAATATACATGAAAGTGAACAGCTCAGGCTTATTAGAAATAATTTGAGAAGTCTTATCGTTTCTTCAGAAGTGTATCTCCTGAAGAAGTAGAGGGTGTAATACGCTCACTTAAGACAAGCAAGTCTAGTAATATTTATGGGTTTTCATCTTATCTGATCAAAAGGAGTATTAATTCTCCTACTACTCCTTTAACAGAGCTTGTGAATGCTTGCATTGAGAATGGCATTTTCCCAGACTGCTGTAAGGTATCCAAAGTCATACCTTTGTACAAGAAGGGATGTAGAGATATCTTTTCTAACTATAGACCAATTTTATAATACCTGTAATTGAAAAAATAATTGAAAAAACTACCAAGTAAGCAATAACCGATTATTTTGAGCCTATTTTTTTTAGTTTTAGTTAGTATGGCTTCCGTAAGAACCACGGTACTGATTATGCTCTGGTTAATTGTTGTGTCGAATCTGGCCTGTTTTCCTTTTCTTTATTATGTTTTAAGAGCGTTTGACTGTGACTCCCATGGTAGGCTTTCGGATAAGCTTCGGAGATATGGATGTGATGATAACAGCGTGAGTTTGGTCCGACCTTATTTGAAGGATCGTTGCCAGTGCGTGTTTTCAAACGGAAAGTGCATGGTCAAATAGGAAATCTAACAATATTGGTGTTCCCCATGGATCGGTCTTGGGACCGTTATTGTTTCTTATACAAGAATAAATTACTGAAAAGAATGAAAAGAAATAAATTACTTGCCTTCTCAACTTGGCGACTTTCCATACACTGCTGTTTGCTGATTATGCTAATGTCTCTGGTGCACAGGATACTTTCTCTGGTTATTTTGTTATCTGCGATAGAGCCGGTGCAGGGGCTAGTGAGTGGTTTGGTGGGAATGGATTGGTAATGAAAAGTGATGAAGTTATTATTACCCTTCGCAATTAGCTTGAGTGTGAGTATTAGACTAGTGCTAAATTTCTTGGTATCCATATAGATGGAACTCTGAGATGGCGTCTATATGTAAAAAACTTGTCATTCAGACTTTCAAAGACATTTTACCTGTTTCGGAAATTGTCGGTGTGTCTCAGTGTGGTAGCCTTAAAGTGTGCTACTTTTCTCTTTTCCAGTCTCTTTTAAACTATGGAGTACGCTTGCTTAAAACCTAGAGAGGAATGTAGATCGGTTTTCGTGGATCTTCGAATTCTAACATTTTCGTCTCTGTATATCTTTCGTGCATTAGTCTTTGCTTATAAAAATAAGTCAAATTTTGTTGGAAACTTGGATAATTATCAGACTAGGGGTAAATTTATGTTCCGGCATGATTTCTGTTGTCTCTCTGCATCGCACAGGATTCCACGCTACGTTGCCTTAAAACTTTTTAATAAGTTACCAGATTTTATTCGAAACTATAGTCTTAATGCTTTTAAGACTTCTATTAAGGAGTTTCTTGTACGTAGGGCTTTTTACTCTATTCTGGAGTTTCTGGAAAGTAACATTATCGATCGAGAAAGCTTTGCTTCTAACGGCACAGTGTTGGAGATTGATGATTAGTAGTGTTTATGTTTATTGATTATACAGGGTTACTGGTAACTGGATACATTCCTTTGGTGATCTGATAAAACAAGAGGTAAGGAGTAAATTAACCCCAACATGCACTATACAAAACTCAATAGATTTTGAGATATTTCGATTTTCAACTTTTCTTAAAAAAATGGTTTCAAATGTCTTGAAATGTAATTTTCAAAAAATCTACTTTAACTTTTTTATTTTTTTATTTTGCTGGAATACTTGTTCAATACTGTGCTTCCTTCTGGAATAAAAAATATCCTGAGGTATTTTGATCGTGTGAAAATTTCAAAGAAAAACTTTCACAAACTATTTTTTTTAAATAAGAATCAAAAGTTTTTACAAGTTATTTTCGCAAAATTGTCAAGGCAACTTGCGTACAAATTGTTTTAAAAACTTTCCTAGTGTAGTAGCTATCTAACAAGGTACGAATCTTGTACAAGAATAACAGAATCTCCCCGCTATGTACCGTTACCGAGGAACAAATCCTTAAGTCGGGACGTTTTAAAAAAAATACGGCCCTGAACGGGGGTCTTAAAATTCTCGGATCCGGCCCATCTTCAACAGGTCGTATTTGGGGGTCCCGAGCTTCGTCCCTACCAAGTTTCGTCCCGATCGGTAAAACTTTCAGACACTAAGAGTGTTTCCTAGGCTATTCCCGAAAAATCCCGAAATTCCCGAAAAAATGACACTTCCCGGGAACGGATCCCGCTCATTTTCAATGGGCATCGTGCCAAGGTGCACCTCTTCAATCGAGCCAAATTTCAACTTTCCCACATGAAAACTGGCGGCTCTAGAGTGTTTCCTAGCAAAGTCACAGAAGTTTCGTAAGTATACGTATTCTTGTGCCCGAAAAATGTCTGTCTGTCGGTCTGTCTGTCTGTGACTTTGCTAGGAAACACTCTAGAGCCGCCAGTTTTCATGTGGGAAAGTTGAAATTTGGCTTGATTGAAGAGGCGCACCGTGGCACGATGCTTATTGAAAATGAGCGGGATCCGTTCCCGGGAAGTGTCATTTTTTCGGGAATTTCGGGATTTTTCGGGAATAGCCTAGTAATAGCCACTCTAAGTGTCTGAAAGTTTTACCGATCGGGACGAAACTTGGTAAGGACGAAGCTCGTGACCCCCAAATACGACCTATTGAAAATGGACCGGATCCGAGAATTTTAAGACCCCCGTTCAGGGCCGTATTTTTTTTAAAACGTCCCGACTTAAGGATTTGTTCCTCGGTAACGGTACATAGCGGGGAGATTCTGTTATTCTTGTACAAGATTCGTACCTTGTTAGATAGCTACTACACTAGGGAAGTTTTTAAAACAATTTGTACGCAAGGTGCCTTGACAATTTTGCGAAAATAACTTGTAAAAACTTTTAAATTTTATTTAAAAAAAATAGTTTGTGAAAGTTTTTCTTTGAAATTTTCACACGATCGAAATTCTTCAGGATATTTTTTATTCCAGAAGGAAGCATAGTATTGGACAAGTATTCCAGCAAAAAAAAATCAAAAAGTTAAAGTAGATTTTTTGAAAATTACATTTCAATACATCTGAAACCATTTTTTTAAGAAAAGTTGAAAATCGAAATATCTCAAAATCTATTGAGTTTTGTATAGTGCATGTTGGGGTTAATTTACTCCTTACCTCTTGTTTTATCAGATCACCAAAGGAATGTATCCAGTTACCAGTAACCCTGTATCTGTGATATTTTTTTGTGATTTTACCTACAGACGAGTGTAAAAAACTTTGTTTTATTTTTCACAATAAAGTAAGAAATAGTTTTCCGACCTCAACTCTTATATTAATTTTATCACAAACAAAGAAACAAAGAACATAATGTTGGTAATTTTTGCTCAATAGGCATCAAAATATAAGGGTTTAGAAAATGTTCATTGAAACGATCCCAAATCCTTCATTGAAGAAGATTGGTAGTGGCAAACTTTTTATTTTATAAATAGTAAATCGGGAATAAATTGATAACAAATGGGATAAATATTTCAGTTTTAGAATTAAAAAAAATAAATAAAACCGTCAGCTTTTAGTAAAAAACTTATTTTACACTGTAGGCACCTACTTACTTATAAGTAAAAAAAAGGTACTTACTTCAAAACTACAGATTAACAACTGAGGTACCCACCTTGTAACCCAGATAAGCAAGAAGAAGGGCTTCGGTGAGACTGATCATGGATAGAATGACCTGCACGATCCAGAGCTCAAAAGGTCGCCTCACCCAAAGGATCGCATCCCAGTTGATGATTGGGTTTTCTTGGAACTTTTCTTCTGTCAGATTCGCTGAGATTATATATTCTGTCTTGTTGCCGGGCACGCATCCGTAGCTGAAAATCAAATCAAAAATTTTTTTGCTACTCTTGAAAAAAAAATCAGTGGTGCACTAAATTTAACTAACGGTATTCTGTATAAATTATTGTAGGTATTTTTTTATGTGAGTTACTTAGGGCGTAAACTAGGATTCCTAAAAATGATTGGTCCTGTACTCTACAAGGTAACACCTTACGGCGAGGTTATTGATCCTCCACTAGAAATTCTTCGATTGCGTATTATCTAATTAATTTTTGTAGGTAAAATTTTCCGATGAAAGTATATGTTTAACAACTTGCTTTGTGAAACACGCGGTATATACGGTTTGAAAATGTGGTGAATTAACATTTTTGTTGCTTAATGAGCTTTGCTTTGACCATATGCTTGAGAACATCAAAGTGATTATATCTGAAGGATCTAACCACCCCCCTGGAAATCCTTCGTAAAGCCATACCTATGCGTCACTAAGATCTTCGATATTATTTACTCGCCTATAAATAGCTCCCGGCAGTAATGGGTTTGTACTATGACATATTAAATTTATAAACCGTGTCGATAAACTTCCGGTAAGAGACACATGATATCGCTTATCGGTCAAACAAAGATGGAATTTCTTGTTTCTAGTTAATTTTTCAATATTCTACTATCGATTTTTTAATCATACTTATTCAGACTTATCTTCTTAATCACGTAGAAATCAACTATTTATTTATTATTCATTTTATAATTCTCATTTTTCTTTTTTTATAAGTCGTATTATGGGATAGATACTCGTATAAAGTATCTACGCGAAAGTCACAAAAACCAAAATAAAACACAAAAACCTTCTTGCGCATCAATCGCAGAAACAGTGTATTTTTATGCGATTCTACTATGAAAATTTTTGCCGCCTTTTAAATTGGCTTTCTGAATTTTTCAATAGTCAGGTCGAATTTGCGTAGTGGTTTACTGTGAAAATTTCATTTCATTTCGTTTGAAAGCGTGCCATAAAATAGATTTTTACATAATAAACCAAAAAAAAATTGGCAAAATTTAACAATTTCGTCTCTTGTCCTATATAAGTACCCGCCACTGACTAACTTTAAAAAGTTACAGGCGAGTTATGAAAACCGAACATTTGAAATTTTAGAGAAATAAACATCATGTAAAAAAATTCGAATAGCTCCGCCATTTCTCTTATTTGCTTCTTTAAATTTTGGAGAGTTACAAGCTATTAGTGTAGTTGTCTACTCCGAAAATTTCAGGTAAATTCCCTCAAAAATGTGCTCATAATCAATTAAAGAAATTTAGCCATTTTTACCATTTTCTTACCCACGCCACTAGCTTACTAATGAAAATAATAAAAATTTTATTGCATTCAAATTTCAAATCATTTTAGTCCAATCTTGTTAATACAGGTTTGTAGGAGTTTTTATTTTCTGCAATTGGGGTTGGCAGGAGCAGTCATATCTGCATGGGTGGTCTCGCCCGAGCCGAGCGCGATGAAAACGGTGCGCTGGTCTGGTGCTGGTGCTGGTTTTAAATCAAGCAGTCCCGGGTCTGAATATTACATTCAATCGTTAAGTTATTAAACAAGCCTTTAATTGTCATCCTCATTATTTTGTTGTGAAAAGTTTTCTTTCTATATTGCTTATACAGGGACTAAAAAATAGCCTTTTTCCCTAAAATTCAAAAAGCCGCCATTTTGAAACGGCTCGATCGATTTTGCTCAAAAAATGCAATACCAGACCACTACTTGTGGATAATATCTTCCTCCCATAAAAATTTCAGCCTCCTAGATTGAAAACTGCTACCAGAAAACCGTGCCACAGAACCGGATGTTTCGAAATTTTAAAGGACATCCTGTAGAAGTAATGCGACTTTTGAAAAAATTTTCAACGAAAATTTAACGTCATCCCGAAGTTTCACAAGAGTAAAAAATTTCTTCCACTAATCTTGAAAGATGAAGCTACTAGAGCGTTTTTAAAATTTTAGAGAAATTTACATCATGTAAAATAAATTTAAATATCTCCGCCATTTTTTTTATTTGATCCTTGAAATTTTTGAAGATTAAAGAGTATTAGTATAGTTGTCTACTGTAAAAATTTTAGTTCAATTCCTTCAAAAATGTGCTCAAAAACTGTTATAGAAATTAAGCCATTTTCACTCTTTTCCTACCCACGCCACTGGCTTATTAAATTAATGGAAAAAATTCAAATTTTTTTGCATTAACTCAAATTTCAATTAATTTTCTTTCAATCCTGTTAACTTGATGTGAAAGTTTTTTTGCCATCTTGCTCATACAGGGATTCAAAAAATAGTAAATTTTCCGAAAATTCAAATGGTCGCCATTTTGAAACGGCTCGGCCGATTTTGCTCAAGTGCAATACCAGACCACTCCTTGTGGACATCTTACTCTCACAAAAATTTCAGCCCCCTAGATTGAAAACTGCTGCCAGAAACCGTGCCTCAAGGACCGGGTTCTTGGAACTTTGAAAGGACACCCTGTAGAAGTAACGTGACTTTTGGAAATTTTTTCAACGAAAATCTAAAGTCATTCCACAGCTTTACAAGAATCCAAAATTTCGTTCACTAATCTTGAAAGATAAAGCTACAGGAGCGTTTTTAAAATCGAAAAATCGTGATTTTGGAGAAATATATATATATATATATATATATATATATATATATTTATATATATATATATATATATCGTGGGCAGGTGAATTTTGGAAAACCACTTTTTCGTGATCTGGGGGTCATGATCGGTGGACATTTGATGAGTTTGGGTGATTTTCGAAAAGTGATGTCGTCCTCAATAGTGTATTTTTTTGTTAAAAAATACACTAAAATACAGGCGTAAAGAAAGATGTGGCAGATCAAGCATAGCAAATAAGAAAGACATTTACGTATGTCATGTGAAGAAAGCAGTGTGGTGTTCAGGGGAAGCCAGAGGATGTTAACGAATAGTTTTGACTGTGAATATTTGGATAATCAATGGAACCGTTGATTTAATCTAGGGGTTGCGATTGATATTTCTGGAGCTTTCGACCGTGTCTGACATGATTGATTGTTGGCAAAACTGCTTGAGAAGTTCTGCTTGTTTGCTTGCGAGTTCATAGATATAAAAATAGCTAATGGTGCCATCCTGACCAAAACTCTACGCTGGAAAGTGATAGCAGATGACATTGAGAGTGATAATAGGCCCATAATAGAGGTCAGATTAGAGACCATAATAACGTGAAAACAAGTACAAGACCGATATAATATCATATCAGTAAAAACTGACGAAATAGAGACACTATTTCTTGACTTTAAGTTAGGACTTAAGTTGGAGCCCATGAATGATGCTCCATCTATTGATAGATATTTTATTGTCCTAACAGAAGGACTCATAGATATCACCAGGAAGACCTGCAGAATAACGGAAAATATATCACGGAGACAACCTTGATGAAACTCCGAATTACATAATCTGAAGACATTACCGAAATCCGAACGAAGCACCCAGCACCAAAAACTCAAGCGTCTTGGCCAGAAATACTACCAATCAATAGTTGAATACAAGCAAACACTTACAAGCCTCCAAGGAGAGCTCGTGGACTGTATTTTTTTGTAACCAACGTAGTAATAAACCCTGAGGCACTGTATATACAAAATAGCAGTTAACAAAATTACACTTAATAACATATAAACCAGTGTTATTAAGGCATGTGGAACCACAACCCTGCTGCATGAAGACATCGTTGCCAGAGTTGTCAATAGGTTAATACCACACGATAACCAGGAAGAAGATTCCATTTACCATAAAAAACTACGACTAAATAATATGTCAAACTACACTGGAAATCCACGTTTAGATGGGGGACATAGACGATCATGATATGATAAAGATACTTACTAGCTTCTTGAACTACAACAAGCCACCCGAACGAGACCAGGAACATGGCAAGATAATTCAGCTATATAGCGAGTATTTATATCATGGACGAACTAGTCATACTATACAGGACATACTTTACAATACGATATTTCCCTATTCCTTGGAAACAAGGAAAGCTGGTGATAATTTTAAAAGCTCCTGACAAAGATCCAAAGATACCAACCCGAAGAAAACTTCTTCCACGACAAGCAATTAGGATTCCGCAAAGGAAGGTCGACTGTTGAAGTGGTCTCAAAACTGCTTAAACACATAATATCTAAACCTAATTAACACTCAATGGTTATCTTTGCGGACGTTGTATTCGACAACGTATTCTATCCATAGGTAGGTGACAAAAGAACTCCATGAGAGAAATCTTTCTTCAATCTTCCGTGCGTCATGGATACTTTTCTTTGGAACGTAGTAATGGACGCATTATTGTATTCAAACTAGCCCAAGAACGTCGAAATCTTCGTATATGCGGACGACGCTATCTCAATCCACGCATCTAGCAGAACCCAACTTAAGTTGGCAGCGAAAAATCTATTGAGACACTCATAACATGGAGTCAACAATGCAAACTCTAGATCTTAAAGATATAAACCAAATACCTACATATTATTCAACAAGTTATCCTACAACAGTAATCCTGTTCAAGAGTGGTCTCTATAAATACCTTGGAATCATTCTAGACGAAAAACTGATATTTACGCCTCATATTGACTACCTACATATCAGAAAACTCAGAAACATTTTTTAAGTGAATATTTAAAAGATTCACCTTCAAAGACTGGGGCAACATGCACATGCTGTGCAACTCCCTTAATACGATGTACACGAAAGCAATATCTTCAATACAGTGTTACTGTTTTGAGACATAGGATCTGTAAAGTACAAATTAGATCAAAACTAAGATCACTTCAAGCATTCTGCCTGCGTGAGATGCATAAGTACTGGGGACCTATAAGACGGTTTCAAACGAAACGGTTGTGCTCGCGGAGGCTCCTCCGCTCTACATATGCCTTGACAAGATAAGAGCTCTGAACGATCTGAAACAAATCGGATATACTTCACTGTTTGACCAAGACATTATTGCCGAAGAATGCAGATACTGGAGTTGTGTGGAGTGGCAAAAAATTAAACCATGCAATGGCAACAAGAATGAAACCGTACAACCAAAGGGAGGACTCTATACGAGCTTTTTCGTCTTATTCAAGAATGGCTACTCTACAGTTCTGTTCTCCCACACTTCTTCCCCACTTGAAAAAGAGATAATCCAGATTGCAAAATATGCAAGCTTTCAGACACGCAAATACATAGAATTTTGCAATTCACGAGATTCAACGAAGAAAGAAGAAAATCGTCGAACAGTTTCATATTTGGGCCATGGGGTCCAAATAAATTGTATATGAACCCTCCATTGACATAAACTGTTTCAAATACTTTCCTCTTAAGAGTAATTGATCTTCGTAACATGGGCACTAGAGTCAAACATTGGAACCACAGGTTTATTTATTAATCTGCGTTTGATATTTGTAATGTTAGTTATTGGAGTATTCGATCGAGGATAAGCGTAAGAAACCAGGTACCTCGTCTGTACGAAGGAACAAATCCGTTCGTATGACACTAATACGTAACAGAATCATTTATATTTGTGACGTTATTATGTTATTTTAGGGAATTAAGACGGAAATGTAATATAATGTGTAAGCAATAAGTAGTTAATTAGTTATGTTAATCTTCGGGCATGTTATTTTGGTTGTAAATAAGTAATAAAGGTATTGATTCCTATAACCGTTCCGATCCCTATGAGGATTGTCTCACAGGAGTGGGCAGGGGTAGTGTAGGGGCCTTTCTCCTTTTCCAGTTTTTAGTATACAGCTTTGCTGACACTTCTATCTTCTTATACCGTAGATACGTGAATATCTGCCATCGACGCACATTCTCGCAGAAAGCAAGAAGTTCCAGTACCTTGACATAGAGCTAAAAGTGATTCTAGCTTTTGGCGATAGAAATCAAGTTCAATTATCCGCTGAGAAAACCAGAGGGGAGGATTTTGTCCAAAAATGTCAACATTTTGGAGAAAGATTGGCAAAGAACTTCCCAAAAACTTTGAACGCTATTTCGCACCAAGAAATGTCATACTCCTCAACAACTTTTCTTCTTATATAAGGCTACAACCCGGATATACTTTGAATTCTGCTCACATGTTTGGAGCTCAACTCCTAAGCATATGCATTACTTGATTCCATCCATAAAAGACCCATCCACTTGTTCGGAGACCCGGCTTTCGACAGAAAAGTAGCTGATCTGAGCCTTTTTTACAGATATTTTATGCGAAATGTTCAGAAGACTTGACCCATTTGATTCCACCCAGAACAAGTCAGGGCATAAATACAAGTCGAGCTGCAATAGTTGATCCCTGTATCAGGTTCAGCTCGTTCCAACCTCTCCTCCAACCACCTTATTTCAGAATTATTTCATGTATAGAACCCCATCCCTTTGGAATAGTATTCCAAGGGAAGTGTTTTCTAAGAAACGCAACCAACAATTTAAAGTCAACATGAATCGATATCTTCGCTCATGCACCGCTCCCATAATTAAAAAAATAAAAAAATCTGACACACATGGTAGTCGCGCCTGTCATGTAAGCCAGGTAGCCAGATGGCTAGATATCGATGGTTAAAGAAACCCCACAACAAACTAAGTATAAACGATAAAATGGGAAAATGAACGTCGCAAAATCGGTATCGCGTCTTTTGTTTTCGAGTTGTTTGCGCCAATTCAGTTTTCCGATTATTCGTTTTTCGTTTATATGTGACATCATTAGAAGTTGATCATAAGATCAATTATACTCGTCGTCACCTTCTTCAGAGCAGTTTGACCTAGGAAGTAAGAAAATCAATATTATATCTGACCTCTCGGAATGAGGGTCATAATCTGACATTTTGAAAGGTTGAGAGGAATCATGTGTATGTGTAATTGTGTAAGTTACACACCGAAAACTCATCAAAGAAATGTTGATCCCTTTCACAATCATGAAGAAACCCAATCTCACGCATAAAACGTTTTCAAGTCGTATTATCATTATTACTATTATGTACTATTATTTATCATTATTATCATTATTATTTATAATCATCACAATAATTAATGCATAGGTATCATTAATATAATGTACTTAATAAAGAAAATATGCTCTCATTTGGATCCATGAAATGCTCTAGAGGTAATAGGATATGGTGAACAATATGTTGAATTATTCCAAAGGGAGGTTCACAATCACAAGAAGGATTAGGATTAGCAATCCATTTACGAAGCAAATAGTTGCCGTTCCATGACTAGACGATTCAATTGTATACAAGTTTTCTGATGTAGGTCAAATTATTCTAGTCCTACCTCCTTGTTTTGTAGGACCAGAAATTATATTGTAGATAATAAAACAACGAATGCCTTTGATTACGCCAAAGAAGTTCCCGTTTATCTTTTACTTGACACGGCTGTAATTGATAATTATCTGACCAGATTGATTTACGTGACTTGAGTTAGTAATGTAAGTTTCCAGGCCAGTTGATATAATAGGGATGCGAAAACTTGATATTTGTTCCGAAGTTTATATTTGCTGCGTGTGCTCTTTTGATTTCACTAGGTGTTACATTTGACAATACAGGTAAAGTATGCTGTTGTAGATGTTGATGAACTAGTACCAGATAACAATTGAACTGAACTATTTTTCGAAACTGGGCAACAATATTTTCCTGTAGAGTAAACCTGTATAGGTTTTTCATTTAACTCCTGGCTGACTCTGTTAGGATGACATTATTCAGCACGTTTACATTATTTACGAAATAAGGTTTTCCATTTTGTAGAGGTTATCATTTTAATGTCAAGACACTGAACGCTGTTAGACTGCGCTATTCAGTTTGTATTTTGAAATCGTAGATCTTTTTAGATTTCCTGATTTTCTAGAGTTTAGTCAACCCCAACACTTTACATTAGAAAGAGAAAAAAAATTGTATCTTTTACGAGGGATACCAATTTTGCCGACAAATTCCGATCTCGATGACATAAAATACTACCAAAACTAAAAGCTCACCTAGAGTTTAGGTTAGAGTAAGGTCTGCAAACAAGATCAAATAAAGAAACAAAAGTCAAGGGAAAATCTATCGTCAGTTAACAATCACAACGTATCATAAGCACAGAAATAATTACTTAGTGCAATGAGCAATGATTTATAAATAAAACCATTGTCTACGAGACACAACAACCAAGACTTTCTGAGAAAATCTAATAAATAAAATTATTAAACTACTAAGTTGCTACATGCATCATAATGTGCCAAGGTGCGCAGTACACGTCACTGTGACCATCCAGAAGTGACAAACCATACAGATCATTAAATTACAATTAAAGTTTCAAGTTCCAGTCCAGTAGTTAATTGCTCATTAGTTCTCAGTTTAGGTAATCAGGTAATTAAATTGCACAGTTTCTCTACGTGTCTAAAAAATAAAAACTTGTTTGTCAAAACGATATTCTGTGAGCTGCCTTTTCCCTGGTTACACTATGACCATTGGGAAGCTAATCAGCACGGAGGCTGTTCTTCACCAGCCATGGTCGGCCTATGAGTCATTTTCAGTGTGGAAATTCATTTGAATAATGATAAAGAAATTGTAATTTCATAGACGAGCGAGATTTTTTCGAGGGGTTTTCCTGGCACTTAGCACCCATCTTCCCCTCCATATAGCTCGAAGGAAAAGATACAGAAATTCAGTGAATAATCACACAACTTGATTTGTGATAGACACTTGTTAACTCAAATTACTCAAAACTGATATTTGTTACTCAAAACTGAATATATCGAGCTATGTGAGAAATCTCGAGATTTATTGTCCCATCGATCTCGAACCAGAACCAGGTGAAATAAATCTACCACGTAAGTACTGAGAGACGCAGGAGCGTGTCTTATCCTGAAGGTAAGGTAGAAAACCATCCCAATACCCTATATCTTCGTACACCCATATAAGTTTAGTGTTGACAAAAAAAATCTTTTACAGATTTCGACTTGCCTAGATATTCTGTACCTGGTAATAACTATATACTTCGCGTTAGTTATGAATCGCCCTGTATAGTAGGTATATCACTCGTATCAATAATAATTATTAATGGTACATAAAATCTCGTGAAACTTTAAAACTCGCAAATGTCAAATCCGAAAGTATATGATTTGTTTTTCCTTCAGTGTATCAAGATATGTGGTCTTTGGGATTGCATTTTATCTTGTAGGCACCTGTCTACAAGCTGCAGCAGTTGATTAATTGCCACAGTCATAATTCAAATTTTTGCAATAATAATAATTATGGATTATTCAGTGCAACAACATGTGTTGCAGACCTTCGTTGGAAAAATGTTCTATTTTGACATTATTGACACACTGATTTATGGCTAGAAATTAAAACGCCTTTTTAAGACAGGCGCCTACTAGATAAAAAGTAATCCTGGAGACCACAGATCTTGATTGACTAAAGAAAAATAAAGCACATACTTCAACTAGATTTAAATCAAAAATCAAAATGGTTGCTCCAATATGGGGTACCCTGTACGGGTGTTTCAGGAGGAAAGGGAAATATTTAAGGGGCCAATAGTTTGGGTCATTACAGGTAGAAAAGTTCATATAAACATAGGTTCGGAAATGCTTATGTTCCAAGATACAGGGTGTTACATACTTTTATTAAAAAATCGTCTTTTTCAAAAATATCTTAAATAATCTTCACCCTATATTTTTGAAATTTGGCAGTTTCGTGTGCTCTAGTAAGGGGCTAATTTAGCCCTAAATAGATTAAAATTTTTAAGTCTAGTAGCGTCCCGGGCAACACCTCAATGAATATTGTTTTGAAAAAACTTAAAAAAAAATGTACCAATGGCTTTTTTTTATTTTTATTTTTTGTCAGATTAAGCAACTACACGTAGGTACCTATAGGTTTTCTGTTATATGTAAATTTTTTTCCACATTGTTGGATGTGCCAGGACAATTTAAAAAAAAAACACATGATTTTAGCATTAACCGGGATATACTTGTGTTGCATGTAAATAGTCCATTCTAGGTTTAGAAATTGTGATAGCAATTATTGTTGCAATAAAAAAAACAACAGGTATAGGTAGGCATCGCACCTTTGCTAGTTTCATATTTTTTTATGATGTCCGGGGATATGCAATCCAGTGGTTGTAGTTACTTATTAAAAAAAAAATAAATAGATAGTTACTTATTATAACCACTGGACTTAACACGTTAACTGCCAAGGTACTTTCCAGGGTTACGGTCTAAAGCCAATTCAATCTAATAATATAATATTACTAAAAACTTTAATTATAGTACACAGTTATAATCAAAAAGTATTTGAAATATGTTTTTTTGAAAAAAAAAGATCCTACGAGTTATCTCGTAGTTGACTTCTCCAACATAAAGCTCTTCGCGAGAGCCAACTACGAGTTAATTCGTAGTAGGTAATCGCACGGCATGCGCGCCGACCTGTCGCGTCTTGTTATTGAAATGTGTTTCAACTCTCAGTTCGTTAGTAATAGATGGTATTTGAACTATACGGAATAACAGAAAGGGGAATCCCAAAGATGTAGTAAATCGGAAACTGAAAAAAGGGGAGGTAATTTGCCAGCAAAATGGTCCTGTTACTGTATGCAAATGGAAAGACAAACGAGATGTCCTTACCATTACAAACATGCATGTTGTCGAAATGGTAGAAGTGTCCAATCGCAATGGAAAGCTTTCGATGAAACCGAATATAATTCGAGACTACAATCAAGGAATGTCTGGCATTGACCGATCAGATCAAATGCTGTCGTATTACACAGCTCTAAGAAAAACTATTAGATGGCCCAAGAAGGTTGCATTACATATTATGGAGATATATATCCAGAATGCGCACAAACTTTTTCAAAAAGCAACTTCTTCAAAAATAAAACTTATAAAGTTTAGAGAAACATTCGTCGACGCGTTGATTGGAGAGGACCAGCAAGCAGTTCCAAAGAAAATGAGATTGCAACAGAATTTTCATTATTTAGAGAGTATTCCACCTACCGAAAAAAAACAGCATCCGACAAAACCATGTCGAGTTTGTACCAAAGCTAAGAAACGCCGAGAAACTCGTTATTTCTGTGCAATCTGCCTAGAAAAGCCAGCCTTGTGTGTAGAAGATTGTTTCAAAAGTTATCACAAACAATAAACATATTATTCTTCTATTTCTTTGGCTTGTTGTTTTTCGTATGATTATATTCTCTGTTCATTTGCATTTCATAATAAATTTTCACTTCATTTAAGCCAACCTTGATTTTTTGTTCCCCTCCCGGGCGCCACCTATTCATATTTACACTGATACTCTACGAATTTACTCGTAGCTGCACAAATATGGCCAGTGAGCATAGTACGAGATAATTCGTAGTTGGCGTCCTAGGCAAAAACGTAAACTACGAGTTACCTATCTCGTATTTGGCAGTCAACGTGTTAAAATTTTAATCTACTGAGGGCTAAATTAGCGCTAATGGAACTGCCAAATTTCAAAACATTGGATGAAGTACCTATATTTAAGATATTTTCGAAAAAGGTGATTTTTTAAATAAAAGTAGGTGCAACACCTTGTATCTTGTAAAATTTGCATTTCCGGATCTTATGTTTATATGAACTTTTCTACTTGTAATGACCCATACTATTCCTCCTTAAATATTTCCTTTTCCTCCTGAATAACCCTTTAATATGAATTAAGTACCGAAAATGTGTCTAGATTGTCAGAATCTCCAAAATCGAGAGAACCTAGAAACAAAGTTTACTATGATTAGGATCAGAAGCTTTTGTGTATTTTTTAATTATAAGAATTAATAAGTCTCAACAAAAATATTAAAATAAATCATATTCAAAAAAATATGTTTAATGAATGTGTGTTTGAATTTCCTTATTGTCAATTATCAAGAAAAGCATCTACAAAGAGACGATTGTTTTTCATTACCCGATGGAATAATAATTGTCGTTTTAATAGGAATTCCATAGCCAGCTACAATCATCGTCTGAATTATAATTCCAAAGCATTGTAAAGAAAGTCCTTGACATTTCGAAAGGACTGCATACAATGGTGATGATCTCGCTGTGCCGATAGACAGATATTCGCAGAAACTTTAAATGTCGATACTTATACATAATAAGAGTACCTAAGTTTCCGTGGCTGATATTGGAAACAGGTTCAAATTCTATCTTTACGATTTTATAGATGACCAGATTGTTAGCAATTATTTCAACCATCATCGTTAATAGATTCGTTATTTTATCAAAAAATAATCATCTACAATCTTTTTTGTTAAATCGTTTCATAAAGTTGCTATTTTTATGGTCATTTTAGTGTCTAAAAATTTTACGCTTTTTTTACGATTTTTTTTACGTTTTTTACAAAACCAGTCAAAAGGGCTGTTCAGCACCATAGCAGAACACCATAGGAAAAGCGGACAAATTTAAAAAGAGGTTGGAATGCAAAATGTCGTTTAATAAGTTAAAAAATGCCACATAATAGTGAGAGATTTTCAGTTCTAAATAAATGATGATTACAATAGAACAGAAGTAACATTAGAAAAATAAATAACATGAAATAACAGGTTCTTCGTAGCGTTAGGGGTGACCAGAAATGGTTAGTTAATAAGGCAAATTTAAATAAATCAGATGAAATAAGAACAATCCATTCATTGGGTCCAAAATCTAGCCTTCCTCCTACTATCAGAGTTCAGAGTCATACCAATAAAAAGGTTACTCTCTGATGTTAAAAGAATAACCGATTTTCCGTCAATCTACCACAATCCTGGATATAACATCCAGAAATAATAATTGTTGGTAAGTCGTAGACAAAGGCAACGTCACAGGCACATAAAAGATTTTAAGACTCATTGAACAACGTGATGAAGTAAAAAAAATCAAAAATAGTGACTTATTTATAGATTAGCCCAACGGAATAATAATTACTGAATAATACCTACCCATCCCAAAATTTCAACAATTCGAAACTCTCATGCGGTTGACGTCGCTAAAAATCGGTAGAAGAAAAAAAACTACAATCACTTGTTTTACTATCCTAGTCACATTGTTGGAGTTATTATTGAGCATACATCCAAAATTTATTGCTTCCGCCGTTTAAATGTCGCAATGAAGGTAGGTTCTTGCATAGCAAAATTGTATAATTACTTAAAAGTGCATGCCTGCGATGAGGTGGACTTATATATTTAGAATGCAATTAATAATATTGATTTTTTTTAATACGATACGCGGTTCGCCTTTTGCAAATCCGACAAGGCAAAATCTGTTTCAACATGTGCGATGTGCAACATATGATCACCGGTTAGGCGGGAGTATTAGACAGACTATACCAATGATGGGTCAAATTCACGAGGTATGGAAAAATGTATTAATAAATGTTGTTCGGAATATATCAAGTACATTAATATCTATTTAAATCTGGGTATAAAAGAAAAAATAATAGTTATTTATGATATTAGTGTTAAAAGTGAAGTTTTATTTTTGAGTGAAAAGGTTTGTGAAATCAGCGAAGCGTAGCGGAGCGAATTGAACAAATTTCACGAAAAAATAAAATCACTTTTAAGACGAATATCATACAATGGTTTTTGTAAAACTGCTCTATTATGATAATAAAATTGATGATACTTATTTTTTATTAATATGTTTGCCAGTAATAGAGAGAATATGAAAAAATCTTATTACCTATAATTTTGTCTGATTTCATCATGAGAAAATGTACTTAAGAGAATGTAAGTACAGAGAAAGTAGATAGAATTACTTTTAACACTAGTGTTAAAAATAACCAAAATATCCAATTAAAAAAAATTTCCAATATTTGTGAAATGGATACTTCCCGGTACCTACAAACAAGACTTTACGACCAACCATTGTGCCAATAAAAAAAAGACTCATATTCCGGTATGGGCCATGCAGGCATCAAGGAATCAATAAACGTTAAAATTATACTTTAAATCGGGAAACTATCTGGGATCAGCTCATTTTATTTCAACAAAATTGAGACAATTTTTGCTGTGTTGTATTTGTGGCTTTCAGCGTGTTAGTTGTTATAGGTACTTGATTTCATCAAATCTCTATGCGATACTTGACAAAAGGAAATTTATCATAATTTATTGCAGTAACAAAAGGTGATTTAATATCAATACCTAATAAAGAATAAACTAGAAAATAAGAAATGTAATTTAAATTTTTTTTAAGTTTGAATTTTGACAAATAAAATTAGACTGTCATATAAGCCACATTTACACTAGAAAATAAAAACGGTCCCAGATTTATTTGAACAGAACTGTACAACACTGTAAAACAATTCTAGAATACGAAGATAACGCAGTGAGTCTTATCGTAAGTTTAGAACTGAAAATCAAAGAAATCGAAATATCTGAGAAAGTACTGAAAGTTGGATCGAAAGGACTTCCCGAATGGGAAATTAACTCCCCCACCGTTAGTGGCAGATTCAGAACGTGAACAGAATTTTGATGAAACTATAATACACAAAGATCGAGTAGAAGATATACCGAAGATAACAATGAACGCTTTGTAACAAGAGACAAATCAATTAAATTACCAAGACTAGAGCTGCGTAAATTCGATGGTAGCCTAAAACAATGGACACCTCGTTTGGAACAGTATGCTTTGGCGATTCATAATAATCCAGATCTAGATCGCTGTGCAAAATTTCAATATTTGCAAACAGTTCTGATCGTAAAAGCGACTGTTACAATAATGCATTATTAGGGACCATGTAGTGAATCAAACTTGCTACACAGATGCCATCGAGCTGCTGAAGAACGAGTAATGAAAAACAAGATAAGATTGTGCATTCCTATATTCAGCAGTTATTGAAATTACCGGAAGTGAAACACAAAATTGATGTGACAAGCTTACGAAGTCTATACATTTATAACGTATCTTTATCAATAACAAGGTCAAACGAACTCAACAACGAAACGAAAATTCTTGGAGTTCAGTAGTCAATTCTATACTATGAATTATGAATTGACTGTATTGATTTTTAGGCAATATTTTAACGATAAATTCAACACTAAAGAAATGTATCGTGTGATTTAAAAGCAGCACCCATACTTTTTGATCTTATGAATTCTTTGTTTTCGTTTATTCTTGAACAAAAATAACTCCTGCAGGAGCTTTCGAAAATGAAAACCTATTGGGATAGTGTTCATAATAAGATAAAGAACAATAATTGTAATAAATGATTTACTGAATTACTGAAAGATTATATTTTCAGGAACCTAATGTGACAGTTACACAGATGGATCGGGCGGTAGAGGAGCGGCGGTTAATGAGCGTGTTCGCCTTTTTTTTTTTGTTAGACTGCCACCGTACGGATTCGAATACCAATCTGGTCATGTATGTTTGTGTTCGTTTATTATTACCCTATTTTTGTAAGACAAATGTGTCTATAGCTAATTAGTTCTCGAAGCCAAATACCAGAGCAGAGCGACTATGTCTTATCTATACATTAGTTGAGACCGATGTTCTCTCTTCTACTGCAGTAATTTACAAATCATTATCATGGCTACCATTGAAATATAATAATAAGTCAAAACTATTCGTAACTGCAAATGATTGTGAAGTTTAAATTCCGGAAGAGATGGAAGAATGAGTACGCATTCAACAATAATTGAATTCATCGCTTAGAGAAATAAAAATATTGCTGGTAGAATATTTAAGGTGTTAATAATGTTAATTACGTATGTAAATTATGTTTATATTCCACGAGTACACTCGTATTATGGAAACTAATTAGTAATTAGAATAATGCAACCCTGTGTTTGAATCGATGGTAAAAGTCGAATATGTGACGTACCAACATCGAAGGGTAGGTAATATTTTAAATCAACTGGTGCAATAATTCATTTTATATCCTTTGGAGGTACCGCTCGCTCGCTCGGGAGGAAGTTAAGAATTTGGAGGGTGAAATAAAGAGTTTTTATTTTTTTTTATTATTATTATTGTTAGTCTTGTGATTCACTGTTCACAGTTCACATATTATTCAGGAGGCAAGTTGTCGACAAGAGAAAATATGAGTATGCATGTCGTAGCGTCATAAAAATTATTAGATAAATTTAAATTCATCAAAAATATCGTCGAGATTTATCGTTTCATTTCAGTTTTCAAGCAAAATACACTGATTTTTCAATGGATACGTATACTCGTGTGTATTTCGATTTCTCATCGCTGACTTCGCTCAAAATAATAATAACCCCTGACTGGTTGATTAATTAAAAAATGGGTATCAGTTTGAACGAAAAATAAATAATTACAACGTTAATCGGAAGATTTGTTAAAAAATTCACCAATTCGAATAATGAACAGATCTGAAGCCCTCAAATACCCCAGTAAAAAGCCTCTACTAAAATGTTAATTTGTTATGTTCCACCGTTTTTTACATTGAACTTCACGGTAACAGATCATGCAGGCATTTTTTTATCAGTCATGTCTTTGGGATCAGACGTGAGACGGTCGATAATAGAATTATTCTTCACTACAGCTTCACGACGACATTAATTCAAAAGCATAGAAGTAACGAATTATTTAAAATATTAGGGTGGATAGTAGTGACGCGGTAGCATGGTTCACTTTTTCATGCATCTTTTGGCGACAGACGGGGAATTCGCCCGTGACCAATATATTTGGACATATCGTCATATGCCCATAACAGAAATTCCAAATGCCGAAAAAATCATAAAATTCGGCATCTGGCGAATGTAAGGTGAACATATCCCGAAATGGTAGATTGCGCTCATGTGGCGAATGTCTAAATAGGTTTGAAATTTTAAAAATAGTTGGAAAAAAAAACTTATTGCAAAACGTAACTGTAATGATGTGGCTTCTATGAGGTATTATTTCGATGTTAAGGAGGTACATATAGTATTTTAGAGAAAGCTCCCAGAGACACTGACCATAAAATCAGATAAGCAATGGAAAAATAAATTTCAAAGAAGTATTGTAATGTTCCTAGAAGCGTTATTGAAGAGTATTTAAAATTAGGTACTTATGTGCCAATTGAATAAAAAAATCAAAGCAAAAAGGGTTGGTAGTGAGACCAATAATTTCCACTGGATTCAATAAAAGAGGACAAGTTGATTTAATTGATGTGAAAACAGAACCAGATGGGCCTACACGTTTATTATGAATTACCTAGATCACTTAACAAAAATTGTATTCCTCAAAGCTCTAAAAACTAAAAGAGCAGAAGAAGTTGCCTATAACTTAATGGATATTGTTTCTGTTGACGGAGCACCTTGCTTACTTCATAGTGTTACGGCAGGGAGTTTGTGAATAAAGTTATTAGTGGTCTTGCAGATATGGTTCGAGTGACATGGTAAGCCATGTCATTCACAGAGTCAGGGATCTATTGAGGGAGAAACCAAGATGTGCGGGATATCTTAATTACGTGGATGCAAGAAAGTCAGACATCTAGATGGTCAGAAGGGTTAAGATTTGTGCAATTGAAAAAGAACAGATCGTTCCACAGAGGCATTCAGCGATGACCGTACGAGGCTAATGTTTGGCAGTCCACTTATTAATGGCTTGAATGTATTAAATATTGCACTTGAAATTGTAGGTAGGTTACAAGATGAGAACGATATTCACAGACTCCAATACAGTGTTGGTGAAAATATTGAAAACAGAGTGTCTGATGGGTTGGACTCAGACTTCCAGAACAGTGTCAGTGAAAATTCCTCCAAATACCCTAAAATTGATATTGGACAGAACGTCTTAGTTGTCGACAGAGGACGCTCAACTCCTCGTAATGTTTTGTCTGTTGTATTATCTGAAAAGACGATTTATACCAACTTGGTGCATCAACTGGCATCTTGGAAAAGCTGTACGCAAGGAATGAATTTCAGGTACCCACTTATTTAATGTTTTACATTTTTGATAATTAATATTAACTATTGTTCTCTTTCAACCTTCTCAAACGAATACACTGGCAACTTTGGATGTACCCACGGGTAAAAAAACTCATTGTGCGAATAGTTGCGGCAAAAGAATAAAATTCTCCACAAGGTTTGTAAGATGCAACTGTCATAAACAATGTGGTAACAAAAAGTGCAAATGCGTGTATAAGAATATAAAATGTAATAGTGGATTCTGTGAGTCGGACGAATGTGCTCGGATTTCAGAGTCTAACGAGACTAGACCTCCCCCCCCCACGTTTTCGAGGATGCTGAATACGATGGTGATGGTTTAAACTCTTCTCGAGTTGACCACACCCCCTAAAACGGCCAAAAACCACCCATATGAAGGGTAAATCACGGAACTTCTTTCTCTTGGCGGCCAAACTTGTGTCACTCCCCGTTTTCGAGGTCGCTGAACGCGATGCTGACGTCCAGGTCGGTCCTCGACGCCCGCTAACCCCTCTACGCGGCCAAGAAGAACCCACGGAAGGGGTGAAACGGGGGGGTGGGCTAGTCTCGCTAGACTCTGAAATCCGAGCACTTTTCGTTTTTTTTTTCGACTCACAGAATCCACTATAATAGCAGAAGTCATTTAAGTACTTCATTTCGCTACATGACCAAAGGGCAATCGACCATTTCCGGATATATTCACCTTATATTTGCCAGAGGTCGAATTTTACGATTTTTTGGCATGTGGCATTTTTGCTATAGACATAATAATATGGCGATATGTCCAAATATATCGGCCATGGGTCGAATTTGCCTTCTGTCGCCAACACATCCATTTCAGAGAAAGAACAGAGAATCGAAAAATAATATGAATATACTTTATGAACTATATTCGGGAAATCTGTTAAGAAAATACAGGGTGTTAAAGTTTCAAGAAAAAACTCATTACCTATTTTTGAAATAGGTATACAGTGACATACGAAAAGCACACACCATATGAGAAGTATTTTTATTAATAATAGGTATTACAAAAAAAAATAAATACGCAGAAAGTTTGTGCATACTTTAAAAGTCAGCTGTCACATACTTATTTTAAGTTACGATGCGTGGTACCTATACAGGGTAGGACAAAAAAAAAAATTGGAAATTTTGTTTTTTATTGGAAACAATTTTTTTGAATAAATATTTTTAATATCTTCACAAACAATGGTGCTCTGGCTCTTATGAAATTTTTATATTTTTTGTCCTGCATACCCTGTATGCTACGCATCGTGACTTAAAATAAGTAGGTATGTGTCAAATTAGTTTTAGAGCATGCATAAACTTTCTGCACAATTCAGTTTTTTGTAATCTTACTAATAAATAAAAATTCCCATTTGGTGCGTAATTTTCATCACTGTATAAAAATTGGCTGATTTAAATAATTGATATTTTGTACAGTGAACTGTGCTAAGATTGGGTCCAGTGGCGGAGATCTGGGTTTGTCTTTACCTTTTTTAATATAATTTATATACCACTGACTTTAATTCCAACATAATTTGTGGTGGCTACCTAATCTTGTTTAGAGGATAAAATTACGTTTTTGTTGCAGGACGCACTGTTTCCAAGATAATTCACAACGTATGAACCTTGTATGGACAAGGTAAAATATGTATATCAACATGAGTATTATACAGAAATGGATCATTTTTGTGAACGATTGAAGCGTGTTTTTTGCATTCCAAAAACTTGCATGGGTTCCTACATTGTGGAATATCTTGAAAATAGTGCGTCCTACAACAAAAACGTAAAATGACTTTTTTCACTAAACAACATGAGGTATCTACCGAAAATGTGATACATGTTTGCATTAAAGTTAATGGCGTAGCACTCATTTAAAAAAAAAAGTAATTATATCATGTACTTTAATTGGTACAACTAGTGTGCAAAGTTTCAAATTATTCCAATTAACTAATTTTTATATAAACATGTTTATATTTGTATTTAAAAAATCTTTTCTTAAAACTTAAACACCTCTATTTTCTTAACGAGACATATCCCGAATATAGTTCATAAAGCAAACTCATATTATTTTTTATTCTCTCGTTCCCTGAATTTAACGCACAAAAAGCTGGACCACCCTGCTAGGGTACTCCGAGACTGATTACTTCCTATCAATAAAAATGGCAAAATAGCAAACTGTTATGTATGTACTTACCATGCTGCATAGGTAGGATCGATATCTGTGATTACTCTGATTATATATAGAACACATGTGAGCAGTTTGAAAAATAGATTGGCTATACGTATCCTAAGACCTGGAAAAAAAGAGAAAACAGCTACAAATAAATTATATAATAAAATATCTTGCTATTTATTTAGATATAATAATTAATAATAATATCTTTGCCACGCAAGATTAACTACAGTTAATAATTTTTGTTAAATTTTTTAATATAAGCACCACGTTTACTTGGAATAAAAAATACCAAACATGCACAAAAAACCAGGACGCATGCAATCAATAATAGTGAGTTGTGTATAGAGAGTAAAATTTATTTCAACTAGTAATTAGTAACTAGTAAAGCCTCTTCTCACTTGAAAACGTAGGTGTAACGTCGTAGGTGTATGCATCAATTATTTTATTGCATGCGCTCCAAGTTTTTCGTTCATAATGTTAATAGGCAATGATAATTATTAGGTAATAAAAGAGTACTTACTAGATCTTTGATTCTTAATAAAATATAATTGCAGTCGTTCCTTGAAGGTATTTTCATTGACGTAATATTCCACTCGAACCCTGTAAAAAGAAAGCATCCGTTAGATAACGTTGGGTTTAAGCTGGGTCAAGAAAACGGCAAGCAGGTTCACAAGAGAAATAACATCATAAAATATCTAAAAAGTCCATTTGTACTATCGGCCGTGTTTATAGCTCTCGGGACCCCGAACTCTAGATGATTATAAATGAATGTGGAAACTGGGAAACTCCAAGTCCACATCAATAACAGTTTCAAAAGATCTTTCTTGTAACTCTATATTGTTATTAATATGATACGATAAAAGTATGCTTTTATAAGAAATAGATCTAAAGGGATAAATAAGAGAGAGTCTATAGTTGATAATTTTTATTACTTAACGTGAAAGATATAAGGTTTATTTGATTTGTTTCAAAAATTCTTAGTTGCTATCCGTAACTCTAGTTCCACTTATAAATGGATTAAATCAAGCCAAAAAGCTGATTATTAATTCTTACATTAATTGTAAACAATTATTTGAGAACTAGAAATTGAGGAGAAGGGAAAAAACTGTAATAATTTATAATATTTGATACGTTTCCAAAAACCCATTGAAAAAAAATACGAGAAGTACCTACTAAATAATTGTTTTATTAATATTGCGATGGGGCAGTTAGATCAAGTTTCGATTCTCGTAAAATGACATAATCACACTGAGACTAGAGGAGAATAGTGTAAAGTACTCCAAAAATAGTCCCTATATTTTGGTTAACAAAACGTATAAAATTATTTGAAAATAATTATCAATAATTCTGCGCTCTAATGAAAAAAAAAATTAAAAAAAAAATATCTAGGCTTGTAACAGCTAGAAAATAATTAAATAAATGGCATGGAGATATATGTTTACAGTTTACGTACATTCGAATGAAATACCTGATTACGTAATTAATTAGAAAATTATTGTTTGTGAATACGGGCATTGATGTCATATTAAATTAAATAAATCATTTTTACAAAGCGACCCGTAGGTGGAATTAGGTTGAAAAAAATAGGGTTAATCAGAAACGAATTAACAGGCAACTGAATAAGTATTTTCAAGAAAAAATGTTAAGGGGCAGTTTCTCGTTCTGACCAATGAGGTGGACAGGATGGGCATTTGTACAACTCCAACGCACTAGCTGAGGTATATAAATCCTTGAAAATCCCCAATTAGGATTTTCCAACATGGATAGATTTCTTTTAATACCAGGGTTATTAAAAGTCTTTTTTTGTTAATGTTGTTATTCATGATTCAACTGGTCTTGAGTAAGCGACACGTTAAAAGTAGGTACAAAGTACGTACCGATTACCTAGTAATTACCTAAACTTTGAATTTATTTATATTATTTGATTTTCCACCGTTTCTTCCTCGAACAACTCGGTTTTCCCCACGTCGTCACAATGGGAAAATAAAATTTCTCGTATAAAATTCTTCAATTGCCCAGATGCTCATCGAGCAGGGCTTTTAGTTATTAGGCGCTGAATCTCTGTCCCGTAGCCCGTACCATCAGTTACGTATTTCTTTTTTATCGTCCGTCTCGCTCTGGTTCCCCTCCCCATGTCATTTCGTCAAGGGAAAGTAGCCGGAAGTTCGAAAAATACACCGCCCTTGACGTCGGAATTTCGAATAGTACAGCCTCTGTGCTTCCGCAAAAAAAATTTAATCGCTAACCTATTAATTTATATGAGTAGTAGAGATGACCAATATTCGGCGTGACACTATACGATGTATGCAGTGCAGTACATTGTATCATCGACACTACGTTTGCGTCACAGACGAAACCCCATGGGCTTGTCACTCCTGCAAATCTGCTATACTGTTTCAAATCCAATTCAATCAGCTACCCCGCTAACTACCAAATATTTCATGACACGAATGAGAATTTACTTTTCATCTATAATATGTCGTGTTTTTAATTGTTGAGTAGTGGTCCCTGCCTTGGTGATCTATTTTCGGTGAATTCTTTTCAAAGCAATATTCGTGAACTTCATAGGAAGTAGTTTAGAGTTGGTTTGTAATGCCAGAGGATTCAGTTTATTGGAATTTATGTCAAAGAACTTCTTCATGATTTTGAACGGTATAACTATCTCAGAGTATGAGAGCCCACAACCAAAATTTTTGTCTCATAGCAATACGACCAGCGCCGCATCAAATTGATAGATTCGATTATTCTGAAATAGAAAATCGCAATATCAGACATTTTCCGTTGTACCATCTGACTTGACAATTTTTCAAAAATGTAAAAAAAAAATTACCGAATTGTATCATATACAATCCGTCTGATCTTCAGAGTAGTTGCATGATAGCTCCGAGACACCAACAAAATATTTTTCAGACGCCAGTAGCGTAGAGCGTATACCCGGGAGGCTTCTTAAAAAAATTAAAAATGAGACAAAGAATATCACATCAAAATGTCTGAAAACCTTCTTGATGAGTGAATTTGGGCCAGTTGATGCGGAAAATAATATTTATTCCAAAGAAAATGTGAGCACATTGAATTTTGAGACCGTTTGCTTAAAAATAAAAAACCGGATATATCAGTATTTTATTTTATCCCTTTAAATCCTAATTAACAAAGTGGCGTTGGCATGTTCCATTTGTCATAATAAACTTTTTCATAAAATAAATAATAATGTCGCTTTTTTACTTAAAACATGAACATAGGTATCCGAGCTTGTTCTGTATATTAAGTCAAAAAGGGAAAATCTGTTGCGAAAGGATTTCGGTGGACTACTAATGCAAGAATAATAACGTGAAACAAAAGCCCGACGAAACAATAAATCAGATTTGTAAAGTGATCATATTTCTTTATCAGGTTTACATTTCGTCTTTGACAAACAACAAAGAAGAAAATAATATGATAAAGAAAAATAAATTGAAACAATCCCGAAACGATTAAGTCAATATATTAATACTTTTGTAATGTAGCAGAATCATAATCAGGTAGAAGTTCAAATTACAATATTACGAATGTAACTGCTGGGAAGATAACCTGACCAAGAGTGCTGCGTTGGGCGACACACACCACAGAGATTTTAATGCGGGACAATCTAAATTTGTAATTATTATTTTCCCCGATTTTCCCAATAAACTGTATTTTGATATCTTGCAGATCCCGAGGGATTAATTGTTAAGTTGCCCGAGATTATTAACATCCAATAACTCACGTGATACATAATTTATTTTATTTCATACAAAATGAAATATAAAAACCAAATCTGCTGGTTTTTAAAATCAAACGAATGTTTTTAATAATTGAGTAAGCATGATTACCATGGATATATCAACTGAAAAGTTTATAGAAAATGACGTATGAAATCCAAATATTCAACCAACAATGCAATAACAAAACAAACATCCAATGGTTACCAGAATTAAACAAATAATAACAATAGAGGGAGTTATGGATTAATAACAGCCCAGTATAACTCCCAAGGGAGTTATGAATATGTTTATAATTACGGTAACCAAGCGTTTATCTAGTTATAATGTATTAGTATGAAATAAACGTTATTTTTATGTTTTTTTTTGAGATTTATCTCATTGTAATTCGATGTTCAACCTAAATAAGTGCTTCGTTTATATGTATACCAGGGTGAATTACAAAAAATGTCCCAAGCGATAACTCCGTTATTTTTGAAGATATGATAAAACTTTTTGAAACAAAGTGGCCCAGTTTATGGAACACCGTGTATATTTTATTATTTTTGGATTCTTTGTTTAATTGTTCTTCAAATTGCAGGTTACTTAGACCTGCAATTTTGATGAATTAGTGAAAAACTGGAGGAGAAACATGCGTGTAAATAGTCCTCGCTAATAGTAGAGTTCTAATGGATCTGTGAGCTTTATTACACTACAATTCAGAGGTTTACGAGAGATTTAAGAACTGCACACTTGAATCGTTCTACACGTTGATTCGGCGGAGATCGGAATTTCATCAGAATCATTATCATCACAATTCATAATCAGAATCATCAGAATTTAAACTACACGTTCAATCAGAAGATTCGTTAATTAGAGCTTAGTATAAATGCTTGGTTGTCATCATTGAACTGTTCTATTCTTTGAGGTCGTAGCCCGTATAGTGTGTAACACCCTGCTGGATCTTTCAAATAAATAAACGGTGTTTATATTTCAAAAACTAGTTGCAAAAATGTTTAGTGTGTTGTATTATTTTATTGTTGAATACGTTTATTGTCGTTAAAAAAATTTCTGAAAAAAATTAAGTTGTAACGTATTGCCATTCAGTTATTCCCTGAAAATTCATGCAGTTGCAGCCCCGAATTAACATGTAATAACGTTATTAATTAAAAATAACTAATACTAATCTCGTTTATAGTTTGAGTAGTTTGAGTAGACAATATAATAGGTACCTATAAGTAATCGCACGAACCCAATTATCACTTCAAACAACCAGAATGGATGATAATAATTATTGTATAGTGCAATAATAACTCCTAAATATACAGTGCTTCCCAAAAGTAACGGATAAATTCAATAAAATCGTATGAAGACGTTTTCTTTTGTTTTGCTCGGACACGTCAATCGTTATTTTTGATTTGCCATCCACGCATGTCTTTTTCGACCCCCCACCCTTAATCTCCCAAGGGGTAGCTACCCCAATTTTAAAAATTCAAATGGCAAGGTACCCCTTGCGATACCTTGATTGATAGGTTTTTTCATCCTGAATATAACAAGAAAATTTTTTTCAAATCGGTTCATAATTAACGAAAATATTCAGCAAAATGTCATCGAATAAGGCAATAAATAAGCGTATTAAAATTAAATTAAAATTTAATTAAAATTTTTTCCTATCTTTCTCTCTGTAATCTGTGGGGTAGGCTTATCAATGACTGGAGAAATCTTATCTGACACATTATCAGTTGCAAATTTTTACTTGTCAAACAAGTGGTTTTGTTGAGCTGTGCCTTAGGCGATTTAAAAACTAATAGCAAAATGAGATTAACTGAGACCGAAAGAATTGAAGTTTTAATGATGATTGGCTTTGGAGATAGAAGTCGGAAGCATGAAGAAGTTCGTATTTTGTTCAATGAAACTCACGCAAATCGTCCTCCTATATCGCAATCAACAGTAAGTCGAATTGAAAGTAAATTTCGCGAACTTGGACATGTACGAGATAAATCAAGAGTCGGACGTCCGCCAGCCTTAGATGAAAACAGAAGATTAGACACCCTTTTGACGGTGCAGGAGAATCCGCATGTTTCCCTCACGGAAGCTGCTTCACGGGTAGATACGTCGAAAAATACAGTTTCAAGACTTCTTCATAAGTGTAATTATCACCCATACAAAATGCAATTTGTAAAGGAATTGTCCGATGCTGACTTTGATCATCGGGTACAATTTTGTGAGACATTGATGGAGCTCTCCAATGCAAATCCATTATTAATTGGCAATATTGTATTTTCCGACGAGGCAACATTTTGTTTGAATGGCGCCGTTAATAAGCAAAATTGCCGTTACTGGGCAAATGAGAATCCGCATTGGATGATGGAGGTGAATACACAGTATCCCCAAAAGGTTAATGTATGGGCTGGCATAGTAGGTTCGCAAATTATTGGACCATACTTCTTCAATGGAACGCTGAATGGTGAGCGGTACCTGAACTTCCTTCGAGATGAACTAATTCCCGACTTAGCGGTATTGTTTCCTAGCAGAGAAGATCCTCGTTTACCGGATCACAGAATTTGGTATCAACAAGACGGTGCGCCTCCACATTATGCGCGTTTGGTTCGGGAATACCTCGATCAAGTATTTCCTCATCGGTGGATTGGTAGACAGGGACCAATAGAATGGCCAGCAAGATCTCCAGATTTAACCCCGTTGGATTATTTCCTATGGGGTTACTTAAAATCTAAAGTTTATGTTAACAGACCTACAAATATTGAGGCGTTACAGGAAAGAATTCGTCAAGAAATCGGCTCAATCACCCCAGAGATGATGCATAATGTCCAACAAGCCTTTAGCGCAAGATTAGGGCATTGTCTTGCTGTTAATGGACAACATTTTGAACATTTAATTTAAATGATTTTCTTTTCTTGTGTAATTTCTCAAATACTTGTTTAAATTTTAATACGCTTATTTATTGCCTTATTCGATGACATTTTGCTGAATATTTTCGTTAATTATGAACCGATTTGAAAAAAATTTTCTTGTTATATTCAGGATGAAAAAACCTATCAATCAAGGTATCGCAAGGGGTACCTTGCCATTTGAATTTTTAAAATTGGGGTAGCTACCCCTTGGGAGATTAAGGGTGGGGGGTCGAAAAAGACATGCGTGGATGGCAAATCAAAAATAACGATTGACGTGTCCGAGCAAAACAAAAGAAAACGTCTTCATACGATTTTATTGAATTTATCCGTTACTTTTGGGAAGCACTGTATAATTATTAATGCAAAATTTCAAACAGACTGACACACGTTATTAATACGACAAAGAGCAATAAAACAAGCGAAGTTGTTACTACCTGGAAATTATATTTTACTGTTACCGTTGGCATTTTCTTCACACTATGGAAACGAGAATCGATACCTATGTGATCTATGAAATAATGAAATAGGAAATAGAAAACAATGAAATAAACCAAGAAAAAACCCGGATGTGAATGATGTATCAGTATTACCTATACTGCTTAAATGATTAATCTAAATATGAATAATTTATTTTAATTAATGGTTATTGTATAAGTATAAACACGATAATAATACTCGTACGTTACAAATACTTAAGTTCTTGTGGCTGCAGTATTGCAGCGCAGTATGTGGGATATAATACAGGCTTCCCTCCTCGGAACTAAAAAAGTACTAGGTAATGGAGATTAAAAATTACTGTTAAAAATGAGCATAGAGTTGTAGATAACCAATAGATGGTATTTTATGAATTTCAGAACTGTGTTTGATATTAATACCCTCAAAATTGTAATCAGTATTATTATTAAAGTTAAACCTCATAGACAAAATAACGTACAGTAACTGACTTCATTATAGATTAAAAGCCCGCGACTGGCAGACCTTCGTTATTTTATAAAAGCTGAAAGCTTCTGTGCGCATGTCCCACACAGGTTAGGAAAAATGCATCGAATATGAAGTTTGGATCATCGTGGCTTTGGCAGCTGACAGCTGATGAAGGTGTATAAAATCACTTCAAAATCTTTGAAGTATAAAGTTTAATATTTTTTAAAACTTAATGAGCATGTGGGAAATGTAAAAATAGGCGAAAAAATTTCCGTAGACATGAGCCGTCGGAGCTTTACTCATACAGTATCTATAGCGTGGGTTTGACTAATATGATATGCTGATGAGTCCATAATAAGGACGAAACGGTACCGTCCATGTCTTTAGTCTTCGCCTCGCATGCTGTGCGAAAGTTTCTAATTTCTTCTGCAATGAATCAATAGCGGCCAATTAAAATTAGAGAGAACAGGTAAGTATACTCAACGATTAATAAATAAGGAATGAATGCAGGTCGTATATGAGTATAAAGCACATAAAGTGCAATTATTACTAGCCTGTTACATGTGGTCGGAGTATTCCTCCCATGTAACAGGCTAGTAATTGCGCTTTATGTGCTTTATACGCATACGACCTGCATTCATTCCTTATTTAATTAAAAGTAGAACTTAAATCCCAAGAAAACTAAAATAAGCTGTTCAAGAAAAACATAATTATAGATTCTTAGACTGTTATGTATGGTCTCAGCTGCTATATGGGATAGAAACATATGGACAGTGGACAGTGAAAACGCAATCAATAAAAATATTAGAAATGTGGCTTTACAGACGTATGCTTAAAATTCCTTGAACTGCTAAGTCACAAACGAAGAAATTTTAACACGCATTGGACATGGCAGAAAACACATGGAAATTATTAAAAAAAAACAGCACATGTGGGCCATTATAATACTGTTCTTGCACGTAATCATGCAGGGAAGAACAGAAGGAAGAAAGGGCGAAAGAAATCTTGGCCGAGGAATATCAGAGATTGGACTAACCTCAGCATGGAACAATAATAATAATAATAATAATAATAATAATAATAATGTTTTTATTAACCATTAATTACATCCCCTTTCACACCAGAAAGAAAATATTAAATATACATATACATCCGTAACATATAAAAAGAGGGGTATAACAATGGTCAAATGGCAGGATTCAGACGGCACGGTCTGCTCTTCCACCCAACCTTAGCATTTAAATAACAGTAAAAAAAATCTAAATATTTCCGATGGCTGTAACATTAACTACCACATGTACTGATCGTTTAGAACTAAACCATTCAAAATGGAGAAAAAATCTACTCACCATTGAAATCTACTTAAAATCTATCCATATTCCAGATACTCACAAGCAGGCAAATTTCAAGGATAAACCAGGATTCAATGGGAGGCCCCCGAGACAATGGCACTAAAGAACTATATATCTATATTCAACTGACGTGTATGTATCAATTTACGCAATCTTCTTTTGAAAGCTTCAGGTGTCAAATCTTTCAGGACAGTTGGCAAAAGATTGTAATATTCTGCAATTTTAAATGAAAAGCATTTCCGAAATTGGGCAGTCTTATGCTGTGGAATTGTTAGGCTGTCCTTACGTCTGATATTAATATTATGCACATCCGTCCTAAAAGATATCTTTTCGAACAAGTATGGAGGCGTTTTCAAAGAAACAATTCTGTGAAATAAATAGCAGGTATGAAGGAATCGCCTTTCATTCATCCTCAACATATTTAGTGTATTAAAATGAGCTGAGATATGGTCATATTTACGTAGTCCACAAACAAATCGCACACAACAATTTTGAACACGCTGTATTCGATCACGAGCAGAGGAACTAATGTAGGTACCGTATACTGAATCAGCAAAATTGAAATGAGACAGCACAAGAGCCTCACACAGAATCAACCTGTTTCTAGCATTCAAGTATTCCTTATGTGCATATATACTTTTAAGGTTGCCAAAAGCTTTTCCGACACACTTACCAATGTGACCCCCAAAGTTCAGGTCTGCATCCATCTCCAGGCCAAGGTTACGAGCTGACGGAACAAGCTGCAGTCTCTCGGTCCCCATCAGAATATCAACCCTATCTGCAACTCTCTCTCTCTGCATCCTATGACCAAACAATAGTACCTTGGACTTCGTTGGGTTAACAAGCAAATTATATTTCCTTGAGATGGTTTCCAGTCTGGCAAGATCCGCGTTAATGGCCCCACAGGCCTCATCAACATGCTCTTCATTAAAGCTGTAGTATAACTGTGTATCGTCCGCGTAAAAATGAGTTGTGCATTCGCGAATAGAGTCACCTAATTTGGACACATACACAGAAAAGAGCAAAGGACTGAGTACAGATCCCTGCGGAACCCCCGACAGGATATCCAGAAACTCCGAATATTCGGTACCAACCCGAACGGCTTGCTTTCTGCCCGTTAAAAAAGCACTCATCAATGTCAAGGCCCCTGGTGACAGGCCATAGAATTTTAAAATATTTAACATAAGCTGGTGATTCACCCTATCGAATGCCTTAGAGTAGTCCAAAAGAACTAGAATCGTCAGCCTTCCAGCATCTAACTCTCTTGTGATGTCATCAGTCACCTGAAGAAGGGTAGTTGTACAACTGAAGTTCTTCCTGAAGCCTGATTGATTGCATGGTAATAACTCATTTCGATTGAAATACTCTACAAGCTGAACATTCAGAATTTTTTCTATAAGCTTCGATAAAACACATAAGACAGATATTGGCCGCAAATCATCCAAAGTAGCAGGGCTCTTACATTTCGGTAGGGCAGTAATAAGAGCGGATTTCCAAACATTGGGATAAGTGTTACTTTCAATACAACAATTAATAATATGAGTTATATAGGGCAAAACGTATGGACAACAATGTAATAGGAATCTCACCCCCAAGCCGTCCACACCTTCTGCATTAGACTTAATAGAGAGCAACTGACTGAATACATCATCCTCAGTTACATATTGAAAAGCAAAGGTTAGTGCATGTTTATGCAAATGATTCGAATAAAAATCTATTAAATCTGCATCAGCTCCCATGTCAGTCTGGTAGGAGTGTACAAAGTAATCATTAATTCTGTTTGTATCTTTTAGCTGTGGCGGAAGATTGGGTGTTGATTTTTTAGTGGCACCCAATACTTTAAATTTCTTCCATATAGAAGATCCCCCACCAATATTATCCCTCAAGAAAACCTGCTTTTCCGTTCGAATTGCTGTGTTAACTTGATTTCTTAGCGTTTTATAGGTACGAAAATGTTCGTTAATTCCTGTTCGTTTATATTTAAGGAGAGATTTGTCTCTCAATTTCATCATAGCTTTCACATTATCCGTTAACCAAGGTGCAGGATTTTTAGAGACTCGTATAACTCTTTTGGGGATGTGCAGATCATAAAGGATAAGCAAATAATTATTAAGGAGTTCCACCTTATCATCTACACTGTTCATATGAAACATAACATTAAAAGGTGTTATTCGCAGATGTTCATGTAACAAGCCAGAATCAAGCGACCTAAAGTCTCTAATTGTCAAAAAATGTTCATGACCTTCGCAGTAAACTTTCGGCAAGTCACAAACAATCATATCGTGGTCAGCAATTTCTGGTGTATGCACAACCGAGCAGGAAAACTCCAGATCCCGCGAGATGATACATAAATCTAAGAGACTTGTAAATCTAGTAGGTTCAGAGACTACCTGATGCAAGTCGTAACTGTTTAACAAATCATTTAACTTACGTGTGTCAGCAGCCTCCAAATCCATGAAATCAATGTTAAAATCTCCAACACAGACCAAATAGTCACTTTCCAGTAAAATAACATTAATTATATCCTCAAATTCGATGCAGAAGTCATTAATCGGAAAGTCGCCCGGTCTATACCAGCCTCCCACTGCAAAACGTTTTTTATCAATAACTATGATAAACCAAATCTGTTCAGATCGAAACTGCGATGTAAAATTCAATAATTGAAATGAAAAAGTGTCACGTATATAGAAGGCAACTCCTCCACCACGTCTGCCATCCACACGATCCCTCCTAGTGATTACGTAACCATCAAGATGAACCGTCTCATCTAGGATCTGTTCAGTAAGCCAAGTCTCAGTGACCGCCACAATATCCAGATCATTACTCTCTACATGATGCTTGAAATACATAAAATTTTTAGTTAAAGATCTCACATTTATATGAGCAACCTTCATGTCCTCATTTCATCTATTATGTACAGAGATAAAATATAAGACCCATGATACATCAACACTCTACATATCCATACCTACACAAATTGACATGCGGCTTTTGCTATCAAAGATATCAGATAGATTAAATATACAATAATTAAATATAAAGATATTAAAAATCAGACACAAAGGTTTCCCCCGCAATGCAGAATAAGTATAATAATCGATTAGGTGAGTACCCGTGTATGTACGGGTATGGTAGTTTTTATATACAGTATTTAAACAATTAAACTCAAATTCAGTAGAGATCCTCTCCAAATAGTTCCGAAATAATAACAAGATATCAAACACTATTAAACCCAAAATTACTGTAAACAAATTTTCACAATTTTGAAAAAAATAACAAGAGAAAAGCAATAATAAATAATCAGTATCGAAGAGTTTATTCACTCACGATTCACTCACTCCAATGTTTTTAAATAAAATTAACTTACTTCGTGCCAAAAAAAAGGTAAATAAACACAAGATAACATCCATAAACATACCCAGATAGATGTAGATTATCTGTTTTATGTGATTTGTAGGTACACTCACAACTCAATTTCATCTTCATTATGAATCCTCTTTTTCTTGTTGTCTATCAATGCATAGACATAGCCTTTCCAGGTCCAACATTGTTTGGTGCCATATTTTGTACAGCTCTTCTTATACAGATTTAAATCCGATTTCAATAACATCTCCGAAAACACCACACCAGTACCTTTTAATTTTCTCCGCAAAGCGAGCACGGAATCACGTTCCCACTGTCGCAGAAATTTCACCACTAGTAGTCTCGAGTACTTACTACCATCGCTCTTCTTGCCCATACGATAACAGTTACTGATATCGTTTTTATTTATATTTATGTTTAAATTTCCCTTAGCTAGGTTGCAAAAAACTTCAATAGGTTTCTCACCAGGGGTTTCCTTTACACCATGAACAACTATATAATTAGAATACATTTTCCTTTCCATTTCTTTCTGTTGCTCATCAATCTTGGACGCCGCCATGATGAATTCGCTTATCTCCGCCTTGATACCATTCAATAAACCCGAAACAACTTTCTCAAACTTCTCTATTTGGATATTTATTGTTTCCTCTATTATTATGTTAGGTGAAGTGGACTCACTACTATTCTTAATACTACACCTTAATTGAGTGAGCTCTTGTCTAATAGTAGAGTCAATCTGGTCTACTTTTGCGTTGAGTATTGCCGCTGTCTGCCGCTGTTTACCAGATCGTGTCATCGACATTTTTATTTTGTGCTAAAATCCCCGAGAATCCAGGATATATTATTATCTCACACTATACTATTAAACTTTCCTGTAACTCTGGTATAGTTTATGGTATTACTATCAGCACTTTAAATTGAAACTTCAGGAGTTTTAACGGAGCGAGTGAAACGACACAACTTAGCTACACAGCGCCATCTGTGGATTCCTATGAACATATGAACAAATATTTCACGTTGCAGAGGATAGAGAAGCGTTTAAAAAAGTGATCGCCAACCTTCGATAAAGAAGACTGCATTATGAAGAAGAATAGCTCTATATTAATGCAATTACCTCTGAGTAACAACTCACTGCAAAACTATCTGGGAAATGATTGATAGCTCTTTCAATGTCCTGCTATCAGTGATAATGGTGACATAGTTTGAAACAAATAGCACTTGAACGTTCGATCGCATTTATCTAACGTGCTGAGAATTCCGAAGAAGCGTTGTTCGATCCCATAAATTTAAATGTATTTGGAATTGATAGAGATTGATAACGTTGAAAGGAAGTTACCTTTCATTTTTCATGGAACGAAGAAAGAAAAAGTGGAAAAACAGACCATCAAAAGACGTAATTCTTTTCTCTAAAAGATATCTCAGATATTTGCAAATGTAGAATTGTATACATCGAAATCCATATGGGCCGTTAAATGCACTAGGCACTACTTTATATAATTTAAAAAACAAACACATTTAGAAACGTGCATTCGGTTGAGTACCTAATTTACATTACAGACTAGAGCACTAGACCTCCATTCTTTTAAAGAACTATTATTAGTCATGTGAATTTTACTTTGATGTAAATAAAAATTATATCCTTCATGTTGCTCTGGTTCCGGTTGAAAATATTCCACAAGGTATCACATCGTTAAAAGCCGCAAGGGCGTGATTAGAGGCTTGTTAATAGGTAAAACACGTCAACTAGATCAAACAACTAATATGGATTAGGTGTTTAAATAATTTGTTGTATATAGTTTCGTACTCACTGAGCACGGAAAACACAAAAAGAAACGATCTTTTAATCTAGAAGTTTTATTTGGAGAGCATTATTAGATTTCGAAACAACACCTTGTAGGTAGTCTTATAAAATAATGAAAACTATAGTTATTTATACTGACAAATGGAAACGAAGCTTTAGTAAAAACAAACAGAACCTGAAGCACTTAAACTGAATGTTAAAAAACATGACAATAATTCTCACGACAAAGTATTTTACAAGTGAAGTGAAAAGAGGGAGCATCGATCTTAACTGTGTAGGTAAGGAATAGTCGCCCCAATCTAGCCATTTGGCTTCGAGATCAAGCTCATTAAGCCGGACACAAATTTTCAATTTGTAAAAAGTTATAATTTAACGAACACAAACAACCATGCCGAGATGGGATTCGAACCTCAGATGGTGTCCACGTCAACGGTTTCAGTCAGCGACCTACACCACCATGCTACCGCCCGCGTGACAAAATATTTCTAAAAAACACTTTTTTTTATTTTAGAAAAAAAACTGCAACTTATGGAGTAACTCTTATTTAATACAAAAAGATACCTTCAAAGCATTCGAAGACCAACGCGGGGCGGGACTGAGGGAACGAGACAACAATGGTGAAAGTTTACCAGGTGATTTTATTTATTTATTTATTTATTTATTTTAGTTTTGATCATAAAAAAAACAATGCATTACAATAAGCAGATTTTATTCAGCAGAAATAGCTAGAAATTAGTTACTTTTAAAGCTTCCCAATAAAGCTTTGTTTGGTGAAGAAATAATACCTACTTATTTTACCCAAAGTTTTTAGTATCTCATTTTTACGCAACCTGACTGTATCTATCTCATGAGTCCTAATTTGGCAAGTAAAAATTGCAATTGTACAATTTCAAAGCGGTTTACATCGTAAACGTACCAAAATATAGGAAAATAACTTACATGTCCCTATACCTACAGGATACGGCACGGAAACCTTTTAGGGCATTCATAGGTGTAAAAATGATTGGAATAGAAAACTGAAAATTTCGCCATTTATGTTTTCAATTTCGACGAACCACTAAACTATTCACAAAAGGTTACACCAGCAGTTAGTAGCCATCAATCATGAACTTTTCAAATTTTATGATGAAATTGTATAAGAAGAGTTTTTACAGTAAATACAAGTTTTAAAGTGTACCTATAATTTATGAGTTACACACAAATGGAAAATAGCAATTTTTCATTTTCAAAGCAGCTTACATTGAAAACGGCTCAAGATATCGGAAAACGGTTTACATGCTGCTATCTTATTTTTACGTGGTATCCCATTGAGTGGATGAAACATCTATCCAGAGGGATGAAAAATCAAGGATTAAAAAAAAATCCAATTTAAAAAGACTATTTCTATACCATAGAATAGTGGATGAATTGTTAAGATATCCACATGTAAACCTGTTCGGTATTGACCTTTTATTTTGTTGATGATTTGTTTTTTGGGGTACAAGGGTTGAATTATTATACATAGGTTATTATAGTTGTCATGTTTTCTTTGATTCAACGGTTCCGCTACGATAAGGTTTGAATAGCGCGGGAGTGATTATCATTTTTCACCAATGAGCAAGACGAGATTCGACTGCCGTCTTCGAGCGCGAACAGATGAGCCAGCAGACCGCCGTTAATTATTGCATTTGCAATTATTCCTATTTTTGGGGAATTTTACTAGCTGTGTAACCGCAATCGTCGTGTTTGGTGAAGTTGCCGGAAGATTGGGATTCTCCAGGATCGAAAGAGGGCCCTCTTAAGCAACACATTGATCCAGCTATTAGGGTAAGTCGCAATCCAAATTTTGCAAGTTGGTGATTAGTATAGTTTTATTTTTTATTTATCATTATTATTGCAAAAATCGAAGTTCGATTTAATTTGTAATCGAACAAAACCGTTTTCCGATATCTTGAGCAGCGGCGTCAACGTAAGCTGCTTAGAAAATAAAAACATGCGAATTTCATTTGTTTATAACTCATAAATTACTCGTTATAAACGTAAACTATGAAAACCACCTCTGTCATATTAGATTTTCTCAGAAAATCTGAAAATGTATTTATACAGGTTGTCCGTTTTTTATCTTAATCATGGGAATCTCGCTTATCTTGAGAGATTCGAAATCCATTAAATGGGGGCGAAGCTGTCAATTTTTGTGCTAGTTAGTGATCTGAAAAAAATTTAGCTGTCATCATTAGTTGTCAAAATATTGGGAAATAATACTAAATGTGCACTTTTTGTTTTTATTTTTTTATTTAATGACCAATCAAGGTAGCCATTTCTAACCAAAACATTATTAGCACACTTTTCAACAAGGAATCCAAAAATAATTTGGCAATTAGTCTGGTTATGTAGATGGGGTAGTCAACTTTCGATTATTTCTTAGGGGCACCATATTGAATTTTTCCCTTCTTGAAGGCAATTTATTTTTCTTATTACCAAGATGTAGGTATATAACACTTTCAGTGGGTCATAAAGGCTCATTATAAGTTTACGGAAAAATTTCTAATCTAATATGGCATCCATAAGAAAAAATATAACTAGGTATCGATTTTTTACTATCGTAGGTAGTTATTGGGAGACTTTTCCACAAGGAATTCAAAAATAATTTCCGAATCGCTCTTCTAGAACTTTAAGATGGTGAAAAATCGAAAATTATTTTTCTTTTCTTACGGTCGCCATATTGGATTTTTTTTTATAACTAAATATATACGCATACCTGGTGTCCCTTCTAAAATAAAAAAGTTAGTGACTACTTCCTGTAACCGGAAATGTTATCGGGTTGCAAATATTTTTGTTCAGTTCGTCGAAACTGAAATCACACATGTAGTGCAGCATAGGCGAAAATGATGTCTCATCCCTGTTTATAAGAAAAGACAAAACCATAGAAACAATCTGAAAATAGATGCTTAAATGGGATTGGGTAAGGTTCATTTTAGACCTAATTTGCATATTTTTCCATTTTTGAAACTGAACTAATGACGTCATCGATTTTGTTTTCCCAGAAACATGCCTATATTTTTGCATATTCAAAAGAGCAAATTTTTCTGAACACATTTTGTAAAGGAAAAAATTGCTTTAGTTAAAAAATTATACGCAAATTTGTAAAATTTTCGGTTTCAAAAATTCGCAATTGTCACGGCTTTGCATGCAAACAGCAAAGTCGCAAGTCGTAACTGTCAGTAATTAAACTAGCCGTTGTCAAAAATATTGTTTTGTAATCATTTGACTTTGAAAAATGTTCACGCACAATGAAAAACTCGACACGTTATTATTCTAATGGGAAATTAAAAAGAGCCCTAGAAGAGCAGATATGTGTTTTTTTAATCGGTTTTTATCACCCTGTACAGATTTTGAGACTTCTGAATTCGGCGCGGCACCCTGTATTAATGGCTCGATGTTATGCTGAATAGTGGCTATAATAGTGCCGCGAACGCATGAATGAGTAGATTTAGGTACTTTGAACTATTAGATAATTATTATTTATTTGTAATTGGAAAATGCTGATCATCTTTGAACTATTTAAATTTAGGTGTAGGGGAAACTGGCCTAAAATGGCACACTCGGGTAAAACGGCATATAGCTTGTTTTGAGTCACACGCGCAATTTGCAGACCATTTTCACGTAGGTATAAGAACTAAGAAGGTTGGCAATAGTGGTACATGTCGCCTTTGTAGCGTCGCCTTTGTAGCAGAGTACAGCGTGACATTCACCAAATAAGATTTAAGTACATGATATAGTCTTTTTGTGTGAATGAAAACATTTCTCTTCGAACAGTCAAAGTGTATATAACTTTACTAGAACGATTGTATTGGAAAACTAAGAGGTTGCTGTATATTATTATATTATACATCTGTGCATAAACTTTCATAATAAGTTAAATCACAACCATGCTGCTGAAAAATTAGATTAAGCATAGAATGTCTTGTTAAGGTAAAACGGCATAATATGCTTAGGGTAAAATGGCATACTACTTAATCGGTAGGCCTTTTTAGACACATATTACCATTACGACAATTATTACGAAAATTACGAAAATACGACAATTACGTTCCAATTGTCGAGAATGGGCCCACGTTCTTTGTGCTGGAGTTAGTCCTAAAACCAAAATGTACATTTGTGAGGCTTGTCAACAATAGTTTTTTTTTATTGTCCATGTTTTACAGTCCAGTTTTATTTACAGAAGAAGTATTTTTTTACCTTCTTACATCAGTATATCAGAAATAGGTAGTAGCTGAGTTTTTAAGAATTTATTATATTTTTTATGGTTGTATGCCATTTTACCCACATCAGTGTGGGTAAAATGAATAATGGAACTAATGTTTCAATAAAGCTTTCTCAAAAAATATTCAAATTGATATATTGTTTGACACACTCTCAATATAACCAAATAAATAGGCTATACAAGGCTATATTCCGTTTTAAAATTGACCTCCTCAGAAAAATTATATAGCAGTTATAAAAAAAGGTATGCCATTTTAGGCCAGTCTCCCCTACGTATATTACCTACATAAATATTGAATGATTGAAAAATTAATAAGGGAGTGAGAACCACGTCTTCGTCGTCGATTGAGGAATGTGATAGATCATAGCTGAAGGCTCTGTTGATGGAGGAAGCGTACTTTCGTAAAAAATGCAAAATAAGGACCATCAAGGTAATAGGAATATGAATGATTCGCCTGGAGTGACAGGATAAATTATAAAACGCTAAGAAGAATAGATGAGTTATTACAAAATCTTCAGAGACTGGTTGCATCTCTGTACTGTATAGGAAAACTTATCACTAAAATCACACTGAGCCAAATACAAGGTCATACATAGCTTTACTAATACATCTGTGGAAAGTGTGAATTTAGGCAGGCTTAAAAAAAATTAATGTCTGATATTGAATCTGTAAAACTGAAAACTGCAAAACTGCAGTCAGAAATCTTCAATTATTTATTTTTTCCCCAATGCCTGCCTAAATTAGATACGTTTTCATTTGCTAACACCATTGGAAATACTTAGTGAAATGAAAACAATTATGAGCATATTTTTTGTACATTATGTATAGACCTATTCATTAAGAATATTAAGGAAAAATATTTAGATTTTATCACAGCTATTAGATACATTACTACAATAAATGCTTTTTCACACAATCAAGTTTAGATTATGTGTTTACATATTGTATACCCGAAGAACCGCATCATTGATATTTGGTTATTGTGACCTATTATGATGTAGAGGGTGTTCGACTATCCTTATTGCTTATCCTTAATAATGATTTGTTTATCATTATTTAATTCTAGTAATTATTATCGTTATATCTTATTAAACAAATTATTCATTGGTAATGGAGACATTGAGATTCTCGAGTGCTGTAACATCTCGTGGCCAACTGCGGACTGCTAGAACGCTAATTAAAAATGATTATCCAATGATGGTCCATCAACTGGTATTTTACATTTAAAATACCCGCTGATGGACCATCATTTGATAATCATTTTTAATTAGCGTTCTAGCACTCCACCCCAAGTATTGTAGATATTTACCGGTACAAATTCTTCCATCGCAATAATATCATAAACATTTTTTTATTTTTCAGTTATACGAGCTGACCCATTAGTATGAAAACGTTTGATTACGCCAATGGCGGTGATGTTACCAAAATGGCATTATTAACGTTAATTTATATCGGTAATTACCGGTAGGTAATGATATTTTCAGATTTTATAAAAAGGTGAATTTTTTAACAATTTTAGTAATTTATGAGTTTTAAATAAATAAATATCATTTTCAAAGCACCTTACATTGAAAACCACTCAAGATTTCGGAAAACGATGTCCCTTACATGTCCCTATTTTAATTTTTCACATGCATGGTATCGTTTTTTATGTAGTTTAAATTTTTATTAAGGGCGTCAGAATTTTCGCCACCTGTATAACACTTTCATCCACTCATGAACAAGTAATATAGGAACGGGTAAACAGTTTTCCGATATCTTGAGACATTTTCAATGTATCGAGACGAATTGCCGAATCCGGCAAACCGCATAATAAATAAGTAGGTACTCACATAATGCAAAGTTAATCTCATAGTTCAGTAAATAAGATGGAAAATCCTGTAAAATCTGGAAAAATGGTGAAATAATACCAATTTTGAATAGTATATTCTATATCAAGGGCGGAAAGAAGTTCATTTCAGCGAGTATGAAGTTATCGGGCCGAGCGGAGCGGAGCGGAGCGTAGCGGAGCAAGGGTCGATTGAATACGAGCTGAAATGGACTTTCCGGCCGAGATATAGACGCTATTTTTTAGCGCATCGCGGTAGAACACCGAATACTTTGGCTTGTTAGCTTATTGTTGGCGAATATGTGGTGGCGTACAAATTAATTCACTGTCAGTGAAATTTTCCTGTCTAGCGTTCATTTTGTTTTTTTATTGACGAAACCTCAGAAACTAGTAACCTCCGTTAATCGTTATAATTAGATAGGTACCTACCTGTTATTATATTTCCAGCTCGTTTAGACTTGATTGAAATATGCGCGTAGGTATAGTGGTCTCGGTTTAGTTGTCAGCTGTGTGCTTCAATTTCGCTCTCACCTGCCGCGTAATCACTAACTGATAACACTATCAGTAGTTGCTATAGTAACTCCTAAATCTGTCCGCCCTAGGGCCAGGAAAAACGTTCGTTGCGGGCTGGAAAATTTTCTAACGCTTGAAAGCGAGCTGCTGTTGCATGCAGGCTGCAATATACGTCATTCCGCCGGCTACTGAGCTACTGAAAAATCGTCTTTCAGAGGCGATGCGCTAAAAAAATTATTTCTTCCTGGATTCCATAGATCTTGAAAAATCTTTTAACCCCTGCCATATACACAAATAGTAACAGTAGTAAAAAAGCTATGAAAATTCAACATTTCACCTCGGAAATCATCTCTCGGGGGTTTTTGGGGCTCTGCTTACGAATCCGAGATCTAAAAGCGAGTGAGGGTATTTTCAACCCCTCAAAACTTCCACAAATAGCAATAGTGATAAAAAAAATCAAAATTTCATCTCGGAAATAGTCTCTGGGGGGTTTTCGGGGTCGACGATCACGTATACTAGGTCCAAAAGGAAGTGAGGGTGGTTCCAAAGAACGATTCTAGGAAATTACAGTGATACAAAAAATTTATATTTCACCTCGGAAATATACTCTCGAGGGTTTTTGAGTCGCTGATCACGAATCAAAAATCAAGTGAGGGTGGTTCCAACCCTTAAAACCTCTCCAAGTAGTTGGAGTGTCGTCAGCTTGAATGAAATTCTCTAGTTTACAAATCAATCTACCTATCGAAAACGGAAAATGGAAATTTTTCTCGGAATATATCGCACATCGCATCGGGACCCTAAAAACCCTCGCGAGATGATTTCGATGTGAAATTTAAAATTTTGATAACATTTTTATCACTGTTACTGCTTGGGGTGCTTTGGGAGGGAGAAAATCACCCATACTTTCCCCTTTTTCGAGGTAATGCAGGGGATAGTGATGATGAATGTTTCTGAAGGTCTATGGAATCCGGGAAAAACGAATTTTTAAAAGTGGTGCTGTTTCACCACTTTTCAAAATTTTCCGTTACATTTACTCGACTCTCTTTACCGTCTCATTCGCATCCATCATCAGGGAATATTTATAAAATTTTCCAACCTATTATTATCGAAATGAGTGATCAATAATAATTATTGTCATATTTATCTTATTTGAAATATTGTTATGCAAAATACTATAGCAGTTCTCTAGTCGACCGAGGTCTTCAGATTTGGAAATCATCAAACAGCAACTGAATGAAGAAAACAGTAGGTTGATTTTTTTATCGAATATTCTTGTACCGTCTAAAGAAATGCAACAAAACAAAATTGATTTGCAAGTTCTTACTATTTTAATGCACACACAAGCTAGTGATAAATTAATTATTAAATCTAGCTGAGTACTTATAAGACCACCCACCACATCAATTTTTTTTGTTTGCGTTTGTTAAAACTTTAACAGCGTCTCCCTCAAAGTTTCTCCTGCTTCGGGAGTAACTCGAGCTGTAGGTTATATGAATAACCCGTATAAGTTTATGTCAGGAATATGATAGGTGTTATTATAGTGGAATGATTATACAAAAATCTGTTTAAGTTGATGACTATTCTTGGAGGGCATGATGCTGTTTTTTTTTTCTCACAAAATGTAAAAAATAAAGTTTTATGGAACAAAAACGAAATAATCTTCTCAGCCCTTACTTTGTAGAATCTTTGCATATATTGGATATTACATTATTAATATAAAGGTTGTTTCTCTAATACATTGCGAGAAATTTCAAAGAACGCTTCCTTGTCAAAAACTAAAGAGGACTTTTCATATAAATATATTTTTCATATAATATATATATATATATTTTCTCATAAATATATAAACTTATTTCAAAGAACGTCTCCAGTCGTAGTTACACCCCTTGAAAGCGGTTATTTATTTCATTTCTCAAATTTGAAGAAACATGAAAGAATAAAATTTTCCATATACTTTACCTTGTGGAATCGTTCCCAACACCAGTACCTATTCTTATTCGTCACTCATTCTCAGAAGGGCTTTAAAATTGCAGCGCTTAATTAATTTTCCGTTGTAAATTTTTGGGGAGTTTCAAAATAGCAATTTGAAAAATACTCCTCTTTTACATCCTAACTGACCCCAAACCATTTTAATCTCCTACATTTTATTCGGAAAATGTACCGTTTTTGTGCACAGAAATAAAATACGACATTTTGTATTATTTTGTTTATTCCATAACTTGTACCTATTTTATTTCTGTGCTCAAAAACTTACAACGGAAAATTAATTATGGGTTGCAGTTTTCAACCCCTTCTGAGGGTGGAGAGACGAATAAGACTATTGGTGTTGGAAAGGCTTTTAGGTAAAGTTATATGAAAAATTTTATTTCTTCATCTTTCTTCAAATCTGGAAAATAAAAAATAAAAACCTAATTTGATCCCACCCCTTTGAAGGGGTGTAGCTCCGATTGGAGACGTTTTTAAAACAAGTTTATATGAAGAACCTCCTTTGATTTTTGACAAGGAATCGCTTCTTGAAATTTTTCGCAATATTAATGAAATCAGCATGTATAATGTGTTCTATACCTAATAGCAGAATTTTAAATCATTGTCATCAATATGTTGTACCTTTTTACCGTTGTACCGTTAGTACCGTCAGTAATAAAAATAATGAAGTTAGTATTCAAGAATAACACTCAAGAAGAATAGTTCTTGGAGATTTTCTGCTGTTCTACAGCTGCGGCAGACATCGTCAGCGGTCACGTGACCGTAGGCGACGCTTGTGTACTTCTCACGTTCGCGGCTAGGTGTTCGCCGGTAAGGTTCCAACAATAATTCCTACATGGACGTCCAGCGTTGTTGTCACAATATAAACAAAGAGTTCATTGAATTAGGTATTGTGGACTGGGATTATTTCACAAAGCCTTCTGTCAGACTTCTGGCATAATTATAACTTTGACTAAACACGATTGTATGGTCGTTTTTTACTGATGCAGCGTGTTTAACCAGCTGCGTTCTGGTTTTAAACGTTGCATTTTTGTGATAAAACAATGACGTCACGAACTAAAACGCTTAAAGCAGTTTGATTATGGTTTGAACCAATCTTCGAGACTGGTTAGTAGCGTTTTGAGGCGTTTTGAAGGGTTTGACAGCTCAGCATGGAGAGCTAGCCCAAATATATTAAAGTTACTTTTGTTTACGAATTACCTGTACGATGTACATTCATTCCGTAGGCGACATAAAAATGATAAGTCTCGTCAAGATCCTTATCTAAGGTAGGCTTTTTAATAACTGTTATGTATTAATAGTAATTATTATGGCTCAAATATTATTCTGCGGGATGGCGGTATATTATTCCCTTATTTTAAATATTTTAAGAAAAATGCAGATGAAGACTTCCAACAACAACAAAATCATGCCAATGAAAATGTTCTATAATATGAATGCGGAATGCTGTGTAAACGAACTAATCAACGGTGTTATACTTAAGTGTGACTTTGAATCTAGAACATTGCAGAATGTCCAGCGAGTACGCCAACCAAAGAAGCAATATCAGAATATTTCTAAAATTGAAATTGAAAAGGGGCATTGGCATATCTCAACCTCCTGAGTCTTTGACATTTAATTTTATTGTTAGGTTTAGAACTTGGTTGGGTTCAGAATCTTTGAATTAGGAAACTTATAGATATGACATGACTGATGACAGTGGTTTGAAAATATTTATTTTCCTGAATATCAAACTAGTGACGTCATCCTTTAATACGCTTCAAACCAGTGGTTAAACTCGCTGCATCAGTAAAAAACGACCTATGTTAGACGAATGTGAACGTGATACAGATATGATTACTCTATTAATTACCTCACAACTGAATATGTAACCCGGGGATACTACCCGGGGAGAGCATTATTTATTAGTAGGCTATTGACAAACGCGTATAACAGTAATTTGAACACAACAAAACGTTTTCTAGGATTGATTTGATATTTAGTAAGTGATATTTTATTTTAATGGTGAACTCAGTACCTATTAGGTTGAATTAAATATGAATCGTACTGAGTAGAGTGAATGTAAATTTTCCACTGGCCTCATAATATAAAAAAGTTGCGTTTTTCAGTCTGCATTTAGTTTTCAGTTTTAATGAAATTTAGTCATAAATATTTGATTACTCATCATTGGTTGCATAATAAACATTCATATTCACTTTTCCTCTATTTTCTATGAACCATTATTTTCTACAGGGTTTTTATAGACTAGAATGACTAGATAGATACGACTGAAACGTAGGATGTATTGATCGAGTACTGCATTCTAGAACAATAACCCTTTCATAAATACCTACTATACCTACCTACCTGTAATAATTTAATGCGCTATTACCTAAGTATATTAATAATAGTCGCTACTGCTTATAGATATCAAAAATTGGAATCGATTTCTGAGGAAGTTACTTTCACAATATTAATATTGTGTTGTGTATTTTAGTTTAATGCATACAAACGGCGACATTTTATTAGTAGGTATACATACAATACCGTGTTTACCCATTATTGTTAAAATTTATTGTATACACAGGGATTGAAAATTTCATTATATTTTATAACTTTATCTTCCCCAGTTATGGCTTTCATCTCATGTGGTATCATTTCATAACAGAGCGAGTGGTAAAATAATAGCCACAGTTTGATAAATCTTTGCATTTGGAGGTTTCAAAAAAAAAAAATCAAAAGCAAAATCAAAAACTTTCTTTTATAGAAGATGTTTCTTAGTTCAATAATGACAACTTCGAATATTTTCAATGAGACACCTTACTGTTTAAATAGTAGCTTTTGAGTTATAAACAAGTGAAAATCGCAAATTTTCATTTTGAAAGTTAAGCTAAAAGTGCAGGAGAATGGCTTTCATGTCCTTGTTTAACGGATTTCATGTGTTATCATATTGTGTGGATGAAATGTTAAAATAGAGTGATGCACATTATCAGATTTTCATTAGAAGGCTTCATTAAAATTCCGGGGCCACTACAATACCTGGACATTTCTCTCTCAATCAGATAGTTATCTAATATAGAGATTACCCCCCAAATTCCATCAACTTTATTCCCCATGAGGAAATTACTTTTCAATCATGAAGTTTTTTTGCTCCAAATAAATGTAAATTATAAAATTAAAATTTGTCTATCCAATAGTCATACTCAAACCCTATGGACAACCGTAAAAGTAATTTCAGGTATTTGGGAAATTTAAGCTCTGTTGAAGATGAGAATACAGTGGTTGGCAGCCTGTCATGGGCGGGGCGGTGAAAAAGGAGTAACTTCCGCGGTCGCTGAAAAAATCTTTGAATAGAACCTTATCAACTATATTTTGAAGTTTATGATTTTAACGCCCTAAAAAACTCGGATGGTTGGCGGATTCCTCTGCTTTGACGTCCCCTCATAACCAAATATCTTGAGATGCTTGTCTAAGTTAAAGTTTTTCACCTTTGAAATCGTTTCGTGTTCGGTTGGAGGGAGGTTGGCGTCATTGTCGTCGTAAAAACAATTCGCATCAAAAGCCGGATTTTTTTGCTGTCGGAGGCGGCTTTATTGCAGCAAATACACGTTTTAAAAGCTATAAAATGAAATAAATTAGAGGATGTGCAGCAAAGAAATTTTCTTGCTGTTCTTACCTTGTAATCTTCAACGTTTTTCTCTCATAATTTTTGCTGACTTAGGTAAACGAAAATTTATCCGAATAAATTAATCTTTTTACTTGAGCCATTTATCTTATCTATTTGACGGGGAATTTCCCCCTCCTTTTGTCAAAATTTTTGAGAAGAAGAGGGACTCTTATACCTGGCTACCTCTCAACATCTCATATAGAGCATTTTCTCAGCTGACTTTTCAGTTCACATCCATCACTCGAGTTCGAGCGAATCAGCTTTATACGCAGCTGCCGGGGGCGTCGGACGTGGGGAATCCGCCAACCATCCGAGTTTTAGCGCGTTAAAATCGTACACTTCAAAATAAAGTTGATAAACGATCTACTCCAAGATAAATCTATTGTTTGGTTTTTTCAGGGACCAGAAATTATCCCTTTTCACGGCCCCGCCGACGCCGGCCTGCCAACCATTGTGTTCTTGTTTAAGCAGGACTTATTTCCCAAATACCCTTGAATGACGTTTACGGATGTCAATAGGATTTGAGTGTCACGGACTCTCCTACCATTAAGCAACTATCACGGACCCCAGGATGTGGATCGTGTATCCCTGTCAATCTTTATGTATTGCGTCAATTTGTATTGCAGATAATATGTATAATAATAATTATTGTTATTGACTTGGAGTATCCCGTGCAGGGTTGCCAGTCCTCCTTCGGGTGCCTCCCCAGGTGGCGGATCGGGGAAAGCCTCCCAGAAATGAGTGGTCCCGGGGAAATCGAATACCCGGGGCAGACCAAAATTGGCACAATGGCAACGTATGTACCCAAATTGGACGGTTGCAAACGGCGTCTAACCCACATTGGGCGCCGAAATCCAAGTCAAGAATTGGCGTGAACGAAGACAACGGGATACCACCTTCACTTTTTATCCCAAGACAATCGCATGATGAGTGCATTCAATGCATAATTTTCCGGAGACTTAAATACCTCCTCACTCGGATCTCCTGGAGGAGCGGTTTTGAATGTTTCAAATCAGAAGTTAAACCTGAGAAAACGGTTGAGAATCGGGACATGGAATACCCGAAGCTTATTTGAAGCTGGAAAACTAGAAAATCTAACCCATGAAATGGATAGGCTCATGTTGGACATCGTGGGCGTCGCCGAAACTTGGTGGTAGAAAAGGTGTAGGAATCGTGATAACAAATAAGTTACTAAGCTCTGTTGTGGACTTCGTCCCCTAATATGACCACGCGGCCCTATTAAAACTTAAAGCCAAACTCAACAACCTCGATATTATACAGGTAAACGCACCAACAATATACGCACCAACAATAGAAAAAGATGTGTCGCAGAACCGGAGTCAACGGACCAGGATGTGGATCAGTTTTACGATGAGATCAAAGAATTACTGAGACTAATAACAAGTAAGCATGATGTTAATATAATGATGGGCGATTTTAACTCCAAGATTGGAAACGGCGGTTTTGAAAACATAGTTGGGCCATATGGACTTGCTATAAGGAACGAAAGTCTTCTGCAGTTCTGCCAAGACGAAAAAATGGAAGTCGCAAATATATGGGTTTCAACTGCACCTTCGCCGCCTTTATACCTGGAAATCCCCCCCCCCCCCAGACTCAACAGGGAACATCGTACGGAATCAAATAGATTTCATCCTCATGCATCAACAGTAGATTCAGTTCAACTGTGAATCCTGGGGCGGACGTGCCTTCTTCTAAACATCAATACCAAAAAGACGAAATTAATGTTCATCTCCAGAAACCTAAATGAATTCGCAAACTCCAGAGTAACATTGTGGGGCAGCGCCCATTGAAAGAGTGGATAAATTTAAATACCTGATGGGAGCATGGCTTTTTGAAGCCTGGACATCGGATAAAGAAATAAAAAGCCGTATTGAGCAGGCCCCACAAGCATTCCTGAGGCTTATAAGTGTACTTGCCTATTCGGACTTTGACCTGAGGATAAGATTCATAGAATGCTATGTCTGGTCGGTACTTCTCTATGGTGCGGAAGGTTGGACCCTAAAGATGAGTTGTATCAGCAAACTGAAGGCCTTCTAAATGTGGCTGTATCGCACAGTTCTCAAAATACCATGGACAACGAGAGTGACAAAGGAAGAAGTTCTAGGCATGTGAACAGAGAACGCAAACTATTCAATGCGGTCATGAAAAGAAAAACGGCCTATTTGGGACACAAAAGTATAGGCTCCTACAGCTGATAATCGAGGGCAAGATTGAGGGCAAAAGAGGAATGGAGAGGAAGAAGATGTCTTGGCTTCGGAATATCAGACAATGGACAGGACTACGGTGATATAAGTACAGTCTCTGATGCTTTATCACTCGAATTGGGGTCAAGTTATTTGGCGACCTTTATAGTAATAACCCTAAACGCCGGGCTATATTTATTTTCACATCATCGTTTTTTATCTAGGTATTTATTTATATACTTTTTGTTAAGTATTAGGCTTCTACCAGGTTCCGTGGTTGGATAATCCAAGTGGTCGAGATAAAAAAAAGATATAAAATTCATTTAGTAGCGCTGAACGAACTGGTCACAAAAAGAAAACAACAAAAAAAAAACACAGTAGGTACAATTTATATTTTCAAATTGCCTCCATGAAAACCACATCAACTGAAATACTAATCATATCATTCTTAATACATTATCAAGCCCTCATTAACTATTAACTAATTCTTTAGTTTCGATTCAATAAATTTAGGCGATATTTCTGCAAAAAAAAAATTTCTGTAGATAGTTAGATACCCATCTTGCCTTCACAGGCCTTAATGGACATGAGTAATCTACAAATTTGTTGTTTTCTTGTTTCCAATACATTAGTCCTATGTCCAGACTTGAAAGTGTTGTTCTAGTTCGGTAGATTGGCCCGGAAAAAGACCTCATATTATTCAATATGCTGCGTTATTATATAATAAACTCTTACGCTGTGTATATGGTGATATTTGTATGTAGAGGGAAGCGCTAGAAATAGATGTCATCCTCAGCATAAGTAAATAAAACAATAAATCTGATAATTTTCATAACCTGTATAAACATTTCATCCACATGTAAAGATAGGATAGGAACATCATGTAAACCGTTTTCCAAATAAATCATTCGTCGTTTTCAAGGTTAGATTCTTGGAAGTTAGAAAATCGTGATTTTCACTTCTTTATCCGCAAAAACTAATCGATTTCAAAACACGAAACACCATTGCATTTCCACTAAAATTCCCTTTAAAATAACTGCTCACAAGGTAGGGGATAATTTTTTTTTAATTTCTAAAGGACCTTGGAGTTAGAGGGTGAAATTCATTAGGTACAATTTTTGAACTTCTCCCTTGATTTCTAAATCGACCCGTTTAAAAAAATGCATGTTAAAAGTAATTAAGGGTGGATACTTTTTAAATGACCTACCTAAAAAGGCGGGATTACTCAGACGATTTAATAACATACATATAAATGTGGTGCTTGATGATTAATAAAACTCTAATGTGGTGAGTTTTCTATGCATTACAAGTACCGAAAATCAGATCGGACATGCAGATGTGCTCATGTGCTCTAAAAAAAAAGGAAGCGATTCATGGTTTCATAATATGTTACGATTGATGTTTAGTAGCACATTGTTTCATTATACTTTGACCAAGTTGTGAGATGGGACCGCTGGTTAGTATAACGCCCCCCCTAAAACAAGCAATCCTGTAATTACAGGAGCTTTGCTGTGACGTAAAAAAGGTGAAATTTATTGCTGGCAGGTTCCTTAAACCAGGCTTTGTCTGAAAAAATAGAACTAGACAGACGGAGCACAGCGAAATGCCGAATTAGTTCCAACTCTTGCTAAGAATAATTCATATTCTACTCTTATTGTAGGACAAATTACAAGTACATATTTAGAAAGTATACATAAAATATTTACAGTACGTTAGTATTTCTATAGTTATCATTTACCAATCTTATGGGGTGTAGTTTTCAATTCACATATTGTTTTTAATTTTCAACCAAGCCCACCTTCTCGTTCCAAAATAATGATGTCCTCATCGTCTGAAATCGATATAATAATAATGAGCTGATTACCATTCTTGCTTTAGGTCATTGAAGCATAAACTAAAGCATGCTGTTTAAAATCAGGTGTGTGCGTCTTCAGGTAAATAGAAGCGACTAGAGCTTCTTGAGATAAAATTGTAATGAAGGGATCTGAGTGAGATCTGAATAAAGAGATCTGAGCTTTTGATCGAGTATCTGAAAATTCTAGCGAAGGCTGTAAGAAAAAACAACAATAATTATCGTTGACAGTTTCCAGTGGTAGTAAAAATTATTATTATTAGGGAATGATATGTCCCATTTGGCTCCCAGAGAATGTATTAGTTACCTACTACTGTTTTTCTGTTTGTATTGAATTCTTTGGTTGTAAGAAAAAGATTTCGGCGAAATAACAGTTAGTTGTATGAAAGAAGCTCATTAGTGAGACTGCATGTTCATTAATGGCCTCTTTGGTATAATAGACGTCAGCTTGTGAGGATGTTGAACTTGGAAAATCTTAATTGGAAATATTACCTCCGGGGTGCTACAAGGTTCGATTATGGTCCACTTCTCTACTCCCTGTACACGTTTTCTTTACCACGTTGTTGTAAATACTGTTTCAGTCACCAGGCAGATGATACTCAAATCTATAGGTCTTTTTCACCGCATTAGGCCGACAGTGCTGCTGCCGGGATGGATGAGGATATAAAGGCCATGTTTCACTACTCGCGGAATCATTGTCTTCATCTTATTTATTCTAAAACCAAGTTATTGTTGTTTGGTCCACCATCTAGTGTAGCGTCACTGACTCATAACTTCTTTGTAAATGTTGGAGATACTGTAGTTTTTCCCTCCTCAGAGGCAAGTAGCTTGGGCTTGCTATACTTGAGGGCTCTCTTCAACTTAGATCTCACATCTCACGGTGCTTGAGGTCTGCTTATTTTAAACTGAGAATGCTATATTCCAGGAAGAGGCTTCTTGATCGACAAACGAAATCAATTATATGTAACGCAATGGTTCTTTCGCGTCTGGATTACTGTGACTTTGTCTATGGGCCGAGTATTCGTACGGAGGATGTTCGACGAATTCAGGTACTACAGAACTCCTGCTTGCGTTTTGTTTATGGCATACGTCGGCTCCATCCTAGTTCGCATAAGCTTAGGGACGTGTGCTGGCTTGATATGGGCGCAAGGCGACTTTTGCATACAGCCTGTCAGTACCACAAATAAATATTATACAGGGTGTTGATTTTCAAAGCGGGCCATAGGGGATTAGCATTGCGAAAGTGGTTTTTGAGGATTCCTGCTCGCCGTTTAAACTGACAGAAATGGTTTTGGTATCAAAATGAAGCTAAAATTATTGCGCATAACGCTTGACATCAGAAATTAATTTAATTTTACGTTGTTTTTAAAATTCTTCAGTAAAAATTCAAGTAATTGTTAATGTTTAATCACAAAATAGCATGCCTTGCCTAAACAATAATGACGTTTCCTACGTTTTGACAGTCCAATAATAAAACTTTTTAAGTCAATAGGTAATAATAAAGTCTGGTTCTATTTAAAAATGGGTTAATACTATATGCTCTATTCCCTATGGCCCGTTTTGAAAATCAACACCCTGTATACAACTCCACCTTATCTATCAGACTTGGTAACCTATCGTATAGATCTATCGTACATAATATCCGTTTAAGATTCAGGGGAAAATTAAATATACATGGACACAGAAATTGTCACTTAAGCGCTCGTTTCGTTACCAAATTGCTCGTGTGTACAACTCTATCCCTGATCATCTTATATCTTTTAATGTTGAGGCTTTCAAGAGATCTTATTGGCAGTTTTATTCGGCGAGCAGACTCTGCGTTTCTGATGCGTTTGTGATATGTTCTCTATCTTTTTCTAATGATTTGTTTTTGTACAACTCTATAATGCTGCTTGTGGCATAAAGTGTGTTCCATAGTGACCGCAGGGCAGTTGCTATGGGTGAGTTGGGTGTTTTAACTTGTGCTGTGCATTGTGCATTGCCTATGGGCAATATATTCATTACTTACTGGTGTGTTATGAAATTTTTTTAGGTGATTTCTCGGGTATGCTATAGTATGCAAATTATTTATTCACGGGTTAAGGTAATCAGGGTGTACTTATACAAGTACAAACTGTCCTTCAAGTAACGCCAGCCGCCAGGGCACCCGACCTGACCTGACCAGACAGATCATATAATAACCAGGTTAGATAATATCTATTAATGAAAATATTAAACAATATATAAAATGACTGGAGTGGTGGTCTGATAAGAAATGACCTCGGAGCTGCTCTCCATTCCAGAATAGGTATCCTTTATTGATAATTGAAATGACTGGGAATTTAGTAAATTAATGATGACAACGCAAATATCAAGAAAATAAGTTGTTGAAATGTTTTATTTCTTTTAACTAATCAAAAATTATATCACTTGTTAATTTTGACAGTCTTTTTGTCAAAGAGGACGTTTATAGTGTCCCTCCCCCTTAATTTTTTATCCAATATAGATATAATTTTGTTAAAACTACTAAACCATTTGTCATGGATTTTAATACTTTTTGACATAAAACTGATCTGTCAAATACCAAAGATGATGTTGCAGTCGCCTTAAACTTCAAAACTTTGAGGGGAAAGTGGGGGAACATGTGAGACCTCATTTTAAAGGTATTTCAATTATTATCTAGCTACACAAAAATTATGCTGGTTTTCAATTTTGATTATTTTTTTGTTGACGACGTTTATAGTCCTTCCCACCCTCTTTAAATTCTGAAGCGACTAGTCAAAAATTTAAATCTAACATAATTTTTGTGTGATAATAATTGAAATATCTTCAAAATTAGGTCTCACACGACCCCCCAATACCCCTCAAAATTTTGAAGTTGACATTGATTGTAACGTCATCTTTGACACTTGACATCAAATTATTATCACGTCAAAAAATAGTAAAATTCATGACATTTGATTTAGTTTTCGTTTCAAAATTCTATCTCATTCGTATAAACATTTAATGTCGGGAGGGGGGATTATAAACGTCCTCATTGTACCGGGTGTCCCAACACTAGTGTCCACCCCCTAAATAGAGCTTAATTTTAAAGATAAACAATTGAAACTTTGAGGATTTGTGTGCTTGATATAGGACCACGGAATGGCATAATCAGTTTCATTAAAAAAAAAATTAGTTCGGGCGCCAGCGATAAAAAACTGTAAGATGGTGGTAAATTGTCGAAAAAAAAATTGATTTTTTTTCAATACATACGTAGAAATCGATTAATAAAATCAATATCGCTTAAAAGAAATGTGAAAAAACTAATTATAAGGCTTTAATTAAATAAAATATAATTATATAGCAATGACAGGTAGACAATATAATCTGAACAATATAATCAATATAATCTGAAAACGGTAGGTGCAATAAGTTTTATGACAAAGTAAATAAGGCCCAAATAAATAGAAGGACGGCTCTTGCTGGGCTAGCCGGCACACTGAACCTGCACTGGACAGTGTCGTAGTATGGACTCATGAAAAAGGTGATTATTAAAAAGATATTAAAAATGTTTTTTAATGAAACTAATTATGCCATTCCGTGGTCCTATATCAAGTACACAAATCCTCAAAGTTTCAATTTTTTATCTTTAAAATTAAGCTCTATTTAGGGGGTGGACACTAGTGTTGGGACACCCGGTACATATACCCAAAGTTTCACTTGTCGTACCTATTCATTCAAAAGCTGCTGGCAAAACTTTATGAATTGTTTTGGCCCGCTATTCCAATTCTGTAATTGAACAATAATTTATGTTTCCACAAGACTTAACATTTACATGAATAATAGTTGAAATTCAAATTCAATTTAAACAATAGTAGTTAGTCTGTTGTTATTGGTTGTTTACTAATCAAAACTAAGACGAATCTGTTGCGCTCAGTTTTTTTTTGCCATAATTAATTAATATCAAATACCTGCATTCGGAACTTTGATTACAATAGTAGGTATATGTTACAAGGGGTTGAAGGCGGTCAGTTTGTGTTGCGGACACGGCGAAACCGAGGCCATGCAATTGATCGAAACACAGAATAAGCATTCTTCTCGGAGTATGACATACGATTTTTCCCCAAGTTTGGTATTAAAAAGTGCGCCAACATACCTTTAACATTTTTAACCAAAAAACACCTCAAATCACTCAAATCAGGTTGCACTTTATTATGACAACTAAAAATCTAACTTAAATCTGACTTAAAATGACTTTCGAGGTTTCTCCACAAATCTGCTTTCCATCCATCTGCCATACAACTTCCAACAGACACCGAATCGCTGACAAAAATGTGAGACACGACGAATTATTATACTAACTATAATAATACGTATATGGTCCAGAGCAAACAGGATAATTTACCTAGGCGTTTAATATTTTCCGATATCTCAGGATATTATTTTTCTTTCAATTCCAAGAGGCGGGGTGGGGAACCTAATAAAAAATAAAGGATAACCAGATTGTACGAGGTCAAAGAAAAAGGGTCAGTTGATGAGTTAATCAGATGCAAGTCAGTTCCAGTCGAGCAGTAGCAGGAGAGCCTGAGATTGGCATTAATCCCGAACGTGGTAGACGACCGCACGAAGGCAGGGAAATTCCGTCCTTGTAATTGGATGTGGAGACATGAAAACGATCTGTGAACTAACTATTTCCCTGTAATCCCCCACCCCTCATCCCACTCCTGTTAATATTATTATAATCGACGACCAGTACCAAGTCAATTTATTTTGTGAGTGTGAACCATTTTTAATGACTTTTTTTATCCGTACCTCGTTGATTCTCCTCTAAGGACAACAATCTCTCTCTTTTTTGAATCCTCCTGTAATAATATTGTTAAAATAGCTAAGAGTGAATTTTGGAAGTTCACATCTTCCAAAATTTCACTTACTTCCAAAAAGTCAGTTCACACATGAGATATGTACATTGTTCTTTACTTGAATTGTGTCGTTATCGATACTCACCCCAGAGTTGCTGGCTTTTTGCAAGACACTTTTGGTCTAAACCTTTTTTTTTTTCGATTTTTTCCTTGGGGAAATAATTTTCTCCTAACGATCAATAATTATTATTGTTATTGATGTTGATTCAGTTATGTAGCTTTAAATTATGTAAATCTGGATATGATGGAATTAATCTCATATTTTATGTTCCTTAAGCTATGCGCTGAATCCTTGTGCTTTTCTCTAAATGTAAAATGTTTTAAGGTATCTATTAAGTTCTAGTCTTCCTAGTCCATCCTTTGTAATTGGAAGAGTGTGATTCTGCACCGTTCGGGCCTTTTACCGGGGTTGTTTTTAGTTTTGTGCAAAAAGGTGAGTAAGTGACCTTCACCTCACTTTAGGCTCTTGTCCCTGCTTTACAACTTATTTGTGAGTGTCTTTGTTTCTGGCACTTCTTTGACGCACTTATAATTATTACGACTTGATGTAACTGTACATAAGTTTGTCAGCTTATAAATTGATTGGAATATCTTATCCATTTCTATCGGGACTATTTCGAGGTCCAATTGCTGACCTATTTCAATCAGTCCCTTTTCGACGGAAGTCCTGTCCTTGTCTGTTCTAAATTCTTGTAATTGTTTTAACTGTGTACTACTTGCCTGTTAGATCTCGGATGGGTTCAATATTGAAGTGGTTCGGTAGCCCTTTGATAACTATTTTAATTATTGTTCTTTCAATTGTGAAGCTTTGAATGTCTCACTCATTTTCCTGAAACATTTTTGCCAGCTCACAAAAATTTTAGATATTTTCCGTGATTATGTTTATTCCGTCCCTGCGTCCCTGCTTGATATGACTTTATTAAACTTGATGTTCTTTGCTTTCATTACCTTTGTTATTTCAAGCCATTTTATGGCTTTCTCAAAATAATAATAAGTGGAGGTTTTTCTGCCTCGTATTGTGTGTAAACTGAAGAAAACTGATTTTGTTGAAATTCTGAGTCACTAGATCTTCTTTTTTTGTTTGTGTCATCTTGTTGTATATTATTTTTACGCTTGTTTCTAAAGAAGTTTTTTACTTCCCGCAATGTTACAGAATCTTCAAGTTTGTATAGTGTATTTTCTTCTATTGTGAATTTTTTTAAGTTCTTCCATGTTGTCTATGTGTGTTTGTGATATTATATTTGAGTGTATTGTGTGCTATCTGAATTTTCTGTTATCTGAGGAATGTCCTTTACCCCCTGGTTGATACAGGATCTCAAATACTCCTTGAAGTTCTAGATCTGTATTCCACCACTGCCATATGAAATAAATTTATTCACAGCTCAAAAAATAAGTAATAATAATGAAAAATTCAGTTTTATATCTCAAACGGTTCCTGAGTTATCGTCAAAAAACTGAAAAAAGTTATTTTTTGACTATATATCGAAAATGGTGGGCTTATTCACCCATGTTAATAGGAACTATTTTTCACAGAAAGCGACAGGGAATCACAGCTTTCATTTTGCGACACAAACAACCTGTACACCCTGTAATATGTATAATTACAAATTAACAATTATTAAAACCAATCTATACAATACACCTTTGAAAACCAAATAAAGTAAACTTTCCGATGATATGAGGGCGCAGTACCCAGGTTCCAATAATTTGAAAAAAATCGTCCAAGCCATAAGTATACGAGGAAAATGTTTTTCCTAAAAGTGAAATCATTTCTTATTAATAGGTAATTAAGAGCAGTCTGGTACTTTACCAGACAGCACAGCACATTTAAGGAAAGTTTAGTTTCCTGTTTGTCAATCTCACTTACCTTATGGGATTTTAGTGTGGGAACCGGGGACATGCCTCGTGTGTGCATCGGGTGTTTTTCTCTCCAGAGAACTTTTATCTATACCAGTCTTGGCTGGGATACATTTTCGAGACGACTGTCTTCATTACTTTAAATTTTAGGCATTCTTACGTTTCCCTGCATTTACATTTACATTTCTCATGTATATGTCAGAAGAAATCTGCAGGATTGCATCTCATACTGAATGACATTCATATGAGGATGACACAAGGGGTGTGCAGGATCTGCTTCTCCCTCAGCTTAAAATTGACATTGAGATATCAAGAAATTACTTTGCTTTTAGTATTAACTTTTATAATGCATTGCTGTTCATATTTGGGATTTGCCGGAGCAACATTTTAGGTCTCGTGTCAGACGTATTCGTACTTTGCTCGGTGGTGCTTTTTAGAGTAGTACAACAGTAAACTTGCGACTGTTAGTTTTTTAACTTGCTTCATTAGCAAGTTAATATGACACCCCGTAGGTGACGGTATAAGACCTACTTACATCGTGCAGTACGTCCAAGCGAAAATCTAAGTGCGGTTTCTAAGGTTTCTCGAGAGGCAAAGTTTTTTTTATAACTAAAGAATGACGTTTTGCCGTAAAATGGATATTAAGCCGTAGACACACTGTATACAATCAACTATATATTTTTTTTAATATAGAAAGAAATGGTAATTATATTATTATATCTATACATGCAAGTAAGATTAATTTTTTACATTACAGCGCTACCCTAATAGATACGTATTGAAATATCGATCAAGGCAACTCACATAAATTATGAAAGACACTCCCAGGTTGCATTTAAACTTTCAGCTCCACCCTTATGAAACTCGTACAAACATTTTACTGTTGATTATGATAGAGTAGCGGATAAAGTTATTTAGACCGCTGTTACGTATAAAAAATGGAATTTTTAGTCAAAGTACCCATAATTTTATGTTTATAGGTTGAAAAACAACAACTACCATTGATATCGACTGAAAATTATTCAATAAATTTGTATTAAAATAACTGTCTCCGACGACTACCTGCGAAAATGGCAAATAGCACACTACTTAGGTACTTCGAAAATGACTATTATCACTCTAGAGTTGAAAAGTAAAATATCACACGAGGGTGTTATGTATATTAAGTATAAATGCCATTAGGTTTTAGGTTAGGCAGTCTTTTATGGAATTTTAAATACTTGCTACATATTTTTACCGGTTTTTATGTAATAAGTTAGTGATGAAGACAGAAAACAGTAAAACCCAAAAGTTTATCCAACGTTTTAAAATCCAAAGGATAAAATAATTGAGGTTATCAAAATTAGTATATTATGTTACTAGGTGTAGAAGGCGGTCATTTTCTGTTGGGCTCAACTGCTCTGGTCGAGGTGAAACACAAAAGGAGAATTCTACTCCAAGTAACATATACGATTTTTTTCCGCAAGCTTAATATTAAAAAGTAAGCTAACATAACATTTTAAACTATAAAACACTTAAATCGCCCAAGTCAGCAGGTTGCATTTTCGATGACAAATCTCACTCAAATCTGAGGTAAAATACTTTTGACGCTTCTCCACAAATCTAGACGGCATACTAAACCGTTGGACTGCCTCGGACTGAGTTCGATTTTCGGTCTCGCTCTGGTTGTCTGTGTCGTCTATTCTACTATTTAATTGGCATACCTACTTGAGGCTGGATAATGAGCAAGTTTTCCAACCTATAATTACTGGACTTTGTCTTACCTACATAGTTAAGACCCATGCTCCCTCCTTTTTCTAAAAAAAAAATATAGAAGCGTCTAGCGTCAGTGGCTGTGAATTGTACGTTCCATTCGTCTTCCATCCAACTTCCAACAGACATCGAATCAGTTACACGAGCTAGAAACTTGTGAGAAACGACGACTTATGTATTAATTGTACCACTATAATAATACAAACACGGTACAGAGGCGGCAAGAGCTAGCGCGGAATTCGCTCGAGCGCAATGCCGTGAGCACGTAGGCTAGACGCTTATTGTTACAAAACCAAAGTTGGTACTCTATATTCTTTGTCAGATTTGTCAGAGCTGCGAATGACTTATATGATTTTTCCCGCATGCTTTATATTAAAAAAAGATTATAAGAAAACAATTTGGGAATAAATACCATCAGACATCAGACACATTCTGTACATTTAAAGAACCGTTGATAGGTATGCAAAGTCATAAATTTTCCGGGACTTACATCGCACAAATTCAGATCTATACAAATTCAGATACATGGTAGAATTTGCGGTGTTTGCTAACTCAGACAGAGAATGAGTCTTCCTATTGAAGTATTTCGACGAAAAGTTTATGGTAATAAATAGTAAAGCCGAGGGTAAAGCGAATGAAAGAATAAATCTCGTTGAAATCTGAATTAAAATCGTTTTTGACGTTTCTCTGCAAAACCTACAAGCGTCTAGCGACGGTACCCTATTCTAGCTGATCTCGATATCGGCTCTATGTAGGTAGCCATAATGTACGTTCCATCTTCCATTCAATATTCAATTGACGATTAGGTATTCCCTCAAACACGGGAAACAATCCGAATTGTTATAATAATTACCATATACATACATGTATAATAATTCCCGAATATGGAACATACTTAGAGCCAATAGCGAGAGTGGGAATCTCAAGTGAAGTGCCATGGGCTAGACGCTTGTTACAAAACTATAAAGTATGGTGTACTTTTTGTCAGTATTGTCATAATTTCACGACAATAATCAGTATTGTGTCACAATTTGACGATGTAAAAAGCTATTATTGCTAGGATAATAATGAAAAAATTCTTCCTTGTAATAAATAGGATCCTTCTACATCAAGATGTGTACAGTATCAAATTTGCGGCATTTTAGAACGCTTGCGGAAATAGTATATTATTTTATACGGAGGGAAAGTGACACTTTTCATGGCGCGCTCGTGTTTATCAGCCGAACGAAGTGAGGCTGATAATAGAGAGCAAGCCATGAAAAGTCACTTTTCCTCCAAATAAAATATACTATTTTTTCTTCAAACGTGGGCAAATTTAAGCAAGAACATCATTTTTAATTGAAGGAAAGCGAATTTTCAAAAGGTTTGGACTGGTATAAGTAGGTGAGTATGGAGTATGGGCTGCTTCTATAGAAACGCGGCGCTGTCAAATTGACACTGTCATCAACGTCAGTGAACATCGAGAAATTATTATTGAAATTATTAAAGAAAAATAATAAAATAATAATTATGTAACTAAACTACTAATCATCGCAAAATCAAAATTAAAAACGTTATAAAAGTTTGTAAGTAAGTTATAAAATTAATGATAACATCTACCTACCTCTTGCTAGACCCTGCTTGGTCAATTTTTTCATTTTCTGTTTGATGATGCCAGTCAGTCAGAAGTTGAATGTTAAATATGTAGGTCATTGTAGGTAGGTAGGTAGTCACTAATACCTACCTAATAATAAAAATATAAGATGTTGGTATCCTTTATGTACCTAGGTATATGGTTATAATTATTATCCTTGTGTTCAATATTCAAATTTCAATACGGAATAATAATTATTTTTGTTTACCTCGCAATAACCCAACTTTTTTTCTGACGTTTGAGCCGACTGAGCCAAGCACGAGCTCGACTCGACTGAAGTCGACTGTCGACCGTCCGGCTTCGGGTATAATTATGACGTTTCACAGAATTACTTCGTTTCGGTGTAGATTTTCCAAAGATTATGTTTGATTAATACCAAATTCCTTTTAACCTTATTAGATAATAATAAACTAGAGAGTTTTCATATCTTAGGTTGAATTTTATTGATGAATATACGGGCCTACATTAATAGAATTTCAATACTTAGTTGATTCTTAATACAGGTAGCTATGTGTTTGTATCTTGATGTTGCTATGGCACCACTTTAGCTCCGGCGGAGGTAAAGTGTTGCTTGGCAACACTTTAGCTCCGGCGGAGGAAAAGTGAAACTTTGAGACCGGCTACTGAGTCGAGTAATGTCTGATTTACTGACGTTTGAAGAAAAAAATAATTTTTCGTCAAAAAATCATATTTTGGAAACTTACTGAGAAACGAAGTAATAACTCAAATAAAGTTTCAATTAAATTCATTCAAAATCGGTGTTAACTTTGTTATAGGTCCGTTCATTCATCATCATCAATAAATATAACCATTGGGGTTATATTTTGGTACATCTGATTAGTTTAAAATTCGTAGCGTTCGTAGGGTTTGAGAATTAGACCAATCAGCTGTCAAAAAAAATTCAAACTATATAATTCAGATTAGTGAATGTAATAATAAATTTTATAATAAATAGTAATTTAAATTAATAATTCAAAATTGTAACTTGCAATTCATAACTGTAAATAATTTATATTGTAAAACAGTCAATTGTTATTCAGATTTATTAATTATCATTCAGAATTAATATCTATGGCAACCTTTTATACAGGGTGGCCGGGAAAATGTGTGAAATCTCTCGGAATCAGATACAACATTAAAAAAAAAAGATGACAAGTTCCCATAATTTTTTCTTAGCGGCCCCCCCTACGGAGATACGGCCTCCTAAAGGACGCCACTGGAAATCAATTTTTCTTGAATAACTTTTAAACTACTTGATTAAATTTAAGTATTAAAAATTTGATATACCAAACAGTAGTAAGGACCTCTTAAAATACTGCCCCTAAAACATAAATTAGCTTGTTTAGTTTACCAGGGGCGGACTAGGTTGTACATTTTAATGCTTACATTTTTTACACCCTGAATGATAAGGAGTTAAAAAAAAATTGTATACCTTGAACATTAAGCTACAGAAAAGGTACTCTTGTTCCTTGACAATAAAATGAACCGTTTTCGAGAAAAAATAATAATAAAAGAATTAATGTTTTATTTCATAATCAATAAAAAATTTCATAAGTGGGTTCAACAATCGTAGTTCTAGTACAATGTAATAGAAATGAACATGTCTGTCATGTCTGAGCTCATTGCACCTGAGCACACCTACCAATAGTTTGCATTTTATCTGACAGACTGGCAGACATGCTTCATTTTTTCCAAGGCACTAGTGGATGAAACATTTTGTGGATCACCCGATATTACTTATAAGGCTTATCATTTTCTCAGCAGTTTTGATAAACTCGCTGACATACTTCGTTTAAAACAGTCAAGAAAGGCGTACTTTTATAATTTGAGCTGCACGAGCACAAGGTATCACAATTTCCGTCTCCAATTTTGAAGTTCCGCAATAAGAAGCCTCCGTGGAACAATGATGCTGAAAATTTATTAATTTGCATAATTAAAGTTTAGAATAATTTTATTAGTTAATATTTTTAAATATAAAGTCTTTTTTTTTGTATTGTTTGTTTCATTTGTGGTGGTTTAACACTAGAGAAACCGTTACTGTCCATTCTGTGGAAAAATTTTATCCGTGCAAAAAGCTGAATTTCGTATTCGTGAAAGGCTTACTTATTAGGTAGGTATTTAGAATCTCGTGCGAAAATGCGATCAATAAATTTCTCATACGTCCGCAACTGAAGAGCACATCCAATGGCCCAGTATCACAATGCATTATGATATTATGGTATTTATCATTTTTATTAATAAGTATACCTATATCTTGGCATAATAAGAGGCATAAGACAAATAAAAGTTCACACACAAATGCGTGATCCCCAGTTGTGTACCTGCGATTTGACAAATTATTGGGTGCAGGTAACACGATTTGTAGAAACTTCGTTCGTAAAGCGATGCCATGTTTTTTTTATTTTTTAGAAATTTTCGAAATTAATATAACAAAAATGAAACTATAACAAGTTAAACACAAGTTAAAGATAAACTTTGTATGTTCATAACTTCATAACAGCAAAAAGAAAAACACGTAAAAATAGTTGTACATTTTTCTCCAAAGTTTTGATCTAAAACGCTTTATTTTCGAGATACTTGGTATTAAACTTGGAAGAAAAAATCAAATTTACCTATTAGATATCTTCTCAACCAGTGAAGATATTTTTCTCAATTTTATTATACACCTACCTATGTAGGGTAATAATAATAGAATAGTAAAATTTTACAGTAAAAAAAACTTCTCAGGCGAAATAATCGGTGTTGTTATCGGGGGGGGGGGGGTCCTTTTTGTTTTGAACCCAATACTTACACGCCCCTGGAGAAAATCAATTTTTTAAAACTTATTTTGAAATTGTATCTTACGTATCATCCAAAAAAAAGGTACCTACTCTTTATGAAGCTTAGTTTTTGAGATATTTTGATCATTTGTATGAAAAATAATAATAAATATTCAATAAATGATCATAATAATTTCCATTTTTCTTTATACCTTCATCGTTTACTTGAAGAAATTAAAAATCATAAATTTCAAAATAAGTTTATAGTAACTTTTACACTAATACTGTCTCATATCCAATGTCGACGCTGACAGACACAAAATAGAGATTTAGGTATGAGAAGACTTCTGTGTTGAAGTTTGAAGTTTTATGATGTAATCTTGTTTATAAATCAAAATCTCAAAAACTGAGCCTAGAGACATTTATCGAAAAATGCCCTTCAGTTATTCTAATAAGGCTCATATTTCAGCATTGTGTGGAGATTATAATGGACTCGTGTTTTCATTTAGCAGCGCAGTTAATTATTAAACTTTTCTTTACATTTTTCCATGTGTTCTTCGCGGTCCCCATTAAACTTTAAATTTGTAATCGGGCTCTGAATTATGTCTGCATTAGTGAGTTAGGGATAGAGGGAAGCCCTGATTCAAATGAGAAGAATAATTGCTTTAGACGGAAAAATCTCTCTGTTGGAGAAGGAGCAATAATATTCAGCGTCTTCGACTTTTTAAAAGGCGAAGAAAACAAAAATGTACGCGATATGCGACACAGTTGAAAATTGTTCGAAAATTGGTATAGGTAAAACAACAATTTATAAAATTCTTAAAGAGCAGCGAATAAACGGTGTACTAGCTCCTCAAAAAAAACAAGCCCTGGGCATCAAAAAATTAAGGTAGACGATGACGCTAAGAGTTGCTTTCGAAGAATCGTTCATTTATATTTTCTAAAGAACGAAATTCCATGAAACACGATTAAAAAAGATTTGCATGGACATCGGCAACGAGGTTATTGTGCCGAAAGTGTGTAAAACTAAGAGGAGACTAAGAGGACCGCAAAAGCCTGCTCATTGATGTGGATGAAATTATTCAATGACGACGCAGGTATCTACGGAAAATCAAAAGCCACTGTTAAGAAAACCTACTCATATATCATTTGAATAAAACTTTTGGCTGAACGCTGGCTATACGAAAGACGCAGCTTGACAGGATTAAATGTTCAGTCAAAAAAGCAGGCATTTACGGAAGGTTGATCAACTGGTCTTCGGGCGTCTTCGGTTCGAAAACTGGCGGAAGTGTATTACTCATTTAATTAAGCAAGAGAATGTGAAATCTTGATTTCCAAACGGATCTTGCAGTTGAAAATTTGATTATTCATCTTGGCAGTAGTGGTGGAAGTGATTTACCATCTTCTGGCGATGAAGAATACTTGAAGCCGTTTTTAATATTTAAATGTAAGTTTTTATTTTGTTCATTAAACATGTTCGGACAACTCAATCTACGTCTCTGGTTGACTCTCAAAGCAATTCATAAATTCTAGTGACACAATCCTTTTTTTTTTAATCGGATTCTCGACGATTTTTAACTCGGATTTAATCTGAATTACATTGAACGCTTTCTGAAGTACAACTGCAATAGTAGGTGTAGACACGTAATTCATATTTTCATCACTTTAATAATAACAAGAATGTAATAGCAAATTATAAACAATTCTTCCATGATCCGCTTTAATAACATCGTTCTTTAATCTCAACCCCTCAATACCTACTTAATTAGTAGGTACTTGTGTTTGTATTTCAATTAAGTTCCAAGTGTGTAATGTAGCTATCTACATAATACATATTTTTCTGGTTTCATCCATTTTCAGTACCTACCTACCGTTATAACTGGACGTTATATGTCAGTTTATTTTTATGTACTTAATATATTTTAAGTAGATATTTACAAGCTTCTTATTCGTGACGATTAGCAATAGCCGCAGATTTATATTCCCTCATAATATGACACTCGATAAATAAATTCTGGGGTTTTATGTAAAATCGAAGCCTATGGTTTATTGTACTGATGTTCGATAATCAGCGCACTTAACCTAAATAACGCAGAAGCCATAATTTCTAAATCGGCTACATCAAAATTATAGGTGGCCGAATAACAAAAAATTATATTTCTGATAATAACATCAGATTAACGTACAAAAATGTGTAAACAAGTATAAGTACGCAACCAGTATTTATACAATAAGCTAAGCAATTATTTAAGTGGCTGATTGGAAAAATTAGGAAACGACATTTCCTAGAAAACGCAATTATAGTCAAGTAAGTATATAATGTCCGAATAGTGTCTGGCCGTTCTTAATCTGTCTTAGTGAGGATCAAGACCACTGATGATGATATTAATCCCCGTCGGGGTTAAAATATTATATAGCATAAAACTATAACCTAGACGGGCTATTGGTATTGATGCTATTCATGAAGGGCTAAAGGCTATTGATCCGACGCTTAGAGTAATCCTTTAGCGCATTAATTAAAGGATGAACTTTCGTTCAGACTGAGCAAATATATAAAATTTTAAATACCTACACAGTTTCCCCCGACGATCGATCTGGTATATAACCTACGAACAGGGATGGAGCAATTAATTGCTTAATGTGCACTAAAATGCTCAGAATATCAGGGGTCTAAATTTTCTTATTTAAATTATTTTAAGTCTTGGAACTGGAAAATTCTTTGTGGCGAAGGTTTACTTTCAAGGTGATTGTTTTAGTAATGCGCGGTGGTAGTGTTGTAGACAGTTTACGATATTACTCATTACTTTGACTTGAATCTCTTACAGACGCTGAGATTTTCTTAAAATAATATTGATAATAAAATAAGAATAGCATATTAATATCAACATAATAATACTATAGTAATATCTTATGCCAAAGATAACAAAGCTTGTAGACTTGACTCAGGAGCGTCTGTACCGAGATTTCCACCAACAATGGTTCTTAGAATAATAATTTGAAATAGGCATTAGGAATTATTCTTAATTCAATATTTTAAATTATAGGTAGGTAAGTATAAGTAAGAGATTCGCAGGTCGGTTAAATAAGATAAATTATATCCTTATAGTATTAAAGTTTTCACTATTTTGTAGTTATTACGAATGGGAGATCAAATTTGTGATAACTTCAGTCGTTGCTGGAAAATATATTTTTAAGAAATGAAACATTGTTTTTATTTTAATAATAAGTTAAATTTTTTTAGGGTTACATAAGTCGTAAAATGGGATAAACAGTGATGGAATCTGTGATGGAAACTTATTTAAACTATTTATATATTTTTTTTAATCACAAAAAAAATCAATTTTTTTTTAAATTAAATAAATATAAAAAAATAAAATTTTTTTAAATAACTATGTTATGTAGAATTACATGAAAAGTCAAGTTATTCTACAGGGTGTTTCAAAACATGTGGCGAAAAATGAGCGATGTAATTCCCTGCCTTGTTCTAAGAAAAAAAGTTCCTATAAAAATAAATCCACAAACCTACAGTTTTCGAGATATAAGGGTGTAAAAAAAATTTCTTCAATTTTTTGACGATATTCAGGAACTGTTTGAGATAAAGAACCCAGCTTTTGTACACATCTTGTCATTGATATTAAGTTTTTTTTTTAAGTTTTTTTGTGGCGAAAAAACTCATAAAAAAAATTATCAAAAATAAGTGATGTTTTTGTCCACAGCAAAACATGTTGCTACTTTTGTGTTTTTCATCATAAAATGCCAATTTTCTCGAACAGTTCACACAGCTTTTGGCCGAGAGTTTCTTTTCTATGTAGAAAACATTGAAGGTTTGAAATGTGCTTACACAATGCGAATCCCAGGTTCATAGAAATTAGGGGCAAAAAATTTTAAGCAAACTCAAAATCTCCGCCACTACCATAATTATGCACTAATTTCATTAGAGGTCAAAAAGTATATGTATATATACAGATTCAAAATTGGTTTAGAAATAACCAAGAAAAAGCTCATCAAGGTGGTCATGACTTTTTATCTTGACTTTCTCTGGATGACTTTTGCTGTCAAAATTTATCAATATTTAGTCATAGTTTTTAACAGGCAGGTGATAGTTATTATTATAATTAAAGTCCAAACAATTTATTTGATAATTCTGATTTGTTGGGAAATTTTAAAAAATAAAACAAGAGATAAAGCACTTTATCATGAACCTTAATAATTACTGTGACCTGCTAATTAAAAACTATGACCAAAATATTGATAAATTTTGACAGCTAAAGTCATTCAGATAAAGTTAAGATAAAAAGTCATGACCACCTTGATGAACTTTTTCTTGGTTATTTCTGAACCAATTTTGAATCTGAAAAATCATCTGAATAGAGAATCGAATACTGGTTTTGAATATACAAAAATATATACAGGGTGCTATTCATTTTTTTAAGGATGGGGGCTGCAACTTAGGGGATGTTGGAGTGGGGGTTGTTTTCATGCTGTCATGTTATACAGCTTGAAAAATTATAATAATATGCCTTTTATTCGGCTCGATTATCTCAACCCGTATATGAGATATGGCCTGGTCAATTAAGTCTGGGACACCCGGTATATTAATATGTATATTAATAATATATATATATGTATAAATAAAAATATTAGATTTGTTTTGGCTGTAGGTAATTATAAAATATTGATAATTATGTTGGGATAGCAGCCAATTAAAAACGCAGGTTTTCTCTTTTTTCTTTTTAATTAACCCAAGCTTTCGAGCTTTTCTTTAGCTCTTCTTCAGGGGTACTGAAAAGATTAACAATAAATAATTGTAAGTATAAATGAAAAATTAGGAACTAAAAAATTACATAATACTTACAGAAATTGAGTAAAAATTGAAGATGTTAAAAAGTTAATCATTTTCATGGACAAGTGTAGTGGATAAAAACATACAAATATGAACTAATAAAACTAATAACTAATAACAAGAACTAATAACATAGGAAAGTTAATTCCAAAAAAGGGTTTAAAATAATTTAGAAGTTTTTTTACATTTGAATTACATATGAGTAATTTTTATTTAAATTTTTTGAAAGATGTCAATTTGATCATTTTTGATTTCATTGTAAGGAAGAAAGCAGGTATTAATTTATTGTTTAAGAAAGTGAAGTTATTGTAACACACAAATACCTAGATATTTACTGAAAAATAATCAAAAAAATATTTAACAGAGTAAAAATAATTTTTGAAAGACACTAAATATTTGGAAATTATTTATTCTTATTTTTATCTATTTCTAATAAAAGACTATAAATATTACTTAAGTTGTCTATGTCTTTATTTTTATTTTTATTTTTTATCTTCTGCGCTTGTGCTTTAACAAAACATATTACTTCCACTGGTCACGAAGCAGACTATAACAACTCCATAGTTTTAGATTCTGAAGTTAACACTTTTAAGCGCACATTTTTGGAAATGGTTAGGATTTCACAAAGACCAAATTTGATAAATTCTAAGAAAGACATAGACAACTTAAGTAATATTTATAGTCTTTTATTAGAAATAGATAAAAATAAGAATAAATAATTTCCAAATATTTAGTGTCTTTCAAAAATTATTTTTACTCTGTTAAATATTTTTTTGATTATTTTTCAGTAAATATCTAGGTATTTGTGTGTTACAATAACTTCACTTTCTTAAACAATAAATTAATACCTGCTTTCTTCCTTACAATGAAATCAAAAATGATCAAATTGACATCTTTCAAAAAATTTAAATAAAAATTACTCATATGTAATTCAAATGTAAAAAAACTTCTAAATTATTTTAAACCCTTTTTTGGAATTAACTTTCCTATGTTATTAGTTCTTGTATTAGTTATTAGTTTTATTAGTTCATATTTGTATGTTTTTATCCACTACACTTGTCCATGAAAATGATTAACTTTTTAACATCTTCAATTTTTACTCAATTTCTGTAAGTATTATGTAATTTTTTAGTTCCTAATTTTTCATTTATACTTACAATTATTTATTGTTAATCTTTTCAGTACCCCTGAAGAAGAGCTAAAGAAAAGCTCGAAAGCTTGGGTTAATTAAAAAGAAAAAAGAGAAAACCTGCGTTTTTAATTGGCTGCTATCCCAACATAATTATCAATATTTTATGTATAAATATGTATATTAATAATGATAGGGTGTGTAAAAAAAATCATTTTTATATCTAAAACTTCAAAAAATTTTAAAAAACATTTTCTGCCTTATCTCGACGTATTTCGAAAATAGTGGAGTGGATTTACGGACCCTTGTTAATAGAAACTTTTTTTCACATAACGCACAAAGGAATCACACACCTTCTATTTTCAGACACATTTTTTGAAACACCCTATACAAAAAATGTAATATTGAACCACTCATATTACGTAATATTTGAGAATTCTTGGAATTTAGGTTCTAATTCAATTCAAACCACTATAGGTTCCTTTTACAGAACGAATTAGAAAAGTTTCGCAAAGCATTTGACATGAAACTGAAGACATGGAAGGTACCGTTTCGTCCTTATTATGCATCAGCATATCACATCAGTCAAGCACACTAATAAATCTTTAGTGTTACTGGTGCCTGGTGGTTGTAAGTAGTGACCTGTAATTTTTAATGATTGTAAGCAACCAGAGAAACAGATATGTACCATACACGACTCTTGTATAATTTAGCAACGCCCCGGATATGCGGCTTTGACTCTAACACAGAGGTTTATCAGGAGCTACGCTCTGATCCCTATAAGTATATCTGAGGATAAAAGTTATAGATAATTTTCCGAATTCTTAAGACTTAAAGTTTTAATGTAAGGTGTATTTAAAATAATTTATCATTTTGTTATATAACTCAGGGGTATTCAGGAGGTCTTCGTACTTTAGTTTTAGTACTTTTACGAAATCATTGAATATAAAACATACGGAAGGACTAAAATGCCAATTAGTCGTTCAGGTGAACGCGACGGAACCGCCATATTGAAAACACCTACACTTAGTACCTACTTGTTTACACATTGACAGTTGACAATGTTGGCATTTGAAAGTGTATTTATTTATTTGGAACATCTTAATTTTAGTGTGTATGTTAATATCATCAGTAAAATCATCACTCCGCCATATTCAAACCCCTTCTGGCGGTCGCAGCTCGCAGCTGTTTGACGGTATAGTCTTCCGGACATTCTGTACTTAAAAGTTCGCCTAAATTCCGTAAATTAGACTTTTATGAGAATTCGTAGTTTCACACAAAAATTAAAGGTTCTGATTGGCTGGTTGAAATACGAAGATTTCACTCCGCCATATTCAAACCCCTTCTGGCGGTCGCAGCTCGCAGCTGTTTGACGGTATAGTCTTCCGGACATTCTGTACTTAAAAGTTCGCCTAAATTCCGTAAATTAGACTTTTATGAGAATTCGTAGTTTCACACAAAAATTAAAGGTTCTGATTGGCTGCTTGAAATACGAAGATTTTTTGTTTCTACGCAGTGAAAGTCGGTGCGTAGAAACACAAGACCTTCGTATTTCAGACAGCCAATCAGATAAGCGGTAATATTTGTGTGAAACTATAAGAACTGTCATAAAATACTACGAAATTCTGTGATTTCTATACTAGTTATATGGGTCCTAATTTATTACGAAATCGTAAAAGTACGAAAGTACGAATTAAGCACCTTCTATAAATTATTCGTTATAAACTAAAACTTTAAAAACCATTGCTATTTAATTTTTTCAGGCAATCTGAAAATGAGATGATAGGTATACGCCCGTATTCACAAACGATAATTTCCAAAATAATTACGTAATCAATTATCCCCATCTCATTCTATTGCAAAAAAACTGCATATCTCCATCTCACTCATTTAAATAATTACGTAATTATTTAGGAAATTATCGTTTGTGAATACGGGCAATAATATTGTATAGTGTCCCATGTGAAATGAAAAAGTCAATGGCAGCTTCCGGTGTAACCGCAAGTGGTATGGGGCTGTAAAGATTTTATGTAGTTCAATTCCTTATAATAATTGAAATCATACAGGTACCTACCTCTAGTACAAATTTTTTGAATTCTAGTCTAATCATTTTTTTATTTACGATTACTGATATGAAGACATATTGTTCATAATTCTTGCCATATATTATTTTATGACATTCGGTGAAAAGATTTTTTTTCGAAAACAGTTACTTTTTCACTTTTTTTTACTTACAGTTAGAATTTCCAATTTATTTAATATGATAGATTTTTCCTCGATTTATTATAGACCGAGTGACATGAAAAAAAAAGCGCCCATTAGAATTACATAAGTTGCTTATGAAAATTCTAGGATCTAGTCAAGATCTTTGAAAAATTTTTAAGTTCAAGATAAATGGCTCATGCATAAATGTCTTATGAAAACTTACAATAAAAAAATATTTAACATATTTTCAATAATAAAAAAGACAAATAAATAAGAAATCTCCTTTTTTCGTTTTTTTTTAGTACTTCAGCGACTCAAGTTATTACAAATTTTGTTTCAAATTCCTAATAAGTATAAAGGTGTGCACATTTTTATAATTTAACTGACCTGGTATCTTTTACCGTCTACGAGATCCTAATGATGGGTAATGCTAAAATTTTCCACACTGTATACATCCTGATATTATAGAGAAGAGAGAGAAGCCCTGATTGACTCACTCATATACACACGGCAGAAACTACTGAAATCAGAAACACGAAATTAAGCAAGTAGGTTCCTTTTGTATCGTAGGCACGCAATAATAAAGGATTTAAATGAAGGGTCTAAAATATAGGACGTAGGACGAAAGTTTGTACAGGAATCCCGTAAAATTTGGTATTTTTTCTGCATAGTAGATGATGTACTATTCTGAAACACGCTATCAAGTCTGCAGTCTGCAGTATATACAGTGTGGAAAAGCGAAGGCATAGTAACATAATATACCTAATAGCATTTTCCATAATAATTCGTTGGCTATCTTTCATTTGATAATATAGGCTTTACACATACATATGAGAGGTTTTAGAAAAATATGTATAACATACCTCAAACAAACGCCAATGTTAAATGATGACGTCTTTATGAATTTTCATTTTCAACTTGTTAAAACTAAAATATTAAACAACCTCAGACTTTAGCGTTCATGACTTTCAAAAACGTCTTTCAAAAGGTCCCTATCCTCTATATTATCTTACTATTATCACTATTATACCAACAAAATAGATGTTGCGTGAAGGCAGTAAAGTGGCAAAATGCATACACAAAATACCAGAAGGATAAAATATTTAGGCGATACATGAAATCGTTTAATAATTTTTCTTGGCGTTTCGTGTACTGCTGCAAAGGACATTTGCGTCGAGAGATATAAGATCAGCTCCACATTAACAACTAATTAACGATTTACCAAAAAAATGAAGTTGATATTAATTGTAATTCGCCAGAGCGGGTCAGGAACTTTATCTGTTTCAGTCGTTGACTAGCATTTCCGGAAATGAATTGCCACATATTTTAAATGTTATTTTGTAATGTTCAACAATTTCATCAAGTGCATGGCAGCAATATATTTGCAAAAAATTGTTAGCCTTTTGGTGTAATACGTAGTCATTTCACTACTTGGCAGCGTTTCATGTTGTATTTCCCGGACTTTACATGAAACAACCAGTTCCACTAGAAGTTTGCAACATACATTTATAAGCAAAATTATCGTCGTGATTTCGATTTAATCTTTTTCTGACCGACACAACCCTATAAGTGTTATGGTTTCACTGGTTATTCCCAGGTCATCAGTCTGACATATCACCATCACCAGAGGAGGGTGTCGTTCAGAAAAACGTTATTTTTGGTTAGTTAGAAGTCATTATAATTAATTTTGAGGCTATATGATGTGATCTTCATGTGATTAAAATCTACTTTGATAATGTATCGGTTTATTTTACTTGTTGTAAACTTGATAAAATCTTCCAAGTTTTTACCTTTTAAACGAGAGGATTTTCGTCTATCAGGTTCTAAAATATAAACAGGGGTATTCTATTAAAACGATTGTCGATTCTGAGCAGAGTCGATATCCAATCGACTCTGAGCGGTTGTCGATTGGATATCGACAACCGCTCAGAGGATGAAAATGAGTCTTTACCTATACTCTATACAACCACTTCTGTGGTGTTACATGTTACAACCACTACGAGTCGAGGTGTTCACCGGTCACAACAGTCTGAACAGGAACTTAAAACTTATGAATGTGAGGGGGGACCTGACCTATCCCAAATGTGGAACAGACGACGAGGACTGAATCACTACATAGGCATATGCGAGCAATGCTGTGACCTCAAGCCTAACGTTTTTGGGTTAGAAGTAGGTACTATAAGAGGAAGATAAGGGACTCCTCTCAATGAAAAATCATCTGACCTTCATTAAAATGTCGGGAAAATTGGAGTAAAAGTCCGAACATGGTTTAGGAATGGCGAAAAGGGCTCTTGATGGCCTAGTCGCTTGGGGTTAACAAACCCTTCCCACCATGCTACTAACTAACCAACTTGTTGATTTCTTCCTCATTAAATTTTCAAAAGTATTTTAAAAAGCAATTTGCCATGAACTGATATGCACGTACTGATGCTACCTAAATATCATCTTTTTATATTAGGTAATATTGAACCGCTTAGATTATGTAATATTTTAGAATTTTTGTGATTTAGGTACTAATTCAATTTAGTAGTTCCTTTTACAGAAAGAATTGGAAATTTTTGAATTTGGATTTTAGAGCTGAAATCCCAAAATTTCTCAAATATATTATCTTGAGATATCAGAAATATTATAAAAAAAAAGGTTAACAACAAATAACTTAATATCATAGGCTTAGCATGATAACATTCTATAGTTTATTTTAAAGAAATATGAGACAGTCACAGTAATGTGATATTAAGTTGTTTGAGAACAACTTTGAACTCAATTTTGCCGATAAATCGTAGACTGGTAAATCGATACTTACAGAACTTTAGAGTTTCTAAGTGTTTGATAGCTTTCTGGCGTTGTCAGTACCTCGAAGGCTTACGACTATCTTTTAACTTAATTCAGTGATAATCGTAACTAAAGTAATCGATTGAATTCAAATAAGCTACGATAACGCGACCGGATGTGGTCACCTTTATTATTAGAAACTACACCTACACTTCACCTCTTTTTCCTCGATCCCTTTCAAATTAGTCTAGCAGTCACGATCATGCACTTGGCCGTATACTTAACTCCAATTCAATTGCATTGTTTTGCAAAAACGAAGGAGGAATGGTATACGTTTGGACAAGGATAAGGGTTTTTTATATATAGATCGAAGACAATTACTGTCTGAGCACTGTACTGTAACTCTTACGTTCGACATGCTTGTGTCTTTTTTCCACGCTCGGAAAATAAACACCTAATTTGTGAATTCTAAATTGTTCAAGCATTTTTACTTATACAGTTCAGCGAATTACCGTTTAGACGTACCTATCTAACATCATGAACAGTCAAAAATAGTTGTTTGCAAAATTTGTCCAATCGGTGTCAATGAAGAATCAGTTGACAATGTATATTAAAATCAAATCATTATAATAAAGGGATACTTAATTTTGATAAACATAATTTGTATAGTCCAGTCAAATAGTATAATTTATGTTAAATTGAATTAATTAGAACTTTGATGAAACGTTAATAATAGGTATAGGGAGCCACTAGAATACTCCAGTGAAGTTTTACCCTTCGCAAGGGAATCAAGGGATTCCCGTCATCTTAAGCTTAAGGGATGCAATCATATTATATTTCGGTGAACATTGCTTGTGCGGGAAAAATTATAATTACAAAAATTATTAAGGAGGATGTTTTACTATAACAGCTTTTGTTTGGAACTTTTCACGAATTTTCTTGTTTTTTTTTCTTGTTCAAAACTTGAAAAATTTCAAAACTAACACTAATATCGGATTTTCAATCAGCGACTCGAAATCACGTAAGTAGGTATTTGGTGAAAACGCTATGACTTGATTTAATTATTATTTATGCACAAAACTAATATTTTCAAGAATATTGGGGTACTGGAATATTGGACGCCCTCATATTCGTACCATGCATATAAATATTTACCACCCGTATGTTATAGAAAAACTTAAAAACTACCACATTTGTGATAATCTATTTTCACCCCCGATTGGCCGTTTTGTTGTAAAATCTAAAAAACCGTTTCCAACGCCAAAAGTCTATATTTTTTTTTTAATTTGTATTTTTTTTTGAAATGTCAAAAAAAGTCTAAACAAGAGTCGTTGGATATAACATGATCGTTAACAATTTTAAATAATAATGTTTCATGCATAAGGAATTTTTATAGAGATTAATGATTTCATCTCTTAAATTCAAGATGGCGACTACCCTTGCGGAATGCTAGGGGGGAAACTTAGCTGGAGTATTTCTTGGCACCCCCTACGCACCATTAAAATTTCATCAAACTTCTTAATTTTCAGTCCTTGTTTCGACTATTATTTGACTGGACTGATAATAGTTAGACGCTAAAAGTGATCCATTATTTTTTAAATAACACGCAAAGCTATTTTATGCTGTGCTGTAGGTACTTTTACTTTTGATAATTTTTATATCGAACCTTCCTTGAAATTTTTTATTTATTGTTTGGTATTTCAGTTCTTGGTTGAAATGAATATTTGAAGAAATTTTTATTTTTCTTGGAACGTTTCGGGACCGATCGGCCGAGTCCTTGTTCACTCTTTATCAATTATCATTATTATCATTCTAATAAAATTATTAAAATGAAGTAGTGTTTTTATATCATTTAAAATTTTTTGAAAAAGAAATTGACATTATTTTTATTTTGACATTTTAGTCGGGTGTTGTGTTTATCGTGATTTTGTGAGTTTATTGTGTTTCATTAAGTTATGTTAAAGAGTGAACAGATGGCCGATAGGTCCCGAATCATTTCAAGAAAAATAAAAATTTCTTTAAATATTCATTTCAACCAAGAACCCAAATTGCAAACAATAAATTAAAAAAGGTACTTTTACTTTCGCATAGTTTTTCTTCTATCATAATATAGTGAATTTTTTTTAAAAAGACGCTATAAAGTTTTACAGAACCAATAAAATTTACGAACATAAAGGAAATCCAGATCCAGATGAAAAAGCCAATCTATAATAACTATGATGTTCCCTTTACAGCCACTAGAAAGATAATGGTCTAATTCTATCCAAGATTTCAAGGAACAATGATTATTATTAAAGGCATTATCTTGATGTAATCTCACAAACCTTGACATTCCCATTATGAACAAGGTTGCCGGAGTTAATTCTGGTAGTTTCTAAAGGTTTTTATTATAATTAGCTTATGTAATAGAGTTAATAAATCGACTATAGCAGTTCTTAGGATCTTTTACTATTAGGGATTCTACTAATATCAAAATAATAATCCTCAATGAAAAAAGAACTTTTTTACAGACAGCTACTTAATTATATCAACTACATACACAAATAAAAAAATGTTAATATAGCACACGTAATTCGCGTCCTTATCTAACGAATGAGCATACACGCAAGCTTACAAACAGGAATAAGCGCTCTTTAGCAAATAAATGAATTAGTGAAAAGTGAGAACTCTATAACAAACACGAATAAACACAAACAAACATCATGTGCAACGATCAAGTTGTCCATATGCATATTAAGTAATTCGATCATGTGCATTCCTGTCATGTTTATCAGACTGCTCCGGTTTGTTCGCTATCAGATTCATTTAAGTTTATTTTGATTGCTTGCATGTTCGCTCTGTTCATTAGTGTACGCGATTTTATGTGTTTTGTACGTATCTTCATTTAAACATATTAAAGTTGAACATTTTGTTAGACAGATCTAATTTGGCCGTATAACATTTACAGCCAATATTATAAAGGCTCATTAGGCTAACGGGCAGATTTCTGTGCTCGTTTTTTGAAGCTAATATCGACGACAAATGACTTTTATTAACATTTTTGTAATTACTTTCATGTCAAGAATAATAGATAAATTAAAAAAACTTTCCACTTAGACTCGATACCTTCTTCAGAAATGGCCACAGAAATCTGACCGTTAACTTAATGAACCTTTATAATACCCGCTGTTAGATATATAGATATATGATATAAATTATATATTCCAGTACAACCTGATTAGGCTTAGCGGTTTCAAAATAAAAAACGGTTTTTTTATGCAAAATTTCAAGCTTTCGTTGATTATCTCGATTTCATCACGAAAATTAGAAAAAAAAAGTGTTAATAACAATTCTTGTGAGATCATAAGAAAACTTACGCTAGTGATATGCCGTTCCGTCATCAATTATTTCAGTAAAAAGTCGGAATCTTCAAAACTGCGGGAGTCACTGGTTGTTAACTTATACTCCCACATTACAAAAAAATACTTATCACTAACGAAACAGTACCATCACATCCATAATATCCTTTAATAAAAACTTCTATAAAATTAATCATGAATCTATGAAGTAAGTAGGTATAAGTAATTATAATAATACATCAAACGGATTGTTCATGATTCAATTCGAAGGCAAGCAAAGGAATGCATTTCTTGTATCTTATCTCCCTACTACATTTTTTATATTAACGTCCTTATCAACATCTATTCATAATTTAAAATTTTTCCAAAATAGACCTATAGAAAGGAAACTCTGTTGGCAACAAAAACAGCAGGTACATACAACTATTAATTAGTGTGTGAAAATTCTATTACTTTTAAAAATTTCTATTACTAAACTTCTATCTTATAAAATCTTATCTATCTTATAAAAAAAAACTTCTATTACTAATAAAAAATTTTTTTTCCTTTTTTCCTTTTTCAAAGAAATCAATAAATAATAACCAATATGTAACATCCAAAAGTACTAAAAAAAAAACAGTCAAACAATCAAAAATTACCTAAAAAAACATATTTTTTTCCTTTTTTTCATCTAATTTTCTTTTTTTTCCTAATGGGCAGTCCCAGTTTTCAAGGAAACAAATTCTAGAATCATATCTAGGGCTATGAGGGTTTATTACTTTCCTTTCCTTTTTTTGTCAAATTGCAAAACAAAATTATAAATATTATTGAGATTTTGTGTGTCCGATCTATTGTTGACTACGTCATCACGTTCATTTATGTAACACATCTCAAGAAAAATTCGCTTGTTATATTGTCTTTCGGTGCAAAGAACCTTCACTTGATCAAAGTTGACTTTATGCTGAAATCTTAGACTATTAATAAAAGATGGACCAAGACACAGAATAGACCATAAACACTGAAAAAGTGTTCCAACATCCCTCTCTCTCCAAACAAGACTGTTCAAAACAATGAATGCCAGATCAATAATGATACTGGCACTTACAATGAAAGAGCGCAACCTCTCCAGTGATAATTGGTGGGCAATAAACATCGATGGATCCCTTATACCCGTTTTACTTTGCTACATCTGGCAACATGAATGTTTACATCCTGTCAGACCGTTTGTTTACACAAGAGGCTACGGCATGGACTGTCACGGATATTCCCATAATGCGTTTGCGTAAAAGCGGCGTGACCATTGCGCGGCAATCTCTTGGAAATATCAAAATATTCACTGTGATACGTATATAGAGTTAATCAGCCATATGATAATAATAATAAATCAAATATGATATATGTTTGATTTATTAAAAATAATTATTGTTTCCGAATCAACATTAATTTATTAGACAAAATTATAAAATTTTATATTTTTAGGCGCTTATTCAATGAAAAATATACGAATTACATAACAGGAAAAACAATTCATGACCAATATGGAAATACTTTGGACTAGAAGTGCATTTACCTACCTACTTATTAAAAAAATATTTTTTACTATGAACCTACTTATTGCTTTTATTGAGTTTTTTAATAACACCAGTTTCTTAAATGAAATTGCCTGTATAATGCCATAATAGGTATGTAATATTAAAACCCAAACAATGGGGATATACAGGATGTTTCATTAATCAGTGCAGGAAATTCAACTGGAGATTCCTCGCTGAATTGCTGAATTTTAAGGGGGATTTGACATAAAAAAAATGTCTTAAAGCCTCCCCTAATTAAGAAGTTACAGCCCCTGAAAGTAGGGTAAAAAAATCACATTTATCGATTTTTTTCTGAAATGACTTGAAATAAAAAAAAGACGGCTAGGTATTCGAATACTACTACCATGAAGCCTCCATAATTACATAGTTTTATCCACCCTTGTTCTCTGCAAGGGTGTGAATAATACTATCCCCAAAAGTTTTTTTTCCGGAACTTTTTCTCTAATAATTTTTTTTTATCTTTAAATTTACACTTTGGAGGGCCATTTCAATTGAAAAAAATTTGTCTCTTGAAATTTTCACGGAAACTCAATACTTTTCCACTACTACTTTTCACTCCCAGCAATATATCAGAACAAAACTTTAAAAATACAGGGCATTTTAAAATTAGTGATTAGGTAGGTATCTGACATATTTTCAATTAGGTTCGTTTAATTTATTTTTAGAATAAAATCAACTAAATGTGTAAGAAATTGAAAAAATATTTTAGGTACCTACTGATGTATATTGCTTTCCGACTTTCCTATCGATTTTTTATTTGCTAAATTGTTATTACCTTTTTGTACCTTTTATTTCGTATAGGTAGGTATAAGTATATATTTTCTTAATTTAATATCTATTAGTATTCCAATAATTAATGTTTTTTGTAACAAAAACTGCAAATAAAATAATATTATTATGAGTATTATGATCATTATTATAATTTATGTAATTATTACATTTCCTATAACTGAACTCGAGCGCGCCCCTGCCGTTGCATTCAGTTTGTTTACGTTTTAAGTCTTTCTCCTTACCCCACCAGAAGCCGCATATGAGTGCGAGTGAGAATATCAACAAACCAAAACTGACTTCAAGCTAAGATAGGGAAGGCGCGGTCCATATTTATTAATATAGTCTAACGTTGAAATTGACTAGCATGTTTCCCAATAGCACATCTCTGAGGATGTAGTCTTGTCACTTTTATGAAGAGTCAATCTCTTTGCCAGATTTTGGGAAGTTTTTTTTGTCTCTTTTTGTAGTTTTCCTGAAGTCGAGATAATCGACAAAAGCTTGAAATTTTTGCATAAATGATAGTACTTTACTAGACCGTTCTTTATTTTGTAAACAATAAACTATCTTAAAAGACCAGCGTTACTATAAGGAGTAATGAATATCACACCTTGAAGTGTTTTATAATGAAATTATGCTCTCGCGAAACTTTCATTTCCATCATTTCAGACAATCTGAAAATTTAATAATACACAGAATGTCCCATTTAAAATACGAAAGTTGATGCTTATTCAGGTAACCGGAAGTGGTATGGAATTGTAAATATTTTAGTTCAATTCGTCGAAATTGAAAACATAAATGAACAAATTTTCAGTGTTTTAATCCAATCATTTTTTCCATTTGAATAAATTTGAAAGTTTCTTGAATCGCCAGTATGTAGAATTGTGATAACATGTCCTTATAGGATTGAAGATTCAAAACTATATTAAGATGGTTTTATATGTTTCTCGATACCACTTAGAAACTTGATAGGGTAATGAAAGTTGGTTAAAACTGACCGGTGTATGTCAACGATAGAATATTATTCTCTGATTATTCTATTTGGTCTGATTCTAATTGGATTCTGATTTGATTAAAATTGTTTTTGGCCTGTTATTTTTATAGGTATTTCGATGGCACACTATGTGACATGAAGTCACTGCTTATAGTTCACTAACATCGTAATGCTATGGAAAACGTGTTGTTTGTCATAACATGAGTTTTGTTGATAAAATATTCAAGTTTATATTGCACATAACAAACATTACTTTGATTAATTAAAAATCGATTTAGTTTCATGAGTGGAGGTCTAGTACATCATCTAACCGTATGACACGACATTTCATTCACACAATAGGAAACCACATAAAAAGTTACGATAGAGGCATGTAAGCCGCTTTTCTATATCTTGAAGTTTCTTTACAGGAAAAGCCAGGATATAGGTAGGTACTGGAGTAAGTAGCCCAAATTCTACTAATAATGCAAAGCTGATAAAAAGAAATCCGGCTCACTAGAAGTGGGAATCTTCACCTGAGTACTATATTTATTTTGTATTCTGCTACAATGAAACACTGATCGAACTTGAAGGACTTTGTAGATAATGGATATAATTTATTATAGCGTTAAAATACAAAATATGTCTCTATCGTCGGAACACTGTTTGTCTGAAGATGAAATTCTCAATTTTAAGCCTGCAGACTATCGAGGGTTGACTCTATACATCAGAAAAAACTAACGCGGCAGGGTGAAGTTGTTATCTTTACCAGATCGGGAATGCATGAAATCGCAGTCATTATTATTATTGTCAACATCATTTAGCTTTCAATAGAGTTGCACTGTGAAGTAGCTGCCGCATAGAAATTGATTACTTTCAGGTGCACCGTAAAAGCTGTTTATCGCAGTCTTCATTTGGAGAGTTCGAGCAATGTTCATCAGTAATGAATCAAATATTTTTAAAAATTAGAAAAATCGTATAGTAAAAAAATTGTGAAAAAAGACGTTTTAATGAGGAAGATTATGCTCAATTTCTGTAGCAATATGGAAGTTGTTGAATGGAGTTTTGTGGATGATGGTCACGTCGATATCGATGCTAAAATTGCCATGTTTATGGAAGCAATGACTCATAATATTAATTTACATTTTAGGTTATCGAAAAGTAATTTACTCAAGTAGACCTTTTAAACCTTAAACTGTTAAAAACGTATACGGTTTAATGCTTGGCCTATATAAAATAAGAGCTGAAACTAAGTTCTTGTTTAAGTTTGGACATAATTTTCAATCTCCATGCAGCCCGATTTTAGGAAATATGAATATGCAAAAAAATATATATAATCCATCAAATATCACTAGAACGAAAGTTAAATAGAGAATTCAAACAATACTACTCGAAGCCCTGTTGGAATAAAATAAATAGCCAAAGAACAAATAAGAAAGCAATAAGAAATGCTTGCTTGGAGGCCAAGGAAATGAATAACTTTTTTTCAAGCATATCTGGTAATATAACCGTCATACTATAAAGCTACTTTGTCGTGGACTGGAACTGAAAGATTGGAGGTTGCATGGAATACAGATGAATGTTTATCGTGTTTCAGTTTTGCATCTCTAATTTAAAAATCCCTTAAGCTATAAATAAATTGAAGATTAAAAAGTGTTTTGACCTCCAACCACCACTTTAGCATTAGCATCTTTTTTGTTTCACATCTATGTATATTGAAGAATCTATTTTCCTCGATGTATTGGAGGCGCTAAGGGTTGTGTCGATATTTGGATGAGACTTTTCTTCGATAAAAATTCAAATGTAGCGTTTTAACATATTTTTGTTTAATTATTTTTATTTAATAGTCTATTGCCCGTATTCACAAACGATAATTTCCTAAATAATTAAGTAATTAAGAGATGGGTATAATTGATTACGTAATTATTTAGGAAATTATCGTTTGTGAATACGGGCATATAAGATAAGTACCATAAATTGAAGGGCTTGCAGATACCTACAGCTAAAATATTTAAAAAACTCATACACATTTTTTTCCGAAAATGTGTTTATCCGATATACAGGGTGTTGGAAAACCTGTTTTTTAAATGACCAATGAAACAATAAAAAAAACAGTTCAGAGTTTTTTTTTGCGAGAAAAAAGGTGTCCCATAACCCCGTAATCTACGCCACTGGGTGCTTCGGTTACACCCAGAATTTTTCCAAATATGACTTATTAAATAGAAAGCCCGTATACAAAAATTCAGAATTATTGGTCCATTCTGTAGGAAGCTACAATAAAAACAAGATTCGTAAAAGAGGTTAAATAACATTCTCTCGGAAAAAATTTATTTGTGTTTTCTTAATATTTTAGCTTTATCTATTACAAACCTACCACTGAATCACCTTGTATGCGGAAACTGTGTTAAAAATGATGCATAATATATGTACACCAGAGATATAATACTTATGATTCTGTCTATTTGGAGAATGTAAAGAAAACTATACAGTGTGGAAAAGCCAAATGGAATAAATTCGATAATAAATCAATGGAGATGGGTGCCAAAAAACGCTCGGACACATTGATTAGTATTTTTGGTTGCGCATTTTTTTCAATGAAAACTTTTTATACAGGGTGTGTCGTGTAACAGTGCTCAATACCAACTTTCTTCTTTCAAATCAAACACCCTGTATATTATTACATTTTCAGATTGCCTGAAAAAATGTAATAATAATGCTGTTTATAATTCAAATTTGCAACGAGTGATTTTTGAGTTATAAACAAATGAAAATCGCATTTTTTAATTTTCAAAACAGTGTGTACACCGATAACGGCTCAAGATGTCGGAAAACGGCTTACATGTCCCTATCTTAACTTTTCATTTAGAGCCCTATTAGGTAGTTTAAATTTTTATACAGGGTCATGAAAATTACCAGATTTTTAATCACCCTGTATAAAAATTTCATCCACACAATAGGATACTACATGAAAAATTAGGATAGGGACATGTAAGCCGTTTTCCGACATCTTGAGCCGTTATCGGTGTACACTGTTTTGAAAATTAAAAATTGCGATTTTCATTTGTTTATAACTCAAAAATCACTCGTTACAAATTTGAATTATAAACAGCATTATTATTACATTTTTTCAGGCAATCTGAAAATGTAATAATATACAGGGTGTTTGATTTGAAAGAAGAAAGTTGGTATTGAGCACTGTTACACGACACACCCTGTATAAAAAGTTTTCATTGAAAAAAATGCGCAACTAAAAATACTAATCGACGTGTCCGAGCGTTTTTTCGCAACCATCTTCATTGATTTATTATCGAATTTATTCCATTTGGCTTTTCCACACTGTATATTGTGCTGGTGTCCAGACTTATTGCTCGAAATATCCAGCTCGAAAACATGCTGACAAGAAAAAGTAAACAAAGTAAGCCAACTGGGAGAAATAAGCAGTCACTGAAAATACTGAAAATGAGTTTAAGAAGGTAATAGGGCGCTCTTCTTGAAAATCCTCGTACAAGTCAGCGTAACAATATAAGACGAGAAGAAAGGTATTAACATAAGAAGCTTTACTAGAATGATTATTAAAATAAGCAAGCTTCACCTATACCTTATTCAGTTGCACCACGAAGTACATAATTAGATAATAATTTTAATAAAAGCCATAATATTTTCATTAAGCATTATATGTATTAAGTTTAAATGACTTTTCTTACTTTACTCTATTTTTAAGGGACGCATTTGTTCATCCGCATTTTAGAAAAGGTCTTCTTGACTCTTGCACACACACATACGTGCCAGTAAGAGTTGTTTCTTTTTATGGGAGGTCTCGACATTACTCTACCGTCAAACAGTCACATCATCGTTAGTTTTTGAAGTTTGAGAGACGGTTCTATTCAGATAAATCTAGGACAATTTTAAATATTTATTTTAATCAAAAATATACTACCGGTTATACTCGAAGTAGCCATCCTTAAGATTCCTATTTTAAATGGGTTATTATTACATCTTAAGATTATCTCAGAAAGTTTATTAACAATGGTTTTGGGAGGTTTAGTTTGTAACGAGTAATTTATGAGTTATAAACAAATGAAAACGCAATTTTTTATTTTTAAAGCAGCATACTTTGAAAACCGCTCAAAATATCAAAAAACGGCTTACATGTCATTATCTCAACTTTTCACGTGGTATCCGATTGTCTTGATGAAATATCTATGGAGTAATAAAAAAAAATTGGGATTAAAAAAAATTCAAAAATACATAAAAAATTAAGATATCGACTGGTTATTAGTTTTCCGATATATTCAACCGTTTTCAATGTCCTGTTTGAAAATGAAAAAATGCTCTTTTCATTTGTTTAACTCATAAATTACTCGTTATAGCTTGAAATTTAAAGACCATTTCTTTTAGATTTTCTTAAACAATCTGAAAATGTTATAATATACAGAGTGATCCACTTAAAGTATGAAAGTTGATGGCTTCTTCTGGTATAACGCGACGAGGTATGGGGTTTTAAGTTATCCTAGGGTTATCCTAGATAAGGTTCCTATTAACGTGGGTTCGCAAATGCATTATGCAAATGTTTGAGATACAGGGTGTCAAAATATTATTCTTTGTCCAGTATTTTCAGGATATCTGGGGAACCGTTTTAGGAACAGAACTCAGCTTTTGTACATATCATATATCATTGATTTTATTATAGCTACCTTTTCAATGTCAATTCATTTTTTTTGTGCGATTGACGGAGATTTTAGATTTGGATGAAGAATGCCTTTTTTTGTGTAGGATTGGCGGTTTAAAATGCGTTTTTATTTGTCAACTTAAAATCAATTTTAGTATGTGACGTAGATATTAGGGGCAAAAAACTTCAAGCAACCCTAAAATAGCCGCTACTGGCATATTAAAAAAAAACAATTATAGCAATAAAAAAGTAATTAATATCAATGATAAGATATGTACAAAAGCTAAGTTCTTTACCTCAAACGGTTCCTGAGATATTATCTAAAACTGCAAAAAAACTCTTTATTTGATGCCCCACATTTCGTATCCCAAAAATGGCGCATTTACGGACTCAAAGGAACTTACGAGTGGACCAAAGGAATCTTTTTAAATTTTCGCACTTATTTAAGATAAGTTCCGTATATATAAGTTCATTTAATAGAAATTGAAATCAATGTACAAATTTTCAGACTTCTATAATCCAGACTTCTATTTTACCATTTATGAATGACCTAAGGCTCTCGCGCCCCATCATGCATCCTGTATTTATTTTGTAGAGTCAAATACGTATAAAAATGATTATAAAGGCGGAGATTCACAAATAGAAGATGGATTTCGGTGCGGTCGATAAGACTGACTTTATTTTAACGTAAATTGACGGAATTTTAACGTGAATAAAAATAAAGTGTTTGCAATTAAGGAATGGAGGGAAAATGAAACGACTTTAAAAAGGAAGACTGATACAAAGCTGTTCTACTGTTCAATAGAAAGTTAACTGATGAAGGTGGTATGGAACTTTTAAATTATATCAGAGGTCGCCCATTTGAAACTTCTTACAAGAAATGATGTGATATACACTGTCCCGCCTCCAGAGTTCTGCATGCAGAAGGATATTAATATCTGATTTAGTGTCGTAGGTTGCTGCAAGGAAGCCGCACTTAACAGCTAATGAGCAGTGTTTGTTCGCAATGAACATATAATGAGAAAAACTGTAATACTAGAGTTCGAAGGACCATAAGAGAAAGTATTGTGAAGTACTTACCAATCTGTGGTAATGTTGTAGCGCACTCCCGCTCTCCGCGTTACCGTCCTTGCAGGCCTGCCGGTGTCGGACCACGAGTTACGTAATGCACTAATTCGTACTGTAGGGAGTCTAGGTTTGGTGATTTTAGAGCGCGAATAAACTAGTAATAATATGGGAAACAATGGAGTAAAACTATATGAAAAACAGAGAGAAGAAGAGCCGTTCGTCCCGTCAATCGACGCGCTTATTGAGAGAGTTCAATCTTATCTCTCGTACAAAAAACTTAAAAAGATAACTTTCCACTCGAGATGGGATTCTTATTTTCGAGATGGAAAACATAAAATAAAATTAAGGAACTGAGTACGTAACATCACCGCCCACCCAAATTTAATTAATTTGATGCCCAAATATATACAAATATGTATTGAGAAGAGAGAGAAAAAAAGAGAAAGGAAAAAAAAGAGAAAAAAAAAGAGCACTTAAACATGGAAAATATTTACAGTAAGAATTTAGAGTGAAGAAAAAAATCTAAGTCTGATCGAGAGGTAGCTGGACAAGTTTATTAACGGGTCTGGTGAATGTTCCTGCGGAAGTTTGAATGCGAGCTACCCTCACGACTCCATCTGGACCGGGAAAAACTTCTATTATACGCCCAATTGGTCAAGAAAGAGGAGTGGTACCTATCCCATATAGATATGCGACATCCCCACATTTCAGATTTGTACTCCCTCTTGTCCATTTGTTGCGCTGTATCTGAGTGTGCAGATATTCAAGGGACCAACGTCGCCAAAATGATTGAGCGAGTTGACGAATACGCTGCCATCGGCATCGTAGAGAAATGGTCTCATCTATAATGGTTTCGGGGGAGCTGAGCAGAGGTGAGCCAATCAGAAAATGGCCGGGGCTGAGATAGTCGGTGTTATCATTTGTATCTGAGGTAATACCACAGAGGGGGCGACTGTTTAGTACAGCTTCAATTCGGGAGAACAGAGTAGCGTATTCTTCAAAGGTATGAGGAGTGTCTCCAATAAGACGAACTAAATGAGACTTCGCGGATTTAACTCCTGCCTCCCAGAGACCACCGAAATTAGGGGCAGCAGGAGGGTTAAAGCACCAGCGCACGTCACGCGATAAAAGGTGAGAAAAAATATCCTCGTGATTGCGTTGAAGAAACAACGATACTTCTTTAAGATGGCGAGAGGCTCCTACAAAGTTACGACCGCAATCCGAATAAATGCACTGGGGAAGGCCTCGGCGAGATACAAATCTATCTAGGCAAGCTAGAAACGCCATTGTAGTAAGTTCAGATACGAACTCCAGGTGGAGAGCCTTGCTGGACATACACACAAAAACTGCGAGATAACCTTTGGAGATGCGAGCTTTTCTGCGGTTACTTTCACGCACAGAAAACGGTCCGGCAAAGTCAACCCCTACATTGAGAAAAGCTCTAATCAGCTGTACCCGGGGTGCGGGTAGATCCGCCATGTAGGGTTGAGAAGGGCTAGACTTGAACTTAAAGCAACGCAAACACTGATAAATGCGTTTTCGGAGCAGACTGCGAAGGGATACGATCCAATATTTCTGAAAAATGAGCGCTTGGACGGTGCGAGATCCTGAATGCAGAGATTGTTGATGATAATAATCACAAATGAGAGAAGATAGAGGAGCATCTTTCGGTAAGAGAAGGGGGTGTTTCGAGTCATAGGGTAAATCGGCATTGCGTAAGCGACCGCCCACCCTAACAAGGCCGGTTTGGTCGATAAAAGGGGACAAGTTCTTCAGAGAGGAGCACGTGCAATTTTGATCGGTAAGTTCTGAAATTAATTGAGAGTAATAACAACGTTGTGTTACGCGAACCAACGCTGTGACAGAATTTCTCAGTTCCTGTGAAATGAGCGGACCAGACATCTGGTCCTTTGGAGTTCTACAATTGTGAATAAAACGTAGGACATAAGCGAAGATTCTTTGCAGTCGTGAAAAAGTAGAAACCTTTTCAATAACATCAGCGAGATAGTCGGGAACTTTATTAGATGCTGATAAAATGACTTTCCCTGTTTTGAGCTCGGGAACATCAGAAGGCGAAATAGTAATAGCTTCAGACTTCGGCCAATTCGACGAAGTGCTCGCGAGAAAGTCGGGTCCGTGCCACCAAAGTTTATTGTACACTAGTTGAGAAGGGGTAGTTCCCCTGGAAGCTGAGTCAGCGGGATTATTTTGAGAATCAATATGGCGCCACGAGATAGGGGACGTAAGTTCGAGTATCTGAACGACTCTATTTGCTACAAAAGTCTTCACTGTGTGAGGAGGAGTGGCTAACCAAGCGAGAACAATCATAGAGTCAGTGTAAAGAGAAATCTTATCAAATGCGATGTGTGTCAAGGAGTCAAGAATAGATTTGAGTAATTTCGATAGCAACAGAGCACCGCATAATTCTAATCTAGGAATACTGAGCTTCTTAAGAGGGGCAACTTTGCTTTTAGACTTAAGCACAGAGCTAAAACGAGAGGAATCAGAATACAAGAAAATCACTGCCGCATACCCCTTTTCTGAGGCGTCGCAGAATCCAATTAGGCTATAATTGGAAACGGGGTCCGGAACGTGTCTAGGGATGCGAAGAGATTGTAAAGCGTTCATCTGAGCAACGAAACGTAACCAAGAGTCGTTAAGATTCGGGGCAAGTTCATCATCCCATTGTGCATGAGATAACCAGATTTCCTGCATAAAGTGTTTGATCCAAAATACAACGGGAGTTAGCAGACCTAGTGGATCGAATATCCTGGATACATATGACAACACAGAACGTTTAGTTACTTTACCTCTAAAAGGTTGAACGTGGTAACGAAAACAGTCATCTTTAGGATTCCACATCAAACCCAATATTTTTATGGCTTGTTCATCATCTGTGAAATTAAGAGGAGTTTCAAGATGTTCCAGCGGCAAGGAAGATAGTACCTCTGGGTGGCTACTTGACCATTTCCTAAGTTCGAATCCACCGAACGATAATATTTTTGATAACTGCTCTGCGAGCTGCTTGGCTTCATTAACAGAATCAGCACCAGTAACCACATCATCAACATATGTGTGATTAAGCAATGAATATGATGAAAGGGGAAGAGAAGCGCCGTTATCTGTGACCAATTGCTGAACCACTCTCTGAGCAAGAAAGGCACAAGGAGTGAGTCCGTATGTTAGGGTATTCAATTCATATTCACGTATGAGCGAGGATTCGGACGGTCTCCAGAAAATGTGTTGTAGATGACGTTGTTTGGGATCGAGAAGAATCTGCCGGTACATCATTCTGATGTCAGCACAAAGAGCGACTTTATGAAATCTGAAGGACAATAAAATAGCACTGAGATCCTTTTGTAATTTGGGACCTGGCAAAAGGCAATCATTTAACGAAACGCCGTTAGATCCGGGAGCGGAGCCATTGAATACTACACGGATTTTGGTGCTGGAACTGCTATCTTTTGTGACGCAATGATAGGGCAAAATGTAAGAAGAAGAATTCTTAGCAAGTTGCATGTGGCCGCAATCGTAATATTCTTTCAAGAAGTTGTTACAAGAGGAACCAAATTGGGGAACACGTTTCATTTTTCGTTCTAGGTTGAGAAAGGTTTTCATAGAATTATTTCTATTGCCTGTCAAAGAAGGAGAATTTTCCTTGAATGGCAGACTAACAACATATCTTCCGGTTTCATCTCTAGTGTGAGAAGATTGAAAATGAGACTCGCAAAATTCGTCCTCGGGATTGACTATCGCAGGGGACGAAACTTCTTCCATTTCCCAAAAGTTACGCAACAAGGAGTCTAATGAACAAGTGACAGAAAGAGATGTTTTATGAGTGGATTCTGAAGAATCGGTGGAGCCCAGGATAATCCATCCAAAAATAGTATTTATGGCTGAAGGATGTCCTTTCACCGTACTAAGAGTCGAGTTATTGAGAATGTGAGGATAGAGATCAGCTCCTATCAGAAAATCTATTCGAGAAGGAGTAGTGAAATTAGAATCTGCTAGAGGTAGATCGCAAAACCGATCACGTAATTCACGAGACAGAGGAGCCGTTGGCATTTCTGAAGATATTTCAGAAAGAACAACTGCTCGGGAGTTGATGAACTTCTTTTCCGAATAACGAGAGCGCAAAACGCAATTTACTAAACCTAACACTTTGACTGACGAGTTTGATATTCCATGAACATCAAATGAGGCTTTGGATTTCCGCAGCGCTAAACGGTGGGCAAACGACTCCGTGATGGCCGAGATCTGAGATCCAGGATCAATAACAGCTCGAATGGTATGATATGTGCCAAGGCAATCCTTTATTAGTACCACAGCAGTACCCAAGAGAACCATAGGAGACTCCACTGAAGGGGGAAGGCTACATGATAGCGAACTTGTCGACATGGACGTAGAGGAGTCTGTGGCCGACTTGACCTCACGCTGTTGTACATTCTGAGACGATGAGTTCTCTTTGTTATTTGTGTGCAGCATGGAGTGATGCCTGTTGCTGCCGCACTCGCGACATGTATTAACTGATTGACAGTCATTTCTAGAATGAGCTCCCATGCAATTAAAACATCGCTTGAGTCGTTTTAAAGTTTCAAATTTCTGTTGAGTATTTTGCCTTAAAAAGGAATGACATTTTGTCAAGGAATGCGAATCTTTACAGAGGGGGCACGGGTGAACGAAATGTTGCATTGAGCTACGAGAAAAGACCGGCTTAGTATTAGCGAGGAAAGACCTAGTGGGTTTTGCAGTTCGTTGGACAGTTTTTGCATCCTCAGAAAATATCTCGTAAGTTCTACTCTGGTCAACAATAAATTTTATCAACTCCTCGTGAGTTGGGATAGCGTTAGTGCTTTGCTTATCTTCAAAAGCCTTTCGAGTTGCAGAGTCAAGATTATAGAGAGATAACTGAAAAAGTATAAAATCCGATAGATCTGTAACATTGAGCGATTTGAGAGCTTTTACTGCATTAGAATGAACTGCAAGAAATTTTTGAAAGTTTGAGTAACTAGGGGAACTTATAGTAGAAAAATCTTTAATTTGATTCAGATAGTGACTAGCCAATCTTCTTTTATTTTGATATCTGTCACGAAGATTTTGATAAGCCAATTCATAATTCTCGGAATTTAATTGAAAATTGGAGATAACAGCCAACGCATCTCCCCTAAGATTTGAGTGTAGATACTGAAACTTCTCTGACGGTGAGAGGGAGTTATTTTTATGAATCATGCTATCAAATAGAGAATAAAACGAATTCCAATCCTCAATCCTGCCACTGAAAATTGGAAGAGATATGGTGGGAAGATGAGTGCTCCGAGAAGAAGACGGTGTCACTTTCTCTTCTTTTGCGGTACTATTCTGAGGAAGAGTCTGTGCTACAGCATAATATTTGCCACGAGCTGCAAATAATAAATCATCAAATGCCTTTTGAACTTTATTAACTTCTAGCCTATCAGCTACTTGTTTTACGCTTTCATTAGCGGATATAATCTGATCCTGAACTTCCTCGAAGTCATCTTCGATAGAAGATAACTTCTCATAGCGCGGGGTTAGAGCCGAAAAATTATTTATATCAATGCTAGAGAGGCTATCGTATATATTTTGCATCCGAGAAAATAACTTTTCCCTTTTTGCTTGGAGAATTTTTAATGCAGCTAGTGCATCTGTACTACCGGTCATTTTGATGCTGGTAGGTAATGATAATAAATAATTAATTGAGCAATAATAATTATTATGGTAAAGAACGGCGAATTCAATACTCAGTTCATAAATAAATGTAAAAATTATAAACAGTAATAATTATAGCAATGCATGAATTAAATGCAGATACGAGTGGATTTTATTGAAAATAATTTAAGCGGTATTAAATTTAAATAAATAAGCAGAGAAAATCAATAATAATATAAGTTGTCGCAGTTTATCAGGACGAACTGGCGGGAGCAAAAAATAAGAGATAATTTCCAGCTGAATGAGAAAATAATAATATGATTTAAATCACCAACTAATACTTTATATTGAAATTAATGCAATTGTTATTTTAATAGGAAGGTAAAATAGACTTATGAATTTACGGAGGAAACAGAGTATATTCAACAGAGAAAATAGTGGACTATCAGAGAACTAGATCGCAAAAATTCGGCTCGAATTGGACCAATGTTTGTTCGCAATGAACATATAATGAGAAAAACTGTAATACTAGAGTTCGAAGGACCATAAGAGAAAGTATTGTGAAGTACTTACCAATCTGTGGTAATGTTGTAGCGCACTCCCGCTCTCCGCGTTACCGTCCTTGCAGGCCTGCCGGTGTCGGACCACGAGTTACGTAATGCACTAATTCGTACTGTAGGGAGTCTAGGTTTGGTGATTTTAGAGCGCGAATAAACTAGTAATAATATGGGAAACAATGGAGTAAAACTATATGAAAAACAGAGAGAAGAAGAGCCGTTCGTCCCGTCAATCGACGCGCTTATTGAGAGAGTTCAATCTTATCTCTCGTACAAAAAACTTAAAAAGATAACTTTCCACTCGAGATGGGATTCTTATTTTCGAGATGGAAAACATAAAATAAAATTAAGGAACTGAGTACGTAACAAGCAGAATGTTCTTTTTTTAATCCTAATAATATTTAATCATTTAAATTATGAGAACCGAGTGATTTTCAGCGATGAAAGGACTTTACAGTTGACTTACAACAGTAAAAATAGAGTCTACATACAGGGTGAATCATATGTAACGAATAAATTCATTTTCTAAATTCGTAAAATTCAAAAAACCTGAAACAGGGCGATTTTTAAATTAAATTTATGTTCTATTGATGTGACATTTCATATATGTATACATAGTGTTCCTTGGCTCGGTAATGACGACATCGTCATTTCGACCAGATTTTTCATCACCCTGCTCAAAAATTTCATCAAAATCATAGGATAGAACATAAAATAGGGATGTAATAAGTTTTTCCGACATTTGGAGCCATAAGAAGTTTGGGAGAGAATAACAAATAGTAACTTATAGATTTATGGCGGTTTCAATTATTCGTTCTCTACCAAGAAGACTGAAATAACTGACTGAAAACAAAAACAAAAAAGTGTCCAAACAAAATTTTGAATTTCTCAGTTTTAAGTTAATTCTTTATTAATAATTAATTACCTCTTGTTACTTCAATTAATAATAATAAATTATGTATTATCAAATATCGCTAAAATATGTAATGAAATCAAGTTACATTGAAAATGTTGAAAGCCACAAATAAGTACAGCACAAAAAAAATATTGACCCAGATTTATTTGAACAGAACAGTATCTGCAAATAAGAAAAATGCCTTCTTTCCCTCAGATTAGAAGTTGATTAGTTGATTTTTTGTTTATTTGGTGTTTTCCATTCCATTCTGCGCTTTTTATTCCTTCATAATACGGCCAAAGCTGTTGGATGGCTTTATATTTTAAATTAATGAATTATTAAGAAGACATTATAAGTAGAAAAAAATCTCTTAAAGGTCATTGTATACACGTGTCCCAGAAGAAAGGGGACACATTTCTAAAGTATAGAATATTTACTTGATTTTAGGACACAAAGTCTAAACGAACCTTCCCTCTAAATTGAGTATTAACGAAGTTACAGGCTGTTCAATGTTCCCAAAAAAATTACATTTTTTTTGTGTAGTTCCAAAAAGGTGCATTATTTTTTTATGAACTTTATTGTGTCAACAATTTTCCCCCCCCCCCCCCCCCCATTTTTACGTCACTGGATAAATTTTAGTTTGACATACTTTTATAAAAGCTAGACATTTCTGGTTCAAAAAGTGTATGAGGTTTGTTATGTAAATTCTCAACAATTTTTACTTATGCACAGGATGGGCCAATAAGCGAGGTAAGCGGCTGTTACTCAGAAACTAATAATCGTAGAGAGTTACGGTAAAAAATTTTATAGGTTAAGTGGGCAAGGGAAAATGCTGGAAATTATTGTCAAGTTTCCAAGATGGCTGCCAGAGGGCGTTTGCACCATCTTGAATTACATAAAGTTACGTTTCTTGTGATTTTCCCCAATGAATGTAACAAAAAAGTATTTGCGTTTTAATGTTATCTTAAAGTCGAACATTTTTTGTAGAAACAATTTTTCTCTATCTTTCGAAATAAAGTGGTGGGGGGTATTTGAATGTTGTTTTAAACAAATGCCTGTAACTTCGAAACGGCTTCAATGATTTGGATAAATTTGGTATAATTGGAAAGAGCATTTCTTGGGCTTTTAGGTTTCTTGTGATAATGACAGTTGTGACCTACACGGCCGCCGATAGAGGGCGCTATTCGATATTATAACCAAAATATTGGATTTTCTCAAAACATTTAAATGCAATGATATGACTTTTTTAGACTAGAAAATAGACAAATGATCAACCAATAATCCTGCGCAAACCGCATCTTAATATCTTTTTCCTAACTCAAATTATTAAAAAAATACCAAACCAAGAAAATTCATATATCCCCATTTAAAAATGCATCGGTCGCTTTCGATAAGAAGGCAATTAGTAGGCCATGGAAACAAAAGACAAACTCCTCACGTGTTTTCGTAACGATTTTCCTTTTAAATAAAGTTGTGGTCCTGAAAAGAACCCATTTTGAAAAAAGATTAATGCCTTCTGTGTTCAAATTGCCTTCCGTCATATTCCACACATTGTTCCAGTCTTTCTTGAGTCAACAGAACCGCAGCCTCGATTTCTGCCGCTGATAGTTGAGGAATTGAGTTTCGAATTCTGTTTTCCATATCATTCGTGTTGTTGGTGGATTTTGAAAAACAATGTCTTTTAAGCGCCCCAGAAGTAAAAATCAAGAGATGTTTCTCTTCTCGAATGTCCCTTCTCGAATGTCTAAATCGTACTTACCTCTAAAACTGTTGATAACTTGAATAACAAAATTTTTTTTTGAGCTTCGTTAATACTCAATTTAAAGGGTAAGGTTCATTAATAAGACTCTTTGTCTTAAAATCAAGTAGGTATACGATTATATTCTACTGTAGAAGTTTATTCACTTTCATTTTGGGACATTAATATTAACCCCGTATAAAAGATATTTAGAATCAATGTTAAACTACAGGATTTATCATAATATGATTTCAACCTTTTTACATTTTTAAGAACTAATATTTGCCAAACACAATAACGTGCCAATTACAGTGGTTAACGTCATTAAATTTTTCGATGTGACAATGAACCCGTTCAGAGGAGCAATGGCTTGAATTAATTAATCAACACTCGTTAAGCCATTGATTTTCTGTAAAATGCTGATTACACAAACGAGATTCGTTATACATACCTTCCTGTGTTCTGTGTTTATAAAGTATGCTTTTTTTAACAAGGTGTTTTGAAGTTTCGCATTTTTTAGGAAACATGTTGAATGAAAACCTTGATTTGTTATATTCTTTCTTCTGTCCGTCCGATCATATTCAATAATAATTATTATCATCTCATTGATAAGTTGCATAATATGAAATTTGATCTAAATTGGCAATCATTATTAGGTAGGCATTCTTTTATAGTTGCAAATTATGACTTGATAAAATTTTGCATTGTGATTTATGATTTACTGGCCCATTAAGTTCCCATAAACAGCTTTGAACTTTTCGTCAGTTAGATATTAGATTGCAAAAATTAACGAGTTAAAACTGTGATTATTATGAGCACAGGCAGCACATTTAATTTATAGTGTGCCACAGGATCACGGTGTAAGTATTATTAATCTTACACCGTGAACAGGATTAACTAAACTAGGTATACAGGGTGAGGCGCTGTATACGCCTCGGTCTGTGTAGATAGTTTTTAGTTGATTTATTTACTTTATTTACTTACTACAAATATAAAAATGGAATGTAAACAGAACAACCCCAAAACGATATTCACTCGGTATAATTGATGTAAAGTTGCTTATACAACCATTAAAAATAACAGCTTAACGTAACAATATTCTAATAATGTATTAATCCAAACTAACAGGCAATTATAATCCAAATGGAGTAACAACAAACCTACCTACTACCAACAAAAACTTATTTACGCATTTTTCACATAACACTGCTATTATATGAGCGATCAAATTGATAAGGCCAGAGGGCGAAAATATCCGCCCCAGAGAGACTACATAATGTATTACGAGTACAAGTTCTCTGGCGGCAATTTAGAGGAGAATTCAAAAAGATGATAAAATTAGAATTAAATGCATTTATATACCGGATGGCTGACTATATTTCTGTACATAGGACATTTAGTACAGGAAAATTAGGGTTTGAATTCTAAAAAAAATCAGGGCAACAATTTTATGTAACACACTTCATTAGGGAAACGTATAAATCTTTTGGTGAAAACGGCGTTCGAAAATATCAAATAGCAACCAACCACATGGTACTTTAGTGTTGAGCTATTTTTGCTGAAGAGGCCTCATAAATTCGAAACAGGAGGTCGTCCATATGACATAAATTAATGTATTTGTATTTTTCATCAGTTTTAGAAAAGTTAAAAATATACAGGGCTTCGTATTTAAAAAAATGTAACTTAGGGTCATAACCCTGTAATACATATAAAACGTCGCCCATTTTGAAATTAGTTTATAAAAAAGATCCCATTATCCGAAGCAATGTTTGAAAAGTTTTTTCGTACCAACTCTGGATTCTCCAATAAGGTACAGGACCAAGTTATATGGGACACCCTGTACACATGCTATTACAGGCTACGCTACCAGCTTTTCTTGACGTCAGAGACAAATACAAAAGTAAATTTTGCACGCTTGCCTCCGAACCAAGACGCCCTAAACAACGATTCTTTCAGAAATATCAGCAGACTCAAAAATTGACAGGTGTTGAAAAATCCCCTACGGATTGGGGTTGGAAGAGTAGGTACTGATCAAGATCTTTTAACAATAACCACTTTTTATATTAGTCTATTGAGAATTCCAATTTCCTGCTCCTCACAATTTATTGCATTTATATTTACCATTTATTGCATTTATAGACAATTAATATGTAGTGTAAATTGAACAAAGGCTGCCCGGGAAGATACTCGTCGAAATGTAGGATTGCAATGTTCAGCTATATGTAAGTTCTGCTCTGATAGTTTTCGTCAGAATGCTCATCTAGTGAGTGTAGATGATGAATCCAGTGAAGAAGAAAAGCTCATGAGCTTTATCGAATATGAGTACTATAATAACCGAGATAATTTCCTCCCACAACTCCCATAAATTTTTAATTTAATAATGGCATTTCAAAATTCCTTTAAAAGTTTACGTAGGCACACTGAGTTTTTCCAAAGCCCATTTTTCGGAGTTTCAAATTTATGACCTTCATTATTTCATTCATCTCAAAATGGGCAAGTAATCTGACCAATCGGAACCCAGAGATAGCGTGATGTTTTCTTACTTAACAATGTTTTCTGACTTAACAAATACTTAAAAATTATTTACTAACTCAACAATGTAAAGTTTGAGAATTCGACAATAAATAATTGTAGTTTCACGTCAAAATGAGTTTAAATTTTTCGACTTTTCACTTTATTCGTGAAATAGTCTAATAAAATACGACTGGTGATTTAATTTATCTTAGTCCGTGTTTTAGAAATAAATCGTTTCCAACTGAAATTTCCATTACAACAAAAATGTGTTCACATTTGGGTGGTCGCAACTATACGTACATGTTCGATTCCAAGGCCGAAAAACCCACAATAATAATATTTGATCTTCTAGATCTAGAACTTCTACGAAACTTATCACTTATCGCCATTCCTGAGCTTCATATTACGAGTGTTCTTATCAACTTTAATTTGCTGCAAATCGATTCCTATTTTCCATCGAGATATCTTCCATAGGCATGTTTGCAGTATTAGATAACGTTATTTCTCCTATTTGTCAACATGTCTATTTGATGCCTCATTTCATTAAGGATTGTGTCTTTCTGCTTAATATCATAACGAAATATGTATATAAAAATCCCCTTATCACTTGATAAATTCTCGATTGCCTTGAACAAGGCCTGGTCGTCGTCGTAGCACTCGTTCTCAATGAAACTCTGTTCACAAGCGGGAATAACATCGCTTTCAATAAACTTGACGAAGTTGCAATTTCTTGCACAATTCTTACAAGCTTGCTCGCACTGTTCGCCCATTTAATTCCATTTAACACGTTCTTTTATCTTTTTTACAGTTTTATTCTATAATCAGAGAGCCATCAACCGTATCTTGTCCGCTCCCTGCCACGTTGCCATATCACCATCTTCTCTGAAGTCTGAACCGTGCAAGATTGTTTAAAAATTCAGATTTAAGTAAGTATTAGGTACTATACTGTAAATCAAAAATACCGCGAAGTAGGTCAACAGAATAGTACGAAATGATCAATACGAATCAGCAAGTCAAGACAGAAGTCTGTGAAATTTTTAAATTAATGCACCGCCGCTCGTTGTAGCTTTTCTTTATCTGCCTTCTTTTACCTAATGATAATCAACGTATTAAAGATCTTCGCGTTTTACGGGATCTGTGCTTTGTTACCTCTCTCACCAAAAGTTTAAATATTTCAAGCAGCATTTATTAAAACGTAAAAATCGAGAAATGGTGGAAAAATGTTCACGTGACTTCCGAACGCGACTTCCTATTGACGAACGGTTTTCAGTTTTGGATTCGTCGTTAATTATTGAAAAACGAAATGAAAATAATGAAAAAGACGTCAAAAACTGAAAACTTTTACAGATTTTCTCGAAAATGGCTTAACATAATATTCTGTTGTTAATCTGTGTAGCTCATAGTTTTTGTTGTTCAACAGTAAAAAAAAGCCATGTCAAAAATTTAATACCTATACAGATTAGTATATAGTTAATTTGTGACTTGGCCCTCAATCAGATTAACAAAAAATTTGCGTTGCTCAAAGCCTGTGATTAGGTTAATCACAGATTTTTGAGCGAATAACTAGTTGAACACCTTCAAATGACCATTTAACATATTTGTCATAATTTATTTTTTGAGAAAAGATCATGATAAAGAGTTACTTAATGTATATGGGTGAAAATTGCGGGCGGTAGCGCGGCGGTGTAGGTTGCCGACTGTTACGGTGTTGACGCTGCCAACGTCTGGGTTCGAAGCCCAGCTCGTCATATGAATGTTTGTGTTCGTTAAATAAACTATTTTATAAACTTAAAACTTGCGTCTGGCTAAATGAGCTGGTTAATGAAGTCAAATTACCAGAGTGGAGCGAGTATGTCTTATCTATACAGCTAAGACCGAGTTTATAAAGCGGGAGTCCCGTAAAAAAAGTTTGTGAAAAAAAACGATTTATTTTTTGCCAATATTTCAGTACTTTTAATAATATTCCTATTATTTTTAGTTTTTTCCAATTTTAGTATATGTACCGCCGAAGCGAGATTTTTAATTTTGTTTAAATGTCAAATCAGGTTGTCCTATTTTCGAGCTTATTGGACATGGGGATCTCGGTTATCTCCGGAGATACGAGGTTGGTTAAATTGGCACAAATTTTGCGTAGGTATGTCTTTGCGCTGATCTGTTTTATTATTGAACTTAATTATTTTTGTTAATATGGCACCCATAAGAGAAACAAAAATTGATGACGGAAACTCTAGGATCTATAGCCCCAGATCAAAATTGTTGGCAGTAACTGACAACACTAAAAAAGCACTTTCAAGGGAGCGGCAAGCGGAAAAATTTCCTGGAAACATAAGTTTCTGCTTGCCGCTTCTCCGAAATGACTTTTTTAGTAATGTCAGTTCTGCCAACAATTTTGATCTGGGACTTTAGTTGATATTGATAATTTACTAAATGTCAATAAAAGTCATTTAAAAATTTAAAAAAGCTCTTAACGACTTACCTCAACTAATAAAAAACTATTTTTATACAGGTTGTTCCAAAATACCAAGCGCATACGAAAGGTGGTATTTCTTTGACTTATTCTATGCCCAAAAGTTCATATAAACATAGACCCGCAACCGCTTCGTTACCGACCTACAGGGTGTTGAAAAAAAAAGTATCTTCTTTGTAATTCCCATAGTTTTTGAAATATTTAGCTCAAATATGGAATAAAGGTCATCATTGGGCATTACAAATGGTTGTGAGAATGTACAAGGAGATTTTTCCCCTTGCATTCCTCCTATTTCGCGAATTCCTATCTCCTGAACTTTTCTTGCGATTCGCCGCTGGAAAATTCTAAAATACAATGTGAATTTTCTGTTTTAGTTAAAAATTTTTGGTCTCCTATAGTTTTTTTGCCTCTGCAATCGTCAATAAAAAAAAGAAACAATTTCCCCTAATTCGTTATAAAACATTAAAATTTTTGAAATGGTAAAACAGGTTCTGGAATTTTTTGGATCATTTCTCATCTCTAATAATTTTGACAATTTCGTCGTAACTACTGTTAAAAATTAAAGCTGGGCTGACCCTGTGCGACTAACTGTGTAACTAAAATTTAACTAACCTCAAGGAGCTATAAAGAAAAAAAAAAAAGAAAAAATCTTCAAATTTCAACACCGTGTAGATCGGTATTAAAGAAGCGTTTTCCAACGTAACATATGAACTTTTATCCTCAAAAAAGTCCAATTACCTCTTTCTGTATGTGCGTGGTATTTAGGAACATCCTGTATTTTGATTTAAAAAAATACGACAAACAATTATTATTGGGAAATATTGGGGATTAGATTTTGGGAACCCTGTATGTACAGGGTGTAAATTAATGAATGCAAACCAATTTAGGGGTGATTCCTATTGACGAAAATTAAGCAGGTTTTTCAAATGAAAATAAATCTTTTGCCCTTCTTTCCTTGTTAATAATTGGCATACGACTCCTTGTTGACGGGGGAGTCAAAAAGTGGTTTTAATTTTTTTCTTACAGCCGTACCGACATTAAAAATGTATTTTTGATTTTGATTTATTCTCAATAATAAAGGTGTTTTAAATTTTTTCGTTTTATGATCTTCAAGGAAAGAAAAAATTACCAAATTCTATTATTTTCAACCGCGCATGCGATTCACACTAATTATTTTTAATTTTTTTTCTCGAATATCATTAAATTTACTAAAAAATTACAAGATAGCCTCTTTATTAAGAATAAATCAGGTTATCTAAAATGCATTTTAAAATAACAGTACAGTTATTATAAGTATATGTGCATGGGAAATACGTTCTCGGGGTGCTCTTTTCTACCCCGCCTTAACAAAATAAGGGAAAATTAAGGGATTGTCCGCTGAGTATTTTCTCAATAGCAGACTGCCTATAACTTAATTTGATCTCTAACTTGTTCCGTATTTAAGAAATTATTATTAACAATAATTAATAATAATTTCATTTCTTAATTTTCAATAAGGAATCATCGCCTAAAATTTTTCAATGATTTATTTACACCCCGTATAGAAATAAAGCTTTTTCGGTTGGATTATAAAAATTGTTAGGTGTAACACTGGTAAGTAGGTACATTTATATTCTATAAGACATTTGCTAGAGCTTTATACCTAACTCAGTCTTCTTCCACCGAGATAACACAGCTGGTTGCATTGTTAGTATGAGTACAGTTCAAAGGTCAAAGTTTCAAAGTTATAACGATCAGTTTTTTTTTATTGGAGAGCTTTTATTATCAAGCTGAGAGATGGTTCACTGAATATTTTAGGGCATAACCATCAAATAATTATTTGGAAATTATCGACTATCTGTCTAAAAGTTTACAGACATCTTATAAAGAAATAATATTTGACAAAACTGGATACATATTATAATTTGTACTGTAATCATCCGTTAAAAGTTCCCGAGTTGCTGCTTCACATATCATGAAGGTAGCTGTTTTGAAAGTTTAAATGCGCTTTGAATGCCGATATTTATGTTCTATGAAGCTTGAAAAAGTATATACAAATTGCTGAAAATAGCAATTTTCGATTGTACTTTTGCCCAATATAAATCTTTAAAAAAACTTTATATTTGTAATGAATTACAGTATAACGAGCATAGAGTTTTTCCGCAGGTTACTTTTTTGGTAGGTGGGTAATACACAAGAAATAGACAAGATATTACAAATCGCTGTCAAAGAAAACATTGCCTGACCTGGGTATCCTGTCGTAGCTATCCCAACTGGTGAGACAATTGTAGGAGCTATACCTGCTAGAGGCGGCCATCCTGGAGGACGAGGGTGGCTACGCGGGGAGGCGGCAACGGCGGGTGCGGCACACCGGGCCGCTCATCACCGCACGGAGCGCAACATGCCACTGACATCCCTCCGACGCCGCAGCCGTCGTTGACAGCACCGCCGCCACTACCGGCGGTCATGTGCAGATGAGATGTCGAATATAAGATTTGTAGTGATCCGGTGAACAATTTAAAGGTATGATTAATGACAGGTCACATACATACTTCCGAAATTCCAAATGCATCGCCCTTGACGTTGAAAAAATAATTAAATTTGTCCTGAATATGACTGTTCCATCAAAACCCCGTGTAGGTATTCACAAAACAATCACAATGACATTTTTGGTTTGTTTCCAGAACTTTCTTAAAATATTTTTATTGGTGGATTGTGGATTAAAAACCAATTCAAAACCGAGGGAAAAGGGGGAAAATTACCACAGCAAACCGCTTCGCAATTTAATGGGTAGGTATAGGTAATAAAGCTGCTTAAAAAGACAATAATCGACGCCGCCTGCCTGACGAAATTTTGACAGAGCATGATGCAAGGCCATGATTTCCGCGAGCATGGGCATGACACAACCCTATAAAACGGCATCAGGAAATTGTAAAATTTACTGCAACGGGCACATAAATTTCCAACATCCATCTAAAAATAGAGCTCAGAATAATTTATGGCTCGAAGCTCTTTCAAAATTTACACCCAACTATACGACATGTGACTGACTGTACGACCTACATTGCGGAAAACTCTTCGGAAGACTGGACATCCAGGATCCTGGATCTTCCGATTTGAAACAATCCACTTAGATATTGACGACGGATCAGGCTCATCTAGTGATGACATAATAACTCAGGCGGGACAATAAGAATACATACGTGTTTTGATTGCTTTATATTTCTCATATCTAATACTAATCATTCTTATTGATGCTGAGGAATTAGAAAATTCCAGCCTTATTTCTTATGACCTTTAGTAACTATGGGCTTTAAGTGTGTCTCGGTCAATGGACAATCTTTAGGCTAAAAGGACTGTAAAACAGAAAGTTTTAATGGTAGGGAGCTAAGTGGAGATACGAAGTAGACGAAGTGATGAGGGATAAGTATACGTGGAGAGAGAAATAAAAGAAAAATTACAGTTAAAGGAAGATTTATTTATTTAGTTATTTAATTAATTGTCTGATCATCCGTCAGCGAAAGGCTATTAAATTGATGAATGAATAAAGTACCTATTATAAGTACAGTTAGTAATACTCATATTCGTACATTCGTCCTGAATAATATACATCAGATATAAGTAATTCATAATAAAAAAATAAATTGACCAATAAATGCCTACAAGAATAAAAACATACCATCACACTTACACCCGGTTTTATGAAGCAAGATAACACGATGATAAAGATAATACTCCGACAGTACCATATCAGGCTGTAAGACTATAACAGCCTGTTATATTTATCAGCGTGTTATCTTGTTTGTTATCGTGCTTTTTAAAACCGGACATGGCTGCTCTGCGATAACTGAATACCTAACATGTTTAAAAAACATTAAATATTCAGAACACAAAACAACGCATACGGGTTTTCTCACGGTAGACGTTCGTTGGAAGTTTTCGTGATTAGAAAAAACTTCAAATTATGAACTTTTGGACTCCAGGATGATTCAAGATTCTCTTTAATTTAAAAACTTCAAATTATTTCAAGGTTATACCAGAAGTTCTTAAATTAAACACCCATCAGTGCATTATTTCATTTTTCAGAAAATTTAATAATTTTTTTGGAAAATTCAATAAGAACGGTTTTTGGATTTGAAATTTGTTATAAGCAATTTATGAGCAATTTCAAATCGCAATAACAACTTTCAAAACAGAAACGGTTGAAGATGCAGCAAAACGGCTTACATATCCCTATCGTAATTTTTCATGGACGTGCTATTCAATGGAATGGGAATATTAGAAAAACAATTCAATTTTTTTGATAAAACAGATTTCTCATCACCCTGTATTGATTCAATATCTCGAGCCGATTTTAACGTAAGCTGTGTTGAAAATCGAAAACTGCGATTTTTATTTGTTCAAAACTCATAAATCGCCTACTCGTTACAAATTTCAACTCTATAATTAACAGTTCTGGTTGAATTCATCATACAATCCAAAAATGCAATAATATACCGGGGTTTCAATTAAAAAGGACTTCCGGTATAACCGGAAATGATATACATATAAGATCTTGAAAATATTTGGAAATGTAAGAAAGAGTCACCTTGGAATCCAAAAATCAATAAATTAAAAATTTTAAGTTTGTCCTAGCCTCTGCCTTCCAAAACTTCTACAGTAACGAACGGCTATCGTGAGAAACCCTGTATACCTACGCAGTTCAGTCACAAGCAGGCATCCGCCGCAGCAAGAAAACAGACGCCGATTGCAGCAATGATCATCTACCTATGTGATCGTCCCTGGCAACACAAAACCTAATTTGAGAGGGTAATGCACAGAAGATATCAAAGGTGGTCTGCCAATCTAGAATATTGGATTGGCTTGCACATTTTCATAGAATGGTGTTGACCTCATCAGACTCGTCCTCGCAAAAGGTAGATAAAGAGTATTCAGCGCTCGAGCAGACACTAGGACGTTGAATCTAATATTAAACAACAGGCTAGGACATCCAATCTCTCCCGTCGGAGTCAGAAACCTCCTAAGAAAAAGCTTGGCAGTCTTTTTATTTTTATTCGCCTCTCTATCGCTCGAGCATAATTTCTTGAGGATGACAAACTGATGGTGGATAGACGCAATCAATCCTATACGCGGAGTACTTCAGGAAACGACGCTGTACGTTCTCTAATGCAATTTGATGCACCTTAAAACAAGGTGACTAAACTATATCAAAGTGTATTCGAGCTCAAAATCAATGTCTTATCCCTAACAGCAAAAGCAATATGTCAGAGTTTATGAAGTCTCCTGAATTGAATTACATTTCCCATTATTTTACAAGCTTTATTAACAACAGCCTCTACATGGGGAGCAAAAGTGGAAGAAGCGACAAAAAACACCTAATCAAATCCATCCAATTCAAAAGCATATTTCATTGGACTTAAAATGTAACGTCGGCACACTTTGGGATATACAGGGTGTTTGATACCTTGACAGTCAAAATGAAATATCATGTACAAAATCGTATTTTAAGCATAAAGCAAATAATTTTTCTCAAGATCAGGCCTCGTTTAGGAAATATTTTCAAAGATGTGTTTCTTAGTAACTGCATGATCAGTCAAAATTGAACGTCAGTTAATATTGAACAAAATTGAGATATTTTTTTATAATTTTATAATTAAATTTTAATCAATTTTTGTTTATTAAACTTTCACACTTTGTATCTCGAAAACGAGATTCTTTAGGACACGTGTTTATATTAAATTTTCTACTTGAATTTGGTTCAGGAATGCGCCCTTGGAATTACAGCCTATCGCTACGTACCTAACAATCTGTATACAAGGTGTTTATTAAACATGCGGCAAAATATCAAGGGCCTATTCCCTGGACCATTCAAAGAATATTTTGTTCTTTGTTTATTTTTGAAAAGTCAGTTCTTTGTATCTTCCAAACAAAGCGGTTTAAAAACACATTCTAAAAATATTGTAGAATGATCCAAGGAATAATCTTTTGAATTTATGCCGTATACATAAACAGTAAACACGGATGTATAATATATTAAGCCGAAGACCATGGACGAACTATAAAGCTAACTATACAGTACCTAACGAAGCTGATACGAAAGACCCAATCCTCGCGTCCTTACATGCAACCTGTTTGTGATCCACGGAATCAAAGGGCCCTACTTAGATCTACATGCACACAACATTAATCTATCGCCCCGAATCCAGAGCTTCCGATATAATATGTGTCGTTAGAGTCGAGTTTTTAACTGCATCCTCATTCTACTGAAGACATGTTTTTTTTTATGTAAAACTAGACTTTTTCGCTTGACTCTAAATATGATACTTCTACTTTGGTGCTTGATGATTGATAGCAAAATTATTATTTTGCTGCTTACGCAGAAAAAGTAATTTGTCTCCAATCGACTACAGTTGTCACTTTGATATTAGGCCAATATTAGGCCAAGAAAGAGGACGGAACCTGGACAGAAACGGAGGAGGAGACAATTGAGCACCTCCTCAGAATCCACTTCCCGGGAACAGACCAAGTCGACCCAGAGAGGCGGGCGGAGCCAACCTCGGACTGGCAGCTAGCCGAAAATCTGGTAAACGACGAGGTCATACGAAGGGTAAGCAAAGAGTTCCGTCCATACAAGACAGCAGGACCTGATGGCATTTTCCCAGCATTGCTGCAGGCGGGCCTGGAAACGATTCTCCCCAGCGTGAGAAACATATTCCGGGCTAGCCTAGCAACGGGATATGTGCCCCAGGCATGGAGGAAAGCAAATGTGGTCTTCATTCCCAAACAAGGAAAAGAGGACTACACTTTAGCTAAGTCATTCAGGCCTATCAGTCTGACATCCTTCATGCTGAAAATGCTAGAAAGGATAGTCGACAGATACCTGATAGAAAACACACTGCGTGAGTTCCCGTTTCACGGGGGTCAACATGCTTACCTGAAGCAAAGATCCACGGAAACTGCTCTACACGCAGTGACTAGAGAAATTGAAAAAGCGCTGCATCACGGGAACTGGGCCTTGGCCATTTTCTTTGATGTGGAAGGCGCTTTTGACAAGGCAAGAACAAGAACCATATGCACAGAGCTGCAATCCAGGGGTACCCCCCCGGTCCTGATTAACTGGATTGCTTCAGCGATCGAAAGCAGGCAGGTGTCGTCGGGTGCGGGAGAAGTTCGAGTGGGCATTGCGGTGAGTGGTGGATGCCCCCAAGGCAGCTGCCTATCACCTCACCTGTGGTGCCTGATCATGGACGGCCTCCTAAAGCGCCTGACAGATGACGGACTGTATGCACAGGCATACGCTGACGACGGGCTGGTTCTAGTAACCGGCCAATTCCTAAGCGTGGTCTGCGATCGCATGCAGAGTGCATGTAAGATAATTGAAAAATGGTGTGAAGAGGCGGGGCTGACCATCAACCCCGAAAAGACCGACATGGTCCTCTTCACAAGGAAAAGGGAAAAAAGAGGATTCAAACCACCCAGGCTGTTTGGCAAACTCCTAACTCTTAGTGGGGAGGCCAAATACCTTGGAATGGTACTAGACGAAAAGCTGACCTGGAAGCCACAGATTGACAGAATAGTCACAAAAACTGTGTCATCTCTATGGCAGCTAAGAGGGACAATAGGCAAGGTGTGGGGGCTAAAACCGAAGATAATGCACTGGTTATACACGGCCATCATCAGACCGAGAATCAGTTATGGTTCGGTGGTCTGGTGGAAAACAACCACAAGCAATACCGTTGCAAACAGGCTAGCTAAACTCCAACGGCTCGCCAGTTTGCTAATAACAAGTGCAATGAGAACCACCCCGTCAGCAGCCCTGAATGTCATTCTGGAGCTGCCACCGCTTCCCATTTGGATAAAAGGGGAGGCCATGGCGGCCCACCTAAGAATGCGTGATTCGGGACTATGGAAAGGCGGAGGTTATAAAGGACACACAGAGATAGCCAAGGTTGCCGAGGTGGAGATACCAATCTCAAACCTTATGTCTACCTCAAAAACAAGAAACAACAGAGAAAACAAGAAATTTACCCTGCAAATTCCTGAAAAGGAAAAGTGGGAAAAAAGGGAGGTAGTCTTCGAACCAGGAGGACTAGTCTGTTTCACAGACGGCTCCAGGAACAAAAATGGCCACGTAGGAGCGGGGCTCTACCTGGCTGGACGGAAACTGGGAAGATCCTACCCTCTTGGGTCCACCGCAACCGTCTTCCAGGCGGAGATTTATGCCATCCTGCAAGCAGCTAGACTGGAGCAGATAACAGAAGCCGGGGAACTGACGATATACATATGCACGGATAGTCAGGCCGCCGCAAAAGCGCTGGGCACACACGGAACCAGCTCCCCACTGGTCCAGGAGTGTGTCGAGGCGCTGAACAGACTGGCGGACAGAAAATCGGTGCATATCGTGTGGGTTCCCGCACACTCAGGTGTACCAGGTAATGAGCTAGCAGATCAATACGCGAAGCTCGGGACCAGGGAAACCTTTTGTGGGCCGGAGCCCGTCCTGGGTCTGACCAAAAATCTTCTCAAAGAATCTATAAAAGAATGGACTCGCAAGGGTTTAGAGAACCACTGGGAAACAGCACCAGGCTGCAGACAGGCCAGGCTGTTTCTGGCTGGTCCGATCGGAAACAGATGGACCAGCATGTCCAGAATGAACCGGAAGGAACTCAGACTACTAGTCGGGGTTCTCACCGGTCACAGCAGTCTGAACAGACACCTGCAAGTGATGGGGGTCACTCGGGACCCGGTCTGCCCTAAATGCGGAATGGATGACGAGGACTCCCACCATTATGTGGGCGTATGCGAGGTATACAGTAACCTCAGGCTCAACATCTTTGGGTCTGAGGAGCTACAAGAGGAAGAAATGAAACTCCTCTCATACAACAACCTTCTGGCCTTTATTAAAAGGTCGGGGAGGTTCGAGTAGGAGTTTCACCATGGTTCGGGTAAGGCGAAAAGGGCCCTCGGTGGCCTAGTCGCTTGGGGTGTACCACCCCTACCCACCATACTACTACTATTAGGCCGTTGATTTTTTATACAAAGTGATACTTGTACAGCCTACGTTTCTGAATTTATTTAATGAAGTAATTTGACAAGTTATTAGGGATATAACACGAAAGAAAACTCAAGATATAACAGTAAATCAGTTAAATTATAACAATTGGTGCAAAAATTATGCGTTCAACTCGTCAGCAAATGCATCTTATTTAATTTTTTTTCAATCCATTTATTTGCATCATTGATTACAAAAACATCACAAGATTGCGTAAAAGTCATTTGTCAAAAATATACATAAAAAAAAATTAAATTGAATGCCTTGGCTGGCTTTTCATGGCTACGAGCCACGACTGTTTGAAAATCTTACTAGAGAGAGAGAGAAGAAATAAAAAAATGAACGCTTAGTCTAAAAAGCAATACCTTTGAACCAGAGGCGTGCTCAACAAAAAGTTCAGGGCGATCAATATTCTCTACAAAAAAAAAACTTTTCCTCTGTTAACACTTTGATTCTTTATAAGTCAGCAAAATTTTGCAAAAAGTGTGCCAGCATCAAGAAAGAAGTCTGTGGAAAATTTCAAATAAGTAGCTTAAAAAACCATGTAGTTATTGATTAAAACCCTGTTTCATTTTAACTTTATCACCTTGTACCTTGGAAGAAGGATGCCTAAATGAAAAATCATACTATACCTATATTTGGTGGATAAAAGCTTCCCTTTATTATTTTTACCCTATAGGTGTACTTAAAAGTTGGCTTTGGCTCAGGTAGTCAATTATTTGCTAAATGCATCTACAATTTTATGTTTCACAAATGAATTCACGAAAAGAACATATTTGATAGAACACGGGGAAAAAGGAAAAACAAATCGAAAAAGCAATTTTAAACAAATCCAGACGAGCGGTAATGACAAACCACAAATTCACATACTTTTATAACTAGGGGAATATTTCAAGTCGGCGAAAAAGGTTATAGGAGCCAAGGGAGCAGGGGGTTTGTGGTTTGCAGGAAAGAAAAACAAAACCACTCAGAAATGTTTCATTTCTGTTGAGTAAAATCCTTCCCTGTTATTCTGGGTTAGTTTATCAATATCACCGAATCAATAGTAAAAGTTTATGATACTAAATTTTTAAAAGTTTCCTATGTTTTGGTGTTATTAAGAATAAAAAAAAATCCTTGAATATAATTATCTTCAATTAATTAAATCAAATTGAAATATTTAGGATATCAGACCTGTCTTCAAGAACGTTTATACTCTTCCATAATAGAGAAATTTTAAGAACTATTCCTAATCAATTGGTATCTAAAAGGTTCCATTAAAATTTTTTTTTTTATCAAAATAGTTATTTGTGTCTCTAGTGCCCGAAATTGAACTTTGGGGCTTGAGAATGAGAGTTTTTTGTCGAGGCGAAAGCCGAGAAAAAAATCATTATACCATCGCTCGATATGCATTTAACATTTTTAGACAACAAACTGTTGAAATAAGCGAAAAAATCGAAATAATACAATATTAAAGTAGGTATGAGTGAATATTAGCGTCTTTAAAATCCGGAGTGCTCGAAACAGAGCGAGTGTTTTTAAGACCCTATATCCACGAATACTTTACGATAGTTTTTGTTATTGGTACATTGTGAGATCATAAATTGTAGAATATTGAATTAATATTTTCAAACTTTCGGCTACATTCGGTTCGGCTCTCGGTTACCGGCTGGTAGGGACAATGCTTTATGAAAAGGCAGCAGTCGGATGGTTAGTTAAAAATCCCTATGAGACTCAAGAACAAATCACCAGTTCTTAATTTTCGTTAATTTTATTAATAATGTACAGCAGTTAAACAACTCCTTTGTCCACTCAGTCGAGGAGTTCGCCCCTTTTCCCTGGGGTTTTTTATTAAGTGTTTTGCAAAATTTGATCTCTTCGGATGTTTTAGTCTGTTTAGGTGTTCGTTATATATAATTTCTAAGTTTCTACAAGTTTGTATAAACTGAATTACAATGAGAACAGTTTAATCGATAAATTAGAGGTTTTTGTAATTTAGATAACTTTTCTTTTGCATTCGGCAATATAGAAACATTGCTCATAAAATATTGAAATTAAATATATCCAATGTAGTGGTGTTAATAAATTATTTTTGATATTTGTGTTGAAATGTTTCCAAAGTACGTGAGTGATGAATATTTTCTGATTTCATTGTTTTGTTTAGGAAAAAGATAGATAGATAGATAATTAGTGTTACTTTTTGTGTTAAGATGTCTATTAATGTTTCGATAACCACTCTCTATTGCAATTTGTTTGATTTAAAATTGTTTATTCACATTGGTATAGTAATGGCTTATAGTAGAATTTTTGTAACAAATTATTGTTTCATATCATCCATCAGTACGCAAAGATTGTACCCAGTGAGAGAATAAACAAACGTTTATACAAATTTACAGCTTAAATATTCCTTTCCATTCTAAAATTTGCTCCTTATTTTGCCTTATTTGACTGCACAAGGCCGATTTGCAGGTCGTTCTCTGCTAACTCAAATTCTTGAGAACTCTTGTATATCTCCCGGACTTATTTTAGCTTTGGCGAGATGTTCGGTATAAAAAATACCACCTTCGTTATGGAGTCTCAAGCACTCTCGCAAAGTCACCGACTTGTTTACTCTGATTCCAAGGCATCCATTGAGAATTATTGTCTGCGGAAGTTCCAGAGCCCGCATTTGGAGAAAGAGGGGATGGAAAGCGGTAGCATATTAGTCCCGGCCAGTTGATTTAACATTGGAGTTAATTAACATAAAGTCAAGGGTCAATGCATTTCAGTTCACTTCTAATACCCCCAATATTGCAAATCACTATCTTAGTCCTAACGCAATTAGTGTCGCCACTGACATTGCCCACCTGATTTATACCCCTTGATAATAAAGCATCCAGAGTAATTCCGACTGGACCACGATTTCACCACCACTCACCAGAATGTCAGTAATTCAATTTTTAATTTTACCGGTGCATAGGTATACATGGTGTACCTTATTTCAGAACTCACCATGGATATTTCATAAACGCATTTCATATCACATTAAAAAAAAATTCTTCAAAATTTTTTTCTTAAAAAAAATTCTTCAAAATTTTTTTCTAAAAAAAACCTTCTTAAAGCGCGAACGGCATAAATAAACATAATTTGAGCAGTCATCATATCATATTGTGACGTCATTCGGCAATAAAACTTTATTGTTTTTCAAAAAAAACATTTTTTTTTAGATTTTTTTTATGCATGATAAATTTTTTTTTCCTTTTATTTTTTAATACAGAATGATAAAAAAATTATATGCCGGCCTTAAGAAAAACAAAAGTTTCTGTGACGTATGAAAAAAAGACCTATGAAAATTCTGGGATCTAGTCGGCTTTGAAAATTTTTGAAACGTCAGAAGGGTAGCTCTTGCCGACTTATGTAAGACTACAAAAAACTGTTTATTATTTTCAATAATAAGAAGGATGTGGCAAAAATAATAAATCTCGATTTTTCAGTTTTTTCAGGATATTTCAGGAACGGTCATAGATATCTCGTATGTCTTGACGGATTCGAAATGGCCACAAAATAGGGCATCTTTTCTTCAATTTTATCGCCCTTGTATCTGGTAGCGTTTACAACATATCCATAGTGAGCTCTGAAATAAGGAACACCCTGTAGGCATAGGTATTCTGATTTGTTTAGTAATCGAATCAGGTGGTAACAAAATGATATAGGTAAGTAAGCGTTCACGGTTGGCTTCAACTGAACTCATAATTGATTGGGGGCTGTTTGCCATTCATGGAGACTTCCTAAGAACATTTCGTCTACAACTGCATCATCATTTACGCAATTTGGACGACTGCAAGAGCTCTTTTATTGGTATACTGATGGTCCGGTGACGTCATAGTGCCTACACTAGCTATCTCCAACGGTCGGTCTCTCTGATGCTGCCATCGATTGCTCAATCACAGGATGATTCGTTCGGATCTGACGTAATGTCGTATGCCAAATCCTCCACAATTTTACCCACAATAGATATAGCCGTGCTCCAGCGGGCTGTATACATCGGAACTAGGTAGTAAAACTCAGCATCAATACCCACGTGACCGAACATAAAAAAAACTGTCGCCTGGGTCACACTGATAAGTCAGCTTCCGCGGAGCATGCTGTGATTCAGAATGATAACGTTATATACTACGAAAAGACAAATATCCTGTCTACTGCTTTGACACTATTACACCCGTTTAACGTCAGAGGGGAGGAATGAAACTGCGGAGGATTTGATATCCGGGGTTACGTCAGACCCCCAGAGTCAGCAATAGATGACATAATCGGAGATACCGACCCGTTCTGGGATAGAGATGGCTGGTAGAAAGGGTACGACGTCACCTGATAATTATCAGCATTCAAATTGGAGCGCACTTCCTGCTGTTCAGCCCGTAACCGCTGATGATGTCTATCGCAGTTGTGTACTAAGCATTCGGAACAAATCTCAATGGACAACTGCAAAACAGCTCGGAATCATTTATGATTTCAGATATAAGTAGGCAGGTTTGAGTAATTTTTCTAATCATTAGATGAAACTTTAATAGATATAAAGCGACTGATAAAAATATTCTACTTTTGGAACACCCATTTGCGATTTAATTTGGACTTGAATAAAAGACGTGAAATCGGTTGCGCCCTCATTCGGGAAAATTAATCTTCTCGGCCAGTATACTGTCAGGAGAAGATGGAAATAAAATTAATGTGGCGTGAAACAGGCACGATCGATACTTGTCACACCTTGTTTGTGGCTCCCTCGATAGATGGCATTAGACGTGAAGAACGAGCGTCCAACTTGACGTCTATACTACTTACATGCCCTGTTGCCCTATCTACTTAAAATTTCTGAAAAATTGAAAGATGTAATAATTAAAGAATTGTTTTCTTAGACGTCAAATCAACTGGTTCGCATTGGTTAATAGACCAGTTTGACTGTTTACAACTAGACCAGTCCCGTCTTGGGCTTCATTATAGTTACTTAGGTACGAAATAAGTGCGAATCTTGGCAGACAGTTATTACACATACATACACATACATCATACATACCTCAAAAAAGAATCGAAAGATAGTTATCAAAATATCTTTTTGTTGAATTGCATACATATAAAGTTCATATTTGATGTTTCAGTTACGAAATGAGAGTCTTTTACGCACTAGGGGTTAAAGGTACCTACTGCTTTTACGCACCAGTGCTTAAAAGTGAAAAAATCGACTCAGAAGCAAGTTTAGAATGACGCACTTTGACAGTTTGAAATATCAATTTCTAGACATCATAAATTCTTGTTTTAACAAAAAGTCTTGTGTGACACACGTTGCAAAAGTGGTGTTTAAGCACTTGACGATTGCTAAACTCGGTCTTCGGTCTTGTTTCACAATTTTTGTCCGTGCTTAAAATACTCCCATTTTTGAAGCTTGCTATATTCTGTTCAATCTCAACACATAAAGTTCATACTAGTATGATTGCTATATCAGTATCGAAATGATTTTTACGCACTATACCTTATTTAATAACTAGGAGGAGTAAATTTAAATAAACCGCCAAAAAAAGATGCTTCTCATTGGTCAATTCATAGGCAAAATTACACCCAGCAAAACTTGTACAGGAAATTGAATCTATGCAACGCTCAACACTACATATACGCTTGTTTTTTATTGTTGTGTCATTATTGTTTACAATGTCAGCGTCGAATGTGACACATCAGTTTTATAATCAGTTATTTCCAAAACCCTATAAGTTGTTCTAAATAAGTTCTTTAAAAGTTATTTCAAAACCAAATGAGTTCTTTTTGAAGCCCATTCAGTTCTTTTTAGAGAACAGACATCCTTTTCAGAATTTTGAAATTATTTTTGGCTTTCCATTTTCATCCTGCAAACGGTTTCAAGTGCCATTATGGATAATCCTACATCAAGTACAAGTGAGAGGATGTCTCCTCCAAAGAAACGGGAAGAAAAGCGTGTCACCTACAAGATTTTGGAAAAACTACTCTATATGCGTACTTCACCAATAATTGAAGAACATATTCCAATCGAACAAGGTGCGGATTTAGACCAAACAGGGACTGCTGTATGTGATAAAGTTAGTTTCAACAACACACTTTGAATCTGGTCCTACAAAAACTGAAAAATGCTGTTTATAATACCGTTTGAAAAAATTGACTTATCCACAAATTATATATTATTAATAAATGTAAAATAAAAACTTTATCTACGATGTTATGTGTCATATAATACATACATAAAATATATTATTTATATGTTACATTAAATTTGTCACATAAGTATTGCCTAAAATAAAGTACTTTCAATCAATTTAATATGAATGTTAATAATTATTATCCTCAATATTCTTCGAAATATCTAGAAATTATTCAATTTCATTCTATTTATATTCAGAAAATCATTCAGCACTATAATACTGATATATTATGCAAATCACAATGATTTGTGATACTGCTGTACAGTCTCTCCTGAAAAGTAGACTTCCTACACCGAAAACAAGTCCTATCTTCCTTATTAATAATTATTGTTTCAATTCAAATTTGCCGCCAAAAAAAATCTGGTGATTTAATCTGGTGACTTTTAGTGGTGTAAATGATACTTTGCAGTTTACTCCTCCTAGTTATTAAATGAGATATAGTGCTTAAAAGTACATTCTTTTATGCACTAGTTCTTAAAACATACTCCTATACTTTTATGCGTTTTACAAATAGCTATTGTGTTACAATATGCAAAATGGAAGTGATTTGTGCACGCGACGGAAATGGTCAAACGAGGCAAAAGGCCGAGTTTGACACTTATTATTGTCAAGTGCTTGAGACACTCCTTGTATTTATTAATTCTATAAATCGGCATATTTTATACTGTTAAAGTGACAAGCTTCATGAAAATTTTCTTTAAATTGACATTTTGTTCAATTTTAAGCATTATTGTATTCAGTAACTCTTAAGCACTGTAGTGCGTAAGTAAAAGAACATACATGCACTATAGTGCATGAAATACTAACATTTCGATACTGAAATGACGAACAAAATATGAACTTTATGCCTACTTCAACACAATAAGTACTCGTATTATGTGACATTAAATAATAAAGTTTTCAATTTAACAATAAAAAAATATAATGATAATACACCCTGTAGACCTGTATTTTACAGTGATACATGCATAATCTACAGTCGAATTGAAACCACATTTTAATTAATAAATTACAGAAGAAAAAATCTAAAAACTCCACCTTCGTGAGACTTGCAAATGGGAATTCTGTTAAGTTCCTTCAGCTTCTTTTTTTCTAAAAGGAGAGAAATAAGAATGACGATCATTTTTTCAAAGTAAGCCGGATATAAAAATGAATATAAAGACGTAAAAAAGGTTCTAAACCGCTACCTCCTTCCGCTAAAATATAGAGTAAATGTAATAAATATATCTCTCAAAAATCAAGCTGCAAACTCTTTGAGGAACATACTTTTTTAAGATCAATAACTAACGCCCTTAAATAAACAATACCCTTCATACGGAATGCTATATAAGATTACTTTCATGTCATATAAAACTATGCCGTCTCCAATTATGATTTAAACCGCGGTAATATGGAAAGAAATCAACACTCAGTACAACTGAAAACGTCCTTATATCGAGATATTTATTGTCAAATTCTGCAAGACGTGCGAGGAAATGCCAAGATTTGAATTGGTAGTAGGTTGAAAAATAAATTCAATTAATTTTTTACTGCCTGTCATGTCAGAACTACACTTGCGAGAAAAATCATCGGCACATCCTAAGTTTTCAATCATAAATTTTAAAATAATTAAACCTTTTGGTCCTGCCGTAACATTTTTTTTCTTTTTTGACAGATATATAAAATTTGGGGTTCATGTTGAAGCCAAAACTTATAAAGCTTCGCCTGTTTCGTGAAAAAAGATAAATTCCTAACAATTGAAAAGTATTATAAGGGCAAGGGGGTAATAATACTTCTTATTAAAAAATATTAATTTTGATTAAACTGAAAATTTTTTTTTTGCTCATTTCTTTTCTGACTACTCCTACTTTTAACTGGTTTTTAAGAATAACAGATACTTTGGAGCAGTTAGTTGATTTCTGGAGTTTTCGCTTCATCATGGATCCCGGATATTATAAAAATCGATCAATAAAACCAAAAATTATCAGGACAGGACCAAAATATTATTTTCTTATGACCACTTTGCGTAGTTAATAAAGACAGATGCGCATTTTCGAAACCGTTGCGATGTGTAAGTGTAACTCTCCCTGTACCAGTTATCCAAATTCCAACTTTTTTTCCAGAACAATGAGTTACACAAACGTTTAAAATTTTACAGGGCCTTACTTGACACCCGGTATAACAAACATGGAAAACCTGTACAAATAAGTACCCGGTCAAGTGGATAATAATTCAAGAAGTGGTTTCGGAAATAAATTTGACAGATATTCGAGTTCGCTTTAACCACAGCTACAGCCAGAACAACATCAACTATTCAACTACCCGTCATCGAAAAAACGGCATCTTATATAAGCCAACAATAAACTTTGTATAAATTATAATGTAAGAAATAATATAAAATAATATTCTCCAAGAATTACGACTTTGTAGATAAAATTAATCATTTGTTTCATTTCTAACTACACTATTAAATAATACTAAAAACGCAATTAGACCTGGTTATTGTTGTTACAAGTGTAAAGTTACATTTTTGTCTCGAATTAATTAGTAACAACAGTTCGTATCTACCTTCACGCGTCGTAGAAATGCTGGCACTTGACCTGTCCGCCCTTTCAACTACCCCCTTTTCGTCAGCTTTTTAACTGGATCGTTGAGATCCATGTCGGGAACAAGGGAAAATGAAAGAGCCACGCAGCACCACATAGACCTAAGCCCGCACAGAAGTAACAATAAGGCCTTTTATTCGAGCAGGCAATTTACCTGATCATTATTATCTGTTTGATTTAAAAATCTTTCTTAGAAAGTTTGTGCAGTTTTTAAAAGACTTGGTGTAAAATTTTTCCGGCATATTTCTCTTGGTTACGTGAATATGCAACATAGCTTTTGTCGGCATTACTCATCCTCAGAAACTGCCTCAGAATCCATGTAGGTATAATAAAAATACATAGTGAAATCTGTCACTCCCTGAATTGTCTCACGTTTGATAATAAAATCTGAATAACACAAATACAAAGTTTGCGGCAAAGTTCCCTTTAAAACGGGAATTTCGATTTTTCTAGAATTACAAGACTCCCGGCTAGGTTCTTTCCCTATTCGTTTTTTCTCATTTTTCAAGTTCCTGCATAGGAATAATTCTTCCTGTTATACTTTAATAATTGATATTGATAACGGATTAATGATATAATATATTACCTACTCCCGAAGCATGAATATGGAAGATTGTTCATCTAAACCGTAAACAGGTCTTAAATAAAATTATCTCCCTCGATCATCAAACGCTGGAATTGGTTTTCCAAATCGCATTGCGTTAGCCTAATTTACACGCGTAGGTATATTGATTTTCAGAATTAGGAATGTCGTGTATAAATATTAACATCTGAATATGTTGGCTCCCCTGATAATTTTACGGCAAAATATTTAATATGAAACTTCTTCAGAAAAAAAGCTGTTTATGATGCGGCAATTTGGTATTCAATCGATAGAGCTATTTTATAAAAAAAAAGAAAGTGTGAAGACAATTCAGGCTAAGGTGATAACACTCTGCTAGACATAGACGCGCTCAACGGATCAGCAACGCGTAAATTGCAAGAAGTGGTAGGTAGAGAATGCAGTTGCCTATTTGTTGCCTACCAATTGACAATTGATTGATATATTAATTCTTTGTTTTTAATTTTAAAAAGTTAGAATGTTTAGAAATAACTTTCTAAAAATGTAAGAATAACTTTTAAAATGATCTTTTTCCAATTATTCCAAAGTCTGGTCCTTTAAACTGGCGCCCAGCGTGGGGCCAAATTTTCTGGAGAAAAGTGTTTTCAAGTTATTTTTCAAGAACATTATCTGTGATCCGTTTTGATGATTCTCAAACTTCAGATGTAGAAGCCTTTTTGGATAGTATCACGACATGAGTAATTAGTGCAGCTATCAAAAGAAAACACACTACGGGGTCTTGCCCCCGAAACATGGTGGCAGTGAGTAAACCGAACTTGTTGATTGGCAAACCGCTTTCACTTTGCTTAGAGAACCATTCTCGAAAACTCTCTTTCCACATATTATTATCTTTCGAACAATATTTTCGCGAGAGCCAGGAGTAGATGAGACTACCGAACTATCCGCCAAATGAGGTACAATTTGATATTGTTTACGGTCTTCTTCATAGACGTATCCACAAAAAGGTGTCACGTGGTAATGTAAATAATTTCCAAGAAACGCAAGGTAAAACACGTGATATTGAACAATCATTCAAAGAAGTTGATGACAAGCAGGTTGAAGCATTTTCGGATGCAGTGAAAACGCATCAAGGAAGAAACGTCGGTGAAGATCGAAAGCAAAGTCCACGCGGCTCCTATTGCAGAATTCTTGGACGCGAGAAACAGCAGGAAGTTGGAAAGAAAAGAAGGACATCTGTCACAAATGTCATCGTCAAAGGATTTACAATTTACAGGTCAACCTTCTCCAGCAGTCCTCGTTATCGCCCTCATTTCCTACGCTTGCTTGCTATGGATGTGGTGCACCAGGAGCCATACGTTCCAAATGTAAGTACTCACCGTAGAGCTGTACAAAATCAATATCTAGAAACAAACAACGGTTTCCTATGATAGTTCGGTTCCTTTATTTAGACCACTTCTGTCAATTTCAGTAGAAGGTGTTGAAAGGGTGTTGAAGTTTGGTGACTCAGGAGCTCAACAAACTATTGCTGTTGAGCGCAACAAACACTTTACCAGTTGTTTAAAAGAAAAGCAGTATAGTTTCAGAAAATTGTCAGTCCGTATGTCATATGCTGATGGTATTATTGTGCGTGACGTTACCTAAACATTTTGAAGACGATGGTGAGTGTATGAATTCGCCATGTCACAATACCTACAGAATTTACTCTTCTATTACTTCATCTAACTAATAATAGCACGGTTAGAAAATGACTTCCTTAAGAATTCAAAACTTGTTCTAGATGAAATGCACATGCCCCCATTACTTGAACTCAAAAAAATAAACATCGAGTCTTCGAGGGCAAAAATTGGTACCCTTTAAAAAAATTGCAGAGCATTGGGGCTTGCGGTATATCATTTTTTTTATGAAGGAACTCAAAAGTACCTTTTCAACAATTTGATTTGAAAAAACGTTTACGAAACTACTAAATGAGAAATTCTGTTTATTTTTTGAGGACCGAAACGAAGCTGAGGTCCTTATTAAAGACACCGAAGGTAAGAAAGAAACCAACGCGGAACGCATTACTTCACTACCACAACTACTAACCACAAAATAAATAAAAAAACAATGAAAAAAAATTGAAAAATTGTGTGGAAAAATAATGACGTTTCAAACAATGGATTTATAATCTGTCGTTGCTATAGGTCTGTCTCCATTATCATAATTTTTATTATTATGACGAGTTTTGCTATTGTTGCGACTCCTGCCGAAAATGACCTGGCGCGGTAAATCGTTTTTATCTCCTTACTTACCGTCTTTATTGTCTTTACTTTCCATTTTAGTCGATTTTTTTACAATGAAATGTCAACTTACCAAGGTGTGGTAGTGAGAAAATAGTAATTTATGTACATTGAGCGAAATTGAACTTTGGCGCTTGACAATGAGAGCTTTTTGTCGTGACAACAGCCGAGACATAAACTCATTTTATAAACTCACGGTATAAACTCACGATTATTTCGCGCTCGAGATGCATACAATATTTATTGGACAGCTTTATTGAATTAAGAGAAAAAATCGAAATAAAAATCCTAAAAATGACGCAAGGAATTTTTAATTTAGTTGCAGAGTGATTTTTGCTCAGGATACAAATACAAGATTTTTAAACAGTGCACACAATAGTTGTCGCTCTAGGTCGCGAAATACTTCGCGCACGCTGCAGAGTAGACGTAAATGATGTGCCATTTTTGATTCGCATATATTGATGAAAAAATGTCAACATTATTTTTTGACGACTGTCTAAAACTCATTTCTAAATATATGTAGTATACACGTCTAGTTTTCCGAAAAATTATTGTGAAAATTTATTCTTTTAAAGTTCTTAAAAAACCATTTTTCCACGAATTCTGAAAAAAAATTTTCTTTTCATGCTTGTGAGATTTTCTTGGAAATGGTGCTATTCATAGAGATCAAAAAAAAAGTTTTCGTAGTTTTTTTCCTATTTTTTTTTTAGATTTCCAAATCAAAGTTCCAAACTGTTAAGCATGATGGCGATAAAATTGATTAAAAAAAACGTTTCTTTTATTTATTTTTCAAAATTAAAAGACCGCTATAATAATTATATTATTTATCATAATCCAATAAATTAATTTAGATACACTTTTAGCGTTTGGTGCCTGAGAGAGATGGGTACGTTATTGTTAGAAATTTCGCTGAGTTGAGTTACTGGGACTTTTTAGAGATAAGAAACAGCATGCACAATACACAAGAATTGAAAGAACAACACGCCATCTATAGATAGATAATATTTACATATATCTGTGCACCTGGGTATCTGCAAGGCCACTGCGTCAAGACTGTCCGATGGTGTCAATGGTGTTCGTTCGAAGAGTCTACTGGGGGCTAAGGTGAGGGCGGCGTTGCTGTACGAAATGCACCCAGAGCCACCGCCCCCACGTCTCCGCCGCCTCTGTTGCTCGCAAATCTTCTGTTTCTTTCGGTTCTCTTCAGCGCGACGCAGGTTGTGCAGTCGGAAGAAATACATAGACATTCTATATCGTCTTTGCGAGGCCGTTTTTAAACTTCCATCGCTGAGTAAACAGGTCCTCTAAAGAGGTTTCCTACACCGCCATGGTGACCTCCGATATGGTTTGCGGGAAAGAGTGAGTTGATTTGCTACAAAAATTGGTCCATTTTGTCTTTAATGATAATCTGAAAAGATATTTTTCACATTTGCAAAAGTTCTTAAAATAATACACAATAAATAATTTCTTAAACAATTAGGGATGTTCGTTCAATAAACTATGAATGGTAGATATGTTACTGTAAAAGTGCATTAAAGGCATGAAAATATCTGGGGAAGTTCTAACAACTAGACCCAATTGACATACAGAGTCAAAAGGTCCACGATTTCAAATTTATTCTTGTTTATTAGTATTACTTGAATAAATTTGTCCAACCGCGCCGGTTGAAGACCACAAGAGCAGAGGAAGTTGCACACGTTGTACTGGATTATATAGGTATGTATTTATATTTTTGGGGCACCTTGTATTCTCCATAGTGACAACGCACTAGAATTCGCCAACAAAATTGTTATAAGGAGTTTTGTTTAACCTGGAACAAATTTAAAATTTTCCACAATAAAGCAGCCAAATTCAAGGTTCTGTTGAACTAAAAACCAAGACATCGAGTAGGTATATGTTGTGTTCCTGGTTAGAACGAAATCAAACAACAAACCGTAGTGAAGTGTTACGGTTTATACAGCTTATGAAAATCAGAGATTATCACCAAGGAATCGAATGTACCTAATCCTTATTAAGAAACCGTATTTGCTTCATCAATAAAAGTAAGTCTGTCTCAAGACTCCAATAAGTCTCCCAATAAAACTATTTTGAATTTGAGCACAGAAGAAGAGGGGACAATTTCGCAAAATATAAACACGAAATAACGGAAAAGATAGTAGTGACATCGATACAGGAAATTCTAAATAATCAAAGTAGTGAAATGGAAACCAACGAAGACGAAGAAAATAAGAAAGAGACGCAAGGATAGTGACTTGAACAAAATGGGCAAAAACGAACTAAGCAGTTTACCCGATTGTAGTTTTGTTATGGAAAAACAAACAAATACAACATATTACAAAAAAAATTACAAAAGCAAATCTTGAAAATCAGGCGGCAGAAATAAAAAATATATCTAAGGAGAAGTTTCCTGTTGTAAATGTTGGAAATACTGTAAAATTTAGCTTTCCAAATATTGATGGAGCTAGAAGTGATCCGAGAAATTGTCTGGCTGTCATATTAGCGGTGCAAGACGATGAACTATGAGCCAGGAATCAAGCAGGGACAATTGGCTCAGTTCGATTCAAGAAACGAACTTAGTGTTTGTGAAGAAAAATTAATGCAGCCTGAGGAAGTTCCTTATGTAGAATATCTTTGAGGGAGTATGTGAGAAAATCATCCTTATGTGGTGGACAAGGTTATAAAAAATAGAGTGTTTGGTTTATCTTTTTGTTTAAAACAATCCAATATCCACTAGAGATTATGAATAATAGCCGATAAATCTAATAAATTCACGACATTTATCAAAAAAAAAAACAATTTAGTAGGTTATAAATAGTATCCAGTTATTATTCATAATTACATGATTATTCACATTTACCGTAACAGATACATATAATGGTGTGGTAGGTAATATAATGAAAAATACTTTATATACAGAGGGTCCCTAGATTTTCTTTGCAGATCTTCAGTACGTTGTTGAGGGATCGTCAAGAAGTCACGAAAAAATAGTAAAAAAAATCGTTTCTGTAAATTGATCGAAATATGAAGAGGTGAAGTTCAGCTCAGTTCAGCTGAGAAGACTCAACTTCTTTAATATTGACAATTTTTAGGAATTAGTTTTCTGAAAAAGGAGATTACGGCCCCTTATTTGTTTAGAATCCTGATTTTTTTTCAAAATCAGGGTTAAAATTATTTTGAAACGAAATTAACTTGAGTTTTTTTTTATAAGTGGATGCAAGAAAACTAAAATTTATTTCGTTTCAAATAAATTAAATCGGTTAAAAAAATTTGATATTGGAAACAAGTATAATATCTATTTCAAGAAAATCGCTCTATTTCTTAAAAAATAATACAGGATTCCATTTTTTTCACCACAGTTTTTAGAGTTGGTGTTTAAGTTGAGAAGTTTTTGAGTTACAAACAATAATGAGAATCGCAATTTTTTGAAGTAGAACGAAAAATGTTCAAGATAGGAAATGTCCCCTGTATAACTTTTTATGTACCTACTGTTCTGTGATGTAGATGAAATGTTTATACATGGTGATAAAAAAAATCTTAAAATATCTGATATTTCTCAACGCATCTCTAAATAAAATAAAAACCAAGATAGTACAAATGGTTCGGTACCTATCACGTAGAGGAACATGAAAAGGTAAAATAGGGAAATGTAAGCCGTTTTACTATTATTTGAGCCGTTTTCGTTGCACACTGCTATGAACTTTGAAAACTGCGATTTTCACTTGTTTATAACTCGAAAATTACTCAATACAGGGTGAGTCATTGATATGGGAAAGCTCGATTACACCTATACCATTAAAGATATCGAAATGAACCAAGAAGTGCTGTAAATGGGAGGGTAAAGTGCAGTTTGTAAAATTATTTTCAGATACTATATCCTATCTATTGGATATTGATACTATTGGTCCAATATCGCTGTACGCCATACAACTTTGTTATTTTCAATAGGACACCCTCTATATTATTACATCTTTAGATTATTTGAGAAAAATCAAAAAGAATGGTTTGTAAAGTTGAAGTTTCTAACGAGCGATTTATGAGTTATAAACAAATGAAAATCGCGATTTTTCATTTTCAAAGCAGCTTATTATATTGAAAACGGCTCGAGATATGGAAAAACGGTTTACATGTTCCTATCTTAACTTTTCAAACGGTATCCTATTGGATGGATGAAATTTTTATACAGAGTGGTAAAAATTTTTATTATTTTCATCACCCGGTATAAAAAATTTCAGCTACATGATAGGATACCAAATTAAAAATTAAGATAGGGACATGTAAACCGTTTTTCCATATCTCGAGCCGTTTTCAATACAAGCTGCTTTGAAAATGAAAAATCGCGATTTTCATTTGTTTATAACTCATAAATTGCTCATTACACACTTCAACTTTACAAACCATTCTTTTTGACTTTTCTCAAACAATATGAAAATGTAATAATATAGAGGGTGTCCTATTTAAAATAACAAAGTTGTATGGCGTACAGCGATACTGGGCCATCCTGTGTATCTGAAAATAATTTTACAAACTGCACTTTACCCCCCCATTTACAGTACTTTTTGGTTCATTTCGATATCTTTAATGGTATATAGGTGTAATCGAGCTTTCCCATATCAATGACTCACCCTGTATAAACTTCAACTGTGAAATCCATTTTTCGCAGAGTATCTAAAAATGCAATAACATAAGAGAATTCCATTAAAAAAAAAACATAATTTGATATGTCACTCTCATATGAGACAGTCTGTGTAGCCCAAAATAGTTTCATAGTATGCCATTATGATCCTGTACTTTTGTATTGTATTGCATGCGTTATTTTGACATTGGACAGCTCGTTCCATCATTAGCCACCGTCTTTTGGGAGGTCAGACGCGAGGTTACATAATGGCACACCTGACAAAAAAAAATTGTGACGAATTTTTTGAAATAGTTTCTGGAGAGTTAGGCTAACTTAAAGAGAAAAACTTTTAAAAAAATTTTTAAAGTAGCTACATACTATATAGGAGAGACATTTATTCTACTTATTATCTTCCTTTTCTTTCCCCTTTTTCTCCCTTTCTTTATTTTTTTTTCATTTAATTTTTTTTTCTTTTATTGTATTTTTCAATCATGTTTTCCTTATTTTTCTTTTTTTCCTTTTTGTTAATTTTTATTCCTTTTTGCTCTCTCTTCTCCTTTCTTATGAGCCTCAAATATAGGAGCAGGGATCGGGAGATCGACAATGAGCACAACGCGTCTGGGGTCCATCAAGACGACTTTGGCGGTAGACAAGACAGGTCCGCGAAATCACTCAGAGGCAAAGAAAAAGGAACAAAAATAAAACAAACAATTCAACGAAAAAAAATATAAACAATAAGTACCTACCTACAAATAAATATAATAAAAATGAGATAATAATTGTATTTTTTTGAGTAGGTAGTTGTTAACCCGCATGTTTCATTATGAAATTTGATTTAAAACTATGTACCTGCTATTCTAACGCTTTTGTAATCAAAATTATTTTGGTTAGCTTACAAAATTTATAAACTGCCATATATACGACTGGGGATTTGGTTATCAAGAGATTAGTTATATCTAATGGCATCCTAATTACTAATTACATTGAGATGGTGGAACTGATCTGTAAGTTTGAATCTTGCAGCAGAGTATTTTGGGCACATATATTTATACCTTTTGCAATTATACAGGGTGATTCATGAGTGACCTTACATAGACCAATGGTGATAAGCGGACTTCAAGGCGGGTCGAAAACCACAAAAGAAATTTTTTTTTGTGATTGATTACGAAGTTACAGGGTGTTTTATGTCTCAGGTACAAAACTTTGATAGGCGATATTTCTGAAACGGTTGGAGATATTTTGTCGAAATTTACTAGGAATGGTGCATTTCGGAAACTTATCAAAACCGCATTATGAGTTAATTAAAAATCCAGGACCGGACTTGAAAATTTTTGCCCCCATGGTCTTTGTTGGAAAAGTTAATTTTCTGACGATGTTTCTGAAAAACTGTCATCGAATTTGAAAAGATAAGAAAAAAATCTGATTCAAAAAGCAAACCAAAATGTATGGAAACACTGCAGGAAATGTATTGAAGTTGGTGAAGAACATTTTGAGAACCGTTTATAACATTAATATTGATAACATTTAATTTACACTGACATTTTTCCGACAGAAACAAGTCAAAAAGTAAATTTGAAGGAATTCAGACGAACATTGAGTAAAATATGTCTGCTCGAAAACAATAATTTACTGAGAAGTTTTACTTTGACATTTTTTTTTCGAGACGGTTTGGGTGTGCCGTTCAAATTGAGGAATGATTTCTATAGAGTTTTTTCTTATCTTTTCAAATTCGATGACAGTTTTTCAGAAACATCGTCAGAAAATTAACTTTTGCAACAAAGACCATGGAGGCAAAAATTTTCAAGTCCGGCCCTAGATTTTTAATTAACTCAGAATGCGGTTTTGATGAGTTTCCGGAATGCACCATTCCTAGTAAATTTCGACAAAATATCTCCAGCCGTTTCAAAAATATCGCCTATCAAAGTTTTGTACCTGAGACATAAAACACCCTGTAACTTCGTAACCAATCACGAAAAAAATTTTTTTTGTGGTTTTCGACCCGCCTTGAAGTCCGCTTATCACCATTGGTCTATGTAAGGTCACTCATGAATCACCCTGTATCATTAAATTATACAGGGTGGGCCACGGTATACGAAACGGAAGATTATGGCCGTGTCTCTGGATTTTAGGATCTTTTTATTTTTGGAGTGGATAGAGACCCGGCAGAGGTACGTTTTAAAATTATATTCATAATGTGCAGGGTGTCCCAAAAGCATAAAACATATCAAAGTTATGTTTTTTTAAATGGAATGCTCCTATGTTATTGCATTTTTAGATTGTCTGAAAAGAGAAAATAAGATTGACTTTTACAGTTGGTGCTTAAATTCAGAAGTTTTTGAGTTATAAACAAGTGAAAATCGTCATTTTTCAAGTTCATGGCCCTGTACAACGAAAACGGCTGAAGATAGAGAAAAACGGCTTACATGTCCCTATTTTAACTTTTCATGTACTATCCTACGATGTAGATGAAATGTTTATACAGGGTGATAAAAAATTTGAAAAATTCTGAGATTTCTCCAAGCGTCGCCAAATAAAAAAATCAAACAAAGCACAAATGTTTCTATACCATAGGATAGTACATGAAAAGTTAAAATAGGGACATGCCGGACATGTAAGCCGTTTTTCTCTATCTTCAGCCGTTGTCGTTGTACAGGGCCTTGAACTTGAAAAATGACGATATTCACTTGTTTATAACTCAAAAACTTCTGAATTTAAACACCAACTGTAAAAGCCAATCTTATTTTCTTTTTTCAGACAATCTAAAAATGCAATAACATAGGAGCATTCCATTTAAAAAAACATAACTTTGATATGTTTTATGCTTTTGGGACACCCTGTACATTATGAATATAATTTTAAAACGTGCCTCTGCCGGGTCTCTATCCACTCCAAAAATAAAAAGATCCTTAAATCCAGAGACACGGCCATAATCTTCCGTTCCGTATACCGTGGCCCACCCTGTATATGTACCTACATATTGTAATGTGCATTTGTGTTAAATGATGTGAAACCTGAATTTACTAGAAAGCCATAATAACCAGTTTTACGTGGAAACTTCCAGTTAGGTAACTAATTTAGATTTCCAATTAATTTACTAAACTGAATATCCAGGAATCAAACATAGAGCCAATGAGTCCCAATTTTCTACTCTAGTTCTCATATCGTTTCACATTAAATATGCATGCTTAATGCTGCTAATAATTTACAGTCCAATAAGTTGAAGCCTCAATAATCTTCCTGTTGCATCCTCGTTAGTGTAAAGGTTATTAGGTCCTATAAGCTTTACATCATTATGTTTTACTGATTCATAACTCGCGAACGATCAGGGCCAAATAATTTACCCCAAAGATCGGTATAGTAAGAGAAGAATAACGGTCCTCTTGAATTTTAAATGCTACACACTACCTAAATCATGATGAGAATAAAGAGTAATACGGCAGATCTTTACCAAGAGAACAAATTTATGCGAATTTTCGAATCCTATTTTTTCAGATCAAAAAGATTCGAAATTCTGCTATATCCAACTGATGATGTGAACAATTTGCTTGTGGTACCGGGTAATTCGGATTCCGCTATTTTAGGGCTTCGTAATCAACTGCTACATAATATTATCTAGAGTAACTAAAAAATATAAAAACACACTCATCTGTTGTGAACAGTGGATGAGGAGCAGGAATCCTTTTAATAAGGATAAGACCTCCGTGGGCATCATCACCAGGCAGAGGAACAAAACCCAAAAAGGTGGTGGCAAGCGGTGAGGGCGAGCATTTTCTTAGTTCGGGTCCTTGAAAACAATAAGCATTCTGCTGATCTATGTTGACGAGAAATCCCTATAGCATTGATAAGAAAAACAACGAATGGTCTAACATAGCTCTGGAAAGGCGCTAGACTCATGCATACTTTTTGTGTTTACATGTTTTCTGGGTTGGCCAAGACTGTATCAGAAATTCAGAGGATAACGAATAGGGGCGGTCTTATAATTCCCCTATCTCTACAGCAGCTCGGTTGGGAATGAGAAATAGCCGGTGTTCCACGATAACAGTCTCTCGAGTGCTTAATGGTTTTTATGTATCTGATACAGACATTATACTAACGGGTAGCAGCATCCAGCATCTAGTGTGAGTTTCTGCCCATTCCCTAAGTGTGACAGTTGAAACTTTATAGTCCAATAGTTCAGAGCCGCCATACCTCAATTATTTTCTGAGAAACAAAATGTATGCGATAGGGTAGTGTTAATATGTACCATGAACGTACGCATACCTGCTAGCTTGTGCCGATGGCCAATTTACATTTTACCGGGAGCTAAAGGTACGTAAAGAAATTGTTAACTTTTCTTAAATTCTGAGTGCTGATTTTTATGAACATTTTGCTGAATAATGGCAAAAGTTAATAATCAACACTGCCAGATACTCCCCATCGGCAGTAATTTTGTACCACACGCTTAGCCCGCCACAAAATAGACGAACTTTACCTTACAGCGTTATCGTTCCGATGATATTGAAGAAACAGAAAACCACAAGCAAAGATCATGTGGACCTCATTGTTCTCCTCTGTAGGTTTGCTGCCACTTGCGTTTTCAGAGACGTTGACGTGGCAGAAGTGAGAAAGGATGCATTCAGTATACCACCAGTGTTTTCAAACGATGGGAAGTTGAAGTTCCCAGTGGGTTTGAACTGTTTCTTCGCACTTTTACTAGATGTGACACCATCTCTACCCTTTTCTGACAGGAAAAAAGTAAATTGCGAGGTCAATTTCAGAATAGGTAGGACCTAGTAGCTTGGCTGCCATTTTCCTCCTAGCACATGAAACGCATGAGAGTATTACGGAAGATGGCGAAAAGTGTCTGATGGCTCTTCAGAGAGACGTTCCAGGTCAGGTCAGCTCAGAGACTTCACGATCTGAGGTTTCAAGCTCATGGTCAAGACAGAGTCAAATGCAAAGGTGAATCTGGGTCGTTTAGTTCCAATCACCTAGGTTGCCTCTTTTCATCCGTCCCACATCTACCACTGAGTGCAAAAATGGCTGGCGGTAGAGAAGCACCCCAACGAGTGGGGTTGGAAAATGAGTTGTTGCAGCCTCATCCCACTAACAACTCACAAAGAGCCAGCTTCACCAGTTCCTCTCAAAATCATAGCCTATACAAATGTAAGCAGGTAGGCAGGGGGCATGTACTTGCCTGAAATCTGGGCTCTAATTCTCAAATGCTTGAACTGCTCCCGCTCCGAGAAATCATGCGCGAACGTCGCTTCGATTTCGATAAACGACGACGAAGAGATCCTGAAGAAGCTGAGGAAGAACACGAACCTGACGAACTTGACAAACCTGAGGAACTTTATTATAAATTAATATGAAGTTTTCTCATAAAACGAGCGATTTTGTCAAGATTTTGCTCCAGACGGGAGCAAAATTTAAAGTTGTTAATTTTCGAGAATAATGGACCATCTTTGAAGGGTCAGGTCAGGTATGCTGGGCCTCTATAGGGTTTGTAGAGTTTCGGTAGAACTTAAGCTGTTAGAAATTTATTTAACTTTCCAAAGGACTGAAATTTGTTTTTCAAGAAATGGTTTATAACATTTAAATCAAATAGTGAAAAAAGTCCCAAAATATCGGTTTTCTCCTGGTGCACACCCTTCTTTTTGATTTTAGACTTATTTAGTGTCAATTTCTACTGGACTAATATACATAAAGCGAATAATTTGTAGAGAATCGTGTAACGAAGCAAATGCGACTAGTGTGGTTTCACACGAGACATTAATTAATTGTTTTCTAAATCTTGTAACGCGACGGTTGTGGTACGTTTAGGTACACTATGCAGGGTGTGTTGAGTGGACCACCGATAAACAATTTTATAGAAACAGCAGCATGGAAAACAACGTTTCTGCGAATTTTTTTTTAAACCTGCCTATATTTTCATTATCATTTTAGTTCAGCATAACGTTCAGACAGTTGTTAAGACAAACCTCTTTGAAATCACGGCCTACTTCAAACGGATTCTTTACCAAACACCCTTTAATCATGACTAGTTCTGTTGTAACACAATTTTATTCGATATTTGATCTGCGAATTCATTAATCACGAATAATTACAAATAATTAATAGTCCAATCAGGTATGTTGGTGTTGTTGTTATAAAGGCATCCCACTCTAATCAACCTAATCCGAACAAATTAGAGGCCAAGTATAACAAGCATTAACCTTGCGGTTACGTGTGAATAGGAATCAATTTACATCTGACTATCTAGGGTGAATAGAGTGTATGGCAAACTTAACTTCATCCTCCATCAGCAGTTAAGCACCGTCGACGTTGGGTAACTATTGTCCACAAAATCCAACCCGCATATGAATCAACCTGAAAACAGGACAGGTTGGAGATAATGGATGTTGATTAATGCAGATAGAGGAATACGAGAATCTTCACTGGATGGATCATTTGGAGATTCAAAATCAATTTAAATGTATTATGGGAAGTGAGCATATTCTTGCAAGAGAATTTTGCTGGAAATTACTTCATCTGTTTAATCGAGATGACGTTGAATGACATCACATAATTATAGCAGGTGACAAGTTGATGTACAGGGTGTATCTTTAATATTGCGATAAAACTTAAAGGCAGATTCTTTCGTCAAAAATAAACGAAAATTTCACATTGATGTTTGTCTGTATCCGAGATCAGGATACATTCCCTTGCGTGCGGTTATTTTGCCCCTTATATCTACGACACTGGGCAAATTGACCTTTTAAAAACGCAATATTTTCTACACAAAAAATGTACTCTTGGTCATAATTGGTAACGTGAGCCGTTTTTGCGAAAAACGGCCGTTTACGATGAAAAACTCGCTTTTGATGTTTCAAAATATGTGTGGGAAAATGAAGGGCCAAAAACTTCTCTCATTCCTGATCTCTCCGTAAATGGCACATGAAGACTACTGAATTGATATTAAAAAGGTAGTTAATATCAATGATAAAATATTTACAAAAGCTGAGTTCTGTGTCTCAAACGACTCTCGAGATATCTTCAAAAAATGGAAAAAGAATTTTTTACACCCTGCATTTTAAAAGCGGGCACGATTTAATGGGAAATATTTTGTTTATTCTTGACCAAAGAATCTGCCTTTCATTTTTTTCGCAATGTTAAAGTTCCACCCTGTATAATCCTGCATTTAATCTACAAATAGATGAGGATGTTATATTATTGGGGAGGATACTTTTTCTACGACTAAATTTTTTATAAAAACAAACCATAAAAACATTGCCTTATAGTATACAAATTACGCAAAGGCACAAATACACAATCCTTTACTCTCTACTCTTAACTTTATTGTTAACAGTTATGAGGTGTCATATAGAGTCAAGCTCTACATCCATGGTCGAAAAATAAGGCTTGGCCGTTACGCACAACGTTAATAAATAAGCATAACATCAAGCTCGTCGCTAAATAACGGTTCGCCCAAATGTTACCTTACCATTTTCTTGATGCAATAAATTTGTGAAATACACCACTTATGTCACTTATATGTCATTCATTACTGTCATTTGAATCCCTTGTCCGTGGCGTCGTCATAGGTTAACTTTTTGTATTGATGTTAGAACAATAAAAATAAAAAAATCCTGCACCAGAACACATTCTAGCAGGTTATGGGCCTTGGGCGTTAGGATTGAGAACTATACTGTTTCTTCTCGAGAGTATTTTCTTTTCCTGTCGATCAGTTGTCAAAAATACTTACTGTTCTGGTTCAGATTCTTTTTAGTAGCGTGTGTGAGTCGGAAAAAAACCCGAAAATTGTAAATATTTTGAGCCGGAACAAGATTACTTCCCCCCTCCGTTTTCGAGGATGCTGAACACGATGCCGTTGTCAGAATTTCTCTTTGGGGTTGCGCAACCCCTCAAAACGGCCAAAAACCACCCCCTAGAGAGATAAACCGCGCTTCAATCCATTTCCCTGCAAAAAAAACCTTCCCCCCGTTTTCGAGGATGCTGAGCACAATGGAGGTGCTGGACATCGCGTGCGACCCCGACCAACCCCTCCACCGGCCAATACTCACCCCCGAAATGGGTGATTTTTTTTATGTATATGTAGGCCAAACGATGGACTTTTTCGAAAAACTTTTTGAAAATTCCAGTACAGAATCACAATGGCCATAATTTAAAATTAGTTTGGAGTATAAAGAGTGTCCCATATGACAGTGACATATCAAAGTTATGTTTTTTTAAATGGAATGCTCCCATGTTATTGCATTTTTAGATTGTCTGAGAAAAGGAAATAAGATTGGCTTTTACAGTTGGTGTTTAAATTCAGAAGTTTTTGAGTTATAAACAAGTGAAAATCGCCATTTTTCGAGTTCAAGGCCCTGTACAACGAAATCGGTTCAAGATAGAGAAAAACGGCTTACATGTCCCTATTTTAACTTTTTATGTACTATCCTATGGTATAGTTTGTACTTTCTTAGATTTTTTTATTTGGCGACGCGTGGAGAAATCTCAGATTTTTTAAATTTTTTTATCACCCTGTATAAACATTTAATCTACATCATAGGATAGTACACAAAAGTTAAAATAAGGACATGTAAGCCGTTTTTCTCTATCTTTAGCCGTTTTCGTTGTACAGGGCATTGAACTTAAAAAATGACGATTTTCACTTGTTTATAACTGAAAAACTTCTGAATTTAAACACCAACTGTAAAAGCCAATCTTATTTCCTCTTCTCAGACAATCTAAAAATGCAATAACATGGGAGCATTCCATTTAAAAAAACATAACTTTGATATGTCACTGTCATATGGGACACTCTTTATACTCCAAAATAATTTTAAATTATGGCCATTGTGATTCTGTACTTCAATTTTCAAAAAGTTTTTCGAAAAAGTCCATCGTTTGGCCTACATATATACATAAAAAAAAATCACCCATTTCGGGGGTGAGTATTGGCCGGTGGAGGGGTTGGTCGGGGTCGCACGCGATGTCCAGCACCTCCATTGTGCTCAGCATCCTCGAAAACGGGGGGAAGGTTTTTTTTGCAGGGAAATGGATTGAAGCGCGGTTTATCTCTCTAGGGGGTGGTTTTTGGCCGTTTTGAGGGGTTGCGCAACCCCAAAGAGAAATTCTGACAACGGCATCGTGTTCAGCATCCTCGAAAACGGAGGGGGGAAGTAATCTTGTTCCGGCTCAAAATATTTACATGTTCGTCCGACTCACACACGCCACTATTTGTGTTTCATAAAAATGTCCTTGCATTGCTTGAACAGTGTGCCGAAGTTGGTTGGACTCGAAAACTATGACGAACTGTGCTTTGCTGTTGAGTACGTTTTCCTTGAAAGCCTAACGAACTGTATAATAATTATCTGGTGCCGAGATCGATACAATTTTAGCAGCAAGTCCAAATTAATTTTAACGATAGATCCGTCGTAAATGATGCCGAAGCTAGCGGGGACAAACGGTTCACGCAAAAAAAAATTTCATTAAGACTAGACATTTGTGATTTAATAAAAATCTACATAAACCAAGCTGTAACATAGAAAAACTGGTTTGAATACAGATGGAGGATGGGGCGATTTCTTATTTTACGCCCTTATGTGGATGACAATAGAAAATTCAGGTAATATTCCTGTTGGAAATGCATCAAAGTAGTTTTATTTTATTGTTTTTGATTTGTTTTTGAAATAACTTAGTTACAATTTATTATTAGAATTTGATGTAAAGAAGTCAGTTTGAAAATATTGTATAGACGTTTGGAGAGTTTTAGTTTAAATAAAGTACTTTAGAAGGTTTATAGAAGCATTTATTAATAGATAATAAGTACTTTATTTATCGACTTCATAGAAAACTCAACAATTCCATCAAATGTAAGCTTCAAGACATAGATACAAAAGTCTCAAGCGGTAGCCTAAGAGAAGGTAAGATGTCTTTGCAGTAAAGCAAATTTTCAAAATTCAACAAAGAGGTGGAGCTGGTATAACCAGAAAATCGATGCACAGCTATTCACACAGGCTTATAGACTACCCATTTAGATATTTGATTTAAACCTAACCGAATTATCGAGGTGATTTATTTTTTCTTTGGCGGATCAAGATCTATGGTCTTTGGAATAACATTTTATCCAGTAGGTGCTTGTCATAAGCCGTTGTATTATTGCCACAGTCATAAATCCATGTCAATGTCAAGATCGATAATTTTTCAAATAAAGTTTCACAATTTTTTTGAAGGATTCTGTGAAAGCTTCATCATCCAGGTTTTTTGGAGCTCTGCACAAAACCATTTTCACGCCATTGACGATCCATGACACAACTGTTTCGTTGGCGCAATACCCCTATTATTGTTACCAAACTGCAGACAAAATTAACGCTACACTTCTTTCTTCGACTAAACCGGTTCTAATGCAGCTTTTCGCGGAGAATACAAATGTAGTTGTACTAAAAAATCCATCACTATTGCAAAATTTTACAAATTTGTCAAAAATTTTAAAACTTTATTGGAAAAATAAATCGATTTTGACATTGATGCCGATTTATTACTGCGACAATTAACCCATTATTTTGAGAGACAGTCTACTCGATAAAATGTACTCTCAAAGACCTCAAATCTTGATCCACTGAAGAAAGAATACATCACATACTTTGGCTAGATTTAAATCGAGTATCAAAATTTATAGTCTTTTATGGGAAACTCGGTAGTAAACAAACGGACAAAAGTGGTGTTATTTAAATGCAAACAGGCCGGTCAGTACAGAACGGAATGACCGTTATTGCATAATTGTGCACTGTCAGACCGAGGTAGTATGTTGAGTGCTGCCTGTTTGAGTGACAAGCGTTATAAATTAAATATGAATTTTATCTAGACTCTGATGCCAGGAAGCGTATATCTCCAAATGAAAGCAGTTTTAAAAATGCATCACAATCAACTATTCATGAAGTTGCAGCAGTAAATAAACAGAAATGTAAGTGAAATTTTCTGGTGACGTGGACGTTGTTATACGAGTATCATGGCATCATGCAATGGATAGTCTCACAATGGCACTTTGAAAATGTATCATTTGTTCCTTGATTCTGTGATTCGGTTAATTTCAAATGGCAATCGTATATCTTTTAAAGAGAATGGTTGTTTTATTTATAATTATGGGAAAAATTGTTGGCCACGGCAGACTTATATAGTTGGTGGTGTTTATAAACATAACCTAAGATGAAAAAAATGCATCATGTTGAGTCGTGTCTCTGGTAAAAATGTTATTCATAGACAGTTTGTTAACATCAGTTGTTATTATTGCATATGAGAATATGCATGGATGCAGCGGTTGGGTCTCATCCCCAGATACAGCACTTTATGCATTACAGGCCATGTAACTTCTGAATTAATCCCATATAAAGAGGATCACTTCCATTCTCTCGTAAAATGGTTATATTTGCGATTCATATACAATGAGGACTGACCTGACCTCTTCATTTCACTTATAAATTTAACTATGTGGTGTGCGATATCGAGAGATCGTGTAATTGGTCCTCTATTTTTGGAAGATGGAGAAGTGTTAACAATTACCGCATGATCAACATGTTTTTTCCTCTCACAGCAACTACTACTGCAGGGGTTAAACTTATCATATGATTTCAGCAAGATGGTGTTAATTCTCACACAGCAACTGTTTGTTGTTGCTTCGGAACTTGTTAAAAGGTCGCTTGAATTCCAGGTTTGGTGATGGGTCCTGGCCACCACGAATCTCCTGGCCTTAACATAATATGTGACATTTTCTTATGGGGATATTGAAAAAATATAGTCTATGATGACCTGAAAGCGGCATTTCGTAGAGAGGTAGAATTGTTCACAGAGGAGGCACTAGAGCGAGTACGGAGCACAAGGGAGGCACTTTAGCGAGTGTATAGAATATTCTAGAACGAGCTTCTTGAAAATGGCCCAGCAATACGCTCTTAAATCTAGTACATACCCTTAAGTAACACCCTCTATGACCTGTGATTCTCATCTCTTGACCTAAAAGCATCACCCCCGCATTTACACAGTGAGGCACGAGAACCTTAGGGCATTTTTATACGAAGAAATATTGGGAGTAGAAGTCTAAAAATTTTTACAGACGAGCTGAACTAAAATATTTACAACTTCCAGTTTTCTACAACTTCCAATTTACCACTTCCAATTATACCAATAGGTGTCATCATCTTTCTTATTTTAAATGGGACACCTTGTATATTATTACATTTTCAGATTTTCAACGAAGATTTAATAATAGTGGTGTTTATAGTCCAAGTTTGTAGCGAGTGTAATCGCAATTTTCCATTTTCAAACAGCTTAGATTGAAAATGAGCCAAGATATAGGAAAACGGCTTACATGTCCCTATCTTAACTTTTCATGTACATATTTTTCAGTGGGACATAAATATGATAAAATTTTTCTCGATTTGTTTTTTAAATCGCCAATTTTTCATTACTTTGTATAGAAAATTCATCGACACAGTAGGATACTACGTGAAAAGTTAAAATAGGGACGTGTAAGCCGTTTTCCCATATCTTGACTCGTCTTCAATATAAGCTGCTTTGAAAATGGAAAATTGCAATTTTCATTTATTTGTAACTCATAAATCACTCGTTACAAATTTGAACTATAAACACTTTTTTTATTATATTTTTTCAGGCAATCTGGAAATTTAATAATATACAGGGTGTCTAATTTGAAATTAAAAAGTTGATGGCAGCTTCCGGTATAACCGAAAATGGTATGGGGTTGTAAATATTTTAGTTCAGCTCGTAAAAACAAAATTTTCTCGCCCCTCACCCTGTATAAGGTAGCATTTTATTGGTTAAGGTACCTAAACTTACTTGAAATACCTAACGTGTTAGATAGGTACAATATGTTTTAATAATAATAAAAATTACATTTAAAAATAATAAATCATCTTGGAGGTTACCAGAGCTTTGCGTTTCTACCTGTTAAGTATTTCAACTGGTGGAGTTGAAATAACACACAAAAGCAGTCATTAAGAAAGTGCTAAAAGCCAATGTCGGAGTAATTCAGGAAAAACAAAATGCCGAGCTTTTAAGGGAAATGATTTATTATGATTAATGATATTATTTAGGTTTTATATTTTAAGTAAACTTTTTCTGAAATACTTGCTTTGAAAAAAACGATCTTCGGCGTGTACCTATAATTAACGAGACTCTGGGGAAAAGCAATGAACAAGAAGAGCGGCATAATAGTGGGAGTTCAAACTTCGCATACCTAATCGATTTTGAAGCTATTCGGCTTAACATCAACGTCATTGACACGATATGTGATACCTACCAAACGAATTTTATCATAGGAATTGTGACAAATAATTATGATAATGAAGCGAATTTAAAGTAATTAGTAACAATAATTATTTTTTAAATTGAATATCTCATTTAATGCGAAAAATGACACATTTTTGCAAAAAAAATATACAAATAGATACTGGGATTAGTACAAAAAAATAAATGATGCCGAGTTACAAGATAAGTAACCCTATAATTCTTGATGTATTTATCGTAGAGAATCCATACTGTTTTATCCGATTCATTACACGATTCTCTACGTCATATTATATCCTTTGATAAACTTATCGTATTTATAGGTAGGTAAGTTCATTGATTGGATGTTATTTCAATGAAATAAAAAAACAGAAAAAAAAAACAGGAAAGAGGATAGTTGTTTATAAGAATTAAATTCAATTAGTTTTTGTGAAACGCTGGTTGAGGGTCTTTTCTGACAGTTTATAGAGGCGGCAAAATTTGTCAAGAATTTCGACTAGTCTTGAGCGCGCTCATTCATGACCCTAGTATGACGCTGCGTTATTAGAAAATAAATAGAAAAACATATCTTGGCATTCCACCTAAGTTCGACAGCCAAGTATGTATACAGACTGTCACTGTCAATTGTGCAAACCGTCTGTATTAAATTTCTCAGACGATTTAAAAATGTATATGTACATAATATTAATATAGAGAATATCTTCCTTAAAATAATAAAGTTGGTATCCACTTCTGGTATTTTCGAAAGTACGACCACTTTTTTGAATATTTTCATTGAATTTCTCGTAGTCACTTATGTAAAAAAAATATTTGGAGGCTCTAACTGATCACCGTGTAAAATAGAAAAGAAAATAATAAATTTGCAACATTGATAAAGAAACTCTACTGGAAAGTTATCGACCAAATGCTACATTTATTTATTGAATGCTTCGTCTAAAAACCTTTTTGAAGAATCAAGTTCCATGATTCAGAATTTCTAATTATAATTGTTGATTACTTCATTAGTGTTACATACCTATACTCTCTTTGTACAGTTTCCTCCCTTTGAAGGTAAATTTCAGAAAAACTAACACCAATTTCAGAAAGAGTAAAAACAAACCCGGTAAACGGAACTAAATATTTCTAAATTTCATAACCCATCATATCCAATTTTCAAACTGCTACCTTCACAGACAATTTACAGTCTTGTTCTTTTGGTTTTCGTCTTTTATCAAAATTGCTCTTCCAAATTTGTCAAATGCTTTTCCCATTTATCAAACGTCAGTGTGATTTTTCAATTGAAATTCCTCTTTTGTCAAATAAGATTCCTTTTATATCAAAAATGCTTTTCCAATATTTATGATACTGTCATTGCACGTAAATAGAATACATAATATTAACATAAAGTGAAACTGATTTGACATTAAAGGAAATTGATTGAAAAGTCGATTACTATAATCATTGATAGAAATAAAAATAAGAAAATCAATTGACATAGGTACTATAAGAAAAGCAAATGACAAAAGAGGGAAAACAAACGAAAAAGACTGTATAAACGTAACATAGCAATATAAGACCAAAACACTCAACGTACTTATCGAACATATTACAAAACATATCAATAACATAAAGAGACAACAAGAAAAAATCAACCAAAATATCAAAGACGCAATCCACCACATATACAGAAACACTTGAGATATTGCTACATTTTCAACGACTAAAGTTTCATAAAATATTCCAAACAACAATAGCAAACACAAAATAGAAGCACTCGATAATAAACTAGAAAGACATAACAAAACAGACTTTATAAAATACAACCATAACTACGTAAAAAGTTTAAAAAATATAGGAATTGCAGAATATTATGTTAAAGACATCATGTCATTATTACCTAAATTTTCCCTGCCAATAACTAAAGACAGGCAACTTCCTGTTAACAAAATAATAGCCAACATTAAAGCAGATATTAAAAACTCCTCAATAGCTCAAAAAAATTAAATCAGATTTAAAATAATTAATTCTCTACACCACCATGAATTTCAATTTAGGAAGAACTGGTAGGTACTTTATTACTTATTGTAGAGTGTAGATAACAAAAAAATATATTGTTGTCATAAGATCGGAAGTCCGAAAAAGTAGATAAAACAGGTAGGCCTAACTAAAACAAGTAACCTAACTAAAAATAAAAAATAGCGAACTAAATAGGATAAACGCCTTATTAGATGATCATTTGCATTTTCAATGGTTTTTATTTTGAAAGTCGTTGAACTGAGGTAGGTATAGGGTATTATGTCATTAAAACAAAATGTAAAAGGAACTCACTGCGCTTTTTAAAAAGACCTATCATTACAATTTTTGTATTTAAAATTTTTTGTACCATTTACCATAATATCAATAATTATAATATACCTAATCAAATATACAAATTAAGGAAGTGGGTGTACTTTTGGTCCTCACCGTTATGTTAATTTATTTATTAATTCTTGCATTTATAAGTTATTGTTACCTGTGTTTTGTTGATCTTCATCATACTGCATGGTAATTATTGAATTTCCAATTAATACAACATCATGCATTTTTTATTAAATAATATTATACGTAATCAATAAATTAGTACGAACCTAGTTGCAGTTTTATTATGATTTTTATAAAAATTTTACTTAAAATTACATTGATACTTTGTACCTAATAGTATAACATACAAGGTGTTAATGAATCCGTAGTACAAGCTTGGAGGGCATATAGGAAATGCAAAAATAGGCGAAAAATTTCCTGCGGACATAAGATCGTAGAAGTTTTAGTTTCCGAGATACAGGCGGGATTAAAATTTCTCGAAATATTCAATATTTTTTGAATATCTAAAAATTTACTGATCAGAATTATCCGAAATTTTAAACAGTTGTTGTACTGATTGAAATACATGATTTGATACTCCCACTGAAAAATTCTTTTTTCCAGTGTGTTACCTTTTTTTTAAAATCTACTCCACTAACTTTAATGCCAATTTGATAAATTTGATACCCATTTTGTTTAGAGGAGAAAAGTCTTCTTACGTTTTTGTACCTATTCTGATCAGCCAGTTTGTAGATATCCAAAAAATATTAAATTTTTCGAAGAAATTTAACACCTTGTACCTTTAAAACTAAAGCTCCAACCCATGTCTACAGAATATTTCTCGCCTAAAATTTTATTTTTCCTACATGCCCTTTAAACATTAACATTAACGTAATGAATACATTAACACCTTGTATACAATGATGAATAGTTAATTTATTTATAGGAATATACAGGGTGTACCAGCTCGATTTAGACAACGGTAAGGGCCGTGTAGGTCTCGTCAAGACGAAACGTTTTTTTATTTGAAGTTTTTGGATTTGGACCTTCGTTGCGGAAATATGGCCGACTTCCGGTTTTTAGTTTTCTGGCTCCAGTTTCGGCATTTTTAGGTTCTCGCCCAAACTGAAACTAGTTTTGGAAACTCCTTAGCTTCAGTTACAACTTTCATATTAAAGTCAAGGTTCTATCTCTGTTGGATTCAAAATGGCGACATGCCCAAGACTTTAAATTTTAAGTCTTTGAATCAATTCAAATTGAATCAAATTGAAAAATTAAGATTTTGAATCCAACAGAGATAGAACCTTGACTTCAATATGAAAGTTGAAGCTAAGGAGTTCCCAAAACTAGTTTCAGTTTGGGCGAGAACCTAAAAATGCCGAAACTGGAGCCAAAAAACTAAAAACCGGAAGTCGGCCATATTTCCACAACGAAGGTCCAAATCCAAAAACTTCAAATAAAAAAACGTTTTGTCTTGACGAGACCTACACGGCCCTTACCGTGGTCTAAATCGATTGGTACACCCTGTATAATCTTCCGAAATTGATTTAACTTTTTCTGAATTTGATTTTACTTTTTCTAAATTTAATGTTACTTTTTCTGAAATTGTTGAAATTCGAAAAGGTAAAAAGTGATCAAAAGTTTAATTAGGTATTAATATTTATGAAAAATATATAAGAATGACTTCATTTCTTTCATACCTCCATCAGGTTACTACTGAATTTGAAATTAGGTATACTATTATTTCCTCGAATAGAAAAATCATAAAAAGGTCATAAAAATAACTAGAATTTATTAATACATGACAGAAATTTTTTGAGTTTCTTGCCGTCAGCGTTTTTTTTTTATTGATATTGCCTTCCAATAAATATGTAATGGAACCTTTGGACATAAAATATGCAACCTTTAACCCACTGGCGGCGTTTACAGAGTTAATATGTGAATTTCTAACTACAATGGATTACTTTCACCGTAAAATGTTCTTTGCTGATCGTAAACCCGGAAATTTATAGTCGCCAAAGCTAAGGAAAAGTCGAATTCTCCAATAACATGAACAAAATATGTGTTTGTAAAACCCCATATCGCTAATTGCTTGTTTCAGACATCGAAAAATTTCATTTTAGAGAATTCGGTGCTTTCAAAAATTAGCTTTTTATTATTATTGTTTTAATTTTTCAGACTGTACCTACCAAGAAATGTAAAATTCCTTTGAAGAGAGTTAACTTGAAAAATTCATCTACAGTAGGTAATAGTAGGTAAGCATTATATTTCTTTATATACAGCGTGTTCAGTTAAGGGTACGGAGCGGCCATATCTCGGTAACTATTGGTCCTAGAGCCTCAAATTAAAAATTTTCCAGACATAAGTGACCATGAGAAATTCAAGGAAAATATTTTCAAGATGGCCGCACTTTCGGAAATACCGGAAGTAGACACCTAGTTCGTTATTTTAACGGGAACACCCTGTAAAATATTTTTTTTTTTTTTTTTTGAAAAGGAGGGAGCATCGGTCTTAACTATGTAGGTAAGACAAAGTCGCTCCACTCCCGTAACACGGGATTTCGAGTATCTTACTCATTCACCCAGCCTCAAGTATGCCTTTTATAAATTTAAACGTTCGGTCGCTTGTTGTATTTTTCACATACATTCGAAAATGCATCCGAAAAATAACACGAGCCGGTGAGTCCCGAACTCGCGACCTTAGGCTCGGTAGGCAGCGGACTTAACCACTAGGCTACGCGAGTCTCCCTGTAAAATATTATATTTTTTTTAAATGTCTGAAGAAATCGAATACAGGTGGTTTTCACCACTGGAATTTAGATTGAGCGGTTTATGAGTTATAAACAAGTGAAAATCGAAAATTTTCAACTTCAAAGCAGTCTAGAACTAGAATGACTCAAGATATCTAAGAACGGTTTACATGTCCCTATCCTAATTTTTAATGTTGCATCCCACTATGTGGAGTAAATTTTAATACAGGGTGATGAAAATTATCCGATTTTTCATCACCCTGTATTAAAATTTAAACCACATAGTAGGATACTATGTGAAAAGTTAAGATAGGGACATGTAAACCGTTTTTAGATATCTTGAGCCGTTCTAGTTCTAGACTGCTTTGAAGTTGAAAATTTTAGATTTTCACTTGTTTATAACTCATAAACCGCTCAATCTAAATTCCAATGGTGAAAACCACCTGTATTCGATTTCTTCAGACATTTAAAAAATATAATATTTTACAGGGTGTTCCCGTTAAAATAACGAACTAGGTGTCTACTTCCGGTATTTCCGAAAGTGCGGCCATCTTGAAAATATTTTCCTTGAATTTCTCATGGTCACTTATGTCTGGAAAATTTTTAATTTGAGGCTCTAGGACCAATAGTTACCGAGATATGGCCGCTCCGTACCCTTAACTGAACACGCTGTATATAAGTTCATCTACGCCTGTATATTATAGTATAATAGGTGTATTGATTACCAGTGGTAGTGATAGTGAAGAAGCACTTTTCAGGACACTGCTACTGATAAATCATCATGAATTACCTTGTACACATACATTTAGATAAAATCTTCACTATATCGATTTGCAATGAAAAATTCAACAGCATTCGCAAGTTATTTCGATAATTATTAAGCACTCATGAATGAACGAAAAAAGTAAGGCTCCACGAAGACAATAATCAATACGGACAAATGAAGCTACTCTAACCTCGACCTAGATTATTTAATGAAACTGACTACTCTGAATCTTATTATACTACTCTGAATCTAGAGGTAAATATTATGTATGTATTGTGTGATATTTTTAAAATATCGTTGAAAACATTGATACAATTGTCATGCATAAGATTTCTATGTTAAAAAACTCTCGCGCAACGGAATCAAAAGGTAAATTAGTGTTGTTTTTTTATAAACTGGCATAATTTTAATACATCCGCCATTCTGATAATGTGCCTCTTTTAGTTTTTAAAAATCGAAGCAATTATTTTATTAATAAAATTGGACACTATAATAATTTCAGTTCAGTTCCATTAAATAAATAAATAAATAAATAAATATCTTATGGCTGTGGTAAAGCCCAAGTGTCAGAAGTTTTCAAGTAGCCTCAAGGGCCTCTGACGTAACTTAACGACTGCTGTGAAGCAGTCAAAAAGGATACGAAAATTTTACAACTCAGCGCCCTTTCCTATACAGGGTGGGCCACGGTATACGAAACGGAAGATTATGGCCGTGTCTCTGGATTTTAGGATCTTTTTATTTTTGGAGTGGATAGAGACCCGGCAGAGGTACGTTTTAAAATTATATTCATAATGTACGGGTGTCCCAAAAGCATAAAACATATCAAAGTTATGTTTTTTTAAATGGAATGCTCCTATGCTATTGCATTTTTAGATTGTCTGAGAAGAAAAAATTTGAAAAAAAAAAGATTGGTTTTTACAGTTGGTGTTTAAATTCAGAAGTTTTTGAGTTATAAACAAGTGAAAATCGTCATTTTTCAAGTTCAAGGCCCTGTACAACGAAAACGGCTGAAGATAGAGAAAAACGGCTTACATGTCCCTATTTTAACTTTTTATGTACTATCCTATGGTATAGAAACATTTGTGATTTCTTTGATTTTTTTATTTGGCGACGCGTGGAGAATTCTCAGAATTTTTCAAATTTTTTATCACCCTGTATAAACATTTCATCTACATCGTAGGATAGTGCATGAAAAGTAAAAATAGGGACATGTAAGCCGTTTTTCTCTATCTTTAGCCGTTTTCGTTGTACAGGGCATTGAACTTAAAAAATGACGATTTTCACTTGTTTATAACTCAAAAACTTCTGAATTTAAACACCAACTGTAAAAGCCAATCTTATTTTCTCTTTTCAGACAATCTAAAAATGCAATAACATAAGAGCATTTCATTTAAAAAAAACATAACTTTGATATGTTTTATGCTTTTGGGACACCCTGTACATTATGAATATAATTTTAAAACGTACCTCTGCCGGGTCTCTATCCACTCCAAAAATAAAAAGATCCTAAAATCCAGAGACACGGCTATAATCTTCCGTTTCGTATACCGTGGCCCACCCTGTATACACCATTGGCCCACTAATAACAACAATTTTTTTTCATTACCATAAATTTCCGAAAACATTATTCTCATCCAGTGCAAAGATTACCAATTTTTACGAAAACTCAAATGGTCCCCATTTTGAAACAACTCGACCAAAATTGCTCAAATGCAATACCTACAAAAACTTCTAGTACGAGAACCCACGACTAAAATTTTTGTCTCATAGCAATACGACCAAAACCATATAAAATTGATAGATTGGATCATCCTGAGCCAGAAAATCGCAGCATCAGACATTTTACGTGTAGCGTCTGACCTGCCCAAATTTTCAAAAATACAAAAAAAATACCGAACTGTAACACCATTTTTCAGACGCCATGCATCGTAGCGCGTACACGGTAGACCACTTAAAAAAATTAAAAATGAGACAAAAGAAGTATCATTAGCAAAACACCTAAAAATCTTCTTCACGGGTAAATTTGGGTCACTCAATACAAAAAAAATTTTCAAAAGAAAATGTGAGCAAATTAAAGTTTGAGGTCGTTTTGAAAATGAAAAAAAAATTACCGATCGGTAACATAGCAGTTCGTCTAAAAATTTTTGAACGTGATGGAATAAGTTGTTAGATGTAGGATGTAGAAAAAGTTTTTATCAGACAAACTGTTCAAAAATCGTACTGAGGTGTATCCGGAGTCTATATGTACCATTATATTCTTAGATGCCCACCCGGTACAAGCCAATGAAAAAGTTGCTACCGCCAAATTATTTGATGATGGTTAATAAAAAGCTTGCCCGAAACCGTCACAAAGAAGTTGAAGAACTTATTTAAACAGCATAAAAGGAACATGGGATAAAGTTTTAAAAAATACTGTGACTCCGGAACGTTATTTTAGTTTTTGGGATTATATGCGGCATCTAAAATATCTGAAAACATTATACCTACTTTGGTCATTCCGGCTGCCTTACAAAAAGCTTCAAAAAATTGAACAGGGTTGCTGTAATACAGTTCGGCTAAATTTTATGACATTTTCAAAAATACGTTAAGGCCATGTGTAACAAAACTATGTACATTTTAAATATCAGACGTAATACGATAATATATCGTCTACCTATTTCCTTTGACAGCAGAAATGTCCTACCACGCAGTTGCTACATTTCTGACCATTACCGCCCACTTACTTATAGGATGCAGGGTGCAGGATCATCTAATCTAAGGACTTTATACAATTTTGGGCGTAAAATATGATTTAGTCGTGCATGGGTTCTCGCACTGTTTGTTTTCTAGATTTAAAGCAACCTTAATGACCAAAGGGACAATAATTTTAAGAGCCGGTTTTTGCTTACTTTTAAGGAACACGTTTACAAGCCACAAAACTTTGAAAGGTTTTTTTAAACTTTCATAAGTTCTACCAGAATTCAAAATTACGCGCACTAATCTTAGAAGGTTGGGGGGGGGGTCAAGAATCGAAAATTTTTGACAAATCTATAAAAATATAGCTAATATAAATTGATAATTTATTTTACCTGTTCAGTGTTCAGTGAGGTAATGGTATTAAGGTTTAGGCCACTCTCTCACGGGTCGCTACGGCATGCTGAGAAGTTATTGCGAAAATGTAATTCAATAGCCTGCCTCTCACGGGTCAGTACATGTCAATCTGCAAACTGCTTTTACCGCGTGATTAATTGGCAATAATTTCAATATGAATATGAAATTAATATGGCCGTAAACTAGTCCTGGAAATAGATAGACGCGTGGCGTGAATGTCTTTTTAATTTTTAAGAATACCTATAATTTTAATTGTTTTAAAATAATTTTATAGTTTTATTCGGAGTCAAAAATACATAAATAACATGCAATCTCTTCTTTGTCACTAGATATTTTGCATTGAAATTTATGTTAAGATTACTGAAGAAAATTAAGTATTCAAAAAATGTAATCTGACTGTCTGATGAAAAATGAAACCGCACCGTGAAATGTTCGCTACGGTACAACGAATGTTGTGCAGATGTTGTACCGCTAGAGAATCGATTCTATACCGACCCTTGAGAGAGTGGCCGTATTTAAATATGCAGTTATAAATAAAAAAAAACTATTCTTTCCGAGACAAGATTTCAAACTTCATTAATCTCTTCCTCATTGCTTCAGAATTTGAAATTAAAATACAAAGGTTATTATAAAATAATTTTTAATCAGAGACCTAATCATATACAATATAACAACAACAGCAGATTGTTGATCGCCCATTAATAAATCCATGCCGACTTACTATCACTGTGTTTCCCGCGTGAGCTTAACATAATCTAACGCAAAGCAGATTCCAGCTTTCGAACAATTGAACAATAAGCATATGTACAAAAAGTCAGCCCCATTCTTGAAAAATGGAAGAGCGAAAACTGAGGCACAATCCCTTTCTTTTAATAAAAAGGAACTGAAAGCTTGAATAGGCCTATAGACTGGTAACTGCAAGCTGAATCATCATCTGCACACGATGGGTTTAGCGATCAATGGTTTCCATGACAATGACAGGTCATGTTCTTAAATAAATATACCGGGTGTAACATAAGTACCTACTGCGAAAGATTTCAAGGGTTAATTCCTAAGATCATTTTAAGAAAAAAAGTTCGTATGAACATGGGCCCAAAAGTGCTTACCCCGTAATTTTTACCCCACACCCCCCAGATTTAACCCACCCTTGGTGAAAATTTCAAAGTGATCTACAGTCTATCAGGTAAGCATTTTAGCATCAGTTAACCTGAGTCAGGTGACCTGTACATTTGAGAATTAGGAAAATATAAACAAAACAATGTTCTATTTAAATGTTTAAAAAATATAATCATCATCGGGGCTCAAAATTTGTCAAAGAAATAAGTTTTATTAAACTATTATTTATCGAATTTATGACTTTATTAAAAATTGGTACTATTTTATATATATTTTTTATTTATTATTGATTGAAATCTAACTTGCAGGTGAGTACCTAGCTAAACTGATAGGGTTGCGCTATAAAATATAATGTTCTACGGTCTAGACCAGTTTCTAATTATTTAGAGCATCACTATAGAGCTGAAATTTGGGCACCGCAGAGTTATAAATAAACCAGAGCCATTTAATTATTTGTTACCTAATTAATTAAAAATTAGTTCTTGTCGTTCTTCATAATCATCCCTTGAAGGGCTGACATTGAAGGGCGAACTCAAGACTGACCAGAGTATCATAATATTATGATCGTAGTTAAAAAAAAATTTTTCTCAAGATAATGGTACTTTTATGAATTGTGCGAGAATCGATACTTTAGATCAGGTTTTCGAGTGCCACATTTACAAAATTTCAAACTTTTAGATTCAAAATTTTTTTACGCAATGCTGCATAGCCTTATTATAGATCAATTGCTGAAGAAATATTCTGGTGCCATACCTTCAGGGAAATTATTAATTTTTTTAACCTGAGAGAAAAATAAATTTCATGACCTAACTTTGTCACTTCGTACATGAAAAAAATTACCCCATGAACATAACAAGTTATCCCTAAAAATGGCTCATTTGATCTAGTTTCTGCATTGGTGTAACATTTTCTGTGCTTTACTTCAGAAAAAAAAAATGATTTTTGCCTGCAAAGATATATAGTACATTATGAAAGTATATCAATAAATAATATGAGTGGCGTACACATTAGTTTACAGGGTGTATCAGCTCGATTTAGATAACGGTAAGGGCCATGTGTAGGTGTCAAGACGTATCGTTTTTTTATTTGAAGTTTTTGGATATGGACTTCCGGTTTTTAGTTTTTTGACTCGTTTCGGAATTTTGAGGTTCTTGCCCAAACTGAAAGCTAGTTGTGGAAACTCCTTAATTGCAGTTACAACTTTCATATTGAAGTCCAGGTTTTATCTCTGTTGGACCCAACATGGCGGCATTCTTAAGAGTTTGACATTAAATACTTTCAAAACTGCCCGAATTCTTCTTTTTTAAGTAGAACAATAAATTTCTTAAAATAATGGCCTATAATCTTTGTCTAAAAAGTTTCCTAAAATTCCTGAAAATACTGAAAAGTACATTTATCGATATCTGAAAATTATGTTACGTTGGCTATCTAGGTCCCCCAACCTAGAAATGTTGGTTGAAATCAAGTATTCCCTTTATCCCGTAAGTACCAGTATAATTTTATACTGCATTTTTAATTAAAAAAATTTACTATTAAGGACGATATTACTTTACAAAAATCACCGAAACTCACCAAATGTCTACCGATCCTGACACCCAGATCACGAAAAAGTGGTTTACCACGATTTTTCCAAAATCGCGTATTTTCGATTTTCAAAACGCTCCTCTAGCTTCATCTTTCAAGATTCTTTCGATATTAGTGAACGAAATTTTGTAATGTTGTAGGATAGACTAAGAGCCTGCGACTGCCATACCTTCTTCATTTTATAAAAGCTGGAAGTTTCTGTGCGCATGTCCCCAAATCAAGTGGGAACAATGCAGCGACTATGAAGTTTGGATCATCGTGGCATTGCCAGATAACAGCTGAAGAAGTTGTATAAAATATCTCCTCAAGATCTTTGAAGTATAAAGTTTATTTTTTTGAAACTTACAGGGCATGTGGGAAATGCAAAAATAGGCGAAAAATTTCTTGTAGATACGGGTCGTTGAAACTTTAGTTTAGATACAAAAGGTGTTAAAGTTGTTCAAAAAATTTAATATTTTTGAATATCTACAAATTGGTTGATCAGAATAGCTCAATTTTTTTTACAGTTTACTAATTGAAGTACCTACATGATTGAAACTCCCAACAAAAAAAAAAATCTGGGCATGTCGTTACCTTTTTAAAAATCATTTATACGCCACTGATTTTACAGGAAATGTGACATTTTTGCAAGATACCTCGTATTGTTTAGAAGAGGAAGTGATTTTATTTTTTTCTGCCGTATGACGCACTGTTTCCAAGATACCTACTCAACAATGTACGAAACCGTACACGGTAAAAATGTAATAAAAATCAATAATAATGAGTAGGTACGTATTTCAAGAAATAACAATTAAACAGTGCGTCATAAGGCAAAACAGTAGGGTGACTTTTCTTCTGTAAGCTACACGTGGTATATATCAAAAATATCACATTTCCATTAAAGTCAGTGGAGTATAAATTATTTTAAAAAATGTAACAACATACCCGTATCTCCGCCAGTGGATTAAAATCTTTTGTTGGGAATACCAAATCATGTATTTCAATAATTAGTATAACAACAATTTCGAATTATTCTGATCAGCTAGTTGGTAGATATTTAAAAAATGTTAAATTTTTCGAAGAACTTTAACACCTTTTGTATCTCGAAAACTAAAGCTCCAACGACCCATGTCTGCAGGAAATTTTTCAGCCAATTTTTGCATTTCCTACATGACCTTTAAGATAAAAAAAAATTAAACTTTCTACTTCAAAGATCTGGCAGTCGTGAGTTCTTGCTCTAGAACTTTGGCATCATATTGATTTTTCGTTGAAAAATTTCAAAAAGACGCGTTACTTTTACAGGATGTACCTTCAAAAGTCAAAAGAACCGGTTCTTGTGGTATTATTTGAGGTCGTAGTTATGAATCCAGGGGACCGAAATTTTTCTGGAAGTAAGATATCCGTAAGGAGTAGTCTGATATTACATTTGAGCAACATCGTCTGAGTCGTTTCAAAATGACGGCCATTTGAATTCTCGGTCAAATGGAAAACAGGGAAAACAGCATTGCGTAACAAAATTTAGAATGTAAAAATGATCGATTTGATCGAAAAGATCGATTTTCACACAATCCATAAAAGTACCATTATCTCGAAAGAAATTTTTTCTTCTCCCAACCTTTAATATGCATATTAAATATGAATCACCAGTGCTTTAATGGGTCTCATTAAGATACAAATTTTCATTAAAGCACTGGTCAAGCTATCCAATGGCAGAGGAGCATTTGCAATCGAATCGGTTCCTTTTCGCTAACAATCGAGTCGGCAAGCCAACCGAAGTCACAGAGTTGTCATACTCACGACAAAAATTGCCTTGTGATATAAGTTCTGTATTTCTGAAAAAAAATTCTGAACGTTTATTTAATTTAGAACATAAGTAACATTCAAAGAAAATTTATCAACATTTTATGTTACCTTAATTAATTTGATAGGTAGGTATATCGTGTAAAAGATGGGAAGATAAAGTATTATATCATTCGTAGCGCTCCGTGATATAGTATTCAAAGCGGCAACGCTGCGACCCGCGTTGCGCAGGTAAACAATATCGTAATTAATGACTGTCAATGTTATTAAAATTATTAATTAATCTCAAAATCGAAGCGTAAAATTCGGAATTCGAACTTCGCATGATAAAAATTACGCAGTAGTGAGTAGTGCCCTTTAAACTTGATACTAAAACATGTCTCAGCAGAATAATCTTAGCGACGAAGAGAAAATTTGGTAATATGCGTAAACAAACAGCTACCTATCTTAACCTCAATGATCCGCAATTGTACACGGGTCATTGTTAAAATATATAATTTTTTAATCTTTTCTTTGAAATAAAAAAGAGTCGTAGAAAAAATAGTGTATGGAACTCGCAGATAATGGCTATTAATACGCTCTTATGATGGTTAAGACACTCGCCTACGGCTCGTATCTTAACCATCATACTCGCGTATTAATAGCCTTCATTATAAGCTCGTTGCATAATATACTATTATAATATTATGTATGATATTCTGGCCAGTCATGAGTTGGCTTATGAGCCCTTCAATTTATTTATTTATTTATTTATTTATTTAGCAATTTATTTCCACCGGTCATCCACTTACAGGAAATACAAAAAAAATATATTACAACGAGAATAAAAAAGAAAAAATACAATACATAAAACATTTCAAGGGATGAAGTTGAGTTTTAGGACACCTGACATATCATTTTTTTGTAAATTCTAATGTGATTTAAAATGGTCCCTAAGATGGATATTAAAAAAAAGGGTTTATTTTTTATTTTATTTATTAAACATGCAGATAATGAGTATAATTCAAATTAATGAAATAGAATAACAACTATAAAATGCAGAGAACACAAATACAGAACAAATTAGTAAAAGTCAGTAATATAACACAATATAAACATAGATTGTTAGTATCGCTGTTAGTATATCGTATATCTTTATTTAAATTGAATTCATAACAAAAAGGAGTTAAGTACAAAAAAAAACTTAAGTAGGTATATAATATAATACTTGTTTAAACAAAACATTCATTACACACTATCAGTTAATTGACTTTATAATACATTAAGTTTCTGTTACTCTTAGAATTAACTAATATTAAAAAATTTAATGGAAAAAGGTTACAGTACAAATTTGTATTTAATTAGATAACTTACAAATAAATTACAATACATTAGATAAAAAGATATTCAATTCTGGGTTAGCACGATCTTGATTTCGGGTGACAAGATAATAAAAAATCAAGTTAAATAATTATTCGTTTGAAATTATTATGGAGACGAGGAAACGTTAGTTATCTATATTAAAGATGCACCTGTTGCATACTTGAATTCCCTACTTGATCTTATTATTCATGATCGCCATTTTGGAATTTATTATTTGTCAATTTTTGGATTAGTGAACTAAGTAACACGTTCAAAATTAACTTTTACGAAATATTTTCTATTAATAGGACGAAACTTATTTCAGACACACCTTGTTTGAAGCAGAAGCATTAGAGAAAAACACAAAACATTTTGATTAAAACTAAACTTTTGATTGAATTAAGACTTCTTTTCTTACTTTTCCGAATTTTTAAAACTTCACTATCAACAGTAGTTAGTATAGTTGTTACACTCGTTACACCTCGCTGCTATTCGATTCCATTTTTAGTTGCATTGGAACTGGAACCTCATTGTCTTGATTCAAGTCTGTTAGAAGTAATATGATCTTCAGCGGTTGAGCGTCATCCAGTCTACTAATTATTGTCACGTTGTCGTTATAATATTATGACGCGTCAGGAACAACTATTATCAGAAGTAATGATGGGATCTTAAAATGCCTACCCTATGCTGTTTAGGATTACCATGCAAGGATCAATTGACCGGAGCATATTTTCACGATGATTCACGTTTCATCTGCGTGGTAATTTAATACGGCTACCAAGTATATAATATAAGTATTAGTTAAAAGCCGTAAATTATTGTTATCAAAGTCTGCCTTATAGTTGTTATCCAAAAAATGTGAGGTAACTGTTTCTTCGCTTCTAAAATGTCGCCGAGGTCAACACATGAAGCAGTCAATGGTGGATATCTTCTCAGTATTCGGGTCTCGATCTCAAATTAGAAAGAAAAAAAATATGACCAATGTTTTCAACAATGGACTCCACTTTCTCTTTAAGTGCCTTTATTTCGGATATCAATATTTTTCTAAAATCGTCGTGCGTCATCATACCCTTCCTAAATGCACCACGCTTGATAACATCGGGCACTGTTGATGTCTTCAGCAAGCTTTCCTGTAGATGCGCTACTACTTCTGGCACACAGTCGTCGCAATACCACGGTACAGGCTCCAAGAACTCGTAACTCCTGGCCCTAATATGATCAGGAATTATTATATCATGGTGAGATTTCAAACAATGTGAGCATATTATCCCAGCTTCGTCAGCATAAAATATTATAGGGCAGGATTGACAATACCCAACCATTCTGAAGTTGGGATTGTCGGCAACTGAACTAGGACCAGCAGCATTGGATTCTTCTGGGATGGGCGAAGCAGAGTTGCTTACTTCTGGTTTATTTTCGGGAGTCTGAGAATCAGCCATTTTGACAATGGGGCAGAAAAACTAACAAAACAAACTATACACAGCAGACAGTTAGTTTGTTGAGGTTCACAAAATGAAATTCACTATCTTGCTCACGCAGAAAACTGCATAAGAAGTAGGTATTACTTCCAATAAAAACGAATCACAACTGATACCTAGAAAAGGCAGAAAAATTAACCACGGATATTTTCCCTTTAGTTCGTATAAACACAGTAAATTCGCCAAAGTCCAGAAAGCTCAAGACAACAATAATAATAATTAATAATACGGAACAAACACTACTACTTGACGGTGGACTGCGACTGATGTCTGATGTACCAGCTCACCGCTAATAACTAAATGGACGCGCCCCACTTTTCCCGACCTTGTCACCTGGTGGGGATCTTGATTTTATAATGCTTCTTTTTTACCGGTTATGTCCCTGAGACTATTACTTATTATAAGATGGGCCCCCGCGCATGTTGCCGTGACGTCACTTCGTGACTGTAAAATACTAACGGCAACCACAGTTGTCAATTTATTTTATTGTTGTATTGTTTCGAATTTTTCTAATTTGATGTTCGTATTAATAAGTGTGAATGGTATTTTGTGCAGCACCAGGACTAGGGTGTATGAGCAATAGAATAAGAAAAGTGAAAACTATACAGTGTGTCGCATTTAATAAGTGTGTCGCATACAGTGTGTCAACAGGTAGTTTACAGGTAGGTAACGATGTGTGTTCAAAATCTACGTATGATAATAATTATGTCACAAAATGGAGGCAGCCACATGACATGAAATTACGATATAATATTCTAATAGATTCCAACCGGCGAACTACAACTTCGCGTCCCAAGACTCCCAAGGCATATCAAGCACTCGGCCGAAATGTATACAAAATTAATATACATACAATTATGAATACTTGGTCCCAATTTGAAATTGAAAAAGTGCAGCTAAAATAATTATATCTCACGGGAACTAGAAACAAAATAAGATATATACATCGATCGCCGGTCTAATTGATTATAATATCGCGAGCTCATATCGTTCGTTCGTTATCATCTGTAAATGGTCGTAAAAACTCATTTCAGCCTAGGCCGCGAAATAAATGAGTTCAAAACTTCTATACCGCTTGTAAAGTGTATAGTTATTTTTTGTACATAGAAATTTCTTTTACAGAAAACGTCATTATCGTTCCAGGTTAAAAGTGAGTTTTGACCTTGATCTTGAGAGGAAGTGGGAGGAAGTTGCGATCTTGTTGCTTTTGTATTGTTTGCGTCATTAACTGCAGAGTGCTAGAACGCTTATTAAAAATGATTATCCAATGATGGCCCATCAACGGCTATTTTACATGTAAAATTCTCGTTGATGGACCATCACTGGATAATCATTTTTAATAAGCGTTCTAGCACTCCACCCTAAGAGTTGTTACGAAAGCCGCTATTCGGGACTCGAGGAAAACATTTTACATCAGTGCCAGGCGACAAAAATAGACAATAACAGCTTGGACTCTGTGGTGTGGTTCTTTTTTGATTTTCTTTGTTTTTCGGTTTTCATACTTGACTTTTCTATCTTAATAATTATTCATGAACAGGCGGTTATTATAGAAGGCCACTGTAATATACTTACATCCGGTTCGGAAGTTCTCCAAACCCGAATCCAGTTATCTTTAATTTAGACGAAAATTTGGCTCTAGGAAAATCAAACCGAAAATAGTAACTTATACAGTGACCGCAAAAAAGGTGGCATCATTAGGGAAATTTTTCTATTTTATTTTTGTCAAAAAATTTTGAGTGCAAAAATAACCTCTCCGTGCTTGGAAACTTATTTTGTGGTCTGTTTCTTCGAAATGATGAAAATCATAAGAAAGCTAGGCACAATTTCGATTTGATTTATTGTACAACACGTCAATGTCAGCCTACTTATTGGTAGTCTCATGATCCAAAAACATACCACTTTCGAATAATTTTTTCAATAAACAATATCAATTGTTTTCTAAATATCTATTTTCAAAATTGGACTTACTCAGACCTAATTTCAAATTGATGTATTTTGTATGTAAGCTTTCAAGATCTGTTATTGAAATGGGCCATGAAAATCGTTAATTATTACTTCACATTTCTTTACATTGATCAAAAAGTAATATTTTGTGGCAAAGTTGTTTTTTTTTTTTGATGGGTGAAAAATGAATATTTGAAAACAAAAAACAAAAGCAAAACGCTGAATAACACTTTTCAAAAGCTTAACATTTGGTATACTAAAAAAATAAGGTGAACCAACGAGGTTGGTTGGTCGTTTTGAGGCGTGGTATAGCGTTTAGAACTGTTTAATCTGGAAATAGAAGGTTTTTTGAGGGACAAAGGTAGGGTATGAGAGGAAAGAAGGCATACAACAGAAAACATTTTTAAAGAGTGAACTCCAGAGGTGGGCGGAACGCTTTTATAATGCTAACGACCGCTACTGGGAGAGAAAAGTTGTGACGTCATTGTATTCTTAACTTTTATGAAAGAGTGATTTTTTACATTCTTAAATCAATTTATTAATCTACCGTATTAATTAATAACTCGTGAACGGATAAGAGTTCGGTGTGTACCATCTTCGGAAGTTTTATTTTACCGATTGTTATTTCCGGAGTTAGCTAAGCTCCAGAAAAATTGCCTTTGACATAGTAAAACCCTTCTCAATTTCCAGGTTTTTATAACATACTTTTTAAATGACTGCAGTTGTTTTCCTTTCAGATTCCTATAAAATTGTGTAATTTTTCCCTCATTTCGCCGACCCTGTATCTCTATGCTACTTCTCAAGATCTCAATGGTGAGAGAGATAACAAATACGAACTGTATATCCTCATTGGGGATTTTAGGACGACAATTCGCAATTCTATTTCCAGGGATCCGGGGACGACTGGCAGAATGACGTGTCCACCCATCGCTTAACATCGACGTTGACAGTTTATTAATGTTAGATGATATCAAAGTAGAATATGTGAAATGTCCTATATCTTGGATATGCTACGAAGAAAAATGTAACTAGCTATGTATGATGCGCCTCAAGATGCTCCAGCCGAAACTCTACTTCTGTCAGAAAAATCACCCAAAGATATAATAAAAAATTGTTTTAATAAAAACCACTCCTTTTAAGGCCCTTCTTCCAACAATTAAATGTGATGGGTGTTATTTTTAGAACTATGATTTAGTTACCTACCGCTATCACCGATCGTCTATGATTATTCGCCTGAGAAAATAGCCGTGACTAAAATCGCCTTTCGATAAATATCGCCTATCACTATATTTCACTACAATTCACGCTTGCGCCTCCGCCGTGGCGACCACGAACAGTCAAAGTGACGGCCAGTCGTACAAGATTAACTGGTGGGTCGCTACGGCATAGGTGTTTACGATCGTATTCTTAGTTATAAATTTTGAAATTTTGAGACATTACAGTGTCACACATAAAGTACCTACGCGTCATATGGGAAAATTTTATCTCTTTCCATTCAGAAAAATTTTGACTTCGCTAATAGTTTGTGCTTTATTTCACTTTAATCCACACTTTACAACTGACACCTCTTGATTTTGTTAGGTTAGGACAGTTTTCAAAACATTCAAGAACGTTAATAGAATAAGAACTCACTTCATCGACATTTTTATAAAACTAATAAATAAAATCAACAATTAACTCATTTAAGGATTCTCCTGAACACATTTTAATACACGGTTTCTCACTCCAGTAAAGGCACTCTGTAACTGTTCGCGTGGTGTATCGTTTTATCTCGACGAATTTCTCCGCTCGATTACTTGACTTAACTTCGTTAACAGTCTCACACAAAATATCGAGTCCTCAATGTAAATTCATAGAAAGAAATCACATTTTAGCTTGCTGAATCTGGCTGGCTAGGGCATCGGTATATAAAAAAATAAATATTCTATGGCTGTGGTGAATCCCAAGTGTCAGAAGTTTTCAAGTAGCCTCTGTTTCCAAAGTTTCCAAAGGGCCTCTGACGTAACCTAACGACTGCTGTGAAGCAGCCGATCGGTATATTATGACAGATAAGTCGATCTTCACAGATCTCTTTCGCTCAATCGGTTGCTTCGAAAGTTTTCAAACCAACAAATCCTTGTTCGGTAACTCTGGGAACTGATCTACATGATATTCTAAGCCATGCTAAACCTGAAAAAACGTCTTGGTGAAAACTGTAATTTTCAGGAAAACTATTGACAAAAATTTTACCTGCCAGGAATGTACCTACTTCCTCTGCTATATCATTGGATAAGGACAAAAGTGAAAACCTTATCTAAGAAGCTTGTAAACAGGTCCCTATAGAAACATTCCATATGTTGCCTATATGGACCCATATGCACCCTATAGAAAGATCCAAGCACTGAGTTGAGCGTTTTTAATTAATTCGAACAATATAAATAAATAACCCAACTTCAGTTATTTATTTGAAAATTATTTTTTATTAATTTTCCTTTGAAAAATGAGCGACCTTCAGTAAATCAATAATGCTAAAATGTCATAATAATATTGTTTGCATTACATCAATTTCATCGTGCTTGGACTAGAGTTGGGAGAACATAATTAGGCAGCAGTGACAGTTCCTATGTCCCCGTTACTTGGGATATCCGTGTGCGATAAACACTGTTTAGTGTTTACGACTCTTTGACGCATATCTACTGAATGAGAAAGAGTTACGGATGAAATACCGAAGATTTGAGAGTACCTAAGAACCGGCTGTAAAATTACAGTTATTTTACCAAACAACTCGAAACAAATAACAGTTACAGATAGTAACCGTGACGGCGGATCACAATCCTAGAAAGTCGAATAGACTAGGATTAATTAGGATCGAATAAAGACACTGTTAAGTTATTAAGAAACATCTAGTCACTCGCGACCAGTTGCCTTTTATGTATAGATTTTCTCGTCGGACGAAGGGAATGTGTAATTTTGAAAATGCGGAGGTAGGTAGATTATTTTTTCTACCGCATTCTAGAGCATCTTGTGAGGTATTTCTCTCAGAAAAGTAGGTAATATTGTATCTCGTTTACTTAATAAAGTGTATCACATTCACACCTTTTAAAAGTTAAGAACTTTTTCATTACGTTTTTTTTTTCAAGTAAGTAGGTATCTTCTGTTATGCTTTAGTGAATATTAACAAAATTTACATCCTTTTAGGCGGGATATTAGTTTTAAAATGTTCTGTAAAATGCGTTTATGAGATACAGGACGTTCCATGACTCCACATACCGCCTAGTGGTGTATTCTTGTGCTAGTTCAAGTCAAAAATACCTTATACAGGGTGTCAAGATTCTTCGTTCCGAAATATTACGATCTGATAAAACTTGCTCTAACATTGTACATGGAAAGTTGAAATAGGGACATGTAAGCCGTTTTTCTCTATCTTGAACCGTTTTCATTGTACAGGGCCTTGAACTTCGAAAATTCATATGGGACACTCTGTATACTTCAAAATAATTTTAAATCATGGCCATTGTGATCCTGTGCTTGAATTTGCAAAAAAGATTTCGAAGAGAGACCGCTTCGAATGAGCTGGGACACCCTGTATAGGCAAATAAAAAAATTCACTTCATGGCTCATGGGAAATTTGGCAACAGAAGAAATTTTCTTAAACCAAAATTATTAGTTAATAATTATATGTATCTATTTATCGAATTTATGTCTTTAAAAACTTGTACCTACTCTTTGCTTTTATATTTTTATTTATTATCGATTTAAATGTAGACCCAACGCGAAATAAAAACAACACACATGTACGTCACATAAACGCTTATCGGTAGTAGCCAGTTCTGAAGCAATCAAAAGGCATTTTCATAGACGACGATTATCGTAATTGAACAGATATTTGCGAGGGTATTTGATCATTACAGGTTTATCAAACAGAGTGTCTCAAAATAAAGGGGACAAACTTCTAAGATAGAATATATTTACTTGATTTTAAGGCACAAAGTCTTAATGATCTCACCCTCTAAATTGAGTACCTATTACCGAAGTTACAGGTTGTGCAATGTTTAAAAAAAAATATATTTTTTTTGTATAACTCCAAAATGACTTAATATGTTTTCATTAAATATTTTGTGTTGTTTTTCTATTAATTAGTCTAATATAGAAGCGATGATTACGTGGATGTAATTAGAATCAGGGACGTATGGTAGATAGGGGTCCAACTTTTTAACCCCCCAATTTTTAACGAAGTGTTAACGAAGTTAAGGGTGTTCAATGTTCCAAAAAATTTGGCATTCAAAAACGCATAAGGTTTGGTAGGTAAATTTCCAACAGTTTTTGAGTTATGCACAATTGAATGGGTTGTATTTACGACTCTCCTCCCTCGGTATTTTTAAAAGTAGTGGAAATATAATTTTAGTCATTCTATAAATAGAACAATATGTATTATATTGGTAAAATATTCGCAAACATATTTGTTTCTGATTAATAATTCTAAATCATTGAATTTTTTATGAACAGATGAAATTTGAAGTGATCTGAATCGTGTTAGTTCAATACAAATTCAGAATATCGCTGCTATCGCCAAACATAAAAAAGAAATAACCTTTTTATGCAGCTCTAAAAAAGTCAGATAGTTAATCGAGCAGATAGGAAGATACTATAAAATCACGGGCATTTTGTTTTGAAATTAATTAATTCAGATACCGGTATTCAGTGACTGAAAATCGTAATCGAGATCCGTATAGTAGTTCCAGGCACCGAGTTCGCGCCGTTTCGCCCGATCCCGAATTAAGTTGTACTGAAACGGGGACTATCCTAGATCAAATAATAGTTCGATTCTCTCCCGTATCAATTTATCACATAAAATTTATATTCGCGGAGTGGCTCCTTTTGAAATTTAGTTAGGTAATTAATACTTAATTAATTAATTAAATTTAGTAATTTACTAGTAACCAGCTTTATAAATCTGAGCTCAGGTAGGTGGCCTATCTACCTGTGACTCTTTAATAAAACATAGTAAATAACTTAGGCTAAATAAACCCACAATAATTATAAACAAACCCCCTTTCTGCGTTGTCAAATGTGCGTTTAAAACAATTTGATAAAAAGGGGAGGGGGGGGCGGCACAGAAATCAAATAAACTCACGTTGATGGTGATTGATCCAGTAGAACTCCAATGTGACTATAGAATGGAGCTACCACAAATACGTATAAAAAAAACAAAGAAAAAGTTCAGCTCATAGCACTAGGGAACGTAACTAGAATTTTTTCGTGGTCGGTAGATCTGAAGAAGAAGAAGCCAGTTATTAATTTTTTTCAAAAGTTGGAAAACACTGCCGAAAAAGCTATACATTTTTATTGATTATGAATAAAACACTAATGTTTTTATAAAATTCTACTGTATATTGATCGATGATAGAAACGTTACACGTGTTTCGCTACTTTTCATGTAGCATCTTCAGACGTAAATAAAATTATTGATACAGTAACATAGCAACAGTATTACCTAAGGTAATAATAAGGTATCAATAATTTTATTTACGTCTGAAGATGCTACATGAAAAGTAGCGAAACACGTGTAACGTTTCTATCATCGATCAATATACAGTAGAATTTTATAAAACATTAGTGTTTTATTCATAATCAATAAATATGCAGAGATTCTACGAAGTAAGGGTTGAAAACATAAATTTTATACATTTTTGTCCTTCTAGAATGTCTTAATCGTACATACCAATCTCAAAAACTTTTGTTTTCGTTTTGAGTTTGCCTACAAAATCTCATGCCTTTTTTGTACCAGAAATGTCTAGCTTTTGTAAAAATATGTTAAAACCAAAATTTATCTGGTGACGTAAAAATTGGGGTGGTAAAAAGTTGGACCCCTTATCTAGCATACGTCACAAAAAATTTCATGAAAAAATATTAAGCCGTTTTGGAGTTATACAAAAAAAAGTAATTTTTGTAACATTTAACACCCTGTAACTTTGTTAATACTCAATTTAGAGGCCTAAGTTCATTATGACTTTGTATTTTAAAGTCAAGTAAATATTCTACCTTAGAAGTTTGTCCCCTTTATTCTGGGACACCTGTAAAACTAAGTAAGTAGTTGATGACGTACATGTTGTTTTCATTTCGCATTCGGTCTACTAATTTTGGAAATAGAGAAGTTGCAGTTACTCGTGTAATTTATTAATCCTACCGAACTTAGATACTTTAAAGCCAATAGAAATGGAATTCTGAAAACGTTTCTTTCACTTCAAATTTACCAATTTAACTTAAAAGTTTCAACTAAATACCTACCTTGGAATTTATTTATCTCTTATTTATTAAGGTCGATAATTTTGAGTCATTAAATATTTCTTCTATTGTCTAAACCTGTTTCTACTTATTTAGAGCATCAGAAACTTGGGGCACAGCCGAAATATGTACAAATATACCTGAGCCATTTAATATTTTGTTCTGGTTCTTGTCGTTCTTCAATTCCTTTTAATATTAGACGAAAAGTTGTGGCAAGATAAAAATTTGAGTTGCCATCTTGGAAACTATGAAAATAAAATAATTTCTTTGCTCATAAAATATTCTCGAATTGTTTAAAGATCAAATTCCAAAGTTTTAAAGATTAGGAAAAAACTTCTTCCTCAAATTAGTCCAGAATTAACAATAGACTCTAATAAATTGAAATTAATTTTTAATGTGATCTAAACTGGTCTCTAAGATGGTAAAAAAAAAATGGATAAAAAAGTAGTTTTTGTTAATTTTATTTATTGGAGCATGCAGATAATAATAGAAAGTATAATAAAAGTTAAAGCAGTAAAATAACAACCATAAAATGCAGAACAAACAAATACAGAAAAAATTAGTATAAGTATACAATAATAAAACAACACAAATTAAACATAGATGGTTAGTAGAATGTATTATTTATTTAAATGAAATTCATATCTAAAAGTAGTATCAAAAAATTCAATGGAAACAGGTATACAGTACCTATACTTGAAATAACTTACAACTAAATTACATTATTGTATAGAGACATACGTACATTACATTAGAGAAAAGTCTCGGAATAGGTGCCCTCTTATTAAAAAATATTCCTTCCAAGTGTTTTCTTTAATAAGTTACCAATTGTTTAATTATTATTTCGATTAAATTATCAAATTCTGGGTCAGTCCGACCCTGATTTCGGGTGACAAGGGAATCAAGAATCAAGCTAAACTATCTATTTAGATTTGATCTTATTATTCAGGGTCACAATTTTTGACTTGTTGTTGTCATAATTTTTGGATTTGTGGATTTGAAAGTTAAGAATTTTTGGAAGAAAAATGGATATATTTTGACTCTTTTCTAATAATAGGACACTTATTCCAGGTACACCTTGTATATTTGAAACAAAAAAACCTGAAGAAGACACCATGACGATTTAAACACTTTTACTTAAAACTGAACTTTTGACTGAATTAGACTTCATTTCTCACTTCCACGAATTTTGAAAACTTCACTGTCTACAGTAGTCGTAGTAGGTAGTTATTCGTAGTTACAACCCGTTGGTATTTGATTCTTCGATTAGTTGGAACCACGTATTCTTGATTTAGCTCTATTATGAAATACGATCTTCAGCTGTGGATTGTCCACTCCACTAATTAACCGTTGTTATCGTATTATTATGATTCATCGGGAACAATACATAGTAGTAATGCGATCTTTATAAGTACCCTGTTATACGATTATCATGCAAAATACCTATCGGCTATGGCTGCTCAAAACATATTTTCATGATACGATTGTCGTTTTATAAGTATTAGTTCAAAGCCTTACACTATTGTTATCAAAGTCTGCATTATGGTTATAAAAGTAAAATATATCTACCATCTGTTTTTAAGACATGGAGTAATCACATGCAAAATGGAACTTTGGTCAATATTATCTCCTCCAAAAGTTTTAGAGAGAACACAGTAAATGCGATTTATTAAGATAAGGTAAGTATGGGTTACGCTTATGGTTACGTTTTAAGTTTGGTAAAACGAGAAAACGAGTAAAACATCATTTTCATTATTTCTTTGACTTTCACAATTAAAAATGATGTTAAGTAATACAAAAATGACATCACTGAGAAATAATTTCAATAGTTCTTAAAATCAAGGCAATTATGAAAATAACAACACAAATTGAACATTTCTTCGCGATGTGCATGAAAATGGCGTAACTACGTCACAAACGCATCTTTCAAAACTTAACAAAATGCCACATTTGATGTGGCGGTCTCTAAAACATTAGATAATTTCCCTATGTGTCAAATTCAAATTAACAACCTGTATTAGGTAACGCTTACTTCGCTTTTACAATGTCGCCGAGGTCAACAAATGAAGCACCATCTTATCGTGGCTTCTTCTGACTATTCATCTGTAGATCTTGATAGAAAATGTGAAAGCATACGAGAAACATATTGATCAATGGAATTCACTTTCTCGTTCATTATCTTTATTCGGGCCATCAAGTCAAGAAATTCTTTATGCGTCATGAGCTTATTAGCAACTTCTGAAGCAAGCATATCAGCATCGGACAAATTTGACGTCGTCTGCAAGTTTTCCTGTGGATACATTTCCTTCAATAACTCGATATTCCTGCCCTCTGGGAATATACCATGAAGACATTTCAAACAATGTGAGCATGCTCCACCAGGTTCATACATTAATTGACGATCTCCAATAATTCTGAGGTTGGGATTGCCGGCAGCTGAACTAGGCCCAGCAACGGCGTATGAAGAAACGACGGATGAAGAAGCGTTGTTTCCTTGTAGTTCTTTGTTGCACGTTTGACAATAAGAACCCATTCTGACAGTGAGGACGGAAAACAAAAATCCGCAGCAGGTTGTTTGTTGAGTTGGTTCACGAAATATAATTCACTAACTTGCCCACGCACAAAACTGCTTATAAGAAGTAGGTATTACTACCAATAAGAACAATAATTCACAACTGATAGTAACGGCAGAAAATTTAACCACGGATATTCGCCCTTTAGTTCGTTTCGTAGTATACACACCAAAGTGCAGCTATTTATATAAGCAATATAATAATACGTAAGTATTATTAACAACAAACTCTGGAACACTGGAACTCTGGAACTACAACACTGCTTGCTTGTAGACTGCGACTGTTCTGATGTCCAAGCTCTGCGCTAACAGAATGACGCGCCTTTGGGTGCGTCTGACTTTTCCCGACGTTGTCACCTGGCGGTGACCTTGATTTAAATAGTGAATCTTTTTGATAGGTTATCTCGACTTTACAAAGAACACCGTTGATTGTACTGACAAGACCGTCGTGGAGCTAACTAGTCCACTAAATCCATTATCCATTTAGGAAAATGACCATTACGTCGTGTCCTAGCTGCATCCGGGTAATGCGTTGCGTGCGATGCGGGGAACGCACGCAACGCAAAATCGCACGAGAAATTTTGAGTGTGTCCTAACTGAATGCGTGCGGTTCGTGCGAGAAAATGGTTTCCAGTCCAACTATTTCTGGTGCAGCTTCAGATGAAATACGTTTTAATTTGGAAACCAGTAGGTTGTTGGAGCTTGAAAGACTCAAAAATCACAGAAAGAAACATGTTACTTAAGAGAAAGAAACAATAAGACGCAAGTAATCTATAGAAATAGGTATAGATTTGATAGATAGATAAATAGCAGGTAGGTTAAATATAAAAACCTTCTTGCGCATCAATCGCAGAAATAGTGTATTTTTATGCGATTCAATTATGAATATTTTCACCGCTTTTTAAATTATTGGCTTTCTGAAATTTTCCATAGTCATGTCATGTTAGCGTAGTGCTTTAATGTGAAAAATTTTCTGTGATAATTTCATTTCATTTCGTTTCAACACGTGCCTTAGAATGGATTTTTAAATTTAAAAATCAAAAAAATTGGCAAAATTTCACAATTTTGTCCCTTTTCCTATGCCCGCCACTGGCTAACTTTACTTGAAAAATACTATTTTTTACACTACCTTTAATAAATTCGGAAAAAACTGAAAGGAGAGTTTTGAAAACCGAAAGTTTGAAATTTTAGAGGAATAAACATCATTTAAAAATATTCGAATATATCTCCGCCATTTTTATATTTGCTTCTTGAAATTTTTGAAGGTTAACTGCTATTAGTATAGTTGTCTACTATCAAAATTTCCGTTCTATTCCTTCAAAAATAAGCTCATGAATGTTTATAGAAATGTAGACATTTTTACCCTTTTCCTACCCACGCCTCTGGCTTATTAATAGAAATGATGCAAATTGTATTGCATTAGCTCAAATTTCAAATAAGTTTATTCCAATCTTGTTAATTTTGTTTAAAAGTTTTTGATCTTGCCTATTTAGCGCTCGTATTCACAAACGATAATTTCCTAAATAATTATGTAATCAATTATCCTCATCTCATTCTATTGCAAAAAAACTGCATATCTCCATCTCACTCATTTAAATAATTACGTAATTATTTAGGAAATTATCGTTTGTGAATACGGGCATAGGGGTTCAAAATCTAGCCATTTTCCAAAAATTGAAAAGGCCGCCATTTTGGAATGTCTTTACCTATTTTACTCAAATACAGTACCAGACGACTACTTGAGGGTATCTTACTACCAAAAAAATTTCAGCGCTCTAGATTGAAAACTTCGACCAGAAACCGTGCCTCACGGACGGTTTTTTTTCTGAAATTCGGAGGGACATCCTGTAGAAGTAACACAACTCTAGGACAATGTTTTTTACGAAAATCAAACGTCAGCCCTAAGGTTTATAAGAGTAAAAAATTTCGTTCATTAATCTTGAAAGATGAAGCTACAGGAGCGTTTTTAAAAATTTAGAGAAATTAATTTAAAAAAACATCATGTAAAAAAAAAACGAATATCTCCGCCATTTTTCTTATTTACTTTTTGAAATTCTCAAGGGTTGAAGTCTATTAGTATAGTTGTCTACTGTAAAAATTTCAGTTTAATTACTTCAAAAATGTGCTCATAAATTGTTGAAGAAATTTAGCCATTTTTACCCTTTTCCTACCCACGCCACTGGCTTATTAATAGAAAAAATGCAAATTTTGTTGCATGAAATTAAATTTCAAGTCATTTACTTCCAATATTGTGAATTTGATATAAAACTCTTTTTCTATCTAGCTTATACAGGGGTTCAAAAAATAGTCCTCTTTCCAAAAATTAAAATGGCCGCCATTTTGAAACGGCTCGGCCGATTTTGCTCAAGTGCAATACCAGACCACTCCTTGTGGATATCTTACTCCCACAAAAATTTCAGCCTCCTAGATTCAAAACTGCGACCTGAAATGAGATGACAAAAACCGGGCTCATGGAATTTTGAAGGGACACCCTGTAGAAGTAACGTGACTTTTGGAAATTTTTTCAACGAAAATCTAAAGTCATTCCTCAGCTTTACAAGAATCCAAAATTTCGTTCACTAATCTTGAAAGATAAAGCTACAGGAGCGTTTTGAAAATCGAAATTTCGCGATTTTGGAGAAATATATATATATATAAATATATATATAAATATATATATAAATATATATATATATATATATATAAATATATATATATATATCGTGGGCAGGTGAATTTTGGAAAACTACTTTTTCGTGATCTGGGGGTCATGATCGATGGACATTTGATGAGTTTGGGTGATTTTCGAAAAGTGATGTCGTCCTCAATAGTGTATTTTTTGTTAAAAAATACACTAAAAGGTCTACAATAGAAGTTAATAGACCTCATACTTACTTTAAAAGCCTAAATTCGAGACATTTTCACATTCCCAGTGTACCTTGACTCTTGTTCTTGTAAAATAGATTTCTCTTATTGCACAAAATGTTTCGCTTTGGCACGAAGGCAATCGAAATTAAAAAAATTTCCTGCCCGCCGCAAAAATCGCAAGATTTTGACAGATGAAAAAACTAAATATTTCAATTTAAAACAATGCGTGCGTTGCGGTGTCGTTTTATCGTACGACTTTGCGGGCAAACGCGTCTACTGAGGACACTCCCATTGCTTTGCATGTGTTTTATTTTAATCGTTCCCCGCAACGCACGCACGCAACGCACGCAACGCAGTCCCCGGATGCAGCTAGGACGCGGCGCTAGTGACTGTTTATCGAAATTGTTGATACCTATCTATTAGAACTGTCTCTCAGGCTCTAATCAGCTTCTGGTAATTTTCATGTGAAAAGCAAAAGATAAGCTTTTAAATTTTAAAATCACATAGATATCATTGAACACCTGAATTTACAGTCCATGAAAACATGTTATAATGCGCACGCGTCCATGGATTTTATTGGCTCCATGGCTCTCCTGCCAAAATAGCAGCAATACAAAGATATCAAACACGTCAGCGCATGACATTACATCAAATACTCTTAATAATAATACATACAGCTTCCACTGAAAATTGGCGACGGAAGTTACTATCGCCCAAGCGGCTGGTGCTGTAAACTAGCATTTATTTAAAATGTCAATTTAATTGAACGAAACGTCAATCTGCCGTTGACTCTACAAAATGAATCACGATTCGCGTGCTGGCCACTGTAACGACAACACGCCGAAATTTTGATAAATAAATAGTTTCGAGAATATTTAATAGTGCGATAAAATATTGGTGATTACTAACACTTCCTATTGTTGTTGACCTTCCTTCCATCATCGTCGGTAAGTGCAACAAAGTTTGCTTTCATATAATATTTTTGGAATTAGATAAATCCACAAAATGAATGAGGGCAAGGAAGTATTAGAAGATCATGCTAAAAAAAAAGCAATACTCAAATACAGTTCAACCAGCTTATCTCCATTCGAGGTATTCATGGAAACAAAAAATGAAGATAAGACGAAAAATATCGGAAATTATAGTCATCTCTCCATAGCAAGAGATCTTTATAAATTAAATATCAAAGATAGTACTAAAATCGAATCTAAAGGCTCTAACAGAATAAGTGTTAAATTTAATAATTACCAAGCTGCAAATATGTTTGTAGAAAGTAGGGAACTTAGGAAGCTGGGCTATGAATTATACATTCCATATCACAGAGTTTCTTGTAAAGGAGTTGCTACTAGGATAGACTTAGATATAGATATAGAAGAACTAAAAAGCTGCACCCAATCCCCATTTAAAATACTAGATATCAAAAGACTTAACAGACGAACTGAAACTTTAGATGAAAACGGGAAAAAAACAACCCAGTACATCCCATCTAGCTCGATTCTAATTACCTTTGAGGGAACCATCCTGCCACGATTTATAAATATGTACAACCTACCTGTCCGTATAAATCCATACATTTCCCCTGTTACTCAGTGCTTCTCTTGCCTGCTCTATGGACATACCAAAAATAATTGCCGCAGCAAAAAAAAATGTTACAGCTGCGCTTCTTCTCACGAAGAAAAGCAGCCATGCACCACGATAAAATGCCACTTCTGCAAAAGTGACAAACACAAAAGCACCAGCAAAACTTGTCCAGAATTTAAAAGACAAAGAGAAATAAAAAAAACGATGGCCTATGAAAACCTTTCGTATTTCGAGGCATCTCAGAAAATTCCTAAAACTTACCTTCCACCCCCGCCATTCAGATTACATCCATCAGATTTCCCAGTCTTACCTGCAACCCAAAAACAAACCCCCACTACATACATCCCAACAAGCTCTATGATCAAAAGCAAAAGATCAAGACCATTATCCCCACCAATAGAAAAACAAATAAATTTATCGGGATATGACAAAACAGCTCACCGGCTTTATCTGAATTACCCTAACGGACGGAACACAGATTCTATCCAAACTAAACCAATCTCTTCCCAAACTCTTCAACCTGAAATAGAATTTATTTCACCTTTAACTTTAGACGAATCCCTAAATCACCCCCCCAAAGAAAACGTTAATGACACAGACATAAATCTCTCACTCGAAAACAACGAATTAACCGACTCCCACTACCTACCACGTTCCGATTCTCAACAAAGCTATTAATGGGAATAACAATAATACAGTGGAACATACGCAGCATCAATTCAAACAAACATAACCTAATATCACTAGTGAGGGATTATCACCCAGATGTAGTTATTTTAAATGAAACATGGCTAAAGCCAAACCATTCCTTCCAATTACATAACTATGAAATAGTCAGACAAGACAGAGATGACGGCTATGGCGGAACTGCCATTTTAATAAAATCTAACATTAAATTTAATATCATTGACTCTGACTCTTTCCCTGTAAACAACAAAATTCAAAGAGTAATAATTAAAATAGACAATCTAAACATAATAGGGGCATACTGTCCGCCACAAGAAAAAATTCACATCAAATACTTTGAAAACATATTAAACAAATTATCAGGCAATATTGTTATCATGGGCGACTTTAATGCTCATCACAGCACCTGGGGAAGTGTGAGAGACAATGCTAATGGTAAAACAATTGTAGAACTAATGTCAGAAAACAATTTGGTAGTATTGAATGAAAATTGCTCAACCTTGTTTCAAAACCCTGAGAATAACTGTAGTCCGTTAGACCTATCAATAATATCCTCCAACTTGGCCCTGCTAACAAACTGGGAACTATTAGGAGACTGTGGATTCAGTAACCACTATCCAACAATGCTAACTATCAACAAACCCAATAATCATACATACCTGAATTACTCAAACAAACGACAATTTCACAAAGCTAATTGGACAGAATATAATTGCCAAATAAATTCAGATATCTCACAAATAAAAAATAATCTAAATTATGAGTCCTTCTTTGCAATTATTAATACTGCTGCAGAAAACCACATACCACGATCCAAACCCAATAATAATACTCAATGCAATAGAGCCCCATGGTGGGACGATTCATGTCAGAAGGCAATAGAAGAAAGGAAAAAAATCCTAGCAATATTCAAAAATAACTCATCATTAGAAAACTACCTGAGTGCAAAAAAACAAATAGCTCAAACAAGAAAATTCCTTAAGAAAAAGAAAAAACAAAAATTCCATGAATTCTGTAATACTTTAAACCGAGAATCAAACATATCTAAGGTTTGGAAATCTATCAAAAAATTTTCTAACAAAAATCAATCCTCCTACAAAAGTAGGTTACCAGATGAAACTACAACGGAAAAAATTTTAGACAAGCTATGTAGCTGTAACATAAACCCAGACTTCTCATTAACTACAACCACAGAACAGTTTCCCCCAATTCAAGTAAATGAACTAAAAATGTGCATTAGGAAAAAAAAAGATTCTGCCACGGGTCTAGATGAGACATCATATTCAAAGATTAAAAATTTACCACCAAACGCACTGATTCACTTATGTAATATTTATAATGAATGTTTGAGAACACAAACAATTCCTGAACAGTGGAGAAATTACTTGGTAATAGCTCTACTGAAACCCAATAAACAACCACAAAATCCAGATCACTATAGACCAATAGTATTAGCCCCATGTATACTAAAGACTTTCGAACTTATAATTAAAAACAGAATAGAATGGCACATTGAAAATTCAAAAATATTCACCAGCCATCAAATAGGCTTTCGTAAGGGAATGGGCATTAACGAAAATATAACTCTTCTTACCTCATCTATTCAACTTGCATTTTCTAGAAATCAAACAGTCTTAGCATGCTTCCTAGACATTAAGTCAGCATATGACAATGTAAATATCTCCAAATTACACGAATACCTTTCCAAGATCAAAATACCACAAAACTATTCCAACATTATTTATAATATTCTAGCGACTAGGAACATATATATCAAAGATAAATATAACAATATACATGGCCCACAATCTGCAAACAAGGGAATAGCACAGGGCTCACCCCTAAGCCCACTTTTATTCAACATATACATCCACACAATATTCAAAGTAATCCCAAAAGATGTAGTCCTTCTATCATACGCCGATGACTTGTTACTCATGACTCAGGGTTCTGACATCAACTCCATGTCATTACTCTTAAACAAATCACTAAATTCACTGCAGAGGTGGCTCAATAACCACCAACTTAGCATCTCCCCGGAAAAATCAGAATATGTGTGGTTCAGAAAACGGAAATCAAAAAGTATAATCCCACCAATACGAATAGGTCCTACTGAAATACCCAGAAAATCCAATGTTAAATATCTAGGGGTAGTATTCAATGAATTTTTGAATTGGAAAAGTCATGTAGATAATGGAATAAATAAAGCAAATCAAGGTATCAATATAATTAGAGCTATCTCGGGAGTTTGGTGGGGCTCAGACCCAAAAATATCTTTACTCATATACTATAGCATGGTGAGATCTCATTTGGACTTTGGAGGGATTATAATAAATCCAATGCAGAAAACCTTAGAAAACAAAATTAATTCTACCCACTTTAAAGCTCTCAGAGCCATTACAGGCCTACTGAAGACAACTCCCACAAATGTCCTCCTAGCCGAATGCGGAGAAATGTCTCTTGAGAATAGAAGGAAATGGCTTGCCATAAAATTTTACTTGAAAATAATAAGATACGACAAACATCCATTAATTCCCATTATAAGATCACTGCATCAGGAGTACCATTCAAATAATAAATATTGGAAAAACAAAAAAACCCCAAATCTAATTGCGGTCTTGCCAGAGCTATCAAAATATCAAAATATAATACGAAGAGATAAAGTGCTTCCATGTTTTGAAATTGAATATGAACATCAGTATGCAGACATCAATGTACTTGACTTGAATATTATGAAATCAGACACTCAAATTGAACAAAAATTCTTGCAGAATGTAGAAAAATATAAACACCAAAAATACAGCCTAATTTACACAGATGCCTCAAAAATTAACAAATCATCAGGAATAGGAATCCATAGCCCAGAACTAAACATATCCTTTTCATCAAAACTACCAGACTTTCTGCAAATATGTACAGCAGAAACAATAGCCATCAGCAAAGGAGTAGATTTAGCAATCTCAAAAAACTCTAAAAAAAATTTAATATTGACTGATTCTCTTAGTGCATTAGAAAGGTTAAAAAATTGTAACTTCAATTCGAGAGATGATTATATTTCCCTAAACACCAGAAGAACGATATCACAGGCAGCTAAAGAGGGTTATATATTCAAGCTATGCTGGATTCCGGGCCACTCTAATATAACGGGAAATGAAAAATCAGATACCCTGGCAAACATAGGAAGACGTTTGAATGTACCCTTAAACCTCAAACCAGATGTACGTGACATAGAACCTGAACTGAAAAGTACATTATTCGAAAATTGGTCTACCGAATGGAAGCAACAATTCCAGTTAAAAGGCAAATGGTATAACGCTATACAAGAAAATTTCCCTAAAAAACCATGGCTCGTAACAAATAAAATAAATAATAAGAGACATCTGACGATGATAATCAGATTAAGATCAGGTCACTGCCTAAGTCAAGCTCATCTCCACAGAATAGGAATAACAGAAAATCCTTACTGCGAATGTGGTGGTTACGGCAACATATCACACGAAATCCTTGAATGCCCGATTAACAAAATTCAAAACTACGACCTATACTTTGATTTAGCAAATAATGGAATTCAACTACCAGCTAGCCTACAAACAATACTAAGAGAAATGAATGCAAAATCACAAAAAATCCTAATAAAATTCATAGAGTATAACAAGATAAAAATATAATCCAGCAATATCTCCAACAACATATATAACTCCCTCAGTGATATATCTCGAGGCATAAAGAAATAATTTACAAAGATATTTAATTACAATTATTTTTTCCAGATCCTTCTATTCTACTCTCTCCTGGGTTCTTGTTTCCGAGGCAACTTTTCGGTTTTGTGAAAGTCGCTTGGCCGTTGCCCTCAAGCGTGAAAAGTCTTATCCTTTGTGTGTGCTATTTGTCCCTACTAACTACCCACACCAAGTTCCAACTCATCACCAAGTTACAAGAACTTCCTAAAGAATAAAATCACAGTCCAACCAGGGGATGGGACATCTCAGACACTCTTCAATGAGTACCCTGGTGGCTTCAGCATAACAAAGAAGAATAATGTGCTGGCCAAATAGCTGGTAAAAGCTAAAGGCCATAAACCCTAAAGAAGAAGAAGAAGAATGAATCACAATTTAATATGCTGTAACGAAGTCGCGTATTTTCGACTTCGTTTTTCATTATATAACATTCAGGAAATTTAAATTCAATCAAAATGCAATAGTTAATTATCAAAATCATATTGTTCAAATCAAGTTTCATGAAATACTCTGTTTTCCGTTCTTTTCATAGTAGGTAATAATAATGAAAATGTAATTTTTATGAAAAGCCGAACAGTAATTATTATAATTTTAATAAATAGCATGAATCCGCGAACCGGCAACACGAATTTTATTTTCATGAAAGTTTTGAGATTTTTTATACACGGAGTTGAAATTTATTGCCAACTGAATCGGTGCAGTTAGCGACCGTGTTCGCGTAGCCTTTCCAGAATAATCTAACGAACGGTTCGGAAAAAGTGGCGTGCCCGTTTTTGCTTTTTGATAGCGGGTACAAGCAGATAGGAAGGGTATAAATATGGGTGCATGGATTGTTAGCGTCCTCTTTGATTTTCCGTCGTTTCACGCGGTGCTCCTCTTTCATTTTTCCGTCGTGAACTACGTTAGTGCTATTGGGGTGCCGTTCATAGAAACCGCCGACCGACGTCTTCCGTACTAGCCGTAGCTAACCGTGCCGACGCGAACTATAGAAAGTCTCGATTTCCAGAATTTTTAAAGTAAAGCCGCGATAGTAGAGTCAGACCAGTCGAATTGATCTGTTTGTTTGAGTTTTTGCCGCCACATACTCGTGCCAACCAGTCCCCTACGTCATCAATACCCCGATATAAAGGTAGGTGTCCTGATTTAAACTATATTCATTGCTGGTACCGCCGATTTAACCCTCCTATACCTCCCACACGTTAACTGTCTCGATACGCACCACGTAAATTTCCCCATATTCTCCGAAGGCCATATAGCAGCGGGGTCACTAGCATTTCTAGCTGTAGGGTAAGCGGTGCAAGCGACCTCCCCTCGTGGCTGGGTAACTGGTGAATCAATTTTAACTCGTACCTAGTACCTTTCCTGAAAGCGCCCGTCATCTCCTGGAACCCCGCCTCGACGTTTATGCGATATCAACAATTAGAGCCGCCGACCAGTTTCGATAGATAGGTACAATTGGGTAATTTTTGATCGTCCTCTCACGGGCCAAGTCCGATTTATTGCATTTAAATTTGGTATTAATTGGTTGTCCTCCCAGGACGCAGTGCCGCCTCACGGTGATCCTCATTCAAGTGTTTAATTGTAAATATATTTTCCCGTAGGTAGCTGTCTAATTTTGTATATATTTTTTTTTTGTATTTTGAAGTTGAATTAGGTCTAGTTTGGTATTTGTAAATATTTTTCCGTAGGTAGGTAGGTACTTTATTTCATTTTATAAATTTAAATTTTTTTTTTAATAGGTTGTATTAATTAAAGAAATAGGTTTGCTTTTTGTACACGTTACGTACATGAATTTTTCTGTAAAATTTAACTTAGAATTTTCTTCCGTAGGTCACAAGAACCAGAAAAATAGTTTTGCTTTTTGTACACGTTACGTACATGAATTTTTCTGTAAAATTTAACTTAGAATTTTCTTCCGTAGGTCACAAGAACCGGAAAAATAGTTTTGCTTTTTGTACACGTTACGTACATGAACTTTTCTGTAAAATTTAACTTAGAATTTTCCTTCCATAGATCACAAGAACCGGAAAAATAGTTTTGCTTTTTGTACACGTCACGTACGTGGATTTTTCTGTAAAATTAAACTTAGAATTTTTTTTGGTAGGTTGTAATAATCAGCAGAATAGTTTTACTTTTTGTACACGTCACGTACATGGATATTTTCATAAATTTATGATTGTAAGAATTTCCAGTAAACAGTAATAATTGTGGTAATAAATTTTTGTTCCCCGTAACGGCATTTAATTTTGGTGGCAAAATTCTGTGGATGTGATAGCGATTTATTTTATATCAATAAACAATAATTCAGGAAAATGTGGTTCTTTCTGTGTTTCCGAAATATTTCGCTCAATTGACCGAACGAGAGTCTTAAGTCAAACGAGAGTGAGGAAAAAGGTAAGGAACCCTCTCGCAGGAATTATAATAGCCAGTCGTACCAGCACCAGCACCGACACCACCGAACGATATTCACTTCGCTTACATCTCCGCTCCACGGGAAGGTACAAGGGACGTTCAATAAACGATTAAAGCCCGTTTTATTGAATACATCGTCTTCAGTGATAACTTCGTCTGACCCCTGGCGTTTCCGTTTCTCCATTGAGCTGACCTTAGGGACAAGGATACGATAAACGTATCATTTGTGCGACTCAGGCAATTGGGAAATATTTAGCGAAAACTTTTTCCCCAGGGAGTAAACCCTTACTAAAAATCTGGCGCCCGAGCAATCCGCCGAACTACATCTGCAGTCGATCCGAGAATTTCCCAGCGAGCCAGAGAACGTCACAGAAAAGCTGGCGCCCGAGCAGGGACCTGAAGATTCCGAAGACGTAGATCCGAGACCCGGAGAAGCTTCCGACTTTTCACCGCCGTTGAGAGGGACCACTTCAAGAATTGTTTTCCGATAAATTGTTCCGTTACATCCGCATAGTCTCGCCCGTATCCAGCCGCCGAGATGTCCGACCCGAAAGGAGACGAACAGCTAGGCGCTTGTGGACACACCGGCGAACCCGGCACCGAACCCGATCCGTTTCACGGCCTGTTTAACCCCGAAGTCACGGATACACGCACGTCCTGGATATACCGATTGAAAAAGGACGAGTTGGACCGAGAGTTGGCGAAGTTGGGTCGCCCACACGAAGGGACCGTCGAAGAGAAACGTCGGCTGTTGTCGGGGTGGTTCAAGTCGCTCACGGGGTCCCGTCCGAACCCCCCAGCTAAGAGCGAGACCGCCGCCCCCGAGCACACCGCCCCTCCGGTATCGGCAACCGTCATGACGCCGACTGTGACGACTTGGACGGCTCCCAAGTTCGTACCGGCACGAGCAGCGACATACGATGTCGCCGGGACCACAACAGCCAGTCAACCGCCGCCGCCCCCGACCATGATGCCACTACCCGACGTTCCGACGTTTATGCCAGTCTCCGCGGCAACATACCACGTCGTCGGGACCGTGTCAGGCAGCCAGCCGCCGCCGCCCCCGACCGTGCCTGCCCCATCCGTCATGCAGACGTTTGCTCCTCCTACTTCGACGTTCTTTACGCTCCCCCTTCACGTCCCCGCTGGTGGGCAACCAGCCCGAGGCCGAGCCGAACCGATGGAACCACCGAATGTGACGTCATGGAACTTGCGATATGACGGCCGAGGTAGTCCCGCCGACTTCCTCGAAAGGCTGGAAGAATTACGAGAGATTTACGGGGTGAGTGAGACGCGCATGCTCCGTGCCATGCCCCTCCTGCTGGAGGGCGAATGCTTAGCTTGGTACCGGAATAATTCTATGTGGCTGGCGACGTGGGTGGACTTCCTGGAGGCGTTCTGCAAATACTTTCTGAAGAACGACTACCTCTTCGACTTGGAGGCTGAAATAAGCCGCAGAGTACAGGGGCGCGACGAAGACGTGCTCCAGTATATAACATCAATGCAGACGCTTTGCAGACGTCACGGAGCGATCCAGCCGCACCGTCAAATCGACTGGATCAAGCGAAATCTTCGGCCAGAGATCAAGCAGCTGATCTGGAGCCGAAGCTACGACGACGTCCGTGCAATAATGGAGGATGCCAAGGCAGCACAGGACGTGCTGACCGAGCTACGCACCGCCCGCCGCCCCTCAGTCTCCGAGGGCAGACCCCCTTTTTCGTCCGAGGCCCCTTTCGCCTCCAACAGCCCTACGCCGCGACGAAGAGAAGGATGGCAACCGCGCAAGCAGCCGGACCGAGCACCCTCACCACCGCTGAGGGCCATCGAAGCAGGTAGCACCGCAGTCGCACCCGCTGACGCGAAGTCCGTCAGATTCGCCGCCCCCGTCCGAGACAATTCCCGCACGATCTGCTGGCGCTGCGGGGAGGCTGGCCACTACCGCAGTCAATGTACCGGCCGGCCGAAGCTGTTCTGCTCCCGTTGCGAGCAGCCCGGAATAATGTCCAGGGAGTGCGAATGTCCGCGTCCGGGAAACGAGACGCGGGGCGGGTAAACAAGCCGACCGAACAGATACCCGCCCCGAAAAACCGAAAGACCGCCACCGCCGCCACCGCCGCCCCCGTCACCACCGCCGCCACCGCCGCCCCCGTCACCACCGCCTCCGTAGCCGCCCCCATCGCCGCCGCCTCCGCCGCCGCCCCCAGTACCGCCGCCGCCAACAACCTTGACCCCGACACCAGGCCGTTCCTGAACGTGAGCATAGAGGGGGAGGAGTTCGAAGCACTTATAGACACGGGGGCGACCCGCTCGTTCATAAGCCAGAAGGTGTCGGAGCATTGTAGCGAGAGAGGTGTCCGTGTACGGCGTTACCACGGGACATCAGCGAGAGTCGCCGACGGAGCATCAGTACCGATCCGGGAAACATTCCTGATCGACGTTTTTGTCGGCCAGAACAAGCTTCAGGCAGCCTGCCTGGCTTTGCCGACGTTGCCAGTGGATCTAGTCTTGGGCATGGATTCACTGGGATGCTTGGACTTCAAGCTGGACATGCGCACGCGCGAGGCGTGCATCAGGGGACGTAGGTACCCTCTTCGTGCCCCGCTGGCGGCAACGAGACCCATCGATGACCCGAACGGTCTGTCTCGCGACCAGCGGGAGAAGTGCAACAGCCCCCGACCTCCCACGGCAGAGTCAGGATTAATTGAAGCGCCTGGTAGTCTCGTCCGTGCACCCCGGGAATACCACAGCCGCTGCGCTCGCTCAAACCGAAGCAGGAACCGGCCGACCGTCAAGAGCTCCGCACTGAGCGAACCAGCTCGCGCTGCCAAGTCAGCGGTGGCCGATACGCGCTCCGGCGAAGAGCAGAATCGAGCTCGACTGCCGCCCGACGTGCCAAGGCCTAGCGAAGCATCGAGCCAGCCGATCCGTAGCCTGCAACACCGGAGAAATTCCCAGCACCGGCCCGCTACGACCGAGCGCGTCGCTACTGCGAAGCCAGCGCCCGGCGATTCGCCTGCAGTGAAGCGTAGTCGGCCGCACCATCATCGCTGCCGCCCGACCGAGAGCCAAGCACGACCAACGATGGATTGCGCTGCGCCGTGCGTAACCGTTACCGGCGCAGAACCAAACGACGCGGCGCCTGGCGCCCCGGCGAAGCTGGCGCTAGCTGGAGGATTTTCCTCGCAACAGCGTTGCCAGCTTGGCGATTTTCCAAGGGACTTCGAGGTCGGGTACCGTAAAGGAGCACCCAAGAAGATGGCTGATGTTTTGTCCCGTTCTGCCACGGATACAGCAGGTACCGAGGAAGGGATCTGCGCTGCCGAGACCGCGGAGAGCGCGAGACCGGATCCCTGGTATACCAAGAAACGGGAAGCGGTTGAAAGGAACCCGGATGCCTTCCCCGACTACAGGATCCGAGACGACCGTCTGCAACGCCGCATCCCCGACCTGAACCGGCCGTTCGACGCAGGAACCGACTCGGAGTGGAAGCTGTCCACGTTGCGTAACCGGATTTTGGAGGAGAATCACGACGCTCCCACCGCAGGACACATGGGGGTAGCCACGACGTGCGCGCGTCTCGCCGGCAGGTATTATTGGCCGGCGATGTTCCGAGACGCCGCCAAATACGTCAGGGGATGTCCACATTGCCAGAGCTTCAAAACGTCGCAGCAAAGGACCCCCGGACCCATGCAGCCGCCCCTGATCCGCAACCAGTGGGAGCCAGTCGCTATAGGCCCACCATACGTCGGACGACGCCGATACCGTCATCAGCGCCGAAATCGACGTCCCAAATCCAGGAAGCCCATCGGCCCGGAACCGCCCCCAGACGTGAGCCTGTTCTCTGCTGGCACTACGGAGATAGGGACCACTACCGGAGTACCAGCCCTGGAATCGTCGGATTGTTCTGCTCCCGCTGCGAACGCGCGCACCCGCTTTCGCGCGACTGCCCCTGCGCGACCGGACCAGCAGCACCCAGGCGCCTCAGAAGAGCCGAGGATGAGGCCAGGCGCCACAGGAGAGCCAAGGACGAGGTCAGGTCTTCCACGGGCGACTTGCCGCCTGTGCAGCAACGGGTCGCCACCAGCAGGGCAGACGAGGCCATGCAATGCGACCCGTGCACACGACGAGCCACCCCGCGGCGCAGGATCTGCGGGCCAGCCTCCGGTACCGACGGTTTTACGTCGTACCGCGGAGGCCTCGACGGGCAGCGGACCGTCGTCAACACGGCCCAGCGCGGGAGACGAAGAGGCAGCGTCATCGTTAGCGCGAGTACGCGCGTAAAGATCCAGACCGGAGAGGTAAGGCAATGTGATGTGTTCTGGGGGACGGATTTAATTTGCAATCATGTTTTTTTTAATATCGACCGGTGGTTGTGAGAGGCCGAGAAAGTTAGTTTTTTCTTGTTTTTCCCCGGTTAACGCGCGGATAAAAACCTACGGTTTTTATTTCCGAAGTAGAGGGGGTGTAACGAAGTCGCGTATTTTCGACTTCGTTTTTCATTATATAACATTCAGGAAATTTAAATTCAATCAAAATGCAATAGTTAATTATCAAAATCATATTGTTCAAATCAAGTTTCATGAAATACTCTGTTTTCCGTTCTTTTCATAGTAGGTAATAATAATGAAAATGTAATTTTTATGAAAAGCCGAACAGTAATTATTATAATTTTAATAAATAGCATGAATCCGCGAACCGGCAACACGAATTTTATTTTCATGAAAGTTTTGAGATTTTTTATACACGGAGTTGAAATTTATTGCCAACTGAATCGGTGCAGTTAGCGACCGTGTTCGCGTAGCCTTTCCAGAATAATCTAACGAACGGTTCGGAAAAAGTGGCGTGCCCGTTTTTGCTTTTTGATAGCGGGTACAAGCAGATAGGAAGGGTATAAATATGGGTGCATGGATTGTTAGCGTCCTCTTTGATTTTCCGTCGTTTCACGCGGTGCTCCTCTTTCATTTTTCCGTCGTGAACTACGTTAGTGCTATTGGGGTGCCGTTCATAGAAACCGCCGACCGACGTCTTCCGTACTAGCCGTAGCTAACCGTGCCGACGCGAACTATAGAAAGTCTCGATTTCCAGAATTTTTAAAGTAAAGCCGCGATAGTAGAGTCAGACCAGTCGAATTGATCTGTTTGTTTGAGTTTTTGCCGCCACATACTCGTGCCAACCAGTCCCCTACGTCATCAATACCCCGATATAAAGGTAGGTGTCCTGATTTAAACTATATTCATTGCTGGTACCGCCGATTTAACCCTCCTATACCTCCCACACGTTAACTGTCTCGATACGCACCACGTAAATTTCCCCATATTCTCCGAAGGCCATATAGCAGCGGGGTCACTAGCATTTCTAGCTGTAGGGTAAGCGGTGCAAGCGACCTCCCCTCGTGGCTGGGTAACTGGTGAATCAATTTTAACTCGTACCTAGTACCTTTCCTGAAAGCGCCCGTCATCTCCTGGAACCCCGCCTCGACGTTTATGCGATATCAACAATTAGAGCCGCCGACCAGTTTCGATAGATAGGTACAATTGGGTAATTTTTGATCGTCCTCTCACGGGCCAAGTCCGATTTATTGCATTTAAATTTGGTATTAATTGGTTGTCCTCCCAGGACGCAGTGCCGCCTCACGGTGATCCTCATTCAAGTGTTTAATTGTAAATATATTTTCCCGTAGGTAGCTGTCTAATTTTGTATATATTTTTTTTTTGTATTTTGAAGTTGAATTAGGTCTAGTTTGGTATTTGTAAATATTTTTCCGTAGGTAGGTAGGTACTTTATTTCATTTTATAAATTTAAATTTTTTTTTTAATAGGTTGTATTAATTAAAGAAATAGGTTTGCTTTTTGTACACGTTACGTACATGAATTTTTCTGTAAAATTTAACTTAGAATTTTCTTCCGTAGGTCACAAGAACCAGAAAAATAGTTTTGCTTTTTGTACACGTTACGTACATGAATTTTTCTGTAAAATTTAACTTAGAATTTTCTTCCGTAGGTCACAAGAACCGGAAAAATAGTTTTGCTTTTTGTACACGTTACGTACATGAACTTTTCTGTAAAATTTAACTTAGAATTTTCCTTCCATAGATCACAAGAACCGGAAAAATAGTTTTGCTTTTTGTACACGTCACGTACGTGGATTTTTCTGTAAAATTAAACTTAGAATTTTTTTTGGTAGGTTGTAATAATCAGCAGAATAGTTTTACTTTTTGTACACGTCACGTACATGGATATTTTCATAAATTTATGATTGTAAGAATTTCCAGTAAACAGTAATAATTGTGGTAATAAATTTTTGTTCCCCGTAACGGCATTTAATTTTGGTGGCAAAATTCTGTGGATGTGATAGCGATTTATTTTATATCAATAAACAATAATTCAGGAAAATGTGGTTCTTTCTGTGTTTCCGAAATATTTCGCTCAATTGACCGAACGAGAGTCTTAAGTCAAACGAGAGTGAGGAAAAAGGTAAGGAACCCTCTCGCAGGAATTATAATAGCCAGTCGTACCAGCACCAGCACCGACACCACCGAACGATATTCACTTCGCTTACATCTCCGCTCCACGGGAAGGTACAAGGGACGTTCAATAAACGATTAAAGCCCGTTTTATTGAATACATCGTCTTCAGTGATAACTTCGTCTGACCCCTGGCGTTTCCGTTTCTCCATTGAGCTGACCTTAGGGACAAGGATACGATAAACGTATCATTTGTGCGACTCAGGCAATTGGGAAATATTTAGCGAAAACTTTTTCCCCAGGGAGTAAACCCTTACTAAAAATCTGGCGCCCGAGCAATCCGCCGAACTACATCTGCAGTCGATCCGAGAATTTCCCAGCGAGCCAGAGAACGTCACAATGCAGTTTCATTCTACGTGAAGTGTCTTATGCTTGAATCTGAATTTATGTAATCAGATGCAAAAATAATGAATTATTTATGTGTTCATTACTCATATTTTGTTTTTTTAAATTCATTTCCGGTTTTGTGTAGTTACAGTACAAGGCAACAGATGGTGCTACTTTTGTGACCCTCTTTTTATTAGCTATAAATAGCGAAAATCTTGCACGTATTATTATCAAGAGTATTTGATTACATTTACACACTCACAAAGTCTCGAAATTACATTGCACACGTCACACCATGATAATAATGGTTGTGTCGCTGTCTTGACAGCTGATGTTTACTGAACGAGCAAACATATATATCCCATTTCAGACGTTTTTGAATTCAGAGTTGGCTATGGAAAATTCGAATTATGTTGGTACCTTTCCAAAAGCTGAGTTTTGAACTACCTTTGACAAGCTAAATTTTTTAAGGTTATGGATGTTTCTAATCAAATTTGACTTTGTTTTAAATTTCACCTACGCTGTGTTGCCAAAACAGAAATATATTATCTAAAGTAGGTACTTATACTAATATTCGGGAAAATATTTATTTTTGTGTAAAATCAGACAAGGAGAATTTATTTTTTGATCGATTTTTTTCAACTATATGTGAAATTATTAACGATTCCTTTAAATATGTTTTCTGTATTTCAAAACTTTAATTTTTATCCAAAAAAATACGAAATATAAAAACTATCATAATTTATTGTTTGTTTTTAGTTTAGTAATAAAAGATAAAAATACAAGTTATGTTCATTGTCATTAAAATTTCTTCTTTAACGGTTAAAATAAGATTCATATATTATAAGGTAAGCTATATTATACACTTCTACAGTTCTACACTTCTACAATGCTTTTATAGTTGTTGAACAAAAAATATTCAACTAGAAAATTAAGAAATGTTATCCAGAGAAGTAATTTAAAGGCTAGCGGTTACAACATTATTTATAAAAATCTACATAATATTATTTCGGATTTTTTTGCTCGCGATACTTCTTGATTTTACTCTCAAATTTTATTGAGTCGGTTTAGATTCGAAGATAAAGATTATGCCCTGGAAATTTATAAAAGGCTATTTCAACAAATTTTTTCAACTGACTTCAATTTTCCAATATCAAAGTTTTTTTTTTAAGAGGGAGCATTGGTCTTAACCGTGTAGATAAGACCTAGTCATTCCAATCTAGTAATTTGGCTCTCAGAACTAGCTAATTTGGCCAGACACAAATTTTAAATTTATAAATACATAGTTAAATTACCGAGAAATAACCATGCCGAGCTGGGATTTGAACCCAGACGGTGGCAGCGTCAACGGCTCAATAATTATAGTCAGTGACCTAAACCGCCGCGCTCAAAATAAAAGTTATTTAATAATGATATAATAAAAAACTCAATCACATTTACATTTATGATCTTTGATTTGTTCTTATCGCGTCATGTGGTGAAATTCAGGAACATATATCATATATCATGTCGCCGACTCTTGAAATGCCTAATTTTCACGAGAACATTTGAAGAATAAGTAGGGGTAGTCTTTATTCCCTTTATCAACTAATTTAATTCAAATTTTGAAGAAAGCAGATGGAATGAGCCTCATGATCTTTGTAGGTTGCCAATAAGTTTTTCTTCATTTTCAATTTATTGTAGGGAGTTGGAGGATTTTTTTGCTGGTTGAGGAAAGTCTTGCTAACTCGGTTGAGGATGAGTTATGACAAATTCTTATCTCGTTATTGTCGTTTGATACTGAGGCTGCGTAAAATATATGAATAAAAATGATATATTTGGGTAGAACTATAAATTTTCTGAATCCAATCGGTTTAATTTAGGTATGGTTATTGGAGTAAGCATTCATGCATGGTGTAGAGCTCATCTTCTTCGAGGTAGGACTGATGAGTCTCACAAATTCGGGAAGCACGATTTACCAGGGTTTGTATTACAGAGCTCGTTTTTGGGCTGGGTGTTGATTGGAGTTCTTGTGTAAATAACGATCTCTTTGTGTTGGTTTTCGGTAGACACTGTGCCACACATTTCAATTACTTTTGGCATTATAATATAATAATGTAGTATTCAAAGGTGATTTAAGTTCTTTTCAATTTTAAAAGGATTGAAATAAGATGCTGAAAATCTGACAGAACTTTTTGAATGAAGTTACTGAACGTCTAATAATTAAATATTTTTTACTAAAAAATAACAACAATCGTATATTATTGAATTATTGTTTTCATACGTCAAACATATTTTTATTAGGTAAGAAATTAATCCTAATGGCATATGAGTAAAGTGGGAAGTCATTTGAACTTTTTTAGCTCAAATCGACTGTCCAGGGTACCCAACTTGAAGAAAAAATATCACAGCCAACTTGAATCCAAAAACGTCTGAAATGGGATATATGCATCTGAAACTGTAATTACTTGTCAACTACAGAGTCTATAACATAACCAAATACTACAAGAAATTCATAAAAAATTAAAATAAACAAAATGCTATATCTGGAGCGGGCGGTGACGCAGTTGCTTAGCGTTCAGTTACTGAGACTGCCAGTGACTAGGTTCGAATCCCATTCTCGCCATGGATAATTGTGCTCGTCTATTAAACTATTTAAATTTCAAGAATGTGTATGGGTAGAATTAGCTAGTTTTCAAGAAAAGGCAGATATTTATTAATATAAATATGTGAATCTTTGCATAAACTGCTTACTCACTCTGTTGATACATTTCATAGAGAGAATCACATGTATTGCCGCTTCACTCGCTTCGCTTAAACTGGTGACCGTTTTCTGACGATTGACTTTTTGGGGACTTTCTAATGGTTGACCCTTATTAATTACGGCTTGAGTTTTTTTAATTAAATTCTTTAAATTCTACCAACCTACAATTTCAGAGCTTCATCTACCTTGTAAATCATAATAATTACCTCATGTCAGAGAAATTTGAACCTATAAAATGATTTATATCTCGCTCACTGATGTTAGGGGTAATAAGGGTCCCCCCCATTCATTGATTCGTCTTCAAAGTATTCAATCAAATTTGCCACCATCTGTTGTGCTTCTTTACTTAAATGCTTCGGCATTTTGCTTACTTTTAAAGGTAATCTATCACTTTCTATAATTTTTAATTTATTTTATAAAATTAAAAATTAAGACATAAAACTGACGGACGTAAAAGAACAAAATCAGTTTTTTTTTTACATCAAAAACTTGACAAAAAAATCCAGGGTAATGTTGTAATCGATTATTAATTAAATGTATTGTTTTTGAATCTTTTAATGTATTTTTTTTTATTTTTGATCCCTTTAATAACCTTCAAATTCAACTTGTCATTTCTAGTATCATAATGTTCGATGCTACAATGTAGCATGAACAAATATGACCTTGACAGACTATTTAGAAATAAATCCACGCACAAACATACCTAATACTGTCAAAATAGTATATTATGCAACGAGCTTATAATGAAGGCTATTAATACGCGAGTATGATGGTTAAGATACGAGCCGTAGGCGAGTGTCTTAACCATCATAAGAGCGTATTAATAGCCATTATCTGCGAGTTCCATACACTATTTTTTCTACGACCCTTTTTTATTTCATAGAAAAGATTGAAAAATTATATATTTTAACAATGACCCGTGTACAATTGCGGATCATTGAGGTTAAGATAGGTTGCTATTTGTTTACGCATTTAACAAATTTTCTCTTTGTCGCTAAGGTTATTCTGCTGAGACATGTTTTAGTATCAAGTTTAAAGGGCACTACTAACTACTGCGTAATTTTTATTATGCGAAGTTCGAATTCCGAATTTTACGCTTCGATTTTGAGATTAATTAATAATTTTAATAACATCGACAGCCATTAATTACGATATTGTTTCCCTGCGCAACGCGGGTCGCAGCGTTGCCGCTTTGAATACTATCACGGAGCTCTACGAATGATATAATACTTTATCTTCCCATCTTTACACGATATACCTACTTATCAAATTAATTAAGGTAACATAAAATCTTGATAAATTTTCTTTGAATGTTATTTATGTTCTAAATTAAATAAACGTTCAGAATTTTTTTTCAGAAATACAGAACTTATATCACAAGGCAATTTTTGTCGTGAGTATGACAACTCTGTGACTTCGGTTAGCTTGCCGACCCGATCGTGAGCGAAAAGGAACCGATTCGATTGCAAATGCTCCTCTGCCATTGGATAGCTTGACCAGTGCTTTAATGAAAATTTGTATCTTAATGAGACCCATTAAAGCACTGGTGATTCATATTTAATATGCATATTAAAGGTTGGGAGTAGAAAAAAATTATTAAAGGTCAGTCTAGCAACTGTGTAATAAAACTGTAAGCTAGAGAAAGTATCGACAGTTCATAATAATAATTCGCAAGACTGGAATGGCTGTTAATCCTTATTCTCCTCTAATAAGGGATTATTCTGTCAGGTCTCATTCATTAAGTTTTATTAATAAAATTAATTAAAAATTAAAAAGTTATTTTCTCAACCCTCGCTTAAGATCTCTCCATAATTGATTATAAATAAAACACTTATTAATTATAATTATTATTGTTTTGCTTATATTAATTAAATAATTAGATTAAAAAATAATAATGAGCATTATGAAATCAAATTTGTTATAAATCAGCAGATCTGGCTAGTCTAGTGCTTATCGAAGTTAATGGCATATTATTATGATTATTTTCTCTGTTGTTTTATAGGGAGACCTATTCAGCTGTTCTGATAACTCTCTTTCAGGTATTCTCGAGCTCGAAGACCATTGTGGAAATTTATGTTGCATCTCGTAAAAATTTTGCTTAATATCTGAAAAGTATTATACCTATTAATTGATGAAAGTAGGGTGCTTCACATTTTCATAACAACCACTAGCAAAATTGAGTTCTCGGCTCGTAAACATTTTCTGTGAAATCTTGTACTCGTTGAACATGACATGACCTAAGCTAGCGTGCCTGGATATTCACAAATTTTTATTTTATATGAGTACGGAAGGTTGGTGTCATTTTCCTCGGCCGTTTCTTTTTACTTGCAGGTACTTTCTCCTGTCTAAGTTGGATCACCTGTTTGAAAATATTTTCATTGCATTTCGCATAGTCACTTATGTCAGGAAAATTTTCATTTTGAAACTGTAGGATCAATATTTCCCAAGATATGGCCGCTGTCCATTCTTAAATGCCCACCCGGTACAATGAGCTGGACAATATTCAATACAGCATATCTCTTGGGCAGTGGGCAACTGTCAGAAATGTATGCCATACTACACTGCATAAGAGAGAACAGCAAGAGGGCCTATGGGAATAGGCGGATCAACATATTGAGAGACAGTCAGGCGGTTTTAAGGGCTATAGAAAGCCCCAAGATACCATCCAGACTACCGTGGGAATGCCGTTAAAACCTCGAAAGCCTGGCAGGATTGATGTGGGCGCCAGGACACAGCGGAATGAAAAAGCCGACGAGCTGACTAGAAATGGATCCTTGGCTAAGTATATTGGCCTTGGAAGTACCAACGAGTACAGCATAATATATTGGTTAGGAAAAAACATAAATAATATTGGGATAAAAGAACCAAACATCAACATGGGAAAGCCTTCATCAAGGCACCCATAAAGAAGACAACTGAACAACTACTATCACTATCACGTAGTAGGAATCAGTTACATATCACAGTGGGATTACTGACGGGACATATTGCCCAAAAAGAACAACTAAATAAAAAAGGACTGTTCAATGGTCACCTAAAGCTGTCGAGAATGCAGCAAGGCCCAAGAGATAGCTAAACGTGTCCTGTGCGAGTGCGAAGCTCTGGACCGCAGAAGACAGGAAATACACTGTCCGTTTTTCGCGTGCCACTATGGGGATCTCGCTTATCTTAAGAGATACGAAGTTGGTTAAAAAAGGGCAAAGTAGCGTATTTTTGTGCTGATTGATAATCTGAAAAGAAATTTGAGCTGTCACTATTAGTTGTCAAAATATTTCAAAAAAACTGAAATTTTCAATTTTTGTTTTTATTTTTTTATTCAAAAACTAATCAAGCAAGCCATTTTTAACTGAAACATTGTTAAGACACTTTTCAACAAGGAACCCAAAAATAATTTTACAATAGCTCTAGCACTTGAGATAGAAGAAAATCGATGGTCAGCTTTGTTTTTTCTTATGGGCGTCATATTGGATTTTTCCATTTTTAGATTACTTTAATTTTTCTCTTTACAACGATGTATCACACATGTTATTTCATTATTGAATGTTTGGCGAAAATAAAATTTCTTATCTTTTGTCCAGAATGCTTTGAAGAAATGTCAAGGGTCTTTTGTTTTCAACAAAACTTTGACGATTCGACCAGTCGTCTGCGTCGACATTGAATTATTAATCGAGGAATGTGACACTCATCCAGTGATGGGGCTATACAAACTAGTTTAGGGGATCAAACTCACAGAATGGTTGACATGCAGCAAAGGGGGTTTAACAATACGCCCATGAGGCTGAGGTGCTTCCGGCGATCCTGAATCAGACGGCCCTCGAAGGTGAAAAAAATAAATAAATAAAAATCAGCTTGTAAAGTTTCGCCAAGCTTACAGTAAAAACCCTGTATAATTTAAAATTGTGAGAGTGACATATCAAAGTTATGTTTTTATAGCATACTTTCATGTTATTGCATTTTCAGATAGTCTTAGAAGAAAAATAAGACTGTTTTTACGGTTGGAGTTCAAATTCAGTACCTAGTTTCGAAGATATATGAATATGAAAACCGCTTACTCGTCTCTATTATAAATTTTCCAGTATCTAGTTATACTCGTGTCATGTAGGAAACCTTGAATAGTCCATAATAATTTTATATTATAGGTATTGCGATTCTTTATAACTCCCAGATTTAAAATAATTTAAATCCAGCTGTTAACCGAGGCCACAACCTTTTAACCTTCCCTCAAAAATAGTTGCACAAACCCGCATTTGAATAGAAGTAATCACCAGCAATTCAGCGTCAAGCTGCGATGCAGAATAATTTTTAGAGATTACACTTATACTTATGACAGGTTGTTTGTATAATTTTACCATCAAGATTGAAAGGAGTGTGTTTTTTAATAAACTTTTTGTTCAGGCAAGTTTGTTCCTGTCATAAAAATTCAAGATAATGGAAGGCAACTTAATTGGCTGTTTATCTCACAACATGAACTTGGCAACTAGTGGTAGTGGTTGAAACTGAATCAATCTGGTTCAGACTTTACCCCATCGAATAAATATTTTAGAGCACATCACATCAGTCTCGGATATGCAGACTCCAGTAAAAAATTAATACGTATTGATTTGGCGTCTGATTTGGTGGATTCAAGTCTGCTTATGCCCTTGGGTTCAAAATTGTGAACAATTTCTGTGATATTTTGAATTAATTTGGTTTTTGTAGTTTCATTTACACTTAAAAATTACACTTACACTTAAAAACTTACAGCTAATTTTATCTCTCCATAAAAAGATAATAAGTTAAAGATTGATTTTTTTATAAACATGCGCATTCCTTAATTGTTAATATTTTAATTTTATATCAAGAGGTTATTTATTATAATACAAATAGAAGTTAAACATGAAGAAAAATATCAGTGGCATAGATACCTACAAGGTTTATGACCCTCTTTTCGGTCAACTACTTCTACGCTCATGGACTTGTTTCAAGTCCTTATCCTTGAATGAACCATATTCCCCCATAAAGCAGATCTGTAGCTTACCAAAGAATGGAAAAGTCAAAAATAAGTATATGTTTTTTAATATAAATGAACTCAAGACTTCCCGTAGTTGTCTGAGCAAGAACAATATGTTTGCTAGCTTCCTGCTTAACTTATTTATAATATGACAGGACCAATTTAAAGAATCATCAGACTCCAAGCAGTTTCAGTGCCTGCCATACGGATGGTATTGTTACTAGAAATAATCAAACTGCGTTTTATACAAGGTGGGGACTTTACTTGAAACTATTTCTCTAGAAAATCAGGGAAAAATATTTGGAAAAAACGCTCGGACACGATTAGTATTTTTGATTGCGCACTTTTTTCAATGAAAACTTTTTATGCAGGGTGTGTCATGTAACAGTGGTCAATACCAACTTTCTTATTTCAAATCAAACACCCTATATATTTTTACATTTTCAGATTGCCCGAAAAAATGTAATAGTAATTGTGTTTATAATTTAAATTTTTACCTAGTGATTTATGAGTTATAAACAAATGAAAATAGCAATTTTTCATTTTCAAAACAGTGTACACCGATAACGGCTCAAGATGTCGGAAAACGGCTACACGTCCCTATCTTAACTTTTCATGTAGTACCCTATTAGACAGTTTAAATTTCTAGACAGGGTGATGAAAAGTATCAGATTTTTCATCACCCTGTATAAAAATATCAAGTACCCTATAGGGTAACAAGTGAAAAGTTAAGAAAGGGACATGTAAGCCGTTTTCCGACATCTTGAGCCATTATCGGTGTACCTACACTGTTTTGACAATGAAAAATTGCGATTTTCATTTGTTTATAACTCATAAATCACTCGGTAAAAATTTAAATTATAAACACAATTACTATTACATTTTTTCGGGCAATCTGAAAATGTAAAAATATATGTAAGGTGTTTGATTTGAAATAAGAAAGTTGGTATTGACTACTTTACATGACACCCTGTATAAAAAGTTTTCATTGAAAAAAATGCGAAACCAAAAATACTAATCGACGTGTCCGAGCGTTTTTTCCAAATATCTTTTCCTGATTTTCTAGAGATATAGCTCCAGTTAAAGTCCCACCTTTAATTAAGTTGTAACCTATTGGCGGAGAACCACTTATCTCCCATTGCTAGTACGCAGTATCCGAGTACTCAATCAGTTCCGAACCAGTCACCCCGGACCCCGGAGCTGGAAAAGAACGTGTCGTCCGCAAAAAGCACAGCCCATGCACTTCTTATGCATTTTAGTAACAAAGTAAATAAAAGAAATAATCGGAAAATTCGAAAACCGTTTCGAGATATGAGGTCCATATTCATGCTCTTTGTGTTGAAATTCAAAAAGAAAAACAAAAATTGAATTGCTCGAAACAATCCAAATTTTATCAGTGCCAAAGTTAGGGCAAATTTGGTCATGTAACGTTTCATTTGTTGAGCAGTTTAGTTCGAGTCCCCTTCTAAAAATCCGTCTTGTCAAGTAGTGGTGTAGCGCCTTGCGATGCGCGGCTACGGCCTTTTGCCCAGATTTACCAGAGCGATTTCAAAAAGTATCTACAATATGGAAGAAAATTACTGGGAGGAATCTGGACAAAATTCCTCCAATCACGGGAAAAAGATTTTCTTCCAATTTGCACCTTGCGTTACACTTTGGGTTACCTGAGATGAGATGTAAGTGTGCAGGCAAAATTCGAACAAGCTATGGGGCGATAATTTGCAATGTCTGCCCTATCGGATTTTTTAAAGACTGGGACGATGCCAGCTGTTTTCCATTTCCTAGGAAAGCATCCAGTGGAAAGGATGGTATTAAAGATGTGGAGTATTTGATCTGCTAATATGGCAATGCATCTTTCAGAAAAAACGCAGGAATTAGATCTGTACCAGCCGTTAGACCACAGACTTCAGCATCTTTTTTCCACCAGCGTAAAAATATCTGATAACACGAAAGCAGGCGGAATGGAGATAGTTGAGACTTTGACACTGTCGTGGGATGGGCTAGAGCTAGACTTGTGATCACTGAAACAACTATTGAAAAATAGCGCGAAATTGTCAGCTATGTCCTGTTGACTATCATATGATTTACCATTCTATGTCATCATAGTGGAAGGGATGCCATAGTACTTTTGTTTCTGATCGAAAAAAAAATCTGCCTGCATCCGAAGATATGCCCTCCATGTTTTTTTACAAATGAAACATGCGAGATCTTAATATTAATTTTAACTTTAGATCTCAGTTGCTGAAACATTCTCTGTGAGTAATGATCTCTATGAGATTTAAAGTGACGTCAGTGGGAATATTTTATTTTTATGTCACGAATAATGCTCTTGGTAAACCAAGGGGGATAGTTGCGACGCTTGTTGGTCGTGGAAGTTGTTTTATGGAAATTAATAATTTTTTTTATGTAAAAAAAAATTTATGAAAATTTACTGATTTTGGTGAAGAATTTAATTCAGTAAACCTAAAAAAAATTTCATGATCAAACTGAAAAAGTTGCCAATTTTTGAGAAATTGTATCATTCCATCTTTTCAGTACCTATTATTGTAAAATCACGGTTTTTAATTTGGATTTCAAACCTTAAAACGAAATCACTTGCGCTTGTTTTTCTAATTAAATTGGTAAAGAGCGAGAAGAGATATAAGAAATCTCCATGGTGTAAAAATTCGAAATTATAATTTTAATTTACTGTTATGAATCCAGTAATGCTTTCCATATAAAATAATCCAATGTTCTCATCAATATATGATTATCTGTTAAAGATAGTTTTACTTTACACTAATGTCAGCAAATGTATAATGGATGACCTTATGGAGTGCATTAATATGACTATTTATAGAAGAATGTATCAATATTGTTGCTCAGGTATTGATTTCATACTAATCAAATATTTATCACGAAGTTCCTGCGACCGTGAAACCATTGATTAGACTCGAGCTCTAGGAATCTTATTAGGTATATCTGAATGTATTATAATATTATGTAGGTATATCTATTGTTGGATTTTAATAAAAAAGTTTGCACTGATAGGTAGAAACCAATGCATATGATTATGAGGATTATAATATGTACAGGGTGTTTCAGTATTTTGTAGCTGGGTTTTACCAGTTGATATAGAAGACCTTTTTTAAGGAATAAAAGTTCCCATTAACATAATATTATGGCCGGAATCACTTAGGAAAAAAAAAGATTGTCGCTTGCGTTCATTTCTTGATGTTTTAATTTGAAATAAAGATGTATTTTTTAAAAGAGATTTTAAAAATTTATGAACATTTAGAGCAGATTAGACGAAGTTAAACTTGGGAAAAATTATCAGTGTCGTACCTGACCCCTTTTCCACTCAACAATTTCTACCTCCATAGATTTAAAGACTTCACTTATGCAGCGTTGGATTCTCTTGAGTCCAAGAGCTTTATTATCAATAAATATTCTATAGACTTCATTGCTTAGGTGGCTGCCTAAAGAACATTCCTACTACCTCTACTAAAAGTTGTTATTTTTTAAAGTATCTACCTCCGGTAAATTTTAACTTTTTGCTGCTGGGAGTGACCACTGGGGAAGTACACATGCATGATAACTAGATTGAAGAGATCTTCGGTGAGTGACGTCTTTGGCCTGAATGATTTATTTTTAAAGGAGTCGGTCAATGTATTGGCTGAGCCATTTGCGTACTTATGGAATTTTTCCGGATGCCTTCAAGTTTGGGATAATTTTACCTCTACACAAGAAAGGCGGCTTGGAAGATGTTTGTAATTATAGACCGATTTCCATCATTGTTGTATTTTCAAAAGTATTTGAGACTCTGCTAAAGAACAGATTATACAACTTTTTGAAAAGTTTAAATTATCACATCCTGTCCAATTTGGGTTTTGAAAGAATAAGTCGACAGTCGGAGCTCTACCGGAGGTCGTGGAGAGCGTGGTGCGGGGCTTGGAGGAGCGTAAACATTCATTGTTGACTGAAGGCCTTTGACTGTGTCCCCCATAGGACCTTGGTACAGAAGCTTAAATGTTATGGCGTAAGAGGTATGCCTTTGTGTTTTTCTGAATCCTATTTGAACCATAGACAACAGTCTGCTTATGTGGGTGGGAATATAGATCCAGGTTGAAAAAATTGAGCATGATGTTTCTCAGGGCTCTGTTCTTGGACCGCTACTGTTATTTCAAAAAAACTACTTTTTGGTGTGGCAATGATAACTTTGTTATCCGTGACCTGATTTTCGAAATGTAGGGCTCATTTTAAAGCTTAAACTTCTTAAACTTATTTAAAGAGGTCCATCTTCATGCTCTTTGTGTTGAAATTCAAAAAGAAAAATCTTTGATCAAATGGGAGCAAGCTGAACTTTCTGAGATTTTGAACTGTTTTATTTACCACCCTATTAAAACATTGTGTGAAGTACGAAGTTCTTGCAAACATACGGACTGATGAACAAGGGATTGAACTAGCGAACCCTCGAAACAAAAATTGAATTGCTTAAAACAATACAAATTTTATCAGTACCAAAGTTAGGGCAAATTTGGTCATGTAACGTTTCATTTGTTGAGCAGTTTATATAAAAACCTGATTTTCTTATTCCATTTGGGAGATATAAGGCATTTTTGTCACCATCTCCCTAGCTATTTAGACCTTTGTTTATAATATATTTGACTTTTATTTGTTTGATATACAATGACATGTTCTCAGTGGTACATATAGAACCATTCGTGTAGCTCACGAATAGTAATTAAAAAAATCCTGCTCGAGATTGACCTAGATAAAAAGGGTTACATTGAGAAGTCACTTTTTTATTCTTGTGTAAGGAAGGACTTTTGAAGCCCATCCCTACAGCGCCAAGATAAGCCCTTACTATAGGTAGGGTAACATAAATCATTCAGAATGAAATTAGATTAACATGTTTTAAGGTCCCAAAGAGGCCCTCATGTTCCCTTAAGTTTCGCACACAATGAAACCAGTCGATTGATATATTCCAGGTTTCTCATGCAGGGAAATCGAATTCAGGTAAGAGTTGAATTTTAAATATTTCAGCATTCAGTTTCAGTTAGGTCCGAGTCGAGCGTGAATTCGAGCAGGCTAAGTTTGCTGTGTTATTCTGCTGAACACTTGTGTGGGTGGATGGGTGTGCGAGTTTGCATAAGGGATTAGGTACATATTTATCGTGAATTAAGGATTGGTTTTGTCACTGAATATATTATGAATTATTATTTTAAGAGCTAAATTATAATAATGATCTCTGTATCAATTTAACACTAACCGATAATAAAATTATTAGTTATTACCTACATGGTTTATCTTATTACATGTCTCCCTTTGCATGGACTGTCTTACGTATCAGCCGCATATTTTTGTGCCCACAGGGGGGATTTCTGGGAGGTATCGTTCTATTAGTTCGATGTCATCGCCGGAAGCCTTGTACTTTTCCTAGTTATTCTAATGAGTCGCTCATTAGGAGTTACTACATCTGAGTGCGCACAATTTTTTTTTGTTTTGAACATTACTTAATGTTTTGTATGTGTGAGCACGAGTCCCAGGCACTACTAGTTTGATGTATAAACCGTGAATATCCAAGATTCTATTTGGAAGAAAATAGCAACAGTCTGCTGGCAACACATCTGGAAAACCAAATGTAAGAAACTAAGGAAGCGATACTTTTTTCACGTACGACGAGCCTGACTGTGGTGCATCGTAAAAACGGAACGGATCAGCTAACCCAGAATCTCGGGACCGCAGGAGAGCGGAACGGAAAACCGAAGGCGGTTGATGGCGGCGATGCGCATAAAATTGGAAGGGAGCAGTGACGAATGTTTCAACTTTAATTTTTCAGAATAAGTTTGCGTTTTCGTTGCAAATAGACTTCCAATAAGAATGCTTGTTTGAGACAGTTATTTAATCTTACAATATACACATAGGTTTAGTTTCGCGATTTCTGGAGACCGCAAAATTTCAAATTCGGAAAAACTATGAAAAGTGAGCTTTACCCATTTGAGTCATGATTATAGGATAATATGGTTTGCAAGAGAAGATTTTATAGATGGTAATAACATACCCTTTTGCAGTAGTTGAAGCCATTCAACTTTCACTTTAAAGCTATAGTCCAGTCATTACATCGTAACGGGTTAGAAATGCAAATGAACCGAGAAAGCTAAATTTTGTATAATACGTGCAGGGGGGCCTAGAAAAGCTTAAGTTCAAATTGTCGACGAAAATTACCTTGGTGATTTTCCGCCATCTTGAAAAAAGTGTTAAATTCAGTTTTTTCATCATACATCAAACAATAATTTTTTGTTGCTTTTCTCACGATATAGATACAATAAAGGTCCTTTACATTTTTTACGTATCATTCATCGTTATAGAGATATCGATCGAAAAAACATAAATTTGGGGAGTTAATTTCGTTTTTGCTATTTACATTTTTTTTCGTAAAAGATATCGAGAAAATGTCTGATATCAAACTTGTAGAGCGTGCTCAGACCTACAATTTATTTATTTATTTATTTATTCGACAAAAATTACGACCTCCAGCGCGCCGCGAAGTTGGTAGGACTGTGCTCATGCAGTTTTGATTTTGAGCCGCTCGCACGGTTGTATCCATTACAGTACAGGAAAATAACGGAGCAACTAATTCCTGGTTTCCTGCATCCACAATTTCCTTTACATTTGCACGAAATAAGTTTTGAAAGTTCAGTTGGAGCGGGATCGGCTGTGGTGCAAATTGGTTCAAGCCCGTAATAATTAGCCTGTCGTAATTGTATTTTTATTGCAATAATTCCATTTCAACAACATTTCATCTATTTTTCCGTGTGGATACAACCGTGCGAGGGGCTAAAAATCAAAACAGGGCACAATCTTACCGCGACTTCGCGGCTCGCTAGAAGCTGTAATTTTTGTCGAAAAAAAAAATGAAATTGTAGGTCCTAACACGTTCTACAAGTTTGATATCAGACATTTTTCCGATTTCTTTCACGATAAAAAAGAAATAAGCAAAAAACGAAATTACTCCCCAAATGAATCGTTTTTTCGATCGATATCTCGATAACGATGAACGATACGTAAAAACTGTAAATAACTTTTATTGTAGATCGTAAGAAAAGCAACAAAAAAGTATTGAATAAAAATTTTTGTATCTCAACGGAAAACCGAGTTATCAAGATAATTTTGGTTGACAATTTGAAGTTAAGCTTTTCTTGGCCTCTCCCACGTAATATCCAAAATTTAGCTTTCTCGGTTCATTTGCATTTCCAAATGTATACAGGTGTCCGGAAATTATGCGCAAAGAATTAAGGGGGTGATTCTACTTGATAAAATATTGCCAAAAGTATCCATAAATGTTTCCCGAAAACTCACAAATAAGAAAGTTATAAGACGGATTTTTTTCAAATTTGACACACTTGCCACTGATGTTGCTTTGCATCCTTGGTCCAAATTAGACTTGAATTCTTCAAAATCAAGAAGCCTTAACTGCCCTTGACCTTCAAAAAAGGCCTATAACTTTGTTCGTAATATTTTTTTCTGAGTTTTGAAGACGCAAAATTGAAAAACATGAAGAAATATTCGGAAAAATGTTCTTCAATTGTGCAACTTCAAAACTGAAAAAAATATTACGAAAAAAGTTATAGACCGTTTTTGAAGGTCAAGGGCAGTTAAGGCCTCTTAATTTCGAGGGATTCAGTCTAATTTGGAGCAAGGATGCAAAGCAACATCAGTTGGAAGTTAGAAAATTTGAAGAAAATCCGTACACTATAAAGAAAGTTATAAAAAATATTGATCCAAAAAAATCAACTTTGAATCAACCCCCTTAATTCTTTGCGCATGATTTCCGGACCACCTGTATAATGACTGGACTACTAAGGCCCTTCGTCCAATGAGAAAACCTATACAAAGCAACTGATCATGATCACGAGTGACTAGATGTTTATTCATGTTTCGTTGGATATCTCTGCAACTACAAATGCGAACAAGAAACCATAAAAAAATTTATTCATTTTGATAAATAAATTCATTTGATAAAGATAAGGAGAACGGTGGTTCAAAATCGCAAGTGTTTCCTTTAATAACGTAAAATCATTTTTTATAAAAATAAAATTATTAATTTTCATTAAATAATTATTATTATAAAATCTAATAAAAGTATCAAAATTTATTGTATGATCGTACGTATTAAAATAAGCAAATATATGCATGGAGACCAGCCAGGTTAATCGTGTGCGACTGGCTGTCACTTTGACTGTTCGTAATCGCCAAAGTGACCTCGTAAGCTTGAATTGTAATGAAATGTCGTAACGGGCGATATCTACCTTCTACGATTCCAGTCACCGATATTTTCTCATTCAAATCACAGGCGATCGGTATATAGGTATCGGTAACCAAATCACAGTTCTATCGTTTCTATATATACCTCCCATCACTGGTGAGCAAGTGATTGCCTTGTATAGGTTTTCTAGATGGACGACAGGCCTTACCTTCACCTGCTGGAACTGTCATTTATGAAATAAGATTATGCTACGTCAATACTTTCCGCCTTAGGGGAAAGTATACGGATTCGTAAAAACAAAAACGAATCCGAATCTGAATACCTATGTCTTCAGTGACATGATAAATTTTTGTTGCACATTCAGAAACTTGACATTATTGTCCTATGGATTGAATTACTTCTGATTAGATTGAAATTGTGATTTAAATAAAGCATACTTATTTAATTATTCAAATGTTCCCAAATTGGAGATTTCATTTCTCAAACTCTTAAGTTTGAGGGCGGACTAAATTTTTTCATTGCAATTATTAATTTGTGAAATATAGCGATGGTTTGATTTCGTTTCTTTTGAATAATTATATTCAATATCCATCGTAACGCGTAATGATGTAAATAATAATTGCAAAAGCACAAAAATACGACAGGCAGAAGATTAGGTACTATAAATTATTAGATCCACTGCGGAAGAGGTTCGTGCATGGTGTCCTAGTGTAATGAAATAGAAAATTCAATTTATACGTAGATATTGAATCATAAGATTCAATCTACTATATTTAGGAGCAAATATGTCAATTCTTGTTTCCTGGAAGCGGAAACGATGTTCAATAAATCGATCGCAGATGCAAGTCCCAAGGAGCAGGTTATAAAAAAATAATTGAGAAAAGTGGAAAGCTGAAGAGTGCTGAATAAATTTTAAATAATCACCATTGAAAGTTGTAATATCTCAACCCCATGCTGCGAGAGCTTCACAAAAGAATATAAATTTACAATTAGGTAATACATTTCCAGATCAACTCAAAATTTTAATTGCTAATATTATTAAGGTAGGTACATTTGAAATGTTATTATCAATCAATCTTGTATAATATCTACTCGACCCAAATACGGGCATCGTGAATTGCCTTATCTGCATTCTGCGTTGATAATTTGCCCCCTTGTACCGTAATAGTTTTTTTTAACACATAGGAAACAAGTTACACTTACATTTTACAACACACTATATCTGATTTCTTATACCTACGGTAGCCTTTCGTCAGAGTTGTTCGTGGTTAGAAAAAACTTAAAATTATGATTTTTTTCGACTCCAGGGTTATTCAAGATTTTCTTTAATTTCAAAATATTTTCAAAGATACCGGTTACAGCTACCGGAAATCTTCATTAACTTAATACAGTTTCAAATATGGCACACGGTAAAATGGTACACAGACGGCTCAAAGGCCACCGAGGGAACTGAGGCAGGAGTATATGGGCCAGGCACCAACTACTCCGAGCCGATGGGAACATCCCCAAGCATACTTCAAGCGGAACTGTACGCAATAGAAGTATGCGCCCAAATAAACCTCGACAGAAACTATAAAAATAGGAAAATAGCAATACTGACAGATAGTCAAGCAGCCATAAAGACGCTGAGCTCCCCTATCATCAGCTCAAAAATGGCATGGAACTGCCTACAAAAACTCAATAAACTAGGCAGAGAGAACAAAATTCACCTCAAATGGATACCAGGACACACTGGGATTGAGGGAAACGAACGTGCCCACTCATTGGCAAGAAAAGGAACATCGACGCCCTTTATAGGACCAGAACCATTCTGTAGCCTTGAAGACACGTTTTTCAAGCCAGAACTTCGGAAGGAAGAAGAAAAACTGAGAGAAATCCATTGGAATAACCTCTCAGGATTGAGACAATCCAAGGAGCTCCTCGGGAACTTTAACCGAGAAAGGTCAAGGAAACTCCTGACCCTCAACAAAGGAAGTCTCAGAATGCTAACAGGATTCCTAACAGGTCATTGCAAGCTCAATGAACACCTGAGGAAACTTGGTATAGATAAAGATGGCGTTTGCAGACTCTGCAGGGAAGAAAACGAGACGCCTCGTCACCTATTGATGAACTGCGAAGCCCTAGAACGTGAAAGAAACGATGTTCTGGGCCAACACCAGCTCAACGGGGGGGGCTTTGCCCGGCCTTGATCCCCTTCAAATTCTGAAATTCCTAAGGGAAGCGGAGTTGGAGAGGCTGCTTCAATGAAGGGAATATACTCCAAAGGAGCAGAGAAGAGGGGCACCATAGATCTGTAATAGGTCGCAGCGCATCTGACACCCTCAATAATCAAATAAATATATATATGGCACACGGTATATTATTTATCCGCAGATATCGGAAAACATTTTACATGTCCCTATACCTTCACTTTTCAGGTTTCCCAGGCCATCCTATATATTATGTGGATTGAATATCTTTACAGGGTGACGAAAAATCTGTTTATTTTCAAAAAAATCCTCTGTCGTTTTTCGAATATTTCTATAGCATACAATAGTACATGAAAAGTTGGAATTGGGACATGATAGCACAGATGAAGCTTTTACTATCAGCTGTGTCTTTACCCAGATCGTTGACGAACCAACCCGCATTCCCGATCGCGAGGGAAACTTCGCTAGCCTTCTGTATCTCTTTTTGACTACGAATCCTCAAATTTATACCGTCACAGCAGTGAAGGCTCCATTGGATTTCTTAGACCACAAACTCGTCTCAACATCATGTGTCCTACAAATTAGTTTCAACGAAGCAAGTAAACCACGGGAAGTCTGGCACTATATTATATCGGTCAAATGGGAAGAACTACTCAGGGAACAGTATCGATCTTTTCCATGGAGGGGCGTCTGTTTCGGTTCTGATGATCCATCTGTTTGTGCTAGGGAAGTTGTTCAAGTCATCTTAACTGGCATGGACACCTACATTCCTTTTTCAAAAAAAAACGGCCCTCTAACAGCAAACCTTTTGGTTCAATAAAAGATGCAAGGAAGCTGTCGCGTCCAAACAACTTGCTCTTCACCACAACTTCATCCGTGCTCGAAACAGATGCAAAGAAATAATAGGCCAAACTAGGATAGCTCATAGCCAGAGAATCAGGAATAAACTTCTCTCCTGTTCCAACGGTTCGAAAACTTTTTGGTCGGTCACTAAGGCAGTTATCCAGAATTTCACCAAGTCCACCATTTCAACACTTACACGGATCGACGGGACTATTGCATCGACGGCTTCTGAGAAGGCCAACCTGTTGGCGCTTTTTTTTTCTTCATACTCTTCCATCAATTTTCAGAGAAAAAACCGCCAATTATCCCTTCCGTAGAACCCAAAATGCCAGAGATTGTATTCCGAAAGCGGGTCATTGAGCGCATTATGTTAACCTTGGACCCAAACAAAGCTTCTGGTCCCGATGACGTACCACTTTTAAAAATTGCGCGGAAATACGTGCGAGTCCAGCCCATTCCCAACAAAGGCAAAAAGACCATACCAAACAACTACCGGCCAGTGGCAGTGCTCTCAGTAATATCTAAGATCATGGAGCAACCTGCAATGATTCAAAGTGAAGGTGAATCGATCCCCGCTCATGCACCGCTCCCAAAGCACCATAGGGATTTCTCTACAGTGCATGTGCCTTTTCAAAAAAATCTAAATATATGTATAAAAAATGTGAACGGTTTTAGATACCTTGAGCCGTTTTCAATGAGGGCTTCTTTGAAAACTCTACTTACTATTTTTATTTCTTCATAACTCATAAATTAATCATTGCAAATTTTAACTGTAAATCCGTTCATATCAAATTTTCTCATACAATCCCAAAATGAAATAGTATACCGGATGTTCCATTTAAGACGAGGAAGTTGATGGCGACTTCCAGTATAACCGGAAAGATAATATTGAATCACCCATGAGTCCAAAGATTCAGAATTTAAAGTTTTTTCTAACCACGAAACCTTCTAACGAACGTCTACCGTGAGCTACCCTGTATGTAGTAGGTATGAATCTCCATGTAAAAAAAAATCGGGCGTTACAAGTCATGATGAAGTTTCCATATAATATGTTGATATCTGTTCTGTATGATGATCTTAATGATAGCACGTACAAGCATCTTCCAGCGCAGGATATTTTGTCCTGCCTGAAACTTCCAGCAGGTCAAAATGTCCTGCTGGAAGGACGTTCATTACAAATGTTACTTCAGGTATAGAGGGTTTCAGCTAGGTACTGCTTAAAGGACAGTTTTAAACAACAATGTTGCAATGTACATTTCGTACGTACCGGCTAGATGCCGGTAACACAGAGACGACGGCGGGCGCGCGCAGTTAGTGAGTGCTGGTGGTTTTTAGTGCATCGGCCGACTGGAGGCCTCGAGTCGTAACCTCGACTGTCAAGTTGTAATCAGGTGCGTTCATCTTCATACCGGCCCGTTCACCTTTCTTTTCTCCCCTGGAATTCGCTAGAGGAAGGTCGTTTCCGCAAACACAGGAATTTTTAGCGAAATGGCGTTGTGAACTTTCACTTAAATTATTATAAACATCGCCCACGTTTTTGGCTTGGTGAGTGTCGTAAAATGATGTTATTAATTGTGCTAGAATTATACAGATCATATTTTCTTAAGACCGTATGCTAATTTTAATTATAGCTTTTAAACCCGATCGAGTTCGTTCGCATGTAAAATTTTGTCAGTCATTTTTTTTTATCCCAACCTATCTTGAGGACGGGAATAATTCTATGTACCCTCGGCAAGCAGACTCGATCGGACCGTTCATTAATGCAAGAGTGGTTCTGATACACATGAAATTACAGCTTTTTTCCCTGGAGGCACATTTTTACCTGGAGGCAACTTTTTCCCTGGAGACGAATTTTTCCCTACGGATTGATTTTTTCCTGGAGGCTATCTTATCCCCGGAGGCACCTGCCTTTTCCGTGCCAAGCAGATTGTCCGGAGCCAAGCATGAAGATCCAGGCCACTTCCAGCTAGACTTCTGAAGAGCCATACGAAGCTAAGTGCCTTGTGAACATCCGACCAATTCATTCTGCTCAACCACAAGCTCTGTTCTTTTTAATTGTTAACCGTACTCAAGAGTGTCATATTAATCACTGTGATATATTTTATATTTTAATAAAGAGTACCTGTTATTCTGCTGATCCGCTTGTTATTGTTGACCCTCTTAGACTAGCGACTCAACCTACGACCCTTGTTTTTCTTGTCTCATGCTCTCAACGACTATTTTTCCCCTCTAAGGGTTAAATAGTTCGTTTCAATGTATTTTATAATTATATTTCAAGGAACCAGCGCATTTTTAAATCGTCGTTTTATCTGAGTTAGTAAAAAAGTAACGATAAGGGACAATGCGTTTGGGTGTCAGTGCAAATTTTTGTAGTCACGCACACTTTGTTATTTTTTTTTGTACTGCGAGAAGTACTTACGTCATCCTCTCGGAAGGACAGGTTTATGTGCGGAACAAAGTCCTGCCAGAAGGAGTCCTGTACAAAAGTACTTCCAAAAGAGCTTCTAGCAGGACAACTGCTTGTACACTCTATCATTAAACAACTTTGAAGGGGGGAGGGGGGGTGGTAAACTAGATCTATGAAAAAACAAAATGATCAAAGCGGCTATTTCTTCTTAGAAGACTGTTTTATTTCCATAAAAAAAATTGTTATAAAAGTAGTAAATTTTATTCAAGCATTTAAAAGTTGGGGTCAGAAATATTTTAAATATTTAAGACACACGCATAAAAATAATATATGAGAAACAATCAAAAATTGAATTGTGTATTTCGTGGCCAAAAATAGCTCATGTTTTTTGTACTTATTTAAGAGTCTTATTTTTCAAAAAAATTTTCGGAGGAGACTCATTTTTGTTGGTGGATACTGCGCACCCACCGGACCAACTATCAGTTAATCCTTTCGTAAAGCACCATAATGTTTGAAGATATCAAGGAGCCTCCAATGTGTAATACTAAGATGCTACAGGGGGGGGGGGGGAATTTATAGTTACGCCACTGGGACATCCTCAACTGTACCGGGTGTCCCAACACTAGTGTCCACCTCCTAAATAGAGCTTAATTTTAAAGATAAAAAATTGAAACTTTGAGGATTTGTGTACTTGATATAGGACCACGGAATGGCATAATCAGCTTCATTCAAAAAAAATTTAGCTCGGGCGCCAGCGATAAAAAACTGTAAGATGGTGGTAAATTGTCGAAAAAAAATCGATTTTTTTTCAATAAGTACATACGTGGAAATCGATTAATAAAATCAAAATTCCTTGAAAGAAATGTGAAAAAACTGATTATAGGGCTTTAATTGAATAAAATATAATTATAGGTATAGCAATGACAGGTATAGAAAACTGATTTATGATGTGCAATACGGTGATCAATATAATCTGAAAACGGTAGATGCATAAAGTTTTATGACAAAGTAAATAAGGCCCAAATAAATAGAAGGACGGCTCTTGCTGGGCTAGCGGGCACACTGAACCTGCACTGGACAGTGTCGTATTGTGGAGTCATGAAAAACGTGATTATTAAAAAGCTATTAAACGTTTTTTAATGAAACTAATTATACCATTCCGTGGTCCTATATCAAGTACACAAGTCCTCAAAGTTTCAATTTTTTATCTTTAAAATTAAGCTCTATTTAGGGGATGGACACTAGTGTTGGGACACCCGGTACAGTGGGGTTTTAAATTCCTGAACTAAAAGATAAAACCTATCTGCATTCTTATACGGACTTCCATGCAGAAACGGCCGTATTAAAAACCATTTTTCTCATGAACTATTGGATTTATCAAAAAAAAAAAGTCATGGGCAGAAAAGTTATATATAAATTTATTCTGAACATATTTTATGTACATTATTTTTATTTAACGTTCAGTTGTTTTGAGTTCTGATAAAAATTATAATTTTTCGGCAAAAAAAAGTTTTAAATAGCCGTCATTTTGAATTTTTTGTAAGGAGAGTTTGGCCCCCTCAATATTATTTAGGAACAGCCTAAAGAATAGTTATAGAAAACCATGGGGCAAAACTTTATCATAAAGATTCATACCTACTACTGTATGTACCTACATAGTATAATTTTACGTGTATGTAAAAGGTGAGATGTGAACTTTTTCACAGAGCCAAGAAAAGTAAACAAATCTCTTTCACGTATTAAATAATCGATTACCTGCCTTCGTTATCAGTTATTAATAAATCTTCTTGTGCTAAGTCAACTATTAAATTACTCTACAGATTTGTTATAAAAGACAACTTTTCCCCACTTTTTTCTCAGTTTCGAAGACATTATAAGAGTCGCTTTTATCGAAATGAACATACAGCCTGGTTAACGAAAAATCGTTACAAACTGTATTAGAATGCCTTGATTTGCTCTCAAATTGAATTTAGTGCAATATTATATAAATTTGAATTTCAAAAGAGCAATGAATTTTCTTATTTCTCTGGAATACCCTTTTAGTTTTTACATTAAAGCATTTTATGATTTATGCATACACGGTGTTTGTTTATTGGTGATAGTATGTAAGTACCAATATCTCGGAATCGGAAAGAGTTACAAGGCTGATTACATTAAAGAAAACTTGAATATTTTAGAGAGCACTAAAATGTTTCTTTCAGATTAAAAAAAAAACTTCCATAGCTCACTAGACACAGGGAAACAACAAAAATTCGTGATTTTTTATTTTATAAATATCTCTTCCTATAAATCGATAGAGACTTGAAACTTGATTCTTCCACTTTTTCACATAGTTTGCGCCTATACTGTCACTTTCAAAAATAATCATGGCACTTTGGATTAAGTGTAACGAAATCAAGAAAACCCAAAAGCTATCGCGTTCAAAATTGTTTAAAAAAATTTTATATTTATTAAAAAATGAAAATTTTTACCCCCTGACGTCAATATAACGTCATGTTGCTTGCTTTATGATTTTTTAAGGACATTTTGTGAAAAAAAATTTAAAACGAAAAAATAATAATAATTTTGCTTTTTTTCTGAATGTGATAGATATTTTGGTCGCTGTAATATTTATTGAAAAATTACAATTTTTTGTCCCCTTTTTTGTCATGTTGCTTGCTTTATAATTTTTTAAGGGCATTTTGGGAAAAACCTTTTTTTTAATCGAAAAAAAAATTGGATTTTTTTCTGAATGGATAGATATTTTGGTCGCCGTGATTTTTTTATACTGAACGACATGAAAAAAAAATGACCAGAAGAAAATCAAAAATTACCACTCGCTACACAAAATTTAGAGTGCCTAGACTATTTGTAGGGGTGACTTTGACGATTTAAATAGGAACCCCCATTTTTATTGCGGGTTATGATTCAGCGTGGATAAAATCAAACTTTTGTATGTAATTTTTTTTTAAATTTCGCTCTTATCCCCTAAACATGGAAGACAAAAATGGCTTTTTGTTTAATTTAAAAAAAAAATCATACAAGAGTTTGTTTTTCTTCACGCTGAATCATAACCTGCAATAAAAAATGGGGATTCCTATTTAAATCGTCAAAGTCACCCCCACCCCTATGCAGGGGTGATGGTGGGGGGTGGTTCTTGTGCAAACGATTCCCCCTCAAAACCAAACAACTTTTGTTCGGAGAATATTGCCCCTCCCCAATAATTCCGAAAATAGATTAAGATGGATCACCCGGTATAGTACGGGCGGCATGGAGATTTTCCCTGTATGCTAATGTGGAAACATACTCTACATCGCTGCATGTTTGCATACCCTTTTGGGCCCCTCCAGTGTCTTAAATGCACAAAAGTCTACAATTTTTGCGTTACATGAAACAGGGGAGAGATCCATAAAGGTGCAAAATTTGTTTTCTCAGTTTTGGTTTGTTAATTTGGTTTCTTAAAGCTACGACAAAAGTAATTATACCAGCGAAGAGGGCACACCGAGCACTACAAGTTTGCTCCTTATGACTTTCGTCATAACTGTAGCGTTTACCGATTAGGGGGTAAGACAAACTTTTTTGGAGCATTTTTTTACTGGCCATTTACAACAGGTTTTTACTATTTTAATAACTATTGTCCGCATTCATCAAACTTACGCTACGAATTTTAAACCAATCAGATGTTCCAAAATATGAACCCCAGGGTTTTATTATTGATTGATCAAGTGGTGTTTTAATTCATCAGCATTATTGAAGTATGAAGTAACAACATTTAGAACATATAAGAATTTTAGAATTTTTGGATACTTTACCTTCCATGAAGCATGAAGTAATACGCTTTAACAAAGGGGAATTAAATCCTCAGGTAGATCTCAACGGTTCAACGGGAAACGGGACTCCACCTCTGTGGTGGTGTAGAAAAGAGTCCACATGAAATGTACATATACAAATTGTATTTTAACGTGTGGGAAATGTATGCGTATATTCAAGTGAAAAAAAATGACAGCAGCTGAATAAAATCAATATATCGACACTGAATTATTACTTTTTACAGAATATATTACTTGTTACAGAATGCAGATATTTCCTAATTTGCAATATCAATAACAATTCTTGTTTTCGAATTCACAGGTTTTATAACCCATGAAGAAATAATAAAAACTGTACAGAATGGTAAAAAATAGTAAACACACGTTGTAAATGGTCATTTAAATTTTTTAAATGCTTAAAAAAATTTATTAAAAAAATTGCTGTCTCATTCTGTCCTGTCTCATTGTTATAGCAAGGAATAATCTTCACTGGAATTTTCTGTAACACCACATTCCTGTTTGCAATCTACTAAGATGTAACATATATCCCCACACTGTAACCTTCTCGTTCCTTTAGTCGTCCCAATTAATATCCCCGGTGACGGTCGCGTGCTTGAACCCTATAGACTATTATAGAGTTCTTAAAAGTTGTAGCAGTAATAAAAAGTCACACCAGAATAAGAGTCCAATTATTATTTTATCCTTTCGTTGCATCTCTACCAAGCAACTACGTCTGCGAGGCACGATGCCACTTTTGTCAGGGGACCTCTTTTTAAGTTTATTAGCTTGCTTTTTGTTACTACCTAGTACCTACTACTAAAACTGTTGAAGAGTAATAACTGCGAAGGGTTATTTTCGAGAAAAGTAAGTGGTCTGAGACAATAAAATAGTATAAAACTCAATTAATCAATAAAGCAATGAGATACAACTTGTATTTCTAATGGGTACAGGATAAAATGAAATTTGAATTTAAATCGGAGATCCTGGCATCCAGGAGATGAATCATTAAAAATTTATAGCGAACGTATTTTTATTTTTTACATAAGGGAATTTTACATCACACTGCACACAATACAGAATTTTTTGCGGATTCATCGTCAGTAATGGTAGATTGAATTGCTTGTAAGTTCATTTTTATATGAAAGAATGACTCAGCTTAACCGAGTTCTTTCTACACCTTTTAAACTTTTATACCTCATCAGACTGATAAACATTACTGTTACCGAGGCTTAAATGATTTAATTAACCAAGGGAATTCATCCGAATTAGTTAGAAAGTGTGAATGCTAAAACAAGACTTGTTTTACTTTAAAGTAGGTACCTATCTAAGCTAATGAAGTATGCCATAAAATCCTGACATCGGCTAAAAGGATTTGTCTTCGTACTTGAAGTAGGTACTAATTTTACAATCATTTACGCAAATAGAACAAGCTGAAACAACTTTGTTTGGGAACTTTTTAAACGGACTTTTCAAATACTCTCTGCGGCTCCGGAATTTATTAATTAGCCACCAGCACCTCTAAAATATTCCTCTAGTGACAGTATTGGTGCAATGATTACGACTTGTCATACTTCATACACAGGGTGGGTTTTTTAATCTGAAACTTCCAAAAATCTCAAGTAGGACCTAAGAAACTGATAACACTTGATTGGGAAAAACCGAGTTTTTAAGATCGTTTTCTTCTTTTCATTGTTACTATAGGTATGTATATATATATTAATATTAATAATATTTTCAGCTAAGACGCTTCACTAATAATGTAGAAATATCCAAAAGGAAATTCTAATTAATTTTCAAATTTGAACTCATTTGCCGGTTTTATTGACATTGTGGATTGTTTAAAAATTTCAATGGATTGTTCAAAACAGGTGTGACCAGGTGAAACCAGCGCAAAACCCAAGATCCTTCTCTAATAAGACAATTTGAACAAGTATAAGCAGAACAAAATGAAAAATAGTCAACAAACTGGCAAAATCGCTTGATATTGTAATGAGCTGACCTTCCAGATAAATGAAAGGTGTATGCACAAGTTTGTTAACCAGTATGAAACATGAATGAAACATAATCTTCTTACCCTACATTTTCCATAACCCTCTTTCGCTACATTTTCCACTTATTTTCCGAATCCATGTCGAATAAAATTTTAGCAAATGCAGAATACAGAACCGGCACCTCAAATCAACTGCCGTCACTTATACCCGGCATACCCTAATCAACGAATCTAAGAAACTACACTACAACGATAGGTCCACCTTTGGAGCTCTAGACGATCACAATAGACTAAATAACTAAAAAACTATCTACTCTAAAGAAATAGATAGGCCAGGGGGTAGGGGTGTTACATTTATTGTTTCATTGCAAATTTCATCAAAATCGGTTCAAATTTACAAGAGTTATAATAAAAACTGTTATATATATTTTTTTAATATGAACGATATCTCGAAAACGAAGTGTTTTTGTCAAATGATATTTAACATACAGGTTTCTTCAATTGCTGGCGCAACATAGGGATTTGCGTTCAAAAGTTTTTATACTCAAATATTGGCTCCCTGCTATTCTGCTATTTTAGAGCAAAATTGGTAGACTTTTTGAAAAAGCAGCACTTTCGAAGTTTGTGGCTCTAACTTGTTATTGTCTTTGACATTCAAATTAAAAAATAATAAATAGATAGGACAGGAGTACAGATATACATATCCATGACTTTATAAGTAAAAATTTTTGACTTAGGTATTAGCAGTCGCAGACATACCTAGTAGTTTGCAGTATTATTGGCTCACAGTTATCAAGTGGCCTGTAAAGCCAGAAGGCCAGAAGGGGCCAAAAAGTACTTTCAACTTCTGAAATTCCAAGCCTTACTAGCTCAAAGTAAGTACCAATGTGTAGACATTTTTGTTTATAAATGACCGAGATATTAATCTTTTGTCAATCGAACTCATTTGTCAAACATTTTGGAAATATTTTGGTTAACTTAAATAGTCTGATTTTCCAGGTACCTTTTTTAAATAAATTAAGAAAATAATCTGACGCAGAATTAAAGAATGCAATAATACTCAGAAGTATTTATGTAATTTAGTTCAGTTTAGTTTACTTTATTATGATAATAAAAAAAAAATTTACACTAGTTGGTAAGTACAATCACAAAAAAATATCGCAGATATAATTAATCACTAAACATAAACACTACAAATCATCAATCTCCAACACTGTGCCGTTAGACGCAAAGCTGTCTAGATCAATAATACTTTCCAGAAACTCCTGAATAGATTAAAAAGCCCTTCGCACAAGAAACTCCTTAATAGAAGTCTTAAAAGGATGAAGATTATAGTTTTGAATAAAATCTGGTAACTTATTAAAAAGTTTTAAGGCAAAACACCGTGGACTCCTTTGCGATGCAGAGAGACAACAGAAATCATGCCGGAACATAAATCTACCCCTAGTCTGGTAATCATGAACATCCAAGTTTCTAACAAGATTTGACTTATTTTTATAAGCAAAGACTAATGAACGAAAGATATACAGAGACGGAAATGTTAGAATGCGAAGATCCACGAAGACCGATCTACATTCCTCTCTAGTTTTAAACAAGCGATAAGCCTGATCACCTTCCTCTGCAGCCCTAAAATGGTGCAGCTCCCTGCGCAATTTCCCCACACCAGTACTCCATAGCTTAAAAGAGACTCGAAAAGAGAAAAGTACGCACACTTCAAGGCCGCCACACTGAGACACACGGACAAACTCCGAAACAGGTAAAGTGTTTTTGAAAGTCTGGACGACAAGCTTTTTACATGAAGATGCCATCTCAGACTTTAATCTATATGGATACCAAGAAATTTAGCACTAGTCTTATACTCACCCTCAAGCTGATTGCGAATGGTAAAAAGAACTTTAACAGTCTTATCACTGTTCATTACCAATCCATTCGAAACCACTCACTAGCCCTTACACCGGCCCTATCGCAGAGATCAAAATAACCAGAGAAAGTATCCTGTGCAACAGACAACATCAGCAAACATCAGTGTATGGATATGGAAGTCGCCAAGTTGAGAAGGCAAGTCATTTATATGTATAGGAAAGGAACAATAAAGGTTCCAAGACCGATCCTTGGGGAAATAAATATTGTAAGATCTTCTATCTGACCTATTTTCCGTTTCAAAACACGCATTGGTAACGATCCTTCAAATAAGATTGGACCAAACTCATGCTATTATAATCACATCCCTATCACCGAAGCTTATCCAAAAGCGTACCATGGGGAACACAGTCAAACGCTCTTGAACATCACAGAATAAAGAAAAGGCAAACAGACCAGATTTCAAACCATCTATAATGTAATCCACAAATTAACCAGATCATCACCAGTACCGCGGTTCTTACGGCAGCCATACTGGCTGGAACAAAAAAAATTAGGTTCAAAATAAACCGTTAATTGCTTACTCAGTAGTTTTTCAATTATTTTTTCAATAACAGGTAGGTATTCGGAAAATTGGTCTATAGTTAGAAATGTTATCTCTACTTTCTTTCCTGTACAAAGGTATGACTTTACAGCAGTCTGGGAAAATGCTACTCTCAATGCAAGCATTCACAAGCTAAATCAAAGAAGCAGTAAGGGAATACTCTTTTTAACTAGATGGAATGAAAGCCCATAAATAAATGTATGTAGACTTGCTTGTCTTAAATGAGTGGATTACACCCTCTACTTCTTCAGAAGATACACTTCTGAAGGAAAAACCACCATTAAGGCCAACATCAGAAGAAGAATCACAATCTACAAAGAAAAATAAGCTGTTTGGGAAAAAACAAAATAATCATTAAAATCATCAGCTGTTATATAGTTTCTGAAATTTGTCCAACTGTTGTGTCCCGCATTTATGAAATTCCATATTGTTCTCGACACATTCTTAGAGTTAATAATTACGTTACGAGAGTCTTTTTTGGCCTCTCGTAATTTAAAACGATAAAGACTTCTTAAAGTATTTCTAATAAGCCTGAGCTGTTCAATTCATGTACATATATTGCATAGTTCGCTAAAAAAATACCAACCTGACACGAAGCTCTCTCAAATCACTTGTAAACCAGATGACTCCTGCATCTTTCTTTAACGCTTTTATAAGACTTCTCAGGAAAAGCAGTTACAAAAGCAGAGCTCAGCTCATTCATAAGACGGTCAAACTCCCGCGTACATCAACTCCCGTCTCCCTCACCAAATTCTACGCGGTCGCTGCAATAAAATATCATTGAATGTACACTCTCATCAGTCATAGGCCTATGCTTATACTCATCAATAGAGTTTCTCGATATATAATCATACGTGTTTAGTCAATTTAACAGACAATTGAAAATCCAAAGTTGATGGCGACTTCCGGTTTAACCAACAACAATAAGCGACACGTTATATACTTAATTTAGTTGTTTTTTTTTATTTTGATGTTAAAAAATAGAGTTATAAAGATGCCTAATGTGTTGCTTTTTCGAAAAGTCTAATACAAATTTACTCTAAAACAACCAGGAAGGGCTATGTTTGATCATAAAAAAATTCCATGGAAATCCCTGTGAATATGCGCCGGCAGCTGAAGAACACTGTATGTACAATAATAATGTGCATGCTTTCTTTCCATGGGATGTGAGAGGAAAATAATGTAAAAATATACGAGATCAAGCTAAAAATATCATCGCTTGTCTTCGCTACTTGCATGAATATTTTATTTTCGCCTACTGGTGTTTGATACATGGACTAAAAATAATACTTCTTACTACCTATACTTATTACATCTCAATTTGAGTTGGTTACGCTTTCTATAAATTTCGTTAAATCGTTAATTTCTGCTAGAATATTATATTTAATAAAATAATAATAATAGATGAGCAAAAAAAGATATAGGAAACCTACAGATATGTCCCTATTTTAGAGCTTTCTATGGGTACCTCGTGAACGCTAGGAGAGATAGAGTTTATTGAATTACAGAAAGATGCCCTATTTTGTGGCCATTTCGAATCAGGGAAGATATGCAAGATATCTGTAACCGTTCCTGAAATATTCTGAAAAAACTGAGACTCCAAATTTTTATTCTCTCTATAACTCCGTTACTATTTGATGTTTCAATTTAAAAGTTGATGTATTGTAATCAAGTCGTGAATTTTCGCCTTTATTTTTCATTTAGGTAACAATTAAGTAACAAAAATTTAATTCCATAAAAGGCTGAATAATTATGAATTAAAATTTCATTCCTCATATAAAATTCATGAAAAATATTTCAGTCTAATAAGGATTCGAATTTTATTTTCGTAAAATATTGAGATTTTTTCTATGCAGACGAAATTTATCGCGCGTTTAAAGTCAAAAACTCTGAATTATAATCAGCTCGAATAGTCTAGAAAAACGTTATTCCTTTTTTATGTGACATAAGCCGCCTCCAGATAGCAAAAAAATTAGTTCACACAATATCCGTTTCCGTTTATTTTATACTAGAGTATCCTTTTTATTTTCGCTTCCATCCCGACGACTGCCGAACTCCGCGACTGCGTTTCGGACCGCACCTGTCACGTGATAATAAGGTAGGTGCCGATTCATTTTTTTCCCTCAACTTGCAGCTGCTTCTAGACGTAAGTAACTAAGCGGCAATTGTGTCCCGACGTCGTGTCTGAGTATCTGGAGGACAGTAGTTTCCCTTCCCTGTCGTTGAATTCGAAGATCACTATCTGCAAGATCGTGGTGCTTCCAGGTGTAACTAAGCGGCAATCGTGATTCAGCCGTGTAGCAGGAGATATGCGTCTTCATTACTCCAATCTTCCACAAACCATCCCGAGCATTATCGGTGGCCTCGACGCACTTAAAGCATACGAAGTCAATGGTATAGCCACAGAATGGATATCAGTTCTTTTGACCGTGCTACAGTCCCCTCTTTCACTGTCACGTAACCGTGTGGCCTCATGCTCAGTTTGGTCCTGTCATAGATATTATTTCCTGTGGTTTTTGCTACTTTTCAAAGATTTTTTTACCATTTATAGACATTTATAGTAGATTCATTATTTTCTGTGAATTAACTTTTACGAATAAATCATTTTGATCAATAGCCGGTGTTATAATTTTTCCGTTACTAGTAGGTACAACCGAATTGGCTCAGCGGAAGTGCTGGTAAATTCAGGGAGCGCCTAAAGACCTTTTCGCCGAACACAATATTCTTGTTGTGACCTCTGTTCATATGACCTCTGGCGTTTTCTGTTTCTCCATTGAGCTGTCTTGGGACATTAGTACGAAATGTACCATATATGTGACTTAGGTAATTAGGAAACATTTCGCGAAAATCTTTGTCATGCGCAGTAAACCTTAACAAAAAATCTGGCGCCTGACAAATCCGTTGAACTCTAGACAGGTTCGAGTAAATGGATTTCCCAGAAAGCACGAAATCGTCACAGATATTGCTTGACATTCTCACTTTAATGGTGAATTGTTTTTTTGCCTTACTAGTTTCGAAGATATGATTTTGATTTCTCTTTGAAGAAGTACAGAAAATTATTCTCTGTACAACCTGTACCTATTTCTCCAATTCTACCAATTCCCTGTACCTATTACACCTAATTGTAATTTTTTTGGATATAATTGGTTAGATGCTTTTAAACAATTTTGGCAGCCTAAATATCAGATACAAATGACAGTATTCATTTAATGATAAGCAATATAGGAATTTAACTTATTTAATTACTTATTTTTTGTCATGTTTACCATCTAACATATTACAGTTCATCGGTTATTTACTGGCGGAGAATTCTCTGAATTAATCTGGACTGATAGCAAAAATATTAATTCAGGCAGTGGCGTGCAAAAAATGATGCTTATAACTCTCACTATGGATAAAATCTTATTAATTTTCACCTGATAATATTCAATATCAACCACGCCGCCTATGGCAGGTGTAATTGGATGAACGTTTTAAATGATAAACACTCATTATCGAGACAATTACAAAGATAAGAGCGAACAAAAAATCGAATGTTCAGGGAGATCCATGCAAAAGTGTTAAATTATTTCTGTTCTCTATACATTTAGATAGGACTTTTTTGAATCACGAGTATACCGATAAAAATTTTATTGCTTATCAATTTTCAAGAATTCTCCGCCAATAAATAATCGATGAGCTGTACTTGAATAAAAATACAAAATAATTTTCTGATTCACTATGACATTCATAAGAAAACAAAAATTTACTATCGTACCTATCTTCGAAACTAGTAGGCGTAAAAAAATCTAGTGACGTCAATAAATGCAGAATGTAATACAATGTCAATACACCAATTGTCAAATTAAAACCTCAGATAATAAAGGACCTCTTGAGAAAACAAAAAAATTGAGTTTTTCAATATTTTCAGGATATTTTAGGAATGGTCACAGATATATTGTATATCTTGACGGATCCGAGATGGCCACAAAATAGCGTATCTTCCGTGTATTTTAAATCACCTTTGTATCTCTTAGCGTTTACGAGATACCCATTATAGATTCCTCGATATAGGGTGTCCCTCTAAGATAGGGACACCCTGTAACGAGGAATTATTCACAATAATACCTGATGAACATCAGAAATTCCCCTAACCACAGATGCAAAAATCATATAAATTGAACAGATACATGTGGAAATTCTACTTGGCAGTATAAATAAACGCCTTTTAGTTTTTAAAGTTTAAATGTTTCCTTAATAAAATCGGTTTATAAAATTGAAGTAAATTCAATATAAACAAAAGTGAAATCGCAATTAACTGAACTTCTTTGAATGACACCTTGGCACAACCGGAGCATCGGATCCCGTCTGAAAATTAATGGTCCTAATTAAATATAGGTCGACCGAACCACGTCTTTCTTTCCCACCACTTGAAGTTCATTGTTCGCTGCCCGTGGTCTGCCCTCGAGCTTATCTCTTTCTCGATCTCGCAATAACGAGGACAGGGATGGTAATGAGAACTATCTCCACTCATGGATGACAAATAAAGCAGTAATGTTTTTAAAAATTCTGCTATACAGGGTGTCCCAGCTTATTCGAAGCGGTCTCTGTAGGCCAAACGATTGATTTTTTCCAAAAAATTTTTGCAAATTCAAGTACAGGATCACAATGGCCATAATTTAAAATTATTTTGGAGTATACAGAGTGTCCCATATGACAGTGGCATATCAAAGTTATGTTTTTTTAAATGGAATGCTCCTATGTTATTGCATTTTTAGATTGTCTGAGAAGAGAAAATTAGATTGACTTTTACAGTTGGTGTTTAAATTCAGAAGTTTTTGAGTTATAAACAAGTGAAAATCGTCATTTTTCAAGTTCAAATTTTACAACGAAAACGGCTGAAGATAGAGAAAAACGGCTTACATGTCCCTATTTTAACTTTTTATGTACTATCCTATGGTATAGAAAAATTTTTACCTTCTTTGATTTTTTTATTTGGCGACGCGTGGTGAAATCTCAGAATTTTTCTATTTTTTTATCACCCTGTATAAACATTTTATCTACATGGTAGGATATTACATGAAAAATTAAAATAGGGACATGTAAGCCGTTTTTCTCTATCTTCAGCCGTTTTCGTTGTAAAATTTGAACTTGAAAAATGACGATTTTCACTTGTTTATAACTCAAAAACTTCTGAATTTAAACACCAACTGTAAAAGTCAATCTTATTTTCTCTTCTCAGACAATCTAAAAATGCAATAACATAGGAGCATTCCATTTAAAAAAACATAACTTTGATATGCCACTGTCATATGGGACACTCTGTATACTCCAAAATAATTTTAAATTATGGCCATTGTGATCCTGTACTTGAATTTTCAAAAAGTTTTTTGAAAAAGTCCATCGTTTGGCCTACAGAGACCGCTTCGAATAAGCTGGGACACCCTGTATACTGATGGATAATATAAAAGTTTATATAAACTACTTTTAAAGTAGCATAATATCAATAATTTTATTCATTTACATATGTCTGAAGATGCTACTTTAAAAGTAGCGAAACACGTGTAACGTTTATAATATCAATCAGTACTATTAGGCAGAGTATTATTTAGTTCAATGATACAATAACAATAAAGATCCGGAAGAAATTTAATAACATTTATTAATTGACTCGATCAATTATATCTACATTTTATAAACACATCGGTAGGTACCTACTTCACACACGATTTCACAAGTTGCGCAACCTCCTAATTATCCATTAACATTCCTGCTGTGCCTTTGATCATTGGAATGGTTATTATTCTAGTTTCCTGTGCCGGTTGCCACCGTCTCCCAACAGCTCATCCATCCTGACAGGGATTCGTCCTCGTATCCTACAAAGGAAGGCTCGAGGGTCTTCTAGAGTCCAGCAGTGGAATCTACTTCCCTCCCCTCATCCTCATTCATCCCCAATTCTCAATTCATGGTACATCCATCAGGGCTCGAATTCGGCTACTTCCAATCCATCTTCGCAGCAAAACCTGAACCACATACCTGCTCGAAGTTGCAGCAACCTCCTATCTATCCTGATCCATCCCAGCTCGAAGTCGCCTGCTTCCCATGGATCCCAGCAGCGAAAACTCGGACGTTCTCAACTAGAAGTCGCCTGCTACTTCTCGATCCTGACAGCCAAACTTGGTCTTCCTCACCTGGAAGTCGCCTACTTCCCATCCAGCCTAGCAGTCAAAATCTTCCATACCAGCTCGACGTTGTCGACTTCTAATTCATCTCAGACATCACATTTCCCTTCTCTTTTCGCAGCCATCATTACATCCCCCTCTTCTCAGGCATTACATCTCTCCCCAGAGAACACCCTTCGTTCTCTCAAGCATTACATCTCTCCCCAGAGAACACTCTTCCTCCTCTCAACTTATCCGGGACACACAGGTCTCCACTCAAAGACGCAAGCGCATAGCCACGGATCGTAGATCTCAGTTTGAAGCTCGTTTGTTCCAAGATTGTCTCAGTTATTTTGTATTTCACATCTGAGGACTACTGCACATCACCCAGCATCCAACGGGCTACTTGTACGCTTTTATCGTCAGTTGAAATTGAAAGGACTGACGCCCTGCCAATAGTTAAACTTGGTATTAAAGTCGTTTTGAAAGAAGACATCCAAGCAATCCCTGCTTAGATAATGTATGGACACAGTAGACGCTTACCATATGATTTTCTAACGCCATCAAATTTATCTGCAATGGATCCATCTGTCTATGTTTTTCAACTACGCTATCATTTTCAAAGATTTCAACCTAAAACAACTTCTGACCATAACAATCATCCTAAATCATTATTATTCACATATCTTCCAAAATCGAGTCACGTTTTCGTTCGACTAGATTTGGGAAAAAAAACTCTTCACATTGGTCCTTTTTTAGTGATTTTTAGTGATACATTTTGTAGATTATTTATAAAAGGAAATAAATCTAATATTTCAATAAACTGATTAAGTCCTGTGTAGGTACATTTTATTGGATGACAGCAATTCTACCTCTACAACTTCAAGGGTAATTAAGATTACCTTGAATTGTTGTTGAGATTACCCGATTACCCTGAATTGCTAGTTAATAAAAAAGAAACTTCAAGAACAATATATTCACTGCTCAATCTCCCCTCACAAGTACAATAAGTAAGTCAACATTCAAGAACAGTTGAACAGAAGAATGAAGTATGGTGTACTAAAGCGCTACATGGCAGATAATACAATCAAGTGAATAACGTAAACATCCACAAACTACTTTCATTTAAATAAATTCCCAGAAGACGGTCACGTGTTCGAAAGCCAAAGGCTTTGTGCAGAAAATATCAACAACTTTCAAAGATAATCACATCCACCTCACACTGCAAAAAAAGTTGCTATAGTAGCCGAGCCAAGTTTGTTCCGATCTCGTTACTGTCAAAAAGAAAAGAAAAACGTTGGCTGTCGTTAACTTTCGTGATTAGAACCTATAGAAGTCGAATTGTTTACTTTGTAATTGCAGTTCTGCTGCTAGTATAAACTATCTTATTCAAGAAATTGTGCTGAAAGCAGAATGACAGAAACAGGATTCGGTGTTAATTCCTGTGGCCTTTTGTGTACTTTACTGTAAATTTTAATTTTATCTAGACTGCTAGAGCGATTTCTGTAACAAAAGTACCTAGTATTGGATTCATGTGCAGCAGAGACGTTTTAAAGTACCTAGACGTTTTAGAAAAGACGTTTATGGTTTTGATATTTATTATTGCGATTCTGGATTTCTTTGAATGTTTGGCTACTTTAGACTCTGATTTTTGCTAGCTGTTGGTTTTTCGGGTTCGTTTTCGCCTCAACATTCGAGACTTTCTACCAGTATCCCGAGCACTAATTCTTCCTCCTGATTCGAATCCTCTGGAGAAAGAGTTCTGTAATAGAGCGCTTATTTTATACTTTTTACTGAAGTACTTAACAGTCTGTGGTATTAAATTACTCTTTAGGCTTGTATTATAAATACAAAGTTTTTCCCAGACTTACAATGGTCACCAAATGGTAAGGACTAAGGAACTCTGAAGTAGCCTGGGGCAACTCGCTTGAGGTAATGATGTGGCGGGCCCCAGATGTGTTGAAGCTTGGCTTCGTAACTGGATGTCATGTCAAAAAATGATATGGTATTATCCCCGATTGTATTTTGACTATTCAATTATTTACCTAATCCTATTCTATAATCCGATAAAGTTTAAAAAGTCATACGTATCGATTAAGAATACACGTCCTTTTGATAGTTCGATTTATTTTGTTTCATATACGTGGTTTTTATAGTAACCGTCCAGTTTGTCTAAACACTCCATCCCGCATAAATAAGTACACGTCAACATTGGTTTTGAATGAGAATTAAATTAACAGCACAAAGGATAGAGTGTCATTACGTGAATAAATTTTCTGTAGTTGTCAGTGGCTCTCAAACTGACGTAAGCGGTTCAATTCATTGTTTGAATGATTCCTTCAATAATTTACGCTCGTTCACAACTTGACATTTAACTGTTTGACATTTTCTGGTGAAATTAAAAATATTAATTCGGACGGTTAGTGTGACGTCACATCTGACTTTTTAAACTTAATCCTACTATAGTTCTCCAAATACCTTAAGCTACATTACAGGAAACTCTCACTGAAAAACATGCATTTGGTCGACGACACTGAGACTAGCGACATCTATTTGTTCGGGGCGGACCTAGCACCAAAGTTAGTATGCGAATTGAGTTGGAACGAAAGTAATTGTTTAAATTAATTGTTGACGGCCCCGAAACGCTATAGATGGCACTGAATTTTGTCGGTTTTTGAGATAAGCTTCCTTATCTCAAATAAGGAATGATTCGGTTGACCTTAACGGTCAATTAACATGTAACGGCGTGGACACGGGCCGGGTGTTCAGCGTGGACGTGCATTTTTATTAATTTTGAATGGCTGCATTCACATCTGACGGTGAAGTTTTGTTGTCAGTCTGTCCCCGTCAGATGTAAATGCAGCCAATCAAAATCCGTGTCGGTGCCGTTTGATGTTAATTGACCTTTATAGTTTAAGCTATTTGCTCTTACTTTAACATCTTATCCAGACATATCAAGATATCTATTAATAATTGTGACAAACTGGTCTGTCGAGTGTCTACGCACTCTATCACCAGAACAAACAGGCCAGACTATAATCATGGGACTATCCAAGCTGACACTACATTTTATTTATTTTCGCAGCATTAACGCAATAGACTCACACGTCAACGATACTTTTGTCATACTTTTATACATTGTGGTTCTGACAGTCAATCATTGTTTGTTATCATTAATTACTTGATTAATAATATCAGTCAATTGGATGGGAGAACAAAGCTTTACAGTCTTGGAAACAGAAAGTGGTAAACAATCAAATCCGATCTCAGACAATAATTACTGGAGTCGCCGCTGCGCTCCTCCAAACAGTTATTATCGTCTTCGATCGATAAATTAGCGTCCTTACTGTTCTTGATACTTAATTAACGATTTTTCACTACAACAAGCCTCAATAAACGTATATGATGATGATTGGCTCATTTTTATACTCAGTTAGGTATCGTTATTGTCAAGCTTTGATCGAATTCGAAACGAAGTTAATAATGAATTATATCTCTGTTCATTGTTAGTGGATTGTTCCGTAATTGAGCGGTTGTGCCAGATAGATCAAATAATCGGGTTGTAAAATAAAAAATTAGGTACAGTGGAAAGGAATAATATACCTGGACACATACACGCACATTATAACTCATTGTTGTATCATTTGGCGAATTGTATTTTTATATAATATTTTAAGAAAAAGTTCAAAGTTTTCAAAGTATATTCTTCAACAAGGGATTAACAATTCCTTTCCTCAAGGAAACTTTCAAATAGATGTCAGACAGTTGATCCATAACTTCTTTTGCTATTCAACAGGAAATTTTTCTCCATCAATGGCTTCATCAATTTCACTAACACCAGTCTCCCCAAGCCTATTCGTAAGCATTACAACTCAATAGATACGAATTAGCATTTTCTTTGTAAACATAACCCAACTACGTTTTGTGTGGTACTATGACATCATTTTTTGGTGGATACTTCGAAGACGTAAGATGAAAACTCATAATCTGAAAATTTTAAGTTGTCTTTTTTCAAACTAAGTACTGTGATAGCTTTGATTTAACGTTTTGGGAACGAAATTATGGAATCAGGTGAAATATACACGATATTCAAAGTTGTCAAAAAATTTAGGCTAGCAATTTTGAAGCTAGAGAACCAAAATAGTTGCGCCAGTTAGTTTTGTGGAAGTATTATAACTCAATTGTATTCTTAATTTTTTTATTATTTTATTAGCCGTTCTTTGAAATTATTACTTATAGATATTATACAATGACTGATAATAGTATATTCTTCAACGAGTGGATAATGATGACTATATTAATAATCATTCAGGAGGGTGAAGATTAATATGAGCCAAATCAGTTTTTTATTGTAATCGTCCGAGTTAGTGTTAGCGAGTTGGATCCGACATTTTCTCTACGACAATATACATCATGTACCTACCTATTGTAGGTGCATTGGCTGTATCAAACAGCCCCTAAAAATCGTTAAAACAGTCCAATTACATATCCTTAATATAAAATCGAGATGTCTTCAAGGCCTCTAAATGCGCGCGCATCGTTTTCTGCTTCAAATTTGTAATCCGAATCGGGACGTTTGCATTAATTAATAATTATTCAGAAGTTTGTTTATTACCTATTATTATTGAATCCGTTAACGTTCTGTTGGCATCGCTTGTGGATATAAGATCCTGTTTCAAATACTTTCGTGTCTGAATGTGCATTGAAACCTGCTTTCAAGGCACTTTTTAAGTACTTCTTAATTTTGTTATCAAGTTTCACAAGAATTTTATTTTTTCAAAAGACGAACACGAGCTGTGAAGCTCTCACTGTAAATAATTGACGAATGTTTGAGATCGGTTTCAAGTAATAAAATCAATGCTACCCTGCTAGAGTAGTTTTGGCAGTTCTAATATTTAGTTTAGTATCATATTTACACTCTTTAAATATAAATTTTGATTTTGGAACTGATTCGATGACTGATTTTTCAAGGGACAATGGCCATGGCCCGTATTTATAAATAAATATAACCCTTGTGGTCATATTTTGAAACATGTGATTGGTTTAAGATTCGTAGCGTTCGTAGGGTTCGAACATTAAACCAATCAGCTGTCAGAAACTCCAAAATATAACCCCAAAGTTTTATTTTGTAGTTTTAAGAATACGGACAGTAGTAGTTTACCACATGAAAAGTCAAGATAGGGGAATGCTAGCCATTTTCCGTTATTTGGAGCCGTATCCGATATACAGCACTCTGTGCAAAAAAATTAAAAAAGAAAAATTGCCATTTTCACTTGTTTATAACTTGTTTATTCATAACCCAGTCAATTTAGACTGCATCTGCATGTAAAAACCATTCTTATGGGATTTTCTCAGTAAAAATGAAAAAACAATAATGGGTGTCCCATCGTATAGAATTCTCGCGAAAAAGGGTATTTCTAATTAAAATTTTTATATGAAAATTTACATACGTGGATTACATTAAACCTACTATGATATGATGTAATCATTTTTGGTAAATTAATTAAATGTGACTTTCGATTTTCGACCTCGATTTTATATCGAAATACTAATCGCATCTCAATGATTTTTCATACACTTGTAGAAAAAAGTTTCTTCTATAAGAAACAGTAATTTGTTAATCGATATCTTTAACCATAATTGAGTAATTTGCCATCAAATTTGACATAAAATCGAAATAAAGTTTATGATTAAGATTATAAACCCGTCACTACAGATATAATTTACAACTTTAGTCACATGCTGTGAATAAGCTGCTTTGTTATTTACACAGGTACCTGGAGAAAAGTTTCTATCCCTATTTCATAGAATTGCAGTCCGCCTTTGTAGAGGAGAATGCAAAGTGTTTACTCTCAACTAAGTCGTAAATAACTATCACACTTGACCATCTTTTGTGCCTTTCACCATATTTAATAACTTTACAAACAAAAATCATCATAAATCATATCTGATTTTGCCAGATTTGACATTATCTGCAATTAATGGCATTAGGAATGAATTTTCAATTTCTAATTTCACAGGCGGATTTCTAATGATATTTAGAATTTATTGATATAAGAAGAATCAGATTTTTTTTTGTCGCTTAATTAGTTTTTCGCGACTGCACGCTTAACTAAGCTCACTACAAACATGCTGATTAGATCAGATTATAGAGAATTAAATTATTCATGAATGTGCCGCGAATAAAATACTCTAAATTAATTATAAAGTGTACTTTTCGCGAGAATTCTATACGATGGGACACCCATAGGGTGTCTTATTTAAAAAATAACCTTGATAAAGCTTTCTTAGTTGGTTTTTATGGTTTTTTTTTTGTGGAAACGTTGAACTGAAGTAGATATAGGATATTCAATATGAAATCTGCTTACTATTCTACGTAGAACCCCAACCTCCAATAAAACACAGGCTGTCCCATAAAAAAATGTACCTACCACAAACTCAATGCTATTTTTAAGATAAGTCTTCAAAGAGGTCGAAAAACCATACAACTTTTGTATATTTTTTTAAATAACTTTATTTATGAACTTTAAACAATACAGTAATTGCACTGGCATCTATTCATAAAAACATTCTTTCTGAAATATAATATTCAAAACGACAAAAGCAATAATTTATATATATTTTTATTCGTGTTGTCTTGTCTCCTCACCTTTGACATTTATTTGTAACATTTACTTATAATAAAGAAAAGTTACGGGAGCTGGGGAGACTTTTGATCTTTACCGTAGGTGCATAATACTTTTATTGTCAAATTTCCCGTCCTCTTGGTTCAGTTAAACGATTCTGGTTAATTTACAATCCCAGAGCATTTCATATACCTACCTACCCACGTTATAATGTACGTACATATTCCCAAATGGCAATCCATTAATAACGTTCCTAATACGAAACTACTGCTGGCTCGTAACACTTCAATTATTGATGCTGGATGCCATAATTAATTTGGAAGATATTATCAAATAGGTTTGCAATATGGCATGATATGATTAAGAGTCGGATATTACACTTGGTGTCTGCTGCATTGCGAGGATAATTTTTTGCAAGCCCTTTAATTTTGTAAAATATACTCTGCATTATGAGAAATACAGAAAGTATATTTAATTTGTAATACAGAGGGTGATGATAAGGTTTGAAACATAATTCATTCATAATTCATAATTTCATGATAAATAAATAAAAATAAAAAAAGTTCCAAAATTACAAATTTCACTACAGTCGGTGAAAGGATTGTAAGGACTCATCGTCATTAAAGTAATTAGCGAGAAAATTCATTAATAATAAAAGCTGTTTTAAATAAAATAATCGGTGGATTTAAACGACTAGCGCCCTCTATTTTCCAATGACCGTACCTAGAATACCGAGTTTTGCTTACAACAACTTCAAAAATCCACAGATTCCGTTAACCATTAAACAGTTACCTGAAAGCGTAACCAACGGTATAGAAGGACAAGCGCAGTAAAAAGATCCTGTTATAAGGAAAGAACAGATCTAGGGCGCGACTTGTTAATTGGTTAAGAAAATCGCCTCACAGTAAAAGAATATGCGGATTCGCCAAAAGTGACGTCATGGTAGAAAGACACGGGGAGAACGCCTGAAACGGAGAAGAGCACTGGTCTTTTACGAGAATCGCAAAGCCGAACATAAGCGCTGACCGCGTCTTCGCGAATTTTCCTATTAAATAGGGATATCTTATCTTTGCCTATTTAAATATCTATAATACCTTATCATATCTAATCGCGTCTTAATTATTAAGCCCTAGTTTATCTATAATTATAACGCTACGGAGCAGAAAACAAACGTCCGCGTCAATTGACGTGCGAAAATTACAAAAATCGCGACCGTCGGTTATTTTACGACGCTACCGCTCGACATCTGTTCTTTCTAGAATTCGTAATAAAGTAAACTTGAAGGTAATAAACTACCTTCAAGTGAATCGCTTCCCTAGTTAAAGCGGCTTAATTACCTCAAACAAGGACAGTAGCTGCGTTTAATAATAATTATAATAATCAGCGGTCGAGATTTAAATACGTGCCTACGGACCCACGCTTCGTATTTTTTGTGTACCTATGCCCGTGAGCCTATGTATCTGCCCGGTCTTACGTCATTTAAATGAACAATAATAATAATAATAATAACCGATCGCGACTCAAATAAGTACCCAAGTACCTACACATTTGGGTGTTCGTTATTTAAATGAGATTGTCTGTTACGCCACCATCACCAGCCTGAGGTAAAACAATTCCCGACATTTCTTCAGAGAAAAACAAACTCCCCTTTCAAATAAACGTTTCAGTCTATAAATCGGCTCGAGGTAGAAGGTAATCAAATTGCAGACGCCGATACACTATCAGAGATCCTGTATATTTATTGTCACATATGCCTGTAAAACGACAGCAGAGTTAACTCAGCCAGAGTCTGATAGGTAATTTATAATGTCAAATGAAATATTAAAATATTTAATTAGAAACATTCCAATACATTTTAGGAGACAGAAAATCTATTTGTTCTTTAATTTGTTTTTATAAATGTAAATAAAATATTTATTAAATTCAAGATTTTTTCAACATAGGGACAATCTTAATAAGAATAGTCTAGAGAAAATAGAAACGAGTAGACTCATAAGCGCATTTTTTTATCCTATTTTATAGCTTAAGATTTTATTCAGGAACATCAAAATTCAAAATTAAATAAAGCATCTGGCATCCCACTACATTACCTTTTTCCCTTTTTAAAATTACCACTCTTTAGGAGAGAGCTTCACATTAGTGAAGGATTCTGCGCCTAATTTGAACCTCTACTTTAGGACATCCTGTCGATACTAGCATGACGAGTATGCCTATGTATAGTCCGAATTTTGAGATCGAGATTTATTTTTATGGTATTGGGATTAGGCAGATAGGTAGAAATAAGGAAAAAAAGTTTAATTCGTATAATAAGTATTGAAAGTGTCAACAGAATGTTCGATATACTTTAGTCACTGGGCAGTCAAAATGAAACGTCATATACAAGCGTATTTTAAGCATAAAACAAAAAATAACAACTTTTTCAAGATTAGACCTCGTTTAGAAAATATTTTCAAAAATATAAAACAAAGTCTGCTATGAAAATGTGTTTGTTTTCGTAACTGGACAGCGTATTTTAATCCTAAAAGAGAGAATAATAATAAATATTTCCAAAATTTTTGTTCGAGTACTTAATAAAACATTTTTATTGCGGCATTTGTTTAGGTACTAGTTTCACATTTTTGGAAATATTTTCTAAACGAGGCCTGGGACCTGTTTCATAAAACATTTACAAATGACAATTCGACATGTTGTGATAAATTTCTATACCTAATCATATAGATAAGAATTACATTGTTTTTTAGAAACTTGACGCCATAGGTACATATGACAACTTGTCGAATTGTTATTTGTAAATGTTTTATGTTTAAAATACGATTTTATACATATAGCGTTCGATTTTGACTATTCAGTCACTAAACACCCTGTAGAGAAGCCAATTGAAATGTAAAAAAATTTCGTAACGTAGGACTGAAAAGGTTAACGGTGACAAGAAGTGGTATTGTCGGGATCAGTGTGGTTTACTGATCATCAAAACACATGTTGTCGCTTTCTACACACGTGGAGTAAGTTTCATAACGTCACAAAGAGAACCACCTCTTGGTACCTATTAGATTTTGTGAATTATTTTGAAAAAAAAAACGATTTTAACAAAGAGACGTGTCAAACATGTTACATGTTCAACAAAAAATGCATAAATAACTTCTGATTATATTACATACTCACAACTTTATTTTATTTTAACACATGTTATTAAATGTCATCACTTTAATAAAGACTGGGGTCAGGGATAATATAGGAGTCTGACTAGACCTAGAGGGGCATGTCCAATGAAAGATAAGAACTTCTGCACATGACATGATAAATTTTTTTATGTTTACTGTAAACACTAAATGGTGATCAAACTAATAAAGATCACGTCACGTTTTCTCATACTCACCTGAGTCTGGTTATAACTTGACAACCGAAGATGCATAGTAAAACGGTTTACATGTCCCTATACTATAACTTTAGAGCTCTATTTAGTGAAATTTTTAGGTCCCTGTGTTAAAAAAAATTATACCCTTGCGATGAAACTCATAGTCCTAGAAAAATCTTCATTATGCTAGTTGTTTCTACTTGGCCTCTCTACTATTACTATTTCATATTTTGAAAATGTGTGAAAAGTTTCTTAAAAAAGCGTATTTATTGAAGAATTTACGAACCTAGTTAAGTAGGTACACCTAGTTGCTAGGTATATTATACCGGTCCTTAGAAAACACTTCACATTGCAGGTCGTAGGGCTCGTAGGTAGGTACACAACATTAACAGTCTGATAATACATTCATACTGATACCAGCAGCGACTTTCTAATTGAAGAGGATAGTGGACAGTGATCATGTTAATCATAAAATAGTAAAAGTTCTTTAAACTAATCTCATTTAAATATTTCAAATAGAAAATATAGGGAACCTTCTTTTACTGAGGTAGGTTTGATTGTTTTATTTGTTTCACGAACCCCTAAACAGTTAATAATTATTATTCAACTTATAAATAATAGAATAATTCAAAGTTAGTATCTCTTAAATGTTGGGAATGGTAGGTTTAATATTATTCCATAATTCACCCTCCCCAATCTTTTTGTACAAACAAAATCATCCAACGATATTCCGTTCAGGATTTTAATCTCTTAATAACAGTCACTATCCTCCAAACCAGAAGTCACTGCTGACGTGATGTGCCCGCGAATGACGGCATGCGTCGGTGCCGCCTCGACGCCACATCGACACGTGACAACTGCTCTCCTCCTCAGCACGGCGTTGGGAGTGCAGGCATCGTCATCGAAGAGCCACGAGGCTGCTCGTCAGGTGCGCGGCCATCCTCGCTTCTAGCTATTAAATTGGGTTTTCATTTCAGCCACGTGCTAGACTAGTTTGATTGCCATGTTATATCACTTATCAATTATATTACGTCATGTCATCCATATCTTGTCGAAGAAAGAAAAATTATTTATTTTAGTCGAAGCTGAGATGAGAACTGCTGAAAATAAGAAAATCGGTTACTCGCAATCTTTCTACGTGAAAGCCCCAACGAACCCCTCTAACAGTACCAACCTGAAAATTTTTACTCGATCGAATTTATATTTTTTATAAGATAATGACAGGTATATAGACAGTCTTTTTAATATTTAGATACAGGAAACTATAAATGCCTCAACCAACCCCCCACGTTGAGAAAGTCTGCTTCTATTACCATCTTCACCTCTTTTGATATCATGAGTCTCAAATGATCATTCAAAAGAATCACAAATCATAACCGTATCGTCAGCAATACTTACAGTGTGAATCCGATACGAATGAGAGATATCAATGACTTTATACACAATAGAAATAAAACAGGATCAAGTACGAAAGTACGATGCCCTGAGGAATTCCACATCCAAAGTACCTGGGCACAATAAGCACCGCCTCAACAATCTGTTTTTTATTCTCCAAATATGAAACCAGAAGATCGATCATCCGTCCCCTAGTTTCGAAATCTTGCAGGGCAGTCAATATGAAGCACGGTGTAAGATAACTAAGGTGTTGGAACAAGACTCCCCAGTGCGACCCGATATCGTCACGTTACATTTGTTTTACCCATTTGTTTTGTTGCTCTCGCTCGCAATGGTTAGTTCTGCCGTACTCTTCACTCGGACAAGCGCACAAGCGCTAGCATAAATGATTCACGCATCATATTCGCTGATAAACGCGTGCTCTTATGTTCTAATTGTATTAATATTTAAATGTTAAAATGTCACTCGATGAAATACCCGTTATAGTTTCATCGCATCAACTTCTACATTAGGCATATCACAGTTTCTACCCATTTTTGCTTATCGTTTCTTCAGAAAAAAATAAAATTGAGTAGCATGACACCCTGATAATGGCAATTTGCATGTGTAAGAGCAAGAGGTCAGAGCCCAGCTGGCAAGACTCTCTCATACACTGAGGTTCAGGTTTTCGTCTCGCGCTTTACTGTTGAAATACATGCTTCGTTCACTCACCTATACATCTTACACCGTGATATGAAGTGATTTTGTTCAAGTGTGTCAAAAGCCTTGGCATGCAAGATTTAGGAAACACCTAAAGCCGCGCGACTTCTATCTAAGAAAATTTACTAACCCTCCTTTCACAATCTCTAATCTCAATGATTGTGATTAGTGTATACTTAAACACATCACGTTTTGTTGCCAGCTTTAAATAACGATCTCGCAACAGCTGTCTTCAACTCTGAAGGACATTTTCCCGACTTCATTATCATGTTGAGTAAGTAAATGACTTAAATAAGGAGATATGTTGAACCTTCCCGCCTGTCTCAATGTCTCGGTCCTAATGCCATCAATGCACAGCACTTTACTTTTCAATGATTGTATTAGGTATGCCCTCTGTGTCGAAGGGACGTCGGTCTCATGAATATGGAGCAAGGTGTTGAAGAAAAGGTCCGAGAAGGGAGGGAATGCTGATTACTTATTTACGTAAACCTCTACAATAAATGTGGCGACATTAATAATAATGATTTAATTAAAAAGTTCAACGTGCTATATTTATCGAAGTATTAACCAATTCATCAATATTGCTCATTAAACTTTTATAGGGGAAAATTAGTTCAGTCAAAATGAATATGTACTTGAAAATAAAAGGGCTGAAATTGCGTTAATTAGCAGTTTGGTGAAATTTTATTGGTAGGTAGGGGGTGCCACGCCACTAGAACACTCCAGTCAATCTTCCCCCCTCGAATTCAGCGAGGAGTTGCCGCCGTCTTGAATTTAAAAAATGAAATCATGTCTCTCAGTACCTAAATATTGCTTGTAAGAGAACAATTGTTATTGAAAAACATATAAGGACGTAGGTATATGTTTCAACTTTGTTTGAAACTTTATTTTTTTAATTTTCTATTGTTCCAAAAGGTGGAAATTTAAAAGAATGTCACTTTTGGTACAACAAAACGATAATCAAGTGCGAAAATAGGCAAGGACAAAAGGTATTTTTAGTTTTCCAATAACATAAGTATTCAAATTTTTGTTTCCAGGCTCGATACCAATACCGAGGGCATCAATACCGCGCCAATATATTTGAAAACTTTTTAATATTACATACCCACTTATAATAATTATTAGTTAATTCAAGTCTAGCGTTTTCACATACATGATTTTGAGGTTTACTCATAAGGTCAGAATTCAGATTCCGAAAAAAAAAATGACGAATCCGATATGACGGACGTCTTTCCTTTAAATTCATCGCATTATTAATAAGTTGGGTAAAAAATTCAAAAATTTTCGACACAGACTATTAGTGAAATCAAATTTTGCCTTCACTATTTATTTCCTATATGATACGGATTTATGTATGACACTGGTACTTACATGCATTTCTTGAAGTTTCTAATTAATTGTAGAAAGTTGATTTATCAAAATACCTAGTCGGGTTCTTACGAAATCAAAAATTTAATACTAAAAATAATGGAACTCGATGTGTGCTTGTAAAGCCAAAAGGTCAAGACCGACGTAACATTAAGTTGTTGTCACGTGTTTCGATTGGAGGACTAAATTAACTGCTTATTACCTACATAGAAAATCAATTTCACCGGGAAGTAACATCAGAACTTGCCTTATCATATTTTAACCTCATTTTCTGCCTATTCATTTTGTAGCACTTCTAATATTATATGACGCCGACATGACATATTGAGATATATTACCATATTTATTTTATTTTCAAAACAAAAGCTAATAAATGATCTTTAAAGTTCATTTGAAAAATTTAGTTCCATATCAAGGAGTTCATAAAATCACTCTCATGCATAACTACAGTTGAGTTTTAGTGCCTATATAATAATTATGGTCTCGTCGTATACAGGGTGTGTCTAGATAACACCGAAAAAAAATAAGGGCTGATTCTTTGGTAAAAAATAAACAAAAAAAATTCCTATTAACGTGTGTCTGGAAATGCATCTTCTTTGAGATACAGGGTGTCAAAAAAAGATTATTTTTCCAGTTTTCTTAAGATATCTCGGGATATCTTACAGAATTCAGCTTTTGTACAAATCCTATCATTGATATTATTATTTTAAATATGTAAGTGGAGGAGATTTTTGGGGTTGGGGGATTCTTTTGCGCCTATAGTTTCTACGAAATTGGGTTAATTGATATTTTAAAAGCGCACTTTTATCCGCAAAATACCTTATACCCAAAATAGGTACTCTTGGTCATAACTGTTAACTTGAGCCGTTTTCGACGAAAACGGTAATTTGCGATGAAAAACTCGCTTTGGATGTTTCAAAAAATCTGTCGGAAAATAAAGGACAAAACTTCTCTCAATTCTAAAATCTCCGCAAATGGCACATAAAAAAACCTGAATTGATAATAAAAATGTATCATTAATATCAAAGAAAAAACATATACAAAAGTTGAGTTCCGTATTTCAAACGGTTCCCCAAATATCTTCAAAAAAACTGTAAAAAGAATCTTTTTTTGACAAAATGGTTCATTTCCAGACACACATCATTTATAGGAATTATTTTGTTAATTTTTGACCAAAGAATCAGCTCTTAATTTTTTTATGTTATTTAGATACACCCTGTATCTATAAAATACCTACTATTCTGTTATTGGACTATTTAAAGTTAATTTATAATAATTTTAGATGTAAGACCAAAAATTTTGTACGTGAAATAAAGTATGTCGGAAAAATTATTGGTACTATTCGAATTGCTTTGCTTTAATATACAGGGTGAGTTTTTTTCAATGTTTAGTACAGGGATCTCGTAAACTACTGCAGTTAGAGGAAGGGTTAAATGGGGAAAGTAGTGCAGCCTTATGAACTTAATTCCAAGCCACTTTAGTATTTTTGAAAATCTCCATGGGTTCCTAGATATTTAACATAAAGTAAATTCCGAGAATTTCTTTATAATACCGAGATAGCAGTCGTATTATTGGGATTAGAGAAAAGTAGTAAAGGAAAACAGTTTAGACGATTTTATAAGTAATAAAATGGCGTTATATTTTTTTATTTGTCCTGTAATTTTCGAGGTATGACATAAACTTGTGTTTTTTAAAATGTAAGTCATAGTTGGCTATGACATCATTCGATATGTCTTTTTTTTCTAAATACGACGATATAAAACTCGATATGGTTTTTCCTAAAAATAAGAAGTTAGCACGATTTTTAGACTTTAAAAAAACACACATATGTTTATGTCATAGCTCCATAAAATAGCTCCAAAATGGCATGACAAATAAAGAAAATTATAGCGCCGTTTTATTGGTTTTAAAATCATTTAAAACATTTTTCCTTAGTATTGTTCTCTAATCCCAATAATTAGAGCGCTATCTCAGTGTAAATAAATTAATGAAATTTAGTTTTTTGTCAAATATCTAGACACCCATGAAGATTTTGAAAAAAAAACAAAAGTTGCTTCAAGCTAAGCTCATAAAACTGCACTACTTTCTCCATTTAACAGTTCGTTTAACTGGAGTATTTTACGAGATATCTTTACTAAACATTGAAAAAAACTCACCCTGTACAGCTTGAGTTAACTGCAAATTAATAAATTGGATTTAAATTTAATTGTTAAACCAACTTCTGGCAAAGCAATTGGAATCGCGCTGAATATTTTCGACGCAATTGAATGAGATTTCCACTGAAAATGTTTGGGTTGCTACAATACTTTTTACCACAGCCATACGATATTTATTTATTTATTTACTTGATGGCACCCCAATAGCGACAACAAAATGGCCTGTTCACCGCTCAGCATAACATACCGGGTGTCCAAAAAGTTTGGAAACGGTCAGATATCTTAAGAAACACTTATTGTCTCCAAAAAATAAAAAACCATGTCCTCAATAATTTTAAAAGTATTATGCAATGATACTAAACGCGACTCTCGTCCCCAGTCGTTGGGGTGGAGCTGAGGGTTAACTAGAAAAGCTTAAATGGGTACCTCAATTTTTTATTGCAGCATTATATAGCATATTATAGCATACGGAAAAATCACGTAAAGTTTTTCTGAAACTTTTTTTCGGTTCGTGAAAGATGGGGGTGTAATCGAATAATATTTTCGTAATTTGAAAGGAGTTCTATACAGAAGGATGAAAAATAATAAGGTACGGATTCATATACCTAAAAACACCCAATCAATGGTGCTAAATTTAATCCCCCCTCACTACCATGAGGATTAAACTTTTCTTTCTCTGTTTTGCGAAAAACAAGATTTAAAAAAAAAACACGAAAAAAAAGAGGATTTCCATTCAGCATTAGCAAGTTACTCACCACTTCTTCTTCTCTTATTAAGCTGATCGAGAGGAGGTATTAATTTTAACACAACTGAGTGACGTTTTTAAATAAAAATAAAGCTCGTAGGTACCTATAATTGGTAGAATTACTGATAAATTACGCAAAGCAAAAATTTTCGACCTACTGAGCCATTTAAAAACAAAAGTTTCAGATTAACTTGACGTAATTTTTACAGTAGAATCAGATTCTGTAAGACAAAATAGCGGTACTCATTTAAGATTTTAAAGTTGCCCGTCCTCCCTACCCTAAGGAATAAGGTGAAGGTCGCTCTTGTATCACTGGATAGAATAGCACTTTTAAAATTATTAAAGACAGGTTTTTTTGATGAAATATGTATTTCTCGAAATACTTGATTTTTTCAAAGTTTTTTGAATATGGTATGTGCCTTCATCAGCTAAAGAAAGGTATTTTCATCAAACAGGGTGTTTCAGAACATATGTCGGGAAATGCAACATGGGTCCCCGCAAACCCATCCTTTCGAGAAAAAGTTTTTTTTTCAGTTTTTTTTACAATAATTCCAGGATTATTATTATTATTAATTAAGAACCGTTTGATATAATTAAACAGAACTTTTGTACACATCTTATCGTTAACATTATTCACTTTTTGAGCGCTACTTAAAATTCTTTCCATGTAGCAGTGGCGAAGATTTTAAGGTTGGTTATAATTTTTTTGTCCCTAATTTCTACGACACTGGGCGGAAAACTGGCATTGTGAAGTAATTTCTATATAAAAAGGTGCTCTTTCTCAAAAGCTTCATCATGAATTGTTTTCGAGAAAAACATCACTTTATGATGAAAAACATAAAAGTAGCAACATGTTTCGTTGTGGACAAAAACATTATTTGATTTTTATAATTTTTTTATGATTTGTTAGCTCGAAAACGATACCTAGCTATCTATCAAAATTATGCAAGAGTATTTTTCGTTTCAAATTGGAACGTAACATCTAAAAATATGATCATGTGACTGTGACAAATATCCAGAGGCATAGAATATGGGATGGGAGAATAGGGGCAACCACCCCATATCTACGCCGCTGGACAGTTTTGGAAAACGGTATTACCAATAAAAATAACAGGTATCTATCTCAGAAATAGCGCCCCGAAAGTTATTCCCAGAATTCCATTTTCATCCTTCAACTTTGAAGACTTCATTATTATACAGGGTCTTTACTGTAAGGTTGGCCAAAATTCACAAGTTTATTCTTCAGACTAAAATAATGAAAAAAAATTATATACAAGGTGTCTGGAAACACTTCCTAAGAAAGATTTACGCCTTCAAAGTTTCAAGAATTTCATTTTAAAAATCAATCTGTGAAGTTTGGCCAATCTTACAAGTAAACACCCTGTATATCTATTTATTATTAAAAAAAAGACGTATGTTTGGGTTTGTTGTTGTGTCTGTTTATTATAATATTATTGTATCTATCTAAAAAAAACCTTCTTGCGCATCAATCGCAGAAATAGTGTATTTTTATGCGATTCAATTCTGAATATTTTCACCGCTTTTTAAATTGGCTTTCTGAAATTTTCCATAGTCAGGTCATATTAGCGTAGTGGTTTACTGAGAAAATTTCATTTCATTTAGTTTGAAAACGTGTCTTAGAATGGATTTTTAAATTTAACAAAATAAAAAAAAATTGACAAATTTTTAAATTTTTTTCCTTTTCCCGTGTCCGCCACTGGCTAACTTTACTTAAAAAATGCTATTCTTCACACTACCTTTAATAAATTTGCAAAAAGTGAAAGGGGAATTTTGAAAACCGAAAATTTGAAATTTTAGAGGAATAAACATCATGTAAAAATATTCGAATATCTCCGCCATTTTTCTTATTTGCTTCTTGAAATTTTTCAGAGTTAGGGGTTATTCGTATAGTTGTCTACTGGAAAAACTTCAGCTCAATTCCTTCAAAAAAGGCTCATAAACGGTTATAGAAATTTAGCCATTTTTACCCTTTTCCTACCCACGCCACTGGCTTATTAATGAAAAATATACAAATTTTACTGCATTAACTCAAATTTAAAATAATTTTCTTCCAATCGTGTTAATTTGGTTTAAATTTGTTTTTCTAACTTGCTTATAGGTAGGTAGGTATAGGGGTTCAAAATCTGGCAATTTTTTCTAAAATTGAAAAGGCCGCCATTTTGAAACGGCTCGATTTTACTCAAATACAGTACCAGACGACTCCTTGCGGCTATCTTACTCATAAAAAATTTCAGCCCCTTAGATTGAAAACTGCGACCAGAAACCGTGCCTCATAGACGGTTTTTGTTTTTAATTTGGAGGGACACCCTGTGGAAGTAGCGCAGCTTTAGGGAATTTTTTTTACGAAAATCAAATGTCATTTCAAAGTTTCACAAGGGTAAAAAATTTCGTTCACTAATCCTTAAATATGAAGTTACAGCAGCGGTTTTAAAATTTTAAAGAAATAAACATCATATGAAAAAAATATTAATATCTCCGCCATTTTTCTTATTTACTTCTGGAAACTTTTAAGGGTTAAAGGATATTAGTGTACTTGCCTACTGTGAAAATTTCAGTTCAATTTCTTTAAAAATGAACTCATAAACGGTTATAGAAATTTAGACATTTTTACCCTTTTCCTACCCACGCCACTGGCTTATGAATATAAATAATGCCAATTTTATTGCTTTAATTCAAATTTCAAATAGTTTTCTTCCAATCTTGTTAATTTTATTTTAAAGTTTTATTGCCATCTTGCTCATACAGGGACTCAAAAAATAGCAAATTTTCCAAAAATTCAAATGGCTGCCATTTTGAAACGGCTTGGCCGATTTTGCTCAAGTACAATACCAGACCACTCCTTGTGGATATCTTACTCCCACAAAAATTTCAGCCTCCTAGATTCAAAACTGCGACCTGAAATGATACCACAAGAACCGGATGTCTGGAACTTTGAAGGGACACCCTGTAGAAGTGATGGGACTTTTGGAAATTTTTTCAACGAAAATCTAACGTCATTCCAAGGATTTACAAGAATCCAAAATTTCGTTCACTAATCTTGAAAGATAAAGCTACAGGAGCGTTTTGAAAATCGAAATTTCGCGATTTTGGAGAAATATATAAATATATATATAAATATATATATATATATATATATATATATATATATATATATATCGTGGGCAGGTGAATTTTGGAAAACCACTTTTTCGTGATCTGGGGGTCATGATCGGTGGACATTTGATGAGTTTGGGTGATTTTCGAAAAGTGATGTCGTCCTCAATAGTGTATTTTTTTGTTAAAAAATACACTAATATTTAGAGATTCTCTGTCACCTCCAAATGACACTGGTAAAAAATTAACCACCCTGTATAGTTAAAAAAAATTTGCTCAGTCGATATCCAATTAAATTAGTTAACTTGGGGTCATCTGATTGAACACAACCAATCAGAACAACGTTACACTGAAACAGATTCCATATGGGCTGTTTTCATTCTATCATGTATGTTGCGATACATTTTCATTTATTTCAATTTTCGAAAATTTCAAAATTTTAAAAAGTTCAAAAAAAATTCAAAAAAAAAAACTTTATAAATCTGTTATTTCGAATAAAACAATTTTTTTCAAGTAATTATCAATATCGTTTGGTTGTTACTTATATTGATAGTTAATTATTGTCCTTTTTCGGCATTTTTTCCAAATTTAGACGACGTCTGAAATAATATTGGAAATATTATATGATTTGGAGTGATTTGACGCACTTAGATATTCTTAATAAACAAAGAACACTTCCAAATAATTAGAGTAAATTGTGTAAGGAAATACAGTTGTCTAATAAAATATAATGTTACATTATAATGTAAACTAATCAAAAAACCAATAAAATAGTCCGCAGAAGTAATTATTATTAAGGATTAAAAGAAAATCCTTCACAAAGACTTACAATGCAATTTCAAGATCAAATCCTAAAATCTCCTATAGTCTCGTCAAACTTGCTAGAGCTAATCAAAATTAGAATTTAATCACAAGTAGCCCTTCACGTAGAAGCAAAGGGCTCATGGCTAATTGCAGATGTTTGCTGAGGTTTAATACTAACCTATAGAGACTAGAGTAGACCTTTTCATACATAGGCGACTCTTTCGGAAAATTTTCTTGTTACATAAACATAGCTCCATTTCTGTTGACAGAGAGACGGTTTGTTTTTTGCATATTATGTATACCATTTTTAGACATAAAATTCCGTTATTAGGTATTACTTACAATGAGTTTGTAATAATTAATAAATAGGTAAATAATACAGGGTGATTCAAAATTCAGTGCAAATATTTTAAGGGCGTATTTACCAGCCAAAAATAAGAAGTTTTTTTCATATAATCGTATGTCCTAACTTGCTTTGTTTTCTAGATACAGGGGGTAAAATTTTGAAAAAAAAAATCGATTTTTATCAATTTCTCAAAAACCTCTCAGCCTATTTAAATAAAATTTTATAGGCTTATATGTTTTCATAAGGGCCTTCCTTTGATGGGAATAACATGAATCTATTAATTCCAGTGGCGTATCAGGAGGCTACCTGAATTAAATTAAGTGAATCTCAATAATCGAATGTGAATTTATTACTTGTTTTAATAGGGCCTGGCACAGATTTTGATTTTTTTCTTGGAAACAAAACTAGAGACGAGTAAAGCTCAGGAGGCAAGAAAGTTACATTATTGATTGCTTAATCTAAAAAAAATTATAAATTGTCAAAAGAGCAGTGGCGTACCATAATTTTACCTATAAGTTTCAAGTAGGTAGCCCCCTGAGACGCTACTGGAATTAATAAATTTATGTTATTCCCATCAAAGGAAGTTCCTTATAACGACAAATAAGCCTACCAATTTTATTTAAATCGGCTGAAAGGTTTTTAAGTAATTAATAAAAAATCGATTTTTTTTCAAAATTTTACACCCTGTATCTAGAAAACGAAGCAAGTTAGGACATACGATTATATGAAAAAATTTTCTTATTTTTGGCTGGTAAATATGCCCTTAAAATATTTGCACTGAATTTTGAATCACCCTGTATAATATACAAGTGCCCCAGAATAAAGGGGGTAAACTTCTAAGGTAGAATATTTACTTGATTTTAAAACAAAATGTCTCAATCAACCTACCCTCTTAAATTGAGTATTAACGAACTTACAGAGTGTTCAAAAAATTACATTTTTTGAATAAGTAACTCCAAAATTAACATTTTTGTTTATTAAATTTTTTGTGTTGCTTTTCTATAAATTAGTTAAACATAACAAAAACAATTACCTGTATGTAACTTGAATCAGGGACGTACGGTAGATATTGGCCCAACTTTTTTACCCTCCATTTTTCACGCCACTGATACTCAAGCATTTGGACAAAAAATACAGAATCAATCAGTGGCGCGCGGATAAAAAAGTTCTGGAGTAAAAAGTGAGACGTGACATCAAAAACAGGTCCTGTATGTCAATGTTTGTAATAGTATGTCAGTTTATTGGTGTTAACAATATAGTATATACGGGAGCCCACGACCAACATTTTTGTCTCATAGTAATACGACTAAAACCCCATCAAATTGACAGATTGGATTATCCTGAACCCGAAAATCGCAATTTCAGAAATTTTGCATGTATTGTCTGACCTGACCAAATTTTCAAAAATGTCAAAAATTTTACCAAACTGTATCATAGCAATCAGTCTGATTTTCAGAATATAGTTCAATGAGAGCTCTAAGATATCGAAAGCATGTTTTTTAGACGCCAGTAGCGTAGCGTGTACCCAGAAGACACTTAAAAAAAATTAAATGAGACAAAAAAAAAGTATCATAGCAAAATGTCTGAATATCATTTTCACGAGTGGATTTGGATTAATTTATTCGAAAGAATAATTTTTCAGAAGAAAATGTTGTGACGGTACAGAATTAAGCCCATATTTTAAGGTAAATTAAACACTCACACAATTTAGAAGTGGAACGAAGAAGCAATCGTGACATAGACGGATGTAATCAAAATTAAGTAGACAAAAAACACGGGATATGTATTTCCGATTAAAATAAAATTTCTTTATTTGAAGCAGACTGAATAGGGCTCTCATGAGTCGTTCACCCCGCAAGCACGGCTGACCGACGTGGTTCTTCTGTGGGGCAAGCGGGGACTTCACACAAGAATAGTAGGCCATGCGGAGAGGCGAACTAGTTAACAGTAACCAGTACCAGTTGAGTAGGACGGGAGCTCTGATCTAGCACATGTCAGACATCGATACAGGTCATTTTTACGTTCTTTATTTTCATCGATTTGTCCAACATTTCCTTTAATTCAAATTATGAAATTATTTGCTTCTTTAATTTCGGTAATTACAAATCACGCGTGGAGCGCAGTGAAAATCTAGTGCCCAGTGCGTAGGTACTTATCACCTACACACCTATACCTACTACAGTTACAACGACGGGACCACTACCACTACACCGAGGGCGGCTTGGCGAAGAAGATGAAAGACTCTGCCTGAATTGACAACAGCCCCGGAGTGTCGTGACCTCTCGTCGTGAAGAGAATATTGGTACCTACTACGGATGACGCGGTGAGTCGTATTTAATTAATTGACCTACTGAGCAACATTTGCTCAGAAGTAACTTTATTTTCTGTGACACTTATTAGATAATTATTCCATAAAAATAAACAGGCCAAGCTTGCGTATGTGTGTGTTCCATTGTCCCATACTGAATTCAATTTACATTTCATACTTTTAGGAATAATTTGAGTATTAATAGGAAACTGATAACAATTATGAAAATATGATTTTATTTTGTGTCTACCTGATCTGTACTTTCTGGAGTGGTTTGATAATTAGCAAACAATATTTTCTTAGCAAAGTATGTCCAACAATGACCAACAACATAACAACAATCAACAATAATGGCAAAGTCCATTAACATAATAATAATGGCAATGTCCATCAATATGACAACAATAATGACAACAGCAATCTTAATAACAACAGCGTACCAACTATTTATTAAATAGGTACCTACCTACCACAAAATAATTCCTATACTGCCAACGGCTACTTTCTATAAGTACTTACCTTTTAAAATACCATTTATCACATTATATTAATCTAGTCTACTTTCTAAAACTAGCTCCCTACTTAGCGGTGTGCTAAATAAAAGATTTCCCGTGTACACTCGAGGACTCCCTAAAATGAGGGAAGGTTCTCGTTACGGACTTTTGCACGGCAGTATGTCTGGAAGTTTTCGCTAAGAAAAAGCGGAGACGAATGAGTTAGTCGGCAAAGTATGACTGTAGCATGTCGTAGTTAGAGTAGTAGTGTGCAGTATGATCGGCCACGTGTGGAAATCCAGAGTACTGACCGTGGAAAGTGTCCACGAAACAGCTCATACATTTATTTGCTCTTGTAATCTATTAATCCATTTTCCACAACAGCAAGAGTGTCTGGCGTCCTAACTCGCGTTTTTGGCAACAATAAATAACAAATCCGTCGCGGGTGGGCACGCAAACATCTTGGTACTCTCAAATCCGTAAAACCTTCAGAGCCACTTTTTCGTAGTTTGGTGATTCACTCCGACATCTATAAAATCGGTGTCCGTCTTTCTCGCGGGCATCCAGGTTTTCTGAACCTGAAACTCTCTCCAAAACCCAAACCTAACTTCCTGCCAACATTCTGGTACAGAAAATCCCAAAAACCAACTTCATGCCAACTCTCTGACAGTGGAAAATCCCAAACTTCTGTCAATTTTCTGGCAAATCACCGGAAAACTACATTTTTCTCACCTATGCTCATAATAGGACCTTCTGGCAATATTCGGGCCCTATCCCTACGGGCACGATATATTCTAGGTTGTATCTCGTCATCCATGGATCCGGTAGGTTGTATTTTATTCTTGAGTCGCGTATAGGGGTACGTTGGCTGGGGAATGGAGCAACCACCGCGCGTTTACGCAGATCGTAGACGAAATCTAGACCAAGCTCGGTGCCCACTCGTTTTTCAAACTAGGTATCAAACTACGTACGACTATGTACGTACGTTCATTGTTTAATGGTATAACACAGGCACCGACGAGGGATAATTCTGATTTCGACGCCAAATTCCGATCACGATGATATAAAATATTACCACCAATTATTATGATCTACCAAGCGCTACCCGCTCTAGAGCTCCCCTGTAGTTTAAGTTATAGTAAGAGTCTCCAAACAAGATCTAATAAGTAAACAAAGCCAAGGGAAAATCTCTCGTCAGTTAACAATCACAACGTGTCATAACCCAATCAATAAAACCAATGACTACGAGACACAACAACCAAGACTTTCTGTGAAAGTCTAATAAATAAAATTATGAAACCACTAAATTGCTACATGCATTATAATGTGCCTTAGGTGCACAATACACGTCTCTGTGACGTTGACGTGAAGAGTTGAAGAGAGAACTCTTTAAGTGGATCTTCAGCTTCATTTCTAATAGAAGCTTTTAAATTTTGAGACCATTTTGAAAACGTTAAAAAAATTACCGATCGGTAACATCAGACAACTTTGCGATACTCCGAGATCATTAATAAATCTTTTATGAATTGAGGTTTATTGGCAATTACAAACCAGTTACAAACCAATGAATAAGTTGCGACCCTCAAATTATTTGATGATGATTAACAAAGAGCTTACCCGAAACCGTTGGACGGAAGTTGAAGGACTTAAATAAATTGAACAAAAGGAAACTGGGATAAAATTAAAAAAAAAAAAAAACTGTTTATTTAAGATACAAGATACGAAATGTGTGTGTTTAGTCACTGTCAGACGCATAATCATCGTCGTCATCATCGTAATTACTTTTCAGATCACGATCAAGATCTCCAATGTCATCTTATAATAAAATAAAAAATAACGAAAGAAAACTAAAATAAAAATCATTTTTTTATTTTCGTTTTGGGATTATAGGCGACATCGGAAATGTCTGAAAACAGTATTTTAGCCATTCCGGCAGCCATACAAAAGGTTTAAAAAAAATTGAACCGGGTTGCTATAATACAGCTCGACTAAAATTTATGATATTTTAGAAAATGCGCTCAGGTCATATGCTGAATACAAAATGTCTAAAAATGAACATTTTCATCATATATGTAATGATAAAGTCTATGTACATTTTCAATAAGAGACGTAATGCGATAATACCATCTGACCTATTTTTTTGACATAGCAGAAATGGCCTCCCACGCAGTTGCGCTACACTTCTGACCGTTACCGCCCACCTAGTAGGATTCAGGATCATACATAATTATATAATCTAACGACTTCATACGGTTTTGGCCGTAACGATGATACATGGTTTTGGTCATGGCCTCTTGTACCAATAGTAGTCAGCGATAAAATTTTGAAATTTTTAGCAAATCCATTTTTGACTTATTCTGGGAAACGTGTTTTTGGTTGACCCGCTTTTAAAAGCCGCATCTTGAAAAGGGTGCATTTTTGGACAGAGATAATTTTGGTTACATCGGCATATTTTTTACTCGAGAATCTATGGGACCTTACCCTGTATTAAGTATTATATGAGCGATGTAGTATATAGGTAGATGCTAAAAAATACCTTAAAGTAAACTAAAATAATATCATAAAGAGTAACCTGATTCGGGATAATCTGGGATGTAATACAATAACATGATGAAACTCCCATGTCAGTCATTCCGCAGACAGTGATATTACTGTGGTGTGAGGAACGTGACTCGAGTGGACTAATTTCCGAGCGTAGATGAGATGTCATTAATCACGAATCGTTATATTCGTACATCTTTTTCAATACCTACAAAATTAATAATTGGCTCAACATGTAACATGAAATTTATCTCAATAGCCTTCAATAAATTTGGGATTTATTTGATTATTTAAGTTTGAAAACCTATTATTATAATATAGGTACCTATCTAAAGGTCATTTAATTTTTTGCTATCTCAATTGGATACCTAATAGTATTCTACTAGTACTAACAAACATTTAGACAGAAAAGACCATCCCTATCACGTCATTATCTGTTACTTATTTATTTTATGATCACTCTGAATGTTCTGTTTTTTCCAATATTGCCGAATATTAGATTTTTTGCTTTTCCAAAGATCAGAAAGGAAATTAGTTTATTTCCTAAGCGACGTTATCATCGAAACCAGAATATAATTCATTGAAGTCGCTCCTGTTATTATAACTGATGAAGACCAACGAATTGTATCTGATAAAGCGCCGGTGAAGATACAATAAATTCTAAACTCGAATGATTTGAAAATTTCACTGTTGATTTTTATTTCACTCCTACATTATTTCATTGTAGATGCCAATTCGAATGAAACTGACAGAAAGAATTTCTTACAAATCCTCAGTGAGTTCTCTGAATTGCTTTATAACACATTTTCGGTTCACTAAAGAAGAATGTATAGGTATCTATTCTAATGTGCACGGCGAGATAAGAAAAGAATTGGAAATCCATCACATTCCTGATCTTATTTGGGAAACCACGGATATATTTACCTTCGATGCCTTCAACACATCTGAAAACATATTTTCAGGTGTGCTTTGAGAATATGAAAGGTATAACTTATTTTATAAAATTCATATTTTGGAACCTTCTTCGTATAATCTGTTTGTTGTAATATTAATTATTAGTATGTAATTAATAACTCCATACTAATTAAAACATAGATTGCGCGAGAAAAGTAACGCATAATTTAATTTATTTCTTCAGGAATAAACCAAAAAATCCGGAAGGGGTATAGCGATTTTCTTTAAACCACACTATAAGGTTTACCATTTTCCTCTTTTATTTTGTCAACTACATTTTAGTAAAAAACATGTAAGCCGTTTTTCGATATTTTGAACAGTTTTCAAAAAATTCAAAAAATATCAAAATATAATGGTAGAAGCGGATAACATATCTTTGACATAATTCACTCAGAAGCGCAGCAGAATTTACCTAATCTAATAAATGCACATTTCTATTACTGCCTAATTTTTACCTACAAGAAATTGCTCTTTGCCATCCCTTAGATACACATTTTACCTTAAGAGGGGGGAGGGGATGGCATTTTTTGTTTCGGCACGCAGGCGGCAATTAGGCTAGGCTGGGCCCTGCACTGATTTAAAAATGAAAAATGGCAATTTCCACTTATTTATAACTCATTTTCATAACAACTACTCTATTTATTTAAACTGTAAAAACCATTGTTATTAAATTTTCTCAGGAAATATGAAAATACAATAATATACAGGGTGTCCTATTTAAAAAAATTGACAATCTCGTCATCACTGAGCCAAGGAACACTTCGTATAAAAAAGTTACATATACAATATACAGGGTGTCCGGGAAAATGTGGGAAATCTCTCGGAATCCGATAGAACTTAAAAAAAAAGGTAATTATTTACATCCGCGGCTCCTAAGTTTCATCAATTTTTTCGGGACCGAGGAGCGAAATAGGGGTGCTGGGTGGGTAAGAAGCTAAAAACAGCCATTGCAAACTAATATCAAGGTCACCACTAAGGCCTCTTTGGCACTACGGTCGAATTTCTAATTTTTTTTCACTTTCAGTGCAAGGAATATTTCCGAGATTAACAATAGCACAGTTTTTATTTTGAATTTTGCATTTATTTTGCATTTATATTCCAAAATACGTGACATCGCTCGCTATTATGGTCCGACTACGTTTGAATGCGGTTCGTATGTTGCGTATGTTACCAGACCGGCTCTGGTGTTGATAATACGAGTTTCCGGTGTTTATTTCGTCCACTCGACACTCTGACCTTGCATGTTTATTGTGATTTTCGCTGTTCTAAACAGGCCCGCACTCAGGAAGACCTTCTTTTGATGCCCTTTTGTTCGCTTATCTTTCATTTACAAAGCAAATTAATACCTTCCTGGTGTTACTATAGGTATGTCCTCCACCCTATATAGGTGCCATAGTGAAACTGTAGGAGCCGCGGATGTAAATAATGACAAAAAAATATATGACAAGTTTCCATAATTTTTTTTTCCTAGCGGCCCTCCCTACGGAGATACAACCTCCTAAAGGACGCCACTGGAAATCAATTTTTCTTGAATAACTTTTAAACTACTTGATTAAATTTAAAATTCAAACAGTAGTAAGGACCTCTTAAAATACTGCCCCTAAAACATAAATTAGCTTATTTAGAGTTTACCAGGGGATGACTAGGTTGTACATTTTAATGCCTACATTTCTAACACCCTGCCTGAAAAGGAGTAAAAAAAAACAAAAAACAAATTTGAATACCTTGAACATTAAGCTACAGAAAAGGTACTCTTGTTCCTTGTCGATAAAATGAACCGTTTTCGAGAAAAAAATAATAAAAGAATTAATGTTTCATTTCTATTACATGTACCTACTACACTTACGATTGTTGAACCCACCTATGAAATGTTTTATTGATTATGAAATAAAACATTAATTCTTTTATTTTATTTTTTTCCTCGAAAACGGTTCGTTTTATCGACAAGGAACAAGAGTACCTTTTCTATAGCTTAATGTTCAAGGGATCCAAATTTGTTTTTTTTAACTCCTTATTTTTTTTGTAACTCCTTACAGGGTGTTAAAAATGTAAGCATTAAAATGTACAACCTAGCCCGCCCCTGGTAAACTGAACAAGCTAATTTATGTTTTAGGGGCTGGGCTTTATTTTAAGAGGTCCTTACTACTATTTAATATTTCAAATTTTCATTAAATTTAATCAAGTAGTTTAAAAGTTATTCGAGAAAAATTGATTTCCAGTGGCGTCCTTTGGGAGGCCGTATCTCCGTAGGGGGGCCGCTAGGAAAAAAAATTATGGGAACTTGTCATCTTTTTTTTTAATGTTCTATCTGATTCCGAGATATTTCCCACATTTTCCGGACACCCTGTATAGAACATAAATTACATTGCAAAATCGGCCTGTTTCTTTTTTATTTTTTCATAAAATCAGTACCTACTTTCCGTTTTATTGAATTTATTCCTTACTTTTCTCGCGCTGTAAATGGCTTTTTATACCTTTCTATGTCTCCGTATATCTCGCACGCGTTCAGCTCCGGTACGTTCGACACATTTCCGGATGAAAAAAAAACTGAAAGTTGTTGAATTCCCTTGGAAATGAGATCGGCTAGGAATCCCTAATCCTTCCCCTTCCCGTGTTCGATAAATTTAATCCCGTTTTTTAAAAACCTCTCTCGCCCCTCTTAAATCAACCGAAAGAGCTCAGGTCAGGCTCATTTTCAAGAGAATATACAAATCTTTCAATTTGTTTAAAAAATCCTCCCACCCCTTCCTAGCATAATAAAAACAAAAACTGCACTTTTTTTCTCATTTTTTACGTCATTTGTTTATTAAAAAAATTAATAAAAACAATATAATCAATCTATCGATTGATATTAAAAAAATTTTGCAGCGCGATAAGGGGAAAAAACTGTGGGGGTTATTTCCGATTACATGTGTGTCATATTTCCCCTCCGCCCTTCGTCCTTGATAAACCGATCCGCAGAAAAATTGGCCGAAACAAAAAAAAAAGCACAAAAAACCCTTAGGAAATATGAATTTACAGGGACGAATTGTTTCGCACCTGTAAACTCATTGTCTCTCCCTGAAATATTATACAGGGTGTTTCATTGGTAAACGGACAAACGGTAACTGTTGATGGGTCCCACGTCATTAGTAAAATAGATACAGGGTGTTTTGTGGATATCGCCAATTTTTTTCGAAGGCCATAACTAAGGAACCAGCCTGTATAATTTTTTGAAATTTAGGTTTCCATTATTACATACGCGGCTCCTAAGTTTCATCAATTTTTTCGGGACCGAGGAGCGAAATAGGGGTGCTGGGTGGGTAAGAAGCTAAAAACAGCCATTGCAAACTAATATTAAGGTCACAACTAAGGCCTCTTTGACACTACGGTCAAATTTCTATTTTTTTCTTCACTTTCAGGGCAAGGAAAATCTTCGAGATTAACAGTAGCACGATTTTTATTTTGAATTTTGCATTTATTTTGCATTTATATTCCAAAAATTGTAACATCAATCCCTGTGGTCTTTTCACGATATGGAAAAGCGGATATATTGCGATACGTGCCTGTATTCGTTTCGAAGCGCTTGCTTTGTTCTCAAGTGGTTATTTCCCGTAGACTCGATGTATAATCATCGCATCTGCCAGGTCCGTACTTTCATTGCACTCTAAAAAAGTCAAAACCGTGTTTTTAGGCCGTTTTGTGGCTTTCCCTTTCATTTGCAAAGCAAATGAATACATTCCTGGTGTTACTATAGGTATGTTCTCCACCCCTATACAGGGTGAGTTTTTTTCAATGTTTAGTACAGGGATCTCGTAAACTACTGCAGTTAGAGGAACGGTTAAATGGGGAAAGAAGTGCAGTTTTATGAGCTTAATTCGAAACAGCTTTTGTTTCTTTGAAAATCTCCATGGCTTCCTAGATATTTAACAAAAAGTTAATTCCGCGGATTTCTTTACAACGAGATAGCAGTCTTATTATTGGGATTAGAGAAAAATCGTAAAGGAAAACCTTTTAGACGATTTCATAGACAATAAAACGGCGTTACAATTTTTTTTATTTGTTGTGTCATTTTCGAGCTATGACGTAAACTTGTGTTTTTTTAAATGTAAGTCATAGTTGGCTATGACATCATTCGATATGTGTTTTTTTTCTAAATACAACGATATAAAACTCGATATCGTTTTTTAGGGAAATAAAAAAGTTGGGACGGTTTTTAATTTTATTTCCTCAACTTAACTAGGCGGCCATGTAAGCATAACTGATAGACCTCAGTTGAATTTGAAATTATACATAGATAATTTTGCAGAATAATTTGTAATCCTCTATGCAAACAATTTATACTTAATTAACTACAAATTTTCTAATAGCCATCTAGTAACTCTAGAAAATATTATGAAACATTTGAATATAAAAGGTTAACGACGATTAAAATATCTGCGAAAATATTGTTCCGCAGCCCTGACAGCATTCTTTTGACACTGAATATAACATTCTATATCATATCACGCTTTTCTTGGTTGGAAAACTGTATACTAGTAATTCACCTTGCAGGTTATACGATTTAAGAACTTCTGCAAAACCTGACTTCATACTTAAAGTTCAATGGAAATTATAAGCCTCTAAATAACTAACTGTCAAATTTTATAGTTTCACTGTTTCTGTTACTGTTGCTAAGCAACCGTCACATTTTGATATGAATATTTAGTCTAAAGTTCTACAGCGTAGATAGTAGGTAGGTATTGTTACAAGATTTTTGAAAGATTAGAATTAAAATGAATTTTTTTTTAAAGTTCTCGAAAACTATAGCTATCCCGTTGAACTATTAATTCATATAAGATTTTCAATTCAAAATTAACTATTAAATTCAGCGCCTATACCACGTATTTGAGGAAATAAAATTAAAAACCGTCCTAACTTTTTTATTTCCAGAAAAAACGATATCGAGTTTTATATCGTTGTATTTAGAAAAAAAAGACATATCGAATGATGTCATAGCCAACTATGACTTACATTTAAAAAAAACACAAGTTTACGTCATAGCTCGAAAATGACACAACAAATAAAAAAAGTTGTAACGCCGTTTTATTGTCTATGAAATCGTCTAAAAGGTTTTCCTTTACGATTTTTCTCTAATCCCAATAATAAGACTGCTATCTCGGTGTAAAGAAATCCGCGGAATTTACTTTATGTTAAACATCTAGGAAGCCATGGAGATTTTCAAAAAAACAAAAGCTGTTTCGAATTAAGCTCATAAAACTGCACTTCTTTCCCCATTTAACCGTTCCTCTAACTGCAATAGTTTACGAATCCCTGTACTAAACATTGAAAAAAACTCACCCTGTAGGTGCCATAGTGAAACTGTAGGAGCCGCGGATGTAAATAATGACCCAAAAAAATAGAAAAATAAAATAATAATTCAGTTTTTTTTTCTATTATTTTCTCTGCTCTTCTTTTTCCTTCTCTCTTATCGATTCTACGTCACTGAGTGCTTCCGGTTACACCCAGAATTTTTTACGAGTTATTAAATAGGAAACCTTTACGAAAAACTTCAGAATCAGTAGTTTACTCACTGTGTCTCGCTTAAAAAACATTTTCGGAAAAAATATTTGGATTTTCTCAACATTTTAACTTTATCTACCTATAAATAAAGTCCTTCAATTTATGCTACTTTATTACCACTGCGAGGCACTGAATCACTGAATCACCTTGTCTCTCAACATTCTCAACAATTTTTTATTACCAACAAAATAGGTACCTATACCTTACTACAGCATCAGCTGTACGTACCTACCTAACAAGTAGATAATATTAAAGTTTTATAAGAAAGCGGCGTTTAATGGAATGGAGGCTTTAAATTGCTTGACGATGGATGAGAATGATGACGGTCGGTAATAGGATACAAAATAAATAGTATGAGAACTATTAAGTCTTAACCCCGTTTCCGTTATCCTATTACTATCCCTAAGGGCCCCCTTATTTAGTTAGAGGAGTTGTGACACAAACAACTATAGGTACCTAAGTCGGAAACTGTTTGTGTTTGTGGGAAACTATAAAACTAATCCAACAAAAAGTACATTAACTCGATTACCTACTATAATTACCATGAAGAAACTATTTAATTAGTCATTTTTAGCGCAAATAGTAATATTAATAGTAAGCGGTTGGTTGTTAGTCCACGGTCCACGTTCTATATTATTTAGCTAGGTATTTGAAAAAAAAAATTCTCTTAGAAAACCATATCAGAATCGTTGATTGAAGGTAGAGAATTGATGAACCATTTCCATCTATGGATCAAAACCTGAACTTTCGACAAATCGTTGCAGAACCACTTGTTGATGAAACAGGAGCTTCGAAACAATCAATAAGTCGGAAAGGCAAGGAATGGTCTCAGCAGTTCGCCACTCAAGCGCTACCGTCGGAAATTTCAAAGATCGTTTCCAATGTTGTCACGTTAACTCTAAAATTGCCAGTGAACTCAAGCCTACGGAAAATTGCTGATATAAAAGACGAGTAACGCGAGACGCTCGCTGATGAAAAATTAAAATCGCCTTATCTTCTAAGCCCCCTTTTTATATTATTTTTGCATTTATTTCATTTCTCCCTGATCATTCACATTTCAATATGATATATTACTTATACTTACTAATTATTAAGTTTTATCTAGTCGGCTATGAAAATTTTTGAAACGTCAGATGAGTAGATCTTGGCGACTTATGTAAGCCTACGAAAAATTATTTATTAATTTATAATTATTATAAGAAAGATATGGCAAAATAAGATTTTCGATTTTTAGTTTTTTCAGGATATTTCCGCAAATACTGGGGATATTTCAAATTTCTTTTTCGCAAAATTCTCGTCTAAAAATAGCGCAACTTTTCTCTGATTTAACCGACCTCGTATTTTCAATGGTTTAGGATATCTCTGTAGTGGCCCTTTAAATAGTTCTAACCCTCTGTATAATAAATGTAATAGTCCGGCCAGACAACATTGCTAGTGTGGAAAGTGACCCATTTCATGGAAATTACACTTTCCACACAAGTAATGTACATTATTTTTCCTACGACCACAAATCAATCCACAATTTTAATTTTTTTATAATAAGTAGGTAGGTAGGTATACATACTTTTATTTGAGACAAAGGAAACAAACTTATTACAAAGAACAACGAACAATTAACTTACAACTTACAAAGAAAATTATAATAATTGAAATGGTAAACTACTTGAAATTGTAGAAATTGAACGTACCTATTATTATTATTATTGCAATTTGTAAATTGCAATGGTGTTTGCAATAAAGAAGTTAGAGAAATCTGTTATCTGTAGATCATGTATACCTATATAAATACTAGTAGACTCGACGTCAGTTTCTCGAAGAGGGGGTGTGACGGCTTTCGAAGCACTGCTGATGGCTCCCATAATTTTATTTGCAACAATTGCAACGTTTATTAATCTGTTACTAGCAGAATCATCAATGTATTCTTCTGCAACTGCGGAGGATTTCCAACCCCCATGTCTTTTCGGAACGGTGATAATATCTCCTCCTGCTTCTACTAATATCGTAGCAGATGAGCGACGGCGACGAAACGAGTGCCTAGTGTATTTTTCGGGATCCTTTACATTTAAAAATAAAAAAAATTAGCCACTACTCTGGGTATATTTCCAATTTTGTTAATACCCACCACTTGCTTTGTGCATTTTTGGTGTTGGTAATTAATTAAGGAAAAAACGTTTCCGCGGTATTAATTTCAAAGCACACGTAAAAAACTTCCTTATACCTTTAATAGATAAGTAACTAATAGGTAGGCTGTATTATAGATTGCCTATAACGAGTAGCAACGAAAGGATGGATGCCTAGTATGAATGAGTGCTTTAATTGAAATAATATCGCGAAAACGTCAGTAAACTTTTGGATTTTACTGTTTTGGGTAACAGATGCCATTATTGCTATACTATCTTTAAACTTACTACATAAAAAACGTAAAAATTATATTTAAAATTCAATTAAAGTGATCTGTGCAGCAGAAAGTAGTTGACAACACAATATACACATAATGGGCTGCCTAAGCCAAAGGAGATAGGTAAAATAGTTATACACGTAAAATAGTTATCACCCACGTGTGATATTTTTTACTTTTCATCTCTAGAGTGATATTTGTTATTTTCACAGTACCTAAACAGTGTGCTATTTGTCATTTTCGCAGGTAGTAGTCGGAAAAGCAACAAAATGTGCCAGGTACCAAAAGAAGGATTTATTTTTTTGTTGAGCATAAAATGTGCCTAAATAGTTACCTACTATCTGTGGTAGTTGTGGTAGTTATGTATTCGCCTATTCAATTTACTTTATTGTTATCATCATTGTTATAAACCACTGATATTATAAATTATAACGAGACATCCTCGCGAACAATTATTCTAGTTTCATATTTCTTGTTTGTTTACATTCGCCAATGATGATTAAGCCATTCATGGAAATGACACTTTCGCAAAAATTCTAGCTCTACTAGTTCTACTAAATACCAGAATGGTTCCGCATTCTACGCATGTTCGAGAGCCTGTCTACGGACTGGCCAGAGGCTTCGACGGCGCCTCAGGGAACTATATAGGAACCGCCGTGGCTGGAGACTGAGTTAGTCGCATCTGAAATGTGAAACCTGAAGTATCACAGAAGAGTGAGGAAGACAGAGTAGTCAGCTTTAGCCAGTGGTAGTGTTTATTGAAGTGCGAAATAGAAAACAGAGTGAAGTATAGACAAGTATATTAGTTGTGTAATATCTGTGTGGAAATAAGAGGACAGCTGATTATTTAGATTTAGAGGTTATAAGTTTATGATTTGTGTTATATCAGTGCTTATTATACATAATAAATGGATTCTTTCTATAAAATAGATTGTATTATTTAATATTCCCTACATATCTGAATGATAAAATTCTGTTCGCTAAAGCTCGTGGCATTGTCGTCATCAAGTGAATAATAGCCATAATCGCGAATGTAATACTATGATTTTTCTACTCTTGTATACCTACAATATAAAAAAAAAAATAATTCTGAGAAATGTCAGTTATCGTTCCTTATCACAGCTTTGCTGTTTTTATCAAATTTATCGCTTTTGATTGGTCCACGAGCGGGTATTATGCAACTTCTAGTAGGTAACTGATATGATTGGACAAGAGCCGGGTATTATGAGCTATAATTCAACACCTACGAATAATAACCTTCATAATTCATCCAAAAAGCTCTAATAATAATTAAAATATTATTCAATGAGATTAGAAAAAATTTATATTCTCAATACTTACTTCAAAATTTCAGATTGTATCAAAAAATGGCGGCCCCTTTGCTAGGATAGGTTAGAAATTCGTAAGGGCATCCGTATTCAAGACGACACAGGGTGTAAAAATCTTAGGTATACACAGTTTTTTCGGTTAAGTAAAAATTGAAACTACTGGCAACATTGTAAGGATAACATCTTTTGGAAGCTGACCTGACACATCCCATGAATTTGTTTTTATTATCTGACTCAGATAGAGGACGCTAGTTACACGGTTGATACCTTAGATAATGTAAAAAAGAGCTCGTACCGAGTGTAAGTGGTTTTGAACATTACACGGTGAAATGCAACATAACTTTTTTGAGGTTAGATTTTCTACTCCAATTTTTTTTTTCAGTGAACTTACACATATTCAATTTTACACAAAAAAGTTACTCTTCTGTAAAAAAAACTATGGTAGAACCGCGACGGTTTTACCCCTACGCTGGCCCCCCTCCACTCTCTCTGCTAACTCTGAGTCGACAGGCTCTCAGCGTTGCCACATAAAATCCGTGTCTCCGTGTTCCTACGGCCTTAAAGTGTCATTTTTGGTTACAAATAATATTAAAACACTTATTTACTGCAGTAAGTCAGGTCTTTGGTCAGGGTAGGTTGTTTTTCCTTCAAATATTCGTAAAATGAAAAAAAAAACCTACCCTGACAAAATACCTGACGGAACCGGTAGCTACTTATTACGGTCTCGTGCGGAAGCGGGCAGGAAGCACGCAGGATTGTCTGCAGAACGTAGGAGAAGGGCTTGCATATGGCAACGCTGAGAACGTGTCGGAGCGTAGCAAGCAGAGAGAGTGGAGGGGGGCCAGCGTAGGGGTAAAACTGTCGCGATTCAGCAGCTTAACCGAAGTGGTTCATTAGGATTAGGAAAATAATACGCATGCCCCTCGTGAACAGCCGATGGTCATGCAGTGTTGCCAGATTCACTGGTATTTACCAACAGACGGGTATGGTATAACATAGGTAGTTTAAGTTTAATTATATGAAATTTATATGTAGTGCAAGTAATTTTAACTGCTAATTGTACTAATACAACGGTATACTTGCCGATTTTTACTGAATATGTTGCCGAAATAAATATCTATTTTTAAATAAATAACACGTGTTTCAGTAGTTTTTCGCCCAGATAACGTATTATTTTGTTATCTTTCATTGAATTATTATTGAAAATATTTAAGTACACCGTCAGATTCAGAAATAATTATTCACTTTGTTGTAATAAATTTCAATCTGACAACAACGTTCATATATTTCAACGGTTGGGACAGTGTTGTCAGACTAACGGAATTAAAGTTCTGTGGCTAAAACGCAATTTCAGGCAGTTCTTTAGGGAACCCTTGCCTGTTATTATTTTTTGTATACGTTATCTCTGGGCGAAAATCTGATGAAACACGTGTTATTTATTTAAAAATATGGTAATCTTTAAGTCTAGGGACCTGGCTCATACGTCTCAAGGTCATTGGACCGGCGTGAATTTGGCGGCAGGGATCTAGCATCCGATTTGACGGAAACGCACGAAGGTTCAGTAGCGTATCCTTTTTGAAACGAATTCGATTTGAAGAGAATAATTATTTAGAGAGATTATTAGAGAAAAAAAAATCAACACCCTATCTCGTGTATTTTTGACTTATTTAAAAAAACTTATTTAAAAAAATATTTTACTGTAATCCAATCTATAACACAGTTAAAAATAATGAAAATGAACTTAAAAAAACCACCCTGTATTGTTTGAACTGAGATATACTACCTATGAAAAGACTTGGAACACTATTCTGTACAAAGAAATTTAATACTCCTCAACAGCTTCTCTTATACAAGGCTCAAATCCGACCATCCTTGGAGTATACTGTTCACATGTTCGTAGCTTAGCTCCTAAACATCCGCTGAGATTACTTGACTCCATCCAGAAAAGTTGACTCCTACAGTTTCACTATGGCACTTATATAGGGGTGGAGGACATACCTATAGTAGCACCAGGAAGGTATTCATTTGCTTTGCAAATGCATGGTAAGCGCAAAAAACGGCACTAAAAGTCTGTATTCCTGAGTCCGGGTCTGTTTACTACAGCGAATATCACATAATAAACGTGCAAGGCCAGAGTTTCGAGTGGGCGGAATAATCATTAAGCGGCCGGAAATTCATTATTTCAACAACGACAGGGCCGGCCGAACGCACGAAACTCACTCCAACGTACCCGGACCATATTAGCTAACCGATGTCACACTTTTTGGAATGCAATTGCAAAACAAATGCAAAATTCAAAATAAAAATCGTGCTACTGTTAATCTCGAAGATATTCCTTGCCCTGAATGTGAAAAAAAAAATAGAAATTCGACCGTAGTGTCAAAGAGGCCTTAGCTGTGACCTTAATATTAGTTTGCAATAGCTGTTTTAAGCTTCGCTAACCCACCCAGCACCCCTACTTCGCTCATCGGTCCCGAAAAAAATTAATGGAACTTAGGATACGTGCGGATGTAAATATTTACCTTATTTTTAGTTAAATAAATAAATAAATCTTATGGCTGTGGTAAAGCCCAAGTGTCAGAAGTTTTCAAGTAGCCTCAAGGGCCTCTGACGTAACTTAACGACTGCTGTGAAGCAGCCGTTAATAGCTTAAGATAGATATCATAAATTTAAGGTCTTGCAAATGAGGTTAAAATATTAAGAAAATTCCATTTTTTCCGAAAATGTTTTTTAACTGAGATAGAGGGTGTTTAAGTGTCATTTACTTATATTAAAATGACATAAAAAAAAAAACAGTAGTTATTACGGCAATAATAAGGGAAACAAAATTTAACTGAAAACTTTTGGAATCAGGATTCGTCTTTAAAATTTTCGAGATGTCAAATGGATAGATCATGACGACTTACTTACTTAAACTTACAACAAATAATTTCTTTATTTTTATTATAAACAATATTATGGCGAAATTAAGAAATCTCGATTTTTCAGTTGTATCGGGATTCTTATTAAGCATAAAACTGTACAATTTTTCTCTAATTTAACCGACCTGTAGCTGTACCTATCTCTGCTGTAGAATCCAAATTATGGCTCCAAATCCAATGAAAGACTGTTAATCGTGGCAACAGGGTACATTAAATTTAAAACAATCAGGTACAGGCTGTGGCGCTGCACCTGATGCAGCGCCACACCTGATGCAGCGCCACAGTGGTGGGGATCGTAACTTTCAGTTTAGGAGGAGGACCAGCAAACTCATCAGATCAGATCAGACAAATAATAGTCCCTTTCAACTTTCAACTCAGGGACACAGAATAGCTCCGCTTAAAGTAGTAGATAGTATAAACAGTGGTCTTCAAACATACTCGTATCTCCCTTACAAAAGTGCATTTTTGATATAAAATGCTTTTCTTGAACCAATTATTTTGATTATTCAGGGTGATTCATAATATGTGCGCAGAACTTCAGGATGTGATAGCTCGTTCAAAAATATGAAAAAAGTTCCTGATAACATGGGGTCGCAAACCCATCATTTTCGAGATACAGGGTGTCAAGAAAATATATTTTTTTCAGTTTTTTTTACGATTTCTCAGAAATACTTTCAGATATAAAACTCATTTTTTGTAGGTATAGGTACACATCTTATCATTAATATTATTTACTTTTTGAGCTTTGATTAAATTTATATCATATGGCAGTGGCGGAGATTTTTGCGTTGCTTGATTTTTTTTTGTCCCTAATTTCTACGGCACTGCAAACATTGGCACACTGTGGAAGCACATTTTAAACTCTCAATGTTTTTTGCATAAAAAAGGTACTCTCTTGGTCAAAATACTCTAATGTGAACTGTTCGAGAAAAACGGCATTTTATGATGCGAAAAACATAAAAATAACAAAATGTTTTGTTGTGGACAAAAACCTCACTTGTTTTTAATAATTTTTTTTTTCATTTGTTCCATAGACCAATAAACTTTTTTAATTGGCCTTCGTAACGTTTTAATAAAAATAATATTAATGACAAGATGTGTACAAAAAGCTGGGTTCTGTACCTCAAGACAGTTTTCCTGAGATATCGTCAAAAAAACTGTTCTCGAAAACGGTTCTTTTGCGGACCCATCTTAAATGGGAACTTTTTTTCATTTGAACGAGCTATCACATCTTGAAGTCCTGTGCACATATTATGAAAACCCTGTATGTATAATATTTGAGCTCTCTTCGAATTCAGGTTCTAATTTTTAAGTTTTGCCACTAAAGGTTTTTGCAGAACAAATTAGAAACTTACGCACAGCTCGCGAGGAGAAGACTGAATACATAATATCCATGCGTGGCGTGGGTTAGACTATCATGATATGCTGATGAGTCCATAATAAGGACGAAACGGTACCGTCCATGTCTTTAGTCTTCTCCTCCCGTGCTGTACGAAAGTTTCCAATTTGTCCTGCAAAGAACCTTTCGTGGGAAAACTAAAAATTAGAACCTGAATCCCAAGAAAGCTCAAATAATATTACACAGGGTGATTCACAGTCGATGGTACCTTAGACGTTTACGGGAAACGAGTCATGGATTTTTCTGAAAATTCAGTCACTTGAATAATTGGCTCTGCTCCATCGATCTAAAATACTTTCGGCATTGCTTCGTTGCCACTTATTTCGAAAAATTGCAACAACGTTGATATTTTAAATGAGACATCCTGTATATTATTACATTTTTAGATTGTCTGAGAAAAAAAGATCGGTTTTCACAGTTTGAGTTTAAACTGAATGGCTTCCGAGTTATAAATAACGAGTGAAAATCGCCATTTTCCATTTTCGAAGCAGCTTACAATGAAAACGGCTCGAGACAGCAGTACCCTATCTTAATTTTTCACGTGGTATCCTATCGTGCGGATGAAATCATACGGGTGATGAACGTTATTTCATCACCCTTCTCCTCGCGTGCTGTGAGAAAGTATCTAATTTATTCTGCAAAGAACCTTTAGTGGCCAAAATTAAAAATTAGAACCTGAATCCCAAGAAACCTCAAATATTATATTTTGATATAAATTAATAACCCTTGAAATTTAAGTGGCCTGTCTCTGACAAATGTTTGAGACTTCTGGTTTTCTTCTGTGTAATAAAATCATGTCATAAATCGCCGCTCGGTGGTACGCCTAATTATATTTCTCTCCTTGTTCTTCATATACACCTGTCTTGCGATTTACTTTTTCCACAGAAATTTACGACTTAAAGCTATGACAAGTTTATGTTTTTTGCAGAAGCTTCGTTGCAACGGACTTTTTACCCAACAATAACGACCATAAGACCCAATATAAAATTGTAATTATACCTATGCTGGATATTTTATTTACAATGATGCTTATCTAATGTACCTAAGAACTGGAGTTTTAATTTGACCATTTTTGGGATCCAGGCCTGCTTGATTAGAAATAAATTTTTCCATAGGTTCTACTTTCATGTTTAATACATAATGCAGCATGCCTTGACAGGAGCATTCTTTGGTTGTTGAAATACCCTACCTACCTCTTCTGAACAAAATAACGAACAATTTTATTGAAAGAAGTTGCTCAGAATTCACAATTACGTATGCATGCCTAATTTAATAATTATTATCAGCTCACATTGATTTTTTCCATTTTTTGCCATATTTTAGGTAGGTAGGTAATAATGAGCGTTATTTTAGAAAAAAAAATTTACAAAAAATGTTTTATTGGTTTTTCTGAAACAAAAATTCACAAAATAAAAATAAAAAGTAAGCCGATCGTTATTAAATTCGGCTTGCGTAAATAATTTTGAATTCTGAGTTACTTTTTTTTATATAAAATTTTTCGATATTTCGTGCAGAAGAAGGTATGCTCTGTCTCTGTCCACCGAGTGTTTTGTCTGTTGTCATGCCACACTGATTCTGGCTAAACAAATTCATATAATTCGATTTGATTCATACACTTCTTATTTCTAAGTCGAACCAGATGTGGTATCGCAGTTCGTGTCAGTGGCGTGTGAATTGTTATAATTATTTTTAGAAATAGTATGTCACCTACCACCTTCACTTACCTGTTGGTTGGCCGGTTGGCGTTTAAAAGAAAGCATAACACCTCCGTTTTCTTTTTCTGCAGTAAAATATCCTAGCAATTTAACCACACAAGACCACGCCTAGGGAGTTCAATCGTTTCCCAGGCATTTTGTGTAATTTTTTGTAGTTCGTTGCGAAAATATACCCAGTCCGTTTTTTTTTTAAACTTAGAAAATTATAAAAACAAGGCAATAGATTTTTAGGCATTCACGCAATTAATAAGTTACTCGTAGTTTATCACATCGTACAATATCACAGGTAATTCTGCTGATTTCGTATTAAAAACGTTTCAAATAACAAACCTCATTAATATAGTTAGCGCTGTCACTGTCAACTGACAGTAGCCGATGAGCTGGACGATAATCTTATCGTATCAATCTAAGCGTATCAAGACGCGAGTCGTACTTCCGTCTCACTCTCGCTCATCTTTTTAGAATTGCTGACGATTCAAACGTATTTCTGACAATACGTCCCATTTTAACTCGATTGACTATGCATTGCAATAGAAGGAGTAAGAAAAATAACGAGATGATGTGTCCTTAGTTATCACAACAGACAACACTCAGTGTACAGAGTATATACCTACACTACTTTTTCTTAACTTTTTTGCCAAAGTACTATGTATATCATAACTCACAAGAAAAAAGTAGTAGGTACCTACAAATAAAAAAATACCTAGAATCTATATTAAATTGCATAATACCTATAAAAAGGCATCCATTAACATTTTTTGTATCTCCAAAATTTTAGCTGTAATCCTACGTTGAATAGCAAAATTAATTCTTTTTTTGTCCTCGATTTGCCTTTTTCGCTTCTGGACGCGGTAACATTGGTAAAATATATATATTTCGTTTATGAGGCGCGTTGAAAGGTTCCTCCCTCTCAACAGAAACAGAGCTCAATATCGATAAAAGAGTTCAGACTTCAGACACGCGATTCCTTATTTCTTTGGCAATGTCCACAAATCACTGCGCATTTTAGCTCGGCTTCCTGGCATCCAGAAGATGAGGTATACCAACATCTCTTTTTACAATTGCATGTTGCATGAGAGCAACGAGAGCACGGAATGCACGACGACGTTGTTCAGTTTTTTTTTGTGCTGTTGGAGCAATCGAGCCATCAAACCGAAATTGTTTTTTTATGTAATCTACCTAATGCTGCGCAAAAATGGACTCTCTTCTCTGATTTTGGTGCCATACCATGCGATATGTAGAAGATATCCACCCTCGATGACACGTGTGCAATCAACATGATTTGTATTTTTGTGTGATTCTTTGAAAATGTCACAAACCAGACTTTTTACTTTTTATTAGCATATCCGCCTAATTAAGCAGAGCAATTTGAAATAAAGTCAGTTCTTACTCCAAGTATTGAAAGAGTTCAGCGTCTTTTTTTTTTGCAATAGCAATTTTTAAGATTTTCGTTAACAATACCATCGATACCGTTCGTTCCGCTTTATACTACCCAGTGGAAGTTTATTTTTTAGCGCGTCGCCTCTGAAAGTTTACTTCTCGATAGGCAACAGCCGACCGAACGTTAAAACTGTAGCCCGTTGTATTACTACAGCGGCTCGCTACAAAGCATACAGATTTTTCCAGCCCGCTAACGACTACTTTCTAGCCTAGCCCTAGTGCCGACAAATTTCCACGGTAGTTGGTATTAGTTATTATACCTACTCATAATGGCAGGCGAGAGCTCCGCAGTTGAGCAGCTCCCGAGATCGATATCACGATACACGCATGTTTCAAGCAAGTCGAAGCGCGCTAAAGCAATAATAAATATATCGATTTGATTCTGGGTGATTTTCTTAGTCTTAATAGATAGCTAACATAAGTATAAATTCAAGTTTTTAGTGTGCTAAAAACGCATTTTTTGCACACTTGCAAAAATTTGCTTTTAAAAATGCAATTTTTTAGCGCGATCACGAGAGAGCTCAAGAAAGATTCATAAATTATTTTGAGCCAGAAGTCAGGTACGTATCGAAAGTAATTCGAAACGTGCGAGAACAGCCCACACAAGGATTTGGCCCTAATTACACCGTGCCCTAAACTAATGAAACTATTCATTGGATAAAAAATAGGTCATTTGAGTTACAGAGAAATCTTCACCAGACGTGAAGAAATGTCAACATGACCGACTGTGCATGACCAACCTGATGGATGTTTGAATTGAAAATTTTGTAGTCATGGCGCTCCATAAAAAGCGATTATTCTTTTTTATCTCAGCTTTTTTGGAAGGATAAAAAATCCTAAGGGTACTTACCATCGTTCCAGTTTGCAGGTTCCGGTCGATATGATAACGTGTAAGATGAAGAAAGAAATGATGCCTCGGTTCGCTCAATGTTGAGCAAACCTCTCACGGAACGGTTTACGAGGAAGCAATTGCTTCTTCCACTTATAGGCTCAACATCTCACTAGATGTTTTACTAACCTGAAAAAAAAAATTTATTGAAGATTTGCCTAATATGCAAAAGAAAATTTTTTGTGACGCGAGAATACAAAGTTAGTTTTAAAAAATAATAATGATTTATTCTGTCTCCGTTTTAGGCAAACAAATATTAAACAAGAGATGAATGACATTAATATATTGCTTAACAATATGCCATTCATTCATTTCGCGCTATGAGTTAGGGGTAGACACGTGTTTCGTCCTAATTAGGACTCTTCAGTACAATGTATCTTACTAGCACACAGCACAACCTCGATCGCTTGACCTTAGTGAGAGGATTGATTTTTATCTTTTATTCATTTTGAAACAAAAATTAACTAATTTCTCTTCTAATTCAAATTTTTGCTCTCTCTAGGTCATTTTGAAGGACGCGCACAGCCAACGCCAGCTTCAACAGCTTTACATCATTAGAACGATTGAAAACAGCCTTCCATCATCAAAATGGGTGAATGTTGGAAATATTTTGAAATATGTTTATAAAAGGTAAGCCTATTTTATATGTTTGTGAGAGTCCGCTTATTCCCCATTGCCCTCGTTGGTATACTTCCCTCTTCCCAAGTTCTGCAATAATCTACGGCGCACGTCTACATCATAGATATATACAGGATGATTCAGTCATGATGGATCAAACGAAACAGGGTGATAGAGGACCTCAATACGCATCGATCTAACCGCCATATGTGTGATCGGATGGTTTGAGAGTTATCACCACTTAAGTCTAATTCCTCAAGAACCTGATTTTCCAAAGACAGTATAGCATGCCTGGCCTAACAGCTCGGTTTAGCTTGATCAAATTTTCCAAAGATGTAGTCAAATAATGAGTCTGTCACATCGTGTGTAAGCTTCCCCAATGCAAGGACACAATTAGAAAAAAAAAATTCTTTAAAAAATTATTGAAACAGAAGAATTTTGGTAATTGTATACATCCGCGGCTCCTATAAGTTTCATCAATTTTTTCGGGACCGAGGAGCGAAATAGGGGTGCTGAGTGGGTAAGAAAGTAAAAACAGCCATTGCAAACTAATATTAAGGTCACAACTAAGGCCTCTTTGGCACTACGGTCGAATTTATATTTTTTTTTTCACTTTCAGGGCAAGGAAAATCTTCGAGATTAACAGTAGCACGGTTTTTATTTTGAGTTTTGCATTTATTTTGCATTTATATTCCAAAAATCATTGCATCAATCCCTGTGGACTGGACACGATATGTGAAAGCGGATATATCGCCCAGTCCGCCTCTGTAAGCCTCGAACACAGAATAGAATACTTGGCAATTATCCTGAAGAGGTGTATCCAGGATCGCGGCATCTAATCGGTGCCTCTTGTCAGAACCGCACTCCCTCCGCACTCTCAAAACCGTTTTTTTAAGCCGTTTTGTGGCTTTCCCTTTCATTTGCAAAGCAAATTAATACCTTCCTGGTGTTACTATAGGTATGTTCTCCACCCCTATAATATAGGTGCCATAGTGAAACTGTAGGAGCCGCGGATGTATATAATGACCAAAATTTTCACTTATTTAACAATGCTCCTGTTAAAAATTCTTGGGGATAATTTATTTTTGGCACTTGTTTCGAAAACTTCTCTGTTCAATTGGCAATCTGTCCTACAAATTTCATTTATGCAGCTAGTCTTTATAAATTACATAGATTTACATAATATTAATGTGCAAAAGGAAAAAGGCGATATTTAATGTTCAGATGCAATACATGTCGTAGACTTCAACAGCACTCGTCACATTAATTGTTCCAAATGACGAAATTACCACCCCTAGTCGCAAAACACATACGACATCTTCTTCAAAAAATTCTTTTTTACCTTCTAAACGCCTCCCTGTTACTTTCAACTCTGTTACCTTGGTTTCAGCCAACTTTCTTCTCAATTCCTGCTAACTGAAATATTCTTTGTAATACATCAACTCATTGTAATGACCCCAGAGAAAAAAGTCGAGTGGATTCAAGTCCGGGGACCTATAGGAGGCCATGCTATTGGTCCTTCACGCCGAATCCACCTGTCAGTAAAGCTTTGTTTAAGGTGATTTCTTACATTTAACGCATAATGGCATGGGGCTCCATCATTCTGGAGAAGCATCCGCTGTCTTGTTTGTAAATTTACATTTTCCAGACAAATAATAGGCAACTCATTCTGCAGAAAGTTGAGATATGTTTCACCACTCAACTGCGCCGATAACTCAAATGGTCCAATCAATTGTCTGCCCAAATTTCCAGCTCATAATTAACACTAAATTTGTGTAGAACGTTGACTCCGTCCGTCCAAAGAATATGATCAAAAAAGTCAGGATCATCTCTATCCCTCCTTAGAACTTCTCCACAGAAATCGACTCTTTTTGTATGGTCCGTGGGCAGCAAAACCTGTGCCTTCCTAATATGGTATGGATGGCAATTTTCTTGTCGTAGAATGCGTTGTACGGTTGGCTGCGCGATTCTCGTTTGTCGACTAATTGCTCTGGTACTTGTGGAAGGATCCGCTATAACTTCTTCCAGTACACCTTCAACGTGCTCAGGATTTTGTCTAAATGTTCTTTCTCGATTACTTGCTCCAGGTAAACGGACCTCCATGTATGCGTTATGCACGCGTAAAAATACCCGGTAATCCGGTAAGACCTTGGTTAGCGAACCTTGTCAAAGGAACGGAGCTCTTCTAATCAAGAAAAATCTAAATGTGAGAAATGCAATAAGCCCGCTGGCTTCAGTGTTTGGGACCACATAAACCACCTCTCACATTTAGTTAAAATACCAATACCAATACCAAAAAGCTTCCTCGAATCAAACTTGCCACCTTTGAAGGGAACTGTTCTACTTGGCTAGAATTTAAAGATACCTTTTTGGCTTTGGTAGACAAAAATCAATCATTGAATAGCATTCAAAAATTTTATTATTTAAAATCCTCTCTACGTAACGAAGCTGCCCAATTAATCAAATCAATAGAGGTTTCAGCCAGTAATTATGCTATTATATTGCATGGAAAATTCTATTAGACAGATAGGTATGAAAACAAACTCATACCTATTGGAAAAACTAGAATTAACAAAAACTGAAAGACAAAAATACAATAATTACGAAAACAGTTCTCAGTCGAACTTCAAACTTCAATAAAGGTAAGAATTCATACAATAAAAAATATTCGAACAGTTTTGCAGCAACGACTAATAATAATAATAATAATTGCTACAAACATTCGAGGTGTGTATTTTCTGAAAACATTGATCATTTTATCCATCAATGTAAGGGTTTTATAAACTTGAACGTAGAAGAGAGAATCACTCCAACAAAAAACACAATTGTGCTTTAATTGCCTTCGTGATACCTAATCATAATTCGTGGAATTGCTTAAATAAATTTAAATGTTTAAAACGTGGTAAAAAACCATCCTACTCTATTACACATTAATAATAAGGAAGAGGAGATGTCGAGTTATTCAAGGTCGTATACTCCTGAAAATTCGCTATCAGATCGACGCGTAAAAAATATAAACAGCTGCAGGTGTGGTCGTCTGACTCTAATTAACGAGAGGATGGGGTGACATTAGCATCAGCATCTCGCTCGCACTCGCAATCGGTGATGCAATATCCTAAAGAAAACTAAAACCAACGTAAAAATACTAAAACTAAAACCAAAAATACTGCAACTGCGACTTCAATCAACAATCATACCTTCGAGCATTGCCCTGTTGCCGGTTGCCAAATAATAATTTAGAATCCCAAGTTTTATTATCTACAGCAGTAATAAAATTAAAAATAGGTGATAGAGAATACTTCTGTCGTGCGTTATTAGACAGTGGATTCGCAAAGTCATTTTATTGCTAATGAATTATGTGACAAACTACAATTAGAGCGTACAAAAACAAATCATTTTGTGAAAGGTGTAGGAAAAATCTTGACTAATACCTATAACAAATGAAGTTAATGTAACGATTAATTCAGTATACAATGATTTTAGTATTGACAAATTACCTATTAAAGCATTTAGGAGAAATAGGTATTATCCTCTATTCCTAAAGAGTTCAAATTATTAGCTGACCCGAGTAGGTACTAATCCTAAATAATAGGTCAAAAAAAAAGTGAGGAAGACGAAGAAATGTTAACGCACTCCACAAAACATCACAGAAACTGAAAGTCACTTTTAGAAATTCGAATTACCTAAAAAATCTCATTCGTTGGAAGTAACATTCTGCATAATTAATCTGTTAGGTTAGGCACTCTAGGCTAAAATGAACTTTCATCATAACCTAACATCAGGTAGGCATCAGCATTGAACTCTAACCTACGGAACTAGGTTAGAGTTCGATGGTAGGTAGTAATAGGCCCATAGGTATGTAATCAATTTGTCAAACTATTAATTATTTGAAACGTACTGTGTACTCCACCAGAGATAACAGAAGCTGCAAAAGTAACTTTACCTGAATTTGTTGCCTGAGAAATCCCGAAATCTTTACTTCTTATCTGTACCTATACAACACCTTTATGGACCGTAAGGGCGACCAAGAAAAGTGATTCATTCTCAAAGTCAATTTTACTGGTAGGACACATTACTGTATATGCTTCGGAGTACCCTTAATATAAATCACAAGTATCTTTAATTTTTGGTTTTGTTAATGTCAATTAAGTTATGGTGAATAAAGTTGTTTAAAATAATTTTTTGGATTCAAAGTTAATAGCAGTCGTGGACAAAGTATAGTATTCTACTCGCATATAATGAGCTATTATAGGCTCGTATAATAATACTCTATTTTCTGGTTATCGCCTTCCAGGGTATCTATCGAGGGGCGTATGGGAGTTCGACCAAGATAATCCCTTAACGTCGAACTCAAGGATTAACATTCGTTCCGGTCATAAAACACGAAATTGGAGAATTTCTTGAAATTATGAACTGCTTACCATCCATAGTTGCCAAACCGATCTTTAATAAGATCTGAATATTTGTGTCAGTCACAAGATATAAAATAACACATATGCCCGTATTCACAAACGATAATCCCCATCCAGATATATTTAAGTTTGTGGACATATTATTGAATTTCCAAGCAGAAGTGTGTATCAAAATTAATTCGGTAAACAATAATTTTCAAAATACTGTAAGACATATTGTGAAAAAGAAAATTCGTTTTATCGAAGAAAAAATTAAGTATATTTTTGTACGCATTTTGCCTATGTAGGATGTATTATGTACCTACATACATTTATTTGAAAATGAAGAATAAACTATTATAAAAAATCCAGGAATAAACATTACTTTATAAAATGGTGATATTATTTTCTAGGCTGGTGGAAGAAATCGCAGCAGTGGCGGGCTTTTCAGATGAAGTGAGTGAAGTGTCACTTCACCTGTTTTTAATTAAATAATGTTTTCATTCTCCCCTTTACGAAAGTGTAACTTTCTGTCTTGATAAGACGACCGAAAGCGAAAGTAAAACATCCTAGGTGATAGGTTGCTAGGTGGTTGCTAGCTATGAAAAACTTTCGTGGCCTGGACAAAAAAGTAGAAATGTCAGCTTAATTAACGTTTATTTAGATGGAAAATTAAATGTAAAACTACAATAAAAATTCCAGTAAATCTTTCTGGAACATACTTGATAATTATTATTGTATGTTCCAGAAAGATTTACTGGAATTTGCAGCTTCTTGAATGAAATTCATTTTGAACTAAACTACGATCAAAGATTCTGAAATTATAGCGGTACAGAGTTTTAAACTTGACAGTGTCATAAATTAATAATTTAAAACTATCGTTACTATGGTAATGTTAAAAACATGGCACCTTATAATAATTCCATTGTTATCACTGAATCGTATTATTTTACTCATTTCTTCTTAATCCGTGGTTCAATATGGCAAGGGGAGAATGAAAAGTTTAATACATTACACGCTACGAAAGCTCTTTCAGGTGCTCGGAGTTTTAAATACCCTCGGCTACGCTACGCTTCGCCTCGGGTATTCAAATACACCTCACACCTAAAAGTGAACTTTCGTAGCTTGTAATGTAAATAACTATTTCTAAATAGGACAAATATTTTCATAAATCATAATTTTCTCTTATTACTGAAGGTAATATTTATTTATTCTTTTTAATTTGAACTTTATGATCGCATTTTCTAAATTAAAGTGAAATATCCTGTATATACCGACAATATATATAGTGCAAAGTATGTTTATACAGGCCGCCAAAAAGTTCGCACTATACGGGAAAATTTTATTTTCATCTTTTTTGAATTTTTTTTTTTTTGTAAAACAAATATTATAAATACAAGCTATAGAAGTGTTGCAGGGATGAACCAGTCTATAAAACAAAAACACTGCTAAAGATCTTTTGTTCAGTCTGGCAACAATGCAAGTGGTCTAAGATTTCTCAGGTAAGTAGGTGCTTGGTCGAACTCACCCATGGGATTAAAGCACAGCAGGGTATTTTGGTCGAACTGGTATCCTCCGCTATCGAGATACATTTCTGCAGCTAATTCATCGTTTCTTCCACACAAAATAAAACACTCTAACATTTCATATTTGTCACTATTTGAAAAACGATTCATCTCAAGTTTACACAGTACCTACATATACTTATAACAATTCAATAAGATCAACAATAAGATTACCTGACAGTTTAGAATAAATTGTACTATTATGTTGAAATCTTACTTCCATTATTTTTTTATATTTTTACTATCTTGAACATAGACATGTTATACATCATTGAATAGCATTTTTTTCGAAGATTTTAAAAATGTAAAAATCCAATATGGCTGCCATAAGAAAAACAAAAGTTGGGCATTGACACGCAATATCTAGTAGACTTAGAATTTTTTAAAATCATTTTCTGAATCCCCATTACTCGTTATCCCTAACCTGCAAGTTTTGTAAATTTATCTCTTACAGCAAAAAAGATATGGAAGATTATTAAAAATGTATTTTTTTCTTTTCCACCCTGTATCTACGTAATGAATGACAATTGAATAAGCAAATTTGTTACCATTTAACCGACCTTGTATCTCCAACGGTTTCCAATATACCCATGTACTGGACACCCGGTAACACTAAATAGGTGCATGCATGTAGTACCTATACCTAGTAGAGTCCCTCGATATACCGTGTGTCCCCGGATAGGTGAAACGACTCTTATAAAAGACAAAAATTTTTTGATTTTAATTTTAATTTTTTGGGGTTCAGCCCTGCTTGGCTAAAGAGTAATTTCTAACAAAATATTAGTTTTGAAAAATCAAGCATGACTTGGAAATGTCCAAGAAACCTGTTTTTCTGTTGATCAAAGTGCCTTTTATGTGGCAAATACGACAAAATGTTATTTGAAAAAGTTGTTCAGAATCAACATTCAGGTCTCTATACCAAATTTCAAAATCATAGGTCAACTTTAATTTTTTTAATTGATTTTTATGTTTTATTTCTCAATTCAAAGAATTTAATTTTTTAACAAAGACTGCCATGGAAAAACCAAATTGTATCCATAGCAATAGCAATCTATCAATATCAGTGTTTGTTACAAATGAAATTCTTTGATTTGTGAAATAAACATAAAAGTAAAATTAAATGTAAAAGATCAAAGTTGGCCTATAATTTTGAAATTTGATATACGGACCTAAATGTTGATTCTGAACAACTTTTTCAAATAACATTTTTTCGTATTTGCCACATAAAAGGCACTTTACTGCACAGAAAATTTTTTTTTAATATCCAAGGCATGCTTGATTCTTCAAAACTAAAATTTTGTTAGAAATTACTCTTTAACCAAGCAGAGCTGAACCTCAAAAAATGAAAATTAAAATCGAAAATTATTTGTCTTTTATAAGAGTCGTTTCTTATATCCGGGGACACACACGGTATGTATAAGAGTCTGGCCATGCATACGCGGTCATCTTTCTGATTGGTTAGCCGCCTCGGCGGCCATATTTAATACTTTAGCTCCGGCGAGTGCCATAAGATTAGCATTAGCGGACTTCGAAAATGTCTACTAATTAATTTTTTTCATCGAATTGCAATATACCTATAAAGGTTATAAATAATGCTTGGTCGTTGTTCAGTTAGCTATTGTTCCAATAGTGAAAAAAAAATTTAAATTACCATTTAAAATTCAATATAAAATTAAAGAAACTAGCTTTAATGTAGTAATAGGTACTTCCGGATATACCGGGCGTTAACTACCAACTAGTACAAAATATAAAGGGTGATTCTACGACTTATTCTAAGAAAAAAGGTTTTGTACGGATTTTTACATTAATAATAGCTACTTTTAAGGCTATTATATAAGGCTATTGGCGCTTTGAAATTTGCTCTCAATTTTTCCAGTGACGTAAAAGTTAGGGGGGGTAAAACCCTTACGCAACCCTAAAATCTCCATCACCGGAATATCTTAGAACATTAGTTTTGAGCCTTAAAAGTGGCTATTATTAATGTAAAAATCTGTATAAAAGCTGGAGCATGGACTCTAACGGTTCTTGAGATATCGCAAAAAGAGTAAGAAAAAAACATTTTTTTGAACCCTGTGGGTATCTCGAAAACGGTGCGTTTGCTGACCCATTTTAATATAAACCGTTTTTCTTAGAATAGGTCGTAGGTCCTTTATTTTGTACTAGTTGGTAGTTAACACCCTGTATTTTATCAAAAGTTTGAAAATTTAATGAATATTTTACTGAATAATTTATAAAATAATGAAATGCGAAGTTAAACAGAGATGTTAGATAATTATGGTTTATTACTCCGTTTAGTATTATTGGGATGCTTGAATTTCATAGAACGTGTCAAATAAAGAACAAGCCTGACTGCTTCACTTCTAAGAACTATATTTTTTTATGTAGGTATATGTAATATCTCTATTATCTCTCTGCCCTCTCTGCCCCGCTAGCGTCGAAGCGAAAGCATTCTACGAGTTGGGTGGTCACAGGCCACTGGACTTGCATTTTCTTTTTCTACAAACCTAAATTCGAATTATCGAGTCCGTGGATCCAATTATATTGAAATTTATTACTGAAAGCTTTAAACCTTAGGTAGGTACATACCTACTTATTTACGTAATAAAGAGGAACAAAAATCAATTTTTTTGAAAATTTATATAAAATATCTACATATTTACATTTTCGTATTGAGGGATATTTATTGTTAATGTTGCTTGGTAAATAAATGAAAAACGTCACTTTTGAACTTTTTCGAATTCAGAGTTGGCTATGGAAAATTCGAATTATGTTGGTACATTTTCGAAAGCTGAGTTTTGAACTACCTTTGACAAAAGCTAATTTTTTTAAGGTTATGGATGTTTCTAATCAAATTTGACTTTGTTTTAAATTTCACCTACGCTGCGTTGCCAAAACAGGAATGAATATACAGCGTGATCAGTTAAGGGTAATAGCGGCCATATCTCGGGAACTATTGGTACTAGAGCCTCAAATTAAAAATTTTCCAGACATAGTGACCTTGAGAAATTCAAGGAAAATATTTTCAACATTGGTCTTCTACAATTTTTAAAACGACCTGTAGATATTTTATTCTTTTGATTAGGTATACAGATCGATATATTGATTTTAGATGAAGAAAAAACATTCGTATATGGCACATTTCAAGAAACAAAAGGTAAGGTAAGAAAACTTAGGTATCATCATAATTTGGAATCCATATTAATTTTAAGGTCCGCAATAACAATAATTATTATTAACATTAACGTATAATAATAATGGTTAAACCTAAAATAATAATATGTACCTACATTCTACTTTAAATTTAATTAGTTTTTCATGCCCAAATATTAAAAAAATTGTAATAACTATGCTTTTTTGGGAACGTTTGAGAACTTCACGTGTACCTACCTATTTGCAGCTCATACCTTTTTTTTTTTATTTTATTTTTATACAAAAAGGAGGGTAGGTAAATTCATTATGGATTTACCTCATACCTACTACTGACTATACTGACCAGAAACCTGGTCAATTGAAGGTTTTAAGGGGGTACTGCAGCTAATAAGAGACCAATTACGCGAAAGTTCGAAAATAGAAAGTAAGCGCGAATCGTCCAGAGGACGTTAAGCTAAAGCAAGTCTGACGTGAAGTACAGAAACTATTATTGGGATAGAGTCTCTTCTGATGTGAACGTCAAGCCGCGGCAGTTAATAAATCATCAATTTAAGTTGCAAGCAAAAAACGATGGTACCCAGACTCCCAATACATATAGATTTACAGACATGATTTTATTCTTCTTACACTTCCTAATAACTGAATTCTGAATTGTTCAGAGTGGAAGATATAGGTATAAAGATTATACCTAGTCGACTGAGGGAAAAATCGCTTTTCAAAAATGTAAATTGTCATATCTTTAAAACTAATTGAGCTATCGACGATTTTTTTTTTAATTGCAGTGCATACATATGCGTTTCTTTTAGTGGTAACATTGTTTTCAGGACTTTTACATTTGATAGTGAAAATTGGAGCCAAATATTAAGAAATTTAGCTATTATTAATGTAAAAATCTGTCCAAAAGCTGGAGCCTGAAGCTCAAACGGTTGTTGAGATACCTAGGTATCGCAAAAAAAGGAAGAAAAAACAATTTTTTTGAACACCCTGTATTTAAAAAACGGTGCGTTTGCGAACCCATGTTAACAGGAATTTTTTTTCTTAGAATAAGTCATTGAATCCCCTCCTTTATTTTGTACTAGTTGGTAGTTAATACCCTCTGAATATACGTATCAGTAACTGGTTATCACCAAATTATATTCAATTATGATCTTGCAGTCAGTATGAGGAAGTCTGCATCTGCATACAGTAAAAACTAAAAAGGTAGGGGACTACATGCACCAAGTCCAGACCTAGGTATTAACGGTATTACAGTAAATTCAACTAACCTCTACTCCGCTCTTTCTAGGAATCTTAAGCAACATTTCGGGTTATGAACAAACAACATTATTTGTTTTTGATAATTATTTTTGTTGATAGTTTGTATTAGGTAGATACCACGCACATGAAAAAACTGAAGTCGCAAAAGTAGGTAGTATAACTTAGTACCTACCTATCCTAGTAATATTAAGGATAAAATGTACACGGAAGCTGAGCTCTGTATCTCAAACAGTTCCTGAGATGTCGTCAAAGAACTGAAAAAATAATTTTTAGACCCTTTTTTGCAAAAACATTTTATTTTTTGTTTTGCGGACATGCACGCATATTCTAATAGGAACTATTTTCTTGCCAAATAGGTAATCACACTTTTAATTTTCGACACATTTTTTGAACACCTGTACCTGTAAGTATACAACAGAGCTACCTAATACCTACATCTAGTTCCCCAAAAAATAGTAGGTAGGTATAGGTAGTAGGTACCTACCTACCTAGGTACATTGGTAAAACAATAAAGTGACCTGATGATCCGACGGGAAGTTAACTTACGAGTCGACGGAATGACTATTTGAAGTAGGTACTCGTGGTAGGTAAAAGGTAGTAAGTACGTAGGTAGATAGCCTATTTTAAAATGGGGCACAGGTAAATTGCACACCAGTAATCCTTTTACGACTTGGACATATTTAAGTCCCTGTAATCTCATAGGTAAATTCCACACCGAGACCCAATAGGTAAAGATACTCGTACGCTGATATCTTAAAGTGGTATAGTCGACCAACAAGAGATACAACGAAATGATCTAATTGTTATCTAAACTGTTTTTTGCGCCGGCAAGAGTAATAGTTGAGAAATAAGGCCTGCAAAGTATCATCCTTACCCTAATACGTACCATCGAACATAATAATGCGCTCGAACAGAAAGTCCGCTCTCCACGAGACCGCAATAATAGTAGCTACCGGTTCCGTCAGGTTTTTGGTCAAGGTAGGTTTTTTTTTTCATTTTACGAGCATTTGAAGGAAAAAAAACCTACCCTGACCAAAGACCTGACTTACTGCAGCAAATAAGTTTAAGGCAGTAAGTTACACTTTAAGGCCTTATTTCTCAACTACTACTTGCCGGCGCAAAAATTCAATGGTAGGTACTAAAATTCAATTTTTCTAGAGACACAAGCTATCCGAAAGTAGAAGACAAATCGCCCTATACCCATACCACCAGTGGCGTAGCTTCAGATTTGGGGCCCCCCCGCCAAATATTTTTGACGGGCCCCCACTTAAACTTTTCTTCATTGGTGGTTCGTGATTTCAAAAATTAAATTTTATTAGCATATTGTATATAATCAATAAGGTGGACCTCCGGGGGGTTTGGGGGGTATGGAGTATCCCCCAAGAGTAAAGGGGGGTTCGGGAGGGGGATCCTTTTTCAGGGAAATTTCAGAATAAGTAATTCCATTTAGGAAAAAGTACTAATTTTTTACAAGCTTACTAATACAGCGTGTTCAGTTAAGGGTACGGAGCGGCCATATCTCGGTAACTATTGGTCCTAGAGCCTCAAATTAAAAATTTTCCAGACATAAGTGAGCATGAGAAATTCAAGGAAAATATTTTCAAGATGGCCGCACTTTCGGAAATACCGGAAGTAGACACCTAGTTCGTTATTTTAACGGGAACACCCTGTAAAATATTATATTTTTTAAATGTCTGAAGAAATCGAATACAGGTGGTTTTCACCACTGGAATTTAGATTGAGCGGTTTATGAGTTATAAACAAGTGAAAATCGAAAATTTTCAACTTCAAAGCAGTCTAGAACTAGAACGTCTCAAGATATCTAAAAACGGTTTACATGTCCCTATCCTAACTTTTCACATTATATCCTACTATTATGTGGTTTAAATTTTAATACAGGGTGATGAAAAATCGGATAATTTTCATCACCCTGTATTAAAATTTACTCCACATAGTGGGATGAAACATTAAAAATTAGGATAGGGACATGTAAACCGTTCTTAGATATCTTGAGTCATTCTAGTTCTAGACTGCTTTGAAGTTGAAAATTTTCGATTTTCACTTGTTTATAACTCATAAACCGCTCAATCTAAATTCCAGTGGTGAAAACCACCTGTATTCGATTTCTTCAGACATTTAAAAAATATAATATATTACAGGGTGTTCCCGTTAAAATAACGAACTAGGTGTCTACTTCCGGTATTTCCGAAAGTGCGGCCATCTTGAAAATATTTTCCTTGAATTTCTCATGCTCACTTATGTCTGGAAAATTTTTAATTTGAGGCTCTAGGACCAATAGTTACCGAGATATGGCCGCTCCGTACCCTTAACTGAACACGCTGTATATTAGCTTTTAGAATTTTTGTCTTTTAATTTATTAGGTTCTTTGATGAAAGTATTATTTTTTTTTTAAGATTTTTATAAAAAAACGAAACGCACTAGGAGCCCTTTGTGGGGTGCCCTACAAAATAACTAATACATCACAGTAAATAAACACCATACAGCACACCGAAAAAATTATCAAAATTTAAAAATAAAAAGCATATTATTTTTTTTTTTTAATTTTCATTTATTAATTATATTAATTAATAACATATTATATTAATTATATTAATTATAACATATATTAAAACATATTAATTTTAATTAATGTTTTTCATTTATAATAGATAATTTATTCACAGGGAGACCTTCCAAGTCTAAATTGCAAGTCTTGAAATTACCTTTTGTGTATTTGATTTTACTTTTTCTGAATTTGAATTAACTTTTTCTGAAATAGAGGTATCTTTTTCTGAATTTGACATTGAAAAGGTATAGAATAGCTAGATACTATAATATTGCTAAAATAATTTTATTTATAAGCACAAAAGTATAAGATTAATATCAAGTCGTAATATGAATATGTATAATAATTTGACACATGAATTAATATTTATAGTAAATACATACCTAAATAATTAATTAACTATTCACGATTCTTCACAAATAATTAAGTGTCTTTTCAAAAAAAAAAAAAAAAACGCAACACAAAAGCGCACGAAGTAGCCACTTCACTATAATACATAAACTTTAAAATGTATAATAAAAATAATATAGAAAATAATTTAAAATGTATAAAAAAAGCCGTTTGTAAACTGTAAACACAGACTGTACGTTCCGTATACAGACGAAGATCAACTAAAAACCTGGAAAAGTAGCAAATTCGGTTCATCGGCAGTTGTGAAACTTTAAGAAAAATATAACAAAGTAGCAATAAAATCAACAGATGTTGATATTTTTAAGAAATTTACTGCCCTTTGTGATCCCATCATAAGAAATTAGTCATGCCAGAATAGATTATTTGTGAATTTATTTATTTATTTCTTGAAAACTACTTCAAATATTTTTGCCACCTTACTTTATGTATAGTCTTAAATTAATTGTATTTAATAAGAATTAAAATTAACATAAAAAAATTTAAAAAAATTAACTAAATCTAATTAATAAAGTGTACCTTATTAGGTGAAAGTTTTTTAAGCGCAAGGGGTTTTTTCTAAGTAGAAATTAATTCTTTAGAGCTCACTGCTCAGGGCTCCGGCGGGTAGTGTCCGAAAAGTGCTACAGAAAATCTGTTCCACTTTAGCGAGACATCAATACATAGTTCAATCATTGACAATTTCGAAAATGATTCAGAATAATAAGTATAATCAAAAAAAGTTATGATAAAACAAGTGCAGAAAATGAGTTTGATTACAGTTCTCTGAGTAGCCCCAACCCCCGAACAATTCTATAGAAAAATTCTCTTCTACTTTCCAAGGACCGAATAGTTTCATATTAATAATTATTAATTTTCAATAAATTGCGAAAATGATTGTCAATGATAATGTAATTGAGATAACTTTTTATTGTATCAATTAGTTTTTTGTATAATAAATGCAATATTTTTACTTTTATGCAATAATAATTTGCAATATAGTATTTATGCAATTTTTTCAAGAGTTTATTTTTTTTACAAAAAATAATTACATCAGATATAGGTATTATATGAATTCCTGATTGTCCACCTGTTTATTTGTCTGCGCCGCCCGCCGCCCAAATGTTAACACCAAATACCTTAAAATATAATACCGGACACTTCCTCTCAAAACCTCCGTCCATTTTTACAGCGCCCTCATGCAGGAACTGGGGCCACTATAAGCTGTTTTTAAGTTCAAAGTTAGGTAACTTTTCACGGTTTTTGACAGCTGCAGTCAATGATAATTAATTATTATTAATAATTTGTCATTAGTAATTATTGAACGTTTTAGTTTCAAGTATAATTTCAATTTAAAGTTACTCTCGCATTATATCAGCGGATAATTTTGTTGCGTACGCAGTTAAATAGGCATTTATAATGTACCGCTGTATTAAAGTGAACATAATGTCTGGAAAATATGTGCTGTGTGCTGTGTGCTGTGTGCGGTTGCTCCGACTATGGATTGTTAAGCATGTCTCCAGATCTTTCCACGGTGTTCCAAGCAGGAATAAAGAATTATGTATAAAATTAACTTTAGAAGCCGCGTAAATAAACTTATTAATATTTTATAACTATGCTGATGGAAATTAATAGGAACAAGAAATAGGTTATAATAACATCGATGAATGACGAAATTTTGAAAAAGTGTGGAGTGTCGAAGCCGATTTCTCACCATATTATTTTGTACTGATCATTTCAAAGAGGAAAATTTTGTTAATCCAGCAAGTAATAGACCTTTAAAACTGCAAGGAAGCACATTATTGGAATTGCGGCAAATAAAAGGCTTACACTTAGATATATAGCGATTCAATCTTTTTGAAATATTGATACCTAAAGATATTAATAATATTGTGTGTAATAGTAGTTAATTATTGTTAATATAATAAACATATTGAAAACTTTGTTGTTTATTGTTGTATTATAATTCTTCGTCCCAATTTCCTCCGTCTATTCCGTCTAATTAATTTTAGGGGCTTTTCTATTCAACGTTGATATTTAAAACTCCCGCTATGTTTCACCAAATTTAATTTTTAGTGGTCCCAGTTCATGCTTGGTGGCGCTGCTAAAATGGACGCAACCTGTTGCAATGCTATAGGTATAGGAGTGTCCGGTATTAATATTTTAGCGTATTTGTTAACACTTTACCATCATTTTTCAGTCTATAATAGCTATTTTTATTACTTTGTTTTTTGTTTGCTATGCACCCTTGTCCTTAATCGGGAACAGGTTTAAATTTTATGATTGGTTTCGTATTATCTCTACATATATTTGTGTTGTGGGCTTGTGGTGGTGAGGTGAATGAAAGAAAGCGAAAGCACTGAAAGCACATATCACATTCCATTGCCGCTCTTAGTTAGCCCATGCTGGAGTAATAAAATAACACGGATGATTTCATATATAATCATTTTTTGTATTATTAGTCTATTCTGTGGTATTATATTATCCTATTATAATCATCCTGAGATTACAATAGGACCAGAATAACTTTGCCTCTGGTTCTGAGAATTACTGTTGAAGATGGGTGGGTTATATTAGAAATGTACTGTATTCGTCATTACTGGCATAATTTCAAGCTTTATTTATTATTTATTGTTGTTTCTCAATTCGTAATATAATTATTAATGTCGTCAGTTGTCAGTTTAAATATGCTTAAGAGTATTTCTTTTTTGATTTTTTGATTTGGGGTTTTTTTGTGGGCCAAGACGGGGTCCAGAGCTCAGGGCCCCCTTGACGTCGGGCCCCCCCGCGGCCGCGGGGTTTTGCGGTACTGTAGCTACGCCACTGCATACCACTCAAGTAAATATTCACCAAATAAAACTACTATTTTATCAGAAACTTTTTATCTCCATTATTATGCATTATTGCATGCATTAGGAGACTTTAAATAGATTTAACTATTTACAAGAAAAAATCTACCTGTAGGTATCTTTATTCTGGTTCCTCTGTAACAGCATTAAATTATACTTCCTTGGTGTGGAAATTACCTATAAGGATTAAAGACCTTTTAAAGGTTGGTGTGCAATTTACCTCTGGGATTAGAGAGCAGGTAGTCTTAGTGTGGAATTTACCAACTCCGTTAAAATGAAAGGTGGACATAGGCCCAATTAATTATTGGCGATTTTTAACAAAATTGTTCATTGCATAAGGTAGGTATTTCTTTGAATAAAAAAGTTATTTATTAGGTATACTTACCCTTACCTACCTATACGGGAAGGAAAAAAGTAATGGATTTTTAGCGTTAGCGGAGGGGATAAACACATCAAGAGCTAAAATAAAATCGCACTTTTTTCTTGTGAAATAATACTCAATTTTTTTCTGTGAGAAGAAAACCCCGATCCTAGAAGATCGAAAAACGTAATTAGCTAAATGAAAATAATGTCGGAACCGTTGATCTATGTTGAATTTTAATTTTCAAACGGGTAGACTTTTGTAGTAGGTAGTCGACGTTGCCTGGTCCTGGTAACGTAGCGATTTAATTCGATAAACGTCATAATTTAATTAAAATTGAAGAAAGTTTTTGCAAAGATTCTTAGTGAATTATTATATCCGTTTCGTTCTTATTATGGACTCATCACGTTTCTTCGGTTGCCTACTAATTCATTAAAATTGCATGTCACTACAAAACGAAAACACCAGTTAGATTAGAATAAATATAACTTTCAACTTTCGTATGGCATGTGTGGTTTGGGTCTGACTGATATGGTATGCTGATGAGTCCATAATAAGGGCGAAATGGTACCGTCCATATCTTCAGTCTTCTCCTCGCATGCTGTACGAAAGTTTTCTAATTTGTTCTGTAAAGAATCTATTTAGTGGCAAATTTAAAATTAGAACCTAAATCCCAAGAAAACTCATGAAATATTATATAGTACCCAGTTAGTAGGTAGGTACCTACATGAAAATCTATGACATGGACATTGTTTTAATGTTTTTCGGTATACCTATACCTAGGTAAGGTATAGCTTGAGCCGTTTTCGTTATCTTTTATAATCAAAAAAGCCAATTTTCAATATTTTGATGATACAGGGCATTATTAAAATCAGTGACTATCTGGCATAGAGGTACCTACCAGTCAGGAAATTACGTTCCTGCAACCGGGTCTTTATGTTTTATTACGGTTTATCAAAATATTTTCAACGTTCTGTGGCTTTCCCTTTCATTTGCAAAGCAAATGAATAATTTCCTGGTGTTACTATAGGTATGGTCTCCAGTCTCCACCCCTATAGTGCCATAGTGAAACTTTAGGAGCCGCGGATGTAAATAATTACCTTTTTTTCTGAAAGTCAATACTTTTTCACTTATTCGCAAGTGAAAGTGCCCTTTTTTCAATCAATTAGGTAGCCCACGTTTTCAGACGGTTTTTCGCGAATAACCGCGAACCGTGTGTATTTTATCTAAAAAATTATTCTCACTTAAAATGTAGCTTACCTATTATAAAAATAAAAGAATGGTGAGCTTATAAGTATGCGGTGTCTGTAGACCCAATACAAACGAAGTAGCTAATAGGTATTGGTACCTAACATACAGTGCATTTTTTTAAGTGTTGCCATACTTTACAATACCTACGACCTTTCAGAAAAGCCGGTCGTTGTTTAATTTAATTATACAGGCTGTCACATTTAGGTAAAATGAACTGCATGAAACGGTAAGAGAGAGCTAGGTAACAAAAAACTTGCGCTGTTTTGAGACGAGTCAGACGAGTAAGTAAGTAAGACAAATAAGTACACCTACTTATTTGGCAATAAAAAAAATTTCCAAATACTTTTCGTCTTAATTTGAATGTCTTGGGCTTTTAAGCATTGACACCGAGGTACTTAGGTACCTTCCTACCTATCTCCGGTAGCCAAGGCATTCATCACCGTCGCAAGTGTGCATGAGTGCATGTATCTAAAATTTAATCGCAATCCAGCTCATATAATTTTTCTGTATGATAATATACCTACGAACCCCTATCTAAATAGGTATACGCATTATAATGATTTCGAAATAAATTGCAAAATGGTAATACCTATAATATGGTTAGATACCTAGGTGCAAAACATTAATGTATAATAATTAGGTATTATTGTCTGCGTTTGTAAGATAAAAGTAGTTCCTTTATCCCGTACTCGAGAAGTCTTTGTCTATCATGAAAACAATTGGTTTTATGCATACATACAGGAACAAGAACAATGCATGCAAACCTTTGCTGGTAGAAAAGAGATAACGTTTTTACAGGTGTGAAGTTAGCAGTTTTCTCTTCAGCAACCGTGATGGCGCTATCTCATTCCACGTCGCTATACACGATCATCAAAGGGTTAGGTAAAAGACGACGGTAACTCGACAAAAGAGCGTAAGCGGAATAACCTAAATTTTACAGTAGCAAGAAAAAATGATTTTTTGTACTTTTGATTTTTTTGAGCATTTTTTGAAACTCGTCATGAGTATAATAATTTTTTTTGTATTTTGTATAATAACGTAGGAATAAAATTTATGTTTTCAACCCTTACTTCGTAGAATCTCTGCATATTTATTGATTATGAATAAAACACTAATGTTTTATAAAATTCTACTGTATATTGATGGATGGTAGAAACGTTACACGTGTTTCGCTACTTTTCATGTAGCATCTTCAGACGTAAATAAAATTATTGATACAGTAACATAGCAACAGTATTACCTAAGTGATCATGAAACAAGTATATAAAACAATACTTGTTTTATGATCACTTAGGTAATACTGTTGCTATGTTACTGTATCAATAATTTTATTTACGTCTGAAGATGCTACATGAAAAGTAGCGAAACACGTGTAACGTTTCTACCATCCATCAATATACAGTAGAATTTTATAAAACATTAGTGTTTTATTCATAATCAATAAAAAAACGTAGGAATAATTTACCTATAGTTTTTTTCCGAAATAATCAAAAAATTGTCGCTTACGTCTTTTTTGGTTTTTCTTTTTACGCTTACGCCCTTTTCAGTGGCGCCTACGTTTTTTTGCAATTGCAGAAACCTCTTTAGAATGTCGATTAAGAATACCTTACGCCTTTTCAGTTTTTGAGAGTATCATTTTTGCCTGTGTTGCTTTCGTTCAGTAGGTATTCTTAGGCTTGATGCATAATTTTTTTTTTCTTTAGTTAAAAAAAATACTATAGGTACACCGACTGTTATTTCGAGGAGCTATATGAATGAAAAAAATCAGCTAGGTCGACTTTTTGTATTAAAATATTTCCCTCTGATATTTTCATAAGTTTAATTTTAATAAACTCACATAATTTACATTTTTGGGCTGATGAAAATCCGCACGCCATAATCCAAAACAAACACCGACAAAGGTTTATGGTGAATGTGTGGGCTGGCATTATCGGAAATAACCTTGTAGGCTCATTTGTTCTGGATGAAAGACTCAATGGTGAGATTTATTTACAATTCTTGCAGCAAAATTTGATGAATTTATTAGAAGACGTACCTACCTCTTGATAGAAGAATGCAAAATGTGGTACATGCATGATGGTGCTCCACCTCATTTTAACCGCATAGTACGTCAACACTTGACGAACGTTTTTGGCCCCCGATGGATAGGTCGAGGTGGGCCTGTTTTATGGCCACCAAGGTCTCCCGACCTCAATCCCCTAGATTTTTACTTCTGGGGACATCTAAAAGAACTAGTTTATTCAACACCAGTAAATACTAGAGAAGAACTACTAGTGAGAATAACACAGCATATGCGTAATAATCCCGGAATATTATTTGCAGTGCGCGGTAAAATATTCGAAGACTAAGAAAATGTATTGTGTACGTGGAGCCCATATTGAACATTTACCAAAATAACATTATTTTTGTACTTTCATAACATTGTAAGTTAATTAAGCTCCGATCAACCTTCAAAGGGTTTTTGGATTTTGACAAAACGTCTGAGTTGGAAATCTTCCACCATAAAGTCTCGTGCCTTCGAAGATTTGGAATATTTGGATAGCACTTTACAAAAAATTGAATGCATATCAGCATCATAGCCTACGTAGTTTTTTCAACCTGTTTGCTTTTAGAATTAGTGACTTGAGTGTTTCGCATAAAAACCGATTTATCTCGAAAACCGTCAGTTTTACCGAAATAAAAATTAAGAGCACCTTTTTTAAAGATGAAGTATTAGACTATTCAAAAAAATAGTTTTTAGCTCTGTAAAGTGACACCTGTCAAAATTTTGACTCAACGAGTATGTGGTAAGTCCTTTCCTGACTTCCCTGACGACGTCAAACATCGACTTTAATATGGCCTGATGGCTCTCTGTGGCCTCTATAAAGTGTTTAAATTCCATCCAATTATACAGGTCGGTTCAAAAGTTAGAGCCAAGAAAGTAAATTGCGGGGCACCCTTTTAGGGCTCCATATCTCCGTTTGGGGATATTTTTTATGACAGACTAGGTTTTTTTGACCTCCCCTGTATGCTCCCGAGAGATTAGGAGGTACGTATTATACCGGACATCCTGTATTTTGCGTAGGTATTTATTTTTTATGGTTATTGACAATTGTTATGAGTAGGTATACAAATTACATTCAATTGTAGAGAAAGCACGTATTTATAAGCAAATAAAATATAATTTGAGATTATTATTTATCATTCAAGCTCTTGTAAAGTGATGAAGGCGTATTACCTACTATAAATGCAGCACGAGAACCGGGCGGTTACTGAAATCGGTTTGATCGGATTTTTTTTTGTCGCTTACATTCAGAGAAGTTGAATTATTTCAAAATTCAAAATCCTGACGTTTGCTACAGTTATTTCATCGATGTAGCAAGGCAAGACGAACTAAATGACACCAAAATTTCATTTTCAGGATTTTGGCGCTTACGTCCTTTTGTCGGGTTACCGTCGAAGAAAACATACTAGACGACCGTGGTTTTTATTTTACAATAATTATAATAACCCTTTGATGATCGTTTAAAGCGATGTGCAATGAGATATCCCCATATAGGCTGCTGGAGAAATGGCCGATAACTTCACACCTGCAAATTAAATTGCCCATTCCCCAGTAGCTGGCTGCGCTCGGTGGCCAGCAGCCAGCCATTAAAGACCACCTACCAGAGCGGCCGCTTTCTTGATTCTTGGAATTCTTGCGGCGCCAACTCACACGATCGTCTGGACAAGTCCACCAGTTGCCATTTCTACAAAAATTGCACCAATGAGAATTGACCTTACGTCATCTTCTGCTATATAAGGACAACCCGCTGCTGGTTGGGGTCTCAGTTATCCAGTTCGCTTCTTCTGTGCTGCAACTATAACTATAACCTACTTATCAGTTCGCGTCTTCTTCTAGGCTACCTAGGTACATTATTTTAAATTTTAATTTAACGTCTTTTTACTTCACGGTTTCTCGCTCCGTCAGTACTTGTAATAATAATTATAACTACTTACTTCTCGTCTTCACTTCACGGTCTCTCTTCTCTCTTACGTCAATACCTACCTACCTAGGTACCTACATCATATCGTATCGTTTTGTGGTGTGATTTTTTCTTCATCCTCTTCTTCGTGCTTTTTGCTCATTAAATCATTAAAAATGGTCTCCCATTGGCGTGATTTAAAAGTAGATTACGAAACTTTGGCCAATAATTTAGAAACCCTCAGACAAAAATCCGGCTATGATATCATTCAAAGCAACGGTCAGAGGGTGTATGCGCCGCCTACCAGCAGTAACATCCCAACGCCTCCCAGGGGTTGTGAAATATTCCTGGGGAGGCTTCCGAGGTTCATGTTCGAAAACGAGCTCGTTCCTTTAGTAGAGTCGGTAGGTAAGATTTATAAATTCCGCTTGATGCTGGACTTCAATGGCGTTTCAAGAGGATTCGCGTTTGCTGAGTATTTCACCCCGGAAAAAGCTGACCTCGCTGTAAAGCGTTTGCACGGTTACAAGTTGAGAAACGGGACAAGAATAGCTGTTTATAAATCGTTAGATAACTGCACGCTCTTCGTCGGAAACCTTCCGAGATACGTTACCAAGGAGCAGGTCCAGAGGAAGCTTGAGGAATATGCCTCTGGCATTGTAGAAGTGATTATGTACGACGATCAGAACAATAGAAGCGCAAATCGCGGATACGTCTTCGTAAAGTTTGAAAACCACACAAGCGCCGCTATCGCAAGACGTCAACTAGCACCCGCCGATCTGGAGTTATTTGAACCTGGAACGAAAATTCACGTAGACTGGTCTGAACCGATACCGGAGATGGATCCCCTGGAGTTAGCTCAGGTACCTACTTATGTTTTTTTTTATTTATTCGATTTTTTATTATTAATAAACGCCGGGTTGCTGCTTGGGCGGCCACTGGTCAGTGGTCACCGCCCAATATTTTTTCGACGGCGGAACAAAACCTAATGTAGGTATCTGCCAAGCTGACAATATAAGTACCTACCTATATCTACCGGTTTTTTTTGTTTTTTTTTTTGTTTTTAACCAAACTTGCAATTTGGTGATTTGCAGTGATTTCAAACAATTTTTCCAAATAAATTTTTTCGAAAAAAAAATGCGTAAGTACCTACCTGGTGTACCTATATGTTTTCTTAATTTTTATGTTGAATTTTTTTTGGGGTTAAGCTGCTGAATCGCGACAGTTTTACCCCTACGCTGGCCCCCCTCCACTCTCTCTGCTTGCTACGCTCCGACACGTTCTCAGCGTTGCCATATGCAAGCCCTTCTCCTACGTTCTGCAGACAATCCTGCGTGCTTCCTGCCCGCTTCCGCACGAGACCGTAATAAGTAGCTACCGGTTCCGTCAGGTATTTGGTCAGGGTAGGTTTTTTTTTTCATTTTACGAATATTTGAAGGAAAAAAAACCTACCCTGACCAAAGACCTGACTTACTGCAGTAAATAAGTGTTTTAATATTATTTGTAACCAAAAATGACACTTTAAGGCCGTAGGAGAACGGAGACACGGATTTTATGTGGCAACGCTGAGAGCCTGTCGACTCAGAGCCTAGCAGAGAGAGTGGAGGGGGGCCAGCGTAGGGGTAAAACCGTCGCGATTCAACAGTTCTACCTTTTTTTGTGTTTTTTTTTAACTAAACTTGGGATTTAGGGGGTTTGAAGTGATTTCAAACAATTTATCCAAATAAATTTTTTCGAAAAAAAAAATGCGTAAGTACCTACCTACTTGCTGTACCTTGTTTTCTTAATTTTTATGTTGAATTTTTTTTGTGTTTTTTTTTAACTAAACTCGAGATTTAGGGGGTTTGAAGTGATTTCAAACAATTTTTCCAAATAAATTTTTTCGAAAAAAAAATGCGTAAGTACTTACCTATGTACTTGGTGTAGGTACCTATGTTTTCTTGATTTTTATGTTGAATTTTTTTTGTGTTTTTTTTAACCAAACTCGGGATTTGGTGGTTTGAAGTGATTTCAAACAACTTTTTCAAGTAACGTTTTTCGAAAAAATGCCTAATACCTACCTATGTTTTCTTAATTTTTTTTTTTTTTTTTTTTAACTAAACTCGGGATTTAGGGGGTTTGAAGTGATTTCAAACAATTTTCCAAAATAAAAATATTTTCAAAAAATGCCTATACATAGGTAGTAGGTACCTATTTTTTCTTTTAACGTTTAGCGTGTATTTTTGATCACATCGGAACCTAGGCCTAGTTCTTTGCAACGGTTGAAATGCTTTCTTAAATGCAGAAAAAGTTTATTGAAATTCATCAAAAAAGAAAAAAGTTATCAAGGTGCTTCCACTTTTAGTGAAACAACGCTGTAAGTAACTATCAATATTTTGTGTCTTTTAAGTTATTTATTTATTGCATTTTGATTTATCTAATTAGAATTTTTTAATATTTTGGTTAAATACCTAAGTATACCTACCTACATATTTTTCTATATACCTAACACAATTTTTGATAAAAATTTGATATCTGGTAGGGACCTAGTGCTTAAATATTATCGAGAATATGTAAGTGGTTTTCTATAGGTAATAGGTACTCTCTGTACACTGAGAGTTGTCCGTTGTCATGCCGCACTGATTCTGACTAAACAATTTCATTTAATTCGATTTGAATCGTACACTTATTTCTAAGTCGAACCAGATGTGGTATCGCAGTTCGTGTCAGTGGCGTGTGTTGAGGAATAATGAATATCCCATAAATATATTATTTCGACAAGTTATTGACGAAGTAGTGCCTTGCAACTTTTTGATAACAAATATTACATAATGCAAGTAAATAAGAATGATAATAATTATTATTGTTATCATCATGATAGAAATATCATGTCACCTACCTGCTGGTTGCCGTTTAAAAGAAAGAATAACACCTCCGTTTTCTTATTTGCAAGTAAAATATTCCAGCAATTTTACCACAAGACCACGTACTAGGGAGTTCAATCGTTTCCCAGGCAAAACAAGGAAATAGATTTTTAGGCATTCGCGAAATTAAGTTACTCATAGTTCATCACACCGTACAATATAACACAGGTAATTCTGCTAATTTCGTATTAAAAACGTTTCAAATCACAACAAAAACCTTATTTAGTATATTTACCGCTGACACTGACACTTGAGAGTAGCGACGATCGTAATATCGTATCAATCTAAGCGTATCAAGACGCGAGTCGATACTTCCGTCTCACTCTCGCTCATCTTTTTAGAATTGCTGACGATTCAAACGTATTTCTGACAATACGTCCCATTTTAACTCGATTGGGTATGCAATGCAATAGAAGGAGTAAGGAATATAACGAGATGATGTATCCTTAGTTCTCACAACAGACAACTCTCAGTGTACAGACTTTAGGTACCTATCTACCAGGTAGATATACATATTATAGCAGCCACTCTCTGTTTTAGAAGCTGATAGGTATAATACCTACAGGCGTCCCATAATAAATGTGGGTAATCTCCCGCATTTGGGTAAATGTAGTAAAAATTAAAAAAAAAAGTCTTAACGTTTATTCCTACAAGACACCCCTGGAAAGATCAACTCCTTAAGTTGATGATCTATTTTTTTATTGCAATAACTTTTTCATTGGTTGGCCGATATTTTTGAAATTTTGCAGTGTTACCTATGTGTGTTACTAAGGATCCCCTTTAACTTCACGTAGGTAGATAAAAATTATTAAGTCCAGTGGTGTCCCTCAGCAGTATCATTGCAAAGGAAAATTTATACCACTGACTTTTTAAAATTTTGATTATTGTTATCAGATAAAAGTACAATAATTAAATATAAAACTTTTTTGTCACATGATTTTTTTCATATCTTGGTTAGTTTTTGAAAAAAAAATCCACTCAATTGCATAGGTAGGTATCCCTGGACCAACCAAGAAACATGGGAAAAAAAATTAAATTCGTTAGTTTAGATCTTAAGAATTGTGTAATAAGAAGTAAAAAAACCCAAGTCAACGCTGCGGCCAGCCACGCTTTCGGCCAGAGAGAGTAGAGTAACTTCGATTAATGTCCAGCAAAAAAAAAATTTCGTTATTGATGGCTTGGATGGATTTTTTTTTGATAATAATAAATATTAATAACATTTCGGACCTCTTTCAGCAAATTTTCAGTAAAAAACTTTGTTTTTTTTCAGTTTGTAATGACCGAAAGCGTGGCTGGCCATCATGAACTTTTGGACTTTTTGAGCAAAATTACAGCAAAAATTATATTTTTCAGTTTATTGAATCGTGGCCGAAAGCGAAGTTTGCCATTGTTAGAATTTCGGGCTTCTTGCAGCGAAATTTCTGCCAGTATTTTTTTTTCAGTTTCCTAGGTCCGGGACCGACAGCGTGACTGACCATTGTGATGAAATTTCGGCCTTTTTAGAGCAAAATTACAGCAAAAATTAACATTTTTCAGTTTATGAAGTAGTAGCCAAAAGCGAGGTTTGCAATTATTTTTAAATTTCTGGCTTTTTTCGGCAAGATTTCTGCCAGTTTTTTTTTTCAGTTTATTAAGTAGTGGCCGAAAGCGTGGCTGGCCAATATTATTACGGATTTTTGGATTTTTTGAGCTAAATTACAGCAAAAATTACATTTTTTAGTTTACTAAGTCGTTGCCGAAGGGCTAATATGTTAAAATTTCGGGCTTCTTTCAGCAGAAAGAGTGCGGCTGGCCGTTATTGTAGAATGTCGCAGGTACTTTTTTCAACAAAATTTCAGCTTATATGATTTTTTTAGATTATTAAGTCTGTGGCTGGTCATTATGATGAAATTTGAGCCAAATTTAAAAAAAAATTATATTTTCAGTTTATTCGGTCCGTGTCACAGCTAGCCATTACTATGATTTTTTTACTATTTTTGAGAAAATTACAGCAAAAATAATTTTTTTCAGTTTGTTGAGTTCGTGACCGAAAGCGTGGCCGGCAATTATTATAAAATTTCAAAATTTTTCGAGCAGAATTTCAGCAAAAATGATTTTTTCCAATTTCCCAAGTCCATAGCTGAAAGCGTAATTTTTTTCAAGATAATTTCAGCAAAAATAATTTTTCGAAAGCGTGGCTGGCTGTGGCGTTTCAATTGCGATTTTTTTTTCAGTTTACGGTAATTTTATAGTTAATCAAATATGTTTGATTAAAACTGTAAATAACGAACAACGAAAAGAAAAGCTGAAAATCATTCAAAGTCCCTCTCCCTTGCCGAGAGTGTGGTTGGCCGAAGCTTGGCTAGCTTGACTTGGGTAGTAAAAAAATAATTTAAAAGTTTTAAATTTTAATTTAAAATAAAGTTGTATTTTTAGTTGCTTAATCTGAAAAACTTATAAAAATTTAAAGTCAGTACCTATAATAATAGGTATCTACATTTTTTCCCACACTAATATTGGTTACGGCGCCCCCCTGGACGCCACTGAACTCAATCACTTTAACCTACTTGCGGCCAAAGAAGCTTCTTATTAGGTAGGTACTACAAATAACACTGCCAAATTTCAACGGTATTGGTAAAAGAATGTTTGGGGTACCTACCTAGAAATTTTTTGAATACCTATACCTACCTAAAATTGTCCAGTCGTAAAACTATCTATCACCAACAACTTCAATTATTGAAGAAAAATCTCAGATAACACTTTTTATAAACTTTTATGATTGTATGATTATGATTTTTGATCAGTAGTCCGGTCAATCTAGAGGAAAAAATATTAGGTACTAAAGATAAAAGGTCAAAAAAATGTTTTTTTTTGCGATTTTCAGCAAAACGGTAAGTTTTATCATAAAATTACTGCAGACAAAAATTGTAGATCATAAAATTATCTATAAAAATTGTATCAATATTTTTTTTCCTAAGAGCCACCGTTTCGGAGATATAGCGGTTCAAAAAGTTGTAGAAGAATAATCGTCATCATTATGCACACGTTTCCACGCCAGCTATGAGGAGTGGCGCGTTTTTTTTAACGTGATTTCCCCGGCTATATCTCAGAAACGGTGGCTCTTAGGAAAAAATTATTAATACTTTTTTTATAGATAATTTTATGATCTACAATTTCTCTGAGGTAGTTTTATGATAAAATTTACCGTTTTGCTGAAAATCGCAAAAAAAAACTTTTTAAGACTTTTGACGTTTAGTAATTTTTTCCACGTACGGGAACGATAGGGAACTTTTAATTTTTAATTTTATTTTGAACAATTTTACTCATTTTCAGCTTGTTGGGAATTTAGGTACCTTCACTCTTATTTTTTGGTCTAATTTGAGCGGACCACCGGACTACAGCCTCTTAGGTATAAACATTTCATCCACATCATAAAATAAGGACATGTAGGTAGGTCTTGCCTGCAAAGGTAAAACAGTATATCTGAAAAAAGATGTGCTGTTTTGTCATGGCAATGAAGCAAGTTTAGCTTCTCATATACTCTTTTACCAGTGCATTATTTAGAAAACTAAATAAGATAGACACAAACTGAGAATTGCATAAGAAAGAGCGCGAAAAATTATCCAGTTTCAGGGGGAAATTCAAATATCAGTTTTTTTCACATAGGTATACTATTTTACCTTTGCAGGCAAGAGGTACTTAAGCCGTTTTCCTCTATGTTGAGCTGTTTACGATATACCTAGGTAGGTAGGTACTTTGAACTTTAAAAATTGCGATTTTCATTTTTCTTCTCAGACAATCTTAAAATGCAATAGGTAGGTAACCCATTTAAAAAAGAACATAATTTTGATACTCCACTCTCATATGGGACCCTCTGTATTACCTAGTCCAAAATAATTTTAAATTAGGCATAGGTACCTACTGATCCTATAGGTATAGGTAGGTACTTGAATTTCTAAAAAATATAAAATCCAACCTACTTGAATAACTTGGGACCTTTTCTCAAAATAGTTCGCATTTAGTTTTCCCAAAATTGCAGAAAATGTCAAGAAAATAACCCACCCCCGCGCGTAATACCGGAACTTATAATAGCCTAGAAATATTTATAGTGTTGAAATAAAAATTCAGGATTGTTGTGATCGCTTTGAAAAATAGCATGTAATAAGGTAGATATTGGATAGGTAGGTGTAGGAAGGAAAATAATTATGTATATCTTTTACAAAGAAAGACGTTCAACTACTTCCAAGAAGCGCAGCGCGCCAGGCGTCAGTAGGACCATCAGACCATCCTTTTCCGTTCCCGTCAGTCTTCCATCACTCCATCCTCCTTCTCAGTTCAGTCGCCGGTCTCTCAGCCCCACTCCTCTGTTATGGTGCTTCCTCCTTCCACCGGCGGTCTCTCCGCAGACCGCTTTTCGTGTCCACATCGTCACGCTGACGCCGCTGCGACCGGCTACGCTACAAGACAATAATAATTACCACGATAGTGAAGACTGAAGAGATACGATACAAGGTGTATCCAGAGAGGCTCTGCGTCGCGTGAATAATATAACCAGTGTTGCCAGGTCAAATTTATTCTACTACTTGCCAGGTCTAAATTAGTAGACTTTTTTTTTGAATTTTGAATTTTGACTCTCTCAACTCTAAATAAAAATGAACACCTAACCCAGCCCAAATCCAAACTACAAAAAAGTATTAATTTATTCAAGACACGGGCAAGGTAAAATATATTCGGCGGGAGATTTAAATTTCGAACTGGCGAAACGTAAGATTCCTTACCACTCAGTATCAGGTACCTACACTACAATGTATTGCTTGTAGTTTTGTTTTAACTTAAGCCCAAGAATATTTAACGCATTTGATATTTGACGTCATTATCCGACCCGATTATTGGTTATTTCTAGTCGTAGATACCCGGTGTTTATATGAACTTTTTTCCCTTAAAATCGTGCACAAATCACCTTTCAATATTGACATACAATAATTATTATTACCTATTAACCTATTATTAAACAATCTGTGTATCGGTACTGATTATAATAGAATAGTCGGTGTAATATTTAGGTCATATTGAATGAGGTGTTATTCACTTTCATTTTTTCCCCATTGTCATTCGCTTCATTGGATTTTAAATCAGAAAAATTCAAATCTACTAGAAAATCCTAGATATAAATTTTGAATACTACTAGGGCTAATACGAATTCTACTAGATCTAGTAGAAAATCTACCAAGTTGGCAACACTGAATAAAGTGTATCAAGCCACAGAATAGGTACATATAAATTATTCTGTGTATTCTGTGGCCCAAGCCAAGACATGACAGGCTGCTCTCCCCTCCAACTCCATTTAACAGAGAAATCCAGGGGCGTGCTGAAAGCTGAAAGCGATCTCTCGCACGGCAAGACTGTAGGTAGAGTGTATTAATTTTTCGTCCTCATGAATAATTATTATTAATAGCCATCATTATCGGCTCGTCGAAGAATACTTAGTACCTAGGTACCTATTTTATTAAACAATAAAACCTTAAGAGGGAAGCTATCAGTTCAGTAATAATAAAGTGCAGTAATGAAAGCTTTTTCTTTAGTAGTATACAGTATACAGTGTGTGTCACAGGCATGGTACACCCCCTTTTTTTTCTTTTTTTTTGAGATAATTTTTTGAAATTTCGTACGTCGCATATTCTCGATAGAGCGCACCTTTTAGCATAAAATTCAATTTTTTCCCACATCCGGTTTTTCCGGAAATGTTACCAACTTTTTATTTTTAAATGGGACACCCTATATATTATTATATTTTTGGATTCTATACATTTGTACGAATCCAACAATACCACATAAGTACCATTTTAAATGTCAAATTTGTTTTTGTTTAATTTTTTATTTCTCAAATATAGTGTGCCATGACTTCAGTTGTGTTCGTCACAGATGCAAAATGGGTACACCAAAATGTCCCTTATTAAGAGTACTAGTAAATGGTACCTCGGTACCAATACGGTACCATTTGAAAGAAATGAATCCAGCTCAAAAAATCATCCCGGTGCGCATTATTTATCCATAAATCACTTAATTTAGTACTTTGAACAAAAATTCGATTTTTCTAGCATTAGATGATCCGATTGGAGTAAAACGAAATAGTCATGGCACACTATAATTGAGAAATAAAAAATTAACTAAAAACAAATTTGACATTTAAAAAGGTACTTATGTGGTATTGTTGGATTCGTACAAATGTATAGAATCCAAAAATATAATAATTGAAAGGTGTTCCATTTAAAAATAAAAAGTTGGTAACATTTCCGGAAAAACCGGATGTGGGAAAAAATTTAATTTTATGCTAAAAAGTGCGCTCTATCGAGAATATGCGACGCACCAAATTTCAAAAAATTATCTCAAAAAATAAAGAAAAAAAAGGGGGTGTACCATGCCTGTGACACACACTGTATTATTAAACGATTATTAAACCAAACCATTATTGACTAGTGAGTAGCCGGCTTAAGAAAAACGATATTAAGAACAACTGCCTAATATTATTATCATTATGCAGTCAAAATCCATACACGGTGGTCACTTATAACTGGCTCACCGTTGGAATCTCCCAAACCGTAAAAGATATAGAGTCGATTAGAAAGAATAATAGTTCCACAATTTTATCAGGGTTATTCACGGTATACGCCACGGAAGATTATGGCCGTGTCTCTGGATTTTAGGATCTTTTTATTTTTGGAGTGGATAAAGATTCGGCAGAGGTACGCTTTAAAACTGTATTCATAATATACAGGTGTCCCAAAAGCATGAAACATATCAAAGTTATGTTTTTTTTTAATGGAATGCTCCTATGTTATTTCATTTTTAGATTGCCTGGGAAGAGAAAATCAGATTGGCTTTTACAGTTGGTGTTTAGATTCAGAAGTTTGTGAGTTATAAACAAGTGAAAATCGTCATTTTTCAAGTTCAAGGCCCTGTGCAAGTAAAACGACTTAATATAGAGAAAAACGGCTTACATGTCCCTATTTTAACTTTTTATTTACTATCCTATGATATAGAAACATTTGTACTTTCTTCGATTTTTTTATTTGTCGACGCGTGGAGAAATCTCAGAATTTTTCAAATTTTTTATCACCCTGTATAAATATTTCATCTACATCATTGGATAGTACATGAAAAGCTAACATAGGGACATGTAAGCCGTTTTTCTCTATCTTAAGCCGTTTTCCTTGTACAGGGCCTTGAACTTGAAAAATGACGATTTTCACTTGTTTATAACTCACAAACTTCTGAATTTAAACACCATCTGTAAAAGCCAATCTTCTTTTTTCATCCCAGGCAATCTAAAAATGCAATAACATAGGAGCATTCCATTTAAAAAAACATAACTTTGATATGTTTCATGCTTTTGGGACAACCTGTACATTATGAATATAATTTTAAAACGTAGCTCTGTCGGATCTCTATCCACTCCAAAAATAAAAATATCCAAAAATCCAGAGACACGGCCATAAACTTCCGTGGCGTATACCGTGAATAACCCTGTATACAGGTGTCCCATGTCCAGAACTTTTTCATGCGCACGCCACTGTATTCTGTATTTTTTGTTCAAAGCCGTAAGTATTTCTAAAATTTTTGTCCTCTTTTAAAAGTTTTGTATCTTGCATGGTTTTCCCATAATTTATAATCATGGACTTTACACCCACGAAAACGTACCTATTTGTGAAATTTCAATATTTTTTCATTTGACAGCAACGGTTTTTTCATATTTATTGGCCTTGAGAATAATCGTAGTAGGCAGTAAAAAAGAAAAGTTTTTTCATTTAATTAATTTTCTACCAATTTTGGAAAATGTGTAGGTATTCAGTTGATTCTTTTAAAGGATTGCATCTTGAAGAGGGGGCCATTTTGGACACAACTGATTTCGGGTAAATGAGAATCTTTTTATTCCAGAAGTCCGTAGTGGAACGTTGTTATTATAATTATTATTCTTTACATTAAAAAAAAAGAGATTTTCGCAAATACGTTTTCAGTAGAGTAGGTGCATCATAAAAAATTAATTACGCGAAAACGATGCAAGATACTAAACTTTCATAAAAGATCAAAAAGTTTAGTAAAACTTATGCCTTTTTATAAAAAATACAGAATCAAACAGTGGCGTGCGGATGAAAAAGGTCTGGAGTAAAAAGTGAGACATGACATCAAAAACAGGAACACCCTGTATATCAATGTTTGCAAGACTATGTCAGTTTATTGGTTTCAACAAGTTTCTCAGTTAGTCCATTTTTGACTTATTCTGGAATACGTGTTTTTGATTGACCCCCTTTCAAGCGCTGTATCTTGAGAAGGGTGCCTTTTTGGACATAGATAATTTAGTACGCTAAATCGTCATATTATTTTTTACTCAGGAATCTGTGGTAGAGCGTTGGTGGTACCTTTTAGCGACACCTGTATATTATACATCATATAAAATTTTCGTGTCATAGTGTTTGTAATCAAACTCCTCCGAAACTGCTTGACCGATTTTTATGAAATTTTTGTGTATATTCGGTAAGTCTGATAATAGGTCGTAAACTATTTTTTATACCCCTAAGTGATAAGGGTGGCCCATCCCAATTTTTAATTTTTATTTTTTTATGATTTGGGATTAAAAAATACATAACCCTTCATTTTCACCCTTTACCACCAACCCCCTTTTTTAATAGCGATATTAGTATTGTATTCTAATAATCTTCAACTCTCAGTGGTGATAATCTAGAAATCGGGTGGGTAGGTAAGGTTGGTAGGTGGGTGGATAGGTTGCTGGGTGGGTAGGTGGGTACATCCCTACCTACTTACTCTCCTGCCCACCTCTGCCCAATAAGAAATGGCAACACAACGTTTGGTGGGTCAGCTATAAATTCGTTGAAAACTATGATGATGACATAGGAAAAATTACAAGATAACTTTTTTTAGGAAACCACTGAAGGTTTCTTTTTCTAATAAGTATTTTTTTAATATATCCTACTTACGGATAACCAGTTACATACGTATTGGCAAAAAAATACTTTCTTCAGCAAAGGTGTGATTTTTAGGGGAGAACGCGCGCTGCACCCCCAGAACTGATTGTGGATTTATGTGCTATAACCTCTTCGCTAATAATAATTATTCAAGGAAAATCTTAGATAAGATTTTTTATGAACTTTGGGTGCATTTTTGATTTTACCGGCTGTACTATATTAATCATCAATCGACGTCTTGTAGGGAAATCCCTAATGCGTCAAAAGTTTGGGGTAGTTTTTACATTTTACCCCCCTACAGCCAGAACTACTTTTGACCCCTTCGGAATTTTGGCAGTTTTTGCGATGAGGGATCATTTAAAATTGATTCCACTTTTAATCTTTTAGTGCAAACGAAAATCATTTCTAAAAGACTTTTATCGGCAAGTGAACTCTACTATGCAACAAAATAAATCAAAAGGCTTTCAGTAAAATTTAAACTGTTTATAGAAAAAATTGATAGAAAAACTAATGTATGCAACTCGCAACTAATTTTATGATTAAGATACGAGCCGTTGTTATAGTCTTCAGTATAAACTTATTGTTACCTAATTATATACATAATGTACTACTGTTCAGTAATCATGTTATGTATAGATAAACAATTATAAAAATCTTTATTTTTCAGGTTACCAAACTTTACCTGAGCAATTTACCGATAGAATTAGAAACGTGGGCTCTCCTGAAGACTTTGGAAACGATTGTGGGATATCATAACATATCCCGAATCTACAAAAAAAACAATTACGCTTTTGTACATTTTCGGAGCAGAGAACAAGCGGAGGTCGGTTTCCGACGATTAAGCGTAGGTGTGTTCAAATAACATGGAAATGATATCCATGGCCTAATGCTCTAATGCCTATACAGTGCGCGAGAAAAGTAAGGAATAAATTCGATAAAACGGAGAGGGCTGTTGTTTTGGAAAAATAAAAAAACAGGTCGATTTTGTTTTTGAGTTGTTCAACTTTTGACATAATATTGGGGTATACAGGGTGATGCGCGAAAAAGTGGTGACGTCATCGCTATTTTTTTGAAATGACAACCCTTATTTTTTATTCCATTTTTTGATACTTCATTTAATTACCAATACGGTAATGTAATCATTTTGTAACCTTAAACGACGAAATTTCTGTGAAAATAACTTAATTTGGAGAGATTCAATTTAATAGACAGATTTAATAGATTTAATTTAATTTAGTTTAACAGATTTAATTTAATAGACTTAATTTAATAGACAGATCTTATAAAATTACCATGGAAACAGTCATTTTTATTTGATTTTTTTTATTTTGATTGTTAATGTTCCGATTTTCACATCAGTAAAAAATGCACAATTTCGACTCACAAGCTGTTTTCTCAGAAATTTTCTTATTTAAGGTTACACAATGATTACATTACCGTATTGGCAATTAAATGAAGTATCAAAAAATGGAGTAAAAAATAAGGGTTGCCATTTAAAAATAATGCCGATGACGTCACCACTTTTTCGCGGATCGCCCTGTATACCCCAATATTATGTCAAAAGTTGAACAACTCAAAAACAAAATCGACCTGTTTTTTTATTTTTTCAAAACAACAGCCCTCTCCGCTTTATCGAATTTATTCCTTACTTTTCTCGCGCACTGTATATTAAGACCTTTTCCTAATAAAATTTACCTGTATAATTTCTAGGTTGGCTAATCAATGATCGCAAGATTGACATTGCCTGGGCAAGGCCACCGAAATATAGCAAACTAAATCGTCTCAACGCAGAGCCGACAAATCGGTGCAAGTAAGTTAACAAAGCAATTAGGTATAGGTGTATGTATAGCGCTATTCTTTTAGGAATAAGAAGTGCGAAATATGTTAGGGCGTGATTGCTTGACTCATTTTAAGAAAAAAAGTTCTCATTAACGTGTGTCCGAAAATGCACCGTTTTTGAGATTACCTACTCGTCAAAAAAGGCTATTTTTCTTTTTTTGGATATCTTATTAGGAACCGTTTGAGATAAACTCTTATCATTGATACATAATATTAGCTAACCTTTTAATACCAATTTTCGTGCGCCATTGGCGGAGATTTTAGGATTGAGCGAATTTTTTTGTATTTCAATTTCCGACACATGTTTTGAAATATCGAAAGCGAGTTTTTCATCGTAAAGGTCGTTTTTCTCGAAAACGGCACCTTGGCAATTTCGAACAGGAGTTCCTGGTGCTTTGTGTAGAAAATATTTGCGGTTTGAAATTCGCTTTTAAAATGTCAATTAATTATACGCAAAAAATTAAGGGGATGATTCGACTTGACGAAATATTTCCAAAAGTATCTATAATTTTTTTTCGAAAACTCACAAATAAGAAAGTTATGTGGCTTTAAAGTAGATTTTTTTAAATCAATATTTTTTATAACTTTTTTTCTAGTGTACAGATTTTCTTAAAACTTTACACACTTTGCCACTGATGTTGCTTTACATCCTTGATCCAAATTATATTGAATCCCTCGAAATCAAAAGGCCTTAACTGCCATTGACCTTAAAAAAAGGCCTATAACTTTTTTCGTAATATTTTTTTCTGAATTTTGAAGACGCACAATTGAAGAGCAAGAAGAAATATTTGGAAAAGGTCCTCTTTGTCTATCACGATAAAATGACCTGTTTCCGAGTAAAACTGTTTTAAAAATTTGCTTGCACTAAAATTGATCACCATAAATTATGATCATTCTGCAACAATACCAAAGCATGCTTTGGAAACAGCTGCAGGGTTGCCTTGGAAACAAGACGTTTGCTTTGGATTTAATTTTGACAGCAATTTTTTTTTAATTAAAATTATTTTATTATTTTATTTAAAAAAAAAATGATTTATCATTTCCAAGTCTATTTATATACGAATGTTTCCGTTTTGTACATAACTAGGCAACCCTGCAGCTGTTTCCAAAGCATGCTTTGGTATTGTTGCAAAATGATCATAATTTATGGTGATCAATTTTAGTGCAAGCAAATTTTTAAAACAGTTTTACTCGGAAACAGGTCATTTTATCGTGATAGACAAAGAGGACCTTTTCCGAATATTTCTTCATGTTCTTCAATTGTGCATCTTCAAAACTCAGAAAAAAATATTACGAAAAAAGTTATAGGCCTTTTTTGAAGGTCAAGGGCAGCCTTTTGATTTCGAGGGATTCAAGTCTAATTTGGACCAAGGATGTAAAGCAACATCAGTGGCAAGTGTGTCAAATTTTAAGAAAATCTGTACACTAGAAAAAAAGTTATAAAAAAATATTGATTTAAAAAAATCAACTTTGAAGTCTCATAACTTTCTTATTTGTGAGTTTTCGAAAAAAAATTATAGATACTTTTGGAAATATTTCGTCAAGTCGAATCATCCCCTTAATTTTTTCGTATAATTTCCGGACACCCTGTATAAAAAATTTGGTTAGAATTAGTAAAGTAGTATAATATCAATGGATTACAAAAGTTGAGCTCTGTACCTCAAACGGTTCTTGAGATATCAACCAAAACTGGACAAATGTATTTCTTTGACACTCGACTGTATCTCAAAAACGGTAGGTATATACATTTGCGGACCCATGTTAATGTTAATAAAACTTTTTTCCTTGGAATGAGCTCAGGAGAATCACCCCATAACATTTTTTGCACTTCTTTAGTTTAGGCTAACCCTTTACAATACTGACTGTAATTTAACTTGAGTTACATGAGGCATATGTATTTCTTTTATTTTAAATATGAGGGTGCTATACAGGGGTGTTGAAAATAAATTTTTTTCAGTTTTCGCTGTATAATTTCGGCATTTCCCAATATTTTAGTTTTATACCAAGAGGTTATTTATTATAATTTAGAGCACACAAAAAAAAAGAAAAATATTTTAATATTTTAGACATTTAATATTTAAAAACATTTTAATATAAAATGAAAAGGTAAAATGTTTATTTACAAAACAATGTTGCCATGTTTTGCAAAGTGCCGATTTTCTTCATTTTTTTTTTTAATGGCAGCTCTTATACAGGGGGTCCCAAATTTTCTTGATCAAGACAGAAACAAACTAAATTTGGGAAACTTCAATGATACCCCTAAGGCTCTACAGCTGCACCCCCAATACAACTTTTCGCCTTTCAACCCAGTGACATGCACTTTTTGAATATCTAAGCATAATTATTAGCTTGTCAAAAATAATAACCTGTTCTAGAAAGCCAGCCTTGCCAAGGAGTAAAAAAAAACCTTGATGTCTTTTCAGAATGAAATTATGCTCTATTTGCGAAGTTATAATAATATACTATACTTGGGAAATTAAAAATATATCTCCAAGGTTTTGCTCAATACACATGGGCTTTCAATTCCCAAGTAACCATCCCCTATTGTTTTTTGTTTTTTTTTATTATTACCTACACTTCAAATTTTTTACTATCCTTAACCATATAGTGACGCTTTTTTGTCTAGTGTAACCATAATATGAGAATGAAAGTTTGATGAGAGCATAATTTCATGCAGAAAGGACCTCAAGGTGTGTTTTTAATCCTTGGAAACCCCGGTTTTTTAAGATATATTATTGTTTTTGACAAGCTATGCTTAGATTTTCAAAAATCGCATGTCATAAATCAAAACAAAATCAATAATCCTGCTGACCAAAAAAACTGGGTGTGTATTTTGAAAAAAAAAAGTAGGGGATGAATACTTGGGGGTTGAAAGACATAAGTGTGTATTGAGTGTGCAGCCATAGAGCCTTAGGGGTATGTTTGAAGTTTCCCAAATTTCATTTCTTTTTGTTCTGAAATAACGCAAAAAGACAATTTTGAAAAGCCTAGATAACCTTTCAGTTACGAAATAAGGTTTCTTTTCAAGAAATATGGTCATATTTTGTGATTCTTTTTGTTCCGGGGCGGCAGAACTTTTTGCACTCCCTCAAATTTGAACCAGTAAAATTATTGAAGCATGAAGCAGGGATAACCCTTTTTTTTATTAAGGTATACCTGCTAAATTATTAAACAGGGTGTTAGAAAGATTAGATTAGATTCATCGTGAGTGGGCCATTGTGACACCTTCACTGCGACCTTAGGTCTATTGTGGCGCATATCATCTCTGTCGAGGTCGAGCTACATTAACCCCATCAGGTCAGCCTCTTTAAGGAAGCTGACCTTCTTGGCTGTTGCTAATGTATGCAGGTCCTCTGGTGTGAGAACGTCTCTCCTGAAGGTTTGCAATCTGATTATTCGTTTTCCTTTTTCTCAGGGGAGATTTGTTTCTCCTCTTGGTCCAGCGGAATCGAGCTGTTTCTTGGAGTCTGATTAGTACCGATCTCCATAGCTCAGGTTTGGCGCCGTTGCTCCTAGTGCAGACCTTTAGTCCACAACATGACAACTAGTTTGGGGTAAAACCAGTTGTTATTCATGCTTTAATAATTTTACTGATGGTCAAATTTAATTATTTTTTGAAAATTGTAAAAGTAACCACATTTGTAAGATTCTATTCTGATTTGTAATTTTCAACAAATTAAACAACTTTTTTCTTTTAAAGATCGGTACCGCCGAAAATACGAAGAAGAATACAATCTATAAACAGTCGGAACTCGTCCCCCGTGTCTCCAAATACAGTAAGCACACCTAGCGACTCTTCTGAAGGTCACACTCCAGATCGGAATGAGCATGTCACCAACAGGCCATCACAAAATTGGCCCTTCTTCGTGCCAGCACAGAGTTCTATGCCATTCTACAGCACTACTTTACCAAATCAGGCCTTAATTCCCAGCCAGGGGATGCAGCCCCAAATGGTACAGTCGTTTGAGAACTTTCAGGGCCATGTTCCAATTCAATATGGTCAATATGGTGTACAAGGATATGGTAATATAAATCACCAATCAACTGTTTACCAAATGCCTCCAACTCCAATGGTAAGTTAATTTTAATAGATAATTAATTATATCCTAACCGTTATTCAGTAATCCTAGAAACGTTAATCGGGAAAACTTGGATCCTGAAGTTTGCTTCGGGAACTGTTTATAGTGGAGGTATCGTACATCATAAAATCACAAAAATCAGTTCTAAAGTGAAGGGGGGGGGGGGGGGGGGTGAGTTGTCGTATTCTAAGCAAAGAAAGAGTTGTTGCTTAAAAACAGTTAGCTTATGCTTGCCACATTATTATTTATGTATTTATTTATTTATTTATATCGAACAACTGTTCAACAGAATATAAATTCTAATTACAGAACAGGAAGAATCAAATAATTGAGGGCGCTATAAACGGGGAATTGATTAAATGGTTGATTAAATGGGGAAAAAGCTGTCAAATTTGACAGCAGAGTCTTTGCACAAATTAAAGGTTAAATAAGTCTTCTTCCCCGAAAAGGGCGGCTTCTTTGGAGAATATGACAACTCCCCCCCCCCACTTTTGAACTGATTTTTAAGATTTTATGATGTAGGATACCTCTACTAAAGAGGAGAAAGCAAAATTTCAAGTTTTTCTGATGAATATGGAGAGATAAAAAGACAAAACGAGGTTGCAGAAGAATAAAGTCAATGGGTACCGGTACCAGAGACTCCTATTCACCAATAAAAATGTATTTAAGTAACATAATAATCGTCAAAAAAGAAGTGGTAAGAACCATCCCTTATCAGATGAAAACTATGGAAACACTTTGGAAAAATTCAATCTTTTCACATCTTTCGTGATGAGAAAAATCGATCTACCTCACACTTGAGCAAACTTTAAACATTTTGTGAACGTTTTTGCAGAATTTCCAAAGACGAACCACGAATAACGAAATCGAACCACGAATAACGAAATCGGCAAATATTTGGTACAGAGTCTCTGGGGTGTTTGAATGATTAAATCATTAAAGCCTATTAAATGGTAGTTATTCTGGTTATAGGACAAAATTTCAATTGAAAATTGTGTTTGTTCAAAAGAGTCGATTTTGGTGCATGGGTGCATTCCAAAGTTACTCCGCAATGCAGGCACACAAACCTGCGTAGTTGGTGAACTTGGGAGAATACCCTTCCTTAGTGGTATCTCCACAAAAATGTATACCCCCCATTTCTGTGCCGTAGTATATGAAAAAAATTGTCTATAAAAACACAATGTTATAGAATTGTAAAATTATAATTTTTTTTTTGTTATTGAAATTTTTTTTGAATAGGTAATCAAAATAATAGTATATGTTTAAATGGACTTTTAATCTTAAAATCAAACGCATGATTAATAATGCCCTTCAATATTGTCCTTCAAGACTGACATTTATTTATTTATGACACTTTCCCTTAAGTAATAATGAGGAGGTAATTTTTTTTTGTAAATTTTCAAACTTTCTTTGGGTTTACGTGTGTAGCTGCTAAATGGTAAAGAAAATTCGTTTTTGCTAAACTAATTATTTCTAAACAATACCAGTATTTTTAATATTTTATAATATATTCTAATAAGCCTTTATTTTTTGCAGGAGTACGCGGAATATTCACTGTTCCCTGCATCCAGAGGCGGATTAACAAATGGGCCTATAGGCTAATAAGATATTTTTAATTTCTTTTAAAATTTTTTTTAAATTATTTATTATAATTATTTGGCAATATACCTACTGTTTTTAAAATTCCTAATTTTAATCCTTTATTCTTTAAAAATCGCAGTTGGAAGCAAATTTTGCACAGCTTTTTTGATATTGTATTAATATGTAATTTCCAATTAAGAGTTCTATCTAAATTGAAACCTAATAATTTTAAAGATTCTACGTTTTCAATATTGAATTTATTATTTAATTGAATTGTATTTTTATTTCTATTCTTATTTGAAATTGAAAAATGAATACATTTTGTATTTTGAAAATTAACTTTAATCCTATTCAACTCACACCAAGTAAATAATTTTTCCAAGATTTCATTTATTTTAAAATTAATATCAATATTATCCTTAGATTTAATTGAAATTACAAGAAAAGTATCATCAGCATAAAGTAAAGTTGGAATATTTAAAAAAGCAGGTAAATCATTAATATAACATAAGAATAAGAGTTGTCCTAAGATGGAACCTTGAGGAACACCACATTTAATTTTTTTCCAATCAGAAAATGTCTTATTGTTTTCAAAATCATTTATTATTATTCTTTGCTCTCTGTTAATTAAATATGATTCCAACCAATTTAATGCTGTACCTACCTCTAATACCCATATGTTCTAGTTTTAATAAAAGAATTTCCAAATTTACCCTGTCGAAAGCTTTATGAAAGTCACAAGAGATTCCAACTATTGTATAATTATCATCTAATTTTGAATAAAATTCATTTGTTAAATAATAATGAATTGCTAGGTTCGTGTTTTTGTTTTTTAAAAAGCCAAATTGTTGTTGATAAAATAAATTGTTTTTATTTAAGAAATCTAATAATATTTCAGAAAAATTTTTTTCAATAAGTTTAGATAATGATGGAATTAGGGAAATTGGTCTGTAGTTAGAAATTAATGATCTATTTCCAGATTTATAAATTGGAATTAGGTACATTAGATTTTTTTAAAACATTTGTAAATATTCCTTTTTTAAAAGATTCATTTATTAAATCAAAGAAAATATTTGGAAAATTATTCAAAATTTGTTTGAACATTTTTTGTGGGATTGAATCATAACCACTAGACATTTTTGGTTTCAAACTTCTACAAGCAGTTAATATTTCATTATTTGTAATTTCAGATAAATAAAAACTACTTTGATTGGGTGATTTGAATTTCATTAAAGCTAATCTTATATTTTCTGTTTCAAAATTCGTTAAACTATTATTTGGAAATAAGTTAACAAAATAATTATTAAATATATTTGCAATTTCTACTTTATCAGATATTAGAATTATTAGTTTTTAAAATTTCTATTTCAATTGATCCTGACTTATTATATACACCATGGTAAAGTGAATAGTGACATAATACACAGGTACACATTCAATCCTCATAAATTCCTAATTGTGAAACAAAAATTTACAATTAAAAATCCTTATCAAGTAGGCCCATTCAAAAAAGAACCGACTGACATTTTATGTAAAAATGCGTATTTCTAGAAACTGAATGCCTAGGAGTGTCTTTTATAGTTTGTTGTTGTTGTCAAAAGCATATTTAGTTGTCCCCCCATCGCCTGAGGATTCAGTTCGGCACTGTGGAAAACTCCCATGTGACAAGAATATTGACTAACTAATAATTCTTATATAGTATAGTACGATTAAGTTTGAAAAGTCATGATTGTGTATCAAATAAGAATACACATCCTTATTTATTTTGTTTCAACTATACCTTTATAGAAACCGTCCAGTTTTTCTAAACACTCCATCCTGCATAAATAAATATGCCTCAACATTGGTTTTGAATGAGAATTAAGTGAGAATAAATTTTATGTAGTTTTCATCCCTTGGTTGAATGATTCCTTCAATAATTTACGCTCATTCTCACCTTGACAACTTGTCAAATTAATTGTTGCTGCTTGTACTTCAAAATTAATACTTTGGAGCAATAATTGAAGGTGCAGACAATAAAATTAATTTTAATTATATTTAATTTTTTACATTTTTAAGCATATCGGTACGAATAGAGATGTTTTATACCTACTTTGACTAGATGACGAACTTCCTACTCTGCACTCATGACAAAACCGGTGTTATTTCGGTCACAATAATATTGCAATCAAAACAGGAATTTCTAATCCGGATTCAAAGTAAGGTGTTCTTTTGAAATGTGATCAATCCCCACTCTGACTACTTTTGTGATCACGAATCGTAATCCCCTTAGCCCACTGAATCGTGAAAATTTTCTGATTCCTTTTGATACAATGGACTTCACTCATGTATGCCTCTAGTGGAGACTATCTTTTTAAGAGGGCAAACTCCTCTGGAAATATTTAATTATATATAAAACAAACTTTATACGTTTATACTTCTCTTATAAACAAGTGTGTCAACAGAATCTAGACGTGTTGTACCCTTACCGAGAATAGTCCAGATATTGGTGGTATGGTGCAAAAAACAGATACGGCCCTGAATGGGGGCCTCGCAATTATAGGATCCAGTCGATTTTTAATAGGTACCCCCTGTGAAATTTCAACCCGATCGGTGCAACTTTCAAACACTTGGAGTGTTTTCTAGGCTATTCCCAAAAAAACAACTTTCCGGGAACAACATATTCATTTAAAATAGGCTTTGTGGGACCGTATTCAATGGAGCTAAATTTCAACTCCCCAGACTTTATTCGTCACCTGGTCTGTCTGTCTGTGCGGCTTTAAGAAATACTCCAGAGCCTCCATTTTCCATCTTGAGATGTGGAAATTTGTTTCAATTGAAATGGATCACGGTTTACGAACCCTATTGAAAATAAGCGGGATCAGTTATACTTGCCACACCGATATAGGTACTATACCTACTGAAAATGGACCGCATCTAACAATTTCAACGCCCCAATCAGGACCGTATTTTATTTTTGAACCGCTCCTCTCTACCTGCTTATTTTAGTAAAAATTTTTAAAATACATAACTCAAATAATTTATATTAAGCTAGTCGTTCAGCAGACATGAGTCAATGAAGCCATGTAGGCAACCAGTAATACAGATACAGATTTAAAAACAAATAAACTGTTTGGCATTTTCTGGTGAAATGAAAAATCTTAATTTGGACGGTTAGGACCGGTTGCACGAAAGCAATTAATTTCAGATAATTACCGATTTAAATTTCAAATTTTGAAAATATGGTGAATAATTTCAAGGATATTTTAATTTTTGTTAGTAATTATAACTTCTTCTACAAGGGAGTAGAGTTTGTTTCCAGCACTATTAGACCAATATTTTGATAATACAGGGCGTTTTAAAATCGATGATTATCTCACAAATTTTTAATTACGTTTGTGCAACCGGGCATTAGTACGTCACAGTATCACTTTTTAAACTTAATCGTACCATATATACAGGCTGAGTCATTGATATGGGAAAGCTCGATTGCACCTACACCATTAAAGATATCGAAATGAACCAAAAAGTGCTGTAAATGGGAGGGTAAAGTGCAGTTTGTAAAATTATTTTCAGATACACAGGATGGTCCAATATCGCTGTACGCCATACAACTTTGTAATTTTAAATAGGACACCCTCTATATTATTACATCTTTAGATTATTTGAGAAAAGTCAAAAAGAATGGTTTGTAAAGTTGAAGTTTGTAATGAGCGATTTATGAGTTATAAACAAATGAAAATCGCGATTTTCCATTTTCAAAGCAGCTTATATTGAAAACGGCTCGAGATATGGAAAAACGGCTTACATGTCCCTATCTTAACTTTTCAAGCGATATCCTATTGGGTGGATGAAATTTTCATACAGAGTGGTAAAAAATTTGATTATTTTCATCACCCGGTATAAAAATTTCAGCTACATGATAGGACACCAAATTAAAAATTAAGATAGGGACATGTAAACCGTTTTTCCATATCTCGAGCCGTTTTCAATATAAGCTGCTTTGAAAATGAAAAATCGCGATTTTCATTTGTTTATAACTCATAAATTGCTCATTACAAACTTCAACTTTACAAAGCATTCTTTTTGACTTTTCTCAAATAATCTAAAGATGTAATAATATAGAGGGTGTCCTATATTTAAAATAACAAAGTTGTATGGCGTACAGCGATATTGGGCCATCTTGTGTATCTGAAAATAATTTTACAAACTGCACTTTACCCTCCCATTTACAGCACTTTTTGGTTCATTTCGATATCTTTAATGGTGTAGGTGTAATCGAGCTTTCCCATATCAATGACTCACTCACCCTGTATAAGCCTGCGTAACTGAGACGTCAAATAGGCAATCGCAATGTCCACCTGCTCGCGATCCATTATAATCTATCAAAAAGATATAGTCTCCAACCAATAAGAGGTGCAAAAGTGTCCAACCAACAAAAAATATACAGGTTGCTATTTGAAAAAATTATTTTTTTTTAATTATAAAATTCTAAATTTCAAAAGTTATTTTTAATCACTTTTTGCGCGTTTCTTCTGATTTTTCGAATTTTGTGTGATAGCTTGTTAATTTTTTAGTGAACTAAAATTTATTTCATCAATTTATGTCATAAAGTTTCGTAGATAACACACGGTTTTAGTGAGACTCTGAAAGTGGCAAAAAATTAATAAAAATCCAAAAAAGTCAAAAACAATTGAAGATCGATATTATGTTGTTTTACTAAAGTCACTTAGTTTTTGATGAAGAAAATGAATCCATAAAAAAAACCGCACTGTGTCATTTAAAATAACGAAGTTCGTGTCCACTTCCGGTTATACCGGAAGTGATTTTGTGCTGAAAATATTTTTTAAATGTTGAGTTTCTCCTAAAACACATTCTACATCATTTGTTATGGTACGATTGTTTAAAAAGTCATTTATATGTGACGTCATACTAATGTCCGAATTAAGATTTTTCATTTCACCAGACAATGTCAATCAGTTTATTTGTTTTTAATTTGTAACTGTATCACTGGTTGCCTATAATAGGTATGCTTTCATTTTTTAATGTCTGCTGCGAGGTATTTTTAAGATCTCTACTGAAATAAGTATAAATTATAGATATTAAAAACATTAATTCAGGTTTATGTTCTCGGTCACTTGCAGTAATTTTTAAAATATTCCACAAATAACCGATATAAAAATACAAAGGAATAGGATTGGTTTTATATATTACTTCCGGCGGTCCAGTTAAATTTTCTTTTGCATTAATAATTCGTACTCAGAGATGTTTAAACTATACTATACTATGACTAGGTGACGAACGTATAATAAATAACGTTTGAGCGCTGACACTAGCCTCAAGGTATAGGTGGAAGCGGCCGCCATTTTTTAAGAGCGCTCCCATTTTTTAAGAGGGCAAATTCCTCTGGAAAATATTATGTTGTTCATGTATTTTTGGTGGATAGCTGCTCGCCTAATTTTCTTTTCGAAAAACTATTCCAATAAAGTTTGTACGTCTATGCTTCTCCTAAATAACTCGGCCAACAGAATCTTTCCGCGTCGCACATTTACCGAGAAAAGGTGAGGCTCCAGATAGGGGAGCGGTGCAAAAATCAAACATGATGGCCTTGAACGGGAGCGTTAAAGTTATTAGATGAAAAATGTCAATTTTCAGCAGGTAGAATGTCGGTGTGCCGCGGTACCGCCCTGTAAAATTTCAACCTGATAAGTGCAACTTTCGCAGACACTGATGAGAGTGTTTCCTATAGGCTATTTCCGAAGAATCCTAAAATTCCAAAATTATTTATCCCGCTTATTTTCAATAGGCTTCGTAAGATCATGATCCATTTCAATCGAACCAAATTTCCACTTCTTACGATGGAAAATGGGGGCTCTTGAGTGTTTCTTAAAGCCGTGGGACGTTACGCACAGACAGACATACCGGGCGACGAATAAAATCAAGGCATAAAATCGTGGGGAGTCGAAATTTAGCTCGATTGAAACGGCTCATGGTCCTACAAAACCTCTATTGAAAATGAGCAAGATCCGTTCCCGGAAAGTGTTATTTTGTGGGAACAGCCTAAAAAACACTCTGAGTGTCTGAAAGTTGCACCGATACGGTTAAAATTTCAGATCGGGGTACCTGGGAATCCACAAATACGACCTTGGACTGTTCACATTTTCATACGTTCTGTACTTCACACAAATGGCAAAGGTATGACAGTCGCGGGCTCTTGCTCTGTTTTATGTCTAATACTTTTGCAGATTCTCTTTTGGGTAACAACAGAATTCGAAATTTAACTAAAACAGGGCATGGCCTTATTAGGAATGTGGCCATATTTGGTACAAGTACCTAATTTTTTTGTATTTAAAATATTGAGCATTATACAGTGACATATCCAAAAATTACTTGTTTTGAGTTACGATGCGTAGCCTACAGGGTAGGACAAAAAATGTCAAAATTTATACACTTTAAAGTCATAATATGAATTTGTATGTACATTTTTCAATTTTTTTCTTATTTTTGTACTATCTACCCTGTGCAACTGTAACCTGCGTAGAGGTCGCAGTAAAGCTAAATAACAACTAAATAGTTATTGGCTTCTATCAACTTTTTCAATTTTTTGATATTAATTATTTTTATATTTCTTTTTTTAAAAATGCTTAATTTTTTGCTATTTGTTATTTTAGTAATTTAATCGAGGTTAAATTAATTTTTGGTGAATCGTATTTGAAAATGTTACTTATTAATAAAGGTCAAAAAAATCCATTACAAACAAATCAAAAGTAACAGTTTGTTTTACAGGGGAGTAAAAAAAAAGATAAAATAAAAAATTTTTCAATTTTTTTTTAATATCTTCACAAACAAGGGTACTTATGCATTTTAGGTAGGTATTATCGTAAAATTTTACATTTCTTGTCCTGCCCTGTATAGGTAGGTATACCATGTATCGTAACTTCAAAAACAAGTTTGTGTCAAAGAATTTTTGGAGCATGCACAAACTTTCTGTGAAATTTTTTTTTTTGTTAATTTCCCTAATAAAAACAATTCCCATTTGGTGCGAACTTTTTGGACGCCACTGTAGACAACAGACAAGAATCAATTCGAAGGTTGAGAGCACTCTCATAACTGGGTGTCGTAAATGGGTGGAGCACCAATCATGGTATGCTGTCCTTTCTCTTTCTTGGTAGGTGGTTACTGGTTACTGAGAGTTCGGTGTTGACTTTTCATTGGTCGAGAGTGAGTTCTCCCGCTATCGTCACTCCGGTCCGGAGCATAGAGTTTTACCAAGTTTTTTTTTATAACATACAGGTGTATCTAAATAACACCGAAAAAATTTAAGGGACGATTCTTTGGTCGAACATAAACAAACAATTTCTATTAACGTGTGTCCGGAAATGCACCCTTTTTGAGATACAGGTGTCAAAAAAAGATCATTTTTCCAATTTTTTGAAGATATCTGAGGAGCCGTTTGATGAGGAACCGTTTGAGATACGGAACGCAGCTTTTGTAAATGTCATATCATTGATATTAGTTTCTCTTTTAACGCCAATTCAGTTTTTTTCATGTGCCACTTGCGGAGATCTTAGGATTGAGTGAAATTTTTGTCTCTTCATTTTCCGACACTTTGTCTTGAAAGTTTCAAAGCGAGTTTTTCTCGAAAAAGGCTCACCACGTTAACAGTTATGACCAAAAGTATCTTTTTTGTGTAAAAAACATCGGCGGTTAAAAGTGCGCTTTTAAAATATCAATTTGCTCAGTGTCGTTGATATTTAGGGACATAAAAATCCCCCCAACCCTAAAAATCTCCGCCACTGACATATTTAAACCAGTTTAAAACAAAACGGGTGCATTTCCAGACACGTTAATAGGAAATTTTTTGTATATTTTTTACCAAAGAATTATCCCTTAAATTTTTTCGGTGTTTTTTGGACATACACCTGTATAACACACACGCATGGGTAGGTAACTTTACAAAAAGTTGTAAAATTTTTAGAACACTTATAGCTGCTGATAAATACACAAAAACAGGGATGCTTCCTTTTTCTTCGGCAACACTTTCAAAACAAGCGGTTGCTAATGCTGAAATACCTACCCCATAAATATTTAAAAATTAACAGTTTAGTAAAAGTTGCAAGTATTGTTGTCATGTGAGTTATTTTTATTTTATACCTAGATAGATTTCGCATTCATGAAAGTTTCCGTCTTGTTGCGAAAAATTTTAAATTAAATTGAAATGCTGCCGCGGTGAAAACCGTACCTATGGTGTGAGAACACATGGATTAAAAATTACTTACGTATTTTAAACACGGTAGGTACCGTTGCCGTAGGTTGTTGCGACAGAAAATCGTGCTATCTGAAAGGGGCGAAAAGACATGTAGGTAGATGCCTAAAATTATTAAAAAAGTTCTGTTAAAAGTACCTACTTAAAAATTGCTATTACCATTTTTATATATAATATCTGGACACCTCTCCCCTACCCCATCTGTATAAAAAATTCCGTATTCTCAGTACCATCAAGTTTTAATTTCACTCAAGTATTTTATCAAGAAAATGCATTCAAACACGAACTGATTGGCATGCACTGATTGTTATTGTGGGTCGAATCTTATCTTACTTGATTGTCATATTCCAAAATCCTGTCAATCATAGCCAATGGGTTTCTTATTTCAATGCGTTTGCAAGTGTCCAAACAAGATTCTGAAGAACTTCTACTGCCTTCTATCCCATCACCATGCATAGTCACAGTGCTGTTCGCCTGCCTTTCACAGGATAGACTCCTGAGCCTATTTTTCTTCGTCAATTTTTTGTAATATCGCTCCATTACCTCATTTATAAGTTGAACTTCTCGATCACAAAAAGAGGAAACTTTCAAAGAGCGATCGTATCTCTCTCTAAACCTTTTGTCGTATTTTATAACAATTTTTCGTAGCATACTTAGTTCCCTTTCTTTTTCTCTGACAGTTTCATCTTTCGGTGTCTTGTTCACCCACGGCTGCATATCTCTTTGCCGTATGATTTCTTTCAGCGTATCGTTTTCGCTAACAGTTTCTGCTATAATTGCTTGATATCGCTTTTCTCGTTCTAAATTAACAGCCCATGATTTTTCTCGATCTTCCGTATGATTTTTTAAAAGCTCTACAATTGTTTGCATCCTCTCGTAATCATTTGCCGATATAAGTTTAGAATTTTTATACATCTCTCTTGTTTTCTCTAACTGATCTCTCATTGTGTGCGTTTCAACGCAAGACTTGCATATAATCCCATCATATGTTTGAACTCCTTGTTCTTGAATCGACGTAATCTTTTTTCCGGTGGCTTCGTGGTATTTCATATTCATGTAAACTTCTTTCAGTCTCACAAAAATATCGTGATTTTCCGAAATTAATTGAAATTTCTTCTGAAGTTTATCATTCTTACTTTTCTCATGAGCTAATTCTGTCTTGATTTGATCAATTTCTTTCAGCAGACTTCGAGGTGTTTCGTCTGTTTCTTTATAGGGAAGATGCAATTTTTCCAATTCTTTGCTTTCATCGTTTGACACTGATAGAATGGATGAAGCACTTTCCAAGGAAATATCTGTGGTACCAGTACTTTCTTGAAACCTCTGCACTTCAGAAACACTTGAACGGACTTCTTCACTGCTTTGCCGTTCTGACTGCGACATCACTATCTTGTGGTAAGTATATTATGCTATTATATGCACCTAAATCATCCGTTAAAAAACAACAGTTTTACTGAAATTTTCCACTCTTTTCAACGATGTGATTATGTTATTGTAAAGGTAAACTGTCACATTATAGGTAGTCAGAATTTGAAGTTTTCAACCAAGGACTTTATAATTAATACACTGGATAGGTACTTACACTAATTTTTCATAAAATGTGGTGTCCTAGCAGCAATGTGAACGTGATAAGTAGAAAAATCACGAGCATTTATCTATTAATTATTAGTTCGTGTGTGAAACCATCGAGACGAAAAAAAACCTCGACGAAAACAGGGAGAGTACCTACTTCTTATTATTTTTTTGAGGTCTCTTTTTTTAAATCATTTTTTCTCCACAATTGCGACCGAGTGGTTAGAAATGGGGAAATATTGCCAAAAAATTAGTTTTTGCAAAAGGTCTCGAAAACCGTTCTCACGATCACCCGTCTATCTCTCATAGGTACTTTTCTATGAGAGAGATTACTATTCTCCACAATACATGCAAACTCGATCTCTAGCATGAAAAATTCTACCATTTCGTCGAAAACTGAGATATTAAAAAAACGCCACTTACTCGGTAAAACCCCCAGTTCTATGATAATGACAAGCAACTGTGAAATCCCCCAAACTTTCACCTGAACTAGCCTAATTTCTTCATGTAACCTCAACTATATCTGCTGTTAAAAAGTCCCGGTACCGTCCAATAAATCCTTGAATTTTGAGTTTTAACAAAAATGCAAAAACAGGACAATTTTATTTTTTATTTATTTCCCGTTGATGCATGTAATTTTTTTATAGATATGCAGAAGGCGGTCATTCGTAATACTTTCTTTCTTCGAAATTTTGTACAGGTGTAGTGATCGAGCCTAACCCTTTTGATATTTATATCTGGGGTAGGTGCATGAATATGTAAATCCAGCATAATATATGCCGAGATAAGTGTATACTTACTTCGATGATAATAATAACCGAGATACATACATTAAATGCACAAAAAACATAAAAAAGAAACAACAAAATAACATTTTTTATACAAATAAAAAAATATTTTACCAGAAAACTATAGGAGCTGAGCCTGATAATGCAAGCCAACCAATGTTGGAGAAATACCCAAAAACCACAAGAGAGACCGATACGGCCGATTGGATGACATCTGAAGAGTGACGGTTAAAACGTTACGCCAATGCAGTTTGAGGATATTACACTGAATGAATAAATACAGTAATCTAGGAGAACAAGAACTGGAAAGCATACTGGTGATAACATCCAAAACTTCTGCGGTCCAAAAAATTCCCAAGCGTGCACAAAGAACTGTCCAAACAATTCACCCACTTCTTACACAACCCAGAAGATACCCCAGCGTTTCTAACTTTGGGTTCCACTTATATGCTCACAAAGGGTTCCCAGACGGAGGACCCTTCTCACTACAGACCTATTACGTGCCTTCCTAGTTTATATAATATATTTATATCATGTATCACTAACAGAATTTACAGGCACGTCCAGGAAAATACCATCTTAGCAGAGGAATCTCTTCTGCAGAAAGGCTGTAGAAGAGATCACCAAAGATGCAAAGAACGACTTGTCATAGACTCTGTGATAGTTCGACCGGCACAGAAAGATCACCTGAATATACACACTGCTTTCGTCGATTACAAGAAAGCGTTAGATAGTGTACCTCATTCCTTACTTATCAGGGTCTTGGAGATCTGCAAAGTCCACCCAACTATTTTAGTGTATTTTTTAACAAAAAAATACACTATTGAGGACGACATCACTTTTCGAAAATCACCCAAACTCATCAAATGTCCACCGATCATGACCCCCAGATCACGAAAAAGTGGTTTTCCAAAATTCACCTGCCCACGATATATATATATATATATATTTATATATATATTTATTTATTTCTCCAAAATCACGATTTTTCGATTTTAAAAACGCTCCTGTAGCTTTATCTTTCAAGATTAGTGAACGAAATTTTGGATTCTTGTAAAGCTTGGGAATGACTTTAGATTTTCGTTGAAAAAAAATCCAAAAGTCACGTTACTTCTACAGGGTGTCCTTTCAAAGTTCCCCAAATCCGGTCCTTGAGGCACGGTTTCTGGCCGCAGTTTTCAATCTAGGGGGCTGAAATTTTTGTGAGAGTAAGATGTCCACAAGGAGTGGTCTGGTATTGCACTTGAGCAAAATCGGCCGAGCCGTTTCAAAATGGCGGCCATTTGAATTTTTTGAACATTAACGGAAAATTGACAATTTTTTGAACCATTGTATGAGCAAGATGGCAAAAAAACTTTGAAATCAAATTAACAGGATTTGAAGAAAATTATTGGAAATTTGAGTTAATGCAATAAAATTAGCATATTTTCCATTAATAAGCCAGTGTCGTGGGTAGGAAAAAGGGTAAAAATGTGTCAATTCTATAACCGTTTATGAGTTCATTTTTGAAGAAGTTGAACCGAAATTTTCCATTTTTTTTTGCTTTAACATATAATTTGATGTCTTAGCTTCAATTCGCCTCGATTAATGTAGCACTTTAAACGAAAGATAAAAAAGTTTTTCGCTTGTGCAAAATTAGCTTACACTTATATAAAATTATTAAATCGATGAAATGGTTCGCAATTTCTTTTTTATTTTTTTTCACATTCAATTATGAATGGTTCTGAAAATTGGAAGAGCAATCGCAACGACAATTAAATCACCTACATGCAGGTGAAAAAAGTATTCAAATTGGTTTTTTAATAACTAACATATGATCAGTTTAAAAAATAAAATGAGTAGATGTAGGTACCTGACGTACTACATATATCTACCCCATCATCACTACAAATTCGAAACGCACCGTGTGGTTCAGTTTGTTACATCCTTGACTAGCTAACTGTTGGAGCGGGTTCGCATCCACGAGAGGATCATTCTTTTTTTTTGTAGGTAGGTGGAGTTTTCCCAAAAAAAAATCGGATTATTTTTCATTAAATTCATTATAAAAAAAAAAATAGGAAGAAAATATTTATTATTGAATCGCATAAAAATACACTATTTCTGCGATTGATGCGCAAGAAGGTTTTTTTCTTTCAATGACGATAAACGGATGGCGAACAAATCTACATTTGCAGATTGGACCAAACTTTATCAGCATTGACGAAATACCCATCATCGATAGGGGAATCTACCAGGGTGACTCCTTGAGCCCGTTGTGGTTCTGCCTTGCAATGAATCCCCTATCCACAATGCTCAATGATACGAAATACGGCTTTAACTTCAAAACTAACAGAGATCACAACTTCACCATCTCCCATCCAATTTACATGGATGACATCAAGCTATATGCATCAAGTGAACGTCAAATCAATCATCTTCTCAATGTAACTCCACTGATATCCATATGGAGTTTGGGTGGTCCAAATGAAAAAAGAGATATAAAAAACGTGCCATTCCGTTTGAAAAAATGAGTTGTAGCCCTTTGAAGTTTAAAAAATTTGAAATTTTTTTGCGTAACACAAAATTTAAATTTCTAATTATTGAAATGGCTCTTCATCTGGTCTGGCGTCGCTGCTAAAATTCGTTTATTAATTTTATAAAACAAAGTCGCTATGATTTTTTTTTTAATAAAGCCTGTTTATGGAAGATTTTTAGGTTGGTTATTCACTACCAGGCAATTAAAAAATTGTCAGATTGTTATGTATTGTATAAAGGCTAAGAATCTACACCAAAACACCTTGAAAGATATAGGGTCTACCATTAAAAAAAAAACATATTTTTCGCTGTAGCGCACAAATGGGACACCTGTATCGTTAAAAATAATTGACCCTTTATGGCATTAATATAGGAATAGGAATAACAGAAATGTGTTATTTGTAACGATCAATCAAATATAACTAAAATAATTGTCATTCAATATCGAATTATAATAAAGTTACAGTTATAAACTTTGTGAGCTCGTTATGCTATAGGGTAGGAGGTCGTTAAGAATAAAGGCCCATTACTGTGTCCATAATTTCAAGGTATCAAGTTGAAAATTCACACCTAATGACTACCTCCATAGAGTAAAGTTCACCCCTTAGTTCGAATTTACGTCCCCACTGTCATTTACGATGCTCATTAATCGTTCAGCGAATTCTTACTACCTACTTACCTATTTACTCAAAGGTCTCGTGTTTCGTGATTATATTACATACTCAGATTCTACTTGTATATCCGTGGATTCTACTGAGAATTTTACTATAAGAATGTTAGATAAGTTAGGCATGGCACAAGATTGACAAGGTGCTTAGATAATTTAGATAATAAAATTAGTATTGTATTGTAACGGATTTTTGACAGGTTCGCTTATAAAGTAATTTCAGACTCACATAATTATTGATTATTTATTAAAGAAACACTGAAACACTTACTGTTATTTTTACCAACTAGGTATACACACTAATTATTTATCTAATTATTTTTTACACTTAGTTCACCTTTATAAACATTATATTATTATGTATTATTGATTTTATATTATATTATATGATTTATATATTCAGTATTTATCTTGCACCTACGCGATGCTTCACTAACTTGAGACTGAAGACTCTTCCTCGGGCAGTTGACTTATATATGCAGACCAAGGTGGTAGAAATTGTCTCGACATAGTAAGTCTATAATTATGTGATGTCATTATTAGGGCGAATACGGATAATATTTATTCATTTACCTACACATAATACCTATAGGGAATGTTTCTTATTCTCGTTGAAATAAATATACACTCTTGTGGAGGTAACTGAAAATAGTATGGAAATAACTTGAAATAAGTTGAAATAGTGGAAATAGTGGAAATAAATGGAAATAACTTGGAAATGATTTCGAGGTAGGTACTTTTAGTTATTTGAAATCGTGGCATAATCGGTACCTTGTGGCGTGACTCCACTCTTCTCAAGAGAGATAAATTAATCTATTAATCTTCAGTTGGGATAAAATTTTTAGAAGAATATTTATAGAGGTCTACAAAGTTGCCCCCGCCCCCATAAAATGCGATTTTGAAATTTTTTCTATCGCATTCATCTGTTATTGGTGAATGATAGTCCATCAAGAAATGTTTTTATGCAAGCGCTGTTTAAAAAATAAAAGCAATTGTTTTCGTAAATATTTCGACTAGCACCCCAAAACTGCAACAAAAAATTTGAACAATCCACGTTTGTCCAACTATTGGATTTGTCCATCCACAGATCTTTCATTATTAATTTAATTTTTTTCGCGCATTGGTTTGTTCATCATAAGGTCCATGATTGTCCAAAAAAATTTTCTTGTCCAGTATTTTTTCGCCCTTAGAATTTACGCAAAACCCAAAAAGTGAGATATCGTTGTAAAGAGAATTCAAGTAGCTTTCAAACGATGTATCACCCGATATCTGGGTGATAGTATACTGGGGCTTGCGATTTGGTTCTGAAGTCCCGAAATAATTTTTGGTCCCAAGACTTGGGAGTAATTCTAGGACACAAATTCTGATGTAGAAGAATGAAAATGACCCCAAATTAAATATAAAAGAAACTTGTACATCACGTGATTAATTTTTTCAGAATTCTGTTTGAATATTTACTGTAAACAGTGTGATTAACTTCAGATCACACCACGTTTTCTATCGCTCATCTGGGTATAACTAGAAAACGGTTGAAGATGCAACAAAACCGTTTACATGTCCTTATTCTGACTTTTCAAGCTCTACTGCATGGAAATAAAAATTTTCCGAGTGACGGAAGAATTCGAATTTTTGGCCACTCTGTATTATTCACCCTTTTCCTTTTAGCTCAGAATGGGAAGCAGTCATTTGCAAATTTCTTGTTTTCCATGCATTATCCCATGACCAGTCTTGAAAGTGGTGACCCTGTTAATGTGAGTATTGGTTTTTTATGATACTTTTTTGAATTTTTAGTTTTTGATCTTGAAGCTATAAAAGGTGTTAATTAAGTGTTATAAGACAAAAACTTCAGGTAAAAATAGGCCCGGAAATGCATATTTTCCAAGATACACGGTGTTTTGGTGTTACACTTTTATTAGATATTCGTCTTTTTCAAAAATGTCTTAAATGTTGTACTTGCTAATGCCCCTTGCTACCGCAAATGCAAAAGGCCAAATTTCAATAACATTGGGTAAGGTTTATTTAATATATTTTCGAAAAAAAAGGACGATTTTTTAATAAAAGTGTAACACGCTGTATATTGGAAAATATGCGTTTCCGGACCTATGTTTATACGGACTTTTCGTCTTATAGTCAACATAAGAATCGTTTTCTGATGTTTGGCACCATACTTAATTAACAGCCTGTTTATGTAATAATTATTTATTTATTTGATAAGCTCATGAATGATGATGAGTATTTTTTTTTGTATTGTCACCACTTACCTTTCTTCGAGTCGCCAGCTGCTTCTGCTGATGTCACTCCACGCGCTCATACTTCTATTTCTTCTTGCGGGGAACAAAGTTCGGCTATGGCTCCGTTCTCTGGGCGGCATGTCCCCGTCGGGAGGCCAGTTAACATGCATCCGGGGAGGTGACGGGGACGCGGATTCGGCCCCGTCCGTCAGGGGGTCGTAAGACCAAGCCATGGGGCCACCGGAGGCCATCACTTCCTCGCGGGGAGCCACTTCGGGAGACGAGTCGGACGATGCTGCCAGTTTGGCCAAACGGCTATTGACAAGATGGTCAGATTTGTTTATAGGTAAATGAAGATTTTGGTGGTGTTCGTCAGTTTGAGTAAGTATCTATTAGAACCTTCTATTATATAACCCTGATCTAAAATGCGGAATAAGTTAATCTAGCGTCTAGAGGAGAGTTCATATCTGAAGAATTGAACATACTAGATACCTTAGTGTAGTTATAAAGTGACCTAGGATTTCAGATTGACATATTCGAAGGTAGAAAGGATCCCTCTAGGGCCGACAGGCCCAGGGGATAATGCCTTGCCAGAGTGTATTGCATCTTATAATTTCCCTAATAGATAGGTAATTTGATTGCTTACTGTACCTAATTAATAATTAAGCGGTACAAGTGGGGATAATATGGCCTCTTTCACCTCTAAAACTCTTAAATGAGAGATAGTTTCGCAAATGGGCAAGATGTTTTAATAAAACAAAAATATTCCAATAAGAATATCTCGCCATATTCAGCGCCTATCACTGTAAATGGCTCATAATAAACAACATGTGCGAACATTTAGCTCCTATTCAAAATTCATTTTATGTATGAGGACTCCAGGCACATGCACACATGCATGAAGAGATAATTTTGTTTTGTGAGTAATGCACCTGCACAATGCGCACTACTCAGATCCATGCATATGTGAAAGCGATGCATTTTCTCATATACTTCCATTCCTCTTCGTTGCCAACCGAATTAAACTTTTTTTCTTTTCCAAAGGTATTATTTTGTTAGAAAACATTATGTTATTTATAGGAGCACTTGGAGACAATGCATTTTTTAAGTAAATGGTTTTTTTCCTAGGATCATTCTATTTTCCAGTATAGGAAAACAGTTTCTGCAGTTTTGTAAAAACAGTGGTGTTCTTAGTAGACTATAGAAAATTATAATTTCATTACAGTTACATCGAAAGACGAATAATTGTCTGAAGTGGATGAAGTTGTTTGGGAAGTCACTTTCAAAATCAGGTTTATTTTGAAGCGCATGCTGAACATCCAGGTCTTGGGTTCCATATAACAAAGAATTCCGGAAAAGATGATTTGTTAGATGTCTGTTGTTAATTTCTCTTGAATTAATTATTTCACTAGTGTCACCTTATTATTTTCACAAAATCTATATAAATAGCTAAACACCCCTCCTGACTGCTTTTGATGTTTTGGGGTAGGTAGTAGTAGCACGCCTATACTTACGACAATTTTACAATTTTTGTGTTTTTTCGGTTCTACAAAAAGGATATACATATTTCCTTCTTAGAAGGAGTTTTCTTTCCTAATTCTCTTACCACTCGTTTGCTTCTCACATGGTTACTATACCGCATCTTTGTTCAACATGTTTTTGAATTTGACCAGTTTTTAACAGTTGCAAAACTTATTATCCTCTGCCTAATTTGTTTTTATTCCCTTACAGTCTTTTCCGATTTTCTAGAAGGGTTAAAGACAATTTTTATTTCAGCCAGTGCGAAATAAAGTCTTGCCTAAGGGCTATTCACAAAATAAGATCGTTTTAATTAATGTACAAACACAGAAGTATTGCCATAAGCAAGCTGATGTCTTAAACAGCAAAAATGAGGTAGAGCAGCAGCAATTCGCAATTCAATTATTGAATAGTTAACGTACCTAAGCAGCAAATTCTCAAAGGAGAGGCATTCATTTCTCCTTTTAGGTAAAAGGCAAAAACGTGACTATTTTTTCTCTCAGGGGAGAGAAGATATTTAGTAGTCTGTAACGCTTGTTGCTCTTCTCCTTTACAGTAGATTCTTGCACAATTTTCCTGGTAACCTCGTTTAAAATAAAGTGTGTTAAAATACAGCGAAGGCTGCGACAAACGACAAAACATTGCTAATAATGAGAATATCGGAGCGCTTCGCTGATCTCAGACCAAGCCATCTCTTAAGACCTCATCAGTTGAAACGAAAAGTACATATTATAGCCCTGCTGCGGTGGGTTTCAAACTTCAAAGCCGTCAAGAAGCTCTGGTTTTACACCAGCTTCTGGAATTTATTTGTCTACCATTTGTATAATAATATAAATTTGAGCAAGGCGCAGGCTCTGACCAGCATTTTCTGCTACAGGCTGTCGTCATTTTAAGACTTGTAAAATTCAAAGTCACGTCGCTATATGAAATACCTATGTCATCGTAAATTAATTTGTGAATTTTCTTATTAAAGCTTCTTTGGTATTATTAGACGTAATTAAGCACTCTACTTCATGGACGTTCATCATCAGTGTTTCAAACGTAAATAATTATTCGATTTCTCTATTATTTGTCAGGTAAGCATCAGATTATAATTAAATTTTCCGCTTATTAGGTATGTTGCTATGGATACATTTTGATTTATTTTCATTTTGAGGTTTCAGATATTTAATAATTTCAAAATTTCACGATTTGGTTTTAATAGTGACCAAAAGATGCCAGCATAAGAAGTAATGGCAGTAACAACAGCAAAAAATATTTCTATCCAAATAACACTCGAGCATGTTGCTTATCGGCAACAGACCTTCGCGTACGGCGTCGGTCTGATTTCGTATGGCGTAGGACTGTTCGCGTACGGCGTAACCTGGCGCGGAGTTTTTAAAAATATTTTCATTTGTCACCTTTATTTCAAAGTGGGCAGGTGAATTTTGGAAAACCATTTTTTCGTGGTCTGAGTCACGATTGATGATGGACATTTATTTTTATGTATAAGCAAGATAGAAAAAAACTTTTAAATAAAATTAACAAGATTGGAAGAAAATTATTTGAAATTTGAGTTAATGTAATTTTTTCAATTTGAGTTGATTTGTACAAAAATTTGGATTTAGTTCTACTTACCGTCTACCCACTTCAAAGTTGACCATGTGCCGAGGGTTGCTTTTGATTTCTTAGGGGCGAAAAAATTTTAGAATTGTAGATTCGAGCGTTAACTTAATCGATTGAAATCATCTTTAAATAAGTTCAATGAACGTCAAATTACATTAAGGGGCGTAATTACGATTTATTAAACAGTTTCGCCCCTAAAAGCCACTCCCTAGAATAGTTAATAATAAGAAAATATTTTCAAAATGCTTTTTTTCAACTTGGAACGATGAATTTATTGTCACCGATTTGCTTTATTATAAAAAAAACGTATATTTTTATATGGATTTTAATTTTTTTAAGTAGTCGGCTCAGAATTGCTCCCCAACATTTTGAAGTTGACAGCGATTGCAAGTTTCAACGTCATCTTTGACACATTTACAAATAAGTTTTACGTAAAAAAAATAGTAAAATTCGTGACATTTGATTGCATCAAAGTTTTATGTCATTCTGTTCAAAATTTAAGGTCAGGGGTGACTATACAGGATGTCCCAAAACTCAACGTCATCCCTCGAAGGGCACAAGATGATCTCAGTAAAAAATTGTTTATTTTCGAGATAATGGGACTTTTATGAATTTTGTGAAAATCGATACCTTAGATCTGTTTTTCGAGTGTCACAATTGCAAAATTTCATATTATTACATTTTAATTTTGTTACGCAATGCTGAATAGCCCCATTAATGATTAACCTCCTAAGAAATATTCTGGTGCCGTACCTTTAGGGAAAATTATTAATTTTTTTGCCCGATTGAAAATTTTTGTTTTTTCATGACACAACTTTGCCACTTCATACATGAAAATAAATTACCCCATGAACCTGGCAAGTTATCCCTAAAAATGGCTCATTTGATCTAGTTTCTGCAATGGTGTAATATTTTGTATGCTTTACTTCAGAAAAAAAGATATTGCTGTTTGACTATTAAAGAACATGTGCAAACTTTAAACGGCCATATCTTACGCAATATTCTATCCTACAGAAGAAAAAAACGAAAATTGTTCAGAAAAGCAAAACCTATACTACTCTTTTCAATTCAATTAATTAATTTTTTGTCGTTTCAACTGAGAATGCAAATAATTCTCAATATTATCATTGAGCTTCTTGACTTGAATGATCAAATAAGAAAATTTAAGATTTTCGGCTAAATTATAAGCCTTTACGTGCTCTATAATAGGAAGTAAGGTACCTGCGTATAGGTACATTATAGCCATATTAATGTTATATGTGTATTTTATTATCCATATAAAAATAATTGGTCATTAGAAATAAATGTGCCAGTGAAACAAAAAATATGATTCAGCAGGGATGAGCAGACCTATTATGATTTTCCTATAAATAGCCTGATAGTTTTATTTATAATATACAGGTGTTACAAAAACAGGAGGTCAAGCTCTTGGCCAGAGACAATTTGGCCAAAAATAATGACACTTTCCTTATGCCATTTTTCACATAGGCGTCCCATTTTCAAGATACAGGGTGCAAACTTTAAATAAAAAAAAGTTTTTTATCAATAACTCCGTTGTTTTTCAAGATATTCACTTGAAATTTTGCATAGCTTTCTTTCTTATGCAGACAATCATTAAAAAAAAAAATTCAAAGAGAATTCAAACGCGAGCGCACGAAATAGGGCTTATGGCAGACCTTGGGCCCCCCAACATTTTTTTGCGTACGCATATGGCTCAGATGTATGACTTTTTTTATTGAGCGTTTATTTATTTTACTATCTTCACTCTTATAACATTTTGACTTAGGCAATCGTTTACGAGATATAGCAGCTTATTTAGGTGTGTGTCATCGATCAACTTATTGATATTTAAATTTCCGCTCGCGCTTGGATTCTCTTTGAATTTTTTTTCCAAAATGATTGTCTGCATAAGAAAGAAAGCTACGCACTTCAAGTGAATATCTTGAAAAACAACGGAGTTATTGATAAAAAACTTTATTTGTAATTTAAAGTTTGATACCCTGTATCTTGAAACTGGGACGCCTATGTGAAAAATGGCATAAGGAAGGTGTCATTATTTTTGGCCAAATAATCTGTGGCCAAGATTGTCCTCCTTTTTTGTGACAGCCTGTATAAGAACCTGGTTTTTCAGATCTAAATTATGATGTATTCATTTCTTGACAACAAATGACAACGAAGAATAATTCTGAAACAAATTCTGAAGAATTAGTGAGACAGGTTGAATAATCTTCAAATTAAAAAAGTCTCTTATAGATATTTTTTTGGAGGTAAGTATTTTTTTAATTTTAAGTACTTAAGTAAATTTTATTAATATTCTCATATGGAAATGATTTGATGGTTTTAATTTTGGAAATTGTAATTATTTATTATTAATTATAATTATTATCAAAAACCCAGCATCTTGATAGTCATAAATAATATGCTAATTATACCTATATTATACATATATTAATTAAATATATTAATTAGTTAATAAACGTAATTAGTTATCCAAAAAAATATTTACATAAACATTAATACAGGTTGTTTTTTTAGGTTGATACTTTTTTTAACTGCGTCTAGATTGGATTAAAGTAAACATTTAAATCATTTTTCTTAAAAAAAACTCAAAAATAAATGAGATACGTGTTGAAAAAACATTTCTTTTTCCAGTTTTTTACTATTTTATATACAAAAATAACAATTATTGTTAATATCGAAAAAAAGATCCATATGCGCTCATTTTTGCGGTATGTAAGTTTCTAGACTCAATTTACTCAAAAACTATGGGGAATTTCGAATATTCATAGGTACACCTTTTTTGTAAGAAAATTCCGGGAAATAAATTTTTGATAAGGCAAGTCTTGTAGGTCCATTGGCGTAGAAGTTGTTGAGCGAAAAAGTAGTCATATGCCCTGTATTTACGCCGCTGATGATTTTTTCCCGTGCTTTTCTTCGTTTTGCGTGCCCCTAATTATCATTTTTTATACCTCTTGGTATAAAATTAAAATTGAAAATTGACCAAGTTGTGCGGCGAAAACTGCAAAAAAAATTTTTTTTCAACACCCGGTGTCTCTGATTATTGACTTGAAAGTTATAAAAAAAAAAGTTTACTGTAATCCCATCTACAGGGTTAGAACTATTTAAAGGGCCATTACAGGGATATCCTAAACCATTGAAGATACGAGGTCGGTTAAATTAGAGAAAAGTTGCGCTATTTTGTGGCCATCTCGAATGCATCAAAACATACAAGATATCTGTGACCGTTCCTGAAATATCCTGAAAATAAACTGAAAAATCGAGAAATCTTATTTTTACCATATCTTTCTTACAATTGGAAATTAATAAATAATTTTTCATTCATCTGATGTTTCAAAAATTCAAAGCCGACTAGATCCAAGAGTTTTCACAGTCAACTTTCGTTTTTCTTATGGCCGCCATATTGTTTTTTATGTCGTTCGATAAGAAAAAATCATGGAAACAAAAAATTAATAAACTTCAGATAAAAAATTGGAAAATTTTTAAGAAAATTTTTCGCTGAAATAGGTCAATCTGAAGTCATACTGCTTGCCTTAATAGTTTTTAATTTCTCCATGATATTCAGTCTAAAAAGTTGACTTTTTTTAGAAGAAAAAAAGAACAAAATTTTTTTTAAATTATTTTTTGAAGTTCATTAGTTTTTGGTTTCCATTATTTTTTTCATACAGAAAGAAATAAAAAAAAACAATATGGCGGCCACAAGAAAAACGAAAGTTTACTATGAAAACTCTAAGATCTAGTCGGCTTTGAAAATTTAAAAAATGTCAGATTTCTCTTACCGACTTATGAAGCCTACAAAAAATTATTTATTAATTCCCAATAACAAAAAAGATATGATGAAAATAAAAAATCTTGATTTTTCAGTTTTCAGGATATTTCAGGAACGGTTACAGATATGTTTTGACAGATTCGAGATGGCCACAAAATATCGCAACTTTTCTCTAATTTTCTCTAAATCTCTATCTTCAATGGTTTAGGATATCCCTGTAGTGGCCCTTTAAATAGTTCTAACTCTGTATATACACATTTAAAAATAAAGCAACTTGAAAAACATGTGACATGTCGAGAACATCGACAGTCCGTATTTTGAAATATCAGGGGAATTAAGAATTCAGCTGGGTAAAAGAAAAATATCCAGAAGTAAAACGTGATTTACATTTGAACATAGAGCTCAGGTCTTTTCTCTGTTAAGAATATTATAATCTTAATGATGCATGTATAATAGTTAGTTATAGTCTGGAGGTTGGCCTTGGCAGAAGGCTCGCGTAACTGAAATCCATGAGAAACGGACGACATGAACAAGGGTCCGTTTGTAACAGGCGGCAAAACTAGCGAATAGAAAATTCCATTACGTCTAGACACGGGATAATGAATTTAATCAGGTCACGGAGACGATTAAGTAGGTAGACACGAGAGTGAACACACAGAAGTTGGGTGTAAAGACGCGAGTCGGTAACGTGAAAAGCTTAGGCAGTGACGCTTAGACCTAGGGGGTTGAAAATCGGAAAAAGACGACACCGGGTGTCGGGGGAAGATGGTAGCATAGAATCCGCGGAGAAGATAGAGAGTTGATTGTATAGGTACTCGCGGAGTAGGTACGCGGAAATAAATAAATCGAGACAATAATAGAGTAAGCGTTGGTCGCGAGGGAGTGTGATAGGATAGGAACTCGGTTACGTGGGGACTCAACACAGGAGTGAATCGTTGACCGTAAGTGCTCTGGGGGCGCGAGAGAATTTATGGAGATATAGGAAAATAATTAAATAATGCGGTACGGGGTACCGGGAGAAATTAATCGCACGGGGTGCGCGGATTAATTAAAATAGGAAGACGAGGGTAGTGGTACTTAATCGTCGGTCGCAGAATGCTCTGGGAGCGCGGCAAATTTTAAGGGAAAGTTAATCCATAGATAAAGGGAATCGTATAGGCCGGAAAAATAGGCGGGTAATAGTGCTAGGAGAGCAAATTAAGAGAGACGAATCGCATAGGCGAGGGAGTGATCGCGCCACGGTGATTAACTATTAGGGTCATAAGGGTCCGTTAGGTTCGGAAGTGTACAAGTGTTGTTTGTGGACAAATAATGTAAGGATCAATAGTAAACAAGAGCCTGCTGCCAACGGATGTTAAGGTAGAATGTAGTCTGTAAGATTAACCTTTCATTTATTTTTTTTTTATGCCACCTCCAATTTTACGACTCGATGAGTTAAAATTCAGGAATTAGTTCATCAATAATGGACAGACGGTGTCAGTCTGATTAAAATATTTTGTAATTAAGAATAACATACCTACTTATGTCTTCGAGTCCTAAAATTGGCATAATTTTAGTTTATTGTTCGTAAGCCAGCAAAGGCTGGTTCACCTTAAAATTCTATAATGGTCGGTTAACGAATTTATTATTTTTGTGGGTGCTTGGAGCATCTAGTTGTATTTCTAAATTGGATGGGGGAGTAATAAAAAATATCGGAGTGATCACTATCTAAATTTTTGGTCCATCCCCTTAGAAGGATGACTGGCCAGAAATCGCGACTTTTGGTACGAAATTCACTCAAGGGAAATTAACCCGCAATGAACGCGACCGAAATGTTTTATTGCTCCAGATACAGGTTTACCTAGGATTAAGTCATTGACCAATAATTAATCAATCGATTGACAATCGTGATATTTCTTATTTCAAATAAATGTAGTCGTTTTCCAATTAATTTAAATTTTAATAAATTGTAAATTTATTTGCAATGTGGCCTTTCTTTTCCACCCATGAAATTTAATTAAAGCATCAAATTAATAATCGAATAACTTGAGTTACAACAAGGCAGAGGAAGTCAGTAGAATTTAATTGATTTTTATTATTTTCTAAATTTTATTTGTTCAACAATAAACTTCCCAGTGAGTAAGTGACAAGATCAAGTCAGTGATATAAAGCTACCTACAATAATTATTAAGATGACCAACAGGGCAGAAGTCCAGATTTCAGGAAACATCAGCGAAAGATAAGTATAGAATAGAGCCATGAGTTACCTCGAATAATCCCCAAAAAGAGCTGCCACTCATATTAATTGAGATGGTGTAGCCCCTACCTACCATTCTTTTCGAAAGCCTTTTTCTGACAAACCGCTCGGCCAGCCAAAGGACTAATGTGACAGGGAGACTTTAACTTCATAATAACGATAGTGAGAGCAAACAACGCAAGTTGTGTGTTCGATCTATCGGAAGAGTGAACGTTAAGGAAAAGAGATTTTCACATCATCTCATCCCCCGCCGGTTACATCTGGTGTCAGGTGTGGGGTAGTTTTGGGGTGTTTTGAGGGGCGCGTGGCTCTGTTTTATCAAAAATCATTCGCTGAATATCGAAATTAATAATTTTACATGAATTAAGTAGGTGAGCGAGCCTTGTAGGTAACAGATATCATTATAAGTAGGTAGGTGCAGGAATTTCAGCCAAAAGCACGTACGTGACGCCGGCATGAGATGCCGTCGCTAAAGCGGTGTTCACACGGTGAATAGGTAGATACCTAAATAATTCACGTGACTTATTAAGTAATACTGAATTCTGAAGCGGTGTTCACATGGTGAATAAATATTTCATATAGGTAGTTGTTATTTAAAAGGTGGCAATTAAAAAAAAAAAAAAAAAAAAAAAATAATTACTAACTTGCATGGGGGCATGAATATGGTTATTTATTTAAACTATTTTTATTTTTTTTGTTGATATATTTGGTGGGAGATATGTCGCGTGGTAAACAAGAATTGCGTAATCGTGTATGGTGACATCGTGAAGTGAAAATTATGAAGGAGTGTTGTGTCAGTGAATCGGTTGAGCTATTGAAATAATAAAAATAGTGTGATTTAGACTTGCAGAAGTGTGAAAAATATATTTTGGCAATTTTTTTTTTAATTTATCTACCTATAATCGCGTGACAATAAATAGGTCAAAATGCCTTTAGAAGATCCTGAAGAACTAGCAGCGGCGGGACCAGCAGGACCTCCCGTCCAAAATTTTAATATAACAACCCAACAGAAAATTAGTTTAGGAGTGCTGGCAGGCACGTTCGAGTTTTATAACGGAAAAAGTTCTGTGGCAGAATATTTTACAAGGCTAGAAGCCAGAGCAAGATTAGACGATTTGTCTAGGGAAGATACCTTGAAAATTTTTAAATTTAAACTAACTGGTGAGGCAGCACAATATTTCAAGTCCGAAGAGGAGTTAAATAATTTAACATACGAAGAACTGAAGGAGAAGTTCATTAAAAAATTCACACAGGCGCGCATGCCAGGAGAAGCGTTGCTAAAATTGGGGAGATGCTACCAAAGGTCAGATGAGGGAGTAGCGTCATTTAGCACGAGACTGAAGTACCTAGGAGCGTGTGCTTTGGCAGAAAGCTTAAAAGGAGCAAATGACAATCAGAAGGCCGGAGTAAAATTGCAATTGGAACAGTTGGTCTTAAATCAATTTAAGACAGGCCTGAGAAGAGATCTACTGGAAAAAGTAGGAACCACTCTGCTATCAGAACCAGCGTTAACCATTGATAAGGCAGAACAGATAGTAAAGGTACAGGAAATGACACAGGCCATGCTGAAACAGAGAACTCAGGGAGGCACAGTGAGGGGAATTCGTAACTCTAGAGTAAGGCAACCGGTTAGAGAAGACAGAGCCAACCAATCTCCCAGAAAATGCTTCGGATGTGATCAGGAAGGGCACTTCAAAAGGGACTGTCCTAGAAACCAGACGCAGACAGACAATAGACAAGGGACAAACATAGGTTATGATTATAACCGGAACTACAGACCCTGGAATAATCGAAACGGAGGTCAAGGACGTCCTCGTAATCAAGGTTGTTATCGATGTGGGAATGAAGGGCATTGGGCGAAAGACTGCACGATCATCCTAGAAGAGGAGGGAAGGAGTGAGAACACCACCCAAGAAGAAACTCGTCCGAGAGAGACGTTAAACTAGGACGGCGACCTGCCCTTCCCCAACCAGCGAGCCGTAGTGATAGAGGGGGAAATTCGTCCGAAAGAGACGTTAAACTAGAACATCAAGGCTGTATTCCGATGGTAATTAATTATTCAACAGAGGCCGTACCATATTTAGTAATATTAAACGTAGAGGGAATTCCAAGAAAATGCTTATTAGACACCGGAGCTTCAGCCTCGCTCATTAGAAAAAGCATAGTACCAACCTACGCCAATCGTCGTTCCACTGAAGATCTGGTAAAATTGGTAGGAGTGACAGGACATGCCTTACAATTACATGGAGTCATCGATGTGACTATTGATGTTAAGCCTAAGAAAAGAGGAGAAGCAAAAGCGTCCCTTATTATCGTAGACGACAGCTTGTTTCAGGAAGCAGACATATTACTGGGCAGAGATTTTCTTAGTCAACAGGCTTGCACCTTCCAGTACAATCCAGCAGCAGCGCCAAAATTGCACTTGTGGGGCGTGACGTTAGTAGTGTTGACAAACGAAGAAGCAGAACATGAACTCCGAGGAATACGAGTGTATATGGTGAATAGGGAGACCAATAGAAACCGCTCTGAACCAGCCGACAACAGAAACAGAAGTTACGAGAGTATTTCAGGAAGAAATTACCACAAGGACATCGGCAAGGCCAGGAATGCCGGAAGCAAGGTCACGAAGAGTAGTTCAGGATATGGACATGGGAGAAATCTAGGTAGCAGACAAAACCGCACATTGCCCCAACCTTTTATTAGATTTGTCTCAGGAGGAATTCAACAAGATAATACGAAAGTAAACAACATTACAGAACAAGCAGGAGCAAGGGAATGCCACGATGAGCTGAAGACAACAATAAATGAAAGTTATGGCTCTACGTACGGAGCTGGGATGAAGATAATGCTGCAGATGGGATTCCAACCGGGAAAAGGCTTGGGAAGGGACCTGCAAGGAATAACTTCACCTATTGGAACTTCCCTGAGGAAAGGAAGAGGAGCGATTGGAGCATATGGACCCGAGAAACACGATTCCAGGAATAATGAAGGTTTACAGGAGCAGGGCTCCAGAAATAATGAAGATTTACAGGAACTGGGTTCCAAGAATAATACAGGATTACAGGAGCAGGGCTCCGGGAATAATATAAATTTACAGGAACTGGGTTCCAGGAATAATGAAGGTTTACAGGAGCAGGGCTCCAGGAATAATAAAGGTTTACAGGAACTGGGTTCCAGGAATAATGAAGGTTTACAGGAGCAGGGCTCCAGAAATAATGAAGATTTACAGGAACTGGGTTCCAGGAATAATGAAGGTTTACAGGAGCAGGGCTCCAGAAATAATGAAGATTTACAGGAACTGGGTTCCAGGAATAATACAGGATTACAGGAGCAGGGCTCCCGGAATAATAAAAGTTTACAGGAACTGGGTTCCAGGAATAATGAAGGTTTACAGGAGCAGGGCTCCAGGAATAATAAAGGTTTACAGGAACTGGGTTCCAGGAATAATGAAGGTTTACAGGAGCAGGGCTCCAGGAATAATAAAAGTTTACAGGAACAGGGTTCCAGAAATAATACAGGATTACAGGAGCAGGGCTCCCGGAATAATAAAAGTTTACAGGAACTGAGTTCCAGGAATAATGAAGGTTTACAGGAGCAGGGCTCCAGGAATAATAAAGGTTTACAGGAACTGGGTTCCAGGAATAATGAAGGTTTACAGGAGCAGGGCTCCAGGAATAATAAAGGTTTACAGGAACTGGGTTCCAGGAATAATGAAGGTTTACAGGAGCAGGGCTCCAGGAATAATAAAGGTTTACAGGAACTGGGTTCCAGGAATAATGAAGGTTTACAGGAGCAGGGCTCCAGGAATAATAAAGGTTTACAGGAACTGGGTTCCAGGAATAATGAAGGTTTACAGGAGCAGGGCTCCAGAAATAATAAAGGTTTACAGGAACTGGGTTCCAGGAATAATGAAGGTTTACAGGAGCAGGGCTCCAGGAATAATAAAGGTTTACAGGAACTGGGTTCCAGAAATAATGAAGGTTTACAGGAGCAGGGCTCCAGGAATAATGAAGATTTGCAGGAACTGGGTTCCAAGAATAATGAAGGTTTACAGGAGCAGGGCTCCGGGAATAATATAAATTTACAGGAACTGGGTTCCAGGAATAATGAAGGATTACAGGAGCAGGGCTCCAGGGCTAATACAGGATTACAGGAGCAGGGCTCCAGGAATAATACAGAAATACAGGAACAGGGTTCCAGGAATAATAAAGGAATACAGGAACAAGGTTTAGAAAACAAAGCAACAGTGAACGTAGTCCAACCGGACATAGCATGGGAACCCATGTGGGATAAGGAAAGGATAAAGACATTACAGGAACGAGATGACTACTGCAGAATAGTGCTACAACAATATCATAATGAAGATCCAGAGACCTTAGAAAAATACTACATAGACAAGGATGGTATACTATACCTAACACGAAATCAAGATCATGAAGATTTGTTACTGTTACCCAAATCAATGAGGAAAGAAGTATTTCAGGAATTCCATGATTCACCATTAGTCGGACACCCTGGACAAGAGAAGACGCTTAGCATCATCCAGAGAAGATTTTATTGGTTAACCATGAGAAAGGATGTTATCGAATATTGTAGAAGTTGCGAGAAGTGTCAAGAAAGGAAAACATCCCCACACTTAGGAAAGGCACCCCTAAAAACTTTCCGCAATTCGTCAAGACCATTCGAAACAATATCCGTTGATATAGTAGGTCCATTGGTAAGCACATATAAAGGAAATCGATACATACTCACCGTACTAGATCTGTTCACCAAATATCCGGAAGCAATACCTCTGCCCGATCACAAAGCCGACACAGTGGCGAGAGCGTTTGTAGAGCATGTAATAACAAGGCACGGAACACCAAGTAAATTACTAAGTGATCTTGGAACAGAATTTACCTCAAAGCTAATGAAAGAAGTTTGCAAGTTATTGGGGATTCGCCAAATACACACCGCAAGTTATTCACCACAAGAAAATGGCAGTATCGAACGGATGCATCGGGATATGAAGATTATGTTATCACATTATATAGAAAAGAATCAACGAGACTGGGATGACTATATACCATACATATTGATGGCCATAAGAGGAAGAGTGCACTCGTCGACAGGACATAGTCCGTTCTATCTCATGCACGGACGAGAGCAGAAATTACCCGTGGACGATTTTATAGCATCATCTAGAAGAAGATATAATTACGACGAAAACTTCTCAGCAGAACTTTCAGAAAGATTTAAGAATGTGTATCAAACGGTTAGTGAAAGTTTGGAGAAAGCCGGTGTCAAGAGGAAGGTTCAGTACGACAAGAAGACTAAAGAGAAACATTTTAGCGAAGGAGATTTTGTATACATCAAAAACATGGCTGCAAAGTTGGGACATTCAAGAAAATTGAGCGCCGCTTGGCTCGGACCCATGGAAATAGTCAAGAAATTAGGAGAGAAAACATTCGTTGTAAAGCACCAAACCAAACAGAAGGAATACACGGTCATGATTGATAGAATGAAACCGTATGTAGAGAGACTTTCTCCTCAGGACATCCCCCGACTGAAAGAAATAACCAGACCGGTTACCAAACGTAAAGCCAACATCGATAAGTATGTGGACCACCATGAGGACGATATTGAAGAAGAAGAAGACGAGAACGAAGAGGAGACAGAAGAAGAAGACGAAGAATTTGACGAAGACGAATATGTCCTGGAACAAGAGACACGACACGGTAGGAAGAATAAGAATTCAAAAACTGTCAGAAAAACGAGAAGAGAAGTCGACCTTGATACTTACTCGACAGACGAAAGTAGTTCGGAGAGCAGTGAATATGACTTAAATGACGACTCAGAACCAAAGGATAAGGATGTACGAAAGGAGGAGCGACGAGTACGAGAATATACCCAGACCTACTTGCCCTACTGCCCGCAAGTTCTGTATTATCCGGCACCTGCCATGATAGCTCAACAGCCTGAGGTAAGAGTCAGAGTACCAGCTAGGTATCCTCCTGACAGAATTCCTAGAAGATCTACCAGAGCGAGACGGCCACCGGTCCGCCTAGATTTGTAAAACCAGTAACAACCTGAAGATAAAAACAGTTCCTGTCACTTGGAAGAGTCGGACGAAGGAAGAAACCGAAAGATAGGGTGACTGTTCGGCAAGCAAGCCATGAAATCGAGTCAGCTGGGAGACAGAAACTATCTGTATAAATTTATTGTTGTAAATTATTTAATCATTCAGTAATTAATAAATAAAGAAGTAATAATTGAAACCCGATATTAAATTTTGGTTGTACCCTTGTCAAAAAGTAATGAAGTATCTGATGCTCAATATTAAATTTTGATTGTAACCTTGTTGAAGACGAGTTGGCTACTCATTGTAGTAGGCACCTGGTCTGTTCGTTACGGCTAAATGCTAATGAACAAAAGTAGTTAAGATTAGAGTAGGTACTATGTAGATACTAAGGTGATTAGAAAGTAGAAAGGGGTCATCAGCACTACCATGTATCTTAGCATAGGTAACTCTGTGTGTGTAAAGTTGTTAAATAATCATTAACTGAGTAGTGGTTTTGCTCTATCTCAGGACAGGAGGAAGGTCAATGCCAGCATCTAGTGAAGACGCGTTCTTTACTCTTTATGAGTATGTTTTTTCCTTCCTATCGGGCAGATCGTGACTCCTTCTTGGGATGGATTAAACTCTGTTACTCGGTAATCATGTATGAGTATGTGTAGCATAGGGATGAGGTTGAAGAATTTTCAATCAGATGTAGGTAACTTGTAGAAAAGACGACCATGTTAATTGAGTTCATGTTCTAGCGGAATAAACTCGCAAGTGGTAGCCGAGTGATAGACTGCTGAAAACTGTGCTTCGGAAAGGTAAAGTGTACGCGAAGACAATCCATATGGTTAGGAAGTGAAAGTGATCAAACTCGGTGCACCAAACTATTAAACGGGAAAAATCGAGAACGGTCAAGATGAAGTTCTTCGTGTTGTTAAGTCTCTGTGTAATGAACATTATCAAAGCGGAAGGACTTGTAGCATACGACTGTGAAGACCAGAGGGTCAACCTCACAATGATTTCCATAAAGGACGTTGCAAAGTGCCCGGAACCTGAATCGGAGTACCTTGTTGAGAAGATACGGATCAAGGTTATACAGCGGAATGAGATCAGATTACATCACGTAATGACTTGTCTAGTAGAAGTAGTACAGATGAAAATGCATTGTGGACATTGGTCCCACAGTTCATTAGTCAGCCAGAGCATGTCCAGTTACATCCACCAGTTAGGAGCTGAGGAATGCCGCAACGTCCATCGGTACAGATCGCTTCAATTATTTCACCATCAAATTGGCCAGATAACTATGAATGGGAGCACTTCAGCTTCCGTGACGATCGCCGGAGAGGTAGATGCAAATGGAGACTGTAACGGGGTTACCTATCAAGAAGGCGTAAACACTTGGCAAGATGTTGTTGTGGTAGCCGCCATAACTTTAAACGTACGAGATTACTTCACCAAGGTTAGGATCAACGACAATGAGATAAGTTTGCTAGGAGGAGTAACCTGTCCGTTTATGTCAGGTTATTGTTTCGACTCGGTGCTGGGAGAGACAGTCTGGGACGAGGAGAATAAGAATGATTGCCAGCCCAGTTATACGCTGTTGTACAACGGAGCAGCCAGGAAAGTTACAAGCCGATCCACGAAGGAAGAAACACTAGTTGTCGAGAACGCTGAGAAGATATTTGCGGTAAATCTTGTCAAAACAAAGTTGGTTTGCGGAGAAGAAGTGTGGCAGACAGAACATCCCAGATTGATGGTACTGATAGGAGATAATGACTTTTCCACCACCTCTAAAATGAGTTTGATTCCTGAAAACACTGATTTAATGATGTACGTGAATAGTAAATTCATGTACATCGAACAAGCATACAAGAGGGAACTAGAGAAGATTTACTTAGACGTAATTCACCGTCGGTGTTTGCTACAGCGGGAAATCTTGAGAAATCGCTTACTGATGGCACCGTTCTCACCTAATACTGTAAGTCAACTACTGCAGAATGAACCTGGTTACGTAGGCAGAGTGCTGGGCGAAGTCCTATATATAATGAGATGTATACCCAAGATTGTTACAATCAGGAGAACATCAGAATGTTTTCACGAGCTACCAGTGCAGTTAGACGAAAGAAACTTGTTTATGGCCCCAATAACTCACGTATTGCAGGAAACAGCTGAGCAAATAGATTGTAATGCTGCAGCACCGCCATTATATGAAATAGACAACGAATGGATAGGACTCACTCCATTCCCCACCGTAAAGAGAGAACCTAAGAAACTACAGGTCCAACCATATCCAACGTTACAATTTCAACCCATCCTCCCAGTCGGACAAGCAGGACTCTACACCCAAGAAGAAGTGGGACAGGTGCAGCGCATACTAACATTTGGTATCGAGCGGAAGGCAGTGGAAAACATAATAACGCGTCGTGTAGCGGGATTAGACACTAGCGGTCAAGGCTATTCGGTCCTTCGTATTTTCAATACGGACGAAATAAAGGAACTCGCACATTCATCCATGAAACAAATGTGGGGATGGTTCGTAGATCTAGGAACCTTCATCAGTGGGATCATGGGATTTTACTTCATCTTCAAACTTTGCAAGTACGCGATCGGTGTGATCATAAACGGTTTACATCTTTACCAAACACTTGGGTGTGGACTACAATTAATTGCTTGTGTGTGGAACTCGCTTGCAATGATATTAGTGCAGAGACATTTAAGAAACAAAAATGGGCAGCACACAGTGGCGTCCGAGGTAGGAATCGCTACGGAAGCCGAATTGGAACATACAACCGCCGCGAAATGTTCTCGCGTAGAAGAAGGTCGGGCCCCGAAACTATATCCGACCTTGACATTGACCCAGCCGGAGTCACACTGGACAGATCATGTTACACCTACCACGAGCGAGTGAGTAACGGACAGGTCATGAAGTGTTGTTCGACATCATAGTGTTGATAGTCCCTAGAACATCAGAATATGTAAAGGAAACAGTAATCTTAGGATTAATATAACTTGTTGAGAAGGGACCAGGATCCCTTATTATATTGTATGTACTTTAGTTTTGGACAACCTCAGCTCTAGTTTGGAAAAAAGTAATACGCTGGAATACGTAGTTACTTTTTATAAAGGGGGAAGCTATGTGACATGTCGAGAACATCGACAGTCCGTATTTTGAAATATCAGGGGAATTAAGAATTCAGCTGGGTAAAAGAAAAATATCCAGAAGTAAAACGTGATTTACATTTGAACATAGAGCTCAGGTCTTTTCTCTGTTAAGAATATTATAATCTTAATGATGCATGTATAATAGTTAGTTATAGTCTGGAGGTTGGCCTTGGCAGAAGGCTCGCGTAACTGAAATCCATGAGAAACGGACGACATGAACAAGGGTCCGTTTGTAACAGGCGGCAAAACTAGCGAATAGAAAATTCCATTACGTCTAGACACGGGATAATGAATTTAATCAGGTCACGGAGACGATTAAGTAGGTAGACACGAGAGTGAACACACAGAAGTTGGGTGTAAAGACGCGAGTCGGTAACGTGAAAAGCTTAGGCAGTGACGCTTAGACCTAGGGGGTTGAAAATCGGAAAAAGACGACACCGGGTGTCGGGGGAAGATGGTAGCATAGAATCCGCGGAGAAGATAGAGAGTTGATTGTATAGGTACTCGCGGAGTAGGTACGCGGAAATAAATAAATCGAGACAATAATAGAGTAAGCGTTGGTCGCGAGGGAGTGTGATAGGATAGGAACTCGGTTACGTGGGGACTCAACACAGGAGTGAATCGTTGACCGTAAGTGCTCTGGGGGCGCGAGAGAATTTATGGAGATATAGGAAAATAATTAAATAATGCGGTACGGGGTACCGGGAGAAATTAATCGCACGGGGTGCGCGGATTAATTAAAATAGGAAGACGAGGGTAGTGGTACTTAATCGTCGGTCGCAGAATGCTCTGGGAGCGCGGCAAATTTTAAGGGAAAGTTAATCCATAGATAAAGGGAATCGTATAGGCCGGAAAAATAGGCGGGTAATAGTGCTAGGAGAGCAAATTAAGAGAGACGAATCGCATAGGCGAGGGAGTGATCGCGCCACGGTGATTAACTATTAGGGTCATAAGGGTCCGTTAGGTTCGGAAGTGTACAAGTGTTGTTTGTGGACAAATAATGTAAGGATCAATAGTAAACAAGAGCCTGCTGCCAACGGATGTTAAGGTAGAATGTAGTCTGTAAGATTAACCTTTCATTTATTTTTTTTTTATGCCACCTCCAATTTTACGACTCGATGAGTTAAAATTCAGGAATTAGTTCATCAATAATGGACAGACGGTGTCAGTCTGATTAAAATATTTTGTAATTAAGAATAACATACCTACTTATGTCTTCGAGTCCTAAAATTGGCATAATTTTAGTTTATTGTTCGTAAGCCAGCAAAGGCTGGTTCACCTTAAAATTCTATAATGGTCGGTTAACGAATTTATTATTTTTGTGGGTGCTTGGAGCATCTAGTTGTATTTCTAAATTGGATGGGGGAGTAATAAAAAATATCGGAGTGATCACTATCTAAATTTTTGGTCCATCCCCTTAGAAGGATGACTGGCCAGAAATCGCGACTTTTGGTACGAAATTCACTCAAGGGAAATTAACCCGCAATGAACGCGACCGAAATGTTTTATTGCTCCAGATACAGGTTTACCTAGGATTAAGTCATTGACCAATAATTAATCAATCGATTGACAATCGTGATATTTCTTATTTCAAATAAATGTAGTCGTTTTCCAATTAATTTAAATTTTAATAAATTGTAAATTTATTTGCAATGTGGCCTTTCTTTTCCACCCATGAAATTTAATTAAAGCATCAAATTAATAATCGAATAACTTGAGTTACAACAAGGCAGAGGAAGTCAGTAGAATTTAATTGATTTTTATTATTTTCTAAATTTTATTTGTTCAACAATAAACTTCCCAGTGAGTAAGTGACAAGATCAAGTCAGTGATATAAAGCTACCTACAATAATTATTAAGATGACCAACAGGGCAGAAGTCCAGATTTCAGGAAACATCAGCGAAAGATAAGTATAGAATAGAGCCATGAGTTACCTCGAATAATCCCCAAAAAGAGCTGCCACTCATATTAATTGAGATGGTGTAGCCCCTACCTACCATTCTTTTCGAAAGCCTTTTTCTGACAAACCGCTCGGCCAGCCAAAGGACTAATGTGACAGGGAGACTTTAACTTCATAATAACGATAGTGAGAGCAAACAACGCAAGTTGTGTGTTCGATCTATCGGAAGAGTGAACGTTAAGGAAAAGAGATTTTCACATCATCTCATCCCCCGCCGGTTACAAACACCCTATATATAATAAAAGAATGCCTGAGATAAGTATCTACTATCTAGTAAACATTGAATGCTTTTCCTTTCATGACCTACTCTTTCAAGAATTCGTTTACTATTGATCACTCCGTATATCTCCATAAAAATGTTTAGGAATTTATTTAATCACATTATATGAAATAAGCTCATACTACTGCAAGCGTTACATAAATGAAGAAAAATATTCAGGGCGTAGCTATTATATTAAAAATCCGTAGTTCTACATATTTTCTTTCAAAAATAAGAAAGGATAAAATACCTTCCCAAACTACAAACACCACCAAAACCGTAATTTCTTGCACTTTTCTGTGAGTGAATGAAGACACACAGCACAACCTTTATAACAACAGTATATCACTATCTGGATCTGAGTGAGGTGTTCAAGAAAATAAGATACCGTTCAGTACCGTTCGAGGTTTGATTTGATGAATGGACAGACCGCGTGTTTGGAGGCTGCTCGGTGCCTCGATTGAGCAAGGGAGCACACGGGGCAGGGCAGGGCTGAAAGGGACTGCGGCCCTTTGCTGTCCTCAGCAAAAGCAAACCTTTTACACCCGCACATCGATCCACGGCTGCGGATCAGCTCTAGTCTCTCTCTCACGGCAACATGCTGCAGGAAGAGCGGGAGTGTCTTGTGCAGGACAAGTACACGTGCCACAACAACATTATAAGTGTTGTCAGCTGTTTTGTCGTAGGTCGGGAAAATTGTACAAGTGCAATATGCATATTTATAAAAAAAATATAACGTATCAAGGAACGGGTTAAATTATATCACACATCACTGCGTTGTAATCCTGTGAGGGCATTTAGAAATCACCTTGTGGTTTTCTCAACGTCCTTACGATTCGTTCTGTGTTCTTTATAAATAATATAACACCTACCCTGTCAACGTAACTTCCTTCTGGTTACGCTTTCATTTATGATTTTTTTCCTCGACTTCCTGTCATACTGGATGTCTCCGTATATTTTCTTTCATAATTTTAGTAAACAATTTATCTCACTGATAGAATCGCAAAATTAAGTTCCCAATATCATTGTCTTGATGAAGTTCTTGTCCTGTGGTCAACGAACAGCTACCCTATATGTATTTTATATTTTTTAATGTAGCTTGAACCGCACAGTATGTCAAGTCCAAATCATGAGAATAGTAATTAATAAGACTTCTCCAAAATAAGGCTTTTTCCAAGATTTAATACAAAGAGATGCACGATTTTCAGGTATCCAGTCAAAAAAGGAGGTGTAGAGTGCGTGAGCAGGTACCTAACTAACTCCTTCAGAAACTTGTTCAGGGTGTTTAAATACCAAAAGTCCTGACGTTTAGGTGTTGAGCGGGGGGAGGGGATGGGAGGAAAGTCCCACTTTTGGAATTTCCGCCGAAAGCCCATAAAATTATCTACAACTTTTATTCCATATTTGATTTTCCAATTTCCAATCGGTTTTTGAGTTACACACTCCTCAAAAATAGATATTGTAGAAAAAACCACTTTACCTCGCATTTTCCATCAAATTTTCCATCCTAAAATATTAATGTTTTTCCGAACGAGTATCTCGAAAACGGTTGAGAATTTGAAAAAAAATCTATGAATAAAGTTTTAGATAATTTTTACAGCTTTGTTTTTTATGAAAAAATTTTCCCTGTGGTGCACCGTTTTAGAGATAAAAGCGGAAACCTAAAAAATTGAAACCATTCCTCCCCCTGCTCTTCCTCTGGCTCACCCACCTAAACGTCAGGACATATTTAGTTTGTTCACATCTTGAACAAGTTTCTGAAGTAATCGCTTAGGTAACTGCTCAAGCACTCTACACCTCCTTTTGAATCGTTCTTTGACTGAACTATTATGAGGATTTGAAAAAATACGGTTTTTGGTGCTTCGAAGTTGCAATAAAATAAAGCAAAGTTATGGACACCCTCTAAAGTAACGTACCTATCCGTTGTAAAAATTATAGCATAAATTAACCGCAATATTTTGTTCTTCACTATTCCGAATCTTTGATTTTAGAATAGCCTTATCGCTCAAAAATGACGGCGGTAAAATGGTAAATTTTCCAGAAAAGTCTAAAAATCGAAAAAAAATTGAAGCATTTGAGTAGGTATAGGGAATTTTTTGATTGAAATTCAGATGTACTTCAGGGGAATCCCTTTGACGCTTTGGAACCGGTGCATGAGCGGGGATATCAATTCACGTTCGCTTTGAATCGTTGCAGGTTGTATTCTTCAGTAAACACAGCACGGCCCTTGGAAGGCTCTTCCAAAGAGATGCGGTTCTATACGTGAAGAAAGTTTGAAATAAGGTGGTACGAGGTGTATTTTATGTCCTGTCTAGTTCTAGGTGGGATCAAATGGGCCACGTCTTTTGAATACTTACCCATAAAAATATCTTTAAAACAGGCTCAGGTCAGCTATACCATTTTTCGATGTTCAAATATCTAAATTTTTGCTCCTCTAGAATAACGTTCCCCATTAAAAATCTAAAATGCAATAAAAATAAATAAATTAATAATAATAATATTAATAATAATAATAAAAGGATGTAAAAAAAGGAATTTGCCAGGGTGACTTATTGAGCCTTTTATGGTTTTGTCTTGCCTTGAATCCGCTCTCAGTGCTACTAAACTAAACACCTCATGGATATAGATTAAATATCAAGCAGCAAGAAAGCAAATTATCACACCTTCTCTATATGGATGATATAAAACTATTCGCAGAATCTAAAACATAACTACAGAAATTGATAAACACCACAAAAAATTTCAGTAGAGATATATAGGAATGCAATTTGGATTGATAAGTGTGCGTCCATCAGCTGGCAGACAGGAAAACTTACAGTTGGTAACGAAGTGAAAGAAGATATTAAGGAAATGTCAGCAGAAGATACGTATAAATATTTAGGATTTCAGCAAAATCCCCAAATGAATCACACGGCATTGAAAGCGGAATTTAGGAAGAAATACGAAAACAGAGTAACAAAGCTCATTAACACAAAACTAAATTCAAAAAATCGTATAATGGCTATAAACACCTGGGCGGTTCCGGTCCTAATCTATATACATTTGGAATCTTAAAATATAGTGACATCGATCTCAGAGAATTGAATCGACTCCCTCGACGATTGTTAACAAAATTCAGGTGTCATCATACGCACTCAGCGGTCGAGAGATTATATTTACCTCGACGAAAAGGAGGAAGAGGCCTTATTAATATTTACAATCTTTGTAGAAAACAGGAGCTTGCCTTGAGAGAATATTTCCTCGCTTCAAAAGATCCTTTGGTGCAAGCTGCTGTAAGAAGCGATATACGATATACACAACTTGATAAGAGACGATAAAAATCTAAAATGTATCATCATTGTTATCGCGATCCCCGCTGATCATAACGGGGTCTATGATAACTGATAACTGATCAAAAGAGACGCACCGAATACAATACTCGACGACTTTCTTGATATGTTCCAACAAAAAATGACTGTCTTCAGCACAAGACTCAGAAGGTACTTAAAAACTGACAAGAAGAAGCAACGTTACAGATAATTCAACAACGGCAAAAAGAAGTTCTCTAACTCTGAAAAGAGAAACTGGAGGAGAAAACACTGAAACGGAACCAGAAAACCTACTTAGACAGGCTCAAATAATGGCGTTACTGGTCTCGTAGGTATGTAGAACCGGAGTAGAGAATGCCTAGTGAATCCCAACTGGTTACGTAAAAAAGAAAAATTGAAGCCACTCGAGATACCCACAGCTGGAAAAGCCCAGGAAGCGACAAGATTTACAGCTTTTGGTACAAAAACTAACCTGTACCCATAAGAAATTAGCAGAATTCATGAGTTCATCAAGAACCCAGACAAAATGCCGCTATTCCTCACTAAGGGCCTCACATACTTACTACCAAAGGGCAAAACATCCAAAAACTCCAAATATCGTCCAATAACCTGCCAACCCAAACTGGGTATAAAACAACATAGAAGAACAACAAAGGGAGCCGAAAAGAGACCAAGGGCTGAAAGGATCAACTTGTGATAGATTCGATAGTACTCAATGAAGCAAAAAAGCAAAAACGCAAACTATCCTTTTGCTATATCGACTACCAAAAAGCGTAGGATAGTAGAATTCAGTACCACATCCTTGGCTGATACCTTGTATTGGAATTATACAACGTCCAACCAATACTTGTAACATTTCTAAAGGAAATTGGAGAAATGAAATACAGAATACAGCTAACCGCCAGTCCAATGCCGATAAGCACCCCTGAGATCCACACAGATAATGATAGTAGAAAAGCTCTTCTCTAAGGACATATGCGTGACATTTGGGATAGATAAATGTAAAACTATTACATATTGATAGATAGATAGTAAGTAAGATGTAGATAGGAAATGTGCAATTAGCGGATGGAGACCTGATAGAATCAATTGACCAATAAAATCAAATTTATAAATTCTAGTTCTGACTCCTGCCTGACTCTAATAGACGGCAAAGTTTAGCGTAACGTTATTGTTATTATTCTTATCATGATCACTACTCCCGTCCCTGTGTGCTGAGCTCAACAAATGTAGCCTAATATTTTTGCGGAATGATTTCAAAGACATGTCCTTTTACTTTTGGCTAACTTCGTTGTACATTTTTAGATATGAGAGACTACGTTTAAACAAAGAAGTTGAATTCTGAGGTATGAGCAAAGTGTTCAAATTTCTATTTTCTAGTAGGTACGTTGATTATGAATTGGCGCCTGTCATGAGTTTTCCTCTTAATTATTTGTGTCTCAATGTTAAACATTAATTTGTGAATGTTTCACGAACTCAGATATACTCAGCCACTCCAACTCTGGCAATTTGTGTGAAACTAGGTTAAACTTTCTCAAACCATAAATAAATCGAATGCAACTATTTCCTATCTTTTGTTTGCGATATTTAATTATAGAGTCAAGACACGGAAAATACAAAATGTCACAGTAATTTACTACCGAGACAACCAAAGTTCCAGATAATTTTTTTCTTACTTTAAAGTTATCAACGCCTTGGAGGCGAATAAACTTCAAAGACGTGCGTATACTTTGTTTACCAAGTTTTTATAATGTTTTTTTTAAATGCAGTTTTTCATCGAGTTGTATATCAAGGACTTTCGTTGAAGCCAAGAATTGTGAGATGAGCAAAACAACATTAATTTAGATTTATTCGCATTCAAGATTAAGCCATGCTGTGAAGAAAAGTGAAGAACATTATTGATGTCTGCATGAAAGCTAGCAATGGTTCGATTCAATTTACCTTCATCGATCTACTGCAAAGCACAAAACTCAACCTTGGTGGATATATCAAATATGTATATTGAAAACAATAATGGATCCAGGATAGAACCCTATAAGGCACTCCAGAAGGTATCTCAACATTATCAGAGCACGTACCATTCAACGTCACACACTGACTTCTACCGCCACGATTGCTCTCGAAAAACTCGAGAGAGATATGTTATCAAATTCAATGTAACCCAGTTTCGTGCAGAGTTTGTGATTTATTTTGTGAAACGCCTTTGAATAATCCAAAAGTAGTAGTGCACCTGCTTTCTATCAGTTGCTCTAATTATTATATCATTCATTTAAATTTCACAATGCTACAACGTGGTTCTGTCGTCCTTTCTAAAGCCACACTGATTTTTTGGAAGAATGGTATTATCATCCAGATATTTGACAATCTGAGATCAAACCGCTCTTTCCAACAGCTTAGACAATACAGGAAGCAAACTTATTGGTCCAAGATCAAACTGTCCTCACGATAAAAATTAAACCCATCAATACTCAAGATCTCTGTATGGGCATATCGGGATTCAATCATGTTTCACTCACCCCAAATATATCAAAATCATTTGCCAAGTATATTATTGTAGGTATTTGAAATTACGAAGTAGATGTCAACTTTCAACTTACGGATTTCCGGAAGTGCCGCCATGTTGCAACTATTTTCATTGAACAGATCATAAGTATGCGTTTATACCATAACCAAAATTTCGTTCTCTATTGTATTGTATTGTATAGGTAGACATTTAGGTCTAATATGTCCCATTTAAATTAATCACCCTGTATGGGTAACCAATTTGTAGGTCCTTGTAAACATACTGAATATTGACTTCAAATAATACAAGCTATCGAGTTGAATAATTTAAATTTCATCTGCATAGGTTTACCTATAAACCCATGGAAATGAGCTTAAACATCGGAGAGCTTAAACTTTTTGGCAAAGTTTGTGAAAAGTATGCGTACGCTCGTACCCGTATGCAGATATAAAAAGTCGCACATGGTGGCACATACATTAAAGGTGTAAGGGTCAGCATCATATTAGGAGTTATAAATTACCTTCAGTTCTAAAATATCACGTACATCCAGGTTTTAAAAATAATGCCTGTATTGTATGCCTCTAGGGAAGGTAAAAACTATTAAGCTCATAATACAGATCATACTTGCATTGAAAATCGATGGATAAAATGGATACTGTCTTGGATTTTCATTGGGCATCTTCTAGCTCAAGGCATGTGCAAAGAATGCTGTATACCTACCATTACCTACCTATATTGGATCTAGATGTGGAGATCCATTCATCCAAGAAAATGAGCTTTCGCAGCTCGATCACCCTCGAGGCGATTAGTTGCATGATCGACCGAACGAAATGTTTCTTGTCTAGCACAAGAAATTGGGAAATATTTTGAAAACGACTGTAATAAAAACGTCTCAAAACGAAATATGTAGGTTCGAAAAGTTATGTTATACACAGGGCGTTTCAGAGATATAGGGTTAAATTTAAAGGGGTAGTTACTGTCATACATTATGTAAGTTGAAATAATAAATTTCAGTTCAAAATGAACGTTTTGTTTAAGAGATACAAAGTTTAAAAATATAAGGTTTTTTGAGTATAACTCGTGTAAATTTGAACAACATTTTCAGGCTTTGTAGGTGTCTTCTATAGTGGCGTAGATATTCAGGGTTGGCGTCCCTTTTCTCTCCCTATCTTTTACGCCCCTGGTATTTGAATATGCCAAAACGTTATTGAATAGCACCTGCATTTTAGAATAAAAAAGTATTCGTCAATTTTTTCATATGAAGCACCGTTTTTGACATATTTGAAGTTTCCTCAGGCAATGCCACTAATCATTAAGATTAACACTCATAAAAATTAGTCAGGTAAATTTTATTGAAATCAACACTTTTGTATTTGTAATAAAGTCAGTGGCGTAAAAGATAGGGAGGGAAAAGTGGCTTTAATCCTGAATATCTACGCCACTGGAAGATATGTACGAAACCTGAGGTGACATGAGACGAAACCTGAGTATTTTAAGTCATGGTAGGCAAAAAATAAGTCTGCATTCTGATTTTTAACCGTAGTTGCGAATAAAGTTGACCGTAAAAAATATTGTACGTCACTCGAACGAAAAGAATTGTGCTTCTGGGATTCGCAGGACCAAGCTTCACAGACTCACTCTAGAATCTACTGGGCTCTACTTGCAAGACATTACTATCCGGATTTGCTATAAATTACCATATTGTGCTACTGTACGGGACCGTGCGTACGATAAGAGAAGGTTGGACGCTTCAACTCCACCAACTCTGCTGAGAGAAACCATTCCATTTATAGAGGAAGCTAAGTACCTTGGAATCATCCTGGATAGAAAGCTCACTTCCATTTAGATGAAAGTAATACACACAGTCATACAAACTCTCCTTATGGACGTGTAGGATCCTAAAAGGATCTGTGACAAAAAATTGGGAATTGAACCCCAAACAAATATACTGGCTTTATGTAGATTAGATTCCTTTTGAGAGGGGCCATTGTGACACCTCCACTGCAACTATAGGTCTATTGTGGCTCACATCCATCTTGACCATCTTGACTGTTGCCAATGTATCCAGGTCCTCCGATGTGAGAAAGTCTCTCCCGAAGGCTTGTAATCTGGTTATTCGTCTTCTTTTTTCTCAAGGGAGATCGCAGTTCGGACGGTAAGTCAAGACCCCCATATCTCTGTACGCGAGACATGCCCACGACACAGAATGATGCACGTTTTAACGGAGAGCCCAAATTCGGACATTCTCCAGCGCCGTTGCCCCTAGTGCAGACCTTTAGTCACGACGCGACAACTAGGTTGGGGAAGGTGGTCCGCGGCTGAGTTGCTAGTCTAGAGCTTTAAATCCGACGAGCTTTATCACCGCTGCTAGCTGCTAACCTTACTCACTGACACTCATTGTAAGGTCTTCCCATATCCTCCACCTGGGTCGCGTTCAATGGGTACCTCAACCGCATGGATGGCTTTATGTTATGGTTGTCAGGCCTATGATTACGTATGCCAGTACGGCTTTGTGGTATAAAGATCATGACCAAAGCAAAGCTCTCTCGCCTACGGAGCCAAGCTTGTCTGGTGAACTGTGGTGCTATTAACACCGCACCGTCGGCGGTTATGGAGATCCTACTGGACTTACCACCTCTCCAGATTTATTTGGAGAGCAAGGCCAGGTGGACTACATATAGAATTAAACAGATGGCACGAAGCTTGCCAAGGCTTATAACTTGAAGCGATCCAAGGTTACTGGATGACATAGAAGTCACAGTCTACAGGGTATGCCCTCGAACATAATGCCTAAGACCGACCTAGAGCTGGAGTGTGTACCGCTGCCTCGAAGAATTAAAAGAGCCTTCTCGACCTTGGGTCTGCACGCAACAACTTTCCAGGCTGAAATTTATGCCATAGAACTCTGTGTGCAGTTGCAGGAAAAGATGCACTGTCAAGTGTCAACGCCGATCAATAGCTCAAAAAGCTCTTAGCTCCAGCCATTGCAAGTCCAAGTTGGTCTGGATATGTCAACTAACCTTGAATGCTCTAGCAAGGAGTAACGAAGTAACTTTTATCTGGATAACAAACCATGATGGATATGGAGAGAAGAATTTATCGGACAGGAACCAGCATTTGGCTTATCACCTAACATTGCCAAAACAATAATATGCAGCTGGGCTGAGAGAAAAGTCCTCCAGCACTGGCAACATTGCACAGGGCACGTCGAAAAATGAGCCAAAGAACAATTGGCGCTTAACAGGAAAGACATGAGAGCCTTAATGTGCCTATACATACTGCAAGCTAACTGCAAGCTAAACCATAATCTTTTAGCGATCGGCGCTAAATGCCGCTTGTGCTTGGAGGACGACGAAACAGCAAAACACATCCTAAGCGAGTGTCCCTCCTTAGGACGAACCAGACTACAAAGCTTCGGGAGATACTTCTTCACGCCAGAGGAGATTGGTACATTACCAATAGTCAAGATAGTCAGCTTCCTCAAAGAGGCCCTGATAGGATTAATGTATAGCACTACTAGATGTGAGTCCCAATTGATCTCAGTATAGGTCGCTGTGAAAGTGTCACAATGACCCACTGACGATAAATCTAATCTAATCTACCGTACGCGAACTGGCTGCTTTACAAGATGTATAGACGCTGCAAACTTTTATTTCGCAGCTTATGCTGGCAAAAAGATTTTATATACCTACATGTTCGGTGCCTACCTTCCTACCTGCCTACATACAGTACATTTATTAAGATTGAAAAGCTTTATGTTGCTGCAGTTACAATTTAAGTCTGTTGTCATTTTAGAGAAAAAATCTGGAAAATATTTTCAATTTGTGACGTCATGCTCCTTTGACGTTGATGCCTTGACTTTAGCAATTAAAAATAGGTAACAAAGTGCGAAAATTCATCAAAACGAAATTAAAACACTGAAAGTGACGAATTTATATGAAGTGTATACATATGACGAAGTACAAACTTAGACTATACACCCCTCTATTCTCAAATAATAATGTTTCGATTTTTGTAGATTTTTATGTAATAATTAATTTTTGTTTTAGTTTTGAAATTCCATTTTTCCTCTTTAACTTCAAATTTCCACTTTAGTTTCTTTTTGTTAAGTACCTATATATAGGCATATTGCATACACATGTCATGGGTTGCGTATGTCATAGCTTTGTCTAAGCGGAACAAAGTTTATTCACGATCGGTTTACATGGATTTTGTTGTGATCCGTAAGATACGAGTTTTCCCCAAATACGAGCACCATCTTCCGCGGTCACGTCTAGATCGGATTAACGCGACTCCACTGTACTTACTTATCGCAATTGTATATTATTTTCATTTCATATTGTAGGTAGATATGTACATATTACAATAAAGAAAATGCCATTTCAAATTTCAAAGGAGTTTATAAGATAATAATACAAAGGAATATTTCACATGGAATAAAAACAAATCAGTAGGTGTAGGTACTCATTTAAATATTATCGAATGAATATAGATATGCGTTACGATATTTGCCCTAAAAAGTTGCTGTTTCCATTTATAATTTGATAACATATTACCGTAGCTTTTAGTGGTTCAAGTAAAGGTTAAAATAATATTTTGATAAGAGCTATTAACTTAAGTTATTCAAGGAAATATTATTTATTATATAAGAGTCGACAAAGAAATTACTACCAGATTTGAAGTGTCCGTTGTGGTCGAATATTACCTAAACCAGAATGTCATTTAAAATTGTTTTCTTCGTGTTCACTTTCACGGTGACAGTATTTGCTATAGGTAAGTGTAATTTGCGTGGATTTTTTTGCCCCTAATATCTACGACACTGTGCAACTTGACATTTTAAAAACGTATTTCTAACCGCCAATATTTTCTATACAAAGAAAGCATCTTGGTCAAAATTGATACCGTGAGCCGTTTTCGAGAAAAACGGCCATTTATAATAAAAACCTCGCTTTGGATGTTTCAAAACATTTATCGGAAAATGAAAGATAAACTTCGTTCATTCCTATACATGATCTTCGCGAATGGATTTTTTTTTGACACCCTGTATCTTAAAAACCATGCATTATATATATATTTTTTTACCGAAATTTCTTTGATCTTTAAATTTTTTTTGCAATATTAAAGATACTGAATATGTTCTTATTTTCAACGGCCTCAAATGCAGCGATTATTCGTCCAGTTAAGTTTTGGCCAGTTTTCCACTAGTGCCTCGTAGACTAGAGACTTTATCCCAACAGGAAAAAAACCCAGAGGCGTTAAATCGTGTGTGTTCTTAAATGTTCTCTGAACTGCGTATATAAAAATTAACCCATTGTCATTGGTGCAGAAAAATGTATAGGTGCAGTGTCGTTTGGTATCCACATTTACTTTCAAACGTTTATTATGATATTTTTGAGAAGTTCAGCAAGGGTTCTGGTTTTACTAGAAAATGCCTGATGTATGTACATAAGCCTCGTTAAACGAACTGGAAGCGGGTTGGGTGTGAAACGTAATAGGGCTCAAATGCTTTCTCTCGTGGCTCTGAATAAAACCCAAGCAATTATTGGCCCCATGATTCTGAATCTCCATTCTGAAGCTAGATATAGGATATAGGTCGTTCTTTCGGTCAAATTTTTGCCGAATAAAAAAAGAAATATTATACCTATTAATTACTAACAGAGAGTTTTCCTTAATTACTACGGCTTGGTAGATAGCCAACATTAATTATTATAAAATGGATTTTACGCTATTTTTGGGCATCATCATCAGTGAGTTTAGATTAGAGCCCTAGTGAGCAAAAATGATTGATTTTTTCATCAGGTTGGCATTGAAGTATCTAAAACAATGTTATTGTTCGCCTTATTTTACAAACCCCCTATTTCACAAAAAATTATAACTTTGTAGTTTTCACTTTAATTTTTTTTACAAAGCAGAGAATTAGCGTTTAACAGTCCGTTAAGTTAATTCTTCCCTGCGCTGTGCAATGTATAATAATTTCAAAAATTTAGCAATTTTTTTTACTTTTAAACAGTTTAAGACAATGCAATTTACATTGTGCGGACTCATTGTGGAACAGGACGTTGTTAAAAAAATGCAAAGTAAGCAGTCCAAAGCTTTTTTATTTTGGAGTAGACCCCAGATCTGACCGGATTTTTCTTCTCTTTAAAAGAAGTATACAGACATAAAAAAATTATAATGCGCGTATAAGGAGCATCAGCTGTTACATTTTAATATAATTTCGTTAAAACATTTCGAAAATTATTATCCACAGGGCTGCTTATTTTTGGATGAAAGCGTTGTTGGATTTGGTTACTTTGCCCTTTAAAATGTTAAAAATTTCATTACTCAAAAATGAAAGTGTCGCACCTCAAGATTTTGCCGGATTTTGATTGGCGATTAATTGATATTCCCAAGTAATTTTGATTTTGTTTTCGCATGTACTCAGCCCTATCTCTTATTTTTCTGCTTTATTGGATTTAAACTAAAAAACCTGAAAACAATTTTTAACCGGATAATATGTGAAGGCATTAAAATCATTCAGCGATAATTCCCGCCCCGTTCTCCAAATAAATTTTTCTTGGTGTTTTGATAAGAAAGCTTTTAAGCTTAATGTCTCACCTCGGACTGTGTTGAAATTTTCGGGTTAACACCTGTTTATTTACAGGGTGATCTCAAAAAATCAACTATTTGCTCTTGAAGTGATAACTCTTTTCTTCGCCAGGCCATTTTAGAAGTTTAAGCTCATATTGAAGCTAAAACTCGCTACAAGAAAACCCAGTAGCGAAGTTTTGTGGGTCGAAAAGTGAATGAAAACAAACTTGTCTCGAGACAGAACTACAATAATTGTGAGCACTTTACGAACTTTGTTGCATGCACGAGATAAAAAATGATGGTTATAAAAGTTTTAACAATCACTAGCTCGTTTCAAACAAGTAGAATTTTCGTAACGATCGTTATGAACTATTTTCAGGTAAGCAAGGGCGCTAATTTCCTCCCAAAAGCTTCTGTTGTCAACATTTTTGTATCTCATGTCAGCAAGAAAATTCTTAAAGTGTTCATAAGTGAAGGTTCTTCAGAAATAAATTATCTCTTGAGAGCAAGCAGTTTATTTTTTGAGATAACCCAGTTAACAGGTGTTGAATCGAAAATTTTAAAACAGTCTGGAGGTGAGGCATCAAGAGTCAAATTTTGCTTATCAAAACTTACAAGAAAAATTTATTTGTAGAAAATTTGTTAGCAGTGTTTTTTTTTTAGTTTCGATCCAATAAAGCAGAAAAGCAAATGATAGTGCTGCGTATTCGCGGAAACAAAATCGAAATCCGTTGGGACTGTCGGAAGTTATCTCCAATTAAAATCAGGCAAAATTTCTGGTTGCGGTATTTCATTTTTGAGTAGTTTATTTCGTCCAATAATGTGTACAGGAGAGCTAACATTTGAAAATATACACCGCGTTGCATAGAAAAGGTAACATAGGAAATACGTGTAAAGAATATTTCAACAATACTTATAAATAAATGACATCCTTTCAAATATACAGTTCCCTTGGAAACTCTGATTTTAACCCATATAAGAGTGACTGGCTTGGATCCTTAATAATCACTGTAGTGTTTTTCAGGGTTTGGATTACCCGCGTAATTGGAGCCGTCTTTGTAAATCAATATTTATCAACAATACAAATTAATTTTTTTATATTTTATTTATACGTACCTACACAAATAAATTTTGTATTACAATAATAAATACATAAAATACATAAAAATAAAATAAAATAATAATAAAAATAAAAATACATAAAAATAAATAAAACAGTACACAAACAAATAAAGGCTCTTTATTATTATTATTATTATTATTATACTTCTTCAACAGTCGTGATGTATCAAGGCCATTTAAATAATTTTTTTTTCAGATTCAAATTTTTATTATTCAGAAAGTTGCGTTAAAATTAATGGAGCTTGTGTTCTGGAATCGGAATGTTCACATGACGTCCCAGATGATGAGAAGTCACTCTGCCCTGACCAGGAAAACGCGATTTGTTGTAAAGACTGTAAGTTGAATAATTTTCCGCTATGGAATTGTGATATAAGCGATAAATCAATAGTTTTACCGATGCGGGTTCGGTATTACCTACATTCAAATTCAAACGATTTATTCGGAAGTCTTCCTGACGACTTCATAATTTATAACGTTAACTCTGATGAAGGTAGGCAGGTAGTCTGTCTAATCGTCTTCGAGCTCATTACTGAATATAGACAAACATTTCCCATTTATTTTATTGTACCTATCAATTTTGCTTTAATATTTTTCATTTTCAAAGCTCCAAAATTTAGTCACTTAATAAAATAAATAAATTGTATAGAGTTGGTAAAGTTGAAGATCTTTTGGTGAAAATTAATCGTTAAAGCAAACAATAGTATTCTCTTCAAGGAGTGGAGAGGAATACGCTATTTTCTCTACGACCTTCTGAGAAAATCATCATACAGCTATAAAAAAATTATATTTCATATTCATTTAGTAATAGGTATTGTAGTTTATACAGTTTATGAAGCACCACGGTATTAGGACATGTACGACTAATTTTTATGCTTATTGGTTACTGAAAGATTTTTTTATTGTGCTTGTTTCAAAATTTCAAAACGATATCTCTAAAAAAAAGGAAAAAAGGGTGTGTACCGTGACTGTGTTAAACCCTCGTGATGATTTAAATTTATTTAGTTTTTTTTTTAATTTAAATTAAAAAAAAAAAAATTTATTAAAATTATACAGAGTGATTTTTTAGTTCAAGTATTCCTTTAAACACCCTGTAGAATTCATTTAGGCAAACAACTTTTTCAACAAAATTTCCCTAATTCAGTCAAAAATAAATAAATAAATAAATAAACGTATATTTGGTGTTCGCAACTACACACAGTGTTACACACTTCAAGTTTAAAAGACAATATAGCAAACACATTAAAATACTGTGATGCTATTTCACTGGGCGGTCGGGACTCCTACGCGGACGGTTTCCTCGGGCGCCAGATTTTTGTTGGGGGTTTACTCCCCGGGGGAAAACTAAATATACACTCGCGGGTTTCTTGTTTCCCAGTTACTCATGTCACGTTGAGTAGCACGGTTGTCGTGCTCTTGTCCCAGGGCAGCTCAATGGAGAAACGGAATATGCCAGGGGTCAGATGAGGTTATCGCCAATTTGAGTACTCGGTAGAGCGGGCTTTAAGCGCTCCCCGATATAAGTGACACTTCCGCGGAGTTGTAGGCGAGTAGAAACGGTTCCAAGGAGCGGTGAAATTATAAACGCGGTCAAATAATAATAACAGTGATTTATTAACAGACTTATTAATTGAGACAGAACGCGACATGACGCAGCAGGCGAGCAAGAATGACAATAAACTATTAAACTAAATGACAATTGTTACATGGGGTGACAGGTACCTAGAAGGACACTGTCGCACGGTTTAATATACCTACCTACGAACTTATGTATTTCGCTATTTATGAAAAATGCTTGTATTGACAAAATCAAAAAGCTAAATGAAGGCGAAAATTCACGACTTCGTTACAATAATACAAATACAAATTAATAAAAAATATAAAACTATCAATCAAAATCTAAGTTGACGCTCTCGCGGAGTCAAGGAACTCGTCAATATCGTAAAAAACTTTAGATAAAGTATTTTTTTATGCGTCTCATAAACAGTTTATAAGGAATAAATTTACAATTATCATCAATTTTATTGAAAAATTTTACAGCAAAATATCTTGTTCTTGTAAAAGACATCGTGAGACGATTAAAAAAAAGTCTTGGGACATTTTATGTTTATATCTGGTCAGATGTGCATGTCTTTCATTACCATGAAGCTTATGTAAATTACTTTTTACATAACATATGCACTGAAAAATATAAAGTGATGTAAAAGTTACAATTTTGAGCTCCATAGTCAATCTTCCATAAAAGAGAAAAAATGCGGTGTCGTATTTAAATGAGTGACCCCAGATCAGAAGCGCAGAATTTAGATGCATTTGAAAAAGAGCATAGTATGCCATATGCAGTACAGGCAATAAGATGGAATTACGTGAGTTTCTGAGAACAAAAATTGACGAACTTATCTTTCTGCACACCATGTCCCCATGCGACTTGAAACGCAAATCATCGTCCATATACAAACCTAAAAACTTAACAGACTTGAGCTGTAATCAATAAAACCTGTTCCTTTCAAATGCCTTAAAGAAAAGATAACCTCTGGTGACTTTTTATTTAGTTAAAGTCTATTTGAGACTTCAACTATTCATTGAATTGGATTCAACAAATCATTTCCAGAAATCGCCAGAGTAGTAACATCAGCAAACAATAGAATTTTAGGATCATCGACAACCTCTGGTAGGTCATCTATAAAAACCAGGAATAAGAGTGGTCTAAGCATCTACCCCTGGGGTACCTACACCAAAATTTAAAGAAAATAATTCAGATTGGCAATCATTCGCGTGACTCATCAAAATAAAAGAGAAAGAGCCTTTAATAGTTTAAAAAAATGAGAGTCCAACCCTGTGATATATCCATGTGACTACACTAATTTCAAGCAGATAAACAATTAAACAAAATAAAAATTGCACTACATAAAGTTTCCCAGGAAAGAAGACTAGAAACAATAGGAAATAAACTAAAATAACTCGAGTATTATAAGTTAAATGAAAAAAACAAAGGCTATAAAATTCAACCAAATTTTAGTTGATAATATCACTGCCCCGAAACCCATTTCATACATAATTAATATGACAAAACTCCTAAAAGTAGAAAATTTATTAATTGACACAAGTGAAATTTACTGAAACAAAAGTGGATAAAAAATATTTTATGAATCTTACCTTTTAGATTTCTATCAAACCTTAGTGCATAATTTACCATGAGGCTGGATTAACATTATTCATAACTATCAAAGGCTGTATCTCTTTTATGTTTGGCTTAATTAAGAAAAGTTGTTGCTCTAATGAATTCTGCAAGGTGATAACCCCACTCTCAGAATATTATTTTTGTTCTCCTTGACAACGCTCACACTCCCGACTCCTGGCTACTATTCAATGTTTTATCCTATCTGAATATCTAATCCCACTATTCCTTTAAGTTGACGTACAAGTTGACGTAATTAATTTCTAATGTTTTGATTTTAGTTCCTCGAGAAGATTTGAACTGCTATCAGATGCATAACGATTGTTCTGAAACCTGCCCCGAAGCTTTGGACATTGGATCAAAAGGATGTGAGGAAGGAACTAGATGTTGTGTTCTTATTTAAAATGTGATACTTATCCATTTTGTATAAGTACCTACCTGCTATTTATAACATTAAATATTTTTCCTAAGATCAAAAGATGTAAAATTGACAAATATAATGAAAATTTTGAAAAAAGAGGTTTTTTATTTCATCACGAAAGCTCTTAATACCAAATTTCATCAAAATCGCTTCAGCGGTTTAGTTTTTATAGTCAAATAACAATTTCATAATAATTGACACCTTACTGACATCTCCTAATGGCCAAACCAAGCAACTTTGGACCAAGATAAGTTGACGTAAATCGACTTAATTTCACCCGAGGAATATTTTGACCTCAGGAATCTGTGATTGCTCCATGTCCATGGAATACCTTTTGGGACACCCATACATGGTCCCATATCGGTGGACAATTTGCAGGATTTGAAACTGAGTTTAGAAACGATTTTTGTTATAACTTTTTTAGTGAAATCGGAAGTGATTCCAGGCTGCTTTGCAGTGGTTTATTTAGACTGCAACTGCGTTAAAAAGTGTGCTTAAAACTCCAAGGAAGGACCACGGCAAAATAGCTACGATGTGAGTAACTCAATTGAATTTTTTCGACAATTATTACCCTCTCTTATGAATTTTTTATACTAAGATGTATGTTAGTAACGACTCGTCGTCATTACAGTAATTAGCTCGAGAAAATTTCGTTTTCATAAATAATAAAAGTGGTTTTCAACGTTCAAATACGGCTAGCGCCTCCTAGTTTCTAATTACCGTACCTAGATTACCGAGTTCTGCTTGTAACTTCTTGAATTCGTAATTTCCGCTAAACCAGTAAACAGAGACCTCAAAGTGTAACTAACAGTACAGAAGAAGCGCGACGACGAGATACCATTAAATAAGAAAGATGCAATGATGACGCGAATTTCTGGTTTAGAAAATCGCATGACAGTAAAAGGATACAGTGATTCGTGAATTATGACGTCACGGTGGAAAGACGCGGAGAGAACACCGAGAATGCATGATGAGCGAGGACTTCTAGGTGAATCGCGAAGCTGAAAAAAAGCGCTGACCGCGTCTTCGCGAATTTCCCTATTAAATAGGGGTAAGTATATCTTATCTTTATCTTTTCAAAACCTAAAATACCTTGCCTTATCTAGTGTCCGCGTTTAATTAATGTGCTAATAATAATAATTGTGACATTGGCTAATTTTGCGACGCCATCGCTCGACACCTGTTCTTTATAGAATTTGCAGTGAAATTACCTTCAAGTAAATCGCTTCCCTAGCTAAAGCGGCTTAATTACCTCAAACAAGGACAGTAGCTGTGTTTAATAATAATTAAAATAATCAGCCGTCGAAATTTAAATAAAAATACCTAGGTACCTACACACTTGATGTTCGATTAATTAAAAAGTGCCTGTTACGCCACCTTAACCAGCCTTTGGGTGCAATAATTCCTGATCATCAGAGACAGTGGCGTAGCTACAGTACCGCAAAACCCCGCGGCCGCGGGGGGGCCCGACGTCAAGGGGGCCCTGAGCTCTGGACCCCGGCTTGGCCCACAAAAGAGCCCCAAATCAAAAAATCAAATAAGTATTACTCTTAAGCATATTTAAACTGACAACTGACGAGATTAATAATTATATTACGAATTGAGAAACAACAATAAATAATAAATAAAGCTTGAAATTATGCCAGTAATGACGAATACAGTACATTTCTAATATAACCCACCCATCTTCAACAGTAATTCTCAGAGCCAGAGGCAAAGTTATTCTGGTCCTATTGTAATCTCAGGATGATTATATAGGATAATATAATACAAAAAATGATTATATTATGAAATCATCCGTGTTATTTTATTACTCCAGCATGGGCTAACTAAGAGCGGCAATGTGATGTGCTTTCAGTGCTTTCGCTTTCTTTCAGTCACCTCACCACCACAAGCCCACAACACAAATATGTAGAGTATATAATACGAAACCAATCATAAAATTTAAACCTGTTCCCGATTAAGGACAAGGGTGCATAGCAAACAAAAAACAAAGTAATAAAAATAGCTATTATAGACTGAAAGATGATGGTAAAGTGTCTAACATTTGGGCGGTGGGCGGCGCAGACAAACATGTGGTTCATTCACAAAGTCCGAACACCCAGGAATTCATATAATACCTATATCTGATGTAATTATTTTTTGTAAAAAAATTAAACTCTTGAAAAAATTGCATAAATACTATTGCAAATTATTATTGCATAAAAGTAAAAATATTGCATTTATTATAAAAAAAAACTAATTGATACAATAAAAAGTTATCTCAATTACATTATCATTGACAATCATTTTCGCAATTTATTGAAAATTAATTATTATTAATATGAAACTATTCGGTCCTTGGAAAGTAGAAGAGAATTTTTCTATAGAATTGTTCGGGGGTTGGGACTACTCAGAACTGTAATCAAACTCATTTTCGGCACTTGTTTTATCATAACTTTTTTTGATTATACTTATTATTCTGAATCATTTTCGAAATTGTCAATGATTGAAGTATGTATTGATGTCTCGCTAAAGTGGAACAGATTTTCTGTAGCACTTTTCGGACACTACCCGGAGCCCGGAGCCCGGAGCTCTAAACAATTAATTATTTAGAAATTAATTAGAATATTTAGAAATGTTTTTAATATAAATTTTAATTTTGTTTTTTTTTTTTTTTTTTAGTTTGTAAGCGGGATAATTTTAATTTTAGTTTTTTTTTTGCTAGTTTGTAAGCGGGGTATGTACCAGTCCTGCAAACAGAAAAATTCTATTTTTCTCTGCGGGATTGCATTGCATAGATTATGTTTTGCATACCTATGGGATGTAATTTATCTGGTTTAATAAATAAATAAAATAAATAAATAATTTCTACTTAGCAAAAACCTCTTGCGCTTAAAAAACTTTCACCTAAAAGGTACACTTTATTAATTAGATTTAGTTAATTTTTTTTATTTTAATTTTAATTCTTATTAATTACAATTAATTTAAGACTATACATAAGTAATGTGGCAAAAATATTTGAAGTAGTTTTCAAGAAATAAATAAATAAATTTACAAATAATCTATCCTGGCATCTGTTGATTTTATTGCTACTTTGTTATATTTTTCTTAAAGTTTCACAACTGCCGATGAACCGAATTTGCTACTTTGCCAGTTTAGTTGATCTTCGTCTGTACGGAACGTACAGTCTGTGTTTACAGTTTACAAACGGCTTTTTTATACATTTTAAATTATTTTCTATATTATTTTTATTATACATTTTAAAGTTTATTTTTTGTTATTTACATAGTAACTATATAAGTGAAGTGGCTACTTCGTGCGCTTTTGTGTTGCGTTTTTTTTTTTTTTTTTGAAAAGACAATTAATTATTTGTGAAGAATCGTGAATAGTCAATTAATTATTATTGAGCTGTGTATTTACTATAAATATTTATTCATGTGTCAAATTATTATATTCATATTACGACTTATTATAATACATATTACAAATTATTTTAGCAATATTATAGTGTCTAGCTATTCTATACATTTTATAGGAGGATTTCCCCCCCCCCCCCCGAACCCCCCTTTACTCTTGGGGGATACGCCATACCCCCCAAACCCATCGGAGGTCCACCTTATTGATTATATACAATATGCTAATAAAATTTAATTTTTGAAATCACGAACCACCAATGAAGAAAACTTTAAGTGGGGGTCCGTCAAAAATATTTGGCGGGGGGGCCCCAAATCTGAAGCTACGCCACTGATCAGAGAGAAACAAACTGCCCAGTTTAGATAAATGTTTCCAGTCTGTGAGGCGGCTCGAGGTAGAAGGTAGAAGGTAATCTAATTACAGACGCCGAAAAGCTGCCAAAGATCCTGTAAGCTTACCAAAACCTTTTTTTATTCCCTGGAAGCTGAGTCAGAAGAAACCCGTCAAGTTAATGAGTATTACAAAATCAGATTTCTCTTATTATCAGAATTTTGGTTCAAGTTATTGAAAGACATTTCGTCAAAAGTGAACTTAATTATTGTCTCGCAATTATTAAATTGCCTTACTATATTTAATGTTACATCTTTCTGTGAAACGACAGCATAGTTAACTCAGCTAGAGTCACATAATTTAAATTGTCAAATGAAATATTGAAATAATATTTTATTCAATTTTCACATCAAATGAAATAGAAAGTTTATTTGTTCTTTAATTTGTACATATAAATGTAAATATAATTTTTATCAAGTTCAAAACTTTGTCAATATAGGGATAACCTTGTCAAAAATAGACTAACAGCCAATATTATAAAGGCTCATTAGGCAAACGGGCAGATTTCTGTGGTAGTTTTTGAAGCTAATATCGACGTCAAATGACTTCTATTAACATTTTTGTAATTATTTTCATGCCAAGAATGTATAAGTTTAAAAAACTTCCGCTTAGACTCGATACCTTCTTCAGAAATGGCCACAGAAATCTGCCCGTTAACTTAACGAGCCTTTATAATACCCGCTGTAAAGAAAATAGAAACAGGAATAATCATAAGCGAATTCAAAATTAAATAAAGCATCTGGCATCCCACTACATTACCTTTTTCTCTTTTTAAAATGACCACTCTTTAAGTAGGAGAGAGTTTCACATTAGTGCAGGAATTTGGCGCCTAATTTGAACTCTCTACTTTGGTGTGGGTGTGCATGAGAAAGATAAGAAACGTGTCTCTTTGAAATTTAATTAATTATCTTTATCTTGCAGAGATATATTATTGTCTCTCTTATCTAAATAGCTTAACGATAAATACTTATCTCTCGCTAAATACTCCGCCTCTACAAAATGTTACTTAATGGCAATTATTAGCGACACTCCATTTCGCGAAAATTCAAACCGCTGATGTTCTGTGATTTTAGCCTTTTGTGAATAATTATTATTCTTATCTAGTCTCATTGTAGGTTTGACATTTTTCTTGAAGACATCATTAAACTAAATAAGCCTGAAAAGGAATATTATGGTATTCATACTCCTACTAAGCAGTCGACACACTAAGGATTGCAGGCTTCGAAGGCTACCTACTCCTGATTTACCTGCCTATTATCATTTTCCTTATTTTTCGTAAGCAAAGTAGGCACTCGTCAACAACCACTTCTGTAACGCAATGATCCTCGTGCCGTGGCCATGGGATGAGAGCCCGAGGACGACTGCTTACAAGCGTGGATATTTTCTCATTATCATGCACTTTCCCAAACGAAACTTGTTCGTAGCAAAAATAATAACTGCAAGGTGCTCTGCTGATAACTGTTGTTGCATTTTAAATACAGTAGGTAGGTATATTTTGATATTCAAGAAAGAAATTACTGTAGGTATATAATGTATAATGTCGAAAAAATTTCAGCTTTATATAATGTCCTGATCTCTATGTATTCACGAAAATATGTCACGAAAATATGTCCAAAAATTCTTCAGCCCACAATATACATACAACGAGACTCATAAGCTATTCTTGCGTTCCATTAGGAACTATATTATGTGAGCAAATTAAAACTAACTTTGGACAGGCTTTTTGAACAAAACTAATTTAGATTTTTACTGAGAGTTTTACAGATTCAATCTCAGACATGATTTTTTTCAAGAGCCTGCCTAAATTATATTTTACAACACAAATGTTCCAATATTTCTTTGGGCAAACATAGATGTTGATATACCGAACTCTCAATAAATTACCTACTGCTTTCAATAAATTAGCCTCCATTTTGCCCCTGGGCATAAGTGAGAGTGATTAGTACCCTGTACAGTATATTAGTAAACATGCATGTAGAAAGAAAAAAGGAAATAAATCACCCCTATGATTTGTTTCGTATGGTTATGACAAATAATATTTTTAGGTATAGCGATATTCCTGCTTATAATTTATAGTCTAGTTTTAATGCCATAAAATAGCTTTCCCTTCAGAATAATAAGAAATTTTATTCAGAAATAACACTTTGCTTCCATTTTCATCTAAGTATAGGTATTCAGTATCACACATAAAGTCCGCATCACATGGGTAATTTTGTTCCTTCTCAATCAAGGAACATTTATATTTAAATTAAAAAAGAGATTTTCACAAAAATACGTTTTCAGTAGTGTAGGTCCATCATAAAAAATTGATTACGGGAAAACGATGCAAGATAATAAACTTTTATAACAGGGCAAAAAGTTTAGTAATACTTTAGGCTTGGAATAAAAAATACATAATCAATCAGTGGCGTGCGGATAAAAAAGTTCTGCAGTAAAAAGTGAGACGTGGCATCAAAAACAGGAACACCTGTGTATGTCAATGTTTGTTAAACTATGTCAGTTTATCGATTTTAACAATAGTAGTAGGCGATGAAATTTTGAACTTTCTCAGTTAATCCGTTTCTGACTTATTCTGGAAAACGTGTAGTTGGTTTACTCCATTTTAAGGCCTGTATCTTGATAAGGGTGCCTTTTTTGAAATAGATATATTTCGGTTAAATCGACATATTTTGTACTCGGGAATCTGTGGCAGAGCGTTGGTGGTTACCTTTTAACGACACCCTGTATGTCTTGGAATTACATGAATATCTTACCGACCGGTTTCGGGTGCTAACCCATTGTCAGGGCAATTGTTAGCTTACAAGATTCACAGTTTAATAGAACAATCAACAAATTCAAATAAAGTTAAAATCTAAACCATCACCGGGGATCGGCACCTCACCGTTTAAATTGTTCCCTAATTTTTGTCGTATTTTAAATTTTTACACTTAATAAGTTTTGGAGTTTTTGATGTTTTATATTTGAACCACGTGTACGGTCTCTTTTTACATCTCGCCAAGGTTTAGATTTTCGGTACCTTTAAATAAAGTTGTACTTTTTTACTAATAGATTGCGAATCTTGAAGGTTGACAATAATTGTCCTGAGGATGGGTTTAACACCCCCGAAACCAGTCGGCAAGATGTGAAGGTGTAATTCCCAAATACATCATTGATTTTTTACTCATTGACTTTTTTATTGTTTTATTATTGTATTGTTGAGTATACTATGGCCATTTTTGCTTATTCGCTGCCTTAGTTTGTGCTTTACAAATGATGACGAATACATGCACACTGGTTGTCACCTGACTTCCTATAACTGTCAAAATGAACATATTTTGAAAAAAAATACAAAATAGGGTATTAGTTTTTAAAATTTTGTAAAATGTCACAGTAAAAAGTGTCGTACCGATTTTGAACCCTCTAGTAACAAAAAAGTTGAAAAATTTGTTGAACTGAGCATTTCTGAGTTTAAAAAAATTAACAAACTTACACAAAATTATTCTTTCATATCAAATTTATTTTTCAATGTTTGCGTTGTGACTTGTTCTAAATACTGTTTTCTAGAAAAATAAACAACCGCAGCAAAAATATTGTTACGGTCTTACACTTTATTAATGCCATATTAAAAGTCTCACAAATCTCTTTATTCTTTAACACTATAGATCTTTAACACTAGATCTTTAACACAACTACGAGTGTAACCCAATACCATAATCTCCAAATCTAAATAATCAGCTGTTCTCCTATTTACATACATATACTACAACAACTATACTCTTTCACTTCACTTATCACAATCAATTCACTCTGTTCTCCTTATTCTTCACTCTAGGGCACTTTCCAATTACAACTTCTAACTACAATTGACTCCTAGAGTGCCGACAGCTCTTATTATATACCGGTTGGCCGTGGAGTGTAGCAATGTCTGGCAGTTTCACGAATGACTTCACGCGATCTCGAACATGCGCAGAACGCAGAACCACTCTGGTATTTCTTCTTCATCATCTTCTTTAGGTTTTTGGCTTTTAGCTTGTTTGTAAGCTATTTAGCCAGCTCACTCTGGTATTTGATAGAAAGTTAGTTACACTGGCCTGGCAATATGTCATTCCTGTCATGGCACTAGAAATATCGCGAATTGACTCACGAATAATTATTGTCGAGAAGGTAAACAAAACAACAATACGTCCAGATCAAAAATACTTCGCCAGTGTTCTTTTGTTATAATATGTTAAAATTGGTTCAAACTCAAATGCAAAGTTGATATAATTTGTACAAATAAGTAGCTAAATATTTGACGTTATCTCGGTTTTTTACTATAAGTAACTAGATAAATACACCTAATTCAATAACAACAATCCCAGCGAAAAGTACTTTTGTTCAATTGCTTTCACAACACTCTTAATTTATATGCATTGTTAATATTTCCTATTATTAAAAAAATATATTTTGATGTTACTACGATCGTTGGCATTGTTATTTTATTCGGAGATTTATCTAGTTATTTATTGGTGATAAATCGAAATAAAGTCAATTCAATTAAAGGTGAACGAATTTTAACATACTTAAGCTGCTGATTTTTATAATTTTTTTTTTCTAAGAAAACAATACTTAGAACAACAGATCACTAAGAAAACGTTAAAAAGATAAATTTAAAATGAAGGAATTATTTTTTGCAAGTTTGGAAATTTCTGAAAACTCAGTTCAATATTTTTTAAGAAATTTTTTTTTAGATATTTCCAAATTGGTAGGTGAAAAATGATATGGGTGAAAAATGAAATATCAAGCAACTTCTTACTGAAAGTCAAATTTTACGGTTACAGGAAGTTACGTGACAACTGGTGTGCGTGTTATTTCACATGTATTTTAAATCACAAATTTTTAGCGAGGAATATTTTCCATATGAGGCAGACTTTATGTGTGACACTATGTCACAGAATTCAATATAATCAATAGGATGCTGAGTAGTCTCCTATATGTGTCGCTTGAACATCATCGAAACTGCGGTTATGCCAGCTTTTATTATTCCTCCTTTTAAGCTAATGGAGTTGCCTAATATGAACCCTAAATATATTACAGGGCTCTTGATGCGGATTATAATTCATTATAACGAATTTTAGAAAATTTGTACAGGATATCTATACAGGATATCTTTAACTCGTGCCACTACGGGAATTTCGGAAACTACAGGAGCTATAAGAAGTTGCTTAAATAGAAAAAGAGTTTTCTTAAATATGGGGTGACATATTGACGTGAATTCAATAAGATAATTTTATTTTTCTTTTCAAACAAATAATATTTAAGATTTTTGGTTTGCTTGATTTTCAATACGAGTTACAGTGAAAAATAATATGGCGGCCATTAGAAAGCAAACTAATTTGTTATCAAACGCACCATGTCCGTTTTTTTTTTGCTTGCCACGCTGGGGATCTCGCTTATATTAAGAGATACGAAGTTGGTTAAATTAGGGCAAAGTTGCGTATTTTGTGCTGGTTTATAATCCGAAAAGAAATTTAGGCTGTCATTATTAGTTGCCAAAATATTTCAAAAAAACTGAAATTTGCAATTTTTTTTTTTTTTAACAAAAACCAATTTTTGAATTTCAAGCCATTTTTAACCGAAACATTATTGGGACACTTTTCAACAAGGAATCCAAAAATAATTTTACAATAGCTCCAGCACTTGAGATAGAAGAAAATCGATAGTCAACTTTTTTTTTCTTATGAGCGCCATTTTGAATTTTTCCATTTTTAGATTACGTTGATTTTTCTCTTAACAACGATGTATTACACATGCTGAATGAACACATGAAGGTATCTAATAATAATTTAATAAACACTTGAAGAAAACCTTCAAAGGATTAATTCATCCATGCACAAGTCAAAACAAATTCAAATTTCGCGCGCTTATGGGATCCACTGACGTCGTTGCGCCGATTTGACGAAAGTAAGACCGCTTAATATCATATATCTTGTACGGCATTGTTTCATGATTATAGGTAAATCCCTACACTCAGACAAGTGAAAGTGATTAGATTTAACATGCAGCAATCTTTAAATAAAGAAAAGTAAAAGCTTTGGCAATAAATATTATTGTCTCCGATAATAATTATTATTATACCTATATGATTTTTTTTTGATACTTGAACTACCGATGCGGAATTAGCCGCGTCTGTACCATCGGACTCGAAGTTCACATCACGACAGCTATTGTAAAAAAGTCCCGAATAATACTTTTTCAAAAAAATCTTTTTGGTTCTGGAAATTAAGTTTTTTTGCAACTAAAAAGTATCCTAAATGTCTAGAAAAAGGATCGCTGTTTAAAAAAAAACTTTTTTATTAGATACTTGTACTTAATGTTTATCATAGCAACGCGTTTTTTAGGTGTTAAAAAGTACTTTTTAATCTTAAAAGAATACTTTTTATTCGCATATGAGAGGTCATGCTGGATAATTATTTTTCTAAAAAATGTTTTGCTGTTATTAAAAAGGATTCTATTCCAATAAGCCCAAATTGTTCAAAAAAGTAAGTAAAGCTTTTCCGTTGCAAAAAAGTAAGCTTATAGTGACTAAAAAATATATTTGGCGATAGCGTGAGTATTTCCAGTAAAAAATTTTTAAATAAAATTCTCAAGTGTTTTAGAAAAGAAAAGTATTTTAGGCGTGTAGATTATTATGAAAAGTGGCTATTTGTAAATTTTCAGATTGCAGTTGCGACTGCTTTCAGAGATAGGTAAAAATACCTACTTCTACTGAAAAACTGGCTGAAAACTAATCGTGAATCACCCAGTATATTTAGGGTGTCAACTTTCAAAGCTGACTTTGAGGAATTACTATTGTAAACGACGTTTTTTCAATACAAGGATGATAATGGCATCCAGTTGAAATTATAATCACTCGTGATCGATAAATATCTAACAATGCATGCTCATTCAAGTCCGAAAATGTAATAAGTAACTGGCTGACAATGAATAACAATAAAGGCAATTTCAGAAAAACGACGAGATGAAGATTTCCTATAGAAAGATTAGTTTCTGGTAGCATTTTTTCCGAAATTGCTTTTTTGGTAATACATCAATAATTACTGGCTAGGTATTTTTTCAAATTCTATAACGTGTGAGCAAATGAAAACATTATTATTTAGGTGGGCATTAGAAAAAAATTTCACGTCTGAAATTAAATCGGTTCAATTTACAGTCTTAAAGATTCAATTTAAGATATGAAATTTTTTCCAGAGTCTGCCTGCATTACGTTTTCATTTGATCAGACGATTATAAGAACTTACTTAATTTCTGTCTTAAAAAAATAATTAACGCAATCAAATTGTAATGGCTATATCGATTATAACTCCATGCAGTTGACTACCCCTGTAAAAAATACATAGATCTAGGACTTCAAAAACTAAAGAAAACATAAAAGTAAACGTAAATTGTTTCTAAATTGCGGTAGTTAAATTACATACAAAGTTTGTGTTGTGGAGGGCACTTTCAAACTGAAGTTCGATAAACTTCAATGATCACCAGGCGACCTAAATAAGCAAAATTAATTTGAGTGACAATAGGAATGCGAATACCTACCTGATTTAAATGTCTAAATGGAACGCCGCTTCAGTTGGAATCCTTTTACTGAAACTCGGATCAATATACGCTTGTCAAGCTTGTATAAATTTTCATGGGCTTCTTTTTAATTCATATTTATATTTATCTTGATAAAAATTTATATTACACACGGCATCTGTCTCCTCTCTATTATCGATGTGTCATTGCAATTTTTTCGACGTGATAACATTCTGATTGAAATTTCTCCAACGACCGGAGAGTGATGGGTATTATTTTCACCAGGACTAAACTTTCAACGCCTTTGAAATATGCAAGTGAATAGGCCATCCTCCACGAGAATAAGACACTATTTTCTCTACGGTTTTATGGCAAAATCATCAAACATCTTTAAGCAAATTATTTTTTTTATTTAATAACACGCCACGTCATTAGGATACGTCTCACTAATAACGCTATCACACTAATCACGCTATTACATGTCATTGAAATGAAAGGTGTAGGTACCGTTGTACACAGAATAATTGTCTGTAGGTTTTCAAAAAAAAATCCAATATGGCGCTCATAAGAAATACAAAAGTTGACTAATATATTTTCGAAATTAGTAGGCGTTGAAACAATCAAGTGACACCAATAAATACTGAATGTCAACCAATGTCAATACATTAACTTCAAATGATAAAGGAGATACTGAAAATTGGAAAAATTGAAGTATTTCAGTTTTTTCAGTATATTTCAGGAACGGCCACAGATATCTTGTATGTCTTAACGAATTCGACTTGACCGCAAATCTTCTGTTCTGTAATGTAATCAACTTAGAATCACTTTGTTTTTACGAGGTAGGTACTAATAGTGAGCTCTAAAATAAAGGATTTAAAGGCAACTTTTGTTATCATGATTCTAAATCCTCTTACCTCAGTGAAACATGAAAATTTTACGATTCGTTTGATTCAATCAACTTATTCAATCATGAAGATAACCTTTAGGTATCTGATGTGTTCGTTTGCTTTTTCTCGCTCTATCGATGTTATTGTTTTGATCCGAACACACGAATCATGTTTATTATCGAGGGAGAGGGTCATCACTTTCAAGACTTTTCAGGAAGATACTGCATCGGAAAAAACAAATTTGCAGATTGCTGCTCATTCTGACCTACCATAGAGGTGCGCGAGTGATAAGTACAAAATAAAAGACAAAATATTTTTGCATATTATATTATTATGACAATTTTTTTCAGAAGTAATTTTGAATGTTCACTGTTAACTAGGAAATGATTGAATAATGCCGGAAAACAGTTTACGTATCCCTCTACGAATAGTCTTAGAGAAATCAGACGAATAATGCAATGAATTATTCAGCAGAAGGTAGGGTGGTCGATGGGGAGTATAAATCCAAAAATTCCACCTCCTGCCCCTTTGTAAATACGCTGCCATATTGTTTTTAAGGCATTCGTTTGTTTTGTTTTTTGTATTTAACGACATTAATTGACTTTTTCTCAAAAAATGTGCAGGAACTAAATTAATTTTTTTACTTACAAGAAAATTTTCTACACGTTTGCATGCACAAAATTTTCCCGTATTTCCAATAGTTTATCAACTAAAGGTAATGGGGTGTTATGGGAGACAATGGGGATGAAAAATTCTTTCGGTGGTTGCGCTAGCACGTCTCTTCATTATAAGATGAATGATCAGCCTCTAGATATTCCAGATTTCTTGGAATGTGAGCAGTCTTTGAATTCGCCCCTCCTATTTGTTTGTTCCTCCTGTTTTTCCTGTTTGTTCCGAGGTGACAACAGGTGCTCACTCATTCCTGTTAAAAATGCAGTCGAGCTATTCATTCAATTTGTTGTGCTCCGGAAAAATCGATATTTAAAGTAGAGCTGGGAGTATCTTTAAAAAAAGATATTTTTCAGTTTCTAAGATACAAGATAGTATCTTATATGTTGTATCGAGATACTTTCTAAAAGTAGTATCTGGTATCTTTAGATACTTTAAAAATATCTGTATTTTGTATCTATTTTTAAGTATCCAAGATACTTTGTGAAATAGATACTTTTTCTACGTTGCAAGTTAAGGTTTGCGCAACATTGCCCGTTTCATTATGTTGCTTTCATAAGGTCTCTTTCTAGGTCATATCAGGAAATTTTATAGTATTTCTTCTATTTGTATTTTTCAAGTGGGTATCTTTAAGAAGCTTTTAGTATCTAGGATCTTTTAGTATCTAAGATAGTTTTTGGGAGTATCTTAGATATTTTGAGTATCTAAGATAGATTTTTGAAAGTATCTTAGATAGTTTTAGAAGTATCTTGTATCTAAGATACTTTTTAGAAAGTATCTAGTATCTTGTATGTAGATACTTTTTAAAGTATCTTTCCCAGCACTGGTCTGAAGGCTCCGGTTCTAAGTTTTTTACCCTTTATCTGCAGAAAACGTTTTAGTAATAGAAAATCACTACAGCTTCAAATATAATTTGAAAGAACAAGCGCAGAAAATGCTATAAACTTCTGAAAGAAAATTCCTTTCTGTGCTCCTGTGGTACTTACTTACCACCCTCTTACTACCGTAAGAATTTCTGTGCCAAAAGTCGATAGAGGTCCTTTGGTCGCGTGGTGATGCTGGCAATATTTTGATTTGCAAAAAACAAATGATGAACTCTAATTAACTCGAAACAAAGCCAGGTGGTATAAAAATGTTATATTCAAGGCGGCAATTTACAGTTTGTTCTAGGTTTTGAGCAATTAAGTATGTATATGACGTTTATTACCTAGTCCTTCATTTTATGCTTTACTTGATGTCCGAATGGCTATAAATGGCTCTATATAATCCCTAGGTTCCGAATGTACAAAAATTCGTATTCGCGAATACTAATACAAATACTCACATGAATATTCACGAATACGAATACGAATACATGACCTTGAGTAAATAATATCAACAGGAGTTAATGCAAAGAGTTCTAGTTATGTGTACCTTTTTCAAACATCATTTTTGTATGCGCTTTCGGGCCTTTACCTGGCTAGTGTCAAAATTATCATGACTCCCACAAAATGAATACTATAAGGGCCGGTTGCACGAACGTGATTAGAAAATCTTTCGGATAATTACTGATTTTAAATTGCAATTTTTGAAAATATGATAAACATTTTCAATGATGTTTAATTTTTTATCGATAAGTAACTCTTCTAAAAGGGAGTAGAGTTTACTTCCAGCAATATCAGAACAAAACTTTGGAAATACAGGGAATTTTAAAATCCGCGATTATCTGACAAATTTTATATAAGTTCGTGCAGTCGGACATAAATGTTTTATATTTTCTATTAAAAAATCTTCTATAGAGCCCAAATAGTGAACACAATAGGAATTTTTAACAGTGACAATTACCTACTATAGTAAATTACTCTATATTGCTATAATTTTAATGTCAAATATTCGTATAGTATTCGTATTAATTTTGGCGAATACGATTACGAATACGAATAGGTATTGCAAATATGGCGAATACTCGCGAATACGAAAACGAATACGAGTATTCGGAACATCTCTACTAGGTGCAGTAAGTAATAGTTAACGATAAATAAAATATTTTAATACATTGCCTAAATGAACCCGGTATTGTATAGAACACCTAGGTATTCTATAAAATGACTGAATTATATACTTTGCCGGTTACATAAATACATAATTATAGATGAATAATAAGTGGGCAGTGTCTGAGAATAACTACTATACTATAAGTATTTCTCCAATTAATTGATTGAGTCTGGGATTACTTTGTAGACGAACCTTTCTACGTAAATCCGTTACAATGTCGTCGTTTTATGTACCTATCAATACCGAAAAGGCGACGAAGATACATATTACAAAATCGATGTAACAATAATCAAAAAATAATTCAGACCCCTTTGAGGCTACCTATTTAAAATCATTCACCTACTAAAGATTAATTATACAAATTATGTATACTCCATTTAAAATGGAGTTACTCAATGAGAAAAATTCACCCTGTACCTAAGTATAATAACGAATAAACTAATAATTATCAATTCATGACAGTAACTAATCATAATAATAGTAGTCATATAAGGTAAACAGTACGTAATGAGATCAAATAAATAAAAAACTGAGTTGGCTCTATGATTATCGATTACCAAGCTGTTCAATAGAGAGATATAAAATAATGATTTATTTGAAAGTAGGACAGCGTGGGCCATTCTTCATAAAAAATTTACTTTTCAGATCTTTGAACTTCAATTGATTACTAAGAGAGAATGGAGGGGTGACACGTGAAAACTAATACCATTAGCCGTCGAGCTTTCCGTCGGGAAGTATTATTGCTTAATGGTCATAATTTCAAACCATTCTAGATGGATAAGATAATGTAGGTAGGTACTATTTCCATATTATTAAGTGATCAATTCCTGCTATATTGTAGAATAATACTGCTCAGATTAATGGAATTAGAGTTGTCGTAAATTGTATTATTGTTTTGAATTTAATAATGTTTATCAAAAAGTATTTCATACGACTCATTTAAAAAAAATTCAAGAAAAATGTTGTTCAAAAAACGAAATATACAGCAGGATGTCTCTGAAAGGTATCACCAACGTTCTACCACAGATTCCTGGGTTGAAAAGATACCGATTTAACCCAAATTATATTTATTGAGGTAAAATAGTCCCTTTTTCAAGATTTTGTTTAAAGTTACCTACACATTTTTCAAAATAAGAAAAAAATAATTAAATCAGCAACTTTTGATTCACCGCGCCTATTACGATTATTGTCAAGGTCAATAAATTATGTGAATATGAATAAAATCTTTTCTGTAGAATAAAAATTATTATTTTAATTAAAATAAGATTTTCACGAATGTGTTTTCGTGGTGTAAGTGCATCATTAAAAATGATTTATGGAAAACCATGCAAGATACGGTACTTTTAAGAGTGCAAAAAGTTTAGCAATACTTTAGTCTTTTGATAACAAGATAGAGAGACTCAATCAGTGGCGTGCGGATAAAATAGTTCTGGGGCAAAAAGTGACACGTAACACTGAAAACAAGACCCGTCAACAGGATGGGTTATATCTTATCTTCAATATCTTTCCCTGGACCAGTCATTAAACTGGGTGCGTAATGGATTTTTTAAAATAATTCTAAGGTCTAATTTGGTTTTATAATTATTATTGTTTTATTTTTTGGCACTATCTACTATCTACTCCTTGAAATTTTGGCAAGAAAGAAACCACGTGAACTGTTTGGAGCCCTACCGTGGTTCTCTCTAAAGGCGCGATTCTTCACCACTATAGAAGAAGCGATCTTATTTACCAATTCTTAGGATGCCTGCCTGCATAAATTACTGTTCTGCAGCTCTTTTGGTAAAAGAGGTTGTCTAGTAAGTTATCTCAAGCATATTTACCTATTTATCTCGAAGAGGCAGGTATCGAAAGAAGCCAAATTTAGAAGTTGCGGGGGTGGCGTGCGAGAAATAACAGATAATGAAAATTCCGCGAGACCTTAAAATGACACGTCAAGAGAGAAAGGTAGATATTTTTTCTCTCACCACCTCAATATAGAGAAATCAAGTTAGGTGCCAAATTCCTAAAGGGAAAATTTTTGGGATGCCAGTTGTCTTTTTAATTTAGAAAATAATTTGATTTCATTTATAAAATAGTAATTAAGTAAAAGAACAACAAAAATTCACTTAGGTTGCTTAACTTATTGCTTTTTTGATTAATATTTTAAGGTAAATTTTGTCCCTCTCTTTAAGAAACCTTGAATCTGCTTAACCAAATTTAAATTTCCTGATGTTATTTACGAAGTATTACCATATAAAAATGTTCACTTTTATAATATTGTAATTATACTTCGGCTCAAAAATTTGATAATTGACATATATAATTCACTGAGTTTCAGTAGAGTCGACTACATGCATTGGCTGTACATTTATCTTAGAACATAATTTACAGTAATTGAACAAAGCATTTACAAAAACAATGTTTCCATGATGTAAAGAAATAGAGACTGCACTAATTGTAAATTATGTTGTCGGGTCTGGCATCATGGAAACCCTTTTGTTTGATAAATCTTTGGAAATCGAAAGTCTCGCAGCTTTCATTGCTCTATTTAATCACGGTCAGGAGGCTGGATTGCATTGGAGGTGATTAATTTCCAAAAACACTACTGCTTATTCGCGTATTTGTTGATTTAAATATCGCGATGCAACAATGGCAATATGGTCGCCAATTTGCGAGAATCTTGTTAGAGACGTAATTCGCGAAACGATGATAGTAACTCGGTGCTTTCGGTCGTGGGCTTAACTGTTGTGAAGATAATTATGTAGAAACAATATGTAGTTTCTAGATATGCAGATAAGGTAAAAGATAAAGTAAGAAAAATGAGGTAAGGTACATAGCCTTCGTTCGTCCAACACGACCGTTCGCCTCCACAGCTTATTTTCGTCTCCCTCCTGTTCTAGCTTGTCGACCCTCGGACCGCAGCTCTAGATGGCTTAAGGGGGGCTTAGAGATACATAAGGGGGGGCGACCCCTTATGTCATCTCTACTTTCTTCGATTCGCTACTTTGCGCGCGTCTGCTTCCCTCTCTTTCTAGTTATACCACCTTGGGTACGTACGATACCCACTTGAGCTGGCTTTATGCACAAGGGTGTCCAAGTCATAGAAAATAGAAGGAGAAGACGAAGATTTGTGTATCACAAAAACATTTCCTGGTAACAACCCCGCTCCGAAGAACAAAAAATATAAAATTATGAGGCATTTGTCAATGTCAGATCAGAAAGAAATACTGTCAGAAAAATTTTGAAGTTGACGGGCCTTGTGTCATAGTGATTAAAAAGATCCCCGAATCAGTTGAATGTTGGTGATTTGAATCAGGTGATTTGTGTGATTTTGTCTCACATGACACAAAAAAAAATTAATTGGCTGTTAGAACAGTCAAAAAGTTTTCTATTTAATAAACCCCTATTTTAAAATCACCCAACCAAATTACCCAATGGTGTAGAATCCATGTTCACATAACACCTTCTGTCTTAAAAAATTTCTGAACTGAATTTCCATTTTTAATTTTTTTTTAATGCCACACTATAAAAACTGTCTTGCTATGAAAAAATACCTAGATACTTATAAAATTTGGAGAAAAATTTTCAAATTTTTTTTTTCTTATTAACTATTTATTTATTATTTATGTTCTACTACTCATTTCTAAATATTCTGGTGCATAATTTATTTTCCACAGTAGGTATCCACTGGAGTTTCAGAAATTCCAAAAAGTTAAGTTGCCAAATATCAAAATTGTAAAATTTATCGTTTCTAGTATAATTAAGCTTGACTGGATTAATATACCTACAGGGATATTTGCGGGATATTTTAGTCCATGGATCATAAATTAATAACGTGCTATCAATAATTTGCTATCTTCAACCTACCGTCATTGTATAGTACCTATACTTTCCGCATAATAGCTCTTGATATAGGTACAGTCATGAGGCCTTTAAATAATGGCATAGCACAGCATACCCAGATTTTGCGAGACTCGAACTGAAATGTTATGTATTAAGCTAGAAATTCAATAATAATTATTATAAATGCTCACATGAGCTGGAGCATCTTTTAAAGAACTACATTTTTCAAACTGTCACCCTCCGTCAAACCGTCAAACCCTCCAAAGATACAATTATTATTAAAAATTGAAATACTCAAAATTCATTCTTTGATTTTCACAAAAAGTTTAAATATTTTATTAGTAAAGCAAGTTAATAAAATCTAGGGTGTACTATTTGAAATTAGAAGGTTTTTAAATTTTCAAAATGTTCTTAATTGTTGATCAATTCCGAACATCCTGTTAATACTTGAAAAGTTTTTGTTTTACTGTCAAATATTCCATTCCACTTTTAGCGTTGGTAATAACAAATCTTGTTTCGTTATCGTGTCACAATTAAGCCACTGTTACTTATGAACCGCCAAATTAAAAGTACTTGTGAGCACTACTTCTAGAATTTCTTTTAAGCACATTTCTGCCCGAGCGCATATTCAGAGGTTCCATTTAACGGGTGCAACAGAATGAACCAATTCTTTAAATTAAGTACAAATGAAGTTACAGGGTGTTAAATGTTAAAGAAAAATAATTTTTTTGCATAACTCTAGAAGCTCTATACTGGCTGGAAGTTCTGCAAAAGAGCTTCAAGCCATTGAAAAAAGCTTCAAGCCCTTAAAAAGAGCTTCACGTCCTTGAAGAAAGCTTTAAGCTCTTGAAAGTAGCTTGAAAGCCTTTGTTGAAATATTTTTTTCCCAAATATGTTGCCGCTGAGAATTTATCCGACAAAAAATCGCGGGGCAAAAGATCGATTCAAAAAATTGAGAGAATCGCTGCTCAAAAGATCGATTCTTTTGAGAATCAATTAAAATTGCACATTCCTATCCAAGATGACCACCCACCGTCTTCCCAGCAGCAGTATGCGAATTGAGAGTTGCAACTCGCAAAAATATTCACCGCAAAAGGGCTTCAATTTCTTTTGAGGGCTTTATATGCTCTTGAGAGCTTTGAAAGCCCTCAACAGGAATTTAAGTTTTGCATTCACAATTCCAAAGCTCTTATACAAATGAAGCCCAAAGCCACAAGACTTCGTCTTAAAAAGGACTTTAAGCCATGGAATTGAAATTCCTAAAATTAAGGGCTTGAAGCCTTCATTAAAGTCACAAGTCCTCAAGCCCTGCCCAACTCTGTTTGATATATGTACAATCAAGACATTCGAGAGAGACAAAAAAGTATTTTATTAATGTTTTTCAACTTTTGGGAAAAATTGACAGATTTGACGTGGGGCTTCTTCTTTCCCTGATCCCCCGGCCACGAAAAATCCAGCTGCGTTTCACAACGCTATCAGCGGACCTTACGTAATGGCTTCGGCAGCCAGTGATTTTTGTATGTCAAAATTACTGATTTCACTCATTTTAATTGTAGGTACATATCTCAAATACTGTTGTGATTTTATACAGGGTGTCCCAATATTCCATGGACATGGAGCAACCACAGATTACTGAGGTAAAAAAAAGTCGCTCGGACCAAACTTATCTCTATACCAAAATGCTTCGTTTGTCCGCTAGAGGGCTTCAAAGTCTTTTGAAAAATTTAGTTTTTTTGAAATAGCTCAAAGTCGGCTGATTCAAATTCGATGAAATTTGGTAGGTAAATGTCTTATTGAAAGTACTAATTTCTGATGTACATGATAATTTGACGGAAACCCGGGAAGGGGTGAAACTACCCCTACCCTCCATTAAAATTGATCGTAATTGTTGATAGGGTAGCAGGAACGCTGTTCATGTTTTTTTGTTTGAAAGATACATCGTTTTAGCCCATTTTTGGTCTCCTACAAAAATCTGTATCTTTCCGAGGTGCTATGTGATAAATTAAATTAGTCGATGATAACTAAATTTTTATTTAATTATTTCAATTTGAAATCAAATTTTCAATTGTCAGGTGATTATTTTATCTAATCTCATAAAAGATGCTCGATGTGGGCGCCGGTTTCGACCCTAGAAAGTTCCATCCTGCGCAAAAAAATGATTTTAACTTTTCTTGGAACCTCGTCGTTTTGCAAACTGTTTACTGCGTTTGAAAAAAATCGTTTGCAAACACCTGAAAAAAAAACGAACCATACTAAACATCTTTTATGAGATTAGATCAAATAATCACCTGCACAATTGAAAATTTGATTTCAAATTAAAAGAATGAAATAAAATTTTGGTTAGGTATCATCGACTAATTTATTTTATCACATAGCACCTCGGAAAGATACAGATTTTTGTAGGAGACCAAAAATGGGCTAAAACGATGTATCTTTCAAACAAAAAAACATGAAAAGCGTTCCTGCTACCCTATCAATAATTACGATCGATTTTAATGGAGGGTAGGGGTAGTTTCACCCCTTCCCGGGTTTCCGTCAAATTATCATGTACATCAGAAATTAGCACTTTCAATAAGACATTTACCTACCAAATTTCATCGAATTTGAATCAGCCGACTTTGAGCTATTTCAAAAAAACTAAAATTTTCAAAAGACTTTGAAGCCCTCTAGCGGACAAACGAAGCATTTTGGTATAGAGATAAGTTTGGTCCGAGCGAATTTTTTTTACCTCAGTAATCTGTGGTTGCTCCATGTCCATGGAATATTGGGACACCCTGTATAATAAACCTTAAGCAGAGAAATGTTTAGATTTTTGCAAAATATGTGTAAACCAAATATTTTCCAGTGGCGTAAAAATAGGGGGGGTACACAAGTTGCCCTCCTAGATATCGTACGTCCCTGGTTCAAGTTACAAACACGTAATAATTATTACTATAATATATATTTTTAATTAATAAAAAACATGACGTCATAAAAAATATTGAGCAGTTTTTTTTTTACATTTAACTGTGTAACTTCGTTAATACTCAATCCAGATGAGAATAGTTTCAATAGGGCTGTTGTCTTAAAATTATGTAAATATTTTATCGTCAAGGTTTGCCCCCGTTATTCTGTACTCTGGAACATTCTGTATGTAACCGGGCCAACATTTTCATTATAATGTCCTCGGATATGTGAAACGACTCTTATAGAAGATAAAAAAATCTCGATCCGAATTTTCATGTTTTGTTTGGTGTTCAGCCCTGCTTGGTTAAAGACTGATTTCTGATGTCAAGTATGTCACGGAAATAAAAAAAAAGAGTAAAGTGCATTTTATGTAGTAAATACGACGAATTGAGAAATAAAGAAGAAGTTCTTTAGAATCAACATTCAGGTTTCTATACTAAATATTAAAATCATTGGCCAAATATTTAACAAATTTTTAAATGAAATTCTTGGATTTGCGAAATAAATTTTAAAGAAATGTAAAATCGTATTTGGTCAATGGTTTTGAAATTTGGTACAAAGGCCTAGACGTTGATTCTCTAAACAACTTTCTGAAATAATTTTCGTCATATTTGGTACATAAAAGGAACTTCACTCCGCATAAAAAAAGGTTTTTTGAAAATTTCCAAGGCACACTTGATTTTAAAAAACTACAATTATATTAGAAATCAGTCTTTAAGAAACCGTCAACATTAATAAATGCTTTGAATTTTACTTCTTCACTTTGTTGTAAGTAACAGCTGAGAGCTAAAACTGGAAACATCATCCATTTCTGGACGTTGTAAAATTTGTACATACTCGCGTATATCAATCCAGAATTCAGTAACCAAGAATGGATCACTCCTATTTCCGACTGTTACATCTAACAGCAGGGGGTTTATACTTTATACCTAACCGGAACTGGAATGAAAGATAGTGTTCCTGCTGTTCCAGTTCGTGTGCTTTGGGCAGGTATATCGATTAATTCTGATTCGGAAATTTTCAGGACACGTAGAAGGGAATCATACATCTCTGATTCTCTGAAAGACGCTCTCAAAGTAGTCTATCTATATGTATGTCTCTGTATATGCGCCTGTAAATTGAAATTGGTACATTATAGAAACTTATTACCTTACATAAAGCAATAGGTAATAATAAATTTAATAATAAAAAAGACTTTTGTTGACCAACTTAATTCCACTATTACAAAAAAAAAAACAACATACACCTAATTTATCATAATTCAGCTCAATAAAATAGTCAATACACAGGGCGATGTTCAGCTGATTATGGACATTGCATATCCATAATAGGTCTGCAATGTCCGCTCCCTGCTCTACCACATAAACCCTGTCATAATTTAAGAAATAATTAAATGGTAGCGAGATCCTTGCACATGCTCCCCACGATAAATCCCCCTCCCAAAAAAATTAATAAATAAAAAAAAAGAAAAAAAAAGAAAATAGAAGAAGATAGTTGGACGGACAGAAAAGAAGTGGCCATCAGACAGTTCCTAGCCTTGTCAAGGTATTCGCTCTCTATTGTTTGTTAAGTAGTTACTTTTTGAGTTCCCTCTTAAATCTTGAAGTGGGCATATTCTTCTTGAGGTTTTCAGACAGGCCGTTTATCTTCACACACACGTCACAAATGAACGAACCAACGTCTAAATAATTCCAGTTTGAATTTTGATAGTGATATGCCCGGTTGTTCAAATCTCCAATTAATGAGCAATTACAAAATTATCAATTATTGCTAATCATAGATTATTGATAGATTGGGTTGCACCGAGACAAATGATAACTGTTTACCGTGTTCAAGATACAGCAGGGGTGGGCAAAAGTCGGCCCGTGGGTCTGATCCGGCCCTTTTGCTTACTTTATTCGGCCCGTTGAAAAACGCCACATGCCAGGTTTGTGCAGGTCATGCAGATTTTGTTGAAATCAACAAATCGCGAGAAATCTTACTTTGGGACCTCAAAATCTAGACAGAAACAATGCACTTAAATTTGCATTTTTCGAGTAATTTTCTTAAAAAATTTCTTCGAACCCCCCTTTTTCTGGGGGGTTGAGTCTATTGCGTACATTTTTAAGATATTATTCAATAATACCTATTTTTTGTACGCTCAAACTTTTCAATAAAACCCCGAAAATCTTCATCACCTAAACATAAATGATCACCGCAAGCCACTGAGTCCTTCGGCCAGGGAGACATTTTGAAAATTTCATTTTGGCCCGTGCTTAAAAGTATTTGCCCACCCCTGAGATAAAGGATGTCAAAAAATATTTTTTTTTCAGTTATTTGACGATATCTCAGGAACCGTTTTGAGATACAGAACCCAGCTTTTGTGAACATCTTGGTCATTAATATTATAGACCTTTTGAGGGCTAATAAATTTTTTAATGTGAGAAATCATCAAAAAGAAATTAATAAAAAAACAGTCATGGTTTTGTCCACAACAAAACATGTTTCTGCTTTTCTAAAATACTGTTTTTTCCAAAATAGTTCACATACGAAAGCTCTAGACACAGAGCACGTTTTTTACGAGGTAGAAAACATTGACAGTTTTTAAAATGTGCGTTTACAATGTCAGCCAATTTTGTCAGCGTCGTAGAAATTAAGAGCAACAAAATTTCAAGCAACACAAAAATTTCAACCACTGGCCAATGAAAAAAACTTATTTGGAATTAAAAAAGTAGCTAATATCAATGATACGACATGCACAAAAATTTAGTTTTATATCTGAAACGGTTCATGAGATATCGTCAAAAAACTTGAAAAATAAATATTTTTTGAATGTTATTTGAATGTTGAAATACAATTTTGATTCTCAGAACACGTCAAGGAAGTACACCTTCCATTTTCCGACACATATTTTGAAACACACTGTATGTATCTCTAATAATAAGAAAATGGCATAATTAAAATCGATTTTAGCCTCCCAGTTCATTCATTATTTCTGCTGATGAATTTAATCTATGAGACTGTTATGACGGTAGGATTACCTAATTTAGGATTTAGGAAAAACAAATAAAAAATTGGCCAAGTCGTGTCGTAACTCGTGTCGTAATAATTAGTAATTTAATATTTCAGTAAAACAAAGTCATGGCTCTAATCATCAACGAAGAGATAAAAACGCAAGAGAAAGAAGAAGAGATAATACCTAAGCAACAATAATTCTTGCTCCTCGACCGCCGAAAGACGAGCCCTGTCTGGAAAATTAATTAAACCGTGAAGCCTATTACTGTTATTGTCAATTATTTCACTGACAGTTTTTGTCATAGTTCAATGTCATAAGTTCAAAGCCATGAACTTAATGGATTTTCAGGATTTATCGAAAACTTTGAAAGCGTACCCCTTGCATGTGCCTTGTGAAAGCTGTCGCTCCCGGACTAAGACTACATCTCGCATGCAACATCTTTCTGTTTGTTAACAATTGTTAAGAACCACCCAACTTTTATTGCAACTCAACTATTTTCGAGCCGCGGTTTGCCATGGAAAATCAGCTGATTTCTTCTGTTATAATCTTGAAGGTTTAGTCAATCAACTATGTAGGTAATGAATTTTGTCAGTGGATGTCAGCTAACTTGCTTTTGACGGTGTAAAATATTATCTAACATCGTGCTTTTGACCACTTTGATCTATTGAGGTTATCAAAGTTTTCACTCTAATTTAATTATTTAAATAACTTATAATGTTATAAATAATAGATATACAATAGATACAAGCTTGTTCTAGCTTTTATGAAGCGTTGTATGGAATACTGGATTCCCATGTTCCTAAAACGTCCCCAGCCAGGAGTGGGAAATATCCTCTGTGGTTTGGACCTTCTAAAATACGTGATATTAAGCATAAAGCTACATTGTGACGTTTGTATAGAACTACTAAAAGTCCTGAAACATACAGAGAATTTTCTGAATTGAGAAAGAAGATCAAGCTTAGTAGTACCGAATCTTATAAAAGATATGTTTCTGCTGACAAAAGATCCTTCCGAGATTGTCCATCAAAATTTTCAGCTTTCATTAAAAATAAAAAAACCGTGTCATCCGTGGGGAACAATATGCATTACAACGGTGAGCAGATGGCTCGTCCCCCGGAGATTCTGGATGCATTTGCTAGGTTCTTCAGTGCCTTTTCTGTCCCATCTCATTCGTCTTATTGTGACAACAATGCACGTGATACGGGCAACAAATTTAGGGTTCAGCTATTCTCTGAAGACGAGGTATTGGAGGGTCTAAAGAGACTCAAAAATAAAATGACAGTTGGTCCAGACGAAATTCCAGCTTTTTTCTTAAAGGATCGAACTGTTTTGCGCGACCATTGGCAACCTTGTTTAACCTGAGCTTTTACGTACCCAGACAGTTCCTGACATCTGGAAGAGATCCAAAATTTGCCCCGTTCATAAGAAGGGTGACAGGACAGATGTAACTAATTTTAGACCCATTAGTATTATCTGCAATTTCAGCAAAGTCTTTGAGATACCATTATATAATAGCTTGTATTCTAAGGTTCATGCATGGGATGTTGTCCGTATCGCAGCATGACTTTGTCAAGGGGAGATCTGCTGTGACCAATCTGGCATGTATGACCCAATATTTGGCCAAGGCTATTGATGGCGGTCTGCAGGTGGATGTTATATACACCGACCTGTCTAAAGCCTTTGACAGGCTGAACCATGGCATTTTGTTGCGTAAGTTGACTTTTCTTGGTTTCTCCTAATCTGTTGTATCATTGGTGCGGTCATATCTGACTGACCGTATGCAATATGTGGAACTGAATAATGGTTTCAGGTCTGTCGAGTTTGGGGTGCCGTCTGGTGTTCCTCAGGGATCCGTGTTGGGACCCTTATTGTTTATAATATAAAATATATGAATGATATTGTTGAATGTCTCACGGTTGACTGCTTGATGTATGCAGACGACATTAAGATTTTCAGTATCGTTAGAGATGTAAGTGACCGCCAGAGATTGCAGGAGAATCTTCACAAAATCTCATCCTGGTGTATGGGCAATATACCGTTAAACGTTGGAAAATGCAACACGCTTACTTTTACTTTGAAGCAGTCACCAGTTATATTTGACTATCAAATTTTAGATAGAATTTTGCATCGATCAAACACATTTCGAGATCTCGGTGTTGTTTTCGATAGCAAGCTCTCGCTCTCAAGACACATCGAAACTATTGTTGGCGAATCACTTAGGACCTATGGATTTGTAGGTATAGGTACTTAGAAGCAGCAGAGATATCGTTAGTGAAGACATTCTCAAGGTACTTTTTAATGCCTTTGTAAGATCAAAATTAGAGTATGCGTCGTCTATTTGGTCTCCGTCATATGCTTCTCACATGAACTTATTAGAATCTGTTAAGCGGCGATTTTTGAAATTTCTAATACATGGTGAGTGGCCCTTTATTCCGAAACAGGAATACCGAATGCTGTCGTCTGGGAGCGATTTTCGATGTCAGCTCTTGAGAAGAGGTGACACTATCAGTCTCTTATATTCTTATATAGACTGGTAAATGGTGACATTAATTGTCCTGCTTTATATGGCATGCTAAATTTTAATGTACATACCTAGGGAGGGTTCTCGACAGGGACACGCATTTTATCTGCCTACACCGAGAACAAACTTTTAAAGTTTTCATTCATTTATAGAATATGTGATTTGTACAATAATATGTGTAAACACAAAGACCCAAGTTATCTTGTTTTCTGTCTTTGCTGTCATTGCTGCGGTTATTATTGTTGTTATTATGTATTGCTTATATGTTAATTTGTGGATTTACCTGCTATATTTTTTATTTAACTTTCTGTAATTTCCTGCTCTGTATAGTTGGGTTCATACCTTGTAGAGCAGTGTAACTATAAAGAAATAAATAATAAATATTGTACATGAAAATGTTAAAAAAATTACAAGGAACTAAAATTAGTTTAAAAATTGCCTTCGTTCTTTGAATACTTATAACTATAATGGGGGAAATTCTCAGCCCTCCAGCAATAATTTCACAGCTGCAAGAGGTATTTGGGGAGAGTATATCCATGAAATAATTAATTGTTTTGAAATTAATACTTCGCGTATGTGGGTATATATGTGCATACAGAACCACATAACACGGAACATCCGAAAATATATGACCGTAGGCTAATTATTAATGTTGTAAGTAGAACCATTTAAAATGAAATATAGGGAAGTCAACAATAAGTTTTAACAATACCATATCTAATAAACCGTAGGTAGGTAGGTCTCATGAGTATAAGGACAATTAATTTAATATTAATTGTATTAATTAATTAATTAATTAGTTTTAATTGTCCTTATACTCATGAGACCAACGGTTTATCATGATCATTTGAATATACTTGGCTATTTAATATGAATACCATACCTAGTTATGGTTAAACGTTCGAGCATTGTTGAGTTTAGCATTGTTGCTAAACATTGTTGCTTGTTTAGCAAGTGAGTTATTTAAAATAGAACCTATTAGAGATTCTGTATTGAAAGTCAATGCAATGAATCTTTTTTTTCTGCAACGAGAAAAAAGTTAAACATTTCCCCCTTTAACAAGTATAAAAATGCCACTTTATATGAACTGATTTTAGTTCAAAAAGAAATTAGCAAGGAAAAAAGTGCGTATACTTTTTTGCCCCATATGGACGCATAGGTATAGCTACTATTAACACTCAGATATCATCAAATTTATATCCAATACGAACACGAAAGTTATACATATTAATTCCCTTAATGTCAAAATCGGAATTTTAATTTTGAAATATTTGGAACGAAATTATTTCAGAAAGATGTGTTCAGAACATTCAAAGCTTATTGAATATTGACTTTAAATGTTTAGTGTCAGTTGTCAGTGTCAACTGTATGAATGTCAAAGTCAATTGTGTGGTGCTTAATAGTTATTTATTATACAAGAGAAAAAAGTGATAGATTTTAGCTCGAGATGTGATTTCGTCCCCGACGCGTTTAGCGGAGGGGACAAACACATCGAGAGCTAACATCGCACTTTTTTCTTGTGTGTAATATACAATTTTTTCTGCGAGAAGAAATATCAGTGCTAGAATGTCGAAAAACGTAGTTAGATAACTGAAAATTATGTCGGAAAAATGATTTATGTTAAACTTGGATTTTCAAACTGTCTTTTATCGTAATCGACGTTGCCTGGTAACGAAACGATTTAATTCGATAAACGTCATAATTTAATTAAAATTTTAGATAGTTTTGCAAAGATTCTTGTAAGGTCTCGATGAGTGAATTTATTAATATGGATAGTGATTGTTATGAAAATTCCCTTAATAATTGCCATTTGGATAATAAGGTAACTTTCCTTTACGTATATTTCATATAAATTTAATGATATCTGAGTGTTAATAGTAGCTATACCTAAGCCGCCATTTCGGGGAAATAAGTACTCATTTATTTCCCTGCTTAATTCATTTTTTTCCCCGATAAGATGCAGCTCATATAATGAGGCATTTTTCTACCTGTCAACGGGGAAAAAAGGTCAAACTTTTAGCCCGTCGTAGAAAAAAAATTATTATTTTATAGGTCAAAAATGCAATCATAAAGCACGTCAATTGTTATTATTTATTATTTATATTATAACTACATAAGAAAACTTAATTTTTTTATAAGCGCAGATATGATTGTTGTGTTGTCTAGATGAAGAAGTCTAAAATAGGAAAAAATTACTTAGCATTTATTTGTTTATTGCACAGCTACAATAATGATTGCTTCTACAGGTATATCTACAGGCAATAAGAAAATTTTGTTTTTCCACTTATCAAAGAAAATATATTTTTTCCTTTTTTTTTTATCTCTACAGTCTACAAACAATATATTTTATTTTTGTCAAGCAACAATATTATGCAAAATGTAAAAAAAATCATGAAAGTTTCGTATATTATAAATAATTGTTTATTTATTGTTATTTTACAGTAACATGTTAGCTCACAGCTCACAGCACAGTTCATTTGACAACTGACAAGTTAAAGTAAAATAAACATTTTCTCTAGTTCATCACACGAAGACATCATGGCATTATGAGATATTATTAGATATTAAGCCTTGTCCACACCGAAAGCAACACATAGGAACATTTTGTTTATGTTGCTTGTTCCTGGAACTTGTTTCTGAATGTTGCCAAAAGTTTATTTAAGTTCCTCATTGTTTACGGTTGCAGCAACAAAAGTTCCTATAAGTTGCTCGTTTCCATATTTAGCAGCAAAGATCAAAGAAAATATAGAAACATTGGTAAATATTTTTTGTTTCTCAACAGTCTTTTTATCAGTGTGGACACGTTGTTCCTTGGTCCCAAAGCTCGAAACTTGCGTCTTGAAGCCGTCGCGTAGTTACCGAAAACATCGCTTTTAACTTGACTTAGTTAGTATACAGGGTGTCAATTTGAAAACTTGCCACCCCCGAATTCTTCCTTGGAAATTTTTTTTCAAAGAAATCCCGAAACAGGTCAATTTTTTAATGTAATTTATGTTCTATTGGCGTAAAAAAAATGTATACAGGGTGTTCCTTGACTCAGTGACGACGATATGGTCTATTTTTTTGAATGGGACACCCTGTATATTAATACAATTTCAGATTGTCTGAGAAAATCCAATATAAATTGTTTTTACAGTTGCAGTTTAAACTGAGTAGCTAACGAGTTATAAACAAATGAAAATCGCAGTTTTTCATTTTCAAAGCAGCTTGTTTTGAAAACGGCTACAGATATCGGAAAACGGCTTACATATTCCTATCTTAACTTTTCAAGCGGTATCCTATTGTGTGGATGAAATTTTCATACAGGGTGACGAAAATTATCAGACTTTTGATCACCCTGTATAAAAATTTCATCTACATCATAGGATATCGCTTCAAAAGTTAAGATAGGGACATGTAAGCCGTTTTTCGATATTTAGAGCCGTGTCCGACGTACACTGCTTTCAAAATGGAAAATTGCGATTTTCATTTGTTTATAACTCATAACCTACTCAATGTAAGCTGCAACTGTAAAAACCATTCCTACTGGATTTTTTCAGACAATCTGAAAATGTAATAATATACAGGTGTCCCATTTAAAAAAATCGACAATGTCGTCATTACTGAGTCAAGGAACACCCTGTATAAAATATTTTTACGTCAATAGAACATAAATTAAATTTAAAAATTGACCTGTTCCGGGATTTCTTTGAATAAAAAATTTTCAAGGAAGAATTTGGGGGTGGCAAGTTTTCAAATTGACACCCTGTATAATAAGAAAAAACATTAATTAATAATAAAAATCATGCCGTTTAAATGGACGACAGAAAATATACTCGTAATGTGACGTATGACACCATGTGACTTTCTGTCTAAAAGACTTGGTCTAGTCCAACATTTACGGACTCGTTTTTTGTGTTTTTGTAAAATAATTAGGTACAATTGCAGCTGAAGGCTGCCTGTAAATTTTCTTCGTCGTACCACATTGTTTAGAAACATACACTGCACTGGTGTAGACACAACGTTTCCTGTTGCAGCAACACAACGAAACATTCGCAAAACTGAATTACCTTGGTGTGGACAGAATGTTTACGGAACTTTTGCTGTTGTTTCTGTTTCCATAAACAGGTTGCGGCAACCAGCAACAAAATGTTCCCCTGTGTTTCTTTGGTGTGGACAAGGCTTTATGAGATAAACTGATTGATAATGACAAGTGACATTTGTATGCTAGGCTCTGAAAGAATTGAAATTTCAATTTTAAAATTTTTCAAGTGAAATATTTAAAAATAATATATAATACAAGATGATCACGAAATGGCGGATACGGACAGCACCACAGCATCCATTGTCATTTACTTTTTACTTTTTCTCCGGTATGGCTCCCTTAAGAAGATATGACCACTTTTGTGGAAAAAAAAGTCACAACACTGCATTGGATACCCTTCTTTGGTTCTTTGGGAAGAAAACTAGTGTGTAAGGTCTATAATACCCAGTAAATAAATAAAGCTCCAAGTCCAGTAAAATCGTGTATTTAGGTTCTCCGTAGTAAGGAAAAGCGATCTAAGTCTACGTTGTTGCATGAATGACCGATCTAAGTCCTTAAAAATAATATACAATATACTTAATAGTAAAACATTAGGCAGTGATAGAAAAGTTACAACAGCGGCCACATGGCGTGATTTCTTCATCAATTATCAACATTATAGTATTATAAGAGTCCTTCTGTTTTTCTGTTAAACATGAGTGCTTGTGAAAACAATCAAAATAATGACAGTGGCAGTAATCTCCCAAGTCAATTAACACGGAAAAGAAAGTCCTATGGTCGGATTAGAGATGCTGCCAAAAAAAATTCACATTTGACAAGAGAGCAATGCAGGTGCACCAGATTTGATTGCTTCCAAAGTTATCACGGATTTAAAAAAAACGTGAAATAATTAATAAATTCAACAACTTAAATAATAGAAAAAATGAACAAAATAGCTATTTGTGTGGTCTTATTTTATGTTTTAAGTATGAAATATTAAGAGACGTGAAGAATCAGCTGCGAATTTGCTTGGTAATTCGTTTACTTTTAAAGTTAAAATTGAACAAGGAAATGAAAATCAATCATTCAAGGAACAGCCAGTGTGCCAGAAGGCATTTATTAATATTCATGGAATCACAAATAGACACCTCATTACGCTAAAAAAATATTTGAAACAAGAAGGACTATTATGTCATGATAAAAGAGGAACGCATCAAAATCGGCCACATAAAATTTCACAAATAGCCTTAAATGACCACATAAAAAGTTTTAAGGGTCGACATTCACATTATATCGTCTCAATATAAATCAAGAAGGTTATATCTACCTGAATCATTGATCGTGAAAAAAATGCATAAACTGTACACCGAAAAAGAACCAAATAGAAAAATTAGCTATGATGAAACATATCGAAATATTTTTCTAAAAGACTTTAACATCGATGAAAGACAAAATTCAAGCTATACATATTACCATGGATTAAAAAAAAAATCTCCCTACATCCATCATGACCACAAACGATGTCTACTACACAAGAGACAGCTCCACCTTTGTTAGCTTCAACATTCATGTTTTGTCTACCAACCAGTCAGTCTTTTATACATACCCTCAGACGATTGCAAAAAAAGCAGCCGACGATGTCATGTCATTTTTATATAATTTTGTCTTTAATATTTTAGATCCAGAGATGAAAAATTTAAGAATATTTTGTGACTCATGTGCAGGACAAAATAAAAACTTTACCTTAGTTGGATTTTTACACTATTTAGTCCACGTAAAGAAGAGATTCGACTCCATTCATGTCGTATTCCCAATGAGAGTCCATTCATATCTCGAGTGTGATAAAGAGTCGAAGTTCCTGCACAATGGATAGATGTATTTAAAATATCGCGGTCAAAGCCTCGACCTTTTGATGTAATCAATGTCCCTTTCCTACTCGGCCAGTAAGAGAGCTAAAATTTACGAATGAACACCCACGAACAATTGCAGTGAGAGAAATTTCTTATAATGGAGCCTTTCAAGATTTCGTTATTGTAAATCGCAACCAAACTTGGCCATGTAATATTACTCCTGAACCCTTGTACTCCAGATTAATACTTGTACCGAAAAAGAAGTACCTACAGTTGATGGAACTTGAATCATTCGTGTCAGAGAATCTTCAGAGTTACTACGAAGAGTTACCCTACGTTGACGGAAACACACGTGAAGATGAATTTGATGTAAGCAAAATTTAGTGTCACTTTTTTTATTCAACATCTAATTCGATCTTCTTTACAGATTCTGTAAGAAGGGACTTGGTTCGCTTTTTCTTTTTTTATAAACTATAGAGTAAATTTTCATTTTTTGTATAAGTAACAGAAAAAAATTGTTATGTAGAATATTTTCATGTCAAGTATGTTTAATAAATGCATAAGTTTAATAAAATTATTCCTAGAAAATCAAAAATATTAAATCCAATTTGGTAATTTTATGGAGTTTGCAATCTTAAATTCAGAATATCTCAAAACTATAATTTTGCGAGTTAGATTTGTTTCCCCTGTGGTCTTCATATCAAATGGTAAGTCCAACAAAGCTTAAGAAGTTGCCCGGATACATAATCGATAATATTATTCAAAATCTTGAATTCGAACAACGATGCCACATTGAAAAATTTTGATAAACTCGGGGAATAGGTAAACTTTGATGCCTATAATAATTCCGTTCCCGATAATAAGAAAATAAAATAAAAAGCAAACACTATCGTAATAGTTATGTCAAATCATGTGCTTTGTCAGTCGCAACAGACCAGGGTGCTGTATGGTTAAACCAGGGAATTGAATGAAAAACTTTTCTTTAAATGATAATGAAGCAGATCAATGTCGAATAATTGTCGATCAGCAGAAATATGCATGCATTCTCGAGGTATTGAGGTTGTTTAAAGTTCATTCAGTTGACTGTCATTTTGATTTACATTTTAGAAAAAGGACACCCTATACCTCGGTAACGAAGCCGAGGAAACCATTTTTGTTTCAAAGTCTTTCTAAACATCCTCTACAACACCCTGTATACCACGTCCGCCATTTCGGGATCATCATGTATATTTCATGAAAATTGTATAACCCTGATGGTCAAAACTCAAAATGGCAATTATTAAGGGAATTTTCATAATAATCAATCACTATCCATATATTAAACTCGCTCACCAAAGACTTACTTCTTTGCAAAACTTTCTTCAATTATAATTAAACTGACATTTATCGAATTACTAATATTACCAGGCAACGTCGATTACTTCAAAAGTCTATACCATTGGAAATTCAAATTCAACATACCCAGCATAGGTCAGTTTTACGACATTATTTTCAGTTATCTAATTATTGAGTCTTTCGATGTTCTAGCACCAGGGTTTTCTTGTCACAAAAATTTTTTTGTATTATATACAAAAAAGTACGATTTCAGCTCTTGATGTGTTTGTCATCCCCTCTGCTAACGCTCGGGGACGAAATCACATCTCGAGCTAAAATCCATCACTTTTTTCCCTTGTATAATAAATAACTATAGATAAGACCTCGCCACAGATAACATACAGAAACGGCTTCTTTGGAGAAGAATGATTAGGCGAGCCGACTCCAATTAGAAATGGGACAAGGCCTGAAGAAGAGGAAGAATAAATATAAATTATTGATGCTACTGAACAAAGTCTGACATATAGTGATACAATTCAGCTGAGATTTTCATGACAACAAAAATGCGTTCACATTTGGATGGCCGCAGCTGTACACCGCGAAAATTTTATTAAAATTTAATAAAAGTTTGCTCTGCTCCCAAAATTAAACTTCAGAGTGCCAAGAGTCGCAGCACGTTGTGTTGGCATATTCTAGCTATTTGCACACTCCGCGAACGCGTCTATAGGAGTCTTCTCTCTTCTCCAATTCACATTATGTGCATCACTTATAATATCATATTTCAATGTCATATCGATATACTTAATACCTATACCACTATTTATAAGATTAATAAGTCTTCTTAAATAACGTAAATTTCTCTGCCGGTCTAATTTTCTGCAGTCTAATATTGGTTTGCAACGATTTTTGCTCATTGTAGATACAGGATGTTTGGTAGCTGGGCAGCCAAAATCAAACGTCATCTACCAATGAAATCACATTTTAAACCTAAAAAAAAGAATAAATTTTTTCCAGATAGGGCTTCGTTTGGGCAATATTCATCAGAAAATGTAAAACTAAAGGCAGATTTGTAAATTTATGAGGTCGTTAACAATTAGTTTATTCAGAGCAAATTAACACTATCGAGCAATTAGAAGAGATAATTTTGAATTCAGTACGAAATGTTCAAAACACTGTAAATTTTGTAGTAGTTTACAATTAGCTTATTCCGCGTCCTGGTAATATCTTTAATAAAAACTGTTGAATAAAATACCTAACGAATTAACGTTTGGTGCGCTTGAGAATTTCCTGTACGAAACCTGGGAAAAATTGATTCTTTTTTAAGCTTAAAATGTGATTTTCTATGACCTTTGATTTTAGCTGTTCAGTTGCTAAAAAAATAATTCTAGCTGCCTTTAGTTTTTTTTTCCTTCGACAGCTGCCTAATTCAGACAGAATTCACAAATTCTGTCACCCTGGTCTTCCTGTACTACTTAGTTTTTACAGCCCCATCACTGAATGAGTGCATGTCATATTCTTGCGGACTTATTTTTGACTATCCGTTTATTTCCTGTCTTCTGCGGTCTAGCCTTTAGTTTAACATTTTTGGAAATATTTACTAAACGAAGCTCCGTCTGAAAAAAAATCCTTTTTTTTAGGCTTAAAATGTACCTACCTACCTATGTGATTTTATACGACGTGACGTTTGATTTTGGAGCCCAGTTACCAAACATCCTGTATTATACTAGACTACCTATACAGGGTGTCCCATAATATGTGGGCAATCTCCCGGATTTGGGTAAATTTCGTAAAAATAAATGAAGAAATAACTATAAAATTAATTCCTCAGAGACACCCCTACAAAGATATTAGCTGTTGAAGTTGAGGGTTGAAAATCAATTTTTTGCAATAACTTTTTTATTTCTTGACCGATTTTGATAATTTTTGGTGTAATTTTGTATTATTTTGAACTGTTTAGAATAGTGTTTCTTAATCTTTGGTAGCACATACATAGACCTCGGGATGGCATAACCCCCTCATTCACTTGAAAGAAAACAATAAAAATAATAATTTTACAGTTTTTTAAGGTTAATTTTCTTTTTATTTGACATTTTTTACATAAAAAATGTATCTTTATTTATTTCGATAGTGCGAACCGTTATCGAGATAAACCTCCTTCTATTAGGTGATGCGTCGCAGGAACTTTCTAAATTTCAAGTAAATTTTAACAAGTTGGCTGACCTATGACAGTAAATTGTGCAGGAAACAAAACAATAACTTAATTAAATACACGTCGACTAGTGTCAAAGATTTTATTTCATGCAGATTCAATTCTATAACTGATTTTCTGCGTATTCAGCGTTTCTGTAACTAATTTTAAAATCAGTTATAGAATTGAATCTGCATGAAATAAATTCTTTGACACTATTTGACGTGTATTTAATTAAGTTATTGTTTTGTTTCCTGCTCAATTTACTGTCAAAGGTCAGCCATCTTGTTAAAATTTACTTGAAATTTAGAAAGTTCCTGCGACGCATCACCTATTAGAAGGACGTTTATCTCGATAACGGTTCGCTCTATTGAAATAAATAAGGATACATTTTTTATGTAAAAAATGTCAAATAAAAAGAAAATTAACATTAAAAAACTGTAAAACTATTATTTTTATTGTTTTCTTTCAAGTGAATGAGGGGGTTATGCCATCCCGAGGTCTATGTATGTGCTACCAAAGATTAAGAAACACTATTCTAAACAGTTCAAAATAATACAAAATTACACCAAAAATTATCAAAATCGGTCAAGAAATAAAAAAGTTATTGCAAAAAATTGATTTTCAACCCTCAACTTCAACAGCTAATATCTTTGTAGGGGTGTCTCTGAGGAATTAATTTTATAGCTATTTCTTCATTTATTTTTACGAAATTTACCCAAATCCGGGAGATTGCCCACATATTATGGGACACCCTGTATAATAACAACTATGTGTTATACTTAGTTATACTGTTGCTTAGGTCATTGTTATTTGTTTTTGGAATTAACGTTCTGCATGCAACCTTAATAATTGGCCCTTGCCGTTGGGTGGGGTTTCATTAAATAAATAAATAAAAATCAATAAATAAGTGTAAGGTTTATGGATTGTCTGGTTACATACCTCTCTCCGTCGTCGTTGAAGCTATAGTCTCCTAGAATAAGGTCTCGAAGACGGTATCTTGGTGGCAAAGGTATCGGCGTGACAGGTTCCATATCTCGCAGCTCCGGCAAAGGCTTTGCGGCCAGTAAAGCGGCCATGCTTTATATAAGTCAAAAAGCATACCCGAGAAACACTCACTTTCCTATCTCATATTTTCACTGACGACGTGGGTGCTAAAGAAATTACTTACAAAAAACTTTAAACAGATAAAAATAAACCGATTTAAGTTAGTGTTGATTTTTTGATATGTAGGCCATGTAGGTAGGTATATGACAATCAAGGATCAAGGGAGGATTTATTCTCGAATCCGTTCAAATTCGAGGTTCCTGCGTACATTATCTACCGGCTGTATTAAAAAAAAAAAAAGCAATTTAATATAACAAGTAACAGCAAACTCTCTGATGAAGTTGGAAAAAAATTGATATCGATTTAAATTTCAAGTTGAGCGTCACTTTACCCACAAACCATAGGGAACTAGAGATGCTAACTAGGTAATCAATCAGGTATTTATGGAACCGTTAGTAAAGGTATCGGTGTCAGAGAAAAAAAAAACTGTCTCAGACTATTTGTCGCATTTCGCATATCTAATAATACAGTGAGCGGCTAAATTATTATAGAGCCAAGTCGATAAATATTTAAATTTTGAGCTTTGAGAAAAATAAAAAAACCGGTATATTTTTAAATTTAATTTAATTTCTTGTGACGTTATATTTTTTTATACTGTGAACATTACCTACTGTGTTCCTTTAACAGTAATGAGAACATCGTATATTTTTTTTTAATTGTACACCCTGTATATTATTGTATTTCTATACTGGAGAAACTCAATAAGAATGGTTTTTACAGTTGAAGTTTGAAATAAGTTGTTTATGAGTTATAAACAAGTGAAAATCGCAATTTTTCATTTTGAAAGTAGTAGAAATTGTTGTCCACCCTGTATAAAAATATGACCTCACAAGAAATTAATTTTTTTTTTACTTTTTTTTCTACCTATTTTTTGATTTTTCTCAAATTTCAAAATTTAAAGATTTATCGACTTGGTTCCATAATTTAGCCGTTCACTGTATATGTATGTATATGTGTGCGTATACCACTAATGGAATAAGATTCATAATTCAAATTCAGAGAAAAAATATTTTGAAGAAAAAAGCTCGAACACGTCAACTTTCATTTTTTATTTTCATATAAGTAGGTATTATGTTCAGCATCAATTTGAATTTTTACCCTTACCGATATTCCCTCCACCATTTTGAGCGTATTTTGTTAAAATGGCAACCTAATACTGTTTATGGCATGAAAATTGATAATCGGGATTTTTCCGGAGTACGGGACCTCACCTCGGATGTGGGGAGAAAATTGATAAGTTTCAATTATACAGGGTTTTTAATATTATTCTAATCTTTTATGAAATAAAATTCATATTTCGAAAAAAAAACTCAAATTAAGTTCAAAATTGGATTTTAGTTAGTTAGTTTAGAAAATTAAAGCCAAGTTTTGAACATAATTTGAGTTTGCTTTTGAATTATGAATTTTCTTCCATAAGAGAATAGAATAACATTAATTATGATCACCCTATATAATTGAAAGTTATCAACTTGCACCCCACTCCCTAGATGTACCTTACTCATGTACTCACTACTCAGAAAAATCCTCACTATCAATTTCCAGCCCAAAAACGGTAGGTTGCCATTAAAAAAATATGCACAAAATGATGAGGGGAAAAGCGTAAAGGTCAAAAATCCAAATTGAGGCCGAAAAGACGCCAAATAAAAAATAAAAGTTGACGTGTAGGAGTTTTTTTCTCAAAATTTTTTTCTGAATTGTACTTATGTACTTCACTTTCAATTTACAATAATTAATCATCCTGTATATCAAAGACTGTCAACTTTTACCCCACTCTTGAAGTGTCCTCATACTTATACAAAAATCCGGACTATCAGTTCTAACCCCAAAATGGTAGGGGGAATATCGGTAATGGTAAAACTTCAAATTGAAGCTGAAAATATGCTAAATAGAAAATTTCGAGCATTTTGTAATTTGCAATTTTTGAAAATTGTACGAGTTTTTTTCTTAAAAATATTTTTTCTCTGAATAATTATGAATTTTATTCCATAAGTTGTATATAGTTATACACACATTTGGCTTTTATAGTATACAGGGTGTCCCAGCTTATTCGAAGCGGTCTCTGTAGGCCAAACGATTGACTTTTTCAAAAAACTTTTTGAAAATTCAAGTACAGAATCACAATGGCCATAATTTAAAATTAATTTGGAGTATACAGAGTGTCCCATATGGCAGTGGCATATCAAAGTTATGTTTTTTTAAATGGAATGCTCCTATGTTATTGCAATTTTAGATTGTCTGAGAAGAGAAAATAAGATTGGCTTTTACAGTTGGTGTTTAAATTCAGAAGTTTTTGAGTTATAAACAAGTGAAAATCGTCATTTTTGAAGTTCAAGGCCCTGTACAACGAAAACGGCTCAAGATAGAGAAAAACGGCTTACATGGCCCTATTTTAACTTTTCATGTACTATCCTATGGTTCAGAAACATTTATAGTTTCTTTGATTTTTTTATTTGGCGACGCATGGAGAAATCTCAGAATTTTTCAAATTTTTTATCATCCTGTATAAACATTTTATCTACATCATAGGATAGTACATCAAAAAGTAAAATAGGGACATGTAAGCCGTTTTTCTCTATTTTCAGCCGTTTTCGTTGTACAGGGCTTTGAACTTGAAAAATGACGATTTTCACTTGTTTATAACTCAAAAACTTCTAAATTTAAACACCAACTGTAAAAGCCAATCTTATTTTCTCTTCTCAGACAATCTAAAAATGCAATAACATAGAAGCATTCCATTTAAGAAAACATAACTTTGATATGCCACTGTCATATGGGACACTCTGTATACTCCAAAATAATTTTAAATTATGGCCATTGTGATCCTGTACTTGAATTTGCAAATTTTTTTTGGAAAAAATACATCCACAGAGACCGCTTCGAATAAGCTGGGACACCCTGTATACCGGTTCATTATGACTCATATGCAACTTGCAGAAAAATTACAGGTATTTTCTAATTACATACCTATAACTATTTCAAAAACCGTTACAAAAATGTAATACATCAAATGACCTTGGATTGCATCGCATCATCGATATATTCGATGTCTCGAAACCAGGTTGGACACGACTATACAATTTTGCAAGGCCTGCCGGGGAAATGCTTTAACACCCATTTATACGTTTTTTATGGTATTAGTACTCATTACTCAGTACCTACACAGAAAATTTGAGCCCATTACAAATATCCCACTATTATTTTCAATTATGTACTTACATACAAAAATAGGGTTTTTAATTTTTGCCGCTAAGATAAATAAGTTAATCATGGTCCAGCTATAGAACTAACTGGACGATTCTTTTTTGGCGAGGTAAATAAAATAAACTCGCATCCCTCCATTATCCAAGGCTATCAAGGCTCCGATTTTATTTTAAATTTTTAAGAGTTGTTTACAAAAGAAGATTCTGAATTTTTTTACTTTCTTCGGTAGCTAAACCTAAACCATGCCTATCTAAATATGAATATCGTTCTGGGATGAAAAAATATTCGAGCTTTTCTCCCATTTTACCGATTTCATTATGATATCTCTCGTAATTTCCGAAGCCCTCATGTACCCCACCTCACTTGTTATTTCGAACATCTTTTATTGTAACTTGACGGAAACTTCGTTACTTTGTGTATCATGGAATCATTTTCAAGTTTTTTACCTATACATACCGAATAACGAACATTTCAAAGTAATTTTGATCACTGCTCACACAGGGTGTTTTTTTTTGTTGATTTATTTTTTATATGATTTATATTTTTTATACTTTATTTTTAACTGCGTATACGTAGATTGGATTAAAGTTAACTTTTTTTAATAACTTTTCTTAAATAAGTCAAAAAAAAAACGAAAGATTTTTTTTCAGTTGTTGCTGAGTAACTTGAGCATATTTCAATATTTTAATTTTATACAAAAAGGTTATTTATTTTAGAGTTCACAAAACGAAAATTACACGGGAGAAAAAATTCATCATTGGCATATTAGATACAGGATAAATGACCCCTTTTTTGCTCAACAACTTCAAACCCAGGTACTTACAAGACCCTATTTATCAGCGTTGGATTCCCCGGAGTCCAAAAGTTTACAAAAAAGGTGTACCTGCTAATGAGTGTTCGAAATTCCTAATAGTTTATGCAGCGAAAACTGAAAAAAAATTCCCTATATTGACAAATAATATCGCCAGGATATGACGTTTGCTATTAATTAATTTATTTGACATGCAAGTCACGTATTTTTTCAAATTTAAAACCAACTTTTTCATAAAAAATAATCATTTTAGACAATTTAAGAGACAGATGCCCGTATTCACAAACGATAATTTCCTAAATAATTACGTAATTATTTAAATGAGTGAGATGGAGATATGCAGTTTTTTTGCAATAGAATGAGATGGGGATAATTGATTACGTAATTATTTTGGAAATTATCGTTTGTGAATACGGGCGAGAGAGTGCATTTCAAAAAATTAACTGACAATGGGCTATGACGAGTGAAAATTAGAAGATGAAAATTATAATTTATTTGAGAGTAGTTTAAATAAATCTCTGAGATCTAACATTAAAAAAGGTTATGTTTTGCTAATGTCAGTTGACAATAAGCATCTCGCGAGATGGCTTGATATCTAACAGATGACGCATGAAAAGATGACAGATAAAATATGAAAAAAATCACCTTCCTACTTCTCAACTGCATACTTAAGTAGTGTATTTTTGTAGGATCCAATTATGAATATTTTCACCGTTTTCTAAACTGACTTCCTGAAATTTTTAATGATACTTTCATATTAATACCTATTGTTATGGTTGCCTACACTGCGAAAATTTCAGTTCTATCCCTTTGAAAGCGTGTCCTACAATGATGAGTATTGAAATTTAGCAATTTCGACCCTTTTCCCGTACACGTCACTGGCTAACTGACTAAAAAACGCAAATTAGTTTACACTAACTTGAAAATGGGGAAGAAGCCCGTCTCATATGTTGTTAATTTTCTTTCAAAGTTTTTTTTTCCATCTTGCACATGCGAGGGTAATAAAAATACATGAAAAATTCAAATAGTCGGCATTTTGAAACGCCTCGGTCGATTTGGCTCCAAAGTAATATCAAGCCACTCATTTACTTCCAAAAAAATGACTCCTAGGTTGAAAAGTGCGTCCTGAAAGGGGGGGACAAAAACTGATTCTTTCGAATTTTGAATGGACACCCTGTAGAAGTAACGTGACTTTAGGAAGCTTTTTTAATGAAAATCTAAAGTCCTCAAAAAGTTTAACAATACTGCAAAATATCGTTCACTAATCTTTAAAGATGAAGTTAGGCATGGCCGTTTTAAAATCGAAAAATTTAAAATTTTCGAGAAATAAAGACCATATAAAAATTTCAATATATCCGCCATTTTTATCATTGGCTTTTGGATATTTCACATGGCTAAAACTTATTTATTAGTACCTATGTATAGCTGGTCTACTCTGAAAAGTTTAGTTCAATTTCTTTAAAAATGTGCTCATAAATGATTATAGAAATTTAGAAATTTTTACCCTTCTCCTACTCACGCCCCTGACTTATTTCTAGAAATAATGCAATTATTTTTAAGCTGTCGTCAAGTTCGAAAAATGTTCTCCCAATCTGTTTCTAGTTTCAATGGATTTTTCAGAGGTTCAAAAAATAGCAATTTTTACGAAAATTTAAATGGCCATTTTGAAAAAGCTCTGCCGATTTTTCAGATCACTGTTCGTGTATATCTTATTCTCATAAATAAAATTTCAGTCCCCTAGATTGAAAACTGCGACCTGAAACTGTGCCTCATGAACGGTTTCTTTCGAATTTTGAAGAGACACTTTGAAATTAACGCGACTTTAGGAAACTTTTTCAATGAAAATCCAAGGTCATCCAAAAGTTCTCACAAGACTGTAAGAACTTTTTAAGAAGAAAAAAGTTATCTACAAGAATATTTCGTACACTATAATCTTTAAAGATGAAGCTACTGGAGCGATTTAAAATTCGAAAAAACGCGATTTTGGAAAAAAAAAATTTTTTACCAAAAATACACTAATATAAAATCCAACCCTGTGGCTTTATTTTTTGTCCGATTTGAGAAAAAAACATATTCAATGGCTCAAAACCGGTTACAAACTGACAAAATAATTATAAGAATCTTTATTCATTATTCATTGCAAAAATATAGCCATATGTTTGTTATTTAGTATAATAACAAGAACTTTATCAATTTTAATAACTTTGATTGTTTCCTAAAAAAAATTTCTGTAGTTTTTTGAAAAGTCGATTCTTTACTTTTCTTAAATTACTGAGACTTAAGTAATAAAAAAATTATTAATTATTTCAATTTAACGAGATAGTTTTTATAAATAAAATTGCACTCAAGCCAATGTTTTTTTTTGTTCGTTTTTTTTTTATATTGGTGATCAGAAGAAATAGACTGTAGAATCAGAGAAACAAATACAAAACCATAGTTGCTGTTTAAAGACAAAAAATTGACAATCGTTACTCGGAAGTATTTCAAGAAAAAGGATACTTTCAACCAGTTTGCAGCCGGCTTTGAGCCATTGAATAGGGCTTTTGAATTTTTCAAGTCGGACGAAAAATAAAGGTGCTACATCAGTCTTGGCCGTTTTTTATGAACCTCTCCCTGTATTTGGTGTTCGTAACTACCTACACAAAGTTTCTAAAATTCAAAGTCATTGCCAATCATCGGTCTTTTATTTTTTATTGCTCACTATTTATCACGGTGTATATCTTACACCGTGCTATTTATCAATCGATTAGGAATCATTTAATTAGATTCGATTTTAATAGCTACAATAATTATCATTTGCACTCGTTGCAGTAGCGAGCAGAAGTTTATGGCCTTTGTACCTATTATTATACATATTATACAGGTATAAGTACCAAATCAGTAATCACATATTAACATAAATTATGTACACCTAGATGTGTTGAGACAGAAAAAACTGACATGGTTCAATGTTCCTCCGCGTAATAATGGTTTTATCCAGTGACTGCCTATATAGATTAATGTCATTCGTGCGACAGTCAGAGGTCAGATTTATTTTTACCTTGTAAACGTAACAAAACGATAACGTCTTGACCACGCGACGATTTTTTTTAATTTTTTGAGCGAAAACAAAAAATTTATGTTTTTATAGTTTATCTAAAGAAAAAAAGGGTTTATCTTAAAGTATTTTTAATGATTTGATACCTTTTCAGCAATTCCGAAACGTTCGGCGTTTTATATTTTTTCGCAAAATTGATTGAACAGAAAGTGCAAATGAATCATACTGCCTACTGACCTACTATCAAAAAATTTTCAAATCTGTTTATCTTCTCACCACAAAACGCCACTAAATGTGTTTCCACTTTCCACCGGTCAACTTAACTTCTTAACTTGAAATTATTGCATTTTATTCACATTTCGCGTCACTTATCGCTATAATAATACTCCTCCAAGCAAACCCTCCAGATGATTTCGTTATTAATATCATAAAAAAAACTTCCGATGATCGGTAATGTCTTCGCGAAAACGGTACGAACTTTTTCCGAACGAAATACACTCAAGGGAGGGTTTCCTGATTTCCTGAACGATGAAATCAGACGGCCGCTACGAGACGGAGTGCCGACCACGCTCTTTCCAGGATAAATAAACCACTGTCTAAGCCTACAGCCAAGCGTAAGTTTCAAATTTGCCCCTAATGCGTTTAGGAATAATAATGTGCTAGTTTTATAATGGCTTAGATTAGAATAATCTTAATGTCTGTATTTATTGCTCCTATAATTTAGATTAGCAAAAATCTATGGTGTTGGATATGCTATTGCATAATGGCATGGCAATAGTTTTTCAGTTTTATTTACGAAATAGGTATAGGTGATTCCCATTCAACGCTTTTATATTTACCAAAATTAAATAATCCGTACTTATATCTCACTCAACAATGGCGATATTTTCTGCGCACTTTAATAAGATTGTTCAAAATTACGAACAACGATGCTAAATTCAGGACGATATACAGGATGAGGCGCGAGAACCTTAGGGCATTCTTATATGGGTAGTAGAAGTCTAAAATTTTGTACACGTATGATTTCAATTTTGACAAGCTGAAATAGAATATTTACAACCCCACACCATTTCCGGCAATACCGAAAGCTGTCATCAACTTTCTTATCTTAAATGGAACTTAGATCGCAAGCTTTCAAAGCAGCTTGGATCGAAAACGGGCCAAGATATCGGAAAAGAGGCTGTCCCTATCTTAAATTTTCACGTAGTATCCTATTATATGGATGAAATTTTTATACAAAGCGTTGAACAACGGAAAAGTTAAAATAGGGACGTGTAAACCGATTTCCGATATCTTGGCCTCTTTTCAATGTAAGCTGCTCTGAAAATGAGAAATTGCGATTTTCATTTGTTTATAACTCATAAATCACTCGTTACAAAATTGGACTATAAACAACATTAGGATATTAAAGTTTCTTGGAAAATCTGAAAATGTAATAATATGTCCCATTTAAAATAAGAAAGTCGATAGCAACTTCCAGTATAACCGGAAGTGGTGTGGGGTGTAAATATTTTATTTCAGCTTGTCAAAATTGAAATCATTTATGTATATTTTCCACATAAAAATGCCCTAATGTTCTCGCGCCTCGCTTTGTATAGCTACCATGGTTACTTACCTGTACCTACTGTGTGTTTCAAAACAAAGTCACATACTTACAATGAAAGATGTGATTACTGTGATTGCTTAGGCTCATTCAAAGAAAATTCAAAGTGACCATTAGCCAACGCACCGTTTTAGATCTTGGTATATACAGTGTTTCTCATTTAAGGTGAATACACCCGTGTATTTTCGCTAGGTATATGTGAAGGAGTGAAGTTAATCACACTTTTTACGATTTTTTAAATTTTTTTCTGACTGAAATTTGATCTTTAAACTACCTACGTCTTCGCAAAGAGGGCGTATTTTTTCGCTTTTACAAAAATTACACTTTATAAGATTTTGATGAGTGATTTTATATAACTTCTTCAGCTGTTACCTGCCAAAGCCATAATAATATGATCCAAACTTTATAGTTGCTGCATCATTTCTACCTCTGTGTTGGAGACTTGCTAAGAGAAACTTTCAGCTTCTTTCAGCTTTTATAAAATAGGGAAGGTCTGGAAGTACACGACATTTATGTGTCTAAAAAACAGCGAGATTGTCAAAGTCGCAATCTGTGTCAAAACAATTGCGAATTTTTTTCTCATAATGTTATGTGGAATCCATCGAATTTTCCACAAATATCGAAATTGCAGCGATTTTCTTCTATGTGAAACTCACACTAATAAGAAACACCACGAAACATAAACAAAAATTATTTTCACAACAAACCGTAGGTAGGTAGGTCTTAATGAGTATAAAGCAAATCAATAGCCTGTCGTATTGGAGTCGGGTTTTAACCCATCGTCCTGACAGTTGTCAAGTCTGGAGCGCCCGAAAACCCAAATAAAGAGTTTCTCGACTCAGGCAGCAACACACATCCAACCAGACTACCAAAAGCACGGACGGCCGTTTCGGTCTCATTAGACCTCGTCAGCGTACTATATTGGAGAGTCCGGAAGGATATGAATCGCTGCATGAATCGAAAACCCTATATGGAATCTCATTCAGCCGGTTACCAGTGGCCTCGAGACAGAGCGACATCTATCAAGAGAAACAACAGGCTCCCAGCCAGACAAAACTCCAGTGTGTATTATGGGTTGCAGACACTCCAGGGGCTACGAGACTGACATCAGAAATGCATATTAAAAAGCCGAAGTATACTCAAAAGTCACAACAAACCGTAGGTAGGTAGGTCTTAATGAGTATAAAGCAAATCAATATCCTGTCGTATTGGAGTCGGGTTTTAACCCATCGTCCTGACAGTTGTCAAGTCTGGAGCGCCCGAAAACCCAAATAAAGAGTTTCTCGACTCAGGCAGCAACACACATCCAACCAGACTACCAAAAGCACGGACGGCCGTTTCGGTCTCATTAGACCTCGTCAGCGTACTATATTGGAGAGTCCGGAAGGATATGAATCGCTGCATGAATCGAAAACCCTATATGGAATCTCATTCAGCCGGTTACCAGTGGCCTCGAGACAGAGCGACATCTATCAAGAGAAACAACAGGCTCCCAGCCAGACAAAACTCCAGTGTGTATTATGGGTTGCAGACACTCCAGGGGCTAAAGACCTACCTACGGTTTGTTGTGACTTTTGAGTATACTTCGGCTTTTTAATATGCATTTCTGATGTCAGTCTCGTAGCCCCTGGAGTGTCTGCAACCCATAATACACACTGGAGTTTTGTCTGGCTGGGAGCCTGTTGTTTCTCTTGATAGATGTCGCTCTGTCTCGAGGCCACTGGTAACCGGCTGAATGAGATTCCATATAGGGTTTTCGATTCATGCAGCGATTCATATCCTTCCGGACTCTCCAATATAGTACGCTGACGAGGTCTAATGAGACCGAAACGGCCGTCCGTGCTTTTGGTAGTCTGGTTGGATGTGTGTTGCTGCCTGAGTCGAGAAACTCTTTATTTGGGTTTTCGGGCGCTCCAGACTTGACAACTGTCAGGACGATGGGTTAAAACCCGACTCCAATACGACAGGCTATTGATTTGCTTTATACTCATTAAGACCTACCTACCTACGGTTTGTTGTGACTTTTGAGTATACTTCGGCTTTTTAATATAAAAATTATTTTGTTCTATATCATAAATCTCAATAATTTATTACATTGTTTTAAGTGATTACTGATTAACATTTCGATATTTAACTGTCTATATACATCAGGGTCAACCTTTGGGAGCTGATGATACCATTTATATAGGCTAAACTGTCAGTTTGATAGTTTGCATTTTTTGTGTATCTGTGTTTTAGGAAAAACTCGACATTTTAAAAATATTTTCAGTACAACACCACTTCCGGTTATACCGGAAACGAACTTCGTTATTTTAAACGACACGGTGAGGTTTTTTTCATGGATTCATGTTCCTCATAAAAAATTAAGTGACTTTAGTAAAACAACATAATATCGATCTTCAATTGTTTTTGAGTTATTTGGATTTTTATGAATTTTTTGACACTTTCAGACCACTAAAACCGTGTTATCTACGAAACTGTATGACATAAATTGATGAAATAAATTTTAGCTCACTAAAAAATTAACAAGTTATCACTCAAAATTCGAGAAATCACAAGAAACGCGCAAAAAGTGATTGAAAATGACTTGAAATTTCGAATTTTACAATAAAAAAAATCATTTTTTCAAATAGCATTATTTGGAAAAAAATAATTATTCCTTTATCATACACATCGATTTTGTTTAGTTTTTTTTCCCAATCTAACGAAATAAAAAATATACAGGGTGCTATTTGAAAAAATGATTTTTTTTTTAATTGTCAAATTCGAAATTTCAAAAATCATTTTCAATAACTTTTTGCGCGTTTCTTCTGATTTCTCGAATTTTGTGTGATAACTTGTTAATTTTTTAGTGAACTAAAATTTATTTCATCAATTTATGTCATACAGTTTTGTAGATAACACGGTTTTAGTGAGACTCTGAAAGTGTCAAAAAATTCATAAAAATCCAAATACATAACTCAAAAACAATTGAAGATCGATATTATGTTGTTTTACTAAAGTCACTTAATTTTTGACGAGGAACATGAATCCATAAAAAAACCGCACCGTGTCATTTAAAATAACGAAGTTCGTGTCCACTTCCGGTATAACCGGAAGTGGTGTTGTGCTGAAAATATTTTTTAAATGTTGAGTTTTTCCTAAAACACAGATACACAAAAAATGGAAGCTGTCAAACTGACAGTTTAGCTTATATAAATGGTATCAGCTCCCAAAGGTTGACCCTGTATAGTGTGCATTAGATGTTTATAGTATGTAATATTTATAAGGAATGTTATTGTCACCAAAAAACAGTGACCGTGATCTGGCACATTCTGTCAATAAACATGATATTGACCGGTTTAATTTAAAAAGCATGTGAATTACGATTGATTAAATCAATGTTAAACTAAATGTAAAATAACACAATAATTTAAAGAACACAGAATATGAAGAAGCAAATCAAGCAATTATTATTGAAAACAATCAATAGTTAAATACAGTCGATTCAGAATCTAGTTAAATGCAATGGTTCTAATTGCGTTTGAAACCCTTATCTCCCTTCCTATGGCGATTTGTATTTTATTTATTTGTATGGCGATCATGATTAAGTAACCGAGTTAATCACACGGCGACCCTGATAGCACTCAAAGATTATCACAACTCTGTATAGGATTATATAGGATTTAAAACTTTTAAGCTCGACTGTCCGACCTAATACCGACTTTCCAAATGTGAAGGCAGTAAAAATATCGATTACTAAGGAAAGTATTTTTTGCTAGTATGAAGACATTTCAGAAACTGTCAATTTTTAAAGCAACCTGATACCACCTTGTTCCCAAGTATATTATCCTATTATTCTAGCGCTTTTCAGACACATATTTTTATAATTCTTTTGTTAAATAATTCTTGAGAATATTGGTTCAACTATTTCTATTTCGGATGAAATGGATGCACATTGCTAACTTTATATGAATTTTGAAGGTCTTGCTTTTTGAGAAATAATTTACAATTAGAATTATTCACAAGCATTATTTATTTGTTTTAATTGTAAGTAAATGTATTATTAGCTCTTGAGATTCACTTTACAAATAGGGTCACCTCTTTCAAGTCTAGCCACAAGGGTAGTGCATTAGAAACACATTTATTATTAATACGGCTGTTAGTTTAATAAGCCATGTTGAGCTAAATCATATAGGTATAGGGCCGAGCCGGCCAAGTAAATACCTTTACAATATGTTAGTTTTACCTACTAGCATTAAATCTTCTAGTTTATTAATCGATCGAAATGTGGAACATGAATAATTTCTACTTTCTAATGGTTTAAATGCAACAAAGTTGTAAATTTTATACAGGGTGCGTTTTAATAATTTTTTAGAGATCTAGGAGCGGAAGAGATCTAGAAAAAATACACATTATCTATGAATATTCTGAAAATCTTCAACTAAATATATACCACAATTGAGATTAGCTACTTTTTAATGCTAACTAAATTTTTTCATATGCCAGTGGCGGAGATTTTAGGGTTGCTTGAAATTTTTCGCCCCTAATTTCGATGATACTGGAAAAATCGGCACTGTAAAAGCACATTTTAAACTGTCAATGTTTTTTTTACATAAAAAAAGGTGCTCTTGGTCAAAAGTTTTAACGTCAACTGTTTTAAAGAAAAACCGCATATTATGATGAAAAACATAAAAGCAGCAGCATGTTTTATTTTGGACCAAAACATTACATGCTTTTGATTTTTTTTGTTTCACTGCCACACACAAAAATTAATTAGCCCCAAAGCAGTATAGATAATATTAATGACAAGGTGTGTACAAACAGTGGGTTTTGTATTTCAAAAGGGTTCATAAGGTTTTGTCAAATAATGGAAAATTTTTATTTTATTTATGGACCCATTTTAATAGGAACTTTTTTCTTAAAACGAGGTAGGGAATCCTTTCATGTTCCGACAGATTTTGACACACCCTGTATAAATTAATTTAATCTATATTTTCCAGGAGGACAACCCATCACCTGGGAGATAATCCATTCCCGGTTAGACTCTAATGCCCATTGCTATTTATATCATACTTGCATTCTTTGTATTAGAGTGTTCTATTACTGCTTAATTTAGATCTGCATACAACGGTACACCTAGTTCATCTTCAGCAATTCTTGCCCCGGGTCTCAAATTTCAAGTCACACACGCTGTCTGAACCACTAAGGAGAACTCACAATTGGCCCATAAACCATACATGAAATAATACAATAAACATTTTCTGTAATGAATATAAAATTAAAAAAAGTTTATCTAATGTTTTTCCTATCACTCATAGAAATTTTGAAATAATATGGATTTGAAAAAACTATAAATTTTCATATTCTCTAGTTGGCCTCAACTTTTGAGAAACTTCTAGAACACCATTTTGCTGGGACCATAAAACCACACTACTTTCTCATATTTATCCATTTTTCAGTTATAGTTTTCCTGATTTGAGAAAACATCTAAAAAACTTATTTTGTATTGTTATGGAAATGGAGAAAATAGAGAATATATATAAAGAAAAAGAATAAAGAGAATATAGAGGAATTATAATTTTATTCTGTTTCAAATTTGGGTGTTAAACACAAAATTCTTACCTGAATCTAACTAAGAAAGTGAGTGTCCTCTAAAATAAGATTTTTTATAATTTTGTTTATGGTGTAAAATTTGAAATAAATAAATCAATTTAATAATATCAATAGAATTTGAAGTAAAATTAGTAGATTGGTAAAGAAGATACCACAACAGTATATCTAGCATTAAAGTTGACAAGTGGGAATTACATTAAACAACTGCTAAACTGTTTAAGTAGTGTATACCTTGAAGCTTTAAAAAATTAATATTCTTCAAGGTATTTCTGAATGTAGTACCATAAGTTGGAGGTTAAGTGTTAAGTGTCGATTTACGAACATGGTTTTTATTGTATCTTTCTATTTGAATTATTTGAATTCAAATATTTCTATTAAAATATTTGAATTTTCTTAATATCTTAGCTTAATCTGCAAGCCCTTCAATTTACGGTAGTTTTCTCAAACTATTAACTAAAAATAACAAAAATAGAAAATGTTAAAAACACTACATTTGAGTTTTTAATCGAAATTTTAAAATTATCGCTTTTTTATAGCAATTTAATATAAAATGTCGAAAAAGCAATAAAAAAATTAAAAAAAAAAAAAATTTACTAGAAAAAAGGTACTCTGGGAACCCGGATTCCACGCCACTGGGTGCTTCGGTTTTACCCAGAATTTTTACAAATATGTACAGGTTAATAAATAGAAAGTCTGTGTGCAAAAATTCATAATTAATGGTCCACTCTTCAACACTGAAACACTCCATTATATCGTTTAAAAAACATATTCTGAAAAAAATTAATTTGATATTCCAACTTATGGTACCACATTATAAATTAATTCCTATGCTACTAAACTTTCACTTCAGCACTCACTTATGTTCAAAAATGTCATAACATAAAAGTATATACAATTTCTATGAACTAGGAATTCCCATTTTTCCTCTGTAGAATAAACATCGTAAGCACAAATAAATTTCATTTCAAGTGTTCTGTACAGTCAAAAAATTACAAACATTAATAAAAAAATCATTGTTCGGCTAATTTGCAAATATCTTCGTACTGTACATTGTTAAGAACTTTTCCCATTTGCAGGCCGGCACTTATTTCAATGCTGGCGCAGAACTTGTCTACATTCAAGGACAGCAGCTTGGCTACCTCGCCTCTGTAAGCTCCATTTACAACTTTAACCTGTTTTCCAATCGCTGGTAACACAGTCTCCAGATCTTCTTGGTCTACTTTCAACTTGCTGCCAGAGTCTAGGAGTTTCACTATTCCTATGTAGTTGTTGACCACCTCCTTCACCACACCTAGTTGAACAAAACATCAATAATTAAAATTCATACAAATTAGATGTAAAATATGTAGTTATTGCATTTGTACAAAAAAGAAGAATGCTTGACTGGATGTACATAATTGAACACATATCTTTAAAAAATAAAAATATTAGGTATGATTTACCGTCTATTAAAAGTTAGAGGCAGTTGTTAAAGTTTTAACGTCTGCCTTTATTTTTAACCTATGATTTACCATTAATTAAGTAGTTAAGTTAGAGAGCATCATTAGTGAAAAAAATTCCTTACAATTTGACAGTTAAAAATGTTATAAAAAGTTAATCAATTACTTAGATAAATTGCCCGTAATTATTTAGGAAATTATCGTTTGTGAATATGGGCATCAAAGAGACGCATTAGTGAATTTTTTAACAAAAGGGAAAGCATACAGCCCAGTGTATACAGGGGGATTCAGATTCCGCTTACTCCTCACTCCTCATCCTCATTGGTATCATTTAGGGAGGAGATATTGATGGAACATGAGATTTTTTTAAATCTACTTTGCTAGTTCTTCGATATATGAAAAAATATAGTTGAAAATTGAAGTCCCTATATCTTACATAACTTTAGTTATAAAGTATAAACACTAATAATTACTAATTTTGAACAAAAATTCCCCTTGTAATGAGCTTTTCATCTCATGTTTTTCATTTAATAAATCAACATTTTCCCTAATGGTGTCATCAAATTCAAATTAAGCAATTATTATACTTGGAAAGTGTGTTTTCTGTCTCGGTTTTCTGTTATCTAAACAATGCATATTTCAAATAGTCTTTGATTGTTATTTTTTGTAATTAAATATTGTTTTATAGTCCAAGAACTCACTGCAAATTTGGACTGTCATCTGATAACAAAAAGTTATATGCACCGGAGGCTTGCAAACACATTGTACTTCATGGAAAAGCCAGTCCTGACCTGTGCCAGTCTTTATCCTAAACAGAAAGCAAGGGAACACATTCAAAGTTTTCCCAAGAAAATATCTGAAAAATCCCTTCAAATTAATTGTTTATGACAAAACATTTTATTTTTCAGATTTTTTTTTAGGAGAGCTTTGAATGTGTTCCCTTGATATCTATTCAGGATAAAGACTGGCACAGGTGCCTTTCGGTGAAGTCCAATGTTTTTGCAAGCCTCTGCCCCATATTTTATTTTGTTATCAGTAGACGGCCCAAATTTGCAGTGGGCTCTCCTACTATTCCTGCCTTGTGAAGTACCCAGGCACCCTGAAATACGTTTTCAGATAATATAACTAATCACTGGCACTAATCGCAAGTATTTTGTGGCAATGCATGTTCATGCACAAATTAAATTTCCTCAAAGCTTGTAGCTCTCTCAGCTGTAAGAGCACTGGAATAGGAAATCTCGAAGTGCAGTGTGATATAAACTAGTGATAAATCAACTAGTGGGTAAACAATTAATTGTTACCGGAGTTAATAATTAGTTTTAAACATTTTTGTTTTATTTACATTTATTACAGTCCCCATGTTATTATTTTATTATTTCATTTCATTCACCACCAGGCAACCTTCTTTACAACTCTCGCACAATCGCATACAGAAGGTCGTCTTTGGTTTACGTGTTTTTGGTATTCAGTATTTCTGTTATTCTGACAGTGGTCACTTGTATAACTGTCTTTAGGAATGACAATAATTGTCGATCTCTCCTTCGGATTTATCATTTATCCCATACTCTCTTTCCATTATCAAATCCCGGACAGCTCGTCTCGTTTATTTAGCTTATCTCAGCTCGTATTTTGATTTTAAATTTAAAAATAAAGAAATAAATCGTTACAGGTACTTACCCTTCTGCTTATAATATTTGTCTCCCAACTTCTTAGTTACAACTTTGACCACAATGTTTTCGTGAAGCCAGTACTGTTTTCGATTGAGCTTCTCTTTTTTACTTTCTTCCTCTTCTAAAATTTCACCGAGCACCGACTTTTTTGACTCGGTTTTTCTTTTCTTAGAACTATCTGAGGAAGCAATCGATTTTTTATCATCGTCTACGACTGATCTCTTCAATAATTTACTCAAAGGTATAATCTCGACTTGTTTTTTGTTACTGTTTAATTTGAGATCTAGCTTCAGTGTTTCCTCTTCATCGTTCCTAAGTAGATCAGTGTATAGTGGCCCTTCTTTGGCAAAGGCTCCTCGTTCTTCATCGTGTTTCCTCTGTCGCTCCAAAAATTCGGCCATTCGTTCATCATCGTCTTTGTCCATTTTCAATTTTTTTTCGCGTCGTTTTTCTTTTTCAATGGTTTCAGGACTTCGATCGATATACGTAATGAACCAGCCTTTCTCGGTTTCGTCGACTTTGCACTTGCCAGTTTTTCCCAACCACTTGACAAACCCCGTCAATGTGACCCACCTCGTTGCGTTCATGTGCAAATGATTTTTGTCGGTGATGTACTCTTGATAAACCTTATTAGCGTTAACTCGTTTCGTGCCAAACTGACGACTCAGAATGTCGATGTACCCCTTGGCAAACTCGTATGAAAAATCGTCAATTAATCGTTTAGAATTATCGGCAAACAGTAACAATTGCCGCTGATGTGACTCGGACATTGTATGGCATTTGAATCCATTTTCATCCCTGCACTGTTTCTGACACATCTGGCAATACCATCGCAGTTTCTGGAGCCCCTTCGACTTCATTTTGTTGGCTAGGTACTTGGGGGTACCTACTTCTGCTCGTGGCATCTTGTAAATCGATTAGGCTCACAATTGGTACAACAGAATATAAGTAAAAACTATTTGTTGATAAACTGAGCAAATAATTGTTGTTTCACTGTTCACACAACTTTGGCATTCATATTTGTGTGGAAGAACTTGCACCTGACATTGAGAAATTTCTGATTCAGAATTCCAGATTCACGAATTCTAGATTGTCAAATAAAAATATAGAAAAGTTTGGAGTTTGGATATTTTAGTTATAAATAATAATAATAATTAAATAATTATAAAATAAATAAACAATCTCCCTCTGATATGTCAAAGTCAAACCGACAGGCCCTTGCTCTATCATCTGTTATGATACTGACACTATTCTGATCTTTGAAATAAGAACATCCGGAAGAGTATACCATCCAAACAGGTGCGCGGGGTGCGCCATGGGACCGTCAGCGTCAGCTGAGGCTTGGAAATGGCTGACACATCATAACGGTATTTGGGAAAATAAAACTGGTTTTCACAGTTGGAGTTCAAAGTGTGGTTCGTGAGTTATAAACAAGCAAAAATCGCTATTTTCAAATGTTAGGGCAGTCTACAACGAAAAACGGCTGAAGATAGATGAAAACGGTTCACATGTCCCTATATTAACTTTTTATGTTCTATTTCATATTTCATGGTACATTTTAGCATTTGTACTATTTTTTTTATTATTATTGAGGGACGCGCTGAGAAATCGAAGAGATATTTTCTTTAAAATTTTTATCCCCTGCATAAACATTTCATCTATATCAGCATAGCATAGAATAGTACATAAAAAGTGAAAATAAGGGACATGTAGGTATATAAGCCGGTTTCCTTCATTTTGAACCGTTTTCGTTGTGCACTTTGAAACTTACGATTTTCACTTGTTTATTTATAACTCCTAAACTTCTCAATTTTAAAATCCAACTGTAAAAACCAATGTTACTTTTTCTTCTCAGACAATCTAAAAATGCATATCATAGGCGCACGCCATTTAAAAAAACGTAACTTTGATGTGTCACTCTCATTCTCATAAATGGGACACTTATTTGTATACCTAGTCCAAAATAATTTTAATTATGTCTGTTGTGACATGACCCTGTATTTTCTTTTGTAACAAAAAAATTGAAAAAGGATCGTTTGGCCCAGAGAGACGACCGACTCGAATGAGCTGGGAGTGCTGGGACACCTGTATATACAGACTGATCAGAAACTCACGCACTCGAATAAGCAGGTTTGTGATAAACTGCACTTTTTAAGAGTAGTAAATTTTCTTATTTCGAATAACTTAAAGTTAGATATAGCGTTTCATTATGTACTTATTTTCATTTCCACGGCAATGAAGTCATTTCATTATCTTATTTACTGCTTACACGGTTGCCAAACTTCCAATTTCTTTAAGATTTAGTTAGGTATGTTGTTAATTTTTAACATTTCTCTGTAATAGAGGTTTGTTGAGAAAAAAACTTGAATCATATGTAGGTATAGTAGGTATCTAATTTATCCAGAGAGTATGTTAGACTGAATTATTCGCTTCTTTTAATCGTGGTAATTAAAATAATTAGCTTCAAACTTGGATGAGGGAAACACTGTAACTCGAAATCTGATCACCTGAAGATTCTTATATATTAATAAGAAGAATAATAGTGGGATTTTTGTTCCAATAACAAGAGCTCCAAAGCAAGCAGGCAACAAACAGAGAGCCATCTGACCGAAGATTCGAAGATTAGCTGTTTGCTGTTTCGTTTCCACCTCTTCAGCGTGCCACATCGGTACCAGCGGATGCATTGCCGCCAGCCTGGAGTGACTGGATCCGTTTAGCTAAATCTATTTGCACGGTTCTCCGTAACTTTATGAATCCAGCGCCATCCATTTGTCTATGAATGAACTACCAGCCATACATTAAAGCTTACGGTCTCTCGAAACTTGACTCCTCGCTTTGAAGGATTTTGCAATTATTACAGAAAATCATCGAAGACTTTTCCGTTATTGCGTCTGTCTCTTTGAACATCCAACCTATGTTCTCGCAAGTTTAATGCCCGTATTCACAAACGATAATTTCCTAAATAATTACGTAATCAATTATACCCATCTCACTCTATTGCAAAAAAACTGCATATCTCCATCTCACTTATTTAATTAATTACGTAATTATTTAGGAAATTATCGTTTGTGAATACGGGCATAAGTATATAAAATAGTGACAGGCGTGGCCTAGTGCGTTCTCCGCTGGCCCACGGAGCCATAGATCGCGGGTTCGAAACTCATCTCGGCCCGCTTTGCTTTTCAGATTCATTTTCGAATGTCTGTGAAAAGTAAAACAAGCGATCGAAGGTTTTAAAGGCTATATTTAAAATTGTGTCTGGCAAAATGAGCACGATCTCTTACCAGAGTGGAGCGAGCGACTATGTCTTACCTACACAGTTAAGGCCGATGCTCCCTCTTTTAAAAAAAATTATATAAAATAGGGATTTTATGTGTTAATTTGTTTCCCCCGCTTAAAAATATTGCTGGTAGTCAGACCCTGGTTATTATAGTTGCACGTAGGGAATCTGTATTACCGACACAACCGCTTACTAGTGTCGGTAATACAGGTACACCAGCTGCTTCTGCTTATTAAACTAGGTAAGCTGCTAACGGAACGAGGCCACTAAGAACTCCAAGGGTGGAGAGAAGAATAAACAGAAGAACTTCTACTGCTGTGTTGTTTGAAGTTCTAGATTAAGGTGAACTCTTTAATTTTCAATTTTCATAATATAATCTTGGCTTGGACTATGAAAGTATTGAAAGTTATTATTAATTATAGTACATTATAATAATTACTTGGTTTTTAGTGTTATTACCTTTAAATTACAAAAACTGTTGGAGTATTTAGGTACTGATAAAATCAAAATGAAGATAGCTGTGGAAGGTTGTGCTCATGGTGAACTGGAGCTCATCTACAAGACCATACAAGAACTAGAGACAGAAAATGGTTTTAAAGTTGACCTGCTGATTTGTTGTGGAGACTTCCAATCATCGAGAAATGAGAGTGACTTGAAGTGCATGGCTATCCCCGCTAAATACCACGATATGTGTTCTTTCTACAAGTAAGCTATCCAGCCCAGAGATTCATAGAACCAGTTATTCATTTGCTTTTTATTTTCAGGTATTACAAAGGAGAGCTAATCGCTCCAATTCTTACAATATTCGTAGGTGGAAACCATGAGGCGTCAAACTATTTACAAGAATTGCCGTTTGGTGGCTGGGTGGCTCCAAACATCTATTATATGGGATATGCAGGCGTAATCAATGTCGCGGGCATCAGAATAGGGGGATTATCGGGCATTTATAAACCTCATGATTACATGAAAGGACACTTTGAATTTCCACCTTACAATGACAACACAAAGCGGAGTGTTTATCACATTAGAAATATAGAAGTGTTCAGGTTGAAACAAATATCCGACTCAATTGACATCTTTGTTTCCCACGACTGGCCTACAAATGTGTGGAAATATGGAAACGAGAAACGACTTGTTCGTGATAAACCTTTTTTCAAGTAAGTTGTATCAGTAATTGAAGGCGTTGGTGTGTATAAGGGTGTCATATGTTATAAATTGTCAGTTCTGAGGTAATCATTGTTTACTGAATTGGGTATTATGTGATTTATTTACTTCTTATTTATTTTTTATTACAGTTTTTTTAAGCACAATTACAACAAAAATATAACTGCATGACTACAGGAGGTTTAATTAACTTGACTTCAACTATAGATGAAGGCTTGTGCACTTGACATCCAAGTCCACTAGAATTATACATTAGGTACATCAATGTGTGAAAGATCGCATCCACATTGTACATAACACCTTCATCACATATTTCATATCTCCCAGACTTTATCTCACGGAAGAATGAAAGATTGGGGTTTGACAGATGAGACTTGTAGCACCTTCTTCTAAAAAGCTCAATATTACCAAAAATGCTACATAACACCTTTATCCACTCACACCTTCAATTATTATTGATTAAGTTTTACTAACATCCATAGTCAGCTTAGGGTAATGCATTTTCTCTTGCATTATACAGTCTATCTCTTTATTTTCCTTGTGTGTTAATTGAAGACGCAAGTGGATGAAGGATCTATGTAGCAAAATCATTTTCTCGAGATATTTCAGTTTGAAGTTTATAAATTAAATATTACTACATGGTACATGGGTACTTTATCCACTTATAACTACTTTATTTCATGATGTATTGCAACGGAAGATATTTTAAACGAATTTTAGGTATATAGGCCCTTCATTTATGGAAAAACACCGTTTTTTTTTTAACTGTTACATAGACCCTTTATCCACTTGTGTCTTCAATTGTGTTTCCCAATTTGTCAAATGATTTTCATACTTATCAAACATCAGTGTAGTTTTTCAAATCAAATTTCTCTTTTGTCAAAAGAGAATCCCTTTATATTATAATATTAATAATTTATTTACGGCTTTGCCAATTTACAATAATTCAATCTAGATCGAATATTTAAAAAATTTAAAATCGAAATTGATTGATCAATAACTAAACTTGTAAAAGAAAATCATTTGACATAATGTGAAAAGTAATTGACAAAAGAGAAAAAGACTAACTGGGCAAATGACTGACAGCTTTGCGAACTTGGTGAGAGCCAGAGCTATAAGGGTCCATAAGGGTGGTCGATGTCACACGCCGAGGGCTCTGTAGGGGGGCCTTGGTTTTGGCAATTAGCCTTTAGAAATTTTGTTTTAAACTTAAAATTAATTCTGCAATTTTTATTAATTCTCTTGTTAAATCAAAAATCCTCACAATACAAGTTAATCGTAATGAAAACCCATCTTATGTTTTTTGTAATCTACGGAAAACACGGTTTTTATAAATTTTTTATAAATAGGTAATTACAAAAAAAATTTATTGCAGTTCGAATTTATAACTGTTTATTATAATAATTAAAGCCAACCTTGAAATTCAATTTTTTTCGCCAATATTTTATTTTATTTATTTAATTATTTATTTATTGTTATTGTTGTTACATAATATATTGTTTTTCACAAAGAAAGTGCAGTAATATTTGGTACCTAATAGGTATGTGTTACACCTAACTGTTATGTAACATTCTTGGCCAAAATGATATATTAAGACCCCTTTTTCACTCAACAACTTCTACGCTCATGGACTTACAAGACCTTACTTATCATCACTGCTGAATTCCCTGGATTTGTCTTACAAAAAAAGGTATAGGTACTCATGAATATTCGAAATTACTCATAGTTTTTAAATAAATTGAGTGGAAACTCCCTCATACCATTTACTTAGCTGCACAAAATCAATTTACCTATTTAATTATTAATTTATATCCAGAGATGACAATAATGTCGAAAAAATTAACTTATATTTGCGATATGAGGTAGGTTCGTCTGTTAGGTACTTGAAAACTAAGGGGGGAATTTCGAATATTCATATGTTTTTTGTAAAATAAATTTCAAGGGATCCAACTCTAATAAGGAACGTCTTGTCTTGTAAGTCCAGGGGCGTAGAAGTTGTTGGCAAAAAAGGGGTCATTTACCCTGTATCTACACGATATGTTGTTAGTTGCAAGATTGTTCTTTTATTTAAATTTTTGATCAAAAGTTATGGCACATTAAGTGCAGAGCGCCGATGGTCGCGTGATCCTCGAGTGTTGATTTAAATTATTATTGACGAATGAAATAATGTCAAACTCTAAATTCCCATTTCTAATATAAAACATTATTTTTAGAGATGACATAGAAAGTGGCAAACTTGGAAGTAAACCATGTGAGGAATTATTGAACACATTGAAGCCATCTTATTATTTTGCAGCACATTTGCACTGCAAATTTTCTGCTCTGATCCCTCACGACAATGACACGACATTTACCAAGTTCTTGGCTCTGGATAAATGTTTACCTAAACGAAGATTTTTGCAGATATTGAACATTCCTCACAATTCATCTCTCCCAATAGAAATTCAGTATGATCTTGAGTGGATGACAATATTGAAGCAGACGAATCACTTGAACAGCGTCAAAAGTGTTCCAAATTACATGCCTAGTTCATTAGGAAAAGACAGGTAAGGATTTTTTGTAATTTTTGTTTTTAGTTTGCTTTAGTAAAATAAAGTAATTATTGAGAAATTTATTATATTATATTTATTATTATACTCTCTCTATAATTCTCCACTTCACTTCTCCGGCCCTGCCAGTAATCCGTCGTTTTTATACAGGAACTACTATGCCAGTAGCTCGGTAATTTCAAGTGTGATTTGGAAATGGCAGACGAAAATAGAAAATTATTTTATGCTTTCATCTTCAGTGGAATAATGTAGACTATTACTATAGATGTAGAATGTAGAAATAATACAGTAGTACTACTGTAAGTTTCATTTTTTCTAAATTGTAGTTTTCATACTATAACGAGACCGCTCTGGAAAAATTCTAGTAGTTGTTTCTTTAACATTCCAGTACCAGTTTCACCATTTTTCAATAAAGCTTATTATTATTATTATTATTATTTTGTTTGTTTACATACTTTTTTTATAATGGATTAGTAGCAATGACACGTTCGCGACAGTTCGACGCAGGTCTCTGGAATGACGCGTTGACGGCCGATGGGTGTTCTGCAATCTACGAGAACGTCCTACTGTTTCGATGGTGCGTCAGAGGACTATATAAGAACCTACTCCCTCATTTGAAATTAAAAGCCACTACAAAACGGAAACACCAGTTAGAATACATAGAACTTCCAAATTTCGTATAGCATGTGTGGTTTAGAGCTGACTGATATGATATGCTGATGAGTCCATAATAAGGACGAAACGGTACCGTCCATGTCTTCAGTCTTCTCCTAGCATGCTGTACGAAAGTTTTTCTAATTGATTCTGTAAAGAATCTTTAGTGGCAAATTTAAATTAGAACCTAAATCCCAATAAAATTCATCAAATATATTGTATAATCAAATAAGTGGTTCAATAAAAATAATTATAAATCTATATAAGAACCTGCATGTGCCTGGAAGAGCAGTAGAATCTTGAACGTGAAGTGAAGCTGAAGTATAGTAAGGAAGACAGAGCAGTAGTATCCTGGAAGTGACTGGTGAAAGCTGAAATATAGTAAGGAAGACAGAGCAGTAGTTACTGGGAAGTGAGAGTGAAGTGTGAAGTAGGGAAGCCAGTAGTGACAGTATAATAATAATAATAATAATAATAATAATAATTTTATTAATAGGACTTGCCTATAAAACCCTCATACAAAATAATACAACAAAAAATAAAATACAAAATATACCTGCCGTCACTATAGCACAATATCATCCGGCAATTCTACATCATACCATATACGATATCTATCTACATTCGAAAACTACTCTAATACTCTCACCCAACCCCACAACAGGCACACAGCCTCCCATCCCCTTATACCCGTATACAAAACTTACATCTAGATACATTAAATTATCCATCACATGTTATCTGCTCTCAAGTAGCTGTTTACTTTCGCTCTAAAGAGTCGAATATTCTCTACGTTTTTAATGTTTTCAGGCAAAGCATTATAAAGTCTCACGCCCTCATAAAACAAGCTCTTCTGCAGAGAGGCAGTCCTAACATACCGAATACTAAGTTCATGACCAGCTCGAATATTGTACCCGTGCATATCCGCTCGTTTTTGGAGAAAAACACGGAGATACACAGGCAGCTGTCCCCGTTCAATTTTAAAGATCAATTCCATGTTAGCCCTTACTATAATCTGTTCGACAGTTAGCCACCTCAATTTATTGAGCATCTCCTTTATGGGAGTATATCTGCTACAGTTTAAGATTATGCGCATTGCTTTACTCTGCTGTACCTGAAGTTTTCCAATTTTTTCTTTGGTACAAGCTATCAATAATGATGAACAATAACTAAAATGAGGCAAGATAATAGTGTTATAAACCAACCTTCTAGACCAGACAGATAAGTTCCTCGAAACTCGATTAAAGAACCCAATCTTTTTGGCCACCTTTTTGCACAAATAATCAATATGATTCGAGAAACTCAACTGCGCGTCCACCACGACACCCAGGTATCTGATCTCCGGAACCAATTCAATAGCTGATCCATTTATTTCAATGGATAAACCCGCCTCTTTGAACCTATTACAATTTACTTTAGTTCCAAATACTATACATTTAGTTTTATCTACATTTAGTTTTAATTTATTTTTACAGATCCAGTCATATAGTATTTTCAATTCTTCATTTAGAATATTAGTAACTTCCTCGAACCGATCCCCAGAGACCGACACCAAGGCGTCATCAGCAAAAAGACTAACAAAAGACCTTTCAAGTGCCACACTAATATCATTTATATAAACAATAAATAAGAGGGGTCCCAAAATGCTCCCCTGCGGTACACCCCATAGACTTTCCCTACTCGCCGACAATTTATCACCTAATTTAGTCCTATGGTATCTACACTGCATATAATCCTTCAACCATTTCAAGGCCACCGAACCAACACCATACATTTCCAATTTTTCAATAAGAATCTCCCGGTCTATTGTCTCAAACGCACGCTTTAGGTCCATAAATACACTGAGCACCACTTTTTCTTCATTAATGTCCTGCCTCCATTTCGCTACCGCATACTGTAGAGCCGATTCGGTCGAATGTGAACTTCTGAATCCCGATTGTCCAACGTAAAGCAGCTGATTATCCTCGAAATATCGTTTCAACTGATAACATACTATTTGCTCGATTAGTTTATCTATTACCGGCATCAAGTTAATTGGACGAAACTCTGAATAGCTTTTTGGTTTGGAAACCTTTGGGATTGGTACTATCACGCTGGTCTTCAATTCTTCTGGTATTCTTCCAGTTTGTAGAGACGTATTTATTAAGTAAAGGAGGGGGTATCCGATTACATGAAATAACTTTTTGACCAAATTGACACTCAATATATAATCGCTGGTGCTTCTTGATTTCAAGCGACTCACTACCTTTCCCAGTTCTGAAAGACTTACTTCTGCAAAGTGAGTAAAGTGGACACAGTTCACCTGATTTAATTTACAATCCCACTGTCTCTTTTCGATGCTGTTTGTAATCTCATTCAAACTGTCAGCGAAGAAATCGTTGAAACCGCTCTCAACATCCTCCCCGAAGCTTTCTTGTGGCAGACTTGAAAAATCCGTTTCCTCTCCTCCACTACTGACAAGTTGTTTTAATGTGTTCCACATTTTTCCACTATCTCCTTTGCACTTATCGATGTTTTCCTCGTAATATTTGTTCTTCTCTAACCTAATCATCGCAACCACTTTATTTCTTTCAACTGTATACTTCTTGAAATCTTGTTCATCTCTCGTCCAGCTAAACTTTTTATAGGCAATGTCTCTCTCACGTTGCGCCCGCTGTACACTTTGGGTTATCCACAGTTTATTTCTTAAGGTACGTGTTTTTCTTGGTGCCACCTTCTTCACAGCAGTCTCTATTTTACTTCGAAACTCAGTGTAGAGAACATTAACGTCTGTAGATGTGTAGTTCCAGCTTCCGCCGATCAGTTCCTCCGCTATTCTGTTCACCGATTGATCACTTAGGTCTCTATAAAAGAATGTCTTTTTACATTTCCTTTCCACCTGCATTCTCATTTCAACACCTATGATATCATGGTCGCTAATTGCAGGAAAGTTTCTCGGAACTTCCATCGCTGCAAAATCGTTTGTTATTATATGATCTACCAGTGTTGCCGATGTCGGTGTAATCCTTGTCGCCCTGGTTACGATCTGTTTGAAGCCTGCCGCTTGAATAATATCCCTTAATTTCCTTGACCCACTGTCTTGCTTCAGTAGATCTATATTTATATCACCCAATATCACAGTTTTCTTAGTTTGAGCAGCCTCTTGATTAAGTGTCTCTTCCAAATAATTTAGAAACTCCTCACTGGGGGCATTTGGCGATCTATATACAGTTCCTATTATCACATCCTCTCTAAAAGGTCGAATTCTTACCAGTGACGCCCAGTAACTGTAGTCTTTACAATCTTCACCGAGAATTTCAAATTTAACACCCTTTCTTATGTACATCATTGTTCCACCAGTGTGCCTACTGTTGGAGTAGCACACAGCGAGATCATAGCCCCCTATTTCAATTTCACATTTTTCTATGTCAAGAGTTATGTGTGTCTCACTAACACAGGCCACCACAGGATCCCAGACACTTACCAACTGTCTCACCTCTTCCATGTGAGATGTAAGACCCTGTGCATTAACATGAATGATCAAAACCTTATCCTCCTTAGTACTAACTTTATGTATTTTCTCTATTTGCTATATATACTGCGTTCTTTCTTTAGCTCTCTCTTGTGCCTTTTTAAAACTTGCACAATCTTTATCAAAAACTGTGTGATTATATGTAATATGCGGTATTTTTAACACATCATGGGCATACTTATATAACAACAAGTATAGCGGATTATAAAGAATAGACACGTGGTGTAGTACTGTTGTAGTATCTGTGAGTGGAGACAAGAGAACGGCTGTGTTTGATTATTTAAATTTAGAGGTTATAACTTGTGTTAGTCAATAAAGAAATTTGCAGACTTTAGTGGTGGTGATTTATTATTGTGAGACCCGTAACAATACAATAAAGCATATAGCTTCTGACATTTAGACATGTGTTTAAATACGTGATTTAGCAATTTAGCATATTCGGTAATCCGGCAGTGCTCTGTTCCGTATATGCCGGATTACCAAGAGACTACTGTATTTATATTTAAATTTACTTTCATATGCTGTAATTTAAGATGGTCTCTTGAATCAAAAGATAATAAAAAAGGCTTTTTTTTTAAGATAACACAAAATAGTCCATATTATAAAGTAGTCTCTGTTGCTACAGTCTTTTTCTTTTGGTTTTTCCTCTTTTGTCAATTACTTTTCTTACAGCCAGTATTATAAAGGCTCATTAAGTTAACGGGCAGATATGGGGCCGTTTCTAGAAAAATTGTCGACTGTGGGTGGAAAATATAACAATTTAGTGATTCTTGGAAGGGATTACAAAAATGTTAATAAAAGTTATTTGACGTCAACATTAGCTTTAAAAATGGTAACAGAAATCTGTTCGTTAGCTTAATGGGCCTTTATAATACTTATTATTTTTATTTTTATTTCATTGCATTCTGCTCACGGGATCCGTGATCTAAACTGTGCTGTGTGTTGGTAGATACATTGTACTGAAGAGTCCCAAACAGTACGAAACACGTGTCTACAATTTCCGCCTCTGCTCACAGCACAACATCAATGGATGGCATGTTGTCTGACAACATGTCATTCATCTTTTGTCTTTATAATACTGCCTGTTAGTATGTCAGATGATTTTCTTATTTCTCTATGTTTTCTGTCAAATCAGTTTCACTTTATGTCGATTGCTTTTCCTATTTACGTGCAGTGACAGTATCATAAATATATTGGAAAAGCATTTGCTACAAAAGGAATCTTATTTGACAAAAGACGAATTTGAATTGTAAAATCACACTGACGTTTGATACATGAGAAAAGCATTTGACAAATTTGGAAAAGCAATTTACAAAAGACGAAAACCAAAAGAAAATGACTGTATAATCTGATCGGTGAGAACCGGATGTTTAATTGACGACAGCGTTCATAAAATCAGTAAAACCTTCTCGCGCATCAATCAATAAATGAGTACAGGGTGATTCATTATAATGTCGCCCCCCTTTAACTTTATTTCATGTGTCCCAAAAAAATTAAAAGTGGGGTTATGTAGGTGCTAAAAAAGACTTTTTTATACGTGTAACAAAAATTTGAAAGCAGATCAGTATACAGGGAAAACCAAAAATTTAATTTTTTTTTCAATGGATCACCCTATATATGAATTTATTTTTCGATTCCTCGTAAAATTCTAAGCATAACTTGTATAACATACCGTATACCTAAATTCAAAGGCTTCTGAAATATTCGCATTTGAAACATCATCAAATATTTTATAAAACACCTGTTGCAAATCAAGAAATCTAACAATAAAATGCTCTACTGGGCCTCCATTTTTTTCAACACATTTTATAAGGGTTTATAAGGGTTGTTCGCATTTTCTCCAATGAATCTGTTATGAATTCTGGGTTATTTTAATTTAAATTATTAATTTAAATCCGTATCAAATTTTTCAGATGATCGAGGTTTTCAATTTGGTAGTTATACACACGGTTTTTTAAATAGTTTCAAATGCGAATATTTCAGAAACTATTGAATTTAGGTATACGGTATGTTATATAAATTATGCTTAGAATTTTACGAGGAATCGAAAAATAAATTCATATATAGGGTGTTCCATTGAAAAAAAAAATTAAATTTTTGGTTTTCCCTGTATACTGATCTACTTTCAAATTTTTGTTACGCGTATAAAAAAGTCTTTTTTAGCACCTACATAACCCTACTTTTAATTTTTTTGAGACACATGAAATAACAAAGTTAAAGGGGGGCGACATTATAATGAATCACCCTGTACATATATTTATAAAAATGTCTCATTTTTTCATTTCCACCATTTTAAAAGTGTGCTTTAAATTTCTGTGGTTTTATTTTTTCATTTTATTTAGTTATTGTAAATTTATTTTATATTATATTATTTTTTGCAGATGGAATTTTACACCAACTGAAGATGAAAAAATTGATGTTCTTTCCAAACTGGAAGCTCTTGAAGTTCCATTGAATTTTGTAAAAACTGCTCCCGCTTATGACGGCACATCCTCTATAAGAAACACTAGTTATTTTATCGAAGCCGTATCAAATCCTCAAACTGTTTTACTTTGTGAAAAATTGGGACTCGACGATCCTTTGACTTTATTACTGAATCTCAGTTATTATTCGGATGACCAAACTTCAGAACATCCTCTAAATAAAAGTTCATTTATCGCCGATACACCGGTAAATTCCCAAAAAAGATTGCGTTTGTCACTTCCTGCACCCCAGAGTCGTGACACTTCGTTAGAAAATATGGAAACGGACTCACAAGTTAAAGACAATCAAAGTGTTGATATTGAAACAAAATGTGTAAGTTTGAATGAGCCCCTTGACAATGAATTATCAGAAACTGTCGATGATAGTTTGGAAACCGGTGAACAGTATAGTACAGATGACCCAGATATGAAAAAATCAAGTGTTTTTAAATTTAAAAGAAGAAACGAAAATTTATATAAAAGTAAAGATTCTAGTTAACATTGTGTTTACTTTTTTTTATAACTCGGCTAAAGTTTTGGCTAAAAAATTGGCTACAAATTTGAAAGTTTTTACCATCATTTAAATAATTTATCTCAACAGTGAACCTTATCCTGCGTACACTAAATCACAACTACATAAATGCCATTAATTTAATTCAATAAAAACTTCCCAACATGATGAGTGTAAAACTTGAGGAATTTCTGGTGTAATGATTCACTTCTGTATTATATGTATATTAATAATGGTAGATGATATTATAATGCCCGTATTCACAAACGATAATTTCCTAAATAATTACGTAATCAATTATCCCCATCTCATTCTATTGCAAAAAAACTGCATATCTCCATCTCACTCATTTAATTAATTACGTAATTATTTAGGAAATTATCGTTTGTGAATACGGGCATAAGGATATAATAATTATTATTAAGCCGATGTAAAATAAAGTCTTGTAAATACACCAAATTGATTAAAAAAGAATGCAGTTTTTCTATAGGTACCTAGTTGGAAGAAGTTAAATATCTGGGAATAACACTGGATAAGAAGCTACTGTGGAACAAGCACTTGAGCACAACAGTCAGTAAAGCCACTTCCATACTTATGGTGTGCAGAAGAGATTTATTTGTATCCCCTCTACTGTGCTTCGCCTGGTGTGGAACACCCTCTCCAAGTTCGTTTCCTTGAGAAACTTCGGGATTTTGAGAGGATCAAGGTCGGGTAAGTTTCCTGCCTCTAGCTGGTGGTGGCCCAGAACATTACTTCTTTTGAGTTCTATCGCATCGCAGTTGAGCAGTAGGTGACTTGTCTCCTTTCCTTATAATTATTATTATTATCATGAATATTGTTCCAAACTTTATCACCACATTGTATAACACTTAACATGACTTACTTAATACTAATTAATATTCCTCTGATTCTTTCTTCTATAGAAATAATAATATCTCTTTCCTTCATTCTAACACACTTTATAATACATATATCAGATGTTGCGGTTTTAGTAAAGGATACTTTATTGTTTACATCCAAATATAACATCTCATTCTTCTAGGATAGTTACTCAATGTTTATCAATAGGTATGTCTTAACAGATTCGAGGTAGCTTTTTGAAATACATAAGTTGTTATGTCATTATACCTCTGTTTACTTTTATGAATATCTATAAATGTTTAAATTAACTTGGTAAGATTTCTTGAATGAAATCTTCCTTTACTTTACTAAGCACTTACAAGATATCGAATTGTAACTTTTAACAACTCATCCTGTACAAGAGCATGTGGTAAAGGAGTGGACCAAGCAAGAGACCCTTATGTGACTTATATACAAAACTGGTATAGAAGCTGCTGTTTAAAACAAGGGTAAATTTAAATTAAGTGAACCACTTACTAATTATTTTATTACCAATAAAAGTTACTCAACTTTTTGGGAATTAAGAGGAAAGAAAAAAATAATCTTGTACGTTTATTTGGTTTATTTATAAGTTACAAAATCTCAGTGTAAAATCTCAAATAAGCTATCGAAACCATTTCACAAAACTATTTACAAAAAAACAACTGGTTAATTAAGAAGATAGGGAGAAATTCTAATTGCGAACACCAATCCCCCAAACAATAACAAGTTTGCAAGAACTGCTTCTCGACTTCTTTTCTTTTCTTCTTCTGGATCTCTGCCAGCAAAGGGATTACTGCCTTGAATTCTCTTCATGTTTTAATTTTTACACCTAGAAAAAAAAATTGTAAATATGTCGCAATCTTTAAAACTAAAGGTTTAAATGTTACACAACAGAGAAAGAGAAAACCTAACACTTGCCAAAGGTATGTGAATGTGAGCTTTACACTAGCTGCTTGCAGTTAAAAAATTAAAATGTTAAGAATTCTATAGGATAAGAAATTCTAACATCTTTTGCTATATTTTGATTTGGATTTTAAAGTCTCTAAAAATGAAGTAGCAGAAAGTAGAAGTTAAAAAACAAATGCCTTCCAAGAAGTTGCTTGGATATCTCAAGAGGACTCGATGCTCACAAACATCATGGAAGCAGAAGTCGCACAAAATCCCTTAGAATTGAGAAGATAATGATAATTACGCAATAAATTTTAGTCAAAAGCCACCCCTAGCCAGGCTTCTTATGTAGGTACAGTCTATCCAAAACTTATCACTACTACTAATACTCCCTCAACCATACTGCAGAGTTAAAAAAGAACCATTTATGGCAGAAAGCTGTAAATGAATACATGGATATTTTATCTGAAACAAAAACTGACTTTGTTTTGGCACTTCTTTGAAAACATGTATTTTTTAATCATTGACCATACCCAAATTTATTAAAGCTGAAGATGTAATACCACAGTCTAGTAAGTATATCATGTGGTGTTTTTTTTAAGTGAATCAGCAAGTTGTCACAATGTAACAATAACAAAAAGTGGTCGCAATAAGAATTTTTCACAGTGCAAAATTTCAGCAAGATGGGAGTTAGTTCAGACTGCTAAGGCATACATGAAGAAATATCATTTTGGAAGACTGAACAACAGGATTACCAAAAAACCTAAAGACTCTATACAACCCTGAATGTAGGGCACTTAATTTTAAGGGGACCAGATTTGAATATTCTGTGGCCCCCTGGTTCATACCCGATAAGCATTGATACAGATACACTTTTGAACTGTCGATGATTAGCTATGTCCCATAATTTACAGTTTCTTCCCAATAATAATTACATATAAATAGGCCCCATACCGCAAAATGAAGGAAAAGCAAGCACATAGACACCCTACAAGTTTTAGGTTTAGTTAGAAAAATATAAATTTATCATTCTTAATTTAAGTATTATTACCTAGTAGGTTATTATCCAAAATTAATGCAAGATACAAACCTGGGTATACCGAAAATATTTTAATTTTATATAATAATTTAATTTTTGATTATGGAAATCTGCGAGCAAGGTCTTGTCTTGTGTCAATGAGCTGAGCTCAGAAAACCAAAAAACGAAAAAACAGCTGAAAAAACTTTTTAAAGTAAATAGTTCTTTTTCTTCGATACTTTAACTTTATTGGCCTTTAACCATTTCTGAATTTAACCATGAATACAAAATGAATAAACTCAGTTTCACTTTCAAACCACTGCTATGATGCTATGATTTCGAAACATATCATTTTCGTGTTAAACTAATGACGTTAGAATTGAAACTGATTCAATGGTTTTAAAACAGTTTCAAACCAGTGAAACCTCTATAGTTTTGAAACGTACTTACGTCAAAATAGTAAAAGATATGTCTGCAATTCTAATCTACTATACAGGGGAACAGCCCTTAACGAGGTTCGTAAAATGCGTGTAGTTACTAAATAATGACAGTTCATAATTTTATTCAAAAGGGATATTCACGAGGCTTGTAAAATGCTGGTAGTTTAACAAAATCATGATGAAAGTTCGTTGTTCTACACAAAATTTAACAAATCTGATTGATTATCTAAAATGCGAATAAAAGATGATTTCGTAAAACTATACACGCATTTTACGAGCCTCGTGAAATACCCCTAAAATTTAACACATCTGATTTTCCAAAGTACGAAGTCATGGTCATGAGCCTCCGGCAGCAGGGATGGAAGTTTACGTGTAAAGAAATATTCTTTACACTTTTCATGTAAATATGTAAACAATGTAAAGAATACGTAAGCAATGTAAATAATTCTTAACTAATGTAAAGAATTCGTAAGCAAAATAATTTAAGCAATGTCAGCTGTCGCTGTCACTGCTATCAGTGACGTCATTGCTGTGAAAAGTTACACATGTCAAATTTACACGACTTATTTATAGGTTTATCGAGGTTTGAGCACAAGATTGAGAAGATAGTTTAGTTTTATTAGTAGGTATCAGAGACTTACAAGACTACACTTTCACGTATTCACGTCTCTGGTAAGTGGTAGTTACGCATAGGCAAAACAGAAGGAAGAAGTTTCGGAAGAAGTAGAAACAGGTTGTAGCCATGCCAACTGAACCCAACTGTTATTTTATTATGTATAAACATGTAAATTAGTAAATCATTTTATTATTTAATTTATCAATTACTTTATTGGAAAAATGAGTGGACGTGGACGATCAGTAAGTATGTTGTGATTACGTGATTACGTGAGAAGTATTACGTGATAATTAATTTTTAAATCTAAGATTTCATAGCCTTATTTCATAGTAAAATTAATTATTTACATTGTTTACTTTCTTTACGTTCTTTACATAAAAATGAACTGTGTAAACAATTGAATTGTTTACACGCTATCCATGTGAGGCGCTTTTTCTTGTTGCAGCAGCGGTTTCAATTACCTATATTTCAAAACTATTTCCACTACTACGTCATTGATTTTATGATCACAAAAATAAAAATGAACTATTTCAAAATGTTGAAACTGACATATTTCAACCAGAGCTGGGCACGAGTACTGAAAATAGTACTCGTAAATAATTCGAGTACGAGTACTTGGAAAATGTACTCGTAAGTATTTACTCGTAAGTATTTTGGCACAAACAGGTGGACGAGTACGAGTAATACTCGTGAAAACACGAGTAACAAGTACGAGTAGTTTTATTCGTGTCGTGCGCATGATCCATCATGATACCAATAAATACCAAGGCGCAACCAGCCTATGACGTCAGGCTTGTGATAGCTAAATACGAGTGAGAGCATAGGTATATCCGTTCCGTAGATCGTATCATATTCTAATCTAAGCAGTGCCGGCTCCTGTGATAATGGCGCCCTGTTATTCGAGAGTGCTTCATGACGCTCGATGCACGGATGCACCCAGTGGCGAAGTTAGGCTTTCATTAAGGGGGGAGGGGGGGAGGTAAGGGAAAAAGCAGTATTTAATCTTCAACATAAATTCAAATGCTTTGAATTTGAAAGAATTTTTTCAAAGAAAGAAATTTTATTGTAAAGAAATTAATAACTTCTTACATAGCGCGCATATTTGATATGTTATATAAAAATATGTAATATAAAATGCGGCATTACTAGTGACAGTGACAGTGCAATTGCGCAGGACGGTGAACTCGTTTTTAGATCGGTTCCCTGCTGACGGCATATGACGTCATTATTATCCGTAAAAATGTCCGTATTTCACGAGTCAAATTTCTCGAGTAGTTGTAATTGTACTTATCCGTACGAGTAGTAAGTATTTTGGATGGAAAGTACTTGTGAGTAAAAAATTACGAGTAGTTTTTTTACTCGTAACAAAAATACGAGTAAAGTACTCGAGTACATGGTCAGCTCTGATTTCAACCCATCATCCATCAACCCACGATACACATATACACGGTATGCCGATTGCTGTTACTATTTTGGTTATTTCTGCGCAATGACGTCATGTGGTTTTATTTTGACTTAAAGTATTAATCGCGGCGAGGTTGTTTATAAAATAAATGTCAAATTATATTGCTTCCATCCTTTCTGCTTGTGGTTTTCTTTCTGCTAGATCTATTATAGAAAAATCTTTATTTTTTTTCGAAAAAAGTGAAATTAAATTTTTACAAATTTTTTTAATGTTATTATTATTATTTTTTTTGTACCAAACGACATAAAAAACAGAATGGCGGCTATAAGAACAAAAGTTGACAATGAAAACTCTGGGATTTAGTTGGCCTTAAAACTTTTTTAAACGGTAAATGGATAGCTGTTGCCGACTTATGCAAGCCCACAAAGAATTATTTATTTATTCCTGACAATAAAAAAGATATGAGGAATCTCATGGTGTAGTCTTTGAACCACATGACGTCACAAGACCGGAGCGCAGCCTGCGCGTCATCGTCTATCGGCATACCGTGTATATAAAACTTCGCTTTTTTCCAATTGATACCTACGCCTGTGACTAAATGTGCCAAAAATATGACATCCAGCTATTAAAACATAACCATGTTAAGTAAACGTCAACGAGTTAATGCGCAACCCTAGTAAGCGTTAATGTCGGTAATACAGGTACCCTAGATGTACCATCATACTGGCGCCCTCACACAAGCAACGATCATACTACTTTGAAAACACTGACACTGGTTCTCGTGCAATCACCGAAGTTAAGCAACGTCGAGCGTGGTCAGTATTTGGATGGGTGCCCGCCTGGGACCACTACCTACCGTTGCCCCTATTCTTTTTAGCCCCAATAATTTTTTTTTTTTACATATTACAATAATACTTTATTTTTTTATAATCAGTCAAGGATTCGCAAAAACAAACCATATTCATTTCTTCCAACTAAAATTAGAGGGGACTGTATAAATACAGACGTACCCTATCTTTTAGACCTTGACAGAGCGTACTCTTCAATGATTGTTTGTCCATAAGTAAGATATGTATTTTCTTCTCTTGAAACGAGGCGTTCGGGGGCGCGTAACCAGTATGAACCGGTGCGTGTGCTATCTAGCATGCCAATATTGCTCCAAGATCCTAGTCCTGGTGGGATTATTTTGATATTGATCTGAGCGCATTGAGCGAGCATTGCAGCTACAGGGGGAAGGGCCTGTTCGGTTGATGTGTGTGTGCAGGCGTGCAAGACTACATCTTGATTTGGGAAGGCATGGGTAAGGGTATATCTTACGTTTTCTTGGGCAGTATCGGACGACAGTTTGCTCAACTCATTGGTAACTAGTGATGTGACTGGCGTTTTGGTTTGGCACTCGGCTAGAGTGTTTGATCCTTGAAAGTAGTGGGAGTAGACAGTCATGATCTGAATTATATTATCGAACCATGATACCGAATCTTGCATACACATGAATTTCAATATGTCCGAGATGTCGGTCTGGCCGTCGATTGTCGGGAGTTCGATCTTCTTTCCGTTAGTGTTGAAAGATACGTTAAGAGGGCCGTCGGCTTCGGCGAGAAACATTAATCCCGGGCAGAGTAGGGCATCTCTTTCGAGTTGGTTCCACTGGTTGGCAGTGAAAACATGCCCGTTGAGGGTGCGTTCTACGATGTTATTAAAGGTCTCGGCTTTCGTGAAGTCAGGGATGTTGTCTGCTGGAGCGTTGATCACTAAATTGGCAAAACCAATCAGCATAGGAATATTTGGTATGAGAAGCTCATAAGAGTGGGCTTCATCTCCATATATCAGGGATTGTGCAGTAAGGGGTCCAAGAACACTAGGAATAGTTGGGGTTACCATTCGGGGTAAAGTATTGATGGGGGTAGATGGGGCAAGGGTACAGAAAAAAGTTACCAATGGCCCTGGAATAGGGATATAATCCAGTGGATAGAATTTAGTAAATAGCATGAATGCTTTTTCATGGGCGGGGGTCGCGACTTGTGCAGTAATCATGGCTCTCAGTGTTTGCACAATAAAGAGTATACCAAAATATATGCGGCTGATAAAAGGGTACCAGCGCCCTTCCTGTTCTTTGAAGTAGAAGTTTCGCCGCATGATCTTGTCCATTTCGTGGATAAGGAAGTACATGTTGCGGGATGATGGAATAAACGTTGAAATGTCGTTCCTGGATACTTGAATCAGTCTGCAATTTAAGTAAGGGCGAAGGCTTTCGTAAAAAACATATTCATTCGCTTGATCGGTCTTTCTCGTTTCTGGCATCTCTCTCATTTTCGGGGAAGGTGCTGGAAGTGCGCGATCTTGGTTTCTGGCTAAGTGGGCCCAGGAAGTTTCGCTGTATAGATCTTGTTGATTCAATCTGGGATCTGATTCCTTGACCGGGCTACCCATTGTGGTACCTGATAGGGGATTGCAAGGTTATTCTCAAGTCTCAAGTAAATAATGTTCATTAATCTCGGCCCCTTGTTGAAGATCCATTTAATATCAAAGGCGTCAAGTTATTAGGGGTGTGCGAACCCTGAATTATTTTTCGAACTGAACTCAAACTCGAATCTGGTCTGGTCTAAAAATACTAATGAACAATGAACGGGAGAACCCTCTTGATGTTGTTTAAGCTTCTCGAACCGGAACCCGAAGCAAGCCCCATAAGTAACCGAACTTCGAACTTATCTCGAACTTTGCGGAACAAAAGTTTTCAATTTTCAATCGGCTATTAAATTATTGAATTCTTTAAAAAAAACGCAAAGTAAATAAACCTTTTTGAAAAGCGTTGATTGTTGATTTAATTTTAATTTTTTCAACACAAGAACAAGGGGTGTGTTTCTAAATAGCCAACGCTGAGCAACAATGCCAACAAACCGTTTCTAAATTAACGTTGACTGACGTTGACTCAACGTCAGCAGTCAACTTTCTTGTTTCTAAATCACTGTTTGAAGTCAACGTTGACTCAACGAAGTCAACGCTGGATTAACCTGTTGAGTTGTTGAGTTGGTACTCAACGACACGTGATCGTAAGCTCGTGGACATTAGCATTATAGCGTTTGAAGGTTAAAGTAATTTGTGTTGATAAAAATAAAAATAAATTACGAGAAAACTGATTGAAAATGTCGCAAGAAGTTAAGAATAAGGTGTTTTCGGTTGCTTGTGTCAACATTCTATCAACATTTAATTTATTGTTGAGCAGTAATCAGATGATATGAATATGATACTCTCATCATCAGGGCTCTCCAACCCGCAAGATTCACATCTATAAAGATACGACTCCATTTCATTTAATAATCTTTTGATTTTACTTCAGCTAAATATGTTCATACGCTACTCAAGCACTAAACTCAAACAATAAAGAAAACCAAATCAAACAACAAAGGGTTTTTTAAAGAATAATAAAACACCATTATACCAGCAATAAAATTCAAATTAATTTTTTTTTGTTTAGGTAACTAATTAGGTAATTAGGTAACAACTTCGACTTCATTTTGTGATCAATATGTCAATGTCAACTGTAAGACGTCATCCGTCATTTCAGTTTGTTTCTAAATAGCAGGTCAACAACTCAACTATCCAACTCAACAGCTCCACAGCTGACTGCTGACTTCGTTGACTTGTTGTCCAACGTTGGGCAATTTAGAAACACACCCAAGAATAAACCTTTTTTTCAATGTCAAATGTCATTCATTTTCAAGTTAACAAAGTCATCTGTCTTAAATTTAAATTGTTATAAATAGTATCCTGGAGTGCGTTCATAATAAACGCCGTGTGAATGATAGATAAACAACCTACCGGGCGAATTACCGAACGTTCCTACTTCCTGGTGTGTTGTTTTAAAGTGAACGCTCTCAGAGAAGTTTTCGACAGTAGTTGTACATAACCTAATTTTTTTCATTAACAAATCAGTAATACACGTTGATTAATTATATACAAATTAGAAAATTATTATAACCGAGCCGTTGTATGAAAACACAAAATAATAATAATAACGGGCTTGGCTCTTCGAGCTCTCCGGCAGTCTACAAATCAGAGCCTTCCAAATAATCCTTCGAAATCACAGACGGACCGTTTCGCTCTTATTATGAGCTCATTATTTCGCTCTTATTATGAGCTCATAATAGGAGCGAAACGGACGTCTGTGATTTCGAAGGATTATTTGGAAGGCTCTGATTTGTAGACTGCCGGAGAGCTCGAAGAGCCAAGCCCGTTATTATTATTATTTAATTATAATAGTCTACCAAGGTCACATGAAAATTCAGCAGTGATGTCAGATCAACTACATTATCTAGTGTATTTGGTCAGATCTCGAATTTTGTAGGTGCAATGAGGATGAGGAATCACAGAATAAATAGACATAATTTATTACATCATCAACAATTTTTGTTTATTTGAAAATAAAAAGAATTTAAGGTTTCTTTTTGAATATAACGATGATGTTAATTCATAAAAGGTATTTATAATACCTTTTATATTTTAATAAAAGGTAAATACCTTTTCAATCACGCGAGTCGTAATTTCCCGTTCGTCCTTGAATGTTGATGTTATAATTTATTTTAATTTATATATAACAGCTTTCGGCCAAGAAATTAAAATTGATCTGAATAATAAACAAGGTAGCAATTATTGCAGCTTCGTTTATAATTATAATATAAATATATCAGATTTTTATGATGACTTCGAAGATAGTGATGATGAATGCGACTCTGTACTTATAGAGGCTTATATTTTATGTTTTCCATTTTAGGTTTTATAGAGGTATTTTAACAAAACTATCCACATAACAAATATACCTAATTAAAACCAAAAACGGACGGTGGAACGAACAATATAGGTATAATTATTAAATCGAACTTGAATCAGATTCTATTTCTACATCTCCATTTTCCAATAATTTCTAACCTAATAATATTTCATAATTTCATATTTTTTAATAAATCACGAACCACTCGTTTTTGCTACTACGCATGACGGGCGTTTTTCATACGGCGTTCATTCTGAACGGTGTAACCACGATACACATATACACGGTATGCCGATAGCGTTTTCTATTTTGGTCAACTACTGCGCAATGACGTCATGTGGTTTTATTTTGAGTTAAAGTATTAATCGTGGCGAGGTTGTTTATAAAGTAAATGTCAAATTATATTGTTTCGATCCTTTTTGCTTGTGTTTTTCTTTGTGCTAAATCTATTATGGAAAAATCTTTAATTTTTTTTCGAAAAAAATAAAATTAAATTTTTACAAATTTTTTGAATGTTATTGAATTTTGATTTTTATGATTTTTTTTGTACCAAATAACATAAAAAACAATGACGGCTATAAGAAAAACAAAAGTTGACAATGAAAACTCTAGGATTTAGTTGGCCCTCAAATTTTTTTAAACGGTAAATGGATAGCTGTTACCGACTTATGCAAGTCCACAAAGAATTGTTTATTTATTCCTGAAAATAAAAAAGATATGAGGAATCTCATAGTGTAGTCTTTGAACCACATGACGTCACAAGACCGGAACGCAGCCTGCGCGTCATCGTCTATCGGCATACCGTGTATATGTGTATCGTGGGTGTAACTGTTTACCCAATGTTATTATTATGAACGGTTAGTTGGCCTTAAATTTTTTTTAAACGGTAAATGGATAGCTGTTGCCGACTTATGCAAGCCCACAAAGAATTGTTTATTTATTCCTGACATTAAAAAAAATATGAGGAATCTCATGGTGTAGTCTTTGAACCACATGACGTCACAAGACCGGAACGCAGCCTGCGGGCGTCGCCGTGTGCACACGGCGTTTGTTTGAAACCTAAGAAAAAACTGGTCTTGCTATTTGAAGAAGAATAGGAAGACAAACTTCAAAAGGGAGACAAGTGATTTTAACGTCAGCAAGCAGTGACAGTAAAGACACTCGACAGTCAATATATCACATCACTCGACTCTCGAATAGAAGGACGAGTCGATTGTTTTGTTTTGCTTAATGCTTACCCTTTTCGATTTTCCTTACCGGTAATGGTAATGGTAGTAAAAATATTAAATTAAAGTTTAATGTTTTGCAGTTTTGCATGGAAAGTTATTAGTTATATTTATTTAAACCTTACACTTGTCTGAATAGTAATTCTTGAGGTTAATATACAAAACTAGTTGGTAGTTGAGAATTTATTTCTTGAGGTTAGGATCGCCAGAGATTATTTTTGAAAATGGTAATATCCGAGTAGGATGAATCGTAATTTAAACTAATACTTGGTTTTGCAGTTGTTTTACTCGTTTTTCAAATCCTTGGTAGGAAAAGATGTTGTCGTAGAATTAAAAAATGATCTCAGGTTTGTATGGTGTTGAATACTGTTAACATGGAAGAATTTCACCTCCCCCTTTTCTTTTAGCATCTGTGGGACCCTCCATTCTGTAGACCAATATTTGAACATAAAATTAACAGATATAAGTGTAACTGACACAGAAAAATACCCTCACATGGTAAGTTTCTCTCCAGGTAATTAGTCATAATGTTTAAAAGTGCAAGATAATCCTCCAAAAGGAAAACAAATAAACGGGCTGAGTTTTAGGCCCAAAAACAATAGGAGGTGTAAAAGGGATACCGCGAATACCCCAAGATGCTATCAGTGCAGATTAGACTATCAGATCTTTAATATTGTCTGATACATAATAAATTCTTTGCTAAAGATTACAGATCAGTTTGGCATCTGCAAGATTTGTTTACTGTGGATGCTTTAATTTTGACCAAGGCTTTTGATAGTATGTCCCATTGTGCAAGTACCTATTGTTTAAGAACCCAAGTTTCTATGAATTTGGGAGCTGTTTTTGAAAGACATTCAGACTTACATGCTTGTCAATGCACTGAGAAGAATAACATTGCCACAAGTCTTGTGATTCTATACCTACATACGGTAGCTTCACGAATAAACTGACAACACGATTCAGAACCTGATTTCAAAATCATTTACCAACCAAAAAATGTCAAAATGAATTAAGAAGTGACATGCTTCACTGAAAATGACAGTGAAAGACAGATATTATTGCATTGGAGTGACAAAAGCCATTCTGAAATTCGCAAGTGAAGCCATCTGATTAAGGCAGCTAACCGTCCCAGATTCTACGGGACAGTCCCGTAATAGCAGTTGTAATCCCACAATTCCCGCATAGTAATAATTAAAACTTCTAATGCGTTCCACACTTATAGTTTACATATTTTCAAGTCTTATGAGTCTAACCAATGCAACACAAATAAAAAAAAAAACGAACGACGATTGAGTTACGTACCTTCTAGTTAAATACCTACCTAAAAAATAGAATGGACGTAAAGGACCTATATGTTACGCAGTAGAGCATTTATGTATGAATTAAGAATTAAATGAACGTTCAATATGGATGGATGAGTTATATGTAGTACGTACTACGTACGTGTGTGCTGACTTCAGGGTGGTACGTACTATGTAAATGTGTGTGTGAGTGTGGATCGAACGACAAGTGCAAGATACAGAGAAGAGAAAGGCCAGTTTGGTCAGTGAATTGTTTTGCTTGCAGTGACCCAACACGTAACAATAATTCACATTTCACAAATTATTCATGTTTTATTTAACAATGCCGCGAAAAAGCGAAGTTGTAAATTCACTGAAGAATTAAAAAGAAATTCTGTTTCTTGCAAAAATGTTTAACATCTTCGGAAGTACAGTGCAACAAATGTAATGGAATATTTTCTTTTGCTCGTGGCTGCAGACATGATACACAAAGGCAGTTGTCATCGGACAAGCAAAAAAAAGCATCAACCACCTCAAGCATGTTGTCTTCCTTCACAACCTACCTTCTGTCATGAAAAATATGGTGACAAAGAAGATATGGCAAAAGCAGAAGGTTTTTGGGCTTTCAAATCCAAAGAAGTAGGGATTTTGTGCAGATAACGCCAACACAAATTTTGGTGGAGTTGAACGTGAAGGTCAATGTAATGTAACGTATTCAGGAAACTTCAAGATGTTTTGGAAAGACAAATAGTTGGTGTGGGCTGTACAGCCTATATTGCACAATATAACACTATTCAAACCGCAGCAGATTTGTTACTGGTGAACCGGTGGAAAATCCTAAAGACTTTTGCAAAGAAGCACAGATGCAATACAAAAGAATGTTGGAATACAGTAAAACTAGATGACTTCACTTTTGCCTGCAGTTGAAAGAATATTATAAATAAAACTTGCCATTGAAGTCATACTTTTTATCTCAAGAAAACTGCCCTTTTACTACATCACTTTTTCTCTAATGAATGCTCAGGCTGAGGTTGAAATTTGTCCATTTGCAAGTACATATCAGTATTTCACAATTCCGTTAAAATGATGGAAGGAGACAAGACCAGCTTTACTGAAGTTTCCCACTTAATAATAATATCCAAGATCAACATCCAAGAACAGTCGAACAAAAAAAGAGATATGGTCCTCTAAGGCTCTACATGGCAGACACTACAATCAAGTCAATAACTCCAACATTAACAAAAAGCTGTCGTATAGATTTCTGGAAAACAGCCTTCTCTTTCCTGAAACCGAATGCTTTCTTCTTGCCATCCAGGACCAAGTAAATGCCACCAATAACTACAGAAAGCACATATTAAAAGATGCAACAATAGTCAGTGACGCATGTGGAAAATGCCAACAATTTCCAGAGACAATAGATCACATCACCTCTGGTTGCAAGCTCCTTGGAGGAACTGAAAATATTTTTTAAATGTTGAGTTTTTCCTAAAACACAGATACACAAAAAATGGAAGCTGTCAAACTGACAGTTTAGCCTATATAAATGGTATCAGCTCCCAAAGGTTGACCCTGTATTATTGACATCAAGGAACATCATCATCATTCTATCTAACCCCTGAATGTTTCCATCTGACTTTGCTGATAACTTCAGAACACATTAATGAGCGGGATATAGATTAATAACCGACATATAGATTGTGAAATTGACAAGGACCAGTTGACCGGAACATTTATTCTGACAAAATAAATTTTGAAACAAAAAACAAAATCATAAATGAACATTAGCAGATTTTTTATGTGTTCAGGGTACAATTATTTTCTAAATTTTAATGGACTTAGACCAAAAGTTATATTTATTTTTTCGCTTAGTAATTTCATAGTATTGCAATGAAGTTTTATTTTACAGCTTTCAGTGAAGAGTTGTTTCATTAGGGGTTCTGTCGTTCGGTATGTCCAATTACCCGCCGATGAAGTCGACACACAGTTACTGCAAGACTCCGCGAGGAAAGAAGCAGCAGCTCCTACTAGATAGTTATTCTACTAAGGATATCATTTAAGTTAAATTTAATTTTGTAAGCCTTCTTGTATATTACCACTTAGTATGGATTAAATAAATGTTAATATTTAAAAGTGATTCCAAGGCTTATTTTATTTATAAACTGTAAAATCTTTTTATAGAGTTCACAAAAAGTTGCATTAGAAGCTAGTTATCTGAACTTATGGCAATACAGATTGCGGGCATATCAATTTGTGTGTACAAGAAACCATTCTCATCAGACCAGAGTTGTGACCTGTGTACCGGAAGAAGTAGTGGTTCGACCTGCAGGATATCTGGATAGCATTTTCTAATGATGAAGTCAAGTTACCACCAAGGCGATTTTTTAGGTATGTGGTTGTATTATTATTCGAAACTATGGGATTTCAAATCCTAAAATTCGTGAAATATATTCATTCTCTGATAAATTTCATCTGATGCCCGAAAAAAATTGAAAGTCAGATTCAGTTTGGAAATATCAGACACATCTTGAATAATAATTACGTATATGATTTTATTTCAATTCAATGTGTTCGATTTCGCTCCATGAAATATTAAATCAGTTTTCTGTCTCTGTGGATTGTCTTTGCTTGAAAGTGTAGCATCTGCACAAACCTGCAGGTAAATTTATTCGGAGAGAGAGAGAGAGAGAGAGAGAGAGAGAGAGAGAGAGAGAGAGAGAGAGAGAAATCATAAAATGAGATTGGAACGAAGCATCAGAAAGCAGCAAGAACAGTAATGTAAAATTGCCACCTTACTTCTTACAGTCTTTTTCTTTTGGTTGTCCTCTTTTGTCAATTGCTTTTCCTAATTTGTCAAATGATTTTCTTAATTTTATGTCTATTAATGATTGTAGTCATTGATTTATCGATCAATTTCCTTTTATGTCAAATCAGTTTCACTTATTAATGTCAATTATTGCTTTTCCTATTTATTTGCAGTCACAGTATCATAAACATTGGAAAAGCTTTTGGTATAAAAAGAGTCTTATTTGACAAAAGAGGAATTTCAATTGAAAAATCACGCACTGACGTTTGATAAATGGGAAAAGCATTTGACAAATTAGGAAAAGCAATAATTGACAAAAGACGAAAACCAAAAGAAAAAGACTGTATTTTCCTCCAATCACTTCCATTATGAATTGAAAGCCTTTAGTAATGAAATTCAGCTAGACAACTCTAGATTCTTCCATAAGATTAGGATGCGGAAGGACAGGTAATTGTTAAGCATACAATAGAAGAATCTGCCGGAGTTAAAAGCCTTTTGAAGGGTTCTGAATTATACAGGGTGAGTGTATAAAAGCAGGATAGAAATAGGAAAATTCTGAAATATTTTCTGATTATTTATTTAAAATATACATAATAAATTCTATGCAATATTTAGTACAATATTTGGCATATTTATATATAATATATATAAATTATATACATCATCACAATTAATAATTCGACTTAGGAAATACGCATGGTATAGCATAATGCTTTTACAATATTTTACATATTTATTTACATACAATAATTCTGCATGACATCTTACAAACAAACGGTATGCAATCAATGATAATAATAAGACTCACAAATACACAGGTAAGGTGACTAGTTCAAATTTACTTAAATTTTGCTTTAAATGTATTAAAAATTTCTGAAACTCGTGGTATTTTATAATGTTATGAAAACACAACATAAGAGATCATGTCAAATGCTTATACTTACTAGGCGACCAACAATAAAATCAAAATATCAGACAGATTTCCAAGGAGTAAGGTAGGTAGGTATAGTACAAATTTACAAATTTTATAGAAAGGCGAAAATGTAGGCTTGAACTATGCATCTTGCAAGCTTTAACTGTTCCACCTTATCAGAGTAGAAATTACATCAGTGACATAATAATACTAACAGCGGGTCTTATAGAGGCTCATTAAGTTAACAGGCAGATTTCTATGGCTATTTCTGAAGAAAATATCGAGTCTACGTGGAAATTTTTTAAATTTATCCATTCTTGACATGGAAGTATTTACAAAAATGTCAATAAAAGTCATTTGGCGTCGATATTAGCTTCAAAAAAGAGCACAGAAATCTGTCCCTTAGCCTAATGAGCCTTTATAATACTGGCTGTAAATATTTTAAACGATAAGTAAGTAGGTATTTAAAATAAATACGACACCAGTTGACCAGCATCCCTGCTGAGCATTTACATGTTCAATGAACAGCGGAGATACTCTTATCAGCCTTATTTGATTGGTTGTTTTCTTAACGTGGACACCGTCTAACATTGCTATGCTAATATTGGACGTTAAATGATTATGCACTCGGAAGGCGGTAACCATTAGTAACCAACATTTCTGAGCAGTAAGAACTTTTCGCCTTCATATAAAAATTGGATAGTACATACGTGCTTCTACATAAATAGTATTCATATCAAATTTTTCTATAAAGTAGACATCAGTGTATAAAATTCATAGAAAAAATGCAATAAGTATTTTTTAGTGAATATGGATAAAAATTTTAATTTAATAACAGAAAGCTACCTTGGAATATTTTCTAAAATTGAACATAAAGTAACTAACCGCTATAAGAATTGCACTTGTAAAGAGAGTTAACTAAGTTATAGGTACTTTGACTTTTGAAATAAAAAAAGACTAGGTTTGTTCGGTTTAGCATGAATATTATTAAGTTCATTTACCTTTCTATTACCTAAATACCTACCTACCTACTTAATATAAATATTTGAAAAATTATGTTCTAAATTTATATTTTCTCATTCTGCTACACGGTGTAAATTGGTTTTGGAGACATAGGAAAATCACATGCAAAATGGAACTTTGGTAAATATTGGCTCCCTAAAATTCTTAGGAAAAAATAAATAGAAGCTGGGTCATGTTAAGATTGAAAAGCTGCTTCTGTTTGTGTTGTTGTGTTTTAAGGTCCGTATTCACAAAGCGTTTCTGTCCTGTAATATCTGGAAAATAATTAAATAAATGGAATGGAGATATGCAGTTTTTATGCGTTAGAGTGAGATGGGTATAATTATTGATTACGTAATTATTTAGGAAATTATCGTTTGTGAATACGGGCGTAAGTATTTTAAGTCAATGTCAATTTCATTGTTTTCATTTCCTCGTGATGTTATTTTTCGTAATTTGACGTCATTTTTTATTGTTAAAGTCAAGGCTATGACGAAGGTGACGTCAAAATTTATATCTTTTTTTCAGATTTTGTCGAAAATGGAAGTAAAATTTCAACAGACTTACAATACAGGGTGTTTCTAAGAGGAATAAATTCTGTTACTCAAAGGGGTGAAATGTATAGAAAAACAACCCCATAATTACCTATACGTATTTTCTACAATTTTTTTCAGGCGTGGAGTTGCTTAAAGAAAACACCACGAGTCCGTAGGACGAGTCTGGTTTTATAAGATATCGCGCAGCAAAAAAACCTAATTTTCTTGGATTGGCCGCCCATCGATCGATTATATATTTTTCATAAAAAAATATATTTGTTAGTTTTTGTATTAGGTTTTCGCAATTCCTTGAAAATGAGCCCGGCCTGGGCTTTTCCCGTTGATTAGAAGGCGCAGGAGAGGATTTGAAAAAAAAAACTGGATTTATTTTGTCGAAAACACGGGAAGGGAAAGGGTTCAGGACTCCTAGCCGGGCTATTTTCAAGGGAATTAAACAATATCTTTCAGTTTTTTGATCCTTAAATGTGTCGAAAGTATCGGGGCTGAAAGCGCAAAATGCGGCAGAGACATGGAAATAAGGTATAAAAACCATATATACAGTGCGCGAGCAAAGTAAGGTCGATTAAAAAAAACACAAGTAGATTTTTTAATTTAATTTTATTAATTTTGAAGATTTTTTTTAATGTGATAGATTTTTGGTTTCCTAAATTTTTTTTAATACCGAACGTCATAAAAATCCAATATGACGGCCATAAGAGAAACAAAAGTTAGCCATGAAAACTTTGGGATCTAGTTGGCTTTGAATTTTTTTGAAATGTCAAATGCTGCTATATAGCTTTCGACGTCTTATGTATGTACACCTACAAAAAATTTTCATTTATTTTAAATAATAAAAAAGATATGATGGCTAAGATAAGAAATCTCAATTTTTCAGTTTTTCAGGACATTTCAGTACTTAATGGCTCAATTTTCAAAATTTTATTTTCGGATTCTTAATATCATGAAATTGGCCAACTTTTCCTCCATTTAACCGACCTCGCATCACTCACCGTCTGTTATATCGGACAGCTTGTATATATCTAATAATAGAATTAGAAAATTGTAAATATTGAACAATAAATGCCGTATAGATGAATTATATTATTATTCTTGTTTTATTTATTTTTATTTTTATATTTTGACTTGTAAATGCCATACTTTTATATTTTAATTTTACTAAAATAATTTTTATTTGTATCTATTGTAACGAAGTCGCGTATTTTCGACTTCGTTTTTCATTATATAACATTCAAGAAATTTAAATTCAATCGAAATGCAATAGTTAATTATCAAAATCATCTTAGTCAAATCAAGTTTCATGAAATAATCTATTTTCCATCCTCATTTTTCATAATAGGTAATAATAATGAAAATGTAATTTTTATGAAAAGCCGGAGAGTAATTATTATAATTTTAATAAATAGCATGAATCCGCGAGCCGGCAACACGAATTTTATTTTCATGAAAGTTTTGAGATTTTTTATACACGGAGTTGAAATTTATTGCCAACTGAATCGGTGCAGTTAGCGACCGTTCTCGCGTAGCCTTTCCAGAATAATCTAACGAACGGTTCGGAAAAAGTGGCGTGCCCGTTTTTGCTTTTTGATAGCGGGTACAAGCAGATAGGAAGGGTATAAATATGGGTGCATGGATTGTTAGCGTCCTCTTTGATTTACCGTCGTTCTACGCGGTGCACCTCTTTGATTTTCCGTCGTTTTACGCGGTGCAGCTCTTTCATTTTTCCGTCGTGAACTACGTTAGTGCTATTGGGGTGCCGTTCATAGAAACCGCCGACCGACGTCTTCCGCACTAGCCGCAGCGAACCGTGCCGACGCGAATTATAGAAAGTCCCGATTTATAGGAAATTTAAAAGTCGCGATAATAGAGAAAGGCCATTCGAGCCAAGTTTATGTGAATTTTTGCCGCCACACGAACGTGCTAGCCAGTTACCCGACACCCTCCATACCCAGATATAAGGTAGGTGGTTCGATATAAACTTTATTCATTTCTGGTACCGCCGATTCAACCCTCCTATGCCTCCTGACCATTAACCGCCCTGAGATACACCAAGTAAATTTCCCCCTATTCTCCGAAGGCCATATAGCAGCGAGGTCACTAGCATTTCTAGCTGATGTCCCTGAAGTTAGATTCGGATTCGGATTCGGTGTACACTCTGGGTCAACATTATTGACAATCATAAGAAAAACGACTTTATGTAATAATTACTGCTGGCAACCTACAGAAAGACATATCTGGACTTTTGAACTTGCAACCCAGAACAACGGGGCGCTGTCCCCCTCGAAAATGACGCAAACTTGAAAATTTATTTTCTCTCCTACATTCATAATTAATTAATGGCGACGTCACGCCGGTATTTAAAAAGCGAATCTATAGCACCAAATGATAGTTAGGAAGCTACTTTAGAACATATCGAAAGCTGCTCACTTGCAAACCAGAACAAAGGGGCGCTGTCACCCTCGAAAATGACGTGAACTTGAAAATTTATTTTCTCTCCTACATTCATAATTAATTAATGGCGACGTCACGCCGGTATTTAAAAAGCGAATCTATAGCACCAAATGATAGTTATGAAGCCACTTTAAAACATATCGAAAGCTGCTCACTTGCAACCCAGAACAAAGGGACGCTGTCACCGTCGAAATGAGGCAAACTTGAAAATTTATTTTCTCTCCTACATTCATAATTAATTAATTGCGACGTCACGCCGGTTTTTAAAAAGCGAATCTATAGCACCAAATGATAGTTAGGAATCTACTTTAGAACATATCGAAAGCTGCTCACTTGCAAACCAGAACAAAGGGGCGCTGTCACCGTCGAAAATGACGCAAACTTGAAAATTTATTTTCTCTCCTACATTCATAATTAATTAATGGCGACGTCACGCCGGTATTTAAAAAGCGAATCTGTAGCACCAAATGATAGTTAGGAAGCCACTTTAGAACATATCGAAAGCTGCTCACTTGCAAACCAGAACAAAGGGGCGATGTCACCCTCGAAAATGACGTAAACTTGAAAATTTATTTTCTCTCCTACATTCATAATTAATTAATTGCGACGTCACGCCGGTTTTTAAAAAGCGAATCTATAGCACCAAATGATAGTTAGGAATCTACTTTAGAACATATCGAAAGCTGCTCACTTGCAAACCAGAACAAAGGGGCGCTGTCACCGTCGAAAATGACGCAAACTTGAAAATTTATTTTCTCTCCTACATTCATAATTAATTAATGGCGACGTCACGCCGGTTTTTAAAAAGCGAATCTATAGCACCAACTGATAGTTAAGAAGCCACTTTAAAACATATCGAAAGATGCTCACTTGCAACCCAGAACAAAGGGACGCTGTCACCGTCGAAAATGACGCAAACTTGAAAATTTATTTTCTCTCCTACATTCATAATTAATTAATTGCGACGTCACGCCGGTTTTTAAAAAGCGAATCTATAGCACCAAATGATAGTTAGGAATCTACTTTAGAACATATCGAAAGCTGCTCACTTGCAAAGCAGAACAAAGGGGCGCTGTCACCGTCGAAAATGACGCAAACTTGAAAATTTATTTTCTCTCCTACATTCATAATTAATTAATTGCGACGTCACGCCGGTTTTTAAAAAGCGAATCTATAGCACCAAATGATAGTTAGGAAGCTACTTTAGAACATATCGAAAGCTGCTCACTTGCAAACCAGAACAAAGGGGCGCTGTCACCCTCGAAAATGACGTGAACTTGAAAATTTATTTTCTCTCCTACATTCATAATTAATTAATGTTGACGTCACGCCGGTATTTAAAAAGCGAATCTGTAGCACCAAATGATAGTTAGGAAGCCACTTTAGAACATATCGAAAGCTGCTCACTTGCAAACCAGAACAAAGGGGCGCTGTCACCGTCGAAAATGACGCAAACTTGAAAATTTATTTTCTCTCCTACATTCATAATTAATTAATGGCGACGTCACGCCGGTTTTTAAAAAGCGAATCTATAGCACCAAATAATAGTTAGGAAGCCACTTTAAAACATATCGAAAGCTGCTCACTTGCAAACCAGAACAAAGGGGCGCTGTCACCCTCGAAAATGACGTGAACTTGAAAATTTATTTTCTCTCCTACATTCATAATTAATTAATGGCGACATCACTCCGGTATTTAAAAAGCGAATCTATAGCACCAAATGATAGTTAGGAATCTACTTTAGAACATATCGAAAGCTGCTCACTTGCAAACCAGAACAAAGGGGCGCTGTCACCGTCGAAAATGACGCAAACTTGAAAATTTATTTTCTCTCCTACATTCGTAATTAATTAATTGCGACGTCACGCCGGTTTTTAAAAAGCGAATCTATAGCACCAAATGATAGTTAAGAAGCCACTTTAAAACATATCGAAAGATGCTCACTTGCAACCCAGAACAAAGGGACGCTGTCACCGTCGAAAATGACGCAAACTTGAAAATTTATTTTCTCTCCTACATTCATAATTAATTAATTGCGACGTCACGCCGGTTTCTAAAAAGCGAATCTATAGCACCAAATGATAGTTAGGAATCTACTTTAGAACATATCGAAAGATGCTCACTTGCAACCCAGAACAAAGGGACGCTGTCACCGTCGAATATGACGCAAACTTGAAAATTTATTTTCTCTCCTACATTCATAATTAATTAATTGCGACGTCACGCCGGTTTCTAAAAAGCGAATCTATAGCACCAAATGATAGTTAGGAAGCTACTTTAGAACATATCGAAAGCTGCTCACTTGCAAACCAGAACAAAGGGGCGCTGTCACCCTCGAAAATGACGTGAGCTTGAAAATTTATTTTCTCTCCTACATTCATAATTAATTAATGTTGACGTCACGCCGGTATTTAAAAAGCGAATCTGTAGCACCAAATGATAGTTAGGAAGCCACTTTAGAACATATCGAAAGCTGCTCACTTGCAAACCAGAACAAAGGGGCGCTGTCACCGTCGAAAATGACGCAAACTTGAAAATTTATTTTCTCTCCTACATTCATAATTAATTAATGGCGACGTCACGCCGGTATTTAAAAACGAATCTGTAGCACCAAATGATAGCTAGGAAGCCACTTTAGAACATATCGAAAGCTGTTCACTTGCAAACCAGAACAAAGGGGCGCTGTCACCGTCGAAAATGACGCAAACTTGAAAATTTATTTTCTCTCCTACATTCATAATTAATTAATGGCGACGTCACGCCGGTATTTAAAAAGCGAATCTATAGCACCAAATAATAGTTAGGAAGCCACTTTAAAACATATCGAAAGCTGCTCACTTGCAAACCAGAACAAAGGGGCGCTGTCACCCTCGAAAATGACGTGAACTTGAAAATTTATTTTCTCTCCTACATTCATAATTAATTAATTGCGACGTCACGCCGGTTTTTAAAAAGCGAATCTATAGCACCAAATGATAGTTAGGAATCTACTTTAGAACATATCGAAAGCTGCTCACTTGCAAACCAGAACAAAGGGGCGCTGTCACCGTCGAAAATGACGCAAACTTGAAAATTTATTTTCTCTCCTACATTCATAATTAATTAATGGCGACATCACGCCGGTATTTAAAAAGCGAATCTATAGCACCAAATGATAGTTAGGAATCTACTTTAGAACATATCGAAAGCTGCTCACTTGCAAACCAGAACAAAGGGGCTATGTCACCGTCGAAAATGACGCAAACTTGAAAATTTATTTTCTCTCCTACATTCATAATTAATTAATGGCGACGTCACGCCGGTATTTAAAAAGCGAATCTGTAGCACCAAATGATAGTTAGGAAGCCACTTTAGAACATATCGGAAGCTGCTCACTTGCAAACCAGAACAAAGGGGCGATGTCACCCTCGAAAATGACGTGAACTTGAAAATTTATTTTCTCTCCTACATTCATAATTAATTAATTGCGACGTCACGCCGGTTTTTAAAAAGCGAATCTATAGCACCAAATGATAGTTAGGAATCTACTTTAGAACATATCGAAAGCTGCTCACTTGCAAACCAGAACAAAGGGGCGCTGTCACCGTCGAAAATGACGCAAACTTGAAAATTTATTTTCTCTCCTACATTCATAATTAATTAATGGCGACGTCACGCCGGTTTTTAAAAAGCGAATCTATAGCACCAAATGATAGTTAAGAAGCCACTTTAAAACATATCGAAAGATGCTAACTTGCAACCCAGAACAAAGGGACGCTGTCACCGTCGAAAATGACGCAAACTTGAAAATTTATTTTCTCTCCTACATTCATAATTAATTAATTGCGACGTCACGCCGGTTTTTAAAAAGCGAATCTATAGCACCAAATGATAGTTAGGAATCTACTTTAGAACATATCGAAAGCTGCTCACTTGCAAAGCAGAACAAAGGGGCGCTGTCACCGTCGAAAATGACGCAAACTTGAAAATTTATTTTCTCTCCTACATTCATAATTAATTAATGGCGACGTCACGCCGGTATTTAAAAACGAATCTGTAGCACCAAATGATAGCTAGGAAGCCACTTTAGAACATATCGAAAGCTGTTCACTTGCAAACCAGAACAAAGGGGCGCTGTCACCGTCGAAAATGACGCAAACTTGAAAATTTATTTTCTCTCCTACATTCATAATTAATTAATGGCGACGTCACGCCGGTATTTAAAAAGCGAATCTAAAGCACCAAATAATAGTTAGGAAGCCACTTTAAAACATATCGAAAGCTGCTCACTTGCAAACCAGAACAAAGGGGCGCTGTCACCCTCGAAAATGACGTGAACTTGAAAATTTATTTTCTCTCCTACATTCATAATTAATTAATTGCGACGTCACGCCGGTTTTTAAAAAGCGAATCTATAGCACCAAATGATAGTTAGGAATCTACTTTAGAACATATCGAAAGCTGCTTACTTGCAAACCAGAACAAAGGGGCGCTGTCACCGTCGAAAATGACGCAAACTTGAAAATTTATTTTCTCTCCTACATTCATAATTAATTAATGGCGACATCACGCCGGTATTTAAAAAGCGAATCTATAGCACCAAATGATAGTTAGGAATCTACTTTAGAACATATCGAAAGCTGCTCACTTGCAAACCAGAACAAAGGGGCTATGTCACCGTCGAAAATGACGCAAACTTGAAAATTTATTTTCTCTCCTACATTCATAATTAATTAATGGCGACGTCACGCCGGTATTTAAAAAGCGAATCTGTAGCACCAAATGATAGTTAGGAAGCCACTTTAGAACATATCGGAAGCTGCTCACTTGCAAACCAGAACAAAGGGGCGATGTCACCCTCGAAAATGACGTGAACTTGAAAATTTATTTTCTCTCCTACATTCATAATTAATTAATGGCGACGTCACGCCGGTATTTAAAAAGCGAATCTGTAGCACCAAATGATAGTTATGAAGCCACTTTAAAACATATCGAAAGCTGCTCACTTGCAACCCAGAACAAAGGGACGCTGTCACCGTCGAAAATGACGCAAACTTGAAAATTTATTTTCTCTCCTACATTCATAATTAATTAATTGCGACGTCACGCCGGTTTTTAAAAAGCGAATCTATAGCACCAAATGATAGTTAGGAATCTACTTTAGAACATATCGAAAGCTGCTCACTTGCAAACCAGAACAAAGGGGCGCTGTCACCGTCGAAAATGACGCAAACTTGAAAATTTATTTTCTCTCCTACATTCATAATTAATTAATTGCGACGTCACGCCGGTTTTTAAAAAGCGAATCTATAGCACCAAATGATAGTTAAGAAGCCACTTTAAAACATATCGAAAGATGCTCACTTGCAACCCAGAACAAACGGACGCTGTCACCGTCGAAAATGACGCAAACTTGAAAATTTATTTTCTCTCCTACATTCATAATTAATTAATTGCGACGTCACGCCGGTTTCTAAAAAGCGAATCTATAGCACCAAATGATAGTTAGGAATCTACTTTAGAACATATCGAAAGCTGCTCACTTGCAAACCAGAACAAAGGGGCGCTGTCACCGTCGAAAATGACGCAAACTTGAAAATTTATTTTCTCTCCTACATTCATAATTAATTAATGGCGACGTCACGCCGGTATTTAAAAAGCGAATCTATAGCACCAAATGATAGTTAGGAAGCCACTTTAAAACATATCGAAGGATGCTCACTTGCAAACTAGAACACATTCTTTCCGACTTTAAATAATTCAAGATATTGTGTGTACAGAATGATTAATTACAAAAAAATAAAAAATACGTCATCAACTATCTTCATCTGTATAATGCATGGAGTGTGGAACAGCCAATTGTAATAAATTCATTACCTACTTTAGTTGTTAATTTTGTAGCATTGAAAAAACCCTAAAGAGTCCATTCTTATATTTAATTTAATTTAATTTATATTCAAAATTGACGTAACATTTTTTTGTAAAAGTTGCATTGTCCTTTTTTTAATATTATTGTATACATATATGTTACAGTTAAAACCCGTTTTCCGTTAGAACTAGTTTTCCCTAGTTAAAACTCGTTTTTACTAATAGGCTTTGTTAAAACCAGACATACCTAGTCAAAACTAGAATTTACCACTGATATATTTTACCGATTTTTACAAATTTTATGATTAACAATAATTTGCAAGAACTTTTGAAGATTTTAATCACAACTTTTGTGATTATTATAAAATTTACATCAATATTATAAGACCTACCTATGTACTAAATTTCAATATTGTTATTCATTTTATAGAGAGCCTTGAAGAAGAATTAAATAAAATTCGAAAGCTTGGCGTAGAAAAAAGAGTGTTCTTTTCTTAAAACATTCCCAAATAATTGCTAATATCACATATAAGGGTGGAGTGCTAGAACGCTAATTAAAGATTTGTCAGATAATTATTGATTTTAAATTGCAAATTTTGAAAATAGGGTGAATATTTTGAATGGTCTTTCATTTTTTATCAGTAGTTAACTCTTCTAAAAGGGGGTAGAGTTTTAGTGGAGTAAAATCGGCCTGAAATTATGCTGTTTTTTTTTTATGAAGGTATAACCAGATGAGACCTTCACTATCTTGTAGAGAATGATTTTATCCATCCGAAATGGAATGTGACAACTTTTTTTAGTAGTAACGAATTTTGAAAAATCGAATTTTCTGCTCCCGAGAAATTATTAGAAATTTGTGTTTTTTAAAACATCCATCGCGCTCATAAAGCAACGGTTTGAGCTACGGTAATGAATTTTTCGGCATATACTCAAAAAACAAGAGCGCTTCTAGTGGAACTCAGCAAAGTTCGAAAAGTTAAGGACTTTTTGAGATAATTGGCCGTAAAGTCGTCACAAGTAAAACCGAGCATTGAAAACTTCATCATGCGGGTAGCTATGTGAATTATTGGGAATAGATGTCTATATGTACGGACTTGAATGAAGAAAACATTATAGAAAAGTTTTTAAAAAAAGATTCAGCGAGTTAGGTCTCATAGTTTCCGAGAAACCGATTTTTTATTTTACCGTGAATTTGCGCTCGGTCGCTCCGAGTTACTATATTTGCGTATAACTAATGCGAAGTCTAGGTTTTGATGCTTCGCACTGCACACTGGAATAGCGATCGAGTTCTTCCGTAGGTATGTCTAAGGAAAAATCCACACTGATCTAAAAAATGAACGCACCGAAACTATTTTTGTTCAATAAAATAAAGAAACATTTTTGCTTAAGTTCGCAATCTTTGAATTTGGTGATAAACGAAAGTTAACAAGCACGCAAGATATCTTTGTACGCAAATCGTTTTTCATTTTACATCGTATCTTGACTTTTAGTAATGAGTAAAAAAATCTTTTTTGTTTTTTAGGGATTTCCTCATGGTGTGTTGATTTCTAGAAATTCTTGGAGCAGTGAATATTATTATTCGAATATAAGAAATCTAATAATTTTTTGTTTTACAATGTCGGCAAGTGATGGTTGTAGGCATATTATACAGTACTATATACAAATAAAGATCATTTGTTTATATTTTTATTGAAAATTAGGTAGGTAGGTAAGTACCTGCTATACAGGGTGTTAAGTACCAACTAGTACAAAATAAAGGAGGTGATTCTACGACTTATTCTAAGAAGCTAAGGAGAAAAGTTCCTATTAACATGGGTCCGCAAAAGCACCTTTTTCGAGATACACCCTGTTCAAAAAAATTATTTTTTCTTACTTTTTCTCAAGAATCGTTTGAGCTACACAGGCTCCAGCTTTTGTACAGATTATTACATTAATAATAGCTACTTTTAAGTGTTTTTTACACAAAGAATACTCTTGGTTAAATATAAGCCACCGTTCTCGAGAAAAACGGCATTTTATGATCATAAAAACGCACAAAATTCAACATGAACAAAAAATTTATTTTCAAAACTTCCCATACCGTAACATGTACAAATTCAAATGTGCACCTATTTTTCTTGTGCTTGTAGCCAGATTGTTTCCATCTTCGTCTAGAACAGCTTCTTATTCCACCTGAACATGAAGAGCTTTTGGCCGTTGACACGTACGATTGAACTTCTATTTTTTAACTTTAATTTTTTGTATAATTATTGTAATATTATAATTCTTAAATTATTACTGTCGTCCGAAAATTTTGGCAACAATAATGTTAAAAGTACGATAACGGCAATCTACCACTTTTTTCGTCTTTTATCGCACCTGTACTTATTTTTTTCAAGCGAATGCCAAAATTTTCCGACGACTGTAATAATTTAAGTATTATTAATATAAATAAAAAATTAAAGTTAAAAAAAGTTCAATCGTAGGTTTCTTGGTAGATATGAACGGCCAAATGCTCTTCATGTTCAGGTGGAAGAAGCTGTTCTAGACGAAGTTTAAATTAATGTTGCTACTAGCACAAGAAAAATGGGTGCAAATTTGAATTTGTGCCATGTTACAGTATGAAAAATTATGAAAATAAATTTTTTGTTCATGTTGAGTTTTGTACGTTTTTGATCATAAAATGACGTTTTATGACGTTTTATGACTCGAGAACGGTGGCTTCTACAGCATTTGATCAGGAGTACTTTTTTGTGTAGAAAACATTGGCTCTGTGAAATTTGCTCTCAAAATGTCAATTTTTCCAGTGCCGTAAAAGTTAATGGGGTTTACCAAACCCTTACCAAACCCTAAAATCTCCACCACTGGCATATCTTAGAACATTAGTTTCAAAGTAGCCTTCAAAGTAGCTATTATTAATGTGAAAATTTGTACAAAAGCTGGAGCCTGTAGCTCTAACGGTTCTTGAGATATCGCAAAAAAAGTAAGAAAAAACAATTTTTTTGAACACCATCTCGAAAATGGTGCGTTTGCGGACCCCATGTTAATAGGAACTTTTCTTCTTAGAATAGGTCGTAGAATCACCTCTTTTATTTTGTACTAGTTGGTAGCTAACACCCTATATAGGTATAAAAATGAAAAATTAAATGTCTTCATCTTCGTCGGTGTCATCTTTCTCAACAATTTTCTGCAAGTTATTGCAATTTCTAGAAGTGCAGTCTGAACAACATCTCTACCCTTCTTTTATACAAAAACAAAATCATCTTTACTTAATTCAGCTGCCTTTATTATGTTTAATTAATTCCTTTTCAGTTGGGTTAGTAACAATTGTGTCTTTTGAGCAATCACAAAGATGTCCACAAATCAAACTTCAATTATTATTGTCTTCAATTTTCAAGTACGTAATTGAACTACTAAATTGTTACTTTAGCTTAGCGGATTGGCTACAAATCTATTGAAGTGTTCAGTATAAACTTATTTACCGAACTTTTTCGTAATTATAAAATTGATATGTTTCTTTGTAACTATTATTAAACATACTACAATGATTTTTAAAACAATAATTACAACCACTACCACCTGCAACTACCACTTTCAGTACGAACCGCAAGTTCTGTGTATAATATAAGGCGCAGCATAGGTAGTAGTGCGCTATCGCGTTAATCCCATTCCGAGAACCATTTTAAAAAATCGGTTTCTCGGAAACTATGAGACCTAACTCGCTGAATCTTTTTTTTAAAACTTTTCTATAATGTTTTCTTCATTCAAATCCGTACATATAGACATCTATTCCCAATAATTCACATAGCTACCCGCATGATGAAGTTTTCAATGCTCGGTTTTACTTGATCCGACTTTACGGTCAATTATCTCAAAAAGTACTTAACTTTTCGAATTTTGCTGAGTTCCACTAGAAGCGCTCTTGTTTTCTGAGTATATGCCGAAAAATTCATTACCGTAGCTCAAACCGTTGCTTTATGAGCGCGATGGATGTTTTAAAAAACACAAATTTCTAATAATTTCTCGGGAGCAGAAAATTCGATTTTTCAAAATTCGTTACTACTAAAAAAAGTTGTCACATTCCATTTCGGATGGACAAAATCATTCTCTACAAGATAGTGAAGGTCTCATCTGGTTATACCTTCATAAAAAAAACTACCAGAAATAAGCGAGATAGAGCAGCGATTTTACTCCACTATTTATTTCCAGGAATATCAGACCAACACAACACCGTAGGTAGGTAGGTCTTAATGAGAGTATAAAGACAATTAATAGCCTGTCGAATTGGAATCGGGTTTTAACCCATCGTCCTGACAGTTGTCAAGTCTGGAGCTCCCGAGAACCCAAATTTTTTGACAGACCAACATTTTGACAATACAGGACATTTTAAAATCAGTAATTATCTGGCAGATCTGTAATTAACGTTCTAGCACTCCACCGATATTGTTGTATATTGTTACTAATATTAGTATACAGGGTGTATTGTAACGTCCGCATAATATTATAGCACCACGCGATTCTAAATCAAAAACAGAACAAAAAAGTCCTCAACAGTTTTTTCTTGATGTACACAGATTTTAACAATTTAACGTTCTTAAATTTTGCAACACTGGCGCTGGTATAAAAATTAAGATAACTTATTAGACGTGAAGTCACCTCACTGGTATAGTGTGCCGTTGCTATGTAATCGAAAAAAGGTGCAACAAGACAAATGTCATGCTGCGACGTGTCAATGTTGCAATTTTTTTAAAGATTTTTTATTTTTTCAATTTTTTATTCAACAATTAAAACGCGCAGTTGCAATATTGATTGGAAGTATTGGAACTCAGGAAATCAAATAATTCCTAGTTTTGAAATGTTAATTAAAACCATTTTTACCCAAAAAAAAATCTAAAATTTTGGATAATTTGGCTATTTTACTTCTTACTTAAGAATTTTTTAATAATATTAAGCAATACTTTTGAGTATTAAAAAACTTCAAATTTAAACTACAATGGTTGATAACTTCGTTATTTGAGGTCTAAGAGCTAAACGGTAGCTAAACTTTATGTTCTGTTTTTGATATAGAATCACGTGTGGTGCTAATATTATGCGGACGTTACAATACACCCTTGTATTATTGTTTTTCATATTACGTGACAATATCCAATAATAATGGTTTTAATAGTTGTAGTACAAAATGAGTAAGTCATGAGTTACAAAAAAGTGAAAATCGCAATTCTTCATTTTGAAGGCAGCTGATATTGGAATTGGCCCCAAATACCGCGCGGAAAACGACTTACGCGTCCCTGTTTCAACTTTCTATGTACATACTATTATATGATGTAGATGAAAGTGTTACATAGGGTGAAAAAATTAGATAATTTTCATCACCCTCCTGTATTAAACTTTAAACCACATAGTAGGATATGTAAAAAGTGAAGATAGGGACATGGAAGTCGTTTCTTCTATGTTTGGAGCGGGATTAACAATTTGTCCAATTAAATAGGTCTGGAAACATATTGGTAATTTAAATGAATTAAAAAAAAATATATTTTTTTGTCAACTATTTTGTGGACATAACATCTGTCAAAGAAAATAGTTGACGAAATTTTTATTTTAATTTTTTTTATTTAAATTGCTAATAATTAGGTATGTTTCCAGACACCGGCGTGACGTCGCAATTATAATTATGAATGTAGGAGAGTAAATAAATTTTCAAGTTTGCGTCATTTTCGACGGTGACAGCGTCCCTTTGTTCTGGGTTGCAAGTGAGCAGCTTTCGATATGTTTTAAAGTGGCTTCCTAACTATCATTTGGTGCTATAGATTCGCTTTTTAAATACCGGCGTGACGTCGCCATTAATTAATTATGAATGTAGGAGAGAAAATAAATTTTCAAGTTTGCGTCATTTTCGACGGTGACAGCGTCCCTTTGTTCTGGGTTGCAAGTGAGCAGCTTTCGATATGTTTTAAAGTGGCTTCCTAACTATTATTTGGTGCTATAGATTCGCTTTTTAAATACCGGCGTGACGTCGCCATTAATTAATTATGAATGTAGGAGAGAAAATAAATTTTCAAGTTTACGTCATTTTCGAGGGTGACAGCGCCCCTTTGTTCTGGTTTGCAAGTGAGCAGCTTTCGATATGTTCTAAAGTAGCTTCCTAACTATCATTTGGTGCTATAGATTCGCTTTTTAAAAACCGGCGTGACGTCGCAATTAATTAATTATGAATGTAGGAGAGAAAATAAATTTTCAAGTTTGCGTCATTTTCGACGGTGACAGCGCCCCTTTGTTCTGGTTTGCAAGTGAGCAGCTTTCGATATGTTCTAAAGTAGATTCCTAACTATCATTTGGTGCTATAGATTCGCTTTTTAAATACCGGCGTGACGTCGCCATTAATTAATTATGAATGTAGGAGAGAAAACAAATTTTCAAGTTTGCGTCATTTTCGACGGTGACAGCACCCCTTTGTTCTGGTTTGCAAGTGAGCAGCTTTCGATATGTTCTAAAGTAGATTCCTAACTATCATTTGGTGCTATAGGTTCGCTTTTTAAAAACCGGCGTGACGTCGCAATTAATTAATTATGAATGTAGGAGAGAAAATAAATTTTCAAGTTTGCGTCATTTTCGACGGTGACAGCGCCCCTTTGTTCTGGTTTGCAAGTGAGCAGCTTTCGATATGTTCTAAAGTGGCTTCTTAACTATCATTTGGTGCTATAGATTCGCTTTTTAAATACCGGCGTGACGTCGCCATTAATTAATTATGAATGTAGGAGAGAAAACAAATTTTCAAGTTTGCGTCATTTTCGACGGTGACAGCGCCCCTTTGTTCTGGTTTGCAAGTGAGCAGCTTTCGATATGTTCTAAAGTAGATTCCTAACTATCATTTGGTGCTATAGGTTCGCTTTTTAAAAACCGGCGTGACGTCGCAATTAATTAATTATGAATGTAGGAGAGAAAATAAATTTTCAAGTTTGCGTCATTTTCGACGGTGACAGCGCCCCTTTGTTCTGGTTTGCAAGTGAGCAGCTTTCGATATGTTCTAAAGTGGTTTCCTAACTATCATTTGGTGCTACAGATTCGCTTTTTAAATACCGGCGTGACGTCGCCATTAATTAATTATGAATGTAGGAGAGAAAATAAATTTTCAAGTTTACGTCATTTTCGAGGGTGACATCGCCCCTTTGTTCTGGTTTGCAAGTGAGCAGCTTTCGATATGTTCTAAAGTGGCTTCCTAGCTATCATTTGGTGCTACAGATTCGCTTTTTAAATACCGGCGTGACGTCGCCATTAATTAATTATGAATGTAGGAGAGAAAATAAATTTTCAAGTTTGCGTCATTTTCGACGGTGACAGCGCCCCTTTGTTCTGGTTTGCAAGTGAGCAGCTTTCGATATGTTTTAAAGTGGCTTCCTAACTATCATTTGGTGCTATAGATTCGCTTTTTAAATACCGGCGTGACGTCGCCATTAATTAATTATGAATGTAGGAGAGTAAATAAATTTTCAAGTTTACGTCATTTTCGAGGGTGACATCGCCCCTTTGTTCTGGTTTGCAAGTGAGCAGCTTTCGATATGTTCTAAAGTGGCTTCCTAGCTATCATTTGGTGCTACAGATTCGCTTTTTAAATACCGGCGTGACGTCGCCATTAATTAATTATGAATGTAGGAGAGTAAATAAATTTTCAAGTTTGCGTCATTTTCGACGGTGACAGCGTCCCTTTGTTCTGGGTTGCAAGTGAGCAGCTTTCGATATGTTTTAAAGTGGCTTCCTAACTATCATTTGGTGCTATAGATTCGCTTTTTAAATACCGGCGTGACGTCGCCATTAATTAATTATGAATGTAGGAGAGAAAATAAATTTTCAAGTTTGCGTCATTTTCGACGGTGACAGCGTCCCTTTGTTCTGGGTTGCAAGTGAGCAGCTTTCGATATGTTTTAAAGTGGCTTCCTAACTATTATTTGGTGCTATAGATTCGCTTTTTAAATACCGGCGTGACGTCGCCATTAATTAATTATGAATGTAGGAGAGAAAACAAATTTTCAAGTTTGCGTCATTTTCGACGGTGACAGCGCCCCTTTGTTCTGGTTTGCAAGTGAGCAGCTTTCGATATGTTCTAAAGTAGATTCCTAACTATCATTTGGTGCTATAGGTTCGCTTTTTAAAAACCGGCGTGACGTCGCAATTAATTAATTATGAATGTAGGAGAGAAAATAAATTTTCAAGTTTGCGTCATTTTCGACGGTGACAGCGCCCCTTTGTTCTGGTTTGCAAGTGAGCAGCTTTCGATATGTTCTAAAGTGGTTTCCTAACTATCATTTGGTGCTACAGATTCGCTTTTTAAATACCGGCGTGACGTCGCCATTAATTAATTATGAATGTAGGAGAGAAAATAAATTTTCAAGTTTACGTCATTTTCGAGGGTGACATCGCCCCTTTGTTCTGGTTTGCAAGTGAGCAGCTTTCGATATGTTCTAAAGTGGCTTCCTAGCTATCATTTGGTGCTACAGATTCGCTTTTTAAATACCGGCGTGACGTCGCCATTAATTAATTATGAATGTAGGAGAGAAAATAAATTTTCAAGTTTGCGTCATTTTCGACGGTGACAGCGCCCCTTTGTTCTGGTTTGCAAGTGAGCAGCTTTCGATATGTTTTAAAGTGGCTTCCTAACTATCATTTGGTGCTATAGATTCGCTTTTTAAATACCGGCGTGACGTCGCCATTAATTAATTATGAATGTAGGAGAGTAAATAAATTTTCAAGTTTACGTCATTTTCGAGGGTGACATCGCCCCTTTGTTCTGGTTTGCAAGTGAGCAGCTTTCGATATGTTCTAAAGTGGCTTCCTAGCTATCATTTGGTGCTACAGATTCGCTTTTTAAATACCGGCGTGACGTCGCCATTAATTAATTATGAATGTAGGAGAGTAAATAAATTTTCAAGTTTGCGTCATTTTCGACGGTGACAGCGTCCCTTTGTTCTGGGTTGCAAGTGAGCAGCTTTCGATATGTTTTAAAGTGGCTTCCTAACTATCATTTGGTGCTATAGATTCGCTTTTTAAATACCGGCGTGACGTCGCCATTAATTAATTATGAATGTAGGAGAGAAAATAAATTTTCAAGTTTGCGTCATTTTCGACGGTGACAGCGTCCCTTTGTTCTGGGTTGCAAGTGAGCAGCTTTCGATATGTTTTAAAGTGGCTTCCTAACTATTATTTGGTGCTATAGATTCGCTTTTTAAATACCGGCGTGACGTCGCCATTAATTAATTATGAATGTAGGAGAGAAAACAAATTTTCAAGTTTGCGTCATTTTCGACGGTGACAGCGCCCCTTTGTTCTGGTTTGCAAGTGAGCAGCTTTCGATATGTTCTAAAGTAGATTCCTAACTATCATTTGGTGCTATAGGTTCGCTTTTTAAAAACCGGCGTGACGTCGCAATTAATTAATTATGAATGTAGGAGAGAAAATAAATTTTCAAGTTTGCGTCATTTTCGACGGTGACAGCGCCCCTTTGTTCTGGTTTGCAAGTGAGCAGCTTTCGATATGTTCTAAAGTGGTTTCCTAACTATCATTTGGTGCTACAGATTCGCTTTTTAAATACCGGCGTGACGTCGCCATTAATTAATTATGAATGTAGGAGAGAAAATAAATTTTCAAGTTTACGTCATTTTCGAGGGTGACATCGCCCCTTTGTTCTGGTTTGCAAGTGACCAGCTTTCGATATGTTCTAAAGTGGCTTCCTAGCTATCATTTGGTGCTACAGATTCGCTTTTTAAATACCGGCGTGACGTCGCCATTAATTAATTATGAATGTAGGAGAGAAAATAAATTTTCAAGTTTGCGTCATTTTCGACGGTGACAGCGCCCCTTTGTTCTGGTTTGCAAGTGAGCAGCTTTCGATATGTTTTAAAGTGGCTTCCTAACTATCATTTGGTGCTATAGATTCGCTTTTTAAAAACCGGCGTGACGTCGCAATTAATTAATTATGAATGTAGGAGAGAAAATAAATTTTCAAGTTTGCGTCATTTTCGAGGGTGACAGCGCCCCTTTGTTCTGGTTTGCAAGTGAGCAGCTTTCGATATGTTCTAAAGTAGCTTCCTAACTATCATTTGGTGCTATAGATTCGCTTTTTAAAAACCGGCGTGACGTCGCAATTAATTAATTATGAATGTAGGAGAGAAAATAAATTTTCAAGTTTGCGTCATTTTCGACGGTGACAGCGCCCCTTTGTTCTGGTTTGCAAGTGAGCAGCTTTCGATATGTTCTAAAGTAGATTCCTAACTATCATTTGGTGCTATAGATTCGCTTTTTAAAAACCGGCGTGACGTCGCAATTAATTAATTATGAATGTAGGAGAGAAAATAAATTTTCAAGTTTGCGTCATTTTTGACGGTGACAGCGTCCCTTTGTTCTGGGTTGCAAGTGAGCATCTTTCGATATGTTTTAAAGTGGCTTCTTAACTATCATTTGGTGCTATAGATTCGCTTTTTAAATACCGGCGTGACGTCGCCATTAATTAATTATGAATGTAGGAGAGAAAACAAATTTTCAAGTTTGCGTCATTTTCGACGGTGACAGCGTCCCTTTGTTCTGGGTTGCAAGTGAGCATCTTTCGATATGTTTTAAAGTGGCTTCTTAACTATCATTTGGTGCTATAGATTCGCTTTTTAAATACCGGCGTGACGTCGCCATTAATTAATTATGAATGTAGGAGAGAAAATAAATTTTCAAGTTCACGTCATTTTCGAGGGTGACATCGCCCCTTTGTTCTGGTTTGCAAGTGAGCAGCTTTCGATATGTTCTAAAGTGGCTTCCTAACTATCATTTGGTGCTACAGATTCGCTTTTTAAATACCGGCGTGACGTCGCAATTAATTAATTATGAATGTAGGAGAGAAAATAAATTTTCAAGTTTGCGTCATTTTCGACGGTGACAGCGCCCCTTTGTTCTGGTTTGCAAGTGAGCAGCTTTCGATATGTTCTAAAGTGGCTTCCTAGCTATCATTTGGTGCTACAGATTCGTTTTTAAATACCGGCGTGACGTCGCCATTAATTAATTATGAATGTAGGAGAGAACATAAATTTTCAAGTTTGCGTCATTTTCGACGGTGACAGCGCCCCTTTGTTCTGGTTTGCAAGTGAGCAGCTTTCGATATGTTCTAAAGTGGCTTCCTAACTATCATTTGGTGCTACAGATTCGCTTTTTAAATACCGGCGTGACGTCAACATTAATTAATTATGAATGTAGGAGAGAAAATAAATTTTCAAGTTCACGTCATTTTCGAGGGTGACAGCGCCCCTTTGTTCTGGTTTGCAAGTGAGCAGCTTTCGATATGTTCTAAAGTAGCTTCCTAACTATCATTTGGTGCTATAGATTCGCTTTTTAAAAACCGGCGTGACGTCGCAATTAATTAATTATGAATGTAGGAGAGAAAATAAATTTTCAAGTTTGCGTCATTTTCGACGGTGACAGCGCCCCTTTGTTCTGGTTTGCAAGTGAGCAGCTTTCGATATGTTCTAAAGTAGATTCCTAACTATCATTTGGTGCTATAGATTCGCTTTTTAAAAACCGGCGTGACGTCGCAATTAATTAATTATGAATGTAGGAGAGAAAATAAATTTTCAAGTTTGCGTCATTTTTGACGGTGACAGCGTCCCTTTGTTCTGGGTTGCAAGTGAGCATCTTTCGATATGTTTTAAAGTGGCTTCTTAACTATCATTTGGTGCTATAGATTCGCTTTTTAAATACCGGCGTGACGTCGCCATTAATTAATTATGAATGTAGGAGAGAAAACAAATTTTCAAGTTTGCGTCATTTTCGACGGTGACAGCGTCCCTTTGTTCTGGGTTGCAAGTGAGCATCTTTCGATATGTTTTAAAGTGGCTTCTTAACTATCATTTGGTGCTATAGATTCGCTTTTTAAATACCGGCGTGACGTCGCCATTAATTAATTATGAATGTAGGAGAGAAAATAAATTTTCAAGTTCACGTCATTTTCGAGGGTGACATCGCCCCTTTGTTCTGGTTTGCAAGTGAGCAGCTTTCGATATGTTCTAAAGTGGCTTCCTAACTATCATTTGGTGCTACAGATTCGCTTTTTAAATACCGGCGTGACGTCGCAATTAATTAATTATGAATGTAGGAGAGAAAATAAATTTTCAAGTTTGCGTCATTTTCGACGGTGACAGCGCCCCTTTGTTCTGGTTTGCAAGTGAGCAGCTTTCGATATGTTCTAAAGTGGCTTCCTAGCTATCATTTGGTGCTACAGATTCGTTTTTAAATACCGGCGTGACGTCGCCATTAATTAATTATGAATGTAGGAGAGAACATAAATTTTCAAGTTTGCGTCATTTTCGACGGTGACAGCGCCCCTTTGTTCTGGTTTGCAAGTGAGCAGCTTTCGATATGTTCTAAAGTGGCTTCCTAACTATCATTTGGTGCTACAGATTCGCTTTTTAAATACCGGCGTGACGTCAACATTAATTAATTATGAATGTAGGAGAGAAAATAAATTTTCAAGTTCACGTCATTTTCGAGGGTGACAGCGCCCCTTTGTTCTGGTTTGCAAGTGAGCAGCTTTCGATATGTTCTAAAGTAGCTTCCTAACTATCATTTGGTGCTATAGATTCGCTTTTTAAAAACCGGCGTGACGTCGCAATTAATTAATTATGAATGTAGGAGAGAAAATAAATTTTCAAGTTTGCGTCATTTTCGACGGTGACAGCGCCCCTTTGTTCTGGTTTGCAAGTGAGCAGCTTTCGATATGTTCTAAAGTAGATTCCTAACTATCATTTGGTGCTATAGATTCGCTTTTTAAAAACCGGCGTGACGTCGCAATTAATTAATTATGAATGTAGGAGAGAAAATAAATTTTCAAGTTTGCGTCATTTTTGACGGTGACAGCGTCCCTTTGTTCTGGGTTGCAAGTGAGCATCTTTCGATATGTTTTAAAGTGGCTTCTTAACTATCATTTGGTGCTATAGATTCGCTTTTTAAATACCGGCGTGACGTCGCCATTAATTAATTATGAATGTAGGAGAGAAAACAAATTTTCAAGTTTGCGTCATTTTCGACGGTGACAGCGTCCCTTTGTTCTGGGTTGCAAGTGAGCATCTTTCGATATGTTTTAAAGTGGCTTCTTAACTATCATTTGGTGCTATAGATTCGCTTTTTAAATACCGGCGTGACGTCGCCATTAATTAATTATGAATGTAGGAGAGAAAATAAATTTTCAAGTTCACGTCATTTTCGAGGGTGACATCGCCCCTTTGTTCTGGTTTGCAAGTGAGCAGCTTTCGATATGTTCTAAAGTGGCTTCCTAACTATCATTTGGTGCTACAGATTCGCTTTTTAAATACCGGCGTGACGTCGCAATTAATTAATTATGAATGTAGGAGAGAAAATAAATTTTCAAGTTTGCGTCATTTTCGACGGTGACAGCGTCCCTTTGTTCTGGGTTGCAAGTGAGCAGCTTTCGATATGTTTTAAAGTGGCTTCATAACTATCATTTGGTGCTATAGATTCGCTTTTTAAATACCGGCGTGACGTCGCCATTAATTAATTATGAATGTAGGAGAGAAAATAAATTTTCAAGTTTGCGTCATTTTCGACGGTGACAGCGTCCCTTTGTTCTGGGTTGCAAGTGAGCATCTTTCGATATGTTTTAAAGTGGCTTCTTAACTATCATTTGGTGCTACAGATTCGCTTTTTAAATACCGGCGTGATGTCGCCATTAATTAATTATGAATGTAGGAGAGAAAATAAATTTTCAAGTTCACGTCATTTTCGAGGGTGACATCGCCCCTTTGTTCTGGTTTGCAAGTGAGCAGCTTTCGATATGTTCTAAAGTGGCTTCTTAACTATCATTTGGTGCTATAGATTCGCTTTTTAAATACCGGCGTGACGTCGCAATTAATTAATTATGAATGTAGGAGAGAAAATAAATTTTAAATTTTACGTCATTTTCGAGGGGGACAGCGCCCCGTTTTCTGGGTTGCAAGTTCAAAAGTCCAGATATGTCTTTCTGTAGGTTGCCAGCAGTAATTATTACATAAAGTCGTTTTTCTTATGATTGTCAATAATGTTGACCCAGAGTGTACACCGAATCCGAATCCGAATCTAACTTCAGGGACATTTCTAGCTGTAGGGTAAGCGGTGCAAGCGACCTCCCCTCGTGGCTGGGTAACCGGTGAATCAATTTTAACTTGTACCTAGTACCTTTCCTGAAAGCTCCCGTCATCTCCTGGAACCCCGCCTCGACGCTTATGCGATATCAATTAGAGCCGCCGATCAGTTTCGATAGATAGGTACAGTTGGGTAATTCTTGATCGTCCTCTCAAGGGCCAAGTCCGATTTATTGCATTTAAATTTGGTATTAATTGGTTGTCCTCCCAGGACACAGTGCCGCCTCACGGTGATCCTCATTCGAGTGTTTAATTGTAAATATATTTTCCCGTAGGTAGCTGTCTAATTTTGTATATATTATTTTTTTTTTTTTTTGAAGTTGAATTAGGTCTAGTTTGTTACCCGTGAATATTTTCCCGTAGGTAGGTATTTTAATTTTTATGTAGTTATCTAGGTATATAAGGATCATATTTTAGGTTTAGTTAAATTTGATAATTGATTTGCAGTTTTCGTAGGTAGGTACTTTGGTTCATTTTTGGAAATTTAGATTTAGAATTTTTCCCGTAGGTCATGCTAACCAGGAAAATAGTTTTGCTTTCCGCACACGTTACGTACGTGATTTATTTTATAAATTTGAACTTAGATTTTTTTTTGTAGGTTATAAGAACCAGAAAAATAGTTTTGCTTTCTGCACACGTTACGCACGTGGTTTATTTTGTAAATTTAAACTTAGAAATTTTTCCGTGGTTCACAATAATCAGTAAAGTAATTTTGCTTTGCGCAGACGTCACGTACGTGAATATTTGCATAAATTTATACTTGTGAAAATTTCCAAGAAACTGTAATATTTGTGATAATAAATTTTTGTTCCCTGTAACGGCATTTAATTCTGGTGGCAAAATTCTGTGGATGTTATAACGATTTATTTTTTTATCAATAAATAATAATTCAGGAAAATGTGGGCCTTTCTGTGTTTCCGAAATATTTCGCTCAATTGACCGAACGACCCGTCTTAAGTTAAACGAGAGTGAGGAAAAAGGTAAGGAACCCTCTCGCAGGAATTATAATAACCAGTCGTACCAGCACCAGCACCGACACCACCGAACGATATTCACTTCGCTTACATCTCCGCTCCACGGGAAGGTACAAGGGACGTTCAATAAGCGATTAAAGCCCGTTTTATTGAATACCTCGTCTTCAGTGATAACTTCATCTGACCCTGGCGTTTCCGTTTCTCCATTGAGCTGACTTTAGGGACAAGGATACGATAAACGTATCATTTGTGCGACTCAGGCAATTGGGAAATATTTAGCGAAAACTTTTTCCCCAGGGAGTAAACCCTTACTAAAAATCTGGCGCCCGAGCAATCCGCCGAACTACATCTGCCGTCGATCCGAGAATTTCCCAGCGAGCCAGAGAACGTCACACTATTTTATTAATTAAATATGTGATCAAGGGATTAATCAATCCCGAAACGTCAACTATTTATTAATAAATGCAAAAGTAAGCCCGAGAACCTAAAAACCAATACAAGAATAATAATATAATTTATCTAATAATAGGTACCTACCTACCTAACTGATAAATTGTGCGTCATATTCCTTTTAGCACAAGCTTTCAAACGCTGTGTGTTTGGGCTACCCAGTACCCTGTCATTTGAAAAAAAGTTATGGCTGTTTTCACCCCGGGGGGGGGGGGGGGATATGGAGAAACCCTCACTTCCAGAATGAAGCCTGAAAAAAGTTATAAAGAATGCGTATCGGGGGTGTTTTTCTATGTATCACCCCTTAGAGTTACAGAAATTATTCCGCTTAGAGGCACCAGCCTGTATACTATATTATAGGTACAACAGAAGCAGCTTTTCAATCTTAACCACGGTGTAAGATTAACCACTAAACAAATGATTCATTTAAATATTTTCTCTAAAGCAATAATTACTTAGATAGGGTTATAATAGGGGAGTAGGTATATTTGCATGCCAATTTCCGATGTTAGAAAAATCAAAAGTCACCGTGTATTAAGCTCATATGACAGTCTGGGATCTCTATATATCCGAACAAACCTTATTCGCAATTATTATTGATGGGATCTAGTAAACAAATTTTATTGCACTGTGTAATAATAGTATGTAAGTAAATGTAGAAAATATAATATACTGTTAAAAATAAGGTCTTCACTGGAATTCAGTGATTACCTACATACTTACTGCAGTATAGGTAAATTATAAGGAAAAAGAACCAACGAAAATAATGCCACGTTTAAAATTGCACCACTTAAGTATTGAAGTTTGCACGAGTCTTCCTTGAAAGTTAACCAATGGTTAAACCATTTATTTACAATTATCTTTATACAAATTTTGACCACTACATAACATTTAACCTTAATTGAGACTCGTACAAAAGATAATTAGTCCAAGTGATGCGTTAAAAGATTCTATTTAAAAATTTGAACATGGCTTCTACAAAAGTGAAGAAAGTCTCAGCGTCACAGCAGCTGGGGTCATGAACGTCCTTGGCAAGATTTTAATTTGGCACCCCCAAACAATAGAGGTAACTTGGAAAGTGTAGGTAATTCAAGTTAATGAGGCTGTGGGACTGAAAAAGTGCTCCCACAGAGGGTTTCACCCCTGGCGGCCGCCCGCCTGGCCAGCCCCCAGCTGCGACTTTGGAAATACTTTTGGTGTTCATAGACCAAAGCGAGGCTGTGGGAGCGGGAGCGAAGGGATCTGAGCGCAAGGAGCGCATCCTTGTGCAGCGGATTCGAAAAGCGTGAATTTGTGTTCATGCATTACCCGCTACACAATTAAGTACCTCCCTCGCTCGGACCGCTCCCTTTCCGCTTCCGCAGTCCCGCATTCGCGTTGATCTGTGAACACCTTTACATTAATAATTTAAATATCGCGTTTGTAAGAAGTCGTATGTAAATTACTATAATATGAGTGATTAATGAAAATGAATTCATGCTTCATTATTCTTGACCTTTTTTCATAGTTTGAATTTGTTATTACAGGCATTTCTAGAATCTGTGAAAGAAAATAAAACGTTTCAGAGCAAAAAATTATGAAAAACACAATATAGATTAAGAGCCCACGACGGCCAGACCTTCCTTATTTTATAAAAGCTGAAAGTTTCTCTATGCGCATATTTCCAACCTATAGGTATCAGCGACTAATGACTATGGCGTTTGGATCATCAGTGCTTTGGTAGGTAACAGGTGAGGAAGGTGCATAAAATTACTTCCCAAAATCGTGAAAGTATAAAGGGTAATTTTTTATATTTTCTTCGGGATAATATATTAGAAATTACGCCCTCCATTGCCTTATAGTATGTAAGGTGTTTTAGGTCCATGGGCGTAGAAGTTGTTGGGTGAAAAATGGGTCATATACCCTATTTCTATACGCCAGGGATGTTTTTCCCCCATGTTTTCCTTCTTTTTGTGTGCTCTAAATTATAATAGGTAAACAACCTCTTGGTATAAGATCAAAATATGGAGAAATGCTCAATTTATGAGGCCAAAATGGAATTTTTTTTCAACACCCCCTGAATCTTTTTTTGGTGAGGCCTGTATATGCAACGGCTGGTCTATTCCGTGGCAAAGGAAAATTTGATTGATTGATTGCACTTTCTCCCGTTTCTTAGACAGTAGTCAAAAGGGGGTTTATGAATTTGGTATTCCTAGGGAAATCACATTTTTATGAAGTTAATGTTTTAAAGTATGGTGATTCCGACTTATATGCCTCAAGAAATGGTCTAAAATATTCGAAGCATGATTTCTCGTTTTATGAAGTGATTAATGTTAAATACATTCGAGCGGTTCAGGATTTATAAAGGTTGACATAACACATTGCACATTGTAGCGAAATGTATACTAAACCTGCATGTCGCGTCTCATTTCCACCTCTGAAAATGTATTTATTTACACTTTGGCATTTTGATTCATTCAACTACGTCTACGAAGTCTTTTTTTATGGTTCAGTACTGAAGTAGGAGTTCTGCATGAGGTAGAGCTTGTCGATAGGGTTGGCTATGGACCCCGCAACGCCACCCGTCTCATGCGGAGGATGAGAAGGCTGCAGTTCTAGATTCTGAAGGGAAAGTGTATCCGAGGTTGCTTCGTCCAGATGGTCAAAATTGGTGCTGTCATCCAAGGAGATGTCTGAGCTGCAGAATGACTCACCAGAATGTGCAGGATAGTTATCTGCAAAGAGATATTAAATTCAGACTTTGGAATAATACTATAAGTGTAAGTTAGTTTTGATATTGTTGATGCAATTTTAAGTGGTTTTAATAACTCAAAATGTTCCGGTTAAATGAGATTTTTATACTATAATAGTCTTTCAGCATCCATCTCAATTCGACAATAATCCTCTTGATGTATTCTTTGTTTGATGACTGATGAGCTTTAATAAAATGAAAACACCGATGTATCTGTCTTCGATACATCTGAATATCAGACCATCTGGAGCGGTTGCCGATGGGAGGAAACAAATTTTAATTTTATTGAATTTACATACTGCTTGGATCATTGCGGACTTGGAAAGGACATATTTAATTCCTTGCTCGTAGTTTATTCTGTTAGTTTAATATTCTAATGAACACGCCCCAATAATAGGTGAAAAAAAGAGGATAAAAGGAGTCATAATCTTAACATAATTATAACTTACCATCAGGAGAATATGGCATATTTGGGTTGAGCGGTTGACTAGATCCGGGGAACTCCCCCAATCCGCCTATTCCCATGTAGTGTCCGTGTTCGCTGGACGGCGACTCTTGCTTTATATTTTTGTCGTCTTTGTCTCCTTTATCCTTGTCTCCAGGTGACTTTCCGTCTTCTTGTTTGGCCTTACGTTGGATTTTTTTCATTTTTGCGCGCTGGTTTTGGAACCAAACCTGCACCACTCGCACCGAGAGTCCGGTCTCTTTGGCCAGCGCCTCTCGCACCTGTAGTATATTAAACACGAATTATGATTATTTACATAATATCGAAATGATAAATGGTAACTGGTTAAATGGTTTGAATATTTCATAGTGGTAAATCTAGTAAGTCTTGAGCAAAAATTGCTTTTGTCTGCAGTTTTTGAAAAAGTTGTCAAAGTTCGAATATATAAAAGGGGGCTTCCCACGGCGCGGAAGCCCCCGAGCCTTCTCATTCTCATGGCGCGTGACTTGGCAAGTCAGATTGCCGGTAAACATTTAAAACATTTGTATTATGCAGGGAACATAATGTTAAAAATAATCATCTCACCTTTCGACATGGCTTAGGACTGACTTCGAAGCTGGCTTTGAACTGTCTTCTCTGTGCGCTTGTGAGAATCGTTCTAGGTCTCTTAGGTCCCCTCCGTCCGTCTCTGGGCCTGCTGCCCTCGTCTAGTTCTTCGGGATCACCGCTACCTAGCAGGTAAAGCTCCTTCTCGAAGTCCTGTCGACAGAAGAGTTGCCCTCCGCGAAGCACAAACTGTTCGCCCTTCTGAAGAGGTTGGCAGCAGGCTACGCATACGAAGCAAGGCAAATGGAAGACATGTTGCTGGGCACGCATCACTAGTTCATGCGGCAAGAGTCTGTCACCACACCGGGAGCATTTCACTCCAAATATTCTGTAAAATAGAATAACCTTATAAATTTTGGATCGCTTGTATATGAGCCATCAAATATCTATACAGGGTGTTTCATTAATCTGACTATGTTTAGAATATTCAAGTAAAGATCCCTGGATACATTTTATGACAAATAACTTTGAAAATCAAAAACAACCCCCGAAAAGTACTGGAGAGGGAGACAAATCAGAATTATTTTTGTCACAAGATTTTTTGTTGTAAAACTGTGTAAAATTAATTCTCATTGTTTATTGCATAAAGTTGATATAATTCGGATTATAAGTGAAAAATCACATATCCCCTCTCATTGTAAGTCGCCTTTTTTGCAATGCGAGTTTTAACTTATTAGAGTCTCGATATACGTCACAATATGAACTTTCGAATTTCGAGTCTTCTCCAAATAAATGCACAAATAGGTCATTTTTTGTAGGCTTACATAAGTCGACAAGAGCTATAATAGGAGGTATCTATCCGGCATTTCAAAAATTTTCAAAGCCCACTAGAGATTATAGTTTTCTTTGCTATAACTTTTGTTTCTTTTATGGCCGTTGCATTGTTTTTTCCTGCCTTCCAGTATTTAAAAAATTAAGGAACTGTATTAAAAAACAATATAGTGACCATATAGAAAACAAAAGTTTACAAAATCTAATCGGCTTTGAAATTTCTGAAATGTCAGATGGATAAAATCAATAACAAAAATAAACAAAAAATTTTATTAACGTGTGTCCGGAAATGCATCGTAGTTGAGATACAGGGTGTCAAAAAAAGATTATTTTCTAAGTTTTTTGACGATATCTCACTCAAACGATCCGTTCGAGATCAGAAATCAGTTTTTGCGTATATAATAGGACATATTTTATCATTAATATCAGCTATTTTTTTTAATGCCAATTCAGTTTTTGTCAAATGTCAGTGGCGGAGATGTTATGGTTGTCATTGACATCAAATTGACTTTTTAAAAGCGGATTATAAACCACCAATGCTTTCTACACAAAAAAGGTATTCTTGGTTAAAAGTGCTAACGTGAAACGCTTCGAGAAAAACGGTAATTCACGATGAAAAACTCGCTTTGGATGTTTCAAAACATGGTGTCGGAAAATTACCGGGGAAACACTTCACTCAATCCGAAAAATCTCCGCCAATGTCACATGAAAAAAAATTACTATTAAGAAGGAAGCTAATATTAATGATAAGACATGTACAAAAGCTGAGTTAATCATTTTTTTTAATTAAAAAAAAAGGAGGGAGCATCGGTCTTAACTATGTTAGGTAAGGCAAATTCGCTCCACTCCAGTAATTATATGGAATAAGAGAGAACTAGCTCATTCTACCCAGACTCAAGTTTACAAATTAAATAGTAGAATAGACGACACAGACAACCAGAGTGAGATTGAGAATCGAACTCAGACCGAGGCAGTCCAACGGTTTAGCAATCTGCACGATAAACTGCAAGGCCACCGCCGGCTCCAAAAGCTCAGTTGAATATCTGAAATGGTTTCGGAGATATCTCCAAAAAACTGCAAAAAATATATTTTTTTTGACACTCTGTATCTCAAACACGGTGAATTTTCGGACACACGTTAATGGGAATTTTTTTATTTAATTTTGATCAAAGAATCTGCCTTATAAGTAAGAAATTGTGCAACTTTTCTCTATAATTTAATGGGCCCTCTAATATATCACCGTTTAGAAGTTACCCATACATGCTCATTGAAAAAGTGGACATACTGTATATAACAAAATTCAGCATCATTGACAATGTCCTGTTTGACACTTTCACGAATAGCCAATACGAATTCCAACTGAGACCGAGACTAAAATTGAGACTAACATTTTTTGTCCACGAAACAGCCCCCGCGGAGTTCTGGGGAAATTTGACTTTTGATTTCTCTTGAGCCTTATGCCTTATGATACACTTAACCCCGGCTTTATGACTAATAAGCTTGATCATACTGATACCAAGGGCGCTGAAAATAGATTCTTGACCTCGTTCGTTTCGGGCGGAGGATGGTCGTGGGATTTGAAAAATCTATAAGGGATGAACATGACGCAGCGCTGATGGGAACGCCACAGAGGGCAGTGCGTTGCGATCGTTGTTGTTCCTGCTGTACGTGAATGTTCTGCCAAAGTGCCAAACCATATAATATACAGTATATCCCACGTTAACCGAATTTATATAATAGGTATAAATAATGTAAAAAAAATCGAGTTGAAATTTGATAATTTGCAGTCCAGGACAGTTTTAGGAGGACACATATGTTTATTTTAACTTTTCTGCTTAAAATTGCATGGTCCAGGAATATACTTACGCCCTTAATTTTAGTGGTTACATATACGTTAAAGTAACACACTGAATAATGCATGGTATGATTAAGGGGTTGTAAGTACCTATATTTCGAAATATTTAATGGGGTGGCTTTTTCTACAAAAACTCGAGAAATACATTACTTAATTAATTGTAATCGCAATGCAAGAAAATACAACTCGTCCTGGTCATAATCGTACCACACTTATTATATCACTCCTGAAAAATTTTATCACATTAAGCGTATAGAAATATAGATTCCTGAGCGATTATTTCCCATCATACTTCTTGCACAACTGCGATTTCTTACAATATCTGAGTGAATGAAAGAACCGCTTCCCCAGTTCTCGCCATGAAAATCGTGAAGCTGCAGGCTCTTCCATATTTCTCTTTCGCCTGTTATTAATTCCGGCCCCTTCTCCCAGACTACTACGTCTTCGTATCTCCGAAATGAAATTTTTCCTTTTTACCGTCTCGCGAAGTGTTCAGTCTTCCCTCGTGCATATTCCTTGCTTTTCATGCTAGCTTTTGAAGGCACCGGAATGGATCCAATAAAGTCTTCTGCCGTTTGCCGCCTTTGTGATGAGCAATTGTTAAAGCCAAGCCTTTGATGTTGTTTGCATGGCTCGATACCTGAGAATTATACATTTATATTCTTTCAATAGGAACACCTACACGCTGCCTGTCGAGTCTGTTTCCTCATACAAGTAGGTATATTACAATTTGGAAATATAGAGAAAGGAAGATGTTGATTGACAAAAATTCGTCATGTCATGGATATATAAGCAATTTTATCTGATGTTAACTGAAGTACCTACATAGTAGTTAATTCGATTCAAATAGTCGAGATGGTTATATAAAATAAAATATGAGAAAAAGAGTCTATAAAAGTATGTATATGTAAAATTGATTTTGGTAATTATATTATAGCAAAAAGAACTTGTGTATACTCAGCAAAAAAGAAACGAAACAGTGCAGCAGTTTCTTGTCTCACTTCATATTTTATTTGAAAAAGTAGCCTTTTTGACCCCATATAAAACTCACTCTGCATATTTCCTATTTTTTATTTTTTGGTAAATATTTAGGTAAAGATACTTCTATCAGTTCACTCTGGTATTCGCTGACCGGTTTATTTAAAAAGAAGCCCTCAGGGATCATATGGAAATTAGCCCTCAGTTAAAGCTGCTGAAATTTGAATATGTTATTCGAATGCAAATGGCGATCAAAAGTCTCCATGAGCGTGAAGTGAATATACAGGGTATAATGATAAATGAGCTACATATTTTCTGTTCCATTGCTAAATTTACGGGACTACGCAGACGGTTAAAAACGTAATTCTTAAAATGGGTAATCGTGTACATACAGGGTGAGTCATCAACTTTACAATCTTCAAACTTCTCCCATATGTAGAGTCCCTTAAAGGAAATATCATAATATGTGATCTTTAAAAAGTGTCAACTCAACTTCTCTGTTAATATACAAGGATGATTTGGGAATTGTAAAAAATATTAACTTGGCTCTAAAATCTAGACGGATCATTCGAATTTTCTAATTTTTTGGCGCAACTTTACACTGTAATATTCGATCGGCGTTTTCTAATTTAAAACTTAGAAATCCTAGAACCGGCGTAAGAAAAATTGATTGGGAAAGTTCGTACTAAGAAGTTCACCCTGTGATTTTTTAAAATATATAATTATTGATTTTCAAAGTGCACAAATAGACAATGTGAAATTTTTGTCACACTTTCGTGGTATTTTTTATAAACGATCGAATCTGGCCAAAACTGAAAAGCCACCATTCAAATCACATAATATTGTCGTAAAAGCGATTCAAATTACTTACACTATTAAGTCTATGGTTACGAACGTGACTTAGATCACACAAAAAAACGTTTTCAAAAAAGTTTTTTAGATAGGAAGGTACGATCCAATTAAATTAATATTTCGCAATCATTCCCTGCAAGGGAATTCAGTTCAAGTATTGTCTATGGGAGGGGGAAAACACTAATCTAGCTCACATAAAAAGTGATTCATGTATTCACATACCTGTCATAGTCCTGCTTGCAGTAGAGTTTACAGTTCCTAGTATAGCACGAGTGTGCTAATGGCAACCCGCAAATGCAGCAAGTAAGACAGTGCTCGTGCCAACTTGCCTCTGCCACCCGCATCAAGTATCGATCATGGATTTTCTGCCCACACCCTTCACACATTTCGTATGTTTTCTCACATTTTATTAAGCCTTGGTGATGATGCTGGCCCTCTGGAACAACAACCGCATAAGTAAATAATTAACAGACTAACTTTAGCTATAGGTTTGAGACGAATAATAATTACTGTAACTTATGGTTACTAAAATGTTGCTTATAATAGATATTTCAAGCATATAAAGATCAGAATCAGATATTTATTCCTAAAATCTAAAAATTAAGGCTAATAGTGACATAAGATACCTAAAAAAGGTTCAAACAGATTGTTTTACAACGCATCAATTTTCTGTGTTTATTGTATCGTGTGATCGGCAAAATTTTTCATCAACTAGTGCCTTGGAAGAGAGAGATAGCTATTGCAGTCACGTCTGAGCTCATTGCACCTGAGAACACCCACCAATAGTTCTCATTTTATCTTACAGACTGGCAGACATGCTTCATTTTTTCCAAGGCTCTATAGTTGATGAAAAATTTTGTGGATCACCCGATATATTGTTCATTGCAGTTAGTATCTAGACATCTTTTTACTTAATATTGAAAAAATCTCATGACCACTAGATCGAAAGAATGAGGTATGTTTCAATTTTTGCATGCGCACGTTGTTATTTTGGTGTTCTCGCTGAGCATTAATCGGCCTGTTCTTTTTACCCAAATCAGCACCTTTAACTACATATACTTCTTAATCTTAAGCACACTAATTTTTGGGGATTTTTGACATACCTTGATCACCAATACCTTTTTTGTTTGAGACACATCCGGTGTTATGAATATGGTGTGCATATGTGCTCAAGAAGAAGTTCTGCTGAGTATTCGAAGCTTTGTTGTATGACTCCTCTACTAACTCACTTCCGTGGTTGGTAATTTGCTCATTGCGTCTTACTGACATTCGGTGGATCCCGTCTCTCGTAGTCATTGTGAATTGACTGGGTTACTTAAGTAACATTGATCGTTGAATATTGATCTTAATACTTTTCACTGGAATCTTACTATAATTTTATAATTTTAATTGGTGTTCATTTCGCATATCCGAACAGTTGAAGCCTAACTTGATATAGGTTTTAGCATCTTTTTGGTTGCAGGAATAGTTTAGTTGCAAGGGATAGTTTTGACTTTCGACCAAGAAGCCAATACATAAGAACTTAAGATCAAGCTGCCTTATTTTGGTATATGTGTGCTTCCTCCAACTTAGTGGTTGACACAATGGCCCAAATGGGGGCTCAGGTATATTTCTGTTGCAACTGCAACAGGAATGCGCATGTTATCCACATTTACAAGTGAACAGTTGACTTATTTCGCATGATAAAAGTAGTTTTGAATGACTTGAGTTTTATTAACTTTTGTAGGCAATCGAAAATATACATGCAAGTTGTTAATCATAGGAGATGTTCTTTATAGATTTGAGACATCTCTGGTAGGGTGGTCATTCGCCGAGAGTATTGCTGTATGGTTGTCGAAGGAAGCGTTTTCTGTGGTGTTAATTTCTTGGCAATCTGGCTGCGCACATGTATTATTAAATACAGTGGTCCCATGACGCTACCCTTAGGAACCTGAGTTGACAAAAGTTGGAGAGTTCAATTATTTATGTATTGAGCATTTATTTGAACAGAACTGTATCTATGGTTTGTCCAGTGAGTGTTGTCCGGTGAGATGCCACACTGATCCTGACTATAAAAGATTTGATTTTGTATGTTTTAATTCGTACTAATTCTAATTATTATAATTGTACGAATTAAAACATAAAAAATCAAATCGTTTATAGTCAGGATGAGTGTAAAATCTCATCGGACAACACTCACTGGACAAGCCATACCTATGAGTGTTAGCATTTTTTTATGCAAACATTTAATTTTTTACGACCAATTACTCTACAAATCCGAAAAAAATATCATAGGTAACATATTTCGATTTTTTTTTATTATAGCTACTATTCTGATTCTTCGGGTGTATGGAAAAAATAAATAAATATGGAAAAACAGGAATAAATTGAACATTACCTAAAGTGATTTATATCTTCATATTATAGAATGATCTTTGGAAAATGTTATTCAAAACTACGGAGCATGAAGCTTTTCTTTTTTACTCTGGTTATCTGATCATGTTTTGATACACTCAGTATGAGAATATGGAAGAAGACCGGAAAATCTATATAAGCCCAAGAGTCCTGATATAGATCGTATTGCTGGCTGCCTACCATAATGACGTTTCCTGTGACGATCCTGCACAACCATTTGCAGCACATGTCGCATCAATAAAATGTGAAAAACCCTCAGAGCTGCAACTATTGCGGCTGGATAATATTATTCTCTAACATATTAGGTATGTTACCTCTGGGATTTCCGATTTCTGTACGTTCGTTTCAAACTAATAGGCAAGACAAAATAAATAGAAAAATCAACTACCTAAGCATGGTTCGGGATATTTGCCAGCTGTTGATCAGTGTATTATCCTGCTTGATGACACACATAGGTTTGAGCATATACTATTATTATACTTGAAGGTGAAGGTGGTTAAAGAAAATAGTTTACAGAATTTTTAATAAATAAGTAGTGAATCTAACTATTATTCTGCAGGTTTTTTTTTTCAAAATTAAGGGTTCGTTTTCAACCCATACATTCCCACTTCTGTGCCCAGAAGTACCGTTTGCAATATAGGGTGTAAAAATTTTTTTCCAGTTTTTTGCAGCCATCTGGGAAACAGTTTGAGAAACAGAGCTCAACATTTGTAGGTATGTACATCATTGGTATTATCTTTATATGTAATACTAAATCATTTTTATTCATGTGCTATTGGCGAATATATCTGGATTGAGAGAGCTTTTTGCTCTTCATTTTCGGATAGGTACATGTTTTGGAAAATCAAAAGCGAGTTTTCCATCGTAAGTGCGCGTTTTTCTCGGAAACGGTTCACGTTGGTAAAGTACCTTTTTGGTTTAGAAAACATGGGCGCTTCTAAAATGATTCTTAAAATTTCATTTATCCTAGTGGCGTAGAAGTTAGGGGGTTGAAACCCTCAAAGTAGATAAAATCTACGCCACTGAATTTTATTCAAACATTTATTTTTTTGAGTGGAAACAAGGGAATTGATGAGCACAAAGTGTGTATAAGAGCTTGAATATTGTATCTCGAGATACAATTCACGAGGTTTTCGAGATAATGGCAAAAACTGAAAAAAAAACTTTGACCACCTGTATCTGAAAAACGGTAGGTCTGGTCATATAAGAATTATAGGAATAAAAAAATCCAATTTTTTTTATGCGTAGATCACCCCTTTTTATAAGCACATGCTATATTTTTGGACCACTGTATAAGAAATTAACAATAAAATTGAAAATAATGTGAAGCAAATTCAATGTTGCTGAAAAATTCGAATAATAAATTCTTCAGAACATTTTTTGTTATGTGTTGTGAACATACATAAAAAGCAATTGAGTTCCCCTCAAAACCGGAAGATAGGTACATATCATATTACCATCTCAGAGAACTCTGTGGCACTTTGTAACTTTGTAAGTTTTCTAAATGGAAACCTTTCGCGGAAACCTTGATGCCTTTGCATTGCAATTTAACCGATAAAGAAAAGTCTCACGCAGAAAGTTTATAAAAATATTCGACAAATGCAGTGGTTGATCATTTTGGTTTTGGAAACTTCACTTCGGAACAGATGGAACAGATATCGAGTGATATGTACATCATTTAAAAGCTACTTGAATTCTCTTTACAACGATGTCCAACATATTTTGGGTTTCGCTTACATACAGGGTGGCCCAACGAAAACGTAACTCATCTGAATCACTTGGAAAATGAAGATGTAGGCGAAAAACGCCGAAACAGGTCGATTTTGTTATCGAAGGGGACATATTTTCGTGACAAATTTAACTACCCTAGTTCACCCCCTTGGCAGGGGTAGCTATCCCTTTGCTCATCATCATAGGGACCAGATATCGAGTGATACATCATTTGAAAGCTACTTGAATTCTCTTTACAACGATATCCAACATTTTGAGTTTCGCTTACATACAGGGTGGCCCAACGAAAACGTAACTTGCCTTAAGAAAATTTGAGGTTGCCAGCCCCACTTTGGAGAATAAAGTTTGGACTATGTTTTCCGCGTCAAAAGAGGTCCCCATCACGCAGAAAAAGTTGACCTGCTTCGGCGTTTTTCGCGAACATCTTCAGTTTCCAAGTTATTAAGACGAGGGCCACCCTGTATGTAAGCGAAACCCAAAATGTTGGATGTCGTTGTAAAGAGAATTCAAGTAGCTTTCAAGTGATGTATCACTCGATAGCTGTTCCCTATGATGATAAGCAAAGGGGTAGCTACCCCTGCCAAGGGGGTGAGCTTGAGTAGTTAAATTTGTCACGCAAATATGTCCCCCTCGATAACAAAATCGACCTATTTCGGCTTTTTTCGCATACATCTTCACTTTTCAAATTATTAGGCTTATTACCTTTCCGATGGCCCACCCTGTATAATTTATTTATGACAAGAGGCGCAGAAAATTCTATTACATCTTGATATGAACAAAGCCCCCAGCTTTACAATTTGGCTTCTACCAAGCTCTTGAACTCTTGATATGAAAGTCAAGTTTCACCAAACGCGGTTGGCAGCTTAATCGTATACCACAGGGTCCAAGTCTTCAACCTCCATATCTAAATCCAGACCTAAACCGTCCTGGGAAATTAGAGGCAGCGGCCTAAAGAATGTGTCGAAATAAAAGTATTACAGTGGGTATTATAAAGGTCCATTAAGTTAACAGGCAAATTTCAGTGACCGTTTCTAAGGCTAAGATCGACGTCAAATTACTTTCATTAACATTTTTGTAACCTCTTTCAGGCCAAGAATCACAAAATTTTAATATTTTCTGCATACAGGGTCGACACCTTCTTCAGAAACGGCCCCAGAAATCTACCCGTTAAGTTAATGAGCTTTTATAATACTCATTCACTGTTAGTTTTATTCTACCGACCCAAAATTTACAAATGATACCGGCCCAGGGGGAAAATTCCCGTTTTCCTTCTGGGCCCATTCATGGCACCTCTGAATGGCGCTAAACTTAACCCACGACAATCAACAGAATACAAAGACCCTGGACTACAAGTTTCTTATTTGGTCGCATTCTACAAGTTTTGCTGTGTAGAAATACCCCCACATGGGCCTCCAAAAATCAATTCTGAAGTTATTATCGGAACTATCTTCAAGCGATGAGTACCTCACAGTTTGTTTCCATTTTCTCACATTGTTTGCTCGCAGTGGAACAGAAATAGAATTGCCTATACAATTGTATACTTACCTATGTTAAAATCGAAATGATAGAGCAATCCAAATAGTGGATTCCATTCAACGCACACCTGCATCAAGAAAGGTGAAACTGTTCCATCGACCGGAAAGATCATGGCCATCGATTCGGGACTCAGGAGGCATCACCCTTACCGATTATATGGAGTATAGAAGGCTAATAATTAAGGGACCTTACTATATGCTGACTTATATAGATCTATTAGATGCTGATTAGCGTGCGGATAAAAACACTTAGCAAAGAAGTTTACCTAACTTTTTGTCCATGACATCGCGCCATGCATCTCACTCATCTTCAATCGTGACAGCAAAACTGACTATTTTTCGGTACCTATACCTATACATATAATAAAGTCATCCATCCTACTCAGTTTTTATTAAAACAAAAGTACAGAAACAGATGTTAAGAATATCTTCACCTTGTCACTCGGAATACTCGGATAAAAAACGGCAATATAAAACACATATAATGAGTTCATGATTCTCTTCATCGCTCTGACGAGAGGTATAAAATATTAAAATATAGATAGAAATAAATATGAATTCATCTGAGAAGTTGAAATAATTACAATAAGTCCTTTTTCATGCAAAATAAGTGTCTGCAGTTTTAGTCTTCATGCAGCTGCTAATATTATAGACTTTCAGTCAACCATAATGTTTCGAATTTAGTACAATCCCTGATGATATAATTTTCATATCAAGAGGAATAATATTGACTCAGCTAAAAGGTCGCCATCCTGTACCCATGAACAAGGAAACAGACTAATGACTTATCCTGGTTATGGCATTCTAGGCGGAAGAAGGTGACACTTCGTACACGGAAAGCCTCTCTCTGGTCGCGCATAATGGAAAGGGTAATTAAAATCGACGAGGAAAGTGACGTGCGTCATTGAATGTTTCTTAGAGCGCAAGATGGAGCCATGCAATGAGAATAATTAAAAAAGTGTATATAAGGGAGATGAATAAATATTATTTCCAACGAACACTGTTCAATTGAGGATATTAAGTATAAATAAATAATAAATATAATAATATAAAGCCAAACTAAAGTTTATTTTTTATTTTTTGCTTTTTAAGTATTAAGAGCTTCCCATCTTATATGCACTTATATCACAATACAGGGAGGACGTTAAAATAGCTCCCCCCCCTCTTTTAATACAATAGGTACCTAAATTAAATTAATAGCATGAGTTTGACTTCTCTTTGACTTAACACTGATGTGTCAAATGTCAAAGCCGATGATGTTGCAATCCCTGTCAACATAAAAATTTCAAATGGCATGGGACACCTCATTTTAAAGGTATTTCAATTATGTACACAAAAATGAGTTATTTTTTTAAATTTTGATATTGTGTAGATTTGTCAGTGAGAACGTTTACAGTTCCGCCATTTAAAACTAAATTAAATAGCATTAGTTTTACTACTTTTTCACATAAAACTTATATGTGTCAAATCTCAAAGACGTGGCAATTCCTGCATGCCAACTTCAAAATTTTAAATGACAGTGAGGGCGTTTATGCAGTGTGAGTCATGAGGAACTTTACAAACTTCTATCATATGTAGAGTCCCTTATTCAGGGGAATATAATGTTACCCTTAAAAAGTGTGAACTTACATTCTCTGTTAATATATGATACAGGGTGATTTGTAAATAAAAAAAATCATTTGGCTGTAATAATATGCACGGATAATTAAGAATTTTCTAATTTTTCGGTGTAACTTAACGTACACTGTTAAGTAACATTCGATTGGCGTTCTCTAAACTTATGAATTCCAGGATCGGCCTAAGAAAAATTGATTTTGAAGTCTGAGGAGAATTCGTACTAAAAAGTTCACCCTGCATGGAATTAAAAAAAAATTAATTATTGATTTTCAAAGTTCACAAATAGGCAAGAAAAACTATGTAAGTATACCTATATGTGACATAACGAACAATCCATATGAAATAAAAAAAAACTATAAAATTAAGTTTTTTTTATTGAAAAGGCACATGCACCACAGGGCGAACTTTTGTTTAAATATTAAAAAATGAAAACTATTTAGCCCGGTCCTGGAAAAAACACAAAGATGGCATCAGCAACGATGTAATTAAAGAACTGTTTACTTATAGGCTGATGTCTATATATCTAAAATATCTGCAACATCATTTTAAAATGAGGCCTCACATGATGACCCCTTTATGAGTAAAAATTTTTAAGTTGACATATAGGCCTTAACGTTATTTTTGACATTTGATACATCAATTTTACGTCTAAAAGGTGTACTATATTAATGTCGTCGAATTCAGGGCCATCTTTAGATATATTGAGCGCCTGGAATAATATGCGCCCCCTTATAAGAAAATACAAAATATACACAGGATGGCTTGTTAGGAGTGGGGAAGTATGGCGATTCATGAATTAAAAAATGTTCACGGTTAGGCTATTTCCCAGTAGTTGAAAATTTCCTCAGATGTAAAAAGTAATAATTGAAGAGCCATCAGCAAAAACGTTTGCGTCAAGTATGGATGGCTAAACGGCCATAGGAAAAGTGTCAGAATTAAGAAAAAGTCTTTTTATAACCATACGCATTACACTAAAAAACTAAACAAAACAACTCATGCAAAAAAAATCCTGCAAAATTGCAGGAAAAGGTTTCTCTCCGCCGCAACGTATAAAAAATGCGCAGACCTTATGATGGTAAATTAGAAAATCTAGACTCAATTTTCGAGTCAATTACCTATTGCATGCCCTTAAACTAAGTGGTGGATATATTTTCTTTATTTTCCAACAAATATATACCTAATACGTGTGTGAAATGAAGGAATTTTGGGAGGGAATTTCTAAAAGATTTTGAAGTATAATTTACGTCCTAAAATGCTTGCGCCCGTGGGCTATGCTATATCCCTATCAGCCCAATGGTTAAGACGGCCCTGGTTGAATTTAGTTTTTGTATCAAAGTTCAAAGTTCTATCTCATTCAGCTCAGAATTTAAGGAGGTGTTGTTAAAGGGGGATGTGAACGTATTGACTATTAATATACTTACTTCAAACTAAACAAGTAGTGAAAAATAATAACTTTAAAAAATCAAAATTCCAAAAATGATCTATTGTTTAATTTGATTTTAATATTTTTACAGAGTGGGAGAAAAGTCAAACAGGTGGTTAGAAATATACATGCAGGGTTAGCTCGTATGGGGGACTCCAGGGATATCCTAAACCATTGAAAGATATACGAGGTCGGTTAAATCAGAGGAAAGTTGCGTTATTTTATGCTCGATAAGAATAATATTGACGTAATTGGATGAAAACATTTTTTTTTTAAAGAAGAATAATATTTTTGAAAAATTTTTCTTCGAATGTTCGAATGTAATTTTTGGTTTCCATGATTTTTTTACCGAACGACATAGAAAAACAATATGGCGGCCGTACGAAAAACAAAAGTTGGCTATGAATACTCTGTATATGGGAACTTATTAGTCGGCTTTGGAAATTTTTGTGTCAAATGATGATACCTACTTACCTATAGCCTTTGAGGGCTTATGCATAAACCTCGAAAAATAATAAAATATAAGAAATTTAAATTTTTCAGTTTTTTTTCAGGATATTAAAGCAAGAGCATAAAATAGCGCAATAATTATGTCCTCTAATTTAACCAAACTCGTATCTTCAATGGTTTAGGATATCCCTGCATGTAGTCCCCCATTAAATAGTTCTAACCCTGGTATACAAAACTTGGAATTCAGCTGCTTTAGGATGTGAAGATTTCAGGTTTGATATGTGCAATGTTGCCATTCAATACGAGCTTAACCATCATTATGTAAAAAATGGAATTAACAAAATGTACGGTGTTTAACCAAAGGTGTTTCATTTAAAAAACCACAGTGACTAATAATTGGTATAAAAGACTCCACAGTATCCTATAATGAAAATAGGCTCCCGGTTAAATTAGTTGTATAACTTTGGGATTTTCTTGAAAATGACTGAACAGACCTAAGGCTCAAGAACCTGCGATTTCTGCCTAAACTTGCGGTGATTTTTTGTTTGGAGTCCCCACAGCAACTTATCTCAAAGTTAATGTCCAAAATAGCCTAAAAATAGGAAATTTTTAGGGTTAGGAGGGATTTTTGTGCTCCTAATATTTATGACACTGGGTCAATTGATATTTTAAAAGCGCCCTTTTAACCGCCAGTTTTTTCTACACAAAAGAGGTCTTAATACTCTTGGTCATAACTGTAACGTGAGCCGTTTTCGAGAAAAACGGTCATTTACCATGGAAAACTCTCTTTGGATGTTTCAAGAAATCTGTCGGAAAATAAAGGACAAAACTTCTCTCAATCCTAAGATCTCCGCAAATGGCACAAGAAAAATACTGAATTAATATTAAAAGGTATAAGTAGCTAATATCAATGAAAAAACACGTAGGTAGGTACAAATGCTGAGTTCCGCATCTCAAACGGTTCCACAGATATCTTCAAAAAAATGGAAAAATAGTCCTTTTGCGTGACACCCTGTATCTCAAAAAGGGTGCATTTCATCACGTTTATAGGACATTTTTTGTTTATTTCTCACCAAAAAATCAGCCCTTAATTTTTTCGGTGTTAATTTATAGCCTACTTACTCGTATAAGTAAATAATTGCAGATTTTTACTTCTTCCTCAGATCTTATACATGATTTGTTAGTCTTGTGCTGTTGCTAATTTTTTTTGAACAAATGAGTCACATTTTTAATGCCGCAGAAATCATTAACGGGGAATTTTTTTAAAGTTTTTTTCACCTGAAAACATTGTCTTGGTTTTCCAAAGTAACAGCAACCTTAGGTAATTTTATAAGTACATATTTATATAAATAGGTATTATAGGTAATAAATAGACAATAAATATAGGTAAGTATAATAGCTCCCTTAAAAGGTATCTTCTTTATGACGGTAGGTAATAGGTTCCTACTTATTCTTATTATTGCATGAGCATTGCTAATTGGAGACCATCCACATACACGAGTTTATAAACTTCCGCAGAATTATCACCGTTGACGCTTCGTCTATATATGCTTCTGCAATTGTATATTTTAGATTGGTCGTGTGTATAGACTTATTCACGTTCAAGGCGGGCTTCAACTGAAATGATAAGATTCCAGATTCCAGACTGTTTTGCCCATGATCCTTGAATTTTTTTCCAGGTTCTCGGAGCAAATCTCTTATTTTTGATGATTTTATGTTCAGTGAGAGAACGATAAAGCCCATTTTTAAAGTAGGTATATATCTAACCTATTGTAGGTACCTATTACTCACTGTTTTTTTTTTTGTAGCTATGCAAGAGGAGATTTTGTTACCGCAATTAATATCTATGATTACCGATGCGTTTACATACCCATACCCTATTAAAATATTATTATAGGTATCTGTCTACCAGTTGAAAAGGTACTTAAAAAGTTAACTTACGTACCTATATAGATAGAAACTACTACATAATATCTTTCTAAAGCTGCACTGTACTTAAGTCAAAATAAGTAGGTATATAAAACTTAAGTCTATAGTTACTCAAATCTCACCTATCAATTCTTTTCCATTCCTGCTGTTACACTCTGGGCCATGATGAATATTGGGATGTTCTGGCAACATTGCTGCGTTTAGATTAATGTTCGGATAAAACTCCAACATTGTCTTTTGCACTATCACAGAACTTTTTTGAACTGTTCCGAAATCGGTCACCAATTTTCAATTCGGTTCAGTATTATTCCATCGCACTGTATCACAGCGCCATAGATTCACGATTCACAGAGATAGAGAGACCGGGAGTTCATGTCACTCTGAGGGGATCGCCGTTGCGACGCCGACGCCAACAGACCACACCTCTATCTGTGATATCCCTCCACGGGGCGTACACAGGCTTACCCCCACCAGTAGAAAGAGGGAGAAATGCGCAGTTGAGGGATTGTGATAATCTGCAGGATTTGGACTAAGCTACAGGTTTATTTGGTTTTTATGCCCGGATTATGGGTGTTGTGATAGCACTGACACAATTCCAAGGGATTTTGGGGTTGTAAATCATCATTCATTAGTGTCAGCAGAATATTGCCAAAAATTAGGTGGGAGTGGTGATGAGAGGGTACAATATGGGATGTGTTGACGGTGAGACTATCCAAGATATCTGATATTCCAAATTCATCGTAGGTATTTAATTCCAATAATAGAAATCACACCAGCAACAGCAAGCTCTATGATTTCTTGTGACTTGTGGTAGAATAAATTTAGGTTAGGTAGGTACCTATATTACAATATAGTCCGCAACTAGGTTTATTTTAAAGTTTTTGTTTTCAGTTGGCATTAATTCAACTGAAATATTGATCCTGACTTCATCATACCATTTTTTCAATAGGTACCTACCTATAAGTGGTCACTTGCAGAGACAATATTTATTTTCATCGCTTACCTATATACTTTTTGTAATTAGCCAAAAGTCGGTCACTCATCTGACGAGCGTTTCAATCGGTTCGTCTTGCCGGAGAAATTAAGTTTAGGAGTTCGGCAGCGAGTTCTCGCTCTCACACGTGGCAAAATTTGTTGGGCAATTCGAACGAATACAAACTTTCGTCAAACCGATTCTATAAACTAAGTGGTTATATTGAGGACTATATAAACTAAGTACTTATAGTGGTATTGAGGAAATAGATAGGTAAAATATAATATAATCATTTTATAATCCATGTTACCTATAGCTATTCGAACTTTATTTTTGTATCTACCTACCTACCTGTCATGCAACGTCCTGAGAAGTTAAATGTTTGGGTTGGCATTTTAGCCGATCCTATATCGTCGGAGACCTTTCTTCTTACTTGGTATAATTATTGACTGGAGAAATGTACCTCTTGGGATAGTTTGAAAGCACGATTATTCGAAATAATTGAGAATATTATTATGTATACATCGAAGATAGATTATACCTACTTTCCAGAAAGATGGAACTCTTCCTTATTATGCACAGCTCGTTCGCCATGCATCATAGATAATTTAGGTACCTAAATCAAAAGTGTTCTAGGTAAGAAATGTTCTAACTAAATAACCTGCGCGATTGTTAGATTCATCGTCTTGCAGAAATAAAATGTTCTTGTGCGGGACGCATGCACTTGAAAAGTAAAGGCAACTCGGTTGGGTTCTCTTTATGTATACTTAGAAGTCATCGTACTGTAAAAGAATGCCGTCAAATCATTCCTTAGGATATACTACTTATATGCTCCAAAATGTTGGACAACGTTTGTATTTTTGTAAATTTGTCAAACAAAATGAAGAAGAAAATCCCAAAACTCCCAATGAAATCTATTTTTAATGAGTTTTTTATACAGTGAGTTTCTTTTTCAATGCAACATAGGGATTTAGCACGTAAAAACTTTACCTCGTGTTGATGTGTGTTCCGCTGAAGTAAATTTATGATTTTTTTCCCGCTGAATTGTAATATACCTACATTATTCTATACGACATTTTGAAGGTCTGGTGCCAATGGAAGCAATACTTTTTTAATTAAAATAATAATAATAATAATAATAAAGTGCCTTTATTTAGTACGGTAATATACAGTACTGATTACATTGAAAGAGGCGAAGTCTAGCTTGCGCTACTCTACTTAACCCCTTTATAATCTATTTAATAAATATTACCCGTCATTAGCTAAATGGACCCAACAAGAAGAATTAACAAAAATAAAACTAATCTACTTACAAAGTTTCAATTTGTATGAATACATAACTCAGCATACATTATTTCTGTCCTCCCTGTTCAGCCAGTAATGATAACTTGAGATGCTTTTTAAAATAGTTTAATGATCGAGTTTTAAATTCTGAAGGAACACTGTTATATGTGCAGACTGCATTGTAGGTGAACGAGCGCCGAAACACAGCCAAATTATATTTGGGAAGCATAAGCTTAGAACGATGCCTAATAAATAGATTGTGCACATCCCCACGAAATATCAATTTTTCCCTTAAATAAGATGGTGTAGAAGACAATAATATGCGGAAAACTGTCGCCGACATGCGGTATCTAAAATTATTATCAAGTTTGAGCCACTGGAGTTGATTTATCCTATTAGAGACATGATCGTATTTTCTTAGACCGTAAATAAACCTACAACACGAGTTTTGGATTTTTTGGAGTCTGTATTTTGTTACCTGATCCAAACAAGGATAGTAGAGCGTGAAACCATAATTCAAGATTGACAAGACCAGCGATTCACAAAGCAGTTTACGCAAGGACAAACTGAGGAAGTGCCTACTTCTGTAAAGGTGTCGAAGCACCAAATATGATCTCTTTACCAACAGGGAAACGTATTCTTTAAACCTGAGCTGACAATCGAATACAATTCCGAGATTCTTGGAGGAGCTTTTAACTGGTATGGCCTGATTGTCAATTTTAATAACAAAGTTGTCCAACTCCACTTCACGACGAGGATTTGGGAAAAAATACATCGAAATACACTTTTCGGCATTTAGTCTAAGGTTGTGACATCTTGAGTACTCTGCTATGCTATGTAAGTCACAATTTATACTCTCAACGGCTCTTAACAACAACGAGGGATGAAATGAATAATATACCTGTGTATCGTCCGCAAAGGAGTGAATATTTACAAATTTCACAGTTTTATGCAAATCAGCAGTATATATCAGAAACAGCAATGGGCCAAGTACTGATCCCTGAGGAACTCCAGAAGAAACACAAGAAAAATTGGACGATTTATCATTTATGACCACTTTTTGATACCTATCAGAGAGATAAGACCTGAAAAACTTCAAGGAAGTGCTGTCAAAGCCATAATACTCTAGCTTAGCACATAATAACTCGTGATCAAGCGTATCAAATGCTTTAGAAAAATCTAGTTGCGTCAATATCGTTCCAAGTCCCCGATCGAGTGATCTTAATATGTCATCAGTTAAATCAAGTAGCAGAGATGTGGTGCTGAAATTCTTTCGAAAGCCCGATTGTCTGGAAGTGACAATCTCATTGTCAATTACAAATCTGTAAATTTGCTCACACACAATCCTCTCAAGAACTTTTGAGAGGCAAGGAAGTAAACTGATAGGGCGAAAGTTTCCAAGAGTCTCCGGATTTATGACCTTCGGCAGCGGCTTAACGAGCGAGTATTTCCACACATTAGGAAAATAGCCACTTTCCAAACAACAATTCACAATATTTGTAATAAAAGGTAAAGTATAGATCTAAGAGAGAGCTGAAGTATTTTTGAGGAGATGTTATCATTACCAAGTGCGTTAGATTCTAAGTTTAAAATTTTCTGTTTTACTTCATTGAGAGTTACGAGTTTGAAAGAAAAATTAATGTCTTGTCTGAATTTATTTTCCCTATAATGATCAGTCATTACTGGACATGCATTCCTAGGACTAAATACCGATAAGAAATAACTGTTGAATTGCTCTGGATCATTCAATGCATCGGGAATACATAATTTCTCTTTATTTTGGATATTTAGCGATCTTAAGGTTTTCCATAGATTCTTAGGGTCTCGATTAGTTAATCTGTGGGCTAGATAAGCTGACTTTTCTCTTCTGACAGCACCGGTAACAGCATTCCTGATATCTTTATAGCAAACATAGTCCAAAACATTTTTCGTTTTCTTGTACCTCGACAACGCCGCCTCCCTCAGCTTCATCATATCACGTATAGTTGGTGTTAACCAAATGAAGAAAGTGCAACGATTTTTTCTAATTTTCAAAACTTACCTAGTTATATAGCTGATGTGTTTGTTCACTGACGTCTATCAATCTGAAATTTTGACAGTTTGAACGATAGTTTGCACCTTGGCTTTAGATTTTGATACTTCTTGCCTTATTAATAAATTGCGTTCTACAAGAAATAGTGTCGTCTTCTCTTAATTTTAGCAATAATTATAAAAAAGGTATAGTCTTAGTTCAAGATTTAAAACTGATTTAAAACTGATAATACAATCATGTATTATCGAAATGTCAGTGATTTGTTAAGACGTCAGTGAACAAACATTATCTCAGCTAACTATAGTCTTTAAAATCATTAGAATTCGACTCACTTTTTTCGTTTTATTTAAAAAAGTATTGCTTCCATTGGCACCAGACCTTCGAAAGGTCATGTACCTATAGAATAATGCGTGTATGCCTATATTACGATCCAGAGAAAAAAATCAAAAATTTAATCCAGGGAAACCATCATTAACACGAGGTAAAGTTTTTAGATGTAAATCTTTATGTTTCATCGAAAAAGAAACTCACTGGGTATAAGTCCGGAAGTGTTTTGGCCCAGATTTTTTAAAATGGTTTTAGAATAAAAACTAAATGAGATAACGAACCGGAAAAAAAATATTTATAGGTTTTATTTGTTATTGTTAGCAAATTAAAACAAATATTTTAACAAAACCTTTTACTAGTTTTTAGAAAAAAAAAACATTATACAAGGTAAGGTGGGTCATCTAACCCAGCATATACGAGTGAGATGGCCCTGGCACCAGGGGTGAGATGGCTCGATTATTGTGAAAGTTTTTTATTTATGTTTTCTTCTTGCTTAATGTCTTACCGCAAGGGTGGCAGAGGTTTACATAATATGTGGAACAGTTTTCATGAAACCACATTTGACAATGAACACACTGAATCCAGTCCTCTTGTTTCGATGTCACATTATATTGTTCGCCTCATCCTGCACACGCTGCGTCATCTTCTTCAAAAGGGCTATCATCTGATTCTTGCGTTGCGAGTTAAAATCAGTGTCTTCTTCTGTCGATGATTCGTATGAGATGTTTTTTTTGTTCTGTTTCTTTGCTTTTGTATGCTTTTTGATTATGGTTTCTTTTTTCTGTTTTTGCATTTTAGTTTCTTTTTTCTTCTTTCTGTCTATTACTTTTTGCTTCTCTGTTTGCTTGGTTTTTCGGTTTTTAATAAGCTCCGGTGATGTTAGAAGAAGAACTACTTGCTTAGCTTTCTTCCTTTATTTGATGATGTACTTGCGTACTGGATTAATCTTATTTAACATTTTACCAGGTGTGTCTTCATCTTGGTTTGTTTCTATGGCAGCGTTTCTTGATGATGAAGCCACATTTTCAGAATTTCTTGGAGGAGTTATTAGTTCTTGGTGGCTGGAGGACGCCCTATCTGGGTCTATGATATTCATAACGTTTTCGTCAGTCTGTGTATTATTGGCTTCATTAGGAGGTTCGATATTTTTTATGTTATTTTCTTCAGAGCATAGAAAAGCATAATCTGGTATAGCTCCTGGATTAAAGGGGCAAATGCCTGTTGCCCGAAATGCAGAAACGGCATCATTAACAGTTGCCGATTTTGACCAGGCGTCAGATAATAATTGTCCAAATAGCAACCTGATGGATATTTTTTCTGGTCGGATTTGCCCTAATGTATGAATTAATTATTACATGCATTATGAAAATTGCACGATGTCAACATAACACATAACTCACGATGACTGCGCTGGGCGACTGCCTGCGTTTAGTCTACGCGCCGTTATTACCGTGGGCCATCTCACACGGTGGGCCATCTCTCCCTGACTTACCTATAATAGGTACTTCAAATAATCTTTTGCTATTTTGGCAGCTTAAGCGTATTAAAATATACAATCGACGTCAAATTTGATTAGAAACATCCATAATCTTTTATAATTTAGCTTGTCAATGGTACCTATACTTATTTCCAAGTTCAAAGCTCAGCATTTGAAAAGTTGGGTATAGATATTATAACATAAGTACCAACATAATTCAAATTTTCCATAGGCAGTTTGAATAAGAACATCTGCGGAAAGGGATAAAAATAATAATTTTTTTCTTGGGAATCTCTTATTTGCAAATTCTTTTATAAACCTATAAGAAGAAACTCATAAAGTACTAAGTATATACCTAATAATAGCAAAAAAACTCTGAATGGACTCACATAACCAAATCAGATTTTTCTTTCATGCATCAGATGATAATATACCGGGTGATCCATCTTATCTATTTTCGGAATTATTGTGGAGGGGCAACATTCTCCGAACAAAGTTTGGGACACAAGTGGTTTGGTTTTGAGTATGCTGGATGGGACATCGTTTGTACACAAGATGCGCAGTACGGCCCTGCAGTTTTCGAATCGGCGAAAGATGCGAGGTATCTTAAAGTGTCATTGGTAGAGCATAGGTATCTACCAAATTTAATTAAATTCCATCAATTCGTTCAAAAGATACTGCTCATTAAAAATTTCTGCAAAATGCATGAATCACTCCAGTTAACGTCGAAACGAAGGGCCTCGTCTTGAAAAACTACACCTATACCCTTAAGCTATGTCGGTCTGCTGGTGAGTCACCCTGTATAGGTATCTTTTTTATTTATTAACAATAATAAATGAATTCTTTTTTGTAGGTTTATATATACATAAGTCTTCGAGAGCTATATCCATTTGACATATTTAACAAATTTTCAAGGCCGACTAGATCCTATACGATTATCGAAGTCAACTCTAGTTTTCTAATTACCGCCATATTGTTTTTCATGTTTAAGGGGGAAAAAACAAAAGTACCTATCCTAACCTATAGGTATATCCATTAAAAAAAAATACTGAATGACATTCATTATTGCTCAAGCTCACCTTATGTTTTTTCCTTATTCTGTAAAAAATATTTTCTAAAATATTTCTGTAAAAAAAAATAATTTTGCCCATTTATATTTTTTGCGCGAGACCGCATAATACCAACAGTAAATAAATAAATTAATGTTTTTAATTTCGGCAAATAGAAAGTACAATTGTGAACTTTTAATATCCCACACATACGGTATATCGGGCGTAAATTCAGGCGTTGTGGCTTTATGATTATTATTTACTGTCGCGGCAGCGGCCTACGCCCCAACCCATTAAATCGGAAAAGAATAAAACTGCAGCAGCGCCGCAATAACCCGAGCCATAAGTTTTCCCCGGGAGGTTTATGGAGTCGAATTAGTGGTTTAGGACCTCTATATCGGCCGACATGTATGCGCTATATACACCGGAATAATATCTGATATAATAATTGTTTTCTATTATAGGTTTCGAAACAGGAAAAGGCAAAAATAAATGCGTTGTTTCAGAAGGACACATATTTCCGCAGGATACCGGAACTCCACTTTTTTTCACGTTCGCATCTTTTCTAGGAGCCTAATTCCATTTTGAAGCAAATACCTGCAAAAGATGAAAGAAATACATTATAAAGTGAAGAAACCCATTAGTACAGTACAGAGCACTTCAATATAATGTAAGAAATTTATTTAATTGAAGAAAAAAGTGAGCAACACCGAAATATGTCAATCTTGAAATTTGGCATAATAGGATGTCATATCAAGGCTGCGGCGCTAGAAACTTAGGACATTATTTTAAATATAAAAAGTTTGAATTTAAAGGGTGAAAATTTGTGCATGAGGATTTCAGTTTCTAAAAACTGAACAAAAATTATTACAACCCCATCTTAATTATTTTAAATGGGACTTTATATTTTATCATATTTTCAGATTACCTATGAGAAAATAAATCATGAATGGTTCTTACAGATGAAATTTTTTGGCCAGTACCTAATCAAGGTAGGTCATCGAAAAGGTAACAGTAATATTTTGGAAACTGAATGTGTACCTATGTGAAAAATCCTAAATAGACCAATTTTGTTATTGAGGGGGACATATTTCGGTGACAAATTTAACCACATCCAAGTTTATCCCCTTGGCGGGTGCATGTATACCTAGCTACCCCTGCGCTTATCATAATAGAGAACCGATATCGAGCGATACATCATTATTTGTGAATTCTCTTTACAACGATACCCCATACTTTTTAGGTTTCGCTTCAATATTACAGGGAGAATTATAGCAAAAAAGGTCTACTTTATAATTCATTTTCTTTTGGAAATGTGAGGAGATAATAATTTTTAATAAAATATTGCACTTCACTGGTTGCTATCCCAATTGTTATGGTCACTATTACCGCTGCAACGGTTACTACAACTGAATCGATTGGATTTGCAAATACCTTTTTTGTCCTGATGCATACTAAATGACAAAAAATTCAAATCCATCGAATTGCTTTCAGAAAGATTATTTAATTCTATAAGTTATTAACTCGTTCTTCGTTTATATATCGTTGATAGGAAGTCCAATTGTTGTTCAATCTGCCCTCAGAAAAAAAAGGAAAAGGTGGAGGTAAAGAAGAATAGTTATTTATGCAACAAGTGCATAAAGTGGTACTTTTTTTCACGACTGAGAAGTTTGTCCGCATGAGCCGCAGGCGAATGCGGCAATCCCAGAAGTGAAAAAAGGCACTTTATGCATATGTTGCATACAAAATTTTATCTACGAGTGACTTAAATTAGAACTAAAAGTTATTATTATAAAATAAAATCTTTCCAATGCATTCATATCTTATGTAAGTGTTTCTTTGAAGCTATTAAGGTTTTTTTCATCACGTCAGTTCATAAAGGTGACATATTGCTTCTTTAGATTTTTGAGGTAGGTACCTAACAGATTTTGTGCAGCCATATTTGATTGAATAATAATTTCTTCTAGTGCGGAAGATATTTCATTTATGATTAAATGTAAACATAAAATATGTCAATTATACATATAGCCACATTTGATTGAAAAATAATTTCTTCTGGGGTAGAAGATATTTCATTCATTGAATCATCTACAATGGTATCCATTTTAGGTAACTAAACGACGCAAAACACAAAATATTAATTGTAGGTACATAGATCTGGCGCACTGCTAATAAACTGCGACGTTTCTCTAGTATAGGTTGATGTCAACAAGCATTTGGAGCCGTTGGCATCGGGATACTATGTAATTCAGCGTTCAGCGTCTCGTATTGCAGTGCGAACGCCCCGATCGAGCCAACTGAGCCGAGCCGCTAGCGTTCACTAGAACTTCCACTCGGCGAGCGTGCATTAACGTGTCAGATTTAGCGTTAAATAATGAACCGCTACGGCACTTTATTTCACCCTAACTACTTTATTTCACTCTTCAAGATAATCATACATTTTATGAACTAAGAAACGTCTAAAAAAGTGCATTTTATGAATCACTCGTAGATAAAGTAAATTTGTACACCACCAACTTCCATACAAGAAAACATACTCTGCTCGAAACGTTCCCTTACATTTTGAAGGACCTGTGGCTGGCGGCATTCTTCAACAATGCGTCCACGCAACTCTTCCAAAAAACCCTATGGTTCCTTTGAATAAATTTTATCACTGAGATGACCCCATAAGGAAAAGTCTGTGGGAAAAAATCAAGAGCTATGCAAAAGATCTGTGGAAGGACTTGGGATATTGGTCCTAAGCAAATAATACAGTTGCTATATGTAATGGTCATTAGATCAATGACCAATGATCGCATAATATGATTGTGTACTTTGGTGGTCTAAAGGCTCACAAGCCTTGGCCAAAATGAAGCTTTCAAGTTTACAAAGATTAAGCATTTCTATAGCAATCAGTGAAGCAATGACCACCACACCGTCGGAAGCTATAGGTATATGGAAATCTTTCCGGACCTACTTGCTCTCCAATACTACTTGGAAAGTGAGGCCATATAGATGGACAATGTACAAACTGTTACAGAGTTTCGATGACACACCGATGACTTGTGTCATGGAGCGGACCAGACTACTGGACGACATTCTAAGTCGCAGTCTTCTGAGTACCTACGCCCTCAAACATAATGCCATATACAACTAACTGTTATATAAAAAGAGTATGACATATATTCTTGTTAAGCAGCAGAGACGAATGGGAGCGTGACACAAACGACCCCCTAAAAGTAGCTCTTTGCTCCTTCCGTTGTAACGTCAAACTGATATGGAACTAGCAAACATCACTCAACGCAGTAGCTAAAACAATACCTTGTCTCTGGCCTGGATGCCAGATCACTCCATCTTTGGAGAAAACTAAATTGTCGACTCTCTGACCAAAAGAGGAACTGAATCCAATTTTATAGGAACAGAACCGGTTGTAGGCATATCTCCAAGTATCGCCAAAACAACAGTAAACACCTTGGCAGAGAATAAAAGTACTGCAGTACTGGAAAAGTCTACGAGGATTGGCTCATTCTAAGTCCTTTATTGAAGGATCATCGAAGAACAAGCTAAAAAACTACTGGAGCTCAAAAGGACAGACCTAGGCCCTTGATAGGCCTGTACACAGGATACTGTAAAGTGAACTACTACTTACACAGGATTGGTTTACTCGATAACGTAGAATGGCACCTGTGTTTAGAGGATGAAAAATAAATAAATATTGTAGAGCTGTGGTCAAGCCCAAGTGCCAGAAGTTTTCAAGTAGCCTCAAGGGCCTCTTACGTAACATATAACGACTGCTGCATGTGAAGTAGCCGGGACCCCCGTTTTAACGTACCTCCGAAGCAAGACCGGTCACGGAAATTTTTTATCACTATAATTAGTCACCCATCCAAGTAGGAGGGACCAAAACAAGCCATGCTGCACTTAGACATCATTTGACCGAAACTCTAATAATTTGGCTATTGTAACCGATAGAGGATGAACAAACAGCAGAACACGTTCTATGTATAGCTACCCCGCTCTGGGAAGAACCAGACACTCAATATTCGGAGGAAAGTATCTGTCTCCTAGAGACTTGGATACATTTTTTCCAAACTCTAAGACTATTGGCTTCCTAAAGAGCGATGTCCTGGTCCTGCTGGAAAGAATGTCTAACGCTTATAGCAGGTGCGTGAGCCACAATAGACCAACTTGGTCGCAGTGCAGTAGTCGTAATCGACCCAGTTACAAAATAGCTAAACTAAGTACTTATACCTACCTAACTGTAGGCATGTCTTTGAAATATGGACATTAGATAATGTATAAGAAAAAAACTAGTAGATTGTAGAGAGGTTAAAATGCTACCAAATGAAAGATAAAAAGAATTTTGCATAACCGTTTATGTTTAGTTATGCACATCTTCTTCTTCTTAAAGTGCCATACCCGCATATCGGGCGTAGGCTACCTCTCGCATATGTCTGTGGTGCGCGAGCTATCAGTTTACACAGACATATGGGACCTCCCTTTTTATTGCCGGAGTCCGAACGGCACTGTTTGAAAGGTTTTACTAGGCAAGGGTACTTGCGGTGGTTTGCCGTTGCCTTCCGCAAGGTGGATCCCGATCTTGGTTCGACAAGCACAACAAATAGTTTTTTATCCTACCCCATAAGAAAATTGAACTTTCTCGACTGCATGCCCCCGGAGAAAGTGCCACTTTTCCTGCCTAGGCGGTAAAATTATTTTTATGTTTTCACGCTAGAGGCCCACCCAATTGCAATTGAATGCTATTTCCAGAGGGAACCAATAGCAAGCAAGCTTATAGCTGTATGTCAATCTGTCAATGTCAATAGACCAGCAAGATCCAGCAAATTAAATACTAATAGTGAGGTACTGATGTCAAATTTATCCAAACAAGGAATTTCTTTCAATAATAATTATTGTAATATTCAAAATCCAACGTTCACTATTAATGTTATCCATAAATAAATAAATAAATTACTGATTTCAATCAACGATCATATGTAGGTATTCAATAAATTTTCTTTCAAAACAAATTTTTTTCAAAAAAAAATATTATTATTATTATTGTGTAGGATAAAAAATTATGTGTAAACCACGGCGGTAAAGTGTCTTTTCAGGCCTCAAGAAGTGGCCAGCCTCGGCTGCGCCTCGCCTGGCCATATCTTCTTGAGGCCTGAAAAGTGCCACTTTACCGCCTAGGTATACAATATACTATTGTTGGCCGCTGTGAGGTTCGAACCAAGGTGTATCGGCACGGCGGACCAACGCGCTATCCACTGCGCCACGGGACCCACAGTTATGCACATACCATTTTGTTTTTTAGACTTCATTTAGTTGAGCGGTTTTGCTGCATCTTACTTTTTTCTAGTGATACCCAAGCAAGTACAAAAAAAACATGGAATGATCCTAAGTTATGTTGAGAAAAAAAAAGTTCAGGTATGCAAAATTATTTGATCGTCATTTGGTACCTGTCATTTTCACCCCTCTAGGTCAGAACGAGAAGCAACAATCTGCAAATTTCTTGTTTTCCGTGCATTATCCTTGACCAGTCCTGAAAGTGATGACCCTGTGTACCTATATCTTTTACTTCAGTGAGTACAGGGGTTAAGCAAAGTCGTATGAACATCCAAGTTTTGAAAAAATTAAACACCCCTACCTAAAATTTAATCGATTCCTTTGTTTTCAGAGAATTGCCGTTTTAATATTATCACAATTTAGACAGCTATTTTTTTGGTAAGTTCACTCTGTAGGTATATGAATGAAGCATTAGTACGTAACTGTTTGAGCAATCAGAGGTTTTATGATGTAATTTTTTTTAACAAATTAAATGTTTTTTTAAAAGATTATTCTCAAAAGAAGCTATTATTGGCGGACACTGTATAATCCTTCGGATGTAGAGCGGTGGAGGGATAATACAATTTCGCTTTTTGGGACCTCGAAATATATTCTTTATTAAAAACAACATCTGCATATATGTCATTGTAAATCGGTTAAAAAGCACATGAGTATAGGGTGCATTGCACAGTCTCCTAGTTTTTTGGGATGAGTGAAACACATTGTCTTGGCCACAGAGACATGATGGTTTGCGGAGAGGGTTAGTTAGGATGCACTTTAGCAACTGGGTTCTATTGACGAGGCCACATATACTTATAGGAATATTGGGACACTCCATCATGCCTGGCTGCGTCCTCATACAGAGTGTTTACATTCGCCAGCGGGAGTGTTCCCTCGAGAAGAATATTAGGTTCATTACCTCTTTTAAAGCTATTAGAGTGTAATATAATTCACAGTGTGTGTAGATGGGCATTTAGCTGAGTTGGTAATCAATTATGCGAAAGGAAGAAGTGTAAAATCAACGGTTTTTGATATGTGTTCAATAAAAAATATTTATTTGTTTATTCATAATATTGTGTATGTATAAGTTGAGAAACTAAAAAACTAATAAAATTGTACATAATGCTGCTTTAAAAATTAATCATAAACAGTTTGTGAATGCGGGTTTTTCTGCATTCAAAAATACTCCAGCTTGCAAGTCTAAAATTGACATGATCCAAAATATAGCAACGGTTAGAAATTCATATGGTTATGGAAATTTGGAAATGAAAAAAAGGATAACATCATAACTTAGAAGATTTTCCTAACATGTTTTCCTAACAATAAAACAGAAAAACCTAAAACAACAAAAAAACAGGATCTGTCCGAGTTTTCCGTTGTAAACTCCGTTTCTTCAACAAGAGTTATTACTGAGTTATTTTTAGACGTTTGCAAGTGAGGTGAAAGTCCCGCTTAGAATTCATAATTATCATAGTTCTTATTACAAAATATTTTGATCAAAATTTCGGAAAAGTTTGTTTTAAAAAAGCCATTTTCTAACATGATATTTGTTTTTTATACAATTTCTTTTGTGAGTTACAGCAACATCGGTTTCTTGATTAATTTATTTATTTACATCCACCCAACAGCATATTCAAAATAAAAGGTGCATCCGTGAATACCTGCTGATTTATGCCAGTCTCAGTTGTATATAAATACTGATAAGAAATAAACAATATATCGGCAAACAAAGCAAAGTATAAAATATAATCATGGAAAAAAACAAGTAAGTAAATTAAATACATTAAACAGAATGAACTGCCATACTTGGCGGATCGTGGCAGAAAATCCAGGCTCAGACTGATAAAGAAGAAATTCGCCATTAAAAACTCACCCTGTAGAGAAGGATAACATGGTACACCCTGATGTCCCCATTTGTGACCCATTAGGTTGAATTTTCAAAAAATCCTTTTTATTGCTTATTTACGGCACAGAATCAACCTACTTTCTAATTTCCTGTTCTGGCTTCAGTTTAGCTTCGTATGTGCGTTGATTTCCCGTACAAACGTATTCACCCTCTTGCAACCTCTTAGGGGTTGAATTTTGAACAGGCTAATTACTGTTTGACTGACTTCGTAACTATTCTATTGGTATACAGTTTAGGATAAGGTTAATTTTCGACACAGTGTCTTATCGATCTTCTTTTGTAAATAGGTACGAACAGTTTTATTTATACAGCGTGATCCCGAATTGGCGGACATGGCATGCCAAGTGGTGTATAGAGGATGCTCAGAAATACTGTATATATTTAAAACAAAATTATTTCCTCGGTTTCATTAGGTAGGTAGGTATACCGATTTAAAAAGTTGCCTTTTTCTCAAATTGAAATCATAGCTATTTGGCGATTCAACATGGCGATGAAATTACAGGCATTCAAATTCTATACCTACTCCTCGATCGAGTTCAATAAAATTTTTCATGTGATTTCGTAATTCAAGTTGGGACAGTTAACAATGGAACAGATAGATTTTGAACAATTATTTGGATATGTATCCCAGCAATGATAACTGTTTGAAACTATTTCTAACAATAGTATACCGTGTGTCCCCGGATAGGTGAAACGACTCTTATAAAAGACAAAAATTTTTTGATTTTAATTTTAATTTTTTGGGGTTCAGCCCTGCTTGGCGAAAGAGTAATTTCTAACAAAATTTTAGTTTTGAAAAATCAAGCATGCCTTGGAAATTTCCAAGAAACCGGTTTTTCTGTTGAGTAAAGTGCCTTTTATGTGGCAAAAACGACAAAATGTTATTTGAAAAAGTTGTTCAGAATCAACATTTAGGTCTGTATACCCAATTTCAAAATCATAGGCCAACTTTGATCTTTTACATTTACTTTTATGTTTATTTCATGCACAAATCAAAGAATTTCATTTGTAACAAAGACTGATATTGACAAATTGCTATTGCCAAACACCCTATTGTATAATACAGATGATTATAATCAATCTGAACATTTTATTTATACAGGGTTATTCACGGTATACGCCACGGAAGATTATGGCCGTGTCTCTGGATTTTAGGATCTTTTTATTTTTGGAGTGGATAGAGACCCGGCAGAGGTACGTTTTAAAATTATATTCATAATGTACAGGCTGTCCCAAAAGCATGAAACATATCAAAGTTATGTTTTTTTAAATGGAATGCTCCTATGTTTATTGCATTTTTAGATTGTCTGAGAAGAAAAAATAAGATTGGTTTTTACAGTTGGTGTTTAAATTCAGAAGTTTGTGAGTTATAAACAAGTGAAAACCGTCTTTTTTGAAGTTCAAAGCCCTATACAACGAAAACGATTCAAGATAGAGAAAAACGGCTTACATGTCCCTATTTTAACTTTTCATGTACTATCCTATGGTATAGAAACATTTGTACTTTCTTTGATTTATTTATTTGTAGACGCGTGGAGAAATCTCAGAATTTTTCAAATTTTTTATCACCTTGTATAAACATTTCATCTACATCATTGGATAGTACATGAAAATTTAAATAGGGACATGTAAGCCGTTTTTCTCTATCTTAAGCCGTTTTCCTTGTACAGGGCCTTGAACTTGAAAAATGACGATTTTCACTTGTTTATAACTCACAAACTTCTGAATTTAAACACCATCTGTAAAAGCCAATCTTCTTTTTTCATCCCAGGCAATCTAAAAATGCAATAACATAGGAGCATTCCATTTAAAAAACATAACTTTGATATGTTTCATGCTTTTGGGACATCCTGTACATTATGAATATAATTTTAAAACGTACCTCTGCCGGGTCTCTATCCACTCCAAAAATAAAAAGATCCTAAAATCCAGAGACACGGCCATAATCTTTTGTGGCGTATACCGTGAATAACCCTGTATATGGAATTGAACTCCTAGATTTCCCTATTTTTTTTTACTATGGAATATAATGCAGCTGTATCTTGATTGAAATAATTTTCTGGGTTGTACATAATGTGTGATAGGTCCACTTGTAGCTTTGCTGAATTTCTGATAAGATACACAGGTGTATGGAATCTTGAATGCAGGTGTCGCCTTGTAAGCACACGTGAATGCACCTACACAGAGATAACATTGAGGATGTTTCGGCACTTCACTACGATATTACCCTCATAACGATTATACAGTGATGGGTAAACACAAATAATCCAACAACTCTAATCAAACAATGTGCAAAATATAATATAAAAATATAGTGTGTATTTTACCAAGGCAGTACTGGGAAACTATGAAAATATTGATATAATAATAAATGATAAGGCGGTAAGTTTATTGTAATGCATTGTAAGGATTTGAATTCGGTATAATATGTAGGTATAAATGGTAAAAATATTACCTATGATGGGTACTTCTTATACAACTGTTTTGTATTGAACTTTTTTTCGTTAAAAGGCATAATAGGTATATAAGATAATATTGATGTCTCCGCTATTTCAATAGGTACCTATGTACATATAAGAAAAACTAGCGAGTTGTGAAATTAACGGGAAAGCTCTAAAAAAGCGTAACTTCTATTCCCTAAGATCCCGCAGGTTGATTTTGTGTTCCTGATAGACATATTAGGTATGTTACGAAGGCGTAGGTATAGAAGCGCCACACCAGTTTTAAAAAACTAAGAAACCCGACTTTAAACTCGGAATTCCGACTTAAAACTAAGAATTCCGACTTTAAACTCGGAATTCCGAAAAATTGGGAGGAATGAAGCAAAATCAAATTTCCTCGATGAGGTACTATATGCGCGCGCCTTCTATGATTGATCGCAAAAAATGTTTCATATTACGTATTTTTCGTCGCTGCAATATACGAATTCGCAATTAAAAAAAGGTTTGTTATTTAAAAGTGCCCATATACTCCCTCGCAAGGGGTGAGGGACGTAGTTTTTGTGTTCAAAACGATGTCTCCCATAAAAAAAAAACATTTTTATAAAAACATACTTCCGCACAGTGGGAGATTTTCGAAAAACTAAGAGGAATGAACAAAATCAAATTTCCTCGATTACAGCGCCATCTATAGGTATGATTAATCGCAGAATATATGTTTAAGATAACTCTTACGCATTTTTGTTGCTGAATATACGAATGCGCAATAAAAAAAGGGTCATCATTTAAAATACTTAAAATAAAAAAAATTAAAATAGTCCAATTAAAGCTTCTCCAGCTGACACAGTCGAAAGCTCTTTGGTAATCGATGAAACATACTATCATTGATACCTGAAATTCTCTAGCCCTTTCAATAAGCTGTCTCCAATTCAGTCTCTGCTCTCTAGCTCCTTTTTCCTTCGCTTGTTTTACCTCCAAAAAAAAGCTGTCCATTTTTTTTCCAAAGAAAATATTTGGTTTCATTTACTGTGTAGGTATACCTAACACCACTGGTCAGCGGTATTTAGATCGTTTTTAGAGCTAGAAACAGAAAATAGGTCAAGAAAAAATGTAAATATTAGGTAAGTGCGCAAAAAATTTCTTCAATTATAAGTTATAGCTGAATTTATAAGAAAGCTATAAGCTGAAGCTACAAGAATTTTTTTTTATATAGACAAACTCATATTTTTTTAAAGCCCGAGTTACTAAGGTACTCGCACGTAGATTGTTTTGAAGCATAAATGGGACACTCTGTATAATGACCAAAAAATGGCGGAACAAATTATTGTTATTGGACGCGGAATTGTACCTAGCCTAGCATGCATCTATTTCTTATTGGAGGAAATATCATTTACTTATTGTAATAATTAATTTAGATCATTGGAGTTTTCGAAGGAATTTATATTCTTAACCACTTTACCTGTTGTAAGCATAATATTCGGTGTTAAACCCCCAAGCATTGTGTGGTGTGATCTGAGTAACCGGGGGCACACGGAATGCCAACCAGGTGTTGCCCGACCGCTATATTTGCTACCTCACCCCGGGAAGGGTCTCTGACGGCCCGGTTGGAATTTCTCGCCAACTTCTCGATTATTATAATAGACATACCTACATTTCTAAATATTGAGAAAACAAAACTAGGAAGTCAGGAGTCAAGAAGCAGTTCCTAATCCCTAGGTCTCAGCTCGTCTCCAAATAAAAGAGTTTCGTGAGAACTTTTTGTGCTTATAACATCGTACCACGTTCCAGTCAGATCAAGTTGTAGTTACCTATTAATTTTCGATTTCTGATTGTGGTTTGCACGTTTTGTCAGATATCGTTCCTTGCGAGCTCTTTGAGGAAGCTGACCATCTTGACTATTGGTAATGCATCCATGTCCTCCGGTGTGAGGAAGTTTATCCCGAAGATTTGTAGTCCAAGTTCGTCCCAAGACGGGACACTCGCATAGGATGTGTTTGTTGCTGTTTCGACATCCTCCAAGCACAAGCGACATTCAGCGCTGATCGCTAAACCCATCCTGTGCAGATGATGATTCAGCTCAGGACCAATAATTCTTTGGTCCTTTTTTTCAACATGCCCTCTATAAAGGGATTCGAATGCTCCAACATTGGTAAGTTTACCAGTGCTGGAGGACTTCCCTCTCAGCCCAGTTGCGTACTGCCGTTTATCACCAAATATTGCCAAATGCTGGTTTTGGTTACTTGAAAGTTACTTTGTTGCCCCTTGCTAGGACATTCAGAGTTGATTGACAGTTCCAGACCAACTTTGACTTGCAGTGGCTGGAGCTAAGGGCTTTGAGAACCGCTTTGCTGTCCTCAAATATCTTTATTGATCTGCGCTGGCAGTGCATTTTTTCTACATCTGCGTACAGAGCTCCAAGGCATAAATATCGGCCTGGAAGACTGTTACGTGAAGGCTCAGGCTCCAGGAGACTCTTCTTCTAGCCAGCGCTACACATCTCCGTATGAACCATCTTAAATCTGCTGTTAGGAGTTCATTTCCGTTGTCCTTCCACACGTCTCTTCTCGGGAGAAGGACCTAATAAACAGGGCTGTTCGTGTTGGTCTTATGTCTGGCATTATGTCCGAAGGCATATACAATAGACTGTGAGTTTCTATGTCATCCATAGTAACCTGTTCCCTCCAAGTTATAAGCCTTTGGCAGGCTTTTTACCATCCGTGCCATTCTAAATGTAGTCCATCTGGCCTCTCTCTCCAAATAAATATGGAGAGTTGGAAAGTCCAGTATTAGGATTTACATAGCCCCCGAAGGTGTGGTGTTAACGGCACCACAGATCGCCAGTCAATCATGTACCTATCTGAAGGCTGGTAAGATAATTTTATTTTGGTCACGACCAGCTTGCCTTTTGACCACCAGGCGATACTGACATACGCAATCATAGGTCTGACGACCATTACATGTATAAAGCCAGTATATTTGTTGGCGTCTAATTCCCCATGTTTTGCCACAGATCCTATTACACGTCCCCAAGGAGAGTTTGGCTCTATGTATTACTCTTAGTTCCAGGTAAGATTTTTATCCAGAATGACTTCTATGTAATTAGCTTCCTCTGCAAATGAAATGGTTTCTCCCAGAAGAGTTTGTGGAGGTTAACCATCCAACCTTCTCTTTCTGAAAAATTGTTTTTCGAGGATTGACTGACACGTGTTTTCTCTCGCACCACTGATAAGTCACCTCGAGTACTTTCTGAAGGACCTTAGAAGAGGTCCCTTCAGATCTTCGTTTGATCAGAATGACCAAGTCTTTGACGTCGACTTTCCATAGTGAGAGGAACAGCTATAAGGTCATAGACGAGAAGGGACCAGAATAAAAGGGAGAGGACTCCTGCTCTTTGCGGAATCTCTCCAAAATCGATATTTTCATCCCATTGAGGCCAATAATTGTTACACTACTAATCCAAATCAAGATAAAGTAGTGAGTCTTGGTATGAAAGGGATTACAGCAATGAAAATTGCCCGTTAGCTTATCAGGTTTTTATAAGATTGGCAGTTAGTGGTTTATAAATTATCAGAATGCAACAATTCCATCAATTTGGGGTTGAGAACATAAATTGTCATTCTTGTTAGAAATCCTGCAAAAGCGGCTCAATTTAAAAGTGGCTCAAGTTTGAAGTAAATCGGTTTTTATGATCACAAAAGAGGTCAACCAATTTGAATTGTTGGCAAATTGAATGTTGGATTGTTGGATGGCCACAGCTGCTGCACGTTTTCACGGGGTACTGGAGTATTTCTCGGCTAAAACCTCGATCTTCTCTCTCAATGGTACATCTTTGACACCCTTTCCCTGCTCATCTCTTAAAATGACCGGTCTCTCTCCATCTGCAAACTGTTCGGTAAATCACAGAACGTGATCTGCTAACTAGCCGTCCCACTTCTGCGTTTGAGCTTCCTTATTAACCATAACAATAATAGGAAGGTACTGCTTCATTTTGTCATCTTTGGTTCATCTTGGTAACCAGAAAAATAAATTGCGTTCAAAAAGTAAAAAATTCATGGCGCCCATAAGAAAATAGAAAGTTGACCATCGATGGTTGCCCATCTAGAGAGCTAGAACGATCAGAAAATTATTTTTGGATTCCTTGTTGAAAAGTGTCCTAATAATGTTTCGGTTATCTTGATTGGTCAGTAAATAAAAAAACAAAAACAAAAATTGAGAATTTCGTATTTTTCCCAATATTTTGACAACTAATAATGACAGCTTAGTTTTTTTTCAGATTACTAATCAGCACAAGCTTTTCCTTTATTTAACCGACTTCGTATCTCTTAAGATAACTGATATCCCCATACATTTTCTCTAAAAAAGGGCACCACAGATATGTGTAAGTGTACTTGTTTTTGCTGCTTGTGTCTATTAATGCAGCGCGCCTACTTAATAATATGGATTTCCTTTATTCTATTTTTTATAATACAAGCTTTTGACATAAGAACCAATAGAGATAATAGATCACCTCGCAAGCCAAGTGTAATGAATATAGCTAATAAACAAACTATTGAATAATAATTTATTTTATTTACTATAATATTGATCATTTCGGTGCATTAAGGATATAATATTAGTGGTAGTAAATAGTCCAGTAGTCATAGTAGTCATAGTGATAAATGATCTCCACAAGGCCTGCAACATTCATTAGACCATTAACCAGTCCTAGGCACGTTTCCGCGTGGCGTTGTGTCGAGTCCTGCGTTAGTCCTGCAGAATTTCAATGATCGTGCCTTGTAACCGGCAGGGTTGACAGCATGGATTAGTATAGTGCGGGTCTGCAAAATCGGGGCCGTCCATGAATAATAGCCAACTAATGTGCCGGCCACGTGACCTCTTCTAACCGCTGACAATTATTGTGGCTGATACGGTGGTCTCTGTGGGATTTATGTGGACCTAGGAAGCAAGAATGGTTAGCTGGGTTCAGATCGGGTCGAAAACGGCTTCAGGGCAAAACTTAAGATACTTTTCGGTTTCGCGTTGCCGTTTGGAGGGATTCTTGAATATTCAGATCATTACTTATTAATTTTTTTATTTAATCGAAATGATACGATTTGTTTTATAAAGCAAGCCAGTTTAAAGTTGCTGAAGTTAATAATTATTTATTAAAGTTCATAAAAATTTAAAATATTGAAATTTATAAATTGTAATAAGGTTTCTAATAAAAAGGCCACCTCCTCGCGAAGTTATTGGAATTTCAACTTGTTATATCTTTGTTACAAGAAATAGTTTTTGAAGGTGTTGCGTAATCAATTAATTATTTCGAAAGCACAACCTTTATGAAAATGATGTACACTTTAGAAGACAACACCTAAATAATGTTCACTTATGGAGCTTACACATTGTGCTCGTAGAACCAAACAACAGAGCTTTATAATCAACAGATTCTGATAAAAAGAGTAACGGAAAACCGGAAAACACGCGGAATGGCCCCCAAATCCTAACTGTTCAGTTTCCTTCTCGAGTTTACTATTTTCTTTTAAATATGTTTTTTATGCGAAATTTGAAAAGAAAGTGAGAGCTAAAACAACCCGATCGGTTCATTTTTAAGGGAGAAAACCAAGAAAGCCAAAAGAATAGCAGTTTTTTTGAAAAATTAGTACCATAGCCATTTTTTTAGTTGTTAGTGCAGGCTTTTCACGAGATAGTCGATATTGATAAAGGTACTTCCTGTGTGCAAAACCCAGACGCTGTCGTGTAATTATTTTTCACGTAATTGCAATCAGAAATTCTTTATGCCATATTCAGCATATTCTCCAGCGAAGTTGGATGCTCTTTAACTAAACTTTAGCTTTATATGGAAGTCGTCTGATTCGAATTTATCAAACGGATTTGAAAACTAGAAAAAGTGTCCAGTTATAAAACGTCGTCAATCTTAGTTTTCCATTTAAATGATGAAAAATAGTTAAAAATTGCGTGCAAACATGAGCGAAAACGGCATGCGCGCGAAAGTGAGGGTAGAATAGCTGTTCTACCCCCACTCAACGGCAAGACAATAAGAGCGCACTCGGACGTTTTCGTTCATGATTGCGCGCAATTTCTACCTATTTTTCAGCATTTAAATAGAAAACAAACATTTGCGTTTTATAAGCTGAGCACTTCTACTTTCCTATTCCGTTTGATAAATTCGAATCGGACGACCTCCAGCCTCCAGAGCATCCAGCCTCGCTGCAAAATATGGTATGAAGAATTTAAAATTACAATTACACACAAATTATAGTTATCCGGCTAAAGTATCTGGGTTTTGCACACAGGAAGTACCTATCAAGTATCAATATGAACTATCTCGCAAAAGAGCCTGCACTACACCTCAAAAATGACGACGTTAACAATAAAAAACCCGCATTTCTTTCTTTTTTTTTTGTTTTCTCTTTTAATAAGGAACCGATCGAGATTTTCTACATTCATTTTCTTCCAATTTCAATTCTATATCCGTGGGGACTATTTGAATTCCCCCATCAGTTTTTCTTTTATAAGCAAAAAACAAAAAATGGATTTTTTTCACTAAAGTGTTAACAAAAAAAAAGGAACTCGAGTAGAAAACTGTGCAGTTAGGATCTGGGGGCTTTTACGTTTGCATGTGATTGCCGGAATAAATGTGATCTGGGTGTATTCCGTTACTATTTTTGTCAAGAAAAAACTTCTACTTGATCTCTCGTAGAGCTACATGATATCCAATTTTCAATGAGCGATATCCAAATAAAAATTTGACGTATTGTTATTTGATGGAACTGTGGTGCAAAAATTTAGGGAAACGGGCTCGATCTTTAAATTTTGTTTGTGCAATCAACAAGAATTTTGGATAAAGTCGCACAAGTTGAATTCTCGGTCACTTTGCTATAACGTATCCTACAATACCTGCTAGAACAGCTCCAGCTTAACAAGTGTAGGTATATGACGCATTGGTTCCCGGCGTGTATGAAGGGTTGAGAGAGAACAAGTTCTTCCTTGTAAAATTCAAATTCTCCAGGAACTCAGTAAAGATGATTATGACGTGCGAATTGATTTCTTTGAACAAATAATATCACTCAGAGAAGGTGCATCAATTATGTTTTCAAATCAACACAGAAACGTTAAAATTAGATTATTATTATTAATTTTATTCAAATCTACTGGTCAATGAACTTAAAACGGGGCTGCCTATTACATAGACCCGGATCTTTAGACACCTTTTTGCTACTTGAGTTTAGGATAGGTGCGGCGGCGACGAAAGGGAGCAGTAGCGACCCGACCCACCCCATATTAACATTCCCCAGGCGGTGCTGCAAGCACAACTGGCGGCATGATTCACATGTAAATGGCGATGGCGGCACACGCTGTGCCGATCATAATCCTCCGCCGCCCCAGGGGCAGCAATAGCCGCCCTGACATGGCAAACCAGATCACTGCTACCACCCGGGACGGATTTCCAGAACAACAGGGGTTAAATTCTCAGCAAGTCAATGCCAACTTTGTTAGAAAAGTAATCATTATATCCAACTTTGAGATAATTACTTTAACTTTCACTTTTCTTAACTAATTTCTTCACTAAGAAATTCACTGTTTGTTTTAACTTCATGGATCGACTTTGAGGCGACAAAACGTATTAAATAGAACCATTAGCGAGCAAGTCAGGCTTTTATGTCTGCACTAACATTTTATTTACTTAACTACATACCGGGTGTCCTAGTATAAGGTTGTTTACTGGCCATATCTTGGAAATTATTGGTCCTAGAGTTTCAAAATAACTTTTTTAATACATCAGTGATCATGAGAAATGCAATGAAGATATTTTCAAGATGGCCGCACTTCCGGAAACACCGGAAGTTGACTCCTACTTCATTATTTTAACGGCGACACTCTGGATATTATTGTATTTTTAAATTGCCTGACAAAATCGAATACAGGTGGGTTTCACAATAGTAATTTAGGCTGAGTATTTTATGAGTTATAAACAAGTGAATTTAACGATTTTCTAACTACAAAGCAGTCTAATAGAACAAGAACGGTTAAAGCTATACGGAAACTGCTTACAAGTCCTTAAAATAACTTTTCATGTGGTTTCCTGTAGTTCAAATTTCTATTAGGGTGATGAAAATTATCAGATTTTTCATCACCCTGTAGAAAAATGTATACTATTATGATACCATAATAATATGAAAAAAAGACATGTAGGTAAGCCGTTTTTAGATATCTTGAACCGTTTTTAATGTGAGCTGCGTTGAAGTTCACTTGTAGTAGTGAATTTTCACTCATAAACTACTCAATCTAAGTTCCAATAATAATTGTAAAAACCACCTGTGTTCAGCTTGTTTAAACAATTAAAAAAAAAATAATTTACAGGGTGTCCCCGTTAAAATAACGAAGTAGGTGTCAACTTCAGATATTTCCGGAAGTGCGGCTATCACGAAATTATTTTCATTGCATTTCTCATAGTCACTTAATGTTTTAAAAAAGAAATATTTTGTAACTCTAGGACCAATAGCTACCAAGATATGGCCTTATGGTGAACAAACTTAGTGTGGGACACCCGGTACCTATATAAATATTCTGTTTTATCAAACCTAGCCATTTAACACAAATTTTATTACCTTTTCTTCCGATTTCAATAAATTAACATTGGGTAGCAGTGTATAATCATCTTGATTTTATTACCCTTCCTCGACTTTGAATTTATTCGCCAAATATTTTAGGTGGTAAAATTTCATGATAAGTACCTACTTATTTTTTTTAAAGGAGGCTAAATTTTTTTTGGTCAAAAGTTAACAACCCATATTAGGTAGTATTCTTTGCATCTTACTTGTGCACATAAATATACTTACAGATCTAATATAGGTGACCTTGTTTTTTTACTCCCTTCTCATAATAATGTATTGATGTTATCAAAGTCGATCAAGATAAAATAGGATTTATGCTGCGACACTAAAGTATGTAATAACTAAATAACTTTAACAATCTGTCAACACTGAAATGTTTAAGAGAGGTGGCGTGGTGTCTTCCCCTTGTTACGATAAGATTCTGGAAAGGGGAAGAGTTTTGGCCCCTTATGCGGAGCATGAGGATATACGGCGCCATGTCGGTCGTGCAATAAGGCTTTATTATCCTTTATAAACAGGTATAACAGTAGGAGAGAAGGGGTCGCCGAGAAAGCCAGATTGATTTAGTTTAGGTACCTACTATAGTTCGTTCGTTCTGCTGACTTACTTCACTATGTTTCAGTATGTTGTAAATTAGTTTATTCTTCAATTTGCGGTAGTATAACAACCGAATAGGTAAAATACTACCTATTTATGTAACCCAGTTATGAAATGTATAATTTTTTATACAGAGTGGAACGTATATGCGTCACAAACAAGTGGAGCGAACGAGATCCTGGAAAATTACCCGAGGTACACAAAAAGTGTATGAAACACACATAACGTGTGTTTCATATAAGATTTTAAAAATTTTGAAATAGATTAGAAACGATATACAGTGAGGGGCAAAAGAAACACAATAATTCGGTAGGTAAATCTTGAGATTTTGTATTTTAGAAAAATTAAAAAAAAAACAGGTCATTTTTAAAATTAAATTTGAATTTTTTTTGACGTAGGTAGCTATTTTTTTATGCGTGGTGTTTTTTATCTGAGTCTTAAGAAATTTTGTAAGAATGGTTACAATTTAATGGCAATTTTTCATTTTGAAAGCAGTGTAAATCGGAAATGGCAAATATCGGAGAACGGCTTACATGTACCTTTAACTTAACTTTTTATGTGTTATCTTTTTGTATTAAAAAAAAAAACAGTGTATTAGAAATTTTTATACGGGGTGATTAAAAATCTGATAATTTTCATCACCCTGTTGTGATGAAAATTGCCTTTCTTTTCGAAAAAAGAAAAACATTTTTTGAATTTTTTTTTAATGTTTTTAATTTTTGGTTTCCATGATTTTTTCATAGCGAACGACATAAACAAGCAATATGGCGGCCATAAGAAAAATAAAAGTTGGCTATGAAAACTCTGGGATCTAAGTCGGCTTTTAAAATTTTTGTAATGTCGCATGGATAGCTTTTGATGACTTATGCAAACCAACAAAAAATTCTTCATTTATTTTCAATAATACAAAAGATCTGGAAAGGAAGGAAATTTTTATTTTGCAGCTATTTCAACAACGACTTAAAATATCCTGAACTTTTTTTCAGATTATTAAGCATAAAATAACGCAACTTTGTCCCAACTTAGGTAACTGAGCCCATATCTGTTTTTCATTTTAAAAATCTCAATCTTTTTTCAAGAATTAAAGGTATAGGACACAGGATTTGATGCCTGGTCAGCAGAGTCCTTACCAACCCACATGCAAACTAAAACTATTATTCTTGAGTTTTTCATTAGAATCCGCGTTGACGCACGTTCGAGTATCGTTGCATGGCTCTTAGACTGCTACTTTCATCCATAGACGTAATATACAGGGTGCACCATGTATCCTTCTCTATATTGCTATCTCTTAACGCTAAGAGATACAGGGTCGGTTAAACAAGTCCAAAGAAGAGCAATTTTATGGCCTTCTCGAATCAGTCAAGACATACAAAATATCTGTGACCGTTCCTGAAATATCCTGAAAAAACTGAAAAATCGAGATTTCTTATTTTTGCCATATCTTTTTTATTATTGGAGATTAATGAATAGTTTTTTGTGAGCTTACATAAGTCATCAAGAGCTACCCATCTGACATTTCAAAAAATTTCAAAGCCGACTAGATCCCAGGATTTTCATTTCATTTTATTTATTTTTTTTTTTAATTGAAAATGCACATGCACTGCAGGGAAATCCCTATGATGCTCTGGGAGCGGTGCATGAGCGGAGATATCGATTCACGTTGGCCTTGAATCATTGTCAACTTTCGTTTTTCTTATGGCCACCATATTGTTTTTTTTATGTTGTTCGGTATAAAAAAAATCATAAAAACTAAAAATGGGTAAACTTCAAAAAATATATTAAATTTTTTTTTTTTCTTTACAAAAAAGACAACTTTTAAGACCGAATTTCATAGATAATTTAAGAAAACCATAAGGCAAGTACTATTTCGGCGTATTTTACAAGTGTTGACGTTTTTCGACAATTTTTTTTTGTTTTTTCTTTGAAAAAAGAAGAATAAAAATTAAAAAAGATTTTTTTTAAGTTTAAAAATTTTTGGTTTCCATTATTTTTTTCATATCGAACGACATAAAAAAATAATATGGCGGCCATAAGAAAAACGAAAGTTGACTGAAAACTTTTGGTTCTAGCCGGCCTTGAAAATTTTTGTAATGACAGATGGATAGATCTTAACGACTTATGTAAGCCTACAAAAAATTATTTATTAATTTTTAATAATAAGCAAGATATGGCAAAAATAAGAAATCTCGATTTTTCAGTTTTTTCAGGATATTTCAGGAACGGTCACAGATATTTTGTATGTCTTGACTGATTCGAGATGGCCACAAAATTGCGCTTCTTTGGGCTTGTTTAACCCCCTGTATCTCTTAGCGTTCAGGAGATAGCAATATAGAGAAGGATACATGGTGCACCCTTGTATATGTACTACTTACATTCTATTCGATAGGAAATTCATTTTTATTTGAAAAAAGAGCAATAAGATTTTGAAAACTTTAATTTTTTTTGAGCGATAGATTTTTTGTTTTCTTGATTTTTTTTATACCGAAAGACATAAAACAATATGACGGCCATAAGGAAAACCAAACTCTTACTTAAGACTTACGTAAGTCTTTAAAAAATTATTCTTTCAATTTCGGTAATAAAAAATATCTGACTAAAATAAGAAATCTCGATTTTTAAGTTTTTTAAAAGATATTTCAGCAACGCCTGAAGTTTCCATAAATTTTATTTCAGATTATTAATACGTATTGTATAAGTATGTATACGAAATAGTGAAACTTCTCTATTAGGATAAAACTAAACTATTAGGATTAATCAGGAAGTAGAACGGATGTGAATTTATATGTCGGTGACAAAAAACAAAGAAGTAGGGGCTTGTGGTAAAATATCTGTAATTAATGCATAAAAAGCTGTATTGCTGAAGGCAAATTTTTTTATATAAAAAATATTTTTGCAAGAGCCCTCACAATAGAGAAAAAGGCAAGGAATGCAAAGGAAGATAAGAATTCTGTCCGGATCAGGCAGATATATCGCCGACGGCCGCCGAGAAAAATAGCAATGCTGTAGGGTAGGAGAGACGATCACAGGACCGTACTAGGTGGAATACTAAGTAATGAATTCAGAATACACATAAAATTGTTCAAATCAATAAAATAAAAATAATATTCAAACCCCTCCAAATCCAGAACGACCAATCATCAGGTGTGTTCTGCTTGTACTCGTATACACGTCACCTGATATCTGTAACCATGTATCGTGACCACTCATCTGTTTTTTATAGTAATTAGATATTATTTGATAAGCAAAATAATAATTTAAGACAACGAGTGATGATACATAGTCTTCAGTAAAAATGAGGAATAGGTAAATAGAATTTATATGGTGGAAGAAAAGCAACGAAATGATGAAGGCTTCTAAATAAAAGTACTTATTCACCTATAGTGCAGTTGTATTGGCTGCAGTCTTTGGCATCTAAAACTATCGGCAAAATTTAATTGTTTAATTTAATTTTTAAATTTAAATTTAATAAAATAATCCTGAGAAGATAATATATTGGAAGATAACGAATAGAGGTGGCTTAAAGCGCAAGAAATCTAAAGAATAATCAATGGAAGCAAATAAGGAAGGCATCGGAAAGGCTGGTAAAAATTTGGAAAGACCACCGTATCCGCAAGGAAACAAAAACAAGACGCCTGACATCTCATGTGTTCCCTAGATTGCAGAGTATGGTTCGGAATCCTGGACCATCATGAATGCAGCATGCCGAAGGAGAATTGCGGCATTTGAGATGATATGTTACTGAAGAGTATTGAGAATACCTTGGACAGCGTACCGCACCAACGCATCATTTGTAAAAGAACTAAAAATACGCGACAATCAGAGATTATTACCAACTGCGACGCATGATTAAATTCTTCGATCATGTTGACCGAAGATAGAGAGATATTGGGGCATCGGAAACAACAAATTTCTAGATTGTTGCTTCCCGTTCTGACCTATAGAGAAATGAACGTAGTTCCAAAAAGATAAAAGAATTTTGCACTTTGATGAAGAATCAATTTTGAATATTATGTAGCTATACAAACAGCGTCCTCCCCTTAAGATCACACCGTGTTTTGAACACGCACCAATTGAAAACGAAAACGCAGGAAGACGGTTTATGTCCCTGTACTGACTTACCTATTTCAATTTAATATGAATGAAAATTTGTTGATTGTGGTCAAAAATATGCATTTTTTTTATCGCACCGTGTAAGTAATTTTTTTAATTCCATAAAACAAAGTTCGGACGGAACAAACCGTTTTGCTCGATCTTCAACCGCAGGTCAGAAAAGTAAAGTGATTCGAAATTCTTTTATCTTTCATTTGGTACAATTTTCACCCCTCTATAGGTCAGAATGTGGCTAGCAGTAATATGAAAATTTGCTACTTCAAAAAATAGGTTAGCCCTATGGCCAGTCTCGAAAGTGCATGGTGCCCTGATGTATGAATTTTTTATACTATTATAGCATTAAATCATTATTATAACAATGTTAATTGGGTTTCGATGCTTCATTATTCTGTTAAAACACAAATTTTTACCTATACAAAAATTGTAACAGAAGTACAATTTTATGCTGATTAAAAACAGATTTTTCGAAAATTCTCTAATTTTTAAGTTTTATTTTTTATTTTTAGTATTTTTGAGTATTAAGTAGGTACCTACACACCTTTAATATTGATAAGTTTCGTAATTAACTCTACTTAATCAATAATTAATAAGGTCAGTATGATATCATTACAAAATATTTACTGTTGAAGACATAAGTACTAAAATTTCTTGCTGACACTCCCCATACTGGGCACTGGGCAGAAAAATATTGCCATACTGGGCACTGGGCAGAAAAATATTGTAGAAGGTAATATTGCATTAACTTTTAATGGTAAAGTGTAACAGCCGTGCAACAATGTTGCACTGCAACGATTGATCTTTTCACTAGAAAAGATCAGACAACTTTACACTAAAGGTTTGGTAACGTTGCAGCAACTTCATGATGCAATATTATAGTTAACTGTCACTTATACCAGCGAATTTCAAAAAGAGTATAAAATCAAAAAGTTTGTAGTAATTTTACAAAATTGGCTAGAATTTTTAAAAATTGTTACGAGCCGTAAACTTATTAAAAATGTGAAAGATTTTATTCTGAAAATAATATTACAAAATAACGATTTATTATATACCTGCATATAGTCAGTTGGGCACCTCCTGGGCCATGGCTTCTTTTCATGAACCCGCAAGTGGCGTAGCTAACACACCGCCAAGATTCACGGCCGCGAGGGGGCCTGACGTCAAGGGGACCCTGAGCTCTAGTTCCCGGCTTGGTCCACAAAAGAGTACCAAATCAAAAAAAAAAAGAAACCAGAAAATAGCACTTAAAGCAAGAGTTTTTACCCTGAACTCCTGTAACATAATAATAAGCAGCGAAATACGAAGTAAATTAAGATTTTTTGGTGTACTTAATTTAATTTTAATGTACCTACTAATATTTTGAACATAAAAATTGCGAGTAAGTATATTATTAAGTACCTATTTTACACAACTTTTCTGAAAATTTTTTCAGTGGAGAACCCCGAACCCCCCTTTGCTGTTTGGGGCTACTCCATATCTCCCAAACCCCACGGCGGTTGTCCACCTAAATGATTAGATATAATATGCAAACAAAATTTTTATTTTTTTCCCGACTTCTCTTGTATACCTATAATCAACAAACCACCAATGAAGAAACATTTGATTTGACGGGGTGGCCCCAAATCTGAAACTACGTCACTGCATGAACGACAATGGCATCTATCATCAACTCCAATTTCATGTCTTCAAGTGTTGTGGTTCTTTTGTAGCAATTCTTAAAAATTTTTGGTCTAAGATTTCCATTGCCACTTTGTACGACCTTGATTTTACGAAATATCTATACAGGTTCACTGTAAATATTATGAACATTGTTCATTTAACATAAATTAGAAGCATATTGCACATTGAAACGTTACCCTCCACACGGGTCCGCCTCGGACCCAGTTATTTTATATACTCATTAGAGTTTGAAATCAGTAGTTTACGACTAGTTATAAACAAATGAAAATCGCACAATTCACTTTTATTGTGGTATCCTACTGCGTAGTTGAAATTTTCATAAAGGGTGATGATAAATCTGATAATCGTCATCACCCTGCCGAAAAATATACAAAAATATGTATATGGACACGTAAATGGACACGTAAAAATTAAAAACACACCATTTACGACATTTTAGTATAATAATTATGATTTTTTAAAGTATTTTTAAGTTTTTACATATTTTTTACAATTATTTATGAGTGAACAAGAGACCAATCGGTCTCGAAACGTTTCATTTTTATAAAAATATTTTTGAAAAATAATATTTTAATATTGAACCTAAAACCCAAAACAAAGAAGAACATTTAACAACTAATAAGAAGCAAGGTTCAATAAAAATAATCAAAAGTAAATTAATACTGTAGACTCTGATCTACCAACTCCACCTGTTCAAATAATATAAATCATAAGAGAGAAAAGAGAGAAAACGAAAAAAGAGGAGAACAGGAACAATTAAGAGAAAGGAAGAAGATAAAAGAAACAGACCGAAACAGACCAGAAGGAAAAAGTCAGCATTTTTAGGAAGTGATTAGTATAGTATCGCCCAATTCTTGAACAATTGGGAGTATTTAGAAAAAAATGTATGTAAAAAAATATGTGGAGTCGAGGTCCCGTGTAAGAAAACAAAGATGGTGTCTTCTTTCCCCGTTTTTAAAGGTGCTGCCATCTTGGTAATATTTAATTTTGACTCGCTATTGTTTATGTTGCCTAGATTCCAAGTTTTACTGCAGATTTAAAACAAATTATAGGATTAGTTTCCGTCGCCTTTTCGAAATTCACATTTTTGGAACACCTCAACAGCAATTTCACGTTTGCAACATGCAGTCCACTTCAAAATGACATTGCTGAAACTGTTGAGACGCTTGCTGAAACATCTCAACTGCAAAGTTACTTTCTTAGTTTAGTGCACTAACGGGACCATTTTCAAGAGTGACTTTCCCGATCATAAGCTTTCTTAAAGGTTTCAACAACGTACCAAATGAAATTAGAAAAAGCAATGAAAAATCAACATTGCTCAATGTCCATCAGTGGGTCATACCTAGCTAACATATTGATGTTGATGAAATAATATAATTATACTTCATTTACTATTATTTTCTGTGTAATAGTCTTTAATGGTGTTTCATAGGTGATGTAAACACCAAGATAGCTCAAAAGTATTTTAAGAATTTTAGTATTTATAATACCTCGATTAATATTTCTGCTAAAAGTGATTTAAATTCAGTCCTGAACTGGATGAGCAGGGGAGATGTGTGCGGAGAATCTAATATAGGCTGATCCGAGCATTCTTCTCGAGCCAGGAGAGGAACCGAGCTGCGTGTTGTCCACGGGATTGCAGGGGCAGGAATGAGCACCCCTCTCCCATACTCCCCTAAAGGCTAACAAGACGCCATCTCACAGTTCTGGTCATTCAGGGTAAGAAGAAACGGTTGCAACACTGAAGGCGAAATATTGTTGAAGTTGCAAGATGACATAAATCTAAAAACGAAGATCACGTCAGTTACTTTAAAGGAACAAAGAATTTTAGAAGTTCAGAACATTCCCTTGCAGGGAGTAATAACTCGTAATGAATATACTTAGATGAGAATTATTGGTATGAATTTGGTGTGCGAAAGCTTGGAATTGCTTAATATCCGTCGTAAGCAAATAAAGTTAGTAATCAGCATTATCTAATTAGAATAGAACTACTAGACTACTACCTACGCTCCAAACATAATCTCACCTATACTTAAATAAAACATGTTGCATAAAAAAAAATAAAAAACAATTCAATGCAGTTGTTATCATGACTTAGGAAAATTTAAAGCTGTTATAAGTTGCTCAACTGGATATTTAATGTGGTCTTCCTCCAGGTATGGACAATGGATTATCTTATGATCCTAACAAAAGGGTCATTATAGAGTAATGCCCGTATTCACAAACGATAATTTCCTAAATAATTACGTAATTATTCAAATGAGTGAGATGGAGATATGCAGTTTTTTTGCAATAGAATGAGATGGGGATAATTGATTACGTAATTATTTAGGAAATTATCGTTTGTGAATACGGGCATAAGTGTATCATTTTAATACCGAAACAAATTGATAATATTATAGTCTTTCACATAAGAGCGAAAAATTTATAAAATTAATCCTTTAAACTGTACCGGTGAAAGTGTTCCACCATTGTTTGGGTCTTAAAATAAAATAAAACAGGGTCTGAATCCTTTGAATCGGAACAAGAGAAGGGTGTTAAACAGTGGAGCAGCAACAAGGAGAGGCCGGATCTCTGAGACAACCGACAAACAAAGGAAACACTGCCAAGTTGAGACCCAGCTAACTGGAAACTAATCTTATTCATAATAATTAACATAGCAAGCTAATTATTGCACTTGTTGAACAAGCGAGTTTGGGATACTTTTGGTATCTAATAATAGCTGAAGTATTAAAATATACAAAATATATTAAAAACAAATTACTTATATGTCAAGCTAAGGTAAAACAATTTATCAATTCATCATACTGATGCAACCCCCAATGTTTTTGTAAACTTATCAGTTTTTGTTAAATGTGCAATTTTAATACATTATTTACAGTGATGGCAGTATTAATCAACTGAAATCAATATTTCTTATTTCTTGGCAGTTCGGTACAAAAATTAAATTCGAGGACTTTGCGCCAAAGTAAAGTGAAACCCTGGATGCTTGGTGAAAAATCTCCAAAATGTCGCTCAGATCGATTTCATTAAGCACGTCCGAATGAATATTTCCACCTACCCATCAATAATTCCCATGTCGGGCGCCTCCGGTCCATTACATCTCAGTTAACCATATGTTGGGGGCCGCGATTTAATAAAGCGGATAATCGTTAGTCCCGGCACACGCCTTGCCCCTTGGCAAACTCCTGGCTACGTACGGTGGAGCAATTTGTAAATAGCCCAGCCACGTGCCGCAAATACCGTTCGCTATGTCTTCTCACCGAAGCCACGCGATAGCCTTCGGTCTATCCCCCGCCCCGATAGGGGTGATAAGTTGCAAGGATTGGAAGATGTTATTGAAGAGAGAATTGTTGATTGATTTGGTTTGCAAGGACTGTGATTGAAAAATATACAGCATTTAGATTAATTTTTGCTTCCCGGAGCTTCCTTCTACCACAACACAATAATGCGTTATGACAAAAAGTCCTGGTGTGTAATAAAAAGTGGTTAGGTTAGAGCTAATAGGTGACTCATTTGCCATATAAAGGCACTTGTGAGATTCCATGTCCTAGAATCCCAAGAAAATAATCCAAAAATAATATGTTTTAATAAATAATTAATTATCTGTAATATTTACCCGTGTAAAGGCTTTTAATTGATACATAAAATTATAATTGATTCCGGGTTGTTAGCCCATGGGGATTTGATCCAAACGTTTTGTCTACAACAACAGCGGTCCTATTTATAGGTTGATGGTCTGGTGACGTCATACCCCGCATCCACTAGATATCTTCAGCGCAACAACGACCGGTGTCTCCGATGATGTCATAGATTCCTGGGTCAGAAGACTCATTTGGGTCTGACGTAACGCTGGATACCAAATCCTCCGCAGTTTCACTCCTCCCGCTCTTCCTGCCTGTTGAAATTGTTTGGATGTTTATAAATTTCAATTGCTTCACGATGTAGACGTGTGTACTGGTGTGAAGAAGTGGACAGGTTTTCGTCTTTTCTTAGGAATAGCTGACTTGTATGTTTCACCCAGGCGACAGTTTTTCACGTGTTTGTTCACGTGGGTGTTGACTCTGCTTTTCGTAGTTCCGACATATACTGCACCACAGGAGCATGGTATTTTATAAACTCGGCAGAAGATTGTGGATCAATGGGGTCTTTAACTGAGCGGAGAATATTGCGAACTTGTTGAGTAGGTTTAAAGATAACTTTGATGACCTGGCGTTGCAGTAGTATAGGTACAGATTCGATTGGTGACGTTTTTGAGATAAGGGAGTGAAAGCAGCTCCCAAAACTCTTGATGGTTGTTCGCTGGATGTCGTGGGATGTTTGGTTCTGGGTCGTAATGCTTTCCAAATTTCGTGAGAGTTGATCAAATCAGTCATCGTTTGCAGAGCATGATATAGGTGAACGAGCTCTTCTTATAAGGTATTGAGTCTGACAAATTCGGGATGCACGATTTCATAGTGTTTTAGTGTATTTTTTAATAAAAAAATACACTATTGAGGACGACATCACTTTTCGAAAATCACCCAAACTCATCAAATGTCCACCGATCATGACCCCCAGATCACGAAAAAGTGGTTTTACAAAATTCACCTGCCCACGATATATATATATATATTTATATATATATTTATATATATATATATTTCTCCAAAATCGCGAAATTTCGATTTTCAAAACGCTCCTGTAGCTTTATCTTTCAAGATTAGTGAATGAAATTTTGGATCCTTGTAAAGCTTTGGAACGACGTTAAATTTTCGTTGAAAAAAATTCCTAAAGTCGCGTTACTTCTACAGGGTGTCCTTTCAAAATTCCCCATATCCCGTTTTTGTCATCTCATTTCAGGTCGCAGTTTTCAATCTAGGGGACTGAAATTTTTGTGGGAGTAAGATATATATAAGAACTGGTCTGGTATTGTACTTGAGCAAAATCGGCCGAGCCGTTTCAAAATGGCGGCCATTTGAATTTTTGGAAAAATTGCTTTTTTTTGAACCCCTGTATGAGTAAGATGGAAAAATAACTTTGAAACTAAATCAACATGATTGGAGGAAAATTAATTGAAATTTGATTTAATGTTATAAAATTTGCATTACTTTTATTAATAAGCCAGTGGCGTGGGTAGGAAAAGGGTAAAAATCGCTAAATTTCTCTAACAATTTATGAGCACATTTTTGAAGGAATTAAATTGAAATTTTCACAGTAGGCAACTATACTAATAGCCTCTAGCCCTTAAAAATTTCAAGAAGTAAATAACAAAAATGGCGGAGTTATTTGAATTTTTTTTACATGATGTTTATTTCTCTAAAATTTTAAAAACGCTCCTGTAGCTTCACCTTTCAAGATTAATGAACGAAATTTTTTACCCTTGTGAAACTTAGAGATGACGTTTGATTTTCGTAAAAATAATTTTCCTAAAGTTTTGTTACTTTTACAGGGTGTCCCTCCAAATTTCCAAAAAAAAAACCGGTCATGAGGCACGGTTTCTGGTCGCAGTTTTCAATTTAGGGGGCTGAAATTTTTTTTGTAGTAATATAACTGCAAGTAGTCGGTCTTGAGTAAAATCGGAATAGCCGTTCCAAAATGGCTGCCTTTTAAATTTTAGGAAAAATTGATAGATTTTGAACCTCTAAATAAGCAAGTTAGAAACAAAAACTTTTAAGCAAAATTAGCATTATTGGAAGAATAGTTATTGAAATTTGAGTTATTGCAATAAAATTTGCATTTTTTTATTATTAAGCCAGTGGCATGGGTAGGAAAAGGGTAAAAAAGGCTAAATTTCTATAGCCGTTTATTCTATTTTTCTATTTTTGTACGAATCGAACTGAAATTTTTCCAATAGATAACTATACTAATAACCCTTAACTCTGAAAATTTTCAAGAAGCAAATAAGAAAAATGGCGGAGATATTCGAATAATTTTTAAATTATGTTTATTCCTCTAAAATTTCAAATTTTCAGTTTTCAAAGCTCCCTTTTCACTTTTTCAGTTCTATTGAAGGTAGTGTAAAAAATAATATTTTTTAGGTAAAGTCAGCCAGTGGCGGGCAAAGGAAAAGGGGCAAAATTGTTCAGTTTTACCATTTATTTTGGTTTTGTTAAATTTAAAAATCAATTCTAAGGCACGTTTTCAAACGAAGTGAAATGCAATTTTCACAGTAAACCACTACGCTAATATGACCTGACTAGGGAAAATTTCAGAAAGCCAATTTAAAAAGCGGTCAAAATATTCATAAATTGGATCGCATAAAAATACACTATTTCTGCGATTGATGCGCAAGAAGGTTTTTCATTCCTGTCAACGATCACATCAAGAAATCATACTTTTCGATGTTTTCTATACTTCCACAACCTGAATTAAATGGGGGGTAAATACTGTGGATACGGTGAAGAAATTCTTTCAGGGCATTTTAGCTTTGTTTATATACTAATGACGAAGGTGTCATCTAAAAGACACTTTGTTGGTGGCATATTTAGGACCGTGTCTTCAAAGAATTTCATGTAGAAGTTATAGCAACAACAATAATTAGGGGGTTGCCCATATAGTAACTCCATCCAGTCGTTCATAGAAGTCGCTGCCATTGAAAATAGGTTGTGGTGGGTATACGTGGTTCAAGAGAGAGGTGATGTCACTAGGAAAGATGCGCGGGATATGGTGAAGGGTCTCGTAGATGGGCATCCTGGTGAACATGTGGCTCCAGCAGGTTGGTTAGGTATTTGGTCATAAAATATTCCGGAGAATCAATGGCACTGACAATGGGGCGAAGGTAGGGGCACGTTAGATTTGTGTATCTTTGGCAGTCCGTAAAATCTAGGGTCCTGATGTATACTATATTAATAATCGGGCACCTGTTTTGATCGGGGATGGGTTTTGTCCCACTGGTTGGTCTTTCGGAGGTTGCGATTCGTCCGATCACTATAGAACGTTTCTTTGTATGCTTGAGGGATGTTTTTAATTTTCTCCTCGTAGTTTTTGACATTAAATACAGTGGTGACATTTCCCTTATCTGCGGATGGAATAATGATGTTTTTGTTTGCGTTGAGACTCCTGAATGCAGCACTTTCATATCTGGTGATGTTGCTTTTTGGTGGCTCACTGTAAAATTCTTTAACATTCGCAACGAAACTCCTCAAGCAGTGTTTTGTGATGGTAGCTTCCTTATACAGGATTCAATTTTGGCAACCTTATACATATCATCAACTGGCAGGGTGGAGGATGTGACTGAAAACTTTCCCCCTTTGACCACCACGGAACCGAAACCACGGAGCTGAATCAATTGACCAAAAAAATCGTGCCAAAAAATTGGCAAAAAACATGTTTGTGCGGTGGGATTTACAGGCAAACCCAGGCAAACTATTATTATTGTGATATCTTGCCGCAATGCTAAAAGTGTTTTAATTCCACCATATTACAGTTTTAAAGACAAAAAAGATGAGCTTGAAGATGGGATGCTTCCAGGTTCTGATGTTAGAATGTCAGAAAAGTCCGCCTAAATGTGAATGGACGAACTGGCTTAAAACCCATTTACTCCCTAAAAAAATGCCTGAGAAGTTATTTTGATCTTGGAAGGGCACACGTCCCTCACAAAAAGTAGAAAATAATTCCACACTATTTATCTTGAAATGTTTTCTATAAAAAATGTTTTACTTTCCGATATTGAAACATTTTCTCAGGTATAATGTTCTTTGTCGATTTGATTTCCATTCTTTCATTTTAGGCAATAACATTGGTCACGGTAGCAAAGAAAATGTTGTACTGACCGGTATTGGTAGTCACTGTCATGAGGTTTAGTAACGAATGCAGGAGAACAATCGAATTGAGATCAAGCAAAAATTATGAACCCATCAATAATTCCAGTATAGACTGGGCAAGGACAAGATAAATATGGAAGGATATACCTCGTCTCCCGTATTTAGTTACAAAAAAAGCACCCAATTAATGTATTTGCATAACGAAATTGTTGAGATATATGTATAATAAGTTAAGTTTATTATCGCTGTAAAAAAATTATAATCCGAAGAATCTAAGCTTAAAAATACCACTTTTCGCAGTATGACCTGAATGGTGCTAACCCAATAATCACATTTCTGTTACAGTCACCACATTTCGCTATTGGCAATGAATTCTCAATTATTTACCAATATCGACAGCCGATATCTCTTGGGGAGGGTTGGTTCTATAATATATTAGCATTATCCTTGTAATGGGCAATAATGGCAAGCTTAGATCCCTGCAGATCGCAATACATACCGCATGTAGTTTTAGCATGACTATTACACTTTGTAGTTTGTACCCCAATACTTGGAGGTCAAGACACTAGTTAGTTTCGCGATACTTCTGTGTTACATTGTATAATGTAACTATCATTTAGCCATAAGATATTTGGGATGTTGCGAAACAGCTAATTATTGCTCTGTTTCATATACTGAAGAGTTTCATAGAGTGCTTTGAGGATAAGAGAGCAGATATTTTTTAGAAACATCCAACAAGTAGTGACTTCAGCGAATGCAACCTGAAACTATAACCTACCTACGTTACGTGAAACTATACAAGGTGTTACTTCATATATTATAAAAGGTCTGGTTTCTAAGATATTATTATTTAACGATTATGATGACATTTGGCAGTGTTGTTCATTGTGATAAGACGCTATTTTTAGCACTAACTTAGATGATAATTATAGGTATGAGTTTCAGTGGCCTCCCGGGGGTAGTCTCGTGAATAATATTGGCAACAAAATATACTCCATTGACTTGTTTACAAATTTTATATTTTTTCCAGGCTATAATAAGCGGCTAAAAATACAATTTTTTGTTTTTTGATAGTTTTTATGTCTTATATTTTGCTTTCGAAAAAAAAATTAAAACCGCTTCAATAATGCATGTCGAAAAATTGATAAAAACAGAATCATTAAAATTAAAATTAGTTTTTCGACGTGTGTTGAAGCGGCTTTAATTTTTTCTCTTGGAAATGAAGTATAAGATGAGAAAAAATATCAAAAGACAAAAAAGTTGGATTTTAGCAAAACCGTATGATTACTTTTCTCCGCTATTAATTAACATGGGGTATAGGTATCTACCAAAAATAACAAATATCCATTAGAGTCAGTGACGTAGCAATTATTTAATAAAAAAAGGTATACACCCAGATCTCTGCCACCGGATAGAAGAATATTTCATCGGGAGTATCAAATCATGTATAGGTACCTACTTCAATTATGTCAAAAATTTCGCGTTATTCTAATCAGCCAATTTTTCGATTTTCAAAAAATATTAAATTTTTCGAATAACTTTGTAACACCCTGTATCTCGAAAACTAAAGCTCCATGGCTACAGGAAATTTTTCGTCTATTTTTACATTTCCTACAGGTCCTCTATACATATAAGTTTGTAACACCTATTCATTATCACAACACCCTGGATATTTCTATGATATTCGGTGGAAAAAGTTTTTTTATTGCATTAACAAACCTTTGCTCAAAAACTAACTTTTCTCTTCTTCTCGAAGATCCCTTCAGAGCCGCATTCTTGATGTAAATAATTTCTGCTATCAAATAAAAGTCCACTAACCGTCAACCGCGATGCAAGCCTGGCAACGTCAAGAAAATATAAATACTCTGTCGGCATAGGTATTCACCATGCATTGCCAAACTGCATTCTTAACAAAACTTATACAGGTTGGCCCAGCGAAAACGTACCAGGCCTAATAACTTGAAAACTGAAGATGTACGCGAAAAACGCCGAAACAGGTCGATTTTGTTATCGAGGGGGACATATTATCGTAACAAATTTAACTACCCAAGTTCACCCCCTTGGCAGGGGTAGCTACCCCTTCGCTTATCATCATAGGGAACAGATATCGAGTGTGACATCATTTGAAAGCTACTTGAATTCTCTTTACAACGATATTTAACGTTTTGGGTTTCGCTTACATACAGGCTGGCCTAACGAAAACATTTTTTTTGCCACCCTGTATGTAAGTGAAACCCAAAATGTTAGATATCGTTGTAAAGAGAATTCAAGTAGCTTTCAAATGATGTCACACTCGATATCTGTTCCCTATGATGATAAGCAAAGGGGTAGCTACCCTTGCCAAGGGGGTGAATTTCGGTGGTTAAATTTGTTACGAAAATATGTCCCCCTCGATAACAAAATCGACCTGTTTCGGCGTTTTTCGCGTACATCTTCAGTTTTCAAGTTATTAGGCCCGGTACCTTTTCGCTGGGCCACCCTGTATAGGTAATAGGTACCGTCTTTACACTAAACAGTAACTATTATAAGAGCAATTTCTATTTAACAATTTTAATTTTTTATAAAATAACTGAAGGTTCCTTCAGCAGGTTACGATTACCTATCTACTCATATTATTCATAACGACAGGTGCGTGGCTGTGACTCATCGGTCGTCATTTACAGGGTTGTAGATGTAACTGAGAAATAATTTTCAAATGATTAAAATTAGAAACTCAGTATAGAAACCTACAGTCGTATCGTATTAATAATGTAGGTATCGAAATAAAAGATCATATCGTTACATCGATAGAGCAGCACCATGCAGGAGGAAACTTGCTATTGACAAATGGATTTGAACATCAAACAATAAACACTCTGCATCGGCACCCTGGAATAATGTATGTGAATAGCATACAGAATCAACAGGCGTTTGTGGAACTTTCCTCTGGGAAAAATGACTTCCAACCTGCCTCCAATCGGTAGCCGTATCATTTTGTCATCTTTGCGATAAAACACTCGTATACCGACACGCGTCTATGCCCCACAGGGTGTAACTCTCCCCCTCGGAAGCTCTCTCATATCTGATTACTTTCACCATGGGAATTGCGGGGTTAAAACGGTGGCTGTTGTGCGAAAAATATTATCTGCATCTCCCTAGAGGGACCATTGTTAACCTGCCAGGTTAGTTCAATCGGAGCATGTTTCAGATAATCCTTCTTGTCGAAGTGGTTCTTTATTGCAGTACAAGGGGCGTGTGCTGCCCCTTACAACAAGAACCGGCTACTTTTATTAGATAAAAGCTCACCGGCACTATACAGAATGTCCTACTAAACAAAGCAGGTCCTTTTTTGGCTTTAAAGTTGCAATTGAATTTCGTTTTTGAGAGCGACTTGAGAAGTCACATTTAGTCGCAGTTTCAACTTCAATATACAAGGGTGAACTTGTGGACTTTATAATCAACTATAGTAAAAAAGTCATTTTACTGTTAGGTCTAATCAAGGTGCCTACGTGAATACTGAACACTGTTAAGTACTTTTTTTTTTAAATATAATAATGATCCTTTCGATCGAAGCCTAACGAAAAAAAAAAAAATAGTAACTTTGATTTAAAGCGACAGGATCGACAGAGATTTCTCTTTACGTCCAGAGCATAGCACCATTCCTACCAATAAAAAACATTACTACCATAAATATGCTCTATGGATTTACCCTCTTGATAAATTATGTAGCAGCACTAATTTGTCTGTCTGTCTGTTTGTCATAGTAAAATTTCTAAACTGGATGAAGGCATCAAAATGAAATTTAAGATACAAAGTCTCCAAAAATTCACCTGCTCCAATAGTCAGAACTCAAAAAATAACTGTTATGGGTCATTCCTCTTAAGTTAACCATGCCTTCATGATTCAGTTTGACAATTAATTTCATTCGAATTAATCCGACTACATCGCTCGGGCTTGCCACCTCAAATCATATCATCACACGTTCAGAGTTGTATGTGTTTTGTGTAAATGAGGTTGGTATAAATATGGTTTCTCCCATGGTTACCGTATCTGAAACGACCCCTAGTAAATTTTCTGAGCCAAAGTTTTGGTAGTACCTAAACTACTATTCATGAGAGTTTAACGGGATGTAAGCCTATGAAGATTTTAGGTGATGAGAATTGATGATGGACAAAAATTCTAGCGAAAATTATTTTGTTTAAAAAATTGCGTAAATCTCTTTGTTTTATAATTTCTTAAGCATTTGAAATTATGGAAATATTTAGAGTAAAGACTTTGCTGATACAGCTTAACGTCAGACAATATTATCTGGTGCAATAAAATATCAATTGGACATAAGTTTCAGTTCTAAGTAAAGCAAAAAAGTTAAAAAAATTTACGGTAAATGAAAAATAAAGACACTTACATCCATTTATTGAACCTATTACATTTTTTTGTGCATAACTTTGTGAAGATAGTTGACGCTTGTCTCTTGGTAAGAAATACTTTGGCTATTTTGACGGTTGAAAATTCTCTTGATCTTACCCTCTTTATATAAAACCAGGATGGGATTCCTTGATATTTTGGAGAATCGTTGCCATAAACTTTGCCATTACGGATTTTGTTGTGTTCAGAAAAGCACACTACCATACCTGCTAACGAAATAAATAATTTAGAGTGCGCACAGTTCTAAATATTTATAAAAATCTAAAGCAATGATATTCTTTAATATTTAGAAATAACGTATTTTTAAACTACGTGAATAAATGACGTCCATGATATGTGACATTTATTCGTCAATACGACGTCATTTTCACGTCACTATAATATTCGTTACTCGACGTCGGACTCCTCGGAGAACAACCCTTCAGGGCCAAGCAAAAAAATGAAGCGCGGTTGTACTAATTATGTGCTAAACATCCACTGAATGAACAAAATCGGAATGAACAAAATTCATCGACATAGTTTTCTGATAAAAACTTCAAGGTTATATCAGGCGAAATCTGCTGATATACAGCCAGCCCCGAATATAGAGTTGCAATAGACGCGTGGTTATCTTGGATCTTGGATAGCAAAGCAATAATTAATGACAACTTATAAATATTTTTTCTTTGATTAATTCTCCTGAGCTTCTCTATGATAATTGTGAAAACGGTACTTCGATACCTGCTTCCTATCTCGAGATAAACTGTCGCAATTATTGTCTACACGTATACCGAATACTTAGTATAATTTTGCAGTTTCACTAGTATAACTTGCAGTTGCTTTGGGGTACCGCGGCTGTTGTGACGTCAGGTCTTTGACTTCATCAGCCCTTAACACGCTTATTTAACACCGCAACAAACTCGAATAGAAATCTAACTGCATACAATAATTGATTTAATAAAAAAAAAACATAAAATAAATTTCCAAGCTGCCAATGACTCAAAAATGCGTCGTATCAATCAGTTATGGAAAGAACACCCACACTTTCTTGGAAGGAAAATAATACCTATGCAAGGGTGGTTATTTGAAGACAATATAAAAAATTGTGGATAAAATTATAAAAAATATTTATGCGATTTAATTTATTTTTTTTAGGTAGCACAATGACAAAAATGATACGTGGCTGTTTCTTACATGAACTACTCTCATTTTATTACCAGTTACTCATTTATTACCAAAATACTCATCTAAAAATAGCGCAACTTTTCTCTAATTTAACCGAACTCGTTTTCTTCAATGGTTTAAGATATCCCTGTAGTGGCCCTTTAAATAGTTCTAACCCTGTATATTAACATATAAGCTGTCCCATAATATGTAGGCAATTTCCCGAATTTGGGTAGGTAAATTTAGTAAAAATAAATAAAAAAACATAACGTTTATTCCCACGAGACACCTTGGAAAGATATTTTTTTTTTGCAATAACTTTTTCATTAGTTGGCCGATATTTTTGAAATTTGGCAGTGTTATTTGTATTAATAAAAAGCCCCTTTAACCTCATGTCTAGATTAAAATTATTAAGTCCAGTGTCCAAAGGGGATATCCTCACCATAATATTATTGCAAATAAAAATGTAACTTTTTAAAAATTATGTTGTTTTTTCGAATTATGTAACTACTAATACAGCTTTTTTGTCTCTTGATTTTTTTATCTTGGTTCATTTTAGAAATAAAGAAATTTCATCACTGTATTTCGTATCCTTACTGGACCAGCGCCAAGAAACATTATATAGAGAAAAATTAAAAGATGTACTTAATTTGGTGTTTGTTGTTGTTGTTGTTACATATTTATTAATAAAAAGCATAATTAAAAAAAAATCAAAAAGAAAAGTTTCCCCTTGTTTTTGTGTAGGTACCTACTCCAGGGCATGCAATTAAATGGATTTTATTTATCTCAAAACTAAGCAAAATACGAAAAAAAAATCAGTAAATAAAAAAGCTGGATTATTAGTTGTTAAATCTGGAAAAATATGAAAATTTTACAAAAGTCAATGGCGTACATTTTTCTTTGCAATAATATTGGCTAGGGTGTCCCCTGGACGCAACTGGACTTGATAATTTTAATCTACTTGTAGTTAAAGGAGCTCCTTATTACTACCAATAAATCTGCCAAATTTCAACAATATCTGCCAACTAATGAAAAAGTTATTTCAAAAAATAGATTTTCAACCCTTAACTTTAAGGAGTAATAATATCTCTCCAGGGGTATCTGGTAGGAATAAACGTTATAGCTATTTTTTTATTTATTTTTACTTAATGTACCCAAATCCGGGAGATTTCCCACATATTATGGGACACCCTGTATAACCATCCTCTGTACGAAGACTGTACAGTTCTTGCTGCACAGATGTCGAATGATTTATAAATTGACTCCTACATTATTATTTTATTTTATTACGTAATTTTTACGCTTATTAAAGATATTTTTCAATACTATGACATACTGCTATACATACCTAATAAATTACAGTGATCATAAAGAATGTCCTTACGGTGCACATCATATGTTACTTTGAAAGTCAATGAGAAAATTCTTAGGTGGTCCGCAGCATCTACGCTAGGTCCTAAAATCTTACCCGGAAAATAGTAGGTTTTTTTCCAGAGAGCGAACACAAATTTAGGGACAATTGGCGGCTCATCCTGAGGAGGGATGACCTTCTTAACGTCCATTATATGTATTATACTGTAAGGAAACAATTCTCTACAAATAATTGCTAATTATGTTTTATATGTATATACTTATATTTTTTGAGACTTACATAATATGTATTATACCAAAAATTATACACTCACATCTTTTTAAAATGAGCTTCAGAGATTGCTATGATTGAATTTTGATGAGATATAATAGCACAGACATTTATTATAATTTTATATCGAAATAAATTTATTAAAGTAAATATTTAAATCATGTTTTCATAACTTGAGATTTGTCAATACAACAGAACAATAATTATTATTATTGTCAAACTATATTTAAATGATTGATTTCTGCAAAAACTTGACGGGGTTGACGTTGACTTTTTTTTTGATTAATGTCAAAATAAAAAGAACAAACTGGCAAAATATCTTTGAAAGAAAACGGTTTAAAAATAAATCATAATTTTTTAATTTAAAATTTCTTTTAGGCGATGTATTTAAGGCAGCAGGTGTTTTTATTTGGTTTTAAATCGAGTAAAGAAGTTTTCCCCCTCTATCGCCTCCCGGAACAACCTTCATTTCAAAAATGGCAACAAAATAGGCTTTTGAAAAAAAAACTCTATGATATTTGAAAGAAGAGGCCATAGTCTCTATTTTAAGCAAACGAATTATTTAAAATTGTCAGCCACTCCTCAGCTACAAATTTTAGTTTAATTTGCTCTGTTCTTCACGCTATGTAGATGCAAAAATAATCTTTCTACACCTACTTGAAGTTTCGGGTTTCAGCATAGGTATAAGGTGGATGTAAAATCTTGTTTTTATTTCTTATAACAGAATAGGTAAAGTACTATGAGTACAGATGGGTATAAGTATCTTGAAAATAGAAAAATATTGCTATATATTTAAAAACTGTATTATTAAAACGGTATTGTTTACTACTAACTGACTGTAAGTGACGTGTAGGGCCACTAAACTATCGGCTAAGTACATGACTACACATTATCCGCATCTCCTGGGGATCACGCAGTGTTGGCCATGTGTTCAAACAAAATTGATTTTTTAATGCTATCAATATTGACTTACATTTAAATTAATTTGAATAAATTATTCAAATAAATCACACCGATTTCAGTTCCGCCGTTTGTTGCATTCTTTTTATTAAATTTGAGCTTTCAAATATAATCAGTATCGATAATATTTAGAAATTGACATTCTACGATGATTAATTCCTATAAAAACATTTAATTAAAAAGTTTTAATTAAATAAAAGGTGTTCAAAGGAATAATTGCTTTAAATAACAACGGTCTTTGTTATGAAATAAAGTTATTAATATATTATTATTGATCGAAATTTTCTGCTGTTACCTAGGTATACCTATACATATGCCTAGGTATACATATTAGTCCACTTTGTAAAAGTGTATAGAGCTGATATCTAATATACCAACAGTTGATGAGGTGCATGTATCCTATAACAATAATAATTATTTTTGCACGCTTTTTCATCAGTAATAATTATTATTACTAATGAAAAAGCGTGTAATTTTCTAACAAAACAAGTAATAAATAAAAATAACTAATACAAACGTCAAAATTAAAATAAACTCTACATGTTTGAAATTATGAATTTCTAAATATTGGTTTGCAAAATTTCGAAAAATATTTCTAATTTTTTTTTTGCAAAAAGGTACATATTTAGATATACTCGTTGAAAAATTCGTGGCAAAAAGAACAACACGCTACGAAATGGTGCTGTGGTATTTCAAAAATCAAACCAAAGAATTGTATCTTCATTTTTTTGTTTCGAGATAATAATTTATTTTTAAAGTGTTGCAACATTGCAAATTGCATCCAATTTTGCACCCAACAAAATGAGGGAAAACAGTCTGCAATCTGTTTTTGATATTGCTATTCTATACATACGCAGTGTGCACACATAAAGTACGCATCATACAGGGTGTCCCAGCTTATTCGAAGCGGTCTCTGTAGGCCAAACGATGGACTTTTTCAAAAAACTTTTTGAAAATTCAAGTACAGAATCACAATGGCCATAATTTAAAATTATTTTGGAGCATACAGAGTGTCCCATATGACAGTGACATATTAAAGTTATGTTTTTTTAAATGTAATGCTCCTATGTTATTGCATTTTTAGATTGTCTGAGAAGAGAAAATAAGATTGTCTTTTACAGTTGGTGTTTAAATTCAGAAGTTTTTGAGTTATAAACAAGTAAAAATCGTCATTTTTCAAGTTCAAGGCCCTGTACAACGGAAACGGTCCAAGATAGAGAAAAACGGCTTACATGTCCCTATTTTAACTTTTTATGTACTATCCAATGGTATAAGAACATTTGTACTTTCTTTGATTTTTTTATTTGAAGACGCGTGGAGAAATCTCAGAATTTTTCAAATTTTTTATCACCCTGTATAAACATTTCATCTACATCTTAGGATAGTACATAGAAAAGTAAAATAGGGACATGTAAGCCGTTTTTCTCTATCTTCAGCCGTTTTCGTTGTACAGGGCTTTGAACTTACAAAATGACGATTTTCACTTGTTTATAACTCAAAAAAAACTTCTGAATTTAAACACGAATTGTAAAAGCCAATCTTATTTTCTCTTCTCAGACAATCTAAAAATGCAATAACATAGGAGCATTCCATTTAAAAAAAAACATAACTTTGATATGCCACTGTCATATGGGACACTCTGTATACTCCAAAATAATTTTAAATTATGGCCATTGTGATCCTGTACTTGAATTTTCAAAAAGTTTTTCAAAAAGTCCATCGTTTGGCCTACAGAGACCGCTTCGAATAAGCTGGGACACCTGTATATGGGAAAAATATTTCCTTTTCAATGTAGCAAAATTTTGACTTCGCTTATATTTTGTGCTTTAAAAATGATGACAAATGACACGCACACCACCTGTCACATTTCTTTTACAACTGTCAAATTTTACATTTTTTTGGCGAAAAAAATATAAAATATGGCATTAGTTTTCAAATTTTGGAAAATGTCACGGGAAAAAGTTGTTTGATAGTTAATTTTTCACTCATGTACCAATTTTGAACCATCTAGAAAAAAAAAATTTCAAAAATTTGTCGAAATGAGCATTTCTAAATTAAAAAAATCGAAATTTGCACAAAATTATTCCTTTATATTTATATCAAATTCATTTTTTCAATTTTTTTTGTGACCCGTTGTTGTTTTAGATAACGTTTTCTTATAAAAATAAAAAAAAAACGGCATCGAAAAACTTAAAAAAAAAATTACGAAATGCAGGGTTATCGTGGGGGGAGGTGAAATTTGAAAAACCACTTTTTCTTCATCTTAATTTTCGTAAAGTATAGGAGTGTTCGCAATAGTTTTAGGTATTAATATGCAATTCAAGGAAGGGATAAGTGGCATCATGTTATGCATATCCCTTAATTAGACAATAAGTCAATGGGCTGGGGATTAATGTGACTTTCTTTTATATCTTAGAAAATTGCATATTTTGAAACCAATATTTGCGCTTATCTCATTTTTGTAAAATTTGCGCACATGCCCTTCTTGTATATTGGGATCTTCACTTTCAACATGTGCTGGAGCACACCCTACCATGTACAATCACATCCGATGTCTAGCACCCATCATAATAATATCTTCTTCTAAGCAGTATGCGAACAACTTATCTTGCAAGAATCTTCTAAACAATTAAGAATTGAACATTTCATCAAAAAACTAAAGGTCCGATTATTACGCCTGATCCCAATATTCCTCCCCCACACATTTCTTTAATACTTCATCTAAACTGACGATCAACAGAAAGAAGCAAATGAATATTTTCATTTACTTTTGAGGCTGTTTCAAAAGCCAATAAGCATAGGTAAGCTTATCGAGCTTATCGGGCTTAGCATTAAAATAACTTAGAATTGCACTTTCTTGTTTCTTTATAAAAAAATGTAATTTGAATAATTATTATTATCAATATAATTTGCATATAGTTACATTATTAGAAATAGTTATTAGTATAAATATTTGCAGACTGCGCTTTAATAAACAAACTGAGAAAATCGGCAAAATCTCCCTCAAAAGGGTAAACGTCTCTTCCGAGTAAATTATACCTATACATATAGATATGTGCACAGGCGTCAGAAATTTGTTTTGTGGATAGGGGTCCACTTGTGTTAAAATTAATAGTTTTCATAGCAGATATCCTAAATAAATAATGTGAATCAATTTTGCAGCAAATATTAATGAAATGTAGGTAATATATATCAATAAGTGTTTTATTTACATGTGATAAAATATAGACTTTCATGATAAAAAGCAGGTTTAATAAATATTTCATTAGTTTTTTCATTTGATTAGATGTCGTTATAGATGTCGCCCTGTAAATAAATTTCATTCGGTAACAATGAAAATGTAATAAATGTAAAAACGCACATGTTGGTTGACATTTTTATCTCATGAGATCGAATTTAATTAAGTGAATTTGTTATGACTGGTATAAGTCATTGACAAACATCATAGCGAAGGTATATGCAAACAACAGTTCTTTAAACCAAAAATGCAGTATAAGTAAACTAACTATCTTATATATACCTTTATCTACGAGTGATTCATAAAATGCACTTTTTTAGACGTTTCTTAGTTCATAAAATGTATGATTATCTTGAAGAGTGAAATAAAGTAGTTTGGGTGAAATAAAGTGCCGTAGCGGTTCATTATTTAACGCTAAATTTGACAGGATACTGCACGCTCGCCGAGTGCAAGTTCTAGCTTTAATCAACGGTTCTAGTGAAGTAGTGAGCGGAGCGGCTCAGTCGTTCGGACTGAACGCTGAATTACATACTAAACGCCAACCACTCCTAATGCTTGTTGACATCATGCACCTAAACTAGAGAAACGTCGCAATTTATTAGCAGAGCGCCAGATCTATGTACAATTAATATTTTGTGTTTTGCGTCATTTTCATTTTAGTTACCTGAAATGGATACCATTGTAGATGATTCAATGAATGAAATATCTTCTACCCCAGAAGAAATTATTTTTCAATCAAATGTGTGGCTATATAATAATTTATATATTTAATTTTTATGTTTACATTTAACCATGAATGAAATATCTTCCGCACTAGAAGAAATTATTATTCAATCAAATATGACTGCACAAAATCTGTTAGGTAGGTACCTACCTAAAAAATCTAAAGAAGTGTATATTAAGCAATATGTCACCTTTATGAACTGACGTGATGAAAAAAGCTAAGTTAATATAGCTTCAAAGAAACACTTACATAAGATAATATGAATGCATTGGAAAGTTTTTTTTTTTTAATTTTATATTCGTTATTCGTTCTAGTTCAAGTCACTCGTAGATAAAATTTTGTATGCAACATATGCATAAAGTGCCTTTTTTCACTTCTGGGATTGCCGCATTCGCCTGCGGCTCATGCGGTCAAACTTCCCAGTCGTGAAAAAAAGTACCACTTTATGCACTTGTTGCATAAATAACTATTAATTCACACCGGCAAAAATGATTTCAAAACATGAATTTCAATTTATCTGAGATACTTATAATTATAATTATTTGTCGTTATTATTGACAGTAGTAACATCTTCATATAGTTATACATATAATGAAGGCTGAAGAGGGTAAATTTCGGAAAAACTAAAATTTTATTCCGTTAGAAAGTAATATTGACTTTTCTAATACTTTAATAATTTCGTAAAGTTAAAGCATATTTTAAATTTATATGTTTGGAGACAAGACAAATACCTCCATATTCATTATCCTAATATACCTAATGTCTATACAGTGCCTATAATAGTGTATCCTACATAGCAGGGTGTCCTACATCAGTAGACCGACATGGCTTAAATAAGGGCAGGTGTTGTTTTTCAAGGCGAGTCAAGAAGATCTAGTTGTAAATTTTTTCTGAAGTCCTTCGATTGATGTATTTTGGCGAAATTTTTTAGGAGCAGTATTTTTTTAACAAATCGATGGAATTTCATGAAAATTGGTAGGTATGCTCTACGCAAAGACACTCCATGAATACCCTGTATTTTCCGCCGATTCGAAAGCTGCAGTCTACTTGGAAATTGTCTATTTTTGAAGTGAAATTTGAATTGAAAAAGTGTAAATCGGGACATGTAAGCCGTTTTCCGATATCTTGACCCGTTTTCAAGCTAAGCTTCTTTTAAAATAGAAAATTGCGATTTTCATTTGTTTATAACTTATAACTTAGGTACTCAATTTAAACTTCAACTGTAAAAACCATTCTTACTTCATAGTCTATTCAAAAAAATAGACTATGTCGTCATTATTGAGCCAAGGAACATGCTGTATAATTTTTTTACAACAATAGAAAGTAAACTAAGTTATAAAATTAACCAGCTTTTTTCTTTTTATTAAAAACTCATAATTTAAGGATTAATAATTGGGAGAGAGTTACCGGGAATTTTCCCAGCAGCCTGTATATTAAGTGCCATGGTCGTAATGACCCACCAAAATTTTGTTTTTTTTTAAATTTAAATACCTACAGTTTAATGATGGCGCTAAGCAATGTTTAATTTTTTTACCGCAATTATAGCATTTTTTATGTAGTTTACGAAAATGGCACTAAACTTTGGAGAAAATGTATATGGAGAAAAAGATACCAGAAGGCACTGCTGTTTTCCAATCGACGGAAAATGCCAGGGTATTAAGTATGTCATTGGTAGAGCATACCTCTGTCTATCAAATTTTATTGAATTCCGTCAATTCGTTCAAAACATTGAAAAAGGTTTAAAAAGACAACCTTTTATCTCGGTAACGAAGCCGAGGAAACAAATTTTGTTTTCAATTTACAGTCTTTCTGAACATCCACTACCACACTCTGCATACCGTGCTCGCCATTTATACGCCGTAGGAGGAAACTCCTACCCATATCATACCGTTCAGTGGCAGTGGGAGTGGGAGAGTTCTATAATATTCATTTTATCGAACAATATTTCTGTGAGGACCCTATATGAATATTTCTATGGGAGTTGCTTTTCTGAGTTGAACGATATCTCTTCTACCGAAAGCATTTTTCTCTTATCGTTGCCTGGACTCATGCGGTAAAATTGGACGTACCGAAATAAATGTTAGAGATCGTAATTATTTTCCGAACCAACTTCAACAAAAAAGTTGGGGGAGAATTTTTTTTCCCAAATATCTCGGAAGCGCTGTGTTGAAAAATCAGTCTCGAAGGTATGAATTTTAAGGAACAAGCTGAAATTTTGGGAGTTGTTATACAAAAAACCATATAAAAGATGAAATTTTTCAAGTTTTCGGTAAGGAATACTTTTTTGTAGGTATATAGCATGAAATTCTCTGGGTATAAAACTGTGTCACTATAACGATACAAAATGGCATTCAAATAAATAAAGAACAAAGATTGTTTTTAACCAAAAAGGCGTAAGGAAAAATGGCAAGTAAAAATGGGGGCGTGCCATATTTTAACTAACTTTAAAAATTTATTGCGTAATTATTTATTTAAATAATTCAACGGAGTTTTATTTAATTAGACATGGCTAATTCCAATAAACAAATAAATAAGCTCGTTTACAGGATTATTATTAGTAATGATCTATAAGCAGACGATGAGTTCTATAATACCAACTTCTAAGTTTTGTAAGTTTTTATTCGCCAATTATTGATCCAAATCATAATTTCTGTAATAGGTGTCGTTTTAGAAGTTCAATTCACAGAATTTTAAATTCAAATTGGGAAGAAAAATTATGACAATTAGAACACCAGGGGAGTTGTTGAGGGGCACTGTGCCCTCTCGAATACAACTCATGGGTCTAGCGTATGAGTAAGTCGGATCGCGAGGCGCCTTCTGTCCTTGATTAATGACAGAACTTAATTAAAAGTAAAATTAGAGTTACATTTCTCACAACAGAACCTCGCAGCCTACAAGCCCTCCTTCAGAGTCTCTCTCTGCCAAAAGATTAATTGGTGGGGTCAGGATTATGGAAGCTATGTAAATTTACTGGCACTTTTCCCTTTCTGGAGAAAATGTTTTCGTTTCTTTGTATCTTTTCGTATTTGATATGACAAAATAAACGTTGAAGCAAAAATATCTTTAGCAGCTAAATGTCAGAAAATAAGAGTGTATATGCACTCGTTAATTGTATATAAACCTCTAAAAAATGGCATTTATATTTCATTTAATGTTGATATGAATATTTGAAACTTTAATTTGACATTATACAAAATCGTTATTAATATAATACTTAATAACATCTTTCCTTGAAATTTATTATGATAGTACCCTTTTGAGAAGTAAATGAATCCAGTGATGTGCCCAGATTTTGTCTAAAAAAAATCGTTAATACGAATGCTTGAAATTTTACTACCAAACACTGATCTAAACGATGACGTTAGAAGGTCAAGTATTTAGTTGAAGAATTTGCAGGCTTTGTCACGGACGTTTCCAGCATTACGCGAATATTACATCAGAAAAAGAAAAACGCACACGGCACTTTTAAAGTCTGTTAGGAAAAAATATTATCCAGATATTATAGAAAATTCAAATAATCCAACAAAAAGTGCATGGAAATTGATTAGAGACTTCTTTATGGATAATATTGGTATATGAAAGATATAATCTTGAAATCGGATAAGGGCGGATAATTAATTCAAGATTCTTCTATCAAACACCTTTAATGTGTTCTTTAGATATACATCTTTGGAGGTGATTTTGAACATGAATAAGAGTTCAGCTGATCCGATTGTGTGTGGGGATGGTGACATGAATTGCACGATAAAACCTCTTGGACTCTGCCCATTCACTCCGGCTGAATTAAATGAACTCTTGCGTAAGATGAAATGCGTAAGATGAAGAATGTAAGATCATCTGGGTTTTGATGACATATACCGGCACTCATAGTTAAACTTGTTGTGCCATTTTTGATATCACCTTTGGCTCACTTGGTAAATCTTTCATTTTGTAGTGGTGACCTTCCCGATTATATAATGGTCGGGAAGGTAGTTCCGTTGCACAAGAAAGGTGACCCACAAAAAATAGGAAATTATCTTGAAAGGTAGGCAGTTATCTTGAAAGGCTTTACACCTATTTGCAGACAAATAGGGTAATTATCGGAAGTCAACATGGGTTCCTAAGGAACAGATCGACTTCAAGCGCGGTTCACTCCTTTTGTGAAACACTGACAAAGTTGATTGACGCGGGTGAGTGCCCTATTGGGATATTTGGCGATCTCGGCAGGGTGTTTGATTGCGTCGATCATAACATACTAATTATTGGTAAGCATGATGTATAATTATTACGGTATTCGTGGTCAGGCACTAAACTGGGTCAAATCCTTTTTGAAAGGGCGCCGTCAATACGTCAGTTTGCTGCCGGGGGACCATGTAGGTCGGATTTTTTAGATATTGATGTTGGGGTTCCCCAGGGATCAATTATGGGCCCAATTTTATTTTTGCTTTACATCAACGACATTGTATCGATTAGTTCATCGGTCCATTTTACGTTTTATGCTGATGATATGTCTCTCCTTGTGAGTAACAGATCTGATATATATGCTTGAACATAGCTACGCAATCATCTCTTATCTGGACTCTATGATTGATTCTGTAGAAATTCACTTTATCTTAATGCAGAGAAGACGCAGTCGATCCATTTTCATAACAGACAGAGAGTTATACAGAGAATCGATGTGTGGATCAATGGTCAAAGTGTGCATGAGCTCTACTTCCTCTGTGAAGTTCTTGGGCTTACACATTGATGATGCATGTCTCGCCTGGGGAAGACACTGCGAGGCGGTTGTATCTAAGCTGAACTCGATTTGTTTCTTGTTTAGGAATCTAAGAACGGTGCTCACGGATAGACGGCTAATTATGCTATATTATGCTCAGGCAGAATCGCGTCTTAGATACGGATTGTGCTTCTGGGGAATGTCAACTATAGTGTTAATAGTGTATTTATTTCCCAGAAAAAGATAGTTATTAGATGTATGGCTCGGGTTGCCCGTGGCACTAGTTGCAGAGAATATTTCAAGAGATTTGAACTGTTGACATTGCTAGTTTATATGTTTTTGAAACTTGTGTCTTTGTATATGATAATTTGGACTCTTTCCACTACAAGTGGTCAAGCCCACGGAATTAACACAAGACAGTGCAGTAGTCTTTATGTGCCGTTTTCAAAGTATAATGCCCTATATAATTCACCAACCGTAATGGGGCAGAGGCTTTTTAATAAGTTGCCTTTAGAAATCAAAATGTCTAAATCTCTGAAGTTTTTTAAATCCCTACTTACGATTTATTTATTGAAAGGCTGTTTTTATTCTGTGGATGAATTCTTGATATCTTATAACTTTCAAAATTTTGACAATTATCTTGTTGTAGCAAGTTAAAACGTAGTGAGATCAACTCTTTTACTTAACAATAAAATTGCTTAAATTAAAACGGAGCGTTCTTGACTCACGGTTGGCGTTTCTACGTATATTTGTACCGTTGCAGGCCAGTTTCTCAGGTGTTTACTGTCATTATTTATTAGAGCAACAATATGTGCTGCTTCATTTTGGTCCAATGCACGAGTAATTTTTGCTGGTAGACAAACTGAGCATTACAAAGATAATGTGCAAGATATATGCATGGGATGTGAAATGTTAACGTCGCATAGGTGCCTTTTCTTTTATATAGCAACCGTGGATGTACTACTGACCGAAAACACTGAGAAACTGCCTCTCAGCATTTCAAATAAAGTTTTGGACCGTAAGTTGAAGATGTTCTGTGTCACCCATGTCCATGTTACTCCGTAATGAAGACATACACAAACCTGAAGAGTTAGAGAAGTTCGAGAATGCACTTGATGCTTACTGTATGTAACACTTTGAGAGCATCTAATGTCTGGTTTGTTGGCGAGGGAAACCCAAAAATGTTCCCTTGATTTTGTGCAGTGCGTATAGTACCGATAGAGATGCAATTAATTAGGTTAAATGCTTTGGTCTTAGAAACATATATTATTTTTTTTAAAAGTCAGGTAAGTCTAAACACCCTTGCAGATTATAATATCACTTATAATATCTCGTTAATAACAATAACTCGACAGAAAAAAATTATATGCGCACAAACTCGCAGCACTATAGACAAAAGGAATTGTTGCAGTTTTCATTTTCCCTTTTATAATCAGACGTGATTTATCGTATCTAGAACAGAGGCTGCATAAATGGCTATATAATCGTTAGAAATAAGGGTGGAAGCCAGTTATAGACGTGGAGTTACATTTGCGGCCCGTCGCTGACATTGATATGGACATCAGATCACACGGCTCAGCGAGTGTGCAGAATGTACTAATCGGAGTCCTTTTGAACTCGGGGTGGCCAGGCTTGGGGTTGCAGCACGTCTCTATTCATTATACGTAATCATCGTTCAATATGGGGGTGAAAGAAATACCAATCCTTTTATTCAGCTTCAACCTGCAATGTTTGGAACTCGATGGAATATGTGGCGGAAATAGTTAGGATAGAAGATCGAAAGCGAGAAGAATTTATTTCAAATCTCTCGACGGGCCTGGGTCGGTCTCAAGCACTGTAACTCGAGACTGATAATAAATTATGTTTGACTTGTGGCGGCGAGGAAATTTAATCTCTTATCATATTACATTGATTGTAGTTTTTTGAGAGTTGAACGAAGATTCTAGCTTGCATTTTGTTATTTAGTCGAAGGAAACAAATTGCACCAAGTAACATAATAATTGCGAACAACAATAAAGTTCTCTGAACGATACAACCACCTCATATGGCCTGGTGAAGACAGAGGCACGTTCATTGATTATTTTCAGCTCAACCTTCTGTCATAACGACAAAGAATCTGCTTGGATTAACGGACAAAAAACTAAACCAAGCCGCCGCTCCCTCCTCCCTCTCAAAGCAAGCTTAGGTATACAAAGTTGATGTTTATACCACGTCAGAAACTTAGAAATTTTGTCACTAAAAAGAAGAACCTATTACGATGTCAATAAAATAATAAGTACCTACCTCTATTTGCGAAAACATTTGACTGAAAAAGTATATGACTGAAGGGATATTATGTGAACTACTTATTCCAAAACGATCTTATTTGGGTATCATTTGTCATCCCCACATTATGTTGTAAACTATGACATCTTCATCTTCATTTAATTATTTAACAGCAGTTGTGCCTCTACTTATGTGTTCGCAAACAGCTAATGTGGAGATAAATTTTATAAAGTCAGCAATCAAGAAAGGCAACTCCAAATTCACCTCTAGCGCTTAAGGCGAGGACACAGAATGGAGTTCATAAGAGACAGAGCCCTACAAAGGGCGGCCCGAGATTGGCGTGTCTCGTGTGTCTCGGCTGACATTCAGCCTTCCCTTTCAGCAGTTTCACCCTCTTACCACCCCGCCTCACCCCATTACCGTGCTCGCTCCGACTTTTAATAAAACTCTTGTCTGTTCGGATCTGATAGATGACTGCACCCGACCAGATATTAAACGTGGCTCCAGAGTAGGGATGGATGGCTCTTCAGTTGCGGAGCAGAATCCGGCTTTCCGGAAAGCGTCGTGTTGATTTTCTCTGCTGGTCCGTGTTCGATAGCTTTCCAGGAAATTTATATGAATGTAACGCTTTTCTGTCTAAGTGATTCATTGCTCTCACTATACCTCCTTATGTACAAAGGTACTCTAACGTATGGATGACTCTGATGTAAGAGTCTTATTTTGGTTGGTGTTTTGGAGCGATATTTCGGATGTTTTTATTAGGCAATAGCGGCATAATAACGGTCTGTTGACACTATTATTGGTTTTATTAATAACATGATGGTTATAATTCTTGATATACTGTGTTGTACGATACAATAAACTCTCTGTCCTTACTAAGTATACTTCTTCACCATCTTCAAGTTTGTAGCAAAGTATTTGGCTTCGTTTGTTTATCAGCAATTAAGTTAAAAAAAAGTTTATGATATTTTGCAGACGCATCAATGAATTATTTATAAGGATGGAGTATTTGGACTGGTTTTGTAGGTGATAATAATATGCTGTTGATTTATATGGGTGTTCTCCAACTGATTTGGGCTTATGATGTGCAACTATGAGGCTATTCGCCGAAAGAAAATAAATATCTTGATGATCCGACATTTAAGAATACAACACTAAGGCCACTATGTTGTTTCGTTCATGGTAGATTAGATTTCTTATGAGTGGGCCATTGTGACACCTCCACTGCGACCGCAGGTCTATTGTGGCTCACATCTAATTTACCCCATTAACAATTAATTGCCACATTAAACCCATCAGGGCAGCTCCTTTAAGGAGCTTACCATCTTGACTCTGGCCAATGTATCCAAGGTCCTTCGGTGTGAGAAATTCTCTGCCGAAAGTTTGTAATCTGGTTATTCGTCTTCCTTTTTCTCACGAGAGACTTGTTTCTCCTCCTGGTCCAGCGAAATCGAGCTGTTTCTTGGAGTGGGATTAGAACCGATCTTCATAGCGACTTCAGTTGCCTGGATATCGAGGATTTAGCTCTCCTCGTCAGAGCATATTTATTTTACACACTCCATGGATGTCCTATGAGTGGCTGGGAAAGGTTGGTCCACTCCCCTCAGAGCCCTCACGCAAGGAGTTCGGTGTCTCGAGGTTATGCTTGCCGCTAAGACTGAGCTACTGACAGTCATGCATCACTTCGGCGTATGTGCAGTACCTTGAGATTGGGGAGGTTTTTATAGTAGTGCCTCATCCACGCAGTCCGGATGGTTGAGTCAAGACCCCATATCTCTCTGTGCGCGAGACATGCCCACGACACAGAATGATATACGGTTTATAGAAGAGCCCACATTTGGATATTCTCCGGCCTCGTTGCCCGTATAGCAGACCTTTAGTCACGACACGACAACTAGGTTGGGAGTGACAAAGTTTTTCTGAGTTGGTATTCTCCCATGTCTTGGAACATTCAACTCGCGACGAAAATGCTGAATCAACTAAAGCCTTCTCAAAATAGGTGATACCTGTTGCAGAACCCTCAGTAGGTATATTCTTTTAAATCAAGTTTCGGCGAATAAAATTTATGGATTATTTTTTCCGATGTCGCATCTCATCTCTTTCATTCCAAAGAAAAAGTGTGAAGTTCCACTCCAGGATATAGGATAACAAAAGATGTATTATTTCCAGGACTTTGTCCTGGAAACTGGGATCCTGGAAGAAAAATAAAATATTAATACTTGTATATGCGCTATTCAATTGAATTGCTAGGTGGACAAAAGTTTTTTTTATAAAGCTATACTATATGGATCATGAGTTAGTCGATGTTGATTGACATCCAACCATGTGAATTACGGAATTAATGGCGATGCATGTATCGGTTTAGCATTCATAAGGCAGGTCTTGCTTAATCCTTGATAGAATGGACTCGGTGGGTGGCGGCTGTCAGCGGGCGGCCGGCCGTGAATACGGGCACGCGCCTTTAATCCTCGTGTCAACAGGATGCGCCTTCGTCCCAGGGATTAGCTTTTGTATGGAGCAAGCCAGTGGGATATGACGGCGGAGGGACTGCAGTCGGAGAGAGATCAGGGAAGGTGTATCAATGGTATGATGGTCATTGGCAGGATTTGTTTCCGTCCGACTTTAGGTTAGTCATTCTAACGCTGAGAAATATTCTCGTTTTATGGTGGGCGATAAAAATTCTCATTAATTTCCTGCCTTAATCTCAATTTCCATCAATGAAGTGAACCGAAAAGTGTAAAAAATATGCTGAAAACAAATCTCAACAACTGTATAACTTCAAGAACTTTTTCCATCCGTATGATAGACCTGATTTAGTAAATTTCAAACTTCGCTGATAAATGTCTATATCTGGCAAGTAAGTCTGCGAAAGGTCGAAAAAACGTCTTGGCATATTCCCCATGGATCAGCGGAATGAAACATTCCTGAATCAAACACTAATCAATAATTTGGCATCAGTTGATAGGGAATATAATATGTCCTGGAACTGAACACCGCAAGAATACGAAAATAATGATTCAACTGTAAGCAAATAAAATACCAACGCCGATTTCTATACATATATGTAGGTATTATTTGGTACAAAAGCTGTGAAACTTGGAGGGGGACATTCGATGGCACTAATACTTTTGACCTTGGGTACAAGGTTCAAGGTCATTCAAGGTCAACTTTGTTTTTTTTTTAATGGAACTTCCTATTTTTGACATCGGCAATCGATTGCGCGTGAAAAAATATGAGACTTTTGTCTGAAACTTTCGGTCCGAAAACGCAAATTTTCTCAATTAATTTAGCCTTCAAAATTGAAAATTTTTAAATTTTTGAATTTTCAACTCGAGAATGGTGAGGTTTAGAAGAGAACCACAAGTTAGATTTTTCATCAAGAAAAGTTTAATTATTCCTTTTGTACAAGCAGCTCAAAATTAACAATTTTCCATCAAGAAAAGTTTAATTTTTCATTCGGTAAAATAGCTCAAAATTAACGAAAACTCTGTTCTCAGCGCCAGTGTTCAAGAAAATTCGTGACAGTTCCTTGCGCAAATCCAAGCACTTTTTGTCTCTGACGGATTTTCTTAGAAAGCTACCATTCTCGAGTTAAAAATTCACAAAGCTTAAAAATTTTTAATTTTGGCAGCTGCGTAAGTCGATTAAATTTGCGTTTTCAGAAAAAAAATTTCAGACAAAAGTCTCATATTTTTTCACGCGCAATAGATTTCCGATGTCAAAAATAGGAAGTGCTAATTAAAAAAACAAAGTTGACCTTGAATGACCTTCAACCTTCTACCCAACGTCAAAAGTATTAGTGCCATCGAATGACCTCCTCCAAGTTGTACAACTTTTGTACCAAACAATTTTTGATTCAAGGTCACTGACAAAAGTTATCCGGGATGGGACATTAAAATGGGACAGCCTGTATAGGGTATCATCAAGAATGAAAACTGAAATTTCTCAATAGAATCAGAATACGAAAAGGCGAAAAGGCCATTCAGCCACCTGAAAAGCTCAATGTTGTAGCCTTCCCTTGAATATTAGGGCGAAAGCACTGTTCTTGTCCTGCTACGTGTTTCGAGGCTTTATTATGGTGTAGAGGCGTGGACCTTGACAGCTAATACCATGAAGTGCTTGGACTTGGAGGCATTTCAACTGTGGGGATATAGAAGCGTGCGTTCAGAATTTCTTAGACAAATCACGTCGCAATTACGTCATCCAAAATAACCGGATGGATCTGGATCGTTGCAGAGAGGGTAATTTCTCACTGGTACCTAGGCCCCATTAGGCCCTTCGTACCAAAAAAGACCAGATGATTAATTATCTCCAGGATATTCTGTATGCTGAATTTCATAGCGATTATAGTACAGTCTGAGAAATGTGAATTGAAAAGAACCACAAAATGTTACGCTCCCAAGCTTCTTTGTATATTTATCAGTGATATACAGGGTGCACCATGTATCCTTCTCTATATTGCTATCTCCTGAACGCTAAGAGATACAGGGTCGGTTGAATTAGAGAAAATATGCGCAGTTTTGTGGCCGTCTCGAATTCGTCAAAACATGCAAGATATCTGTGACCGTTCCTGAAATATCCTGAAAAAACTGAAAAATCGAGATTTCTTATTTTCCTCATATCTTTTTTATTATTGGAAATTAATAAATAATTTTTTGTAGGCTTACATAAGCCGTTAAGAGCTATCCATCTGAAATTTCAAAAATTTTCAAGGCCTACTAGATCCAAGAGTTTTCACAGTCAACTTTCGTTTTTCTTATGGCCGCCATATTATTTTTTTATGTCATTCGATATGAAAAAAATAATGGAAACCAAAAATTAATAAACTTAAAAAATTTTTTTTTTTAATTTTTATTCTTAATTTTTCAAAGAAAAACCTAATAAAAAATTGTCGAAAAACGTCAACATTTGTAAAATACGCCGAAATAGTGCTTGCCTTATGGTTTTTAAATTTATCTATGAAATTCGGTCTAAAAATGTGTCGTTTTTGTAAAGAAAAAAGAAGAATAAAAAAATTTTTAATTTATTTTTTGAAGTTTAACAATTTTTAGTTTTTATGATTTTTTTTATACCGAACAACATAAAAAACACTATGGTGGCCATAAGAAAAACGAAAGTTGACTATGAAAATTCTGGGATCTAGTCGGCTTTGAAAATTTTTGAAATATCAGATGGGTAGCTCTTGACGACTTATGTAAGCCCACAAAAAATTATTCATTAATCTCCAATAATAAAAAAGATATGGAAAAAATAAGAAATCTCGATTTTTCAGTTTTTTCAGGATATTTCAGGAACGGTCACAGATATCTTGTATGTCTCGACGGAATCGAGATGGCCACAAAATTGCGCTCCTTTGGACTTGTTTAACCGACCCTGTATCCGTTAGCGTTAGGAGATAGCAATATAGAGAAGGATACATGGTGCACCCTGTATTTGGGCAAATTAAGTTCACAAAATCGGGGAATTTTTGTTAGGAGCCTGTTGAGCTTCGTAAAACTGAGTTTACCGCATGCTGTCGGATCTTCCTCCAGGAACTTCTTCTTGCTAATGCAATCAAAATTTAAATTGATCAAAATCAAAAGTAGATCAAAATCAATCAACTCAGTTTTGTCTATAAGTTGAGTTTTAGTTTATTGTCCCCGAGTCAAAAAGATGCTCTTTTCAAAGAAAGTTGAATGATATTTGTCAGACCAGGAAGGTCATAGCTTGGATGAATCCTAATAAGAATTGTTGTATCATCAGCATAGTTAACACAGAGTGAATTAGGGGGGGGGGATATTTTTGGGCCCAAGTCGTATATGAAGATAAAGAAAAGAAGCGGACCGAGACCTTTACCCTGTGGCACTCCAGCAGAGGAGATCGGAGTAAAAAGTCATCGCACAGGTCGGCCATCAGATCCAGTAATCAGAACCGCCTTTGTTCGTCCTTGTAGGTAGCTGGTAAACCATAAGAAATGGGAAAACTACGAACTCCGACATTCTCCAGTTTCCGAAGAAGGCACTCATGACACACACACTATATCAAAGGCCTTGGAGAGGCTACGGTGCGCACTCTCACCTCCATGCCCTCAGACATGAAGTGGTGATATGGTGACAATGGTGGTTAAGGGGACTTTAGAAGAGGAATTTACTCGGGGGACTCGGATTTACAAGATTTAAGTTCATGGTGCTGAACACACCTGTGCCAGTAAAAGTCGGAGCGACAAGAGGACGACGCGTGATCAAAAGAGTAGCATTTAAAACATGTCATGACCTCCAATGTCGAAGGTCTTCGATTCCAGGTCAACCTGTGGTAACTAAGGAAGATTTAGATGATAATAAGATAAGCCGACGATTCTAGAGCTGGGGTTGATGTCTTGGGAAACTCTAATGTTATTTGTATTTAGCTGAGAAGCAGGGGTCAGACAGATTCTTTATTTTTGACGTATCCTCTGTTTCGGATACGCGGGATTCAATCTGAACACATTAATTCATTGCTTAAAGGACGGACATTGCTGTTAAAGTTGCTCCTTGTTTAAACCCATAAGAAATCTCAAAAAGTTAATTCTTGAACATCATGAGGGAGGAAATTTTTTCGCCTACCATTTAGTCTCCCGCAAGTTATTATATAATGAAGTATGTATTAATCTCTCTCTCTCTCTCTCTCTCTCTGTCTCTCTCTCTCTCTCTATCTTCTCTACATATTTTTATTTATTTGTGTTAAATGTCAGCCAGTTTTCAATAACGACGATTCATAAATCTGCCACGTTAAGAATGGTTTTCAACTTTTCATGACATCGTAGACTCGGTACTGATGCAGCTCAATCCTGAGTATCCGTATGTTTGTCTCAATCGTCTCGTGAATCTCGATTTCCCGCTTCTAGATTGCTTGTTTATCCACGCATGGAGTCAGTCGCCCTTAGGGCTGGTGAATGAATGGATAGAGGAGGGTAATATTGCGGGCGGAGTCGAGGGATGATTGATTTAGTGCATGGTAAACTACGGGCCTCTCTTTGACGGACAGATATTGTTTGTACAGGACGAAGCTGGGGTTAAAATTCAAGGGAAAGACCAAAGGTCTCAAAATAGAGATAAAAAGAATTCAGTATTTGATGCACAAAGGATATATAGAATAAAATTAACCAAAATTGAATTGAGGGTACCTACTAAAAGATAATAAACCTTTATATTTGGTGTGAAAAATTGCAATTTTTAAATTTTCAAGATCTTGTGATCGAGTATAACTATTAATCGGCTAACTTTCAAAACATTGACTCTCTGATAGCATGTTAAGGTAATACGCGTTTATATTGGTCGATAGCGCTCGAAAAGGTCCGAAATAGCGCGATCGCGCTCCCTTTCAGTTTAAATCGAGACTGCAGCAGCCCCACCAAACGTAGAAGGGTGAAACCAAAACGTTTTTGCTAAAACATGGCGGAAGTTTTAAATAACAACATTGAAAATAAAATCTCTTATACCATTAATTTGACGGGTGACATTAAGATTAAGAAATTAAACAACAATAAATAACAAGGTGTTCAATATTTTTATTCACCCTTTGCCGATGAGGGCGCTTTAAAACTTGACCCTTGATTTAAGGGATTATTTTAACGTAATTTTCATCCTTGTGAGTAGTATAGCCATCATTCTCCGCTCGTGCATCAGTGCATCATCCCTTATTAACCCTTTAAAATATTACAATTTAACTGTACTTACTGTCAATGAATGCTCTTTGGTACACTCACAACATGTACCAAATTTGGTTTTTCTAAGTTCAAGTATAACTGAGATATTGATTTTTTTAAATTTGGAACCCCCATTGGAACCCATCTCTCAGGGGTGCAATTTAGTATAGAGATAAGCCGCGTTAAATCGCCCCATTTTGGTTTCCTCCACACGCCCCTGCTGTGTGTCGGTTCTTATGCGAATCACCCTGTATACATTGACTAATGCTTTTAAAAATATAGTAACAAGAAAATTTATGGTTGTAATTAGGTATCATCCTTATTAATTTTATTAGGCTTATGATACTTAATAAAATTACACATTTATCAGTCAAATTTGAATAAAAGATTAAAATTCTTGTAGGGCTAATTAAATAAATGAAAGACCTTCCAAATGATGTGTCACGGGTAGCCCGTGTCCTTGTTCAAAATATCGAAAGGATTGCCACCCCTGCGATACCGTCGATCGGGGGTGGCTATTTTTGTTTGTTTTTTGTTTTCCTCCTCGATTCTAAAGTCGATCTGTTTTAGCATTTTCATCTTCAGATCACACTTCTATAAATGGGGGGGGGGGGGGGGTACAAGTTAAAAAATCATCTGGTATGTAATGAGAACACTAACGTATTCGCTGTATGTATAGGCTGTATAGGTAGTAAATTCTGACCAAATTCAAAGCTTTCAAAATTCAATTCAAATTCAAAGAAATATGAATTCCTGGTAAAAATTTGAGCTACCAGCATGTCATTAATTTGGTTAAAAAATTCACAAACAGTTGATCAGTCTCCGCAATATGAAGCGAACAAACACCCGAATCATAGACGGTGAGCACCCCAATTGAAGTGTTAGGGTTTCAACCCTACTAGACGCTACTAGCTTCAAGTTCACCTTACGGAAGATGATACTGATAGGAGACTCCAGTTTTGCTAGCAAATGAGCGAACTTATCATGCACTCAAATTCCAAATTTAGTCCAAAATATTTGTTTTAGTGATAATAGCTCTTTCTCCTTAAATAGGAAAATTAGGCAGGTCGCATACTTATACGAAATTTTGTTTTCTGCGTATCGACAACATAATTATATTTGCTCCATTTACAACATAACGATTACAATGACGATGATTCACACACCAAGCATACCCGCTGCAGATAAGTATATGAAGAGACTTGTCGCCCAGAAATGTTTCACGACACTTCTTGCTCCCAAGCGACATTTCTTCTTCATAATGTATTGTAAAGATGTGCGAAGTAAAAAAAAATTGTTGTGGCATTTTGAATCCCATGATGTGTCCGCAACATGTCGTCGATATGTCGAAAACAAATATCGTATAAGTATGCGATCGGCCCTTATTAACATAATTGTCGTTGTCGGAATGATACGAATCCCCGCATTGATTTTTGGAGGAAGGACATACTTCCTGGCCACAAAAACTTAATGTTTTCGGGCTGGAATTCTTGGGAATGCTATTTTATCTTACCAATGTGGTAACCTAGATGGACAACAGTACTTGAATTTGCAGGAAAATTTTATCAACCATCAAATCACAGATGTTTTGGAGAATCTGATGGACCGGAATGGGTATCCAATTTTGAATGAGGCTTTATATCATTTCAAACAGGACGGTGCCCCTCCGCGTTCGGCAGTTTCTTGACAACAATTTTCTTGGTAGATGGATTTCCAGAAGAGGTGCGATTGAGTGGCCAGCAAGATCTCCTGACCTTACAACAAGTCAAGCTTCTTATTCTGGGGATACATCAAAAGTGTAGTTTGTAAGACGCTGGTAGAAGATCTTCAAGAACTACGTCGAAGAATCACAAAAGCTTGTCGCAGAATTCCACAACAAATGTTTGGAAAAGTGCGCAGAGAGTTTGAAGATCGTTTGTGTTATTGCATGCATCAAAATAACGGAATGCATTTCGAACATCTCTTGAGTTGAGAGTTGGAACATCGGGAAGAATACGCTCGTTCCATTGGTTGGAATTGAGCAGTAATATGTCACATTTTTCAAATCCCGAAATTATTGAACAAAAAACAGAAAAACATATCCTTGGTTAGAGAATTAAAAGACCTTCAAAATTTATTAGCAGTCGAACGCTTTAGTTTTTGTTGACAATTTTAAGTCGGAGGATTACGGGGGATACTGACTAAAAAAAATTTGGAAACTAAACAAATAGGCATTAAGTACCCCTCGTTCGTTCTGCGCTAATATTTTCATCAATTTTTTCCACACAAACTCCTCTACACAAACACAAGCACATGCACTGTTCTTCCAAATAGCTAATTCGCAATACCTTGACCAATTTAATTCTTTGAATAATGCTCCAATCATTCACCCCAGGCGCCAACAGCTACGACCTTATTGCACCACACCACGTCACAATACGGTCTACGAGGGCATTCGTTGCAGTCAAATATTCCCTCAGCTAAACTAGATCGTGCAGCTGTTGCCATTTAGACACGGATCTGCAGAGTCTGCGAGTCCGATCTGTAATTTGTCTCAGAACAATGCACGATCACCTGTTTGTGCCCTCCTATATTGCATCGCTCTTGTACGCTAATATAACACAATGGGTTTTATCGCCCTCGCTGCAACGGGGATAATTTCACGTAGAAATGCTGATGTTTGCTCCAAAAATGTAACAAGAGGGTGTGATTGATTGAATACGGTGGTAGGAATCGAGTAAAATATTAATCATACGGGGTGTTACAGTGGCGTGGTAATTTAGCAGTCTAAAAATATCATTGTTTAGGTATATCTTGTAAAAGGATGATTTGTGGACACATAATTGGGATTGTACAACTTTTATTTTGAAATTTCTGGTCAATAAAAGTATGTTTTTTTTTCAGATAATCAAGCGACACTTTCTGTAGAAAAATACATGTTCTATATTTAAAACTCTGGGAACAATGATTTTAGTACAGTCGTGGGTATATACTTTTTTAATAGCAGCATATATAAGGAAATATTGCGCCCTAAATTTGACAAAACTCTTTCCTACTTTATCTAAAAATATTAAAAAATTTCAAAATATTTTTTTGAACGTTTTTTGAATTGTCGTAGGTATTTGAAAAGCTTTTGACAAATTATTGTGCTTTTTTATCGTTGACTAAATATTAATAAAAATTTATTGATTATGAATAAAACACTAGGTAATGTTTTATAAAATTTTATTGTATATTGATGGATGATAGAAACGTTACACGTGTTTCGCTACTTTTCATGTAGCATCTTCAGACGTAAATAAAATTATTGTACATTAGTGTTTTATTCATAATCAATAAGTATTCAGAGATTCTACGAAGTAAGGGTTGAAAACATAAATTTTATTAATAAAAATGTTGTAGTATAAGAACATGGAGGTACCGTAGAATGGGGGTAATATGTATAGTAGTTCAAAACTAGTTATTCTTGCCACTAAAAAAAGAAAATAATCAGTGGAAACAACAAAAAAAAAGACAGGACCGTTCCAAACTAACAGGGTGGTGCATGGGGCTATATTAGAAAACAGCTGGCACGCACTTGCAGTTTTATCTATAATTCCATGTTCCCCACCTAGATATATCTCAGTACATATATCCCTATAGCAGTGTATGCATAAATTTTTATATTTTTTTTTAAATAGAATAGAAAAATACACTTTCAAAATAGAATAGACACTTTATTTCACCTTGATATGATTTAAAACACAACAAAAAATGTCAAGTATTGTAAATTCAAACAAGAACAAAAAAAAACTGGTATCCCAAAAATTAAGATCGTTTTGCGCGAACTCTCTAAGGCAAGTATCCGTCAAAGGATAGCCATAGCTAGCAGCTGTAAGTGCAGCTTCAACAATTATTGTAAGCTCTTCATTCGTGTTTAGTACAGGTGATGGCTTCCCCAGCCGAGCCCCATTCTCTCCCCTGTATTTCCGATAGGGTGTAGTTTTGGAGACATTAAATCTAACTTTATGCTGTTTGACCAAAAGATAGTCTGCCCTCCACCATAGCTTGCGGATAGCATTTTCCATGTTTTGTGGATCGTAGTCGCATCTGGATTTTGCCAAATTTCTTAGGATACGTTCGCGGCATCGTTCCAAATTACCCTAAAAAATGCAATTTTTGTTATTGTGCCGATTTAAGAGGGTTCAAATTGACATTTCAATTACCGGATATCACTAGACTAGCACTTAGTTTACTCTTCAGCGTTAAAAAACTTCCGTAAAAGTAACTTCTTTACTTTAAAGTAAAGATGCTGTATCATTTTTAACATAAAAAATATACAAGTCTGCAGAACGCCTTCATTTGGTGTGTTTCTGGGCCTGATTAAGGCTATCGACATGCTGGATAATGGTAAGTTGTTGGCGGCGTTGGCGGATGTGGGGATTACGGAACAGCAAACAAGTTGATCGCTAGCTATCTAAGCAATCGAAAACAATGCGTAGATGTGAACTCAACTCTGAGTGGCATGGTAACCTTGAATTGCGGCGTACCACAAGGAACATTACTGGACCTTGATACGACTTCCAACATTGATATGTTTCGCTGATGACAGTGATGACACTGTATGCTTCTGCCAGGGTAATTCCTGGAAGGAGTTGAAGCGTGATGTTGAGAGGGATCTCAGAATCATAACAAACTGGTTTAGTCATATTATGGAGCTGACAATAAATTAAAAAAAAAAAAACAGTTTGCGTTCCTTTTGCTTCATATAAAAACTCCTGCCACTATTCGCTATAGTCTCACAGGTTCAGGTGGAAACCAGATTTTATACTTGCCAATACAGTGAACTATCTTGGGGTAAGAATTGACCACCAATTACGTTGGGACCAACATACAGAAATGTTGGTGAATAATTTAAGAACGGTGATTTATCAGTTTAAGTAGGTACTTGAAGAAATTTTTGGATGATCCTCATTTGAGAGATACTTATTTTGGACTAGTACATAGTAGGTAGTACCCGACGACATGGCACGTCGTCGGGTGTCGTACAAGTGGGAACCAGACTCAGGGTGAAGTCCCGTCACAATTTTTTCGTGTTGTAGCGTTGTCGTTGTCGTCGGGTGTCGTACAAGTGAGAACCGGTCTTCACAGAGAAAGTTTTTAAAAATTATTTATAGGTACTGTACGGTTTAGGTACACAAAGAACGAATAATGAACTGTATAAATTAATAGACACACATTAAATTAATCTTTTAATGCAAAACTAGTAATTTTACACAATGCTGTAGAACAACCAATCAATTTAAAGGTAATTTCTAATTATGTAGACGATTATAATATGATTAAACGATTTAGTAAGATGAATAATTTGAATTAAGTCGGAGTAGGTATGTAGGTATTTATTTAGTCTGACGAACGAACGATACGAAATAATACGAATATTAGAGACAGCAGGACTTCTGTCCTGGTCAACGAACGAAAAGCGAATCTTTCTTGTCTTGCTTTGCACACCTGAGCACCTGACGCAGGCAAGCAAGGGTTACATTTTTACTTTTTCCCTATTCCACGAAGACCACCTAAGAAGTGCATCTCCCGGATCGATATTTAACAGAAAATTCGACATTTCAGTTCTTCTTCATCCTAAACTGTGTCTACATACACATAGACAGTGTCTACATGATTTAACTAATTTAAAAGCAGCTCAATCTGCAACATATTCCCCCCCTTGGAGTCTCTGACTTCAATAACACTAAATAAAACATTTTTTTTTCTCATACGAAAATTTTCAACATATAATGCGGTTCTCTCTTGAACGAAATAATAATATTTTTTCTTATATATTTTAAAATCGTCGAACGAATAGACAAATAGTCTCGAAATTATTACTTGCATTGTTAATCTTGATTTGGCAGAGGGCAAACCTTTGAAATATTCTTATGAAATTTCCCCCCTGAGTTTTTAATTTAACCCGAGGTTTAACCATTCGAACTTTGCCGTCAACACCAGGGACGACCTCCATAACTCTAGCTCTTGGCCATTTCAATGGAGGAGTATTTTCTTCTTTTATTAAAACGAGATCGTTAATTTTTAAGTTTTCTGAAGGTTTTAACCACTTCGGACGATTTTGTAACCGATTTAAATACTCAATTTTATTTTCGTAAGTTCGACATATTCTTTCTACCAATTTCGAAAGCAACACAGCTCCACAGAGTTCCAACCTTGGCAACGTTATACTTTTCAAAGGAGACACCCTAGATTTTGAACAAATTAGTCTACACGACACATCCTTATTTGAATATAATACACGCAAATATACGCAGGCGCCATAAGCTTTTAAGCTGGCATCACAAAATCCGTGGATTTCGATACTTTCGATTGACAAATTTAAAGTTAGATTCCTCGGAATCTTCACCTCTTTTAGACACGGTAGCGAGAAGAAAAATTTATTCCATTCCGACATTAAATTATCTGGGAGATTATCATCCCACTCGATTTTACTGATCCATATTTTCTGCATAATTAATTTTGCAGTTACTACGACGGGACCTAACAATCCAATAGGATCGAAGATTGAAGCAATTTTCGACAGAACTTCTCTTTTTGTGTAATTTTTAATTTCCTTAAATTCGGGCAGTGTCATTACGAGAAAGTCTTCATGAGAATTCCATTGCAAGCCAAGCACCTTACTAGACGAACTTTCATTTTGAATGTCGTAATTATTTTTCGAATTATTTTGATTTGAATCAACTTGGAAATCCTCATTCGAATTATTTTCCTTGAACTCTGTAGAAAAATCTGTGACATTTGAATGCCACTTATGTAACTTAAATCCTGCGGTATTTAATAAACTAATTAATTGCGAACAAGTTTCGATTAATTCATTTTTCGAATTTGAACTGACGAGCACATCATCCACGTATGTTTGCGAAAGTAACATTTTTGATGCAAGCGGGTAAGTTTGCGATTCTTTTTCAGCCAGTTCTTTTAAACATCTAGTGGCAGCAAAGGGCGCGAAATTCGTACCATACGTGATTGTTAATAACTCTAAACATTGTAAAGGTTCATTTTCATTTTCACGCCACAGGATGTTCTGTAAAAATGTGTGATTCGGATTTACACGAATCTGACGGTACATTTTTTCAATGTCCGCAATGACTACGAAAGTACCTATCCGAAATCTACATATGATATCGAATAATTCCGGTTGTACCGTATAGCCTTTTAATAAAATATCATTAAGCGATAACCCCGATGAAGTTTTCATCGAAGCGTCAAAAACAACACGCAATTTTGTTGTTTCACTATCTTCACGTATAACTGCGTGATGCGGCATAAAATATTTATTTTCTCCTCTCTCATTATGAGAACTTAGAGGGACGATTTTTGCATGATTTAAGTTTACATATTCATCGATAAATTGTTTATATTTTAATTTTAAATTTGGATCTCTTAGAAATCGTTTTTCGAGACCAGCAAATCGTTTTCTTGCTTGCAAAAACGATTCACCTAAAATACACGATTTATTTTCTTGATTTTTAAATGGCAAATTTATTTGAAACCGTCCATTTTCTAATCGAATCGTCGTTTCTTTAAAAATTTCTTCCGATTTTGCATTTTCGGGACTTAAAATTGTTTTCTCTTCGATGTCTTCTATCTCCCAAAATTTTTTTAACAGTTCATCGCTACTCGATGACGTATTTAAAAAAGAACAACAATTGGGTGAACTATTCCCTAGTTCATTATACGAATTAATATTAGAATGCTTTGGCTTATTATTTGCCAATTTACCGCCGACGACATATCCTAAGAGTGTACTAAAAAGGGTTGGCATATCCGCCCCTAATTTAATCACTCCTGGAACGATTAAATTATAATAGACGTCTGCTCCTAGCAAGATGTCGATTTTCGACGAGACATAAAACTTTGGATCAGCTAACATAATGTGATCCGGTATTTTTAAATTTGATACGTTTAGAGTAGTTTGCGGTAGTTCGCAAGTTATATTTTCCAATACTGCACACGAAACTTTGAACGAATTTTTTCTATAAACGTTTGACTTAATGGTTAAATCAACCATCTCATTTGATTGAGCATTTATTTGCGAGATTCCTGATATTTGCAATTCTTTACGATAAGTATTCGAATTTAATTTGTCTAGCAATTCTTTTGTGCACATGCTAATCTGACTCGCCGAATCCAGTAAGCACCTAGCCGAAACTGGATCGCCGTTGCGATTATAAATTGTTACCACTGCTGTGGCTAGTAGGATTTGCGAATTATTTTGCGAATAAGTGGAAAACGATAACGAACTTTCGGGCTTATTTTCTTTATTTTTATTTTCATTTACGATACTTCTTTGCTTGGGATCGTCTTGCGACCTTGATTCTACTTGACTCGAATTCTTTTGATTTACGATTTGTCCCGATTCTCTATTTTCTGGCGTTGATCGATTTGAATTATTATTAGTTGAATAATGTTTATTTTGATATTGGTTTACACCCTCGTTTACACCATACGTACGATTTTGACGATTAAATTGACGATTAATTGTGCCTGAATTAGGTTTATGGAGATCCTGCCACTGGCTGCGACTTTCTGTGCGACGAATTTGAAAATTTCTAGGATTTGAATGAACTTCTCGATCAAAATTGATATGAAGTAGAGTATTATGCCTTTTGCCACATTGCCAACAATTATTCCCAGTGCAAGTATCATCGAACGAATGTTTCCTAAACAGACATATTTTGCAAAAACCTCGAGAGGTTATAAAGTTGTTTCTTTCCTGAATAGTTAATTGTTTGAATTTATAGCATTGATAAATCGAATGATGCTCTGAGCAAAAATTACAAATTAAATAGGATTGATTTCCTGTCGCCTTTCCTGTCTGTTGTTGATTCGAATTATGAGTTGAACTAATAAAATGATTAACTTTCCTAATCGGTGTAGGACTAGTGCCTTTTGTTGCATCTATTTCCTCTAATGCTTTGCATTGCTTTTCTAAAAAATTAATAAATTCTTTTAACGTTGGTAGGTTCTTGGTATCTCGATGTAAGCAATAAGCCTTTTGCAATTGAAAATCCAATTTCTTGGAAAAAATGTGAATTAAAATTAAGTCCCAAGAATCTACGGGTACATTTAAATTTTCCAAACTTTCGATATTTTGATTAATATGAGTTAAGAACTCCCTCAGGTTCTGAGCCTTTGGCTTCAATAAATTAGGTAAGTTTTCGAATAAATTGGTGATGTGCGCCTCGATTATCGCATACGTGTTTTTATATCTATTTTCTAACAACTTAATTGCAGTTTGTAAATTCGAGCTTACCAACGACAAATTCTGTATTAAAGACAGTGCTTCGCCTCTCAAATATCCCTTAAGATAAATTAGTTTTTCGATATTATCTAAATCCTCATTATTTATGATGAGTTTAGTAAACAGATCATGAAAACTATTCCACTCTGCAGCATCACCTGAAAAAATTGGAATTTTGATTTCGGGCAGCTTAACTGTTTGAGAATTTGCACCCTTTGTATTTATACTTGTCGTAACACCCTGAACTAATTCGGCTACAAATTCTTTATTCGATTGTTGTAAATTCGATACGAAATTCTGAAATTCTACGTTTCCATCTAATCTAGGTTGTTGGGTGCTTAGACTAGTTAACTCTTCAATTTTGTTTTCTAACTTCGAAAACAAATTACAAAATTTACTTTCTACATCCTCACTATCTTTAGTGGCATCTTCTTTAATCTCTGCGATCGATTCTTGTATATTTACATAACTCTGATAAGCTGCTATTAAATTTCTTTTGCGAATTTCGATTTGATTTTTATTATTTTCATTTTTTAAATTCTCCTCAACCCACGTTTCGATTTTTGTAATTAATCCTTTCGCGTAACCCCTCTTTTTCTTCAAATTATCCATCTTTTTACAATATTACTTAACAAACGATATTTTTATAACACAGAATAATATAATAAACGATTTTTCATACAATGGTACGACTGACGAACATTTAGGTACTTACGATATGACATACGATAATTACAGGTATATTAATATTATAAACACGAACGAAATTACAATTATTTATATTTTTACGATCAAAGTTATCAACTTCTGTATTATTCACGAATTCACGAATAGTAGGTAGGTACATCAACCAAACCGACGAATTTAATTAGGTAGGTGGGTCTGAGTGCTTCTTTCGACTCATCAGCTGACGAATTAGGCTTCGAACGATTAATATGCAATTTTGTTGCGATAACGAAATAGGAAATAAGAAACTTTCCTCGAATAATAAATGAAGAGGTACGTTACTCAGTTTGGTGGAATCCAGGAACTTCTCTGCAATCCAGGACCTCGTTTTTGTGGAATCCAGGAATTGCTCTGCAATCCAGAAGCTCGTTTTTGTGGACTCCAGGGCCTTGTCTGCAATCCAGGTGCTCGTCTTTGTGGACTCCAGGGACTTGTCTGCAACCCAGGCGCTCGTACAGAAGTTTCTCTGCAACAACCATCCAACACGAAACACGAAACACTTGTACTCGACAATGAACGATTTTGGACACTTAAAACTGCACAATTTTGTTTAACGACGTATTTACTGCATCCATGGTACACCAGCAACTTCCATTAATTTCCATTTGCACTAAATTCAGTTACAATCCGGCTCGAAGGACCACTTTTATGTACGGTTTAGGTACACAAAGAACGAATAATGAACTGTATAAATTAATAGACACACATTAAATTAATCTTTTAATGCAAAACTAGTAATTTTACACAATGCTGTAGAACAACCAATCAATTTAAAGGTAATTTCTAATTATGTAGACGATTATAATATGATTAAACGATTTAGTAAGATGAATAATTTGAATTAAGTCGGAGTAGGTATGTAGGTATTTATTTAGTCTGACGAACGAACGATACGAAATAATACGAATATTAGAGACAGCAGGACTTCTGTCCTGGTCAACGAACGAAAAGCGAATCTTTCTTGTCTTGCTTTGCACACCTGAGCACCTGACGCAGGCAAGCAAGGGTTACATTTTTACTTTTTCCCTATTCCACGAAGACCACCTAAGAAGTGCATCTCCCGGATCGATATTTAACAGAAAATTCGACATTTCAGTTCTTCTTCATCCTAAACTGTGTCTACATACACATAGACAGTGTCTACATGATTTAACTAATTTAAAAGCAGCTCAATCTGCAACAGGTACTAAACACAACTTGTGTCCATCAGATACGCTTTACGTGGATGTACAAACTTTAGATTTAACACAAATGTATTTTATAGAGTTGGTGACTTATCATCACAGAAACAATAATATACTTCCTTATGTTGATCATGTTGATCACCAACCTAACTAGGGTCAGAGTTAGAACTAATGCTAAGATCCCATTTTCTAACAAGACGGTTGGGCAGAGATCTAATTTGTCGTTGGCGCCAAAAGCTTATAGGTAATTGCTTGCCTGTAGCATTAAGGCAGCTAAACTTAATAAAAATGTTTCGCAGCAAAGTGAGAAAATTCTATACTTGAAGAGAGACGATTCGTGGGATAGTTTGCATATGAAAGGTACATAAATGATGGGTTATTGTATAAAATATACATAGATGTAATTAGATCATCCGACTATAACGGTTTCTTTTTTTTGTTTTTGTTTTATTTTCTTTGGATTCATTGAATATTAATTTTTGTGCTCATGAAGTATGTTCCGACTATGATAGATGCTGGAACAGCGGTGCACAAGTTCTTATACTGTTGTTCCAGATATCTGTACCTTTAAAAAAAGGCAAAGAAAAAAAGGGGGAGAAAACAGTGAACACATACTCAACTTGCTACTGTTTATTGTTCCTGTTCTATAGAGATAAGTGAAATTAATTATAGAATTAAATATAAATGCCTCTCAAAAAGTTGAAAAAAATTGCTCGAAAGGCCAAAAAAACTTGTGGAGAATGATTAATCACGTTTTCAAGTTAAAACTTCTAGGCTTTTTTGAATTATTGAATATAAACAAACCAGCCGATATTGATTTATTCTGATTTTTAACATATAATAAGTGTGACAATAAATCATTATAAAAACTAAAAATTCTCAAAATGTTCTCATACAAAGAAAATTAAGTACAATACTCTCCATATTATCTTTGATACATTAATTTATAAAATTTACTGATCCAATTGCTCATCCTGATGATAAGTACAAAAGTAGGAGCTTTGCATGGAGTACAGTTTGTCGATTGGATTAGCGCTAGTTGGTTGAGATGGGAGAGAGTCTCGACGGTGAGACTCAAAAATACCCATAAACTCGTCGGGATTACCTGCCTTCGAACGCAACTCATGCGTTAGAGATAGACCTGAAATGTAAATCGAATTATTAGAATTAATATCTGATTTTTGGAAGTTTCAAATTTCATATTTCAAATCGAAATTTTCAAATTAAGATAAGGTTTTTGATTGTTTTGAAATTTTTTTAAAACAGATTTTCCCGAGCATTCTAATAATGGTTTGAGTCTAGTGAGCAAAAACAGTACCTACCTGAATGAAAAGACATATGTAAATCATGTTTATGATACAAATTTTCTATTCCTAGTTCATGTTTTATGCCCACGAAGGATTTGGATTCTGAATTCATTTGTTGCAGAGACTGATCAGTTTCACAGTTGTTTTCTGTATCGCTGCAGCTATCATTGAGATACCCCGATCTTGGACCTAAAATATAAAAATAAAGGTAGGTAGATAAAAATTAAGTTCATTTGTAATAACAGAAGTGTGTTTTCTATGACAGCTGCTTTAAATTCAAAACTATAAGGTATTTATTATCTGTATGCATTTATAGGAAATAATTTTATATATTTTAGTTTATTTGTTTAGTTTATTATCTTTATGTCTATTATCTCCCGGTGTGTCCTGTACCCTGGTCCTTCGTCCAGGTTTCGAACAAAGCTTTTCCGTCTTACAAGCCGACCTATTAAAAATCCCTAATTAACAGCAACCCCCATCCGATTGGTTCCCCATTCAGAAAACCATTCAATAGCTGACCAATAATAATCATTGTTAAAACTCGTACAATTTTTCTATTAAGTACAAATCAATTTGGCAATAATGATAAACAAATTTGCGCAATAATGTTAATCATAACCTATTTGTATCAAAATAACCTCCAATTAGGTAAGTAAACGTCGATTGTCATACACTCAGCACTAAACACTCTCTTTTATATTGAGCACACCGGTGGCCGAGTGGTTCAGTGGGCGGTCTGCTGAATCACTGGACCTGGCGGACTGAGTTCGATTCTCGGTGAAGGCTCTGGGTGTTTGTGCTGTCCTTTCTACTATTTATTTGGCATACTTGAGGCTGGGTGTATGAGCAAGAGGCTCCAAACCCATATTACCGGTGTGGAGCGACTTTGTCTTAACTACATAGTGAAGGCCGATGCTCCCCCTTTAAAAAAAAAAACTCTCTTTTATACTCGAAAATAGTATTAAAAGCCATGCACTTGTCATTCCTTCGATCTTACTTCTATAAGGCCGCTTTTACAGACACCGGCAAAACCTGGCCCAGCGACTCCAGTTATTTAGTTCTGTCTCATAGTTATCAGTTTTTTGTGTAAATACCTAATTATAAAAAAATCAAATGAGCAATAAATTGTTCAAGTACGATGTTATCGAATTTGTTGAAAGTAAACCGTGTTTGTGCGATAAAACTGCAGAGTTATTTAAAGATTTGAAGGTAGGATTGAAAAACAAAAAACTTGGAAGGAAGTATATGGATTTCTTGACGTATAATTTTAACAATAACACGGCACTGGCATCACCAATTCCGGCATGTGTGCAACGACTCAGTCGAGCGAAACGATACCGTCGCCGTCTCGCCGGCTCCGGTTTCGCTGGTTTGTGTAAAAATGCCCTAACATTCAACACTATAGTGATACATTTCACTTCTTCCTCTAAATCTCCAATCACTGATCTTCCTTCAATAGCTGCCGAACTCCTATTCTCACTCTTAACTTTTAACATTGCTATCCTCTTTATTTTCTTGCACTTATTGAGCTTGCACACTAGTCTTCTTCCACCGACATTTCTCTTCCACATCAACCATGATCGCACGCACATTTCCCTGTGGCGGCATTCGTCTAGATAACTCTTGGTGACACTTTACATCCTTCTTACTCTCGATACACAATCTTCTCGGACTCAGCACCAAGTCTTCTCTCCCTAGACCCTAGACTCAGGATTCCTTGCTCGAAATTTGCTCGAAACAGCTCCTTTCAGACTGGTGTATTCCCCGAAGATCTCAAAGCAGCGTTAGTTAAGCCTATTTTTAAAAAGGGCGACGTCAAAAACCCTGAAAACTACCGACCGATTAGTCTACTATCGGTATTTGATAAAATTCTTGAATCTCTTGTCTCATCTCGTCTTATTGACTTTCTAGACAAAACAAAGATCCTTTCCCGCTCCCAGCATGGTTTTCTTAAAAACAGATCTACCCAGACGGCTCTTGTAGAGCTTACGGACTTCATATCTCAGGGTTTGGAGGAGGGGATGCGCACTGTGGGCTGGCTTTTGGATCTCTCCAAGGCCTTCGACAGTGTGTGCCACGAGTGCCTCCTTCGGAAACTGGAGAATGTCGGAGTTCGTGGATTGCCCCTTTCTTGGTTTACCAGCTACCTACAGGGAAGAACACAGGCGGTTCAGATTACTGGGTCTGATGGCCGACCTGTGCGATCACCCTTTGCTCCGGTCTCCTCTGGGGTGCCACAGGGTAGTGTTCTCGGTCCACTTCTTTTTCTTATCTTCATTAACGATCTGGGCCCCAAAATTACCTCCCCAAATTCACTCTGTGTTAACTATGCTGATGATACAACAATTCTTATTAGAATAAAACCAGGCGACCCTCCTAGTCTGATAGATACCATTCAACTCCCGTTGAAAAGAGCGAGTTTATGGCTCGGGGCCAATGAACTAAGACTTAACTTAGACAAAACTGAACTGATTGATTTTCACTCTAGCCGATCACGTCTTCCACCTTTACCCTCCATACCCACCGATGGTGCCTTGATCGAGCCGAAGGGCGTGGTGAAGTTTTTGGGCTTCCACATCGACCAGAATCTAAACTGGTCGGCTCACACAGATCATTTGTGCCGTCGTCTTGCTAGTGTCTGCTTCCTTCTTAGACGCCTTCAGCACACGGTGTCCCCTGAGGTTCTTCTCTTTGCTTATTATGGGCATTTCATCAGCCACGTGAACTATGGGCTGGCCGTCTGGGGTGGGTCTGAGAGATCTCTGCGAAGGGTTTTTCTTCTTCAAAAGAGAGCGATTAGGATCCTGACAGGCTTGTCAATGCAGCAGTCATGCAGAGGCCATTTCAGGCGGCTTGGACTTCTTACCGTGCCTGCTTTGTATGTCTTCTCTCTGCTCAAACTGATCCACAAAAATCAGGATAGACTTTTACCTTACCGATTCACGCATCACTACAGTACCAGGTTCAATTTGTTTAAACCTCCTACACACCATCTGTCGTCTTCAGAAAGGACATTCACGTACGCATCTATCAAATACCTGAACCACTTCAAAATAGATCCTGCAACTGTTGGGTTCTCAGCGTACAGTGCGTATCTCCGGAAACATCTCACGGAGTTGGAACCCTACACTACCTCTGATATACTGTCCTTCCACCCCCCATCCCTACCTGCAGTCTGATATTAAAACACCTAAAACTCAAAGCCTTGATCCATCCTTATCATAGAGATGGAACTATGCCTCGATCGAGAACTGATTTCTTTTGTGTCTCTGCGCGTCTCGACCCTCACTGTTCCCGGCGTTATGCTGACATGCTGTGTGTTTTAAAAATTTTTACTGTTTGTCTTTATGTTTGTTTTTATAATTTCTGTAATGACGCTGTTGTACTGAGCAATGACTGTTGTAATTCAAGTACAATAAAGAAATTTGTAATTGTAATTGTAATTGTAGTTGTAAATGACTTTTCGATACCTGCTACCGCAATCACCAATGATATGTGACTTCACCAATGATAAGGACATGTTGCTGTCCTTAAAGGAATCTTCTGCGATAGACATCGGATAACGTCGGGCTAAAAATATCGTCCTGCCTGACCAAAGTAATCGTTGACCCAGTACCTATTGACATTGGTATACTGGGTTGACTCAAGTTGGTCTTCCGTTAATATTCTCTTCAAGACCCAGATTGTCCTGAGTGTTCTGACGGGAACTTCCTTAGGGGTCTAGTAGTCAGGAATTAGGTGGAACCTGGAACCACAATGGCAACACTCTTTTTCAACATTCTTGTTCTTACTAGGTATTCATGCTGGGGAACCACTGTGTCTCGACGTCTCAGGAACCATGCAGTCACGAACCAGATGAAAACTGGAACCACGACGGTATTAGCACTTCCTAGAATCGTTTCTTCATTTTTCCCTTCTATATCTTTACCTTTCTTTATTCAACTTGTCGAAGAAGTTCTCCACCATTCGACTAAACTTCTCCAGCAAACCAAGTCAGTCTTTACCTCTTCTGTTTGCTTTGTTTTATTTTCAATTAATAATTTTACTTCATCGTCTACGTCGTCGACAGCCTGTTTTTTGTTTTTACTTTGGCAAGTTCACTCACATAATCGTCTCTCTGTTGTTGGATAACTCAATAAATTTTCTTCAATGTTTTTCTGCTGCGGTACTTCCTCCCGTGCCTCATTGTCGATCTGCTGCTGTATCAATAATTCTGCCGTGCTTAATTGCTTCTTTCTACTGCTGTTCTTGTGCTGCACTGCAAATAATTTCTGTTTTTCGCAACTGTCTCTGAGCATTGACATTATCTGCTCTGATATCGCCGTACTTTCTTCAGACGCATTAATATCAGTGTCTTTTCCACTTCGTAAATTCATCGTTAAGTAATTATTCAGACGTATGTCCCGATTCTGACATCACTGTTACGAAATCCACTTTATTTACAAGAAATTAACTTACTACAATTTATGATTATAATTTTTAGTCTGTTTGTTTAATTCTTCCATAACATTCAACACTATATGTCACTGTATATACTGTTAGGTACTGGATGTACTACGTATTACCCGACACTGTTCTGTTCGCTTTTGTCTTAGACTTTCCAACTGATCTTTCTCTAATAGCTGCTGAACTACTACGCTCACGGCTTCTCGTAATAATATTCTATTTTGTCGGAATTACGTCTTCTTTGCTTCTATTATTTGCGAATTTACGTTTTTTTTTTAAATCCTGGAATCGTTTTGCTCCATTGCGGTGTATGAGTTAATCTTATTTTTACTTCTCCGTTATAGATGAAACGCTACCACCAAAAACGATGAGCAGTCTTATATACAGGGTGTCCCATGCAGCAGCTTATTCGAAGCGGTCTCTGTAGGCCAGTCGATGGATTTTTTCCAAAAAAATTTTACAGATTCAAGTACAAGATCATAATGGCCATAATTTAAAATTATTTTGGAGTATACAGAGTGTCCCATATGACAGTGACATATCAAAGTTATATTTTTTTTTAAATGGAATGCTCCTATGTTATTGCATTTTTAGATTGTCTGAGAAGAGGAAATAAGATTGGCTTTTACAGTTGGTGTTTAAATTCAGAAATTTTTGAGTTATAAACAAGTGAAAATCGTCATTTTTCAAGTTCAAGGCCCTGTACAACGAAAACGGCTGAAGATAGAGAAAAACGGCTTACATGTCCCTATTTTAACTTTTCATGTACTATCCTATGATGTAGATGAAATGTTTATACAGGATGATAAAAAATTTGAAAAATTCTGAGATTTCTCCACGCGTCGCCAAATAAGAAAATCAAAGAAAGTAAAAATTTTTCTATACCATAGGATAGTACATAAAAAGTTAAAATAGGGACATGTAAGCCGTTTTTCTCTATCTTGCACCGTTTTCATTGTACAGGGCCTTGAACTTGAAAAATGACGATTTTCACTTGTTTATAACTCAAAAACTTCTGAATTTAAACACCAACTGTAAAAGCCAATCTTATTTTCTCTTCTCAGACAATCTGAAAATGCAATAACATAGGAGCATTCTATTTAAAAAAACATAACTTTGATATGCCACTGTCATATGGGACACTCTGTATACTCCAAAATAATTTTAAATTATGGCCATTGTGATTTTGTACTTGAATTTTCAAAAAGTTTTTTGAAAAAGTCCATCGTTTGGCCTACAGAGACCGCTTCGAATAAGCTGGGACACCCTGTATACCTACAGCAAGAAGCCCTTGTAGGTAAATATCCGCATACATAAGACGTTTCCTTGAATGTTGTAGGTTAAATTTTCAGCCTATACTTGTAAATAAGAAGCTGGTCTTAATTACAACATTTTTATACGTATTTTATTTTATTCATAAAGTTTATTAGATTTAAAGAAAATTTATAAACCTTTACAAGTGGAGTTATTATTAATGTTAAGCTGTGAATTCAGATGTTTTTTTTTTATTTTTTAGACGATGATCATGTCCTAAGACAACAGGAGGCCATTACTTTGATCTTTGAGCCCATGCACTCATGAATGGATTTCTTATAAAGAAATATTTTATGACAATAGAAACCCGGAAAATAATAAAAGCGAACGAACTTACTTTGTTCCTCTTCCTTAACAACTAACTTCTTTTCATTGCTTTCCGCATCTCTCGGTCCTTTATTCTCTTGGCGAGCCTTTTTTTCCATCTTTTTCATTTTAGCTCTTTGATTTTGGAACCAAACCTACGAAAAAAAAAACCTTTACACTACCTACCGACTTGACGACGGTGTATTTCAAATCCTAATTAGATTGAAAGAAATAAGCATACAGGGTGACCCAGCTCATTCGAGTCGGTCTCTGTGGGTCAAAAGATGAATTTTTTCGATTTTTTTGCAAATTCAAGTACACGATCACAGTGGTCATAACTTAAAATTATTTTGGACTATACAGAGTCTCTCATTTGATAGTCGACATAACAAATTTTTTTTTAATGAAATACTCTTATTATTGCATTTTGAGAAATTCTGAGAAGAAAAAATAAGATTGGTTTTTACATTTCGTGTTTAAATTGTGAGTTATAAACAAGTAAAAATTGCAATTTTCGAAGTTCAACAAAAATGCCTCAAGATAGAGGAAAACGACTTACATGTCCCTATGTCAACTTATTATGTACTATCCTATGATGTAGATAACAAGATAACAAAAATCTTCAAAAAATCAAAGATTTCTCAACGCGACCCTAAGTAAAAAAAAAAAAAAAGATAGTACAAATTGTTTCTGTACCACGGAATAGAACATCAAAATGTACTTAAGTTGTTTTATGATATCTTGAGCCGTCTTCGTTATACAGGGCCTTGAACTTTTAAAATGGCCATTTTCACTTGTTTATAGCTCACAAACTTCTCAATTCAAACACCCACTGTAAAAACCAATCTAATATTTTCCTCTAAAACAATCTAAAAATGTAATAACATAAGAGCATTCCATAAAAAAACATAACTTTGATACGTCACTCTGTACAGGACACTTTGTATAGTCCAAAATAATTTCAAATTATAGCAATTGTGATTCTGTACTTAAATAAAAAAAAAATGAAAAAATCAATCGTTTGGCCTAGAGACCGACTTGAATGAGCTGTGACACCTGTATAGGTACTGAACCGAACATTTAATTTAAGAATAAAGAGAATCGATGAGGACTTTTCAATTATATTTAAGTCTCCAAAATAAAAAAATAAAATAAAAAAAAGTTACAATTTCTTGACAATGGTTGAAGACGGAGATATAAACATTTTCGTAAATCTCGATCCATAATACCTACATGCAAATATTTTTTTTTATTTTGCTAGATCTTCTCATGTCGTATCGCAGTTAACTTTTCAATCCTTCAAGCCCTTTTTCAAGAATAGGTTCGAGAAAAGTTCTTTGAGCTTTTCTCAACGCGCTTTTTCACGCAGAAAGAAAGTGATGTGAGAAAATTTTACTTTCATATCATTATTCACCTGCACGATTCTAACGCTGAGTCCAGTGTCCTTTGCCAGCGTCTCTCTTACTTTCCTGCAGGGTTTGGGACTAAGCTCAAAAGAAGCTTTAAATGCACGTCGTTGTTGCGTTGTTAAAATAGTCCTAGGCCGTTTTGGCCCTCTTCTACCATCTTGCTGCCTACCCGTTGGCAGGAAGTCATCACACAATAATTCTCCTAGAAAAGTATAAGAATAATTGCATATAGGTATACTTACTAATAATAATTATTATAAAGGGTGTTTCAAAACATGTATCGAAAAATGGAATTCTAAGAAAAACATAGTTCCTATTAACATGTGTTCGCAACGCACGCAATTTTCGAGATACAGGGTGTAAAAAATCTATTTTTTATGGTTGCTGAGGTTTGTTGCTTCTAATTTCTACGACCCTGAGAAAATTGACGTTTTGAACGCGTATTTTAAACCACCAATGTTTTTAAGTATGTACTTTTTAAAGCTTTTAGTATATCTAAAGGTGCCCACAGACTAGCACACAAGTGCTTCATACATGTTTGCCATACATGTGCATCGTCCATGTACGATGAGCGTTTCTCAGCCACAGATCTACACACTAGCTTGTCACGCAAGCAGTATTGAAGTACGCGATGAACAGTGAGGACGAATATATTTTACTGGCAGCGGCGTACGCTGTTCTAGTTAAAAAGAAAAGAAATAAATTAATTCAAAAGCCGAAAATTCGAATAAATAGGGTCAAATATTGGCTTTTAAAACGCTCACAATATACGCATATAAATCTTCTAGAAGAACTACGATTGGAACCAGACGATTGGCGAAATTACCTGAGGATGGATGAAGATAGTTACGTAACGCTATTAACGTTAGTTGCCCGTATTCACAAACGATAATTTCCTAAATAATTACGTAATTAATTAAATGAGTGAGATGGAGATATGCAGTTTTTTCGCAATAGAATGAGATGGGGATAATTGATTACGTAATTATTTAGGAAATTATCGTTTGTGAATACGGGCAATAGTCTCCAATAATAGAAAAACAAAATACAATTTTAAGGGATGCCATATCACCACATGAGCGATTAACAGCCACACTTCGCTATCTAGTTACTGGAAGAAATTATGAAGACTTAAAGTTTTCAACGCTTATTTCTCCTCAGTCGTTAGGGAAAAACAACAACTTAACAATTAATTCGTTTCTATGTACAATAAAATTTGTTCTGCCTACTACATTTTTGCCCGTATTCACAAACGATAATTTCCTAAATAATTACGTAATCAATTATCCCCATCTCATTCTATTGCAAAAAAACTGCATATCTCCATCTCACTCATTTAATTATTTACGTAATTATTTAGGAAATTATCGTTTGTGAATACGGGCATTTGTTTCTAAAACATTAATAATAGCTCTAATAACAAAATAATAATTCCAAAAAATTACGAGACACTGATACTAAAAATGTGTGCAAATGAAGAGTGAACACGGCCACACACCGACAATCTGTATGCAGGTTCATGCTTGCACATGCATGAATTCTGGTCAAACCAGAAAACTTGTATGACATACATGTTTGAGGGTTTTTGCCCACACACTGGCAAACATGAATGCGCAAGCGTTTACGACAAACATGTAGGACACACATGTATGCTAGTCTGTGGGCACCTTTAGATAGTTTTTGAAAGTATCTTAGATAGTTTTAGAAGCATAGTAGTATCTAAGATATACGATAGGTACCAGATATTTTCTAATTATGTTGAAAAAAATTGACGGTTTGACGGTTAACGGTTTAAAATATTCTTTCAAAATGTCAATTGTTTCAGTGTCGTATAGAAATTACGACAATAATCTTTGTCGCTGGCGTATGAAAAAAATTAAATTACCGCTCAAAAAGTAGCTTATATGTATTATTGATAAGATGTGTACAATAATGCTTAACTCTGTATTTCGAACGATTCCTAAGATTTAATTAGTTTTTTTTATTTAACTCAAAAATAAAACTAAGTTAAAAAAATACAAAAAATTATTATTTCCAAAAGAAAATTTTCCCCATGTGTCTTATGCGTGGTCGTGGTCCATGCAGGGATATGCAATTAAGTGGACTCTATGTATTTTTTTATTTTGAAAACGAAACAATTTCGACGAACGATATTTTGGATACGAAAAAAACTCATGAGACAAAAAGTTGTATTAAGCATTAGTTGGATAATCTGAAAAAAATAAGAATTTAAAAAAAGTCAGTGGCGTACTTTTTTCTTTGCAATAATATTGGTGAGGATGTCTCCCTCTACACCACAGGACTTAAAATTTTAACCCAATAAGGTTAAAGGGGCTTCTTATTACCACAAATAACAATGCCAAATTTCAAAAATATCGGCCAACTAATGAAAAAGTTATTGCAAAAAATAGATTTTCAACCCTTAACTTTAAGGGGTAATATCTTTTCAGGGGTGTCTCGTAGGAATAAACGTGATAGTTATATTTTTATTTATTTTTACTAAATTTACCCAAATCCGGGAGATTCCCCACATATCATGGGACACCCTGGATATAAACACGGAAGGTTGGTGAGTTCCGCTCATTTATCAGAGCTCCATAACGAGCAAGCAGACAGAATCATTCGACCCGTAGATATGGACAAACCGTTTCGCCCTTTAGGGCTCATCAGCATACCATCTCGAATATTTTTGAGACTGTCTGCTCTGCTTCTTGCTAGAAGTTTGTATGGTCTTAGGAGAATATTCTAAACGGTGTCCTTGCAGGGTATCTACCTGCATTACCGACATTGACGCTTATAGGGTAGCGCATTCTCGGTAGCACAAAAAGTTGTGAAAAAAGTTGGGAATGTCAAATTAACTTCAGAAAAACGTCAGTTTTTTCATGAGTGCATAACTTTTCAAAGATTTTCAAAGGTTGGTGTTATATGTACGCGTTATATTTAGTAAAAATTGTAAACTTTTGCCTCGTTAGAAGATATTTTAACACTAAAAAGAGCGGTTACTACTTTTTCGCGTTGCCTAAAAGTAATATTTTATTGTTTTATACTTATTATAGTCAGTCATTTCATCTATTGCTGGAATATTCTGGGTAACAAGTGCACCCAGTAATGCAGTCATGGTTGCAGAAAATCAAGAAAATACTGAGCACAGAATTACCATAACTGAAAGTTTGCCAGGTAAGTTTCATTACATCTTGTTGGATTGGACTCTATTTTTAAAAGCATCAGTATGGGAGGTTTCTTATAGACTACTCTGTTGTCCATGGGTCTATCAAGACCCTTTTTCTGAGTATAGGTAACTGCGTTAGATATCGAAAAAGTATTTCCGTTTGTGAGAAGCTAATTTTCGGTGAGACTTCCAACGAAGTAGCATCTTTCAACAAAATCAAGTCACTTTTAAGCCACTTAGCAGATGGAATTCCTATTTTTTTGAGAGTTAATTCTTAAATTCACTGTAAAACTTTAAAAAATGGTAAAAGTGGAGGGAAGGGGTTATTCACCCCAAGCGAGTTGGCCTTTTCAAGGCTCTTTTCACCACTTCTGCTGGACACCGTCATCCCAATCGATTGCCTGTTATATTTTTCATAAACAATGGAAAGTGAATCTGAAAAACAGTGCCGACAAAGTCTTCACAGCTGCACCACGAAGGTCACTTATTTGACTGCGTGACTTAAAAAGACGAGACTAATAAGAAAGAATCTTCGGGCTCGTACTAGCTTACTCGATGAGTTTCGAGATCACGTTTAAAAAATATGATAATGATTATTTATAAAAAAAGAGTAGGTATAGATAAATATATTACCGTGTCCAAATCCTTGCATCATCTCCACTTCTTTCTCGTAGTCAATTCTACAAAACAGCTGCCCTTGTTTGATTACGTACAAGTCACCTTTTTGCAATCTTAATCCGCAGACTACGCATATAAAGCATCGTAAGTGAAAGATGTAGTCACTCGTTCTCATGATTAGTTCTTCTGGAGATATTCTTTCTGAACATCCCAAGCATTTTTTAACGTAAATTCTGAAACAAACGTCACACATGATCAAACAAAATTTTATGAAATTTTTGTGATAATTAAAACATTTAAAAGAAATTTTAAAAAGAAAAGTTGAGGCGTGACTTAAAATTTAAAATGACAGCCTCGTCCATCTAGGCTACGTTCCGGAGAGCAATCGAAATCTCTAAACGACGTTTGGTCGAGAAATTTCACCTGATACATCTATTGTTGTGACTTTCTGTTTGAAATATCGGAACAAGCATCCGAGGGTAAAGATATACCTATTTTTTTGAGAATCAGAGGCAGAGAATAGGAAATATGTAGACACTGTGCTCTTTCGAAAACGAGACGTGCCTAGATGCTAAGCTTTTCCGCAATTTTTTTGAACAGTTTTGGGTAATACCTAGGTACTTATACAGTCAAATAAGCCCGTGAAAAAAATTGAAATTCATGATTTGTCGCTATTATTCACTCTTTTTTTAACTAGGATATTAACGCTACATTAAATGAGCACTCGAAAGGATTAAAATGTCGATCAGTTATGAAGTCCTAATAGCATTGTCGCGCCTGCATGGTGTTCTCGTTCAATAAACCTTATCAGCAGTAGTGCCGCTCGGGATATAAAAAAACTTGGTTACTTGGCGACTAGCTTCTGACGAGAGACGGGCGGTGTAAATGCCCCGCAGAGATCTAAAGAGAGTATTGAACTGGCAATGGAATAGAAAGGTGGCCTCAAATTCTAAGGCTCTCCCAATCTTTGCAAATATTTGCATACACTGATCCGATCCCTTCAAGCCGGAGTTTATTACTTTCTTCGTCATCTAACTAACCTGTGAATGGTTCTTATACCTTCAAACTCCTTCCGTGTATTTACTTATTCAGGAGACAGCTATTGTTAGAGCCTTTGATGTTTTATTAGCACATTTTATATTAAATGAAACCGTGGCGGTCGAAATTCCTTTCAAGATAATTTAACCTGACAGCTTCTAGGCTCTCTGATCTCAATCTACACACTCGGTCTGAATTGATTTTTACAATTTTTAAACCCTACAAATAGACTTATTCCATAGGTACATTCTGATGCTATGAAAACAGTGAGTACTGAGTGGGGAGCAGACCCAATAATATCCCTTTTGTTTTACAGATCATACATCATCCGTTCAATTATAGACTATGGGTCTTCTATGGGTCTGTCATCTCAAAAAAATTGACAAGATTCAATTTAACGCTTTAAATAAATAAATAAATATTGTATGCCTGTGGTAGAGCCCAAGTGCCAGAAGTTTTCAAGTAGCCTCAAGGGCCTCTGACATAACTTAACGACTGCTGTGAAGCAGCCGGAACCGCCTTTTTAACATACCTCCCGGAGCACGATCGGTAACGGAACTTTTTTTTACCACTATAATTTTAGTCACCCATCCAAGTACTGACCAAACAAAGTCATGCTGATGTTCATGATATAAGCCCATTTTGCTGCCCATTTTGGACCTAGATTTCCTTTCTTTGAGTTTCGTGCCGACCGAAATTATACCATCGAACTCGGAGATACCTTACTTCAATCTGACTCTTTTTCGCTCTATCATATTTGGACCGACGGGTCCAAAAGTGCTCTTGGGACTTTATATGCAATCTACTCCCACAACAGAATAAACTATGTAATCTAATTCTTCTGATCTAAAATATATAACATCTAATGATTTCCACAATGTCAACGCATTGATTATCTCGAACTCCAGATTTGCCGTTGAGGCTATCACAAACAACAGGACTCTAGCCAGTCTTGCATCATCCATCTGCTTATGCAACATAAAGAGGCACCAAATCTGTGGTAGATGATGGTAATTTCCTATGCCAACCTCACCCCTCTTTAATTCAATTCAAAACAGTAAGCCCGGTCAACCGGAAGGTAAATATGAGTTCTTAAAAAACCTAAAAAAACATTTTAAAAATCCGCTAAGTACCTAATGCCAATATTGGCTTCCTTCATATCATGATCTGATTTAATGCTACGTAACAATCAGCCTGTGTTTTCAATACCTTTTGCATACGTTGTGGTCACAATCGTGCACCGTCAGAAACGACGAAAAGAGATGCTTTGAAACAATGTAGGAAGGGAATAGTTAATTAAAAAGGTCAAAGCCTACTATGCCTATTGGATTTTTGGAATTAGACAGATAAGAATCACCGACTATGTAGGTAAACCCGCGGTTGGAGAGCAGCAACAAGCAGAAAATACTTCCCTGTACCAGTCGCCAGTCGAGTGCTGACAGCTGGTACAGTTTAGCCTTATCGGGGGCTCTGTGATGGTGACTGTGATCCTCTTCTCCTGATACCGTTTGTCTGGCCAGATGAGACGACAGCGGTACCGACGCACCTAGTGCTGAACGTCAGGCCATTACGTAGGCTGCTGTTATGTTCTAAGGACTGAAACAATGTCCTATAACATTGACGCCTCGTTTGCGTGTTAAGGCCGGTTTCCACTAACGCTTTACTTTGCTTAGGGTAAAATACCTCGAAACGGGTACATAAGAGGACATGTGATCTATTTTTGAAGCGACGCGTACTGAAGCGAGGTAAAGCGCTAGTGGAAACGGTAATGAATGATGAGTTTGTTATAATAATTTGGTTTATCAGATCAAGTTACTCCTTTGCCAAATGAAATTTTTAAAATACTCCCATTTGGTAGCATGATAATGATTAAATTTTGTATTAGGTATAAATATTGGAAAATTATTACAAAATGAATCTTATTTCACAACCGAGGAATTTATTTTGAAAAACAGTAGGTACCGACTTATATATGAGAAAATAATCTGAGAAATTGTGAAAGATAAATGGCAAATAAAAAGAAAAGCGTATAGGAAAAACATTTTGGGTACAGTAAATCTATAAGCAAGCGGTATAACAATTTCAAACTAGACTTCCCTCAAACAATAAGTATCATCTTATGTCAGTTCGATACCATTTCCCCCAACCGATGGAGAATATCCGTGGCAGCGGGGTGACACCTGTAACAGCAACGCTGATGCAGTGTGGTGTCATATGTGTGGAGGAAGCGGGAGCGTGGGGAATGCAATAACGAATCTGCGAGATCATGCTCCACGCATGCAACACATGCTGTACATCTACAACTCATGATCTATGATTTAGGGGGCGCCATATGGGCTGCATATCATTAGCAGACAGTAGCGGCTCAACTGCGACGGGGGGAATAAAAAATTTCCTCCTTGAATTCGGTGTTCATGCGGTAGATATTTAAAAATGTTGAAAAATTATTGCCATAGACATCTGCTGTATCTTCCAAATTATGCAAAAATTATCATTTCAATATTTTTTGTTACACAATACCTATACAGTGTGATCCACTTTAATATTTTTTTTGAAATAATTGGGAAGGGGCATTATTTCCGGAAAAAAAGTCTCAGACACAAGTTATCCATTTTGGAGGGGGACATCGTTCGGAGCCAAAAACCACACCTACCCTTAACCCGCCTGCCTATGGGTGGGGTGACTTCGACTTTTTAAATATAGGAACCACTATTTTTTATAGCGGATTGTGATTTTTCGTGAAAAAAAAAGAAAAATAAGATAAAAAAAGAAAAAAAACTAACATCTAAAATTATAAAGTAATAATAAACTTTTATCTATATAAAGCATTTTTCATCCCCTAAAATGCAATCCAAAAACCGATTTTTTGCTATCCATCTAGTTTCTTGTTACTAAAATCAACGGTCGCCAAGGTAAAATTGCAAGAAGCTAAAGTTGTTTGATTTGCATGCATGGAAAGGGCCATCGGTTGGACATACGAGTAGAAACTACCCCCCACTCCCAAATCAACCCGACCCAAATCTTTGGGATGACTTTGAAATTTTATTGAGGGGGGCGGGGGTAGTTTCTATGTCCAACCGATGGTAATTTTCAAACTAAACAACTTTCGCCTTTTGCATTTTCCCCTGGAGGCCGTTGTTTAGTCCATTCCAGCACGATGTAGGTAAGAACCGTGTCAGAAAGTATAAATGGGTATCGAAAAATAGGTTTTTGGATTACATTTTAAGGGACGAAGGTTGCATCGCATGAAAAAATGCTTCGGACAAAACTTTCTTATTTTTTCATAAAAAATCATAATCCCCACAAAAAAAATGGTAGTCCTATTTAAGAAGTCGAAGTCGAAGTCACTCATCGGCAGGGGATTAAGGATGGGGGTGGTTATTGGCTCCAAACAAACTTTGTGTATGTTCCCCTTCCAAACTGGATAACTCTGTGTCTAAAATTTTTTTCTTCCGGAAACGATGTACTTTCCCAATGATTAAAAAAAAAATTAAAATGGATCACCCTATATATACCTACTTTAGAAGATATGGACGTTTTTAATAAGATAATAAATCTGAAAATGTTGCAATATCTATTATACATATAGCGAAAAGGAAAATGGCTGGAGATTGGTATGATATTGCATGCAGGCCTGCTATTTGGACGCTGCATCTTCGACCGTCCGCTGAAGAAGCAGTTCACTGTCTCACAGTGACTGGTCAAAAATGGAATCAAAGATTATTGCAGTCTTTAAAGACACTCCTGATGAGGCAAATTTAGTACGCATTACTATAATGGCTGCCAGATACCTTCAAGCCATGTAAACCTAGAACACTTCATTGCATCGTTTAATTGGTATTGTTGTCTTTGAATAATTGTCTTTGAATCTTATACCTATCTTATAAGCTACTAAAGAGCGTCAAAAAAGGTAAAACGGCGCTGTTATAGTAGTTAACGCTGCCAAGTACAATCAGCCTGAGTCCAGCAAAGTTTTTTTTGTGGGTTAGAGTTTTCTGCGACAGTGAGTTATCACTCTTCTCTCTGATAGAAGATGCTGAATGTCTTAAGAAGGTCCAAGTGATTTTTAAATTTAATATACATGTCACTAAGACAGGGACTCGTACAAATCCGCAGTAGGGTTAATAATTTCGATAAAGGCCGCTTTTTAATGTCTAACTCTGTAATTTTTCTAAAAGTTTTTGTTTGTATGTTGATGCGAATGGATGTTTCATTCTTCATTAAAGGAAAAAAAACAAGTGTTGAACGATATAATCTAAATGAGCTAATGAATAAGATTGGCTTGGTATAGGGGTATATATGGGATGGAATAGAGAAGAGACCTTTTTGCTGATTCCTTTCACCTGAAGAAGTCTTTTTATTTTTCTATACTCTACGATTTTGTGTTGGAAGTTTCTTATGGATATTGTGGCTGGAAACTATGTTACGTTACAGTACAGTACTAACACTATATGACTTATTGAAAGGAAACGTCTAAAAATGAGTGACAAAATAGAAGCAAAAAAAGTGCGATCTTCGGAAAAAAAATTGGATTTAAGGAATCCGAGGCGTTTGAATGTGAAACCTGTCATGGGGTTTTTGGAGTGTTTACACGGAAAATAAATTAAATATGTGATGTCAACAATCCAACGCAGCTTGATCAAAGAGATGATATTCAAAGGTGTATGCCATGTAGGTACATTAAATTGATATGACAACCAAGTGAAATGCTGCCGACATGACAGCTAAATCTTAAAATCATCTTGACAGCTAAGCCAATAACCTTTCAAATGGAAGGATTTTGGTATAAATAGTAACTTCATACTATCCACTTATTTGACGATAAATGACAGATGTAAGTTTCATCGAATTCCGGCTATAGGTACCTCTGTATGTATGAAGTCATAAACTGCAAAAGGAACAATCAAATAATCAATGTTTACGCCTTACGCGAATAGAAATGACGGTGGTGCAAAGAGAGAGTCTGTCAGTGTCAATATGCCAGACGCCGTCTGCCCCTGCGGCAGGCACGTGCAACAACGGCTGCAGTCGCCAAAGCAAACAGGAATACAGTCCACTCGTTCGTGCCCGGGTCCCGGTAAATAATAATACTCCAATATCTTCGGGGGTGATGAGAAGTCGGCAACGCTGCTGCCCTAGGCCATCGATGGGATGGTTTCTCATCGTAATAATCTAAATCAATCGAAAATCCAGAAATGCCTAAATTTCGTTTGATAAAAAGTACCGTAAAATGGATTCATGAGAATTCACCAATTTTGGTTTTTTGCTACCTAAAGCATCCGTCATTTTTTGCTACCTAAAAATTAAATGGCCGTCATTTTTAATTTCATTTTGAAACGACTCAATCGATATTGCTTGAGTGCAGGCAGTTCTTGAGTTAAGAAAACTGCGACCTATAATTATCGAGTGACAGAAATGGGTTTTCTGCTCAATTTGATGTTAGCTAAAACAAAACATAAAAGCGAACTTTGTGCAAACCATGCGACTTTGTAAAATGAAATCCAAACTTCTGAATAAGTTCTTGAAGAATTCAAAATGTTGTGCAAAGCTACAGTGGCGTTAAAAAAAAATAAAACAAAACGATCCCAAATTTTGATACCTATACCGTATCATCGCTAAGTTGGATTTGGGTATTATTTATGCGGTGCGGTACCTACCTCAATTATCATTATTATTATTATTATTATTATTATTGGTTTTTAATCGATCTACCTATATATATCCTGATAAATTCAAAATTGAGTTTTAATTCCTCAACACGTCTGATTGATTCATCGAAGACTGAAAGATGAAATTATCATGCTGTAATTTTGATTTCCCATGCGTGCTGATGATGTCTTATTCACGAATTACATAACTCAAAGTATACTTACTCACGTTACGACTGTCAACGTTTTATTTATATATATTTTTTTCTGATTATTTACTGTCTTTTCTGAATGTATTTATTCACTTTACGCTTTACATTAGATTTATGCTGGGAATAAAAAAAACCTTCTTGCGCATCAATCGCAGAAATAGTGTATTTTTATGCGATTCAATTATGAATATTTTCACCGCTTTTTAAATTATCGGCTTTCTGAAATTTTCCATAGTCATGTCATGTTAGCGTAGTGCTTTAATGTGAAAAATTTTCTGTGATAATTTCATTTCATTTCGTTTCAACACGTGCCTTAGAATGGATTTTTAAATTTAAAAATCAAAAAAATTGGCAAAATTTCACAATTTTGTCCCTTTTCCTATGCCCGCCACTGGCTAACTTTACTTGAAAAATACTATTTTTTACACTACCTTTAATAAATTCGGAAAAAACTGAAAGGAGAGTTTTGAAAACCGAAAGTTTGAAATTTTAGAGGAATAAACATCATTTAAAAATATTCGAATATATCTCCGCCATTTTTATATTTGCTTCTTGAAATTTTTGAAGGTTAACTGCTATTAGTATAGTTGTCTACTATCAAAATTTCCGTTCTATTCCTTCAAAAATAAGCTCATGAATGTTTATAGAAATGTAGACATTTTTACCCTTTTCCTACCCACGCCTCTGGCTTATTAATAGAAATGATGCAAATTGTATTGCATTAGCTCAAATTTCAAATAAGTTTATTCCAATCTTGTTAATTTTGTTTAAAAGTTTTTGATCTTGCCTATTTAGGGGTTCAAAATCTAGTCATTTTCCAAAAATTGAAAAGGCCGCCATTTTGGAATGTCTTTACCTATTTTACTCAAATACAGTACCAGACGACTACTTGAGGGTATCTTACTACCAAAAAAATTTCAGCGCTCTAGATTGAAAACTTCGACCAGAAACCGTGCCTCACGGACGGTTTTTTTTCTGAAATTCGGAGGGACATCCTGTAGAAGTAACACAACTCTAGGAAAATGTTTTTTACGAAAATCAAACGTCAGCCCTAAGGTTTATAAGAGTAAAAAATTTTGTTCATTAATCTTGAGAGATGAAGCTACAGGAGCGTTTTTAAAAATTTAGAGAAATTAATTTAAAAAAAACATCATGTAAAAAAAAATCGAATATCTCCGCCATTTTTCTTATTTACTTTTTGAAATTCTCAAGGGTTGAAGTCTATTAGTATAGTTGTCTACTGTAAAAATTTCAGTTTAATTACTTCAAAAATGTGCTCATAAATTGTTGGAGAAATTTAGCCATTTTTACCCTTTTCCTACCCACGCCACTGGCTTATTAATAGAAAAAATGCAAATTTTGTTGCATGAAATTAAATTTCAAGTCATTTACTTCCAATATTGTGAATTTGATATAAAACTCTTTTTCTATCTAGCTTATACAGGGGTTCAAAAAATAGTCCTTTTTCCAAAAATTCAAATGGCCGCCATTTTGAAACGGCTCGATCGATTTTGCTCAAGTGCAATACCAGACCTCTCCTTATGGATATATAACTTCCACAAAAATTTCAGTCTCCTAGATTGAAAACTGCGACCTGAAATGAGGTGACAAAAACGGGATATGGGGAATTTTGAAAGGACACCCTGTAGAAGTAACGCGACTTTAGGAATTTTTTTCAACGAAAATCTAACGTCGTTCCAAGGTTTTACAAGGATCCAAAATTTCATTCACTAATCTTGAAAGATAAAGCTACAGGAGCGTTTTGAAAATCGAAATTTCGCGATTTTGGAGAAATATATAAATATATAAATATATATATAGAGATGTACACGGTTATTGTTGAGCCCGTTGAACATATTAACGGTCAGTTGTGTAGCCCTTTGCAACCTTGTTCAGCCCGTCTGCGGGCTGAACAAAGTTTCGCGTGTATATGAGCGCCAAAGCGTTGCACACGCCCATGGGGACCTATAGGCAGATTTTCAAGTGGGCTTAATAATGACCGTTCCTCTATACAACATACGCTGTTTAGTACACTATGTTTGCCACCAGGCGGCGCTTTGTGTATATACCTATAGAGGTGTATATACATTGTTCAGCCCACCATACTAATATGCCGTTATGGAGCCCCCCAGCTGGCAACATCGCGAAACGAGGAAACATACTAAGAATTTCTTGAAACATAATTCAACTAGGACTCTCATGCCTGGAAGGCGTACATGCAGCCACACAACTTCTTGGAAACAAACCTTTTCGAGCATCTAGGGGTAATGGTCTGGCACTATTTGACATTCACATACTGGTTTTATTTAATTATGATAAATATTAATAATAAGATTTGATTATTATTTGAAAAATATTTATGAAATAGTAGGTTTAGTTGTTTAATTTTTCAGAAGTACCAATCAATGTTGTATATTATGTATTTTAGGGCATTTAGCCCTTTAAAAGTACTTTTTAATAAAAAAATAATAACATTAAAAATACTTCTCTTCACATTTGACCATCAGAAAATGCCACGTTTTTGAATGGGTTAATTACAATAATAAGTAACATTTCATTATAATACACTCTTGAACTAGGTTCAAATATTGTTATATTTTATATTAATCTTTACACCCTCCTTGCATGTAGTCTACGTTTACATGACAAGAAAGGTACCCCATAGAACACCTCAGAACCATGAAGTGAAAATGGCTGAAAAACATTTCACGCCCGCCAAGGCTAGTCAAAATTTGTTAATTGTTATTTTTGCGAATTTTACTAAAAAAATTTTTTTTTTAAACACCTGCTTGAAATTTATACAATTTGTAGAAAATAATGTACCATTTTTGAAAAAATTGTCTGGCTGACAATTTTTGTTAAATAACTTCTGACAGACCTTTTGTTATAAATTATTTTTTTTAAGAAAATGCACGTCATACATATAACACACCTCCTTGAATTTTTTTTAATAAAGTTTAAGATCTCTTATTCTATCTATTGCAACTTGTCTGGCTGACAATTTTTGTTAATAAATTTGTCAAACTTATATTTGTTATAAATTACATTTTTTATGAAAGTTCACTTCATAATACGTACTCAGTAAAAAAAATGTTTATGAAAAACGTATTAAAGTATATAAAAGCGGGATCTAAATTATTAATTTATAACAAAAAAAAAATTTTTTTAGTTAGTAACTATAATTATACCATAAAAAAAAAAAAAATTTTTTATTTTATTTTTTTTTTTTATTATACCATAATTTTTTCTTTTAAAAATGTGGTCGCAGCACTTTAACAATGAAGTTTGTCATAGTAAAAATCTTTTTTTTTTTGCTGACAGACCAATTTTTATGCATAAAATAGATGTCAAACCTTCTTTCAGAAAAATATTAGGGTGGCGTTTTGACACAGCCTTTATAAAAGCCTTTTTTATGAAGTAACGCTGTCACTGCGCTTAAAATTTGAATCTTACTAATAAAAAAAAAACTTTTTTAATGATAAGAATATTTTTATGCATAGGCATCTTAAGCTTCAGTTTTTTTTTTTTTAACGAAGTGTTCCTAAATGCCAGTGATTGATCTTGATACAGTGATGCTGCGCATTCAAAATGAAGTCTGACAAATTTTTTAACAAAAATTGTCAACCAGACAAGTTGCAATAGATGAAAAGATCTTAAACTTTAATAAAAAAAAATCAAGGAGGCGTTATGACGTGCATTTTCATAAAAAAAATAATTTACAACAAAATGTCTTTCAGAAGTTAATTAACAAAAATTGTTAGACAGATAATTTTTTTCAAAAATGGTACATTATTTTCTACAAATTGGATAAATTTCAAGCAGGTGTTTTGGAAAAAAATATTTTTTTTTTTGCAAAATTCATAAAAAATAACAATCAACAAATTTTTACTAGTCTGGCGGGCGTAACATGTTTTCAGCCATTTATTTCACTTCATAATTTTGAGGTGTTCTGTGGGGTACCTTTTTTGTCATGGAAGCGTACACTATTGTGAATTATTTCAGTTTTAGAACTGTTCTGCATGTTATCCATGATATATTTTAAGATAGGTACCTAGAACAATGGCTTACTTAAAAGTCGTGTTCAATACGAAAATTGCTCCCTCTAAATCATAATAAATACGATTTTTTAAATATAGGAGGTCGAAAGGATAGGTATAGTAGGTACGTACGTTACAAGATATATGAAAACTTGAAAATCATATTGTCTTTATTCAATAATTTTACCAATTGAAGACATAAGTGGACAAAGGTGCTAAGTCACATTTTCCAAAAAAAAAAGAAGGATTTTTGTGCTTTCCGAGTCTTTGCGGTGGTCTTTTAACTTTTGCAATATCAAAAATTGCATATTTACGAAACTACCAGTTGATAAAGCTGATATGTCACACTGACCTATTCATTGTTTTGGTGGATAAAGGTGCTATGTCACAAAATTGGACATAACACCTTTATCCACTACAAATGTATCGCTATTTAGCAAGGACATGTTACATACACAGTGACATGTCCTATTTGAACTTCAAAATATAATGGAAAGTAGAGGCGAACAAATTCTTAAATTATTATCGAACAAAGAAAACTTATATTCTGCAAAAGAAGGTAGATTTCTATAATTAAATAAAATAGGATTATACCAACACAAAATAAAGCCAAACATAAAATTTTTTATTTAAAACCTAAAATTTACCGAAACGTCATCCTCAAAAATGGAAAGGAAATAAATCAGCAGCATGCAGAGAACGGGGTATGGAATACATTTCGCAAACAGGAAAAGTCGTGCCAAAAAAAAGCTATAAACATAGATAATATTTTATGCAAAAAAAGTTACAGCTTAAATTGTGGAGTAAAATTTAGCCTGGAAGCGATAGAAACTATTCTAAACAAATTTTATAAATTGGATAATGCAAAAAAACTTGTCTTCTGTTTAAAAGTATTAATCCAATTGCTCAAAGTCAAAAATAAAAATAAAAAAATTAACAAAAAAACCTCTAAGACAAAACGTGTTCTTCTCATTTACTCGATATTCTGTTTTTGTGACTTCGCACCTTTATCTACTTATGTCTTCAATTATTTGTCTTTATAGCAATTGTGTACAAAAGCTTTAATCTTGACCCTATTTTTTTCTTTGAATATCTTTCAGATATAAACCTTAATTTTTGTACACATCTTATCATTAATATTATTTACGGTCATTATTTACATCTGGGTATCCTATAGTTTCACTATGGCACCTATACAGGCTTAGAACTATTATTTAAAGGGCCACTACAGGGATATCTTAAACCATTGAAGATACGGGGTCGGTTAAATCAGAGAAAAGTTGCGCTATTTTGTGGCCATCTCGAATCCGTCAAAACATGCAAGATATCTGTAACCGTTTCTGAAATATCCTGAAAAAACTGAAAAATAGAGAAATCTTATTTTCGTCACATCTTTTTTGTTATTGGAAATTAATACATTTTTGGTCATTATTTACATCCGCGGCTCCTAAAGTTTCACTATGGCACCTATACAGGGTGTTTTGTAATTGAATGTCAATATTTAAGGGGGTGATTTTTGGGTCCATTTTAAGAAGAAAACTTCATAAGAACATATGTCCTAAAAGTCTTACCTTTTGAGATACAGGGTGGTAAAGTTTTTAAAAATAAATAATTTTTTCATAATATCTGTAATATACCGCTCTGGATATTTTAATGAAATTTAACAGACGGGTATTACTCATCAAAAGGTATTTTTTCATGCACCACATTTCGTTTTATCTCCACTAGTGACATCTTGCAGAATTTTACCAATGCATATTTTTATATTTTTTTATTGTCATTTACCGACAATTTTGTGACCATTATAGGGAAACAGATTTTATTTTTTTTATGCGAAAACCGTACATGGGACTGAAAAAAAATAAGTGATCAAATTTGCTTTGAAATAAATGGGGATTCCAAAAATTATTTCTATTTGAACAGAAATCAGTGGCGTACCATCAATGTCAGCTAAAATATGCCGGTAAACTTCTGGTACATGAAAAAATGCCCCTTGATGCGTAATACCTGTATACGAAATTTTATTAAAATATCCACAGCGGTTTTAGATATTACGAGAAAATGATTTATTTTAATAAAACTTTACCACCCTGTATCTCAAAAGTTAAGACTCTTAGGACATACATTCTTATGAAGTTTTCTTCTTAAAATGGACCCAAAAATCACCCCCTTAAATATTGACATTCAATTACATAACACCCTGTATAGGGGTGGAGAACATACCTATAGTAACACCAGGAAGGTATTCATTTGCTCTGCAAATGGAAGGGAAAGCCACAAAACGGCCTAAAAAAACGGTTTTGAGAGTGCGGAGAGAGTGCGGTCCTGACAAGAGGCGTCGAGTAGGTAGATACCGCGAATTACGGATGTACCCACTTCAAGCGCTTCGAAGCATGCAGAGACGTACTGGCGCTATATCCGCTTTCACATATCGTGTCCAGTCCACAGGGATTGATGCAATGATTTTTGGAATATAAATGCAAAATTCAAAATAAAAATCGTGCTACTGTTAATTTCGAAGATTTTCCTTGCCCTGAAAGTGAAGAAAAAAATAGAAATTCGACCGTAGTGTCAAAGAGGCCTTAGTTGTGACCTTAATATTAGTTTGCAATGGCTGTTTTTAGCTGCTTACCCACCCAGCACCTCTATTTCGCTCCCCGGTCCCGAAAAAATTGATGGAACTTAGGATACGTGGATGTAAATATTTACCTTATTTACTTTTTGAGCTCTGATTAAATTTATTTCATATGCCAGTCGCAGAGATTTAGGGGTTGCTTGAATTTTTTTTCCCCTAATTTCTACGACACTGTAAAAATTGGCATTGTGGAAGCACATTTTAAACTGTCAATGTTTTCTACATAAAAAAGGTACTTACTCCTAGTCAAGTACTCTAATATGAACTGTTTTTGAGGAAAACAGCATTTTATGATGAAAAACATAAAAGTGGCAAAATGTTGTTGTTGTGTTTGATCAATCACTTGTGTTTTACATTTTTTTATGATTTGTTTCACTGCAACATTATTTATTTTTCAATTTGCCGTCTTAACGCAGATAATATTAAAGACAAGACGTGTACGAAAGCTGAATTCTGTATCTCAAACAGTTCTCTGAGTTATCACATAACGAATTTAACTATTTTACATTATTAGTTCTTACCTATTTCTACAGGGTGAGTTTTTTTCAATGTTTAGTATTAGTACAGGGATCTTGTAAACTACTGCAGTTAGAGGAACGGTTAAATGGGGAAAGAAGTGCAGTTTTATGAGCTTAATTCGAAACAGCTTTTGTTTTTTATTTAAAACTTTTTTATTAGCCTAACTTTTTTATTTCCCGAAAAAACGATATCGAGTTTTACATCGTTGTTTTTAGAAAAAAAAAATACATATCGAATGATGTCATAGCCAACTATGACTTACATTAAAAAAAAAACACAAGTTTACGTCATAGCTCGAAAACGACACAACAAATAAAAAAAATTGTAACGCCGTTTTATTGTCTATCAAATCGTCTAAAAAGTTTTCCTTTACGATTTTTCTCTAATCCCAATAATAAGACTGCTATCTCGGTGTAAAGAAATCCGCGGAATTTACTTTATGTTAAATATCTAGGAAGCCATGGAGATTTTCAAAACAACAAGAGCTGTTTCGAATTAAGCTCATAAAACTGCACTTCTTGTACTAGATCCCTGTACTAAACATTGAAAAAAACTCACCCTGTATTTTTGCTAGTGTTAATACAGGGTGCACCATGTATTCTTCTCTATATTGCTATCTCCTGAACGCTAAGAGATACAGGGTCGGTTAAATTAGAGAAAAGATGCGCAGTTTTGTGGTCATCTCAAATTCGTCAAAACATGCCGTCACCGTTCCTGAAATATCCTGAAAAAACTGCAAAATCGAGATTTCTTATTTTCGTCATATCTTTTTTATTATTGGAAATTAATAAATAATTTTTCGTAGGCTTACATAAGCCCGTTAAGAGCTATCCATCTGACATTTCAAAAATTTTCAAGGCCTACTAGATCCAAGAGTTTTCACAGTCAACTTTCGTTTTTCTTATGGCCGCCATATTATTTTTTTATGTCGTTCGATATGAAAAAAACAATGGCAACCAAAAATTAATAAACTTCAAAAAATTTTTTTTTTATTATTCTTCTTTTTTCAAAGAAAAATCTAAAAAAAATCGTAGAAAAACGTCCAACATTTGTAATGCCTAAATAGTGCTTGCCTTATGGTTTTTTAATTTATCTATGAAATTTGGTCTAAAAATGTGTCTTTTTTGTAAAGAAAAAAGAAGAATAAAAATTTTTTAAATTTATTTTTTTGAATTTTAACAATTTTTAGTTTTTATGATTTATATAATATCGAACAACATAAAAAATGGTGGCTATAAGAAAAACGAAAGTTGACTATGAAAATTCTGGGATCTAGTCGGCTTTGAAAATTTTTGAAATGTCAGATGGGTAGCTCTTGCCGACTTATGTAAGCCCACAAAAAATTATTCATTAATCTCCAATAATAAAAAAGATATGGAAAAAATAAGAAATCTCGATTTTTCAGTTTTTTTCAGGATATTTCAGGAACGGTCACAGATATCTTGTATGTCTCGACGGAATCGAGATGGCCACAAAATTGCGCTCCTTTGGACTTTTTTAACCGACCCTGTATCTGTTAGCGTTAGGAGATAGCAATATAGAGAAGGATACATGGTGCACCCTGTATACCAATAAAATTGACAAAAAAAAAATAGCGTAAAGTATTCGTGGATAACGGTTCTTTAGAACACTTGCTCTATTTATTCTGGCACGAAGGCTATCCTGGCTATCCCATTAAACAATAATTAATTTGATTACTGATATCCGTTTATTATACTAGGTATAGTATTTGGGTATACCTACTACTATTATACTATATAATCATAAGTCGCACGCGGAAAAGCAGGACGGGTGGTGTCTGAGTGACGTCATGCACAAAGCCGAACGAAATTGAAACGCCAAGTGATTTTATCTTCTCGAGTATAAATGTAAACGAATAAACCATTAAAAATAACCGGTTTCGACAGTTACAACTGGCAACATTGTTGGGCTTTACAACGTGCGTAAGATGTAGGAATATATACAATCGGGCTGAAGAAAGATTTGTTAGTATATTTGGGCTTAATAACGATTCGAAAATATATTTTAAAAGTAGGCTTACGAAAAAGTTTCCCCTCTTTGTTTGCCACCACTTGTGGGCATCTTTATTTAACAAAACACTGATATATACTTCTATATATGAGTTAGAAAACCCGGGTGGAACAACGACCTGTTAATATGCGCGGGCTTCACAACGTATCGTCTATGAGTATATATAAATATATAAATATATATATATATATCGTGGGCAGGTGAATTTTGGAAAACCACTTTTTCGTGATCTGGGGGTCATGATCGGTGGACATTTGATGAGTTTGGGTGATTTTCGAAAAGTGATGTCGTCCTCAATAGTGTATTTTTTTATTAAAAAATACACTAATATTTTTTTATTAAAAAATACACTAATAATGTCTTCATGTCTTCAGGATATATAAATCTGTGGTCGCATGCAGAAGCATACAGATTATTCTGATCTGTTTCCAACCACTTTCAAGTATTCAAGTATTGATCGGAAGTGTGGTCACCTTTCACCTACCCCGTGCATGCATGGGCTTCAAAATATTCGCCCGCAATGCCCGAACGCGGTTCGCTTATATTATTATTGTACCTACATTGAAATGGCGAATAGATCCATCCACTATTAAGTGGAGTATGTTGATCAAAAATGTTTTATTCAGTGGCTGAATAACAATTTTGAAAATATTTCCTAAACGAGGCCTCATCTTGAAAAAGTTGTTTTGTGCTTAAAATACGCGATTTTGAATATGAATTGATTGAATACGAATTTTTTCTTAAAACTTCAACACCCTGTATTTTCTTAACGAAGCATTTCCGAATATAGTTCAAAATACAGGGTGTCCCGTAATTAGCGTGCAATACTGAAACAGCAGATTCTATTTTCAAAAATATGAAAAAAAGTTCCTATAAAAATAGGTCGAGCAATGCTTCCTAAGGGGGCTACAGCCCCCGAAAGGGGAGCCCATGAAGATGGTTTTTATTTAATACCTCCGAACCCGTTCAAGAGAAAAATGTGAAATTTTGGGAATTTATCAAACTTTTTATGGCCAATAAGATGCAATTACAAAAATTAGAAAATTTCCATCAGGGGGGGTCAGATAGGTGAAGAGTGAGGTTAAAATCACCCTAACTTTTTTTGTATGTACCTCGTGCCAGGATTTGAGATCAGATTATGAAATGTTGAAGTTTTTTGCACAAAAAAGGTCGTCTTGCTGAATTTCGATAACATGCACAGTTTTCGCTTAAAATCGATTTGAAAATTACCTTACATGGCATAAAAATTCATATTGAAACACAACTAGAGAAAAATATTCAACGTAGGCCATGGATCACGGGATGTAATAAGTAACAGTTTGTTTGAAAATTGTGTTTCACGCTAATTAAGTAGAAGAAAAAGAAAATTTATTGAGTACAGTTTTGTAAAAATGGAAAATTTCACTAACCAAGAGCTGGCTGAAATGCACTTCGTATATTGGATTCTGCAATGGTCGTGATCTGGCGGCTGAGTATGAATACCGACGACGATTTTCAAACCGAAGAGCTCCTACACGTCAAATGTTCACCCGCATACGTCAACGTTTACCGGAAAATGGCAATTTTTGACGTGCTCGCGGTCAGGGGAGACCCCATCATCATAGGAATCATGCTGTTGAAAATTTTTGCCATTTTTTTGCTCTATAAATTTTCTTTTTCTTCTACTTAATTAGCGTGAAACACAATTTTCAAACATACTGTTACTTATTACATCCCGTGATCCATGGCCTACGTTGAATATTTTTCTCTAGTTGTGTTTCAATATGAATTTTTATGCCATGTAAGGTAATTTTCAAATCGATTTTAAGCGAAAACGGTGCATGTTATCGAAATTCTGCAAGACGACCTTTTTTGTGTAAAAAACTTCAACATTTCATAATCTGATCTCAAATCCTGGCACGAGGTACATACAAAAAAAGTTAAGGTGATTTTAACCTCACTCTTCACCTATCTGACCCCCCCTGATGGAAATTTTTTAATTTTTGTAATTGCATCTTATTGGTCATAAAAAGTTTGATAAATTTCAAAAATTTCACTTTTCTATCTTGAACGGGTTCGGAGGTATTAAATAAAAACCATCTTCATGGGCTCCCCTTTCGGGGGCTGTAGCCCCCTTAGAAAGCATTTCTCGACCTATTTTTATAGGAACTTTTTTTCATATTTTTGAAAATAGAATCTGCTGTTTCAGTATTGCACGCGAATTACGGGACAGCCTGTATAAAAAGTATAAAGCAAACTCATATTTTTTGATTCTCTGTCGTTTCCTGAATTTAATGCATAAAAAACTGGACCACCCTGTCTAAAGTCTGAAAATTTGTATACATGTACGATTGAAATTTTGACGAGTTGAACTAAAATCGTTACAACCTAATGCACACTCATTCCACTGCCGATTATACCCAGCAGTTGCCATCAACTTTCTTAGTTCAAATTGGATACCCTGCTATGTTTATTTTACATTTTCATATTTTACGAGAAAATTTAAAGAAAATTGTGTTCATAGTTTAAGTTTTTAACGACTAATTAGTTATGAGTCGTAAAAATAAATCAAAATCGCAATTTCTCATTTCTCATTTTCACCTTACATTGAAAAAGGGCCAAGATATCGGAAAACGGCTTACATTTTAACTTTTCACGTGGGATCCACATACACGAAAAGTTTAGATAGGGACACGTCAACCGTTATCCGATATCTTGACCCGTTTTAAATGTAAGCTGCTTTGAAAATGTAAAATAGCGATTTTCATTTGTTTATAACTCATAAATCACTCGTTACACACTTAAACTCTGAAAAGAATTCCTATAGGATTTTCTCAGACAATCTGAAGATGTAATAATATAAAGAGTGTTCCATTTAAAATAAGAAAGTTGATGGCAATTTCCGGTATAACCGCGGAAGTGGTATGGAGTTGTAAATATTTTAGTTTATCAGTTTCACGAAACTGAAGGCATACCAAACCTAAAACAAATTATCAGACTTCTAGTCCAAGTCCAATCACTGTTCCATTCTTGCATGGATGCCTATAAGGTTCTCGCGCCTCGCACCCATTTGGTTCTATATCAACTTGCACGCCAGCTTATTAGATAATCATTAATCATTGCAAAATAATATCAAATATTATAAGTTATAGGTACTTACCTATCATAGTCTAATTTGCAGTACAATTTAGAGTCCTTAACGTAGCATGTGTAACCAAGTGCTTCTCCGCAGATACAACAACGAACACATTTTTCATGATATGAAGATTCCATAATTCTTAATAAAAATCTATCTATTATAGGTCTGAAACATAATCCACATACGCGGATTAATTCTGCAGCTGAAACAATAAAACGATATTGTAATAATAAACACACTATACTGAATACCGGCGTGTAAAATTGAGAAAGGCATTTATGTACACTATATTTTGTTGGATTTAAAAAATATTTTTTTTATTTTGCCTGCATGCATTGTATTATGTAATCTCAAATTATTGTATTGAACCCGAGTTTTCATTTTTGTCATTTTTATGAATGTGTATGAGCTCCCAAAAGGTGTTCCCCTAATTTTGTGCAGTAGCATTTATAGTTGCTGGAATATTTTTCAATACGCTTACCTACTATTAGACATTTAAATCACTTAGTTCCAATGATTTTTTAGTACATAAGTATAGGGCAACATATACAGCACAAATAGAAATGATTTTTTGGTTTTCGGATCTCGCAAGTAGAAATCGATTGCTTTCTGGATATATTTGTGCGAGGTATAAATTCAGTTTCAACTTTCGATGTAATTGAATAATTTTCTCCTGTTGAGTGACCAACGCTCTATTCAATGTAGGTACAACGTACTATTTATGTACCTACTTATACATGGAATAATTTATCAAGTTAATTAGTACCTATATATTCTTTTGGTTCACCTAAAACAAGCCAAATACTAGGGATTCCTGAGTTCCAGATTAGCTTCCGCCTTTCCACATGTCGCTCTTTATACGCGTATTACTTTATTTAATTTTCCCTTTTACAGAAAGGGGAAAGTAAAAAATGTATAATATGTCTACCTCGTGAATATACCATGTGAAATAATATCATCATTCTTAGATATATAAATTACACCGACTTGCAGAAACATGCAAAATTACCCTTAACAACCTGTTATATGCAACAGATATACAGGGTGTCCCATAATATGTGGGCAATCTCCCGGATTTGGGTAAATTTCGTAAAAATAAATGAAAAAATAGCTATAAAATTAATTCCTCAGAGACACCCCTACAAAGATATTAGCTGTTGAAGTTGAGGGTTGAAAATCAATTTTTTGCAATAACTTTTTTATTTCTTGACCGATTTTGATAATTTTTGGTGTAATTTTGTATTATTTTGAACTGTTTGGAATAGTGTTTCTTAATCTTTGGTAGCACAAACATAGACCTCGGGATAGCATAACCCACTCATTCACTTGAAATAAAACAATAAAAATAATAATTTTACAGTTTTTTAAGGTTAATTTTCTTTTTATTTGACATTTTTTACATAAAAAATGTATCTTTATTTATTTCGATAGAGCGAACCGTTATCCAGATAAACGTCCTTCTAATAGGTGATGCGTCGCAGGAACTTTCTAAATTTCAAGTAAATTTTAACAAGATGGCTGACCTATGACGTATGACAGTAAATTGAGCAGGAAACAAAACAATAACTTAGTTAAAATACACGTCAGTGTCAAAGATTTCATTTCATGCAGATTCAATTCGAACTGATTTTCTGCGTATTCAGCGTTTTTGTAACTCATTTTAAAATCAGTTAGAATTGAATCTGCATGAAATAAAATCTTTGACACTATTTGACGTGTATTTAATTAAGTTATTGTTTTGTTTCCTGCTCAATTTACTGTCATAGGTCAGCCATCTTGTTAAAATTTACTTGAAATTTAGAAAGTTCCTGCGACGCATCACCTATTAGAAGGACGTTTATCTCGATAACGGTTCGCTCTATCGAAATAAATAAAGATACATTTTTTATGTAAAAAATGTCAAATAAAAAGAAAATGAACCTTAAAAAACTGTAAAATTATTATTTTTATTGTTTTCTTTCAAGTGAATGAGGGGGTTATGCCATCCCGAGGTCTATGTATGTGCTACCAAAGATTAAGAAACACTATTCCAAACAGTTCAAAATAATACAAAATTACACCAAAAATTATCAAAATCGGTCAAGAAATAAAAAAGTTATTGCAAAAAATTGATTTTCAACCCTCAACTTCAACAGCTAATATCTTTGTAGGGGTGTCTCTGAGGAATTAATTTTATGGACATTTTTTCATTTATTTTTACTACATTTACCCAAATCCGGGAGATTGCCCACATATTATGGGACACCCTATATCTTTTATAGCACTTATAAATTTGAATCTTTTTACGGGTTGATTTTTTGTAAGGTATCGATTGTTAGAAGTTTTTCTATTTGCAATTCAATTGTTGGACTAGAAAGTTGATTTAGGACGCAGCCACAATATTTGTTATTACCCATTTGAGGTCGAATATTTTTTGACCCAATATTGTGTCAATAAAACAACTAAATTTGATCAAATGAGTATTAAATATTATTTATTGGACATCCTACCCAGAGGACATCCACTACGCATTCCTACAAGACCTACCACTGAAACAAGAAAGTAGGTACCTTCTAAAACTATACAACAGATTCTTCCTACTGCACCAATTCCCAAATCTTCGTTCTACGTCATCATTGTACCACGACTAAAGCCCAATAAGACGAAAGACGAAGTAGGTATAACCTCGTATAGACCGATATCACTGATTTAGGGTTTAGAACACATTGTTATCTGCAGACTAGCGTGATGATACTCCGACGAATACAACATTCTAATATCCTCTTACTACAACTTTTTGTCAACATGGTTTACGCAAATACAGATCCACGAATTTTAACATAATCAATTACAATCAGAAATACCTACACGAGGCATTTGCAATGAAACCAAAGCTACTTGGGGTATTCTTGAATCTGGAGAAATCCAATGACCTAACCTAGAGAGACAAAGTCATAAACACGCTACGAGAGAACATAAAAGCATTTATCAAAACATTTTTTTTAAATCGCATTTTCTCTGTCCGAGTGAATGGCGTCCCTTCAAGTACACAAAAAATTCAAAACGGCATTCCCCAGGGATCGGTCCTGATTCCCGAGCCCATAATAACCTCCTTCCAGATAATCCTAAACAACTCAGACGACTGGACAAAAACGTCAGATTGTAAGCTCTGTCATACCAAGTCATACTGATAGCCATAACTGATCTATCAGGGAAATCCCCTGATATTCCCAGTTTTAATTTTCTATAGGAATCCTTTTTGATGAAAAGCTAAACTGGAAAACATACTTCGAATATCTCAAACAAAGCTGCTCCAAAAGACTTAACATCCTGAAATTATTAACCCACCACAACTGGGGTGCCAATGCAAGAACTCTACTTCGTCTCTATCAAAGCACGATACGATCAAAAATCGAGTATGGATCCATCGTCTTTATAGCTTAAATAAAAAGCTATTCAAAAATACTCAACACTATTCAGAAGAAGGCCCTTAAAATCGTCACCGGAGCATTTCCCACCACCCCCAAAGATAACCTTTACTGCCTCCTAGGAGAGACCCCCCTACCAATTAGAGCACCAAGTAAAGTATCAGCGCTGCCCTCCAATTTAAATCACAACAACACGTTCTTAAAACCACTTTACGAAAGATTAAACAGACAGCTTTCTAAACTAAATTATACTTTCCCCCTACCCTCCCACTTCTCAACCAAAACGAGCTCCGTGTGGACTCACCCATCACATATAACCTTGACCTATCCAAATATATAATAACAATGATATACATACCCAACAATCCTTAAGGTGCATTCGATTCTCTCTGCGAAAAACTCCCAGACTATGTGTCCTCTATACCAATGCGTCACTCAACCCAGAGGAAGCTATAGGCAAGATCTTCATGGGTTACACCAAATGAAATACTGATGAAGTTTCGCTTACCAGAAGACACTAGTGTCTATAATACAGGAGAACTATTCGCAAACCACCAAGCTATAATACACATAATAATAACTATAATAATAATAAAGGCATTATAATTAATTATTATTGAGTCATCAAAAACCATGTCAAAGAACCCAGTATAAGTACAACAAATCCAAGCTACTTCACCAAGCAAACCCAATGAAGATAAAAGTAGTACTAGCTACTTAGGAATCCGTGACAATGAGATCACAGACACGATAGCACGAGAAGTAGCAACTTCGCAAGATCAACCCGATCTAAAAATATATCCACACACCCATTTGTCAAACTACTTAAAACGTCGGCTCAAAAGCAATAACAACAATACTGGGATAGCAAACATGCCAAACTTTAAGACACCAAACCAAATGCCAACGGCTACCCAGCATTTCCCACCCAACGACCAGGTAAAAATAACAAGATTAAGGCTTGAACACACTCGTCTAAGACAAATCGACCTACTAGCAAAGAAGGAACCCATCAGATGCGACAGATGCAACACGCAGTCTAACAGTGAAACACATAATCGTAGAGTGCCCGAAATACCAAAGCTCCAGAAATAAACTCCAGCAGGTAGCTGTTGAGATGAGAGTAGCTCTGGGAGACAACTTGGAACAAATAAACACTCCACTAGCCTTTAAGAAAGATATCCGCTTGCACCATTTATTGTAGGAAAACTATCGGTGCAATCTTTCACGCCACTACATCACGATCTTTACATAGTTCAAGAGAGCCATTATATTATACAGGGTTACTGGTAACTGGATACATTTTTTTGGTGATCTGATAAAACAAGAGGTAAGGAGTAAATTAACCCCAACATGCACTATACAAAACTCAATAGATTTTGAGATATTTCGATTTTCAACTTTTCTTAAAAAAATGGTTTCAGATGTCTTGAAATGTAATTTTCAAAAAATCTACTTTAACTTTTTGATTTTTTTTTTTGCTGGAATACTTGTCCAATACTATGCTTCCTTCTGGAATAAAAAATATCCTGAGGTATTTCGATCGTGTGAAAATTTCAAAGAAAAACTTTCACAAACTATTTTTTTTAAATAAGATTTAAAAGTTTTTACAAGTTATTTTCGCAAAATTGTCAAGGCAACTTGCGTACAAATTGTTTTAAAAACTTTCTTAGTGTAGTACCTATCTAACAAGGTACGAATCTTGTACAAGAATAACAGAATCTCCCCGCTATGTACCGTTACCGAGGAACAAATCCTAAGTCGGGACGTTTTAAAAAAAAATACGGCCCTGAACGGGGGTCTTAAAATTCTCGGATCCGGCCCATCTTCAACAGGTCGTATTTGGGGGTCCCGAGCTTCGTCCCTACCAAGTTTCGTCCCGATCGGTAAAACTTTCAGACACTTAGAGTGTTTCCTAGGCTATTCCCGAAAAATCCCGAAATTCTCGAAAAAATAACACTTCCCGGGAACGGATCCCGCTCATTTTCAATGGGCATCGTGCCACGGTGCGCCTCTTCAATCGAGCCAAATTTCAACTTTCCCACATGAAAACTGGCGGCTCTAGAGTGTTTCCTAGCAAAGTCACAGACAGACAGACCGACAGACAGACATTTTTCGGGCACAAGAATACGTATACTTACGAAACTTCTGTGACTTTGCTAGGAAACACTCTAGAGCCGCCAGTTTTCATGTGGGAAAGTTGAAATTTGGCTCGATTGAAGAGGCGCACCGTGGCACGATGCCCATTGAAAATGAGCGGGATCCGTTCCCGGGAAGTGTTATTTTTTCGGGAATTTCGGGATTTTTCGGGAATAGCCTAGGAAACACTCTTAGTGTCTGAAAGTTTTACCGATCGGGACGAAACTTGGTAGGGACGAAGCTCGGGACCCCCAAATACGACCTGTTGAAGATGGGCCGGATCCGAGAATTTTAAGACCCCCGTTCAGGGCCGTATTTTTTTTTAAAACGTCCCGACCTAGGATTTGTTCCTCAGTAACAGTACATAGCGGGGAGATTCTGTTATTCTTGTACAAGATTCGTACCTTGTTAGATAGCTACTACACTAGGGAAGTTTTTAAAACAATTTGTACGCAAGTTGCCTTGACAATTTTGCGAAAATAACTTGTAAAAACTTTTAAATCTTATTTAAAAAAAAAATAGTTTGTGAAAGTTTTTCTTTGAAATTTTCACACGATCGAAATACCTCAGGATATTTTTTATTCCAGAAGGAAGCATAGTATTGGACAAGTATTCCAGCAAAAAAAAAATCAAAAAGTTAAAGTAGATTTTTTGAAAATTACATTTCAAGACATTTGAAACCATTTTTTTAAAGAAAAGTTGAAAATCGAAATATCTCAAAATCTATTGAGTTTTGTATAGTGCATGTTGGGGTTAATTTACTCCTTACCTCTTCTTTTATCAGATCACCAAAGGAATGTATCCAGTTACCAGTAACCCTGTATAGTACTTAAGTACACATGCTAATGACCCACAGCAGTCGATGATGCAGTGGTTTTTCTGATTGATGATTTTTCTTCTTCTAATTTATTGAATATAGTATGTCTACCGGTTTGATGTGGCCATGGTTGCCTGTAGAAGGTCTTAAACCATTCGTAGTTCGTTGTCTGTACGCACCACTGCATGTGATAATAAGACTCATACTAAAATATTCCTGTTTAGTTTTGTGACCTGAAGTCAACTGGAGACAAACCAACTTGTTCAGAGGCTAGCATACCTTTGCATAATTGGAGCCATGAGCACCACATCAACAGCACCCTTGGAAGCCATACTTGACTTACCGCCTAGCGAATGAGAGGGGGGCTTACGTAGACTAAACCAAAACAACTGAAGAGAACCCTGACTATGGGGACTCCAGAATGACTGTAGCATCATCACTGATTCATATTGTCAATGAGGTCTGATTATGAGTCCTTAAATAACATTTGACAAAACATTCAAGGTCTTAATTGATTGGGAAGATACACCAAAACTTTACGAGATAAAATGCATTCAAATAAGCAAGTATGCTGGAGAAGTGTTGAACAATACCAATGTAGGGCAATATAAATTGTGTCTAACATTTAGATTGGCCTGAAGGCGAAGGATTCAGGCTTCCACATTGCATGCTACGAAGTCTAAGCAAAATTGATCTGCAGAATCCTGGCATAATCTCAGTTATCAATGGGTAAACTAGCAAGGTAACTCTTGTTTGGGTGTCAGGTCATAGAGGGGTAGTTAGAAACGAGACTTCAGATGAACTACAGCCATCAGGAAAAGCTTTGTAACTGCCGTCACTGATGGACCCGAACCAATGTGCAGGACTACAAAAAAATGATGCGTGGAGCAGAGGTTAAGTGGATGAAGAATGAACATGAAACGATAATCATGGCAAGCTAATGCTGAGAAAACCGTCTCCAAAGTCCAAACCTTGCTGAAATACTTCACCTATACAAAACACAGATTAAGGATGTGGTGGAACTTCTCACAGGACACTGCCATCTGAGACAACATATCTGCCATTAAAAAGGTGTCCGCTATGCAGACTTTGCAATGGGCAAGAGGAGACAACTTTCCACATGATTTTTGAGTGCCCCGCACTCACACGAACCCGCATGCAATGCAGTCATGGGGCTGCTGCCGGGAGGAAAATCCTTGGCTAACAGACTGTTGAACCTTGTAAAAGGCACTGAACTGTTTGACTAGCCAAGGACCGGATAAATACTCAAGTACCTAAAAAATAAGTTTATGGCTGCAGCATCAGGGACCATGAAATTTTCTTCCGGATTCAGTCAAAACAAATAACAAACAAATCCCGATTTGGAGTTCCAATTTAATCCCTTTTTACCGGAAAGGGGGGTTTCCATGATACTCCTTCACATAAATATCTTAACCCATATAGGTATCCACAATTTCTGAATCTACAATTTTATACATCACCTGAGCTTAGATACCAGCGAAACTTTGTTCCAACAGACGATTACGGTTGGTTCACAGAAGTATGGAAAAGATTGGATCACTTGAATTTCTCCTTTTTAATTAAAACCTTCATTAGACGAGAACTTCATTGAGTGGACTTTTTAATTTTAGTAGTTCTGAACCCGACTCGTCAAGAATCGTTTGTTGGGGGAACAAAGGTAAATTCCCTAAATGCCATACCACTTCCTCACCCACTTTTTTATGCGTGACTTAAAAATGTACCTAATTCTAAAAGTCACGTATCGCAAACAGTTGTCAATATGTTATAATATGAAACATAAATCCGCATTTAGAGCTGCTTTCAAGTTGATCATAACATTTTTCAATAATAAAGAAATTTAAACAAACGGTGTCCCGTCGTCTGCACCTGTCTCTAATGCCGAAATTCTCATGAGTAATTCAGATTGATATATCATCAATGTTTTCCTTCAATCACCCTTTTAACATAATATTAAACTAAATGTTTTACAAGCCACCTGCGGGCTGGATTCATCAATCTTGCAGCTTTCAAACTTGCCGTTTGGAATACATTGAGTAGTTCAGGGTGCTAATCCGCGACAAAGAACCATTGTCCCGTTTAACTAGTTCAAATGTGATTTCATGCAACGTCATACTTATTAGACATCGGGGAATCAACCCTTCAACCAACAGCTTAGGGACTGCTTCTAACGGGAGCAAGTGTTCATACTTAGGCTGATATGTATAGAGGGATGCGTGCTAAGTGGAATTGCATTATTTTATCTCCTGATAATGATTTATCGAGCGTAAAATCGAGCTTTGTGCGCTTGATTAGAGGAAATATCCGCTTGTAAATACTGTAAAATATGGAATGAATGCATGGGAGGAACAATGCTTCAAAAGTCACCAAATGATGGGAATTATTATTTCATATGGCTTTTATTAGTGTATTTTTTTAACAAAAAAATACACTATTGAGGACGACATCACTTTTCGAAAATCACCCAAACTCATCAAATGTCCACCGATCATGACCCCCAGATCACGAAAAAGTGGTTTTCCAAAATTCACCTGCCCACGATATATATATATATATTTATATATACTTGGCCAACTATCAAAGCGAGGACCAACTGTTCTACCCATCAAGTGAGGACCACCAGAAGAAAGCATTCTACAGGCATAGTAAATGTTCTGATTGTTAAATCTTGAGATGGGCGATAGATGGCTGGAGAGTATACGCAGGGAAAACAGAACAGAGCCAAGTTATAATTTTCATGTATATAGGAACATAGTGAGGACAGTTTGCGTGAATATCAAAGTGAGGTCGGTATATTTATTTATGCTCTCCGCATTTAATGAGGTCCGTATATTACATGATTCGTAGAAAGTGAGACCCAGCACTGTTGCCAGATGCCAAGCATAGCGCTTTAGTATGATACACTGAAACACAGTATGACCTGCCGCAGCAGGTTGGCTCCGCATCGGCAGAACCGTGATGTCACTTGTTCTAAAAAATCATCTACGAATCTAATGTAAATAACGTCTGCTTTATCACAAAATACCCAGAGGTGGGTTACTATTTTGAATAAATCTATTTTAAATACCTACTTAAGATAGAATAAACCTATTTGAAATATTTAAAATGAAAATAACACAAACATAATCATCAGCGATAGTGCACAAGAGAGTCAAATCTTACAGTCTTTTTCTTTTGATATTCGTCTTTTGTTTTTCCTAATTTGTGAAATGCTTTTCTCATTTATCAAACGTCAGTGCGTGATGTTTCAATTGAAACTCCAAACCAGAAGTCTTAACTTTTGAGATACAAGGTGGCGAAGTTTATGAAAAATAAATAATTTTTTACATAATATCTGTAATACTGCTCTCTAGATATATTATTCAAATTTCGTACACCGGTATTACGCTTCAAGAGGCATTTTTTCGTGTACCACATTTCATTTTATTTCTACTGGTGACGATCGTTTTTTTTATTTATTTTTTTCATCAAAGCATTTTTAACGATAATCTTGCGACCATGGAGAGAAATAGATTTTATTTTTTTAGGCGGAAAGCGTGCATCGATCTGAAAAAATCAAGTAATAAAATTTGCTTAGAAAGGAATGGGCATTTCAAAAATGAATCTATAAAAAAAAATCAGTGGCGTATGGCGTATGTACCATCAATGTTTATCAATGTCTGCCAAATTATGCAGGTAAAATTCTGCACGAACGTCACTGCTGGAAATAAAATGAAATGGAGGACATGAAAAAATGCCTCTTGATGCATAATACTATGCCTTCCTGCATGTATACGAAATTTCATTGAAATATCTAGAGCGGTAGGTATTAAAGATATAAAAAAATTAATTATTTTTCATAAACTTTACCACTCTCTGTATCTCAAAAGTTAAGATTTTTAAACACACGTTCTCATGAAGTTTTTTTTTTAACTTACCAAAAAAAATACCCCCTTAAATATTAACATTTAATTAGGGAACACCGTATATACAGGGTGTTCGGTAATGGGCCAGCCAAAATTAAACATCATGTATAAAATCGTGTTTTAAACATAAGAAAAGAATAACGTTTTTTTCAGATATCGGGCTTCGTTGGGAAATATTTCATCCAAAAAATGTAAAACTAAGGCAGCTCTGAAATTTAAAATAAATCATCCCGATCTGAAAAACGTTTTTCTTTTTTATGTTTCAAATACGATTTTATACATGACGTTTGGTCTGGACTGGCCCGTTACCGAACACCCTGTAAATAATATTTATTTCTGGATAACATAATGGTCTTATATCTTTACTGAAATTTGACTTGTGTAACCATGCACGAGCGGGACTTGTCATTAATAAAATAAATAACAGAGTTAACTAGTTGTATTTCGTCTAATAAGTAATTATTACAGTGATAAATGGAAAAGGTGCACTTATGTAAATAACAATAATAAGGGAAAGTTCGTACATGGCGATACAAACAATGGATAATTGCCAATACTATGGACAATTTCCAATAACGGAGGAGACAAATGCAGGCCGCGGGGTAAAAACTAGAAAACCCCGATGCGTCAGACTGCTTTAGAAATCTCATGGAACATGGAATACCTACTTCATAACTACGGATACGGCTACGGTAACTTACTACTACCTACACTACGGGACGGGTGGTTCGAATGGTCTTGGCTTGGGCCCTAGTCGGTAGGGCAGCGGCGTGAAGTGTCTGGCACTACCGATCGATGAAATCAGGAGTGAATGAATACCAGCTGGTAGTGTCGCTAATATTTTATACTTGTCATATTCTCAATAGCCAATGTCCTACTGTCTAATGTTTCAACCTTATACTATTAAATAAAATATTATCATAATAAATAAATATTTATTATATTGTCTAAGGTTTCAACAAACTGTTACTAGAAATTAATTGGAAATAAATATGGCGGAATTGGCGGGAGCAGCATTCTACTCTGTAGCATCTACACTGTACAATGAAAATTTATTAAATTAAATTTAAATTATTTCTACTACATTAACTTTGATATAATAGAAAAATAATCTATAAAAAAAATTGAGAGATAACTTCCTTAACTCGGTTTGAGTTTGTAGAAAAAATCGTCTCCATCAAGATAAATAAAACATAATTTTTCGGGTTTTATTTTATTATGGAAATTAGGTACAATAATTTTCAGTTTTTATTTTTCTTACTATGTTGCTTAAAAATAATCAATAATAAATTATTGTTTGGTAGAAGATTATTACATCCACTTTTTTGTTATGTTTTGTATTTATTTGTAAATTCTTTTAGTAAGATACCTATTAAACTTCATTTACTATAAGTATTTCTAATTTATTAACTTTTTTTGTAAAAGATAACACTTTGATTTCTTATCTGATTATTTATCATTTTAATTTTTTAGTAAAATATTAAACTTAAATTTACTGTTTCTTATTTGTGTATTTATAATAAACTGTTTTGCTATACCTATGCTTGCTTTTATTCATTTGTTTATTGTACCTACGAATCCACTAACGAAGGACAGGACCATTTTCCATTTTATATTTCAATTTCAAATACCAATTTTCTTTTTTGTATCGTAAAATTGGAAAATGGTCCTGTCCTTCGTTAGTGGATTCGTAGGTACAATAAACAGATGAATAAAAGCAAGCATAGGTATATAGCAAAACAGTTGTTTATTATAAATACACAAATAAGAAACAGTAAATTTAAGTTTAATATTTTACTAAAAAATTAAAATGATAAATAATCAGATAAGAAAATCCACTAACGAAGGACAGGACCATTTTCCATTTTATATTTCAATTTCAAATACCAATTTTCTTTTTTGTATCGTAAAATTGGAAAATCTGAAAGTATTTTGTATTTTCCATTTTAAATAGTTTATCAGAAAGCATTTTGTTCTTTCTATTTTAAATACATTTTGAAAACCATTTTACCCATCTCTGAAAATACCATCAACATAAAAGATGAAATTCTGAAAATTTTACAAGTTTGGGTTTAGGTTGCTACGATATTTAACTGCAATAATTATACATTTCCAGATAATATTGCCCAATTTTGGTCACAGAAAATAAGAAACAACCTGGCCTGATCATTTCTATAAAATGTGGTTTTAAAGCTCGCCTAAATTCAATAAAAGTAAAATGGACGACATTTGAGGCTAATCCAAACCCGTCGATTTTTGTTTTCAGATTATAATTTTTTACAGGGGTAGTTACCCCTCTGGAATTTTGAAACATTAAGGGGGTAGTGTGGTATGTCATTTGATGGGTAATAATATTATATTTTTTAATTAAAAATTAAATCTTCCTTCAGTTCCTTGTCTGCCTCATCCTGGCTTCTACTAAAATCATATTTATTCGAATAAGGTTTTCTCATGTTGAATTTCGTTTTCGTTTCTAAGGAAACGAGTGATCTCGTGTCTGTTCTAGATTAAATTATAATAAATTGATCAAATTGTTGACTGATTAATTAAATATGTAGATTCATTATTTGGAACAGCAGTCGATACTGAAATTACTATTTTTTCTCAAAACCCAAGCTTTCAAACTTTATTTTAGTTCTTCTTCAGGGGTAGGAAAGTGCATGAGGTCTAATAACTTGTTAATAATGATGGACATTTTTTGAATAAACAACAGCTGTTACAAATCTTCTCTGTTCCTGTATAAACCATATACAGGGTGATTCATGAGTGACCTTACATAGACCAATGGTGATAAGCGGACTTCAAGGCGGGTCGAAAACCACAAAAGAAATTTTTTTTGTGTGATTGGTTAAGAAGTTACAGGGTGTTTTATGTCTCAGGTACAAAACTTTGATAGGCGATATTTCTGAAACGGCTGGAGATATTTTGTCGAAATTTACTAGGAATGGTGCATTCCGGAAACTCATCAAAACCGCATTCTGAGTTAATTAAAAATCCAGGACCGGACTTGAAAATTTTTGCCCCCATGGTCTTTGTTGAAAAAGTTTATTTTCTGACCGTGCTACTGAAAAACTGTCATCGAATTTGAAAAGATAAGAAAAAATTCTATAGAAATCATTCCTCAATTTGAACGGCACACCCAAACCGTTTCGAAAAAAAAATGTCAAAGTAAAACTTCTCAGTAAATTATCGTTTTCGAGCAGATATATTTTACTTAATGTTCGTCTGAATTCCTTCAAAGTTATTTTTTGACTTGTTTCTGTGGGAAAAATGTTGGACAGAAGGCCAAGCTTTATTACTGGGAAATCAGGTGTCAACTACAAAATTTTCAGATTTCACTAATAATGACAAATCATTTCATTAATAACGAATACCAGACATTATGTTTGTGTATGGTTTCTGCAATGGAAATTCAAGAGCAGCTGCGAGAGAATACCATAGAAGATCACAATCGAAAAACACCGGCCCGTGTAACGTTTCGCGTCTGTTTTCCAATTTTCTCGAAACCACGGCATATTTCCCTAAGTTCAAAGGAATGCTGAACCTCAATTGGAAAATCTGAGCCATCAAAACATCGTGGAGATGGTGGCAGTAAATCCAAGTACAAGTACGCGAAGAATTGGGCAAGCACTGAGCATTTCTCAATCAAGAGTATGGCGAACTTTGAAAAAAAGAAGAGCGGATGCCATCCCTGTCACGTACAAAGCGTACAGAGGCTTCAACCATTCAATGAAGTTCCATTGAATGGACTGCGTAGAATTTTGTGTACTGATCGAAGCTCAGTTCACGCGGGATGGTGTAACGAATAAAAAAAACTTCCACCTATGGGCATATGAAAATCCGCGCTCTGTTGTTCAGAAGAACTCGCAACAGATTTTCTATAAATGTGCAGTGTGGCATTGCAAATGATACCCTAATAGGACCCCATTTTTTGCTGGGCGGCTCACAGGGAAAATTTATTTACTTTTCCTACAAGTCATTTTTCCCGGCTTGCTTGCAGAGGCGAACGTCAACAGGCGTGCTCTTTCCTTCCAGCAAGATGGGGCACCACCGCATTTTTCTCGACAAGTCAGAGAGCATCTCCACAATGAGTATACCCCAATCGTTGGTTCGGGCGCGACGGCCCTCATTCCTGACCACCTAGGTCCCCCAACCTCACTGCTTTAGACTATTACCCATGGGGCCATATGAAGCAGGAAGTCTAAAAAACGGAAGTAAGTACCAGAGAGGAGCTCAGGACGCGAATACTGGTAGTTGCTGATGAAATTAGAAACAACAGGCAAATATTTCAAAAAGCAAACCAAAATTTATGGAAACGCTGCAGGAATAAATGTATTGAAGTTGGTAAAGGACATTTTGAGAACCGTTTATAACATTAATATTGATAACATTTAATGTACACTGACATTTTTCCCACAGAAACAAGTCAAAAAATTAATTTGAAGGAATTCAGACGAACATTAAGTAAAATATGTCTGCTCGAAAACGATAATTTACTGAGAAGTTTTACTTTGACATTTTTTTTTCGAGACGGTTTGGGTGTGCCGTTCAAATTGAGGAATGATTTTTATAGAGTTTTTTCTTATCTTTTCAAATTCGATGACGGTTTTTCAGTAGCACGGTCAGAAAATAAACTTTTTCAACAAAGACCATGGGGGCAAAAATTTTCAAGTCCGGTCCTGGATTTTTAATTAACTCAGAATGCGGTTTTGATGAATTTCCGGAATGCACCATTCCTAGTAAATTTCGACAAAATATCTCCAGCCGTTTCAGAAATATCGCCTATCAAAGTTTTGTACCTGAGACATAAAACACCCTGTAACTTCTTAACCAATCACACAAAAAAAATTTCTTTTGTGGTTTTCGACCCGCCTTGAAGTCCGTGTATCACCATTGGTCTATGTAAGGTCACTCATGAATCACCCTGTATAATAAAACATTTCAAAGGTTTGTCTAAAAGTTTAAAAAAAAATTCCAAATCTATTTTACGTTTTAATATTTTTTCCTAATATTTTTTTTTTTTTGAAAATACAGGGTGTCCCAGCTTATTCGAAGCGGTCTCTGTAGGCCAAACGAAGGATTTTTTTCAAAAAATTTTTGCAAATTCAAGTACAGAATCACAATGGCCATAATTTAAAATTATTTTGGAGTATACAGAGTGTGTCCCATATGACAGTGGCATATCAAAGTTATGTTTTTTTAAATGGAATGCTCCTATGTTATCGCATTTTTAGATTGTCTGAGAAGAGTAAATAAGATTGGCTTTTACAGTTGGTGTTTAAATTCATAAGTTTTTGAGTTATAAACAAGTGAAAATCGTCATTTTTCAAGTTCAAGGCCCTGTACAACGAAAACGGCTGAAGATAGAGAAAAACGGCTTACATGTCCCTATTTTAACTTTTCATGTACTATCCTATGATGTAGATGAAATGTTTATACAGGGTGATAAAAAATTTGAAAAATTCTGAGATTTCTCCACGCGTCACCAAATAAAAAAATCAAATAAAGTACAAATGTTTCTATACCATAGGATAATACATAAAAAGTTGAAATAGGGACATGTAAGCCGTTTTTCTCTATCTTCAGCCGTTTTCGTTATGCAGGGCCTTGAACTTGAAAAATGACGATTTTCACTTGTTTATAACTCAAAAACTTCTGAATTTAAACACCAACTGTAAAAGCCAATCTTATTTTCTCTTCTCAGACATTCTAAAATTGCAATAACATAGGAGCATTCCATTTAAAAAAAACATAACTTTGATATGCCACTGTCATATGGGACACTCTGTATACTCCAAAATAATTTTACATTATGGCCATTGTGATTCTGTACTTGAATTTTCAAAAAGTTTTTTGAAAAAGTCCATCGTTTGGCCTACAGAGACCGCTTCGAATAAGCTGGGACACCCTGTATATAAGAACGTAAAATAGATTTGGAATTGTTTTAAAAACTTAGGCTGCCATTTAATAAAAACCAAGATGGCGGCCTTAGAAAAACGCCAGTCTCACAAAACAAATGAAACTCAAATCAACGTATGGGTATTTATGGGTAATTCAACATCAACCCTACCAAATGTCAAACCCCCTCTGCGTAATCACGCTTGGTGCAATACTTTTTACGCATCCTGCATAGGTAAACAATGATTGGTTTGTTCATGCAGGCTGTTTTTTTTTAAATATTGTTCAGTATTCTGTAGAATTATATTCTTATGGCAGTTTTACTTCATAAAAATCGAAACTCCAAATTATTATGAAAGTTTCAAAATGGTCCGTGTAAGCAGTGTAATTTCAAAATTTCTTTAGTATTGTGACGTTCTCTGGCTCGCTGGGAAATTCTCGGATCGACTGCGGATGTAGTTCGGCGGATTGCTCGGGCGCCAGATTTTTAGTAAGGGTTTACTCCCTGGGGAAAAAGTTTTCGCTGAATATTTCCCAATTGCCTGAGTTGCACAAATGATACGTTTATCGTATCCTTGTCCCTAAGGGTCAGCTCAATGGAGAAACGGAAACGCCAGGGGTCAGATGAAGTTATCACTGAAGACGATGTATTCAATAAAACGGGCTTTAATCGCTTATTGAACGTCCCTTGTACCTTCCCGTGGAGCGGAGATGTAAGCGAAGTGAATATCGTTCGGCGGTGCCGGTGCTGGTGCGGGTCCGACTGGCTATTATTATAATTCCTGCGAGAGGGTTCCTTACCTTTTTCCTCACTCTCGTTTAACTTAAGACTTTAAAAATTTAAATTTAAAAACTTTAAGTCGTTCGGTCAATTGAGCGAAATATTTCGGAAACACAGAAAGACCAACATTTTCCTGAATTATTATTTATTGATACAAAATAAATCGTTATAACATCCACAGAATTTTGCCACCAGAATTAAATGCCGTTACGGGGAACAAAAATTTATTATCACAAATATTACAGTTTCTTGGAAATTTTCACAAGTATAAATTTATGCAAATATTCACGTACGTGACGTCTGCGCAAAGCAAAATTACTTTACTGATTATGGTGAACCACGGAAAAATTTCTAAGTTTAAATTTACAAAATAAACCACGTACGTAACGTGTGCAGGAAGCAAAACTATTTTTCTGGTTACTACAACCTACAAAAAAAAAATTCTAAGTTCAAATTTATAAAATAAATCACGTACGTAACGTGTGCGGAAAGCAAAACTAATTTTTTGATTAATACAACCTATAAAAAAATTTTGAACTTAAAAAAAACGAAATAAAGTCCCTATATCTACCTACGGAAAAATATTTACAAATGCCAAACTAGACCTAATTCAACCTAAAAAAAATTTTGAATTTATAAAATAAAATAAAGTACCTACCTACCTACGGAAAAATATTTACAACTGCCAAACTAGACCTAATTCAACTTCAAAATAAAAAAAAATCAATATATACAAAATTAGACAGCTACCTACGGGAAAATATATTTACAATTAAACACCCGAATGAGGATCACCGTGAGGCGGCACTGTGTCCTGGGAGGACAACCAATTAATACCAAATTTAAATGCAATAAATCGGACTTGGCCCGTGAGAGGACGGTCAAAAATTACCCAACTGTACCTATCTATCGAAACTGGTCGGCGGCTCTAATTATTGATATCGCATAAACGTCGAGGCGGGGTTACAGGAGATGACGGGCGCTTTCAGGAAAGGTACTAGGTACGAGTTAAAATTGATTCACCAGTTACCCAGCCACGAGGGGAGGTCGCTTGCACCGCTTACCCTACAGCTAGAAATGCTAGTGACCCCGCTGCTATATGGCCTTCGGAGAATAGGGGGAAATTTACGTGGTGCGTATCGAGACAGTTAACGTGTGGGAGGTATAGGAGGGTTAAATCGGCGGTACCAGAAATGGATATAGTTTAAATCAGGACACCTACCTTTATATCGGGGTATTGATGACGTAGGGGACTGGTTGGCACGAGTATGTGGCGGCAAAAACTCAAACAAACAGATCAAATCAACTGGTCTGACTCTACTATCGCGGCTTTACTTTCAAAATTCTGGAAATCGAGACTTTCTATAGTTCGCGTCGGCACGGTTAGCTACGGCTAGTACGGAAGACGTCGGTCGGCGGTTTCTATGAACGGCACCCCAATAGCACTAACGTAGTTCACGACGGAAAAATGAAAGAGACGCACCGCGTAAAACGCCGGAAAATCAAAGAGCGATGCACCGCGTAAAACGACGGAAAATCAAAGAGGACGCTAACAATCCATGCACCCATATTTATACCCTTCCTATCTGTTTGTACCCGCTATCGAAAAGCAAAAACGGGCACGCCACTTTTTCTGTACCGTTCGTTTGATTAATCCGAAAAGGCTTCAAGAAAACGGTCGCTAACTGCACCGATTCAGTTGGCAATAAATTTCAACTCCGTGTATAAAAAATCTCAAAACTTTCATGAAAAATAAAATTCTTATAGCCGGCTCACGGACTCATGCTATTTATTAAAATTATAATAATTACTGTTCGGCTTTTCATAAAAATTACATTTTCATTATTATTACCTACTATGAAAAGAACGGAAACCAGCTTATTTCATGAAACTTGATTCGAATAATATGACTTTGAGAATTAACTATTGTATTTAGAATGAATTTAAATTTCTTGAATGTTACCTAATGAAAAACGAAGTCGAAAATACGCGACTTCGTTACAGTATCTAATTTTTTCACATCTTTGAAAAATCTCATAAAAAAACTATGAAAAGAAAATATATTTTTATCTCAATAAAATCAATATTATTATTATTCGATTCATGGGTATAGGTATCTTATATGTGGTGGTGTGAGTCTTACAGCCAGTATTATAAAGGCTCATTAAGTTAACGGGAAGATTTCTGGAGCCGTTTCTAGAAAAAGTAGCCATTGGCCATAGGTGGAAAATATAGCAATTCAGTGACTCTTGGCATGAAAGGGATTACAAAAATGTTAATAAAAGTAATTTGACGTCGATATTAGCGTTGTATCAGAAATATTCCCGTTAGTTAAATGGGCCTTTAGAATACTGATGGCTGCGCCAGAGTCTGGCATAAATTCAGTATTTGTAAAATAATTAACTATCGAGACAAATCCAAAATTTTCGAAAGTACGGAAAACCCCTTCTAAGGGGTGCAAGATTAATAGGAGGGGGCTGCAAAAAAAATTGAAAGTTTTTGGATTTAGAGTCACATTTTATAAAAATGATTAGCCCAAGTTGTATCTTATTTTTTGTCACTAATATGTAAAATATGTAAAATTTTCAGATTTTAATATTTTATGTTGCGGTATTCTGTGATAAAGCAGATGGTATTTACACGGGATTAAATGGGCAGGACTGTTTTTTTGTAACAAGTAACGTCACGGTTCTGTCGAAGTGGAGCCAATCTGCGTCCGGACATACCGTGTTTCAGTGTATCGTGACTCGTGACTATGAATATTACTTGAAAGATTACAAATAAATAGTAGGTACCTATGATGTAAGTCTACCTATTTTCTTCATTTCTCAATAGAATCTCTTTCAATTGGCAATATTATTTAAAGAAAATTTGGTTCCAAATGAAAAAAGAGGCAGAGAAAGCCTCTTAAGGTTCCCTCTAAAAGGACCTTTGTTTTTATAAATTTCTTTTATCAGTCAAATATTTAATAATTGAGTTCCAGCTACCTACTTATCGCATCAACAAGCACGCGCAAATCTTCCTAGCCTTTACATCTTTCAATAGATAAGTTTCAGTATTATAAGTAAAAAATAGGTAGGTACATACTTACACTTAAAATGTCTACAAAAATCTTACAATAATGTACCTTTTGTTAGCTTTCAAATTGATTTTTTATTCAGATACTGAAATGAAAGCCCGGCAATAATTGTACAGATCTAATAATGATATTTTTGACAGTTCAATTATTCGGCTTAACTTAATTTTAGTGAGTAATTTAGATGGATGTTCCGTGTGTATTTTAAGTTCTAGTTCATTATGTTTCACTTATACGTACCTAAAAGTCCAATTTTTTTTTAATACTCATTTCATTACGTTACCTTAAGCCGTAAGTAGGTACCCTAAACATACTAAATAATGAAAGGTTGACTTAGGTACATTTTGGAATAGTTTTCTTCAAATTTTTTTATTTCATAGTAATTTTGTTGGGAATTAATACGAAATTGACTACATTTAGATTATGTTTATCTGTGCATATTTATTTAAAATTTTACTAGGGACGGTTTAAAGAATGTTTTATCTCGTGTCTAACTCATCGAAAGAGAGAACATATTAATTTATTACGCGAATAATTAAATGTAGATAGGTAGGTAGGTACACATAAATTAATAAACCACCAATAAAAAATTGTAGGATTTGTAGGTACCTACTTATTCTACTTGGGTATTATGATTTTACGTTGCAACGCTTGATAATAATTATTGTACCTGCTAAAGAATTTAAAAAGTAAAGAAAACGCGTATAGGTAGATAGTAGAGGTAAGTATGCCTACCTATTAAAATAATATACTTTTAATTGTTTCCAGTTATTCTATAAGTAGGTATTAATAATTGAAAAAAAGATTTCACATTTTGGCTTGATTTGAGCATAGTTCACGTTATGTTTTATAATTTTTTCTGTGATTTAACAATAGTAATTTAAAAACAACTAAAATTATTTAAAAATAGTATGGTTAAAAAGTAAAAATGGTTCAAGGAATACAATATCATTATAGTCATGAAACTGCTCGTCAAAAAACATCGTACTACTCTTCGTCAAAAAGCGAGAGAATAAGCTACCTATAGTTGTCTAGACCGCCGGGGGAAGCTCCGGAGGAACGATTCCTACGAACTCGAGAACGCCAAGGTCAAATATGGATTTATTGAATCCCAGTGATATACGTTATGATGGTTGTACGCAGAGCGATAAGTGAGGACCAGCTGCGTTGCCGAGTCTCCGGTCCTCACTTCTACTGTAGTCCGTTTAACCACTATACACGTATTCAGAATATACATCTTACCGGCACGCCACCCACGGTCCTCCTCTGAACTAAAATATACAAATTTTACCGTATCATTCATCAAGTGAGGTCCAGTCAATTATGTCTAATTTGCATTTTACAGGCCAGTAACAGTCACTGTGGAAGATCTGAAGGCGTTTACAAAGTGGGGTCCGTATATTGGACCTCACTTTGTCGCGGACCTCACTTCAACCGTATTTTTTGTGTGGATGGAGCTCACAGTGATAGAAAGGAATATATATATATATATATATTTATATATATATATATTTATATATTTCTCCAAAATCGCGAAATTTCGATTTTCAAAACGCTCCTGTAGCTTCATCTTTCAAGATTAGTGAACGAAATTTTGGATTCTTGCAAATTTTTGGAATGACGTTAGATTTTCGTTGAAAAAAATTTCCAAAAGTCCCATCACTTCTACAGGGTGTCCCTTCAAAGTTCCAGACATCCGGTTTTTGTCACCTCATTTCAGGTCGCAGTTTTCAATCTAGGGGACTGAAATTTTTGTGGAAGTAAGATATCCACAAGGAGTGGTCTGGTATTGTACTTGAGCAAAATCGATCGAGCCGTTTCAAAATGACGGCCATTTTAATTTTTGGAAAAAGGACTATTTTTTGAACCCCTGTATAAGCTAGATAGAAAAAGAGTTTTATATCAAATTCACAATATTGGAAGTAAATGACTTGAAATTTAATTTCATGCAACAAAATTTGTATTTTTTCTATTAATAAGTGGGTAGGAAAAGGGTAAAAATGGCTAAATTTCTCCAACAATTTATGAGCACATTTTTGAAGTAATTAAACTGAAATTTTTACAGTAGACAACTATACTAATAGACTTCAACCCTTGAGAATTTCAAAAAGTAAATAAGAAAAATGGCGGAGATATTCGATTTTTTTTACATGATGTTTTTTTTAAATTAATTTCTCTAAATTTTTAAAAACGCTCCTGTAGCTTCATCTTTCAAGATTAATGAACGAAATTTTTTACTCTTATAAACCTTAGGGCTGACGTTTGATTTTCGTAAAAAAACATTTTCCTAGAGTTGTGTTACTTCTACAGGATGTCCCTCCGAATTTCAGAAAAAAAACCGTCCGTGAGGCACGGTTTCTGGTCGAAGTTTTCAATCTAGAGCGCTGAAATTTTTTTGGTAGTAAGATACCCTCAAGTAGTCGTCTGGTACTGTATTTGAGTAAAATAGGTAAAGACATTCCAAAATGGCGGCCTTTTCAATTTTTGGAAAATGGCTAGATTTTGAACCCCTAAATAGGCAAGATCAAAAACTTTTAAACAAAATTAACAAGATTGGAATAAACTTATTTGAAATTTGAGCTAATGCAATACAATTTGCATCATTTCTATTAATAAGCCAGAGGCGTGGGTAGGAAAAGGGTAAAAATGTCTACATTTCTATAAACATTCATGAGCTTATTTTTGAAGGAATAGAACGGAAATTTTGATAGTAGACAACTATACTAATAGCATTTAACCTTCAAAAATTTCAAGAAGCAAATATAAAAATGGCGGAGATATATTCGAATATTTTTAAATGATGTTTATTCCTCTAAAATTTCAAACTTTCGGTTTTCAAAACTCTCCTTTCAGTTTTTTCCGAATTTATTAAAGGTCGTGTAAAAAATAGTATTTTTCAAGTAAAGTTAGCCAGTGGCGGGCATAGGAAAAGGGACAAAATTGTAAAATTTGGCCAATTTTTTTGATTTTTAAATTTAAAAATCCATTCTAAGGCACGTGTTGAAACGAAATGAAATGAAATTATCACAGAAAATTTTTCACATTAAAGCACTACGCTAACATGACATGACTATGGAAAATTTCAGAAAGCCAATAATTTAAAAAGCGGTGAAAATATTCATAATTGAATCGCATAAAAATACACTATTTCTGCGATTGATGCGCAAGAAGGTTTTTTAATTCTTCAAATTAAAATTTTTTTATGCATGCAATAATAACAGTAGGTACTTTAATGAAACTGTAACTATATTAATCTTTTTCACACTTGAGACCTTGCCTTCAGCAGTATAATACAGGGTGTTAACTATACCAACTATAGTACAAAATAAAGGAGGTGATTCTACGACTTATTCTAAGAAGAAAAGTTCCTATTGCGGGTCCGCAAACGCACCGTTTTCGAGATACAGGATGCTCAAAAAATTGTTTTTTCTTACTTTTTTGCGATATCTCAAGAACCGTTTGAGCTACAGACCCCAGCTTTTGATACAGATTTTTACATTAATATACCTAACAGCTACTTTTAAGGCTCCAAACTAATGTTCTAAGATATGCCAGTGGTGGAGATTTTAGGGCTGGGTACCCCCTAACTTTTACGGCACTGGAAAAATTGACATTTTGAGAGCAAATTTCAAAGCGTCAATTTTTTTACACAAAAAAGTACCTACTCTTGGTTAAAAGCTATAGATAAGCCACCGTTTTCGAAAAAAACTCCAATTTATGATCAAAAACGTATAAAATTCAACATGAACTAAAATTTTATTTTCAAAATTTCCATAGGTACTGTAACATGGCACAAATTCAAATTTGCACCTATTTTTCTTGCTCTTGTAGCAAGATCGTTTTCTACTTCGTCTAGAACAGCTTTTTCTACCTGAACATGAAGAGCATTTGGCTGTTCATATCTACAAGAAAAACGTACGATTGAACTTCTATTTTTTACATTTTATGTGAAAAAAATGAAGGGGAAGGATGTTGATAGCAACGAGAAGAGAATTAATAGGTTGAAAATTTTAAGAGCGTCTGGCAAACAATAAAGTTAAAAAATTCAAAATAATTATTTAGAAGAACTAAAGAGAAGAACAAGTGATAGCAACGAGGAGGGGAAAATTAGACTGGAATTTAAAACAGTAACTGTCAGAAAAATGTAAGAAAAGGTGAAAAATAATTATTTGGAAGCACAAAAGAGAAGAACAAGTGATAGCAAAGAGAAAAAGGATTAGAAAGGAATAAATTATTTAAGAAGAGAGTTTGTCAAAAGGAAATAGAGGAGAAGATTTGAAAGCAGAAAGAAGATAAGTAACGGAAAAGGAAATATTTATTTGTAAAGGGAAGATAGAAGCAGTAAGAAAAAGAGAAAGAGACTATACGAGGACGAGAGAGAAGCTTTATTTGGAAAGGCCAAGGAATAACGAGAGACGGTGTCGGAGGACTAGGAATAGAATTTGGGAGAAGTACTGTGAGAGAAGGAGTAAAAAATAAAAAAGAAGAGAAGCAGAGGGACGAAGAGAGAGAAGTAGAAGAATAGAAAGAGGTTCATATATAAATAAAAGGATATTGTAAGATTTTGGCACTGTAATTAGTTTAAATTTTTAGAGTATAGTTTAACAAATTTTAATCTATCAGAGAGCTCAAGGTAGGTTTTGTAATTTTTTTTGAAATAAACATTTTGTCGAGTTACAAATCATAAATTAGACGATTTGTTCTATCAAATTTCAAATTTAGATTCAAGTTAAATTAAAAGCAATTTTTTTCAACTGAACTCAACTGGGAGAGAGAGTGCGCTCATAAATAACAATAAATAATTTTTGTTTATGATATAAAATTTTTAATATAAAATTAATAACAATAAATGAGAAAAGGGGGAAAAAGGGAACACCATAACAGTAAATTAGTATAAAACATAGTGTAAGAGGTATGTTACATATTATACAGGGTTATTTTACTTATTAAGGGTAGGTATGTACTAAATTTAAGGGAGTATCTCTGATTAAATGTCTAAAATGTCTGGTTTTCAAGATACAGGCTGTGAAGATTTTTTTATCGGTTTTAGTGTATTTTTTAACAAAAAATACGTACAATTTGTATTTTTTGTTAAAAAATACACTATTGAGGACGACATCACTTTTCGAAAATCACCCAAACTCATCAAATGTCCACCGATCATGACCCCCAGATCACGAAAAAGTGGTTTTCCAAAATTCACCTGCCCACGATATATATATATAATATTTATATATATATATATATATATATTTATATATTTCTCCAAAATCGCGAAATTTCGATTTTCAAAACGCTCCTGTAGCTTTATCTTTCAAGATTAGTGAACGAAATTTTGGATTCTTGTAAATTATTCGAATGACGTTAGATTTTCGTTGAAAAAATTTACAAAAGTCCCATCACTTCTACAGGGTGTCCCTTCAAAATTCCATGAACCCGGTTTTTGTCATCTCATTTCAGGTCGCAGTTTTGAATCTAGGAGGCTGAAATTTTTGTGGGAGTAAGATATCCACAAGGAGTGGTCTGGTATTGCACTTGAGCAAAATCGGCCGAGCCGTTTCAAAATGGCAGCCATTTGAATTTTCGGAAAATTTCCAATTTTTTGAGCCCCCATATGAGCAAGATGGCAAAAAAACTTTGAAATAAAATTAACACGATTTGAAGAAAATTATTGGAAATTTGAGTTAATTCAATAAAATTAGCATATTTTCCATTAATAAGCCAGTGTCGTGGGTAGGAAAAAGGGTGAAAATGTGTCAATTCTATAACCGTTCATGAGTCCATTTTTGAAGAAGTTGAACCGAAATTTTCCATTTTTTTTTGCTTTAACATATAATTTGATGTCTTAGCTTCAATTCGCCTCGATTAATGTAGCACTTTAAACGAAAAACAAAAAAGTTTTTCGCTTGTGCAAAATTAGCTTACACTTATATAAAATTATTAAATCAATGAAAGGGTTCGCAATTTCTTTTTTATTTTTTTCCACATTCAATTATGAATGGTTCTGAAAATTAGAAGAGCAAACGCAACAACAATTAAATCACCTACATACAGGTGAAAAAAGTATTCAAATTGGTTTTTTAATAACAAAGATACGACCAGTTTAAAAATAAAATGTGTCGGTGTATAATATGTACCTGACGTACTACATTTATACCTATCTACGCGATCAACACTACAAACTCGAAACCCACCGTGATTCAGTTCATTACACCGATGTTTAGTAAACTGTTGGTGTGGGTTCGAAACCACGAGATGATATAATTCTTTTTTTTTTGGTAGGTAGGTGGAGTTTTCCCAAAAAAAAATCGGATTATTTTTTCATTATATTCATTATAAAAAAAAAAATAGGAAGAAAATATTTATTATTGAATCGCATAAAAATACACTATTTCTGCGATTGATGCGCAAGAAGGTTTTTTATTAATATCTCAACCATAATTTGGCCGATACTATTATATTGAAATTTGACAGCGTTATTTGTAGTAATAATAAGGAGCTCGATTAGTTAGCACCCAAGTAGATTAAAATTACCAAGTTCAGTGGCGTCCACCCTCGTCAGTATTATTGCAAAGAAAAATGTACGCCACTGACTTTTATTTAAATTTTGATATTTTTTTCAGATAATGCAACCAAAATACAACGTTTATGTCTCTTGATTACTTTTGTATTTCCTGTCGTTTTCTATAAAAAAATAAAAGTCGCTTCAAAGGCATGACGATGAAAAATTGATTTTAATTTTAATGATTTTGTTTTATCAATTTTTAGACATGCGTGAAAAGAAATGAACTCTTGATCTTGAAAACAATACTTTTGCAGCGGATTTGTGCTCAGGAAAAGGGGGGGGGGGGGTGGTCAATGTGGTCTATAACCCCATTTGTTCCGTAGTACTCATGTGGAAAATTTCAACTGAATACCTCAGGAAACAAACGGCTATACGAATTATACGAATAAAGAACTTTCTCAAATTTTAACTTTGATAAACAGGTTATCTAATAAACAGGCGAGGCCGTCTATAGGTATGTCACAAATGGCATAAGGGAAGTCCCATTATTTTTGATCAAACGATATGTGGTTAACAGATTGCTACTTCTCCACAACATACCTATATCTACGTATTTACTAATTTCAGAGAAAGCTTGGAGGGGAATTGGTGTTTTCTGACGTTTTCTAGAAAAACTAAACTAAGTACAAAAACGTTTAAAAAAAATTTTTGAGACTCGTAGAAAAGTCCTTTCAATGGACACTTCATATTTATTTATGCCTTTAAACATTTTCCTAAAATAGAATTTTTTTTACTTTTGCCTTGGCAGTTTCGGAAAAATGGCGAGGGTTTGGTGTTTTTTATATTTTCTGCGATATTCCTCGAAAAATAAACTAAAAAAGTAGGTTTAAAAAAATATTTTCTTATAGATTGCATCGTGTAAACGAATGCCGTGTGGTATCCTGGTCACTTGACAGTAACCATATGAGTCACAGCTAGAAGAAGGAATTTATTTGTTTTTATTTCTTGAGGGCGAAGTTATTTCATTCCTGCGCTACAGGATAGGTACCTAACCTACTATATCAGTTTTTAAATAATTGACGCAATTTAATTATTTAAATAATGTAACGCTCCTATTAGGTATAGGTACTTGTGTTTCAATTCTTGACACTTGATGTAGCCTGCACCTGTAATCTGTTACGAATCATACCAAACGATGTGAATTATTCACGCCAGACAATAACTGCTGCCCTGTCAGCGCGCAATGAATCGATTCATCACGCCGCAACTAAGCCCTATGCCATGGGGAAAGGGAGAGAATATCGGGAGTGATGGAGCATCTCAGCTATGCCATATATGCATAATTTCGAGTCGGGGCTCGTTACATTACAAATAACTTTATACTATAAAATAGAGGATTTTCATTTTAAATTTTTCTGTATCAAAATGTACCTATACAAAAATGATCCCGACATGGCGGACACGCGGACAGCCCCTCAGCATTCCTCATGTAGGTATTAGAGATTCTTAGTTTTTTTTTCTCCAGTATGGCTTACTTAAAAAGATATGAACAATTTTGTGAAAAATAAAGACACAACACTGCACTGGGTACCCTTCTTCAGGCAGAAAAATAATGTGTAGATCTAGAATACCCAAATAGAAGATACCATGAAAACATATGAAATGGCAATTAAGGCCAACAAAGCTTCAAACAATTATCGTTGCCCGAATACATATCCGATAATAATATTCAAAAACTATTTTAGATCCATTTTTATCTCCCAAAAAACAGAACGATGCGATGAAGCCATTGACATATTTTATTAAACTCAAAGGATAATTATATAGGTAATAGAATTTGAAGAATTCCGAAACTAATAATAAAAAAAATTTAAAACTTATGACGCTATCGTAATAGTGGTGTGAAATGATGTGTTTTGCTAGTGGAAGTTGTTTAAATTTGACTGTCATGTTGATTTGAATTCTTGAAAATGGAAATTTTATATTAGACCAGTGCTAAAGCCTTTAAAAAGGTAAAAAGTTAAAAAAAAAGTAAAATGAAACCCATTGAAAAACACGGAGATATAGTAAAAATGAAAGGAAAAATAAATTACGATTTGAGGTTGGGAATAAGCCTACTACCTATGTACCAAAGTTTTTAAGGGTATAAAAATCGGTTTATCTCGATTTCCGGCAAAACTACAAGTCCTATAATGGAAAAAAGTTAAATAGCAAAGTTGTAGATAATAGAAAGATCTACAACTTTTGTATTTACACTGTTTTCAAATAACCTCAAAATTGAAAAATTCAAATATTATTTTTATCTTTTAGAAAAAAAAAATATTTTCACGAAATTTAGTGAAAACTTACCTTTTTATGTACCAAATACACTGTAATTTTTTGGATTTGAAATACCTATTTATTTTTTCACCCTATTTTGATTTAATATCGAAAAAGCACCCTAATTTTTAATCGAAAATTCTCGTGTCAAAATATCTGCTTTTTTAAAAAGTCGGTGGGCTTTTTATTCGTTGAAATCTTAGTGTAAAAAAATATACGTGTTCTCAGAAAATGCAAAAAACGAAAAAAAAAACTCGAATCCACTCGACTCGGGTCATCCACTCGATTCTTCTTGAAAACCGCTTGAATCATCGTTGAAAAAAATTCATAATATTTTAACGAATAAGAAACACTAGCGAAAACGCAAAATATTCTGGATTGTAGGGATGATTCGAGCGGTTTTCAGGAAGAATCGAGCTGATGACCCGAGTCGAGTAGATTCAAAGTTTTTCGTTTTTTGCATTTTCTGAGAACATTTACCATATTTATTTTTTACACTATTATATTTTTCTTATATTATTATATACAGGGTGTTTCATTAATCAGTGCAGAAAATTCAACTGGAGATTCCTTGTTGAATTTTAAGGGGGGTTTGTCATAAAAAAAGATTTTCTTAAAGCCTTAAAGCCTCCCTTAAGAAGTTACAGCCCCTTAAAGTAGGGTAAAAAATTCACATTATTTATCTATTTTTTTCTGAAATGACGTGAAATAAAAAAAGACGGCTAGGTATTCGAATACTATACCAGGAAGCCTCCATAATTACATATGTAATTTTATGCATCCTTGTTCTCTGCAAGGGTGTGAATCATACTACCCCTAAATTTTTTTTTCTAGAACTTTTTTCCTAATATTTTTATTTTATTTTTAATTAAATTATGTAATTATGGAGGCTTCATGGTAGTAGTATTCGAATACCTAGCCGGGTTTTTTTTTTTATTTCAAGTCATTTCAGAAAAAAATCGTTTAATGTGAATTTTTTACCCTACTTTACTTTATGGGGATGTAACTTCTTAGGGGATGCTAAGAAAATTTTTTTTATGGCAAACCCCCCTTAAAATTCAGCAAGGAATCTACAGTTGAATTTTCTGCCCTGATTAATAAACACCCTCTGTATATAGTATATTTATTTACATTATCAGAAAGAAGAGATTTCAATGAACAAAAAACCCACCGACTTAAAAAACACGAGACACGAGAATTTTCGATTAAAAATTAGAGTTCCTAATAAAATAAAAACGAACCCCTCTAGTTCCTGGGGGATACTCCGTACTCCCCAGACGCCCCGTTTTGGACTCTATAATGCCAATGTGTCTTTGACATAATTCACTCATTAGAAGCGCAGCAGAATATACCTAATCTATAAATAACATGTAAAATAAAAATAAAATAAAAACAACTGAAACAGTTCAATTTAATAATTTAATTTATGTCTATTGACGTAACTTTTTTCATACAGGGTGTTCCTTGGCTCGCAGTAATGACGTCATTGTCTATTTTTTAAGTCTATTACTAACCTATTACCTGTTAAATGTTCTTCTTTATTTGGGTTTTAGGTTCGATATTAAAATATTATTTTTCAAAAATATTTTTATAAAATTGAAACGTTTCGAGACCGATTGGTCTCTTGTTCACTCATAAATAATTGTAAAAAATATGTAAAAACTTAAAAAATAAAATCAAATATAAATCAAATCTAACCTATTACCTATAGTAAGTTGGATAATATCAGTCTCATAAAAGGTCATTCGTTGTCCTCTACATATACATACCTATATGTATAGTTTGACGACATATTTATTTTCTCTTTTCTTGTTGACAACTAATAATTATTAAAGAATACACGTAGGTGGTAACAATTATTCAATCAAGAAGAAGCGACTAAGAATAATCTCGTGTTGAAAAGTTGAGTAGGTACCTGGGGCAACGGGCAAATTCTTTCTATAATAGAGACAACTATAATTCTGTCATTAGGGGGATTTACCTATGCCTATGTGCGTCATGGGTATGTTGACCTTGTCAACATACCCAGGAATAGAACAATCAGCAGTAACATCTACAAGATACAAACGCAGAGACGCTGATAGGTACCTTAAAGTTATAATTACATGACTTCGCTCTTCGAATCGTCCTCACTTAACACAAAACTATAAGATTCGGCAATGTTCCAAAATAAGCCGTAGGCCCCTCAATTTAGTCGTAAAATTATAGCTTGTATAATATACAAGCTATAATTTTACTGGTTTAAATGGGTTTCTATATTATAGAAACCCATTTAAAGAAGACGCATAACATAAGAAAGTCAGTTTGGCTATAAGCTGCATGAGAATTTTTCAGGATCTGCAATTTCATTATTTTCATATACATATGTACCTATAATAGGTAGAGCAAGTTCATAAAAATGGCCAACCCTGTAACATCTTCATTTTTCGTCCGATTTGAAAAATTCAAAAGCTCTATTCAATTGCTCAAAGCCGGCTACAAACTGCCAGTAATTTTTTTATCAAAAAATATTTCCAAATAATAGGTATAATCGTCTTTTTTTCTTTAAAACAGTTATGGTTTTTAATATGGTTTTCTGATTCTACGATTTTTTCAGATCACCGATACGCAAAAACAGAAAAATAATGTATTATAAAAATTTAATTTGAAAAAAATAGAAATATCGCCTGAGATGATGGAACGCTCGATTACACCTACACCATAAAAGATATTGAAGTGCTGTAAAGGGGAGGGCATGCACCAAAGTGCAGTTTGTAAAATTATTTTCAGATACACAGGATGGCCCAATATCGCCGTACGCCATACAACTTTGTTATTTTAAATAGGACACCCTCTATATTATTACATTTGCATATTGTTTGAGAAAAGTCAAAAAGAATGGTTTGTAAAGTTGAAGTTTGTAATGAGCAATTTATGAGTTATAGGTAAACAAATGAAAATCGCGACGTCATCATATTGACGCGCGTGATTCGGTGAAAGCATTTTCTTTTTTTTTCGAATAAAGAATAAAATTTTTAAGAAATTTTTGTTAATTTGATGGATTGTATCCATTATTTTTTTCTTATCGAACGACATAAAAAAAATAATATGGCGGCCATAAGAAAAACAAAAGTTGACTATGAAAAGTCTGGGATCTATAGTAGTCCTTGGAAATTTTGGAAATGACAGATGATATATACCTTTTGATGACTTATGTAAACCTACAAAAATATTTCTATTTCTTTTCAATAATAAAAAAGATATGATTGAAATAAGAAATCTCCATTTTCAAGTTTTTTCAGGATATTTCAGAAACGCCTGATGTTTCCATAAATTTTCTTTCAGATTGTTAATAAGCATAAAATTGTACAACTTTTTTCAAATTTAACCCATCACCCTGTATTTTTTTACCGTTTCCGAGATCCCAATGGTGAGCATCGAATTGTTAACCAAATTGTATAACTAAACTTAAAAAAAAAATGAGATTCGGATTTTCTCGAATATATCCGAATGTACCTAAGCGGAATTTTCTGGTTTTCTCAAAAGAATAGGTATAGATAAGTACCTATACCTACCTACAGGGTTAGAACTATTTAAAGGACCACTACAGGGATATCCTAAACCATTGAAGATACGAGGTCGGTTAATTAGAGAAAAGTTGCGCTATTTTGTGGCCATCTCGAATCCGTCAAAACATGCAAGATATCTGTGACCGTTCCTGAAATATCCTGAAAAAACTGAAAAATCGAGAAATCTTATTTTGGGCATATCTTCCTCATACAATTGAAAATTTATAAATAATTTTTCGTAGACTTAGGTATAACATAAGCCGTTATGAGTTAGCTATTCATCTGACGTTTTAAAAATTTTCAAAGCCGACTAGATCCCAGAGTTTTCATAGTCAACTTTCGTTTTTCTTATGGCCGCCATATTGTTTTTTTATTTCGTTCGGTATGAAAAAAATAATGGAAACCAAAAACTAATTACCTTCAAAAAGTTAATTAATTTTTTTTTTTTTTCTAGAAAAAGTCAACTTTTTACACCGAATATCATAGAGAAATTAAACAACTATACCTAAGGCAAGCAGTGTGACTTTATATTGACCTATTTCAGCAAAAAAGTTTCTGCTGTTTTTCTTCGAAAAAAGATGAATAAAAATTTTCCAATTTTTTTTCTGGAGTTTATTAATTTTTGATAGTTTCCATTATTTTTTTCTTATCGAACGACATAAAAAAAATAATATGGCGGCCATAAGAAAAACAAAAATTGACTATGAAAATTCTGGGATCTACCTATAGTAGGTTTGAAAATTTTTGAAACGTCAGATGAATAACTCATAACGGCTTATGTATAGGTAAGTCTACGAAAAATTATTTATAAATTTCCAATTATCGTAAGAAAGATATGCCCAAAATAAGAAATCTTCGATTTTTCAGTTTTTTCAGGATATTTCAGGAACGGTCACAGGTATCTTGCATGTTTTGACGGATTTAGGTTAGTATTAGGTGAAAACTCTATATCTATATTGAGTTGTTAGGATCACAAGGTTTAGGTGGCAGAGCAGTAAATGATATATATCCCAAGCTGAACCTCACCTTGAGATTGATCATCCAGAATTATAATAATAATAATAATGATAATAATATCGTCTTTATTAACGAAAATACCAATGTTACATTCACATAATACTTAAGTACCAAGTACAATAAAAATGAATTCAGAAATTCTATAGTCATGACCACTGATTCTAATTACTCTTACAGACGGCGAAGTTTAGCGTAACGCTATTCTTACACTTAACCGCCTGTTTGTTTTACCTCACTTAATAGTTACATACTAACATACATTAACATAAAAGAAAAAAATAAAATCCCATTATCACTATCACTAACACTATTCCCCTTCCCCGTGTGCTGAGCTCAACAAATGTAGCCTAATCTTTTTGCGAAATGACTGCAAAGACATGTCCTTGTACTTTTGGCTGACTTCGTTGTACATTTTTGCGGAAAGATATGAGAAACTGCGTTTAAACAAAGAAGTTGAATGCCGAGGTATGCGCAAAATGTTCAAATTTCTGGTACGTCGATCATGAACCTGCGAGCATGTAATGCGTCTTCCTCTCAAGTATTCGGGTCTCGATGTCAGCATTAACTTGTGTATAAACACAAGGTAGTGATATCTGACGAGCTCAGACATACTCAACCACTCCAACTCTGGCAGTTTGTGCGAAACATGGTCAAACTTTCTCAACCCATAGATAAACCGGATGCAACTATTTTCTATCTTTTGTATGTGATATTTAGTTATAGAGTCAAGACAAGGAAAATACAAAATGTCGCAGTAGTTTACAACTGAGAGAACCAAACTTTCAGATAATTTTTTCCTCACTTTAAAGTTTAGTAACGCCTTGGAGGCGAATAAACATCTGAGACGTACGTATACTTTTTTTACCAAGTTTTTAACATGTTCCGTAAAACGCAGTTTGACATCGATTTGTATACCAAGAATTTTCGTTGAAGTCGAGACCTGCAGCCTTTCGCCGCCAACATATAATACAGAAACCAAGGATTCAAGATTTCGACGACTGCGAGATGAGCAAAACAACATTAATTTAGATTTATTCGCGTTCATCGTTAAGCCATGCTGCGAAGAAAAGTGAAGAACATTATCGATGTCTGCCTGAAAGCTAGCAATGGATCGACCCAATTCACCCTCATAGAAGGTAGAGAGCAACTGAGTATCATCCGCAAAAGACTGCAAAGCACAAAACTCAACCTTGGTGGATATATCGAATATGTATATTAAAAACAATAATGGACCCAGGACAGAGCCCTGAGGCACTCCAGAAGGTATCTGAACATTATCAGAACATGTACCATTCAACCTCACACACTGACTTCTGCCGCCAAGATAGTTCTCGAAGAACGAGACAGATATGTTGTCAAATCCTATACCCAGTTTCGCACAGAGAAGTTTGTGATTTATTTTGTCGAACGCCTTAAAATAATCAAGAGAAAGCAGTAATGCACATGCACCGCCTCCCATGCATCAGTTGCTCTAATTATATCATCCATTAAGTTTAACAATGCTGTGACGGTGCTGTGGCCCTTTCTAAAGCCGGACTGATTTTTTGGGAGAATGGAATTATCATCTAGATATTTGACAATCTGAGACGAAACCACTCTTTCCAACACCTTGGACAAAACGGGAAGCAAACTTATTGGTCTAAGATCAGACAATACCCTTGGGCATGAAACTTTGGGAAGGGGGAGGATGACAACTTTCCTCCAAAGACGAGGAAAATACCCTTGCAACAAACAGTCATTTATTATAATAACTAAATGTGGAAGAATAACATGCAAACTCATTTTGATCATCATAAGATTCAGACCATCCACACCCGCAGAATTTGATGCAATATTTCTAACTACCCTCAGCACCTCACTCGCATCAACGACCTGAAGAGTGAACTCATTTTTTCCTTCAAATTTATTTTTTTATCATAGTAGCATCAAAAGACCCATTGGGAAGTGACAACTTACTAGATTGCTTTAACCGCATACTACTTATAGCCGACCAAAATTTCCTTGCATTCCCATTAGATTCTAAACTGGACAAATAGGCAGCTTTTTCTCTTCTGATCGACGCCAGAGCAAAGTTTCTCATTTTCCGAAAGTGATTAAGATTTGCCGTTGTCTTGTTTTTTCTATATTTAGAGTGGGCCCTGTTTTTTTCCTTCAAAATTTGTTTTAGAGCAAAAGTGAACCAGGGAGCAGGTGGCTTGCTTACCCGAATATTCCTTACCGGTGCATTCTTGTCGAAAACATACACAAGCGCATTAGTCAGATATTCGACTTTCTCATCTGTATTATGCATATAAAAGATGCTATCCAAACCAGCCGATCCTAAGTCATTCGTGAATTCCCGATCATCCAAGCTAGAAAAGTCACGAACTGTAATGTACCTCTGTTTGGACCTAGGGCGCACAATCCCCAGCTCACACCCCGCGATCTTATGGTCAGACAGAGAACCAGTGTCCAAAGTGAAACCCTTAACACACAGAATATGAGCTATTCGTATAAATGGGATCGAGAAGCGTAGCAGTTGTAGCTGTTACTCGGGTGGGAGAATCAATCAATTGACGAAAACCGTATGACTCAAAGCACAAGAGCATCAAATTGTCCTTGTTCAAATGATCTACATTGACATCACCTAGAACAAATATATTGTCACAACCTGACACAGCCAAAGGCAGCAAGTTATCCAAAGCTGCGATGCAGTTCCTTACACTTTCAGAAGGTGGACGGTATAAAATTCCTAGTAAAATAATGATACAATTTACATTTATTTCCACCCAAAAATGCTCAAGGCATTCGCCGCACTTATAAGCAAAATCAACAACTTTACACCCAAAATGAGACTTCACGTACAGTCCGATACACCCCCGCGCGACCCCCTGTCCATCCGATAAAAATTAAACCCATCAATACTTACCATCTCGGTGGGCATGTCGGAATTCAATCATGTTTCACTCACTGCAAATATATCAAAATCATCTGCCTCAACAAGATCAACGAATGCATCGAAACCAGACAACATAGAGCGACAGTTCAACTGACCGATACGAAGAACATTACAATGTTTAGTCTCCATAATCGATTTTGTTTCTCAGATTTTGAACACAACTTTTGTACACAGGACATTCTTTGCTATTTGCTGCATGGCCCACGTCTAGATTTGAACCACCCCTTTTATTGGAAGCTAAGCAATTAATGCATACTTTGTTTGCACTCGCACAATTAATATCTGCATGGTCCTAGGAACATTTACAACATACTTATTTTTACAATCTTTAGAATAGTGGCAAAAACCATAGCACTTATAACATTGTCTAATACGGGACATGATCTATTACGCCACACCTCCTCCAGCCCAGCCGCACAAAACCATCCAAAACAACAAGTTTTTTACGTAACAATGGAGTGACTTCTAGGATAATATTTTGATTGTCACGGTACTTGAACCTGGTAACAAGTTTGACTTCAGAAGCTTCATAATCCTCCAAATTGTTCTGAGAAAACAGATTATCAATTACCATTTCATTGCTCTCCAAGTTCTGATCAACTTCCACATTCTTGACTATACACGCGGCAGTAATTTTTTAGACTCAGACACACGTAATTTTGAACCAAACTTAGATTTTAGAGCACCTTTCAATTTTTCCAAATCATCTGTTCCATTACAAAATACAGCAGCTCCGTTACGAATATTTTTAGTATAACATTAATAGTTATGCTCGATGACACAATGTCAATCTCTTCCTTTATACACTTCAAGACATCGTTTTGCGATCCTAAATCAGCTGACCTAATCAGAAGAACCTGTGATGAATCAGACTTGTTTGGATAATTTTTTAGAACATCACTAATAAAAGAACGCTTGCCGTCCGTGTTATCTCTCGCCGCAAAAACAGGGTCCTTATCTGCCACCGGTTTGCTATATTTATTAACATCTTCAACATTTAATTGCGATTTCAATAAATAACCATTAAGATACTCAGTTTCATTTAAAAGTTTCTTCATCAATTCCAACTCTCTTCTCAAACATTCTATTTCCTTCTTATAGATGACAACTTCATCTTTACCACAAACTTCACCAGAATCAGAAACAGATGCTGACCGGGAAATTTTATGACCGGCAGAAATCTTACATTCATCACAAAACCAATATAAGTTACTATTTTTACTCACTATTTTACTCAGTTCGTCCTTTACACTAACACATGCACTATGAAAACGTTTTTCACAATTATTACAATACAACTTATCTGCCTTGTATTTACAATGAAATTGTCGGAGCAGCGAGTGCACACGTGCGCCCCGCTCGGCATTTCAATCGATTTTTTTTTAATGATTTTGTTGTAAAATAATTATACCTACTTGCGTATGGTCAATAAAGCACATTTGCACATTTATTATTATTATTATTATTATTATTATTCGAGATGGCCACAAAATAGCGCAACTTTTCTCTAATTTAACCGACCTCGTATGTTCAATGGTTTAGGATATCCCTGTAGTGGCCCTTTAAATAGTTCTTAACCCTGTATAGGTAAGTAGGTGTATAGAATCATTATCATTCTGCCTACATCATTATCATTATGACCACTAAATACCTATACTTATTTCTAATTTTAACGGATCCTTTATAGTTAGGTAGGTATGCCTTTAACTAATTTTCAAATAGTTAGGTAGGTATACCTATACTTAAACCTACCTATACATACTTATACTTAATAATACCTATATTATCTACCAATATCTACCGTTCACGTTTTCCGCGAGATCCTCATGCTGTTCATTCTTTTCCTGGACACAAGGTAGGTACCTACCTAGGTTAGGTAGGTACCTATAAGTACATAAGATTCATTCTAAAATTCAATCGAAACGGAAATAATTTTTTTTAAATGCATCCGACTGAGAAAATTAACCTTAGTGAACCTCGGACAATATTATAAATACAATTAGGTAGGCAATAATGTTCCATTTAAAACCAAGCAACATTTCCTTAAAAGAATCAATGAATAGGTAAGGTAAAATTATGGCTAATCATTCATTCAATCTAAAATAACATTGAACTTTACCCATTTTGAAGTAAGTTATTCGTTGGATCGATAGAAACAATATGCAGGAAAATTGTTTATAGAACTCAAATTGATGTCGGCCATCCACTCGCTTCAATTCCTGTACGCACTCTCTGTCCCTCTAGCGGTGCCAGTCAGTAACTTAGGACATGGGGAGGAGCTTTCTTTGTCACTAGGCCACACCCACGAAATTTAAGCTCCACAGAGTGGGGGATAGGCCGTATCGACAGGCAAATCAGTGTTTCAGTTTTCAGTTCGGCAGCAGACAGTCGGCAGTATTGGGCTGAATCAACAAAAGAAAGTAGACTTGACTCCATTTTTATAAAACATAATTTTGTCACAATAGTTTTCTAAGGCGACCAGTAAGAATAGGTATAAAAAATACGGTGCACCAAAAATACACCTCGACACCACTTAACGAAAATCATCCAAACTACCTACTTAATGAAATTCCACCGATTCTGCGACCCCCAGATAACGAAAAAGTGGTTTCCAAAATTTCACTTGCTCACATATAATATACTGCTTGATTTTTATATGAAGGCGAAGGCTGGGCGTGAACTACGCATCTTGCGAGCTTTGCTCACCGCCACTAATAATTTACACGTTCGATGAACGGCGGAGATACTCTTATCAGCCTTATCTGGTTGGTTGTTTTTTTACGCGGACACCGACTAACATTGTTGATATTGGACAACAAATATTTATGGAGTCGGAGACGGTACCCACCCTTTTTGCGCAGTAAGAATTTACTCGCCTTCCTATAGTAACAGGACTATACCTACCTATAGGTACCTACCTACCTACAGGGTGCATGCGTCTCAGAATTATTTTGTAGATATAGATATACCTACTTATTCATAAATTCCAAGCGTGATATATATATAGGGGGCATCAAAACAAAATAATAACATTTTCTATTTTATACAGGGTGTTATGTTATTGAATGTCAATATTTAAGGGGGTGATTTTTGGGCCAATTTTAAGAAGAAAACTTAATAAGAACGTTATGTCCTATATAAGAGACTTTTGACTTTTGTGTCACAGAGGGTGGTATAAAGTTTTATAAAAAGAAATCATTTTTTCGTAATATCTGTAATACCGCTCTGGATATTTTGATGAAATTTCGTATATGTACAGGTATTACGCATCAAGGGGCATTTTTTCATGTAGGTATACTATGATTTTTATAGGAAGGCAAGAGTCTGGGCGTGAACTACGCATCTTGCCGGTTTTAATTGTTCCACCCATTGAACTGATAAACGCTGTTCCACCATAACAGACTAGAAATAACATCAGTGGCGCCGCGCACATAATAAAAAATATTTTATATTTTTAATATATTTTAAATGTTTAGGTATAAATGATAAGTCAATTATTATCAATCTTCAATTAAAAAATCAATATGGACATCTACGTTTAGTATTCCAATTTATATGAATTAGTCTCGGTTAAATTATTTCGAATTTATTTAAGATAAGGTACCTACCTATGCGGAAAAAAAAACTAAAATAGTAGATGTGTACTTATTTTACTGGCAAGCAATATATTAATAACAAATTAATAACAATAATATATTAATCAATAAAACACATGATAACAAAAACATCGGTACCTACACACGACACGATGACAGAAACCACCTATTTTAAATAAATATACGACACGAGCTAAACAGTACACACCACTGACTTTTTACCTGTTCGATGAACGGCGGAGTTACTCTTATCAGCCTTATCTGGTTGGTTGTTTTTTTTACGCGGACACCGACTAACATTGTTGATATATTGGACAATAAACATTTATGGATTCGGAGCCCAATCTGCGCACCAACCAATTCTCGTCAAACTCTCGCCTTCCTATAGTATTCATGCTGTACCTACCACGTTTTATTTTATTTCCATTAGTGACGATGGTGCACGATCGTGCAGAATTTTACCGGCATATTTTAGCAGATGCCATGGTACGCCACTGATTTCTGTTCAAATAGAAATCATTTTTGGAATCCCCATTCATTTCCAAGCGAATTTGATTACTTTTTTTTCAGTCCGATGCACGGTTTTCGCGTAAAAAAAATAAAATCTGTTTCTCTACATTGTCACAAGATTATCGTTAAAATGACAATAAAAAAAATTAAAAATCAGGTAAAATTCTGCATAATCGTCACTAGTGGAGATGAAAATGAAATGTGGTACCTACATGAAAAAATGCCTCTTGATGAGTAATACCTGTCTATTAAATTTCATTAAAATATCCAGAGCGGTGTTACAGATAATAATGAAAAAATTATTAATTTTTAAAAACTTTACCACCCTGTATCTCAACAAAAGTTAAGACTTTTAGGACATACTTACGTTCTTATGAAGTTTTCTTCTTAAAATGGACCCAAAAATCACCCCCTTAAATATTGACATTCAATAAGTATTCAATAATTACCCTGTATAGGTATACCTATACCTACAGGGTGAGTTTTTTTCAATGTTTAGTACAGGGATCTCGTATAAACTACTGCAGTTAGAGGAACGGTTAAATGGGGAAAGTAGAAGTAGTGCAGCTTTATGAGCTTAATCCGAAGCTTTTGTTTTTTTGAAAATCTCCATGGCTTCCTAGACATTTAACATAAAGTAAATTCCGCGAATTTATTTATATCGAGATAGCAGTCTTATAATTATTGGGATTAGACAACAATCGTAAAGGAAAACATTTTATAGACGATTTTATAGACAATAAAACGGCGTTGCAATTTTTTTTATTTGATGTGGTGTCATTTTCGAGCTATGACGTAAACTTGTGTTTTTTTAAATGTAAGTCATATAGTTGGCTATGACATCATTCGATGTCTTTTTCTTCTAAATACAACGATATAAAACTCGATATCGTTTTTTCTGGAAATAAAAAAGTTAGGACGGTTTTTAATTTTATTTCCTCAAATACGTGGTAATTTAATAGTTAATTTTGAATTGAAAATCTTATATGAATTAATAGTTCAACGGGATTACTAGTTTTCGAGAACTTTAAAAAAAATATTAATTTAACTCTAATCTTTCAAAAATCTTGTAACAATATCTACCTACGCTGTAGAACTGTAGACTAAATATTCATATCAAAATGTGACGGTTGCTTAGCAACAGTTAACAGAAACAGTGAAACTATCAAATTTGACAGTTAGTTACTTAGAGGCTTATAATGTCCATTGAACTTTAAGTTTGTAGTCAGGTTTTGCAGAAGTTCTTAGATCGTATAACCTGCAAGGTAAATTACTAGCATGCGAGTTTTCAAACCAAGAGAAGCGTGATATAATAGAATGTTACGAGTATAGGTATTCAGTGTCAAAAGAATGCTGTCAGGGCTGCGGAACAATATTTTCGCAGATATTTTAATTATTGTCGTCAACCTTGTTTAGCGACTTTCAAACGATTATTTGATAATTTAGGAGAGTGTGCCCAACTAGCACTAAAGTACATGCAGCAACCAAGATCGGTACTTGAACTTGGTTGTCAATACGATAACCATACGACTTAATCCACGACTTTTTCGTAAAAATAACTTTGTTTTCCACTATTAACGTCGCCAAAACGTAATGTACCTAATACCTTTAATGATGCTCTATAGTTTTAATAACTCCTAAAGTAGCAAGTATATAGCCTTCAAGGTAGGTATATTGAAGACGTCGTAAGTATAGTTACTAGTAGAGTAGCTATATACAAGTATTTGCGGCTTACATATGTCTCTAATATCTTAACTTTTTATAAGGCATCCAATTATGTAGTTGAAATGTTTATATACAAGGTGGTGAAAATTGTCAGAATTTTCATCACCCTGTATAAACATTTCAACTCTACAGTAGGATACCAGATGAAAAGTTAAGATAGGGACATGTAAGCCATTTTCGTCTGATCTCGGAAACTAATGGGCCTAGAACCTCACAATAAAACATTTCCAGACATAATATTATTATGATCACGAGAAATTCAATGAAAATATTTTCAAGATGGTCGCACTTCCGGAAATACCGGAAGTTGTCACCTACTTCGTTATATTTTAACGGGAACACCTTGTAAAATATTATATTTTTTAAATGTCTGAATAAGAAATCGAATACTTACAGGTGGTTTTCACCATTGGAATTTAGATTGAGCGGTTTATGAGTCATAAACAAGTGAAAATCGAAAATTTTCAACTTCAAAGCAGTCTAACAAAAAATACCAATCGACGTGTCTGAGCGTTTTTTCGAACACGTTCGCATTAAATCAAATTTATTCCATTTGGCTGTTCTAGGTAGGTATGGCTTGTCCAGTGAGTGCGTTGTCCGGTGAGATGCCACACTGATCCTGACTCTAAACGATTTGATTTTTTATGTTTCAATTCGCACTAATAGTTCTAGTTATTATAATTGTACGAATCAAATCAATTATTGTACCTATTATAATATTTATATTATATTAATAATAAATATTATAATTATAATATAAATCAATTATTATAATTGTACGAATTAAAACATTTAAAACATAAAAAATCAAATCGTTTATAGTCAGGATCAGTATAAAATCTCATCGGACAACACTCACTGGACAAGCCATACCTACACTGTACCTAGAGCTTTCAAATGATGTACCTAAGTAATCACACGATATCTGTTCCTTATAATGATAAGCGAAGGGGTAGCCACCCTTAACCAATGGGATGAACTTAAGTTAAATTTGTCACCGAAGTAAGTCCCCCTCAATAACAAAATCGACCTGTTTCAGCGTTTTTCGCATACATCTTCGCAGTTTTCAAAGTTGCATGGTATACGTTTTCGTGTATAGGTAGGTATATCTTAGAACTTTTTTATATCACAACATATTTTCAGGTAGGTATAAGAGAAAGTGTTTTGAAAATGAATTGTGTTTAACAACCATTTTATCACATTTACGTTCCAAAAAATTAATTTTGAAGCTCTCTATAATAGGCAATATTTATAGTTCTCGAGATGTTGTCAGTGGCCATCACCTTTAAAACGGAAAACGGGACAGGCGTCTTCATATACTACATATTTCAAATGAAATTTACGCCCAAGGTGAATAGTCAAAATAATAAAAAAAAAATGTCAGGTAGCTAGATAAATTCAATTTATTTTGAAAAATGTAACTTTTCATAAATAATTTTTAACACATCACATGTTATATATATCGTTGCAAAGAGAAAAATGCTCTATTTAATTAGTTCATGGCCCACTTTGACTTCCATTTAAAAAAATAAATACCTTGAAAAAAAAAACTTGAAAAACAAGAAAGATATCGACATTTATCGATATCGTGAAAAAGCGTATTTTTCATTATAGCTCGAAAACAAAAGAAGATAGCGAGTTCCGGTTTTCACCATTGAGTTCCTCTCAAAAAAAGCGATCGAGAATGTGCCATTCATTTTTCCATAGCTCTTATTAGTTACCGAGATCTCCTCTAAAAACATCCAAATTTGCCCATGCACCTTGCACACTTTTGACTGTTCGGAGAAAAATGTTTTCATTCACACAAAAAGACTATATCATGTGCTTAAATCTAATTTGGTGAATTTCACGCTGTTCTCTGCTACAAAGACGACAGACGACAGATAGCATAGTTGTGAACCTTCTTATACCTATACGTGAAAATGGTTTGCAAATTGCGCGCGTGACTCAAAACAAGCTCTATGCCGTTTTACCCGGCGAGTATGCCATTTTAGGTCAGTTTCCCCTATACCTATATACCTAGGTTGTAGGTATTACAGGATATTATAGGATATATCACCTATATGGTTGTTTATACCTTTCGACGTCTCTGTCGTATATCTCGCGAGCGTTCCACGCATTTTCCGGACCAAAAACTGAAATATATTGAAAATGAGCTCGGCCATGAATTCCTTTCCCTTATTCCCGTTTTATCGATAAAAGAAATCCAGTTTTTTTGAGTTTTGTGTGTTTCCCCATCGAGCGCGTCCCCAGGTGGCGCGATAGAAGAGAGGGGGAGAGCAAAAAAACACACAAGAAAAATTATGGCGGAGCAAAAGAAACAGATACCTACCCCTGGAGGGTAGGACCACAGGTCCAGAATCCCACCCCGGCCTATACAGGATTGAAGCATTTGGATTCAGATGGAAGGGGCACCAGCACATTTCGGAATTGGCGTTCATAATTAAACACCAGAGACCAGAGAGCAATAATTATTGGAGCATATTCAGCAAGCTTGTCAAGAGATATGCTGTGATTTTCAAAGTTAAATCTGGTATTTACTAGACATTATTTTCTTAGGCCTGTAACTTCGTAACGAATGCAGATAGACTTTCGGGGTTTTTAGGCTTAGAAATAGGTAAGCCTACTATAATAGGTACTATACCTATATGCGTAGGTACAAGATTTGAACATAGCGATACGGGACAGCCTAGTGCCAGGCTGCCCCTAGGTTCTGCTGTCTAAAAATTCACATAATTTGTTATTAAGTCGTGGCGGATTTGCCCCAAGGCCCGGGCCTAGGGCGGCGAGATATTAGGGGCGGCTAGTGCAGACGAGTTTTGTAACACATTATTAAACACTCATCTGTTAGGTATTAAGATTAACTCATATCTTATCTTGTATGAGAATAAACCTGTAGTTAAATAAATAAAACCTAAAACCGTTCTAAATGTTTCATTTAAGTTGGCAATAAAGTAAATTCCTTACGTAGTATATATGATGGGTATTGAGAAAGAGGCGGCGGGGCGGCTGGTACATAATTCAAAAAAAAAGTAACTTTTTTTATTATTATATTTCTTTATTATTATTATATTTTTTTATTATTATTATCTTATATTATTAAATAAATTTTTTCGGAAACCAAATTTTTTTTCAGCTGCACACACAAGTGGGGGGGGGTACACAGGTTAGACCCGTATCCGAACCTACGTCCCTGGTTCAAGTTACACACAGGTAATTAGAACTCCAATATCAAGACTAATCAAATGTAAAATAATTAAAAAACGACTTTTTGTCTTAAAATGAAGTAAATATTCTATCTGCTCTATCTGTAGGCTGAACGACGGGCCTACAATTTAAAATTGTTTTAGACTACCTACACAGAGTGTTCCATATCAAATTAAAAACATGGTACCTATCAAAGTTATGTTTTTTTTTTTATGGAATGCTCTCATGATATCGTATTTTTAGATTCTTTGATAGTGTATTTTTTATTAAAAAATATGGATGTGAGGACTTTGGAATGTAATAGGTTACCTATGTAGGAAGTTAGTACAGGAAATAAATTGAACATAATAATTACTTCAAATGAATACAAACACAATTAAATTAAAAATTTTTATTAATTTAAAATTTTACAGTTAAAAAAATTATTGTTATAACGGAATAATCGATTATTTAATCTACTCTTCATTTTTATGGATTCTCTTACCCTAAGCACAGTCAACTCTATGTTGTATTAAAAATTCGGGGACCTGCTGTATACACAAAAATGTTTAACACACATTATACCGATGACAATAAATGTACAAATAGTTTCAAATTAAAGCTAAGGGCTGTTTTTTCTTCATTAACTGGCTAAGTGTTTGAATAGTTTTATAAATAGAGCCAACATCATCACTAATTTAAGATATAGTAAAATAATTAACGGTTTAATCTAAAACACAACACCTTTAAAAAAGAGAAATATTGGAAATCATATTAATATAAAATAAAAAGTAATTATGTATACCTACATAAAGTAATATGTTGAATTTAAAACAATATTGGGACTGTTAAATAAATATGATGCGATTTTATCTCAGAGATATTCGGAATATTTTACATAGGTACAAAACTTTTCAATAAACAAATAATTAGTGGTAGCTATTATTGAAACTTTCTTGACTAGACAAAAAGTGGCTTGTATTTACATAAAATAGTAAATATTATAATAAAAAAGAAACATTAATAGAAGATTTCAAATAAATTCGGGCTATCTCAATATTTTTCTATTTTCACAATATTATTTTAAGCCATTTAAATGCACAATTATCTCTTAATTTAACAGACAAAACACTGGTCTTCACCATACCTACAAATCTTACATACCATAGTTACATACATTACCCGAAAATAATTAACTAAATGAGATGGATACATAGTTTTTATGCATTAACATGAGATAGAGATTGTTGGTTAGGTAACCAAACTAAATAAATTCATGAATATGGGTGAAGTTCTGGTAGATTTACCTATGCAGACTCCAGACTCAGTACATAATGTAGTTTGACGTTTGGTTTTATAAAATTTTATAAAAAGTCAAGACAATCTAGATAAAATAAATTATAAGTCACTTACCTTTTTTTAACAACCTTTTATTGATACATATCCTCACTATTATTAAAGGTATATAATTCTGGTTGCTCACCTAGACGTACTGTGGAGATAGAATTCGAGATGATTTGGGAACATTAATAATTATAAGCTTTGAAAACGCTTAAATTAAATTTAAAATAGAAATTTAAAAAAGAGTTTGTTGTCAGTTCCTTTATACTTATTAAACAAGAAAAACCTAGATCTTTCCTACCCAAAAACTTAGCTTCCCTCCTGTGAAAATAAATTGGAAAGCTCTATTTTTAGCAACTTCTGGCTACAAGTTTTTGGTGTGAGCATTTCATTTGCGAGTTTTAAGAAAGGAAAGGGTGCAAAACCACTTACCTGAGGCCATTTCGAACAAAAATTATGGCAGTAGTTTCATTTTAATAATATCACTAGGTACATTTAAAACAATTAGTATGTCTAGAAAAAACAGCCACGGTTTTATCTTTTTTACAAAAATTATCTTGACTTAGAATGTGACGTATAACCATACTATTAAATATTCTCTAATAATTGATTCAAATAAAAACACCTCGTTTTCAAGACTTGAGTATTACAATAATTATTACAGTAGAGTAGGTACATATTTACAAATGTCGTGTCAACCAGTTTTGGGCTACTAATCACACATCAAGTCACCTGTCACATGTTATAAGTTCGCTACATGTTACCATAGGCAATGTCTCACAATCAAATATTGGAAAATTAGCAATGAGAAATGATGCAATGCTAATGACAACTATGACTTTGAAGAGTGTGCAATATGTTTGGTTATAAAAATTAAATCTATCAGATATTATAATTTATTTTGATTACCTACCTATTGTAAACCATGATGGTTTGTTTTTAGGTTTACAAAAATGAAAACTCCCTAGATCTTTATTGACAATATCAGCTGATCGAGGTTTTAAAGGTTAAGTAAACAATGACATTTGTCAAATCACTCAAATTGTCTCAGCTGATTAACAAATAGCCTTGTTGTCTAATTGAAGTTTTAGTAGCGATCTAGGATAATTTTTTACTCTGACCAATTTTTCTCAAACTGACAAATAAAAATAAATTTTTTGACGTTTTAAATTTCAAAAGAGCAAAATGACGAAAATGTCACAATGGGAGTCCCTGCGAATCGAAAATGGTCTGCTGAAGAGAGCCTGGGAGAGTGCGAACAAAAAGAAGATCGTCATGCAGTTGGTGGTTCCAAGGAGTAAAGTTCCAAACATTCTCGAAGTGATCCATGAGAAACTCCATGGCAGAAGTCCTGTCAGGAGGAAGATCAAGTTGGCCAGAGGGTTTGTTTTGTCGCCCAAGTTTATGCCATCTTGGGAAGGGCCTTACACCATTATTAAAAGGATAAACGACATGGTGTATCGGATTCAGCGAAGCGGAGCCCCCAAGTGCAAGATGAAGGTAGTACACCTGAATCGTCTAGCACCCTACTGTGGAGACAGCGAATAAGTTCGAGCGAGACGCTCGAAAATAGAAGGCGAGCAGTACAACGAGACCACTCTAGAAAAATTCTATGATTGTATCCAGACACATTTATTTGTTTGTTTACTTCTTTACTTCCTCAATTTTTATGATGGAAATGACACTTTCGCGACAATTCCAGTCACATGACAGGAATGACACATTGACGGCCAGTGTGAGTTGTACAATCTACGAGAATGTGCCTACTGTCATGCCAGAGGTTTCAACTGTGCATCAGGGAACTATATAAGAACCACCGTGTGGCTGGAAACGAATCAGTAGTAACTTAGATCTCTTGGAAGTGAAGCTTGAAGTATACAGACAGTAGAAGCCAGTGGTGATATAGCGGATTGTGAAGAATAGACAAGTAGTGTAATATCTGTGAGTGGAGACAAGAGGACAGCTGATTATTGATTATTTAGATTTAGAGGTTATAAGTTTATAAGTCACGAAGCTATAGATCGCGGGTTCGAAACTCTCCTCGGCCCGCTTTACTTTTCAGATTCATTTTAGAATGTCTGTGAAAAGTAAAACAAGCGATCGAACGTTTAAAAGGCAAAAATATATAATTTAAAGTGTGTGTGGCTAAAGAGTTCGTGCTCAAAGCCAACTTACTAGAGTGGAGCGACTATGTCTTACCTACACAGTTAAGATCGATGCTCCCCTCTTTAAAAAAAAAAAAAAGTTTATAAGTGTATTTGTGTTGGAGAATAAATCCATTTGCAGACCTTAGTGGTGATTTTATAATTGTGAGACCCGTAACGATATACAAGGTGTCCAGGTATGAGTGTAAGAGCTACACGTGGCGACCTTCCTTGGACTATTTTGAGTAAAAAATCTTAATACAATAATGCTCTAAACGTCTTCACGGTGCCCCACGAGGTCATCAAAGTTAGAAATTCTGGGTCACAAATATGCATATTATTGAACTTCTGTTTCCTTTTGCAGTTACGGTTAACACTTTCAAAGACTTTTGCAAAGTCTTATTTCATATAATTTTCGTAACAGTGCAATTATTAACTTTTTTAACATTTCTAAAAAAAAAAATTTAGAAAATGTTAAAAAAGTTAATAATTGCACTGTTACGAAAATTAAATGAAATAAGACTTTGCAAAAGTCTTTGAAAATGTTAACCGTAACTGCAAATGGAAACAGAAGTTCAATAATATGCATATTTGTGACCCAGAATTTCTAACTTTGATGACCTCGTGTGGCACCGTGAAGAGGTTTAGAGCATTATTGTATTAAGATTTTTTACTCAAAATAGTCCAAGGAAGGTCGCCACGTGTAGCTCTTACACTCATACCTGGACACCCTGTATTGTCTTTCTTGATGATTACTCTTCCCTTTATTATGTCACTAAAATTACAAGGGAAATAAAAAAGCAAATAGTAAAACTCCAACAATACATTGTTTTCAAGCATAGAAAAGGAAAGTACATCCCATTCCAGATGTTTTTAAATGAAGGTTGCCTATGAAAAATTTGAATTATGCTGGTACCTCTTGGAATGCTGAGCTTCAACATACCTTTGACACGCTCAATTTTTTAAGGTTCCTATCCTAATCTAATTTTATTATTTTTTATATCTTAGCAATGCTGTGTTGCCAAAATAGCAAAATATTATTTGATGTAGGTATGTACATTGAAACTGATATTATTGCACAATATAGTTTGGTTTCGAGAACTAGCTCATTCTCGATTGCCACAAAGCAACCATGGCGAGACTGGGAATCAAACCCAGTTGGTGGCAGTCTCAACGGCATAGTAGTCTGCACTCTAACCCGCCAAGCTACTGCCAGTGAACTTACCCCATGGATCCAGTGTCCTCTGAAAGTTGCCAACTTTTAACATGTGACATTTACCTAGACAAATGACAGTTTAATGGCCCAACCGGTGTATGACATAACTTTCAAGACCAAAAGAAAAGGTGTCTCTATTCAAAAGTACTATCTTATTCTTGTATAAGTGTACGAAATAAGTGTTTCTGAATCACCATATTTTTACTCTAGAAAACCAAAAAAACATTTATTTAGCCCACGAAATACAAACAATATGTTTTACTCCAAGCTTAAAAAAAAAATAATAAATAAAGCAAAATATGTTCATTTATTTTGCTTTAAAGAATGTGAAAATGTTCAAACAGTCATCTCTACTCAAAAGGAAACCATATCTGACAATATTAATAAAAAAGTCAATGTGATAAAATTGACGTTCTTCTAGCCTTTACCTTTACCTTTTTGTAATAGTGGTTTTTTTGACAGCCGGAGAAAAAATATTTACAAGTAGTATTAAATATTTAAACTTACTTTCGTAAAAAAAAACTAAATAAATATTTTTATAAAAAACAAATTGATCTAATACAGAATAATTAATAAAAAAGATTAGGTATGGATTTTATATAAATTAAATTATCATTAAAATAATTATTTAGAAGAAAAACAACAATCCTTTTCCCTGGAGAGACCACATCAAGCTTACAATAAAACAATATCACATGCAGCATCATTTTACATACATATTATACATATATATTAATTTACTGGAAACCTAGTCAAAGCTGTAACAAAAGTCATTGGAAATTTACCTTTAAAAGAGTCATTTTCGAACATGTACTTTCAAAAGCAAATGGCAGAATTGCGTAAGTAGGACTGTGATTACTGAATTACACACTTTTCTTTTGGCTGTAGTTCTAGATGTGACAGATCCTGTTCTATTAAGTCATCTTCTTCGATTCTGCAAGAGCAAACAAGAACAAAATAAGTAGGCAGGCGATTGGCAAATGAAAAAATAAACTTTTCAAACATTCCCTGCTGAAATATAAATTTACTTACGCTTTCTCTTGATTGTCTAGATGGTGAACTAATTCATCTCGTTTATTAACAATTTGTACTAACTCGTCTAAAAGCATCTGCTCTCTTGCACGCTGTTCTTCAGTCTTTTTCCAATCCTCTATCGATGCTATTTTCTGAAGTTCCTCATTCAACATCTTATATCGAGTTTCTAAGTCAGCTTCTTTTTCCCTACAAAATATAAAGACAATAATAAGAAAAATGGTGAATAGAATTTAATTGAGGTTTAAAAATATCTTAAGTTATCTAATCCTGTAAAATGGCATTCTGAACAAGTCAACTGACTTGTAAAAAAAAATACTATTATTATCATTTTTTTCAAACTGAGCACCTGTTCTCTTGTTTTGAAAAATTCTTGATGAGAAATATTCTGGACGTTTTATTTTGTTATAATATTATACTGTTTTGTTATAAATTATGTTTATATTTGTTTATATTTATATTTAATAATATTATTGTAAACGTAGAAACCAGAAAACTCTCTTATTTAGAAGAAGGGTCAAGATACAATAAAAGTTAATAAATAAAAAGGTAAAAAAGGCAATAAAACAAAATGAAGACTTACAAAATATTAAGCTGCATCTGCCTTCTTAAGAGTGCGTTCTTCTTATTGACTAAAGTGAACCACTTGGCCATAAGGCCTTCCTCCTCTTCACTGTTAGTACTTGTTGGGGCCTCCATGACAGTCCTGAGCTGTTTCTCTAGAACAGCAGCCTGCTCGTCTATAGAACTCTGCTCCCGTTCCAAATCCTCCATTTCTTTATCTATCCAACTGTGGACGTCTATCCCTATCTGCATAACAGAAAAAAAATAACAGGTACATTAAACTGGTGGACATAAAAAATGATCACTGTTTAAACAATGTAAGAGAAGACGTTAAAAAAATCATCTAGTCATATGTAAGACTTTCAATTTTACCGTGACATTTTATATTTTTTGACATGCCATAAGAAAAATTTCAGGTTAATTTTTTACTTTTTATCGTTAGCAAAATGCCTTGATTATTTTTGACATTGACAGTAGATGCAAGCTATGTTCAATTATACAGGAAGAGTATTATAAAAGATGTAAACCTTTTTAACTTGGAGATAGTATTTTAGTGCCCTCAAAAAAGAACAAATTTTGTCTAATTTAACCAAGCCCACAACTGAAACCACCTGTCACTCTTCAAAAAAACAAAGCTACTCATAGAATATACGAGTCATCCTGTATATGTATTTTATAAAATATTGTTACCTATCAATTCATTGATACTCAAGAGTGATTTCTAATATTGTACTAACCTGTTTCAAGCCTAAATCCTCTGGTAACTTATCCGGGGTGATACGTTCTTTGTTACTGTGAATACTATTACTGTTATTTGGACTAGAACTGTTAATATCTTCATGGCCACCGCCAAAGTTTAAAAGATACATATTGCCATTTTTCTCAGATCCTAAAAAAAGAAGGTTAAACAACGTTGGGAAATAAATACGGGTCTTACCATTAGAATTGTGAATTTCATAGTAAGAATCCATTTCTAAATCCGCAAAAGCTTGAAGCGATTCAGGACTGGCCCTTATTATTTCGGTGGTGGATTGGGGCCCCCGTCTGGCTTCAGCAACTAACCTCCGAGCTCTCTCACGTAGGAGCGCCTGCCTCTCTTCTTCTGACTGTAAGCAGTGGTAAGTTTTCAATCATTTATATAAAGTTTCGTTTCTCGACTATTTTTGAGCAAATTTATGAAATTATGTACCCTGGTCGGCGAGCTGTTCGCAGATCCTTCCTTCTTAGTCTGCTCCAGTAACTGTCTAGCACGCTCTCTTTGTTCAGAGTGGCGCAGCAGGATTTGCTGAAATGTTAAAAAAAAAAGTTTCAATAATCTACTGCTCTATGAAAACTGAACAGATAAAGCACAATCTTTTAACAAAAAGTTACACACTGCTGCTTGTGAGTACAACTTGAGTTACTGTACTATACTTTACCTACTCCACGTGGTTTTGAAACTCTGTACACAACAGTAGTTATGTGTTTAGGTTACCCTCAGGTTATACTTCGATATACTTGAAGGTTATGCAAGTCATTTTGTAATTGACAACTTACATAATTTTAAGGGAGTAGATAAAATTCATTACAATAGGGGCGAGTTCATTTATTCACTGGATCACCGGTTGCAAACAGTGCCACACAATTTTTTTTGCAATAAATGATTAAGTATGTCCCATCATCCCATGCTCCCATCAGGTTTTACTGGTGAGTTTAAGAGCTCGCCCAAATGTTTCAATTTAAAAACACAAAAAAAAATACAAATTATTATACTAATACTAAATAATTGATAAAGTATTGTTGATTGTAAATAAACTGCCGAATTTAACTGTAGATGAATACACTTCCTCCACAAAGAAGATTTCCTTTACGACCTTGGGGGTGGTTTTGCAAGAAACACTTCAATATTAGTTTATATGAATAAAAATTTACATACGAGGAGAGTGCCAAATCAATGTACTATATATTCTCAAATTATAAGGGAGCACATACCCTGGTCGGCGAGCTGGTGGCAGATGCATCCTTCTTGGTCTGTTCAAGTAGCTGTCTGGCACGCTCCCTTTGTTCGGAGTGGCGCAGCAGGATTTGCTGCAGACGATTGAAAAACTTTTTAATCACTTGCACCTTGGTAAAAATATGACAGTTAAATAACAAATTTTTATGTCACCTATTGCTGCCCTTTACTTTGGCTTCTACTTGCCACTTGCATCTTGAGTCCCCTTTTAGTGTATTTTTAAATTCTGAGCCGGACGAGACAAAACTTTGATACCAAATACTAAATTAATTTGCAATGATTTAACTGCTTTTTGAGGTAAATGTCAAAAATGATGTTGTAGTCCCTGCCAGTTTCAAAAATTCAAATGGAATGAGGACACGTGAGAACGTTTAGAGTTCATAGAACGTCATCATTAACATTTTTGACCCATTAGTTTTATGTCAGATTAGATTAGATTTATTAGTGATGTAATGAATAGTAAAATTTATCAATAACCGAATACTGAATATTCGACATTTAATATTCGACCGTTTTCATTCAGTTTTGTGATGAAAAATAAAAAAGTGTGAATCTTTTGATAATTATATAAAATATTCACAGTGGGTATTATAAAGACTCATTAAGTTAACAGGCAGATTAATGTGGCCGTTTCTGAAGAATGTATCGACCCTATGACGAAAATATTGAATTTAATGATTCTTCATTCTTCGCATGAGAGGGATTACAAAAATGTTAATAAAAGTAATTTGACATCGATGTTAGCTTCGGAAACGAGCACAGAAATCTGCTAGTTAGCTTAATGAGCCTGTATAGTGCCCACTGTCAGTGTTTTTAATTAGGTAGGACAGTCACCTCACGAATTACACCAATTATACCAATGTAAACAGTTGATCGGAACTTAAATTCAAGATCCGGATGTGTTAATAATATTAATTTAAAAGAATATATTAAAATTGTTAATTAAATAACCGAATTTTGTAAATTTAAATTACCCGTTATCCAATTATTTCAAATGAACCACTAATTACTGGGTTTTTAAACCATAATTCTGGTGAATAATTCTGATAATAACTGGTTTTATTCCTACTACCTTATGAAGGGAAGTGGTGAGTGCCTTTACCAACCACTTATTATAATCACAGTTAGGTATAAAAAAAGTATCACCTTAAAAAACACCCCCTTGTAAACGGCATCACTGACAAACTGTCAATATTGAAAACTAACAATTTTTATGTAGATAATAACTAAAACAACCTTAAATCAAGGTCCCACATGACCCTCCCCCATGCTTTTGTACCAATAGACTCAGACTATTGGTACAAACAAGGGTGGGGACTATCGGAAACACATACTGTCAAAATAAAAACTAACATAGAAAAAACCTTTAATAGGGTCCCACATGACCCCTACCCATGCCATTTAAAATTTTGAAGTTGATAGCGACTCCAACATCATCTTGTACCATTGAACTTAGTTTTTGTACCAAAGTTCTATCTCATTCAGTTCAAAATTTAAAGAGATGAGAAGCTATTATAACGAAGGGACAGTCTCGAAATATTCTGGATTTGTTTTGTCTATCTTCTCTACAATTATTATTATGATGACACAGCTGGTTCGAGACAGTTCTCGTTGAGATGACAGGAATGACATATTGCCAAAATAACTAACATTCTACTAAATACCAGAATGGCTCTGCATTCTATGCATGTTCAAGAACACGTGGTTGCATCTAAAGATACGCCAGTGACCTCACGGAACTATATAAGAACTACCGTGGCTGTAGAGTCAATCAGTTGTCGTTTGGAAGTTTATGAAAGCTGAAGTACCACAGAGTAAGGAAGGAAGTTAGAAAACTAGAAGTGTCTGGTTTAAATAAAGCCCTTGTATTATTTGTAAGATTTTTAATTTGTGAAGTAATAAAGTGTAAGACCTTAACAGTGGGGCAGAAGTGGGATACAGATTCCAGCAAGAAGATTAATTAATTAATGGTTGAATTACGAAGTGGAAAACAAACTGAAATAACAGAATGTCTGAGAAAATGTTGGAGAAAATCTTGAAGAAGCTTGAAGACAGTGAAGTGCAGCTGCTGCAGCAACAGAAATGTTTCTCGAAAGTTCTGAGGTGCACAGTTTTGGCTCAAAAGTGAAACCACTGGCTTATGATGGAACAACACCCTGGAGTGCATACAAAATGCAATTTCAGGCAGCCTGCATGGTCAACGGGTAGAACGTGGCTGAGAAGGCAACAGCACTGGTTCTTTCTCTTTGGGGCCAAGCTGTGGACATGCTGCAAACACTGCCGGTGGAACTGGACTCAAATTACAGCAAATTAAGTGCAGCATTAGAACTTCGATTCGGCAATAGTCATATGGAGGAGGTTTTCCAAAATCAGTTAATGAGCAGAAGCCGAACGAATCGCTACAGGAGTTTGAAGCTGTTGTCAGTAGGATTGTTTATCAAGCATACCCTGACTCGGCGCAGAATTTTAAAGAAAAACTAGCCTTGCAAACCTTTGTCAATGGAATAAGAGACACTGAAATACAGAAGAAGCATGTCACATTTGACAAAGTCCAGCAACATTAGTCAGAGCATTTGAAATAGATGCAGCAATCAAGGCGTCGAGCGGTACACTACACATACAACAACTGCACTATTTTGGGTTTTTAGGGGTGTAAAATGTTTTAAAATTTTTAATGTTGCTCGAGTTTATATGGAATGTATTTAAAATAATCACCACAGGTGACAGCTCAACTACTATGTCCTTGTAAGTCTTGTACTAAGGCCAAGAGCAACTGTCCTAAAGGGAGAATAAGATATGATGTTCCAGAAATTTGACAATTCTACTTGTTGAAACAATGAAAGTAGACAGTTACAATTTACAAAGAATGAAATAAATGATCAGCCAGTGGAATTTAATATAAACATGTCAATATTGTCAACGAAACTGCTCAAACTTGGAAGTCCACACTGGTTTTCCTTAAATATAACTACACTTACCACATTAGGCTTAGGCAGATCACTAAACACATCAGGCTCTACGTAATTCCCAGCTCCATTCATATCTCCTTTCACCTCGGACTTCTCTCCTTCCGTCTTATGGGCGTAAGATCCCACTTCGGGAACCCTGTTGTTCGGAAATCTGTTTTGCGGAGCTTCGTCCTCTTCGTCCGACCCAAACGGGTCTGTCAGTTCTCTGCGTGTCATCAAGGGCTGCTTCTTGAGATCGTCCACCTTCGGCTCGACTTTTTTACCCTGAAGCTTGTCCCGTGAGGGGGACGATATTACTTTGCTTATTATAGTCTTGGAGCCGTACAGCAGGATGTCCTTCATATCTTTGACAATGGGCGGAGATTTGTCCTTCGGTTCGTAATAAGGTTCAGGTGCGTTGGTTATCTTCAGCGGGAGTTGTAATTTATATTTGGCATCTGAATTCTGGTTGTTTGCGAGGTTGAGTTCTTTTTCCATTTTTGATTCGAGGGCAGGTTTGTTCAGCTTAAAGAAATTTTACTTTAATTATTAAAACAGTTTTAAAATAAATGTCAATAATAACAAATAAAGCTGATCTGAAGTAGTTTCTGTAGACTCCTACTCAAACCTTTCAGACCTTTTTTTGAGTCTGAGGCTACTTTATACCTTGCATATGTCTATGTAATGGTAGGAATCCTCGTCTAATCTTAAAAAAATTAGAATTGAGATGGGTGGAGCTTCAAGGATAGATAGTGGTAAGTAAATTACTATCTACCTCATTTTAATTCCCCTCCAAGTTACACAAACACTTTTTGGAAGTTTTTTTTTTGTTTTAAAGATACCATTAATTAATTGGTGATTTTAAAATTGTCACCCTGTAGTTAATAGGTTAATGAAGATTTAAGTGTGCTGCTACAGACATGTCGTCAAACACATTCAACAAATTACTGCAATTCCAATGTAAACGTATATAATTTCTATTGGACAAATTACCTGGCTATTTTGTTTAGACTTCCTCAGGTTGATGATCTCCTGTCCGAATATCTGTTTAGTTATGTCAGTATCTTTATCAGTGTTGAATCTCCCAATGACATAATTACTCTCCTCCGAAGTTTTACCTATCTGTTGGACTTCTAATTGATGTCCGGTAAAGTGGGCTCGTAACTGATGCAGGTAAGTCATTACGGCCAATTTGTCAGGAACTAAAATAGAAAAAGTTAATCTTATAATAATTAATTCATAAAGGTAGCAATTAAAAGTACATACCAGCAAGCATGTGCATGTCAGTTGGTTCGATGACACGAGGTATTCCAAGTCTGTCGCCAGCATCGAAAGCTATCTTGCAGTTTCCTTTTACATCATGAGGAGATAATCTATTCATATCACTGAAATAAATTTCAACTTAATCATTATGTTAGAATGTATGTATTTTAATAACATGAAATTTATTTAAAATTCAGAAAATTTATTTATAAGCACATTCATTATTTCTTCTAGATCCAACTTTTATATGTATTTTTTAAAAATAAAGTAAATTATTTTTATCAACAACATTGTATGGTTTATACATACAACAGTAAGAACGTTCTTATCATGATGTTATGACTAAACATAAGCTCAAGATGAATATGAAACATCAGGAAGGACAAAGGACCCTGTGTTGAACCAAAAAAACACATAAATAATAGTAGAGTGTAAATAACAGCAAGCAATATACTTACATTAGATTTGGTTCAAAATGATGTATCAGAGCACAAAACGCCATTCCATTTCTCCAGCTGGTAGTTAGATTCGTAACTTTCACTCCACCATAATCTTTTGTCATTTCCTTGCACCACTCCAACAAATCTTGGCCTACAAAAATAAATAAATCACTGCAAAAATATTCAACCTTCTATTATAGAAGATTCCATCATTCAACACAAATTAAAACCCCCAATTTTTGAAGATTGCTATTTTTTGTCTGAATCGATCCACTAAATTCAATCAAATAAACATTCCATATATTAATCCCATTGCAATCAATAACTATTATTTACAAGTTATAACACACACTTACCTGGAGTAGTAAGTTTTTGCTGTGTTTTGGTAACCTCAACGTTGTCTTTAAACTCGAGCGGTTTGAGTTTCAGACTTACAGTCTTGGCAGTCCCCTTAGGATCCTCCTCGGTTAACTCCTGATCCAAGTTATCCAAAGCATCACTGCACTGCTCAGAATATATATCGGTTTCGCTTTCCATAAAATCCCCAGGCTTAGGTAGAGGAATGCAAGTGGTGAGGAAACTGCCACAAGGCCGGGCGGCAGAGGGGGAAAACGTCTCTGCAGTGGGAGTCTTGTCATCACGGGGAATGGACTGAATTGATGCCACTTAAAAAAATATCATACATTTTTGTTGAAGTTAAAATAATATTAATAATACACAAGCCATCCCAATTATCAAAACACCGTCAAAGGTATAAAATATTTCAAAACATGAGAAACAAAATTTTATTTCTGGTATAGTTAGTAATGAATTCTGAAGCACTGTGCCAGAAGTTGTTTGCTTGCAATTAAGAAAAAAAATTTAACATATTATTATATTATAGGAAATTATGTTTTGAATATGAATATGATGGTGATAAAATCATGAAAAGTGACGTAATGAATCTCTTACTGCTCATTGGAGTGCTGGCAAAATCTGATCCAGAGAGACTGTTAGTCATATGCTGAAGATGCTGAGTAACTTCATGGATGCTGTTCTTCATTGAACAATCATAAGAGAAGTCATCGTCTTCGACGTCTTCTAAAGGAGCTATGTCATCGCTGTTGTTGTTGACCGACATTAGCGATGCCATAGACTGCATATCTTCGTCCGTCGCTTTTCCTTCTCTCAGCAGTACGCATGACAGCGTGCAATCTAACTTGGCCGCCGTAATTTTCTTAGTAGTCGGTTTGAAGTTAATTTGCAGCTCGTTCTGTGTCGATTCTATCGTGGCATACTTCCGCATATTTATATGAGCTATGGCTAGTTGTCTTCTTTTTCCAGACGATGGAACCTGTGGAATTCATTTACTTTTTATTTCTGTAGTGCAAAAAATATGTTGGTTATTGTCAGTTGATATTGTCAGGTGATACAACCTGTCACTACCTGTGATAGTCATTATTATAATTATTATTAAAGTCCAAGTCATTTATTAAATAATAATTCTGATTTATGGGGAAATTTTAAAAAATAAAACAAGAGTCTGTTAAAAACTATGACTAAATTATTGATAAATTTTGACAGCTAAAGTTATTCAGAGAAAGTTCCGACAAAAAGTCATAACCATCTTAATGAACCTTTTCTTGGTTATTTCTGAACCAATTTTGAATCTGAAAAAACAGCTGAATAGAGAAAAATATACAGGATGATTCATTAGTGACCTTATATAGACCAATGGTGATAAGCGGACTTCAAGGCGTGTCGAAAACCACAAAAGAATTTTTTTTTTGTAATTGGTTACGAAGTTGCAGGGTGTTTTATGTCCCAAGTACAAAACTTTGATAGGCGATATTTATGAAACGGTTGAAGATTTTTTGTCGAAATTTACTAGGGATGGTGCATTCCGGAAACTTCAAACCGCCTTCTGAGTTAATTAAAAATCCAGGACCGGACTTGAAAATTTTTGCCCCCATGGTCTTTGTTGAAAAAGTTAATTTTGTGACGATGCTTCTGAAAAACAGTCATCGAATTTGAAAAGTTAAGAAAAAACTCTATGGAAATCATTCCTCAATTTGAACGGCACACTCAAACAGTCTCGAAAAAAAAAGTCAAAGTAAAACTTCTCATCAGTAGACTATCGTTTTTGAGCAGACATATTTTACTTAATGTTCGTCTGAATTCCTTCAAATTAATTTTTTGACATAATGTATCGCAAGCCATCAACCTTATAATAATATAATAATAATAATAATTAAAAATGTTAGTTACGTAATTCTACTCACATCTTCTATAATGAAGGCCCAGTCTTTGTCCTCTAACTCATTGGTACGGGGATCCTTGAAAAGTGTGATAGAGACACTATGGTTCTCAGGAACGGGCCAGACCACTAAGCCTTTGTAAGGATTCTGCAGTGTTGGTTCCCATGCCATGGGGCCTGAAATCACGCGCCTAGATCTCCGAGACCAGACCAGTGACAATTTGTGGGGCTCCCTAGAAACGAAATTGCCAAATGATATTTAAAAAATAACATAAATTATATTTATATTGAAGTGCAATTAAGAACATTTAGCTGCATGGCTACTAGTGATGAAAAAATTGTGTAATAAAAATTGTGTAATAAATTAAGTGTTAGGTGTAATTCGGTTTTAGAATCCAGTAGTCAGTTATTGAAATTAATTGGTTATTCCCAAAAATTTCAACACTATACAGGGTTATTCACGGTATACGCCACGGAAGATTATGGCCGTGTCTCTGGATTTTAGGATCTTTTTATTTTTGGGGTGGATAGAGACCTGGCAGAGGTACGTTTTAAAATTATATTCATAATGTACAGGGTGTCCCAAAAGCATGAAACATATCAAAGTTATGTTTTTTTAAATGGAATGCTCCTATGTTATTGCGTTTTTAGATTGCCTGGGAAGAAAAAAGAAGATTGGCTTTTACAGTTGGTGTTTAAATTCAGAAGTTTGTGAGTTATAAACAAGTGAAAATCGTCATTTTTCAAGTTCAAGGCCCTGTACAAGGAAAACGACTTAAGAGAGAGAAAAACGGCTTACATGTCCCTATTTTAACTTTTCATGTACTATCCAATGATGTAGATGAAATGTTTATACAGGGTGATAAAAAATTTGAAAAATTCTGAGATTTCTCCACGCGTCGACAAATAAAAAAATCAAAGAAAGTACAAATGTTTTTATACCATAGGATAGTACATGAAAAGTTAAAATAGGGACATGTGAGCCGTTTTTCTCTATCATGAACTGTTTTCGTTGTACAGGGCCTTGAACTTGAAAAATGACGATTTTCACTTGTTTATAACTCACAAACTTCTGAATTTAAACACCAACTGTAAAAGCCAATCTTATTTTCTCTTCCCAGGCAATCTAAAAATGCAATAACAGAGGAGCATTCCATTTAAAAAAACATAACTTTGATATGTTTCATGCTTTTGGGACACCCCGTACATTATGAATATAATTTTAAAACGTACCTCTGCCGGGTCTCTATCCTCTCCAAAAATAAAAAGATCCTAAAATCCAGAGACACGGCCATAATCTTCCGTGGCGTATACCGTGAATAACCCTGTATAGTTGAAGTACCTAGTCACAGTCGCTACAAAATAGAGTAAAACTCGTCATCAATTTCACACTGTATTATAATTTGATTTCTTTTATTTTAAATTTACTTTAGCTGTTAGGTAGGAAAAAATCACTTCCTGCTTAAATTTTCCATTGATAGATACGAGGGAATGTAATTTTTTGAACGTTTAGTATGTTCATTACGTGTACATGTTTACACGTGTAAACGTTTCATCACTAATGGCTACTAGGATAATAGTAGAAAAAATTATTTTTATTATTTATTTATGGTTCTTAGAAACTAATGCAAGTTTATAACAGGAACCAATTACATACCTTTAACAATATTAAGAGTAACACACAATATTAGTTTAGTAATAATAATAATTTATGTACTCGAACAAAATATAGAATGGTTAATTTTTTATTAAATTTACTTGCATGAAAACTGTTTTTGCGATATTGGCTTTATTTTTGCAGAACTATGTCAAGTTTGTATGAGAAACTCTAGAACTATTCTTCTAGAAAGAGCACCCGGGAACTGTTACACTCTCAATTTGGGGTGCGGTGCGAAGTTAGCACCCCTTGTTTGTCAAAAAAAATTAACATTTGGGCTTTAGAACTATTGCTGCACCCCTCTCAGGACTATAGAACTTCACCAGAAGAAGAACTACGAACTAATGTCAAAATTTGGGGTGCCAACTTTACATGGGTGTGGTAAGTCCGTTCCTGACTTCCCTGATGATGTCAAACATCCACACAGATATAGCTTAATGACTTTTTATGGTCTCTATAAAACATTTAAAGCTTATTTAAATATTATACAGGTCGGTGCAAAAGTTATCTCCGTTTAGGAATTTTTTTTATAACAGACTAGGTTTAACTTTGACCTCCCCTGTATGCTCCCAAGAAATTAGAAGGTACTTACCAGACACCTGTATTTTAATTTTTTAATTAGGTTATCAATAAAACAGTTTAAATGTTTATATTTGATGGGTTGAATTAACGTATTTGAGCCCATGGATCTATGAATATTGCTTTTCACCCCTTTCTTCAGGTGATAAAGCTATTAGCAGTGATGAAGAAATTTTATTTGAAGTGATAGATTTAGAAATAAAATGTCTGGAGAATAATTTGAACTTCCTCTTAGTGATAGAAGTGATGAAAGTAAAACTGAGACTTATATTTTGGGATGGGGAAAAACTGTAAATGTATTGTACTCTCCACTACTTCTTCAATAATTGTGGTTTAGGATGGCTAAGACCATCTGGGCAAGTATGAGTTTGAAACATTTTCATTATTCCTAATCAAAGAAAGTGTTTCTTATATCAACCAACAAACCAATTTAGTAATAATAATTTCTATTCCAGAAGAGGCGTGGTCGAAGTGATGGTTCCTTAATATGGTAACCAAGAACCATCTGAGGAAAAAATCAAACATCCGTTTTGCATATTATAAAATGCGGAGTGGAACTGATGCATACCCACAGCAAGCAAAGATTCAGCTTGCAGTGCCCAGTATATAGGCTATTAAGGCTCTATGTTCTTTCCTTCCTGTTAAGCTCTAAGCTCCAATAGCTCTTTGGTCCTTTTTTTCGAAGTACCCTTTACAAAGACCTTCGAATGGTCCAATCTTGGTAAATTTTTCCAGTGCTGGAGGAATTCACTCTCAGCAAAGTTTCGTATTGTTGTTTTGGCAGTATCCGGTGATATGTTATGAGAAATGCTGGTTCTGGTCCGATAAATTCGGATTCAGTATGTGAAAATATCTTTATTGACCTATCTTGGCAGTGCATCTTTTCCTACAACTGTGTACAGAGCTCTATGGCATAGATTTCAGCCTGGAAAATGATTGCGTGAAGGCCCATGCTCGAGAAGACTGTCTATTCGAGCCAGCGCTGTCTATTCGATCCAGCGCTCCACATCCCAGCTCCAGTTCCTGTGGATGTCTTACATCCATCGGTGAAGGAGTGAACGTATAGGTAAGGGAACTGATAGCATGTGACAACACTGAAAGAATTTCAATGCCGAAGAGACCTTAAAGGGTGGTGGAGGGCTAACTAAAGAGAATTGGGGCAGCCAAAAACAATATTACCCTACTTATGTATATTCTTTAATAAGTCAAGTGAGCAAGGTCGCAATACTCAGAGCAAGGTCGTAATACTCGGAACAATGACTAGTTATTGGTATTGATGTGTTAGTTATAATAATTGAAATTACACCCCCAACTTCCTATAAATATTAGGAACTAGATGTTTGGACGAACTTCAACAAACTGTGCATTCTGTTCAGCAATAAAAAATCTGACCTCGGAATTAATCAGTACTTCTTTAATATCCAAATGTGACGAAAATACCTGCACTTGGAGAATAGCTGCAGGTGCAAAGGATAATTATTGTGGAAAATAATGTAAGTAACACTCAGTACTCACCATTTAGATGTGAACTCAACAGCAAGCTGATGATAGGAGACAGTGAACTGAAACTTGGCAGCCCGCTTGTTAACTCGTTGAAGACGCTTCCACACAGACCCCATGGTAGTAGATTCGGACCTGATGCAAAAGAACAATTTTCAATATCAACAGCAAAACTCATGTCAGTATCAGCAAAACCCCCGCAGTTTATAAACAAGACAGTCCACTGATGATAAGCTATTAATAACAATGTTGTATGGGATGATACAGACTAATCAACATAATGACGTTAATGAACTGTTGGTGTGATAAGTTATACAGAGAGTGACAAAGATTGTACCTTATATCCCACGACTCCTAGTTATTCACATCATTTAAATGCACTTCCTGTTAAGTCTCTAAATTTAAAATATTAACATAATTTTTAATTCTAAACAATAAAAATTACTAAAATTCACTTAACCTTGCAGATTCACTTTTGGGACTGACACTGACAGCTTTTGACTTTTAGGTTCTGATCTTTGACTTTTGACCGTTGACTTTTGACTTAATTCTTATTACCATTACCTAGAACCATAGAGTAGAAAGTAAAAGAAGGAGCATGTGATGAATTTGATAGTAGAACTAGGGAACCTGCATTACCGACACTTACGCCTACAAGGGAGCGCATTCACTCGTTGACATTTACTTAACACGGTTATGTTTGAACAGCTTGGCTGGATGTCAGTTTTTGGGCACATTTGGTCACAGGCGTAGGTAGCAAGTGGAAAAAAGCGAATTTTGAAAAATGAAACAAAATAATAACACGAATAGAATTATAAGATCTACGAAGCTGTAGACTTTAGTATTGCTGCAGTATTGGGTACAATTTTTAACTCGATATCTAATGTAGTTACTGAGAAAAAGCGTGTCTTGGTAGACACACGAACGGCAGCGCGTGATCTTAGTACCCGTACTCTCTGATCCTTAAAAATAAGATTCATCAAGATGTATAATAAAACCTACCTGACAAACTTCCAGGTATACGGAAATTCTGAGCTCCATATATTTTCTGCAATCATAACTGTCTGCTAATGGGGCTGGGTGCATTTTTTGTCCAGAAAATTCCATTAATAACAGGAGTATTGATAGAGGATGAGTTTAAAATATTAAGAAAGTTTCCTTTAGGCACGTGAACAAGTAGAAAGCCCTCTTTTTATTGTTAAAACATCATCTAACGCAGCAAAAGCACAGAATAGATACAATCAGAAACTAAACTCGCCGGCGGCGCCTCTGATCTTTTAGAGACAAGCCACACCTGTAGCGGTCATTGCTTCAGAGTAGAAACGCAAAGCCAGCCACAGAATAGGTACAACTCTATTCTGTGGGCCTGCATTCAAAACTAATGAATAAAGCTCATCTCAAATCATGGCGGATCTCTATGCGCCGAGTAGATGCGCGAACTCGGTATTTTTATTGAAGCTTATATTCTGATTGTACCTATTCTGTGGCAAAAGTTTACCATTTTTAGAAAATACGCGGACTTAATAACAAATTTATGTGAAATTTTAGACAGTTATTCGGTGGAGCGCTAGAACGTTAATTACAGATCTGCCAGATAATTACTGATTTTAAAATGCCCTGTATTATCAAAATGTTGGTCTGATATTGCTGGAAATAAACTCTACTCCCTTTTAGAAGAATTAATTACTGATAAAAAATTAAAAACCATTCAAAATATTCACCATATTTTCAAAATTTGCAATTTAAAATCAATAATTATCTGACAAATCTTTAATTATCGTTCTAGCACTCCACCCACTGTACGTTCATGGAAAATCTGACGTTTTTAAGTTTGACATTCCCAACTTTTTTCCAAACTTTTTGTGAGAATGAGAATCAAAGAGAATTAACTAAATTATTAAATTATTCAATTATTAATATATTAACTAAATTATTAAATTAGTTCATGCTCCATGATGAGAATGCGCTACCCTAGTAAGCGTCAGTGTCGGTAATACAGATTCCCTAAGTGGAACGGGATAGTTGTTTTGTTGCATATGGCCGGCTTCTTCAGTGGCGTAACATAAAATTGATTGCAGGACACATTTTAATAGAATACAAATTTTTAAAACAAATTGTAAAAAAAATTGGTTTCAATGTTTCAAAACATCTGTTCGAAAATAATGTAAAAATTATATAAGTTTATGAAAAGAATGGAAAATGTTGAAAATTAGTTTGACTGGTTTCAAAATGAAGGTGTTAACTGTTAATGAAGAAATGTCAAATTATTTTTAATTGTTAAATAATTTTTTGTATGCTTTATATGTATTGTATAAGTCGTCAAGAGCTATCCACTGACATTTCAAAAATTATCAAAGCCGAATAGATCCCAGAGTTTTCATAGTCAACTTTTGTTTTTTTGATGGATCGCATTTATTGTTTCTTATATCTAATAGTTCGTTATGAAAAAAATAATGGAAACAAATATGCAAAATAGCTTAAAAAATAGTTATTTATTATAGAAGAGAAAAAAGTGATAGATTTTAGCTCGAGATGTGATTTCGTCCGCGACGCGGTTAGCGGAGGGGACAAACACATCGAGAGCTAAAATCGCACTTTTTTCTCGTGTGTAATATACAATTTTTTTCTGCGAGAAGAAATATCAGTGTTAGAATGTCGAAAAACGTAGTTAGATAACTGAAAATTATGTCGGAAAAATGATTTATGTTAAACTTGGATTTTCAAACTGTCTTTTATCGTAATTGACGTTGCCTGGGTAACGAAACGATTTAATTATTACATAAACGTCATATTAATGTAATTAAAATTGAAGACAGTTTTGCAAAGATTCTTGTTAGTTTTCGATGAGTGAATTTAATAATATGGATAGTGATTATTATGAAAATTCCCTTAATAATTGCTACACATGAATCTTATGTGTATAAATGTGTAGGAAGTACCTACACATGAACAAAATGAGAATAAACAAACATAAAAGCATGAAAACGTAAACATATTCTTAGGAATCTTAGGTTACGTTTTTCGGATCCGGATCAATCCGTTCCGATCCTAAAAATTCTATGATTCGCAGGGGTGAGGGGATTACGGATCGCGATCCAAATTTGGTAAAGAGTGGGGATGAATCCGTTTACGAAAGAACACGCCTGTTTGAATCCAAACGCGTTATAACGCGTTCGGATCACGAATTTACGGTCGAAAGAAAGCAGCTTATATCAACTCGATCATCACATTGCGCTGCTTCCCTTTTTTCTTTATTCATTGGATAGGGACATCCGCAATTTATTCCCTCTCTAGATTCATAACTACTCTTTGATTCATTATCAACAATTTTATGTCACTAGCGTCAGTTGTCAGTGTCATTTTTAATAATGTCATAATTCAGACAGAGCACTGCAAAGCAAGCAGGTTATAAAAAGCTGGGATATTTTTTAAATCAAAACAACATTTACATTATTCAATTAACATTATTACAAAAATAAGTAAAATAACGGGGCAGTCACAGCTCACAGCACAGTTGTTTGTGCTTGTCGAAGATACTGTTTAAAATAATAACTGAATTACCGAATCCAGATTGTTGCTGAATATTATTGACCGAATAAAAGTAGATGGTTTAGGTTTAGGTGCAGAACTTGGTTGAAACATTTTTTGTTAACTTCTCGCTAAAATTTGAAAATGATTTACTCTCTGCGGTCAGTCCTATATTCTTTTTTGCAAAGGACCGCCTATTTTCAAAGATCAAGAGGGAACTCAGCTCATCTCAGTGTTTGCTTGAATAATCTTATGAATAGATCATGTTCGATCCCTCCACAATTCAAATTCTTGAATGGAGGAATTGTGTTACCAAATAAATGCTCTACAAGTAGCGAGTTGGATTGTTCACCGATGCCAGTCAAGATTTTTAAAAGGTGCTATGCAAAGGGAAAAGATAAGAAGAGAGAAAAAGGTGACTTTATTTACTGTGCGAATACTGAGTTTGCTGAACACTGCACGTTTATATATTTACGTAGGGAAAAAATGTAGCTGATTTCAAATTGTGGGGTTGCTATTTTTACACTCCAGTTTGTTTTTAGATAGTACCTATATCAAATCAAATATTTTTTCAGTAAGAAAGCTTTAAATTCTAATTTATTTAAATTATAATTATAGCAAAATCAAAGAATGTAACAATCAATGAAGGAGCATTATCTGAAATGATTGATCTCGAGTCTTTGAAAAATGGCATGGGAAAAGCTCTTGTTCAAATGAAGCAAAGTTATTCTGAGATGTTGTCTCTAAGATCGACTACAGGTAGGTTATACCCACATTCTGCATATATTTTTTCACAGATATTGTTGTAACAAGGGTAATCCTGTTTTTTAGTCTTCCAAAACACACCCCTCACATGCCCATTCCACTTTTTCCACTCGCGTCGCTCACAGAGCAGTCACAGCGTTGCTGCATTAAATCAGGTCTTTGGTCAGGGTAGGTTTTTTTTCCTTTAAATGTCCCTGAAATAAAAAAAAATCTACCCTGACCAAAGACCTGATTTAATGCAGCAACGCTGTGACTGCTGTGAGCGATGCGAGTGGAAAAAGTGGAATGGGCATGTGAGGGGTTTGTTTTGGAAGACTAAACAACAGAATTACTGTAACAAGTACCATAAGAACAAATTTGAACATTATTATGATTATATAGGGTGTCCCTCTTTTTAAAGCTCACTATGTATTGTGTATCTTGTAAACACTAAAGAGATGCAGAATTGATTAAATTACAAAACAGATGCACTATTTTATGACCATCTTGAATCCGTCAAGGCATACAAGATATCTGTGACTAATTACAGAAATATACCGGAAAAACAGTTTGAGGAGGAAACAACCAAGCTATCTACTAGGATTCTGAGACTATTCTTTCAGAAAAAAAATCTAAACTAAGACTGTTCAAGTATTTCATGTCTTACAATCCAACTTGGGGGTATTAGGGACTTTTTGTGGATATCTAAGACCAGCAGTTTACCTTTTGCTATTTTCAGGAATTGCGTCCAGGTGGTATGAAAAGAGGAAAAACACACTTGTCATCTTTTAATAAAATTTTCACAAATGAGTTTTGTTTCATAAGCTAGATAGAACCGTGAAGTTCTAGAATTCTTATGCCTGTACTGGTAACTGAAAACCATTAAGAAATTTACCTTGAAGAACATATAATTATTAATACAATATCTACGCATAGATATTGGTAGAAAAGAGTTGCCTGCTAAGATGGGACGGTCTCTCAAGAAGAGAACTCACTTTTCTGAAAAATTTGAGGCTGTTGGTGGGACCGGAAGGCTTTTCATGTAACACTAATTCAGAAGGCAACAAATGCCAACTAGTGTTGTTTCTGCGTCTTCAGGAACAGATTATTGTTTTTAAATAGTTTTATGAAAATATTTGTGAGCTACCTATAGAATATTTGCAATAACATAAAACTGGTGAGTTAATATAAAACACTAATGCTCGAATTCACACAGCATTATTGCCCTGTAATAGCTCTAAAAAAATTGAATAAATGAGACGGAGGACATTTTTTTTTTTAATATGGTTTTTAGATTAGTTTTGTTGTACTTTTTTATTATGCGGATTATTATAAAGTGCTTAAAATTGAAATATTTATTCTATTACCACCATAATAAATAAGTAGTTGTTTTTCATAAGACTTTTTTGAATAATTAATTGACTTGAAAAAGATCGTCCCATCTTGGGTCAGTCTCCGTATGGGTCCAACTGAGGGTTTAGAAAGCCTCAATTGCTAGTCGACTGAATAGAGATTAACACCAAAAATACAAAAATAAGATCATCAATAAGAAGAACACAACGGCGGAGAGAATAATTCGAGCAGAGTGCACTGTAATATTATAGTATTGGAAATAACATATGCTGCTAAAATATGTACTGTTAAAATATGTACTGTTCACTGTTCTGTAAACAAGCGGTGGGATTGCTCCAACGATATTAAATGTCGGGATGGGAATAGCAAGAACTAATTTTAACAAAATGGAATCCCTCTTATGCAACAGCAAACAGCAGTAAGAAATACAGTACGGCAATTTTATGGGGAAAAACTATCACAGAAAAAAAAAACTCCGAGATATTGTGCTCTAGAAAGATGTGGAGGAATCCAGAATGTAGAAAGGAAAATAAATCCTAAATGCAATAAACCTAATCAGAGGCCCAAAATATGAACTCACACAAATGATTTTGAAAGGTAAAGATCTGCAGCGAAAAAAATTACCTAAATTTACCAACATAATAGCCAACGCCCTCAGAGAATAAGGTATGAGAAGATATGTATGGCTGTATGGACACAGAGAACCCTATATATGTCAATCTTGTCCAGGGATACTTCAAGGATAAAGGGTACTTAACTACAAATTAGAAGAATGATTTCGAGATTTTAAAATGCTGTATCGACTAAAAAAGGCTGATTCTGATTTTGATTTTTAACTTTCAAAGCCGTCCAGTTGATACAATGTTCATGATTCCTTTTAGGTGCGAGGAACTTGCCACCTTACTTAACAATAGACTAAAAATGAAAAATTCATCAAGCTCGGATGAGGTTTCGGTCTTTGTTGTTGAGAAAGTGCTGAAATATTTGCTGGAACCTATCACTTACCTTGTCAGTTTGTCTCTCAAGACAGGCACCTTTCTTAGCGTTTTGAAAACTGGTAAAGTTACTCCAATTTTTAAAAAGAATGATCCGCACTGTCTCATGTACATTTTATAAAGTCTTGAATATTGCTTTCTGTCCAGATTGGAGAGTTTCCTGGAGAGATTTAAGATAATTTCTGAGAACCAGAATGGTTTTCGTAACAACAAGTCAACACAGTCTGCAATCTTTTCATTCTACACCAAAGTTATAGATAAGATTGAGGCAAGAGAGTGTCCTGTTGGGATCTTTTGCGATCTCAGCAGGACATTTGACTGCGTCAACCATAAAAAGTTAATAGAAAAGTTAGAGATTTGGCATAAGAGGACTTTCATCGAAATGGATTGAGTCTTTCCTGCATGGCAGAAGCCACTATATGTTGAAGTGCGATTCTCAGATACTAAAGAGTAGAAGACAGGAGAGATCTAGCTACCACAGTGTTGAGATGGCAGTGCCCCAAGGCTCCATCCTGGATCATGTTCTTTTTATTTTATTTGTCAACGATTTAGATTTTTTTCTCAGTGATAATTTTCACACAAACGCTGATGATCTTTCGGTTGTCGTGTCGATGATTTCCATAATGACTTGACTGATAAATGTGGCGATGTAGGCACTGAAGAATACGGAGTTGTCAGAATACAGATCGGCAGATACTCCAGCTGTAGGGATATTTTTAGATGATATAAGGTTTTAACTATGTCCTCTCTATTTATATTTGAATTGTGTGTAGGTGGATGTTTATACAGGGTGATCAGTAACTCGCGCACTCCGAATACAGGGCGATATAGAGCCCATTAAAATGAAGGATATTCTGCAAAAAGAAATTGAATTCAATGGTTGGTTTTCAAGTTACAAAGTTCCCCTCATCCGGCTTTAAAGCTAATTTTTTCAATAACCGCGATGAAAATTAATGAAAAATTCAGGTTACTGTAATGTCTGGAACGGATCCCATATAATTCATCAATTTTTTTTCACAAAACCTTTACAGAGGAATTGAGAATGTTGTAAATTGATAGCATACCTAAATCTGAACGAAATTTGAAGTTTGGCAACCGCCTAAAGTCGACTTATAATATAAAATATTCAAATGTTTTACTATGGAAAAATAATAAAAATACCATCTAACCCGAACTTATTCACATGTTCAGTGCTGTGTTGCCACTTTTTTTTTATAGAAACGGTCATGTTTATGAAAAAAAGAAGTTACAACCCTGCAGTAAGAAAACTTACCACTCTTAAAAAGTGAAGTTTACTGCAGCATGCTCTGAGTGCGCGAGTTACTGATCAGCCTGTAGAAATATGAATAAACTTGACTTGGTTTGTATTATAGGCCACAATTATTATAATGTTAGGAATAAGGATAATTTTGTAATTCCCTTTCCTAGATTAAATAAGACAATAATTAACTCTCCAAATTGGTTAAAGGATGTTTGATGCTCTTCTGAACACAATTAAGACTTCAAATAGGATAAATATCTTTAGAAAGAGGTTAAAGGATTATCTGCTGGAGAGGTGTTTTTACAATGTCAATGAATTTTTTAGTTTTTGGTAGATTTTATAGAATATATAGATATTTAAGAGAGGGAAGTATATCCGCAGCCACTCTTCACTAACGGCCACAATAAAGTTGCACATTTATTATATGGAATCGATATTTTTTCTTTATCAGTCATGTCTCTACTGCTATTATAAAACACAAAAGTATAACTAACGTATAAGCAATTTGTAATAAACTAAATCGTATTTCAAGTGTTTAATAATTTTAAATCCTCCAGATCCTGGATGGAACTTTGATTTTGGTTATTTCACTTATTTTTATAAATAATTCAATAAAGATAATTATTATTAATTGATGTATTAATTGCAAGGATCTATCGAAAGACTTCACATAAAGGTTGATGGAAAGGACCACGTGCTGCAAGAAGTAGCCCAAATATCTAGAAAGAATCCGAAAATGGTCGTTATCAACTTGGGAGCATTTCCTCAGGCCATTTCTCCCGCAGTAAAAGCACTTTCTAAATCCAGTATGAATCTGAATCCTCAACAAGATGGCTCTACAATCTATATACCTATTCCCAAGTAAGTAGATGTAGAAAGTAGTGATTGTAATGAAAGTAGAACATAATAATAAAAGTAGTATACCAGGTAGGTGTCTCAGAAGCGCAGTTCCATTGGTGTATCGCCGTTAATTGAAAAACAACTAAAAGGCTTATTAACATAAACTTATTTTCTGTAACTTCCGGTCCAGCCAGAGGTGATTATAACTTTTAATTTTCAAATACCACCCTGTACCTATATATTTTTTTTTAACTCAATCGAGAAATTATCCATAATTATTATTGTTATGTTAATAAATGTTATTTGATCATTTTTGGATACATAATTATTGATAAGTAGTCTGTTTAGTTTAATAAGATAATAATTATTATTTTACTATATCACAATAATTATTATTGTTACACTTAATCTGTTTTTTTCAGAATTTCAAAAGAGTATCGAGAAACACTAGCCAAAAGCGCATCTGTTATATACATGAAGTGTCGAGATAATATGAAACAAATACAGATTCAGCACATCAAGCATCTGAAGAAGAAGGACAAGGTTTCAGAAGATGTAGTTAGAAATATTGAACAGCAGATTGCAGCTCTGACGGATCGCTATATAGAAGAAGCAAAAGAAATTCTACAGGCAAAAACAGATGAACTTGTTGGAAAAGAATAATTTTAAAAGCAATAAATAGTTTTTCGTATTTTTTTTTGCAATTTATGTATCTTAATTATACAAACGTCATTCTTTAATCTTTAGATTAGATTTTATATGAAACTCTGATGCATGGAACCGCCGAATGCCAAATAATAACTAAATGGAGGATGTTGATAATTATTCGATCATACTTTATATCAGCAAGGTTAAACGGTAATATGGCGCGCATACAAAAGGTTTGAAAATTATTGTTTTAAATCCTAATAACTAACATGGTATTTTATTGCACGAAAATTTATATTATTATTTATTTATTTATTTATTTATTTATTTAAATCAATTTGCCCAACAGAACAGGTCCACTTACAGGCAAACTAAAAAAGTGAATACACAATTAATAATAACAATAATAACTAATAATAACACAAGTAAACCAAAGGTAACCCCAAACAATCATAAATAATATTCAGTCTCACTGAATGAACAAAAACAGGAATAACAAAGTTATCAATAAAACAAAAATCACATCGAAGCATTACACAAATCAACCAAGTTAACCTATTTATACATACAAACATACTGACAAGCAGTATAGCTTAACACGTATATTAATATTAATAACAATAATTTAGCACTCTCCGAGGGAGCACTCTCTAAGTGTTCTGGAACTGGATTCATAATTCGTATTGTATTTTTTTTCTGCAATTTCTGAAATTCGAGAGGGTTCTAGTGACATGACAGGAGTGACACATTGCCAGGTCAGTGTAAGAGTGTTCAAAATATGTACTATAATTGAGAAATAAAAAATTAAATAAAAACAAATTTGACATTTAAAATGGTACTTATTTGGTATTGTTGGATTCGTAAAAATGCATAGATTCCAAAAATATAATAATATATAGGGTGTCCCATTTAAAAATAAAAAGTTGGTAACGTTTCCGGAAAAACCGGATGTGGGAAAAAATTCAATTTTCTGCTAAAAAGTGCGCTCTGTCGAGAATATGCGACGTACCAAATTTCAAAAAATTATCTCAAAAAATAAAGAAAAAAAAGGGGGTATACCATGCCTGTGACACACACTGTATATGATTTATTATACAGGGTGTTTCATTAAGATAGGTAAGCGGCCGTATCTCGAGTAAATTTTAATTATTATTATTTTTTTTTCGTTTATAAATTGAATCTTCTTTCTGATTATGGTGTCATAATTATACCGTATGATTTAATTTTTTGGGATAAAATAAAAAAAAACTGTTACCACTACAAATCGCGCCCTCTGCCGATTTTATTAGGAACTATCGCATACTAATGCTTTAGTTCTTCAATTAAAAGCACTCACCTTTCTCTTTCAAACAAGCTCAAGTTTACCAGAATCGGATGAGCTGTTTCGAAGTTACAGCAATTTTATTAATTTCACTTTCAACAGCTTCCCCCACTCTTATCAGGATTGGTACGCCTATGAGTCGTACACCAAAATTATGCAGAATTGCCTAAGCTTTCTAATGATGTTACCAAAAAGCATACCTAAATGAGGAAATTTTTAAATAAATTCACATTTTAAATATTTAGTGTTCATTTGCGCCCCCTTGCGACGATATGCGGAACTTCAAAATAATTTCCAGGATTTTCTCATGGCCACTTTAATTTTGAAGTTTTTTACCCCAAGTCTCTATGTCCAGTAGTACCCGAGATACGGCCGCTTACCTACCTTAATGAAACACCCTGTATATTTTTGAAAAATAAAAGGAAAAAAGTTTGAGAAGTAACTTCTCTATAAAGTAATAATGATTTAATAATGAAATAATTTCACAAGTTGGCCAAGGGATTGAAAAATTCCCAAACATTTTAGGGTGCATCATCCATTATTAACCCTTTAAAATGGTACAATTTACTCAACTTACTACTGTCTTTAGATAAGGCTTGTCTAAGTTGCTGTCAATGAATGCTCTTGGGACACTAGCTGAATACTTCTACTTTACAAACCAATTTGATAAATTCGAATCGGACCTCCAGAGCATTCAGCTCGCTGCAAAATATGCTATGAAGAACTTCTGATTGCAATTATGTGAAAACTAAGTATCCGACGTCTGGGTTTTGCAGAAAGTCAATATTGACTTTCTTGCAAAGAGCCTACACTACACCTCAAAAAATGACGTCACTAATTTTTGAAAAAACATTTTTGTTTTTTTTTAACTTAATAATAAACCGATCAGGTTGTTTCAGCCCTCATTTTATTCGTATTTTAATTCTCTACAATTCGTAATTCGTCCATTGGAACCGTTTAGATTACCCAATCAGTTTTTCTTTTATAACAAAAAATTAAAAAAAAACAACCGCAACTTTTTTGCACTAGTGTTAATAAAAAAAAAGAAAATGGTAAACTGAGTAGAAAACTGTGCAAATCTGAAGGATATTCCGCGTCTAATTGCACTGGCGTTATTATGTTATGTAAATAACAAATTTGACCTGTTTCGGCCTTTTTCGTGTACATCTTCAGTAAGTTACTATTAGGAATGTTTCGTTTTCGTTGAGCCACCCTGTAATAATATGAACCATAATATGTGATGAATAAATCCTTTTTATCAGTTAATATTTGTAGAATTGAAAAAACTCGAAACAGGTCGATTTTTGATTATTAAATTACACTTAATAAAAAATTCACCCCTTGCTCTAACCCCCTCACTGTAACAATTACCACCCACAAAGTTTCAAATGGAAAGGGTAAGCTTGTGGGGTAAACTTGAAAGGGTAAGTATCATTCTTTATACAAAAATGATATTCAAAAATTATAAAAAAAATACAAATTTATTGTAAAAAACTATTCAGAAGAAATTTTTATTGAAGATTAGGATGCTGCTAAAACGTTCAAAGCGAGCATTTTGAACATCTCGACATGAAGATTAATGGTTTTGGTTGTCTATACCATCAAAAGTTAAACAATTTTAATTATTAAGTGTGTGGTGTGTTGTAGGGAATTTTATTTTTAATGTTTATTTGTGCAACAAATTTCAAAACAATATCAGTTTTGTATTGAGAAGGAAGATACCTTTTAAATGATGTATCACAAAGCCTTACCCTTCCCACTAAAATAGTTTGGGGTCGCAGCTGTCACTCGAAAGGGGTTGGCTTTACAAATGAAATTTGTATGCTGCAGGACGTCATTTTATAATCTTAAATCGACCGGTTTCGGGTTTTTATTTCTACAAATATTAACTGAATATGAATTTATTACTTACATATACATATCGCTCATTCGAAAGAATAGTGACACTCATCTCAAAATATAGCTATATTGAGTTTTATAGTGAAAAAGGTTCCTAAAATGGTACCTATTGAATGTTGTAGAACAACGACACCAAATGAATGTTAAAGAGTCACCGTTAGATGGCGTAACTGTCATTGTTCTTTAGGTGAGAAATCTTAAAGGGCTGCTCGTCAACACTGTCACATTCCGTGTTAGTTCAGTGCTTGTGGTGAGAACGTCGGATTCTATATGTAACAATGTCACATTTAAAAAAAACAACCTACCGATAAATAGTTTTCTATACAAAGTTAAAAGCGACAAAATTTTTTACACAGGTTTCCTCAACAATTGCACTTTTTGAGTTGTGTCACTATTCTTTCGAATGAGCGATATGGTTCACACTCACACTGTACAATAATACATTTTTGGAGGATTGAAAAGGGACTTTTGATGTTGACTTCTGACACTTTTGTTATAGTTTCCATCAAATGTCATTTCAATTATTCAGTTTTATTCTATAGTCCGTTTGTGTGGGTTCATTTTATTCTACCAGCAGTAATTTTATGAGATGAAACAAAAATTACAAATTTCTTTTTTTCATATTTCGTCACCTTAAAACAGAAGTAGCCCAAGTCCAAAAACTACATTTTTCAGGAAACGTTTTTTTTCTCTAGCTGCTTTAATTACACACATATTTTAATATAAATTTGTACCAGGTGTCCCAACACTAGTGTCCACCCCCTAAATCGAGCTTAATTTTAAAGATAAAAAATTGAAACTTTGAGGATTTGTGTACTTGATATAGGACCACGGAATGGCATAATTAGTTTCATTAAAAAACATTTTTAATATCTTTTTAATAATCACCTTTTTCATGAGTCCATACTACGACACTGTCCAGTGCAGGTTCAGTGTGCCGGCTAGCCCAGCAAGAGCCGTCCTTCTATTTATTGGAACCTTATTTACTTTGTCATAAAACTTATTCCACCTACCCTTTTCAGATTATATTGATTATATTGTTCAGATTATATTGCCTACCTGTCATTGCTATATAATTATATTTTATTTAATTAAAGCCTTATAATTAGTTTTTTCACATTTCTTTCAAGCGATATTGATTTTATTAATCGATTTCTACGTATGTATTGAAAAAAAATCAATTTTTTTTCGACAATTTACCACCATCTTACAGTTTTTTTTATCGCTGGCGCCCGAACTAAATTTTTTTTAATGAAATTGATTATGCCATTCCGTGGTCCTATATCAAGTACACAAATCCTCAAAGTTTCAATTTTTTATCTTTATAATTAAGCTCTATTTAGGGGGTGGACACTAGTGTTGGGACACCCGGTACAAGCATTTTAAATATGCACAGTTTCAATTACAGCATGAATTAAATATGAAACGTATAAGTTAAAGAAAAAAGATGGACATAGAATATTTTTTTAGCTGATAAGTATTCCAAGTCCATTTTCTGGACTTAGGTTAGTTGTGTGTTTTGGACATAGTATACTTCTGAGAGTTCATTCTATTAGCTTAAGATCCAAACTCTCAATGTTCCCTTAGTAATAAAAGCCGCAAAGCTTCTATTTGTTCCAAAAACAGTATGTCCTTGAAGGATTATCTTGCAGTTAGAGCTAAATGGGCATTAATCGTAAAAAACAAATAGTTTTTCTAAATGAGGAAGCAGAATTAACCCAAGTCCACAATTTGTTGGACATAGGATGTTATTTGGAAGCAGAACTAGTATAAGTCCTAACACAACACTAACATAGGTTACCTTATGGTAATATGTATAGTTCTGCACTGAAAATTATTTACTGGAGCATTGACATAGGTTCTTTCTCGCGAACTTAGGATAGTTCTGCATTAAAAATTTGGGCACCCTTGGACATAAGCTTATTTGTTATTTAGCTAATACGAGATAAATATAATTATTAGGACTTAGATTAGTTCTGCATTCGATCGGCGACACCTTACTCTATCGTTTTGTATAAAAAACTCATTTTTGGCAAAAATGGACTTAGGCTAGTTCTATTTTAAGGTGACGATTTACACCTAATAATGACATGTTTATTTTCAGATTATGAGGTACATACTCAGAATGAAAATTGGCAGCTTTTGCCTCATTTAACCGCCTCATCTTTCACAGTTTACAAGATACCCACCTATATGGTTTGGATTTATTTACATATTTCTTAAAAATTTCAATTATGAAAATGACTGTGTAGTTTCATCTTTCAAGATTAATGCACGAAATTTTGAATTCTTGTTAAAGTTGAAAAACCTTCTAAAGCGACTAACTGATTATTAATCAAAGTTATCTGTAAAAAAAATGAATTCACATTTTTTCTACATTACAAAAAAAAAAGATTAACATCCACTCTTATAAACTCTTCATAACTGGACAGTCATTTGAAAAAATAGATAAATTATACCACGAAAATACATTGTTAGTTAGTTAGTTAATTTTATAAGACCGGGTATAAATACTTTTACATTTCTCATTTATTTTTCGACTTTATTGATGAAATGTAATTTAAACAACCATATTGTTATTGTGATTTTAAAAAAGCAAAATAAATGACATTACAAAAATTAAACAATGGTATTAAAATGAAATCAGGCCGTGACTGCCTTGCTATACTTAAAATTCCCGACTCACTCCGAGAGCAGTAATCCAGAAACGTTAAATTTTAACAAGACAGCCACGGCCAGAACTCAATCAAATTCCTCAAAGGTAAAAGGTGAACATACAAACTGTATGTATTGAATTGAAATTTTTCGGCGATTACTCCGTGTCCATCGCTACAGCTGGTTGGGGATCTCTGGGACCCTCCTGCTGGTCCCCCGCATCATCGCCATCTCTCAAAGGTGGACTCTGCTGCTCGGAGGTCCCGCTTCTTCTTTCTTCACCTTCAATCAAGGCCAAATAAGGAGATGTCTCCTCTTCCTCCAATATTTTAAACGGTTGATCTTTTCCGACAAAACCGATGGAAACATTTTTGGTATTAAGATCAATTTCGGGTGGCAGCGTATCACGCAGTGCTCTCAGACCATGTTTAATCAACTCCTCTAAATTACAGGCCCGCAATTCATCCAGTTTCTTCTCTAAATAAGTTCTAGCACTCTGAGACCTGGCTCCAATCGACATTGCCTTGCAATCATAATAGTTCGCTGATGGGCACGTTTGGTATATGTGACTTCCTTGATCGTCATAACCGGCTACTAGCAAACCGACACCGTAAGGTCTTCTGTCGTAACGCTGGGTGCAGATCTGCATCTTATTGCCGAGCTGGCTGATCAGCCTGTTCAAAGGCAAATAAGTATCGTGAGAATATTTATAATTCAAACATTCAGTTCTCATGTAGCGGGAGAGGATCCTCGCATCAGCAGTTAGACCTGATATTGTAATACCAATGTGATCATCGATGTTAATTATCTTCTTCTGGTACGCAGACAGCTCAGATGAGGCCCTTTTTAGGGCTATTATGACAGCGTACGTGTTACTCTTCAAGCCAACAGTTGCCGAACCGAGATTAACGGCTTCCATAGCGTACTCCACTTGATGTAGCCGGCCCTGGGGGCTCCAAACAGTCACATCACTATCATACTGATTACGAAACATCGTGGATTTTTTGAATTATTGTCACAAATTAAATATAATTCAGGAATTCAATCAAAGCCAAACACAACAAATACAAACAAGTACTAGGACTGTTACTAGATTGCAGTCAGAATGATTTGCTGTTTTCCTGTCTTGTCTTCTCATCACTCGGTAAGTAAAACTAAAGTTAGGTTAACTGTTGAGGTTCAGTACTTCATTGTCATTTGTCATTGTCATTAAGTTCAAAGCACAGAGAAAGATAATATAATAGAGTGTTCGATTACACGTTAGACTCTCGGTAACCTGCGACGGTGGCGACACCCTGGGCTACCGGAGATATCATTGGTAAGCACGGGACATTCAAATTTAAATTTATACCTAATTATTAATTGAAAAATTATTTTTACGGTTGAAGTGTCGCCACTTCAACAAATAAACTTCTAGGCATCAATATGAAATTTCTTTATTCCTAATAGGTACACACAGTATACGAGTATACTTAATAATTGCAACAAGTGCTTTTTACAAAATTTTCCTCACATAAATAATACAGGTCCAGTTTTCACAGAAGATGCTTTCATTTTTATGAACCAGTTTTCTCAACGTGGAAAGACTTTTCCAGGAATAAGGAGAAGACATTTTATTTTATAATAATGATACAGTCTTTTGCTTTTGGTTTTCCTCTTTTGTCAATTGTTTTTCCTTATTTGTCAAATGATGGAGTGACAAAAGCATAACAGAAAAGAGATTAATATCATACCTACATTGTACATATTTCTATAAAAAAAATTACATACTTTTGATCGTGGCTAGTTACCAGTCAAGTCAGACCGTTTGTATATGCTTATGTTATGATTAGAATGTGATCGTTTACAGAGTTTATAGGAAGATGCTGTTAATATTCCTCCACGTCAGAATTCCTGGCTGAGAAATCGTTGCTAACTTCACACAAACATATTTTTAATTAATTTTAAAATCATCAGCAGGATCAATTTATGCATTTTATAAATAGAAGCAATAATTATTATAATAATAATTATGGTCATTATTTACATCTGCGGCTCCTACAGTTTCACTATGGAACTTATATAGGGGTGGAGAACATACCTATAGTAACACCAGGAAGGTATTCATTTGCTGGGCAAATGAAAGGGAAAGCCACAAAACGGTGTAAAAAAATGGTTTTGAGAGTGCGGAGGGAGTGCGGTCCTGACAAGAGGCACCGATTAGATGCCGCGATCCCGGATAAAACCACTTCACCATAATTAGTGGAGCGGAAAGAGCCCGCTATCTCGCTTATTTAAGGTAGAAAAATTTTTCGGAGTAGAAAGATATGGGACCGGTACCATCATGTTAAGGGATCTTCGGGGCACTAGAATCTCGTTTTACGACAAGCTCCCTTGGTGCTGACAAAAGTTACAGCCCTTTGAATCTCAGATTTGTGATTTTTTTTTCACGAGTAAAAGCTTCGCAAAGTATTTTTTTTCTCCGTTACCGGTTGACATTGGGGACTCTAGTTTTGTTTTTCCTTTATAGTTATGATTAGTGAACGAAATGACGTATTTGAAATCCAAGAAGTTTGTTCAATTTTCAAAATATTCAGTGTTTTTGACCGATTAAACACACAATTTCTGCAAAGTTCCGACTTTGAACACCTTTAAATTTTTTTTTCACGATATCGATTTCAGTTTTTTTGTTACCATCTGATAAAATGAAGCTTTGTGAATATTTTATTTCGTATAACATGTAGTCGCGTTTCAAAAATAAACTTTCTAGAGTCGTTTATATGAAACCCTGAAGTTGAACAGATATGTTTAGCATAGAACGGACGGAGTGCGAGTTATAGCGCGGCGACGGCTGTTGAACAAGGAACGGCTGAGGATAAGATTGTTACTGCGAGTGTTACTGTTATGTACCTATTCAATAATAATTTAGGGACGTTTATTTATTGTAATATTGTTTAAATAAGGCTTTGTTATTTATTAAATATTTTAACACGCTTGAAATTCATTGAAAATATTCATATTTTCAATTGGTTAATACAGGGTGTCCCAGCTTATTCGAAGCGGTCTCTGTAGGCCAAACGATAAAGTTTTTCAAAAAACTTTTTGCAAATTCATGTACAGGAACACAATGGCCATAATTTAAAATTATTTTGGAGTATACTGAGTGTTCCATATGACAGTGGCATATCAAAGTTATGTTTTTTTTTAAATGGAGTGCTCCTATGTTATTGCATTTTTAGATTGGCTGAGAAAAGAAAATAATATTGGCTTTTACAGTTGGTGTTCAAATTCAGAAGTTTTTGAGTTATAAACAAGTGAAAATCGTAATTTTTCAAGTTCGAGGCCCTGTACAACGAAAACGGCTCAAGATAGAGAAAAACGGCTTACGTGTCCCTATTATAACTTTTCATGTACTATCCTATGATTTAGATGAAATGTTTATACAGGGTGATAAAAAAATTGAAAAATTCTGAGATTTCCCCACGCGTCGCGAAATAAAAAAATCAAAGAAAGTACAAATGTTTCTATACCATAGGATAGTACATAAAAAGTTAAAATACGGACATGTAAGCCGTTTTTCTTTATCTTGAACCGTTTTCGTTGTACAGGGCCTTGAACTTGAAAAATGACGATTTTCACTTGTTTATAACTCAAAAACTTCTGAATTTAAACACCAACTGTAAAAGCCAATCTTATTTTCTCTTCTCAGACAATCTAAAAATGCAATAACATAGGAGCATTCCATTTAAAAAAACATAACTTTGATATGCCACTGTCATATGGGACACTCTGTATACTCCAAAATAATTTTAAATTATGGCGATTGTGATTCTGTACTTGAATTTTCAATTTTTTTTTTGAAAAAATCCATCGTTTGGCCTACAGAGACCGCTTCGAATAAGCTGGGACACCCTGTATACCTAAAGGGCAATAGAAAGCAAGGTATGGTCTAAGCAAGGTATGTACCTATAATAAATAGGTATACCTATCTATTACGACATGCGGTTACACCTATTACACCTTAGAGCGGCTGGTCGTCATAACTCATAATTATTATGCGAAGTATGTTGGCAATACTAATTTTTGTCAAAAGTAAATTGCAGAGATCATTAAATGTTCGCTTTGTTTCTTTAACTGATTTGAATCATTGCCATCCCATCTATTTGAATAGAGTCAACGATATCGGGAATTTGATACAAAACAGAAGTAGAGTGTCCCTTCAGTCTTGACTTTAAATCCGACTTAACGTTTTTTCTCGTTGTAAAATCTTCATGAAATATTGACAAAGGATCAGAAGATAATTCATATGACATTATATCTGACGTATCAGTTAAAGGGTTAAGCGAGCAATGGTTAGAACTCTTCTAAACATAGCTTCGTACCCAATAGCTGCCAAAAAAGTCTCTGCATAAAAAGTATTTTTCATGAAGTCCTCGTGGTTCTTTTTGGCATCAATAAGACACATGTCATCAGGCTATTTTCAATTTCTTTTGATGCGATCCACCCCAGTAGTAATATTAATTAAATTCTCGGGAATTATCGACAATCAAAATGGATTTATCCATTGCTCTTCAAATAGCTCCATCATTTTTTGTATGTCTTTTTCATCCCATTATTTTTCAGTACTGCACTGTTGCCGTTGACGGTGATCAGTTCGGGACAGTATTTCATATTTTTTTTTTACATAATCACCAAGTGAATGTCTTGTTTTGAATTACTAACCACCTTAATAAGGTTTCTTGTTTTTTAGTGAAGCCCACTACCCCCTCCCCCATAGCTTTTGCCGAGGCTTTTGCATCAGTCTCTATTAATGCTTTGCTCTAATGCCATGTCGAAAGCTACACAATTGAATCTCTTTTCTGCCGTCTTTTTGACTACGAAATTACCCTCATTTAAGAAATCATACATTTTCGAATTTTTGGTTTTCAATTTATTCATATCGGAGAGATAAACAGAATAAACAGAACATACTTCGCATAATAATTATGACGACCAGCCGCTCTAAGGTGTAATAGGTGTAACCGCATGTCGTAGATAGGTTTCTACGACATGCGGACATATTCTATTATAGGTACCTTGCTTTCTATTGCCTTTTTGGTATATTAACCAATTGAAAATATGAATATTTTCAATGAATTTCAAGCGTGTTAAAATATTTAATAAATAACAAAGCCTTATTTAAACAATATTACAATAAATAAACGTCCCTAAATTATTATTGAATAGGTACATAACAGTAACACTCGCAGTAACAATCTTATCCTCAGCCGTTCCTTGTTCAACAGCCGGCGCCGCGCTATAACTCGCACTCCGTCCGTTGTATGCTAAACATATCTGTTCAACTTCAGGGTTTCATATAAACGGCTCTAGAAAGTTTATTTTTGAAACGCGACTACATGTTATACGAAATAAAATGTTCACAAAGCTTCATTTTATCAGATGGTAACAAAAAAACTGAAATCGATATCGTGAAAAAAAAAATTTAAAGGTGTTCAAAGTCGGAACTTTGCAGAAATTGTGTGTTTAATCGGTCAAAAACACTGAATATTTTGAAAATTGAACAAACTTCTTGGATTTCAAATACGTCATTTCGTTCACTAATCATAACTATAAAGGAAAAACAAAACTAGAGTCCCCAATGTCAACCGGTAACGGAGAAAAAAAATACTTTGCGAAGCTTTTACTCGTGAAAAAAAAATCACAAATCTGAGATTCAAAGGGCTGTAACTTTTGTCAGCACCAAGGGAGCTTGTCGTAAAACGAGATTCTAGTGCCCCAAAGATCCCTTAACATGATGGTACCGGTCCCATATCTTTCTACTCCGAAAAATTTTTTGTGCATATTTTCAGCCTCTTTCCGCTCCACTAAATTGCCAAGTATTCTATTCTGTGTTAGAGGTTCACAGAGGCGGACTGAGCGATATATCCGCTTTCATTACGTGTTCAGTCACCGCACAGGGATTGATGCAATGATTTTCGGATTATAAATTCAAAATAAATGCAAAATTCAAAATAAAAATCGTGGTACTGTTATTTTCGAAGATTTTCCTTGCCCTGAAAGTGAAAAAAAATAGAAATTCGACCGTAGTGCCAAAGAGGCCTTAGTTGTGACCTTAATATTAGTTTGCCATGGCTGTTTTTACTTTCTTACCCACCCAGCACCCCTATTTCGCTCCTCGGTCCCGAAAAAATTGATGAAACTTAGGAGCCGCGGATGTAAACAATTACCATAATAATTATTATTAAACTTTGTCAAACGCATTTATTTCCGTTCCGATTATTTTTCAAATCATTGAACGTTTTTTATGAACAGACCAAATTTTAAGCGAGATGAATCGAGGCAGTCGCAGTTGACTAGAAATTCGGAAGCCACATCGCTGATCACCGTAGGTAAAAACTGAATAAACCTTTTTTATACACTGCGTTCCATCTGAAAAACGGTAGATAGTTAATCCTGAAGATACGGCAAAAATATAAAATCACGGTCATTTTGGCTTGATGACTTCCGATCCGGCGTTCTTACGGTGATTAGTATAGAGTGTTGAGACTTCCGATCCGGTGTCCTTACGACGAGTAGTGGTATTGACTTATTCCGATCCAGTATTCTTACGTCGAACAGTTATTATAGCTTTATTCGGGTTTTTGCTATTACTGTTCTAGGACTGTCAGGAGTTTGCGCAGTCGAAATTCATGCGTTCGGGTTTTGTAGAACTAATCCTGAACTAGTTCTGAGACAGAAGTTCTCTGTTTTGGTTTAACTCAGGACCGTTTTAGAACCGTTCAAGAACCGTCCAAACCAGTCCTCGCTCTGGAGTAAGAACTGATTTCGGATTGTCAATTCACGCATGCCCATTTTCATTTTACACGATACACGACGACGGTAGGACGGTACTCGCTGGCGTTTGTTGATCTTGGACTTGTTGTTTTGTTTTTACTATTTTTGATCAGGTTAATTATTAGATAAGTAATTGGTAATAGGCATACCTAGGTAATACTGGATGACTACATACAAAATATCCTTTTCAATTCATCATTATCCTCATCAGACTCTTCGGAAGAGCAAGATGAACTTTCCATTATTAAGTACCTACCTAGGTACTGGTTGGGTTATCAGAAAATTGAGTAAATTCACAAAAATTATAAACAAAGACATAAATAAACTGTGTTTTGCGTGTCGCAAACAAAAGCGCTTTTCTCACTAAAAGAAAAGTTGAGCAGTATATGCTTTGCTTTGCGTTTTTTATTTGAATTTTACATATTGAAAAGTAGGGTTAGGTTCTAAGTTCTTCTTGTTTTAAAGATTTCCATTTACAAGATTTATAACAGTTCGGAATTGTTCGAGTTTTGTGAAGTCGCGGACACTTCCAGGACAATCCGAGAACGGTTCCTAGAACTGCACGATTGCGCAACTAGTTCTGCGCAATCCCAGGACGGTTCTTGAACGATTCAAGAAATGAAACCCGAATAAAGCTATAGTGTCATCTTTGTATTAACTTCCGATCCAGTGGTAAACCGCCGTAGGTAGATAGATTGTGCGAGTTCTAATTCACTTCCGATCCGGTGTTATTAGAGTTTTAGTAGTTGCGACGTAGTAGTACCTAGTTTGAACCGATTCATAGACCGGCCATCCGCGTACCGGGTTCCGAAAGAATGGTCCAGACCCCGAGTTAACGCCGTTTCCAATCTTCCGAGACTAGAGCAGACCACCCTCCAACTCCGTGTCAAGGTAGGTGGTAATTCATACCAGCCGTAATTTTTCTCTTGTATTTGGTTGTGTCACGATCACCCCTGCTGAACATCCTTCAACCGTCCTTTCTCTCTGTTCATTCCCGGAACCCGCTGTAGAAACAAAGGCCCCGTTCTTGTCGTGAGATTGCTTACCCGGCGTCGCAGGGGGTAATCTCGCGGTGGTGGCGCGGTCTGGTGCTAGTCAACAGCCCATCGACACCTCCTGTCTTCCGCTGGAGTATAACGAAGGTCCCGTCTTTGTCGTGAGATTGCTTACCCCGGCGTCGCAGGGGGTAATCTCGCGGTGGCGACGTGGCCTGGTACGCGTCCAAACAGCACGCCGAACCTCAGAACCTCAGACCTGATTTATTTTATCACATAGCACCACGGAAAGATAACAGATTTTTGTAAGAGACCAAAAATGGGCTAAAACGATGTATCTTTCAAACAAAAAAACATGAACAGCGTTCCTGCTACCCTATCAACAATTACGATCGATTTTAATGGAGGGTAGGGGTAGTTTTACCCCTTCCCGGGTTTCCGTCAAATTATCATGTACATCAGAAGTTAGTACTTTTAATAAGAAATTTACCTACCAAATTTCATCGAATTGGAATCAGCCGACTTTGAGCTATTTCAAAAAAACTAAAATTTTCAAAAGACTTTGAAGCCCTCTCACGGACAAACGAAGCACTTTGGTATAGAGATAAGTTTGGTCCGAGCGACTTTTTTTTACCTCAGTAATCTGTGGGGTTGCTCCATGTCCATGGAATATTGGGACACTGTATAATTTTGTTATACAGTCTTTTGCTTTTGGTTTTCCTCTTTTGTCAATTGCTTTTCCTTATTTGTCAAATGATTTTCTTATTTTTCTATCTATCAACGATTGTATAGTCATTGATTTATCAATCAATTTCCTTTTATGTTTATGTCAAATCAGTTTCACTTTGTGTCAATTGGTTTTTTCCCATTTACGTATTATAGTGACATTATAATAAACATTGGAAAAGCATTTGATATAAAAGGAATCTCATTTGACAAAAGAGAAATCTCAATTGAAAAATCACGCACTGACGTTTGATCGAGCGTTTGATAAATGGGAAAAGCATTTGACAAATTAGGAAAAGCAATTGACAAAAGAGGAAAACCAAAAGCAAAACACTGTAAATATAAAATAAAATTTTTTTTTACTCATTGACATGTTAAAACAACGATTACGAAGCTTGTGGGGAACTCGATGAATAGGACTAAATAAAGAGAGTAGGTAGATACTATTGGTTTTTCAGGGCAAACGTTTCTCTTTATTTTCTGAATCTTCTTTAGTGGCTAGTGTAACAGAAAACGGAAAATGAACATCAGAATTACCCGTCAGGGCTAGAATCACATTAGTTAAATACAAAAATGACTTACAAAACATGAAGTTTTAAAAAATTAGCTACGTAATCGTTATACAAGGTGATTTAGTGGTAAAGTACCATAAATTGAAGGGTTTGTAGATACCTGAAGCTAAAATAATAAGAAAATTAAAATAAATTTTTTTCCGAAAATATTTTTTAACCGAAATACAGGTTGTTTAAGTGTCTATTCACGAAACTGGTTTTTATTGTATCTTTCTATATAGAGTGGACCAATAATTCTGAATTTTTGTATACAGATTTTCTATTTAAAAACCAGTATTTAAAAAAAATTGTGGGTATACCATAAGCACCCAGTGGCGTTTTTAAAAATTTAATTAATTTCATTTAATAGTCTAAAGGCGGGTTCTCATTAGTCAACTTCATTGATCAATATCATTGATTCTATGCAATTGAGCATAGATTTCAATGTGAAATTCGTTCATATTATTTCAAGGAAGTTGAATATTCAGTCTGGAAAGCGTCAATTTTAAAAATGGCTGCAAAGAAGAAGAATTGTGCGTGCTGGAGTTCGTATTGTGTGTGAGTACTAGAAAAAACAAAATCAGAAACAGGAAAAAGAGAAAACGTCGTCGTTGGTGGGTGAGACCATGGATCTTAAGACGGAGATATGAAGGTACTTCAGTAAAACTGTTAGTGGAATTGGCTAGAGATGACTTGGATACATATAAAAATCATTTAAGAATGGGCGAAAAAAAATTTGAAGAACTTTTACAGAAAGTATCGCCATATACATATACAGAAAAAAAAACTTTATTGAGAGACGCTCTTCCAGCAAGACTAAAATTACAAGAGTAGTTTTAAGATATTTAGCTACAGGAGATTCTTTTCCATCTCTGAGTGCGCTGCACAGAGTGCCCAAAAACCAAGAAACTTTGACATATGGTTATCCCTCCATTTAAAATTGAACATTTTTCACACCAAATGTTTACAGTTTGTTTCATTTTCCACGAGAACAAAATTTAACCTCAAACTCAATTCAACGTGACTGACAGCACATGTTCTCACAGTCAAGCACTGTTCAGTTTCGTTGAGTCAGGTCCGTTGATCAACCAAAAGTAGAAACGCCTTCCAGTTTGATTGAAGAGCAATATTATTGAACAACATCGTTGAATGAACGTTCATATTAATCTATTTTATTTCAATGGCATAGAATCAATTATATTGATCAATTTAGTTGACTAATGAGAACCCGCCTTTAAGATAAGTACCATAAATTGAAGCGCTTGCAGATAAAGCTAAAATAATAAAAAAACTCAGATAAATTTTTATACCAAAATGTTTCTTTAACCGAGATACTGGGTGTTTGAGTGTCATTTACAAAACAGGTTTTTCAACATCTTGCATCTCGGTTAAAAAACATTTTCAGAAAATTTTTTTTTGAATTTTCTTATTATTTTAGCTGTATCTACAAGCCCCTCACTTTATGGTACTTAACACTGAACCGCGTATATGTATAAATGCATATTATACCTATGTTATTTGGGGAAAAAAAACAAATTGGGAATGATTACTTGGAGGTTGAAAGGCGTGAAGTTGTATTGAGGTTGCAGCCGTAAAGCCTTACGAGTACATACCTATATTTGATATTTCTTAAAATTCATTTGTTTCTGTTTCGAAATAACGCTTATATCCCTTGATGAAAAATTTTTGGGACACCTGTTGTAGATCAGTATTATACTATAGTTTTTCTTATTGCACTGCTGGACAAAAGAAAACGGCAGTGAAAAAAAACTTTGAATGTTTGAAGAAAAATTCATGATAAGGCATTTGAAGTTTGACTTAGGAATGTACCTACAATTATCAGTTTTAATTGTTTGTTAAAACCTATTGATGGACTATAATAGTTGATTAGTTTTTAAAGAAAAAAAAAAATAACTTAAATTATAATAATTATAGTCTGACTAATACAAGCTTGCTTATTAACCTCATATACGAGTATATAGGGTATGTTCTTTGGTCAAAAGTAAACAAAAAATTTCCCACTAACGTGTGTCCACAAATGTACCGTTTTTGAGATACAGCAAGGATATTAAAAAATATGACTTTTCCTGTTTTTTGAAGGTAACTATTTCGGAGACCGTTTGAGATAAGAACTCAGGTTTTGTACAGATCTTACCATTGATATTAGCTACTTTTTTAATGCTAAATAATTTTTTTCATATGCCAGTGGTGGAGATTTTAGGGAGGCGTGGCTTTTTTGCCTCTAATTTCTACGACACAGAACAAATTGACAAAATTTTCGCTCAATCCTAAGATATCCGAAAATGGCAAAAAAAATTAAAAAGTTGCTTGTATCAATGCTATGACATGTACAAAAGCTCAATTCTGTATCTCAAACGGCTCTACAGAGATCTTCAAAAAACTGGAAAAATAATCTTTCTTTGACGGTATTTCAAAAACGGTGCATTTCCGGACACACGTTAATAGCAAATTTTCCTTTATTTTTAACGAAAGAATTTGTCTTGAAATTTTTTCGCAGTTTTGAAGATACACACGGTAAATAATATCATATACAAGGTGTCGTCAAAAGGTACCACCAACGCTCTACCGCAGATTCCCCAATAAAAATATGTCGATTTAACCGAAAATATCTATGTTCAAAAAGGCACCCTTTTCAAGGTACAGACTTTAAAAGGGGATCACTTTTTACTTCAGAACTTTTTATATGCACGCCACTGATTGACTCTGCATTTTTTATCCAAAGACCAAAGTATTACTAAACTTTTGACCCTTTTATTTTACAAAAGTTTAGTTTCTAGCATCGTTTTCCCGTAATTAATTTTTTATGCTTGGCCTACATTACTGAAAACGTATTTGCGAAAATCTTTTTTGTAATTTTAATAATAATTTCAACAGCAAAGTTCCACCACAGATTCCTGGATGAAAAATATGCCGATTTAACCGCAATTATTAATATCTAAAATGATCTTCTTTTGAAGATGCCCTTTAAAGAGGGTGGCCTACACATTTTCCAAAGTAATAAAAAATGAATTAAATGTAAAACTTTAGTTTTACCGTCTACTACGATTATTCTCAAGGCTAATAAATGTGAAAAAAATTGTTTCTGTGAAATAAAAATTATTCTTTCAATTAAAATGAAATTTTCACAAATACGTTTTAGTGGTGTAAGTATGCATCACTAAGAATTACTTATGAGAAAACGAGAGCCAAAAGTTAAGTATTACTTGGCTTTGGATAAAAAAATACAGAATCAATCAGTGGCGCGTGGATAAAAAAGTTGTGGGGTAAAAAGTAGGACGTGACTTCAAAAACAGGAACCCCCTGTATGTAAACGTTTGTATAACAACTGTCAGTTTATATCTCTAACCAATAATAGTGGACGGTACAATTTTGAAGCTTCTCAGTTAAGTAATACATTTTTGACTAATTCTGGAAAACGTGCCTCTTTTAATAAAGGTTGTATCTTTGAAAAAAGTGGCTTATTTGACGTATATAATTTCGGTTAAATAAGAGACATTTTTTACTAGGGAATCTGTTGTAGAGAGTTAGTGGTACCTTTTTGCGACAACACCCTGTATTAACTATTTGTTGCTGATGCAACAGAAAAAGATTGTAGATAATATTGCTTGTTAAAGCATTCTTTACAATTTTTTTGATTAACAATTTTAATTGCTAAGTTACAATAATTGTTTAAAAAACAACTATAAAAAAGCAGGCAGGAGTTATATAGGCTATCATTCGGTAAGAAAGTCTTCTTGTCGAAACTTCGTAAATAAAGTATCATAGTGGTAAGTAAATCCCCTTTAATTTTTTTTTTCTGAATTAAATTGACATTTTTATATTAAATTTATACTTTGATTAATATAAATGTTAGAGAGATAGTCACAAAAATGCCTTGTATCTCCCAAAAGGAAGAAAAGCAGGTTTTTATATAGTTCGACTCCCCTTCTCATCTAGGGGCTAGCGCGTTACGATGAGGGTCTACGGTCTTTTGCCTTTTGCCCAGATTTACCCGAATGATTTCGAAAAGTATCCACCATAAGGACGAAAATTACTGGGGAGCATCTAGGCAAACCCCCCCCCCCCCCCCCAATTGAGGGAAAAATATTTTCTTACAATTTTATCTTTGCGTTAACCTCCAGTATCGGGTGAGACATTAATATGGTCACCGGGAATATATCAGAAACAATAAGCGTCGTAGAGCCTCAAGGGAATTTTTTTTTCTAAAGGAAGTTACCCTAAAAATTCGTTGATAAATAGTTTTGAGCTTCTAAAATGACCGCTAGGGGGCGTAAGAGCCATAGAAATGGAAAAAACCTAAATTTTCTCATTATTTTTCAAAATGAGGTATATTCAAAATGCTTAAATAGCTTCAATTTTTTTTTATCTTCCTTTTTTTTAGTAGCTCCATAAATATATAAAGTGGTGAAGGTAGGTACGTCAAAACTTTGTTAATTCAAATGTCGATTATTCGGGTTAACCTCAACGAAATTTAACAAGGTTAGTTTCATTACGAATAGTTATCCTTCTTCTGTTGATTGCATCTTACGAATTTTTCATTTTATTACCAACGCAACCGCAAGAGGGCGGTATCTGACATACATTGAAATATCGCGATGTTTCTAAAAAAACAAATTAATGGTATGTTGATTTTTACATAGTGGAAAGCAAAATTAAATTCTTAAGGTGTTTTCAAAAACCCGAAACTCGAAAACTTTCGCCTAAGTGTAGATACTTATGTGCCAACAAATTTGATTACATGAATTTTCAGAGATTGGACTATACGCATGAATCAAATGGAAATCATATTCCTCGGTTAAAATTTCTGAAATTCAAATATATTTACGGCGATCAAAAGTCTCCATGGGCGTGAAGTGATTATGTATACAGGGTGACGAAAAATCGGCTATTAAATTTTTTTTTCTGTTCATCGTTGATTTCTTCGTTTTTATTGGAAATATGAAGTCGGTTCAATTAGCAGACTTGAAAATTGTTGTCACTCATTATTACAGCGGTGAAACAGAAAAAAATTTAAAGTCTACGTCATAAGATAAATTCCTGTTTTTAAAATAAAAAAATAGCCATCTTGGGAATATCTCATGACGTAAACTTCGAATAATTGTTTTTCTGTTTTCACCACTGTAATAAGTGAAAAAATGCTTTATGTTTGCTAATTGAACCGATTTCATAGCTTTAATAATAACGAAGTTATAAACGGTGAACTGAAAAAAATAGATAATAGCCGATTTCTCATAACTATACACATTCACTTCACGCCCATGGAGACTTTTGATCGCCGTAAATATATTTGAATTTCGGCAGTTTTAACCGAGGAATGATTTCCATTTGATCTTTGCGGGGTCCAAACTCTGAAAATTCATTAAGTCAAGTTTCCTGTTAGATATCTACAGTAGTTAGGCAAAACTTATCAAGCTGCGGTTTTCAATGACAGCTTAAGACTTTAATTCTCTCTTTCACTATGTAAACATAAACATACAATTTTTTTATTTATTAATTTATTTTTGAAAAATCGCGTTAGTGCTTCATTACATGTCAGAAGATGGAAAACTTCTTGCAATGAGACCAATCTTGTTAAACTTGATTTAACAAAGTTTTTACGTTCCCTCACCACTTTATTTATGTAGTTAGTAAAAAAAAACTGCAAGATAAAAAAATTGAAGCTATTCAAACATGATATTTTGAATGTACCTAATTTTGAAAAATAGTAAGAAAATTAAATTTTATTTTTCTTACACACCCTAGCGGTCATTTTAGAAGCTCAAAATTATTTTCCAACGAACTTTTGGAGGCACTTTCCTTGGAAATTTTTGCCAAAGGTTGTACGACGGTTAGTTTCTGAGATATTCCCGGTGACCATATTAATGACTCACCCGCGGTACTGGGGGTTAACGCAAGGACCAAATTGGAGAAAATGTTTGTCTCTCAATTAGGGGCGTTGCTTAAATACCCCTCAGTAATTTTCTTCCAAATGATAGATACTTTTGAAATTGCTCGAGTAAATCTGAGCAAAATGACGTAGCAGCTCATTGCAACGCGCGCTGGAACTCTGCTTGACATGACGGATTTTGAAAAGGGTAGGTACTCGAACTGTTTAAAAACCTGATTTTCTGCCATTTGGAAAAAAAACAAGGCGTTTTTGTTTATTTTTAAACGTATTTTGTTGATCTCATGTTAAAATCGTGTTAAAATGGTAAGCGACAGGTTTACAATTAACATTTTATGTTGACCAAATTTTTTTTTACTTGAGACTTTCTCTCATAAAACATAATCGTACAGTCATGATAATTTCTTGGGAAGATATCATAATGACAACCTTTTACAAGTTTAAAATATTGATAAAGTACTTGTTTTCCGAATTTGTAAGTGAAATTATTGTGTTATAATAACTATTTCTGCAATACATATTCATATAAATTACAGTCGAATCCATTTTTTTAACTTTTGCGGTAGGAAGAGTAAGGTATAAGGCAACGTTTCTATGTTTTAGTAAAAATTATGAATCTATTCAAAAACCTCTAAATGAGGTACACATAAGGTTAATTTTGGTCTTTGCAGATATGTTCGAGGATGTTATTATTGTTACACAAAAATATCTTCAAACTCAGAAACTCTCCAAAAATTCCTTTCAAATGAAAGTCGTTCAGTTCAGTTTCTCTTCCTTGGAAGTTTCTTCCAAGAAAAAATGAAACAAAAGTTTTGAGAAATTTTTTGAGGAATTGTCATAATAGAAATATATTTTTTTATACAATTATTAGTGGTTTTGAAATTACCGGAAATTTTCGAGCTGTAGATATCGAGTGCTTTCTGGGTTCTAGCGCTCGTATGGTTATTCCAGAATCCAGCAAGCACGAGTTGTCGGAAGCCGAAAATTTCCTGAAATTTTGAATCCATACGAGTTTTGTATTCGGCAAGACAAAGTTGTTGTATTTTTTTTTGGAAATTTTGCTACTCCACCAAATTTTCACCTAAACCAGTATTCAATTGGTCGTAATTTTTGAAATACTGTCATTCTATTGGTTTTTTGAAAAACGAGTTGAATTGCCATGTACCAGGGTGTTCGTAAATGAATGGAACCACAGATCATCTGCAGCTTTGCGACCTCAAATAAAAAAGATTAAACTAAACATATCTTAGTACAAAAATACTTCCTCAAGCAGTTAGGGCACATGTAAGAAGAAAATTTGACGATTAAAATTTTGCATTTGTTAATAACCAAAACTGCGATCAAGCTAAAAATTGATATAGGTTTAGGTACGTCAGTTTCAGAGGACGTCAAACCGTAATAGCATAATACCTTTTGTAGCAGAATGTAAAGGGCGTTATCGGCAGATTTTTTCGTTTGTCTTTCACATAAAAAAGATGTACTTATTTCATGTCGAAAAAATGTATTGTTTTATAGATTTTATAGAAAAAATTTAGAAAAATTAGGTATTTATTATAAAAATTCATTAAATATAGTTTATGATGTCTTAAAAACGTTTGAATGCTGCGTTTTTTTTTTTTTTTTAAAACGGTACGTTTCCTCGATATATGAATTAGGTATACCTTTTTTATGTAAAAAACTTATTCTTCATAAAGTTTACCATTGTGACGAATAGATTGATAATAAAGAAAATATCGTAAAAGCCACACGAAAAAAATATGTTGACAAAATACATTATGCTACAAAAGGACTTAGATCCGTCTGTAAAGATAGGTTCAAAATTAGGGTAGGTAGCGGAAATTGCTTCTCTGAAGTGCTGCTTGAATAGAATACCTGAGTTGCTGGTTGAGGACTTATCGCACTTTGAGAGTGATAAGTTAAGAGGTAGTCGTGATGAGGCCCATGGAACTGAATGAGTTTGTGAGATGAATTGTGTCCTAGGGATGTTTTACGTTGTATGTTTACTTAACGACATAATTATTTCAGATCAGATTAGCCAAGGAGATGCTGCCTAAACTAACTTTATTAGCGTTGATATTCATATCAATGACTATGGAAAAATGCGAAGCTAGAACACTCTCTGAGAAAGAGGGATCAACTCTGACTGAGCTTAGAAGTGAAAATAATATGGATCTTGAAAAAAAAACTTTATTATCTCCTGAAGTAGTCATAGAACCGTGGGTGGACGACTTGACGGGTACACGTCCCATACCCATGGGAGGGTAAATGAATAGTTAAAACTGTCTATTGTGCAGCAAGGATCTTCATTGTATAATTATTATAGCAAGGTGATAATATATGGGTTAAAATAACAAAAATGTTTGTTTCAATTATTACACTATCCATTTTCGATAAAAAATACACTATTGAGGACACCCTTCCTTTGTTTGCCTGGAATATGTTCAATGAAGTTAAAGAAGGGTTAAAAGTTTAAAATTCATAATTTAGAAGACCAATTTATTTAGAATTTTTTGTCTCTTATATTTTCCGCGAAAATTTATTACTTTTCCAGTAAAAAATAAAATCAGAGGACTTGCAGAAATACTAAAATAAAATTTGCATTTTTATCAAACTTTTGTCAATACAGTAAACCGCCAAACTTCGGGATATAGGTATCTCCGTTAATTTTGAGATAAAATATGGTTCAATAAACATACGTCCTAAGTAGCTTAATTTCGAAAAGAGTGTTGAAATTGATGAAAAAATTATGTTGTGAAATACCCCGTATTTTCAAAACCAAATCAAACCCATGTTGGTTGAACTCTTTTATGTTGAACCTTTATCTCTAAATAGACCGAGGAATAATAATCGGCAACGTGTAGGTATACTTAATTCTTACCCTGTTGATAAGTTTATGAATAAAAATGTCAATTTTTTTTATAATTTACGCTCTGAAATAGTTATTTATGTATCAAGGGAGTTATGAGGATGTTAATTACAGAGGGCAACATATTGCAATCCCGAGGGACGTTAGTCCCGAGGGATTGTTAAGTTGCCCGAGGTTATTAACATCCAATAACTCGCGTGCTACATTATAATTTTATTTCATATAAAATGAAATATAAAAACGAAATCTGTTGGTTTTTAAAATTAAACGAATATTTTTAATAATTGAGTAAGCATGGTTATTGATTACCATGGATATATCAGCTGGAAAGTTTGTAGAAAATGACATGAAATCCAAATATTCAACCAACAATGCAATAACAAAACCAACATCCAATGGTTACCAGAATTAAACAAATAGTAATAATAGAGGGAGTTATGGATTCATAACAGTCCCTATTTGCAGAGGGTTAAACAACGTCAACTTTACATGTATCTGACAAAATATCAGCGCAATATTGCATTAGGGTTGAAATATATGATATGTTTTGTAGGAAGCTGCAACTGTCAAAATTTTTATAAAATTGAATATAACTCAAAAACGGTTACAGATAGGCATAAAGAACCCCAATGAAACTGTGCTCAGAATTTATCCTTGATTCAATAAATGCGAAAATATATAGCGCCTACCATTTAAATTAAAAAAGTTGTTATCTGTACAGGAGTTATGGGACAACCTGTATAGTATAAAATAATTTCCGGAGATGCGCTGTTGCATGTTATTTAATTTAGAAAAAACAACTTTTTTCTAGCTTCAAACGTAAAGCTACCAGAGAAGAATCCCGCACTAATGGGACACCCGGTATAAGACTCAAATCCGACCATCCTTGGAGTACTGCTCACATGTTTGGAGCTCAGCTCCTAAACATACTCTGAGATTACTCGACTCTATACAGAAAAGAGCCATCCACTTGATTGGGGAACCAGATTTGACAAAAAACTTAGACACTCTCGAACATCGAAGAAGAGTAGCTGACCTGAGTCTGTTTCACATATATTTTCATGGAAAGTGTTCAAAAGACGTATCCCGCTTGATCCCACCTAGAACAAGATTGAGCAGAAGTATACGTCGAGCCGCAGACGCTCATCCGTATCAGGTTCAGCTCATTAAACCTCGTATCACCCAATTTCAGACTTCTATTATGTATAGAACCGCATCACTTTGGAATAGCATCCCAATAAAGGGCGTGTTCCCCGAAGAATACAACCTGCAGCGATTCAAGGCCAACGTGAATCGACATCTCCGCTCATGCACCGCTCCCAGAGCGTTATAGGGATTTCCCTGCAGTGCATTCGCATTTTCAATAAAGAAAAAAAAAAGAAAATGATAAGTAATCCTATATAGTAGTTGACTTATTATTATATGAATGACATTTTTTATCAAATAAGTACCTTAAACTAAAAGTATTTGCTTTTGTCGCAATAGAGAGGTTTTTTTTGTTTTTTATTTATTTTTTTCATTTTGATCTTGATTAAAGGAGCATAATTATTTATTACATTATAAATTTCAATTCTCGCTTGCGAAATAATTTGTACTGTTATTAGTATATTTTGAAACAAGTGCGAAAAAGAGAAAATTTCTCACGACTGTGAATTTCTTTTCCGCACGTGCTACACACAGTACTTTTCCTACGACCACAATTTAATAGATTAATTATTTAACAAATTTAACACATACATTATTTTTTCTGACAATGCTCTGCTTTTATGACCTTTTCTCCAATTTATGAAATGTTTATAAGCAGATTCGTAATTTTCTCTCGAAACTGTAGGTAGCAAATTCAAAGAACACAAACCTGCTTATTTTCTGACTTCAGCAGGTGTTGTATTTTCTGCTTCAGATTCAGAGGAATCACAATCCATTATAATGATAGGTAACTAAAGTTTATTTTTTCAGACTACCTAGGTAGGTATTATTTTCAATTCTACCAATGACTTTTTAATATTACTATTATACAGGGTGTCCCAGCTTATTCGAAGCGGTCTCTGTAGGCTAAACGATGGATTTTTTCCAAAAATTTTCGCAAATTCAAGTACAGAATCACAATGGCCATAATTTAAAATTATTTTGGAGTATACAGAGTGTCCCATATGACAGTGGCATATCAAAGTTATGTTTTTTTGAATGGAATGCTCCTATGTTATTGCATTTTTAGATTGTCTGAGAAGAGAAAATAAGATTGGCTTTTACAGTTGGTGTTTAAATTCAGAAGTTTTTGAGTTATAAACAAGTGAAAATCGTAATTTTTCAAGTTCAAAGCCCTGTACAACGAAAACGACAGAAGATAGAGAAAAACGGCTTACATGTCCCTATTTTACTTTTTCATGTACTATCCTATGATGTAAATGAAATGTTTATACAGGGTGATAAAAAATTTGAAAAATTCTGAGATTTCTTCACGCGTCGCCAAATAAAAAAATCAAAGAAAGTACAAATTTTTCTCCACCATAGGATAGTACATAAAAAGTTAAAATAGGGACATGTAAGCCGTTTTTCTCTATCTTGAACCGTTTTCGTTGTACAGGACCTTGAACTTGGAAAATGACGATTTTCATTTGTTTATAACTCAAAAACTTCTGAATTTAAATACCAACTGTAAAAGCCAATCTTATTGTTTTTTCTCAGACAATCTAAAAATGCAATAACATAGGAGCATTCCATTTAAAAAAACATAACTTTGATATGCCACTCTCATATGGGACACTCTGTGTAGTCCAAAATAATTTTAAATTATGGCCATTGTGATTTTGTACTTGAATTTTAAAAAAGTTTTTTGAAAAAGTCAATCGTTTTGCCTACAGAGACCGTTTCGAATAAGCTGGGACACCCTGTATACTGTTAAATCATTGAATTCTACCGACAATATTATTATTATTTATTATTAGACTCTGTATCTAAACTAAAAGTAAAGTGACGTGGAGCGTGGAGACGTAGTAGATATGCAACTTCCACACAACGCAGGCGCAGTCGTGGATTGAAGCTAGAGGTGTGCGAGTTTTCACGTTCGTGAATTTGATTTGAACGCTACCAATGCTGTTATTAGCGATCAACTCGTAAATTTTAATAATTACGCCACAAGAGTAAGTATATTATATTTTATAGTCTTGTCGGGTTCTATCTTATCCCATTTGTGTTTATTTTATTACCTTGAAGCTTTAAATGAATAGTTATTCCATTAACAATAAGTAACGTTGTTATAATGTCACTTTATCGCACAGTTTTGGATACGTGAGAAATCTGCTAGTTTGCGCACAAAAAACGATGCGCAAAGTAGTGTTTTGTATAGTGGTCGTAGGGAAAATAATTTAACAGTACAAATTGTTTGAAATAGGTATAAAAAATATAAAATCATATTTCATATTGAAACCTTTTGTGCTTGATGAAATGTATTCAACAAGCAACATTGTCCATTATGTCTGCATCGGTGTTACTAAACTCATGGTGCTAAAACGCAAACTTATTTGGAGGGTGCTACTTTGAAGTCTATTTACTTTGTACTTTGTACACTTCTACAAAACGCAGTGCAATCATCTGAAGACGGTCGAACTAATAAATATGTTCATTCAGAATTATTATTGACAATCCAGACCCACACAAAACTTCGTCAGATGCTTATAAAACTCATTTTTTACGATGCCTAGAACAAATTATACACGTAAAACGTATCAGCACCTGAACTCGGGTGCCACAACATAAAATTGGGTGCCGTAAAGACAAATTTCACCAATTAATGGTGCCACAATGACAAAATTTTTGTATATAATTTTGTAATAAAGATAATTAATAAAATTGTATTCATTACAATTAATTACAATTACAATTAATAAATTGTAAGAGAGTATGTACCTAGGTACTCTGGTTTTTTTAAGGCAAACGTTTCTCTTTATTTTCTAAATCCTCTTTAGTGGCTAGTCTAACAGAAAACGGAAAATGAACATCAGAACTACCCATCAGGGCTTGAATCACATTAATTAATTACAAAAATGACTTACAAAAAATGATGTTTTCAAAAATTAGTTTCGTAATCGTTATAACTTACAAGGGGATTTAGTGGTAAAGTACCATAAATTGAAGGGCTTGTAGATAAAGCTAAAATAATAAGAAAATTCAAATACATTTTTTCCGAAAATGTTCTTTCGAAATACAGGGTGTTTAAATGTCGATTCACGAAACTGGTTTTTATTGTATTTTTCTATAGAGTGGACCAAAAGTTCTGAATTTTTGAATAAATGTTTTCTATTTATTAACCAGTATTTAAAAAAATCGTGGGTATACCCGAAGCACCCAGTGGCGTAGAATCTAGCGTCACAGGACAATTTTTGTTTCGTGAAAAATTTTGAACAGTTTTTGAATTTTTTATGTTGTTTCGGAATGCTAGATTAAATTGCTACAAAAAAGGCGAACTTGTAAAAATTTCGATAGCACGCACCAATTTCGAGAAAAATCAAATGTACCGTTTTTAACGTTTTTTTTTTTTAATTTAATTATAATTTTTTCTTATTATTTTAGCTGTATTTACAAGCCCCTCACTTTATATACTTAACACTGAACCGCGTATATGTATAAATGCATAATATACCTATGTAATTTGAAAAAAAAAATACGAGATGATTGCTTGGAGGTTGAAAGGCGTGAAGTTGTATTGAGGGTGCAGCCATAAAGCCTTACGAGTACGTACCTATACAGGATGTCCGGTAAGTACCTCCTAATCTCTCGGGAGCATACAGGGGAGATCAAGAAAAACCTAGTCTGTCATAAAAAAAAATTCCTAAAGTGTCCCCAAACGGAGATATGGAGCCCTAAAAGGGTGCCCCGCAATTTACTTTTTTGACTCTAACTTTTGAACCGACCTGTATAATTGGATGAAATTTGAATACTTTATAGAGGCCACAAAGAGCCATCAGGCCATATTAAAGTCGATGTTTGCCGTCGTCAGGGAAGTCAGGAACGGACTTACCATCATACTCGTCGAGCCAAAATTTTGACAGGTGTCACTTTACAGAGCTAAAAACTATTTTTTTGAATACTCTAATACTTCATCTTTAAAAAAGGTGCTCTTAATTTATTTCGGTAAAACTAACGGTTTTCGAAATAAATCGGTTTTAGTGTATTTTTTAATAAAAAAATACACTATTGAGGACGACATCACTTTTCGAAAATCACCCAAACTCATCAAATGTCCACCGATCATGACCCCCAGATCACGAAAAAGTGGTTTTCCAAAATTCACCTGCCCACGATATATATATATATATTTATATATATTAATTTAGATTAGTACGGTAGGTTTCTCACTGTTATAATGATTGTTCAATATGTTCATTGAGATTTTTTCAGACTCTGAAGAAGGAGACAAAAATCTCCGAAATATAAGTCAGTACACATGATCATACTGTTTTAATTAGCCCAGACCTTGAACGTGACCGAAAACCCTTATTGTATCCCAACTAATAACTATTTCGGTAGTTATTAAGGAGAAATTGTGATATATATTTATATATATATTTATATATATATATATTTCTCCAAAATCGCGAAATTTCGATTTTAAAAACGCTCCTGTAGCTTTATCTTTCAAGATTAGTGAATGAAATTTTGGATCCTTGTAAAGCCTTGGAACGACGTTAGATTTTCGTTGAAAAAAATTCCTAAAGTCGCGTTACTTCTACAGGGTGTCCTTTCAAAATTCCCCATATCCCGTTTTTGTCATCTCATTTCAGGTCGCAGTTTTCAATCTAGGGGACTGAAATTTTTGTGGGAGTAAGATATATATAAGAACTGGTCTGGTATTGTACTTGAGCAAAATCGGCCGAGCCGTTTCAAAATGGCGGCCATTTGAATTTTTGGAAAAATTGCTTTTTTTTGAACCCCTGTATGAGTAAGATGGAAAAATAACTTTGAAACTAAATCAACATGATTGGAGGAAAATTAATTGAAATTTGATTTAATGTTATAAAATTTGCATTACTTTTATTAATAAGCCAGTGGCGTGGGTAGGAAAAGGGTAAAAATCGCTAAATTTCTCTAACAATTTATGAGCACATTTTTGAAGGAATTAAATTGAAATTTTCACAGTACGCAACTATACTAATAGCCTCCAGCCCTTAAAAATTTCAAGAAGTAAATAACAAAAATGGCGGAGTTATTTGAATTTTTTTTACATGATGTTTATTTCTCTAAAATTTTAAAAACGCTCCTGTAGCTTCACCTTTCAAGATTAATGAACGAAATTTTTTACTCTTGTGAAACTTAGAGATGACGTTTGATTTTCGTAAAAATAATTTTCCTAAAGTTTTGTTACTTTTACAGGGTGTCCTTCCTAATTTCCAAAAAAAAACCGGTCATGAGGCACGGTTTCTGGTCGCAGTTTTCAATTTAGGGGGCTGAAATTTTTTTTGTAGTAATATTTTGTAGCAAGTAGTCGGTCTTGAGTAAAATCGGAATAGCCGTTCCAAAATGGCTGCCTTTTAAATTTTAGGAAAAATTGATAGATTTTGAACCTCTAAATAAGCAAGTTAGAAACAAAAACTTTTAAGCAAAATTAGCATTATTGGAAGAATAGTTATTGAAATTTGAGTTATTGCAATAAAATTTGCATTTTTTTATTATTAAGCCAGTGGCATGGGTAGGAAAAGGGTAAAAAAGGCTAAATTTCTATAGCCGTTTATTCTATTTTTCTATTTTTGTACGAATCGAACTGAAATTTTTCCAATAGATAACTATACTAATAACCCTTAATTCTGAAAATTTTCAAGAAGCAAATAAGAAAAATGGCGGAGATATTCGAATATTTTTAAATTATGTTTATTCCTCTAAAATTTCAAATTTTCAGTTTTCAAAGCTCCCTTTTCACTTTTTCAGTTCTATTGAAGGTAGTGTAAAAAATAGTATTTTTTAGGTAAAGTCAGCCAGTGGCGGGCAAAGGAAAAGGGGCAAAATTGTTCAGTTTTACCATTTATTTTGGTTTTGTTAAATTTAAAAATCCATTCTAAGGCACGTTTTCAAACGAAGTGAAATGCAATTTTCACAGTTAACCACTACACTAATATGACCTGACTAGGGAAATTTTCAGAAAGCCAATTTAAAAAGCGGTGAAAATATTTATAAATTGGATCGCTTAAAAATACACTATTTATGCGATTGATGCGCAAGAAGGTTTTTTAGGAATGCGAAACACTAAACAGTTATACTAATGCTAAACACAAACAGGTAAAAATCAGGTTCTTGTTGATAAACCTACCTACATAATGGATTGCTATTGACGAAACTTGATCAAAATTCGCATAAAACTTGATTTATCTTGAGAACCGCTAGTTTTATCGAAATAAGTTAAGAGTACCTTTTGTGAAGATGAATGACCAGCGTATTTAAAAAATAAGTTTTCAGCTCTGTAAAATGACACCTGTCAAAACTTTGACACAATGAGTGTGGTGGTAAAACCGTTCCTGACTTCCTTGAGGACGTCAAACATCTACTCTGATATGGCTTAATGAGTCTTTATAGCCTCTATAAAAAAATAAAAATTTCATCAAAATATACAGGTCGGTTCAAAAGTTAGAGCCAAAAAAGTAAATTGCGGGGCACCCTTTTAGGGCTCCATATCTCCGTTTGGGGACACTTTAGGAATTTTTTTTTATGACAGACTAGGTTTTTTTTGATCTCCCCTGTATGCTCCCGAGAGATTAGGAGGTACTTACCGGCACCCTGTATTTGATATTTCCTAAAATTCATTTGTTTTTGTTTCGAAATAACGCTTATATCCCTTGATGAAAATTTTTTGGGACACCTGTAGATCAGTATTATACTATAGTTTTTCTTATTGCACTGCTGGACAAAAAAAAAACGGCAGTGAAAAAAAGCTTTGAATGTTTCAAGAAAAATTCATGATAAGGCATTTGAAGTTTGACCTAGGAATGTACCTATAATTATCAGTTTCAACTGTTTGTTAAAACCTATTGATGGACTATAATAGCTGATTAGTTCTTAAAGAAAAAAAAATGACTAAAATTATAATAATAATTATAGTCTAACTATAATACGAACTTGCTTATTCACCTCATATATAGGGTGTATTTTTAATATTGCGGAAAAATTTAAAGGCATACTATTTGGTCAAAAGTAAACACAAAATTTCCCACTAACTTGTGTCCGCAAATGCACCGTTTTTGAGATACAGCAAGGATATTAAAAAAATATGACTTTTCCTGTTTTTTGAAGATCTCTCTCGGAAACCGTTTGAGATAAGAACTCAGGTTTTGTACAGATCTTACCATTGATATTAGCTACTTTTTTAATGTTAAATAATTTTTTTCATATGCCAGTGGCGGAGATTTTAGGGAAGCGTGGTTTTGTTGCCCCTAATTTTTACGACACAGAACAAATTGATAAAATTTTCGCTCAATCCTAAGATATCCGAAAAAGGCAAAAAAAATATTAAAAAATAGCTTGTATCAATGTTATGACATGCACAAAAGCGCAATTCTGTATCTTAAACGGCTCCTGTATCTCAAATATCTTTAAAAAATTGGAAGGAAAAAAAATTTTGCTTTGACGGTATCTCAAAAACGGTGCATTTCCGGACACACGTTAAAAATTTTTTTAATTATTTTTAACGAAAGAATTTGTCTTTAAAATTTTCGCATTATTGAAGATACACCCGGTAAATTATGTCATATACAGGGAGGGTGTCGTTAAAAGTTACCACGAACGCTCTACCACAGATTTACGAGTAAAATGTTCAAAAGGCACCCTTTTCAAGGTACGGCTTTAAAAAGGGGGCCACTATTTACTCCAGAACTTTTTTATATGCACGCCACTGATTGACTCTGTATTTTTTATCCAAAGCCTAAAGTATTACTAAACTTTTTGCCCTTTTAATGAAAGATTAGTTTCTTGCATCGTTTTCCCGTAATTAATTTTTTATGATTGGCCTACATTACTGAAAACGCATTTCTGAAAATATTTTTTGTAATTTAAATAATAATTTCAACAGCAAAGTTCCACCACAGATTCCTGGATTAAAAATATGACGATTTAACCGTAATTATTAATATCTAAAATGAGGAAGATGCCCTTTAAAAAGGGTGCCCTACACATTTTTCAAAGTAATAAAAAATGAATTAAATGTAAAACTTTAGTTTTACCGTGTACTACCATTATTCTCAAGGCTAATAAATGTGAAAAAAATTGTTTCTGTGAAATAAAAATTATTCTTTTAATTAAAATGAAATTTTCACAAATTCGTTTCAGTGGTGTAAGTTCATCACTAAGAATTACTTATGCAAAAACCATGCAAGATACCAAAATTTTATACGAGAGCAAAAAGTTAAGTATTACTTGACTTTGGATAAAAAAATACAGAATCAATCAGTGGCGGGTGGATAAAAAAGTTGTGGGGTAAAAAGTAAGATGTGACTTCAAAAATAGGAACACCCTGTATGTCAGTGTTTGTATAACTGTCAGTTTATATCTCTAACCAATATTAGTGGCCGGTACCATTTTGAAGCTTCTCAGTTAATACATTTTTGACCAATTCTGGAAAACGTTCCTCTTTTAATAAAGGTTGTATCTTTGAACAGGGTGGCTTATTTGACGTATATAATTTCGGTTAAATAAGAGACGTTTTTTTTACTAGGGGATCTGTTGTAGAGAGTTAGTGGTACCTTTTTGCGACAACACCCTGTATTAACTATTTGTTGCTGATGCAACAGAAAAATATTGTAGATAATATTGCTTGTTAAAGCATTCTTTACAATTTTTTTTGATTAACAATTTTAATTGCTAAGTTACAATAATTGTTTAAAAAACTATAAAAAAGCAGGCAGGAGTTATGTAGGCTATCATTCAAGAAAGTCTTCTTGTCGAAACTTCGTAAATAAAGTATCATAGTGGTAAGTAAATCCCCTTTAATTTTTTTTTCTCTCAGCCAGTTACTTTGTCATCGGACTTAGATCCGTCTGTAAAGATAGGTTCAAAATTAGGGTAGGTAGCGGAAATTGCTTCTCTGAAGTGCTGCGTGAATAGAATACCTGAGTTGCTGGTTGAGGACTTATCGCACTTTGAGAGTGATAAGTTAAGAGGAACTGAAAGAGTGTGTGAGATGAATTGTGTCCTAGGGATGTGAGAATTTTTTTCCAGATTAACTTGTCTGTTTTACGTTGTATGTTTACTTAACGACATAATTATTTCAGATCAGATTAGCCAAGGAGATGCTGCCTAAACTAACTTTATTAGCGTTGATATTCATATCAATGACAATGGAAAAATGCGAAGCTAGAACACTCTCTGAGAAAGAGGGATCAACTCTGACTGAGCTTAGAAGGGAAAATAATATGGATCTTGAGAAAAAAACTTTATTATCTCCTGAAGTAGTCATGGAACCGTGGGTGGACGACTTGACGGGTACACGTCTCATACCCTCCGGTAAATGAATAGTTAAAACTGTCTATTGTGCAGCAAGGATCTTCATTGTATAATTATTATCTAATAGTTAATGAAAGTGTTAATAGAAACTAGAAACTAAAAATTAGCAAGGTGATAATATATGGGTTAAAATAACAAAAATGTTTGTTTCAATTATTACACTATCCATTTTCGATAAAAAATACACTATTGAGGACACCCTTCCTTTGTTTGCCTGGAATATGTTCAATGAAGTTAAAGAAGGGTTAAAAGTTTAAAATTCATAATTTAGAAGACCAATTTATTTAGAATTTTTTGTCTCTTATATTTTCCGCGAAAATTTATTACTTTTCCAGTAAAAAATAAAATCAGAGGACTTGCAGAAATACTAAAATAAAATTTGCATTTTTATCAAACTTTTGTCAATACAGTAAACCGCCAAACTTCGGGATATAGGTATCTCCGCTAATTTTGAGATAAAATATGGTTCAATAAACATACGTCCTAAGTAGCTTAATTTCGAAAAGAGTGTTGAAATTGATGAAAAATTATGTTGTGAAATACCCGGTATTTTTAAAACCAAATCAAACCCATGTTGGTTGGACTTTATTATGTTGAACTTTTATCTCTAAATAGACAGGAATAATAATCGACAACGTAGGCATCCTTAATGCTTACCCCGTTACTGATAAGTTTTTTGATAAAAATGTACATTTTTTATTTTATAATTTATGCCCTGAAATAATATTATAAAAGTGCCCTGATTTTATTTTTGCACTGGAAAATATTAAGCGGAAATTTTAAGATACAAAAAGATTTTAAATAAAAGGGGGAATAGAATTATGATATTATAAAGACTTTTGGTGATAAGTTTTGATAGTGGAAATTTCTTCTAACGGGGACGGGCTGACAACCGTCCCGTCTCCGTTAGATATAAATGCAGTCATTCAAAATACATTTATTAATAAATTAGTAGTAAATATGAAAAAAAAAAATTTATTTATTAATAAATCAGGCCAAAAAAATGTATAACAATTGATGGGTGGAATTATATGTTATAAGAAAACACACTGTAGTGATGTCTTTTTATTATTAACAATAAAAGAAATGACAAAGGTGTGATTTAGTTATTTACAGAAACACATAGACAAATGACACATGCAAATATAATTAAAATAGAAATAATTTACTGTGATATGTATTAATTAAACATCTATATAAAAGAGGTAGGTAAAGAAGATATACATAACTTTCAGCAATTAGATATCTGAAAAACAATGAAACATTTTAATCTATTTAATTAACAATTGATCAATCACTGATGAAGGTACATCCCTACCCAGGCAATACAAACTATCTTAAAGTATGTTAAGTTGATGGTTATCATGATGTGAATTTGGTTAGGAATTATTAATTTTCTTTGCAAAAAAAAAAAACAAATAAAGGTTCGGACCGTGAGTTAAGTGATTCTGTGTGAATTTTGGTAATTTTACTGGTAGGGAAGTAAAAGAGTTGATCTACGTTGAACTTACAAAAACAAAAAAAATTGCCACAATCTCAAACTCACAGAATCTGAAATGCGCTGTGTAAAAATTTGCAAAAATTTACCTTATGTTTACAAAACAATAGTTTGGGTCTTGTAAATTAATCGTCTTAGACTACCTCAAACTTGTTTCATGCAACACATTTGTTCTTTACCATTATTGGACGAGAGGGTAAGAATGGGTTGCAGGCGATCTAACACGCAGGCTAGAACTCAAAGAAATTGACTTTACGGATCTCAGAGACTCTAATAAAATTTAATGAGTCAGTAAAAATGACTCATCACCTCATTACCTCAATGGCTACCAGAAACTTCAATGAACCAGTAAAAATAATCTTTAATATCTAATGGTCAAAAAAGCAACAGTAAGAGCAATTCCACACCAGATGAAGAGATTGTGAAGACTTTGGAAACGCTTTGAGCAAATCATAATAAGGTGACCTCTTTTGCGATGAAAAAATCCATTTTACTCAAAACCGAGTCATATTTGAACATCTTCTCGGCGTTTTGCCAAATTTCGAACAAGGACCTGTCCCTTCACAATGGATGATGATACCTGCAATAAATTGGTCAAATAGAGACTGCAATAAGTTTGAATCATGCAATCAAACCTGCTAAAGGATCATTGAAATTCTGCTGGTTTTGGGGTATAAGCCCAGAGTATAAATTGAAAATCGTGCCAACGTTCATTTTGTGCCTTGCATTCGCAGTCATGCCACTCCGTAATGCAGACATACACAAATTTGAAGACTTAGAGAAGTTCGAGAATACCCTTGTTGCTTGATTCATGTAAGATTTTGAGAAAATTGTGACCGATTGCGTGAGAACTCCAAAAAAGGGTTTACAAATTTTGTGCAGTTTGCAAAAAATGGTTAAATAAAAAATTAAAGTCACAATAAGACGAATTTTTTAAGTTTGTCAACAGAAATTTGCACATTACTTACCAGTACTGTCAGCTCAAATAGTATCGGGGGTTCATAACAAGAATTTGCGCACAGAAAAAATGAAATTATGCGCTTCAGCACTAGTGCAAACAAATTCTTGAGCAGTCTTCCATAGATGAATACTGTTTTGTAAGCCATTCGCTGAGATGTTTTGACGAAATCAATACTGAAATTAAGTAGAAAGCTGTCTACTCTTTTTCGAGCATAGCTTTAGGATCACATCAACCCATAATTTGGTAAGCTTGAAACTGAGTAGAATGAGCAGATTCTCGAAGCCTAAATTACTGAAGTTGAGCAATTTTGTCTTATCTACATTAAAAACCATGTTCCCTCCTTTTTTTTTTAAGGGGTGAAGGAGTGGAAGGAAATTCTAATAAGTTACCGGATCTTATAAGTAAAAAATCTAAATGTGGATATTATTATAAAAAATAAAAAACACTTATAAATAATAATAATTATTCTAGTAGTGGTAGGGTATAATAGGAAAAATAGGTGGGAGATGTACGGTTTTAAATACTTTTTTGTTAACAATAATAACTAACTTACAAAAAATTTCAAAAAAGTGGAGGAAATTTTGAATATTCGTAAATCTACTCTTTAGATATAATTTCCATCATAGATTTTGATCGTAAATATTTACGCATTTTAGAGACAATCTTGTCTTGCTTGGGTAGAACGATAAAATATAATCCTTTATCTCATTCAGAAATTTCTAAACTTTCGATATTGGTAAGCACCTTCGCACAAAAATTAAATTCGTACATACTCCACATTTTCAAAGGGTTTTGGTACAGGTTATAGGCTTGACTTGTGCTACATTTTAGGTAACCTTAACCTTATTTAAATGAATAATAAGAAGGGTCTAACTCTAACGTGCTCAAGCATGATTTATTTTTACGCACGTGATTGTCTGGTGCCTGTCGATAAATTAATTAAACTAACGTACTTTTCATTAGCTAGGTGTGAACTGCTCATTTAGTTCATTACTTATACAAAAAGTATGTTAGTTAAAAAATCACGTTGAATAAAATTTGGAAGTATACGTTAAATATGAAAAGATTTATATAGAAAATACATTATACTTGATAATTTTTTCCAACTACTTCTCAGTGTAAGAAGGTATGTCCTCATCTGAAATAATCATGCCAGTATACATTCTTGGTACATTGGATCATCTCATTCATGCAACAAATATTGTATATACATTAAATAAGTAATTTTATATACAAGGGTATACAATGTACAAAAATTATTGTATTTCAACTATGGCAGTTGAAACTATCACGAATACAATACATTAGGAAAATACTTAAAATTCTATAAAAGCAGAACTATAATAATACAGGGTCAAGTATTTCATGTAGAATAATTACGCACAAACCGAGTCACACAGAAGACACATTCTCAAAAGTACAGGAACACAAGTAATAAAAATTGGATACATTATTACGAATTTATCCTAAGGTTATTACCATTGCAAAATACGATTTCACCGTGAAAAAATTGAAAGCAAAATTTTACCTTTAAGGTATTCGCCTGCTGCATTAGAAACAATTTATTAAAATCTGGATACACGGCCAGAAAATAAATAATGACGCAGGCAAAATTGTTTTATTTTATGAAAATTTTTATGAGTGGAGAAAAATTATGCCTAGAAAAATTAGTTTAAATACTTAACTGTTAATTTAATTATTATTGACATAATAAAATTCTTCTTAAAACAAATATAGATATGTATACATTACATAGTATAGGGTTCGACAAAAAGACCTCCCGTATTTGATTAAAAGTTATTACAAAGCAAACCGAGCAAGATAATTTTGTTTTTTTATTCACAAATTACATTACAGGTAATAATGCTAATAATAATAATAATTAGTGTATTTTGCTTAAATACCGAGTTCTGAAAATTATCTCACTCAGGTGACACTAAGTGCAACTTCGAAGTCTCGCGAAAATGTTCCGCATACAAGTGGAATGATCGCAATTTTCTGAGTTACCTCCTGCAAGGCACCCAAGGTTTGGCGATGATGTTGATATTGGCTTTACGACAGCCTCAAAGTTTTTATGGGTTAAATTGGGTGAACTTTGGGAAGATTGGGTGAATTTTTCCGTCTGTGTTTCCGTCCCAAATCAACCAATCGCCTCTCCAAATCGGGGAGGTCTTCTTGTCTGACCTCGTATAAGATTCATAAATAATTTAACAATAATAATTTCACAATGTAATAAACACAACTTGGACTTATTGCGTTTTCACATATCAAAAAAAAATGAATCCAAGGCTTCTACAATGGCACCCACAGTTGCCACAGTTGAAAAATGTGTCAAAGTTACAGCCAAATTCTCTATGGATAACTTTTCATTACTCAAGAAGACTTTGCAATCATTAGCACTTATCGTCCTATCATGTCGTGTCATCTCATTTCGGGTCAAGTTATTCTCCTCACTTCACGCCTATAAACTCACCGGTGGATATGCTTAATATTTTATGTTGGAAATATTATTATTATTTTTTTAATACAGTGATCATTTATTTGTTGAGGGATAGCTTTATAGCAGAAAATTTGAGGATCGTGATAAACATAGCATCTTCTGTGAATAGTTTCCTTTGAGGTGAAAGGTTTTGTGCCACAGATATAGTACCTTAAATTTTTATGCCTCTCTAAACGGATCACAATATACAGAGTATTCCCAAAAGGTGCCATCAACGCTCTACCTTAGATTCATCATCATCATCGTCACTACAACTCTGGATGAGTCTTGGCCACGTTTACTATTGCCCTCAATTCAACCCTAGCCTGTGATTCCGATTCCCACTGTGCTACACCCATCTTTCTCAGGTCGGATGTTATCGCATCTCCTTATTTTCTCACCTCCAGTCTGTCACACTACATTATTCTTAGCAGTCTTTGGTTGTCACTCCTGATAACATGGCTTGCTCTGGAACGATTTGCTTTTATAACTCTCACTTAGGTTTTCCTCACTATATTTGTAGTTCCTGATTATCTCGCTTCCTCCACTCCCCTGATGTGGCATCCTGACAAGGTCCAAAGGTTGTTTTCAGGATTTTCCTTTTAAATACCATTAGTTGGTGGACTTCCCGTTGGTTAAGTCCCAAGCTTCGCTGCCATATATTAGACATGGCCGAATTATGGTCTTGTATAATTTGATCATGGTGCCCCTCGAGAGGAGTTTCGATTTCAGGAAATCTAAGAGTGCGTATTAGATACCTAAACTTTCGTACCACATCAAAATTGTACTCATTCACTGTGACTTTTTGTTCCACTCGTGGTCTGAGACAAGTAATTAGAAGATCATATTTAGAAGAGAATATTTCTCTAGCATCTCTGATGGAATGGGCTACTGGTCTACATGTGCCAACATAGGCTATTATATATATATATATCCTTCGTATACTTTCCGCAGTGAAGCCAGTTGTTAATTTGGGTGTGACTTCCCTGTGGCATATTCCAGGGTTAAGTTAAAAAGTAGAGGGGATAGGAGATCGCCCTGTATAAGGTCTGAGTATATTTTCATCTCAGGTTTCTGAGTTAAAAATATTCCGATTTACGATTTAACTGACATTATCTAGGTCCAAAATGACACACTTTTCACGTTACAGCCCTTAAAACAGGATCAACCAAATACAAATTTTCAAGAATAAGTCCAAAATGGATTGACTGAGAAGCTTCAAAGTTTTACCGCCTACTACTATGGTTAAGACCAATAAATTCGCATAGGTAGTCTTAGAAACATTGACCTAACAGTGTGTTCCTGTTTTTAGTGCCACTTATCACTTTTTACGATTTACGACCCTCTCTAGAAGGGGTGTATCTTGAAAAGGGTGCCATTTTGGACATAGATAATTTCGGTTAAATATGAATATTTATAACTCAGAATTCTGTGATATGGTAAAGCGTTTGTGGTACCTTTCGAAGATATCCCTGTATAAGTGTCCTTGAATACGAATAGTTAGGTAAATGCACTGGAAAACCTAATGCTTTTAGCGGATAATAATTTCATCCTTATGATAAAGCTCTGATGAATGATTTAAAGAGTATTTTCGACTTTTATTATGACACGTAATTTTCAAGTTATAAACCTTTTGTTTTCCAAGTAATTTTTTTTATTTTTACTCTTAGCTTGCAATTTTATACATGTAGATGTAATAGCTATCATATAAATTAGGTACCAACCTCCTACATAAGGCGAGGCTTTACAGACGATTTAAATTTTTACTCTAAATTTACCTTGAACGATCTTGCAAGGGTGGCTGATAAAAAGAACAAGTCAGTAAAGCTGTGCAAAGGTTGTATTCCAATTGTCAAATATTGTTTTTTCTCGGAATTCATAAGTTTTCTTGCAATCATTTGATAGAATGTTGACATTGAGAGTTTTGAGGACACTGAACATTAAACGTCATATCGATTTGTGCTTTAATTAGTTACTCTTCCATTGATTATGTCTCCTGAAGAATACCTCAAATTGGAACGTATTTTCAGAGCATTAAAAAAACAAACAAATCTGATAATATGGTCAAAATATCAATCGTTACAGAGATTTTCTAAAAAATATTTTTTACCAAAGTGAATTTATCATAATGAGTACTCAAGAGATAAAAAGTTTATATCCTGTAACATAAAACAAAAATTAACTTATTAAATTTTTAAAATACCACCGTCAACCTGGGTGGATGCGTCAGCTCGTTTGGGGATTGATTTAGTAGCTCGTTGAAGAGCATGCGAGATCATTTCTAATTATCAAAAAGCACAGGTCAAGATGACATCAGTGGGTAGATACTAAAACTTCTCAAAGAAAAGGCATCATTTGTCATTGAAGCAATGACAAAAATATGTTCAACGACATCTACGAAACGGAGATGATATCAAATGACAGAATGAAGTCAATTGTGCTCAAAAAAAAAAAAAAAACAGGGCAAGCAGACGTAATGATCACCGCTCGACCAGCCTAATGAGCCATGTTCTCAAGGTATTCCTTCGTGTAATACGTTACAGGATATCGATGGTGAACTGGCAATAAGTCCTATCTCAAAAAAGTAAATTGGTCAGGAAGCGAAAAAAACGTTCTTTTTTTTTAATTTAGAATTTCCGAAACAAGAAAAAAATACGTATATATTTTATTTTGTAACATATACTTAAATTTAGCAATAAATATTAATCACATGCTGAACGTGTATAATAGCAGATAGGACAATTTAACACAATAAACGGAAAATGCCTGAAATTTCAGATAGGACATATTGCCAGTTCACCATCGATATACCACTAACTAGAAGAGAGAATTGAAAGCACACAGTTTGGTTTCAGAAAAGGACTGGGAACAAGAGAAGACCTTTAAGGTATACAGGTGCTCATACAAAAATGCCATAGAAATATTAAAAACGTCCGAAATCGATGACAACGACATTCGCATAATTGCAAATGTATACTGGGGACAGAAAACATCTATCAAATTAGAGGACCAGTGCAGGGATGATGTTGAAATAAAAAGAAGGGTACCACAAAGATACATTCTATTAAGTTTGCTATTCAACATATACTCTGAACAGATATTCAACGAAGCAATAGGAAAAAATGAAGTATATGGTGATCAGCAGGAAATGAAATCCGATAGATGATAGTGTGGGAAGCAATGGAGAGAGGATAGACAAAGTAGAACTAACAATAAGCATAGAACAGGAAAGGGCAGCATGTGTGAAAATGAGAAAGATGAGAAAGAAGAATAGTAGCCATGACTACTTAAAGAATAAGAAAATCATTTGAAATACTAGAAAAAGCAATTGACAAAAGAGGAAAACCAAGAGACTAGCAAGACTGTTTCTTGGATTCTTTCGTAACATTTGATTGCAAGTACCTACTCTTTGTGATTGGTAATCGTGTACACATTTGATAGATTAATTGTGTACACCTATAATAGTGAATTAGAAGTTGTGAGCAAAGAAACATCTTGAGGTAAATTACAAAATTTTAAAAATAAGACTATAAATTAATATTAAGTTATTAATATTAATCACACAGTTTTACGTAGGTACAATACAGGACATTTTTTGGGCCGTATGCATACCAGGTGAAATATAAATAAAAGAAAAAATTCACTTTCCCCCTAAAAGCTTTAAAGTTGTTTTTTTTTTGGATTTATTGCAAAGCAAAATTTCTACATCCGACAGTGCTATTTTTCGAAAAAAACCTTCCGCACCTCAAAATCATCTCCATTCTATACATTATACAGTTTGTATAAACTGTTACTGTTTACTATATTTTTTTAATAGTTATTTATGGATATTAATTATATCTACCTATTAACAATAATTATTCTTTACACTGATAAGGGTATAAAAATAAGTTTGATGAAAGCTTTGATTGAATTCAAATTTACACATTAAGTAACATTAGTTAATCTACCTCGAAATATTTTCTGATTTAAGATTGCAGTAACTAGAAGCTTGAACTTATACAATAATAATAATTGTCGGTTTATAATATCACATAATTAAAAATTGAAACAAAGAATCTAACAGGTCAATACAGTATAGTTATATTTGTATTAATATGTTTATAAATTGACACTAAATTTGCCAGCCATTTTATAAAAGCTAACTTCAGCTAACAAAAAACTAGCAAAATGGCATCTATAACAACTGTTAATACAATCTTAACGAGATAAAATATACAGGGTCCTTAGTGCACTAGAATGAAAGTACCTACACTAGAAGCATTCGAGAAATGAAAACATTACAAAATAATTGACCTCAAAAATATCGATGCCTAAATATAGTTTCTACTAACATTAGAACTTTGCAGAAGGAAACAAACATAATATTAGACAGGAAAAGTAACACAGAGAAATAGTATTGTAAAAAATATTAAGCAGAATCTAACAAGCGAGGTACTCTTAGTCTAATAGAAAATTGTTGATATGGACTTTGAGTACTTATTGTAGGGTGTTTTTATTTTATTTTTTTAATATTATTTAAATTTTGAATACTTCATTACGTAGGTACTGCTGAAAACGATCAGTGAAAATCAGCAAGCAACATTGTAAGATATCCAGTCAAGGAAGGAGGTGTGTAGTGCGTGAGCAGGTCTGTAAGCAATTCTTTCAGAAACTTTTTCAGGATTTATAGTAAGTAAGAATACCAAAAATGTCCTCACATCTAGGGGGTGAGCCGGGGGAGGGGAGAGGGAGAAGACTTTTGAACACTTTTTGGGTTACCGGTTATATCTCAAAAACGTTGTGTCATAAGTTAGAATAAAAATTTCTTATAATAAATGAAAGTCCATAAAATTATCTACAACTTTTATTCCATACGCGATTTTCGAGTTTCCAGCAACCGTTTTTGAGTTACATAAGTAACGAGCCACAAAAGTAGATATTTTCGAAAAAAAAAACATCTCACCTCACATTCAAACATTCCTTCATACCACACTTAAACTATGCATCAGAGAAAGAGCGTGCAGCTCGAAAATGGTTGAGAACTCTTAAAAACCTATAGAACAAAAGTTTTAGATAACTTTCTGAGCTTTCGTTTATTATAATAAGAAATTTTTCCTAGTGATATTTTTTTTCGAGATATAAGGGCACACCCATAAATTGTGACCTTTCTTCCCTCCCTTCCCCCTGGCACCCCACCTTGAGGTAAACCTACTTTCGGTATGTTCACACCACACTCTAGTCTAAGCACCCTGAACAAGTTTCTAAAGGAATCGCTTACTCGTTCACGCAGTCTACACCTCCTTTTGGGTCACTTATTGACTGGATTAAGATTAAATCAGTTTGATCATATCAAAAAACCCAGGAGCTACTGTATTTTCAAGTTAAGATTTTTTTCTGAAAAAACGAAGATCCAGATGATTACGTACAATTTTAACACTGGTTAGATATATTTTGACGATATGGTTGGCTTTAAAATTTTGGTTTTTTGATTCAGTAAAATAAAAAGTCCTCATTTGTTAATTAATATTACTCCAAAGTATCAAATGTTGAAGATATGCCAGGATAGGCACCTTATACATACATACTAATAAGCGAAAGTCAAGTAGTACTTATTAAAAGTATAAAATACCATAGGTACCTACCTATTATTAAAAAAATTTAAGTAGGTATCATAAAAACAAACAAATCAATCTGGCAACTACGTTCTCTTATAAAACGTATAATCTCCTGACCTATTTTAACTTTCAAATTAGTTACATAATTATGTTGACCGTGGTGGTAAGGGTTATTTTTTTTAATACTTTAAAAAAGACATCTAACTTTTACCCACAAAAATATAATTGTGCTGTGTAAGGATCTAGAAAATATCCTAAATTATTTATGAGGACTCCTTGGGAGTGTATATTGGAAACGGTAAGAGATACGAGGTCGGCTAAATGGGGAAAAAGCTGGGCAACTAGAAGGACAATGCAATGGCAGAAATATTATATTTAAATTATTCTCGATTTTCAAATTATTTTGAAAAAAACAATTTTTTCAATTTTTGTTTTTTCTCATTTATTGACGTTATTATTAAAGATGGCAAAAAACTGAAACCATATTTTCATTGCAACTTTTAACCAGCTCTATTTTTGCATAAAAGTGGTACAAACCTGTTTCGGGTTATTTGAACTTACATTACCTATCGTCATCTCAATCCAACAAGTCAAAAAAGTTAAATAAGAGCATCTATCCGTATGAAGGCGAAATTACACTGATGATGATAATATGATACCAATAGACCGAAGCACGTTTAAACCACCATGTGTGTACCTATCAATAAATTCAGAATTAAAATATCTTTCAATTTGTGATCAAAAATTCAGGTGCGTATTTAAAAAATCGAAGTTCAGTCCGGCCCTGCAAATATGAATCGTCAGATAAAAAACTGGCATTGCAAAAATAAAGCTGGCTAAAAGCTGCAATGAAAATGTGGTTTCAGTTCTTCCTGATCTTCAATAATAACGTCAATAAATCAGAAAAACAAAAATTGGATATTTTGTTTTTTTCAAATTACTTCGAAATTAAAAAATTATTTTGAAAATCTCTTTTTGCCATTTTGCATTTATTGACGTCCTTCTGGTTGCCCAACTTTTTCCTATTTTATCTACCTTGTATCTCTTACCGTTTCCAATATGCAAATGTTATCCCTTTCTTATCTTGGACACACTCTCCCGTTTAATTTGGGTACCTACCTATCTATTATTATTATTAATATGGTTTCTATTTTGATTCAAGAAATGCATAAGTTATTTATATAATTTAAGAATTATCAAAAATGGTTACTTATATGAGCAAAATAGGAATAATTTTGCGGTGCCTGATGTTACGTTCCTGGGTCATCTCGGCAACTTTTCTGATTATATTCCACAGCCGTTGCCATTACGTAACGACGACATCACAAAATGGTAGCAGCGACTCACCCGGAACTTCGGCATCCTAAATTATTTGCTTTACTTGTTTGAATTGGTATTAATTGCATAGTAAGCATGTACAAGATGGCAAGAACCCCAACCAGGGAACATTCAATGACTCTAAGAAACTCAAATCTCGAAATTTATTTTCAAAATCGGCACTCGACGATTTTGGTACCGAAGCGAGTACTGTCGCAATAAGGATGCAATAAACAATCTCGTGTGCTTGAGAAAATCGGGAGAATCAGGACCGAATGTTCGGTTCTTTAACTTTAATAATTTTGTTTCAGGTATTTTAAAGTATATCCAGGACCAGGAGAATAATTCGAGTTTAGTGGCTTTGGAAAACAAACCTTTAGATGCATGGGTTGATGAAAAAATTCATGAATAGTCTCCTTTAATCTGAATTTATTGAAAAATGAGCAGGCTTCCGACGATAATTTTAGTTTGTAGCGAAATATTACTAATTGTCACACAACTGTGAATACCCAGATGGAGGTTCCCAGAATGATGGTGCAACTATTACAGCTATTTTTATATAGGTGGAACTTTAAAGTCGCATTTTAGTAACATTATAGTTAAGCGCTGCTACCATAATTTGTCACTTCTAAGTCTTAATTATTTTCAGGTTATTCAGCTAGTAACTACGATATTTCCAATACCTTGAAAGCTACTTATCAGTTAATATAACTATATCCGCAACTTTAATGGTTTAGGTAGGTATAGCCAATTTTTTTCTTACTAAAAACTAGTAAATTTAGTAGCGGTTCAGTTATTGGCTACAAAATTCAAATTAAAATATCATTTTCTGTTACTTTGGTGCTGGTTGGGTTAGTTATACAGGTTGTCCCAGACTTAATTGACCAGACCATATCTCATATACAGGTTGAGATAATCGAACCGAATAAGGGAGCTTTTATTATATTTTTTAAAGCTGCATAACTGGACAACCTTAAAACAACCCCCACTTCAACACCCCTCAATATAACCCCCTTATAGCCCCCACCCTTAAAAAAGTGAATTTATGAGTGCTATTTATTTTTGTAAGGGTGGGGGCTATAACTTACGGGATGTTGAAGTGTGGGTTGTTTTCATTCTGTCATGTTATAGAGTTTTAAAAACTAGAATAAAATTCCCTTTATTGTGTACGATTATCTCAACCTGTATATGAGATATGATGGTCTGGTCAATTAAGTCTGGGACATCCTACATAATCCGAATAAGTTATTTGCTCTTCGAAAATTTAGAATTATTTAATTTTAATCAATTTTAATTTAGTTGCTCACTGAGTTGCATACTAAACTAAAAATACAAATCGTAAATTTTAAGTTAAAAAACTACATTTTTTTAATGCAAAACAAAAGATAATTTACATGCTCATTGTTCCCAAATAAGGGTCCCTATATAATGAATAATGAACAGTTGGCCAATAGAATTTCGTTAGGTTTATGTTAATGGAGCTAATGTCTTTTGAGGACTGTGAAATACTTCGTTGAAAAAAATATCTATATGCTGTGAAACGATCTACCGAAAAGTGTACATTTTATAGTCATATATTCCGTTGTTTAATTTCGATATGATTTATATATTGATGTAGGTAACTGAGTAATCAACAATTTTATAGTATTTAATAAGCTTCATATTGTCTTATGATGTTTAATAATATTAATAATTATATTTTGTAGTCGAGTAAGTTTCAAAAGTAAGTTTTTATTTACTTACTACTTGTCTTCAGATTTTTTGCGTTGTATATTAATCCTTTTGCGTTTTCTTTAATGTGTAGTCAGTTTTGTATTTGCCTATTGTATCAACTTATATTGGGCCAATGCCTGCTGGATTATTCTTTCTATTTAGTGAAAAAATCAACACATAAAACTGAAATATCCAAATGCGTTAAAAAAATATTTTACAATAATGTTTAACGGAAATCGAGTTACTGTTGTACAATGTACGTACACTTATGTATTAAACAATAACATCTCAATAATGAATCACATTTTTTAACAGTCTCTTCTTAGTTTATAAGGCATTAGATAAATAATTTCTAACCAACCGCTCTATGTTATATTTTATAGAAAAATTAATTTAGACACCAAATATATCGTGGCATAATTAGATTATATTTGTCAATGCCTTGTATGGAAGAATGTAGCGAGAATTTTCGCAAGAAAAACTCACAATTTTCAGGTTCGCAAATACATTCTTAGATTATTATGAGAATTCTTAGTTCAAAATTTTATTCTAAAAAATTAAGGGGATTCTCGCAAAATATTTTTAATTGATATGAGGATACATAATCTAATTCTAGACTATAACAACTGTAAAATGGTTGATGATAATATAAATAAACGTACTTGAAAAAATGAGCTTAGTGTTCGAAGATCAATCCAAGAAAAGAAGCCAACTTTGAACCAATAATAAGTATGTTAGTCGTCAAGGATGGTTTATGTAAGAAACATTATTGCGGTAATCGTAAAATGTTTCCCAACTATGTTTGGATGAATAGAAAAATTCGATTCCATGGTCTCATATTATGTTCTCATAATTGCTTGAACTAACAAAATGTAACAAAGGTAATAATTTTCCAAAATTATTAGTTCGAAAGTTGCTCCATATAGAAATAAACTTGAATTCATTAGTTTAGATCAGTAAGTTCATTCTCAAGTATGTTTAATATTATTTCATCCATTTACAATCAAACTTTATTAAACATTCACTGTGCTAGTATCTTTTGTGGTGATCGGGGTATTAGATAAGTATATATCCTATTTCGAAGATGATGTAAAAAGAGAACGTTTCACATAAATTACATGTTAACACTAGGTATCCTATATTTAAATCGTTTAGCAATTTTTGTTGCAAAATATTGAATTGTGAAGTTTTTTGAAATACCCAGATCTTTGAAAAGCTTTTAAGTTTCTTGAAATTCATGAACTCCCCTTCTATATACGAAGCGTCATTTACATTTGATCAGGAACTGGTACATATCCGTCATTCTTCCTCTGTAAGAAAAGATGTATTTCTGCAAACCTAGGGCGGTCGGCAGCATTGCGTTTCCAGCATTCTCCCATCAGATCGTAGATTTCGCGAGGACAGGCTTGAGGTCGAGAAAGGTACCTCTGACAGCCGTTGTTCTGATACCAGTGGTTGCTATTTTCGACGACCTGCTCACTGGTCAGCTCGGCGAAAGGCTGCTGAGTGCACAGCATCAGGATTTCCCAAAGAGTGATTGCGAACGCCCATACGTCGCTCTTTGTTGTTTGCCGACCCTTCAAATAGAAAAGTATGAAAGGAAATAGAGATTTGTTAGAAAATTTGCTAGCATATTTTAGACATTACAATGTTAATTGATTTTGGTTTCCTCTCTTATGGAGTTTTTGAGTACCTACCGCAAAATTTATGGATAACATGTTCAATTAAAAACTGCAAAATAAAAACGGTATACTTTTGATGCAAATTTCCAAATCGTTTTAATCACACTAAGAAGGGGAGAGGAGGGCAACGCGGAAAGAAAATCTCTGAGATTCTGAGAGTCATAGAAACAGAATAATATGCAAGTAAGTTCAAATAAATGTGCCAAGCTATCGAAAAATTGTTATTATCACAACAAAAAATAGTGGGTTAAGTTTGGACACCTCATTATGTGATAAAAATTCCAATAAGTGTGAATTTTTCAGTTGCGCTCTCCCCGGTAGGGCAAATATTATGATCTAGAATATCGAAAAAAAGGTGCCGCTTCCAGTGATAGTTACTATTTTTTTCTTAAACGACATGGTGAAATTTCGATTTCATTTTTATACTAAAAATTTCTATACAAAACTTTTGTATAGATAAATGATTTGTACCTACCACCTAACACACAGTATAAGTACTTATTAATATAAATTTTTTGTATAAGTGATATTATTTATAACATTGATGTTTTTGCTTGCGGTGGTATAATAATTCACAACACGTCATTACGATTCTAGACGACCCTAGGTATTAAGCAAATTGTTACCCTGCTAACAAGAATTACGGTTGCTACTGCTACGTTTCCTGACTAGATCTACATCATTACCAGAGATTAGGAGTCGTGGAGTAAGCTTGAACAAAACATGTGCCTTAGGTAAGACATCACAATAAGTCTTGTTTTGCGCCGTGATTATTTCTACAAAAACTCCAAAAAGTACCCACTTCTAAAGCAAGCAGGAACAAAATCCCAATTATGGAGAAATTCTGGACAAGTTTAATGGCAACAATAGAACTACATAATTGTTTTAATTCAAATTGTTTTCATGGTGGAGTTTTCTTCGACCGTATGCGAGAAAGATTTTTCTTATTCTTTATACAGTGTCACACGTAAAGTAGTACGCATCATATGGGAAATATGTTTCCTTTTCGGTTTAGGAAAATTTTAAGTTCAATAATATTTTTTTTTGCTTTAAAAATCTAGCTATCACGTAAAAACGTAGCTATCACGTGAATTTTATAACTGTGTAATTTAATATTTTATGCAAAACACTACAAAATATGGTGTTGGGTTTTCAAATATTTCATTTTTAACCCATGTTCCAATATTTTTCAACCTTGCAGTAAAATATATTTTTTTCAAAAATTTGTTGAACTGAGCATTTTTGAGCTTAAAAAATTCTAAACTTGCAAAAAATTAAACCCTTATATCCTATTCATCTTTTTAATGTTGTTTTTATGACCCATTGTTGTTCTAAATATCGGTTTTTCTTCTAAAACTTAAAAAATACAGAAAAATAGCTATGTTAAAATTGATCCAAAGTGGATACAAGTTGATATAACTTGTACTTTTTTTTACATATAATATTTTTTTTCCTTTTACAGCACTTTTTATACAATAAATATGGTTTTAATAATAATAAAGAATATTAACACCGCAAAGGAACTAGGAGTGCTGTTGAAGCAATTGAACAACGGTATAGTTTTCGCTGAGATTTTATCATCAAGTTTGTATCAATTTTAAATATAAAGGAATACTTTTGTACCGGGTACCGGGTGGGCATTTAAGAATGGACAGCGGCCATATCTTTGGAAATATTGATCCTACAGTTTCAAAATGAAAATTTTCCTGACATAAGTGACTATGAGAAATGCAATGAACATATTTTCAAGATGGTCGCACTTCCGGAAATACCGGAAGTTAACACCTGCTTCGTTATTTTAACGGGGACAGCCTTTATATTTTTGCATTTTTAAATTGCCTGGCAAAATCGAATACAGGTGGTTTTCACAATTGGAATTTAGGTTGAGTAGTTTATGAGTTATAAACAAGTGAAAACGCAATTTTCAATTTTCAAAGCATCTCACATTGAAAACGGCTCAAGATACTTAAAAACGGCTTACATGTCCCTATCTTAACTTTTTACAAGGTATCCTACCATGTTGTTTAAATTTTTATACAGGGTGATGAAAATTAAGAGATTTTTCATCACCCTGTAGAAAAATCTAAACTACATAACAGAATACCTTGTAAAAAGTTAAGATAGGGACATGTAAGCCATTTTCAAATATCTTGAGCCATTTTAAGTATCACACCTGTATTCGATTTTGCCAGGCACTTTAAAAATGCAATAATATAAAGGGTGTCCCCGTTAAAATAACGAAGCAGGTGTCAACTTCCGGTATTTCCGGAAGTGCGACCATCATCATCATCATGAATTTTTCATTTTGAAACTGTAGGAACAATATTTCCCAATATATGGCCGCTGTCCATTCTTAAATGCCCACCCGGTACAAATTTCGAAATTTTTTAAGACTCTGAAACGCTCAAATCAACAAATCTTAAAAAAATAATTTTTTTAATAGAGGGCTAAAAATTGGTACATGGGTGAAAATAAAATTTCAAATCAAACAACTTTTTTCTATATTTTTAAAAAATTTTAAAAACTAATGCCATATTTTGAAATTTTTTGCCTCAAAATGTCAAATTTGGCAGTTATAAAAATCACGTGGCAGCTATTATGGGTGTCATGAACAGGGTGTTACAAACTTAAAGGGCATGTAGGAAATTCAAAAATAGGCGAATTTTTTTCGTAGATATGGGTCGTTGGGGCTTTGGTTTTCAAGATACAGGGTGTTAAAGTTCTTCGGAAAGTGTAATATTTTTTGAATATCCAGAAATTGTATCAGATTAACTTGAAATTTTTGACAGTTGTTGTATTAATTGATTTGATACCCCCCCCCCACTGAAAAAATATTCCATCCAGTGGCAGAGATCTGGGTGTGTTCTTACCTTTTTTATTAAATAATTTCTACGCCACTGACTTTAATGCAAATTTGTTATATTTGGTGGACACCTCATGTTGTTTAGAGGAGAAAAGTTATTATAGTTTTTGCCGTAGGACACACTGTTTCCGAGATACTTCACAATGTAGGAACTCGTAAAAGGTAAAATATCATAAAAAATCAATTCTAATGAGTATTTCCATAAATGATTAATTTTTGTGATCCTTATTGAAGCGTCGTGTATTACAAAAAGCTTGCATTAGCCAAATTAAAATATTCCTTGAGAAGAAGGAATATTCATATGATGTGGCATATGTGTGCATATGTGACATTGTGTAAACGAAGACCTAGGTAAAGTAACTTCATTGTATATAATTTTTTTAGGGTTTCAACCCTTTTTTGAAGTTCTTAAGTGAAGTGTTTGAGCGTAAGTAGATTCCGAAAAAATAACAAAAACGAATTTTATACAAGGTACAAAATACTTTATCAGAGATTAGGGTATTTTTTCGGAGTATTGGTAAAAAATTCTAGATACAATTTTTGATGAAAACTGAATGAGGATTTCAAAAATACTTCTTACGTAAAAAACAATTTTTTTTAATGCAACCTCAAATTAAGCAACTTTTTCTGACTTTTTTGTAAAACTTTTTGTTTCTCTGATCCCAATAATTAAAGGGTAACAAAGAAAGGGTAAGGTAGGTACCCCATTTTGTATTAAAAATTTTTTCATAATGATAATTTATTAATATGTAAATTTTCCTTATATTATGATATTAGGTGATCTATCTAATACGCTCTTAATTGATGAGCAGTACCTATGAGTTATACCGCGAGTTTAGTCTTACCAGTAGAAGGCTTTCCCATGACATCCACCTGAGAGGCAGCTTCGCTTTCGTGTCGCTGACATAGTAGTCGCTCTCATATCGATCACAGTACATTGCGTGATCAGATACCTTCACCGTGAAGCTTTTATCCATCACACAATTCCTGCAAAAATGAGGGGAAAGCATAATCATTATTTCTGCTAACATATCTAGAAATCTTCTCGCTCTTGAGACTAGATTTGAGAATATTTGGATTGTAAGGAAAACGTGCTATTTGCTGGCTCTGTTAATTTACCGGCAATTCGTATAAATTGTCTAAATTGATCAACACAATCAATAATATTGTACTTATCTACTGGAGATAGTGATGTAAAATACCCGGGTATTTATTTTTTGGGCCAAAAGTGGGTAAATATATCATTTTGGTCAGGCATGTTATATAACAGTCATATAACAAATATGATTAGGTTTAGGTACCAAATAAGATTGTGCTTTTTTTGTGAAATTTCAAATCATGTCTTTGCTATTTTAGGTCTACAGGGTTCACCATGAATCCTTCTCTATATAGCTATCTCCTAACGCTAACAGATACAGGGTCGGTTAAACAAATCCAAAGGAGCGCAATTTTGTGGCCATCTCGATTCCGTCGAGACATACAAGATATCTGTGACCGTTTCTGAAATACCTATCCTGAAAAAACTGAAAAATCGAGATTTCTTATTTTTTCCATATCTTTTTTTATTATTGGAGATTAATGAATAATTTTTTGTGGGCTTACATAAGTCGCCAAGAGCTACCCATCTGACATTTCAAAAATTTTCAAAGCAGACTAGATACCAGAATTTTCATAGTCAACTTTCGTTTTTCTTATGGCCACCATAGTGTTTTTTATGTTGTTCGGTATAAAAAAAATCATAAAAACTAAAAATTGTTAAACTTCAAAAAATAAAAAATAAAATTTCTATTCTTCTTTTTTCTTTACAAAAAAGACACATTTTTAGACCGAATTTCATAGATAAATTAAAAAACCATAAGGCAAGCACTATTTCGGCGTATTTTACAAATGTTGACGTTTTTCGACGATTTTTTATTAGGTTTTTCTTTGAAATATTAAGAATAAAAATTTAAAATTTTTTTTTTTTGAAGTTTATAAATAAGTTTATTAATTTTTGGTTTCCATTATTTTTTTCATATCGAACGACATTAAAAAATAATATGGCGGCCATAAGAAAAACGAAAGTTGACTGTGAAAACTCTTGGATCTAGTAGGCCTTGAAAATTTTTGAAATGTCAGATGGATAGCTCTTAACGGCTTATGTAAACCTACAAAAAATTATTTATTAATTTTCAATAATAAAAAAGATATGAGGAAAATAAGAAATCTCGATTTTTCAGTTTTTTCAGGATATTTCAGGAACGGTCGCAGATATCTTGCATGTTTTGACGAATTCGAGATGGCCACAAAACTGCGCATCTTTTCTCTAATTTAACCGACCCTGTATCTCTTAGCGTTCAGGAGATAGCAATATAGAGAAGGATACATGGTGCATCCTGTATAATATGTTCCTGTAAATAATTGTCTGACTATATAAGTAGACGATCTAAAAAAAAAAAACAAGTTGACAGGTGTTCTGCACTTCTGATATGTCAATTCAGAATCAGAACAGAATCGGTTCTGTTCTTTTTCCTTTTTTAGTTCAGCTACTAGTGGCACTAAGACCTGTAGCTCACTTACTTTGGGCAGTATTACTTTGGGTATTTATTCGGGTAGGTAAATATCCTTCGGGTAAATACCCGGGTAAATACCCAATTTATATTTACCTACCCGTTGGGTAAATACCCAATCCACATCACTAACTGGAGATGTTAAAAAACGCTTCATAAAATATGAAAATTTTCACTAATGGCAATAATAAAACAATATAACAATGATAATTATTATTGTTTCTTTGCTCGGCCGAACTTGATACATTAATGTTGCAATTAAAAAACAGAAGATAAACATAAGAGAAAATGTGGGATAAAATCACATTTTTTGTTAAAGAAAAAAAGGAGGGTGTCATGAAAAAGTGTTGAAATGATTTTGTCGAAAGGCTGGCTTTTTCTTAGAACAGTGTTCGAAGTCAAGAAGTTGTCAGAGAAAAGAAAGCAATTCTGGGGTATCCCGAAAGATGTAAGTATTGTTTTACAGATTTCTGGTTCCATAAGCCATATACTACATTATCCTTTAGAGAAACGTGATTCCTGCTGTCACAATAAGTAATATTAATATCGGGTTAATTTTTACGTCATTTTTATAGAAAATGTGTATTTTTTTTAAATTAGGGCCCCATGCAGCAGTGTAAACGTTTCCTTTTTTATGGTAGGGACATAGTAAATGACGTTATTAATAATTAAAAATGAAAGTAAAAACACCTACCTTGCCGCTAAGTCTCTATGTACAAGGTCCAAAGATTCCAGATATTTCATCCCGGAAGCAACCTGTGTCGCCATATAAATTAAGCATCCATAACTGAAACAGAAGTGGATACATTGAATTGTTTTGTGTTGTTTTGTTATGTTAGCAAAAATTAATTTTCCTGTCACAGCTACTTTCATATCATGTAAATACCCAACCAACCCGATTGGGCAAGAACTAATGTATCATTGCTTCAATGAAATGAAAATTAAAATCCTTTGAATAAAAAAGATTTAAATCTGTCACTAAAAATAGGTAATACTCAAGAAATCGAAAAGAGATCTCATTAGGCAAGTGTTCGGTGTGTGATAAAACAACTATTAAAGTTCCACCCATTGGGTTTCAGTGACGGCTCGTGCTTCAAAAAATTGGGTCGGCCAGCCAATGGTGGAAATAAAATGTACGACGTTATATGTGGGAGGGGGGGGGTCCGGGGACAAGGCTCCCGCGGAAAATGCAATGCAGGCGATTTTTTTTACGGTTCAAGGTCACGCGAATTCCCTTAAGTTCAAAATTTACTTATATGTAAAAATAGGAAAAATCGTCGAATAGGAAAAATAGATGAAGAAAGTAATAAAATAAAAATGTGCTTTTGCTTGAGTCACTGAATGAATGCAATATTATGCTATGCATGCATTGACACCATATGGATGGATAACACGCGCGGTACGGCTAGCCGACCCTGGCCCTGCATGGCTACTAAACTAACTGGCGCTGGCTGGTAGGTATAAGGATAAAGAAGTACAGGCATTGAAGATTTCATTATTATTTTCCGTTCTAGGAATTTATATCTATTGAATCCCTTCCGTAAAACGATATTTTTAGTTTATTTTTTATTCAAAAAATATTAATGAAAGTGTAGTAGGTGCGCAGTTGACTTGACAATATCGGTAGTTTGCGAATTCTAATACCTAGTTATTTTTTTTTAATTGCATAAAATAGGTAAACAAACTCGCACACTGAGATTAAATAAATAAATTAATAAATTAATCTTAAATAATTAATTAATAAATAATAAATCTACTAAATTAATTAAATAAATCTCTAAAAAGCAATTTGGCAAGCAAGAAACACATTTTTTGTTTCTGTTACTACAAGTTGCATTTTCTTAAAAAAATATTAATAAAATTAAAAATGCGTTCGACACCATCCCAATAATGCAGCGAGGATCACCCAAGAGAAGAGCGCCTGATAGATAGAGAGTTAGAGACCCAAGTACGGCCAGGAGGCTCTCGGCCGACCCTGTGTGGAATACGCTACGCCGGCCGTGCACTGTAACTCTGCGGTTTGGAAGCGACACAGTTTGTGTGCCGTATGTCCTCGATTAACCAGCACTCTCGCGCCCAGCATCGGCCAGCCGACCTTACCATTTATTTTCAACTTATGGATCACTCGCGCTATTCACTATAATAGCTCTACACTACACTTTTGCTTTTTGCTTAGATTTTTAGGCAAGAAAAAACATTAAAGGGTATTATTGAAAGCTCTCAGAAATTAAAATCAAGTTTATTTTATTATTTTCTAAAAAATAATGTTATTTTACTGGTGCAGTGGTTTGGGTCGGCCGGGCCGACCTTGCCGTCCCTGACGAGCCGTCACTGTTGGGTTTGGAGGTGTTATTTTAAATCAAATAGCTACATTCACCGTCAGTTCAACGCCATATTAATCAACCCTTTTGTCCTGGAGTGTATGTATACAGGCTGTCCCTGCTAGTTTGAGTCGGTCTCTGCGTGGGCCAAACGAAGGATATTGTCGAAAATTTTTTGCAAATTCAAGTGCAGTATCCCAATCTAAAATTATATTGGACTATACAGAGTGTCCCATTATGAGAGTAGCATATCAAAGTTATGTTTTTTTTTAATGAAATGCTCTTATGTTATTGCATTTTTAGATTGTCTGAGAAGAGAAAATAAGATGATTTTTAAAGTTGGTGTTTGTACGGCGATCCTCTGAGGATCGATCCTTGGGTGGCTGTGAGGGGCTCCTGACACTACCAAAAGACTTAAGAAATTCAGTTTCGAGAGGAACTTCATCAGGAAACTGTCTACAAAAGAGGGATGGAACAACACCTCCAACTGTACTCTCAAAGAAAGTACGATCAAATGGTACACAGACGGCTCTAAAACCGTCGGGGGAACCGGGGCAGGAATCTATGGGCCACGCACCATGTACTCCAAACCAAAGAGAAAATCCCCAACTATACTACAAGCGGAATTACACGCAATAGAAGCATGTGCCAAATAAACCTCGACAGAAACTACAAAAACAAATAAATAGAAATATTGACGGATAGTCAAGCAGCCATAAAAACGCTGAGCTCTCCGATCATCAGCTCAAATATGGCTTGGGAGTGCCTAGGAAAACTTAACGAATTAGCAAGGAAAATAAAATTCACCTCAAATTCACACTCATTTGCAAGAAAAGGAGCATCGACACCCTTCATAGAACCAGAACCATTCTGTGGCTTCGAAGATACTTTCTTCAAGGCAGAACTTCAAAAGGAAGAAGAAAAACTGAGAGAAACACATTGAAGGAACCTCTCAGGGTTGAGACAACTTCTCGCGAACTTCAACCGAGAGAGGTCGAAGATACTGTTCAACCTCAGCAAGGAACGTCTCAGAACACTGACAGGATTCCTAACGGGACATTGCAAGCTCAAGAAACACCTGAGGAAGTTAGGCATGGAAAGGCGTCTGCAGATTCTGCGGGAAAGGGGACCAGACACCACGTCACCTGCTGCTCAACTGAGATGCGATAGAACTCACAAGAAGTAATAATGTTCTGGGCCACCACCAGCTAGAGGCAGGGAACCTACCCGACCTTGATCCTCTCAAAATCCTGAAGTTTCTCAAGGAAACGGACTTAGAGAGGATGCTTCACTAAGTAATAAATAATGAATTTTTGCATATGCCTTTATGTCACTTTCCCGCACACTTTTATAAACGTGAGAAATCTTATAGTTCGCGTACAAATAACAATGCGCGAAGTGGTACTTTGAATAATAGTGATCGTAGGAAAAATATATTTATTGTTTTAATAAATAAATCTTATTAATTGTTTCAAATTATTGATAGTTAATTTCATATCCAGTAAAATTACATTTAGGTGTGCGTTTTTGGTTTCACAAACTCTTTTTTACAACAATTCGAATTTCTGTATAATAATTATAAGAAAACTCACCTGATTGTTTCACCGGTGCCGTCCTCGCCTATGGCTCGCTGGCTCAAATACCTGGAGAGATCCCCGAGCTCGGCGTGCTCAAGTAGAGCGCATACAGGTTCCTCCTGTCCGCAGAGGCCTACAAGGCGTGCAAGGTTTTGGTCTCGTAATCCTGCCAGCCAACTCGTCTCCCTCAGGAATTCATTTCTGTATAATTGAAAAAGAAATATGTAAATGAAACAATTACGTCTAGAAAAGACGTGAAATTTTATATTTCTAAGCTTTTGGCAATCTATGTCTTACCACGTACTTAATTTGTGAAAATAAAATAGGAAGGTAGGTACCTATAATAAATTTTTCTAATTTCATAGTTTCAGTTCCCTAATTCAGTTGTGATATCATTTTGTAAAGTTTACCAAGATTATCAAGTTCGCAGAAGATTAGATTTCGAGAAGACAACTTTGAAGATGTCTTCAATAATAAAACAGCAAGGGAAATACTTACTTTTTGGAGTCTTCGCAGCCCCTCCAAAGGCTTTTGACTATCATTAATTGTTTCTTGTGAAAAGATGAACCTCCATTAAAATCTGGTAAGCATTCCGCTTCACATAAGTGCACCTGAAAAAAAATATATTAAAATTAAAACTACACACTTAATCGATTTCAGGAAAGGATTTGCGTTTTTCAAATGGAAAAAAGCTTATCCTTTCTTGTACACAGGAAGGTTATTATATGACAGTATTTGCATAGTTTCAATTTAAGAATTACACTCTTGATTTGAAAATGCGTGTGAAGAGCGCGTCTGCATCATCTCGCCTTTAACGGTTTCATGTTTATTAATATCGGTAGTACCCATTCCCTCTGTTTCTGTATACCATTAAGTACTTGAGGTGCTTGAGATAGATCTACTTATATTAAGCAATATTACTACCTAATCAATAACGATGACGGATGATTAACTTAAAAACTGGGACTGTGGAGAGTTGACACTTTCAAAGGTACGTGTTGACAGTATATCAACTGTTTTTTTTTTTGGTACCTCTTTGACTGTGTACCTGGATGTTTGAAGATCATAAAATATGAAAATTCTCAAGTTTTCGATCTCCAACACTGTGTGTGTTTTCCGCCACCTTGATTTTGAGAGGTGAGTTAGTTTTTGAAGTTTTCCCAGCGTATTTTTGAAAATACCGATATGGAGTATAATCCTTATTCGAAGAAACTATGTGTATTAATAATCATTAATGTGTTTTTTCTGTGTTATAAGTAAACATTATACATATTTATAAACATTTTGTTAATAAAGTTTATAGTTTTGTATTAATTTAGATACTTATGCCCCCTGTGCCTACCTATTTCAGTAAAAATTGTTTAAAAATATTTCTACTTCAAATTTACAAAAACACACACAATTTTTGTTTTTATTATTCTTCTTTCCAAATGCGTTTCCATACAGTACCTATTTACATGTAAAATCCCAAAAATTGAATAAAAAATTATTTAATGATTATATTATCTCACCGTGCCGAAATCCCCTTCACCCAGTTTTTCCAGCAGCCTGACACGATGCCGCGGAAAATCTAGAAGATTCGTAAGATCTTCCAGTGGTCTACCTTCAGGTAGCTTAATCGGGGTGAATTGACCAGGAGTAAAGTGCTGTTCTCGTCTTTCACTCTGAAACAAAAAGATATTTCTTATTATTTAACTTATACAGGGCGTCAGTTTTTTTTTTTTTTTTTTTTTTTTTTGTAGCAGGGCTTCACCAGTTTATAGAAGGTCTGTTTTAAGGAATAAAAGTTCCCTTAAACATATTCCCGGAAAAGCTCGGAAAGTGTTGAAAAAATTATTTTCTTTTTCGTTTTAGCGGCATAACTTGGTCATTTCTCAATATTTCTCAATATTTTAATTTTATACCAAGAGGTTATAATTTAGAGCACACAAAACGAAGAAAAGCACGGGTGAAAAAAATTATTAGTGGCGTAGGTATGTGACCCTTTTCTGCTCAACCTACGCCCATGGACTTACAAGGACCTTACTTATCAGCTGGTGACTTCCTACAAAAAAAAGGTGTACTCATGAATATTCGAAATTCCTCATAGTTTTTGAGTAAATTGAGTCTAAACTTCACCATACCGTAAAAATTAGCTTATTTTTTCGTATTAATTGTTATTTTTGGATATAAATGAATAATTTTGTGGGACCTGCATTTGAAACTTACTTTTTTCGGTGCAATTCTGTATGTTTTCTATGAGCATGATTGAAATTCTTGCAACTAGCAGATAGAGATTGTTAAACTAGAAAACTAAATAAACAAAATTTAACTTAGGTATATTATTTACAAAGAGAGTTCTGTAACTAGTAAAATATAAACCTAAAGCTGATAATTGTGCTTCCGAACAAACATAATATTAACACAAAATATTATTGCCATATTATGAGACCTACCTTAATTATATCAGTGGCGGCGTAATAATTCTCTGATGGGAGTACCCCATTTGGCACTGTTCCTAAGGCGGTGGAGTAGTTACCATTTTCAACTTCGTATGCTGGGGGAAGTCTTGATAATGGAAACGCAGTTGATTTCAAATCGTAACAAGCAGGCGAAGTGAACTTCAGTTCGTCTTGAAAACTGTTAACGCTCGTGAAATCTGAAAAATACCTGATATGTAGGTACCTACTTACCTATTACCGATAATTTAAAATCTTTTTTTCTTAATAAACTTGATTCGAACTTTAAACAGAGAGTAGGTACAGTGATCACAGAAGCTTCGAAAATGACATTAAAGTTTTGAATTCATCGAGCATTTATATTAAATTTATAATGTTATACCCAGCGAAAAAAATTAATCGACCAATAAGGTCTTAGAGCGCATTCGAACTTCAGTATTGGTTCAATGGACCAATTCGTGTAAGTTATTGTTACTGAGTTACTGCGCACGAAAACATTTAAAACCTTAACAGGCATACACAGGGTCACCACTTTCAAGACCAACCATAGAATAATTCATGGGCAAAAAGAAATTTGCAGATTGCTGGTTCCCAATGAATTATACCCGCCATTATGTGACACGCTTTTTCAAAATTCAGTTTGAATACTTTCCCATTTTCAACCCTCTAGGTAAGAATGGGAATTAGAAATCTACAAATTTCTATTTACTCAAATATTATCCTGTCATGTCTTGAAAGTGGTGATCCCTTATACAAACTTTTTGTTTTCTCTTATGACGCGTTTACTTACCTGCATACTCGCCGCTTTTGAGTGAGGTAAACTGGTCTTTACTGAGCAAATAACCGTACTCTTGCTTGTTCCCAGTTAGTAATTTGTAGGGTTCATGGTATACAGAGCTGTTTTCACTATCAGACTCTTCGACGGCTACATGGCCGTATAAACTGCACTTCCTTGTATGTTTCGAGTCGACCGTTGGTGTCGTCGCCGGACAGTAGCTTTTCACTGATAAGCGAGATCGCGAGAGCCCACTGCTGATAATCGGGGTTGACATGTGCTTCATGTCCTGAAACAATGTAAGACAATAAGATTTATAATATGTATTACATCATACTTTTTATTTTGCTTAAGAGTAAAAGGGTTTGTTCTAACAATTTTTTTTATTGATAGTTTAAGCCGCATCATCCTAAGCGCATCATCCAACAAATACAGGGTGAGTTTTTTAGTGTATTTTTTGTTAAAAAATTTAGTGTATTTTTTAACAAAAAATACACTATTGAGGACGACATCACTTTTCGAAAATCACCCAAACTCATCAAATGTCCATCGATCATGACCCCCAGATCACGAAAAAGTAGTTTTCCAAAATTCACCTGCCCACGATATATATAAATATATATATATATTTATATATATATTTATATATATATTTATATATATATATATATTTATATATATATATATATTTCTCCAAAATCGCGAAATTTCGATTTTAAAAACGCTCCTGTGGCTTTATCTTTTAAGATTAGTGAACGAAATTTTGGGTCCTTGTAAAATTTGGGAATGACGTTGGATTTTCGTTGAAAAACTTTCCAAAAGTCCCATCACTTCTACAGGGTGTCCCTTCAAAATTCCAGGTATCCGGTTTTTGTCATCTCATTTCAGGTCGCAGTTTTGAATCTAGGAGGCTGAAATTTTTGTGGGAGTAAGATATCTATAAAAACTGGTCTGGTATTGTACTTGAGCAAAATCGGTCGAGCCGTTTCAAAATGGCGGTCATTTTAATTTTTGAAAAATTTTTCTAATATTTGAACCCCTGTATGAGCAAGATGGGAAAAAAACTTTGAAACCAAATCAACAGGGTTTGAAGAAAATTGTTTCAAATTTAATTTAATGTAACAAAATTTACATTATTTTTATTAATAAGCCAGTGGCGTGGATAGGAAAGTGGTAAAAATGGCTAAATTTCCCTAACAATTTATGAGCACATTTTTGAAGCAATTGAACTGAAATTTTTACAGTAGATAATTATACTAATAGCCTTTAACACTTAAAAATTTCAAGAAGTGAGTAAGAAAAATGGCCGAGATATCCGATTTTTTTTTACATGATGTTTATTTCTCTAAAATTTTAAGAACGTTCCAGTAGCTTCATTTTTCAAGATTAATGAACGTAATTTTTTACCTTTGTGAAACTTAGGGATGACGTTTGATTTTCACAAAAAAACATTTACCTAAAATTGCGCTACTTTTACAACGTGTCTCTCCAAATTTCAAAAAAAAAACGGGTATCGAGGCACGGTTTCTGGTCGCTGTTTTCAATCTAGGGGGCTGAAATTTTTTTGATAGTAAGATAACTGCAAGTAGTCGTATGGTACTGCATTTGAGTTAAATCAGAAGAGCCGTTCCAAAATGGCGGCCTTTTCAATTTTAGGAAAAATTGATAGATTTTAAACCCCTAAATAAGCCAGTTAGAAACAAAAACTTTTAAACGAAATTAACATTACTGGAAGAAAATTATTTGAAATTTGAGTTATAAAATATTGAGTTAAAATATTGCAATAAAATTTGCAATATTTTTATTATTAAGCCAGTGGCGTGGGTAGGAGAAGGGAAAAATGGCTAAATTTCTATAACTGTTTATGAACATATTTTTGAAGGAATTGAACGAAAATTTTTCCAGTAGACAACTATACTAATAAACTTTAAAATTCAAAGATTTCAAGAAGGAAATAATAAAAATGGCGGAGATATTAGAATATTTTTACATATTATGTTTATTCCTCTAAAATTTAAAATTTTAGGTTTTCAAAGCTCATCCCCTTTCACTTTTTCCGTTCTATAAAAGGTAGTCTAAAAAATAGTGTTTTTTAAGTAATAGTGTAAAGTTAGCCAGTGGCGGGCATAGAAAATGGGCCAAAATTGTTAAATTTTGCCAATGATTTTTTTGTTTTGTTAAATTTAAAAATTCATTCTAAGGCATGCACGGTTTAAAACGAAATGAAATGCAATTGTCAGTAAGCCCCTACGCGAATATCACCTGACTATGTAAAATTTCAGAAAGCCAATTTAAAAAGCGGTGAAAATATTCAGAATTGAATCGCATAAAAATACACTATTTCTGCGATTGATGCGCAAGAAGGTTTTTTAATGTTTAGTAGAGAGATCTCGTAAAATACTCCAGTTAAACGAACAAACGAACTGTGAAATGGGGAAAGTAGTGCAGTATTATGAACTTGGTTTGGAGCAACTTTTGTTTTGAAAATCTTCATGGGTTCCTGATATTTGACAAAAACAAAATTCGCGAATTTCCTTATACTGAGATAGCACTCTTATTATTGGAATTAGAGAACAATAGTAAAGAAAAATGTTTTCGACTATTTTAAAACCAATAAAACGGCGCTTTAATTTTTTTTATTTGTGGTGTCATTTTCGAGTTATGACATAAATATGTGTTTTTTAAAGTGTGAAAACCGTCCTAACTTCCTTATTTTCAGAAAAAAAAACATACCAAGTTTTATATCGTTGATTTAGGGAAAAGAGACGTACTGAATGACGTCATAGCCAACTATGACTTACATTTAAAAACAAAAGTTTATGTCATAGCTCTAAAATGACACGACAATTTAAAAAAAATGTAACGCGTTCTATTGTTTATAAAATCGTCTTAAATGTTTTCCCTTACGACTTTTCTCTAATCCCAATAATAAAACTGCCATCCGAGTATAAAGAAATTCCAGGAATTTTCTTTATGTTAAATATCTAGGAACCCATGGAGATTAAAAAAAAAACAAAAGCTGTTTCGAATTAAGCTCATAAAACTGCACTTCTTTCCCCATTTAACCGTTCCTCTAACTGCAGTAATTTACGAGATCCCTGTACTAAACATTGAAAAAAAAACTCATCCTGTATATTCCTTGAAATTTGCCTCAATTGAGAACTAAGCAAGACTTTCAAAATACGAGACTCGTGATGTTCATGTCAATAATAAATAGTGACTCCAATGTCAATTATTATTGACGCAAGGTGGAGGAACCTGATCATAACTCAAATTACGATCATAATATTATGTTGAATTTTAGTGGTGATGCGACGCCTTCTTTACAATTATACAAATTACTTATATGTGTTACACCCGACGCACCTGCTATACCTTCCTAGAGACCTCAGAGTTTACCGTATGATGGCCCACCAACTTAGTGGAGAAGGGTGTGGGGGGTTTACCAAACCCAAAAGTTTACAAATGAATCCGATTGAGGCGCCACATTGTTTTACATCACACGGCAACTAATATAAAGGTTTTTGGTTCGTGGTTTTGGTCAAACAATGAAATACCATAACCTATAATAAATCAAGATCTCCAACCAGCTTCCTCTGGATCATGGGGTCGGATGTCAGCAACACACAGACTACACAGCACAAAACCAAGCCAGACATACACACAACACCAATAATACTCCTAGTAGAACGGTATAATTACATTTAATGGTACAAAAATAATATAAGGTGATAATAACAAAAAAAAGATCGGTAATGATAAGAAGTCAGGAAGCAGCCATAAAATAAACAATACCTGTCCTAGCTCAAGCAATATAAAGTTCTAATTTCATTTACTTATTTACTATTTAATTTACTATTTACTAATTTACTATTATTTTTTTTTTCCTGTATGTACTCGTTGTTATTCAATTTATTTTAATTCAATTATTTACTGGTACGATAGATTCGCTAAGTGCACTTCGCGTAACCTGCACAATGGTAAAATACATTCGTAAAACAAAAGTACATCTATTATACCTATGCGGATGATTATTCATTAAATCATTCAAGAGAGTTGTATTAGGACGGTCTTTATTATTTATTCCCTGACTAGGTCAGCTCCTACAATTTCCTTGACCGCTTCTGACACTAAATTTGACACCAAAATATAATACAATAAGAATAAATAACAAAAAAAAAAAACAATAATAACCGAAAGGCGGCAAGAAATAATCACTAGGTAGGTCAGATAACGATTGTTCCGCGATATCTCTCTGGACGTGAAAATGGTCTTATGCAGACTATCGAAATAGTAAATTAGGGAAGGTACTCATCACTATCCTGGAGCAGGAACATCCACTTGAACAAGAACCTCGGACCAGCCCTTTCGACCAGTAGGCGAAGCTCGCTCTATCACAGGAAGTCACACGGACGCTCACGTTCCCTAGTCCTAGACCAATGGAACCCAATCGCTTCCTACAGCACTTCTATTGCCTTCCTGCACTTTTTCGCCCTCCGAACAAACCCTAAGTCAAAAAAAAAGAATTGATTCCAAAGTATGTACCTAATTGATAATACGAGCTGATAAGCCACCACAAAAAAAACAATAACTGAAGAACCAGAAAAACATTCGAATAATTAATTCATTATTAAATTGGAGGAATGATCATAATATGATGACAATAATAAGTTTGGAGACTTACCCTAAGTAAGACAGTTTAGGGGCACCCAGTAGAATAATGATGGTAATAGGCAGTAAATAGAAAATAGTAGTCTCTTGGTGACGCCGAAAAGAATCCCACTTCTAGCGGTGATGTTTTAGTCGCCGATGACATCCAACCATCAAATAAACGACTTCAACACAATAATTTTCCAACAATTATCCCGGTTAAATCACACACAATCCGGAAGTTATCGTAAAACTGGACTATTGGAAAATTGCAATCGAACGCCTCTTTTCTCGACTTATTCTCTTCTATCCAATCTGCCGGCCTCGCCTCGCCGTTCCGACCGTTCGAGCGCTGATAAAAAAAACCTTATCGACGAACGTTGAATCCCGTCGATATGACTGACTGAATTTATGAGAAATATAATATTTTAATAATAAAACCCGGAATTAAGTAAAATACAATTTGGACCGTTACAGTGAATTTTGAGGGTTCTGCTCTTGTATAAGAAATGAACTCCTTCCTATAAATAGCTTGCTGCAGCATTAGGGTGACAGCCGACAGCTCCTGAACGATTGTGTTAATATTAATTTCTAATGATTTCCGACGGCACTGATGGAGAACGGAGGTACTTATTCCTTCGCTAACAAAAGACGAGTGGCTCTTCATCACTTACGATAACTTCTGATGACGAGCTGGTGACGTGTCCGTTATAAGGCTTGACTGCGCTACTTACTATCATTCGCGACCCAAAAGGAAAAGCGTAAACGAAGATGAAACTTAATGGTAAGTATTTTCAATGCGATAAATATAATATAATAAATATAATGAGCTTATCTAAATATATTTTTTGTTTTACTGTTCACATTTGTAAAGTGAAGCCAGAAAAATGTATCCGTCAATTTAACGATTCATTCCTATAAATTAACTGAAGAAAGAAAACAACAACGCATGTTTTGTTTTGTACACGCCTCCTCCAGTTAAAGAGCTAATCTAACTATTATTTTTGTGCATTGAGCAAAAATGAAAGCATCTATCACCCCTGACGAGGAGCTTATTCGCCAGGCATTGGCCTATTCCTTAAATCTAAATGGAGGAGTTGACTCCCAGACTACGGTGTTGACTTAGTCCAGTCCTATTGTCGGGACTGTCTAGTGTATAAAAATAAATAGAAGTAATTCATTAATAAAAAATAATAGTCAATTAATTGAGTCTGAAAATACTTTATAGACGAACTTTCCACTGAAACCCGTTACACTACGCTGCATCGTGCGAGTCACCACCCGGTATACGTATACATACATATAACACACAATTACAGACATGGAATTCACAGATAACAAACGCTTTGTTGTTTCCTTGAATTACAGGTTTATAATTAGGTCCAATTAGAAAGGCAGTGGTGGAAGAGGTGGAGATGAAGCTAGAATATCCAAGGTGTACACGGCTCCAATTCGCTAATTCGACGAAGAGACTCCTATGCATTTACTTAGGGTAAAATGATCTATTTTGAAGATATCTAATGGAAATATTTGAAAGCTATTTATTTTACGAACGGGAAACTGTGAGATAGAAGACTAATAAGCTGTCTTAGTAATGAGATAAGAAGACTTGATTTAGTATGCTTCTATTTCATTCAATATTCTCCTAATAGAAAGATAGAACACTTCTTATTGCTTTTCTAAGATTTGCATTCTATGATTCAAAAATTTGGATTTTTTTTGCAACAGATACTTTCCATTTCAGGAAGGCTGTTCAGAAAGCCATTTCTTCCTCTCACTCCCTTCCTTAGAGGTTGTTTTTGGGAATCATTGGGTCGTTTTCATTTATGTTTTGTTTTCCTATTATAAAATTTATGTTATGTTACATATTACCTACATTGTAACATAATATGTGAAGACGAGTTAGGTCGAGAAGTATTTCCACGGTTTGATTCTCATTTCACTACTAATCGCTAGGAACGCTTGTCTTTGTAAACTTTAAATCCTCATTTTGGTCAAGTTTGTAAGTTTTTGGACCACCAAGCTTCACAGTCATTGGTATATTGACCACTACAAATAGTCAGTGTACTTGCTTAGGGCCAATTCCAGAAGCTCTTCCACATTTTTTTTTGCAAATCAATATTGTGAGCTTTGCTTTGTGGATAATCTTTTCCAGATGGGAGTTCCACAGTAGCCTTCCATCAAAGGCACCACCCAGATATTTAGCTTCCTCCGCAAATGATATAATTTCTCCTAGAAGAGTGATTTATGATGGGCCTTCCAACAATTTCCTTCTGGTAAAGGGTACTTTAACAGTTTTGCGAGGATTAACAGACATCTGTTTCTTCTCGCACCACTGATTAGTTAATTTGTAAGACATTGTGAAGGACATTCGATATAGTCGATTCAGAGTTTCTTTTAGTCAGAATGACAAGGTCATCCACATGTGCTTGGAGATGAACTCTCCGTAGAGAGAATTGCAGAGAAATCCTCCCTGCGGGCATTCCTTCGCTGCCCTGAAACTGACATCAGCTCCCCCCATCGAGGTTGTTATCGTCCTATTCTCTAGCATGTGAAGAAATTATTCAAAAATTTGATTTCAGGTAATTAAGTAAAGCATGCAGAACCATGCACAACTTATGCAGAAAAATGATGAGAACAACCTACCTTCATATTGATAGTAACACCTGGAGGTTTGGTACTGCTGCTGACTAGTGCTGTATGCTTGTGGAGTAACGCCACTTTTTTTCTTCCTCTGCGCATCATGAAGAGAACGGTGCAGCTGAGGAGCAACACCATAACGGCCAACAGCCCAGTAATGAGTCCCACATACGCCTGGGCGCTTGCGTTCGCTTCTGCAGATCCATGGGCGACTTCCTTACGTGCGTGCGTGAAGCCACCACTTGGTGGTACAGCGGGGGCTGCTAGTGGAGACTCGGATGAGAGCAAGTAGTAGCGAACATAATCGTTTTCACTTAAGTCGTTCATGAGGAAATCTAGAAAAAAATATTATAATAATAATTAGGGTCATAATTTTCAAGGCTAATGCATGGGATAATGCATGAGAAATAAAACATTTTTAGGTTTCTGGTTCTTATTCTGGACAAGAGGGGTGAAAATGATACCAGAGGAAAGATGAAAGATAAAATAATCGTTCTGTACATCATAATGACTATTTTTTTCAGAATTCGTTATAAATATTTCCTGTAAACAGTGTGCCCAACTTAAGATAGCTGAAGATGTCGCAATAGTAATTTGAATAGCAAGGCCGAAAAGAAGTGTTTTGCAGTTCTAGCATAGTAAATTCCAAAGTCAGCTGTCAGGCAAGTCCTAAAAACTTGGGAAGACTGCGATCGGGAGAATATGCTCCGTTGCATTTTTTTACACAAATGAGTATTTAGAGGACACACCTATGAAAATCTGTAACATCAGAAGATTGATAATATACTTCTCGGGATTCTTGAATGTACACGTAGGTAAATGTATGAAACATTTAAAAACTAATCAAGTAAGCAAGTGTTCTCAGGACTTTTGGACTGGGTTGATCTTGAACATCTGATTGCTCATTATGTGTCTCTTATCAGAACTCTGGATAGATTGATTTTCAACATTTCTGGATTTTATCTTCAACATTCTCATCGTGTGTTTCAGGACTCTTCCATGATAAGGTTACTTGGCACAATCACATAATATTTGTAAAATCTTCTTCACATCGCAGGGACAACAAAATGCCAACTGAAATTTTGGTTCCAAAGAGAGCTTCATAAGCTTTTCTGTCCATTTCTGAATAGGAAGTGCTATTCTTCAGCAGCTTCAAGAATCTTGACCCATTATTGCAACGTTCGCTATCGTTGTCGTGCATCCATGCGGTCAGAATGTTCTGTATATTAGTATATATCTAATTAGTTAGGTCTCTCACCCCCTCCTTGCTTTGAGAGTGTCTGAGATTGCCATATATAATTTTCTCGTTGGCGCATTTTGAACTCATACCCTCATATTTTCTTCAAAGTTCTCATACATATGACAAACTTTGTCAATTGATCCTACTGAGCCATTGTAAATTTATATTCACGACCTGGATGAGATTGATGATGTATCCAGACAACTTGACAGCGGGAATTTAACTCGAACGAAAATATAGGCTTCACGATTAACAATCCCATTGTTTCTCCTTTTTGCTGTTGCTGGCAGTCTGGCACGGTTCGCAAAGTTGTGGATGTAGTTCAATATAATTCCGAATTACGCTCTTGTATCGAGTGGAAAGTCCTTTTAGGTGCCGTCATACTCAGACGAGCTTCGTGAAGTTTATCGAATAATTCAGTATCAACAATAATAATAATAATAAATAATATTGCTGTTGGACATATTTACAGAAAATATACATTAGTGTTTACGGTTTACATTATAAAGGCTTCAATTTATGCTGCAATAACCAATAATCCCGTGGAGATTTCTTATTGGCCGTCTTTACAGTATTTATGTCCTCTAATAACTTTTAATAACGTTCACTACTATGCCAGCGGCGTTTCTTCGCCACCCGCAAGCACGAGTAATGGAAAAATATTTCGTTTTTATTATTTATTTTTATACATTGGCGACTGTACGTTGGAACTTTTCTATTGAATCACTTGGCAAAGTGTAGAATAAAGTTTATTTTATTCATTGCAGAACGTTGCAGTTATAACTAAGTGTAATAAAACACCTAAGAATCCTGGATCAATCCTACACATTGCCGATAATATAATATAAAAGGTGGTCCATTTTAATCTACATATACCTAGTCGATTATCTCGGAGCAGCAGCGTTTTCGATTTATTTATTTATTTTTAACCAACTTATTGTGTGGTTTCAGGAGGGGGGGGGGGGTCGTTTGGGAGCAAACTATAATACCAGTCGACAGTATGGCACCGGGCAGTACGGTCGTGGAAATTACCGCTCCTGCGAAACCCTGCCGTAAATGCAAATCTATTGCACAAACAGGGCTAAAATGTATCAAATGTGGTGCGGTGTCGCACAGAAGTTGCGTGGATTTACTAAAAAATGTGAAAAAAATTGACGATAGGTCGATAGACTGTTGTAATATGGAAAATAATGGTGTATCTAGCAAAAAAACTGACGCCGAGTGCATAAGTGCTAATGGAAGTGAGGAGAACGAATTGAAATTGGAGGTTTATTACTTGAAGGAACTACTGAAACAAAAAGATGTCATTATTGTGAGTCAGAACATAACAATTTCCTCTCTTAGACAGCAAGTTGATTTATTGAACAGTGTTTTTAATCAATCGACACCAGCATGCCCCGATAAGAGACAGGACTGTTTATCAATGATCAGTGACCTTGACAGTGAAAATGTAAACTTTAACCGTAAAACAGCTGTCCGGCATGATAAGCGACAGCAAGGAAATATCACGAAGAAAATTAACAAAATAGGCGAAATAAATAAACCTGTGGGTTCTGGGAAGAAACCTTCGGATAATGAAGCTACGGAAGGAACTAAAAATTCTGTCCCTGCTATTTTAGGCCCTAAAACAACACCGGCTTCCGATAAGCTTGAAAGCTGGAGATCAGTTATTAATAAGAGGAATAGCGGTGGTAAGAAGGTTAATATATCGAATAAAATTGTCATTACGGGAGAAAATAAAAATACAGTAATTAAGGCTGTTCCGAAAAAGATGTCGGTATTCATCTCAAGACTCAATCCTGATACAACGGAAGAGGATGTAGTTCAGTCGCTGCAGAAGAGATTGCCTGAGATAGAGTGTGAGAAACTAATATCTAGATATCCTGACAGCTATTGTTCCTTTAAAATTACTATTAACGCAACCAACTACGAAGAAGCATTGAGTCCGGGAAACTGGCCAGAGGGTACCTTGATAACGAAGTTTTTTCGACCCAGCAACCCGAAGAGTAAATCAGAGGCTTGAAAATGGAGCGAAGAAATGCCAATATGCCAGCGCGGCTGAAGATCCAAATGGTGAAGTTTTTAATCTGCTACATACCAATACGCAGTGTATCCGAAATAAGATTGACCTGATTGAGTTGTTATGTCAAGAAAAGAACATCGACTTCTTATGTGTTTGTGAACATTGGCTCTGTAGAGAAGAGATTGATGAAATGACCATACAGGGCTACGTAAAAGTATGTGACTTTTCGCGTGACTCAGCCACACAGGGCGGCACGGCAATTTACGTAAGAAATCAACTTCGCCCTGACTGCAGGATAGTGAATAAATATTGCGCGCGATCAACTGATTTCACGATCGAGTGTTCAGCTATTGTTTTCATGAATAGTGTCTGTATCTTGTGCTTGTATCGTTCACAAAAGGGAGATTGTAATGAATTCATTGCGGGTCTCTCCGACATTATTGGCGATGCTGTAAGTAAAAATTTCTCACATATTGTTATCTGTGGCGATTTTAACATAAATAGTTTAAACAAAACCTCCCCCGACTATGTACATTTGAGAGACGTCGTCTCCTCGTATGCTCTTCGATCACTAGTTGATGATGTACCGACGAGGGTGGTTCTCAGAGCTGATGGGAAGCTGTGTGTAAGCTCCCTGGATTATATAATTACAAATATAATGGATCGAGATGTGGTTAGTTGCGATAGCTTTGAGCCGGGATATGCTGACCACCATGCGCAGATATTCTCGTGGGTGATGGGCGCTGACTCTGTAAAGAGCGAATGCAGTGTGCCTGTACCGACAATAGAGATAAGGAAAATGTCTAGTGATTGCTTTTCGGAGTTCAGGTATTTGTTTACTCGTGGAGAGTTTCAGATGCTTTCTCAGGATAACTATGAGAATGATCAGGATTTCGATTGTGTATTTAATGCTTTCTGGGAACACCTGCTGTGGTGTTATTCTGCGGCTTTCCCTGTTGTTAGTGTTCGTAGGGGCAACATGTCTGCTGATAATTTCAAGTATAGCCACTCATTGAGGAATAAATTTGTTGAGCTTCGCGATCTTAATTATATAAGAAAGAATTTCAACAATGAACTTTTGGATACGGTGTATAAAAGTAGGAAAAGAGAAATCACTCTGCAAGTTCAGAAAGAGAAAAGGAGCTACTACGACTCTCTTATTGCAAGATCAAAAAATAAAGCCAAAACAGTATGGCAATTAGTCAAGCAATCTGATAAAAGAAAACCTGTGGAAAAAATTAAAATTCTATTAAATGATGAATATATTCAGGAACCTCCGCGACTGGTGGAGATTTTTGGTTCCTACTTCGCAGATGTGGTGAGGGAGGGGCTGCAGAGTCATTTTGGGGATTCACTTTCTCTGGAATGTACAGTGTCAAAAGGTTGGCAGGAAAAGTCCATGTTTGTCACCCCGGTCGAGGCGAACGAGGTTAGGAGTATTATCAATTCTTTGCCGAATAAAAAGTCTGCGGGCTATGACGACATTACTACGTACTTTATAAAAAACTGCAGTGATATTTTATCGGTCGTCATCGCCAATTTGTTCAATGCATCTGTGTCTTGTGGGCTCTTTCCGAAGGCCCTGAAAACGGCCCTTATTATTCCTGTATATAAAAAGAATAATCCCTCTGAATTGAAAAATTATCGCCCAGTTTCTCTGTTATCTATAGCCTCTAAGATATTCGAGAAAATCATGGTAAAGAGAATAAACGCGTTTATTAACAAGCATGACATTCTTGGTCGCTTTCAGCACGGCTTCAGAACATCTCACTCGGTGGAAACCGCCGCGATAGATTTAGTGCAGTATATATACGATAAAGTTGATAGAAACGAATACACTGTTTCAATTTCTTTTGACCTATCCCGGGCTTTTGACACTCTCCATCCGGGATTCATATCTGAAAAGTTGAACAGACTGGGGATTCGCGGTCGGATTAATGACTGGTTGATGTCATTTTTAAGTGAACGGAAATTTAGGGTTAGACTTGGGGAGACAACTTCCAATGTCTTTTCCATGGATCTTGGTACGCCTCAGGGGAGTGTTCTGGGCCCTCTTATCTTTTTGTTGTATGTAAATGATCTGCCGGAATACATCAGTGGGGGTAGAGTATTCGCATACGCTGATGACACAACCATTGTTGTGTCTGACTATACTGTGGATGGGGTGTGTCGAAAGATTGAGCGGGTGGTGGAAGATTTCAGTATATGGTGTAAAAAGAACAGATTGATAATAAATTTGGATAAAACAGTCTATGTTAAATTTAGGACTGGATTACATAAAAACTCTCCAATATCCTTGAATATTTCTGACGAACAAATTGTTTTCAAAGATTCGGTGAATTTTCTTGGTGCGGTGCTGGACAGTGGCCTTGACTGGAGGCAGTGCACTGAGATGTTGGCAGGGAAGTTAAACCGGGCTTACTTTGCGATTAGTTCATTGAAAGGAAAGTTATGTCGTCACACTTTGCTAAGTGTGTATTATGGAATATTTTACAGTCACCTCCAGTCTAACATATTGCTATGGGGTCGTTCACCACATGCGCACAGACTCTTCCTCACCCAAAAGCGAATTGTTAGGTTGATTTTTGACATGAAAACTCGCGAATCATGCAGGACCATTTTCAAAGATAATAGGATCTTGACTGTTGCTGGTATATATTTGTATAAAGCCCTTATATATGTGCATGCGAGGAGGTCGCGTCTCTCGAGTAGATCCGATGTGCATGGCTATAACACTAGACACAATGGGAATTTCTGTCTTAATCGTCACAATCATACTTACTATGAGATATCACCTCTGTATTCTGGAGTTGATTTATATAACAAACTACCGCGGAACATTAAGGACATAGACGATGAGAAATGCTTTAAGCGAAATCTGAAGCGTTTCTTGATGGATAAGTGTTTTTACAGCATCCAAGAGTTTCTCGGAGAGACTGTGCGGTGATTCTTTGAAGAGCTTGTACCTAGGATCTATTGTTGTAGTGTAAAATTGTTATACTATAATGTGCTGTATATTTTTCTGTTTATGTCGGTCAATTCTGTGAGGTTATTGACGAAAATTTGTATTTATACACTTTTTGTATTGTGTTGTTTTGTTTTTTTAACTTTTTGTATTGTATTGAACGTGTACATGCTCTGTACTGAGCTTGTTTGTTGTTATGTAGGCTAAATATTGACATGTCCATACAGTAGATGTAACTGTTTGCCGGATGCAATAAATCTATCTATCTATCTATCTATCTACCACTTCCACCTCTTTCTTCCGCGGGAAGTTAGGGTGGTGTAATTTTTAAAATTAAAACAGCTTTTTTTATTTTAGATTCCTGATTAGTGTATTAGAAAACATGTAGCTTTTGTTCAAAATCCCCCTCAACTCTCCTCTTCGTCGGGGGAAAATGAAAATAAATACTGTTCAAACTCTAAACTCTTTCTTAGGACTATTTCTGAAAACCCAACGAAAAAAAAATTAAAAGCATCGAGCTTCATGGGTTTGCCGATGCTAGCCTAGCTGCGTATGGTAGCTGTGTATACTTTCGAATATTATATGAAGACACAAAAAAATCTATTATAAGGCTTCCAAGGTTGGAACTTTGTGCTATGCTCTTTGCTTTCTAAACTTGTACGCAGGCTTGGAGATGTTTTAAAATCTAAATTCACATTCCAATCTGTAAATTTATGGAGTTATTCTTAGATCGTTTTATGCTGGTGCAAAAAACATGCCAGTCGTTGGTCAGTTTTTGTATCACATAATAGAGTACAAGAACTTACCTCTTATTGTGAGTGGCGACATGTACAATCAGCAGATAATCCCGCTAACTTTCTATCACGAGGCATTTTCGCTCACGATATTCTAAATAATGAATGTGGTGGCAAGGACCAAATTTCTACATAAATCAAACTTTGATTTGTTCAACGAAAAGCATTGCATTGAGAAATTCCCGAAGAACGAAAGAATGTTCATCTTTCTACAGATAATTCTCAAGAAAATACAAATTTCTTGGAAAGTCATATATTTCCTAGATTTTCAAATTTTTCTCGTCTCCAACGAACTGTAGCATTCGTTTTCCGATTTATCAATAATGCAAAAGTAAGTAAATAATCGGGTCCACTGTCTACAAAAGAATTCCTAGTTAGACAAATTCAAAGCCATCAATATTTATTAAAAGGAATTAAAAGGAATTCACGAACTCTCTTTGAAAAAACAAATATAAAATGAACAAATTTTTCAGTTAGAACCTTTAGTAGTAGGAGGGAGGTTGGACAACACTGATATCGCGTTTCAACAAAAACATCCCTTACTTTTGCCATCTCATGATCATAATATTCTACTATATACGTGGAGAGCACCAGGTGACAACAAAGATCGAATAATCAGAAACCAGATTGACTACATCCTTGTCAATAAGAAGTTCCGAAATGGCATAAAATCGGTAAAAACATATCCGGGGGCAGACATCGGTAGTGATCATAACCCGGTAGTAGCGGATATGTATATCAGGTTAAAGAGAAGAAAACAACAAACACAAAACACCTGTTTGAATATTCGAAGACTGGAAGAAGCGGAAGTTCGAAATGCTGTAGCTAACAACATAAATAGTAAACTCCACAAACTCCAGGAAGAACATCTTACTGATCAGAATGAACAAACAAAGTGGACTAAAATTAAGGAAGCAGTGATAACGACACAACATGAAAGCATTGGAAACAACAAAAAAGTAACTAGGCAGAGATGGATGACGGATGAGGTGTTAGCATTGATGGAAGAAAGGAGGAAATACAAAAACAAAGATAACATAAAGTACAAGGAGATACAGAACACAATTAGGAGCAAAATAAGACTAGCTAAAGAAGCCTGGATGGCAGAGAGGTGCAAAGAAATTGAGGAATTGGAACAGAAGTACGATAGTTTCAATGTGCATAAAAAAATTAAAGAAGTCACGGGTCTTGCGAAAAAAAGAGAAACAGCTACACTGAAGGATGAACAAGGCAGAATAATTATTGACTTCGATGCTAAACTAAGATTATGGCAGCGATATATAACTCAGTTATTTAATGACCAACGAACTGATATGTACAACATCACCGTATCAGAGAACGCACCAGAAATAACCTTCGAAGAAGTAGAGCATGCCATAAAAACCGCAAAATCCGGTAAAGCAGTAGGACCAGATGAAGTGTACTGCGAGGTTTTGAAACTGTTGGATGAACGTTCCATCTCTGTCATAGTAGATTTGCTTAATAATGTATATAGAACAGGCGTCATTCCACATGAATAGCTTCTTTCCACCTTTATTCCTATCCCGAAAAAGTCTAGAGCATCAAAGTGTGATGATCACAGACTTATAAGTCTCATGAGCCAAGTTTTGAAAATCTTTCTGAAGATTATACACACTAGAATATACAACAAATGTGAGGCTGAAACATCAGATACACAATTTGGATTCCGCAACGGGATGGGTACCAGAGAGGCCATTTTTGCTTTCAACGTCCTGTCCCAGAGATGTCTGGATGTAAATCAGGAGCTGTACACGTGCTTTATTGACTATAGCAAGGCGTTTGACAATGTCAAGCATGAAAAACTTCTAGATATACTCCAGAAACTCAACATCGATTATCATGATATACGAATAATAGCCAATCTATACTGGGGACAAACTGCTGGACTGAAATGTGACGGTTCCTTAACGGAAGAAGTTAGAATTCGAAAGGGAGTCAGACAGGGGTGTGTCCTTTCTCCGATGCTTTTTAATATTTACTCGGAATTTATATTTCGGGAGGCACTAGAAGAAGAGTCAGCGGGTGTAGTAATCAATGGTAGAACTATCAACAACATCCGGTACGCTGATGACACTGTTTTAATAGCCAGCTGCCTGGAAGACCTGCATAGACTGGTAGACAAAGTGGCATTGATAAGTAAAGAGTACGGGCTCAACGTAAACATTGGCAAAACAAAAATGCTGATAATTTCCAAAAGAAATAATGATATAGGCCGGCTAACCATAAACAACAAGTCGATTGAGCAAGTTCACCAGTTTAGATACCTTGGAACTACGATAAATGCAACTGTCTCACATAGAGACGAAATTTTATCTAGAATCGAACAAGCCAGAGTGGCTTTTATGAAACTGAAAAAATTGCTGACAGCTCGGGATCTCTCATTGGCTTTGAGAATAAGAATGGTGCGGTGCTACGTCTTTCCAGTGCTCTTGTATGGTCTTGAAGGGTGGACACTAAATAAGGAAACGACGAAGAGACTGGAATCGTTTGAGCTGTGGGTATATAGACGCATGCTAAGAATTTCCTGGATGGATCGCATTACCAACCAATGTGTTCTGGAGAGAGTGGACAAGGAAATGGAGATCCTGTTTACTGTTAAAAAAAGAAAACTAGAGTTCCTTGGACACGTCATGCGTAACTCAAAATATGAAATTCTCCAACTTATCATGCAAGGAAAAATCGTAGGACGCAGAAATGTCGGCCGACGCAGAATTTCCTGGTTGTGCAACCTACGTGACTGGTTTGGCCTTTCATCAGCTGAACTATTTCGCACAGCCATCTCTAAGATTAGAATCGCCATGTTGATCAGCAACCTCCGAGGGAGACGCTGAAGTCAAGAAGAAGAAGATCATAATATATTCTCTCTTATTCTAAAAATGGAGCACGTACGATTAGAGCATGCCGGAGCTCAGACAGTTTTAAGTAATGTTCGTTTAAGATATTGGCCAAATAATGAATTGAGGGAAACTAAGAAAATGATCAGGAACTGTGTCACTTGTTTTCGATTTAATTGTAGCCCTTCACAGCAAATAATGGCTAGTCTACCGAAAGAGTGAACATTTCTCCAGAAAGTGGGAGTGGATTTCGGAGGTCCGATTTTGATTAAATCTTCTCAAATAAGAAAATCCCCCCTAATACATTACGGTGCTCGTTGGTTACAAAAGCCGTGCATATTGAACTAATTACAAGTCTTTCCTTCGATGTATGTATTACCACTGTATTACCGCCTTGAGATTCATCTATCATCATTTATAGTGATAATGACACAAACTTTTCTGGCTCAAGAAACGAATGGCTGGCTCAAAGAAAAAATTGGAGAACTCTATGATTGTGACAATTATCGATTTTTTATCTCTGAATGAAACAGAATGGAAGTTAATTCCCCCAAATCACCTCATTGGGGAGGGATTTGGGAGACAGCGATAAAAAGCGCCAAGTACCATATGAAGAGATTAATCGGAGGCTCGAAATTTACCTATACAGTTTTGTGCCAACTTGAAGCAATTATATGAATTCGAGACCCTTGTGTCCTCTCTCAAATGATCCATCTGACTTGCGCAGTCTTACGCCAGGTCGTTTTCTCATAGGCTCTAGTTTAGCTACTTACCCCGAAAAAGATGTGACAATAATAATTCCAGAAAATAGACTTTCTGTTTTTCAAAGAATATCTCAGATACAGCAAACATTCTAGAAGCTGTGATCTGTGGAGTATCTCCATCGTTTGCAAAATAGCCCTAAGTGGTTTGTGGGAAAAGAAAATCTGGACGTTAATAATATGGTTCTATTAAAAGACGAATCTTCTCCTTCACTCAAGTGGCATTTGGCCCGACTATTGGAAGTTTTTCCTGGAGAGGATGGAAAAGTTCGAGTAGTCAAGATAAGAACAACTGATGGCATCTTTACTAGACCAATAGTAAAATTATGTTCATTGCCAAAACAAGAATAAATTGTTTAATTTAAGTTATTTGTTTATTGTTGAGTCTTACTGAAGCACAATACTTTAACACTGGGGAGAATGTTGGAATTTCAGTTTTCTTTTTATCGATGTTAATTATCTCTCTAAATGTGTTGCCTGCTCTTTCCTTTTCCTGGTACTATGATCCTGTTTGTCTGAAAATGAATATTGTTTGCCGGTAGACTCACCATGTTCATTGTTAATTTATATATTATTATAATTATTGACACCCGTACAATGATTATTCGCATTATTCGTTTTCTTCCTTCATTTCAATTCATAAAATTTAAATGCAGTCCACTATTAATTTCCCAATGCTTACCAACTACCTGGCTACCAGAAAAAGCACAGTCTTCTTCGTAGGTTAATTTAGTTCTCTGTGATAGAGCCGATGCAAGGGCTAGTGAGTGGTTTGGTAGGAATGGATTGGTAATGAACAGTGACAAGACTGTTGAAGTTCTTTTTACACTTCGCAATCAGCTTGAGGGTCAGTCTTTTTAAAGCCTAGGAGGAATGCAGATCGGTTTTCGTGGATCTTCGTATTCTGACACTTCCGTTTCTGTATATCTTTCGTGCATTAGTCTTTGCTTATAAAAATAAGTCGAAACTTGTTAGAAACCTGGATATTTATAATTATCAGACTAGGGGTAGATTTATGTTCCGGCATGATTTCTGTGGCTCTTTGCATCGCACAGGAGTCCGCGCTACGTTGCCTTAAATTTTTTTAATAAGTTACCAGATTTTATTTAAAACTATAGTCTTAATACTGTTAAAACTTCTATTAAGGAGTTTCTTGTGCGTAGGGCTTTTTACTCTATTCAGGAGTTTCTGGAAAGTAACATTGATCGAGACAGCTTTGCTTCTAACGGCACAGTGTTGGAGATTGATGATTTGTAGTGGTTATATGTATATTGATTATATCTGTGATATTTTTTGTGATTGTACCTACCGACGAGTGTAAAAAACTTTGTTTTATTAGCACAATAAAGTAAACTAAACTAAACCAGTTAAATATCTCATGCAAGCAAAAAAACTGCATTGAAGGCCTGATTCTACTTCCATGTATTTAAACCGTCAATCTGATCGTGAAATTGGGACCCTTTTCCTCATTCTAAAACGTTTTTGAAAGTTTTTGAGTGTTGTGTAATTGCAAGCAATCGTTTCTTTCTTCATATCTACGAGTATAATGATATGGATTTCTGGGTATAAGGTCCCCTTCCTCTACTTCATCAACTTTTCCTAAGTACTTCATCATTTATGTTTACAAGGTTCAAAACAAATTGATGCAGGAAGAGAATAATAATGAAAAAATATTGATGAGCTGATCGTCGCTTTAATAGCTTCCTAAACATACACAAAAACCCTACAAAAAATTTTAGTTGACAACTAAGTTAATAGTCTACTAAACGGCCTAATATTAGGGTTTCCGCTAGTAGCATAATATGTAAGTAACATCTTAGTAGCTATACTAACTTTCGTTATTATTATGTCTGTGATTGTTCAAATTATTGTTTTACATCCAAAGATAACAATTAAAATCGAAAATTTTAATTTAAAATATTTTTTGTGGTATTGTGTATGATGAAGTTTAGACTCAATATACTCAAAAACTATGAAGAATTTCGAATATTCATAAGTACACCTTTCCAGGGCATCCAACGAAGTAAGGTCTTGTAAACCCATAGATGGGCGAAGAAGTTGTTGAGCGAAAAAGGGGTCATATACCCTGTATCTACGCCCACTAATAAATATTTTTTCGTCGTGTTTTTCTTCGTTTTGTGTGCTCTAAATTATAAAAAATAACTTTTTTGTAAAAAATTAAAATATTAAGAAATGCCCAAGTTGCGCGTTCAAAACTGATTTTTTTTTCACCAAACCGTGTATAGGTATCTCGTTTATTTTTAACTTATTTAGGAAAAGTCATTAAAAAAAATTGTTTACTTTAATCCAATCTATACACGGTTAAAAATTAATAAAGCATCAACTTAAAAAACACCCTGTGAGTATACAATTATTATTATATTACATATGACAAATGGAGGATTTCACAAGTTTGCTCTATTTCTGGGATCCATCACAACTCCTAGACACAAAATGAACACATGAAAATGCTGATACTAAAATAACAAAAAGATCATGATGATTCAATTACCCGTAAAAATAAGCACAGTTATTAGCCGAGAGAACAAGAAGGGTGCAAAGTAGGATTAGTATTTTGGTTGTAACTACTGAAAGCAAACGGCCGGCGGCGCCGGGGCTCACAAAAGCAGCTATGTTTACCTTTCGAGATGAAATAAGCCTCCCTAGTAATTGTTCCTAATTTGAAAACATCGGTCATAATGGAATACGCAGCTGCCCGACGGTGCTTTCCCCGTACGAGTAAACTCGGAACTCGTGAGAGGGCCATAACAGATCTTTAGGCATTATGACTCTGTGGTTTGTTACCTATATTAGCGTAAATCAAATCTTTGTTCCTGTAACTTGAAGGGATAGAAACTAACTAGTACTCGTGTGTGGGTTCACATTGTTGATATAGTTACAGTGAACGTAATTAAATTTAACTAATTTATTATCTAAATAATGAAGTTACCTATTTCCTCTATTAAATTGCAACTGAAATACCTATGTGAGGTTTTTTTTCTCTTTACCATAATGTTTCAAGAAATTTTATCGGCTTTTTGGTGGACTTCTTTAATCTTATTTTTCACGAAAATAGAACCACCTAAATTTAAGGCACCTAATTAATTATGGTGCATATTAATAATATGATGTCACTCACACAAGTAACTACACGGTTGTTTGTGTAGTAACCAGACCCGCTTAATACACACGCTTCGATTCCATTGCTTATTTGAATTATTATTGCTTCATAGAGGGGGTGTTCCCTCTAGTTATGATCCATGGTGAAGTGGAAAAATTACACCTCCCATTTGCATAAAAATTTGGATTTAAGTTGTGCTCGACCTAAACTTAAAAGTCTTCCCAACGCCGTTGGTTGCTTATTATTTTTAAGGGTGAAAACTACCCCTATTATGTAATTAAGTGTAAAAGCGCCAGTAACTACAGGGTGCACCATAATTATATCCTTCTCTACATCTCGTAACGCTAACAGATACAGGGTCGGTTAAACTCGACAAAAGATGTGCAATTTTGTGGCCATCTCGAATCCGTCAAGACATACAAAATATCTGTGACCGTTCCCGAAATATCCTGAAAAAACAAAAAAATCGAGATAATATCTAATTTTTGCCATATCTTTTTTATTATTGGAGATTAATAAATAATTTTTTGTGGCCTTACACATAAGTCGGCAAGAGCTGCCCATCTGGCGTTTCAAAAATTTTCAAAGCCGACTAGATCCCGGAGTTTTGAAAGTCAACTTTCGTTTTTCTTATGGCCTACAGATTGTTTTTTATGTTGTTCGGTATAAAAAAATAATAAAAACCAAAAATTGTTAAACTTCAAAAAATAAATAAAAAAAAATTTTATTCTTCTTTTTTCTTTACAAAAACAACACCTTTTTAGACCGAATTTCATAAATAAATTAAAAAACCATAAGGCAAGCACTATTTCGGCGTATTTTACAAATGTTGACGTTTTTGGACGATTTTTTATTAGGTTTTTCTGTCAAAAAAGAAGAATAAAAATTAAATTTTTCTTTTTGAAGTTTATTAATTTTTGGTTTCCATTATTTTTTTCATATCGAACGACATAAAAAAATAATATGGCGGCCATAAGGAAAACGAAAGTTGACTATGAAAACTCTTGGATCTAGTAGGCCTTGAAAATTTTTGCAATGTCAGATGGATAGCTCTTAACGGCTTATGTAAGCCTACGAAAAAATATTTATTAATTTCCAATAATAAAAAAGATATGACGAAAATAAGAAATCTCGATTTTTCAGTTTTTTCAGGATATTTCAGGAACGGTCACAGATATCTTGCATGTTTTGACGAATTCGAGATGGCCACAAAACTGCGCATCTTTTCTCTAATTTAACCCTGTATCTATTAGCGTTCAGGAGATAGCAATATAGAGAAGGATATATGGTGCACCCTGTATATATTTTTAGGGATAAAAACCACCCCCGATAGCGAGAAAAATAATAAAAAATTACGTCAAGCATTAAAATGCTTGGATTTTATTTAAATAAGTTAAGTAAAGATTACTTTATGTTATTTAATGCTATTTCGTTTATTGTTGAATATTTTCAGGAGTAAAAACTACCCCTGCTACGACAAAAATATTATAAACAAGATTCAAACTTTTAATTGCTTCAATTTTTGTTGTAATAATTTCAGTGAAGATAACTTGATGCTATTTAATATTTTTCGTGAGCTAGAACCTCCACCAACCCTTACCAAAAACCACCCCTATTAAATATAAATGTTAAAATAAGCATTTAATTTTTTTTATTGAACTTTATTTGAAACTTTTAAAAACTGTTACAGTTCAACAAAAAAAAGTTCAATGGTTTTTTGATATAACTTCCTCAATTTTTATGCTAGAGCAATTTTCCAAAAAGCATTTTAAAGGTAAATGCAAGACCTAAAAACTAATGGAGGATTGATATTTTTTCCACCCTTATTTTATACGAAATAACTCGGCGTCTATATTATATTATTTTCGTCATAACTAGGATCTTTCATAAAAAATAAAAATTAGGGTCTCTTTAAGCACTGTCAAAAACTTTTTACCAGTTTTTATCAAAAAACCCATCTTTTTTTATAATTTGAGATTGAAAGTTTTCACTCCAAAAGCAAAAGTTGGCTTTTAATAAGCCATTACTCAGTTAATAATAGGTTTGAAGCAACCATAAACAAAACCATTCTCTTTGTTTTTTTTTATTAGCTACAACTTTGTTTATTATGGTCTTAGCGATAAAGCTCACACTTTTTGAGACATTCTTGAAAAATTCGTGATGGTATCCCTTTTGAGGCAACTGCCTTATAGAGGAATTCTGGTAGTTAGTGCGTTGTTAAACGCTTCTTCTATGTCGAGGATTTTTCAGTTTTTTTCAGGACATTTCATCAACGACTAAAAATATCCTAAATTTTGTTTCAGATTCTTATTAAGCATCAAATTGTGTAACTTTTCTCTAACTTAACCGACCCTGTATCTCTCATGGTTTAGGAGATCCCCATGTACTGACACGTAAACTGAACATCCTGTATACCGTATTATTTTACATGACATGATCTCGCTCTTTATTTTGATTTTTGCTCCATGTGCTTTTATGTGTATGTGTTATAGTTATATTTTTCATTTCATGTACATTGAAGATTTACAAAAACATTGGGTTATCTATTTCAATCATAAGAGTTTTAGTTTCCAGTTTTAAATATCCAAGCAAATGCTGGCTACAACATGCCATCGTCTCGTTTATCTGGTCTTGCACACAGCTAGGTTTTCATTGACAAATTCTTTCCTAGACTGCTCCTCTCTTCAGAATCTGGCACTCGAATTTTAATAAAACTAGGCCAGGTTTTAATATTCACACCAAAATCACTAAAATTGATTTTTATATTGTAATATCTCCCCTCTCCCAATGAATGGTTAGCTTCGGTATTTCGGTATTTAAGTGTTTTCTAGGTCGACTAAAAGGGGTTACGTTACAATGTAGAGGTCAAGAGGTTCCATTATGTATAAGTTAAATTATCATGGGCTTTAAAGTATAAAGTGGTTGAAAGACATTTCGGTATTTTGTTCAGCTATCTAAATCTAGAGAGTAAGGTTTAGTAAAAGTTTAAATTTCAGATTAAATTCAAACTTTCAAAGATAGACAGAGTGGCGAAATTCGAACATCAAAGTTAATAGACGTTCTTGAGTTGAGATTTCAAACGGAAAGGTTTTTCTTTTGAAAAAATTCGGTTAAGCCTCCGTCAACAGTCTTTTTAATTAGATACGTTACATCGCAGTTGAATGAAAAAAAAACTTACCTGATTGAAAAGTTATCTCGCTGAGAAGAATCCATTTGTCTCGAAAGAATAGTCGGAGACGTATATACTTAGCAAGACGTCCCAGCAGCTGAACAGTAACATTGTGGGCTGTCTCTCGTGATCTGTTGACTTCCACCATCGAACGCACTGGATTTGGTTGAAAGCGCTCCCCGTCCAGACTAAACCAAACCTCAATCACCGAGAACACCTGCAAATGAATATTCCATTTTTATTTTTAATTATGTTAATAGAAGATTAGAAATTGTCTATCAGTTAGTTCCACAAATCTAGGCCCTGTTCCACAAAAAAACTTTACAATTTTGCACTTTTCATTTTGCAATTTTGTTGAAACCAGAAAATTTGGGTTCCACAACCAGTTAAATTAATTTAGGCTCGCTGTGCGATCTAAAACTTCATATCACCTGTTGGGCCAGTAACAAAAAAAGGAAATGATTTTTCAGAAAGGCGATGCTAAATTGTGTAGGAATACGAAATGCAGCAGCAATTGCATAGGAAGCATTGAGAAGTTGTTCATTCAATCATGTTTTGAATATTGGGGAGCAAGCGTCTTCTGGAAATTTGAAAACCTACGACCTGTGAATCAACGCAAGTATTGGAAAACACGATTTTGTTATTGAATCTTTCTACAGTTATGAAACTCCATCATATACTACTAGACCCTTTGCGCTTGACATGTGCAACAGGCAAATTAGATTTTAGTGGAGTTTATCGGAATCGAAGCTCGAAATAAATTCCTCGTGAAAGTTGCGATAATAAACGGAAAGAGACGGGAATTCAGATAAACATAAAAATGGAAAGATAAGAATGACCCCTGAGGAACTACTTCATTGGCATTACAGTCATCTGAAGTGAAGTAAAGTAGTGATTTAAGACATTAAAAAGAGAACAAATTTATAAACGAGAATTTATCTCAATTGTTTTGACAGAAGATTGCTGATTTTTGTTTTACCATTAATAAATAGATTATTATAACACAAACCTGTTGAGTAATAAGGGAAAAGAGAGAAACTCGTTATATTTTTTAAATGCTAAATCAAACCATCTTATTTTTTTTACATATCATCCATCTATTATTAGGTTTAGAGTTTACTACCTTTGCATTCATTTGATATTCATACTGAGTAGGTACTGACCTGCACATTCCTGGTAAACATATTGTTGACGTGAAGATGCACAGCCGTGAATTCCCTTATTTCTGAAAACTCGAAGGTAATATTCAAAGGTTCTCCGTTGTTTGTGTCGTTACTCCAACCCAACCAACGGCTGCCTGTAAATACAAATGCTTAAAACAGGAGGAACATAAATGTCACCTGGTTTAATTTAGGAACATATTTTTCTTTCTTCTTTGCTTTCTGATAAAAAACGTATTATTACGTATACGTGATATTATAACCATGCTGAACGTATTATTTTATTTTCGATCCTTCTTTTTAAATATTCGTGATTTAGATCCACGTTAATTATTCCAATTCCCGCGGCTTAGGCTTCGACGCCATGTTGAAAATAACAGCAATTGGGTTTGAGCTGCTCGCAGATTTGGACATATTACATTTTATTAAGCAACGAATTTTGCGATGGAGTAAACATAGTGTATGGACATGAGTTCATGCAAACAATAAATATTTATTCAATTACGATTTAAGTAAATCCTCATCCTATTATCTTGTATTTCGATGCCACGAATTTCTATGGTAATGTAGTCTGAGTCAACTAATGTTTAATAGCTAACAGATAAAGGAATAAGAGATTTAAATTATATAGTTTTTCAGGACACGGCGATGAAGGATGAGGGTATATTTTGAACTTGATTGAGAGTATAGTTGTAATCTCCTAAATCAACACAAGGATATATAGCTCATGGCCGAAATAACGTGCAGTAACTGACATTACTAAAAAAGCAATTTCGGAGAAGTGGCAAGTAGAAACTTACGTTTGGAGCAAAATCTTTCTTATCTTAATAGTCATAAATAGTTCACGAATGGCATTTGCTATTTTTTAACACTGCTTTGTCTAGGACAAACTAGTTTATCCGTACGCACTTAGGATAAATCAGTTTGTTCTAGGATAAACTCCCGTGCGGTTGACATACCCATCGTGCGCGATCCAGGTGGCGGATAGGGGAAGCTCTTACATGAGCGACAGTGAGTAAGGCTAGCAGCGGTGATAGAGCTGGTCAGATTTAAAACTCCAGACTGGCAGCTCAAAAAGCCCTGCCGCGGATCACCTCCCCCAACCTAGTTGTCGTGTCATGACTAAAGATCTACGCAAGGGGCAACGGCGCCGGAGAATATCCGAATGTGGGCTCTCCGTTAAACCATATATCATTCTGTGTCGTGGGCATGTCTCGCACACAGAGAGAGATGGGGGCCTTGATTCAATCGTCCGAACTGCGTGGATTAGGCACTACTATAAAAACCTCCCCAATCTCAATGTATTGAACGCGCCGAAAAGATGCATGATAGCTCAGTGTAAGCACCGGGCGTACCCCGTTGTATTGAGCCTTACTCCTTGAATTAGGGCTCTGCGGGGAGTGGACCGCAACCTTTCTCAGCCACTCCTGGGATATCCATGGCGTGTGTAAAACAAATATGTTCTGACGAGGAGAGCCAAAATCTCGAGCTCCAGGCAACTAAAGAAGCTATGGAGATCGGTTCTAATCCGACTCCAAGAAATAGCTCGATTTCGCTGGACCAAGAGGAGAAACAAATCTCCCGTGAGAAAAAAAAAGACAAATAACCAGATTACAAACCTTCGGGAGAGACTTTCTAATACCGAAGGACCTCGATACATTGGCAACAGTCAAGAGGTCAGCTTCCTTAGTTGGGCTGACTTGATGGGGATAATGTAGCACAACTAGATGTGAGCCACAATAATAGAACTACGGTCGCAGTGGAGGTGTCGCAATGGCCCACTCACAAGAAATCTCATCTAATCTAGGATAAACTCACATCGGTTAAAAACTCAGACCACTGATGATGTGGTCTTCGTGGATCATTTATAAGAGTTCTGCTGGAATGTTGTCTGGTCTAGTTGTTTATCCTGATTTTCGGTGATTTTATGACATAGAGACCTTCAGATTTTAAAAATGCCTTTAGTTTATTGGTTTACATTACCCTGTATGTTCTCTCACATTTAGTTAAAATACCAATACCAATACCAATACCCTGTATGTTTGTCTGACATTTGCAAAAAACAAGAAATAACTTCAAGAAATAAAATAACACAAAATGCAAATTCACGGGGATTCAAATTCGCCATCTTAATTCACCGTCCCCTTATAGATCTCTGGGACCACCTCCTGTTAATACCTACATGCAGCAACAAGATGCGATACCGTTCCTGTTCCTTTGAAAAAAGGTAAAAAACGTTCCTTCAACAAGATCCAAAAAGTCGCTTGGTTATGTGATAAAATGCCAGTCTTCAGTCAGTATGGGAGGACAGTTGCTATATTCAGGCCGTCAAAACATCATTTGACCTAGCTCTGTACTTCGACGTAGAGATAACCATCCAGTAAAGCGGAAATATCGTCCTTTGCTCTGGCTTAAAAATTCTTGGGATGTTTTAAAAAGTTGTGATGGATGCTGCATGCAGGTTAGCTAGATAAGATAAGACCCATCCCTACTGAAAAGAATGCACCAGAGCGGATGCTCCACTTCATATTCTGTAACTGCAAATCCGGCTGCTAAATGTTGGAAATGCAGAATAAGTTTTATCAGTTGCCCAGATAGATATACTGCAATGTGCATAGATACTCAAATCGCATTGAAATGGCTTACTCGACCATCGCTAAAGACAAGTCATTTATTGGCTAACATGTGACATATGTTTCTATAGTAACGGTGTATGTTTCTGTAGTAACGGGCAAAGACGAACCAAATCGGACACTTGGACCTCGCAATCGCTTTAGCTCTGGGCAAGAGATTTAAGATATAATAGGGCGGAGTGCCAGATGTGATTTGTGAATTTTTGGCACACCATAGTATCTCCCTGGAGTAGAGTTGAAAAGTTATAAGTCATATGCTCAAAATTCAAAAATCTAAGATAGCGGATTTTTCTTATGCAATTGGGATTGTTTGGGGTTTTCATGATTATAATCAGGACATCATCCTCAACATCTTTGGGAGTTTTCAGTCTTTTATTTTAAATGTCCCGGTCAAGGTCTTATTTGACTGTATATTTAGGCCTTTACCACGGAACTATAAAATCTTAATCATTTCTTTTTTATAGAAATCCATTTAAAGCGCGTGGTTAGTGAATAGCACAATCTTAAGTCAAAGAATATGTTTTAAAGCTGTCTTGTCGTATTTGGCGACTAAAATGTTTATTTATGACAAACTGAAGAATTTTATGAAAATAATTTAAGTTCAAACCAACATAAATATATACAGCGAATCTGAAAAAAGCATTACCTACCAGAGTTTTCACCTTCGAGCTGCATCTGATAGTCATCACCTCCGTACAGACCATCCGTCAGCTGTCCAAGACCACCTCGCATTTGGTTTCCGTCAAGAATACCGTCATAGCTTATATCTTCAAGGTCCACATCCGGTTCCCGCACTTCACCTCGTGGGGCCGAGTAGCTCAAAATATATTCTAAAACAATGATTAACTAATTATTACATATCATAGGACAGAAAAAAGAAGAAAAAGATAAATCGGGTCAAAGGAACTGTTGAGATGTCATAAAATATGGCTGTATAACAATTTGATCATTCCGTTATAATGTTAAGTTTCGACTATGCATATGTTATTGATAATTTATTATTATTATAAAAATTGCAATATTACGTTCTATTTATTATTAAGCTGAATTGAGCTGTTCCACGGGTTTCAGTGGGTGTGTATGTAGAGACTCCTGGAGTGAAAAAATCATCCGTTAGTAACTATGTCATATAACATAAACATGTTCATATAATGTTTATTTGGTAGAACGTCTGTAGCAGGCCTTTGAAAATTCAAGACACGTCGTAACTTGTGTCATTCTTTATTCATGAAAAAGTTTTCAGTAAGACTTTTTTACAGATGAAAAATGGTTTAAATTCTCGATTCAGCACTATGAGCTTTATGATGATTAACAGCCAGTATTATAAAGGTTCATTAAGTTAACGGGCAGATTTTTGTGCTTGTTTTTGAAGCTAATATCCATGTCAAAGGCTTTTTATTAACATTTTTGCAATCTCTTTGATGCAAAGAATAATTAAATTGCAATACTTTTCACATAGAGTCGATACCTTAATCAGAAACTGCCCCAGAAATCTGCCCGTTAACTTAATGAGCCTTTATAATACTGGCTGTTAGTTATCAGTCCTAATACAATCATATCGTGACTAAACATATTCTGTGATCTCGCGTCTTCTCTTTATGGCCATACTCAAATATTTGTGATGCTGCTTTTGTAAATTAATTGAAATATTGACATTCTCGACTAGCGTAGACTGTTGTAGCTGGATCAGGCGCAACTATTTCAAGACCACCTCCTTATTCGCCAATGCTCAATCCCATTGAAAATATTTGATCCAAATAAAACAAGTGTTTAAAAGTAATTTACAATTACCAGAAGTGAATTGGTCTGGAGTATCTACTCAAGGTATTTTGAGTATTATTTCATAATAAGTAGCGATTGGATTTTTTAGCAGAGACAGTCGACCTTGCTAAAATCACTAAAATAAAAGAAATAGTTAATGGTGATAGTGCCCGCTCTGCGTAACACTCGACGACGTTCCATGAGGCGTCTTAAGCTATGGAACCAATGCTTGTTGGACGATAGTTCTGAGAGCTGTTAGTTTTTTATGTAATTAGGATTTTTATGCATGTATGCATAGTTTTTATATCTGCATAAGTTATTTTTTTGTAGTTAAGATTTTATGTACTTTCATTTGTATTTGACTACGTATATTCTCAATTACAATTTACGCATTCTGGATTACATTTAACGCTTTCTCAATTACATTTGACTAGTCTCAATTACAATTAACGCTTTCTCAATTACATTTGAGTATTCGCAAATAAGAGTCAGGTCAAAGAATAAGAGTCAAGTTGTTTTTTTACAATGGATTTATATCGACGCATTGCATCAAAAACAAAAAAGCGCAACTCCTATCCAGCTCCGACTATTAGCGAGGAAACACAGAGGATCTCAAGTCTGTTTTACCAATTTTATCATTTCGGGGTGGACGGATAAAGAGTAACTGATGGCAATTAATGCGAATGCAGTGACCTGAATATAACAGCCCGGCGAACAGGACCATCTAACAGGTGGTTCGGTGACAGGGTGAACTCTGGTGACAAAGGCTGAACATGAGAGGGAAAACAAGTAAAATGAGAATCGGCTATACTTTTCTAAAAAACAAGGGCATTTTATGAGAATAATGCCCGCATCAATAAATCTATCCCTCGTAATTTTCTTTTGAGACTCGTGATTAGTTGAAAATTCGAAGCGTACGAAGAGTTACATAGTTACATCATCATTAGACCAATCAATTGTAAGAAATTAGAAAATTTTAGGTATATTTTCATATGAATTTTCTTATGTTATAGTTACCTATACAGGGTGTCCTCTATTTCAGAACTCGCTATGGGTATCTCGTAAACGTTAAGAGATACAGGGTCGGTTAAATTAGAGAAAAGATGCTCTAAAAAAGAGGCTCTAAGCCGACTAGATATACGAGTTTTCATAGACAGCTTTTGTTATTATTATGGCCGCCATATTATTTTTTATGTCGTTCGGTATAAAAAAATCCTAAAAACAAAAAATTCTTAACATTGGATATCTTTTTTTTAAATTTTGGATTGAAAAAAAAACAAACATTTTTTCACCGCGAATTACGTCAATATCAAGTCATATTACTTGCGTTGTGGTTTTTCTTTTAAGTTTTTCTATGATATTCGGTATTAAAGTTTTTTTTTTTTTAAAAGAATCAAGTTTGTTTAATTTTTTTCTGAATGTTTGGTTTTGGTTGGAATGTTTTTGGTAAATTTTTGGTTTACATTATTTTATACCAATCGACATAAAAAAAAACTAATATGGCGATCATAAGAAAAACAAACGTTGATTATGAAGACTGTCGGATATAGTCGGCTTTGAAAATTTTTGAAATGTCAAATGCTGTTGACGACATTTAAGCTTTCAATTTTTTTTATTTTTCTTCAATAATAAAAAAGATAACAATAAGACAAAAATAAGAAATCTCGATTTTTCAGTTTATATAAGGATATTTCAGGAACATTCATAGATATCTTGTATGCCTTGACCGATTCGAGATGGTCACAAAATCTTCTGGCACATACGAAATACCTCTCCATAGTGAGCTCAGAAATAAGGTATGTATGTAGGGGTTTTGCTCGACCTCGGAGACGTAGCTCCATTAGCCACAGACTTTTATTCAGAAATAAGGGACAACCTTTATTTTGAATATACATACAGGGTGCACCATGTATCCTTCTCTATACTGCTATCTCCTGAACGCTAAGAGATACAGGGTCGGTTAAATTAGAGAAAAGATGCGCAGTTTTGTGGCCGTCTCGAATTGGTCAAAACATGCAAGATATCTGTGACCGTTCCTGAAATATCCCGAAAAAACTGAAAAATCGAGATTTCCTATTTTCGTCATATCTTTTTTATTATTGGAAATTAATAAATAATTTTTTGTAGGCTTACATAAGCCGTTAAGAGCTATCCATCTGATATTTCAAAAATTTTCAAGACCTACTAGATCCAAGAGTTTTCACAGTCAACTTTCGTTTTTCTTATGGCCGCCATAGTATTTTTTTATGTCGTTCGATATGAAAAAAATAATGGAAACCAAAAATTAATAAACTTCAAAAAAAATTTTTTTTAATTTTTATTCTTCTTTTTTCAAAGAAAAACCTAAAAAAAATCGTTGAAAAACGTCAACATTTGTAAAATACGCCGAAATAGTGCTTGCCTTATGGTTTTTCAATTTATCTATGAAATTCGGTCTAAAAATGTGTCTTTTTTGTAAAGAAAAAAGAAGAATAAAAAATTTTTTAATTTATTTTTTGAAGTTTAACATTTTTTAGTTTTTATGATTTTTTTATACCGAACAACATAAAAAAACAATATGGTGGCCATAAGAAAAACGAAAGTTGACTATGAAAATTCTGGGATCTAGTCGGCTTTGAAAATTTTTGAAATGTCAGATGGACAGCTCTTGACGACTTATGTGAGCCCACAAAAAATTGTTCATTAATCTCCAATAATACAAAAGATATGGAAAAAATAAGAAATCTCGATTTTTCAGTTTTTTCAGGATATTTCAGGAACGGTCACAGATATCTTGTATGTCTCGACGGAATCAAGATGGCCACAAAATTGCACTTCTTTGGACTTGTTTAACCGACCCTGTATCTGTTAGCGTTAGCAGATAGCAACATAGAGAAGGATACATGGTGCACCCTGTATAGCTGTTTATAACATCACTCAACGAAGTGTATTATTCTTCAATATCGCTCTTATTTTTGCATAAGTACCTATTTCTTTATAAAGATATGTAAAAATTAAAAGTAAAAAATAAAATTAACTTACGTTCCCAAGGACAACCGTAGAGCTCAACCCTCATGCAGACGGTGCGGGGATGTTCGCTGTAAGGGATAAACCGCACCTTGCTCGCTACGAAGGGCAGTTCAAGGCGCTGTCGTACCACCAGATACGTGTTGCTGTTTCCGGTTAGCACCTACCGACAAAGTTATTTCTGTAAAAATCACTCTTTGAGAGTAAAAGTAATCACTATTACTATTGAGAGTAAATTTTTCTACGTAGTTTGTTTCAGTGATTGTCTTGATTCTTGATCTTGTTGAGGTATAGCAATTCCTAGATTAATAATAGAGCAATCACACACGCCCTAAAATTTGTTTACTCTTATCAACGACGAAACCCTTATAAGACTAACAAATAGTAGAATAAAAAAAGCAACTTATTAATTTATTATTAACAAGGAAATTTATTAACGGATAGTATAAATTCAAAAATATTCCAAACAACCATCAAACGATGCGCTAAGTTCCGTGCTAAATGTATCACATAACTTTTTACATCTTTAATAGAACTATTAATAGTTATTTATGCAACAAGTGGATAAAGTGGTACTTTTTTTTACGACTGGGAAGTTTGACCCTCACGGAGAACCGTGTAACCGCGTAGTCCAGGCGTCCACGCATCCTTTAACATCCTCCAGATACTCCGGATGCAGCACACTCATGAGCGCCAGTAGGGCGAAACACGTGTCTGTGCTTGTTCTGGTACTCTGGTTGGCTCTGTTATTGCATGTGTGGAAGCTCTTTCTATTGGAGTTTCGGGCACTGCCAGCATGACAACTGTTATGGGCAATGGAGGATACTCCGACCCCACCTAACAGGCTAGTAAATGCACTTTATGTGCTTTGTACTCATACGACCTACCTTCATTATTTTATTTATTAATTAATGCTTTTTTCATAATCAATTAAAAATTCCATAAGTGGGTTCAACAAGGGCTCCGTGAACTCTGATACACTCGCGGGCACAACGAATAGAGAACTGCTGTACTCGCCACAACTCATCATTGTTTCTTATGACATGCACAATGAAATGTGATTATCTGTAAAAGTTTGTCCCTAGACAGCCGGAGAGGAATACACCAAGGTTTTGAGATGACCCCACAGGTAAAACTCCATTGGTGTTAGGTAGGGAGACCGTGGAGGCCAGGCAATGGATTCAGATGGTCCCGTACAGCAACGCTAAAATTAGGTGGGACTCCATCATGCATAAAATACATGCTTAGGTGGGTTTCAAGTGGCAAATGTTCTATTGAATCCAGAAAAGCGTTCTAAAGGAACTGTAAATAAAGTTCACCATTCAATCGTTGCGGCGATACGCATCGTCCAATCAAAAAATTCCCAATTATTCCTGCCCAAACATTAATTGATTGGAACCGATGTTGATAATGATGAACAACAGAGGCATGAGGGTTTTCATCAGCCCATACATGCGAGTTATGTAAATTTACAATACCATTTTTGGTAAACCCTGTTTCGTCGGTAAAAAGAATAGTGCTAATGAAGTTTGGGTTTGTTGAATGCTGATCTAACAGCCAGGTTTGTGAACTGGATTCTCCGAGGACAATCTTCAGGAAGTACTTGCTGCACTTTTTGCAGATGATAAGGGTATAATAACCGTTCTTGAGTTACTTCATTAATTAACGTTTTTGGCGTATGAAGCTGCGCGCGCGGCTAATCTTCGAGTGCTTATTGAAGGAGTATCAGGAGTATCATCTACAGTATCCAAAATTTTTTCCTCCAATTTAAAATTCCTCCGATTTAAAAAGTACACGTTAATGCAAGATATTTACATTATTAATTCGTTGATACCATAGTAATGTTTGTAAAAACAATGCATTTTTTAATACTGATAACACTGGCTTTCGTATCATTTACAGAAGTTCTTTAGAATTGTCAGACGTCAATTAGAAAACAATTCTTTATTTTGCCGAGATTAGCTTCTTTTATAATACTTCCTTACCATTAGGCTCAACAATGGTCATAAGATTCGAACTTTTAGAAGCAATATTATAGTAAATTACATGCCGCTTAAAGAGAAGCTTGTGGATTTGGAGGTAGGATGGTTTGAGGATGATGAGTAATTCGACGGAATTTCCTCATTTCTGCCAAATAACTAAGGTTCAAAATTTTAATGGAACTAATGTAATTTGATATTACGAAACTAAACCTGTGAGCGATATCCATATTCTAATAAGACAATGGGATGTTTTTGTATTTGACAGAGGCCGGTCTCCTTTATGCGATCGAACCGGTCTTCAACCACGATTCTCGATGACTAGGTTTGGAGTAAACAGACTTTAGGTACGTGCAATGCAAAGGGTTTGTCCTTCTTGATGTTTACGTTGGTAGTAGAGTGCTTGTGCTTGCTATGAATTTATATCATATTCCAGCATTGTAAGCTATTTTAGTTCAACTTGTCATTTAATTAAAGATGCAATAATCGCTGCTTTCTTTTTCCTCACGAGCAATTCACCAACCACTAGAAATTGAACACTAGTTATAGTTTTGAGGAATAATTATTCGGATTATGATAGAGACATCATACACTACGGTTTCATTTCTTATCGTTGACGATTTTTCTAAGAGTACTTTAAACAATATAGTAGGTACAACTTTAGTAGGTATCGTTTTTTCAACTAAAATACTATCGACTAATTTTATTTAGATGGATGCCAAATTTCTGTGAAGATGGTATTTTCTGCAATGTTAAACCGTAATTTTGCATTGATATTCTCAGATAGTATGCAGGGTGAGTTTTTTTCAATGTTTAGTAAAGAGATCTCGTAAAATACTCCAGTTAACCGAACTGGGGAAAAACTGGTAAATGGGGAAAGTAGTGCATTTGATTTTTGTTTTTTTTTTCAAAATCTTCATGGGTGTCTAGATATTTGACAAAAACAAAATTTCATTAATTTCTTTACACTGATATAGCGCTCTAATTATTGGGATTAGAGAACAATGACAGAAAGAACAAGAACAAAATTAGAGAACAAGAAAAATGTTTTTAATGATTTTAAAACCAATAAAACGGCGCTACTTATAATTTTCTTTATTTGTCATGCCATTTTCGAGTTATGACATGAACATATTGTGTTTTTTTAGGTGTAAAAATCGTTCTAACTTCTTATTTTTAGGAAAAACCATATCGAGTTTTATATTGTCGTATTTAGAAAAAAAGACATTTATCGAAGGATGTCATAGCCAACTATGACTTACATTAAAAAAAAAAACACAAGTTTATGTAATACTCGAAAATGACAGGACAAATTAAAAAAAATGTAACGCCGTTTTATTGTTTATAAAATCGTCTAAAATGTTTCATTTACGACTTTTCTCCAATCCCAATAATAAGACTGCTATATCAGTATAAAGAAATTCCTGGAATTTACTTTATGTTAAATATCTAGGAACCCATGGAGATTTTCAAAAAAACAAAAGCGGTTGGAATTAAGTTGATAAAGCTGCACTACTTTTCCTATTTAACCGTTCCTCTAACTGCAGTGGTTTACGAGATCCCTGTATTAAACATTGAAAAAACCTCACCCTGTATAAAATATTAATATAATATTAATGAAAATAAATAACAGTGTATTATTTTCAAATTTCATAGTTTGAAGGTAGACAAAACAGTCGCAATGTTTTGAAGATTCAATGTTAAAGGCGATACTGCTACACTTTTCCCTCGAGCTACACGTCTGAACAAACTGCTTACGTGGGGTTTCGCTAATTCCAAGGCCACGCTTGTTAGTTTGTTCGGATTCAGCAGTATCAGTCACTTCGATATGCACGCAGCTTCATCCCTAATCTCTGATGTGCATGCAATATCTGGTGCTTCGTCATAATCCTACGTTTTACCCTTTTGACAGCTGCCAATCGAGGCTTCGTGCGTTGAGCTCGGTTTCTGTCTCCCCGATAATGAAATGAATGAGGGACGACATTCTCTTTTAATTTAATTTTATCGTCTACCAATCCTATCATTGAAGTGAAAATTTGCAATAATTTTTCATGACTGTATTTGCTAATTCGTTTCATAAGTTGCCATTGTGATTGTATAATATAAACAATAAAATAAATAATAAAAAAATAAAACAATAAAAAACAGCATAAAAGCTAAACTGCTAGTGATAAATCCTATCTCTTTGATGAAACACATATTTGATGAATTGCATATTTGAATGTCATTTATTATTTTATTATTCTTCTAGGGTAGGTTCAAAGCCCTTGTACTGAAGCTTGCGCTTATTGTACCCCTTTGGATTATTAGCTCATCAGTCCCGACTCCCGAAAGTATTTCAGAACGAGTCCAATGGGTGCTTGTTCTATTTCTTTTGGTTCCGCCATTTCGGTCCCAAATATTAGAAGTCTAGTTCCCTCTAGTGCCGGGCACTCACAGAGCAGGTGGTATGGGGTTTCCTCCCCCTCCCTGAATGTCATTTGCATTGCTGATCAACTTTTTTTAAATTTTTTTGATGTTGTCAAAAATAAAGGTATATACTTTACTCTTGCGTTAAATTTATATTTTTTGACAAACCTCGTATACGGCTTTAAAAAAAACGATATCTGATTGTTGAATTTTAAGTTTTGGACCATGCACAACTTTTTATGGAGAATACATTTTTTCATAAAACCAACAATAAAAAAGTTTTCCATATGGTTCCAACTTAAGCAGACACACTGTATAATAATAATAATAAATAAATACTGAAATAAAAAAGGTTCCTATTTAAAATTCAAAATTACCCCCCCCCCCTCAAAATTTAAAACGTTGGTGAAGGGAAAATGTCAACAATATCGTAAAATAGTCCATCTTGTACTTGGTGCGTCATCAAAACTTGGTATGAACAATAAACAAACAAAGGCCTTTAATTTGACTATTTCAGATTTTAATGATGTCTTTCAGTGGCGCAGATATTCAGGGTTTTTTCTTTTTTCCCCTCTTTTCCCTCATTAACTTTAACACCACTAACTTTTTTCCAATCACAAAACCGTTATTCGATTACTCATACATTTTTGTAAGTATATCTTAATTTTTTTTTATGCGGCGCACCGTTTTTGAGATACTTGAAGTTTCCTCAAGAAATGTCACTAATCTAATATTCAGGGTTAGAGCCACTTTTTTCTTTTCACGCCACTGACTTTATTGCAAATACGAAAACGTTAAAACGTTGTTTGTTAGCCAATGGATTTTAGAAACAAAAAGTATTCTTTAGCTTTTCCCATACGAAGCACTATTTTTTGGGATATTAAGTTTCCTCAGGCAATGTCACTAATCATTAATAATAACATTTCGCATAAAAATTCTAGTCGGATAAATTTTAATGAAATCAACAATTTTGTAATGTAAATTGCCCAACATTACCGGAGAAAAATTAAAATATTTCAAAAACGGTGCTGCATATGAAAAAACCTAAAGTAGGTATAATAGTTTTATATTTTAAACAGCTTGGGCTATTGCACAACGGTTTTATATTTGCAATAAAGTCAGTGGCGTAAAATATGGGGAGGGAAAAGTAAAAGTGACTCCAGTCCTGACTATCTATGCCACTGGAAAACATCAACAAAATCTGAAATACCCAAATTAAAGAGCTTTTGTTTGCTTATTATTCGTACCGAGTTTCATCAAAATAGGTGTAAATTTACACGAGTTATAACCAAAAACTCTTATATTTTTTTAAAGTTTGGCACTCTGTATCTTTTAAACCAAACATCATTTTAAGCAGAAACTTATTTTTTTTTTAACTTACATTTACGAGAGGAACCACCCCTTTAAGTTTGGCCCAACATCTCTGATACCTACACCCTGTATATTTCTTTTTTTTTCAAAGCCCTATCAATCAGGTACAGCACTGGCTTTATGTAATTTTCCCCCTGATGAATAATAGCCATCAATATCCGCTTGTTGAAGAATTTACTACCTATTCTCGGAAACTGGAGGGTGGCGTAGTGGCGTGTTATTCGATATTACAGCATACCACCGCGTAGGGTATGAAATAATAACTTATTTGTTATGTTACTAATCATTATTTACATGCTCTACATCAGTCTATCCTTTTCATCAATAGATTATACTTTTTTATGTTATCCATAACCATTGTTATTACCTACACGTTTTGTTCATAAAATAAATTGTCGTCTATCGATCAGAAAGCAATGCCGGAATAAAACGCATTTTGTCTGATTGAAAGAACTCATAGCATATTGCTTTCATTTAACTTAGTCATGTGAGTAAAGTCTGCATTACGTCTTTATCCGTAATGCTCTGTGTGTAAGCTTGAGTAACCGACAGGCGTGACGATATTCATACGCGTTCGTTGCTACCCACCCACGCCGCCACCAAACAAACCATCGAACGCGCTATTACCGGCAGTATCATGGAGTAGATTTCCCCCGGGAAACAGTGAGCGGAACACGGGCTAGCATGACGACGGTAATGCGGGCACGTCGAGGTCCGCTGGGGGTCCGTGTACCGCTCAAGTGGTTAATTCTTTATCAGTCGACGATATGACCAGGCTCTAGCTTATACAGGTGATTCTTTATTTCTAGCGGAAGCCTGAATGTTGTAATCTGATGAAAGCTAGGGGAAAATTGCAGTGGTGGTTTATGATGTTTAATATTGAGTTGGCCGGCAGGAAGGAATGTGGGGGAGGGATGACAGGTTGAAGGTAGCAGCTTTTCTCTAAAAGTAAAATTAATTACATATTTCATTGAAAGTATAACTTTCATAATTTTTCATTAAATCAGTTTGGGCTAATGATTTTTAATAAAAATCTCAAAATTGAATGTGATAAAGTAATAACTCTTTACATTAATCTTTGATTTATTAATTAGTGTTAATATTGCCTGTTTTTATTAATGAAGATAAAAAAATCGTCTAGCAGCCCTTAACTATGCTGGTTTTCTTTTCAATAATGTAGGTGTATCATTTTACCACCAAAATACTCACGTTCCGTTGACCAAGTCATCACAAACCATACACAACCATAACAACTGAAGAAGAGCTGTCAACATAATTGGTAATATGACATGAAACCGGAAAGTTCTAGTTTTCGTTAATGGAAAAATCAGTAAACTTAATTCGCTCAACAATGGGCTTCCTTAACAATAGCGAAATGTGTTAACTAAAGGCATCCAATAATGGTAGACTATTTTAAGAAGTCTTTGCTCCCCCCCTCCCCAACCCCCCCCCCCCCCCCCCCTTCAATCACAGCAAAACCGAAGTATCATGTTTCCATCTGAACAAGCACAGAGAAACATCGAAAAGTAAAATTTTCAATGAACAAAGTAGCTTTGAAACACAATTTCAATCCAGTATACCTACCTTGGAGTAACTTTCGATATTTCGTTAACGTACAAACCGCATATTGACAAACTGAGCAAGCAATACTACGCCAACTTCAAAACCTTGGTTGGTGATAATTTCAAATATCATATAGGTAGGTACGACCAAGAATCAGAAGACAAATAGGGGCTAAGCGATAATTCAAGAAATACGCGCCAGGATTTATAATATGGCTTCAGATATCTTCAGAATCCTCTTATTGCAATACTGAAAACTTCAAATACACTTTGGAAACAAAATTATGATACCTTTTCCCCACTGTATTCTTGGAAATCAAAGTACCTATAGAGCTTAGAATGTTTTCAATCAACATCTAATTCAAGATCCAATAAAGGAAATTCCCGGATTCCATCACTTAACCACTTAAGAACTGTTCATAGACGCTGTAAATCAATGCTATTCAAATGGATGGCAGTTCTAAGTCCAAATTGTCTTCATTGTGGTAAAGTTGAGAAAACAATTAGTCACATTATAGAAGAGTGTCCAACAACTAAGTTCATTTATGGTTTCTATTATATCCACTACCTTATTCCAGATACTCTAGATACCTAGTACTTATGCTTACAAAATATAAAACCAATATACAGTCTACAGTATACAGTATAATGTCCCAGGTTATACGAGTAGGTCTCTGTGGGCCAAACGATAGATTTTTGGATTATATATAATTATTTTGGACTATACAGAGTGTTCCATATCAGAGTATGGCATATCAAAGTTATGTTTTTTTAAATGGAATTCTCTTATGTTATTGCATTTTTAGATTGTCTGAGAAGGAAACATAAGATTTGTTTTTACAGTTTAAATTGACCATCAGCCATATTCTGACGTTCGACGGGAAACTAAAATCCAATTGGATTTGAACTTTATGCTGTACACGTTACAATTATTACAAATGTGGAACATATGATCCCCACTAGGAGCCGCAGGATATAACAGATGCTTTTGCTGTCCATTTACAATCGCGTTACTCTAATCATACTGGTGCAGTTGTTGATGATGCAGGCGGTATCCATTTTGGGAACACCAACACCATTATCCCATAACAAGTTCACTATCAGTGAGATTTCCTACAGGATAAGTAGGTTGGACGTAAATAAGGGTGCTGGACCAGATGGTTCAGTGCTACAGTGTTCTTGAAAAGATGTGGCGACTCGTTACCAGCTCCTTTCTGGTCTGATCTTTCAGGGAACATTCAACGAAGGATATGTTCGTTTATCTGGAGAAGATCAGTTTTGTGTCCCATCTTCAAGTCAGAAGACAAATCGGAAATTAATAATTATAGGTAGAGGGATTTCCGTACTTCCAATAATGCCCAAACTAATGGAAGCTGTTCCGGCTGATGAGCTTTTTTATGCATACAAAAATTACATAGTTTAACAACAACATGGTTTCTACAGAGGCCGCTCCACAGCTAGAAATCTTGCCGTTTACCAACACTTTCTTGTGGAATCAATTGAAACTGGACGTCAAATCAATGTCATATATACAAGACCTCTCTAAAACCTTTGACAGTATGCGGAAAATTTTTTTCTGAACAAACTTTTAGTGAAGAAGTAGTCTGCTATGAGAATCTCCGGCAGATTTTATCAATGGATTCAAGACTACCAGCACGACCGACAGCGATTTGTCTCCGTTGGAGGTGCTTTATCACTTGAAGTGTCTTCAAGTGTACCACAAGGTTCACATATTGGCCCGATTTTATTTTCATTGTTTTTGAATGGCATAGTGTCGTGTTTCAAAGTGTCCCAATTCCCAATGTTTAATATACAGGATGTCCGGAAATTATGAGAAAAAAATTAAGGGGGTGATTCTTCTTGATGAAATATTGCAAAAAGTGTCTAAAATTTTTTTTCGAAAACTCAAAAAGAAGAAAGTTATAAGCCTCCAAAGTTGATTTTTTTAAATCAGTATTTTTTTTTTAACTTTTTTTCTAGTGTACGGATTTTCTTAAAATTTGACATCTGAATTCATTTGACAACACCAAAGCATGCTTTGGAAATAGCTGCAGGGTTGCCTAGTTAAAAAAAATTGCTGTCAAAATGAAATCCAAAGCAAACGTCTTGTTTCCTAGGCAACCCTGCAGCTGTTTCCAAAGCATGCTTTGGTATGGTTGCAGAATGATCAAAGTTTATGGTGATCAATTTTAGTGCAAGCAAATTTTTAAAACAGTTTTACTCGGAAACAGGTCATTTTATCGTGATAGACAAAGAGGACCTTTTCCGAAGATTTCTTCATGTTCTTCAATTGTGCGTCTTCAAAACTCAGAAAAAAATATTACGAAAAAAGTTATAGGCCTTTTTTGAAGGTCAAGGGCAGTTTAGGCCTTTTGATTTCAAGGGATTCAAGTCTAATTTCGACCAAAGATGCAAAGCAACATCATCGGCAAGTATGTAAAATTTTAAGAAAATTTGTACATTAGAAAAAAAGTTATAAAAAAATATTGATTTAAAAAAATCAACTTTGGAGGCTTACAACTTTCTTCTTTTTGAGTTTTCCAAAAAAAATATAGATAATTTTGGCAATATTTCATCAAGAAGAATTACCCCCTTAATTTTTTGCTCATAATTTCCGGACATCCTGTATATGCAGAAGATTTGAAGTTTTTTGGGCCCTGTTACAGAGTCTGTAATTTTGCAAAGATGATCAAGATTTGCATCTTGACCGATTAGTCTCCTGGATGTAAAATGAATCTGATCAAAATGAATGTTAATGATTGTAAGCATATGAGTTTTTACAGATGTCCAATACAAGTTCTGTCAGATTTGGATATAAGGTTATAAGGATATAAGCAGTCTTGGCTCGGTGTAATCTTTTCGTTATCTGGGGGTTGAAATTTGACAGAAATTTGACTTACAATTTACACATTATTGTGGTAAAATATTGTGGTAAAATGCCATATAGACTTTTGGGATTGATAAAGAGAAACAAAAAATTTGTCTGTGATACTAGGGCTATGCTATCGCTTTGCAACTGTTTAATACGAAACATCTTATTAGAGTACCTATCTACTGCAGTATAGGTTGAAGCGTTTTCTATGACTGTCATATAAACAGAGTTGAACGAGTGCAGAAGAAATTTGTCTATAAACACAACTTCTCATATCATGACATCTCTCACAAGGTAAGACTGAAGCTTTATGGTATGAACATACTCAAGTCTCGAAGACAAGTTTCACTTCTGATGTTTTTATATAAGATAGTTAATAATAAAGTTATAATAACTTACTTCTTAGTCTTTTGAAACTTAAAACCCCCGATGAAGGCTACAGACAACAGCAGCTCTTTCATGAGGATATTCACCGAACCAACTATGAACTTCAGCATTTATATAGATATATACAATAGCACCAACAGCATTTATAAATAGATCTCTAATTATTACAATAGACATTTTACTGAATTTGATATTTTAATATGAGCTTGCCTTCTATAAAAATCAGAATTTCTAATTTTATTCATATAGTATGTAGTTGTTATCACTTTATTTTTTCTTCTCAGACAATCTAAAAATGCAATAACATCAGAGCATTCCATTAAAAAAAAAACATAACTTTGATATGCCACTCTTATATGGAACACTCTGTATAGTCTAAAATAATTTGTAATAATGACCATTGTGCTTTAATTTTCAACAAAATTTTATTGAAAAATCCATAATTTGGTCCACAAAGACCGACTGGAATAAGCTGTGACACTCTGTATATAGGATGGCTCCTATAGATTTTTTATGGGGTTTTCTCTATTCTTTTCCAGCACGAACCGAAACAAATTCTCACAAATTACATTGTAAGGCATAAGACTACAAACTTTATAAAGATAAATATTTTCACTAATATTCTGCAGCTACCTACTTTTTTACTAAGATTGTGCATATCAAACGAATAATAATTTCTCTTTTAACGTGTACCTTTTCTCCCCTAGAGTCCTTATAAACGATCCATTGCTGCAAGGATTTGCGCCAGTATTCAATGAGAAAGGCCTCCGCATATTCTTGACCTTGGCCGTTACCGAAGCGACCCTGGGTTTCGGTCCAAGTAATCAAGTGATCAAACTGCAGGTCCACCTCTAGATACTCTCGGATATCACTGCTGATTTGAGCCTTGGGACACCATGCACCGCCATTTTTCTCTTGCCTTATTCTAAAACAAATAAATAATAACAGATTATTTTATATACCTGTGGATATATTAACAGATTTTATTGTCATATCGTAGAAATCACCCCTACAAACTCACGTTTCAAGTTTCAAGTGTAAGGTTCTAGTGTATTATTGTAACTAGCCTAGATTTTTTAGGGTCTCTCTATTAGTCAGTAACTAATCAACTGCCCTAAGATCCAGTTCTATTAAAATCAAACGCAATAATTCCCCTGATAAGGAGCGCCGAAGGAACTGCTCGCGGACTGCTCGCGGCGAGACACCTCATGTGGGGTTTTCTGAAGCAACCAACGGCGTTATAATTCAGATTTGTATGGCATTTTGTGAAGTACTTAGTTGCTTTTCTCGATGCTCATAAGTTTCTGGCCAGTGCGCTGCTTGTATAGATCAGAGTGCATGTCGTTGTAGTATTAGCGATGGCATCATCAAGCATAAATTAGCATCCCTAATCATCACCAACTTAGTATAATAATTTTCCTCCCACGAATTTTCCTCCCACATGATTGCAAGTAATTAACAAAAAAGATTGCACAAACGGATAATTATATCTGATAACAAATGACTGCTGGTAGTGCTGGTGGCTCGTTCATTTCTTATGGCGTTTCGCAAGCCGCTCGTGAACCGCTCGGATCGCAAACGTATAAGCATATTTAGAAATCAATAATTTCAGGACTTGATGATGTATTAATTACCTAACTAAATTATAGTTTATAGATCAGTTTTCATCATATTTTCCCATAAGGAAAACACACATTGGAAATTATTTAATTTAACATCAGGGGATCTTCATCTCATCATAAACTTACACAACCAGAAGTTGAATTTATTGATAAAAAAAGGAAAATATGTAATTTATGGTAATTTTATTCCAGCAATAAACCAAAAGCTTTTTAAGTTGAATTTTCCAGACAGTTAAAAACGGATGATTCCATTACTGTGATTTAAATATAAAGCAATATGACTTCAATAATTCAAACCTAAAGAGTTGACAGGATCTTCTGAAAAAACGATAACATTTATTTTATACAATTTTTATTCACCAAATGTTTAAATTTAGCGATTATTTTATGACAGTTTCAAAGGTATCTCATATTAATCTCTTGCCGAATTGCCAACTGTCTATGCGCTTGCCCCGCTTTAATGATCGTACGCATATTTATGCCCAATCTCCGAATAATAAAATATCTTCAGCGAATGGATCCAAGCACTGCTTGAGAAAGGCAAACGAAGGGAATTTTGTCAATTGAGGCTAACGTGCTTAAATTGTCCTCGAAGGCATTAGGGTTTCACCTTATGAGCTTTTGTTTACAGCTACCTCTTTTTGCTAACGTTATACCTTCATAGAGTATTATTTTAAACTGCCTAATTCCTTTCTCTTAGAGGTACTTTCTAGACAGAGAGACATTATTACCTTTTAAATTACCATTTCAGAGATTCCAAATATAATCTGTTTGAAGTATGAGACCTCTTGTAATCTGATAACGAATATTATGGTATATTTGTGATGACATCGTTTATGGGAATATGACTCACAATAACCGATATTTCAAATATTATTATCAATAATAGTTCATTACCGGCATTAAAAACCCTGACCTGGGTTATTCTTATTCTTTGATATAATACACATAAGAAGAGTGATAGTTACAAAATATACAGGGTTATCCTAAATAAATGCGAAAAATTTTAAAGGGTGATTCCTTAAGTCGTTCTAATGTGTAGAAAAGAATATTTTTCCACTTTTTTGAAAATATTCCAAGAGCGGTTTTGAGATACAGAAGTCAGCTTTTCTATACATGTCATGTCATTGATATTATAGATACCTTTTTAATAACAATTAATTTTTTCCATGTGTCGGATATTTCAGTTTTGAGCGTTATTTTCCCTTCAATTTCCGACACCATGTTTTGAAACATCATAAGCGAGTTTTTCATCGTAAATGGCCGTTTTTCCCGAAAACGGTTTACGTTACCAATGATGACCAGGAGTACCTTTTTGTGTAGAAAATATTGATGGTTTAAAATGAGCTTTTAAAGTGTTAATTTACACAGATCGTATAGAAATTGGGGACAAAAAAAAACAAAAATATTCGTCACTGGCATATGAAAAAAACAATAGTTTGCATTGAAATTTCGCTAATATCAGTGGTAAGATCAGGCCTGAGATATCATTAAAAAACTGGAAAAATATACTTATGTAAAAAGTGGTGCATTTGGAGAATTTGCGGATCCACGTTAATAACTTTCTTCCTTAGAATGAGCCAAGGAATCGTCCCTTGAAATTTTTCGCACTTATTTAAGATAACCCTATAATACAAGATGTATACAGGATGGTACAAATTTTATATAGGGTGTCCCAAATTTTCTTAGATCCGAGTAATTTCAAAACAGAAACAAATAAAATTTGGGTAACTTCAAAAATACCCCTAAGGCTAAATGATTTTTTGGCATGAAGGGAAGGGGTGGAGGAGACAATTTTTATTTGAAAAGATGCTCCTATCTTTTAGCTGTAATTTTCGTTTTGGAAAACCCCGCTGCGATAATTATAAAGGTGATATGGGTGTTCTACCTTCCGACTCTGTACCGGGGAAATGGATCAATCTCGGTCAATTTTTACCCTATTTGGATAATTCTTACTTCCTGTTAATCGCTGAGCTTCCAGGAACGATGAAAATGACAAGATGCTTCTCCCTCACCGCTTCCCTTCATGACAAAAAACCATTTAAAAAAGTTTTTTGTTTCGCGTGCCAGCGACGGATTTTTTGCTGAAGTTGTTTCGGAAATGGTTCATTGTATTCCAGAAAAAAAAACGAACAAAACGCCGTTTGATTTTTTAGCTACGCGTTTTCTGAGTCAAGTTATAAGGGTTTTAAGAAATTTTGAACTTTCTCTCTCCCTTCCCTCCAAATTGTCCCACCACCCGCTCCCAACGCGCCCTTAAAAAGCATCAAAATACCCTTCTAAAGAACATTAGCTGAACCCCCTACATGCACTACCGACAAAGAACAAACCATTTGAAATTTTTTTTCGCACCGAAAATTCTATATATTTCGCGAACGAGCTTCCCGATCGACTTCCGCCTGGAACGAGCTTACGTGTTCTGTCAAGCTCTTCCTTTTTGCGAAGAACGATTTTTTCGGTAGGATCAAAACTGACGGAGCCATCCACGAAAAACCTATATCCCGTACTTTACAATGACTCCTCCTCTACTCTCGCCCCTCGGATCGGTGGAACGTGAGAAAAATTTGATATAGCCATCATATAGCCATTCAAAATACCCATAATACCTTACTTATTAGTATTTTTGGAATATTGAACTAAAGTCAAGAAAATCGTAAATTATTCGTAAATTTGGTATACGTACACCTAGTTATGGTAGCTACCTATTCGGCCTTTGTAGCATCTTACGTTATGTATTATTATTATTTATCTTCCGACTTTTCAGACCATTATTGTAGATATAAATGGGTGGTCCCATCAATGAGAAATCCAAATTGAGAGGTCCCCATTTTCATGTTTATAGAGAAAATCTGGACCAGCCTGTATAAATTTACGTCAGACTGTCTGGTTAAGGGTGCATGGCCACAAGAAAAGCTTAAGCCAGAATTAATATCTCTTAAGGGCCTTATGCCCCAAAAATGATATAGATATTATTTCCCTATGCTAACTTTTTATGTAGGTATACATATTAGTCTATATGCTATGAAAATATAAAAAAAACTACTTTTTAGGTGAAATTTTTTATAACCGACGTTTCCTTGGCCGACTTATTATAGGGATTTCAATGGTAAAAACTTAGGATTGAATTCCCTACGTTTTGGAGAGAAATATAAAATTAAAAATTTGTGAAGATTGACAAACTGCTTCTGCTTGCTGCAGTTGCATTAAAGTCTCTTAAGCCATTTTAGGGAAAAACGGGTGAAACATTTCAACTTGTAACATCTTTTTCATTATCGCAAGGACTCGTAACAATTAAAAATGACGTAAAGGACAAAAATTAATAAGTCACAAAGAAATGAAGACAAAAACAATGACTCGTTACATATTGCATACTTTACTCGATTGTCTCAAAAATGGCTCAACAGACTCAAAATGTAACTTAAGCAACAGAAGCAGCTTTTCATAACCTTAGCACATATATGGGGAAGCCCATAATTCAATCTTAAGTTCTACCATTAAAATCTCTATGGTGCGTTGGCTAGTGAAACAGCCGAGATATAAATTCTTCACTTTCTTCGTGATACGATGAAGGATTAAACAATATTTATGACCTAGTTGCCTGTAATCAATATTTTAGTCTAGTCACCTTATGTTTCATAGTTACAGTTTTCAGTTTTAATCTAAGATTCCATGTACGTTCAATCAACAATTACATTTAATCTAGTGCCGTTTGTGCACGATGTTGCTGTCAGTGTGGTGGCAGGTGGGTCTGTTTGCGCTGTGTATACTGATTTCCCAAAGGCTTTTCCCGGAGAGTACATCATCCAACGTTGCTGGTCAAATTGAGGAGTTTTGTAGTGGATAATGCATTGTTCAGGTTTCTGTCTTCATACTTGAAGGATAGGCTGAAGTATGTACAGTAAATGGCTCTCATTCTGCATCTGCAGTTGCAATCTCTGGCGTGCCGCGGGGCGCAAATTCTTGGCCTATTTTTGTTGGAAAGTTTGGAAAGTGGTTTGTCGTCTGTCAAATCGTTTTTGTATGCCGATGACTTAAAGATGTACATGGTGGCTAAGAATATTTCGGACTACATTCGATTTCAGGATGACTTGAACGCTTTCTGTGTGTTTACTATCAACAAAAGTACCTTACGGTAAATTTTAGCAAATTCCTTCAGATACTCTTCTTCAGAAATGCACGAACCTACCTACCATAATACACAACCTAAATATTAGCAATTACTAAGCTCCTGTTGATGACTTGGGTATTATTTATTGGGTATCACAATGAGAAAATTACTCATCAAGCAACTCTTGGATTTGTCTTGAGAACAACAAAGTAGTTTAAAATCTTCGACCTGTTATCATACTTTATGGCTTCTTGGTGCGACCAATACTTGAACATGCATATCTCAACCATACGGTACCCGATTTACAGGGTGTACAGGATGTACTGGAACCTGATGTACATCCATAGATGGCGTGGAAAGAGTAAAAAAAACTTATCAATGTTTCATAATTTCGATTTAATAGGAATATGTATTGCCAATCTTATAAGCGAAATATTTTAACATTTAACCTAGAAGTGCTTTCTGTTAGGTGCTATGTAGCGGATCTGATGTTTATTTACAGGCTAGTAAATGAATATTTTGAGCGCCCTATACAAACAACCCTAATGACCTATTATTTTACTCTATACATATATACACTCTCGAGATCAAGGAGGGCTCTCAGACTTCTTATAGATGAGTATATTGACGATTACACATTAAATTGACATGACATTAGATGTCTTCTTCTGCTTGCCTACTTGCAGTCTACCAGTGTAGCATAGGTATTTTGTACATGTTATTTCGTGTAAGCTGCATCGTTTAGTGTACGTGTTTACCTACTCTGTCTGTTGGGAGAACTTCCTTCTAAAATAAAAAAAAATATTAAATAAAAAATAAAAATCTTATCTCCGAAACTACCAAGCATAATTACACAGTAACATTTCCATTCAACAATTTGAAGCAATTCTACAAAAGAAAGATTGAAATGTAAATTTTTATCTATTCGGACTACACATATGGCGCAGATGTATGGTAGGTTGTATAGACCAGACCATGCATTGAAAATCACCCTGTAGGTCCAGGGTCATGTACCTAAATATTTTAGGCTAACTCTGGTTTATGCGGTCAACACTTCATATAGTCCACAGCGGCATACATCCAACCAAGGGGATGTAATGGGGGATCACGTAGCTAATGTAACCACATGTGCACTTTTCCGGGCACTTCAGCGGTCTTGCGTCTGCTGGCTGATGGGGAATTCATGTTCCTCCATTATAACGCGACTTGTATGAAAATGCTCGCAGATGCGACACTACGCATATATCCGCGGGCTTTCCGCAATGCTGCCGGATGATTTAGCACCTTGCTAAAACTCATTCTCTTAGATGCTTAGTGAAGTATTTAATCACCTAATTAATCAAAACGTTCTATATCTACGTAACGAAATTCATTCATTATATTACATGTTCAAGCGTTTAAAAACAATAAAAAAAAAACGAAAAAGTGAGTTGAATTCGCTAGTGTAGGATTCCGTATACGACTGGAAATTTCTAAATATACTTTTGTCAGCCATAATCAGGTACAATTTAAAAAAATTGGCCATTAAAGTTTAAGAAAGAGTACGAATACGTTGAGCGAATAAAATTTAATAAATCAACGCAAAACCTTCAAACAGCTGCACTGTTCTAAAAACAAATCAACGCTGCAGACAACAATAATAATAATTACCGAAGAATAGAAGGATTCAAAGTATAACTCAGAAGCCAGAATAAAATTTTGTCCCCGCATTCAAGTTAAAATTGAACTGTTTCACCATTTTTTTCAAAAGACGAAAGGAACTTGAAGGTGGTACGAAAAAATTTTTACAAAATGTTGTCTCGGAAAATGAGACTTTGTATGTGATATGGTTCTTCGATCTCATGTTTCGAATTTATTGGTTCTCTTCAGCTCAACTTTGAAGCATCGTCTATAGATCGCAGTGTGGAAATTTTGAACGCCATTTTAACTTAAAGACTTTCAAATTAGTCTTCTTTAATTATTTGAGACTAAAAATGTAAAATTTTCAATCACAAAGCAGTGTTGCCAAGTTTTTAAAATGACTGATTTTATTCTTTTTTATAGGTACAATATTAGGTGTTGGTTAACTTATCCCAGATAAGAGAAAATCAAATATAGAGTCATTTCTACATACCTACTCGTATATCTACTGATACAGATTACACATAAATTCAATCACCAATGGAAGCTAGATAGAAGTGAAAGTATTCCTATGTTTGTTTAATTCTCTCATGCATGTTTGTTATTTATTCTTTTCAAGCAAAATAAATATTCGGAATTCACATATTTTCTATCTCTTTTTTATATTCTTCTGAAAGGGGTATCTATCATTAAGATTTTTTTGTAAAGGTTAAGGCAAAAACCTGTACAAAAAAACATTTACGAATTCTCCAATTAATTAAAGCCATTTTCCCGATTTTTTCGAAAAAAAAAACGATTCAACAGACCTAAAAACAGAAGTAGCTTTTCAATCTTAATAAAAGTATTAATTAATTATTTCTCTCTAAAACTAATAGGGAAGCCTAATAGGGAAGAATTCAATACGAAGTTTTTACCATTGGCCATTTACCAAATCCCATCGGTGCGTCGGCCAACGAAACACCCTGTAAGTATAGGTATAATCAACAATATAAATCGTTTAGTTATCGGGAGCAGTTAGACATCAAGGTCTTTATACTTATGAAGAGATAGTAACATTGTTTACATAATACACATACTGGGTGGCCCAACGAAAACGTAATAGGCCTAATAACTTAAAACTGAAGATGTACGCGGAAAACGCCGAAAAGGATCAACTATCGAGGAGGACATAATTTCGGTGACAAATTTAGCTATCCAAGTTCACCCCCTTGGCAGGGGTAGTTACTCCTTTACTTATCATCATAGGGAACAGATATCGAGCAGAAAATTATTTGAAAGCAGCTTGATTAAATTCTTTTTATTACGATACCACACTTTTGTATTTTGACAAAATGTTACAGAGCGAATCAAGTATACTTCATAAATACTTCCTTTTTTTTCTGAAACACGGGAACAGATTTTTTTAATACAATCTCGCACTTCACTAGCTACCATGATAGTTACTAGTGAAGTGCGATATTTTATTGAAAATTATTCTCTCCACACAGTTAAATTGCAGCATTTAAATTGTAGCATAAGGAATGATTCGCCCTTAACATGCTACATAATTTTTAACCCGTTGGTCGATTTAAGAAATTTTTGCTTTATTTTAGGACATTAATTCTAAAACTTTTATTTCTGGTATAATTATTGAAAAGCTTTTGTCGTTTTCAACAAAAATTCCAAATAGGTACTAAAAAAAAAATTATCTACGCGTCGAAAATTCAAATGTTGTTGTTTATTCATCAACTTTTCTTTCTTGTTATTTTTCGAATATCGTAGTCCTTTTCAACTTTCTTCCTGCTGATAGTCAACTTTGACCTTTAATTTAAAAACCTATTTTTGAATTTTTGTTGATTTTAAAGTAACAGAATTGAAATACTTTTTTTGGGTGTTTGATGAAAACGACGTTTTTTGAAAAATAATAAGAAAAAAGAAAGTTTTAGAAATACATTCCCAATGAAATCAAGTGTCAACTTTCTAAATCGGCAAGCAGTCTAAAGAATTATTATATTTAATTACTATTTAGTACCTAGTATTTTGATATAGGTACATTTCCCTTATCAACAATTTAAAACTATGCTCTTGGTACACACACAATGTACCAAATTTAGTTTTTCTAAGTGCAAGTATGGTATAACTAGAATATTGATTTTTTTCGAAATTTGAAACCCCTATTTCAAGGTCTATAACTTCTCAGAGGTGCAATTTAGTATGGAGATAAGTTGCGTTAAATCACCATATTTTCTGGTCCTACTCTATGTCGGTTCTTATGCGAATAACCCTATATACAAGGTCACATTGCCCTACTATTCAAATGTATTATGGGTTATACACGGTGTCCCATAAAAAAAAAAATAATCACCGTCACGAAATTACTCAGTACCCATGGAACTTAGAGTAAATTCAAATGAATATATTATGTAACTATATTTGACATTTTGATTCAATTCAGACATACAACATCTAATCAGGAGAAACAACTTAAGCTGTATGTAATGTTTGTATACAACATCATAGATGTAGGTGTTTGTATAGAAAAATACAAATGTGATATAGAATACGAAACGTGATATACCAAACATTTCTACTCTTCAACTTAGCATTGTAACTAACAGCAAAGCAGCAGCACCCTATTTAGCTACAGAATCAATAGGTAATTATTAGCTCCTGGTCCAGTTAACTAATTAGTCGAAAAAAGGGCAATTGGATTAATTAGAAGTTTAATAATTAATTTTAATGGTAGGTAAGGGGATTCTACTGGAACACTCCAGCCAGGTTTCTCTCATCCCCGTCGGATTTCGCCAGCGGTGGCCAGTACGAGTACCATCTTGAATTTAAGGGATGGAAATCATGTTCTCGGTGAATTCGCTTGTGTGTAAAAAATTGTCAAGAAGGAAGTATCCAACAACTTTTGCTTGGGGTTCCTTATTATACCTACTTTTCTTATTATTCAAATTGCAATTTTTAGAAAAATATATTTTTGGCAGTGGAATAGTTTTTTTTATAACGAAACGGTCAATTGGGGGTGGAATTAGATTATGAAAAAAATTGTAGCCTTTGAGTTTTCCAAAAATGTCTTCTTTTCCATGCTGGGTACGAATACAGAGGTGGTCAAAAGCCGACTAGAGCCATAATTTTTAATGTTTTGAAATTTTTGCGGATTAAAGTGGCGGATCTAATATAGTGGACGTCTTTCATTGAAATTTATAACATCGTAAAATTAGTATGTGAAAAATTAAACAGTGTCCAAAAATGTTGTGGCCGTTGGATTTTTGTCGCCCTCTGTATTTCTATCAAATATGTATTTTACGTATTTATCATTATTCATTACGTATATTTTCGTCCCCATTTGGCTGTTTTATTGTAAAACAGAAAAACTGTTTCGACCCCTAAAACTTTTTCAATTTATAACTTCTGAACAATAAGAAATTTCAAAAAAATTCAAGCAAAATTTTTTTAATACATCCTTCTTAACAATTTTTGTGATAATAATTTTTCACGAGCAAGCAATTTTTACCGAGATACATGATTTCATCCCTTAAAATCAAGATAACTTCAGGGAGGAAGTGTTCTGGTTGGTACCGCCTACCTAACATTAAAATTTCATCAAACTTCTAATTAACGCAATTTAAAAAAAACTTACAATAATCATTGAGCTAGAGATAATTTAGACAAATTTTCATTAGCTTCGAAGAATTTGTTCATCATGCTTATTACCCGGATCCAATGATTTTATTACTCTTAAAATTCTGTGTGAACATATTTCATCAATTCTTAATTCAGGCCATTTTCGTCTTAGAAAATCCATTTCAAACTAGTGAGTCTGCTAAATGAAGTTCCTGATGGAAATGTTTCTAATTCTACAATCACCCTCGGAGAGAATGAATCAGCAAAAACTCTAGGTAATGACTCAGTCAAGTAGATCTATTACCTTTTTCTATTTTTCCAATTTCAAGTATTTCTATTAGGTTCAAAGTTCAAAGTATTATCAATAAGAGGACCACTATTCCCCGATTTTAGCTTAATGCAGCTTTACTTGCTACTCAACTAGGTATATCACATCAAGTTAACAATAATTCTATTTCCATTACAGCACCAATTTTATACTGGAGTGATCCTCAATTTGTTCTAACTTGGTTAAAGTTGGTGCTCAACTACAATTTGTGGCTGGTGACGTTACTAAGGTACAAGAACTTGCACTTATAGTAACATCGAAAATTGGAACTATGTTCCTAATGACCGTAATTCAGCAGATTCCTCTCCATTCAGCAACTCGAACAGTTATTTTGGAACAGATATTCCAAGAGTAATATAAACTGAATTGCATAAGGAGGACAACTGGAAAGCAGATCCTACGCCAACAGAAGTGGGCAGTGTAGTTCTAATAATGAAATTGCATTCTTTCGCTGTAATCTTGGTCGGATCAGGAAACTTGTTCCTTGGAAGGATGCGCATCCAGAGTCGTAGAAATCAAGACTCGTCAAGGGTTAATAAAATAATCTGTTAGAGACCTGTGTTCACTGACACCTTCCTTATAACAATCCTTTAGCAGATAAATAAAAAAAATTGTCTAGTTAATGAACAAAAAAGGAAACATTTTTTTAAGTTCATGTGGGATATACAGGATGTCGGCGTTTTTGCAGCAGGACTTTTACAACTTGTAGTAAAAGCCATTGTTTAATATTTAGGCACAAATGCTTTTCCATTTTCCGATTGTTAAAATTTAAATTTAATTTGAATTTATTCGTAAACTGAACCGTTCTATTTCGTTTAAACTTGGCAACTTTATGTATCAATAATAAATAATACTCAATTTTTCAATAAGAAAAAAATAAAAAAAATGGCACGCCGCTGCTTTTTTATTAGTTCGAAAGTGTTCAAACTAAGTTTCGAAAAAATTTTTTTTCACTTTTTCTTATCTTACACAATGCTCACTAGATAATAACCTTTTTTGCACAATAAATATGATGAATAGACTCTAAAAAGTAAGAACTGACAGCATAGACTTTTATTATGGTTAAAATTAATCTAATATTAATTTTGTAATGAAAGGAAAACTTCCAGATAACTTTCTTTTAGGTACTAGAAAAATATCCTCCATTTAACAACGTCTCCCTCTGAGAAGGCGCTGAAGGAAGACTTATCTCGGCGTGCTAAGGTGACATCTTCCTTGTCGGGTGAACGGCACCCTCGTTAATCTTACTAAACCGTGCATACTAGACTGTACCATGATATATCGGTATCGAAACTTGATAATACGCCCCGGGGATTGAACGGGATAGGGGTACACGACTTACAGCCACTTCGGCTACAGTGATCGATGTCGAGAAATGAAGATGAAAGTTCTGCGGAGGAAGCATTGGTGTTAAATCGTGTAAGTTCTTTTGCTTGTAACATTCGGCTAATCAAAATACAGTGGCCAATAACACAGCCAGTATTGATCTTAACGTGAATAGTGTGAAAGGATTTTCTGAAAGGAGAGTTCGCCGTTTTGAATACAACCATGTAATGACCAATGATTCATATACAGTGTGTGTCACAGGCATGGTACACCCCCTTTTTTTATTTATTTTTGGAGATAATTTTTTGAAATTTGGTACGTCGCATATTCTCGATAGAGCGCACTTTTTAGCAGAAAATTGAATTTTTTCCCACATCCGGTTTTTCCGGAAATGTTACCAACTTTTTATTTTTAAATGGGACACCCTATATATTATTATATTTTTGGATTCTATACATTTTTACGAATCCAACAATACCACATAAGTACCATTTCAAATGTCAAATTTGTTTTTATTTAATTTTTTATTTCTCAATTATAGTGTGCCATGACTATTTCGTTTTACTCCAATTGGATCATCTAATGCTAGAAAAGTCGAATTTTTGTTCAAAGTACTAAATTAAGTGATTTATGGATAAACAATGCGCACCGGAATGATTTTTTGAGCTGAATTCATTTTGTTCAAATGGTACCATATTGGTACCGAGGTACCATCTGCTAGTACTTCCAATAAGGGACATTTTGGTGTAAACCATTTTGCATCTGTGACGAACATAACTGAAGTCATGGCACACTATAATTGAGAAATAAAAAATTAAATAAAAACAAATTTTGACATTTAAAATGGTACTTATGTGGTATTGTTGGATTTGTACAAACGTATAGAATCCAAAAATGTAATAATATATAGGGTGTCCCATTTAAAAATAAAAAGGTGGTAACATTTCCGGAAAAACCGGATGTGGAAAAAAATTCAATTTTCTGCTAAAAAGTGCGCTCTATCGAGAATATGCGACGTACCAAATTTCAAAAAATTATCTCCAAAAATAAATAAAAAAAAGGGAGTGTACCATGCCTGTGACACACACTGTATAAGTGTATTGTTATTAATTATTTTCTTATCTGGAAATAATTTTTTTTCTTATTAAAAATTATTTCCTGGATAGTTGTACTGACGTATTTGCTTGTGAGTAACTTTCCCAAAATTTTTGATCTTGATAAAAATTCACTTTCGCCGAAACCGTCCCCTGAAATACCGCAACTATTATAGGTACTGTATGCTAGAGGAAGCTTGTAGAAGGACCCTGTTTGTTACAAGGAACAGTTTTTTCATTATTTTACACCTTGAAGAACATGTGTGTGCTAAAAATCAGCTTTCTCTGTCAAGCCAGTGGGTCCCATGATAAGAGATTTTATGGGCATAAAGCAGGCCTGGACACCAAATGGTCAAATTTCAACTCGAAAATCGACCACTATATGTATAGGAGTCTAGACCTGCCTGATTAGATAATAAACGCTATCATATTTTTTTCATGCTTAATAAATCAAGCATGCAATGACAGGATCTTATTTTTTGCTTTCTGTGCAGGTAAAGTACCTCTTCTGACAAAATTTCGAAAAATATTATTGAAAAAAGTTGTTCAGAACTCAAAATTATGCATATGTGCCGATCTTTAAAACCATTTTAGCCTTGGTACATTTATTTTTTATTTTTTATAATAACTGAGTCAATTTTTTCATCTTTGTTTTCTAAAGTATAAAAACACTTTAATTCGAGTACTTTTGTATTCGATTTTTTTATTGGAAAGTGTTCAAAAGACGTGGCCCGCTTGATCCCACCAAGATCAAGACCGGGCAGAAATACTCGCCGAGCCGCAGACGCTCATCCGTATCAGGTTCAGCTCGTTACACCTCGTATCACCCTATTTCAGATTTCTTTTATGTATAGAACCGCATCACTTTGGAATAGCATTCCAAAGGGCGTGTTTCCCGAAGTATACAACCTACAGAGATTCAAGGCCAACGTGAATCGATATCTCCGCTCATGCACCGCTCCGAGAGCGTCATAGGGATTTCCCTGCAGTGCATGTGCATTTTCAATTAAAAAAAACTTTAGTAATATTGGCTTTATCGTTTTCTACAATCAGTGTCCCAAACGTGTGTTAATTCAAAGACTAAATAAAATTATATTATGTATTAGAATGCCTTGAACCAGAATATGGACCAGAACCAGCATTTGGCACACCACCGGATATTGCCAAAACAACAATATCAAACTGGGCTAAGAGGGAAGCCCTTCAGCACTAAAACTTACCAAGATTGAACCGTTTGTAGGTCTTTATACAGGGTACTTCGAAAAAAGGGACCAAAGAATTTTTGGTCCTTTTGGAGCTTAACAGCAACTTCACAGGAGAACTGAAAACCCTAATAGGCCTACACACTGTGGACAAGATAAGAATGAACAGATACGGATCTGGGCTCTTATTAAACTTCTCGGACTTGTGAATTACTCATCGCCATCACAATCCGACAGTGCCAAAAAGTTTAATAAGAGCACAGGTCCGTATTAAGGTGAAATTACACCGATGATGTCAATAGTTTATAGCTTATAGTCCGAAACGCGTTTGAACCGTCTTGTTTGACATATAAATAAATTCAGCATTAGTTGTAGTGATTTTAGTTTTTACTAATTTCCAATAATAATTTCAATAAAATAAGAAAAAACTAAAATTGAAAATATTGTTTTTTTTTCAAATTATTTCGAAAATAAAAAATATGTAATTTTTGAAATATCTTTCTGCCATTGCATTGTCCTTCTGGTTGCCCACCTTTCTTTCCATCAACCGACCCTGTATCCCCCACGGTTTCCGAGATCCCCATGCCAAATAATTTCTATTTTTTTTCAATAAAACTTTTCGATATTTCGTGCAGAAGAGCTACTTTACGTATTAACAGAAAAGAAGAATGCCCCTGTCAAGACATGCTGGATTTATTACATGACAATATGGTAAAATTTATTATCTAATCAAGCAGGCCCGGACTCCAAATGGGCAAATTTTAACTCGAAACTTTTTTGTTTTGAGTCCATTTTAAGAAGAAAACTTCATAAGAACGTATGTCCTAAAAGTCTTAACTTTTAAGATACATGGTGGTAAAGTTTTATTAAAATAAATCATTTTTTCGTAATATCTGTAATACCGCTCTGGATATTTTTATGAAATTTCGTATACAGGTATTACGCATCAAGGTGCATTTTTTCATGTACCACGTTTCATTTTATTTCCATTAGTGACGATGGTGCACGATCGTGCAGAATTTTACCGGCATATTTCAGCAGACATTGATGGTACGCCACTGATTTCTGTTCAAATAGAAATCATTTTTGGAATCCACATTCATTTCCAAGCAAATTTGATCATCTATTTTTTTTTTCAGTCCGATGCACGGTTCCCGCCTTAAAAAATAAAATCTGTTTCTCTACACGGTCAGAAGATTGTCGTTAAATGACAATAAAAAAATATAAAAATATGCATAGGTAAAATTCTGCAAGATATGTCACTAGTGGAGATAAAACGAAATGTGGTACATGAAAAAATGCCTCTTGATGAGTAATACCTGTCTATTAAATTTCATTAAAATATCCAGAGCGGTATTACAGATATTATGAAAAAATTATTTATTTTTAAAAACTATTACCACCCTGTATCTCAAAAGTTAAGACTTTTAGGACATACGTTCTTATAAAGTTTTCTTCTTAAAATGGACCCAAAAATCACCCCCTTAAATATTGACATTCAATTACAAAACACCCTGTATACCTATAAATTTGCTTATCTTGGGACACACTGTAGACTGGAGCTTCATAGGTGAGTCATTTCCCTAACTAATTTACATCATAGAACCAATCTCAAATAAATTTTAGGATAAACCTGTCTTGCTCATTAATTAATTAATTAATTCATTCATTCATAGGTGTTGTCCTCTCTTAAGATACGTCCTCACTAAAGAAACATCGAGGAACTTTTTGTTGATGTTCCATGCTTCCAGGTAAAGTAAGGTATTAGTTGTTGGCCGCATTTTAACGAATGATTCTTCAAATTTTTGTTGCCAGTGACAAAAGTTGTCGCGAATTCCTTGTTTCCAGTTTTGTTGGTAAAGATCAAAAAGAAATAAGCAGCATGCGGCATAACTTCGTGACAGGAACAAGATTTGATTCAATGTGAACGGTTTGTAGCTCAGTATATGGAACCATTCCAGAGTAGAAACATTTTATTATGAATTTTTTTCTTTGCTGTTATTCACTGTCATCACAAACTCGAAAATGCTAGTATGGACCCCTTGTTACCAGAAATTATTATTGTTGTTTTGGAACAGAAACAAAATGTAGATGTTTTCTTTGATTTTATATAATTTCAGTGCGGACAGAATGTTTCTATGAGATACTTTTTGCTGGTCAGATCAGTTTGAAACTGCCGGAAACAAAGAAAAACAAAAAGTTTATCGGTGTTGCTTCAATGTGGACGCAGTTTATATACGAACTCGCTATTTTTTTAAGCTTCATTTTTATTTTTCATCGTGTTTAACTGGAAATGAGTTCTGTAAAATAATTTCCCTCATTTTTTTGGAGAATACAAATTATTAATCGAGCATATCCAGCTAAGTAAAGCCTAGTGTAAATTAGATGACTTTTTTTAATTTAAAAACCGCTGATACGGATACGCAATACTAATGCTGAAAAGCACGACTGCGTACTTTTTGAAAACACGACCCTTGTAAGGATTTACTCAACTAATTGTAAATAAAACTAGTATAATCCGTCACATAATGTAATTTTAATGTAAAATCGACAGTTAGTCGTTTCGGATAATTTATACTTTTACCCAATCGATTTCGTTTCCAGTGGAGTTTTATGAGAAAGGGTAATCCATTGTCAAACGTAGGTTTTCCCCTTGCAGTTGACTGATCGTAAACGGAATGGAAGGTAAAATTAGAATTTCATTGCACGTATTCAAATCATAAAATGGAAGCAAGTCGTCGATATATTGCGGATACACATAATACCTGCCCCTCTCAGCTAGACGGATCGTCCAAAGATATACCTACCTACATTGAAAATAAGCTTCAGCATTCCAGTTTAGATTCCAAGATACCAAGATATTTATTATTTTCTTTCCTATGTAACCGAAAATATTCACAGAAATATACAACAACAACTCAGCCTTTAGTATTTTCATTTTAAAACCCTTGAAAAAAAAACTTACATATATTTTGAAGTAAAGATAAAATTATAAAATTATCTACCCATTTATTAGGCTTATCGAAGCATAACATGAAATTTTAAATCGTAGCATTAATTTTTTTAAATAAATTTTGTATTGCTGTAGGTGTTTGTTTTTGTTCTTTATTGCCTTCGTTTCAATATTCGCAACAATACTCGAATTAGATCCGATATACTCGATGAAAACTTTACATCTAACTAGCGTATTTAACCGATTAACCCTAATATTAAGAGCCGGATGATGATCATCCTCTCACAGAGACGAATCATCACGGCTCACTTGACATGGGACTGATGTTATAATCAAATCCAGGATAAGACCTAAATCATTTGTCATGCTATATTCCATCGAACTAGCTGTGTAGGTATACAATCATGTAGATTCATAAGGCTTCTCTACGTGGTCTATTCAAAACTACAAATTAAGGTATATTTACCTATATCGCAAAAAATCATTCAGTTTTTGGGTGAACAAGTTCATATTCTCTGAAATTCAAAAAAAAATAATAAAAGTAATCAATAGCTACTCAACTTTGTAACAGTTTTTTTTTCACTTATGCCCGTATTCACAAACGATAATTACCAAATAATTACGTAATCAGTTATCTCCATTTCATTCTAATGCCAATAAACTGCATATCTCCATCTCACTCATTTAAATAATTACGTAATTATTTAGGAAATTATCGTTTGTGAATACGGGAATTAGCCTAGTAAACTATTCCAGTGTAATTTATTTCCCTTTAACCATTTTTTCTGGTAGTAATTTCCAATACATTTCTCCGAAATAGCAGTCATTATAAGCAAAATTGTATTACACGCAGGTATAGTTAGTGTAAATTTTCCCTAATTCGGTTCAGCATCCTTAATATCGACGACCTTCGACCGTCTATAGTCCGATCACCGAGCTTCGATCTAATGATCGAATAATCTCAACTTCTTTTTGTCAACCAACATTCTTTTCCTTCTCGAAAGTTGGAAATAAGCGAACGTCAACTACTGCCTGGCTTTCGAGTGTCGGAACTAAATTTTGATACCTCGAATATACAAAATGTTGGAGTATTCGACTTTCTTGAATACTGATACATACGTAGAACGGTTACTAACTGTGACTGTTATTCGTTTATCGGTTATTTCAAAGAAACTGTAATTTTACTGCCAGTTGTTAGACTCAAATCATCGGTTTTTCATCCATAACTCAAAATCCTTCAGTAGGTATGCAACAAACAGGCGGAAACAATGTTTCTCGCGCACGGGTATCTTGAGTAACGACTACCTAGATGGGTATCCAGATCTGTCGCTGGTCCATAACTTGGTTCCCCCATGTCTAGTCCCAGCTCAATGAAATTCCCCAGACCGACAAGTGTGCTCGTTACACACATCAGCACATAAGCGTAAGGCTACTGATATCCTAAAAGGTTAATCGGTCAACATCTCATCCAGTGAAAGGACCTGCAATGAGTGAAACCAATCGCCAGATTCGCGAACTGTTGTTGCCAACACATTTGGACAATACTTTAATTTCATGTTACCTTATTCTGGATGTACAATAAAATGGAAAGGAGCCATCCCTGAAGAAGCTGTCAAAACTTATTTTTTGTAGCTCCAGAACTCAAGCTTGGTACTACGCAAGAGCCGCTGTCAATCTGAACGTCAAGTCACAATCTCCATCATTCAATTTTTCAATTAAATCGTTCTAACTTTGCTCATTTTTAATTTTAACCTTTTTATTGTAACTCTACCTGCCAGATACATTTTGCTTTAATGTTTACTTTATAATTAAATAAAGTTTTTTTTTATATCCTGCTTCATTTTGTCACTGTTCAATAATTATTGTAACTGATACCACGATCCCCGAGTTAAGGTTTTTGGGCTCTATACTTTTGTCCAGCCAGAGCTACAAGTTTAAGTTTTTTTTTAGAAATAAAAATGAAAATCAAGTAGAGCTAAGTACGGTTTAAACTTACCTAGCAAAAAAAAAATTAATAACCATTATTAAAAACCAATTAAGGGACAATGCAAATAAATTCCTCTTGGAACGGCTCGGAAAAAGAGAGTATAAATTATATTTACGTATTTCATGTTTTAAGTAACGATTTTATGGAGTTTGTGGTCCTTTTTCTATGTTTCCCTTTTTCCAGTACAATATTGTCGAGCTCGTTAAGCTTGGCAACTTGAACAAATCAATACTGCAATTTAACTGAAAGATTGCTGGGAACGCTGACAAATAACCTTTTTTTTTTTATTACAGAGCAGGTTGTTGACCGAATGATGTTTTGATTACATATGTGATCATTCCTATAACGCTCGCTTACAGCTACTAAATTCAGTGTCCGGCAAAAAGTTTGTACTATATGGGATTTTTTGTGTTTCCATCTTTTTCGAGGATAATTTTTGTCATAAGTTAGTGATTTTTAAAAGATTTAATTTGAGCACACTGCTAGATCCATGATGGAAGTTTTAGTTCCTTCTTCAAACTGTAAACTCTAAACTTCAAACTTCAAAATTACAAAAAAATAACATGGTATTTCGAAAACTAAACATGTTTTGAAAGAAACTTGCACAACATTCGTCAGATGTTGTGCATACCCAGTGTAATGATGGATGAAAAAAATGTTATTGTTAAATTGTTAATTTCTTATTAAATAGAAAACAAACTTGAACTTTATTTTTTTTTTAAAGGGAGCCTTTTTCTTAACTGTGTAGGTAAGACATGGTGTTATTGTTTGTTGCTAGATACGGAAATTGATTTTCAAGTCCCTGATGCTGCCGCCATTTAGGCTTATTGTATCTTTCCGTAGCTATTGGTTCTTGGCTATTCAAATAACTATGTACCCTTCACAAGGTTCAGAAGTTTGCTTTCCAAGGCTTTCCCCGACATCATGTCATTGGTATTGTATCCCATGATTGAGTGTCGGGTTCGATTGAGTGCTGGGCACTCAAAAAAGATTACTCAAGAATACTCAAAGATTGGAAAGCTGTTTCGTCTTCCTCATTGCATAGTCTGCATGTTGGTTCTCCATTGAAGATACTCAGCTTCTTCAGGTGTTGTCTCAGGTGGCAGTGTCCTGTAAGAAGTCCCGCACCACTGTTTTAACTTGCATTCTGTTTAAATGCCCTTTTTTTAAATAACTTGTTCATTGGCAAGTTTTGGAGATGGTTCTTTTACCATTAACTTGCTATGTTACCAGCTACTCCTCGGTAACCTGGTACCCAAACAAGTGTTACCTTGTTTTGTTGACCTTGATCGTTGATGCATTCCCATACCAGTTTTGATTTGGTTTTGTAGCATGCAAGAGCTTTCAGGCTGGCCTGGCTGTCGGAGAGTATGTAAATTTATTTATTCTTATAGTTCCTTATCATACATTCTCCGACACATTGCTGTATTGTATGTATTTCGGCTTGCATGATTGTGGTATGTTTCCCTAATGATTTAGGTAGGTAAGACATAGTCGCTTAACTCTGGTAATTTGGCTTCGAGAACGATCTCATACAACTACAAACACATTTTTAGAGAAATAAGTAGTTTTATAAACGAATACAAACAACCAAGCCGAACTGGGATTTGAACGACAAACGGTGGCAGCGTCAACGGTTTCAGTCAGCGACCAAAACCATCGCGCTACCGCTGGCGCTACACATGGACTTAAAAGATAATTCCTTCATGTCGAAAACGCTTTGCACCAACAACATACAAAAATTTGACCGAAATTTTATTAAATTCCAAAATTTTCTCTACTTCTTTTAGTTTTTACAACTCCTGTAATTTTTCTAATTATAATAAACAATATTAACTAGTATTACAGTCAAAATATTCAAAATTGAAAATTACACTAAAAAAAATGAGCTAAAAATTTGTGAAATTTCAAAGTTACAAGAAGTTAGAAATTTCATTACTGAGATTACATTGCTTAGCTATCTCCATACTATCAGATAAGAAATTAAGGAATACTATTAACATAGTGTTCCAAAGCAGTTTACCTTTAAAATTTTTCAAGATATTGGAAAAAGGTTTACCTTTGATATGTCTTTACAAAGCAGAAAAGTCCCCATCAGATAACGAAAGATTAATAAATGTCATAAAAATTGTCGTACAATAAAATCATTTGACGTTAGGCCAGATCTGCAACAATGAAGAACGAACTAAACATAATCTTATAGCTACCCGACATTGGTCAACTCTGATAGGTAGGTATGTTCGTCCAAAAAAATGTTTGTCTGAAAAAATTTGCCTAGACTCACTTCGTTCAGTTCTCGATCGGTCAACGCCTATGCAGTAAGACCCCTACCGTTTCGTAACAAAATGTTTCAATAAAAACATGAGACAAGATTTTTTTTCTAAAAACAAGCCTTACGCAATGAATCCTTCTCGATTAAGAGACTGTCATCTTTATTAGAACCTCCGTAAAATTTACAGTCTGAGGTGAAGCCTGTTTTGTTCGTATTAATAACCAATTACACCATCAGGCCAAAACTGCAACGAATTTACTGTTGGCTCCATAGGACAAGTACATACACCTAATTGATATGATGCATATGGAACTCTGGAACAGTAGTTCTTGAAGTAAGATTTCCAGAGAGCATAAACTGTAATAATTCTCGTCCAAATTCATCCAAATAGCTCAAAATATCACCGCAACAGGAGTAGGTAATATGCAGTGCATAAAAATTTGACAAAAAAATCTTACTCCATCGTCTCTTCAACCTTCAAGTTTTTCATCATTTGATGCATTCGATATCTGATGGTAACGTTTTCGATGCCAGAGCTTTGACCAAATCAGAAAATCAGTCAGTTTCAGCATCCTCGGAAAACGTTTGAAAATTTAAGTTTCTACAAGCAGATTGTTAGAATTCATTTGGAAGAAAATAGGTATAATGTAGTATAAACTCCAGAGAAAAAAGTCTAGATTACACACAATCTATTACGTCGTCGTACACTCTTTAATGGTATACGGAAGAGAAAATTAATATTTCTTAGATAACAGTATGTCGATGATACATCGATGTTAGACTATCGATGGTCCCGGCTAAGCTAAAGGTTCTTATGAAAACCTTCAAAATTGCATTAGCTTTGAATATCTATCTACTGCATTGTAGTTGTTTTTTCTAAAAATTACTATAAAGATAATAAGTAGCAATAATAACCATAAATGGAAATATGTCCAAAATTCAAATCCATTAACAATTTTGATAAAATAACGATAAATATGTGGTCAGCGTAATACCCTTAAGGTATAAACTTGATGCGATATTGTTTCTACCTACGCCAACTGCGACTCCTCATCATTGCGTAATGGCCCTATCTACTTTGAACCATTCATCATTGTGTTGGGGGTACGCCAGGGAAACTGAAGGGAACACTGACAGTGGGATGACATGACGGTAGGATATAAATCTCCCTGAAGTGCTCTACTATAAAGGTGTGTTGCCACATGGCCACATGGGCTTGTCGTGCATTAGAAGTTATAGATGTTACATTAAATTCAATAAGGAAGTAATGTATCTGAGAAGGTTGTTATCAAAGAACTGACAATAAAAGGTTATTCGAAGATATTACGTTCCAAAAAAGCAAACTTTCATTATTTAGGATCCAGAAAGAACTAAACTTGACGTATTTAACATTCGGAATTATTAGATTTGCGTATTGACACAAAATACATGACCGTATTATTTTAAATTAAACTATTGAAAGCAATATAAGTTATTATTGTATTTCCCTTCTATTAGCATTCCAGAGAGCCACTGGGTAAGTTTATCTCCCATGGAGCTCCCACTTGAAACTGAAGGTGTTGCCTGTCGAGCCACATATTTCTGCGCCTAGGGGATGGATTACTAAGAAAGATTGTTCTGCATGTCAGACGCCTTCACCAGAGAAAACATTTGTCTTCGATTAATATGATAATTTAACCCAGCTATGCTGCGGTCTCATTTTAGCATTATTGAATCAATTGGATGCTTCAGTAGAGGCAATTATTATTGGTAATGTGAATAAAAATAGAACTTTGTTTTCATTGCAAATAAAATTCAAATAAAAATGATGTTGTCATATTCACATCAATGGTCATCAATTTTTATACAAATGTATTGTATTTTTCTCGCAAATTTATTTATGCCTCCAGCTTGCGATATAGTAGTATGCTCAGAATAACACAATAATATAAAATAGGTATATCCACTAAAATTTAAAAAAAGTTACTTCAACCCACATATCCAAGAGATGGAAGGCATCAGAACGATCTCCATTATCTCCTTTGAAAAACACATCCAACTTGCAGTTCAGGATTCAACTCGGCGGATTGCAGCGACGTTTCAAGTATCTGGTCAGACAAGAACTAGGCGTTGCAATGACATCTATATCAGTGAATCTGAGGATCGCATTAGGGCGGGCTAGTCTCTCATAAACAATCACTGCCAACCTACAAGCTCTTCTCAAAAAAATCGTGGAACTTAATTACCGAAGTTGGGTTACGACTGACCCTAAGAGAATTACTGACACGCTCAATCCGTTTTCGTTTCAAACGACTCTTCCCGTCTAGGAGCACTCATGGATATAATATAGCAGAAATAACGTATAGTCTGGCACTATGGATCGGCCAAATGGGAAGAATTTAGGGAACATTATCGAGCTTTTAGATAGCGGAGCGTTTGTTTCGGATCTAATTATCTATCTGCGTCTGCTAAGGAGGATGCTCAGGTCATCTTAACTGGCATGAAAGCTTTTCCCTTATCCAAAAACAGTCATCAAATAGCAAACCTTGGTTCAACAAAAGATGCAAGGAAGCTGTTGCCTTCAAACAACTTGCTTTTCGCCAATGGCGAGAGAGCCCCGACGGTACAAATCACCACAATTTCACCCTTGCTCGAAAAAGATGCAAAGTAATAATAGGCCAAACCAAGGAAGCTCACAACCGACGAATCAGGAATATCATCCTACCCCCCAGAATATCAGTAATCCGAAAAATCCTGCCTGAAATCTTTTTGGTAGGTCACTAAAGCTGTCAGCCAGAAATTCACCAGATCTACGATTCGCCACTTACACGGATTGGCGGCACTATTGCGCATCGGCGAAATATGATGAAAAATGGTTTACTCTATTGCGGAGAGAGTTCCCATTATCGCTTTGTTTTTCAAAAATGGCGAGTGCGGCAATCGTACTGTAAATTTATTGATTCAATAGCATCCCGATAAACACTCAAGCAAAAAATACGTGTGGTCACAAAATTTCAAGAAACATGTTCAGAAGCGAAAAAAAAAAACCGAGACCCTCAACATGAACTCCGGGTGAAAAAAAAGGCTACTATGATTGGAGTTTTGGGACAAATTTCTGCAGATTCAACATTGAGTACATGAAAATTGACCACTGTAACTAACATCAACTACTATACTCGCCGCATCCTTAAGGCAGCATAAGTTTAATTCGTACAAAATTCATTTAGTATTCACATGAACTGAACGAGGATGATTTCGATCGACAATAGGAGTTTTACGCAGTTATGACTGAAGGAACAGGTGCTATTGCGAATTACTTTCAACATTTGTTTTCTCAACGAGAGTACATTTTTCTTAAATGCTACTTTAAATGTAAAAATGTAAATCGTAATAACCATCGATATTGGACGGAGGTGAACTCCAAGGATTTTCCACGAAGTCCATTCTCAACATCCTGAAAAACTAAATGCCTGGGCCGGTATTTTTGGAGACGGCATAATTTGTCCCATTTTTGTTAAAGGGAATCTGACGGGTGAAGGTTACCTGAAAGTGCTCGAAGATCTTGTTCATGCATTGCTTGTTGATGTCGTTGAAAGTGATGATTGTTACCTACAAGATCATTTATTTGACTTTCCAGCAAGATGGAGCTCCACCATATTGTGCGCTGTCTGTTCGGAGGTTTCTGGACAGAGTTTTCCCGAAACAATGGATTAAACGAAGAGGTGTTCTGGAACGGCCTTCCCACTCACCAGATTTAAGTCCTTTGAACTTTTTCTTGTGGGATCATCTCAAAAGTAAAATTTACGCAACAGAACTTGGGTCTCTGAGCATCGACGCCTTGTTGAAGAATGCGGCCAAAATACGTCACTAATCCTTCAAAATGTAGGGTAAAATGTTCGAGCAGAATTTGATTTCTTGTATGGAAGTTGGTGGCGCACAATTTTAACATTATTTGTGGAGCTAATAAAAATCTCTTATGGTATTGAATGCTAAATGCTTTCTCTTTTTTTCCAGCTTTTCCTTTTTTTTTCTGATGGATGGTTGAACAATAATTATTGAATTTTTTTCTACGATATAGCTAGCAGATCGATAATTTTGATTTTTTTTTTATATAGTATTCAGTGCAAAAAAAGAGTTTTAAAGAGTTTAAAAAGAATTAGATTCGCCCTGTAATATTTAAGCCTTGCCCAAAAATTGTGGTATCATTGTAAGGAGAATTTTGTACCTTTCAAATGTTGATGTATGACTCGATTTTTGTTCCTACTTTTGAAGGTAGCTACTCCCGCACGGGGGATCGACTTGGATGATTACATTTGTTACCCAAAAATGTTCCCCTCGATAATAAAATTTTACCTTTTCGATGACCCAACCTGTATAGAAGAAACATTATCTTCAGAATGCCTAATTTAGAGATCTGTAACTCCTAAGGGTAGCCGCTGTTTATTAAGAAAACTTTAATTAGTTTTTTCAAATTTTCAATTCTACTGTAAGTAGACACATAATTACGGGACACCTGTATACGTATACTGCTGCGAGGAACGCTACGAAAAATTTATAAACTCTCACGTAAGAAGCACATTAGAAGTTTTTCAACTTTCGAAAAGATTTTTTTGAGTTGCCTACCCCTAATCGATCATATTTTAAAGGAACGTACCTCCCGGAGCACGATCGATCACGGAACTTTTTTATTTACCACTATAAATTGGTCACCCATCTAAGTACTGACCAAGAAAAGTCATGCTGCACTTTAGAGATCGTTTGACCGAAACTCTAGCAGCTTGGCTATTGTGACCGATATAAACAGTCATTTTAAGATCTAGCTTTTTTGTTTATGAATTATTGTTCTGTTTATGTAGAGATTCTAAAGAGATTGGAGACTGAACTAAAATGGTTCATTACGTTATTTTCTAGGAAACTTGTAACCATAAAAAAATTAATGACTGTTGGTTTCGTTTCACGTCTTCGTCTTATCCAGTAAATTTAACAACTTAAGTAGGCTTCATTATAAAACAAAGTTTTACCATATACCTACCGAATAGAACCATAAATCAAGTGACGTGTTTAACAGCTTTCCACATTACAACAATAAAAATTTTAATTTACTTTCAAAAACACCCTTTATATATCGTGTTCCTGTATATCATGAGAAGGAAGTGTAAAAAAATTGCGTTAGAAAATTTTCAACCTGAAACTTGAATTTTAATTCGAAACTTCAAAAGAGTAAGCATAAAAGTTTGTAAAGAGAATATAAATTAAGAAACTGCCAACTTGTCGATCTTTAATAGAATTAATGTGTTTATTTTTCTGAAGTTTCATTAGGCTTATTATCGACTTTGCTTAATAGACTGAGTTTTCAGTTCACTGTTGAAAGCTTCACGTCGGCATTAGTACAAAATTTGCATGAATTTGCAGGATCCAACGTCAGGACTGCAAAAAGGAATAAAAGTAAAATATTTATTCTCCATCATTAAAGCAGCTCAACATATCAAACGGTTCAGCTCTAAAGTCTTATTATGTTTATCACCCGAGCCCTTCAAAGTGAATATTCATCAAGCGAAGTGAGCTGTCTTCAAACACAAAAATAAATTCACGGTTTAAATAAATTGATTTAAATTAAATATTTTTCTGTGCCGTTGGTAGTGTTTGTGTTTTTGGAAAAGACAAATTGTATGCAAATTACCGCCTTAGAAACAGCAAACCGAAAATGTAACATCATATTTTTTTTTTTATAACTGAATCTAATAATACCTAATGAGTTAAACAAAATTTTAAATTTTTTAGTGCACACATGATAATAACAATATATTATGTAGGTATGTACATGTAAAACCGGTGGGGCATTCAATTGCCATTGTTAAACTTAATTTACCGACGAACACCTGCAAAAATGACAAAAGCACACTATTCAGTTATACTTCGAAAATGACAAATATCTTTCTGGAGTTGAAAAGTAAAATTGCACCCAGAGTGATATGTGTCTTAACTATAAACGCCATTAGTAAGTTTATTATACCCCTTAGGTTAGGCAATTTTTTATGGAATTTTAAATACCTAGTACATTTTCTTACGGGTTTGTTTGCTTTCATGTAATAAGTTCAACGATATAGACCCAAAACAATAAAATCACAAAGTTTATCTGACTCAGACCGCAACTGTAAAAACCAATAATATAAGATTTTCTCAGAACATAAATGAAAATATAATACATAGGACGTCATATTTAAAAAACACAGACAATATCATGATTATACTGACCCGAGGGACACCCTATATATTTTTTACATCAGTAAATTAAATAATGAAAATCACCTGTTTTTTTCATTTTTTACCAACTCAAAATTAAAAAAAAAAGGATTTATTGACGGGTATTGCGACATATTCATAATACCTAATATTTCAATATAAAATAAAATATGTATTTTGTCTGCGCCATTTATTAAAACCCTGTAGATATGTCACTAAATAATATGTAAGAAAAAAAGTATCTTTCAAGATTTGAAAAAATCTGTTAACAATCTTTCATTACTCTAATTTACTGTAGGTACCTACTTATTTACGAGGCATGGATCTATAAAAACACGTACAAAAGCTATATTTTTTCGTTTTAAAAAGTTTCAACGTAATTTTTACCTGGAGTTTTGCGGACCCACTGACTTGGGTTCGTAAGAAGAACTTGCTGAGATGGCGTGGTCTGGAATACGCCCTTCCTCCATGCCAAGTGCCGCACGACATTCCTCTGAAAAAATATAGCCAGATGAATAATAATGAAACAACTTACAAGGATTGCATCAGATACATCTCGAACTGGAGTTGATTCAGTGCTAAGTATCATACATTGAAGGGATTGCGGATAAAGCTAAATGCTAAAATACGAGGACAATTATTATTCAAATATTTTTTCCGCCAAAATATTCTTTAGTACCTGAGGACCAGTTGCATAGTCAATTTTAAAGTAAATTTAGTGTATAGTCACTTTTGTCACATATTGAAATTTGACTCTAATGTTTTTTAGGTTACTATTTATTTTATTACGAAACCGGCCCTGAGTTTTTAAGTGTCCATTTACGGAACTGTTTTTTATTGTAGGCATACCCTTATGGATAATAGAACCATGTCTGAATTTTTGTGTATGGGTTCTCTATTTAATAATCCGTATTTGGAAAAACTCAGGATATGACCGTCTACCATATAGAATCTGGGATTCTTTGATTTTTTGAAAATTTTTAAGGGTCTAATTGATGGCTCTTGATGACTTGCTAACCTACAAATAATTAATTTATTTATAACAATAAAAAAGTTATGATGAAAATATGAACTCTAGTTTCTTCAGTTTTTTTCAGGATATTTCAGGAAATACTAGGTACTGGAGATATTTCAAATTTTTTTCGCAAAATTCTCATCTCAATTTTCTTTAATAATTCAACGGACGAGGTCGTTGAAGGGTTTAATATACCCCTGCAGTAGCCCATGAAACATTTCTAGCCCTGTATAATAATAAATAATAAATAATAAAAAAATACCAAAGAATGGTTGAGAGAATATTGAAATTTTGTCTAAAATTTCCCAAGCTTATCCCACTTTTAAAAATATCCTCTTTAAAGCAATTCAGTAGGTGGCTTTCAAAAAACACAAAAAAAATGTATAAAAGTAGTTCCGAATTATTTTATGAGTTGAAAGGTGTCTTGTAACCCCGGGTTCTAAGCCACCGGGGTGCTTCTATACCCAGATTTTTTCAAATAGAGTTAAAAAAGAGTTAATAAATAGAAAACCTGTACAACACAAAAATTTAGAATTATTGCTCCTTTCTTTAGAAAGTTACAATAAAAAACTGTTCTGTAAATTGACCCTTAATAAACACTTAAAACTGATAGTTAAAAAAATACTTTCGGCGAAAAAATTTATTTGCATTTTTTCATATTTTGGCTTTATTTACAAGCCGTTCAATTTATGATACTTACCACTGAATTATATTGTATTGTTTTCAATCTTATCGGTCTGGAATATTGCGAGGTTTATATCTCCCAGTATCTTTTTCATATAGGTACTTGAAAAACATTGGTTAACATTTTAGGAAAAAAAAATAAAATTAAAATTTGGCAAAATTCAACATGCTGGTAATTTTGTATATGTAAACATTTTTATTTCCAACTTTCCCTGCATCAAACTTCCAGCTTTAATTAAAACATAATAACATTATGTTATATTAAAATGTTTTTTTATGTTTCTCTAATAAGTAACAGAGAAAATCGAAAAAACTCACGAGACAACTAAGCACATATAGTTAGTTTAAGTTATATTATTTCAGTTACTGATAAATATTAACTACTACTCACAATGAACAAATTACATGGAAGTATTTTATATATCCCCTTCAAAGCCTTATAACATTTTTTTTGACTGGCCGCACAAAATATTTAAAATAAAAAAAAATTCGCACATCAAAAATTAAAATTTTTGCAAAGTTTTCAATAGCGATTTTTCTGAAAACTATGACAAATACAAAAAATTACAAGACGTACGAATTTTTAGGAAATTAGTTTAGCTTCCTTTTTTATACAGGCTGTCCCGTAATTAGCGTGCAATACTGAAACAGCAGATTCTATTTTCAAAAATATGAAAAAAAGTTCCTATAAAAATAGGTCGAGAAATGCTTCCTAAGGGGGCTACAGCCCCCAAAAGGGGAGCCCATGAAGATGGTTTTTATTTAATACCTCCGAACCCGTTCAAGATAGAAAAGTGAAATTTTATAGGGAAATTAGGGAATTTATCAAACTTTTTATGGCCAATAAGGCCAATTACAAAAATTAAAAAATTTCCATCAGGGGGGGTCAGATAGGTGAAGAGTGAGGTTAAAATCACCTTAACTTTTTTTGTATGTACCTCGTGCCAGGATTTGAGATCAGATTATGAAATGTTGAAGTTTTCTACACAAAAAAGTCGTCTTGCTGAATTTCGATAACAAAGCACCGTTTTCGCTTAAAATCGATTTGAAAATTACCTTACATGGCATAAAAATTCATATTGAAACACAACTAGAGAAAAATATTCAACGTAGGCCATGGATCACGGGATGTAATAAGTAACAGTTTGTTTGAAAATTGTGTTTCACGCTAATTAAGTAGAAGAAAAAGAAAATTTATTTAGTACTGTTTTGTAAAAATGGAAAGTTTCACTAACCAAGAGCTGGCTGAAATGCGCTTCGTATATGGATTCTGCAATGGTCGTGATCTGGCGGCTGAGTATGAATACCGACGACGATTTTCAAACCGAAGAGCTCCTACACGTCAAATGTTCACCCGCATACGTCAACGTTTACCGGAAAATGGCAATTTTTGACGTGCTCGCGGTCAGGGGAGACCCCATCATAGGAATCATGCTTTTGAAAATTTTTGCCATTTTTTTGCTCAATAAATTTTCTTTTTCTTCTACTTAATTAGCGTGAAACACAATTTTCAAACAAACTGTTACTTATTACATCCCGTAATCCATGGCCTACGTTGAATATTTTTCTCTAGTTGTGTTTCAATATGAATTTTTATGCCATGTAAGGTAATTTTCAAATCGATTTTAAGCGAAAACGATGCATGTTATCGAAATTCATCAAGACGACATTTTTTGTGTAAAAAACTTCAACATTTCATTATCTGATCTCAAATCCTGGCACGAGGTACATAAAAAAAAGTTAGGGTGATTTTAACCTCACTCTTCACCTATCTGACCCCCCTGATGGAAATTTTTTAATTTTTGTAATTGCATCTTATTGGTCATGAAAAGTTTGATAAATTCCCAAAATTTCATTTTTCTATCTTGAACGGGTTCGGAGGTATTAAATAAAAACCATCTTCATGGGCTCCCCTTTCGGGGGCTGTAGCCCCCTTAGGAATCATTTCTCGACCTATTTTTATAGGAACTTTTTTTCATATTTTTGAAAATAGAATCTGCTGTTTCAGTATTGCACGCTAATTACGGGACACCCTGTATACCTTAGCTATTTTTTGACATTTTCAATCGACGAAAGGTTCCTTTGGAGTGGGGGACCTGGCACCCCCTCCAAACTTGATTTTTGTGGTTTAATGATTTACGATACCTCTACTAACATTTCCTCAAGAACAAGCCAATTTTACAAAACTTCTGGTGTATTTGCTCTTTACCGGACTGTTAAATGTTAAAACTCTTTTCCAGGCTTATTCCGTTAATGTTAAAAGAAACAAATTCAGGCAACTCAATGGGACTCAAACACTGGGTAGGTACTATGCCAAAAGTGGAGGAGCTATGTTTTTCAGCTCATAGTGGTGGAAAATGGATCATCTCCTTGAATAGATGAACTAGCTTTAAAAACCAATAAACGCGTGTTCAAGTGGAAATTAGTTGCTACACGTCACAGTTAATCAATCTGGTAATTCCTCGTGTTGTAAATTATTTATTTTGGAGTCAAACAATCTATTTTCTTGGCATCAGTGGGGAAATCGTAAGGGTCTTTCTACGAAAATGTAAACCGCATCATGTGACTTTGTGCAGCCGATAATAAATTTCTTAGATAAAAGAGATATTGTTGATGGGCTCTTATTTGATCTATCAACAGCGTTTGATCACTCAAAGAAATTTAGTTCATAATATTGATTAATAGTGATTATGGAGTAGTATTTCGTTGTGATAATAACGAAATTTATTGTCAAGATCAACTATTTGACATTACTCAACGTCTTTAGTAATCCGCACAAAAATTCAATATTATTTAAGAGAATTACTAGATTTAATTAATTAATAAAACAGAATTCGTTCAGCCAATAATTAGTTTTGTATATTATATAAAATTGTTAATTCTTACAACGAAACATAGTACAAAATAAATACATTATGACAATTAACAGGTTTAGCGTGCCAACGAATGAATTAGGGTTGTGATGATGTATGTTTAATTAAAGCAACGAAGGAAGGTTATCAATATAAACAATATCATGATTGTACATTGATGAACAAAGTTTGTTATATCAAAAAATGCATTCATTAATCTAATAATTCGTTTAATAGTAACAATAAACGCGTTCATGGCAACAATGAACGCGTTCGTACTATCAATAAACGTATCTGTTAACACCAGAGACTTTTAGGCAGTAAAAATGATGCTTCTTGGAAATTTGAAATATAACCAGTTTTTGCCTTTGTGCAGGTCTGTTACTAAACCTACGATTTAGATCTGCCTTCCCTTGTAAGTATTAGCCAAGTTCTAACTTGACTTGAATCTTGAATTTCATTTCGTTTTCGACTTTCAAGGGTTCACGAGTGTGACTGGGTGTGTATGTACGTGGTGAACTGGTGAATGCTTTTGTTTCCCATGTTAATGAGAATAAGGTAAGTGGACATATTTTTGAGCTAAACAAAACGTAGAATATTTAATTTTTGTTAGCATTTCGATGTTTTACCTATTATTTTCGCATTTGAAGGGGAATATAAGGGATATACAGACTGATATCAGTTTGGTATGGGATTGTGAACAAATGATAAATAATTATGGAGTTGCCTAATATTAATTTTTTTACAGATTGACTACAAAATTTCCTTCCACGACAACGACGGCCTTATTTTAAATTGGGATAAATATTTTGATGCGCTTGTGAAGTTTTTATCAAGCGATGGTCACGTGAAAGACAAACAAATAAGAGGACTGGTAGAGAAAGTTAGGGACACTCCCGATTTACCAGAAAGTGAGTACCTATAATAATTTGTTTACCTACCGTTCATACATCTGTTAGATATGTACATATTTCCAAAATTTCTCAATAATTTAAAAAAAGCTTAAGCTTTTGAATACTCTAGGGTTTGTTGAGTCTATACTGTTAAACCTAAACCAAATTTACTCTTACAGATGGAAAAAATGCAGCGATTCTTTGGGCGTTGCATGGGTACTTCGTCCCAACAAAATTAATGGTCGTCAAGAAGGATGCCAAGAAAATTAACAACCGTTATACAATTAAGGACTCCCAAGAATCTTTTACATTCATAGGAAAATCACAACAAGATGTGGAGGACCACCTTCTACATATCAAGAGTATGAAAACCTCTATTCAGCCGTTTATATGTTACGTGGGAGAAGATATTTTATTAGTGTATTTTTTAATAAAAAAATACACTATTGAGGACGACATCACTTTTCGAAAATCACCCAAACTCATCAAATGTCCACCGATCCTGACCCCCAGATCACGAAAAAGTGGTTTTCCAAAATTCACCTGCCCACGATATATATATATATATTTATATATATATATATATATTTATATATATATTTATATACACAAAAAGGGTTCAGTACTGGGGACGTTGTCAACTAAAATTTTCTAGGCTAGAGTGTACTCTTTATTGTTCTCCAAGCTTTCGAGAATCAATCATTCTCTTCTTCAGGGATCTAAAATTAATTAAACGACAATAAACACAACAAGTCAACAGTTGGTGGCATGAACTTACTCCAATGTGAGGTTTACAATTTAAAATCCAACAAAATCAAAAATCTCAGGGAACATTCCCTCTCAGCAGGAGACATGAGTGGCAATAATTAACGAGGACATACAAAATCTTCACACAAACAGTTGTAACACGTTAAAAACCGTCAATCGGTTGATCAAAACTAATATAAAACTACATGATTGACTTAAAACAATTAAAATACAATTAAATCTGTTACATCTTAAAAACGATGGCCATCTTAGTGAAGAGAAAACAGCAGGCAGATGGTGTGTGCGCCGGGCAGTCGGGGCTGTCGTGACGTCAGTAGGCATGCGTGGTTGTGGCAATTCACTAAATTTCGACTCGATGCATTGTTGTCATATTGTGTCGAATGTAGCTTAACCCAAGGATTGGTTAGTAACTAGAGAATTCGGAGACACCAGGGGGTCTAAATTTTAGGCTGAGTCATTTAGTTGTGAGTCAACCAATCCCCTTTTATTAATTAATAATAAATATGAGTAAATGGCACTCAAACCCTCAATATCAGATCTTTTATTAATGGAGTACATCTCCTTCTGAATCTCCACCATTTCCAGAAAGGATCGCTTTCTGTAATTTCTTTCTGTTAAGATAACCGATGCCTCGTTAAAATTGGGGGTATGCCCTTGATCAGCCTTATGCTGTGCTAGAATACATCTCTGGTTGTTTAATCTACAGTCACTCCGATGTAAAGTGACCCTAGAATTTAGAGATCTCCCAGTTTGACCTATATATACTGCGTCGCATTCTGAGCAAGGGATGCGATAGACGACGTTTGTTCTCTGTCCCGTCTCTGTTTTGTCCTTTGTTTTATTGAAAATTTTGTTACCTAGTAGTGAGATGTTTCTTTTTGCAATTTTTATATTCGGTGTGTATTCTCTTAATACTTTGATAAGTTTTGGGGTAAGTTCTCTAATCCAAGGTACTGACATGAATTTGTTGTTATCAATGATGTTATTGTTGTCAGTATTGTTATGTGAGACTCCAACAGTAACTCTCGGCCCACCGACCCCACGAGCAGATGCAGGACCAATGCCTCCCTCAGGGTTGCTAAATAAAAGTTTATTAAGCAATCTAGGTGGATATGAATTGTCGATAAATATGTTGTACAGGATTCTAAGGTTTTTGTTGAATAGGGAATGATGGCAGATCTTGTGGATTCTACTTTTCATCTCTAAAACTAAATTTATTTTGATTTTTTCCTCATGGTATGAAAAATAGTTAAGCAACCTCCCTGAGTTAGAGGGTTTTCTATACCAGTCCAAGATAATAGTTCCATCCGTTCCCCTTATCACCCTTGTATCTAAAAAGGGGACAGATCTGTCAGTTTCTCTCTCTAAAGTGAAAGATAAAAATTCGTTGTCATTATTGACTAGTTGGAAGATGTTATCAACTTGGTTAGCTGGTACTGTACAAATAATATCATCAACATATTTCTTGATAATAGGTATGTCATAGGATATCTTGCTAATTACCCTGTCAAGCAAGGCGTCCATAACATATGCCGCGATGATAGGAGAGACACAAGAGCCCATCGGAGTCCCCAAAATTTGTTTGTAAAAATCCCCTTGAAAAGTGAATATCGTTGTATCATATACAAATTCTAGGAGTTCGAGAAATTGAACCAAGGACATATCACAATGTCGCCCAATCGAATCCCACTTTAATTCAATGCTTTCTTTAGCTAGTTGGTATGGAATATTTGTAAAAAGGGAAACAACATCTAAGCTCATCAAGACATAACCCTCAGGCAACTGAAACTCATTTGCTATTTGCGAGAATTCAAAGGCATCCCTAATATAATACCTATTTTCTGTGTTGTATGCTGCAGTCAAAATATTTATATATATATATATATATATTTCTCCAAAATCGCGAAATTTCGATTTTCAAAACGCTCCTGTAGCTTTATCTTTCAAGATTAGTGAATGAAATTTTGGATCCTTGTAAAGCCTTGGAACGACGTTAGATTTTCGTTGAAAAAAATTCCTAAAGTCGCGTTAATTTTACAGGGTGTCCTTTCAAAATTCCCCATATCCCGTTTTTGTCATCTCATTTCAGGTCGCAGTTTTCAATCTAGGGGACTGAAATTTTTGTGGGAGTAAGATATCTATAAGAACTGGTCTGGTATTGTACTTGAGCAAAATCGGCCAAGCCGTTTCAAAATGGCAGCCATTTGAATTTTTGGAAAAATTGCTTTTTTTTGAACCCCTGTATGAGTAAGATGGAAAAATAACTTTGAAACTAAATCAACATGATTGGATGAAAATTAATTGAAATTTGATTTAATGTTATAAAATTTACATTACTTTTATTAATAAGCCAGTGGAGTGGGTAGGAAAAGGGTAAATTTCTCTAACAATTTATGAGCACATTTTTGAGGGAATTAAATTGAAATTTTCACAGCAGGCAACTATACTAATAGCCTCTAGCCCTTAAAAATTTCAAGAAGTAAATAAGAAAAATGGCGGAGTTATTCGATTTTTTTTTACATGATGTTTATTTCTCTAAAATTTTAAAAACGGTCCTGTAGCTTCACCTTTCAAGATTAATGAACGAAATTTTATACTCTTGTGAAACTTAGAGATGACGTTTGATTTTCGTAAAAAATATTTTCCTAAAGTTTTGTTACTTTTACAGGGTGTCCCTCCAAATTTCCAAAAAAAAAAAACGGTCAATAGGCACGGTTTCTGGTCGCAGTTTTCAATTTAGGGGGCTGAAATTTCTTTTGTAGTAATATATATAACTGCAAGTAGTCGTCTGGTTCTGTGTTTGAGTAAAATCGGAAGAGCCGTTCCAAAATGGCTGCCTTTTAAATTTTAGGAAAAATTGATAGATTTTGAACCTCTAAGTTAGAAACAAAAACTTTTAAACAAAATTAGCATTATTGGAAGAATAGTTATTGAAATTTTAGTTATTGCAATAAAATTTGCATTTTTTTTATTATTAAGCCAGTGGCGTGGGTAGGAAAAGGGTAAAAAAGTCTAAATTTCTATATAGCCGTTTATTCTATTTTTCTATTTTTGTACTAATCGAACTGAAATTTTTCCAGTAGATAACTATACTAATAACCCTTAACTCTGAAAATTTTCAAGAAGCAAATAAGAAAAATGGCGGAGATATTCGAATAATTTTTAAATTAATTATGTTTATTCCTCTAAAATTTTAAATTTTCAGTTTTCAAAGCTCCCTTTTCACTTTTTCAGTTCCATTGAAGGTAGTGTAAAAAATAGTATTTTTTAGGTAAAGTCAGCCAGTGGCGGGCAAAGGAAAAGGGGCAAAATTGTTTAATTTTACCATTTATTTTTGGTTTTGTTAAATTTAAAAATCCATTCTAAGGCACGTTTTCAAACGAAGTGAAATGCAATTTTCACAGTAAACCACTACGCTAATATGACCTGACTAGGGAAAATTTCAGAAAGCCAATTTAAAAAGCGGTGAAAATATTCATAATTGAATCGCATAAAAATACACTATTTCTGCGATTGATGCGCAAGAAGGTTTTAAATATTGGTAACATATCTGTATATTTTGATGATATCAGATACAATTTTAAAAATTTTGTCAGAGCATTTGACATTTGTTTTAAAATTATTTATTTATTCGATCTTGAATTTCGTCCAGCAAACATTTTATAGTTTTATTGAAAGCTTTTTTTTATAATTTTAAGTCAAAAAACGATACGTCTAGGGTTCACATTTTGTCTGACACATTAAAAAATCTATTATGTTCCGTTATGGTATGTTCCGCCTCGAATGTGTATTGTCTAAAATAAAATATGTTTCTTTTTCAATTTTTTTGTTTGAACTATAATAATTCCCGCACTTTCCGGTGTTGGCAAAATTTGGCAACACTGCATAATAGATCGATCAATGGATACATTGAGTTAATAAATGAAATAATTGTTAACATAAATAAAATAATGAATCAATTAATGAAATACGTAAGAACAGCGTACATGATTAATGCTGAAAATTAAATGCGTTCCTTGTAGGAATGGACGATTTTGATTGAATGTATAAATAATATTCGTTGAGAAAACTAACAATGATTGTTGACACAATGTACGGTCTTTATACTATCCACAAATCTGAGTTGTGGATTAATTAACGTTGTTGCCAGTTCAATGAACATTGTTCTTAATATTAACAAATTGCGATTATAAAAAGCATAATCAAAATGTTAACATTAATAAATGCTTGTACATTAATTCAATAAATATAATTGATTAATCAACTACGAAAAATAATCGATTGATAACTATAGCTTCGTTGTCCCAATAAAACTGATAGTTGGACAAATTTTAATTAACAGTTTTGTTGTCTCAGTTCACATTTTTATGGATATTACGTACCTTTTTCGTTGAGTGATTCAATTAGACTCAACTATCTACAAAGTATATTATTACTCACGTTGTCGCTATTCGAGGCTTTAATAACAAATTGTTAATATTGTTTGCTTCCCACAGAATATGAGAATAGGAAACTCATTCACTCTCCAGAGAGTATGCGGTGAATTTTGGAGCTCCTCAGGGGAGTGTTCTGGGTTCACAGTTATTTCGTATTTAACTGAATGACTGAAGTATCTACGAGGCAGCATTTATCAGCAACGGCAAAGACGAAGATGAGGAGTTGTCTCGAGTTCGGGGGATAATAGTCGGCGATTTCGCCGCTTCACGTAGTTGATTTTAAACTTAATGTAGAAAGACGATGATGATGGACTTTGGGGCCATTGAGGCTACTATAAGGGCGGGAAACATACATATCAATTTCATCTACGTATTAACGGGGTCAAGCTTTCTGGACATAGTATCCATTCAAGTTGAAGTGAAACCCGGAAATTTCAAATGGTATGTTCCAAACTCAGGATTGCTTGCTTTGCATTTTTCTCAGTTAAAAATATTCTGTCTCTGGAATAAGAAATAATTACCCTTGGTACAGTCTGTTTTGTCCTGCAACGTGATAACTTGGAGGGATTTAACAGAGGGTCATTAGAGTTTGTCTCAGAACTCTCACATGATGGAAATACATTTTACATTAATTCCCGTATATGAAAATAACCGTTCATGGGCATCATTGCTCATGTTAGCATACTCAGAACAACCTCTTTTAAAAAATATCATAAAGTACCCTTATCTTTTAAGGAATCTTTTAAGGCAGAGTTCGGCATTGGCTTAACATAAGCTTCTTCTTTACAAGTTTAATATAATCCTTTTACATAACCCTGTATATGTGTAAGTAAATATACACTAGAAAACAAATATAAGTCTTTCATAGAAAACAGTTAACTAATGCAAAATAATAAAATAAAATAATAGGCTAAGGAAATATTTAAACCCAGAAAATAAATTTTTATTCACGGATGACTTAGTTAAATCCATAGAGATTCAAATATGCAAATATGATGTTTTTCTAGACGAGAAAAAACTCTGCGAATGAAATTATTCCTGATCGCTCCAAATACTTCATGGCTATTTCCATTTTGACGGCATTACAACTCCGGGCATAAAGAAATTATTATTTATTCGGACTTTAAGAGCATAATCCACAAATAGAATTTTCAAGTTGCGTTCGGCGCCGCTACAGCGCGGACGATCGCAAATCGGATTACTCCAGTCACAAGCTACATATAATTTAGAGCTTTAGGAAGTTCTAAGCTTTAAAACGAATCTTTCAATGTATTAGATAAGTAAATTATTTTTCACGCGACTAACACATAAGGCTGATTTCATCTCTTTTCAAGTTGTTTCAGAGTTTAAGTCGCAACAGGGTTTACCTACTTTTTGTATTTAACTTGGATGTGACGACTGCAGTGTACCTAATAAATTGAAATATTAACGAGTTGATTTTCAATGTAAATGAATCTTCTAAATGGGGAAGGTTCCTGTAACAACCAGCCCTAACAAGCGAGGAGTTTCTTCTATTAAATTTCATGCCTCACTGCGACGACTAATATTGTCAGCTGCGATGAGTTTGTTGTGGAGACAAATTCTATATTCACATTCGTTGTCTTAATACGCTTACCTTTAAAGATAGAAAAATGATTTTTAAAAACGCGAGAAATGTAAAATACTGATCTTTAAAATCGTTCTGCTACCACTACCTGAAGACCTCTATATCAGTTTGAATGAACGTCCTACCAGGAGAACTTTTTGTTCTGCTGAAAGACCCTCAGCATACATTTTAAATACACGAATTTATATTTCAATCCTGGACTCTCTGATGAAATGTTTTATCATATCTTTCTATTTTTTGAACTTAAGAAAGAGGTAACATTTATTAGGAGTTAAAGACTTTTTTAACACGGAGTGTAAAAAGTTGGTTGTTAGGGTTCTTCAGTAGGTCAGGATCACCATTTGGTAAGGGGCTGTAGCTCTTGTTGTACTTCGTTGACTAAAAGTAGTTCGGATTTTACTTGTGCTTATGTAACTAAAGCTTTACTTAACTTAGATCTAGACTTTTCGGTGTTTTCCGGAGTTTTTGTCAGAAGTGACCTCTCCTGCCAACGTGAGGAAGACTTGGAGCCTCAGGACTTCTTTTGGTTCTTATTTTTTCTCAAATGCTTTTCCTGGTTTGTCAAATTATTTTCTGATTTTCAATAACTAGTCATGGATTCATCAATCAATTTCCTGTTATGTCAAATCAGTTTTATGGAATGAATGGGAAAAGCATTTGACAAATTTGGAAAAGAAATAATTGACAAAAAACGGAAAAAAAAAACTATATGATAATAGACCGTCAAATTACTAGATTATCTGTTGCGTCTACCGACCACCAAGCGATATTCAGTATATAGAGCACTTTTTCTGTCCCTGACAAAATTCTGTTACTTTTTTACATATTAATCTTCCCAAGGCCGTGATAGCAATCTTCAATGTATCTACTTCAAGTGTTCAATGCACATATCACAAATCCACATTCCTGATCGCGATGGAGACTTCGCTAGCTTCCTAGATCTCTTTTTTACTATTAATCCTCAAATTTATACCATCACAGTGAAGGTGCTATTGGATTCCTCAGGTCACAAACTCGTCTCAACATCAATGTGTCCTACCAATTAGTGTCAAAGAAGCAAGTAAACCACGCGTAGTCTGGAACTATAGATCGGCCAAATGGGAAGAACTCAGAGAACACTATTGAGCTTTTTCATGGCGAAGCGTTTGTTTCGGCTCTGATGATCCATCTGTTTGTGATAGGGAAGTTGATCAAGTTATCTTAACTGGCGTATTCCTCAAAAAAAGCCCTAACAGTAAACGTTGGTCCAATATAAGATGCAAAAGGAAGATGTCGCATTCAAACAAATTGCTTTTCAGCAGTGGTGAAAGAGCCCTGACAGCACAAATCACTTTAATTTCATCCGTGCTCGAAGCAGGTGTAAAGATATAATATACCAAACCTAAGAAGCTCATAATCAAAGAATCAGGGCCACTTTCTTATTTTCAGCCGATACTAATAATAGGTATACTATTACATTATATCTTATCTGAAATGAACTACTTCGTATGTTTTTCCAGATCTTTCTTTCTTTCCGTCTATCTTTAGTTGTCTTTAGGTTATTTCTTACACCATTCCACGTTGTTTATAGCTTAAACTTCAATGCTAATGTATTATAATAATTGTTGAAATTGTAACTGGATCAATTTTTACCTGACAATTTGCGTCTTAGTTTCCCAGTTTGAATGCTGTTGTTGCATGCAAAACCAATACGGCACCCACGAGCTCTAGGTGACGAAATGCTCCTGGCAGTGGATACGCAGGAAAGCTCTCAAGTGTTTATGAGAGTTCTACAACGCTCCGAGCGACTCGAGGTGGTACGCTGTTGAAACATGTTAAACTTTTAAATATTTTCCTTTGATGGGATTTATTGTATTGTAAGATTTCATTACTCAAACCTTTATCCCTTTATCAAACCTTTATACTGGTCCATCACAGGAGTACTAACTGTCTGCAAACTTTGTAATCAAATATGAATGGGATTTGGAGGAGGGGAGTTGAGCCTCTTTAAGCCATTTTTCTTCCAGTTAATCCTTGACTATATTTCGTAACATTTATTAAGATATCCGGTATGGTTATGGTTTCTCCATAGTTATTGTCAATAGAGGTGGCTATTTCCTTACCCCATTATCTAATAATTGTTCCCTGCGTGCTTTTTAAACCTAAATAACGTTGTTCGATATGGAAATTCTAGACACAAGATCTTTCATTCAAGGATAACTAAAATTTATGAACATTCGTATTTATTTAATTAGTTTTCCAACATCCCAGATGTTGAATTAGTTGAGGCAAATCGAGCATTTGCTAAGTGAACTACTTCTCCGGGAAAGTTCGGTATAAATAAGAACAAATGCCAATTCTTTGGGGCAATTACACCCTGAATTTGCATTAATATTATTCTATTATGATTTCTTTTAAGACGCGCAGTACAAAATGTCGGAGGGCATTTGAATGACTACTCAAACTGCGAACTTCATAATAATGATCTGTTAAGGATCTGACCTCTTTGCCTGGAACCACGAACAAAGCGGCCAGGTCCCGGTCCTTTCTCTCGTGAGCCTAGATTTTCAGCGGTCGGGAAGCTGACAAGGCGGTGTTTGATTTGAAACTGTACGAAAAGCGTACTAGCATTCTGCTCTGGAAGCGCCGTTGATCCGGAAGATACTGTAACAGTCAGCCCAGATTCGCCAGTTTTAACATTTAATTTGGATCTCTTTTATACAAGTTCATTGCCCCCGAAGCGACATTAAAATTCGATTTTGATGAATGCCAAGAATTAATATTACCGATTGTGTGAGACTTAACGAGAACAATAATTATTTTTCTTTATGACTATTGAATAATAATTATCCTTCATTGTCCAGCAAGACTAATGACGTACATTCTTCATGCGGTTAGATAATGATGTACATTCGCATAGTCAAGTCAATCACAGCTCAGCTGGTGAAATAATTAAAGAAAAATCACCAGTTAGAGCCAGTCACAATGTACAACACGTGCAAAGCGCGTTAGATAACGCGTGTCTAAGCCTAATAATGTGGTGCCTTATTAAACAATATAACATGTTAAACACTGTTTTGAAAAAAAAGATAGAGAAAATAGCGTCCCCATCTCGCGAAGAACGGTCATTATTCACTTGGAAGTTTCGTCCTCGTGAATAATATCCGTCACTCCCCACTCGTTGAAGAATACATATGGGTCCTATTATTTCTCGAAATTGGAAATCAACGCATGGAAATGAAGAATAGCACCGAGTGCCGTTTTCGTTATTTTAACTTTATTCCAAAAAGGATTTTCCTATATATTTAAAAACAATGATGTTATGACTTGATGTGTCTTTTATATTTCACCCTGTATATTTCGACAAGATTAGTCTACAAGTGAAAATGAATCATAGTGATAACAATAATAATTGCTTACCATAGTAATTTTTCTGCTGTTCAGCAGCGACGATGGCATATGCCCCGAGCACCAACAGTACTGAGGGCCCCATCGCATGCACTAGCAGAGATTTATCTCGACCGTCACAAGCCCGTCATGTTATGATTTGGTTCTCCTCCAATTGTGGGAACAGAAGTATCTCTCGAGTCTCATTATTTTTCAAGGGCTGGCATCACCCGACAGTTCGTAACTAAATCCTCATCTTTAAAGCGACTGCCTGCAGTAGATCAAGCCTGGAATAAAAAAAAAAGTTAGTAAATTTGCCGCCAATATTATGTTGTACAACATGGTGTAGTGTCGTCTGTGATATTGACTGGTTATTGCTTGCAGTCAGCTCCCGAATTAAACGAGATCTGCCAATAACAGCCGACTGAAAATGTACCGTACAATCGTATAGTTTTATTGCAATTTGAATGCTTCCAGAATAAGTATCTGTAGTCTGAGGTCTGTGTTTTGTGGATGACATCTATTCAGAAAATAATGTACCTAATGTTATGTTTTAGGTCCTAAAATTATGAGAGTTCCAATATACGTTGCTCACAATAACATAATCTCTATGAATGTCTGAAAAAATAGCACACTGTATAAAATTCAAGGACTAAACAAATGTTCAGTCATCATATTAAGGATTACAAATAAACTTACAAAATCATCAAAGATTCTTTAAAGGATCAATCCTAACGAGGTATAACTGAATACAATCGACGTAGGACGGTGCACTCACAACCAACCAACCTTCGTTGGTCATTTATACACAACCGATCCTGCTAGACCTTCTTTGATTATCATACAAAAAATGTATCGTGTCTATGGTATGAGTAAATGATAAAAAATTTCATGTCTGAAATTGATTCAGTAAAACTATAAAATAAAAGACTTCTGATAGTTAACAAATTCGCAGATTAGGTTTTACAGATTCAATCTTAGATGAGTATAACCGTGTTCTGATAATTATTTCTGATTCTTCTTCAGTAAGAAAGTATACATATAATAGTGTTAACTGTCTTATAGAGCTTTTGCGTTAGTTAATGATCGCAAATTCAAATTAAACTCCTTTTGAAAAATTGCCCTAGTTCAGTAATTCAGTAATTTGCACTGATATCAAAATTAATTATCATATCGATTTGCGATTCATTAAATGTTATACAAATTATCTTGATAGGATGAATTTACGTTGATAAACGATCGATAGCCTTGTTTCACATACGAATCATGGTATCTAATTAGCATGGCGATTATGAAAAGAGGCCCATTAATAAAGCCATTCATCATTCGTAGACTCTGTACTTGGAGTCATTAATGATTTATTGTGACCGGTAATTAAACTCAACAACAATGAAGAGTTCATATCCAGGGCACACACTGGAAGCTGCCAAGGTAGATTTATGCCCGCAGAATATGGAATAAATCAAGGCAGATCTAATTGATACAAAGGTGTGCAGGAACTTCATACTGTTATCGTACAGAAACTCGAGAAGGAAGGATGTTAGCGTTCCAACTTGGGAACTAATTGAAGCAATAAATATCAAAAGGTAAACTGATAGCAACACGCAGAACAGCTAGAAATTACATTTCTGTTTTGCTGTCTTTGATTATTGAAAAACAATTAGGTCAGTTTCGAGATAATCCAATTATTTTTCATAATGTTTTATCAATAAAAGCTTAGTCGGGACCCTTATTTGATCCTCTTACGAAAAAACGATGAATGTAGGAAAATATAATTCGCTTATTTAGTTCATAAATTAGATCATAACGTCGTTGATCTCGCAAAGAGGCGTATCGTATAAGCGACAAAAAAGTGGCCAAATAAGATTTTCATACACAAATATCATTACACCCGTGCAGAAAGGTACCTGCGATTTAAAATTTTTGGGTGTAACTCCCCTTTTAACAAACGAACCTCAAAAACGGTGGCTTTTATTTAAACTCTTTTTCTGAATATTTATTTTATTCAACTGCTGAAGATAAAATTAACTGAAAAAAGTACATATAGATCATCAAAAGCTAAACATTATTAGACCAAGCAAATGGTGTATTTTTCTTGACAAAAATAGTAACGGAATACCGCCGGTGCCATCACACACGAAGTAGTCCCCAGAGCCCAGCTGCACAGTTTTCGACTCGAGTTTACAATTTTCTTTTTTTTTTTTTATTGACCATCTAATGCACAAAAATCGCATTTTTTTTATTTATACTAAAATACTGATAGAACAATGTAAATAGTCTCAAATTGACGAAAGAGAATTCAAATACGAATTAAATGAAAAAAAGAAAAACAAAAAAAACAAAATTGCGTTTTTTTTCCAAAAATTCGTAACGTCGTCATTTTTGAGTTATGATGCTGTTTTTTTTTTTCGAGATATTCGATGTTGATAGGCACTTCCTGTATGCAGAGCCCAGATCTTCATTTTTCATTTAAATGTATAAGAAGAGGTAAAAATTGCGCGCACACATGAGAGAAAACAGCCGATCTCGCTATTAGTGGTTGTGGAGTGGGGGTCGATCATTAGTGTGAAACGAATTATTTTACCCTATATAGAGGGGGAAAATAACCGTTGAGAGCATGAGACCAATAAGAGGCAACAAGGGTCGTGGGTTGAGCTGTCAGTCCAAGAGGGTCAACAAATAACAGGCGGGTCAGCAGAACAACAGGTACTCTTTATTTAAAAAAATCACAGTTATTATCACAGACTCTTGAGCATGGTTAACAATAATAAAAACGTTGAGATCAGCCGAATGAAAGGGGTGGTAAAATTGGACCCGTGAAGGCACTTATCTTCGTAGGCTCTCCTGTGCGAGGAGGAAGGTTTTCAGCCGGGCCTCTGGGTGGCCAAGGTTCGGCTGCTATTTATTGATTCAGCTGCTGCGGGAGTCAGATCAGCAGCTCCAGTACTACCAATGTGTACCCCTGGATCAGGTGCACTTCGGTACGAAGACAAAGGTTGTCCAATCGGCGAAGTGGTCTCAGGTATGAAGAGTGTGCTCCGGTATGAACCGTCGGTCTAGTAGGGAAAACTTGCTCCTTTAGAAAACTTGCTCCAAGGGAAACCTTGCTCCAAGGGAAAACTTGCTCCAAGGGAAAAACTTGCTCCAAGGAAAAACTTGCTCCAAGGAAAAAAGCTGAAATTTCAGGATGTATCAGAGACACTCTTGGTGGTGTTAACGGTCCGATCGAGTTCTGGCCCGCCAGGGTTACATAAAATTATGACCCATCTTCAAGATAATTACGATAAAAATGTGATCAACCAATTTTACATGCGGGCGAAACTCGATCGGATTAATTGCTGTTTCCCTCTTTGTATTAAAAGGAAATATGATTTATACAATTAAAACAATAATAAAAGATCCACTTTAGGTCACTCACCAAGCCAAAAATACAGACGATGTTTATAATATTTAACGTGAAAGTTCACGAGGCCATTTTGGTGAAAATTCAGGTGTTTGCCAAAACGACCTTCTTCACGCGAATTCCAGCAGAGAAAAGAAGGTGAAAGTGCCGGTATGAGATGAACGCACCTGATTTCCTTGACAGTCGAAGTCGACGAGAACTCGAGTTGGTCGATGCACTAACAACTACCATCACTCACCCACTGCGCACGCCCGCCGTCGTCTCTGATGTGTTACCGACATCTAGCCGGTACGTACGAAATGTACGTTACAAGTGGCAAAGAAGGTACATAAAAAATATAATAATACTAATAATATGGTAGCTGCTAATCCCAAATATGTATAGTTGCTGAGATAATCAAATTTGAAAATTCATTACTTGCGTGCAACGCGCTGGTATTACTATATTTATGCGCCTTCTCATCTGCTGTTCTATCCCCACATCGATCACGCAATTTTTACGTATTTTTTAGCATTTAAATGGAAAATGAAGATCGACGTTTTGTAGCTGAGCACTCGATTCGAATTGATAAAACGGATTTTGAAAGTAGTTTCAAAATCCGTTTTATCAATTCGAATCGAACGACCTCCGTAGCATCGAGCCTCGCTGCAAAATATGGTATGGTATGGTAACTTCTGCGATTGCAATTACACGGAAAGTCTGGGTTTCGCATACAGGGAGTACCTATTAATATCGAAAATCTCGCAACGAACCTGCACTACAATTTAAAAATTGTAATATAAAATTGCAACATAAAATTGGTAACGATTTTTTGGAAAAAAAAGTTTTTTTTTTGGGGTTTACTCCCTTAATAATAAACCGATCGGGTTTTTTCAACCTTCATTTTCTTCGTATTTTAATTCTCTACAATGTGTCCATTGAGGCCATTTACATTTCTTCATCAATTATTCTTTTATAAGCAAAAATAAAAAAAAATGCGGCATTATGCACTAAAAATGATCATTAAAAAAACGAAAATGCTAAACTTTGCAGCCGTCGAAATGTCGTTTGGGAGCAAGCAAATTTGTCTTGAAATATTTCTGAGCGACAAGTCTCTTCATGTCTGCAGCGTGTCTGCTTGGTATGTGAATCGTCATTGTAATCATTATGTTATAAATGGAGCAACATGTTGTCGACAGGTCGAAAACAAAAAGTAATAGTGTGCGATCGGCCTAAACAACACGAGGTATCTATCAAAAATGTCACATTTCTATTAAAATCAGTGGCGTATAAATTATTTTAAAAAGGGAACGACGTAATCAGATATCCGCCAGTGGATTACAGTTTTTTGTTGGGAGTATCAAATCATAAACTTCAATTAGCGCAACAACTGTAAAAAATTTCGAGATATTCTGATGAGCCATTTTATAGTATATTATTCAACAAGCGCATAATGATAGCTATTATCCACGAAGATGAAAATTGCAGCACGAGCCTCTGGCGACTGCTGTAACATCTAAGTGGATAATAGCCATTATGCGCGAGTGGAATACTATACTTTATCTACGAGTATACTTGAATAAAAATAATTTTACTTACGGACGAATTAAATTTTTATGTAAAAAAGTTTTATGGATTGCAATTTTATTTATTAAAAAATATGGTTCTCTTTAAGTAAATATTTTGGTTATTGAAATATTGCAAAAGAGCAGAAAATATGACATACTTCACTGTCGACTGAAAATTTGTAAAATAACTTTAAAAGGAGAAAAATTACAAAATCAGGGTGAAAGATTTCGTCGCCAATCGTATTTCATTTTTGATTTTGCAGGCAGTAAACCATTATTTGATGCATTTGTTGCTGTTCCCCATGTTATATCAGCAGGTGGCGTATTATTCAAGATGTTATTTTCTTCGAAGAACATCCTGTATTATTCTGTTTTATAATAATTTTAAGTTTAATTTTTATAATACAATAATAATTGTAATTTGTATTGTAAAATTAAAACTAAACAATATAAACAAATGTGAATGTTAGGTTATCGTGATTAGCTGTCACTACTGTCAGTCGACTAAACCTATTGGCAGCGTTCCAAAGGCATCAGCTTTCACAGCGGTTGAATAGCGCTTTATAACTACGCACGGATACTAAAACATGTTCATTTTAGTATTATGATAAGTAGTTTCGTATGCTATAGTAGTTGAAAGATCAAAATCATCCTAATATTCTGCGACTTTCATATTTTTATAACATTTTATTAAACGTAAAATAAACGTTTAGGGACTCTACTTTCACGTCAGTGGACCATTGACAGTAGTCAGTAGTTTGAATCTGCCAAACGTACGACAGAATAGTGAGCTCATTGTTCAATCGACCCGACACTATTATTCGATAGGGCAATAGTAATGCATGCCATTACTTCCTTAAAATTAGACTAATAATTGATTTGTTATCTAATAGGAGTAGATAAAATATGTTGAAAGAATTATTAAATTTTTCGAAGATCTTTAACACCCCGTATCGCGAAAACTAAAACTCATGTCACTCAAAAGTCAAAACTCAAAAACCCATGTCTAAAAGAAATTTTCCGCGAAATTTTGCATATTCTCTTTAAGTTAGAAAAAATTATACTTCAAACTAAAACTTTATACTTTCAAGACTTTGAGGAGTGATTTTATACAACTTCTTTAGCTGTTACCTGTTAAAGCCACGATGATCTAAACTTCATAGTCGTTGGATTGTTCCTACCTGTGTTGGGGACATGAGTAAAAAAACTTTCCACTTATATAAAATAACGAAGGTCTGACAGTCGCGGGCTCTTCTCTAAGAGGAACGCTTTCAAAGTTTTCAAAAAAATCTGAAAAATACCTTCAAGTTCATTGTTTTATCATCTAACAATATAAGACACTGGACATTGAGAGACGTAACAAAACTTTCCAGAAAATACTTGTCTTTCGCCGTTTGGGAAACAAGAATAATAATTGTTATTATGTCTGCCTGTTCATTGTCTTATATTGTTTGATAGATTGCGATGATAGCTTTTTCATTAAACAATGAATTTGAAGTGAATTTTCTCATATTTTTTCTTCAAAAACTTTGCAAGCGTCTCCCTGCTTTATGTCCCAATACCTGGCGTGCTATAGTGGCTTTCCATGGACAAAATTAAGTCTGATCTGAAAGTATCAGCGTTTCTAAAACATCTAAAACTTTTGAAAACCACTCATTGTCTAACGATTGATGTGCATAATGTGCAACCATACCCGAAGAATTTGGCAATGATCTTGATTTACAAAAGAACCAGCTCATGCAAGAACTGAAACCGCGAACATTCGATGAAGTGGTCGAAAAATAAAATTTGGTTTAGCGAGAAGTCTAGAAAAAAAAACAAGCAAAATTAACAGATTTGAAGCACATAGAATCCAGAAGTCTTTATTGATACGCCGTTACATTCACTAAAGTCACAGTTTGGTGTTTTTTACGGGTTGGCATGGCCCCAGGTGTTCCAAAAAGTGATCGACATTTGGTCTTCCAGATTATGCTTCATTCGAGCAAGCAGCGGAACCCATATGCTCACGATCATATTTTCAAGTATTTAATTAATAATTCAAGAAAAGAAGAAGCATTGGTCTTAACTGTGTAGATAAGACATTGTCGCTCCACTCTGGTAATTTGGCTTCAAGAATGAACTCATACAGCCACATTTTTAGAGAAATAAATAGTTTTATAAACAAATACAAACAACCAAGCCGCGCTGGGGTTTGAACGACAGACGGTGGCAGCGTCAACTGTTTCAGTCAGCGACCGCTGACGGTATTAAGTAATTAGTTATAGCCCTCAAAATTATCTTTCTAATAAAGACAATACAGTCTTTTGCTTTTGGTTTTCCTCTTTTGTCAATTGCTTTTCCTTATTTGTCAAATGATTTTCTTATTTCTCTATCTATTAATGATTATAGTCATTAGATTTATCAATCAATTTCCTTTTATGTCAAATCAGTTTCACTTTATGTCAATTGCTTTTCCCATTTACTTGCAGTGACAGTATCATAATATTGGAAAAGCATTTGATAAAAAAGGAATCTCATTTGACAAAAGAGGAATTTCAATTGAAAAATCACGCACTGACGTTTGATAAATGGGAAAAGCATTTGACAAATCAGGAAAAGAAATTGACAAAAGACGAAAACCAAAAGAAAAAGACTGTATCATGGCCTTTGGCATGATGTTTGGGAGTTTCGTTCCATTTTAAAGTTCTAAAAATCCTTTAAAGAAGAGACGCTACAATACAATAGTTGTGAAATGGCATAAGTTTTAATTGGCGATATCGATCGCTCATACGATTAACTAAATCACAGTAGTGTTCTTATTTTGCTAAACCTCTCTGAAGCATTAAATATGATTGATCCGTAAGTTCTAAGCAAATAAAATTAGTTTACTTTCACGGTCCACAGAATTATTCTAGTAGCTTTTTTGTGAGAATGTCACGTTCGCTTTAAGAGATGGATTCCGTTCCAAAGGGAGCGCTATCGAGCAGCATTGCTGGGAGAATAATTATTATTCAAGCAATGCTTAACCACTTTACAGTCTTTGAAGATTTTCTTCATTGCAAATGTCACGATATGCTGACGATATTCAGCAATTTAACTGGTTTTGTTTCTCTAAAACACTGCATTGGAAAACTAATAAAAATTGTTCAATTTGTAAATTTATTTTTTTTACTTTTTTATTTTTTCCGCACATATACTGAATACCTCCCACAACATGAAAAGAAAAGCGAAGCAGATGACGCGATTCCGAAGATGACCACTACTCTTATACGTGTTGAGAAACTTACTTTATCCTTTGCTGGCCACTAAAAACTTCCGTTACAGTAAACTTTTTTTCTCAGCTCTGCAAGAACTGATTAGCATCAGTCCTGGACAAAATCCTGACAGGGCCGGTGATAATTATTAAACTTTTTCTGATTCTGTTTTCTTCTGCTTTCTCCATAATCCCCTAAATAACATTTTGAAGTAATCTGTAATCACGGTCTGTCTATGGATTGGATTAAACGAATTGATAAGGAACAGTTGAACTGCTTGTTTCTTTATTACTTCAGTCCTTGTTACACATCTCTGCCTGATTGTGTATTTATCGATTCCGGATCCCTACCCGAGCAAACATTCCCTCTCTTATTGCCTCGAGGGCGATTTCAAGGAAATAGAGTTTTAGGTCAATGGGTTGTGCTTTAAGCTAAATGGAGTTCCGATGGAAGAATTAGCACGACTAGCTGGGAACTAAAAGTGAAGATTTTATTTCGTGTTCGGCGCTCGGTGGATTAAAAATTTACATTTACATGAATCTAGGTATGTGTATCATCACATTCAAATACCTATTTCTTTGGTATGGCTTTGTAAATAATTCATCAATACTATCACACGGGAAATATTATCCGATATTATTCATAGGTAATACCTATACAGTGAGCGGCTGAATTATGGAACCAAGTTGATAAATTTTTAAATTTTGAGTTTTGAGAAAAATTGAAAATCTAAAAATTATTATTTAACACCCAGTATTATTGCGTTGTAATTTTGTCTGAGAAAATTCAATAAGAATAGTTTTCACAGTTGAAGTTTGAAGGTCTATTTACATGTAACGTCACGGACATGGGTCGGGTGTTCAACGTGGACGTGAATTTTTATTAAGAAATGAAGCCAATCAAAATCCATTTATTAATATGAAAATGCACGTTGAACACCCGGCCCGTGTCCGGAGTAGTTTATAGGAGTTATAAACAAGTGAAAATCGCGATTTTCCATTTTGAAAGCACCTGACCTTGATTCATGTCCCTATCTTAACTTTTCATGCGGTAACCTATTATTTAGTCTTTTTTGCATTTCCTACACGCCCTTTAAGTTTAAAGAAAATTACCCTTTATACTTTCAAGATTTTGAGGAGTGAATTTATACAAATTTTCTTTATACAATTGATCATAATCCGTTAATAATAATTAAGAATTTTTGTCTTCTAATTTATTTGGGTTTAGGTTCTTAGATAAAAATATTTTTTTTTTAAGATTTTTATAAAAAATTAACAAAATTATTAATAATAATCACAGAAGCAACAGTTTCTTCTTCACTTGTCACAAGAGCATCTCGTTATCGCGGACATTACATTCAATTAGAGTTACAGACTGTTTCAATTCGCTCTTGAAATGATTTTTCGGAATAAAATAATTTTTATAAACTGAATTTGACACGTATATATGTATATAAATTTTAATTATTCCATTAACATGTTTAGTTCGTTACTTCATATTCGTTAGAGAAGTTTTAAAAAGAGATGACGCAGGTGGTCTGAATAGTTAGGTACCAAATAGGCACTAACACAGTTTCACAAATTATTGTAATAAACATAGCCTTTATAATAGGTAGTGAAATATATGCGAATTTACCAGCATACAACACAACTTTATAATGGTCTCTCAACTATATTAGTCCATAATCCAATTTAATTTTAGTTGAGTCTCCTCGTAAATACTTTAGTGGAGCATTGTCTAAAGGATTTACTGACTCATCGACCTGAGTAGTAGATCTTCTAATCTATTTATTACCAGACACACTTGCCAGGCACATGATGCACGTAATCGTTCATAGTGCATGAAACCTGGAGTTGAAAGAAAATTTGATGGGATCCAGGACTCATGCAAATTCTTAGATTTTTCTGAAATAATAATATGCAATATTTTGAAACGTTGGCTGTTATGGAATTTTTCGTATAAACTAGTTTATCATTTCAAAAGCTATTCTTCCAAAAAGTATAAACATCTAGATATGCATGAAAGGTGTTTTTTGAGCTATCCTACGCGAAATTGACTGCTTTTCAGACGCTCTTGTATAGGCTGCGAAGCATCACTTCGTGGCAATCGTCAACGAAATCGGTCAATGTCGGATTTTTAATATTCAGAGAGATTGCGACAAAAATGCCTTGTATCTTCCAAATGGAAGAAAAGCAGGTTTTTATTTAGTTCGAGTCCCCTTCTCAAAATCCGTCTCGTAGAGGTTTAGCGCCTACGGCCTTTTGCCCAGATTTGCACGATCCATTTCAGAAAATTTCTACAATTTAGAAGGAAATTACTGGGAGGCATATAGGCAACCCCCTTATTTGAGGAAAAACATTTTCTTCCAATTTGCTCATCTCTTCGGAGAGCTCCAAAAAAAATTTTTAAAATGGGGGAAAAAAATTGCAAATCTAAACTTGAAAATTGAGAGGAAAGTTCGTGACGGAGAATATCAAATTTGTTTTGCTCCATGTGTCGGCATCGAAAAATAAAATTTTTTCAAAATTTAAATTGATTTGTGTATGTTTAAGTGTTACAGCAAGGAATAAATTGGAAGAAAAAAATTTCCCTTAATTGAGGGAATTGGCGAGATGCCTCTAAGTAATTTTTTTCTAAATTATAAAAACTTTTCGAAATCTCTCGGGAAAATCTGGCCGTAGCCGCTCACCGCAGCGCGCTAGATCCCTACTTGACTATGACGGATTTTGAGAGAAGGACTCGAACTATATAAAAACCTGCTTTTCTTCCATTTGGAAGATACAAAGGAACACGTAAAATTATTACATATTAATGTTAATTATTCAAAATTATTTTTCATAGACTGATGCATACATGCATGCAGATAAGGATGAACAAAATATAGGATAATTGGGACTTTCTCATCGGAGCAGAGAAAGGGGAAATTAATGCGCTCCCCAGAGTTATATAACATCAGGCTAGCGGCTAGCGCAAGTTATAATGCTTCGAGACAGATGCGAATTCAGTTGTGTGCTAGATTTGGGCGTTTTAGAGTAGTTATATTGTCAAAAGAATAGATCTAACTCGCTTAATCTGGTTGCCACCATATTAGGACGACTCTAAATATTTTGAACAGAACTTGCACTCACGCTCTCCAGTAATAACTTGTAAAAGCTTTTACGATTTTAATAGGAATTAGGCCACTTTTACCGTTGACATTCTCTTTGTGTTGACAGTAATAATTGATTTTATTATCAATTAATTTAATTCGGAAAAAAGGCATAATATATCCACATCAGATCACATTCTTGAGAGGTGACGTCATCATTTTTTTTTATTAGCAACCCTGCCTTTTTTGTCCGAAATCGATTCTCCTCTTCTTCGTGAATGCAACACACCACACATTAGTGATTTATTATTAATTGCTAACCGCTGACATTATTATTTTACAAGGGTGTTTTGTTAGAAATATATACAATTTTATAAACGTAAAAATTAACCTTTATTACCAGGGAAAGATTAGTTTTAGTTTAGAATAGTGACTGAATTGAGTTTTTTATCATTTTATTAATCGAAATTGTCCAAATTGTCCATAAAAAACTTCCTAACGCTATCCGGCACGAGTGTAAATGGTTTGCATTGCACTCTGAATGACATCCGGAGCAATACCTTCCATTTACATGCGAATTTGATGCTGTAGATTTTCTAAATTATTAGTCATATTGATGTAAATCTAGAAGTGACAAATAGGGTGAGCACGCAGGCCATTCTATCGATGCCATTTTAATTATCCAACTGCCAGGAAATAAGTACTTAATTGAGACATATCCCAAAATTAACACCAAACTGAGGGGGAGCAATATCTTGTTGAAACCAGATTCTGTCGTGGGCACGGTTCCCCTTGTTATCTTATATCATGGTCGTGCATGGGGCATTTGTTATTGTCGCCGTTAGGAAAAGCAAGTGCTAAAGATGGAAAGAGTTCTTCCTGCAAGAAATATAAATATCTACCGCTAAATTTTTTGGTACCGAATATATCGGGACACGCTGTATAATTTATTACCAAAGTCCTTTACTCTAAGAAATCACAGCCCATTAGTCCAAGATTTCAAGCCTAATTATTATTTTTAATAAAATTAAGTACATCACATTTAATTTTCACAAAACATTTTTGTGGAATGTTTTGGTGTTTTGGTAAAAAAAAAATAATTTAATTTACTAATTGAAAATAATTATTTTGATCAAGAAGCAACCAAAAAATAAATAAGACTTTTTATTATTGATATTAATTAATTATTTCTAATCCCTAAAGACCATTATTTTTCAACAAAACAGTTTTTCGCACTATTTTTAGTCGTTCGGTCTATTTCAATTAATCATGCCAATACAGAATTTGTCGCTCTTCGTTTCTATTTGTTGAGGAATACGTGAGCTCGGTGCCGAGAAAAGTTAGCGAGACTCTCCTTGAAAACCATTTATTTTGTTTTGTTTGGATCTTGACCCCTTTCAGACACTTTCAGGGAATCGTATACCTATACGCACGATTCTAATAACGTGAATATGTTTTTCTGCGACTATTGAATAAAACGTTCTTTATCCTGCCGATTTCAATTTATTTGGCATACTTTCCTCATGCGGTAAGATGCGCTTTCACGCATAGAAGTCAATCTCAGTAAGAGACAATCACAGCTCGATCGGTTCAAGTCACCGCATGGCAATATCAACACGTTAACATAACGCGTTCACTGCATTCGAATAACGAACGCAATAAAAACGAAGTAGCACGATCGCACACCGCTGCGGCTTTGTTTTAGCTTTCAACTTGTCAGTTTATTTTATTGACAGCGCAAACAAGGTAACCGGCGCGACTGCGCGAGCAGATGAGCAGAGAAGCTTGGAGTGGGATTCGTCGCGTCGAATCTCTAGTCGCGGAACACCACATCTATATCGAACGCCTTGGCTAACCAATAAGAATGATTAGTCGGGCATGTCGTCAAAACGTGGTGTGTTATTAAATATGATATTTATGAAGCAACATTTTCTCATAAAGCTGTAGAAAAAATAGTGTCTACTTTTCGCGTAGAATACAAAATTACATAAATCCAAGCCCGTGGCAGATTATGCATGCAGGTCTGATAGAAATCCAAAAGTCAGGTCTGATAGAAACATTTTTTTGTGTAGGTACTTTTGTAAAATTGATTACTCCAAACTAAATTAATCAAATGAGTGCAATTTGGTTGAGTTTTGTTTTCACCTACAAGGTGTTGAAAAATGCTTCAATATAAAGATCACTCTGCAAAGATGATGACTTTATTGATAAAAGAAGTACCAGATAACTTAATAAAAACCTTGCAGATTTACTTTTAAAATTTAAAGCGAATTTATGAATTGTTTTAAAAGTCTGTCCCCGTAAGAAAAATTACCCTTCTACGTTCAAAAATGAGTCCTTTCAACTTAAGGCGAGAACGAAAACTTAGAAGGGGGAAAACATCTCCAGAACAGAAAAAGCCATCGATGAAATTGTGTCTTTAGGTCTTCCCATTTATTCTTTAGATTCTCTTCATTTGTTATGGCCACTAACCTGAAAGCACTATGTCTTGTGATTAATGCCGTTCTTTGTTTTTCAGGTAGGTATGCTTTTCAATTTTCGAGGAAGCTCCGTTCGAGTCAATATAAATAGAGTGCAATTTTGGTTCATATTATGTGAATTGATATGGTCGAGTGAATTCACAAAGCAGTCGATTTGCTTGACAAGTTCCTTTGAGAATCGAAAAATGAAAAATATAATAAATTGCTGGGTGGAAAATTATATCTAAAAGTAAGTAGGTAAGTACTCTAATTAATTGCAAGTAATTATAACTTACCGAAGCTCTTTGATAATTTTTTTGTGTTTATTTTCGATCTGTCCTGAATGAGCCAACATAATTTCATAAAAGTTTCCTTAGGAATTACTACTTACAGTCATCCACAGTTAATAAGCAACTTCTAGTTCAATATCTTTAACTTGTGAAATCTGATTTACTCAACAATATCAAAAAGTTTAAAACGTCCATAAGCTCATAAAACAATTTTTTAAATAAACTGGCATTAGGAGTAATTAGTCGCTTCTTAGTCGCCAATTAGTTGTGAAAAATTAATTTGTTGCTTTGGTTTTTAAAAAATCAATTTTGCTAACTTATAAACATAGGTATATAAGTGAAGAAATGTACCTACAAAATTAAAAGTAAGATACTTAGGGCTAAATATGTCCTTTGGTCAATTTAATACAGTGACTTTGACGATATAAAATGCAACAATTTCAAAAATTCATAAATTTTTGTCTTCTACTTTATAACTTGCATATCTCAAATAATGATGGATGATGAATAAAACACTATGTAATGTACAATTATGAATTTTTAAAACATAGTGTTTTATTATTGATCATACCATACATCAGCATGCAGAGATACTGAAAGTAGAGATAAACCTCAAGTAGTGAGAGTTTGAAAACATAAATTTTGCCACAACTAGCTACTATTTCTGCTCATAATTTATTCGGTATGGTATAGCTTTCTTCATTTTTGAAATCTGCATTATAGTGTCATATCATGGGAAAGGTTTTTTTCAGGATCGACTTCTATTTCGGTAAAATAAATAAAACAATCAAAACTGTCAGTACCAGTAAGACTAGCCGTTTATGAATCCTAATAGTTTTCAAGCAGTAATAATTTTAGATTATAAGCTGGCACAACTCATAGATGTGTTGAGATAGAAAGAGAGAGAGAGAGAGAGAGATAGGCTAATTAAAGTAAAGCGCAATGATTCAGTTGAACACTGCAGCCTTCTCGGATATACAAAGTTTAATTTAATAAAGTTCTCGGCCCTTTGAAGTGTGCTGATGTGTCAACTTATCGATTTCTGCAGAGTGCAGACTTCTCTACGAGTCTACGGGCGTAATAAGTTGTGAGCTAACTTTGGGTAACAGTCATCAGAGTTGGGTAACTATAAATTCTAGTGGAACTCGGACCGCTTTTCCCACGAATTTGCGTGAGGGTCTGAAAGAAACGTTCCAAACTTACAAACATGCTGATAGAATTACAGAGAATTCCTGCATGATATCTTTGGGTATAAATCGCTGGCTAAATAGTTTCGCTTATACAACTAAGTATAACGGTTTTTGTTAGTCTCAAGCGCAGATCAATTTAGGGTGAGTTTTACTAATTAAAAAGTTCCTTGTTGTAGGTAACAATCTTCACAATATCCGACAATGGAAATCGTACAAGGTCAAGTTCTATGAAATCTATCTGTTTGCCCGGAACGAGTTGTTCGAGTCGAAACGAGCTATAATATATTCCTAGAACGTATTAATCCACTTTTGACCATTAGGACGTCTGTTCCGAAAATTGAGAGCTTCACAAGCGATGGACAAAGAGAGCTTCTGCCAGATCAACCTCACGTTACACGATTCCTCACTTCAATTTTCACTTGTCACAAACACTCTTAGGAATAATCTTCGAGATCTTTATTTATATATGCTCGCCTTAAATCATTTTGAACTCTTCTTCAAATCAAAATAATTGAACCCCATACCTTATATGCTGAAATTATAAACAGGACCACTCTTATATTAGATTAGATTACAATATTTGTCATGACATTAGATTCTATTGTGATCGAAGATCTATTGTGGCTCACATCTAGTGGTGCTACATTAGCCCCATCACGTCAGCCTCTTTGATGAAGTTGACTATTTTGACTATTTGGAATTTATTCATGCGACCTCTGGTGTGAGATAGTTTCTATCGAAGGTTTGTAGTCTGGTTTTCCCAAAGAGAGACACTCTCATTGAATGCGCTTTAATGTTTCGTCATCCTCCAAGCATAGGCGGCATTAAGCGCAGATCGCTAAACCCATCCTGTGCGCAGATGATGATTCACCTTGCAGTGCCCAGTATATAGATGAATTAGGGCTTTCACTTCTTTCCGGTTAAGCTCCAATAGTTCTTTGGTCTTTTTTTCGACGTACCTTCTATAAAGGCCTCCGAGTGGTCCAGTCTTTTAAATTTTGCCTTTACTGGCCAGAGAGTCGGCAATTTCGCTCTTTCCATATCCAGCACGGCCCGGAATCCAGATAAGTTACTTCGTTGCTCCTTGCTAAGGTATTCAGAGTTAATTGGCAGTTCCGGACGAATTTGGACTTGTAGTGAGCTTTTAAATCCACTTTGCTGCCTGAAAATATCTTTATTTTCTAGTTGGCAGTGAATTTTTTCTGCATCTACATCTGCGAGCTTTATGCCATAGACTTCGACCTGGAAAATTGTGAAGGCCTCAGGCTCGAAAGGACTCTCTTCTTCGAGTCAGCACAATACAGCCCAGATCCAGTAGGTATGAATGTCTTAGATCCGTCGGTGAACCATCTGAAATGTGCTGTTAAGAGTTCATTTCTATTGTCCTCCAACACGTCTCTTCACGGCAGAAGGACCTTATAAGCAGAGCGGTTCATGATGGTCTTAGAAATTATGTCCGAGGGCATAACCAGTGGTGGCTTTCTATGTCATCCAGTAACCTGCTTCGCTTCAAGTTATATAAGTATTCGCCAAGTTTCTTGCCATCATCTGCAGCATTCTTTAGGTAGTTCACCTGGCCTGTCTCTCCAAATACATATACAAGTAGTAAGTCCAGTAGGATTTCCATAGCAGCCGACGGTGTGGTGTTAATAACATCGCAATATGCCAGACAAGCTTGTCACTGTAGGCTGGAGAGCTTGGCTTTGGACTTGATCTGCTGGCCATTTTACCACCAAGCGGTACTGCCATACACAATCATAGGCCACTGTTTTTTTCACTGATCATCTGATACAAATATTTTGAGTGAGATAATTTTTTTTGTGGTCTATTGCAGGCAAGTGGATAGAGACCATTTGAACCTACAGCAAATAGCAGCAAATTAGTTCAATCTATAGCTTTACCGACAAAACAATGAAAACCAAATCACATCTGAAGAACAATCCCGAATAAAAAAAACTCAGCGACAGAAGATATAAAGCGAAAGATTGTAGGAAACGCCTATCAAGGATGCAATCAATCTGTGAAGATTTGGCAGCAAGAAAGGCTGAAAAAGAATCAAAAGAAAGATCACAAGAATATAATTCAAAAAACCATATTTTGGAATGACGAGGAGTCTGATGGTACTTAACATTAGATCTTTCACGTCTGGTCGCAATGGCTAGTTCACCCAAAATTTACATCCGGTTAATCGAACGCGACCAGAACTTAATTTTATTTAAAAAAGCCTGTGAGTGCAGTTACCATGTAGTGTTGATGAAGAAATTATGAAGTTTAGTATATTGGCCGCTGTTTAGTAAAAATCTCGTGCGCGCTGGAATACATATTGAATTTCACGTAAACAATTGGCCGCGCGGCCAGCGGGACGCCTTTCATCCGCGTTGATTCTCATTGGGCGTCACTGCCAATGGCCGCCAAGTGCGCAGTCTGCAATAATTGAAGCCAAGACGCGGCCATCAGGCCATCGTGTCACGGGAATCTTTTAGAGACGCACAATAGTCTGTTTAGTTAATGAAAAGTTTGTTTTTACCCTGTACCTCCTAACCGGGATATAATTCAAAAACCAAATTCAGGTTTTCTAAAATAGGTTTTCTCATAACAGTTCTAAAAAGGATTTTAAACTTTCCACTAAGGTGAACTTTTTTGTGGTAGTGTGTAGCCAGATACGATCAGGGATCAGCTCGGGGATCAGGGTTCCCGTTTTCGAGCCTGGGTGTCTCGTCTCATCGCTCATCTTTAAAGATACGCACACTGGATTGAATTAGAAGAGAAATTCATATTTTTATGCTGGGTAATAATCTCGAAAGAAATTTCAGCTTGTCAAAATATTGCAAAAAAAAAAGAACAAGGTAGCTGTTTTTAACATTCTTGGGGCATTTTGAAATAAAAACTTTGAATAATTAATTTTCAAATCGCTGTAATAGCAAATTAGATAGCGAAAAATATTTTACATTATTAGTCTTACAGATAATGTACCCATACGTTCTTTGGAAAGCAGGCTCCATTGGCACCTACGTGTTAAAAATAATGGGTAAAGTTATGTGAATTTTCCAAGTTAGTAATTGGATAATCGGCTGGACTTACCGCTTGGATTCTGTGAACAAGAAGGGATAGAGTAACTGAATATGTACAGTTGACCACGCAATTTGAGGACTCACATGTTTGAGTGCATCAATCCTCCCAACGTTTGGACTGCTGGATCATTCTCCTCAAAATGCGTTCCTCCACTCACACAATACGGTCACTACGGCGTTATTGATTTCAGGCAGAACGATTCTGTTTCACTTAAACGTTGATGAATACCGGCAAATATTCTAATTGAAATGGCTCTTATTACCGTTACCATTGTTATCGTTCGGGAAACAGTTCTGACTTCTGAGTACAACAGGCGTTATGATTTCCATACAGAACATAATGGATTAATAACTTTCATTATAACTATAATTTACTTGATAGCTACAGGTATAAATAGCATTAAGGTAGGTATGTGACGTTAATGAAGGAATCCATTTATAACCAAAATCACTTACGAGAGAGGGTAATAAAAAAACCTCTCCTATCATGAGTGTTTTTTTATGGATTGACGCAATTTTGAATATATGCGCTACTTTATTAATAAATGTGCTTCCTGAAATTTTTCAAGGTAAAAGGTTATTGGTTGTTCACTTTAAAAACTTCAGTGCAATTCAGTGCTACACAATCGATATACCTACCCAGAAATTTAGCAGTTTTGCCTCCTTTGCTACACAGGGTGCTTATAGTTTATCTGGAGAAATGGAAATATATCAAGAACTATTTATACGCATCAAATCTCAAATCATATAAAGTGAATTTGTTCGCCAGTAAAGGGGACATCCAATGGTACCAACCTTCACCAACCCAACCCCACCCCCTAAGGGTAGGGGGCAGCAATTTTGAAGTCTGAAATGAGAAAATGAGAAATGAGAAAACCCACGTTTTTTAATTTCAGATTCGGATTTTATGGGTTAAAACACGTAGGAAATTGCTGCCCGCTCCCCCCTCCATGCAGAAAGGGTGGAGGGTAAATTAGAAATTTTGGTTAAGAACCCTTATTTTTTATTGCACATTCGGATTTTATGGCTAAAAATGCGTAGAATTTGGAAAAAATATTGCAGACAATTCCTTCGTATTTTCGGACGTGAAACCCGAATGTGCAATAAAAACTAAGTGTTCCTAACTCGGTTCCTAACCAAAATTTCAAATTACCCCCCACCCCACCTGCATGGAGGGAAAAAGGGGGCAGCAATTTCCTACATGTTCCACCCGTAAAATCCAAATCTGCAATAAATAAAAAATGTGGGTCTCATTTAAGATTGCAAAGTCGCTGCCCCCCACCCCTAGGGGATGGGGTTGGGTTGGTCGAGCTTGGTATCATTACATGTGCCCCTTCCAGAAAAACAACTCTTACCCACTTTTTTTGATCCGATGATAATAGTTTTGGATATATTTGAATGTCTCCAGATAAAATGAGCACCCTGTATACCTACGTCATTGATCAATTGATAATAAAAACGCATTTTCTTTCACTCACTAGAGAGTACCTACCGTTCGAAAAAATTTCATCGAATCCTGTTTATAAAAATTTAGAGTTTTCTTGATATGACTTTGAAGTTTTCTTCCATCAAGCATATACGTACATACTTTACATAATAGAAGTTTAAAAAAAGCAAATTTTTACGAAAATTTAAATAGACGCCATTTTGAAACCACCTGAGCGTTATAACTCAAATACAATACCAGACAACTTTTTGTTTGGCATCTGATGACTTACAAAAAAGTTCTCTAGATTTAAATATGCGACCTTAAAAAAAAGTGACAAAAAAGGACTTTTACGAACTTTGAAAGGAATGCTGCGGTCGGGCTAATTAGATTAGGCTCTGGGCCAATTAAAATGATTCTTGGCCAATTAAAATTCGATCGTTGTTGAAAAACAAAGCCGACTTACCTTCGTTGGGCCGAAGTATTAATTGATGCACCAAAATCTCATTCAGATTTCAAGCGACTGTAGTGGCATCAGCAGCATAAAGCGGTACGGTTTAATTACCCCTAAGATATAAGGTACTGGGATGCCAGATGACCTTTTAATTTAGAATAATAGATCTAAAGTAACCTGAACTATAAAGGCATCAAAATTCACTCAGGTTATGAGATGTTAATAATTTCCAACTACTGTAGTATCTACCTACTGAATAATAAAGTTGATCTTTTAATGAAAAGTATATTTATGAATTCTGTTTACAAAACAACTTATTGAAATTCTATGGTTATGAAATTACTAATTAATTGATCATGAAGTTAATTGCAAAATATCTCATTTAACAGTTTAACTGGTAGAGAAAATAATAGATATCTATGTTTCCTTCACATAATAATTGACAAATTCATTTCAAGTATTACTTGAATAATAATGGTAATGATTGTATATCAGGTATTTCATAGTTATTATTAATATAAGTTTTAATTAATAAAACATCAATCTCACGACGAGATAAGGCAGTAGAACGACATAAAACTCCTAACAGATTTCTCGGATATCACTCTGAGCAATAAAAGGTTATGTCACACTTTGCTTACTGATACGACATTTTGCCATCCTTGGAATGTCGTGCCGAGACTGGAGAGCGGGGTCCTGGACGAAATCTCAGGATAAGAGACCGTGGTCTCCCTCTGGGGTGGCAGAAAGACTGGTGGATGGAGTCGTGTCCCGTGGGAACACGTGCCTGACACTGGTAGCGTGGTCGTCCTTCGAGGTTAGATGAAACTCGAAAATATGGGGCTCCGAATGTTGAGATCCAGTATTTAGGGGCAGGTAGCAGCAAAACCTTCAGATAATGTAGGAGATTCCTTCCATAAAAGCAGATATTCGGACGTAGAAAGTATGAAAACCAATATGGCGTCTGCGAAGACAGGTGGGGTTCAACTCCGTAGATAGGTTTTCCGACGAAATAAGATAGTGCCCCGATTGATAGGGTAGGTAGAAAAGAACTATAACAATATATAAACTCTATTAGAGAAAGTTTCAGATAGTTTCAACAATTTACTTACCCGATTAATTAATAATCGGTCCTTAGATAAAGAGAAAAGGTAGGGGTGCGACTGGTCGCTTCAAGCACCCAGAATGGAAGATGGCCGAGCCTGTTCCAGACTCGCGAAAAGGATCAATCCTATTGCGCAACTCAAAAAGGTGTTAGTTCATCTTCCTAAACTACATCACAGCGACATCTGTGTTTCTAGTTAATCGAAAAGGAAGATTGTAAGAGAAAGAAGTTACAGATTGTACTACAAGGTAGGGATCTTGAACTTGCCTAGTTTAGTTAGTTTTACCACTCGGCAACAGGTGGCGATGTTAGTTCAAAATTCATATTTTCGGAACCTTAATAGCAAGGATTTAGACAATGATATCTTATTTAATAATATTAAATAGAGCTAATTAAAGAATAAAACCTTTAACGACGTTACACACCTCTCTTTACCGGGGTAAGGAAAGGATTAAAGACAAACCAACTGGAAAAAGCACAGGCGTATTTCAAGTTGTTACTATACCCGAAGAAGGGTATGTTTGCGGGACAACTAGGTGAAGATAAGTTTAGAAAATATGATTCAGAAATCACGTTCATAAATAACATGAACCCTTCGAAGAAATAAGATAACAATTCTGGACGAACAAACTGTCAACGACATCATTGATCTGTTTCATTGAATGAATAAAATTTCTCTTATATATGCTTACTAAGGTAACATGCAACTTTCAAAGGGAATAGCGTTAGGTTTACTAAAATTACATGCAACTTAAATATTAAGCACTAGGTAATAATTATTCATAAGGTATAAAAATAAAATATTCATGCTTCATTGCAAAGGTAACAAAAATAAAAGATATGCTAGTAACGGTAGTAATAAGATAATTAAGATAATTTTCTTAAATGGTAATTGTTCTCGCCGAACAATGTCGATAAACAAAGGAATAGTTTCTAGATAACTAGATATGAAGATACGATAAGATATGATTAGATAATATAAGATAAGATAGATAATATAAGATAAGATACATACTAAGGTAACAAAATCAATAATACTGTCAGATATCACAGTAATGAATATTCTGAAATAAATAAAATTAGAATTCCTAAGAAGAAAAAATCTCCTGAGGTGGGCACGAAACATCTCCCTTGCTGTTGAACACCGCTTCCCCGACCAACGACAACCCGCGCTCTGCTTTGAAGCATGCCCCGCCACTGAGACAGTGGTGAGCGGAAAAGTCAAGAATGAAACTGTCGCGGTTAAGTAGCAGGTTTAACAAAGCAAAAGTGAAACTCGATCCTCAAGGGGGTTGATGCTGTCCAAACTTGGGCATCAAAACATCTATGTACAGGGAAAGGTAAATTTTTGGAGTCCACAAGGGTAATCCATGAGCAAGATTTTTCATTTCTGAACCAGTCAAAATTTGACTATGTCGTCGTCTATGCGACTCCATAATAAATGGTTGAGAGAAAGGAAGTTTGCAGATAATCACTGCGTAGCTTATCAAATAGCGTAATTGCAATAATCATATCGATAAATCATCCAATAATCGCATAGATAAACATTCGATAATCGCACAGAGAAAACATCAATAATCACCTGGATTATTAGATAAACATTAAGGCAACGGTAAGATAATTTATCTCACTCGGTAAGATAAGAAAAATGGAACAACCATTTTCATCGCTAAGGTAGAGGACATTCAATATCCGTGTTCAAATTCATTTGTGTTAACACCGAATATCTCAAGTCATCTTTGCAAATTCAACACTAGAATTCACATAGATTTTTATTTTCCATTTTGGAAAATATTCGCAGAGAAGATAATTATTAGCTACCATTCTATTATGGTACTAATAGCTATAGATAAGGTAAGATAGGATAATTCCTTTTCTTTGAAAAGAAATTAAAGATAAGAAAGGCACGAAGCTTTGACTAAAGCTTACGCCTGTCATTTTTCAAGAAGAAAATTGCAAATTCAATTTTCGTTTCCTTGAACGGTAGATAAGATAAGGTAGAGATATTCTGTTGTCCTCCGTTGAGGCAACAGAGGGATTTTTCACTTTAGCCATGCAGGGCGGAAAATCTTAAAGCACCCAAGCTTGGAAAGATGGTAGATAAGATAAAAGAGATCTGCTGTCATCTGATTGGACTAGCAGAGCAGTTTTCACTTTAGTACGTAGCAGGGCGGAAACTGTCGGGAAAGCACCCGTACTTGGAGAGATGGTGGGTAAGATAAAGATAACCTGTTGTCTCTTGTTTGGACAAACAGGGCAGTTTTCACTTTAGCCTATAGCAGGGCGGAAACTGTCGGGAAAGCACCCGTCTAAAACTAGACGGTAGATAAGATAAAGGTAAAAGATAAGATAAGGTAGATACAACGGCAAGATAGCATTTTCTTTAGTTCATTGAACATAAGAAAATTTAAAAGATAACATTAGACCTGTAAACGTTAGTCAGACGAGATAGGCGAATAGTTACTTTTCAAGGTAATGATTTCAGATAACCAGAAAGATATGGGTTCTCAAAATTTGAGCGATAAAATAGAATGAGAGCCTGAGGATAGCAGATACTGATCCCAAAATTAGCAACATTTTCACTTGTCCGGACACATTCACACAGCTAGTTTCGAGATCCTTGAGAAATGCTTTGAAAGATACGGTATTCATTCTGCATACATTCTTCATTCATTCTAAGATACAACAAGAAACGGAGCTTTCTCAATTCTCATATTGCTAGACCTCATTTTCTAAACGGATTTTTGTCAAATACAAAAAGAGAGATAAAGATAGGTATGGAAATAAAGTTAAAGAGAAGATATTATAAGGAACTATTCGTCGCTTTTCGGCGGGTCTTCGCCTCGATAAGCCTTCAAATCTTTAGAATGCCAGCGACCTAGGGGATTGCCTTCTTGGTCTTGTAATTCGTACACTAATTTAGACACTACTTTAGATATCCGGCATAGTACGAATTTTGGGGCCAATTTAGCAGCAAAATTCTTTGCGGCATTCGAAAGTGGGTAGGTATGTTTCCAGACGAGGTCACCCTCGGTGAAAACATCGGGGCGCTTGCGTAAGTCGTAATGTTTCTTACTTACTTCGTAAGCTTTCTTAAGTCTATCACGTATATCGCTGAAGATAGGAGGTAATTTAGATATGTCTTGTTCTCGATGAACATAAGACAGATCATCAGGTAATTCTAGATAATTATCTGAGACTGGACCGTAAAAGGTTCCGTCTACAGGGACATTTCTAGCGAAGAGTAGGAAAGCTGGAGCGTGTTTAGTAACTTCGCTCACCGATAAGTTAATTGCTTGTGCAATTTTATAAACATTTTTATCCCAATCTTTATGATTGTCACGGATGTAAGACGAGATGGCTGTAAGGATGGTACGATTCGTTCTCTCGGTCGGATTCACCTGAGATAAATGCCTGGCGCTATACCACAAATTAACTTCGTAGTTTTTCAGCAAATTAGTGAATAGACTGCTTTTAAAGATTTGAGCGTTGTCACAAAGCAGAATTTGAGGCACACCGAAAATTAAGAACACTTGGTTCTCAAGAAATTTTGTAACGGCAGCTGCTGTAGCATTAGGCATAGGTTTAACCAAAACGAATTTCGAAAACCAATCAGTGACGACCAAAAGTTGGGTGTTTCTAGCCTTGGATCGAGGGAAAGGTCCCATGAAGTCAATGGAGAGAAATTGGAAGGGAAAATTGATTTTCTTATAATTACCCATAAGTCCTACGCGAGCAGTGTTTGGGGCTTTGTGTGCACCACAAACCTGGCAGTTTCTCACGTACTTTTTGACTGAGATAATCATTTTGGGCCAATAATAAACTTCAGATATTCTTGCCAAAGTTTTACTTACTCCAAAATGTGCAGAAGTTGGAGGGTCATGAAACTGAGCAATTATTTCCTCCCGATTAGGAGTAGGGACAACAATTTTCCAATCAGATAGGTTAGACATGACTTCCACTCGAGGCTTAACATGTTTATAAAGAATATTGTCTTTGATGGTAAAGTCAGGGTATTTCTCAGGAAACTCGGTAACTTTGGAGACCATGTCTTTATACCAATCATCAGGTACAAAGCTTTGGAGAGAGATAGAAGAAATAGAGCGGGAAAGATAGTCTGCAGGGACATTGCAAGTGCCTTTTCGATGTTTAATGTCGAAATCAAACTGGCTGAGGCGTAAACACCATCTAGCTACGCGACCCATAGGATCTTTTAACGTGCGAAGCCAGAGAAGAGAGGCGTGATCGGTGTAAACTGTAAAATTTGCACCTTCGACATAAGGGCGAAAATATTCTATACCAAAGAGGACACCTAAACATTCTCTTTCGGTAACGGTATATTTCTTCTCGGCTTTCGAGAGCATTCGACTAGCAAAAGCAATGGGGTGTTCAAAATCTCCCTCAAGTTGAAAGAGCACCGCACCTAACCCGAAATCACTTGCATCCGTCTGTATGCAAAAGGGCTTCGAGAAATCTGGGCTAGCTAGAACGGGAGCTGTAGTTAGTCGTTCTTTGAGAAGTTTGAAAGCTTGATCAGCTTCTGAGTTCCAAGTTATCGACTGTCCCTTTTTTCGGTTATGCAGCAGAGCTGAGATAGGAGCACTGATTGTAGAAAAATCCTTTATGAAACGCCTATAATATTGTAAGATACCTAGGACGTGTCTTACTCCAGTGGTGTTATGAGGAACAGGGGACTCAATAATCGATTTAACTTTCTCTTCACTAACTCGCAATCCGTTTCTATCGATAATAAAACCCAAAAAGGAGAGAGAATCTCGACAGAAGTGACATTTGTCGAAGTTGACAGTAAGATTAGCGTCTTTTAAACGCTCGTATACTTCCCTTAAAATTTCTAGGTGTTTCTCGAAACTATTCGTGGCGATAATTATATCGTCAAGATAAACAAAAACAAATGGCTCCAAAGCTGGACCTAAAATTGTGTCCATAAGTCGTTGCTGGGTTTGAGCACTGTTTCTCAGTCCGAAAGGCATTCGTCGGAATTGGAATAAACCTCTCCCGGGGACTACAAAAGCGGTCTTTGGGCGGGATTCTTCGTCCAAAGGAACTTGAAAGAAAGCCTGCTTTAAATCGATGGAGGTAAGATAATTAGCGTCTTTGAGCTTGCTCAAGATAGTATCAATTCTAGGCAGGGGATATGAGTCATGTGTGGTGATCTCGTTTAGTTTCCGACCATCGAAACACATACGGTATGTTTTGTCTTTCTTGCGGACCAAAAGAACAGGGGACACCCAAGGAGAATTACTTTTTTCGACAATTTCCAACTTAAGTAATTTATCTACCTCTTCATTTAGATATTGTTGAAGGGTTGGAGATAATGGATATTGTCTCTGTCTAAAAGGCTTAGCGTCTTTTGTTTCTATGGAATGGCATAGCACATTGGTTTCAGGGAGTATATCAACACGGGCCAAACTTTTGAATTTGTCTATCGTCGATTCAAGTCTAGACAGGTCGGTAGGAGGTAAACAAGAGATATCCTGAATCTTATTGACAGCGCAAACCGTAAGTTCATTAGGTAAGATAGGAGATAATGAAGACGAAGGATCACCGGGATGAACTTCGAAAGATTCATTTATGAAATTAATCGTCATGTTGAAAATACGAGCTACGTCTATTCCTAAGATAATTTGTGGTGAAATGGAAGATACCACATGAAATTGAACTTTCTTTGTGACGTCATCTATGGTCAGGTCAAGTTCAATTATGTCGATAACAGATAGAGGGGAACCATCGGCATTTTTTAGAGAACACAATAAATCTGAATTTTTGGAAGGGATGGGTAGTTCGCCCAAAACTTCCTGCATGGTTTCCAAATCACAAACAGAGATATTGGCGCCGGTGTCAAAGAGGGCTGTATAAGGTACGTCACACATTTTGACAGCTATAAATGGTCTATTGTCAACAGGGTTAGATAATAAGATTGGAGCTATAACAGGTATTAAAGAGTCAGCACTTGGTTTAGGTATGTCCTTTTTAGGAGGTATTCGAAAAGATTCGAAAAAGTTTGCAACTTTTTGCAACCATGATTTCCACTGTTCCTTTTGGATAGTGAAATCAACAAGATAACTGGAAGATGCTAGTGCTGGTCTTTTGGAGAGGGAGGAGACTGATCGTCCTTTGACTTCAAGCTCTTTTCTACAAGGGCTTGCTTTGGGCGGCTTGTCTCTTGTTGTCGCACTGCACCCTGTTGTGCAACTTCGTCGTTTTTTGAACGAGAAGTGACTTTGAGAGAGTTCAGGAAATCTGCCGAACATGAGGGGCATTTAGACTTGTAGACATTTTTATGACCACAGCCATAACAAAAAACTTTTCTAGGGAGATTACACCTTACATAGGTATGACCTTTGTTGGAACAATTCCAACAGGTGACTGCAGAAAGGTTAGTAACAGGGATCTTGGTGTTACTAGGTGTAGGTGCACCTTTAGTTGGTGTGCCTCTGGCTTTACGAGAAGAGAAAGAAGCTGGTTCTCCAGAACATGCTAGGTCTGAATTTAAGAGACTTTGAACCTTCTTAGAGGGAGGGGGACGATATTGTTGGACTATAGTCCTATTATCTTCTAACTTCTTTCCAATGGAAATTATGTCCTGAATGTTGTTTACCTCAACAAGGGCAAGATGATTTTGGAAATAGGGATGAAGATTTTTCTTGATTATTTTAAATTGTTCCACTTCCGATGGGGGAGTAGACAATCTCTTAAATAAGCCTTGCATCGAGGCAACGTAGATAGCAACTAACTCAAATTCACCATGAGTCCTTTGTTTGATTTCCTCTAATAGGTCATCATCGTAAGAGAGGGGGAGAAAAGTAATTTTCAATTTATTCTTGAGATCTTCCCAAGAAATAATTGAGCTGGCAACACTGCGAAACCAAATCAGGGCCTTGTCTTCAAAAAGATCCATTGCAGAATCGAAAAGATCGCGGTCTGAGACATTTCTCGACCTTTGAAGTTCTTTGACCTTTTCTAGAAATTGGATCAAATTATCCTTAGAAGAACCAGAAAATTTAATATTCCATTTATAAACTGGAACACTAGGTCTAGAATGAGGGGAGACAGTAGAGCTTGATGCACTCTGGGAATTGGATGAGTTATCAGTTTGGTCTAGGGACTGGTCGTTTTTCAGAAGCCATTGACCTTCTAATTCTAGAGCCTCAGAAAATAAATCATCAGCTAAAGCTTTTGCTTCAGGATCTTGATCAAGTTTGAATCTATTGATTCTAGAGATCACATGATTCAGACGACATTGAATTCTTTGACAGATAGGGTCATTAAGAGACAAGGGAGCGTCCTGTATTTTGATTTTCAAATCTGCAAGAGTCTTTTTCACCTCTGCAGAATCTTTGTCAAAAGGGTAGACAGATTCGGAAATAGAAAGAGGATTTTCTTCCCTATTTAACAGGGCACGAAACTGAATTCGTCTTTTCTCCTGTGTATTAAATGGGACTTGTTTTCTAATCGCTATTTCGTAAGCGAGTTCTTCACTTAATAAAGCTAGAACGGGATTCATGATTGAAATCTACTAAAGTCGGTAAGGTAGGGATCGTAAAAGCTATGTGACGCTATGGTGTATCTTTACACGTAAAGAATTCGTTTTCTACGTTTGACGTAAAGAATGCTAGGGATACGTCGCAACACTGCTCGTAGCTTTAGCGCTCGTCGGCACTAATACCAACAGCTGACTGGAGAGTCAAAGATTAATGGAAACCTAACCTAACTTAATGAGAAAATGGTAAGGTAATTTTCAGGGAAAGATTTTTGTATACAGTTTTCAAAGACAGCTTAACTACAGAGCTCTCGTATCGAGTATCCTCTCCGTACGGAATTAAGCTTCTCTAAAACTTGCTCGAGACATCGCGACGGTATAATCAACCACTCCGTAAAGCTCCTTTTTCAAGGTTACCCTTTAGCGGCAGTGTAGCGGTAAGAAAAAGTAGGTATTTTCGCGGCACGGCACTTTGCACAAAGATAATTAGGTAGGTACACATATATTAGGGAACAATAATGCTTAAAACTAAATCATGCAAAAGCTTTCAATAAAAAACATGCAGTAAGCAACAAGAGAAATTTATATAAATATCAAGTGATATCGCAGACAAATCGTAAAGTTCAAATAATTATGAGATTTATTTCATGAAAATCCTAGATACATAAAAGCCAAGTAAGATAAAGATAAATTGGATTTCTAATTCAAAGAAGTAAACGTTCCCCGCCAGGGATGCCAATTGCTGCGGTCGGGCTAATTAGATTAGGCTCTGGGCCAATTAAAATGATTCTTGGCCAATTAAAATTCGATCGTTGTTGAAAAACAAAGCCGACTTACCTTCGTTGGGCCGAAGTATTAATTGATGCACCAAAATCTCATTCAGATTTCAAGCGACTGTAGTGGCATCAGCAGCATAAAGCGGTACGGTTTAATTACCCCTAAGATATAAGGTACTGGGATGCCAGATGACCTTTTAATTTAGAATAATAGATCTAAAGTAACCTGAACTATAAAGGCATCAAAATTCACTCAGGTTATGAGATGTTAATAATTTCCAACTACTGTAGTATCTACCTACTGAATAATAAAGTTGATCTTTTAATGAAAAGTATATTTATGAATTCTGTTTACAAAACAACTTATTGAAATTCTATGGTTATGAAATTACTAATTAATTGATCATGAAGTTAATTGCAAAATATCTCATTTAACAGTTTAACTGGTAGAGAAAATAATAGATATCTATGTTTCCTTCACATAATAATTGACAAATTCATTTCAAGTATTACTTGAATAATAATGGTAATGATTGTATATCAGGTATTTCATAGTTATTATTAATATAAGTTTTAATTAATAAAACATCAATCTCACGACGAGATAAGGCAGTAGAACGACATAAAACTCCTAACAGATTTCTCGGATATCACTCTGAGCAATAAAAGGTTATGTCACACTTTGCTTACTGATACGACATTTTGCCATCCTTGGAATGTCGTGCCGAGACTGGAGAGCGGGGTCCTGGACGAAATCTCAGGATAAGAGACCGTGGTCTCCCTCTGGGGTGGCAGAAAGACTGGTGGATGGAGTCGTGTCCCGTGGGAACACGTGCCTGACACTGGTAGCGTGGTCGTCCTTCGAGGTTAGATGAAACTCGAAAATATGGGGCTCCGAATGTTGAGATCCAGTATTTAGGGGCAGGTAGCAGCAAAACCTTCAGATAATGTAGGAGATTCCTTCCATAAAAGCAGATATTCGGACGTAGAAAGTATGAAAACCAATATGGCGTCTGCGAAGACAGGTGGGGTTCAACTCCGTAGATAGGTTTTCCGACGAAATAAGATAGTGCCCCGATTGATAGGGTAGGTAGAAAAGAACTATAACAATATATAAACTCTATTAGAGAAAGTTTCAGATAGTTTCAACAATTTACTTACCCGATTAATTAATAATCGGTCCTTAGATAAAGAGAAAAGGTAGGGGTGCGACTGGTCGCTTCAAGCACCCAGAATGGAAGATGGCCGAGCCTGTTCCAGACTCGCGAAAAGGATCAATCCTATTGCGCAACTCAAAAAGGTGTTAGTTCATCTTCCTAAACTACATCACAGCGACATCTGTGTTTCTAGTTAATCGAAAAGGAAGATTGTAAGAGAAAGAAGTTACAGATTGTACTACAAGGTAGGGATCTTGAACTTGCCTAGTTTAGTTAGTTTTACCACTCGGCAACAGGTGGCGATGTTAGTTCAAAATTCATATTTTCGGAACCTTAATAGCAAGGATTTAGACAATGATATCTTATTTAATAATATTAAATAGAGCTAATTAAAGAATAAAACCTTTAACGACGTTACAGGAACACCCTGAACAAACAACGTGGCTTTAAAAAGTGTTTTTTATGAAAAAACCAAAGTCCTTCATAAGTTTTTCAAAAATTTAATATTTGGATGAACTACCTAACACTAACACAATAGCTGTTAATTTTAAAATGAACCACCTTCGAATAACTTATCACAGTTATGAACGTCATGACTGCCAACGCCATCCACCACAAAATTTTAAATGTCACTACCTACTACTTCGTGATACGTCATTTTAAAGGAACTTTCATTGAATTTTATTATTTTTGCATTCATGTTATTTTTTTGTGTATCAAAATCATGATCCTAAGAGAAATGCGATTAGTTGTTTTGCAGACATGGGAAATGTTTGGTTGATTTTAGAAACTCTGCTGTGCTGCAGTGGTTAGGAGGCCACATGAACTTTATAACATTTCATGGACTAAAAACTTAATATACGAGTAGCCGGATGGTCTAATAATAATATAGCAGTTATTTTTCAAGGGAGAGATGCCTAACCTGACTATGACCTGACTCGTCAGTCGTCAGGGTGCGTGGCTCAAAAGGCTCTTTTTGAGTCTGGCTTTTGAGAAAAGCCAAAAAGCCAGTAGATATGGGTGGCTGTGTAGTTCCCTGTTGTTCGAATCAATTTAACCGCTCTCCGCAAAAGTCGGAATGAATCCTGTATATATCGAAGGGTTTCTGTTGCTGCAAGTAAAAATTTGTTAATAAAGTAAAATAAGAAATATAGATATAAAAATTCGACTGACCTAAAAGCTTCTTACACAAATTATTTAAATCTTTTGATCAAATAGTATAGGTATAGGTGAGTACTATACCTAAAAGTATCCAAAGGATTTTTCATTTCAAAATAATAACTCATCAGGAAAGTCATCCAGGCAGAAACCAAAACTAATAATCCACATTCTCCCGCTAACAGTTTCATTTGCATTCAGGCTGATGTTAAAAACTTGCATATAAGCATCAATTTCTCTCGACAGAAGCAATTAATTGTAATAATGACTGGACAGCATGTTCTCAAACTCCCTGCGCTATATATTCCTGCACCTGCGTCAGACAGGTCGCGGGGTTTTTGTTTGCATGTGTAATGTCGGGTTGACATTGCGGTAATCATTAATCTCTTCTACGGGAAATGAGCCCGCGAATCAATTATCACCCTGGTCCTTTTAGCTCGGGCTGGCATGAGGTGAATGCAAATTTCCCTCGTTCGGATTGGAACACTTCCTGGGACGCCACTACTCCAATCTAGTGTTAAACAGGATATGAATTTCATTCCAGAATGTATTTAAATTCATGAAGATCTCCGGGGAATATGAAAGGCATACTTCTGAATTAGATATATGCTAATATGAACAAATAAAATTATGTACAGTCTGTATCATCTGGGATGTGCTCTGGAGAAACGTACGATGCGTAGTTAAATCTCTCATGATGTCAGCAAGTTTAATAAATAGGTCCACGCATTCTGTGAATTCGTTCTTTAGAATTCAAAATTTTATACAGTTGAAATCCAGTATTACTTTTTATTAATGATGTACTTATTTAAAATTGTGACTTACCCTATAGTCAAATTCTCGGAAAAAATAATGTCTTTACTTAGTTCAGAAAAGTTGAGGGCAAGTTAAATTTTTGATGTTGCTCCTGAGGGTTCAAAAGAAAAAATCCCAAATTGCCATATGCGTATTAACCTCCAGTTGAAAATTCACCTTCTTGAAAAAACTGCGGTTTTGATTTTACCTCGATTCCTATTGGTCGGCGGGAAAAAGTAGAAACAAAAAATTTAGCGCTTATTATGCGCAACATTGTTTGTTACATTCAGGTTGAATTCACGCAGGATGACGCGAACTACAGGGTGTTCTACAAGCTCTATGACAAACTTTGACAGATGGTAGGTTGCTTGATTTTAAACATATTTTTTTTAATAAACATGGGTCCGATTCGTTTTTGTTTAGAAGTTTCAAGCATTTAACCTTTATTAACAATCAACAATAAAAATTTAAATTAAATGATAATCACAAAACTTAAGACTATAAAAATTGTTCGAGATGTCCACCCTAAGCTTGAATGCAAGCCTCACATTGACGAACTAAAGATTCGGTCACTCGAAGAATGAGATTTGGATCATTTCTTATTTGGCTAGCTGCATCTTGAATTCTTTCAAGTAACTGCTAATGGGTAGCGATTTCAACATGGTAGACCAGCTGCTTCATGTGATGTGTCCCCATAAATAAAAATCCAGAGGATTCAGATCGGGAGAACGAGGTGGCCATGATATTGGACCTCCTTGACCTATCCATTTATTCGGGAAATGTTCATTTAGCCAAGCAGCAACTTGTCTTCCTCTATGTGGTGGTGCACCGTCATGCTGATACCACATATTTTGAATAATATTGAGTTGCACGTCATCAATAAACTCTAAAAGGTCTTGTTCTAAGAATGCTTGTAACTTCTAAACAAAAACGAATCGGACCCATGTTTATTAAAAAAAATATGTTTAAAATCAAGCAACGTACCATCTGTCAAAGTTTGTCATAGAGCTTGTAGAACACCCTGTATAGCAGAGGTACAGAGTCGATTAAATTAAAAAGAAAAGTAGCACAATTTTATATTTATGTTGAACAATACATTTTATAATAACTTCATTCGTTGCTGAAATATCCTGGAAAAACTGAAAAATCGAGATTTCTTATTTTTGCATATCTTTTTTATTGTTAATAAATTTGTTTTCACTAAAATTCTTGAAATACAGTATATTTTTTAACATATATCATGGAAAAATTATAATACCATGAAGCATGTTAATATGAGTCATGCATTGACGTCAACCAAAAGGTCCTTTGCCCTAATAACCGGTGGTTATTACCGGCAATTTTGGTATTAATTTTCCATAATTACTGACTTCAATCTTTATTCAAGTTTAGACTTTATCTTCAGACTTTATTCTAGTTTACATATAGAGCAAGAGCCCGTGACTGTCAGACCTTCGTTATTTTATAATACTGTGCGCATGCCCCCAACACAGGTAGGAACAATGCAGCGACTATGAAGTGTGGCTTAGGTAACAAGCAAGAAAAGTTTCATAAAATCAATCCTCAAAATCTTGAAAGTAAAAACGATATTTTTTAAAGCTTAAAGGGCGTGTAGGAAATGCAAAAAGACATGGGTTGTTAGAGCTTTAGTTTGAGAAATAGGTACAGGGTGTTCTTCGAAAAATTCAATGTTATTTGGATATCTATACACCGGCTGATCAGAATAACTCGAAAGTTTTGAAAGTTGTTGTACTAATTGAAAGACATGATTTGATACTACCAACAAAAAATTTTAATCCACTGGCGGCGATCTGGGTAGGGAAGTTTTTTTATTTATACACCACTGTCTTTAATGGAAATGTGAAATACTCATTATCATTGGTTTTTATTAAACATATTTTACCTTGTACGGTTACGTATATATTGTGACGTATCTTGGAAACAGTGACATACACGGTTATAAAAAAAATAAGGTGTCCTTCCCCCTCTAAACAACACGAATTATCTACGAGTATCAAAAATGTCACATTTCCATTTAAATCAGTGACGTATAAATTATTGAAAAAAAAAGCTAACGACATACCCAGATCTCCGCCAGTGGATTAAAATTTTTGTTAAGAGTATAAAATCATGTACTTCAATTAGTACAACAACAGACTGTCAAAACTTTATAGTTATTCTGATCAGCCTGTTTGTAAATATTTAAAAAAAATTTAATTTTTCGAAGAACTTTTCCACCCTGTATCGCGAAAACTAAAGCTCCGACGATGCATGTCTATGGGAAATGTTTTGCATATTTTTGCATTTCTTAGGTACGTGCCCTTTAAGTTAAAAAAAAAACCTTGTACTTTTTCATGCAAAGATTTTGAGGAGTGATTGCCAGGATGGTGTCTGCATGGTTACCATCTGTGTTGGGGACATATGCACAGAATCTTTCAACTTTTTTAAAATAACGAAGGTCTGGCAGTCGCGGATTCTTAGCCTATTAGATTTCAAAATTTGACTTTGTTGCAGAATTGGGCTGCTTTGAGATATTTTTCTATTGGTTCCAAGCAGTCTTCGGAGTGGCTGAGAAGTTTTTTCAGGGACCTAGGAAATCGGCATTCCACTCTTTGTTGCCTGTATTTTTCACAGTCAAGGGGAATGTGTTTGACTGTCACCTTATATTCACACACTTCGCAGACTGATGGTTGTGTTCTGGTAGAGAGGTTCGTAAGTTACCTTGGTGTGTCCTCTAGTGGCAACCTGGTTATGACGACTTGATGTCTTCTGGATGATGGTACCCGAAGAATGTTTTTATTCCTCTTAATTTATTGTCTGCCCGGGATTGCCATTTCATGTTGGCGTCTTCGATTAGTTTTTTCTTCATATGATTTTAAATCAGAATTATGTTTTCTTTACTCTGCTGCTTCAAGAACGTGACGATCTGCTTCTTCGTTCCCTTTGATGGCTATATGTGAGGGGGCATAAGCACTCGGTTGTTCACAGAATGGCTCAGTTTCTATCACAATGCTGTCTTGCGCTATTGCGTTTTTTGGGTCTATAGTTTCTTGAATCTTGATGAACAGGAGGGAACTCAGTGAATCTGTGACTAGAGCATAATAATAATAATTATGGTATACGTACCTTGTTTCTTGGCCGTAATATTTACTGCATGCTTGGAGAATAAGGGCGAACATTTCTGCCGTGTAAACGCTACATATTTCTGTTAGGCGATATTTGAGTAGGGATTGTTTTCTAATTTAATTGACTTTAATTTAATTAATTTTAATTGGCTCAATAAATAATGAAAATAAGAAGAAAATTCGTGGTTCTAGGTTCATGTTTCTTACTGATGTCATTCCAAAGACAGAAAAATACTGCAGAATACATGGATAGCCATTTCGCTCTTGCTGGAGCTAATCGGCATGCATTCTCATATGGATTTTGTGCGCTATTTGATCATAACCTGTACATATTTCCCATTATTTTTGATAGGTATATTCTTCGATTATTAGTATGGATATAATACATATTTTATATTTTACAAATCTTTTATTTTTATTTATGGGGAGTAGAACGGTCTGCAGAATATTATGAGTTGTTGACATGACATCCTGGAGAAGCACTAGCTTTTTCAGTCTTTTTAATTAAAAAATAATAATTTCCTAATTTCCAGGTTTACATTACAATATTTATTCTATTTTCAAAGAAATTTAAAAATATATACTTTACAACTTTGCGTGGCATCTCATAAAACGACAGCTATAGGCAACCTTAACCAAGAACGAAGGCTTAATTTTGCGGGCTTTAAGATTGTTAAAATAACAAATTTTTGAAGGAATAAAATTAAATAGAGTCTGAAATATTTCCCAGCCACAGACAATAGCAAGTAACTGCTTTTCGATCGTGGTGTAATTAATTTCGGATGAATTTAATGTTGCGGAGCGAACAAATTGGGTGATTGTCTGGTAACAAAACGGCTCAAATTGCGTATTTAGAACAGTCTGTCATTAGTTGAAATTATGATTTATTCATGCGGGGTAAGCTAACATTAGTTCAGAAGAAATTAACGAATATCTTCATCAGTATTATTGAAGCAGTGAGTGGAGTAAATAAATACCATTTTTATTCTCCCACAAATAGGTTTAATTACTAAAGAGATCCTGATTTTTCAAAAAATTATATAAATTCCAATTATTTTTACGGAAATAAACCTCGAGTATAACTTAAATAAACACAAAGCGAGAGCCCTCCATTAAAGCACTTGAAAGCGGACGAAAAAATGCGTGGACTACTATTATGAGTCTCAATTTCTTTTGTTTGGAGGATTGGAGGCGTCCATCTTTTTTCAATTATTATCCTCGTCATGAACCAGGAGGGAAAAGAATCTCTAATAATTATACCTTTATGCGACTTCTCGTTGATTTACTTTCGTACCTAATTCTTCGTAATGAATATAAGTGTAGGTACTTGAGCACTTGACATGTACAGATGAGTGGCCCTTAATTTAGATGCATATTTTTAATTTTGTTTCATTTTAGATGCATATAAAGGTCAATGAATCTTGATAGGGTATTTTAAAAATACCACAATTTTCCCGCAAAAAGTTACTTATTTAAAATATCAATTTTTTGTTAGTTTCAGTGGACCGATGATAATAAAGGGGAAAATATTTGTCATTTAACTTTTTTTGTGATTTTCTGATTTATTATTCTAAAAACCGCATGCGCGTCGTCATCAAAGCTGAGGCTTTGCGTTCAAAGTATAACGAAGCTGAATAATACACAAAATTATTAATTTATATAGAATTTACAGTTTATTCTGTACCTAATTTACGGTTTTACACTGTAAATTAACATTCTGTACAGGGTGTTTTTCAATTATGTGACCAAATTCAAGGGTAAGATTCCTAGGCCCATTATAAAAAAAATTATATGAACATACCTATGTCCGAACTCCGAAACAGCTTGAATTTTTAACTATTGTTTGCATTATTTGCATGAATAAGCATTTTCTGATACACGACATTTTTTGACACCAGTTGGGTACGCGCGAGATTTTCAATGTATATTTTTGAAAATAAAAATAGGTTTTAAGACCAAAGACGTCGTTTAATAAAATGAGAATGGTATTCACTGGCCACAACATTACCACAGACACCAAATTAGGACTTCTGAGGGCATACGTTTTCTCTAGTTGCTACATGACGCAGATAACAGACGCTTGGATTGAGTCAGCATTCAAGATAATCGAAACCTATGAAATGAAGCTGCATAGAAGAGTATTGAGAGGAATACCTCGGTCGAAATATGAGGAATTAAAATAGAAATACGCTACTGCAAAAATTACTTCAGAGAAAAATATACGGCCGTAGAGGTATCGATAGAAGCAGAGCATTGTTGTTAAGAAACCTTGATACATACATGATTTTCGATGACAACACCATTATTCATGAGCGGCGGTCAATGGAGTAGTGAATGGTAGGGTAGCCCTAGTCCATCATGATTGCCAACCAATATCCGAAACGGACAGGAACCAAAAGAAGAACAGGGGTAAACATGAAACAATAGAACCAGAAAAAATAAATTAAAAAAATTGGAAAACTCTTTCCACATGGTAGAATTTCAAGAACTTGACCCTTTCCCGGACGTAATATATTACTTAAAATTCAAGTATCAATACAGCGAAAATTCGCGATCCCGCATATGTATAGTTGAATCAGAAATATAACGAATCGAGTTCTATCATTTGATCACTTTTTTGGTTATTGACCTATTATTGAAGTCATAAAATATATGGTCTGCAATACCATATTATTAGATCATTTCGCTATAATTGTCATTTTTAGAGTTACGAGTTAAGATAAACTTACAAAGTTAAACAAAGTTTTATGACAAATAAAATTCGTTTTGACGTTTGACCCAACGTACATTTTTTTTTGTAAAATACTTTTTTCTAAATATTTAGGAAAAACCAAAATATGCTATTTTTTCATTCGTGAAAAAACCCACAGCCACCTGTGTTAGAAATAAAATGTAAAAGAAATCTTGTAGAAGTCGTTTAGTAGTATATTTGAAAATATAAAATACTTCAAAAATCAGAGCACACTAGGACTAGATTTACGATAAATTCTGCACGAGACTTCATTTTTTTCAAATTGCATCTGTAGTTCGGCATTCATTCAATTCATTCAATAGCATATTTTTTCTGATTTCACAAATGTATGGGTTGACAATATTGGCAAGTAGGCACAGATGCCAGAATACTTTAAAATTATTTTCATAATTACAAAACATCGTGGCAACGGCAAGCAAGTTATTCAGTTCAGCATAATTAATTGACTTTGCTGACCCAATTAGGAATGTTAAATAAAAGAATTGACTTTCCATTTTGAGGGGGCTCTCCGTCTCCTCCCTGGGAGCGGAGTAAGTAAGCCCGCACTCTGCGAGCTGCCAGCCATGAATTGAATCTGGCATTCCGCTAGTTGAGCGGGCATACTGGGCAATAAAGGGAGGTACTATGAGTGCGATTAGTGAAGTGACTACAGAAGTGTCCCTCAAGAGTCTACTTTAATAAACGTAAAAGCTGATGAGCTCGCAGCAGGCCAAAACTCCTAATACAATACCGACTCAGAAGTCATGTAAGTAGGTACCTCTTTTGGATGTACCAAATGATTTTTATTTGGTAGATATTTGATTGGCGAGTTTTCATAAATAATTATGTACTTACTATAGGTACCTACAGGGCGTTCAGTTTAAGTGGCAGTACATTATGAGGATCTTGGAAACGCTAAGAGATACAGGATCAACAACCAATTGAAGAAACGCTGCACAATTTTATGCCTAATAATAATAATCTGGAAAAAAAAAGAATATTTTCAGTCGTTGCTGAAATATCCTGAAAACATTGAAAAATCTAAAATTCTTATTTGTGCCATATCTTTTTATCATTGATATTGAATTGGTTATTTTTGGTATGAAAATCGATGGAGGCTCAAAGAATTCTAAAGTAATAGCCTATGTTTTCACCTTCACTGACTGGCCTATAGGGCATAGAAACTAAAGATTACTAAATTATATTAATCGTTTTACAACTTCGCAATGCAATAACTGTGCATTGGGATTGTGGAAACAGCGTAATGTTATATAGAGTGATTTCGACTTCAGTTATATTCAAATTAGACAAAATAGTTATTTTATTTAATTGTTAATAATTAATATTGTAGAGATAATTTAACTCTACTGAACTCTATTAACTATTTGGTAGTAAAATCAATGGTAAACATAAAATCAGGCTTTAATTCTAAAGTTAGTACCTATAGGTATACATACCTAAATTTATTATGAACCTGATGGATGTTGGTTAATAATTAATAATACACTGCACCTATTATAATTTATATTTAATTAAATTTATGATAAATAAACCACGAATATTCATTGGTTTAAGAAGATAAATTTATTGAATTACAAATTAAAATTAATCCAACTATCCTTTTAATTGACCCTCTATTTTTTTGAACACGCATAGTTGACAGCATTTCATTATTCCACTTTGGAGTTTAGTAGTAGGGTGCTACGCCTAATATTTCCAATAGCTCTTCGTATTTTTACTATTCTGTATTAAATGGTTTTTCTTTCTTGGAAACTTTATCTAATGGTGCCCCACAAAAAATCAATTGTAGTTAAGGCCGGAGATCTAGAAGGCCCAGAATTGGGACCTCTACCTATCGCTGTGTGAGCGGGTGCTCCATGATGTTAAAAATAATTATAAAATTTCGCGCTAAATTCAATTGAAGATCGTCCATTATTTATTCTAACTTATCTTGGAAAAATAGCAGGTAACGCTCTGAATTAAGATTCCCCTCATAAAAATACGAACCAAATATTATAATGTTTGAGAATTTCGCCTCGTCAGTATAAAGTACTAAAAAGGAAAGACAGTCAAGCAGCAATCAAAACGCTGAGCTCTCCTGTCATCAGCTCTAAAATGGCATGGAATTGTCTACAAAAAGTCGACAAACTAGGCATAGAGAACAAAATTTACCTCAAATGGATACCAGGTCATACTGCGATCGAGGGAAACGAACGTACCCACTAATTGGCAAGAAAACGAGTTATTCAAAGCATAACTCCAAAAGGAAGAAGGTGAACTGAGAGAAGTCCATTGGGGAAACCGAGAAACTTTAACCGAGAAAGGTTAAGAAAACTCTTGATCCTCAACAAAGGAAGTCTCAGAATGCTAACGGGATTTTCAACAGGTCATTGCAAGCTCAATATGAACACCTGAGGAAACTTGGCATAGAAAAAAATGGCGTGTACAGATTCTGCAGAAAAGAAAACGAGACGCCTCGTCACCTATTGATGAACTGCGGAGCACTAGAACGCGAGGGAAGAAATATTCTGGGACAACACCTGCTCAACGGAGAGAGTCTATCCAACCTCGATCCCCTTCAAGTACTGAAATTCCTAAGAATCCTAAGGGAAACGGAATTGGAGAAGCTGGAAGGGAATACACAACAGAGAAGCAGAGTAGAGGGGGCACAATAGATCTTTAATAAGTCGCAGGGCATCTGACAACCTCACTATAAATATCAATATCAATATCAGTAAGAACGATTGAATAAGAAAACTTTGGCATTCTTCCATGAACCATGTTGCAGGATCAAATCTTCTTTCTAGACCTGTTGGATAAAGTAAGTTTTCGACATGACGAGCAAGATTTAAAATTTTTGTGTTTTAAAATGATTCTTTCCCGTTCTTTTGCTATGTTCTATGTTACAATCAATTTCAATTTCTCGTACTTGCAGGTGCAGTTGATTTAAAAGCCTTACCCATAGTGCGAGCTCTGAAATGAGGGACATCCTGTATACGCGTTAAGTTGAAAATGTGCCTCATCGGAGAAAATTAATTTCAACGAGAAATCTTCAGCATGGTCCCTTGGCTTCAGAAATCGCGTCAATTGTATCTTCTACTCCTGCAAACGCAGCTCTCTTTATCAAAATTCGTGGTAGAGTGGGTCCGGTAATGTTCAATTCTTGACCATGATGACGAATAGAAGTACCTGGGCTCTCGTCCAAACTTGCCCACACTGCGGTTATATTTTCGTATTTTCGAGAGATCGGCCGGGACGGTGACTAACAGTGGTCATCTCATCCATCAGCGTGAATTTTGTCTCAATTTTTTTTCATTACAAGCTGTCGATTAATTTTATGCATTATTACGTCCAAAAAAATTGTAAAATTGTAGTACGTAATCTATCAACTGTTTCCACGAAATTCTCCCGATTTTTGTTGTGATTTTTTACAATAACTAAACGTTGCCTAGGTACCTAGTCAACTATGGTTCCAAAAAAAAAAAAAAAAAATGAAGTCCGGTCCGGAAAAAATATAGAGAGAAAAACTTTATTGAATAAAGTCGACTGCCCATTTAACTTGGGTTGCATTAATACACAGCATATCGATCAATCAAAAGAAATGACATAAATATTAAAAATTGTAACATAAATAATAATTAAAGAACATTAATTTTAGGAATAAATGTGTTTGTTTATGATTCTGATGGAATCTATTAAAATTTGTTCAGAAATTTCGTTAATTATTTCTGAGTTCAGGTTAAAGCGATTGAAGAATTCAATTACACTTTTACCGATTGTACCACGACTACCAAACCAAAGGCCGATGACTTCCCATTTGCGCATGCCAAAACTTGGTGAATATTTGCTCTGGTAAAAATTAAAACATTTTTCATAAATATTCTTTTTTTCTAATTGAATTTTATCATCTTGATGACAGTCATTACTTTCAAAACGAATTGTAGGGTCGATAATAAAGGCAGAGTCTGTTTTTGGATCAAATGCAATAATATCACTGAAGCGATTAAGACCATCAGTGTCTACGGCGTGTACTTCTTCATAGCATACAAATTTTTTCTCTCTTAAAACTTCAGTAATTCGGTGTTTAACATTATGATGGCGGTTAATGATTAGGTTGTTGTTCGCTTTACAGTTTCCAATTACATGGGAGGGTATTTCTCTCTGCTGTTCGTTGCATCGTCGGCAGAGGTTGGAACTGTGATTTGAACCAGGGACACCATTCAAGTTTGCGTAATTAATGTTGAGTTTGATAGCTGAAGTCCAGTCGGATGTTGATAATTTGCTCTTTGTGAAAATAAATTTATTCGTTTTTGTATAAGTTTGAAAATGTTTGACTCCTATTCCTTGATATGAGCATTTGTTCCATTCTTCAAAAGCTGATAATCTAAGTTTGGTTCGAATTTCTTTGGTGGATTTGCCTTCGATTGATAATGATTGAAGGCAGTCTAACTGCTCCTTTTTAAAATCACATACAGAATGTAAAAGATTGTCGTCAATAAGATCTAGTTTCTTTGCTATTGCAAAAGGTTGTAATTTGACTTCCCATTTTGCTCTCATTAAAGCTAGTCCTCGAAGATTACGTGAAGCATAAAACATATTACTATTTGTGTTGCTCGGAAGTCCAATAATTTCTTTAACTGTTCTTCGAATCATAACGTCTAAACCATCAGTAACATATGAAGGGATTTTGTTGATCGGAGCAGATTGTATAGGATAGATTAATGTTGGAAATATATATTGATTAATTATGTTGATTTTCTGATCTGGTTTTAATAGGGGAGAATTTGACAGCTTTTGTAAATTTGTTTGAAGACATTCAATTATGTTATCATCGAATATTAGTTCACTTTCAAAACTGCATCCTAAATAGCGTATTCGTTCATTTTGCTTCAGACTTCTTATGATATGTCCATTTGATAGTTTAATAGGAATATCTGTAAGCTTACCAGAAGAAATATTAATAGCATGACTTTTGCTATGATTGATTTCAAGACCTATTTGATTAAAAAGGTCCTCTGTTAGATCGATTGTTCGTGTAGCTGACTGTTCATTTGATGCTGTTACTACTTGGTCATCTGCAAAACCTGTTAGACATAGATGATCATAATTATTGTCAAGTTCATAACCATATTTGTTTGCATAACTGGGATCACAAATTTCTTCATAAATGTAATTGATTGCTAAATTGAATAAAGTTGGTGAAGTTGGTCCTCCTTGTGGGACCCCTCTTTTAATAGCTATTGAAGAACTTGAAAGATTTCTTATGTTAATTTTTACCTCATTATTTTTAAGCATATTCATTAAAAGTGAACAGATATTTTTTGAAACGCCATGAGATGCGAGGCATTTTTCAATATGGAGATGTCCAACTCTATCAAAGGCTTTTGAAATGTCTAAAAATGATATCACACAGTTTTCTTTATTCTTTTTTGCTTTTTTCAAACAGCCATTAATAAGTCGAGTGTTTACATGACAACCAGGAATATTATTAACAAATCCACGTTGATTACTGTTGATATCTATTTGTTGACGAAGGCATTCATCTAAAGCTTTCTCAATAATTCTTCGAATCACTGAATATATAGTTATTGGTCGCCAGTTAGATATATCTTTTTCATTACCACCTTTGTCAATCAAAATCATACGACCTTTCAGAAGTGCTGTTGGTACAAATCCAGTGTTTAACATGATGTTAGCAATGGTAGTAATTGCTTCTGCTGTGTCCAGGTTCTTAACTGTTCTGGCAAGTACACGATCAGGTCCTGGTGATGTGTCAAAATTGGTTGATTTGATGTGTTTCCTAATATTTTCTTGAGTTATTCTTACATCAGGATTTGTTGTGTAAGATGGATAAGATTGGAGTGTTAATTCATTTATGTTCTCAAATATACTTTTAAAATGGCATTCAAGTTCATTGATGGCTATATTACATTGACGTTGATTACCCGAATTCATGATTTCTCTAACTACTTTCTTGCGTCGGTTATAGTAATTGAATTGGGCTAAATCATATTCGTATTTGTTTCTACGTCTTTGTCGTGTCAGCTTATTTGTTCTTTGTGGATTGGATGACATTAAAGTTGATGAAGGATTTCTATCTTTTCTTTTCTTCCGCATTCGATAGTATTTAACATTTGGATGAATTGGTCCAGGTAATCTTTCGTTTGCTTCAAATAAAAATTTTAGGAAGTTAGTAACAATTTCATCAAATTTTTTGGTGTCGATTGGATGTGACTGTTCAATATCATTTAATATTCGTGTCCATTTTTGGCATTCAGAGTTAATATCCGTTAATTTTGGAGTGGGCTCATTTCTTGATGTTTCTAATAATTCAGATAATTGGTGAGATGATTGGCGTGTTTTCATAAGGATGTTTTGACTTAACAATTGATTTGCTTCAGTAGGATGTCGTTTACTTCGATGTATTTTCATACCTCTTTCTGTCACAAAGGATTGATTACATACATCGCATTGAGAATAAGATTCAGTTTGTAGTTCGATATTTAAATTGGTATTGTCCAAATTATTAATTATTTTTTCTTCGGTCGGTTTCAAAAATTTTTGAGCATATCTATTAAAGGAATCATTTTGGTATTTCTTGTTTTCAATATGATCTGATGATGGACCCGCTTCTCGTAGGTCTTGAGAACATATTTTAAAAACTGGCAGCAAATTGGGCGTCCCATTTTTTTGGAAATGTTGTAAAAGATGATCATTATTGGAATATTCGTCATCACTTGACATTGAAGTTTAATAAATTTTTAAAAATTAAAAGAAAAACTTTAAATAATTCTCGTTTTTCTAAAAATTACTATTATCACATTAGAAAAAATACTGGTCTATATACTCTAAAACTTTAAAAATAAAATATCAATATAAAAATACTTAAAATTCACTAATATGTTCACGACCGAATAGAGCTTGATCTTGACACAACTACTGTCAATAGTAAATAAATAAATAAAACATTAGTGTTTTATTTATCATCAATCAGAATGAAGAGATTCTATAAACTAAGGGTTGAAAACATAAATTTTACAAGGATAAAGTCAATATTACTTACCTTGGGCATTGAGTAATACCCTACAGTTAACCCTAATAGTATATTACAAGGACAATGTTTTTTTTATCGTCATTAGTTCCTCTAAATCATCATTATTTTAAGACGACTTTCACTAACTCCTGTTAGATTTAATTTCGTTTTGTTAATAACAATGTAACTCCACAATAAATCGATAAAAAAGATCTTTTAAAGTATCTTCATTTCAGAATTTAGGTTACCACTGATGACTTAGCTTGATAGCTGGACAGTTTTTTTTTTATTATTTTTATTATTAAAGTTTTTATTATTATCTTCATTTATGTCTGCATGCGTGACTACTCTCCGATGTTAAACAGTTTACTTCATATGTAGACTTGTATCGCATACCACCTATTATAGGTAGCTAGGATTTTCATTGCTGAGAAGGTTATCGCAGAGCAGTTTTTGTTATAAATAAGTAGAGGTGCACATCTTTTTGAGTTTTTTAACAATGTCCTCAAAATCATCAAATATTATTGTATACAATAGAGATTTGGAAGCGGTAACTAAACTGCTAAGAATGGGCCTCATCTGGCCAAAAACGAACTCTCCTGAGGATGTAACTGTAGTGTTCTTTTTGAAGTTTGTAACGTTTTATGTTCTACTATCTAGTCCCACGACTTTTGGGCTTTTTTATCACATATGGAAAGATTTCAAAGGTGAATAATAAATTCTATAATACTCAAATTTTATATTAAAAATCTATGATAACGAAATTTATTTTAGAGTTCAATTTGAGCATGCTTATGGACATTTTAATTCTGCTGGAATGTGTATGCGTCTTTGGGATGTGTCTGATTTATTTCTGTCATTTAAAGAAAATAGTTGTAAATGTCAATAATTCTGCTTTCGAACGATATGAAACATTTGATTATTCAAAGATTATCAAAGGAATTTATATATTATTTCCCATTACTATCGCGATTCTAGCGGCTTATAAGTATATCACCGAATCAAACTGTATAACAAGAACGTTATACAGTACGTCGACTAGAGTTTGTGGATACATAATTCCAAAAGAATTCCCATTTAATGTTGATTATTTTCCAATCCATGAGATGTTACTTGTGCACGAATTTGTAATGATAATTATTATGTTCTGCCTATTTCTTAACTGCGTTGTCCTGATGATGTTGTATTTTGTGGAAAAGAGCTACACAAAACTAAAATATATTCAATCCAGTCTGAAGCGCATTAACAAGTTGGACCTGAGTGATCATGAGACTGTGCGAACTGCCCTTATAAATGTAGCCAAGACCCACAACGGCGTTATCTAGTAAGATGTTTTCTATTATAAAGGTGTTTTATAATATGCGGGGCCGGTTCAAGTGGTGATTGTAGCCCTCAAAAAAAAAATAAAAAGAGTACTCATGAACATTTGTAAAAAACTCATTTGTTTTCGAGATGCGGGGTGTTTAAATATTTTACTTTTAAAATATTTTTCTTAATTTTGCAGGTCGTTACCCCTCACGTTATCGTTTTAGATTATTCAATAATAATAGTGTCATTTTTTATATTTGGTGATATAATCTGGGTATGGAATAATAATTCGATTAATCTTTTATAAAGTTCAGGTAGACATAAAATCTTTTTTTTCGGACAAACCTGAGAAATTTGAAAATTATTCAAGGCCACTTTTTCTAAAAAAAAAATCTTCTTTCTGAAACGTTGAAACAGATCACTTTTAAGAGAGACGTCAATACTGCTTTTTATATTAATTTACATAATATTAACTGACCCCTGTATCTCCCCCTCTGGTTACTTCCGAAACTTCACATTTCAACAAAATGTGTCAATCTATAACCAATTACTTATTAGGAAATATTTCCATCGAAATTTGTTACCAACTGAGAGATATTTTTACTTTATCGAAAAATATGATATACAGGGTGTCCCAGCTTATTCGAAGCGGTCTCTGTAGGCTAAACGATGGACTTTTTCAAAAAACTTTTTGAAAATTCAAGTACAGAATCACAATGGCCATAATTTAAAATTATTTTGGAGTATACAGAGTGTCCCATATGAGAGTGACATATCAAAGTTATGTTTTTTTAAATGGAATGCTCCTATGTTATTGCATGTTAAGATTGTCTGAGAAGAGAAAATAAGATTGGCTTTTACAGTTGGTGTTTAAATTCAGAAGTTTTTGCGTTATAAGCAAGTGAAAATCGTCATTTTTCAAGTTCAAGGCCCTGTACAACGAGAACGGCTGAAGATAGAGAAAAACGGCTTACATGTCCCTATTTCAACTTTTTATGTACTATCCTATGGTGTAGAAACATTTGTGGTTTCTTTGATTTTTTTATTTGGCGACGCGTGGAGAAATCTCAGAATTTTTCAAATTTTTTATCATCCTGTATAAACATTTCATCTACATCATTGGATAGTACATGAAAAGTTAAAATAGGGACATGTAAGCCGTTTTTCTCTATCTTAAGCCGTTTTCCTTGTACAGGGCCTTGAACTTGAAAAATTACGATTTTCACTTGTTTATAACTCAAAAACTTCTGAATTTAAGCACCAACTGTAAAAGCCAATCTTATTTTCTCTTTTCAGAAAATCTAAAAATGCAATAACATAGGAGCATTCCATTTAAAAAAAACATAACTTTGATATGCCACTGTCATATGGGACACTCTGTATACTCCAAAATAATTTTAAATTATGGCCATTGTGATCCTGGATTTGAATTTGCAATTTTTTTTTTTTTTTAATCAATCGTTTGGCCTACAGAGACCGCTTCGAATAAGCTGGGACACTCTGTATGTATACCTAATCCAAATACACCGTGTTTTATATTAAGTCGGCACTATTGCTAACTTCGTTATTATTTGACCTAGAAAGTCGGTTAAATTAGCAAACTAGTAGTATTTTTTCTCCTGAATAAAATGACGAAAACAGAAAAACAATTGAACATCGCGTTTTCGAGATATTTAGAAATATGAACATTTTTTATGGAACACCCTGTATATTTTTAGATGGATCGGTTGCAAATTTTTTTTAAGGAAAAAGTCTCCATGCACTATGATCCTAAAATAATAAAATTTTACAACACAAACAAGTTCTCTTATTTGTTTATGTAAAATTAAATACTTTTCAAGGTAACAACTCTTATTTTTAGTGTATTTTTTTTATTGAAAAATACACTATTGAGGACGACATAATTTTTTTATCTTACATTACGTAGGTACACTAAATTACACTAATTGTCGCAGCCTACTTTGGGAGTAATAAAATAATGAATAATTAATGAATCTATTATTTTAGGAACATAGTGCATAAAGACTTTTTCCTTTAAAAAAAATTTGCAACCGATCCATCTAAAAATATAGAGGGTGTTCCATTAAAAAAAATTATATTTTTTTGAATATCTCGAAAACGCGATGTTCAATTGTTTTTCTGCTTTCGCCATTTTATTCAGGAGAAAAAATACTACTAGTTTGCTAATTTAACCGACTTTCTAGGTTAAATAATAACGAAGTTAGCAATAGTGCCGACTTAATATAATAATAATAATAATAATAATAATAATAATAATAATACTTTATTGCCCAACAGATTTACAACAAATCCAATAACAGGACAATATCTAAACATTAGTAATAATATGTGCAGACAAAAACATCATACCATTAAAACACTATCTATTATAAAATATTTAACAATATAACAATATAAGTTAGAAAGCAAGTTAGGGAACGAAGAAAATAAAGTTATACATAACCCTCACCCCACCAACAAAAGCATGACAATATCTAAAAATTCAAATCAGCAACCCGCAATATATCAGTTAAGGAGCTGGCATTTAGGTCACAAAAACTAGAGATGCGATTAAAGTAGGTTGACATAACGTACACCGGCGATTTTAGAAGTACATTTGACCTTGCTATGCGCAAGGCAAACGTTTTTACATTTCTAGAATTTGAGCGAGGGATATGAAAATTAAAAACTTGATGATCAAAGCCTCTAGTGGGAAACTCATTATGCACCCTATAACTGAGCATTTTCAAAAACCTCCTCTGAATACGCTCGACCTGACCAATGTGACATGTGTAGTAGGGTGACCACACAATACTGCAATAATCCAATTTGGATCTAACGTAGGAGTAAAAAAGAATTTTCAATGAATTAATATTTCTAAAATCTCTACAGTTCCTACTTATGAATCCAAGCATTTTCATCGCAGATTTGGTAATACTAGAAATGTGCTCAGTAAAGGAAAGACCACTATCAAAAATGACCCCAAGATCCCTTATGGAGTTGGAACGGATAAAGTTGGTAGAATTAAAAGTGTAGCTGAATACAAGAGGGTTGTTTTTCTTGGTGAAGGTGACCACTCGACATTTGTTGACATTTATCTGAAGATTATTATCAACACACCACCGTTCCAGACAATCAACAGAATTCTGCAGCGCCCGGAAATCACTGACGTTATTAACTACAGAAAAAATCTTCAAGTCATCCGCAAAAAGAAGGCTATGGGAACAAATGACATCTGTGATGTCATTGATAAACAATAAGAATAGTAGGGGTCCCAGGTTTGAACCCTGGGGTACCCCAGACGTGGGTGTGAACTGTTCTGATACATGACCATTATATATTACATATTGATGCCTATCTGATAGGTAAGAATTAAACAAGGACACTAATTGAGAAGAGAAACCAAAGCACACCAGCTTTCTTAATAGAATACTATGGTCAATTCGGTCAAAGGCCTTCGAGAAATCAGTGTATATCACATCCACCTGCATTTTATTGTCTAGGGCATCAGCTATAAACTGAGTAAAAAACACGAGATTGGTCACCGTAGAGCGTCTATCCATGAAGCCGTGTTGCTGAGGAGAAATCGATTGACGAACCGCAGGATAAATGAAGGAGTACATCACCATCTCAAAGACCTTCGCAAAATTATTCAAAATAGAGATTGGTCTATAATTAGAAATAAACTGAGGGTCACCACTCTTAAGAACCGGACAGACTTTGGCGGTCTTCCACATATCTGGAAAGGTTGAGGTCTCTAAAGACAAATTAAAGATAATCAGAAGAGGCTCAAGAAAGACATGTTCGCAATCTCTGATCAAGTAACTAGGTATTTGATCAGATCCAGCAGTTGCCCTATTTTTCAGTCTTCCTATTGCGCCGCTAACATCCTCCTCCGATATTCTCGGAACAGTCACAGACAATGAGCCAGACGGAGATATCACATCATTCCCGACAGCAGTATCAGCTGAGGGTGGTGAGTACACACCGCTAAAATAACGGGCAAAACAGTCAACAATGTCAGTGGGGCTATCATAAACTAAACCTCCCTCATCATATAATGTACCTGGAATCCTCGAGCTGCCCCTTTTACTTTGTATAAATTGCCAGAATCTCTTTGGCTCAGTAATGAGGTTATTTTGCAGGTTATTAATATAGTCCGTGTACGCTTTCCTCGTTTTGGCCTTGATCAACGCTCTAAGTTCCCTAAATCTTTGGAGCCTAGATATGTCACCCGTGCGTTTATGGATACTGTAACACTTATGTTTGAGTTTGATATCTTGTATAATTTCATTAGTATACCACGGAGGATAAGAATATGTATTGGATTTTCTACGATATTTTGGAACAAATTGATCAAATATTGAATAGATTTTATGGTAAAACAGGGAGCAAGCTTCATCAACGTTATTGAAAGATTTGAGTTCGGACCAATCCTGAGTAAGTAGAGTATCATATAAAGCTGGAAAATTTGCTTTTTTAAAGTTATATCTCATACTAGAGTTACAAGGAAAATTCACAACCCTTGGAGTGACGAGATCAACCCAATAGACAATGCCGGATGATATAAATCCTCCCTGACAAACGGTGCACTGTCATGGCAAACCATGCAATCAACATCTCCCACAACCAAGTCCAATGTACGATTAATGCTGTTGCGTACGTTATTAAATTGATTAAACCCAGTATATTCCAGGAAGCTGCTGAACATCTGACATTTAGGATCCCTACCGCTAGCATCAGTCCAATTTGGAATGTTAAAGTCGCCCACAATCAAAACATTAGCAGTTACATCAGCCAAGTGGGCCCCGAACAAATCAAAGAAATATTCTAAGTCTGCGATGGTGGTATCCGGCGATATGTAGACACAGTATATATTGTTATAAAAAGCTCATTACGCTTATTTACGTAGAAATAGTTTTTTTTTTCTTTCATGAAGAATAGTCTTTAGCTTTAGAAAAAGTTTCTATTGGAACAGAATATTTAGATTTGTTTGGGAGAGTAGAATAGTAAATATTGTAATAATAAGGTGAAATGTCATAGAATAATTTTTGTAAAATAATTAGAATAATTAGAATAAGTTAGCTAGAGTGTATGGGGAAATGTCAAGCATAAAATTATAAAAAGTCACAATTTTGAAGAAAAGAACAGCAACTCTAGTAGCAGGGAAATTGGCTGTTAGAATGGGGAAAACATAACATGTCCAAAGAGGATTTTGTGTGTTATACTCCAGAAGAGAAATGAATTTCATAGATGTTGATTGGAAGGAAAATACAAAAATTATCCGCTGTCATAGTGAGAAATAATATGTTGTCAAGCAGATAACAATCGAATTTACATAGTTACAAGAAAAACTATAAATAGAAAAACAACGATTATTTGAGGAGATTCCTAAAACAGAAGTTAATCAGTGTAGACCACGAAATCATAACCAAACATCGTAAACATCGTGAACATCGTGAACATCTAGAAAATTTTCGAACATCAAGAATTTGGAAAAGAACAGAGGCCGTAGCTGACTACAAGAAGAAACATTTAGGTTAGAAGGAGAGATTTGGTTAGCTGGTAGCTGACAACTGCAATTTGATTTGGATACAGCCGTGCAGAGATTTGGCTCGCAGGCAGCTGACAATTGCAGTTTGATTTGGGTACAGCCGTGCAGCGATTTGGATTCTGCGATTTTGACATAGAAGATAGAAAAACGTAGCAGCGAATTGGATATATCCGTGCAGAGATCTACATTGAAATTGCTGACACGCAAACAGCAAGGCTACTAGAGTTGACTTCAAGCTTTGTTCAACAGCTGATTCCGTGGGTTATTCCTTTCGTTAGCCTACGAGGGACTACTGTCAAAAATTAATGACAGAAAGTCGGTGACGAAGAAGATTCATTAAGGGAACAAACTGTGAGTAATTTTAAGTTATTTTTAAGTTAGTTGTTGTAAGTGTTATTGTTTGGAAAATTTCTTATTGTAATAAAACCCAAACAAGTTTAAAATTTGAGTTTCAATAGAAGTTTATAGGTTATGAAAATTTTAAAAAATTTATTAAAAAAAAAATACTTGAACTCACTCTGAGTCATAGAGGTCTCATACAGATTAAACTTTTATTAGTTTTTTAAAAAAGAAAGGCCCCCTAAATAAATAAATTGTTTATGGTAAGAGGGAATCAAAGAAGAAAATAAATTTTCAAAAAAGAGTAGAGAAAGCACAGTCCCTACGAACCATAACAATATGTATAAGTCTTAAATTTAGTTTGACTTTACACCCAACACAATCTATAGACATGACTTCCCGTGAAAGAAGATCAAGATCCAAACTAGATGCGTTGTATGACTTCCTCAATGCCAAAATGACACCACCACCACGAGACTTGTTTACGAGGCTGAACCGGCGGTCCTTACGAAAAACAGTAAAGTTATTAGAAAAATATTCAGAATTAGATATCTCATCAGACAGCCAGGTTTCAGCCACACAAACGCAATCAAAGTCTACATTACATGAACTCACATAAAAGTCAGATGTTTTTGTTCTCAAACCCCGCACATTCTGAAAATAACACTTGAAGGTCGAAACATTCTGTCGGGCATTTATGTGTTTTTTGAACGATTCCGTTCTGAACTACCCTTTCTCACGATGTACGGACAGTTGTTCCTATATTTCAAAATAACGTCCTTATTTCCATTGGCTACTTCGGCTCTAAACTCTTGAATGGTTGCTCTATTCTCCCTACGCTGGGCATCAGTGAGATCAGCATAAAAATGGTGCAGGCGGTCACCATTACGTTTATTTGATCGCAGCACAACCCTGGCTTCTTCTTCCTTATCATAGATAATTTTCAAGGGACGAATTTTCCCATCAGTGATAGAACCAATACGAACGATCTTCCTAGGTTGCGGGAATGAACCCAAAGGTTCCAGAATCCTGCTGACATTGCTCAGGTCATCGAGAGTTTTATCAGATATAGTTTCAGCAGAGGACTCTGGTATGTTGTAAAGCAGGACATTGCGGCCTCGCTTTCTGCGATCCTCCAGCTCAGAAGCAAGATCAGTCATGTTAGGCTTCGTAATTCCTCTGGAGGAAGAACACAATCGCAGTTGTCGCAGCTCATCCTTCATTCCTTCAACGTCCTTTTCTAGGGTACTGATTCGTTCATTAATTTTAGTAAATTGATCGGAGATAACGTTCATAACGGTGGTTTTAAATGATTCAAACTGCAACTTCATAGTACTTTCAATAATTGAAAGTTGAGACGAGATATTTGGTTGGGTGCAAGCTGAACACATCCACTGGTCTCGAGAAAGCAGCTTCAGTTCCCGTTCATCAATGTTCAGGCATTTAATATGGGAGGATTTCTTACATAAACCATTGCATTTAAGGGCCGGAGTTGTCGGTGTAATAGCAGAGTTACAAGTAGTGCAGTATCCAGGCATAATGAAAATGTAAATACAAAACAGCTGATCAGGAATCGAATTCAAATAATAATATAGGTACTTGCGATTAGTGGTCCGTGATAAGGATAAGATACGATGCGAAAGAGAATTTACGTTGATAAAAACAATAATTAAGGAAAATATAAATTGATTTTCCCCGTAAAAGCCTACAAATAGGCAATTTGTAGCACAACTCACCAACCCACAAGTACACTAAAAGGTGTTTATTGATGTAATTAAGTTAGTGCACAAGTTATCACTTAAAAAAGTCACTCAAAAACCAGTTTAAATTAATAATAAAGTGGACGACAATAATTGAGCTGCACTCAGTCACACAATTTTTTCAACAAAAATGTATTTAAAAAATGTAAAAAAAAAAAAAAAAAATGTATGTAAAAAATAAAACACGGTGTATATTGAAATTCAATGCCCGACGTATATCTAAAATTAGGAAATTTTTGACATTCCACATATTATGAAACAGCCTCTATACAGGACCAAGCGTTTCGCGGTATATTCTCAAAGATATCGGTACACGGTGCGAAGTTTTTGTGGACGACAATGGATAATAGGGTCAGTTAAATTAGGGAAATTTACTTATAAAAGGTGTCACAACAAGAGTTCCGGATTTAATTCCCAAGAAAAAAAAATTGTTTCGAATTAATCAAAATAGTTTTATTTCAACATGAAGAGGAATACTAGCGATTAAACATGAAATATGACACCGGCAAATGGCCATCACGAAACTTCTGGTAGAAGGTCATTGTTTTCGTAAAATTTTGGATAAAGTTTTCGTATAATTGTGGCTTTATTTCGCCAATAACCCGTTTCTTCTTTATTAAAGCCTTCAACGATTTGTGGCTTGTTTCCAATCCATACACCTTTTCGTTCACCTAGCCCCGAAGAAAGAAGTCCATCGGCGTTAAATCGCATGATCTTGGCGGGCAATTTTGATCCCCAGATCGAGAGATGACACTGTCTAGAAACTTGGTCCGCAACTATCAACAAATAATCACCATCATACATACTACTAGTAGTGGAGAGGGTCTGTCAAAAAAAAGGCTCCATCCGCCTTGGACTCGAGAATTTTTTTTTCATAAAGTTGGACCCCCTCTTCATTTTGGTGGCATTTTCAAAACTTTAATCGACGCCCTGGCGAAGAAATGTGCATGCGAAGACATCGGCAATGGGTTTTTTGCACATAACTCGCTTAATTCAACTCTGAGCATAGTAAATAGTAAAATAGTAAAATGTCGAAAAATGAAGAACTCTCGAAGACGCGTAATTTGAACTTTGACTGATCCAAATCGGTCAAACGGTTCTCGAGATATCGCATTTTCAATTTTAAGGCCTTTTCTTCAGGGTTCCGCCGCGGTGCGAATACACCGCCGTCCGTGTTCGCGTGTTTTGCATGGAAAAAATCGACTTAGGGACTTAATTTTTTTTTTTCATCGACAGCAGCAGTGTCCTTAATGATGCCTGAAATTTTGAAGTCGCTATCTCGATTAGAGGGGGAGGGGGAGGGGAAATCATAATTAAAATTCAAATTGCTATAACTTTCGCTAATATTGGGACCTCGGGCCCAACCAATGGGAGATGACACTTTGGAATGCCTACTTTAAAATGTTTTTTTTTTTTTTCGATTCCGCCAATATTGGCAAGATGCCCGCAGAAAAACCGATTTCCCTCCCCCCTTTTTTTCTTAAAACTGTTTTTTTGCCATGAAAGAAGGGGGTGGGGGTAAAAATTTTTTCGTCATCAAACGGGAATTTTTTTTATCTTTGATTTGAGTCCCAGTAGACCTCGATCGGACCATTATTAAGGTCACAGAGTCACCAAACGCATTTGGTCCTGTAGAATGGCAAGGATTAGGGTTAGCGGGTTCCGCTACCCGGCATTTTTTAGGGCTAAGTGTCCCCTTTCAAGATTTTCTTACCCCAGGTCGCTATCTCAATTAGGGCCTGCACGCGGACGTGATATGTAAACCATCTATATTTTTACTATGCTCAGAGTTGAATTAAGCGAATTATGTGCAAAAAACCCATTGCCGATGTCTTCGCATGCACATTTCTCCGCCAGGGCGTCGATTAAATTTTTGAAAATGCCACCGAAATGAAGAGGGGGTCCAACTTTATGAAAAAAAAAATCAAAAAAAATTCTCGAGTCCAAGGCGGTTCGAAAGTTAGACCCTCTCTACTATAGCACAAACAAAATGGTTGCAAATTCAAATCCAGCCCTCTGGTGAGACACCTTTACCACCTTCCTCTAATAACAAACAAAATATTTTATTTGCAAAAACTTGTGACTTATATTGATTTATCAGTTCCGAGGGACATACTTCTTTCGAAGTTGTTAAACGATTAATAATAATTTACCTAGTTTTTCTTATTTCTTATGAAACAAAAAAAAAAAACATTAGATATGGACAACCCATGCATACAAATATATCTGAAATTAAGAAAAAATGCAATTGAATCAATCAATAGTCAAACTACGGTTCCAATGAAAAAAAAAATTAATAAAACTGAAGTCCAGTCCATATCTCGTAAATATAGTGTGCTGTTACTTTCCAAATTTTATTCTCGAATACTAGGTAACAACTTCTACAAGATTCTTTTTACGTTTTGTTTCTAGCACAGGTGGCTGTGGTCTCTTATTCACGAATGAAAAATAACATCTTTGGTTTTTTTTTTTTAATTGAAAATGCACATGCACTGCAGGGAAATCCCTATGACGCTCTGGGAGCGGTGCATGAGCGGAGATGTCGATTCACGTTGACCTTGAATCGCTGTAAGTTGTATACTTCGGGAAACACGCCCTTTAGAATGCTATTTCAAAGTGATGCGGTTCTATACATAAAAGAAGTCTGAAATAGGGTGGTACGAGGTGTAACGAGCTGAACCTGATATGGATGAGCGTCTGCGGCTCGGCGTGTATTTCTGCCCGGTCTTGATCTTGGTGGGATCAAGCGGGCCACGTCCCTTGAACACTTTCCATAAAAATATCTGTAAAACAGACTCAGGGCCAGCTACTCTTCTCCGATGTTCGAGAGTGTCTAAATTTTTGTCAAATCGGGGTCCCCAATCAAGTGTGTGGCTCTTTTCTGGATAGAGTCGAGTAGTCTCAGCGTATGTTTAGGAGCTGAACTCCAAACATGTGAGCAGTACTCCAAGGATGGTCGGATTTGAGCCTTGTATAAGAGGAGAAGCTGTTGTGGTGTATAAAATTTCTTCGTGCGGAAGAGTGTTCCAAGTTTTTGAGAAGCACTCTTTGCCAGACCTGCAACATGATCATGCCAAGACATGTTCGCTCCGATGCTCACTCCAAGTAAACGAAGAGATGACGCTGGAGTAAGAGAGTGTCCCGCCATCACCATATCTGGCTCCAAAACGTTGGCCTTTTTGGAGAAGATGGCTGCTTGGGTTTTTTCAGCATTAAATTGAACTTGGTTTCTATAGTCATTGTTAAGTATGGCAACTTCTTGCTCCCTGCGAGTCTGTGCGTCGATGGCAGATGTTCGCGCATCTAACGTATAAGAAGATATGAGGGTACTGTCGTCGGCAAAACTGTATATTGGATTTTTTGTTGCTTCAAGCAAGTCGTTTTTAAATATTAGGAAGAGAGTCGGAGATAAAATGGATCCCTGAGGCACACCGGCATTGATGGAAAAGGTCTCAGAAAGAACTCCATCGACTGCCACCTGCAATGAACGATCTCCGAGATAACTCGCAAGCCACAAGCAGAATTTCTCGGGCATGCCATAGGCCTGCAGTTTTGCCAGCAGTCCATCATGCCAAACATGGTCGAAAGCTCTAGAAATATCAAGCGCAACCCCTCGACACTCCCCATGGTGCTCGATTGCGCTGTTCCACACCTCGGTGACGTAGGTGAGGAGGTCACCAGTTGACCTCTGTTTACGGAATCCGTATTGGCGGTCGCTGATTATATTAGCTCCTTCCAAGTACTTTAAAAGATGTTGGTTGATAGCTTTCTCCATAATCTTAGATATTACTGAAAGCAGTGCCACTGGTCGATAGTTGTTTGGTATAGTTTTTTTGCCTTTCTTGGGAATAGGTTGGATTCGTGCACATTTCCAGCATGCAGGAAATATTCTCTTTTCATACGACAGATTGAAAAGTCGACAGAAAACAGATGACAGCTCAGTGGCGCATTTTTTAAGTAAATTTGTGTTGGTTGGTCCAAAATACTTCAAAAAGTGGGAGGGCTAGGCCAAATGTAAAAACTGATTGCAATTAAACTTAAAATTCTGCTAAACTTTGTTAATTTAGCATAATCTGTAACTCTTCAAATAACAGTTAGTCATACAACGATGATAGATATAGTAGTTACCGTGTATATTTTTTAATTGGTTAAATAAGGCTTTAATAAGGTGTTAAAGCTTTACCATTATATGGAATTGTTCAGACTCTAAACTATAGAAAATTCCAATAGAGCGGAAGATTATTTTTTTAATATTAAGGTATAGAAGTGATATTGACCGAAAATTAATAATTGTTCTGGGATATTCTATTATTATGTTCTAAAATTGATTGTTCTACCAATTTACCAAAAATACATTAGATGTCCTGAGTGTTCCTTCCAAATAATTAATAGAATATTTACAAGGATAAATACAATATAACTTACTTAGGACATTGAGTAATACCCTATAGTTAACCCTTATAGTATATTACAAGGACAATGTTTATCGTCATTAGTTCCTCTAAATCATCATTATTTTAAGACGACTTTTACCAACTCCTGTTAGAGTTAATTTCGTTTAATAACAATGTAACTCCACAATAAAAAAGATCTTTTCATTATCTTCATTTCAGAATTTAGGTTACCACTGATGACCTAGCTTGACAGTTTTTTTTTATTCTTTTTATTATTACTGTTTTTGTTATTTATTTTTATTTACGTCTGCATGCGCGACTATACTCTCCGACGTTGAGCAGTTTACCTCATATTAAGACTCTTATCGTATACCTCCTACGATTTTCATTGCTGAGAAGGTTAACACAGTGTTTGTTATAAATTAGTAGAGGTGCACATATCATTTTGAGTTTTTTACCAATGTCTTCAAAATCATCAAATATTATTGTATACAATAGAGATTTGGAAGCGGTAACTAAACTGCTAAGAATGGGCCTCATCTGGCCAAAAACGAACTCTCCTGAGGATGTAACTGTAGTGTTCTTTTTGAAGTTTGTAATGTTTTATGTCCTACTGTCTAGTCCCACGACTTTTGGGCTTTTTTATCACATATGGAAAGATTTCAAAGGTGAATAATAAATTCTATAATATTCAAATTTTTTGATAACGAAATTTATTTTAGAGTTCAATTTGAGCATGCTTATGGACATTTTAATGGTGCTGGAATTAGTATGCGTCTTCGGGATGTGTGTAATTTATTTCTATAATTTAAAGAAAATAGTTGTGAATGTCAATAATTCTAGTTTGGAACGATATGAAACATTTGATTATTCAAAGATTATCAAAGGAATTTATATCTTATTTTCCATTACTATCGCGATTTTAGCTGCTTATAAGTATATTACCGTATCAGACTGTATAAAAAGATCTTTATATAGTACGTCGACTACAATTTGTGGATATGTGGTCCCAAAAGAATTCCCATTTGATGTTGATTATTTTCCAATCCATGAGATGTTAGTTGTGCACGAATTTGTAATGATAATTATTATGTTCTGCCTATTTATTAACTGCGTTGTCCTGATGTTGTATTTTGTGGAAAAGCTCTACACAAAACTAAAATATATTCAATCCAGTCTGAAGCACATTAATAAGTTGGACCTGAGTGATCATGAGACTGTGCGAACTGCCCTTATAAATGTAGCCAAGACCCACAACGGCGTTATCCAGTAAGATGTTTTCTTTTATAAAGGTGTTTTATAATATGTGGGGCCGGTTCAAGTGGTGATTTTAGCCCACAAAAACATGAAAGGAGTACTTATAAACATCTGTAGAAAACGCATTTGTTTTCAAGATAGGTTGGGGTGCTTAAATATTTTACTTTTAAAATATTTTTCCTAATTTTGCAGGTCGTTATCCCTCACGTTATCGTTTTAGATTTAGAGTATTCAATACTAATAATAGTGTCATTTTGAATATTTGCGTGGTGTAATCTAGGTATGGAATAATAATAGGATAAGTCTTTTATAAAGTTCAGGTAGACATAAAATCTCTTTTTTTTCGGACAAACCTTGAGAAATATGACAATTATTCAAGAGCCACTTTTTCTAAAAAAAAAAAAAAAATCTTCTTTCTGAAACGTTGAAACAGATCACTTTTAGGAGAGACGTCCATACTGCTTTTTAAATTAATTTACATAATGTTAACTGACCCGTGGTAACTCCCCGTCTGGTTACTTATGAGACTTCACATTTCAACAAAATGTGTCAACCTATAACCAATTATTAGGAAATATTCCCATCAAAAATTTGGTACCTACTCAGAGATATTTTTACTTGATCGAAAAATATGATAGATAATCGAAATGTAATGCCCTACGTATATTGAAAATGAGGCAATTTTTGGCATCCCACATATTATGAAACAGCGCCTGTATACAGGATGAAGCGTTTCGCGGTATATTCTCAAAGATAAGACATAGGTACACGGTGCGAAGTTTTTGTGAACGGCAATCGATACATGCAGGGTCAGTTAAATTAGGGAAAAGTTTTACCATTTTGTGTTCTCTTATAAGTTGATTTGAAATCAAAATGTCAAAAAAAAAGCAAAAATCTGCAGGAGTTTTCAAAATATAGGATAAAAACAAAAAAAATCTCCTTTTTGAAAAACCCTAACATTCTCTACATGGTGTAAGCGATTTGAATTAAACTTGGTGCTTTTGTCTTATCGACAATCTAATAATTTTAAAAAAAAAAAAAAAAAAAAAACAATTTTAATAACGTTATTTTGACACCAATCGGTGAAAAAATTATCATTTTATTGTTTCTGAAATAGAGGAAATATTATTTTTTCTATTATTAATTTTATCGATTGAAATATTTTCTTTCCTGGATTTTGTTTATAGCGAATAACATAATCCAATATGAAGGCCGTAAGAAATATCATTTTTCATTAAACCTATGGTTGGCCGAAATCTAGATGACTTGGAGTTTTCTGCTAACATCATTCGATTGACAGTAGTTTCAGTACACGAAATTACCAAGGTTCATTCAATTCCCTTACACCAGGCAGAAAATTATACGATTTTAAAAAAATGGAATTTGAAGTTTCCACCCGATATTTTTTCTGCTTTATAGTTTATGGTTGTTAGGTTTTAACAGTCATTTGGCACCCAGTATTTAAAATCCCTCAGTAGTGCAACTTGTCACCGTTTACGAGATCCCAATTATTAGTATACCTACTGCCGTCTTACCGATCAGTATATGATATGCATAATTCTTTTGACTTTTATTTGGTACCATATCATGCCTCTAGGTCAGAATGGGAAGCAGAAATCTGCAAATTCATATTATGTTTCGCATGCATGCATTATCCTATGGCCAGCCTTGAAAGTGCTGATAACCCTGTATGCACGTAGTGACTATACTTATTTCCTTTCTTTTGAATAAGTAATAGGTAGGTATAAGTATACTAAAAATAGAGTAAAAATATACAAAAATTACAACTAGATTCTTCCTTCAGCTAATTCATATTCTTTTAATCTTATTTTTTAAACTATTATCAGAGTTCATTTATTTATATTTCTTCTTTTGCCTTAAAGTAATTAAACTTTTGACGTCCTATGACTTTTCTTGTAGTGGAGTCGAGAGCCTAAATAGCAACTGCAAGCACATTAACTTGACCCATTTCATTATGGGTAGCATGATACTGGCGGTTTCATTGTTAGATTTTTTAACGGTAAGTTAAATTAACGTATTTACTTAACTTAGGTGTAATGTGCCTTATTGGTTCTGTTAATTATTGTAGTCGCACAACGTGGAAAGTCTTATACAGTTCTCAGCATGGTTCGTAAGCGTTTTTGTGGGTACCTTATGTTGTCAAATACTAATTGATGAAGTAAGTAACATACTTCTTACTGTCCTTATTTTAAAAGTATACAATATTTTTCGGATTAAACTACTTATTAATATTATGCATGTGTAATTTTTAGGGTAATAATGTAGCAACAGCAATTCATAAAATCAACTGGTTTGAAATGAGTCCTGAAAATCAACGAATGGTACTGTTTATATTGATGGCAGCACAACGTCCTCTGGGTGTAGATGCAGGTCCATTTAAAACTTTGTCACTACCCACTTTTTTAACAGTAAGTGCCAAAAATTACTAATCATTCATCGTACTCTGAAATCCCATCAATTATTCTGCAAAATAAGGAAATCAAAAAATAGGTATAACATAATATAATATCTACGCAAATGGACTATACAGAGTGTCGCTAAAAATGTACCACCAATGCTCTACCACAGATTACAGAGTAAAAAATACGACGATTCAACCGAAATTATCTATGTCCAAAAAGGCACCCTTTTCAAGATACAATTACATCAAACATTCATTTTCCGGAATAAGTCAAAAATGAATTAACTGAGAAACTTCGCCTACTACTATATTGATTAAACCAATGAATGTCACATCTCACCTTTTACTCCAGAACTTTTTTATCCGCACGCCACTCAGTGATTCTGTATTTTTTTTTTATCCAAAGGCTAAAGCGGTACTAAACTTCTATTAAAGTTTAGTATCTCGCATCGTTTTCCGGTAATTAATTTTATATGAGGGACCTACACTACTGAAAACGTATTTTTGTGAAAATTTAGATTTTTTTAATTTAAATAATAATTTCAACAACAACGTTCCACCAGAGTTTCTTTGGTCCAGAATATGCCCATTTAACAAACATTATTTATGTCTATGATATTTAAAGAGCTCTTTAAAAAGCTCTCTAATAAAGAGAGTAGACTGAATACACATTTTTGAAAATAAGTAAAAAATTAATTAAATGCAAGACTCGGTACGTCAATGTTTGTAAAACTATGTCAGTTTATTGCTCTTAACAATAGTAGTAGCGATACAATTTTGAAGTTTCTCAGTTATGGCTTGTTCTGGAAAACGTGTATTTGGTTGACCCCCTTGTAATGGTTGTATCTTGAAAAGGGTGCATTTTTAGACATATAGATAATTCGGATTAAATCGTCATATTTTTTATTAGGGAATTTCTGGTAGAGCGTTGGTGGTACCTTTTAGCTGTACTCTGTTTTAATGTTGCTATCAAATTCTCAAGACGAATTTTTTTTAAGTTATTAGGGATATGGTGTTATTATTGGGAATGTTATAAACCTAATTTTTAATTTCCTTTTTCGAAAATTTTTAAAACATCCAGACCCTCCTGATTTTTTATACAGGTGTGGTATATAGAGCTCAACGTCATGCCTTGAAGGGTTGATAGACCAACTCATGCGACTGACCAGAATATCAAACCATGATCTTAGTAAAAAATTATGACTTTTTAATATTTGCACATTCTAAATTTGGTTATATGCGATGCTGCATAGCCCTGTTATCGATTAAGTTCCGAAGAAATATACAGGTGCCCTACTTTGAGAGAAATTTTTTTTTTGTTGATTAAATTTTTTTTACATGACCCGACTTTGGCACGATACATGGAAAAAAAATACACCGTGAACTTAACAAATTATGCTTAAAAATGGCTCATTTGATCTAGTTTCTGAAATGGTGCAATATTTTCTATTATTTACTTTGGAAAAAAAAAGCAGCACCGTTTCCTCTGCATTTTCCATAAATGTAGACAATGCGTGTTACAGTATTTTTTGACAAATTATACTGGTATGTCATAATGGGAAATATTTGATTTCAACTGCATAACACAAACGACACTAACAATAATGTCACTTTAACATTGTTAAATGAGGTCATTACGATTATCATCCATAACGACATGATATTTAATTATTATTGTAAGCCACTGCAGATTATAATTTCACAAGGAGCTCCTTTTGCAGTCAAATAGCAATATTTTTTTTATAAAGTAAATCATATAAAATATTACAAAATTTCAGAAACTAGATCAAAAGAGCCACTTTCAGACATAACCTCTGCCATGTTTGCGGTGTTATATTTTTCCATGTATGAAGTGCCAAAGGTAGGTCAGGAAAAAAATGTTTTTCCTAGGACCACCATACAAAACACTACTTTACGCATCGTTTTTTGTGCGCAAACTAGCAGATTTCTCACGTATTCAAAACTGTGCGACAAAGTGACATAATTTTCGCACTCATTTTCAACATTTTCACACTCATGAGAAATATTCTACTTTGTGCACTTGTTTACTTCATATACTTCATATTCACAGTATACTTCATATACAATATTAGCGAAAAAAATTATGTTTCCCTAAAGGTATGGCACCAGAATATTTCTTCGGCACTTGGTCAACAACAGGATTATTCAGCATTATGTAATAAAATTTAAAATGTAAAAGTATAGAATTTTGGAACTATGGCACTCGAAAAACTGATCTAAAGTATCTATTAACACACAATTGCCAGTCTTAAGTTGGCCTATATCCGCCCTTCAAGGGATGCTGTTGAGTTTTCGGACACTCTATAGATAGTAATGGAAATTATTACAAATATTTTTACTCACAATAAATATTTTTTAGTCATTAAAGTCATTAGATATAATAATTTAAAAATAGTTTTTCTTTTGCAGCTATCCAAGGCAACTTATTCGTATTTGAATTTACTTTTAAATTCATTGTAATACGGCGTTTTCTATAATAACAGTTCCCAAAACATTCAAAAATTCAAGTTATTTAAAATCCCAAAAATACAAAAAATACAAAAAATGCATTTCTTTTAAGATCTGTTCATGCAAGATTTGTTTTTGCATGATTTGTTTTGGTTCTAGATTCTACATAAAAATGAATAAAAGAAACATATTTTCATGATACCTAAGTAGAAACAGCATTTTTGATAAGAGATTAGTATAATTTTTGATAATTTCTGATAAGGGAAAGTATTTTTCAAACAAGGAGAGATTTTATGACTACTTCGTTATGATGCATACTTTTATACGCGTATGTATCCTATACAGGCTGAGCAGTAACTCGCGCACTCAGAGCATGCTGCGGTAAACTTAACTTTTTAAGAGTGGTAAATTTTCTTACTGCAGTGTTGTAAGTTCTTTTTTCCATGGATAATATGATCATTTCTATAAAAATAAAAGTGGCATCACTGCACTGAAGATGTGAATAAGTTCGGGTTAGATGGTACATATTTTCATTATTTTTATTTCCATAGCAACGAAGGCATTTTTGCTATTGTTGAGTTTTGGCGGTTGCCAAACTTCAAATTTCGTTCAGATTTACGTATAGTAGCAATTTACAACATTCTCAATTCCTCTGTAAGGTGGTTTTGTGAAAAAAAATTGATGAATTATACATATGGTATCCGTTCCAGACATTGCAGTAACCTAAATTTTTCATTAATTTTTATCACGGTTATTGTGAAAAATTTGCTTAAAACTCGGATGAGGGAAACTCTCTGTAACTTGGAAGCCAACCATTGGATTCAATTTTTTTTTTTTTCAGAATATCCTAAATTTTAATTGGCTCTATATATCGCCCTGTATTCGGAGTGCGCGAGTTACTGATCACCCTGTGTATTATGGTAAAATATATGTAGATATATAATGTATATATTGTCTGTGTAATATCATAGACATTTTTGTTTCCAAAGGCACGGTTTTAATTTATATGAAACGAAATTGACTTTTAATCTTTTTTCCATTGATAGAATACCATAAAACGGAAGTTTATATCAATCATATCAATTTTCATATCAATTTTGTATCAATTTAAATGAATAAATTTTTTGCTTTTGGAAAAAGAAAGATATTTGAAAAAAGACGCCATAGTCTCTATTTTAAGCAAACAAATTCTTTATTAAAACTGTCAATATATTAAAGAAGTTTAGTTTTCAACTTTACCTCTTCATATCTCGGTCGATTGACAAGAAGAATTTTTTTCACTAGTTTTCCTGATGTTCTGCACGAATTGCCCTCTACAACGTACAAAGAGGAAATCCGCCGATTAAAACTCACCCTGTATAGGAAAGCCCTCAAAAGTTGAGAAAATTACATTGCTGTCACTGTGGGCCTTTAGAGGTATGGAAGCAGTAGTCTGGTATTGCATTGCATAGCGATCAATCAGCTTCAAAATGGTGGCCACCTCAATTTTCGAAAACATTCAAATTTCCTTTTTACGACTGCTTTAATAGTCACGGCATGACTGTCCTCGGCAAACCATCAGTCAAAAAGAAGTGGTTTTAGGGTTTTCAATTTACTAAAGTCTACTTCGAATTGAATGTGTAGGTATATGAAATTTCTCGACGAATCGAGGTTGAGAAGGTTTTTTTATGATTTTTTCATCGTCACTCAAAGACTCTCCTCAACACATCCGTTTGTGCGAATGTTTTCGCAGTCACGATATGAGTTTTCTCGGTAACTATTAAAAATGTTTGAAAAACTGTATACCATTGCACTTTCAGAAAGCACTTTGAAATAGATCTTGAGAAATGTGCCTCTTAATACAGGTTTAAGTAACGATATTTATTGTCAAAAAGAATGTTTAAAATGCCACCACTAGATAGAACCTGCAGTTTAATGTTTGATGAGATTTCTCTATCGCAACAGCTAGTTTTCCATAAACTGCATGACAAAATAGTAGGTTTTGTTGAGCTGGGCAAGCTAGGGCGAAAAAATGAACATGCCAATCATGCTCTGGTATTTATGATTCACGATCTCAGAAAATTTTGGAAGCAGCCTATCGCTCACTATTTTACTAAAGATGTCATAAAGACTGGATGACTTAGTATTTTTAATTGAAGAAGTGATAAGCCATTGCAGAATATTGGGTTAAAAGCGGTGGCTACAATAATTTGCGATCAAGGAACACAAATCGTGCTTCTATCAAAAAATTGTCGAGTGACAGAAAAATCCCAAGTCCTGGTCCCTACTTTTTGGTCAATGGTGAAAAGATTTTTACTTTATTTGATCCGCCTCGTCTTCTCAAGAAACTCTCTCAAAAAGCAGTCCACGCGAAATGCTTTTTTTTAATATGATATTAACTTTGGTCAGGGTCAGGTGGCAAAACTAAATCATCAAGAGTCTTTTTTTTTAAGACAAATAAAAAAGATTTCAAGGTTTGAGAAGAATAAGACAATCATATTTTAACCTTCAGTAATACAGTGGCTTCGGCCATAGAGAGTATGATTAGCATAAATGATCATGTTAATAAACTCCCACCTCCAGCAATTCAAACTGAAGAATTTATCCACGACATCGACTGCCTCTTTGTCAGTTGTAAAGGCAAGAGCCCAAATCCTGATAAAGGTAAACGTTAATTATGTCAATAAAATTACCTCACCGATTGGCTTCAACTTTTGCCTAAATAGAAAATTGGGTATTTCTATCCGAGGATGGATCTGCACTGGAACTTTTAGAGAAATGCAGAAAAATGGGCTTTAAGTTTTTAAGAACTAGATCATTAAACTAAGATCCTCTTGAAAACTCCTTCGGGTCAATTAGGGGTTATAGCGCAAGTAACACAAATCCAAATTGTCATCAATTTGGATTTCTTGTTTTAAGACAATTATCCTTAATAATTTAATTGATCATCATTCTCGTGGTCGAAATTGTGAACAAGATGATAGCAGGATATTAGATAATTTACAAGCATTCCTTGAACATGATACTAAAAGTGAAATTCCCCTGACGAGTCTTCAAGAAAGTGAATTTGGATATCTTATTATACCTCCTGTTGATTCATATAACGATAAATATGACAAACAAATTTTCTCCTACGTGGCAGGATTTCTAGTAAAGAAGGTTAGGGCTTTAAATTGTGTGCATCAAATTTGATATTAGTTACTGTAGAGTCACATCACACTTTCACAATGCATAAGGAATAGAGTGATGACAAAAAAATACTCATTTATGTTACCAAAAATGTTCTTATTTTACTGTTACAAATTCATGATATTATCATTTATATATCTTGCCTCAATCTGGCCATGTTTTGAATATTACACAGAAGTTAAAATTATTTTTAAGGAACACTTGTATGACGTGTATAAAAATTTCATTGATTACAGTATTATGTTAGTACCTAATCAGAAAATACTGCGATGATTTCAAGCGTGAATTTCAAGGAATAAATCGAACAAAATTTATTAAAACAAAATTAAAAGGAATTCAACATTTATGAATTATTAATACAAAGCTGCTGTCAGATTTGTTCAATATATTATGTTTATGTGTTGTAACAGGTAATTTTAATTTACTATGCTTGGTCCTATAGTTTTACGTAGGTTTGTTTATAGCATCATAAAAAATTGTTAAAAAGTTAGGATGGTTAATATTATTAAGTACTAAGATATTTTACATTGTTTAAATTTAAATAATACTATAAAAAGATTCCTAAGAATTAATGTATCTATTGTATGTATAGCAATGCATTTGTAATGTATATAATTTATTTGTTGCAATAATTATTATACCTACTTGTATAATATGTAGGTACTTATGGGTATGTAATAAAAAGTTTTAATTGATGTCTATAAGTATTTTTGTTGAAGTGGCGACACTTCAACCGTAAAAATTATTTTTAAAATATTAATAAATAGGTATAAATTTAAACTTGACCGCGCTTACCAATGATATCTCCTCCGGTAGCCCAGGGTGTCGCCACTGTCACCTAGAGTCTAACGTGTAATCGAACACTCTATTATATTCTCTTTCTCTATGCCTGTATTCAACAAAGTCTACCTCGAGGTGACTGTATACATAATTTCACGGCGATATACGAGGTTGGGAAGTTTTTATGATTTTTTCACGCAAAGACTTTCCTCAACACATCAGTTAGTGCAAATGTTTTCATTTAGTCGAATTTCCTCGACAACCGTCGCTTCAATTGACTTACTTTTATATATTTTTTTTACATCTATACCCATGCAAGGACGGTGTGAAGAAGGCTCACCTATATTCACCGAAGCCCACACCCCGATGTTATTTTGTACATAATTTTACGGCGATACGAGGTTGGAATTTGTTTTAATTATTTTTTCACGCAAATACTTTTCTCAACACATCCGTTTGTGCGAATGTTTTCGTATAGTCGAGATATGAGTTCCCTCGACAACCTCGAAAAACCTTCTTGCGCATCAATCGCAGAAATAGTGTATTTTTATGCGATTCAATAATAAATATTTTCTTCCTATTTTTTTTTATAATGAATTTAATGAAAAATAATCCGATTTTTTTTTGGGAAAACTCCACCTACCTACAAAAAAAAAAGAATGATCCTCTCGTGGATGCGAACCCGCTCCAACAGTTAGCAAGTCAAGGATGTAACAAACTGAGCCACACGGTGCGTTTCGAATTTGTAGTGATGATGGGGTAGATATATGTAGTACGTCAGGTACCTACATCTACTCATTTTATTTTTTAAACTGGTCATATCTTAGTTATTAAAAAACCAATTTGAATACTTTTTTCACCTGCATGTAGGTGATTTAATTGTCGTTGCGATTGCTCTTCTAATTTTCAGAACCATTCATAATTGAATGTGAAAAAAAATAAAAAAGAAATTGCGAACCATTTCATCGATTTAATAATTTTATATAAGTGTAAGCTAATTTTGCACAAGCGAAAAACTTTTTTATCTTTCGTTTAAAGTGCTACATTAATCGAGGCGAATTGAAGCTAAGACATCAAATTATATGTTAAAGCAAAAAAAAATGGAAAATTTCGGTTCAACTTCTTCAAAAATGGACTCATAAACGATTATAGAATTGACACATTTTCACCCTTTTTCCTACCCACGACACTGGCTTATTAATGGAAAATATGCTAATTTTATTGCATTAACTCAAATTTCCAATAATTTTCTTCAAATCCTGTTAATTTGATTTTAAAGTTTTTTTGCCATCTTGCTCATACAATGGTTCAAAAAATTGTCAATTTTCCGTTAATGTTCAAAAAATTCAAATGGCCGCCATTTTGAAACGGCTCGGCCGATTTGGCTCAAGTGCAATACCAGACCACTCCTTGTGGACATCTTACTCTCACAAAAGTTTCAGCCCCCTAGATTGAAAACTGCGGCCAGAAACCGTGCCTCAAGGACCGCATTTGGGGAACTTTGAAAGGACACCCTGTAGAAGTAACGTGACTTTTGGATTTTTTTTCAACGAAAATCTAAAGTCATTCCCAAGCTTTACAAGAATCCAAAATTTCGTTCACTAATCTTGAAAGATAAAGCTACAGGAGCGTTTTTAAAATCGAAAAATCGTGATTTTGGAGAAATAAATAAATATATATATAAATATATATATAAATATATATATATATATATATCGTGGGCAGGTGAATTTTGGAAAACCACTTTTTCGTGATCTGGGGGTCATGATCGGTGGACATTTGATGAGTTTGGGTGATTTTCGAAAAGTGATGTCGTCCTCAATAGTGTATTTTTTTGTTAAAAAATACACTAAAACGGCTTCATTTAGCTTACTTCTATGCTTTTTCACATCTATACCCATGCGAAGGAATGTACGGACAGGGCTCACCTATACAGTGTGTGTCACAGGCATGGTGCACCCCCTTTTTTTTTCTTTTTTTTTGGAGATAATTTTTTGAAATTTGGTACGTCGCATATTCTCGATAGAGCGCACTTTTTAGCAGAAAATTGAATTTTTTTCCACATCCGGTTTTTCCGGAAATGTTACCAACTTTTTATTTTTAAATGGGACACCCTATATATTATTATATTTTTGGATTCTATAAATTTGTACGTATCCAACAATACCACATAAGTACCATTTTAAATGCCAAATTTGTTTATATTTTTTTATTTCTCAATTGTAGTGTGCCATGACTTCAGTTGTGTTCGTAACAGATGCAAAAGGGTACACCAAAATGTCGCTTATTAAGAGTACTAGTAGATGGTACCTCGGTACCAATATAGCACCATTTGAAAAAAATGAATCCTGCTCAAAAAATCATTCCGGTGCGCATAATTTATCCGTAAATCACTGAATTTAGTACTTTGAACAAAAATTCGATTTTTCTAGCATTAGATGATCCAATTGGACTAAAAAACGAAATAGTCATGGCACACTATAATGGAGAAATAAAAAATTAAATTAAAACAAATTTGACATTTAAAATGGTACTCATGTGGTATTGTTGGATTTATACAAATGTATAGAATCCAAAAATATATAAATAAATAGGGTGTCATATTTAAAAATAAAAAGTTGGTGACATTTTCGCAGAAACCGGATGTGGGAAAAAATTAAATTTTCTGCTAAAAAGTGCGCTCTATCGAGAATATGCGACGTACCAAATTTCAAAAAATTCTCTCCAAAAATAAAGAAAAAAAAGGGGGTGTACCATGCCTGTGACACACACTGTATTCACTGAAGCCCACTTCGAAGTGAATGTGTACGTAATTTCACGGAGATACGAGGCTGAGAAAAAAAATTTATATGACTTTTTCATCGTCACGCAAAAACTTTCCTAAACACATCCGTTTGTGCGAATGTTTTCGTATAGTCGCGATAGCAGTTTCCTCGACAACCGTCGCTTCAATTGGTTTACTTCTATGCCTTTTTCAATACCCATGCAAGGAATGTGCGGACAGAGCTAACCTGTCTTCAACGAAACCTACGAGTTTGGGAGACATACACACCTGGATGTAAGACCGAGGACTGCTCGAACGAATTGAACTGAAATTTTTACAGTACCTACCTACTCAACATAAGCTAAATAATATGATATTACAATTTTTAAAGAAATTCGTTTAAGAAATTGAGAAAATATTAACACTTTCCCTAATTTATAAAAAAAATCTTCTGGCTCATCATATTTTTTTATGTGTGTTCAATCTAAGCCTGCATCCCTCTGCAGCATCAGGGATCACAAAGCCGTCTTCCGCATTTATCTACAACAAACAAACAAATGAAAAAATTGTTTTTAGGTACCTACCTACCTGATCCTACTTCATAAGTATTGTTCCTGGAAAATAAATAAATAACATAAATATAAACGTTGTATTTTGTAAAAATGAGGGCCCACATGCTTCCCTTTTCACGAAATTGAAAATCACCTTACTTACATTAATAATATAAGTAGCTTGGTAGCTAAATAAAGACTTGTCACTTTTACAAATACCCTGGTTGAATTGTAGACAATTCTTGACACCCTAGTCTATCAACCCTAATGAATTGGGGAAGGCGGAGTTAACTAGAAACGTGAATTGTTAATATCAAAAGCATCAGAGGCGTAGCTCTCATCAGAATGTTCTTGAATATTTCATTCTTTGCGACCCATCCAACTGCGGAAAGATCGTTAAGTTGAAATTTGTTTAGAAGGAAATTTCGTAACCTTACTTTGTATAATAATGTCCCTGTACTTTGAACTCCCATAATGAGTGTTGCCTTCTATGTAACATGCGTTAAGCGAGTTCACAGGATGGAGAAAACGATGTACATTAGAAGCGAAGGCTTTTCTAAGCATTAAAGGGAGATCAATCAGTTGCGATGTTTGAAGAAAACATATTACCTACAAACGCAAAAACCGGCAGGTGGCAGTTTTTCACGATAAAGAACCGAAGTATTCATAAGAAATTCTACTTATTTCTGAAGTTGAGGTAGAAATTTCATATTTGAAGTCTCTCTGCAGCATTCAGAAACAAAATATAGGTATAATAAAATATACACTTAAGGTGAACCTAATTTTCTCTAATAGTGAGACTAGAGGCTATTGATCGTGTATTATTGAAAGGAACTCTCAAAAAAAGAGTGCATGGGTTTCTATCACATGAGTCTTTCAAATGGTCATTATTAAGAAATAAAAAATCGTGGAAGGATACAAAATTATAGTGAGGATGGAAATGGGAGATAGGGTTTAAAATGTTCCGCTTTCAGTTTTTCAATCATATTTTGAAAACGAAGCAAAACTCAGGTATATTATGTTTTTCTAGTGAATTCTGGTATATTCAGTTTTTTCAGGATATTTCAGCAACGCCCGAAGTTTTCCAAAATGTTATTTCAGATTCTTACGATTCAGAAAAAATCAATTAAGTATCTGAACTTATATCGGTATTGCTTATCTATCTATCTAGAATCAATAAACATAATATTGACAAAATTTATTTGAAATTAATTTATTGCATTTTATTAAAATGTATTTCATTTCTTTTTTTTTCAAAAATACATACACAAATTATATTATTTTTTAAGTATACCAGGTCACCTAAATTTTCCAAATGGTGTCTCTCTGGAACATCTACTTTTGTAAATTCGTCCAGAAATCTACCTTTTTCCGTCTGGATGCACAATATACTATTTTCTATTTTCGGAACAATATTAAAAAGCAGATGTTCCAAGGAGGCACCATTTGGAAAAGTAACGGCACTAAGCGGCCTTACAGGCTCCAGAAAATAAATAATGTAATGTATATTTGAGAACAAGAAATTTAATAAATTTTGAATAAAATTAATTTAAAATGTATTTTTGAATAGGTACAAATTTTAGATAGATAAAAAAGCAATGCCCATTTCGTAACGGTTTTAATTGCGATTTCAACCGTTCCCTTTAACTGTCGTTAATTTATTTCACTTATTAATGGTCCACATTTCATTTTAAGATCCCCTGTAGATCCCTAATTCGAGAATGTCATATATTTACCTAAAATCGCGGTAGGTATTATATAGGGGAAGCTCAGCGTGGAAAATTAAGATCAATGCGGTCGATCAGGCGCGCTCGGACCATCGGGGCAATAAAATGGTGGTCCGCGTGAAAATCTGCCCTTCTTAGATTGGCAATCGATCGCTTAATTAAAATCATTATACGATCATTATAATATCAGCAGCTAAAATAACCCGTTATGTCCCGCAGTAGGGGTAAGTAAGTGCTGGTACCTACTGATTCACTGCTAAATAGTTCATTTTTATTGTTTTTCTATTTAGAATTGCTTTTTGGTGTCAACAAAAATATTACTTTATTATATTTTTTTTTAATAATTATATATTTTGATAAACTATATAATACTATAATAATATAATATAATAATATAATAATAATAATATAATAATATAATAATATAATAATATAATAATAATAATATAAAACTATAAACTATATAATAAAAGCGAGCTTCTGGAATGCTAGAGGTTTTGTGCTCATTCATTTTGATTCCAAATACGCACGTGCACGTTAAGTCCCTTGTGATGTAAAACACTTAAGCAGTTTACGAGCTCAGATTATGGTGGTCAAGGATTGATTTTTTTCTACACCTTTTTAAGGATTCGCCCCTTACCGCTGGATGCTCCATCAAGTCTCATCGAAGACCGAGAGGTCACCATTATTATGAGCAACTCCACCACCCGGTAATGAACACTTAGACTGAAGCAACGGTCAGGTGAGACCAATAATTGCCTAGCAAAGCAACTTTAGCTCCGCTCGAATCCGAGAAAACACCAAACTGAGTCAACTGGCATTAGACACCTACACTCAGTTAGTGAGGTATTATATTCTCCGTATTACCATTGTTCTGGTAAAATTAACTATCAATTAATTAAAATTAATTAATAACTTAAAAGTATTATTATGGTTCATATACAGGGTGGGCCATCGAAAAGGTAACAAGCCTAATAGCTTGGAAAGTGAAGATGTGCGCGAAAAACGCCGAAACAGGTCGATTTTGTTATCGAGGGGGACATATGTTCGTGACAAATTTAACTACCCAAGTTCACCCCCTTGGCAGGGGCAGCTACCCCTTTGTCATCATCATAGGGGACAGCTATCAAGTGATACATCATTTGAAAGCTACTTGAATTCTCTTTACAACGATATCCAACATTTTGGGTTTCGCTCACATACAGGGTGGCCCAACGGAAACTAACTCACCCTAATAACTTAGAAACTGAAGATGTACGCGAAAAACGCCGAAACAGGTCGATTTTGTTATCAACGTAGGCATATTTTCGTGACAATTTTAACTACCCAAGTTCACCCCCTTGGCAGGGGCAGCTACCCCTTTGTCATCATCATAGGGGACAGCCATCGAGTGATACATCACTTGAAAGCTACTTGAATTCTCTTTACAACGATATCCAACATTTTGGGTTTCGCCCACATACAGGGGGGCCCAACGAAAACGTAACTCGCCTTAATCACTTGTATGTAGGGCACCCTGTATGTAAGCGAAACCCAAAATGTTGGATATCGTTGTAAAGATACCTAATTCAAGTATCTTTCAAATGATGTATCACTTTCGCTTACATACAGGTTGGCCCAACGAACACGTAACTTGCCTTAATCATTTGTATGTAAGCCACCCTGTATGTGAGCGAAAATCAAAATGTTGGATATCATTGTAAAGAGAATTCAACTAGCTTTCAAATGATGTATCACTCGATAGCTGTTCTCTATGATGATAAGCAAAGGGGTAGCTACCCCTGCCAAGGGGGTGAACTTGGGTAGTTGAATTTGTCACGAAAATATGTCCCCCTCGATAACAAAATCGACCTGTTTCGGCGTTTTTCGCATAACTCTTCACTTTACAAATTATTAGGCTTGTTACCTTTTAGATGGCCCACCTGTATATATATATATACCGGGTGATTTTTAAAAAACTTGCACCCTCCGAATTTATAGACTTGTTATCTGAACACTAAAAAAACGGGTCAAAAAAACTATCAAACAGGTCAATTTGATAATTTTATTTACTTTCTATTGATGCAAAAAAATTATACAGTGTATGTTTCTTGGTTCAGTAATGACGACATTGTTTTTTTTTAAATAGGACACCCTATACAGGGTGATCCCTAAATGGCGGACACGGTATACAGGGTGTTGTAGAGGATGTTCAGAAAGACTGTAAATTTAAAACAAAAATGGTTTCCTCGGCTTCGTTACCGAGATATAGGGTGTCCTTTTTCTAAAATTTAAATCAAAAGGCAGTCAAATTTAAGCAACCTCCACTGGCAAAGCACATGATTTGACATAACTATTATGATAGTGTTTGCTTTGTATTTTTTTTTTTTTATCGAGTACGGAATTGCAGGCATTCAAATATTTCAAATATCAACAATATTTCCTGCTAGTTCAATAAAAATTTTCAATGTGGCATCGTTGTTCGAATTCGAGATTTTGAATAATATTATCGACTATGTCGCATCCGCGCAACGATTATTGTTTTAAGCTTTGTTGTGTTTTCATTTCAAATGTTTCCATCTCGGTTTCCATGGTAAACATCTATCTGGGTATTGTAGACCTACACATTATTTTCCTGCCTGAAGAAGGGTATCCAGTGCAGTGTTGTGACTTTATGTATCCAGTGCAGAGTTTGTGACTTTATTTTCCACAAAAGTGGCATATATCTTCTTAAAGGGAGCCATACTGGAGAAAAAAGTAAATGAACTTGGAATCTTTAATCCACAATGGATGCTGTGGTGCTGTCCGTCCCCGCCATTTCGGGATCACCCTGTATATTATTACATTTTGAGATTGTCTGAGAAAATCCAGTAAAAATAGTTTTTACAGTGCAGTTTGAATTGAGAAGGTTGTGAGTTATAAACAAATGAAAATTGTAATTTTCCATTTTGAAAGCAGTGTACCTACATCGGAAACGGCTCTAAATGTTGAAAAACGGCTTACATGTTCCTATCTTAACTTTTAATATGTACTAGCCTATGATGAAATTTTTATACAGGGTGATGATTAAGATATAATTCCCTAGTACAAAACCCTTACAAATTTACTTAATTAATTAAACCTAAAATAATAAAAACTATTTTAAAAAGTGAAGGAACTAAAGTATTATAAAAATCCAACAGAAAAAGTTTTACGACAGTGAAATTAAAAAGCCGCGGAACATGAACTGAATGAAAAGCGACAAAAAGGTAATAAATAACTAATCACCCACTCCTTCCCTGATGAATAGATTTTCCACGATATATCTTAATATAACCTTGATAGTCGAAAATAATGGGTAAAATTGAAAAGACCTATAATACTTGATGATAAGTGTAGCAGAAGAAAGATATAAATGTTGGGTAGCCGCATGTGAACAGGAACGGACGAGACGACGTGACTCCCCAGCGGCTGCCCATGCAGCAAACACCGAATAAGAAATAAAAGACTAACAGTTTACCTTGGAAAACCTGGAGGCTCGCAACAGGATAGCATGATAGGCAATATTTAGAGCGCCTTTGCAAAGCTGTTTCTGCCATCTTACAGTCTTCCGGGGTTGCGATAAGATATGCAAGGGAATGGTAGGGAAAAAAGAACAGTGTTGTCAGAAATATAATTAAATTTATAACGATCCTTGTGACTGAGCATCCAATAGAAAATAATACTTAGACATAATATACAAGCTGTCCCAGTTCATTCTAATCACTCTTTATAGATCAAATGATGGATTTTTTCAAGAAATTTTTTGCAAATTCAAGTACAGGATCACAATGGCCATAATTCAAAATTATTTTGGACCATACATAGTGTCCCGTATAAGAGTGGCATATCAAAGTTATGTTTTTTTTTTTAATGGAATGCTCTTGTGTTATTGTATATTTTTAATTATCTGCGAAGAAAAACTAGAATGATATTTACAGCTAATGTTTAAATTGAGAAGTTGGGGATTTATAAACAAGTGAAAATTGCTATTTTCGAAATTCAATGCCCTGATGTACATACAACTAAAAAAGCTCAAGATAGAGGAATCAAGATAAAAAATTGCGATTTTCACTTGTTTACAACTCACAAGAATCTCAATTCAACTACCAACTGTAAAAACCAGTCATTGTCTTCTCAGACAATCTAAAAACAATAACATAATTCACACAATTATCTCACCTAAATGTTTTACAGAGAAACAATTTAAAAAATGTGACGTTTGTTAACTGGGGTGAAGTTAACGATGAAAAGTTAGCGAGGGGAGTGGCTAAACATCCGGCTCGGGGTACGACGATAATCTAATTTCATAATCTGCTGTGATTTCTTGAATGCGACGAATAAATACCACTTCATGAAGTCATTATGTGAGAATATTTTTACGATATAATAAAAAATCCTAGAAACATATTATAACGGGGAGTTCTCCTAGTCTAAGATCATTTTTACAGCTGAATTCGAATCTGAAATTCAAAAGTACTTGGCGGCCCTCCAGGACCCAGACAAGCTCTGAACAGGATGTCGTAAAGTGGATCTTTCTCCATCGTGTGGAAAAATGAAATCCCCAGCGATGCACAATGGTCAGTTTTTATAGTCGAAAATCCAAAATGTATAACATTATCTAACGAGTGTAACACAAATTGAATATCTGAATTCGGAATTTCTAAAAATCATGGCGGTCTTTCCAGGCCCCCGAAAAACGAGTTTTCATTTTTATGCACGACTGATTAGGAAGGTCCATCTTATGACACTCCCTTGATTACTCGTCTTTTCCGGGCCCAGAAGAACCGGCATGAATATTTGAAATTGCGAGTTCTGAACAGTTGTTTTAATTTTACATTTTCGGCTATAAAAACGGCCGTTAATGCGTCGCTGGGTTTTTTATTTTTCTACACGACGGAAAATCCACTTTACGACGTCCTGTTAAAAACTCGTCTTGCGCAAGACCATAAGGGCCGCCATGAATTTTGTAAATTCAGATTCTGAATATTCAGCAGTTACAATTTTCGATTATCGGCTATAAAAACTGCCTTTAGTCGCTGGGAATTTTGTTTATCTGCACGACGAAAAAAGGTCCACTTTATAACTTTCTGTTGAGGACTCGTCTTGTCCAGATTCTGGAGGACAGCCAAGTATTAATCCAGCTGTAAAAATGATCTTAGACTCAAACTCCTCATTATAATACGTTCTTAGGATTTTTTATTTTTACGTGAAAATATTCTCAATGACTTCATAAAGGGGCATTTCGTCATCATTCAAAAAATAATAGCAAATTATGCATCAACATTAACGAAGAAATTAGGTTGTTTTTTAATTTTGACAGTCTGTATGTCAGTGAGGATGTTTATAGCCCCTCCCTTCAAGCTCTCAGGGGAAGGAGATAAGACTTGTTACAAAAAATAGGTAAATACAACGGCATAAAACTGAGGTGTCAAAGGTGACGTTGTAGGCGTTATTATAAACTGAAGGTCCTCACTGACACTCAAACTGCAAAAATTCAAAACTCACATAATAATTGTTGTGCAGATAATTAATATTCCTTTAAAATGAGGTCTCACATATCTCCCTATGCCCCTCAAAATTTTAAGTTGACATGGTCATGCATCGTCATTTTAGTGAATTTTGGAAAATCACTTTTTCGTGATCCGGGAGTCAGGATCGGTGGACATTATTGGATGAGTTTGGGTGATTTTCGAAAAGATCCCCAATAGTGTATTTTACACTAAAAATGGCGGAGATATTCTAAATTTTTTTTAGATGATGTTTATTATGTTTCTCTAAAATTTTAAAAACGCTCCTGTAGCTTCATCTTTCAAAATTAGTGAACGAATTTTTTATTTTTTTTACAGTTGTAAAACTCTGGGATGACGTTTGATTTACGTTAAATTTTTTTTACTAAAGTCGCGTTACTTCTACAGGTGTCCCTTCAAATTTCAAGAATAACCTGAATAACCGTCCATAAGGTACTGTTTGTGATTGCAGTTTTCAATCTAGGAGACTGAAATTTTTGTGGGAGTAAGATATCTACAAGTCTGGTATTGCACTTGAGCAAAATCGGCCGAGCCGTCTCAAAATGGCGGTCATTTGAATTTTTTGAAAATTATCTATTTTTTGAGCCCCTGTATAAGCAAGAAAGAAGAAAAACTTTTTTCGCAAACTAACAAAGTTGGAATAAAATTATTTGAAATTTGAGTTAAGGCAATAAAGTTTGCATTATTTTTATTAATGAGCCAGTGGCGTGGGTAGAAAAAGGATAAAAATGGCTAAATTTCTATAACCGTTCATGAGCATATTTTTGAAGGAATTGAACTGAAATTTTTACAGTAGACGACTATACTACCTATAATAGCATTTAACCTTCAAAAAAAAACAAGAAGAGGCTAATAAAAATGGCGGCAATATTCGAATTCTTCTACATGATGTTTATTTATCTAAATTTTCAAATGTTCGGTTTCAAAAACTACTCTGTAACTTTTTTAGAATTTATTAAAGGTAGGTAGTATGAAAAATTTCATTTTTAAATAAAAGTTAGCCAGTGGCGGGCATAGGAAAAGAGCAAAATTGTTAAATTTTGCCAATTTTTTTTTGTTAAATTTAGAAATCCATTTTATGGCACGTTTTCAAACGAAATGAAATGATGTTTCTTAGTAAACCACTACACGAACATGACCTCACTATATGGAAAAATATTCACAATTGAATCGCATAAAAATACACTATTTCTGCGATTGATGCGCAAGAGAGTTTTTAACATTTCACACATCAGCTTTACGTCAAAAAGTAGTAAGATTCATGTTATTTAATTAGGTTTTTCAACCAAAGTTCTATCTCATTCTGCTCAGAATGTAAAGAGGGAGGGGGCTGTAAACGTCCTTACTGTATAGCTCTGTATCTACCTTTAAGGACCTTTTCATTATAATTCTCAACGAACAATGGTTTTAGGATCAAAAGATAGCATTGTCATCACAGTTAGGTGCTCATGACATTAATAAACATTAAAGCAAGATGACATGTTATAGTAGGTAGGTATAATATCGTGGAAAGGTAAATGAATTTTATGATTTAATTAAATTCAATAGTCTCAAAGCCGGGGGTTTGTATAATGCTAAATAAACAAACTTAACGACAATAATCATTATAAATATCCGTTTATATTCATCCGTTAGTCTGAGGGCGGTGCAGCTTTCAAAATCAACCCCTAGGTAGTGTCGCCTATTTCGTTAAAACGCCCCAGGATTAACCGGATCACTGTATAATTCAAATTAATTTCATCTCGTACTGAATTGCGTATGAATAAGTTATGCTTTGATATATGGAGGACTGGAAGACTGCATCACCGTCCACTTCGCAATTAAAGATCCAACCAAAGAACTCCATCAAATTTTCAATATTAATGCGTCATCTGTCAATTTGTTGGAAGGATTTGAATGAATACAGGATAATAATATAGAGACAGAGTATAGTTCCTATATTAGGTATTATGATTAATGTTCACCTATTCCCATAGCTCTCTAGGACTGTTTCAACTCGAACTATAACTCTCGATATTATAAAGCAAAACAAAGATAACACGTTGTTAGTTCTACAATCTGATTCGGTACTATCGGAGTGTTGTTTTTAACTAAATATTATATCTTGCTTTATAATATCGGGTGTAACTATTATAAGAATGAGATCAAGACTTTTTATTACGTTTTTTAAGAGTTTTAGAAAATTTGTTTGGGGATACGAGCGTAAAAGTTGAGAAATTAACGAATTGGTGCATAGAAGGGGTCTTACCACCTCTCCATATTTATTTGGAGAGAGAGACGAGATGGACTACAAATAAAATGCTACAGATGGCAAAATGCTTGCCAAAGGCTTATAACTGGAGCGAACCAGGTTACTGGATGACACAAAAGTCACAGTCTTCTGGGCATGCCCTTGGACATAATGCCTAATACAATCATGAACCGCTCTGCTTATAAATTCCTTCTCCCGATAATAGACAACAGAAATGAACTTGTAACAGCAGATTTCAAATGGTTCTTCACTGATGGATCTAAAACATCCTCAGGAACTGGGGCTGGGGGTGTGTAGCGGTGGCTCTAAGAAGTGAGTCTTCTCGAGCCTGGGTCTTCCCGCCACAACTTTTCAAGCCAAAATCTATGCCATAGAGCTCTTTCTTCAGACAGCCAAGAAACTTTAAAAGCACTTAACTCCAGCCACTGCAAGTCCAAGTTGGACTGGAGCTGTCAATTAACTTTTAATGCCCTAGCAAGGAACAAGGAAGTAACTCTGATCTGGATTCTGGGCCAAGCTGGATATGGAGAGAATGAACTTGCCGACTCTCTGGCCAGAAAATGTGGCGAATTCAAATTTATTGGACCAGAACCAGCATTTGGCATATCACCGAATATTGTCAAAACAACAATACCTGGCAATACCTTATTGTCAAAACAACTGGGCTGAGAGGAAAGTCCTCCAGCACCATTCGAAGATCTTATACAAGGCACGTCGAAAAAAGAACCAAAGAACTATCGTAGCTTAATAGGAAAAAACTGAAAGCCCTAATAGGTCTATAAACTTGACACTGCAAGCTGAAACATCATCTACACGGGATGGGTTTAGCGAACAGCGCTAAATGCCGCATATGCTTGGAGGATAACGAAACAGCAAAACGCATCCTATGCGAGTGTCCTGCTTTGGGAAGAACTAGATTACAAACCTTCGGGAGAGACTTTCTCCCACCAGAGGACCTGGATATATGTATTACTAATAGACAAGATGGTCAACTTCCTGAAAGAGGCTGATCTGATGGGATTAATGTAGCATGACTAGATGTGAGCCACAATAGACCTTCGATCGCAGTGGAGGTGTTACAATGGCACACTCACGATAAAGCTAATTTATTCTAATCTAATTTCATAACATTCAACACTAAGTTTAACTGTTCACTGCTCAACTGTCCAACTGAGCTCTTCCTGTAATAGCTGCCAACTACTCTCTACTCTCTGCGAGGATGCATCTGGTTACATTCCCGAATGTCACAACTCCATATGTCACCAGTTAAGCTTTTCCAGACATTAGAAGGTGCATGCGAAAGCCTCAGTTCATTATGAATTATTCCTGGAATACAATAGGCAGATTAGCTGATATGGTAATAGATCAGCTATAGATTCCATAGATAGGCCAGAATCTAGATAAACAAAATCAACAGATTTTCATAACCTCCAATTTCAAATAAATCCAGAAGTTGTATCTCGTAAACATATGAAATCTTCAGGTGACTGACTCACCTATCAAGCTCCAGCTCCAGCTCAAACCGTTTGACAGGTAAAGCTGATTTTTTGCACACAGATTCTTTTTAGGCTGTAGGCGGTCAATAATTAAGCAGTTTTTCAAAATTCGAATTCCAAGGAGTAGAAACAGTCCCTCGAAAAAAAAGGTTTAGAAAACAGCAGCTAGCAGAGGTAACTTGATAGAGAACTAGAGCCAAGAGCAAGAGTGGAACCCTCGCGCACAGTGCGGTGGCCTAGACGCTTCTTACAAAACTTAGAGTGTTAATATGTCTTAATTGGCATAATTTCAAGTGGATAATTGTTTTATTGACAGTGTTTTAGTGCTCTTCTTTATCAAATTATTGTAGGTACATGTTCAGTAATGAAAAATTGTTCCTAATAACATAATACGGCCCTTCTAAAAAACGTTTAAAGTATCATAACTGCGTTATTTAAGAACGCTTTCGGAAATTTTTTTCCAAGTCTCAGTGCTTGTGAGCAGAAAACAGAAACGTAATTTAAGTAGGCTCTGGAAAAAAATTTCATGTCCGAAATTGAATCTGTAAAACTGTTATAAGCTATTTGTTTATCATGGGTAACGTATTATGCAGGAGTTCTATGAGATGTAATTTTCTGAGAGGCATCGATTCGTTTTATTTATTTTGTCCTTTCCAAATTTCAGATATTGCGCAGTATGTATTGATTTTTATTATGAACACATATTATATTCTGTCAAAGGTTTCTTTACTTTGTTATAAATATCTACCTTATATCTCATATTTTTATTCCTAGCAAAGTTGTAGGCCTGTTTGGTTGATTTAATAGCCCGGTAGCATTTGAGATTCTACCATGAAAATCATAAAACAAAGTTTCGACTCTGCGAGAAGTATACGATAGGTATATTGATTTCTGATACTTTTTTATTATAGAGTTGTGGTGTTTTATTTCGTTAAATTATGGATATCTAGGTATATCGTTGTCAGAGACAAATTGTGATAGGTTATCTTAGATGTTATTAGCCGGGCCAGCGTGATGCTGTCAAATTCCATTATTTGTTATTGATTAGTATCTATGAGTTCTCTCATTTTCTGCCTGAACTGATGTTTATATATGAAGTGGCAGGTGGTCACTTCAAAGAGATATTAATTTGGGTTCCAAGTAATGAGCCATTTGGGGATCACAAAGACTGATATTATATCGCATAGAATTCACCCGTGGATGAATCAAGTCTTGTACCCTGACTCTGACTAGTATTTAATAACATGGAGTCGTCTGTGTCTCTCAGTTGGTCTATTTCCCTTTCTCATATATCGTTAGATTTACAGCCCCAATGGACGTTTCTAAAATTGAAATCTCGAAATATAATTCGTGGGACTCGGGACTTGGTAGATATGTATATGTCTTCAGATCATTGGAAGACATTATTGAACCTATTATTTGAAGGATGAAGAATGTACATATTGACAACTGAGAATTTTTGTTCAAAGTACTGTATATAAAAATCGACCACTACTTGAGAAGAGAATAATTTATAACGACGATCTGTGAGCACGACTTCTTTGATCACGAATTCATTTTTCACGTAAAGTGCAACACTTCCGCTGGCTTTTTCTACGACTGCTTTATTGCAGTGAATGCACTGGCATCCGTTTAGTAAGAAGTAGTAGCTATTTCTTGCACAAGTTTCAATAATTAGGTCATTTCATTTCCAATGTTTAGTGATAGTGGGAACCTATGCTTAGTGGAACTAGATGAAACTCCTTACAAATTTAATTATAGTAACGAGGGCGTTTTGACGCGTCAGCGTTGAAATATGGAATAGATGATATGCAGCACAGTTAAATTAGTCCTGAGATGCTTTAAGGTATATTCTGTGAATATACTTACTTAGTGGATTTTTGTAGCTTGAGTCGTTTGCTAAAAAGTCTGAGAGCTGGTCGAATGAAATGAAAGTGAGTAAGCAGTAGCGCACCTCAATTACAAGTTCCTTAACTGCTCTTCTTAATTCTTCTGTTGTATGATAATTTTCATTTATTTATTTATTTATTCATTCATTCATTCGCCCAACATAAGAAGCGTACTTACAGGCAAAATAAAAAAGGTGAATACACAATTCATAATAATATAAAGTAAACCAAAAAGTAACCACCAAACAATCATAAACAATTAGCAACTTCTACTGAATTAACAAAAACAGAAATAATATTGCTAACAATATAACAAAACTCATGAAGAATTAGATAACGTAACTAAATAAACTTACCCAAATATAAATAAACAAACAAGTACCCTACCATTATTATTCAAGTCTCTGCTAGCAGTTCTGCTCTATAAAATTAAGGAAGTCCTTCAACTCACCAAAAATATCACAGCCCGAACTCACCCAATTATAAAGACTGCACATGCGGTTTATTGGAGAGTTTTGCAACATGACAGTCCTGGCCTTATATGAAACCATACAGGGTGTCCCGTAAGTAATGGTCCGTGGTGAAATGGGAGATTCTTGGCTTAAAAATATTACGATCTGACACTACTTGCTCTAACAAAATCTTGATAATAAAAAAGATACAGGGTGGCAAAGTTGAGATTTAAAAAATTTCTTTTCAAAATATCTCGAAAAATTGTACAGGTACGAACGTGAAAACTTTGGGATAGATGTTTTACGGTATGAGAAATCATAATTTGATATCCGTGTCGATGTATTTTATAGAGGGCGCCACTTAGGTCATGTTGACGACGTAAATGAACACATAACTTTTTTATCCTTCAGGATATCGCGCATTTTATTGTGAAATATCAAAACTACATCATTGATGAGAAAAAAAGGTATACCGGTTGTCAGTCTCAAAAGTTAGTGGTTTTCGAGATAATTGACAGTTAATGATTTTCTCTACTGATACTGTTCAGAATTTTTTTCTTACTGCTAGTAGTTGGAAAATTAAAAAATGCCGAGACATAATAATTTTTCAAATTCAGATAAGAGAGATATGATTTCTCTTTATTGTAAACAAAACTTCAATGGGCAAGCTGCGAAACGAGAATACCTGCCACGATATCCAAACAGACTGCAACCTGGTAATCGACTATTTCAGAATCTGTATAGGAATTTAGGTGAATATGGTTCATTTGTTTGCTTTTTTAATATGTCAAAGTGAAAAATGTTTAATTGCCAAAATGCTGGTTATTATCTCAACCTACTGCATTAAGATTTCTGATAATAAAAAAAAATAGAAATAATGCAGGAGATTATTAAAACGTGATTATCTCGAAAACCACTAACTTTTGAGACCGACAACCGGTATACCTTTTTTTCTCATCAATGATGTAGTTTTAATATTTCACAATAAAATGCGCGATATCCTGAAGGATAAAAAAGTTATGTGTTCATTTACGTCGTCAACATGACCTAAGTGGCGCCCTCTATAAAATACATCGACACGGATATAAAATTATGATTTCTCATACCGTAAAACATCTATCCCCAAGTTTTCACGTTCGTACCTGTACAATTTTTCGAGATATTTTGAAAATAAAATTTTTAAATCTCAACTTTGCCACCCTGTATCTTTTTTATTATCAAGATTTTGTTAGAGCAAGTAGTGTCAGATCGTAATATTTTTAAACCAAGAATCTCCCATTTCACCACGGACCATTACTTACGGGACACGCTGTATATTACAGTCTTTTGCTTTGGTTTTCCTCTTTTGTCAATTGCTTTTCCTTATTTGTCAAATGCTTTTCCCATTTATCAAACGTCAGTGCGTGATTTTTCAATTGAAATTCCTCTTTTGTCAAATCAGATTCCTTTTATACCAAATGCTTTTCCAATATTTATGATACTGTCACTGCAAGTAAATGGGAAAAGCAATTGACACAAAGTGAAACTGATTTGACATAAAAGGAAATTGATTGATAAATCAATGACTACAATCATCGATAGATAGAAAAATAAGAAAATCATTTGACAAATAAGGAAAAGCAATTGACAAAAGAGGAAAACCAAAAGAAAAAGACTGTATTAAGTAGCTACTATGAGAGTATTAACAATCAAGTAGATCTTAAGAGTGTAATTTCTATGGGTGCCTCGTTTGCGACGTCCTTACGTATAGGGGTATGTCACTAATAAAGTTAAGTGACATTGTTCGACTGTGTTTTAAAACCTTCACATTTCCAAGTTTATCACATGGCAATTCTGCCAGCTCTCCCGGGTTATCACATAGCGATCGCGACCAACACAAGCAGCACTATTGCATAAAAATACATCACAGCGAAATAGATTCAAATGTTATCTAACTTACAGCCGATATTATAAACGCTGGTTAAGTAGAAAGTTAGTTATCTGGCAGATAACACTAACTCCGAGTTAAGTTTCCGCGTGCGTATTATAAAGCAAAGCAAGATTTCCCCGAGCCTAGCTCGTGGTTAGTTATCGCCGGAAGTCGGCCATATTTAACCGTCCACTATAATACACGAATGTCAACGAAACAGCCAAAACAGCCATTGACGCTGAAGAAATGACGTGAGTGACACTTGAAATAAATAAGAAACGTCGTCGGTTGGCTTAAATCTGACAGGTCACAGGTCTGAATTTAATTCGTTTTCGTTTCATTCGATGATTGACAAGAAGGTTAGGTTTTAGAAGATAAACATTTTATCAAATCAGCATTTAATATTACTGTCTACCGTTATGTATTTTATTGTTTGTAATCAATATTAATTTCAACACACAGCGAGTGATAATAAGTGAAAATTGAATCGTGTGAAAGTTGGATCGTCTGTCTACGACACATAATAAAACCAGTGAGCGTTTTCAAGCCGTGTTTTCCAGTTAAGCTAATCAAATCAATCTACTTAACACTCATCAACGACCAACGGAAGACTGAAGACTGCATAATTATAATAATAATAATTCGTAAATAATAATGTCAGGCGAAATAAGAGACGGCCAGGGCTTTGCCTCTGCCTAATGCGTCCGCCCAACCCAGTCCAGTGTCCCAGAGCCAGTGCCCCAGTGTACACCCGTGTCCGTCGGCCGTCGGTTTCAGTTTCAGACCAGCGCTATTCCAGGTCAAAAATTATTAAAATGAAGTAGGTAAACCTAACTTGGTTGAAAGCAGTCAATAGTCAGTACCTACCTGCTACCTAAGTACATATTTATTTACAAAAGTGAATTTTTATTCCACATTATGGGACATACCTACTGGAAGAATACTTATGTACCTAGGTACCTACAACGTTCGGTTCGAGTAATAGTTTTTTGGTCCATATTATGGAAAGAAGGGTTTATAAAATGTACCTACCTATACCTATTTGTTGATCGTTAATTTGTTATAAACTGAATAAATTTATAGCTTTCAATTTTCTGTTGTTTTATTGTCGAATAGATTGAAGAAGTGTCTAGTCTTTAATTTTCATATCTCAATATCGATTTTTTATGAATCAATCTACCTACCTATACCTACCTACCCTTTAGTTAAAGTGATATAATAATAATTGTGAAATTGTAACCTGGCTTTTTATTAACTAGGGCAGTTGATATGCTCTTTACTAATTCTCTATTTACTTATATTATTATACCTACCTACCATAAATGAATAAAAAAAAATATTAATTCATATCAGCAGATTGAAATGCATCCATAATAATAATATTATTATTATACACTTTTATTAAAAGTTATTTTGAAGTTAACATTGAAATTATTTCATTATTAGAAAACTCACACTCAAAATTTTATCAATTAGGGAGGATGTAAACCTATAAAAACTAAGATCCAATAAGAATTACCTTAATATTCAACAAAATAATATGCCAGTTTACCACTTTAACCGGCGGAAATCTGACGGTTAACTTTATCGGCCAGATAGGCAAAGTTAACCGGCTACTTTAACCTAACCAAGATAAAAATAGCTTTATAAAACCGAATAGTAAGGTTATCTATGCAAACTCCGAGTTAAAGTTATCTGACAGTTAAAAAGTTAACCTTGAGAGCTGGAAAAAGCTTTATAATACACCTGTTGCTCTTTTAACTGGCAGATAGGGACTAACTCCGAGTTATCTTCCTTAACCAGCGTTTATAATATTGGCTGTTAAAGTTATACAGTGGGAATTATAAAGACCCATTAAGTTAACAGGCAGATTTCGACGGTTTTTGAAGCTAATATCGATGACAAATTACTTCTGTTGACATTTTTGTAATCCCTTTCGTGGGGGGCACCACTAAATTGCTATATTTTCCACCCATCAGAGTCGATACTTTTTCTAGAAACGGTCCCAGAAATCTGCCCGAATGAGCCTTTATAATACTCACTGATAGTGTTTATTGTTATTGGTGCGATGTATTACAACGAATAGCAAAAACGCTTGCTTGCGAGCTTTCAGGAAAAGTTTAGATCAGACATTGTCACAGTTGTTGATTTTGACGAGGATGCTATCTATCTGATCATAGTGACCACAATACGGATACGTAACAGCTGCTTCAGCCAAGAATAAATGTAAATAACAACCAGTTTGAAATGTCTCGATATAGGGAAGAAGATTAAACTAAATAGTTAAACCACAAATGCAAGCAAAGAAGAAAAGCATCACGCGAAAACCATCACGCCAAAATATAGTGACAAAGTATATCTAAAAACTTCTAAATGGGGTGCTGTTCAAGCGACTAGGTGGGTAAAGGGAAGGGGGAGCAAAGAAGATGTAACTGAAAAAGATGAGTAAACACCGGCTGAGATGGGCAATTGGACTTCTAACAGGACACTGCCCTCTAATGACACCTCTCAATAATGAGAGTGAAAAATATCCCAGATTGCAGGAGATGCGGGGAGGGGGAGGAAACCCCATACCACCTAATGTGTGAATGCCCAGCACTAGAGGAAACTAGACTTCTAGTATTTGGGACCGAAATGGCAGAGCCAAAAGAAATAGAACAAGCACCCATTGGACTCATACTGAAATAGTTTCAATGAGATAATTATACAAAGGGGTACAATAAGCGCAAGCTTCATTCAGTTCAAGGGCTTTGAACCTACCCGAGAAGTTATAATATAATATCTAAAAACTTTAAAATAATATTATAGACTGCTGCACGGAAGCCCATCTTTTCTGATGAAATCATCGAACTTACAAAAAAAATTGCATTAGTAAATAACTTTGCAGAATAAGATCTGTGTTTACTTGAAGAAAAACGGCTACTGCTGTGTGAAGAACTTACCTACTGCAGTTTTGTAAATATTGTATTTAACTGGCGTAAAAAGGTAGATTTTGTTATATGTATTCAACTCAAGCTTTTTTCTAGTTTAGTTGTAGTGTAGATATGTTTCTATTGATTTTTATGTAACGAATATATTTGTGAAGTATCTATACATTTTTACAGACGGCATGGCTGCAGAGTGCTTTGCAACTACAATATCACATCGCCGTTTTCATACTTTACTCACAGCTATCAGATTTGATGACCGAGAAACACGTGAAGAAAGAGCCAAAGAGGATAATCTAACGCCAGTGAGACACATAGAGGATCGATTTACCGAGAATGCATTGAGTACTATATTCAGTTCGTGAGTGTGTGACAATCGACGAGAGACTTTTAGAGGAAGATGTAAGCTTAGACAGTATATCACAAATAAGCCCGCAAAATGTAGCGTAAAAATAAATGCAGTTGTCGGTTTAACAATCTTTTTTTGCATAGATCCTGCATGAAGCAAATATGCAAATATAGAGATGGCACAGGTAAAAATGTGTCACTATAAAAGTCACTATATGTTACTATATAAGAGATAATTATATTTTTTTCCAACTCTACATACTATAGTGTGACAGTGTGACTATAGTGTGACGCAAGGACTTATAATAGTTGAAAGGGATCTCAGAGCGAACTTTTCCTAATTTCCGGTGTGCTTTTTTCCGTAACAAAATAAGAAATTTTAAGTTGTCAGTTATCCAGGGTGCGTAATCCGTATTCTCTAAAGGTGCATGGAAATTGAGTAAACCAATAAATAAAAAAGAGTTTAAAAGATTGATCTTCTGGTTGCCATCATCGACGTGGCATATTCTATGAAGCGAAAGGATAACCAAATTGTCCCAAAATTCATCCCGCTATATAGAAACCACGATAATCTCTTGTTTTGTAAAGGGTTCCCGCGCAACTAGAGTCATGTCCACAGAAGGTAGTCTTCAAGGCGATACAAATATAAAAGATAAAAAATGCGTCACTTCTACATATTGAGCCAATCGTCCATCAGAAACAGTAATATGATCAATAATCCTGGACCTGTGTCAGACCAACAAAACTATCACAGAAAATGTCAAACTTATTAGTAGGTTCAGACGGTGGATCTAACAGATCTACGTTGAGGTCCTCAAGATAAACCAGATAATCACCAGACTCAAATATCATGGAGATATTTTCCGTCATTGCATCAAGGAACGTGTTGTACAGTCGAAAGTGAGGATCATAAACAACTCCCAATGCTAGACTCACACAATAATTATTGCTCTGTTGAGTTATCTACATTTTGGATACGAGAATATTTCATACAGAAAAAATAACAACACCGTGCCAGTAAGACGAGCACGTAAACAAATCGTTTCACAACAACGATAAAATATAGACCCAGAAAGCGGTGATGAAATAAAGTCTACGGGAATTACTTTATATATTACGACAAAGGGAGAGGTGTTCATGTTGTTGATAGGATCAAAACAGAATATTATGTCAATTAGTTGAACCCTGATATAATTTCGGTAATTTAAAATATATCTGACAATAATTCTTATAATAGGGCAACGAATTTCGAAGTGAAATTTAGGTTTTTCCATTATTTATTGTTGATCAACGTCGAGTATTCAAATTACTCCGAGAAAATTAGAATCCAGAAATCTGGAATTGCACGAAGTACTACCCACTAATTACACAATAATCATTAAAATATAATTATCTTTTATAATGATAATTAGAGCTAATTCTCTCAAGATAATTAGTTATTTAAATTGCAAGTATAAGGTAAATAATCCTTTGATGGACGAATACAGAATCTAGAGACTCTCAAATATGCAGGCGACTTCATTAGAGCGTTTTGCGTACCTACGTGTTACATGCTTATAAAATTTTTCAGTCGAGCTCTACAAAGCGCTATAATACAAATTATTAAATTATTTCAAGGAAATAAAACTTTGACAAATGATTTAAAAGCCCTGCTATTTTACAACCAAGTATAAAGTCTGTTATTGGCAAAAAGTAGCAAGATCACTACGACTTATCAAACCAATACTATTCCTGTAAAACAAAATAGCTATTTATTTAACTTTTCGTATTTACACAGTCCCTGAGAATTAAAAATGTTATGCTCCTTTGGTAAGGTCCATTTATAAAGTTTTTAACTTTCGGGACCGAGTTACCCCATAACTGCATTGTGATTTTGTATAAGCGCTGGGAACTCAAATATTACATAAGATGTCACGTCTTCTTCGTTGTAAAGGTTACTATCTGAAGACCCTTTATTATATAGTTTGTCTTTCAAGTTGCAGTGTTGTATGAAAAGTTACATCACATTTTTTCTGATCTGCATTCTGTTTAGATGCAGTATTTCTTTGGCAATACTCTAAGGCGGTTCTTCCATCAATAAGTACCCAGTGTGCCTTGTGTTAGAGTCTCTCCCATTGAGATACTTCGACCAGTACCATGTCCTTTGGAATGCCAAACATGATCATCTGCAAGCTCATTGTGGCCACCCTTCGGACTTTTACCCCAAACAAGTGTTCCCTTTTTGTAACCAACTACTTTTTGTACTACTGATCTAGTTTTCTCGCATGCAAGGATTTTCAGACTCGAATGCTATAAACAAAAAGATTTCTGTACGTTTGTAATTTCTTCTCATGGTCTCTTCAGCGCGTAATCTAATCGCATATAGCGTAGAATGTGATGGTATAATGTCCTAGGGGAAGCCTAATGTACTTCAGTTCTGTCTTTGAAACGTTGACTAAAGAGTCTACAAGTTTGGTCATTTTGCAGACCAAGGTTTGCTTCGAGTCTGTAATGCCGCATAAGAAAACCTGTTAGCATTTTGAAACTCATTTTCGTTGATTTCCTTGCAGATTTAAATATTTTTGGTTATATTTCCCAAGCATTATCTTGACCTGTCTTAATCATAAGAGGTTTTTCTAGAGATTTTCGCTTTGAGTTTCTTCTTCTTTCTTTATTTGATCTTTGGAAACATTTTCTCCAAATCCGAAAAACAGTTATGACCATACAAGCGGCGATGTGGTTTCTTGCTTTGCTAAGTTATCGGCTCCCCGGTTGCTTTTCACACCCGTGATCCTGGCACCCAAAAAAGAGCCACTCTGTTTTATGTGTCTAATTTGTTTATTTTTAGTAGCCATTTTCCTCCAAGACCTGGCTGCCGTGTGTTCTGGGAACATTATTTCCCGCTTGATATATGCTGGAGAATTTCAGCATCGGCTTTAAATTTTCCGTTCCAAAGACTCAGAACTTTTTCCTTCCTTGGTTTTTATCGGTCTGTGTACAATTTTATGGAGTGGTATGTTTGAGTTTATACTTGCTGCACTCATTTACCCTTTTCAATTTGTTATTGAACATTACTACGGAGTTTTTCTAAAAGATATATTCCTTGTGATTGTGTTGCGCTAGTGATATGTATTCCGTTAGGAAAGGAGTGTTTTTCCTTCTCCTAATGGATATTCCGGCGCATGTTCTCATGACTGCTGTCATGCGTACGCATGCAAGTTGATTTATTTATACCTCGGTATAAATATTTTTTTTTTTAAGATATACTTTATTTAAGGTATACCTCGCCGTCTTCTTCATTACTCGTGTTGCGGAAGCCACAGCTCCGTAAGGTATTATATTGTAGTATCTCACTATTATAGTGTATATCCATCGCAGGGTGCCTGGTTACAACCCCAGGTCTTTCCCTCTACGCTCCTGCACACTATTAGGGCGTGAGTGGCTTTGTTGACCTTCTCTTCCATTTATGCTTCATCCAAAGAGGCTTGCTGCCTAGAACAGCTCCCAGATATTTAACTTGTTTTTATGGTATTTAGACCTCTTTATATATATTATGTCACAGAGAGTTGCATGTAACTTTCCTCTAGTTACATGAAAGTTCATCCACCACTACACTTCACATCAGAGTTGATAGTACACCTAATTGTGGTCAGTCTCTACTTGAGCTGATTTGAGTGGTCTTCTATCTGTCCAATCGTCCACATTTTTGTCCACATCATCGTTTCAACAACTGTTCATGTTCTTAATATTTCAGTAACTGTGTTGTTTGCTGCCTTTTAATTAGAGAGCTTTCGACAATTTAGTGGAGTATGTTATCAAAAGCTCCAAAATATCTAAAAAGACACAAATAGTTGTTTCTTTCGTTTCCAGTGTATTCTCGGGTTTGCATCTACCATCTACGTCGTTAATTGAACACGATTGGTATATCCAATAACTCTTCCATCTTCCTTCTGTTTGTGAATATGATTAGGGCTGTTTTTGCAGAATTCACGCGTAGCTCATTTGATTTGATTATAAATATTATTATTAATTTTTTTGTCTTAACTTGAACAATGATTATTTGAAAGGGTTCGTAGTGACTGCGGGTCTTAATCATGTTCATCTTTTGGGAACGCTCTGGAGTTTCATAAGAACAAGTTCCAGTTTATGGTAAAAACGGTCAAATCTGTAAACCTATATCTTCTGAAATTATTGTCACAAATATATCTTCTGCAAGATGAAATTCGACGTACTGATATATTCGTATTGTTATGAATATCAAATTATCGTTTTACAATATTTCTGTAATAAAAAAATGTATTTACATAGGCGTTTTAGCTATTGCAACATTCAATAAAAAAATAAAAAAGTGCAGTGCCACTGTAGAATACTGTGCTAAACCTTGGAAACGACTTCTTCTTCTGGAATCTGTTAGTTGTACTTACAATAAATTCTGGAATTGTTTGATATTAAAAACCATCCTATGATTTTTTTGTTTAAAAAAATATTGTTTATTTATTTGTCAAAATGGTGGCATTTACAACAACCACGTCTGCTGCGACGCCAGTGAATAAATTCAGTTTCAACCTCTGTTCCAAGAAAACAATACTCGACAAGTACTGCGAATCTAAAACAATATACTCATATATCTCATATATTTTTTACCGCTGGAAATAAAAAGTAAAATAAATATAAATTTTTCTTATTGTAAAAACACAAAGGTTGTAAAATATTATTTTAATACGTATCACTCAATTTGGAGGTAAAGAAGGTCCATGCAGGTAGGTAGCCTGACCAGTGTTGGTGTAAGCTCTTAATATATTTTCCAGAGCTATCAAAAAATGATGATTTTCACTGGTATGGTGTCACAAATAGAAAATGTAATAGAAATTGGTACTATTACAATAAAGCAGAATTATATAAAATTGAAAAAAAAAATTACAAAATCAATTTAGCAGGATAATATTTACCTGATGCACAAGCAATATGTAATAACAGCAATCCTAGTGTCCAACTATTGGTAGAATGAACTTGGACACTTTACAATAATTAATTTGGACACTTTGTATATTGGCATGTAAAACAAAAATGTATAATAATAAAATCCGATGACAGGTTATCATCACATCCTTTTAGGCTGTTCTGCTTTATCAAATAAACGTTCTGACTCTTCATGCTTGTGGTCGAAAAATTATTTTTGGAGATGTTTAACAAAATTATAAGACAAACTACGTTATCTAAATACCTTCATGCAGCATAGAAATAATCCAGATCTGCTCTTGACCCTTAAATTACCGCTGTGCACTACACTCACAAATGCAACTCACTGAATGCTACCACCTCATTACGGGCGATCTCATGTATGAATTCCATCTGTTCTGGTTGGCATATTGTCATCATCAGTTGCATAAAAATGCAATAAGTCATCGCGCTTTACGATCGCGTTGATGTTTTGGATCTTGCAACGCAGCTTAACGATCCTGCACGTACTGCTGAGCCTGACTGGAGCGCAGCAGCCCTTGTGAATCTCGTCCACCCCACCCTCGCTGGCAGCGCCGGCAGGAGAAAGTCTGCAGGATTCGAACAGGTAGCAGGGGCAAATAACCCAACAGCGGGTGAGATAAAACCTGGGGGGTAGGAGCATAAGAGTATACTTTATAGCTATGAAACATGGAGTAGGTAGGGCAGGAAGGAATTGTAGTAATTTGAAGGATTGGAGTGGTAAAAAACAATGATCGCTGAAAGGTCTTCTCTTATTAGATTGTTTTGAAAAAAGCCGAATGTTCACCCTAGGCTTAATTGCTGGACAACAAAACTTTGGATCTTCTTACGTGCGTCATTGGCTGCCCAATCGTTTCGTCTTTGCTGTAGTAGTCATCAAGGGCTCGTATGTTACGGATGAAAAAATATTACTAAGAAAATATCAAAACTTCTACACAAAATTGAAGAGCAAGCAAAATAAACTGACACTAATAATTTTGTCGCATAAATGTCTTTTATTTTGCCTAATTAAACCTATATTATTATAAACAAACACCTATATGCTAACATCGGAGAAGGAGAAGTAGTGTAAAAATGTGTAAGTTCCTTAAGCGATTCTCCGTTTGCTAGTATTGGACTTGGACTCATCCTTTAACTTATGAGCGCCTGATGATAACTGAGAGTCAAAACCCAAATTTATGCAGCGCGGGTGAATTCCTATTATTGAAATATTATGCACTTTTTCACTGAGAACACTTCTGATTTGTTCTTCTCAAATGGAATCCTCGATAGAATCCTTAAGCAGAGAATTGGTTTTTTGTCAGTCTCTGTCAGAGCCTCGGTCAGAACCGATTTTCTCAGAGATTAGAAAATATCTATTTTGAATTTTCTACAATTGAAAAACTAATTGTTTTTAAATAGACCTACTTCTGAAGTCAAAATTATGGATATGTTTTTATCGGTTGTTGCTGGACACAAAGTGGGGTATAGTAGGTACCTAAAAGTGTCATCTGAAAGACTCTTATGTAGACGGGTTATTCGCGATGAGTTTTTAATAGAATTCCCTTAAAATAGGCGCATAAGTAACTTAATTGGAAAATTTGCAAATAGCTACTTTTCTAATAACTAGAAAGGAGTTTTTAACTAGGCACTTAAAAAAAATAAGATGTAAACTTGGTAAAATGAACGCAAAACAATTTTTTACCATGTCAAAAGCACATTTGACTTTTTTTGTTAATATGATCTAAGAAATTTGATTTCCCTCTCAAGATCCTCCATATTAATTTCTCCTGAAAAATATTTTTAAACATTTTTTTTTTAAATATCTTTTATAAACTAGAAAGGAGAACCTCTCAGGAGTCATCCAATAACGGTAATGCTGATGCGGATCCTTTTTCTTCCGTTTTTTTTTCCTTCAGTTCCTATGAATCGCTCTTAATTCTTTCACTTTTTTTTAAACAAAAAAAAGCTTAGAATTTCAAGGTTTAATTTATTTTTTATTTAAAATTATAGAAAATAATAAATTTTTCCTTTATATCTTAGTTTATCTAGGAAAATTTACATTATATACAGTAAGTGACCAATACTACGAACTTTAACCGACATTTTGAAAATACCATCATGATTGGTGTAGTACCAGTCAACTTACTAACTTTTTATATCGGATAGGTAGAATGTTTTCTTATGACCTGAAATTTTTAAATCACGTCATCTACAAATGCTAAGGGCAAGGAGGTTTTCACTCGTTGAAACAATAATAACTGCAGGTACACAATGATTGAAATTACGCGAAATAGTGTAAATGAAGTAGAATAGTAAAAAATAAAATGATTATAGTGGAAATAATGTGGAAATATGTAGTAAAAATAAATAGTGGATTTAAAGCGGAAATAACTGAAAATAAATACCTAAATAAATAAATTTGAAAATTTCACGCCATCAATTTTCAGCCAATAAAGTACGAGCATCGCTTACCGTTGCCTGGAGGGGTAACGGTATTGTTTTCGCGTATTACCACGTATGAAATCACGATTCACTATTCAAAAAATGATCTGAAGAAACCTAATTTACCGAATTTAGTAATTCTATTTGAAATAGGTAGGTACTTACCTAATTTTTCGGATTAAATAACGGCGAATTCATGGGGGTTCGACCACTTTATCTTTATAATTAATTGTTTGGCACTTTTTGTTGGTAGAATCCATCTGCTGAGCAAGTCCTTGCGCTTTGGAAAGAATGGCATCTAATCAATACTAATCATAATTACTATTGTACCGCAATTGTCGACTTATCATTATCAAAAACCACACTCGGCTGGTGAAGTTTAGAAACTAAAATTTGTGTTTGACAGCGCTAATAATGGCGGCGCAGTTATTAAACGTCAGTTTGGCGTTGTCACGTGATTATGTTACGCCGCCATGTCATATTTTTATTTAACAATTAAATTGTAATTTTTCTATTCAAAACTAATTTTGTTGTGAAATTTTCTTTCCAAATACCACTCGAAATCAAATTATATCAGGAAATTTTGATCTCGCTTATATACGGGGTGGGCCACGGTATACGAAACGGTTCCTTATAGGAAAACGGTTGGATATTTTTCCAAGATTTTTTACATGTATATACAGGTTGATCAGAGGAACAATTTAAAAATATTTTACATTATACAGGGTGTCCCCACAAAAAGATACATATCAAAGTTATGATTTTTCTTATGTAACGCCCTGTATTTTAGATCATTTTTAGACTCTATGGGTAAAATAAAGGTAAGTTACTGTTATGTTACCTATACCTAATATGGATACTTTTTCAAATATTTCAATATTTCTAAATTTACAGCATAATTTAAAAAAATATATTCTGTCCTAAAGAAACAGACTTCCAGCTAGACATTAAGCTCAATCCTAAGAGTAAAAGTCTATTTTCAGATTAAACACTTTTATATTACAAAAAAAATTATACAGGGTGATAATTAATTAGCAAAACATCATGTCAATATTCACGGTCAGATTACTTGGCTATTTTAAATAGCACGCCCTGTACGTAACGACAGAATACGATTCAAAATTTTATTCTCTTTTGATTCGCATTCAGGTTTACTATACCTAACTCTAATAATTACTGAGTAATTTGACTTTGATAATTACTTGAGTAATTGATTCTTACGATTATTTTTCCTAATATTATTTATTTTAAACTATAAAGTAGGCATGTATTTAAAAATGTTATTATTGCTGTTGCCATGACTATTGCTATTATGAGATTTTAAACCAGTTGTTATCTGTCAATTTTCGGTGATTATTTGAAATTGAGAAACTTAAGTTGAGCAGTTTAAAATGAAACAGTACACTAAAGAAGAAAGAATCGACATGATTCTTACGATTGGCGAATGTGAAGAAAATTGCTTTCTAGCTTCTAGAGTCTATGCGCAGAAATATCCAACGAGTAAGTATCCAAACAAGGCTGTACTTCAAAAATTACTGCAAGTTTTCCGAAGAACTGGGAGCGTTTCCTACGAAAAAATTAGATGTAGAATGCATGTGACTGGTAATGAAGAAAATGAATTTAGAATACTTACATCTATTGTTGAAAATCCGCATGTTAGTCAGCGTAAACTTGAATCGGAAATTCCTGATATGAGCAGAAGCAGTATCCGAAGGATATTAAAAAAGCATAAGTTCCACGCATTCCACATTCAGATGCATCAGAAGCTGCCTGAAATAGACTTCTACCGCAGACTTGAGTTCTGTTTGTGGTGTCTTGATATGGTTGAGGAGGAAAAGGATTTTTTTGATCACGTTTTATTCTCAGACGAATCCACATTTCATAATAACGGCCAGGTAAATAGGCATAATTTTCATTATTACAGTGACAGAAATCCACGTTTTTTCCGAATAAGTACTTGATCATCAGCATAGATGGTCTGTTAACGTATGGGGCGGCATCTTAGGATTACATGTCATCGGACCTTACTTCTTTGACGGTCATCTAAACGGACAAGAGTTCGATAGATTTTTGGCAGAAAATTTATTTGAACTTTTAGAAGATATCCCGTTAAGTATTATACGTAAAATGTGGTTACAATTAGATGGTGCTCCGGCGCACTTTCACATCAACGTCAGAAATCGTCTAAGTCAATATTTTCCTAACAAATGGATTGGTAGAGGGGGCCCGTAAAACTGGCCAGCGAGATCACCTGATCTAACATGTCCCGATAATTTTTTGTGGAGTTACATTCAAAGTATAGTTTACGATATTCCGCCCACAACTCCAGACGACATGAAAGAGAAAATCCGCGCAGCCTTTGGAACTATAACGCCACAAATGTTGGTCAATGTTGGAAAGTCATTTAAGAAAAGAGTCCAGTTATGTATTGAAAATGATGGTCACCATTTTGAACACTTACTGTAGCTTTTATTTTGGTAGTCAATTTGTTCATTTACATTTTTACTGTTCATATCGTTATTTATGTTTTGCTTTAATTTTTCATAATAGAATAAAGTCAAATTACTCAGTAATTATTAGAGTTAGGTATAGTAAACCTCAATGCAGATCAAAAGAGAATAAAATTTTGAATCGTATTCTGTCGTTACGTACAGGGCGTGCTATTTAAAATAGCCAAGTAATCTGACCGTGAATATTGACATGATGTTTTGCTAATTAATTATCACCCTGTATAATTTTTTTGTAATATAAAAGTGTTTATTCTGAAATTGGACTTTTACTCTTAGGATTGAGCTTAATGTCTAACTGGAAGTCTGTTTCTTTAGGACAGAATATATTTTTTTAAATTATGCTGTAAATTTAGAAATATTGAAATATTTGAAAAAGTTTCCATATTAGGTATAGGTAACATAACAGTAACTTACCTTTATTTTACCTATAGAGTCTAAAAATGATCAAAAATACAGGGCATTCCATAAGAAAAATCATAACTTTGATATGTATCTTTTTGTGGGGACATCCTGTATAATGTAAAATATTTTTAAATTGTTCCTCTGATCAACCTGTATATACATGTAAAAAATCTTGGAAAAATATCCAACCGTTTTCCTATAAGGAACCGTTTCGTATACCGTGGCCCACCCTGTATACGAATATTTTAAGAAAATTATCCCTCGCCTTCGGCTCGCGATAGTTTTCAAAATATTCGTGAGCTCGAAAAAATTTCCGGAAATAATTTGACCTCTAGTGATATTACATGTGAAAATTTTTCTTGAACTTCTTAATTGCTGAATTTTTGTTTTTTAATTTATTAGGATTTAGGTTCTTTGATAAAAGTATTATTTTTTTTTATAAAAAATGAAACGTTTGGGGGCCGATCAGTCCCTTGTTCACTCATAAAATGTAAAAAATTTTAAAATACTGTTAAAAACTATAATAAACACAATAAAATAGGTCGTAAATTGCGCTTTGATAAAATTTTTAAATTTAAATTTTAGAAAAAATAAATTGACTTGAAAAAATAGGATACCCAGATGTAAATAATGACCGAACTTAGCATTTGTGGACGCTAGGTAGGTACCTATTTGTTGATGATGTATTTTTTTGGAAATTACACTTTCTGATATTTATTAAGTGCTATTTTGAGTTTATGGCCTACTTTCATCATGGGAAACGGCGCATAAATTATATCACACGAAATGTAGACAACTAAAAGATTTAAAAAAGCAATGGCCGAAGTTAAGGTTTGTCAGCGATAATAATTTTACGGTTTTGGCCTCATTTTACGTAGGGTTATGTAAACTTTCCTTTCCCGAGTTTCACGATAACCACACTAGAGAATGAAACCAACTTGTAGGGTATTATTAGCATCCCATAACTTAAAGGTGGTCGTTATCTATATACATTGCGACACTTAAAGGGCTATAAAGAATGGCATGCACTCTAAAATTATGAATATTACACATGCATTACCAGTGCTGTTTTAAACCTGTTTAATATTAAAGCTTACAAGGCCTTCCCTAGAAACATGAATTTACCATGGCAACCACTGTAGCCGCAGGCTTTCCTTCAACTTGCTCGTAAATACTCCCTTAGGCTTATGAATTAGATATCCAAGCTTGGTAGAACAAGCATATCCCGAATTCCGTGTACACCCAAAATAAAACGAATGTCCGCTCTGTACATTTATCATCATTCCAGTTAGTTGAACGTTAATTAGGATTTCTTTGTCTTCTTAAAACTCTGGAAAAGTCGTTCCTACCTACCCCTACCAGAAAGTCGTAATAGAAGAAGGAAAGTCCTCTGTTATCTTTAATGCGAACTACAAACATTGCTTAATTTTATTTTATACACTTATTCTGGATGCGTAAAGTGATTCATTAAAATCGTTTCGATCCGAAAAATTTAGATTTTAAATACCCGCGTGAAAAACGATACTTGCTGAAAGATTGACTTGGTAACTGTGAGAGCAGGGAACTTATCACCCGTTTTGCAAATAGTGTAGTAAGTTCATGCACCAAATATATATTTTTGTGCAAGTTGAGCAAAATTTTTGCGCTTCGAAATAGTATATTCTATATCAAGGGCGGAAAGAAGTTAATTTCAGCGAGTATGAAGTTATCGGGCCGAGCGTAGCGGAGCAAGGGTCGATTGAATACGAGCTAAAATGGACTTCTGATGCGGCCGAGATATAGACGCTATTTTTTAGCGCATCGCGTTAGAACACTGAATACTTTGGCTTGTTAGCTTGTTGGCGAATATGTGGTGGCGTACAAATTAATTCACTGTCAGTGTCATTTTCCTGTCTAGCGTTCATTTTGTTTCTTTATTGACAAAACCTCAGAAACTAGTAACCCCCGTTAATCGTTATAATTAGATAGGTACCTACCTGTTATTATTATATTTCCAGCTCGTTTAGACTTGATTGAAATATGCGCGTAGGTATAGTGGTTTCGGTTTAGTTGTCAGCTGTGTGCTTCAATACCGCTCTCACCTGTCATGTAATCACTAACTGATAACACTATCAGTAGTTGCTATAGTAACTCCTAAATCTGTCCGCCCTAGGGCCAGAAAAACCGTTCGTTGCGGGCTGGAAAATTTTCTACGCTTGGAAGCGAGCTGCTGTTGCATGCAGGCTGCAATATGCGTCATTCCGCCGGCTACTGAGCTACTGAAAAATCGTCTTTCAGAGGCGATGCGCTAAAAAATTATTATTTTTGAAAATTAATGAAATGAAAATGCTCTGTGGGTTCGGCTTGCGCCATAGAATGCACCCAAGGCAGCCAAACGCATGCCAACAACTGAGTGCAGTGTCACCCGATGTGCGTGAAGGTAGGAGAAGGCGTACTATCTACAATTTGACAAAAGGTGAACGACATATCGCAAAACAATATGCCGTTCAATGATGGCATGCTGTAATTTAGGGGTGGAAATTGTAGGGTGGTTATGGCTGTTACGCCCCCTGGCGGTCACTTTAGAAGCTCACAATTATTTTCCAAAAATTTTTTAGGACCACTTTCCTCAAAAAAGTATTTGCATTAGGCTGTGTGACGCTTAATTTCTAAGATACCTACTCATGGTGACATTTCTTAATGACTCACACGGTACTTTTTCTGGAGTTTCAAGGAAAACGAAACTACTGTTGAACTTTTTGTGCTCCCAAGTCGTCTGTCCTAGTGTACATTCGTCCATACAAAATATTTCGATATTAGCTGTCGCACTACCCGCCTTACAATCAAATTTCGATTTCATTTTTCATTTCGCGATGAAGTGCACTCAAAACTCAAATTATTCAGTTTCCTTACTATTCGTAGGTACTCAATACTTCTTAATGCTCATTTTCTCCATTTCCTCTTAAAATTTTATGCCCAAAATATATTAAAATCTGCATCATCAGGGATTCAGGGATTCAATATCTATTGCAATACAGTATCAATAAATAATGTGAATATTTGGGTATACTCAATGTTAGTAAATTTTCTTGGTATATTTTCCTGAAAAGTTATTAATTATTATTATACTAAAAAGTAAATAATTATTTTTTTTGCAAATAAATTAAATAAATTCAAAACTCAGTTTGATTTCCAGAATGTCGCTGTTAATAAAACTGTCACATAAAGGTAAAAAATTAATGATACCTAAGACTAATTGGAGTTATTTGAACTTTCCAAACTTTTCAACTCATCAGTTTTAAATTATCTAGTTCGATATTTTCAACTGATGGGAGCCCCTACAATTTATGGACACGAAGGACGGTAGGTACTTAATTTATTCAGAGAGTTTTACTTCTACTTGAATTGCCTAGCAACAAAATTATTATTCACCAGATATGAAATATGTGCTAAAATATCAAGTTCAATTGGACAAAATAATTTGTCGCGTAAACTTAGTGAAAAATACAGGAAAAACACTTAGACGATGTCTACTTATTTAAAAAACGCATACAATTATTTTTCGACTTCGTTAGCAAGCAGGTGAAAAAAAATATATAACTATTAAACTTTTTACTCAGAAAAAAATTTACTGTCTTTTCAACACAGGCAACGTTCAGCCATCAGAAGGATAGAGACGACGCTGAAACTTCCTGTGAGAGAAGTATTCTAATTTAGGTGCGTCGAGCTACACCCCTACTCCAGGATGGGATATAAACTGTACGAGAATTATGAGCTAATTATGTGCTAATTATGTGCCAGAGTCAATAATAATTATGTGCTGGTTCATTTATATAGTTTTTTAATAATTAAAAACGGTATGTGGTTCGACGTCGAGTTCCCTTCCAAGATTATCCAAAATGACTTTGTTCTGTAACGTTAAACTGAAAAAGATTCTGAAAAATAAGAAAAAATTCTAAAACTGAAAAAGAGACTTTTAACAAATTTAGATAAATTTCCGGGTAAGTAGGTACTTACCTAAATTTTACTCAAATGTAAAAATTAAAAACGAAAACCAATTTTTATAATCACTCAACTACAACAGACTAATACAATGATTTTAATATGGAGCAATATCTGTTTTGGAAAATTTTTGAGCACATAATTAGCACATTATTCTTTCCGGATGACAAACCCATTCTGGTGAAACCTGCGTGGTGTGGGTGTAGCTCAACATAGCACTATTTTAAAAATAAACAATATACTTATACAGGGTGAGTCATTGAGATGGGAAAGCTCTATTACACCTACAACAAAAGATACCAAAATTAACTAAAAAGTTCTGCAAACAGGAGGCCAAAGTACAGTAGGTACTATAGTTTTCAGTTACCTATAGGTACTTACAGTTGTCATAATATCTATGTACACCATACAACTTTGTTATTTTAAACAGAACATCCTGTATACCATAAATTTTCAGATTATTTTAGAAAATTTAGTAAGACTGGTTTTTAAAGCTGAAAGTTTGTAACGAGTAATCTGTGAGTTATAAACAAATTAAAATCGCAATTTTCAATTTTCCCTTTTCAAAGCCACTTAAATTGAAAACTGCTTAAGATATCGGGAAACGGTTTACATGACCCTGTCTTAACTCTTCATGTGGTATTCTACTGTAAGTATATCCTATCATGTAGCTAAAATTTTTATAAAAAATTTCCCCCTGTTAAAAATATCATTCACAAAATAGGATACCGCTTGAAAAGTTAAAATAGACACATACATATAAGCCGTTTTTCAATACTTTGAGCCGTTTGTATTATAATATTTCGCTTTGAAAATGGAAAATCGCTATTTTCACTTGTTTATAACTCATGCATTTACTTGTTAAAAAGCTCAACAGAACAGATAAAACCATTATTACTCAATTCTCTTATAAAATTGATAATGTAATAACATACAGGATGTCCTATGTAAAATAACAAATGTGTTTCCTGGGGAATACAATCTGCAACGATTCAAATTGAACGTGAATCGATATCTCCGCTCATGCACCGCTCCCAAAGCGCAATATAAGAATTTCCCTGCAGTGCATGTGCTTTTTCAATAAGAAAAAAAAATTGCATGGCGTACAGTGATATTGGATCACCCTGAAAATAATTTCACAAACTGCACTTTGGCCTCCTGTTTGCACCGCTATTTGGTATATTTCGAAATCTTTGACGCGATGTCCCATTCCAGTGCATTTTGGGTGGTGTAGGTGTGGCTCGACGTCGAGCTACACCATTTTAAATATTTAGTTTAAAGTCTTACTTTTTTAAGTTACTTTCAGTTTTGAGTTTTGAAAAAAATGCAAAAACAGGTCAATTTGGTAATTTAATTTATTTTCTATTGGCTTAAGATTTCTTTATACAGGGTGTTCCGTATTGGCTATGTGGCTATGACTCATCAGCGTATCCGATCAGTCAGATCCACGCTACAGATATTGTACGAAAGTTGGAAGTTATATCTTCACTGGTCTTTTATGACGGTAGTGACTTGCAATTTCAATTAATCATAAGGCAACCAGAGAAACAATGCAAACAAAACTATTAGCAGCGAAGATGATTGGTACATCTTCGCTGCTAATAGTAGAGTTATCACGGATCTGTGAGCTTTACAATACAATGCAGAGGTTTTAAGAGCTACACGCCGATCCCTATAATAGGTATACCTGCTTAAATACGTAGGTATTCATTTCTAGCCTATTCATTTCAAGCGAATTATCGAATTTTCAACAGTATGTATTTATTAAGTAGAAACTAATACATGAATTAAGTTTCATTTTTCACCCTGGCCTCTTTAGATTTATGTTAAGTTTTCTTGAACCACTTGAACCACATTATACAATAATTGAGCTTTCTTGGGATTTGGGTTCTAATTTTAATTTTCCACTATAGGTTTTTGCAGAATAAATTAGAATCCTTTCGCACAGCATGCGAGGTGAAGAAGACTGTTACACTGAATTCACTTTGAGAAATTCGATAATTCACTTCAAATGAATATAGGTAGGTATATTCTAGAAGGATCGGTGTGTAGCTCTTAAAACCTCTACATTGTATTGTAAAGCTCACAGATCCGTATGAGAACTCTACTGTTAGCAACGAAGCAGGCATTGTTTCTGTGGTTGCTTTCTGATTCACTGAAATTGCAAGTCACTGCCATCATAAAAAGACCAGACCAACTTCTAACTTTCGTACAGTACGTGTAGTGTGTATGTGGGCGTAGTGATATGCTGATGAGTCTATGATAAGGACGAAACGATACCGTCATTCATTAGGAATAACGATACCGTTCAGTCTTCACTCGCATGGTGTGCGAAGAATTCTAATTTTGTTCTGCAATAAAGGACTATAAAAAGTGGCAAATGAAAATTAGAACCTAAATCCCAAGAAAGCTCAAATATTGTTAGGTATGTATAATCAAAGTGGTTTTAGAAAACATAACATAAATATACGCCAACACGGTATAATAATATAAGTGAGACAGAGTTTTGTTTGTTTAACTTGTACAGAAGGCGCCTCATGAGAACAGCAAAACAGCAAAGTTATTTACCTCCCTAGTCATATTATTATAAGGTAAATAGTTCACTAAAACGGCACTAATCAATCATAGATTAGAAACTGATGAGGCACACAAATTATTTTAAACATTGTAAACAGCAATTATAAGCGGCGCCTTCTGAAAGACAAAGTTACCCAAATTTTATTCAAAAATAGTTTCGCTGTTTACCGATATATCATTTGAGAGGATTGTTCCTTACAAGTTTAAAACAAAGGGGACTCACTCGCGTAGTAGGCCGACTTTCTAAGCGCACCGCAATCAATCAAGCACGAACAAGCTCCGTATTTCACCCTTAAATAAAGACAATATTATAATGGGATTGTTCCCTGGAGGGCGAGAACATACATTGTGATAAATATGGACCCATTTGCTTAATACGCCATCAGAGAAGCTGTTGTTTAGCTAACTAAGCTAGAGAGCGCAATATGTTAATACCGTCAGTAAAATTCCCAATTAGAATGATATACGTAGAAACTCTATTTGATGACAAACAATGATGACCAGGGGCAGAAAAAACCCTTAGATCTGCGAATTATGCTTACATCAAACAATTCTACATAATCTGAATATCGAAAAATAACAGAGGTTAAAAAATTGATATTTGCCTGTGTAAGGTGAAGGGTTGGGGAGGAAATCTGTGAGATATTTTGTTTACATTTTTATATAAATCGATATTTCAGCGGAAACCAAAGCTGTTTGAAACTGAAGAGCGCTTGAATTTCACCACTTTTTTAATCACTTGACTCTTTTTCACTCCTTTCTTATAAGAATAAAATAATAATTTCTTTTATAAATTTGAGTCGTTTTTAACGAGCACTATAAGTAGGTACTACAGGCCGATCAGTAACTGGCACACTCGGAGCATGCTGTGATAAACTTCACTTTTTAAGAGTATAAGTCTTGTGAGCTTTTTTTTCAAAGATATAACCATTTTTGTAAAAATAAAAGTGTAAAGACTGCATTGAATATGTAAATATAAGTTCGGATTATATTTACACATTGTCCGTTCTTAGAGAAAATGCATCGGATATCTTAAGAGATACAAAGCAGGTTGAATTGGGATCGATGCCTATTTTTGTGCTGACTTGTATTCTGAAAAGAAAATTGGTTCATCAAATTCGTTGCTGAAATTTTCTGAGAAACTTAAAAATCCAGACCTCTTATTTTAGCCATATTTTTTTACTGTTGAAAATAAACCAATTATTTTTTGCAAGCTTACATAAGCCGTCATGAGATCAAGCATTTTATTCGCACTTCAAGCATGATTTTTCCACATTTTAGGAATTAGGTCCTGAACCACCTGAAGTCCTCCTGAACCAGCAGATTTAATTCGCACTACTTCAAGTAGTAATTATTTTTCAGAAGGAAAAGTTCAAAAACATGAACATTAGAACATAATATCTCCGGACAGCGAAAATCAAAATTCTGATAATGAATCATTTCGATCATTCGTATCCTGTCGTAGGTACCACTGCCAATTTATGAGTCAACCTTGGAAGAGGAAATTAATACAACAACAAGTTACGAATATATTTTTTCAGAACCTGAACCACTCAAAGAAGTATGTATTACCTACGTATTATGGAAAGAAAATGTTTTTCATGAAAACACTGGTACATGTCAAAGTAGAGGTGGATCTGGGAACAGAGGTTGATAAAGTATGTTTGAAACTTTCAGTTATAAAAAAATTAAGTGAAGTACTTATTATTTATTTATTTCAGGTGTAACGTACATTTCGTACGTACCGGCTAGATGCCGGTAACACAGAGACGACGGCGGGCGCGCGCAGTTAGTGAGTGATGGTGAGTTTTAGTGCATCGGCCGACTGGAGGCCTCGAGTCGTAACATCGACTGTCAAGTTGCAATCAGGTGCGTTTCATCATTATACCTGCGTTCTGCGTTTTCACGCTCTTTCTCTCCTGGAAATTCGCGGATGAAGGGTCCGCAAACACCTTAAGTTTCCTGAAATGGCGTCGTGAATTTTCACGTTAATTATTATAAGAATCAACTACGTTTTTAGCTTGGTGATTGTCGTAAAATGATTTTCTTAATTGCGTTAGAATTATACAGGTCATATTTTCTTAATACCGTATGCTAATTTTAATTACAGCTTTTAGAACGATCGAGTTTCGCTTCGCATGTAAAATTTTGCCGATCACATGTTGATCTCAACATATCTTGAGGACGGGACATCATTTTATGTACCCTCGGCAAGCAGACTCGATCGGACCGTTCATTAATGCAAGAGTGGTTCTGATACACATGAAATTACAGCTTTTTCCCGGGAGTCAATTTTTCCCTGGAGTCAACTTTTTACCTGGAGGCAACTTTTTCCCTGGAGGCGAATTTTTCCCTACGGATTGCTTTTTCCCTGGAGTCAATTTTTCCCTGGAGGCACATTTTTACCTGGAGACAACTTTTCACCTGGAGACAATTTTTTCCTCTGGAGTCAATTTTTTCTTGGAGGCGAATTTTTCCCTACGGATTGCTTTTTTTTCTGGAGTCAACCTTTTTCGTACCGAGAAGAACTCCACGTATCAAGGCAGAAGATTTTCTTGGATACCAAGACCACCGCTCAAACCAAGCAAGTTCCTGGAGCCAAGCCATCCGAAGATAAGTGCCTTGTAACTTAGTAGCACCCGATCTATTCATTCGACTAGCACCGCACGCTCTTGTTTTTAGTGTATTTTTTAACAAAAAAATACACTATTGAGGACGACATCACTTTCCAAAAATTACCCAAACTCATCAAATGTCCACCGATCATGACCCCCAGATTACGAAAAAGTGGTTTTCCAAAATTCACCTGCCCACGATATATATATATATATATTTATATATATATATATATATATATATATATATATATAAAAATATTAGATTTGTTTTGGCTGTGTAGGTAATTATAAAATATTGATAATTATGTTGGGATAGCAGCCAATTAAACAAGCAGGTTTTCTCTTTTTTCTTTTTAATCAACCCAAGCTTTCGAGCTTTTCTTTAGCTCTTCGTCAGGGGTACTGAAAAGATTAACAATAAATAATTGTAAGTATACATGAAAAATTAGGAACTAAAAGTTACATAATACTTACAGAAATTGAGTAAAAATTGAATATGTTTGTTAATCATTTTCATGGACAAGTGTAGATGATAAAAACATACAAATATGAACTAATAAACCAAATAAAAATTAAATAACATAAGAAAGTTAATTCCAAAAAAGGTTTAAAATAATTTAGAAGCTTTTTACATTTTTTTAAGAATAATTTTTATTTAAATTTTTGAAGGATGTCAATTTGATCATTTTTGATTTCATTGTAAGGAAGGAAGTAGGTAATTAATTTATTGTTTAAGAAAGTGAAGTTATTGTAACACACAAATACCTAGATATTTACTGAAAAATAATCGAAAAAATATTTAACAGAGTAAAAATAAAAATAATTTTTGAAAGACACTAAATTTGGAAATTATTTATTCTTATTTTTATCTATTTCTAATAAAAGACTGTAAATATTACTTAAGTTGTCTATGTCTTTCTTAGAATTTATCAAATTTGGTCTTTGTGAAATCCTAACCATTTCCAAAAATGTGCGTTTAAAAGTGTTAACTTCAGAATCTAAAACTATGGAGTTGTTATAGTTTGCTTCGTGACCAGTGGAAGTAATATGTTTTGTTAAAGCACAAGCGCCTGTATTTCTTTTTATATCACTTTTGTGAGATGTTATGCGGTCCTTAAGATTTCTTGAAGTTTGTCCTACATAATTTAGATCACAGTTTAGGCATGGTATAGAGTAAACAACATTTGATTGTTGTAGTGTAGGTGTTTTGTCTTTTAATTTTGAAAACAATTGTTTGACGGTTTTTTCAGTTTTAAAAGCAACTTTATCTCTTTCAGAGGTTTTAAGGATTGAAGCTAGTTGTATTGAAATAGGTTTGATGTATGGAAGAGAAATATATTTTGTTTGTTCAGTTTCTTGTCTATCGTTAGAATTATTCAAGTTATGTACTAACTGTAATGAATTTGTAGTTGAGAAAATTAATTTATCTAATAGTTTTTTTGGATATGAATTTTGAATCATAATATTATAAAATTTATGTAGATTAATTTGTTTTAATGATTCATGTGTGACTTCTAAAATTTTATTTTTCATATTCATTATTAAATTTATTTTAGTTTTGTAAGGATGGTGTGAATAATAATTTATGTACCTGCCAGAGTATGTAGGTTTAGTGTACCATTCTGTTATCAGAGAGTTGTTATTTCTAATAATTTTAGTGTCTAGGAAAGGTACTGAATTATTATGCTCTTCTTCAACAGTGAATTGGATTTTATTGTGATAACTATTAAAAACGTCAATTGTTTCTTTTGTTTTTCCTATTGGTATGGAACAGATAATATCATCAACATACTTTTTACAAAATGGAATTTGAAAAGGTAATTTTGGTATACAGAATTCTAGTAAATCATCCATAACATATTGAGCTAGTATAGGTGAAATTATAGCTCCCATTGGTGTACCCGCGATTTGTTTATAAAATATATTATTGTAAGAAAAGTATGTAGAATCGAAAATGAAGTCAATTATTTTAAGAAAAGTTGGTTTTTTAATATTACAATTTTCTTTTATATTGTCCCATTTTAAGCAAATACTTTTCTTAACTAAATCAATTGGAATGTTTGTGAAAAGGGAAATTACATCTAAGCTTATTATTTTATAATTTTCAGGTAGTGTAATTTGAGTAATAAATTTAGAGAATTCTATAGAATTTTTAACATAGTAGCTATTATCGGAATTATAGGATGTACTTAGAATATCTGTTAAGTGTTGTGATAATTTACTATTGGGACAATTAATTGAGGATATGATCGGTCGTAATTTTAATTGTGGTTTGTGTATTTTTGGTAAACCGTAATATTTGGGGGCAGTAGGGTTGTATATCATAAGTTTTTTAGCAGTTGGTTCATCTATTTGTTTAGTTTTCTTCAATTCAGAAACTATTTTGTTGGATTTTTGTGCCAAAGTGCTTGTTGGATCTCTTGTAAGTTTCTTATATGTTTCAATAATATATATTTATATATTTCTCCAAAATCGCGAAATTTCGATTTTAAAAACGCTCCTGTGGCTTTATCTTTTAAGATTAGTGAACGAAATTTTGGGTCCTTGTAAAATTTGAGAATGACGTTGAATTTTCGTTGGAAAATTTTCCAAAAGTCCCATCACTTCTACAGGGTGTCCCTTCAAAATTCCAGGTATCCGGTTTTTGTCATCTCATTTCAGGTCGCAGTTTTGAATCTAGGGGGCTGAAATTTTTGTGGGAGTAAGATATATATAAAAACTGGTCTGGTATTGTACTTGAGCAAAATCGGTCGAGCGGTTTCAAAATGGCGGTCATTTTAATTTTTGAAAAATTTGCTAATATTTGAACCTCTGTATGAGCAAGATGGCAAAAAAACTTTCACATCAAGTTAACAGGATTGAAATAAAATTAATTGAAATTTGAGTTAATGCAAAAAAATTTGAATTTTTTTTATTATTAAGCCAGTGGCGTGGGTAGGAAAAGAGTGAAAATGGCTTAATTTCTATAACAGTTTTTGAGCACATTTTTGAAGGAATTGAACTAAAATTTTTACAGTAGACAACTATACTAATACTCTTTAATCTTCAAAAATTTCAAGGATCAAATAAAAAAAATGGCGGAGATATTTAAATTTATTTTACATGATGTAAATTTCTCTAAAATTTTAAAAACGCTCTAGTGTAGCTTCATCTTTCAAGATTAGTGGAAGAAATTTTTTACTCTTGTGAAACTTCGGGATGACGTTAAATTTTCGTTGAAAATTTTTTCAAAAGTCGCGTTACTTCTACAGGGTGTCCTTTAAAATTTCGAAACATCCGGTCCTGTGGCACGGTTTTCTGGTAGCAGTTTTCAATCTAGGAGGCTGAAATTTTTATGGGAGGAAGATATTATCCACAAGTAGTGGTCTGGTATTGCATTTTTTGAGCAAAATCGATCGAGCTGTTTCAAAATGGCGGCTTTTTGAATTTTAGGGAAAAGGGCTATTTTTTAGTCCCTGTATAAGCAATATAGAAAGAAAACTTTTCACAACAAAATAATGAGGATGACAATTAAAGGCTTGTTTAATAACTTAACAATTGAATGTAATATTCAGACCCGGGACTGCTTGATTTAAAACCAGCACCAGCACCAGACCAGCGCACCGTTTTCATCGCGCTCGGCTCGGGCAGGACCACCCATGCAGATATGACTGCTCCTGCCAACCCCAATTGCAGAAAATAAAAACTCCTACAAACCTGTATTAACAAGGTTGGATTAAAATGATTTGAAATTTGAATTAATGCAATAAAATTTTTATTATTTTCATTAGTAAGCTAGTGGCGTGGGTGAAATGGTAAAAATGGCTAAATTTCTTTAATTGATTATGAGCACATTTTTGAGGGAATTTACCTGAAATTTTCGGAGTAGACAACTATACTAATAGCTTGTAACTCTCCAAAATTTAAAGAAGCAAATAAGAGAAATGGCGGAGTTATTCGAATTTTTTTACATGATGTTTATTTCTCTAAAATTTCAAATGTTCGGTTTTCAGAACTCGCCTGTAACTTTTTAAAGTTAGTCAGTGGCGGGTATATAGGACAAGAGACGAAATTGTTAAATTTTGCCAATTTTTTTTTGGTTTATTATGTAAAAATCTATTTTATGGCACGCTTTCAAACGAAATGAAATGAAATTTTCACAGTAAACCACTACGCAAATTCGACCTGACTATTGACAAATTCAGAAAGCCAATTTAAAAGGCGGCAAAAATTTTCATAGTTGAATCGCATAAAAATACACTGTTTCTGCGTTTGATGCGCAAGAAGGTTTTTATTATCTGTTAACCGTGCTCAAGAGTGTAGTATTCATAATTGTGATATTTTATATTTTAATAAAGAGAACCTGTTATTCTGCTGACCCGTTTGTTATTGTTGACCCTCTTAGACTAGCGATTCAACCTACGACCCTTGTTTTTCTTGTCTCATGCTCTCAGCGGCTATTTTTCCCCTCTAGGGTTAAATAGTTCGTTTCAAGTGGCACCCAACGTGTCTATCTGCCAATAATTCGTTTCACAGGATTCTAATGCTGTTTTGCTTCAAGCTTTTACTAATATCAGTACCATCGACATTGAACACGTCATTTGGCGTTTCACTGCTGCAGTCGCCATCTGCTAGTCTCGCCAGACCACTTTCTGATCTGGCGAGACTAGCTCTAGCAAAAACCAAAAAAAATACTCATTTTGGTGACAAAATAGCCTCTTAAGAAATATATCATCTTGGTGAATCAATAGCAAACTTTTTCGGGTGCAAGGTGCAATATACCTCTTAACTTATTCAATGCGCTTTCGAGGGCACTTTTGATCGATAAGCCCTGTTTTACACTATACGCATGAATTTTTAGTTGATGACTAATCGATTACTTGTTGACGTTTGATCGTTTGCCTTATAACGTCTATTGCGGTGTCTCACTGGTACCTCATTCTCTAACTCAGTATTAGAATACCCTCCCTCCGTCTGATAGTTTAATATTTATGGACTTTTGTTAAGTGTATGTGTAATATGTTACCGATTCAATATCGTATGATAAGTTTTAGTGTAAGCGATAGTTTTATAGTTGCTGTAACTGTATATACTTAGTTTTATGGATTTACGTTCTCACAACAACTGTGGCATGATGTGCAGTCTTCATGCACTTGTGCTAATGGTTGTAACTTGTAAATGAAATAAATTATTATTATTATTCGATTTGACACTGAATTTAGAGAATAGGACTGAATATGGACAATACATATCGCACACGTATTTCTAAAGTGACATAAGTCAAAAATTAATTTTTTGGGAAAATGTGAAAAACTATTAAGCGAGCTCCACAAATAAGCTTCGAAACATGAAGAGTGACATGACATAAGTGCGCTCTGGCGGGCAGGATTCAAAAGTTGGTACACTTTTAGGAGGACTGTTAGTTTACTAATTCTTACCAAGGTGATAACTCAAAAACGTAGATTTTTGAGTTGTGTCACTTTAGAAATACGTGTGCGATATACTTACAGTGTTGTCGCCTTCCTTTAATTGAGCTACTTCGCCACATATCATGTTTCTTGTGCTGCCAATACTGATTACTAGACAGTGGTAACTTCTTTGATGAAAACTGATGCAGGATCTCGCCTGGCTAGTTCATCTGCAGCTTTATTGCCAGTTAATCTCGGTGACTAGGTACCTAAGATCACCGAGACCTTGCAAACATTCCCAGATCAGTTCTAATCTCATTTTATATCATGAAAAGCTTAAAGGCTACCCCTGTGGAGAGGTTAAATCCCCTCGTAGAGGATCTGTGATGTGTGTACCAGAGCAGCTCTCTTTTCAGTCAAAGGTTTTCCATTGTTCTATTCTTAGATCCACGATGCTTAGCAGTTATTCTAAAGAGCCCTATGTAGAAAAACTAAAATAGGATTAAAAATCATGTTCACTGAACGTTTTTTAGGTATTTCGATTTGTAATAACAAACGTGTTTCTGACTAACAAACTGGTTGAAGTAAATATGTTTCCGAATGGGTACTGTGTTTTGTGGTTGTTGATGTTTCAAGAAACAGAAATAAAATACAAACTCGATCAACGCATATAGGTATAGTGGAAATGCGGCATAATTAAAGACCTATAATAATAAGCTAAACCATTATTTATAGTTAGACGACTCAACCTTGCCAATCGTGATATCGCGATGAAACTTTGCAGGAATGTTGTCCACACTAATAGGACCCAATTTGAGATATGAAAACACCTTGAGCACGAATTGCCTATCTCCCAGGGGCAAAACTCCAAATTTGCCGTTGTGGGTCATTGTGTGTTGCGTTTTTTTTTGCATTTGATTTTCCCTATCTTTTGGCTCTATATTGTAGCTGATCCCTAAATCATCACAGAGTCTGGTCACCAATATTATTTCTAGTTATCTTAACTGTGAAATATTGGAAAAACCTTGAACTTAACGGCAAAATATAAAAAACAGCCCTCGACGAACCCCTAAAAAATCTGTTAATCGACTTTTTACTAGGAAGTACCTATACTGTTTCCGAAAAACACATTTTTTATTTGCGGTTTGGAGAAAAACGGCAGGAGTCATTTTCGATTATTAAGTCACTTTTTCCGACCTTTTGACAAAAAAAACTCATTTACGTTTTTAGTAGACTATGGACGTCTCTATCACTTTCTTCCGGTATTTACTGATAACTGCTCACATATTTTTTCGAGAAACTATTTCCATAAAGTTTAGACGTCTATTCATCACCTAAAAATCTTTTCCAACAGAATCTTGCTGCGCTACACCATTAACAGGAAAACTCCAGATAAGGGGACCATGTAAAAAAAAAACTACCCTGGGCTTAAAATTCCCTTTACTGCCCATTTTCATAAGGTCGTACTTATAGGGGTGCCAAGATATTGCCATGCGAAATTTTAACCCGATCGGTTCAACTTTCAGACACTATTATGAGTGTTTTCTAGGCTCTTCCTGAAAAATCACGAATTTACATAAAAGAAACTCCCCGGGATCGGTTCTCACTCATTTATAATAAGTTTCGTGGACCGTATAATCCTTTAAAAAAAGGCAAATTTCAACCTCCCAGGATGAAAAATGGCGGCTGTAGAGCGTTTCTCAGCAAAACTTCAGCGGCCGATAGACAGACGTTTTGATTTTGACTATCAATAGTAATAATACAAAATCTGCATCAAATACCGGCCCAAAACGGTGTAGGGGTTTTTCCCCTGGGAGATAGGCAACTCCTTCTCAGTGATCCTCCCAAAGGGTTCCCCGCGGATCCGTACCTGAAATTAAAGGTGTAGATTCTAGATGTGGAGAACATTCAACATTTGTGTCTAGTTTTATCGCGGTATCACGATTTTTAAGCTGGATGTCATTTTTAGCTGCTATAGTAGGTATATCCGCATCATCATTAAACATCTAAAGTAGAAATGTGTAAGCAAACTTTTGTAATTAAAAAAAAACTATAATTATATTATAAACTTTAATAAAATATTTTGCCTGACTAACCTTAATAAAAAATTTCTCTCTTCTCTCGAGGAATTTTCTTATAAAGCAATGTTTTATTTATAAAGTATATATTGTTTGAAGTTAAATTAAAAGAGAATTAGAACAAATAATAATTGAATTTTAAAAGCTTCAACAAAATACTAAAAGACTTACATTATTAGACTATTCCACTTCTCTCTTTAATTAAACTTGATTCACCTTTATTCTTTACAAATTAAAGAGCTTAGCAAAATATGCCCGGCAGCCTCCGCTGCATATTTATTTACTCTAATGCTACCGACTGCGGCGAGCCATGAATTAAAAATAAAAATTTTAATTTAATTATGAACTGCGTCAGACCAAGTTTCAGCGCTGTTTGTCACTGGTTTAATAAGAGGAACAACGATAGCTGTTTCTTCAACTTAAACACTTTTATTCGTTTGAATAAAACATCCTTGTCTCTGGATTGGACGGCTGACATTCGCCCCGTCATTTCACCTGATGGAGCTCTTCCAGTTTCCCCTCTTCGCTTAGAATTTATGCTTGGAAAACTCAAGAATACGGGCCATCAGAAACGAGACTTCAAAGAGCGAGAAGGCACTCTGCTCTAACAGACAGATACAGACTCTTTAGAAAATACAAATAGGTATCTGAAATATATATCGTAATTACTCTGAATAAGTTTATGAGCAGAGAGATTTTATAAATAAGTCCTTTCTTCGAAAATTTGCATTGCAAATCTGCGTTCCGGGTAAAAATGGTTTAATTTTGAGCTTCAGGATATTTTATAATAATTAACTAAAGGGGGCAAGAAACAACACTAGCCGTATAATGTTGTATACAGTAACAAAGGTTACCATTCCAATTAGTCATAAAACTTTCTTGATCTTTCTCAATGCGAGGTTAGTACTTACCTAGAGTAGTTTATTCAGTTATTCCAGTAAACTGAATCCTCGAAAATATTAAAACTAGGTACCTCCACGTTAATTGTCGTGAAACCAAAATAGTAACAACAATAAAAATTAGATTCTACTCTGGGGAGAGGATTGGCAGACTTTTTGCAATATATGTAGAATAGAATAGAATACATATAATTTCACATGTCAAGGTTAATTCTTGCGAGCGAAAGTACAAACGTAAATCAAACCATAACGATTAATATAACACGCATAAAAAATAAATACAAAATAAATGAAAAATAAATAAATAAAAGTTTGTTGAATAAAAGTTAGTAACGTAAGTGGAGGAATCAAACCTTGGAAAAAAATCCACTCTATTACTCATGCCAAGATGACTCGATGTCAAGAAGTTTCCTTTTCTGGTCCTAGAAAAGTCACATATAAGAGTTCGGAGTTCTAGTTCATTCATATCTTTGAACTTTGGGCCGTAAAAACTATCCTTCATGCGTATTCTATGCCATGAAGAAAAGTCCTATCTATCACTCCATGTCAAAAAGTCTCCTTCTTTTTTATCTTCTAAATTGGGAGCCTGGAAGAGCCTAGAATTTCAAAAAAAGAAAACCAGGAAGCTTTTTTGATTTTCGAATTCATCAGGTTCATTTAAAATTTAACTTTTGACAAAAAAAATCATTCTATGTATACACAAACAATCCAGCCTATCATGCCGTGTTTTAAACCTCCCTTAGATAACGTTCCTTGTCCGAGCCCGGAAAGGATATTAATTATATGGATTTATGAATTTCAAAAATCTAAATTCAGTTTATTTAAAAATTAATTTCGGGTTGTAAAAATGACTATTTATGCTCTGAAACGATTTTTATTTTCCTATACCTATCTCGGAAAAATCCCACTCTATCACTTCATGTCAAAAACGTCCATTATTCGATCTCGCAGAAGTAGCTAATCAATTTTGTAACTTAATAACGTATAATAATAGTCCAGGCGCGCTAGACAAGATAACGTTGAAATCTCGGAATACGTGAATCCCATGCAAAATGAATTAGAGGAAACTGGTATGGGAATCACTTCGTAATACATTATAGATGCAAATACAATTGAAGGACCTGGAAGCTAAAGGATTCAAGTGCACTGTTTACAAAAAAAATTACTTAAGTGAATATTCTTCTTGAGCTGTCTTTCAATTCTGATTGATCAAATTACTTGAAAATCAAAAGATAAGTAAAATAATCAAATTAACCATAATAACAATACGGAAAATCGAGGTTGTAAGTATAATTAACATAAGTAACCGTGGCAACTTAGATTTCTCATTCAGGTGTTCTCTTCAATCGTTGTTAGCAGGGTTCTAAATCATAAAATTAAAAAAAAAAAAACACTTATAAAGATCCCTGCTTTGTACGTCTTTCTGTGTCACCAGTTGGAACTGAACAAAAACATCAAGCTGAAATTTATTGCAATTAAAAGCTTCCTTACCCGCATCTATTCCAGTATGTCGGAACTAGAAGAAACTAGTTAAGCGCGGATCCGAAAGTTTCGTTTTATAAAAAAAAAATTGTTTCAATCTGGGAAATTCGAGGCGGAATGTCATTGTTATTATTATTTAGTCATGGATATCAATTTTGTCAAACTTTTATTGTTTTCGAGGTACCCGGGCGCACCCGGGTATACCTACCTATTCGTGATATCGATTTATGTTTGAAACAAGGAATGCCAAATTATTTTTAAACAACTGCGTGTATTTATTTATTTACTTATTCGATACAATATGCTTAACGGAATAACATCCCTCATGAGAGGGCAAGGCATATACACAATACTAAAAAAGGTCCAAAAAATACATACAGGTACCTACCTACATGTTATTTTTTCCTTACTTTTCAATATATTTATTGATGACATCCCACAACACCTTAATTTTGTGATGGCCTACTGTATGTAGATAACATTAAAATATTTACTGATGTGGCTGAGCCAGGTAGTTGCGGGCTTTTTGGCACAATTACTAAATTTTGAAAAGAAAAGAAATGATGATTAAATTACATCTTTCACAATCGATGCGAGAAACTATTGATTGCTGAAGAAAATGATATTTCACAATAAGCTGGAGTTAATTTGCCCAATTATTAAACACTTTGCGCAAATAATCTTTAAACGATATGCGCTTTTGAAAGAAAAGCAAACAACTATCGCGGCGAAATTTGTTTACGCTAGCTGAATTTTTCACTATAGCGCTGATTGAAAAAATATTGGAACTCTCGGATAAATAACATGGTTGCCATTTTCATGCAGAATGCACCTAGCTTTTATTTACCTATGTCGAGTAACTTATACGACCGGTAAATAAAAGTTACAGCGGCAACACTCTGAAAAGTTCGATTTTGAAACCCAAGTAAGAGTAGTTGATTTGGAACGGAAGTAAAGAAACCAAAAAGTCAGTGAGTGACTTGCGTGGCCTAGTGGTACTCCGCTGGCTCACGAAGCCATAGATCGCGGGTTCGAAACTCACCTCGGCCCGCTTTAATTTTCAGATTCATTTTCGAATGTCTGTGAAAAGTAAAACAAGCGATCGAAGGTTTTAAAGGCAAATATAAATTTAAAAGTGTGTGTGACTAAAGAGTTCGTCTCAAAGCCAAATTACCAGAGTAGAGCGACTATGTCTTACCTACACAGTTAAGACCGATGCTCCCTCTTAAAAAAAAAAAAAAAAAAAAAAAAAAGTCAGTGGTGTATCGGGGACCGAAGAGAACGACCAGGGTTTGGCATTCGCGCGGGCACAAGCGAGAATTGAGGGTAAAATGCGGGTATTATTTTTAGTTCTGGAAAAGAAAAGATGCAACGATAACACTGGTGTTACACCACTAGTCTAATACAGAATGACATGAAAATACAATATGGCGTCAATTAAGAAGAGTAACAAAAGTTGACTATGAAAGCTCTGGAATCTATTCGGCTTTGAAATGTCAAATGGATAGCTCTTAACGGCTTATGTAAGCCTACAAAAAATTATTTAATTATATCCGATATCAACAAAAAAAAATAAGAATCTCATTTTTTTCAGTTTTCATGAGATTCGAGTTGGCTACAAAATAGCGCATCTTTTCTCTGATTTAACTCACCCTGTATCTCTTAGCGTTTACTAGGTACCCGTGAGCTTTGAAATAAGGGACAACCTGTATACTGAAATTAGAAAAAACTAAATTCTTTGTACATTTTACTAATTTATACATAGCTATTAAAGCTAACTGGAATACTTTATTAGGTCTTATTGGATTTATAAACCTAAAAATGTAGCGCGACCTTTTTCAAAAATCCGTCATATTAGACCTATATAAGTTCCTTCAGAGAACGGTATAGACTTTTCGCCATAGTTTTTTTTCAGTAATTTTTACAAGAATTCCTTAACAGAAATTATATTAGGTACAATTACTTCTAGATTAACTAATAATTTTACTAGTTTGCTAGTTGTGAAACAAGGCAACCCACAGCAGAGGCAGATGATACCTGGGCGTGTATCTTATCTGGATATGACATCTTTCCCAACCAACGAAAAATTAATCCCAATGATGAAAATGTAATTTATGTTAGATATGACGGTAATCACAGATTTCTGTATAATACTGATAAATGGAAATTTAACGAGGCAGGTGGGTCAACGAAATTACCTGCTGTACGAAATGTCTGTACCTAATGGATTAGTATCTCATGGATAGTAATCTAAAAAATATCATGCGTCAGCATGAAAATCTACTTTTTGTCAAAATATACACTGTCGGGGAGACCTCGACTTTCATAAAAAAAAAACATCCAGGTCGTCAAATATTATTCGATCCCGCATTATTGGTAGAACGCGGAAAATTATTTATGTGTGTTCATTTATTTATTTTAAGAAATTTTGAATTTTCGATTTCCAAACCCTACTCTAGCTTTACCTTAAGTTTTTGTGCACGAAATTTTGGATTCTTGTAGAATTTTTGAAGGACTTTGGATTTTCGTTACAAAAGTATTTATAGTCACATGGTTTGCACGAGTGTACCTTCGAATTTCGCAAACGTCTTTGCAAGTCTCTTGAATACATTTTGCAGTTTTTACAAAACGATAGAAAATGTTTATGCTATTATTATAGACAGATGTCTAAAAGTAGTGTTCTGGTATTGAGTTTGAGGAATATGTATAGGTTGACTCTCGTCTCAAAATGGCAGCTACTTAAATTTTCTTAAAAATAGTTGATTTTTCACTTATTTATCATGTTTGTATATAGGTAGGTATATAAAGAAGACATAAACTAAAGGCACATTGACAGCATAGAATCAACGTTTTCGCGAAGTTTGCAGTGGTGTTGAGTAAATAACTTTGCTAGGATCTTATTATTAGTTTAGGTACCATTGGCTTAGGTGGAAATTGTAGATTATGTAGCTACGTCGATGGTTGAGCTGAATAATATGCGTTCTCGAGCAGAAGTAATATATGTATATGCATCTAGTGCGCGAAATTGAACTTTAGCGCTTGAGAATAAGAGCTTTTTTGTCGCGGCGAGAGCCGAGACAAAAACTCATTCAAAAGCATCATAATTTCGCTCTCGAAATGCAAACAACATTCTTTAGACAGCTTTATTAAAATATGCAAAAAAATCGAGATGGAAATCATAAAATTGACGCAAGAAAATTTTGACTTTAGTTCCAAGTTGATTGTTTCTTTGCAGCTAGAGAAACAAATACAAGATTTCTACACAGTGCACAAAATAGTTTACGCTTTAGTGCACGAAATACAATGATGATACGTCATTACATCAAACAATACATCAAACAATGATGCAGATGGACAATCGGAAAAAACTGGGTTCACTGAAAAACATAGGGAGAGTATCCAAGGTATACAAGTCCCGAGGAGAAGACATTGAAGCTTGTTTTAGAGACACACTTCCCGGAAAGTAAAAAAGTACCTGCGGAACTTACCGATAGCTCATACACCATGCACCAAACAAAACGGGGGATCTAGGGAAAGCTATAAATTGATTTAAAAAGTAGTCAACCATAACAAACTAATTTCCTAAGTTCCTTTACACGCATATAAGGCAGATCGCATACTGATAAGACATTTTGTTTTCGACGTGGTGACGACATTTTGCTCCATTTTCGACAAAATGATTACAATGACGATTCACATACCAAGCAACACGCTGCAGACTTGAAGAGACTTGTCGCCCAGAAATGTTTCAGCACACTTCTTGCACAAAGCGACATTTCGACGACTGAAACGAATAGGTCGTAAATAGATCTATACAGACAATACTGCCGCATCTTAATCCAACGACACGATGTATTGTGGATGCGCGAAGTACAAGTTTTTGTTATGACATTTGAATGTAGTAGACATGTCGAAAACGGAAAAGGTAAGACTGATATGCAACCCCAAACAAGGACGAGAAACTTACGCCCAGGCAAAATTCTTTAAATCAATCAGCCTAGCATCCTTCATGCTAAACACGCTAGAAAAACTGGTGGATACACACATAAGGGACGAGGCGTTTGAAATAATCTACTGAATCGACACCAATATGCCTATCAATTTCGGAAATAATGTGAAGTTAGCCTACACGCACTAAGAAAGAAAATAGAAAGGGCACAGGAAAATAAAAAAATTGCTCTTTTTGGGCTTCTATGGATAGACATAGAGCTTTTGGCAACACCTCTTTTATCTCTAGCAAGAGAGCTGTGGAAAATCGGGGAGTTGACCGGGCCATTACCGACTGGATAGACTCCACAATGAGAAGCGGACATAAGTGTAATTTCTAGTTGGAAACGGGAGTAGAGAGGTCATGGCTAAAGGATGCCCGCAAGGGGGAGTACTTATCTTCACTGCTGTGTAGCCCGGTTTCCGGCAGCCTACTCTGGGAACTAGAGAGAAAAAAAAAGTATGCACAAGGATGTGCGATGATATCACTATTCTAATAACGGGCAAGCATGGAGATGTTATTACAAATCTAATGCAACAAGTCCTAAGAATAGTATACAAATGGTCAGTTAACCTTGACATGACAACAATAACAATTATTGCCTTCAGAAAGAGAAGGAATCTTCATGATCTCAAATAGTTTTTAAACTTGGGGGACAAGAAATTCCTCTGAGCAGGAAGGTCAAGTTTTTGGATCTTATCCTAGACAACAAACTGAGCTTCGGAGCATACATGAAAAAGGCAACCAAAAAGCTACCCTGGCCATATGACCTAGTGGCATGATAATATGTAAAACGTGGGGATTGAAACCAGACATGGCACGCTAAATCTACACCTTACACCAAGGTTATAGTTCCCACGATAACATAATGACTCTTTAGTATGTGGCACAAATCCAGAAAAAAGGAGCAGGTAACAAAGCTAAGTAAAACAAATACTTGCGTTATTAACAATAACAGGGACGATTAGAACAACGCCAACAACAAACATTGACGTGCTCCTGGCGCTTCCGCCACTGCACTTGATAGACGAAAGCACTGGCGGCGGCTTACAAGCCTAAAACAATACCGCACGGAACTTATTTCGTCAGGAAAGGGTACCATATGGAAATTTTCAATCATCTGGAAGACAATAGCATTTTAAACATGCAACAATCCGACCAGATGTAACAAGTAGGAGCATGAACTTTTATAATCCACATCGGGTAGTAATACCAGAGAAGAGAACAAAAGAATATGAAATCAAAACTAAGAAGGGTCAATGATGGTACAAGAATGAATCCAAGACACAATCAAGAGTTGGAGAACAGTTGCTGGGGAAAGTAAAGGAAATAAATTTAGTATAAACTTTGACCGACTAGCAACCGTGCTTCAAACAGAAATCTCGGTAATCCGCATAGGAATGTGTGGAACATATATGTATATAATTGTGTATCCTATGAAAATAGGAACATCGAGATCATTACTGACAGTCAGGCAGCCCTGAAAAGCACTGTACTTAGTGATGATACATTCAAATGCGGTGAAGAATTGCATAAAATCTCTAGCCAAGCTAGCAGACAAAAAAAAACAAAATAAACCTGCGAAGAGGACAAAAGAGCACCAGAGCAACAAAATAAACAACAAAGCGGGCCTACTAGTAAAAACGGGTAAACTAACTAGTAAAAACTACCCTTAGATAATTGGGCCAGAACCAACTTGCTCTATACCTTACAGCGTAGTCAGAAAGAAAATAAAAAACCCTTAGACTATTAATAAATAAGTACGCAGCTCCCACTGGAATGGAGTAAATGGACTGAGACATTCGATTCGAAGATATTTATCAAAGAAACATAAGAGAATAAAACAAATGAAATGAAAAAGCTGAGTAAAAACCAGCTGAAATGGGCAGTCTGAGACTTTTAACTGCCACGAACACTAATGAAACACTAATCTCACAAAAATAGGGGTTTAGAACAATCCTGATTGCAGGAGATGTGGAGAGGGGAGGGGGAAACCCCATAGCACGTAATATGTTGACCAGTCCTGGAATTTTAGATTAGACTCTTGATATTTGGGACCGAAGCAGCGGAACCAAATGAAATAACGCATGCACCCATTAGACTCATATTTGACAATTTTCGGAAAACGGTGCTAATGAGTTAAAGACACAGGGGTGCAATAAGCGCAAGCTTCCGTACGAGGACCTTGAACCTTCCCTAGAAGGAATATTAATAATAATAGGTATACCTATTATGAGACTCCTTACAACTGATTGAAGTTGGATTGGTACTGGTTGGTGTCGGTGATGTGATGAGGTATACAGGGTGTCCCAGCTTATTGGAAGCGGTCTCTGTAGGCCAAACGATGGATTTAAAAAAAAAAAAATTTGCTAATTCAAGTACAGGATCACAATGGCCATAATTTAAAATTATTTTGGAGTATACAGAGTGTTCCATATGAGAGTGGCATCTCAAAGTTATGTTTTTTTAAATTTTTTTTTTTTTTTATTTGCCATTATTAATTCCCTAAAGCAGTAAACTGCTATGGAACAGGTCAAATGGAAATGCTCCTATGTTATTGCATTCTTAGATTGTCTGAGAAGAGGAAATAAGATTGGCTTTTACAGTTGGTGTTTAAATTCAGAAGTTTTTGAGTTATAAACAAGTGAAAATCGTCATTTTTCAAGTTCAAGGCCCTGTACAACGAAAACGGTTCAAGATAGCGAAAAACGGATTACATGTCCCTATTTTAACTTTTCATGTACTATCCTATGATGTAGATAAAATGTTTATACAGGGTGATAAAAAATTTGAAAAATTATGAGATTTCTCCACACGTCGCCAAATAAAAAATCAAAGACAGTACAAATGTTTCTACACCATAGGATAGTACATAAAAAGTTAAAATAGGGACATGTAAACCGTTTTTCTCTATCTTGAACCGTTTTCGTTGTACAGGGCATTGAACTTGACAAATGACGATTTTCACTTGTTTATAACTTAAAAACTTCTGAATTTAAACACCAACTGTAAAAGCCAATCTTATTTTCTCTTCTCAGACAATCTAAAAATGCAATAACATAGGAGCATTCCATTTAAAAAAACATAACTTTGATATGCCACTGTCATATGGGACACTCTGTATACTCCAAAATAATTTTAAATTATGGCCATTATGATTCTGTACTTGAATTTTCAAAAAGTTTTTTTGAAAAAGTCCATCGTTTGGTCTACAGAGACCGCTTCGAATGAGCTGGGACACCCTGTATTATTGAGGTGTCTTGTTGTCTTTTGCCTTTTCGTAGACGCCGTTTATGTTTTATGTTATTAATCAATCTAAAAAAAAGAGTTTATTTTTTATATCTTTTCCCATCTTACACTCTATGTAATGGTTTTATGCTAGTTAATTAGGTGATTGAAAATTTCTTGTAGCTTCTGTTCCTAAAATACATAAAGAATAATTTTCACTGAGATATAATAAAAACTTTTCCTTGTAAGTCCAAATTTATGCGAGGAGCTGTAAATGGAGGCTTGTATGTAATCTGCTCGCATGTGGAAAGAACCGGGAAATTTGTGTAAATCACGTCATCGAGATAAATTTTATTAGCAAAGTTGCAGCATTATTCACATGGTCGTGCGAAGAGGTCGGTATGTCCGGTATAATATTGGTCATTAGTCATCTAGGTATATTGAACGATAACTACCTTCGTGTTTACCTAGTTTCCAATACGTGGCAAGAAATGGGGCATCCTTAAATAAATTTGGCGTAATATTTTTCAGACTGGTATCTGTAATGTCTAATAAGGCTATTCAAGCATACAATAAAAATGAGTATTATTATTTAGATTAAGGGACGTTTTATGAGGTTTTGATACATAATCCTTTTGAAATCACTTTGACAAGCTGAGAAAAATTAATTCCGGAACGACCCGATGAATAAGGAAAAAGTAGATTTCAAAGGGTTTCAGATTCTTAAACTAATTATTTTCCGAAATTTTAGGGCTGTTTCCATGTTTTATATAATTTCTTTCTATTTATTAAAGGGATTTGTTGTCTGAGAGCTATAACACCTCAATTCTTATATTACCCTGATTAATACACTGGAAATTCGATAAAACGGCTTTAATTAGTATATTATGCAACGAGCTTATAATGAAGGCTATTAATACGCGAGTATGATGGTTAAGATACGAGCCGTAGGCGAGTGTCTTAACCATCATAAGAGCGTATTAATAGCCATTATCTGCGAGTTCCATACACTATTTTTTCTACGACCCTTTTTTATTTCATAGAAAAGATTAAAAAATTATATATTTTAACAATGACCCATGTACAATTGCGGATCATTGAGGGTAAGATAGGTTGCTATTTGCTTACGCATATTAGGTACCAAATTCTCTCTTCGTTGCTAAGATTATTCTGCTGAGACATGTTTTAGTATCAAGTTTAAAGGGCACTACTCACTACTGCGTAATTTTTATTATGCGAAGTTCGAATTCCGAATTTTACGCTTCGATTTTGAGATTAATTAATAATTTTAATAACTGACAGCCATTAATTACGATATTGTATGACACTGCGCAACGCGGGTCGCAGCGTTGCCGCTTTGAATACTATATCACGGAGCGCTACGAATGATATAATACTTTATCTTCCCATCTTTTACACGATATACCTACTTATCAAATTAATTAAGGTAACATAAAATCTTGATAAATTTTCTTTGAATGTTACTTATGTTCTAAATTAAATAAACGTTCAGAATTTTTTTTCAGAAATACAGAACTTATATCACAAGGCAATTTTTGTCGTCAGTATGACAACTCTGTGGCTTCGGTTGGCTTGCTGACCCGATCGTGAGCGAAAAGGAACCGATTCGATTGCAAATGCTCCTCTGCCATTGGATAGCTTGACCAGTGCTTTAATGAAAATTTGTATCTTAATGAGACCCATTAAAGCACTGGTGATTCATATTTAATATGCATATGAAAAGTTGGGAGTAGAAAATAGCATAATATGCTATTTTCTACTACAAAGTATGAGTGCATGGATATTAGAGGTCTTTATTACACGCGCGATTTTTCGCGCACAAGGGCGAGCCGGAGTGCTCGAAATAGAGCGAGTGTTTTTAAGACCCGTTATCCACAAATATTTTACGCTATAGTTTTTATTATTGGTACATTTTTAAACTAATAAATTGTTGAATATTTGAATTAGGATTTTCAAATATCTGTCATTAATATTTTATTTGACGTAACAGTGTATACTTAAATAAAAACAATTAATTAAAAGTTGACATTTAGTCATCGTTTCTGGGGTAACGTTGATGTTCCTACGGCAACCTTTAAAAAGCACTCGTGTTTTAATATTGGATTTAAACACGCTCTTATTATAGGGATCAGAGTGTAGCTCCTTTTAGCTCTCGGTATTGGAGTCATATAATAGCCACATAGCCGTAGCGTCTCGAAAACAATAATAGAAGAGACGTATGCCGCTCTGTTTCTCTGGTTGCCTACCAATCATTAAAATTACAGGTCATTTACAACCATCGAACACCAGTTACTAAATAATTTGAAACTTCGCATAGTATGTGACATGAGTGTGTGCCTGATGACTGATGTGACATGCTGATGAGTCCATAATAAGAACGAAACGGTACCTTTTGTGTTTCCAGTTTCACCTCACATACTCTGCGAAAAAAATTTTCAAATTCGTTCTGTGAAATGAATAACCGATAGTGACAATTGAATTAGAACCTAAATCCCAAAAATGTCTCAAATATTACATAATCTAAGTTTTTAAGGTTCAATCGTACTTAATATAAATTTTATATTAACTACATGGGCGTTATAAAAGTTGCTTGATTTCTTCTAATTCAGATGTCAAAATGAATTAAATATTTTTTGGATGTTAGGTGGCAAAAAATGGGGTTCTAAAGATTTTTCTTCTCAGTCTAGGAAGTGAGGTGTCACCTAAAGGGTCTTGATGTAGCTATACCTATGTATTCAAAAACTGTTTAATTATTTTTGTATCCGTTGCTTTGCTTTTAAGGTAGGTGCTTATTTGAGAAAAGGTTCAAAAACATTCATTTTTTAGAACCATAAAATTAATTTTCTTAAAACGAACCCAGGAAACATACCCAAAATATTACCCTATCCTCTTGGCTCACCCTGTACAGGGTGTCTTGTGAGTAACCTCCTAAGGTTTGACAGTGTGTTCCAGGGATCAAAAATACAAAAAAAAAAAAAATCAGCCGTTGGTTAGGATTTCTCAACTGTATGAATTTTTTGTTACATTATTTATGAAAAAGTTTTATTTTCCGTCCTTGGGGGGTTTCAGAATTGGCCACCAAGTTACCAATAAGTCATCAGAACCCGAGATGACTGAAATCATTAGGTTACAAAAAAAGTATCGAATGACCAACTGCTCAGCACTCACCAGAGATGATCACCATGCTGTTTCTTCAACGAGCGTCTGAACATTTCCAAAACGAGCTGACGAATGCATTCCGGTTAATGGTAATTTTAGTTTTCAGGTGTTATTTTTGAATATAGGCCCATCTACTTTGTGTTTCATGTTATAAAATAAAAAACTAGTTTGAGTAATTGATTAAGGGTAATTATTATTATTATTACTATTATTATTATTATTATTATTAGTATTATTATTTAATCACTTGAGTAAAACATCTTTTCAACAATACCTCATCCAGTAATGATTAAGATTTAACAAATGATCCCGTATGTCTATTGTCTTTTAGGCTTTTTTTGTTTCTTTTATCTCCTGAGCACACTCTTCAAATTGGGGGGGAGGGTTCTTCACAATAGACGGAGAGGTAAGGGGAACCCTCCTTATGCAGTGTCTCAATAATCGCTAAAAATCAGTTTGCTCAAAGTGGTTGAAAATATTTTATTAATACTCAAAGTAGCTAAAATATTTCTTCTTTGTTTTTAGAAATAAGTATTACAATAATTACTATTATTCGAGGCTATATTTTTTTAACACACTTTGAAATAAACTTGAGACTACAATGCTTTCCAACTTTCCACTATGCCTCTGGCTTTTTAAATCAATGAATAAATAATAGACTTAAATTAAATTCAATGTAAGTTATGGCGGGTGTAGAAGAAAAACAAAACTCAGGTATGTATATTTGATGGCCTGAATTGAGTTTCCCGGAACTGGACGGAATCCTAAGGGAACATAGGAGTTTCGTTAGCCGATACGAGTATAGCACCCGACATGCGGTAGTTAAAACTTTATCGGATCATATAGGACCCCATAAAAAAAAAGTTGGTGCGAGAATGAAAAATTCCTCCAAGTTATTTTTTAAAGACAAACGACCGCACCTCACTAAAAGAACGCATCTAACTACAACGTCAATAAAAGTATCACAAATTTATGTTTTTAATAATGAATAAAAAAGTTGTTTATTTTAAATTAGGCAGTTTTTTTTTCGAAATTCAAATAATAATATACTTACGTGTTACAAAAAATAAACATTAAAAAAAAAGTAAAAATTACTCCTAAATTAAAATCTCTTTTATTTATATTTTTTAAAGTTGCCACTAAAAAAATAAAATCAGCCGACTTAATCACGAACTTGGATGAATTATTTAAAATTGACCACTCCGCTAAATCTTAGGAACACTTTTTCGGGTTTCCTCGCCGACAAAGCAATTATGTCTACATTACGGAGTCACGACGTAACTTGGAAAGCACCTAAAAATTGACTTCGCCCAGAAGTTCACTTTAACAGGCTTGCACGATTGATCCAAACTCTCTACATACTCACTATACCAAATGTGCCGATATCTGTCGTTTGTTGTGAGGAGATATAATTCCTTCTTAAAAATCCTGCAAAAACGTCCCCAAGATTTTCAATAAAGATCCTAAGCTCAAGTTTCAGGCAAATCGATTGTTCTCATCACAAGAGAGATCACCCGATTGTGGATTGTTCAAAGCTTTTCCGAAATCCTCACAACCTCTTCCTCTGGTAGGGCACCTTTTTTCTACCATTAAATGTTATTTAAAAACATTTTTACTGGCAACTTAGTGTTCATTGGACTCTCTTATTATACCTGTTGACTCCATTCTTAACTTTTTGATATCTAGCCCCCTATTAGATTTCCTACAAACTCTATTTCTCCTCCTGCGAGAATGGTATAAAGATAGAGTTGTTGCGTGAAAACAGGTACCAACCTTACACTTGCGATGGTCCCAAATGATTTAATGACCTAAGAAATCATTGTCTTTTATCCGAAAGATCTATTTTTCCAAATTTCTACATCACATTTAAGACTTCCAGAACTTTCAGAATTCTTACAATTTTTTTGTTCTTGTTAGTTTGATAGTAGGTCAACAATTTTACTTACTTTTACTTACCAATAAAACTATAGCAAAATTAACACAGAACGTCCTCAGCTCACTCTACAATCCGTTATTTGAAATGCTGCGTGGCAGTTCCTCAAGTGTCTTTGGTCCATAGAAATGAATAATCAAACTGGAAAGCTCACGCTTTGTTATAGTAACGCGAGCTTGGATCGCCTGTCAGAAAGTGACATGCCGTTTCAGTCTGATCACACATGTTGCCTTATGCTGGATCAGAGTAAATATGCATAACAAACGAACAATAATAATTATATTAGTTCATTGCTCATATGCGTTAGACAAACATAGACTGTCCCCTTCGAGCATCGTGCTCTTTCTAACGAAGCGGATAACGTTTACAGCTGCCAGAACAGGAGAGACCGCGTTCCAGTTCTGTTAATTTCAATGCTTTGGTAAGAGGCACATCCCTGATTACTAAGTAAATGCACCTAAATACGCGACATTGACATTGCATATCCAAGAAGTTTGTTTACCAGCAAAAATTAACCGGAACAAGCAGCATGTATATTGTTGCTCTGGTTAATAATAGTAGAGTAGACACCTGGTTAATAATCCGTAGACACCTGAGCTTACAACGGTGCAAATAAAGGTTTCGACCGTGAGCTAAGAACGTTCTGTTTGAATTTTGGTAATTTTGTTGGTAAGTAAAAGAATTGATCTATATACCTTCAAACTTGCAATTACAAAAAATTCAAAAAATTCTGAAAGTTACATAGGCATGAATTAATTATGCTGTTAAAATCTGCAAAAATTCACCTTACGGTTACAAAAGACAATAATTTTTAACGTCTTCAATCAATAGTGTAAATGAATGTCTACGTTTTAGATCACTGCAAGTAGGTAGCCTCTGTTTTTTATGCAATGGCAACTCAATCTTTATCATTCATTGCAGGCAGGAGGAGGAAAAAAAAGTTGCAAAGGGATCTATCAGGGGGGCTTGAGCTCAAAGAATGCAGTCAACACATACCAGAGACTCCAATGAGCTCGAAAGTGTCAGTAAAAAGGTTTTCTAATAACATCTAACTGTCAAAAAAGAAGTTGTAAGAACACTTCCCTACCAGATGAAGAGGTTGTGAAGACTTTGGAACGCGTTGAATAGTTCCTCTCTTGTGATGAGAAAAATAGATTTGTTTATGAAAAATTAAACTTGAGCCATCTTTGAACATCTTGTGGACTTTTTTGCAGTATTTCCAACAAGGAAGGTATCTTCATAGCGAATGACGAAATAGGCACACATTTGGCACTGAAGACCGGTGGCACAAAGGTAAATTAACAACCTCTCAGGTGATTACTGATTTAAAATTACAAATTTTGAAAATATGGTGAATATTTTCAATGAACTTTTTATTGTTTATCAGTAATTAACTCTTCTAAAAGGGAGTAGAATTTATTTCCAGCAATATCTGGGAATCAAACCACTATTTTGATAACATGGGGCATTTTAAAATCAGTAATTATCTCACAGACTGTTTACGTTTGAGCAATCGGACCTGCTGAGAGTCTGCAGAAAGTTTGAATTAGTAATTTAAGCCTGTGAACTGAACTTCTTATGGTTATGTTATAAGGCAAGCTCAAAATTTCAAATGGAAATCGTATGCAGAGTCGATTTTGATTTTGGTACATGGATGCACTCATAGTCACGTGACTGCAGATTGCAGACGCAGACATTACACAAACCTGGAAGTTGCATAGAGCTTCGAGAATACCCTTTCTGCTTGTTGCTTTCATGTAAAATTTTGAGAAAATCTGGGGAAGTCCAAAAAGTGTTCCCCTAATTTTGTGCAGTAAGATAAGTGGAGTCAAATTAGCTTAAAAAAATGCATTATTTCTGAATAGTTAGCGGAAGGATGGGTTTTTGAAAAAACTTTTGAAAGCCATTTGAAATTTCGTATAGAAAAATAATTATAAGCTCATAATTTGTCCCTAATTGTTTTTTTTAACAATAAAAAAAAAAAAGATTTTTCGAATTATTTGAAATAAATCAATAAATTTCAACACAATCGTACTCAACTTGATATATTAGGGGTTTTCCAGGCGAAGGTCGCTGAACAAGAATATAATGTTAAAAAGAAATTAATTTGAAAATGGCGGAGCCAATATGACTGTCTTGTTTTTACAAAAATGTTTTAAAATTACAAAATTAATAGCATTTCAACTAAAAATATGTATTTTTGAGATAGCTGATCAAAGAAAAATGTTAAAAAATTGAATTTCAGAATATCTGAACCAATATGGCCGACCTTTCTTTACGCAATTCTCATTACGAAAAACTCTTTTATTAAAAACGGCTATAATAATCCTACAAAAAAATTCAATTTTACAATATATTTTCATAAAATTATACCTGCTCTCTTACTTTTGGTTACGTATTCCAAGCACGCAGAGCCCAGGTAAGCGCTGTACTTGCCGAGAGGTATTATGTATGTATATTCTCATAATATAATGCTCTATCTCTCTCTAACATTCAAACATTATTTTCAATTCATGTGTATTAACTATACACCAATAATAGGTGAACTGATATTCATAATTTCAGCATGAAAATATATTTTAGAAATGCATCTTACTAAATTTACTGAAAAAATGCATTTTTTTTTCGTATTTTATGCAAATTACAGTTACAAAAATTTAAACAAAACTTTTAAAAACTTTTGTTAAAAAATCGTCTTTTTCGAAAATATCTCAAATACCCTTCACCCGATGTTGTTGAAATTTGGCAGTTGATGTAGTAAGGTGTTAATAGATTAAAATTATTAAGTCCAATGACGTTCCGGTAAGCACCTCAACTAATATTATTTTGGAAAAACTTTCAAAGCACGTACCTACGTCAATGACTTTCTGAAAATTTAATTTTATTTTTATTATTCTTGATTGGTTTTCGAAATAAAAAATAGAATCCACTCAATTGAATATCCCTGGACCATCAAGAAACATGAGAAAAATGAAAAAAATAAAATTCCTTTTGTTCAGGTTAATAACTACAAAAGTAAGCCTGAGAACCTAAAAAACAATACAAGAATAATAATATAATAATATTATTGCTCAATCTCACGAAAAATAAAAATTGAAAAAGCATTCATTGGCGTACGTTTTTTTTTTAAGTTTTTTTTTTTCAAAATAAATAATATTCGTTTAGGAGCTTACCGAGACGCCACTGGACTTAATCATTTTAACAAAAAGTGAACGACATATTATCGCAAAACAATATGCCATTCATTGATGTCATGCTGTGAGTCAGGGGTGGAAATTGTAGACACGTGTTTCGTCCTAATTGGGACTCTTCAGTACAATGTATCTTGCTAACCCACAGTACAACCTTAGTCACTTAATAGTGAGAAAAATGATGAATGGACGCATGCCAACAACTGGGTGCAGTGCCTCCCGGTGTGCGTGAAGGTAGAAGGCCTACTATCCAAAATTTGACAAAAAGTGAACGACATATCGCAAAACAATATGCCATTCATTGTACAAAGGTTGTACTGTGGGTTAGCAAGATACATTGTACTGAAGAGTCCCAATTAGGACGAAACACGTGTCTACAATTTCCACACCTGACTCACAGCATGACATCAATGAATGGCATATTGTTTTGCGATATGTCGTTCACTTTTTGTCAAATTTTGGATAGTAGGCCTTCTCCTACCTTCACGCACACCGGGAGGCACTGCACCCAGTTGTTGGCATGCGTTTTTGGCTGCATGGGGTTGCATCCTATGGCGCAAGCCGAACCCACTGTGTATTTTTCATTCATTAATCATTTTAATCTATTTAGGGCTAAATTATTACAGCAAATGAAACTGCAATATTTCAGCAATATCGGGTATAAAAATATTTATTGTATTATCGAAAATGACGATTTTTTAATAAAATCATTTATTTTGTATCTCAAAAGAATTTTAGAGCAATACTTTATAGAAAAAAATACGAATATTTTTACGTGTTCTCTCGTTCACCGGATTTATGAACATACAAACTGAAACACCTCTGTATATTAAGTCTTATTTTCTATCAGTGAAAAAAACAGAGTAAGTAAGAAAAAAAAAATAGTTCACCCCCTTGCAGGAAATATGTGATTCAATAAATCTTTGATACTAGGTATACCTAAGGCTTTTCAGTGCTAGTTTTCTAATGTCACAGTTTTTTACTCGGGTGAAGTTAACGACGAAAAGTTAGCGACGCGAGTGGCTAAACATCCGACTCGGGTAAGATAATTTCATTGCTTAATTTGATATTATTTCTTGAACGACAATGGATTGTCACTTCATGAAGTCATGTGAGAATCTCTGCACGCAAAAAAAGTACTATCAACTTATAATGGGCAGTTCTTTCAGTTCAAGATCATTTTTAAAGCTGGAAATCTGAGCTTACAAAATTAATGGCGACCCTGCAGGGCCCGGACAAAACGATTTTTCGCGGGGTCGTGATCAACCCTATCACGCCCCCGCGAAAACTCCTTCATGTGGAAAAATAAAAACCCCAGAGACGCCAGAGACGCACGAAAGCCAGTTTTTATAGCCCAAAATCTAAAATTTACAACACCTGAATATCCGGATACCGAATTAAAAACAAAAAATCACTGTGGTCATTCTGTGCCCGGACAAGGCGAGTTTTCATTAAGGCGTTATAGGGTTAATCATTCTCCGTCGTATATGGAAAAAAAAACAGCGACGCACGAAAGCCAGTTTTCATAGCCCAAAATCGAAAATTACAGCACCTGGTTTTTTTATTTTTTCATATGACGGAGAGAGATCAACCCTATTATGCCTTAGTGAAAACTCGTCTTGTCCGGGCCCAAAACGGCCATCATGATTTTTTGAAATTTCGAACTCGCGTGTTCAGGTGTTGTAATTTTCGATTTTGGGCTATAAAAACTGCCTTTTTTTAACCCCCCTTCTTAAAAATTATCAATGAATCTCCAGTTGCATTTTCTGTACTTACTGAATAATAATAACATCCTGATTTTATAAATAATGTAAGTATAGATGTGTCAAAATGAGCGAATTAATTCTCAAAGGCAATAATTTCGAGTGTTGATAGCAATAAAATAACGTTTATTTCCTCTTTTGTACTAAAATTAACAAGATACACTTTTTTTATTTATAAAAAATCATTTTTCTTATTTTATTAAAAAAAAATCATTTTTCAATTTAAATTTTTGACACTAAAAATTAAATTAAAAAACACACAAACGGGAATAAGCATAGACCTATCACCTATCTAATAATGTTTTTCTGAAATTATTTCAAACCCTCTAGAAATAATTATGTAGGGACATTTATATTTAGGGGCCTACACAAAGTAAAACCCTGAATTAACCAGAATTCATTCAGTAGGCATTAAGTAGCATAGTTCGGAATTGACTTCCGCTCTATTATAATGAGCCGCGCATGGCTTTGGGGATTTTAAGATTTAAGCTCACCACAACACATCACGTGTACAGCTGCTGTGCGTGGCGCGTGCACTGTGTGCAGCAGTAGCAGTAGCGTAGCGTAGCAGTGTTCGAGTGTTCTGTTCTCTTGCTTGCTGAGTCTGAGAGCTGATGTTTTCTTGGTTTGTGACGTTTGTGTTTGTGTTGTGCTATATGTGAATAAATAGGTACAAAAGTTTTAAAGTCACTACTTTTGTCATTATGTGAGCGCTTTATAACATTTTTATTGTAAGTAAATAATGTGTGCTAATTCTATTAAATTACTTATAATCTCATTAGCAATAAAAGAGTAATTTTACTTTTATGTCAGTCTGTTTCTGTATCAATGAGTTACGTTTTAAAATAAAATTTAGAGAAGAGGCGTGTGTTGTAAATATAAACAATCGGGTCTTTTCATAAATGCAAATTACTGGAGCGCGTCTAATTTGAAAGGGAGGAGACTGGAGACTACTACAGTCTTTTTGTTAATGATTAACTGAAACCGCGATTGTTTAAAACATTGTTTTTGACATATTCATTTTTGTTTAAATTTTGCAAGAATAAATTCGAATTCTTCTGGTAAAGACTTAAAGAGCGCCATACGTCACGATGTGGAGGATGTATTTTTAACGCCGGGTATTAGGTACATATTTATTTTTCAACAGTTCATTGAAATGTAATTCTTTCCGGAGGCATTTCCTGTCACATTAAAGCTAACAAAACTTCCAGTCAGGGTTTTTTAATATTATAATGAAAGAGCACTTTTTCGTTCATTTTTGATAATATTATTCGTTATACATACTGTACACGTAGGTAAATATTAACTTTAAAAAAATAATAAATAAGGAATGGAAATTGAAAAAACTAACTTCGTAAATTTCGCATACCTACTTTGTTTAGGTTTAGGAAGAAAATATGTAATACGATTTAAATTTTTATTTTAGAACTCCGAACTGCCCACTGAAAAAAGTTACCTCTACACCTCTACCTACTTAATCGCTCGAATGAAGATTGGCTCCAAATTAGGCTGCTAATAAAATGGAACACGGTAAGAATATAAATAAATAGTTACATCAGTTATGTCTTCTAGGTATTAGAGAATAAAATCGTGTATAAAAGTAATAGGTAATATACTTCGATGTTATTAATTTTGACAATCTGTTTAAATTAAAGGTAGGTAGGTGAATCTATGAATATATCTATCTATGAAACATAGAGAATTACAAAACTCAAACCTGCCATGGATTTAAAGAAAACTTTGATCGAGCAGACTTGATTGAAAAATAATCCCAAACAAACGGTGACGTTTTATAGTACTTTTCTTCTGAATTGGTATAAAACAGAGTATTACCAGTAGGTACCTACCTTTTCTAAAATCCAACACCTCATAATAAATACGTAAGGAATAATTGAAGGGCGCATGTGTATTGGAACCATCATTTTAAATAGGTAGTTACTAGGTACACACACTTAAGTAAATACGACGTAAACTCGGGTAGGTATATAGGTACTCAGGTGTAAAGTTTTTCCCGCTTGACTTTCAGTGGTTGTAGGTATTCTCATTTAACAGTCGGTTAAGTAAAAAATGCACTAGAGGTTCAGAAAAAGTGGATCTAAAATTTTTCTTCAGGAACTCTGTTGTATTGTATCATTAAACATCATAATACTACGACAATCAGATCTTAGAGAGTCTCCCACCCATAAAAAACAACCTCTTACCATTTTGGAAAAAAAAAGTTTATTTTGCTAGCAACTCGTTAACCGTTCAAATTAAAATATTTCTTTTTTATAAAACAGAAAGCTTGATTAATTTCCTGAAAAAAGTCTTCTTGTAATTTTTTGGTATACAGGGTGCACCATGTATCCTTCTCTATATTGCTATCTCCTGAACGCTAAGAGATACAGGGTCGGTTAAATTAGAGAAAAGATGCGCAGTTTTGTGGTCATCTCAAATTCGTCAAAACATGCAAGGTATCTAGGACCGTTCCTGAAATATCCTGAAAAAACTGAAAAATCGAGATTTCTTACTTTCGTCATATCTTTTTTATTATTGGAAATTAATAAATAATTTTTTGTAGGCTTACATAAGCCGTTAAGAGCTATCCATCTGACATTTCAAAAATTTTCAAGGCCTACTAGATCCAAGAGTTTTCACAGTCAACTTTCGTTTTTCTTATGGCCGCCATATTGTTTTTTTATGTCGTTCGATATGAAAAAAATAATGGAAACCAAAAATTAATTAACTGAAAAAAATTTTTTTTTTTAATTTTTATTCTTCTTTTTTCAAAGAAAAACCAAAAAAATCGTCGAAAAACATCAACATTTGTAAAATACGCCGAAATAGTGCTTGCCTTATGGTTTTTCAATTTATCTATGAAATTCGGTCTAAAAATGTGTCTTTTTTGTAAAGAAAAAAGAAGAATAAAAATTTTTTAAATTTATTTTTTGAAGTTTAACAATTTTTAGTTTTTATGATTTTTTTTATACCGAACCACATAAAAAAACAATATGGTGGCCATAAGAAAAACGAAAGTTGACTATGAAAATCCTGCGGGATCTAGTCGGCTTTGAAAATTTTCGAAATGTCAGATGGGTAGCTTAGCTCTTGACGACTTATGCAAGCCCACAAAAAATTATTTATTAATCTCCAATAATAAAAAAGATATGAAAAAAATAAGAAATCTCGATTTTTCAGTTTTTTCAGGATATTTCAGGAACGGTCACAGATATCTTGTATGTCTCGACGGAATCGAGATGACCACAAAATTGCGCTCCTTTGGACATGTTTAACCGACCCTGTATCTGTTAGCGTTAGGAGATAGCAATATAGAGAAGGATACAATATGGTGCACCCTGTATGTGTTAAAAGAATGAGAAAATAAATATCTAAGAGGGTCCGGTAGGGACAACAACAAAATGAGAAAATCAAGGAGTTTATTGATACGAGTATGGTATTGCGTCGCAGAGTTTCAGTAAGAGATCAGATCACGTCTCGCTCGCAGCTCACGGTGGCGACGACTGCCTCCGGTACCTCGGCTCGGCGCTGCCCGCAGCCCACCGCTGGTGTAGGCCAGCGGTATCCAGCAAATCCTGGGCTTCCCCGGTTGCTAGACGGCCGCTCAGTCGTCCTCGCTCGCAATCTTTCTAACACGGCCTTTCCTGACCTACCGTGTGTCCTCACACGGTGTCCGCTTACGGGGACCATGTAACAGATAGAAACCAAAATATTAGTCACCAGCAACATGTACACGGCCGGAGGGAAACACAGCAGTACACATTGTCCAATATCTCCTTCCTGTGTCCGGACGCATCTAGCCTAAAGGATTATAATAAGTGGGCCCACTCTATTATTAATAAAGATATATATGTTACAAATAATAATCATATTAAACACACTCATAAAACAAACGCATAAGATGGATCTTAACTAATTGTTGTCACAGCATACCTGTATACCCGTGACCCCAGGTGTGTTTTGAGAACATTCCTCCCAATCGACCACCTCTGCAGACCCACCGTCAGCGGCTACCAAATTTAGCACACCTGAACAAGGTCGCCTCTGTGTTGCCATCGAAAGCCAGTGAAATGCTCTCAAAACCCCTGTAACCTACCCAGTTACCAGTCTTCCTGCACACAACCACAGATGTGTCAGGCGACACCGCACACTGGGTACGACCACAGAAATGACGTCACTCTACGTCATAACGGATCCAAGGTCGAATATTGTCTATCCCCGCTACACTTTGATATGGCAGCTTGGATCGGCCACTGCCGAGTATGTCCGCCACCTCATACCTGTCATTGCCCAAAACCTTGACGATCCTGAATGGACCACGCCACTTGGGCAACAACTTGCGGCTTCGTCCTGTCGCCGGGGTGCTCGTGACACGCACAAGGACCAAATCTCCTTCTCCGTAGGGTCGAGATTTGCTCCGCTGCTGGTCAAAACGGCGTTTCTGGGCAGCTTGGTACTGTTCTTGTAGGCCCTCGATCTGTGCACGTATCTTGGTCACGTCAACTACTTCTTCAGAATTACTCTGTAGTTGACCCTGCATAACAACTCTGTAACCCATAAGTGCTTCACTTGGAGACACTCCAAGTGCTTGGTTAAGTGTCCCATTTAAGCCTAATTGAATTTGTGATAAATTTTCGTCCCAAGCTTTTTCATTTTTATTGGCACCCATTGTTGCTAAACAGGTCGTTATTGTTCGATTATACCTTTCTACCTGTCCGTTCCCGCGTGGCATTGCAACGGCGTTTAAATGGTGTTTTATGCCGGCTTTAGAACAGAAGCTTTTAAATTCTTCGCTAGTGAACGCAGTTCCCCGATCACTTATAAGTCTGTTGGGGACACCAAATATTTTTATTAATTCATTTAAGACTTTTATCGTGTTTTTTGATGAAGTATTTTTGACGCCGTAGAGAAAAATGAACTTTGTAAACGCATCTATAATTACCAGAACATGTGTATTACCAGTTTTACTTTTGATGAATGGTCCTAAGTGGTCAACGTGGATTGTATGAAATGGTTTTGGTATTTTTCTAATAGGGTGTAGTTCTCCTGCTGGTTTACCTGAAGGTGATTTGAAATATAGACAAATTAAACAATTCCTCGTATATTTTGTGATGAATCTTCGCATATTTTTGAACCAATATTGACTCGCTGTTAACTCATACGTTTTGGCAAATCCTAAATGTCCAACATCATCATGTGTCATTCTCAGAATTTGATATTTAGCTTGCTTTGGTACTACCCATCGCAAACCGCGTGACGTTTCTTTGTAGACTATTCCGCCTTTTAACGCATAGTCGTTGAACACACCTTTATTTCCAGAGCTATCACCCGTTTCCAAAATCGCTTTTATTTCCAAAATATGCCTATCAGCTTGTTGGGCTGCCAACAACCAATCACGTTCTGCAATCACCGTGGCACAGATACCTTTAGTAACTACCACCGGATTACGACTCAAGGCATCCACGTGCTGCATTTGTTTGCCTGGCCTATGAATTATGGTGTACTGATACTCACTAAGAAATAAAACCCATCTACTAATGCGGGTGTTGATTTCACTTTTTGACAATGTTTGTTTCACTGCAGCACAATCAGTAATTATCGTAAACACCCGACCCAGCAGGTATTGCCGAAAACGTTTAACTGACGCAACAATCGCTAGCGTTTCTAACTCGAACGAATGCATTTTCTGCTCGTCTTTAGTAGTCTGTCGACTAAAGTACGCCACAACTCTTTCCTTTCCGTTGTGTATCTGTACCAATATTCCTGCCAAACCCCACCGACTAGCGTCGGTATATAATTTAGTTTCCTTTCCTGGGTCATACAAGGCTAGGACCGGCACCGATACTAACGATTCCTTCAATATTTGAAAGGAATCTTTCTGTTCCTTACCCCAAACCCACGGAGCATCTTTAGCAAGCAGACCACTTAATGGTTTTGATTTTACAGCGTAGTTTTCGATGAATTTTCGGAAATACCCTGTCAAGCCCAGGTATTGTCTTACTTGATGAATATTTTTAGGTTCCTGAAATTGCGCCACAGCTTCAATTTTTGAAGAACAGGGATTCACATATGACTCCTGTATTTCATATCCGAGATACTCAATTTTTGTTTTTAGGAAAGAGCATTTTTTTAAATTTAAGGTTAAGCCATTTTTTTGAAAAATAACCAATACTTCCCGTAAAATTGATAGGTTTTCTTCTATAGTTTTGCTTGGAATTAATATATCATCTAAGTACACCATTACTTTATTAAATCGAAGCTGACCCAGGGCAGTATTTAGCATACGTTGGAAAACTAAAGGTGCGTTCATTAGACCAAAAGGCACGCGCAAAAACTCGTAATGTCCGTCTTGAGTGACAAAAGCAGTAATTGGAACAGATTCAGGTGATAATGGAATATGATAGTACCCTGAAAATAAATCTAAGCTGGTGAAGTATGTAAAACCGGATAAACGGCGCAATTGTTCTTCAATAAGCGGAAGCGGATATTTATCGGGCACGGTTAATTTATTAATTGCTCTATAGTCTACGCATAACCGTTTTTCTCCGTTTTTCTTGGACACTAATACCACATTACTGGCGTAAGGTGACTCCGATTCACGTATTATTCCATTTTTCAATAATTCCTCTATTTTAGCCCTAATCTCAGAACGTTCGAATTCGGAAAATTGACGTGGACGATACGCCACTGGTTTGTCTGAGGTCAGTGTAATTTTCATTTCAACCGACGGAACTACTCCTATTTCAGATATATTCTGTGCAGCGCATTGTGGAAATTCATTTAGTAAGTTCGTCAGATCGCTTATTATGTGTGTATCATTAATACCCACATTCAAAAGAACGCTCTCAATTTTATTTATTGAAGTGATTATTTCCTCGCCTTCAAAGAACTGCAATATGTTGCGCAACTTGGAATATGAAACATTATACATTTCGGTAAAGTTTTGACCTACCAACACATCGACTCCCATTACACAATCTTCAACTATATAAAATTCAATCATTCGCTCTACACCGTCAATGTTTACATTCGCACGAGTATAGAGTGAAGGTCGACTCTGTTCCCCAAAAACAGAAGATAGTACTACCACTTGCTCGACCGGAGCTAAGTGTAACAGGAATCGTTCAGCTGCTGCTTTAGTGATCAACGAGCATTCACTGCCGAAATCGACATAACACTCGACCTGATATCCATTTACACTTATCGTCTTGTAAAATTTTAAATTTGGATTAGTCGCAGATATCACGTTTACATCATATTGAATTGCGGGATATTGTTTAGGATTTTTAACACAATCTCGTCTCAGGTGCCCTTTAAGGCCGCACTGGTAGCAAACCTTTCTAAATTTTTCGTTTTTTGACCTATTCCTATCTTTACTGAGTGCACCTGAAGTCGAGGGAATTGCTTCTTGCGACGTTATAATTATTTTCTTTTCGTCCAAGGTTTTAAAATGACTTGCTAAGACCGCCGGGTCTTTTATGCCAGCTGCAGTAACTGAAAATTTTATTTGCTCGTCGTCAATGCCACCGAGAATTAAATTGACTTTATCACCATCTGTGATAGGTAATTTTAATTTATTTATTAATGACAATTTCTCGAAAGTATACTCATATAAAGTTTTCCCGGCTACTGGTACACAAGACATCATAATTTTTAAAGCTTGGTGCAAATCACGTTTTGGTTTAAAATTTTCACGCAACATACTCTCCCACTCAACCCAAGTGAAAATCTTTGTGGGCAATCCCTCATACCAGGTTTTAGCGGGACCACGTAATTTCGACAATGCCAAATGAGCTGTTGTTCTATCGTCCCAATGGTAAATATAAGCATATTCATTGACTGACGATAACCATTCGTCCACGCTGCTGATAATTGGGTTGAATTCAGAAATTAAGTTGCTACTGATAGTATTGGTACTCACCAGCGAATTCCTTTCCCTAGTACCACTAACCTGACTCAGGTACTGCTCCATACCTGCAGCGATTGCCTCCCCTATCTGCGAAGTCACGGCAACGCTGTCCACTTTTGACGAGTCCGGAGTTCGGCGATGACGCCTTTCCTTTGCCTGTCGTCGAGACGACCTCTCTCTCGACCTTGACAGACGAGCCACCTGGCCTCCATGTCCTCCAGATGACGTTTTCCGGCGCCAAGACGCCCTGTCTCCGGCACTGGATGAGCGTCGCGCCGCCCTGTCGCTGGAACTGGACCTCCGACGCTTTTCCCTGGAGGCACGTACGGTACCTCGACCGATGGTTGGGCTCCTTTCCCGTCGGATCGACCTTCGTTCCCGACGTTCTAGGCTGTCTTGTCGAGAAGCATGGTCGGACCGCCTTCGATATTCCCGACCTGGAAGTCGTTCCTGGCCCTGGTGGCCCTGATGCCCCCGAGCAGACATTGCATCAACGATGCACCACACCAACCAACACGTAACCACCAACGAAATCGGCAAGGCACGGGAAATGGAAAACTACTACACAGCAACGTGTGTCCTTTATCGCACTTCTGATGTTAAAAGAATGAGAAAATAAATATCTAAGAGGGTCCGGTAGGGACAACAACAAAATGAGAAAATCAAGGAGTTTATTGATACGAGTATGGTATTGCGTCGCAGAGTTTCAGTAAGAGATCAGATCACGTCTCGCTCGCAGCTCACGGTGGCGACGACTGCCTCCGGTACCTCGGCTCGGCGCTGCCCGCAGCCCACCGCTGGTGTAGGCCAGCGGTATCCAGCAAATCCTGGGCTTCCCCGGTTGCTAGACGGCCGCTCAGTCGTCCTCGCTCGCAATCTTTCTAACATATGTATGACATAGTCGAGGTCATTTCTAGAAAGTCGCTATTGCAAAAAAATTTGAAGTAGGTATATATTAGCGCGCGGCCCAAGGAAACAATTAGTTTACTCGAAAACCACGCAAGATAGGAAGAAAATCCTCCCATGTGTATTTTTTTAACCATTCAAAATAAATAACTGAATCTTAATTATAGGTACGTGGTACGTCTATTATTACATTTATTATTAATATGGAGGAATTTTTTTATTGAAAATGCACATGCACTGCAGGGGATTCTCTATGACGCTCTGGGAGCGGTGCATGAGCGGAAATATCGATTCACGTATAGGGTTTGAATCGTTACCGGTTGTATTCCTCAGGAAAAACACCCCTTGGAACGCTATTCCAAAGTTATGCGGTGGTATACATGAAAAAATTATGAAATAAGGTGATACGAGGTGTAACGAATCAAACGGGTCACGTCTTTTGAACACTTAAAAAAACGCGAAAAAAAATTAATATCTGTAAAACAAGTTCAGGTTAACTACTTTCCTTCGATGTTCGATAGTACCTAAATTTTTTGTCAAAGCCGGGTCCCCAATCAAATGGTTCGCACTTCGCGCGTTTCTGAATGGAGTCAAGTAATCTCAGAGTATATGTTTGGGAGCTTAGCTCCAAACTCCAAAGATGGTCGGATTTGAGCCTTGTATAAAAGGAAAAACTGTCGTGGTCTATAAAATTCCTTTGTGTGGAATAGTGTTCCAAGTTTTTCGAGAAGCACTCTTCGCCAGACCTGCAGCATGGTCATATCAAGACGCGTTCGCTCCGAGGCTCACTCCAAATAAACGAAGAGATGACGATTGAGTAAGAGAGTGTCCCGCCATCACTAGGTATATCTGGCTCCAAAACGTTGAGCTTTTAAGAGAAGATGACTGCCTGGGGTTTTCCAGCATTAAATTGCAATTGGTTTCTATGGCTTCAAAACTTTTTGCTCTCTTCGAGAATGTGCGTCGATGGCAGATCTTCGAGCATCTAGGGCATATGTTCTGCGATCGGCGACACTGTATATAAGGGTGTTTTGTTGTTTCAAGCAAATCGTTGATAAATACGAGAAAGAGGATCTGTGACAAAATAGGTCTGTGAGGCACGTCGGCATTGATGAAAAATTTCTCCAAAAGACCTCCATCTATGGCCACCTGTAAAAAACGATCTTCGAGATAACTCGCAAGTCACAAGTAGAACATCTCGGGCATGCCATAAGCTAAAAATTTTGCCAACACTTCTTCATGGGGGACCATTGGCGAGGTTCTTCCCTGTCAACCAGAGTATGAAGAATACAATCCCGCCAATAGATTCGCCATCTCAGTAGCCGTGGATGCAGTATTCCCATCTATCCTTGTAAGTGGTGGAATAGTGGATCTGGTGAAGTTCTGGCGACTGCTTCCCTTTCGAACGGAAAGATTTCGAACCGTTAGGGTAGGGCAGGAGAGGAGTTTGTTCCTAATTCTTGGGTTGCGAGCTTCCTTGTCTATTATTTCTTTTGCATCTGTTTCGAGCAAGGATGAAATTGTGGTCATTTGTGCCGTCGGGGCTCTCTCGCCTTTGGCGAAAAGTCAACGACAGCTTTCTTGCATGTCCATTGGGAGACCTTTCCAATGTATCGCAAACCTGACCGTACTTTCCGTTCCGAAAAAAAAAACTCGGCATGGTTGAAGGTTTTCGCCGGTTTTCTTTTCCTAAAATTTAAAATAACACAAAAATATGATTCATTTGGCCAAAAAAATTCCAGTAAAAACAATGTTGCTTTTTCTTCCTAGCGTGCTTGGTTTTCAGGAAATTCGTTTAACTGCGCGCTAATAGTTCCAAAATTTCCGAGAAAATTTAAAAAAGAGGAAAATCAGCGTGCATTGTAAATTTTAATTTCGCAATTTTACAATTGAATTTTCTCTAAAACGTAAACATAAAATTACGGAAAGAATTTACGCTAGAAGAAACTTTTTGGAAATTAGTTTAGTTCCTTTAGTTATAATATAATTAGTTGCTTTTTTATAATCATACCTATCCTATAATATGATATCTTTGCCGGTTAAGGAGTTGGCAGCATTTTTCTATCAAAGAGCGAACTCTGCTCTCTGCAGAACTGATATAAAGTTCACTAACAGTTTCTGAAGAAAAATTTAAGATCCAAGTCTTTCCTATAAAAATTTCTTTAATTGGTCGGGCCAGCGAACAAGTATATCAATAAAAGTGCGCAGTAATTTTGTGATCCAGGTAAGCACGGCTTATGTTTAGCGCCGACGATGCATATATTTGGTATCTAGTTCAGGTAACACTAAAAAGGGTCTATACTAAGCACAAGCTGTGCCTGGATCATAAAATTACTGAGCACTTTTATTGCTATCTATGTCTGTTCGCTGGCCTGACTCACATAATAATATATTATTATAGGTATCGTAAGTAACAATAAACTGAATAATAAGTTGTGAGTAGGTATTCAATGGTGTCTTTGAATAAGTTCTAGTTTCTAGTCAAGGTCAGGTACCTATAAGTTGAAAAAATCTCATTAATAATAAGTTCACGAGTCCCTGACCCACTCTTGGGTCATCTGCATCCGATCTGAAATCTCTCTATTGGGATTGGGAAACATCTGTTTAGAAGCTCTGTCCGAGATTTTCTATACCGGGTGGTTGGTATACATATACGTCAGTATAGACTTAATTATATACCTATTATAATGCGAAATGGATAGTTACTACAATTTGAAGCGAAATCAACTTGCCTCGATTAAAAATTAATTTGAAATTTAAAAACCCAAGTATACTGTATTATTAGGCATTATTCTTTAAAAAAATACTTCAGTATATTTTTGAGTCCTTGTAAGAACGGTTCTTGTATTTATTAACATGCACTTGCAATATTTGGTAGTATATTCAGGTCAGCTTTTCTAGCATAGCTTGTTCAATTTAAATAATTCCTCAAATGTGTTGCCCTGAAATCCACATATTTTACACCTACTACCTACATGAATCCCCGGTAACAATTTGTCCAATGATTCTCCGACAAATAATTTCGCAACATTAAGCTGTCTTGCCAATTGGAAAATTGCTTCAAAATTGGACAGTGGTCACACAAATGATTATAATTATTAGACCTGTTTAATAAATCTGCAATAATTATTGTAGAAACGCGCTCGTTCCAGCCTCGAGTTATCCTCTAGTATTCATTGAAAAAATCTTTTTATGAAGTCATTATTAACCACCCCTGATGAAAGCACTCTTCAAGGTCGCAATAGGGTACTTAAGTCCAGTTTGAATCTAATTAAGAAGTAATGTATCATTGTATTCAAGAAATAAAATTAACAAATATTTGAATTTGCTCAAGAGTTTAAAAAACGTTTAGTTTTTTTATTGGATTTTTTATTTTCATGCCAAGTTCACAAGCCCGAAAAAACGCGAGCCGGTTGGTAGAACGTATAAGCATACGATTGGTCTATTATAACTCACATCTAGTCGTGCCACATTCACCCCATCTGGTAAGTCCAGTATGGGTAATATATCCATATCCTTCGATGTGAGAAAGTTACTCACGAAGACCTGCAGTCTGGTTCTTCCTAAAGCGGGACCCTCGTATAGAAAGTGTTTGGGAGGACTTTCCTCTCAGCCCAGTTGCGTATTGTTGGTTTGGCAATATTTGATGATATGTCAAATGCTGGTTCTGGTTTGGTAATTTAGGATTGGGCACCTTTCCTGAGCAGAGCGATAAGTAACCTACTGAGTAGACCCTACCCAGTAGACTGTGACTTTCTATGTCATCCAGTAACCGGGTTCGCTCCAAAATTATATTCCTTTGGTAAGCTTCTTGCCATTTTAATCATTCTATATGTCGTCCACCTGGCCTCTCTCCAAATAAATATGGATATGTGGTAAGTCCAATAGAATTTCCATAACCGCCAACGGTGTGGAGTTAATAGCACCACAGATCGTCAGACTAGCTTATCACTGTAGGCTAGAGAGCTTTAATTTGGCCATGGCCTGCTGGCTTCTTGACCACCAATCGCAATGATTGCCATACGTAATCATAGGTCTAACGACCGTTATGTAAAGCCAGTATATTTGTTTTGGTCCAATTTCTCATGTTTTGCCCAGATCCTTTTACACGTCCACAAGGCGAGTTTGGCTCTGTGTATCTATAACTTTTTCCAGATGGGAGTTCCAAGTAATCTTCCTATCCAGGATGACTCCTAGGTACTTAGCTTCCTCTATAAATAAAATGATTTCTCCCAGAAGAGTAGTTAAACCGTCCAACCTTCTCCTTCTGGAAAATGGTACTATGACAGTTTTGCGAGGGTTAACTGACATGTGTTCGCTCTCCCCACTAATACATAAGTTACATCGAGTACTTTCTGACAAACCCTAGAAATAGTCGCTTCAGATCTTCCTTCGATCAGAATGATCAAGTCCTCCGCATATGCCTGGACGTCGATACTCCATAGTGAGAGAACGCCTAGAAGGTCATCGACAAGAAGGGATCAGAGCAAAGGGAGATGACTCCTCCCTGCGGACACCCCTCGCTGGTCTGAAGTCCATATCCACCCCTTCTCATTGAGGTCGTTATAGTTCTCTGTCTCCAAGCATATTGCGGATCTAACCACTTATGACTAATGGGATTCCTCTTAAGACAACTGCCTTAGAGAGGGATTCTGGTAGTGTGTTGTTGACCCATCCTTCTATATCGAGGAAGGCGGCCACCACATTTTTTTTTCAAGACCTGGTGATCTTGCTCACAAGATTGTTGAGAGCAAGGTCGGTTGTGGGTGTCTTAAAAGGAAGTATAATTTTAGGGGTGGTTTGGTTTCGCACATCAAATATTCAATTTCTGACCCTATTGGACAATAATGTTAGTAGCATCTTTTTTAAAAGTATATATCAGTGATTCCATTTGTTTCTATAGTTTTTTTTTTTATTCTGTTCAATCAAATCATGTACTTAATTGAATTGCAGCACGAAATAATATCTATTATAGTAATCACCCATTTATCTTTAAACTTATTTGAGTTCATGTTTCCATATTACTACTGTCCTCAGTGTCTCTTTATGTTTACAGAAAACCCGTCGTATTTTTCCATTACTCCGGATGAGGTCGAGGACGCCGCTCTTTCGGAAATAGTACCTAATAGCACCGAACTTGCCTCTAGAACTACCAGCGAATGGTCACCCAGGTACCCTCTTAATAATGAGCTTTCCACCTTTTCACCATCGAATACAAGTTCCAAGCCTCGAGTTCGTAGACTGATGAGCTCTGGCTCTTTCGACGCCAACAGGGAAATGTTCCTTAGAGGCGAGCCAAGGCCCACCGACTTGGCGCCCGAAATGTTGGTGGAAAGGTCGAGCGGGGATGTAGGGAAGGAAGACAACGAGATGTTGCTCAGTGAGAACTCTGCGAGATATTACAATTGCAAGGAGAGTGTGGAAATAGGAAGACAGCAGAGGAGGCACAGTATTGGAACTTTTGGGAGTAGAGAAAGGTCAGCGAGTACATCATCGACGGTCAGTTTTAAGGAGTTTATCCATCAAGGATCCGTTGATGATCACTCCATTAGACATACGAGTTTTCCCAGGAAGAGATGTCAACGGTGCATCAAGGGTAAGTTCTTAGATTTTGTTTCCACAACTTGATTTTTAGTTTTTTCAACAGTATTGGAAGACTTTGTGCTATTTAATTAAATTCAAAGAATCGTTAATTTAATTTTTTTTCTAATGTTTCGCTATGCAAAAAGATTCCAAACTAAGGTCTAAACCTTTAATTCCTTGAACATGGAAAAAATGTCGTCCTTATAAAACTGGCTGCATTATGCTAGGTATGTAGAAATACACAGGAGAAGATATATAAGCTATATCGGGGTGATGCGCATTAAGAGAGGATAGATATCTTCATGTTTTCATGTTGATACGGAAATTTGCGAAACTATAATTAATTTGCAACTTGTGTCGCGAGAAATAACGAGAAAAAATTGTCATGTAGGACCAACATCACTGGCACTGTCAAGTAGTTTGTCTGGGATATCTATCCCCTTCTCTTTTACGTTTACATGTGTTCCAATCTTTTATCCCTATCCACTTAATGAATCCTATACCTAGTATAATTCAGAGCCAACTAATAATTGGTTGAAGATTTTATAAGAATATTGCTATAAGCAGTTAGGTATATGCCGTAATAGTCTAAGTAGTTAATCCAAATGATTCGACACGCCGCTTGCATATCTTCCTGTTACCATAACGTCGATCCAAGTGGCACGTGACTATACGTTTCCTCGCTTCCTTACATGGAGTCAAGTAAACAAACACAATAAAATAATTATTATTAGGCCCGTTGTGTTCAGCGCCTGTAAGGAGACGAGATACGGATATCCTCTATCGCCGCTCATTATTAATGCCTTATACACCGAGCGTTATGCCCCATTGGTCGGCCAATTACTTCTCAATCAAATATCAGCCTGTTGATAACTTGAACCTTTGGTCAAAGTAGATACAAATGTTTTTACGGTTGAAGAGTCAGTGTGTATAATGTACGTACGTATGTAATAATTAATGAGACTTGGAAACGTATTTCATAATAATTGAGGATCAAAGGGCAGAAGTCGAAGATTTGATTGGGAAATGACTATGTGCGAGGTAATGTTGTTTCTCGGAAGCTTTGATGTAATAAATAATATGCGTAAGTAGGGGGGATCGTCCCCTTTGTAAAATCATACTGGTGTTCTCTCTGTATTGCAAAAATTTCAACTCTAATTCTCGTTAGATTATTTTTTTCAGTTGAACGTTAGCACGGATTTTTTTTAGAATTTAGATGTAGGTACGTCAAATCAAAGTTTTTTGCTTACAAAACATCAATTTCATTATTTTTCATCAAGATACAGTTATGTCTAGAATTACCTACAAAGTGCGATAACATCTAAACTTTCATATCTGCGGAGATAGTTTTTTTTATATAAAGAAAATTAATTTGTTTTGTTCCGAAATTCAGTAACTAAGTCCGCAAGAAAGTAAGTAATTTTGTGCGGAATTTGGTAAATATTTATATCAATTTTTTCGGGACCGAGGAGCGAAATAGGGGTGTTGGGTGGGTATGAAGTTAAACTGGTTAATTTATACGTAGTTGCATTTTTTAATTATTATATTTTGTAAATACAAGATGACCACGAGGATCAATGCTCGCGAGCGATTAATGTATAACTGGTGCTAGATGCAAATGTTTGATTTTAGGTAGGTGGATAGGTGGGTTTAATTTCTGTCCCAATATACCCAGATCCTGATCTTTTAATCATCGTCCTCAATCCTCAACGAAGTGATCACCAATTAGACAACATAGTATGGTCTTACTAAAGAAGATTTTGTCAATTATTATTGCAACACGGGTAAGCCTGAATAAGTCCTCGCGCTGCTGTACCTTGAAAATGACAAGAAATTATTGTACATGCCTTTTATAGGTAAAGTGATTGGATTTCAGAAGTATTGAAATTTTCCAAAGTTCTTAGCTCCTATCAATCGCATATAATGTGAAGGTATTTAATGTTTTGCTATTTGGGCCTGCTCCCCTAAAGAATCCTCCAACGGTATTCATCGCAATACATTCAATTATGATGTAGGTATACTTATTCCCTATTATTTTTTTAAAGGGTGCTTTGTCAAAACGTGGCACTTTAAACCAAGAATGGTTTGACTATACACCGCTGTGATAGTAATATACGGCTGGTTTAGTCTTGTAACCCAGAGCCACCCAGACACAATTAAGCCACTATGAAGCTTATTCAAGGTGTTCAGCGGCCAGCATGCTTATGCGCAGCGGAATCTAAGAGCCCACCAGTAGCCTTGGAAGCCATACTTGACGTGCCGCCTCTTGACGAGCCTTACTGTCCCTTACTATCCCATTTAAAATAAGAAAGTTTATGGCAACTTTCGGAAGTGTTGTGGGGTTGTAAATATTTTACTTCAGCTCGTCAAGATTGAAATCATTCATGTACAAATTTTTAAACTTCTACTCTCAACCACATCTCCATATGTTAATGTCTTATGGTTCTCCCTGTACAGATTATGCTTCTGGGAATACACACTATACAGCATTATAAGCTGAAATGCATACACTTAGTAAGCAATGTGTAGGGGAGAGTGTTCGTAGGAATTACCAAGGTTGGAAAATATTTATCTTCTCCCACATATGACTAAACATACCAAGGTAATGCTTGTTTGGGTGCAGAGTCATCTAGGGATAGCCGAAAAAAGGCTGCAGACTAACTTGCCAGAAAAGCCTTTGTAGCGGCCTTCATTAAACTCGAGGCCCAATGTGCGGAACCATAAAAAGTGGTGCGTATCGCAGTGGTTAAGAGGCCAAGGGACTAACACACAACGTACTAGAACCATGGAAATAAACATGGCAAGTTAATGTTGAGAGAACCATTTCCAATCCTTCCCAAAGAAATACTGCACCTAAATAGAGCACAAATCGGAGTAGTGGTGAGACTTCTCACAGGACACGGTTATTTGAGACGATATCTGCAAAGATATAGGCATCTACAGAGAAGGACCACAATGCCGATTTTGCAATGAGAGGAAGAACCCGTCATTCGGTCGTAGGATAAACCCTCCCCAGAGACTTTCTGACAGGAAAATCCTTAGCTAACAGACTATTGAACATTCTAAAAGGCATCATACTGTTCAACTAGCCAAGGGCGGAAATACTTGAGCATACAATAAGTCAATAAGCCTACATGGCTCCGAATCAGGGATCACAAAACCGTCTTCCGTATTTAGCTACAACAAAGAAACCTATAATTTGTATAAATTATTGTAGGAAGCAACCCGTGCCAGGTAATAATGGGATTAGGGAAAATGAACGTGTCTAAAGGGAAATGATAGTGTCCACTCATTGGCAAGAAAATTAGCATTAACATGATTTTAGGACCAGAACTGTGGTCTCAAAGACATATTCTTCAAGGCAGAACTCGGAAAGGAAGAAGGAAAACAGAGAAATTCATTGGAGGGACCTCTCAGGCTTGAGACAAGCCAATTCTTCGAGAACTTCTACCAAGAGAGGTCGAAGATGCTCCTCAACCTCAATAAGAAACGTCTCATAATACTGACAAGATTCCTGACGGGACATTGTAAGCTCAAGAAACACATGAGGAATATAAATCTGCAAATTTTGCAGAAAGGGAGACGTTAGAATTTAAGAAGAAATGCTCTAGGTCAACACCAACTGGAGGCATGGGATGTACCCGCCCTTGATCCTCTCAAAATCCCAAAGTTTCTCAAGGAAACAGACATGGAGAGTGTGCTTCATAAATGGAAGTCCATACCAAGGGAGAGCATAGTAGAGGGGACACAATAGATGTTTTACGTCACAGTGACTCAGTTACCATCAGTAATTATTACAATTACGAGTGCAAGGCGATCTGTGAACTTTTTCTGTGGATTATGTATTTGATCTATTCTCGTTCCTAGACCAAAATCCCAATCTTATACATTTAACCAAATTAAACTGATAGGTACCAACATTTAAGAGGAAAATTTAATTTTACAATTTTAATGAAACACCCACAAGTAGGTACCGAAGTTTTAGTTTTCAATGTCTTAAAGCAGATAAAGCTTATTTTGTCCAGTTGCTATAATAAGTAACAGAATTTCTTAACTTGTACATTGTGACGTTTCTACAAGAATACAATATTTGAAGCCAGGTAAATCGGTAATGAATTATCCTCCTCACGTCCTAAGGAAAAAACCGGAAGTGAAGGCAAAGAGGTACCTACTGCCTGTTGTTGGTCATTAAATCGTGATTCTCTTCGCTCTTACGATTTTAAACTACGATTGTACGATTGTTATTATCGTGTGCAGTTAGTTTCATGGTTTCTTCAGATAGCAAACCATCTTGCAAATTTGTATAGTTCTAAACTTCAGAATTATTTTCTTATTGATTTAATGTGACGTGTTAATTAAGTGTTCCAGTAACTTTTTAAATAGTGGCAGCCATGGCTTCTGAACAACAATATTTAAAATGTGAGTTGTGATTTTTATCGATTGAAATATACCATACCTATAATTGTTTATTATTTTATGTTGTAATTTATCATCAAAGAAGTGAAGTGAGTATAACCTTTTTTTTCAATTTGTTAATTGATTTGAAAATTTACATTCTCAATTTTTCATATTTTTTTAGGAGTAGGTAGGTAGGTATTTATTTAGCAACAGAAAACAGTCCGACTGTTTAACAAACAACAACATACATCGCTACTAGGTATTAATTTTTTTTTAATTTGTTATTATCGTGATGTTATAATATGTGGGCTTCAAAGGAACAATTTTATTTGGGCATATTTAATAACCTGTTGGAATAATTTCAAAATTATGAAGTCGTATTCACTATTCACGAAAAAATATGTACAATTAAAATTGGTTAATGGTCAAGTCACTGAACTTCTAACCTACCTATCATACACTCCTAACCTACCAATCATATACTCAAAAACGGCATATACTATTATACTTACATATATTTATTTTATATCTATGATGCGAAATGCAATAATTTGAATTACATTGAATTACTTTTGTTTTCTGGGAACTTCCTAGGATTTCTGGAAATGGTCTGTAAGATTTGTCAAAAAGATATTTTATGTTTTTGATAACCGCAAGTTGAATCAAGTTCCTGGAGCACTACTTCTTCCACTTGTTATGGGTACCATTAAACTTTTAATTATAATATAAGGATTCGGGTTAAGATTGCAGCAGAATTACTATAGTGATCTCTCTGATACCTATTGGTAGTTTTTCGAGAAATTATATAAAAAACTTACAAGCAGACAGTCGTAAGAGACGATTTTTTTGGTCAAGCAAGTGGATGCCACCTGAAAGATTTTGTTGTAAGGCTTCAGAAACTTTGTCACGTGATTTGCTGCGTAGTTTTAAGATATTGGCTAAATATGTTCAAAAAAATGTTATTATTCCCTTTACCTCCAAGGTCCTGATCCAAAAAATTTGAAAATATTGACGATTATATACAGCCGGGCTTACAGAAAAAAATATAGCGATCTCGCTTCAGTATGTAGGTTTAGAGAAAAACCGAATAACTTGCGCAGTTAATGATAATTAAAAATAAATAAAATTATTTGTATTAAATAATAATAATAATATAATGCGTAGGTACTTTTAATAGCGAATGTCTTAAACTATCATATACAGGTCTTCCAAGGTGCCATACCGTCATCCGTATTGGTTTTTGTTATTTTACTCGATAACCACAAATTTTAGATACCTAGTTGGCTATAATTTTTTGTAACCTTTACCCGCGACTCGGTACGTACAGGGTGGCCCAGCGAAAACGTACCAGGCCTAATAACTTGAAAACTGAAGATGTACGCGAAAAAAGCCGAAACAGGTCGATTTTGTTATCGAGGGGGACATATTTTCGTGACAAATTTAACCACCCAAGTTCACCCCCTTGGCAGGGGTAGCTACCCGTTTGCTTATCATCATAGGGAGCAGATATCGAGTGATACATCATTTGAAAGCTACTTGAATTCTCTTTACAACGATATCATACATTTTGGGTTTCGCTTACATACAGGGTGGCCCAACGAAAACGTAACTCACCGTAATCACTTGTATGTAGGCCAGCCTGTATGTAAGCGAAACCCAAAATGTTGGATATCGTTGTAAAGATACCTATAATTCAAGTATCTTTCAAATGATGTATCACTTTCGGTTACATGCAGTGTAGACCAACGAAAACGTAACTCACCTTAATCACTTGTATGTAAGCGAAACCGAAAATGTTGGATATCGTTGTAAAGAGAATTCAAGTAGCTTTCAAATGATGTATCACTCGATATCTGTTCCCTATGATGATAAGCAAAGGGGTAGCTATACCCCTGCCAAGGGGGTGAACTTGGGAGGTTAAATTTGTCACGAAAATATGTCCCCCTCGATAACAAAATCGACCTGTTTCGGCGTTTTTCGCGGGCATCTTCAGTTTTCAAGTTATCAAGCCTGGTACGTTTTCGCTGGGCCACCCTGTATACCTCGATAATTATGTGACATAATAAAATTAAGCAGTTGAATATATTTGCATGATACGAATGGGAACCTCCCCATACTTCTTGACCGACAAGGAAAACATTTTCAATCCCATTTTTTTTTAATTTTATCGAAAATAAAAAAATATCTGAACACTTTCCTGTAATCTTTACCCGGGTCCCTTATACTTAATAATAAAAAAATTCATAACGATAAATCATTAAAATGATAAAAATTTTCGCTCCAGAATATTCAAAGATAAAGGAGATGAGGCAAGGTTTGTTGAGAATATTTTTGGTAGTAGGTATTATGTATATCTCAAAAACTACCCGACATAGAAAAAATAGGAATAGGTAGGTGCTAAATCCTTCCATAGAAGCCTTTCTGGTCAGAAAAAAAAAACAATTTTGACCCCCAATTTTTTGCATTCCGCAACAACAGACTTTTTCATTCATTTTAACAACAGGCGTTGGCAAGGAAATTTTCTAACTATGTAGGTATGATGTTATTCCTGAAGAAGGCCATCTGAAAAATTAAGTCCAGCTTAAAAAAAGAACTACATAATGTGAACAATTTCCGGCGGCGATCGATCATACGAAAATCATTTGGTTACACAAACATTGAATTAGCCACACACTAGGCCAGTAATTACTAATTTCTTCATGGAACTGCAGATAAATCTTTCATAATAGTTCTACTGTTTTGTCGGTTTTGTTCAAAGTAATGTAACCAATAACCATATCGCGATAACACGGGTCAATATTAAGTTCATCAAATTCTACTTAGTCATATCCAAGTTCCTGTACACCCACTATATCAACAATAATGCAAGATATTAAGTGGACCTCATCAACAAACCAAAGAAGAAGAAACGAAAAAAGTATGCTTATTGCACGGACATTTTCCCTTATTCCATAAGGCTTAGTTTATTTTTTCAATACCTACTACAACTATAAAAAAGCTCTCTGATCACTTAATATCATAATCATTAAAAGCTTATATTAATTACATAAGTAGATAAAAAAAATTATCCACTTTGAATAATTTGCGGCATCGTTTACCGAGAAACCATCGCAACGACGCTTCGCCGTTTATGAGGTAATTTCATAAAACCTCCTTACTTTTGCCAATTTTTTTTAACATAGGTATGAAAATTATAACTAGCTAATATTCAAATGCGTAGGTACTTATTGAAAAGAAATCATCACATTCTAAAATATTCTTAAAATTTTTATTCTTCTCAATTACCTATGTTGTCGCTGCGAGACTTCTTTTCTTAAAAAAAAAGGACCGAAAGTCTCAGTAAATTCAGAATTTTCGCTTATTTGAAATACCAAAACGAATTTTGAAAATTCTGATGTTTACGGACCTGGATTTTTCTTCCGGTTATTATGTCAAAACGTTTGTGCAGTGAAATGGAAACTTTTTAACCAGATTTCAAAGAAATATATAGAGTGGTTCGTTAGTTTGTTATGGCCTTCGAAAGAAATTGACGATATCCATAAAACACCCTGTATCTGTGTTACTAAGGACGTGAGACCCATTAATTATGGGTTTTTTAGAACCACCTCGGTATCCTCTATCCACAGTTACCGTTTGTCCGTTTAAACAATGAAACAGCCTGTATATACCCATAATAAATAACAAACCAACCATGTTTAAAATTTACCCAAAAAAGAAAATTTTTCTAATATATATACAGGGTGAAGAACATCCAGAAGAACTTTTGGGCATTCATAAATGGAAAAGTGATTTCTGGAACTGAAGTAAAATTTTTCAAACCCCATACCACTTCCAGTTATTCTGGAAGTTGAAGTAGTTGAACAAACTTGAACTATAATCACCATTGTTATTACATTTTCTCAGACATTCTGAAAATGTAATAATATAAAGGTGTCCCATACATGGCAACTTCCGGCATAACCGAAAGTGGTATAGGGTTTTAAAAATTTTAGTTGAGTTCCTCGAAACTGAAATCATACATGTAGGTACCTACAAATTTTCAGGCTTCTAGTCCAAATAACTTTTCCATTATCCGTCCTAGGGACCGGTTACCACTTCCATGCGCGTAAACTTTCTTGGCATAAGTTTTAGCCAGATGTCTCGGACATGGATTCTTCTTTCCTGACATAAGTTTTAGCCAGTCGCCTCGGTGCATAGTGGTACAAGCTTTAACCATTTTGTTGCACTTCCACCCCTTCTTCCTGGCATAAGTTTCAGCCAGATATCTCGGACGTGGATTCTTCTTTCCTGGCATGAGTTTCAGCCAGTCGCCTCGGTGCATAGTGGCACAATATAGCTTATTTAACCATTTTGTTGCTCTTTCACACCTTCTTCCTGGCATAAGTTTCAGCCAGATGTCTCGGTGCCATTCCTCGCACGTGGATTCTTCCTTCCTGGCATAAGTTTTAGCCAGCCGTCTCGGTGCAAGTGGTACAAGTTTGAACCAGTTTTTGCCCGAACCTCATTCCTACCTGGCATGAGGTTCGCCAGGTATATAAGAGGGTCTCGCGCCTTACCCTGTTCCTTCCTTGTTTGGTTTTCGAGCAATTCCATTTTTTCAGCATTCCAAAAATTTCCCAATATAATGACGCGCATTCAAAATAAAAATTTAGCAATTTTTTCATTACTGATATTAGTTTAAACCCTGCATATAAGTATACATATATTACTTATGTACATTTATGAGACCTACTTACTATACATATGTAACCAAAATTATAATTTTTTTGTGGTCTTGGTTGTAATTAATTAATTAATTTCTTTTAATTAATTACATATTTGTTTACAGGTGCTGCTCCTAAACTAACAGATATGGATGATATTCTTATAGTATTCCTTAAATGCAGCGACGCAGCAATGCTTTGGGTTGAATATTTCTCAACTTACTTTGAACAAATCAGCAAACAGGCCAGTAGAAAGTCTTTCAGGTAAATTTATTGGTTGTTTTATTTTCAGTAGTTAAGTTGAAACCAAAAACGCCTACCCCACGCCCACCCCCATCCGTTTCCCTTATAGGAAAATTCTCTTTTGAATAACTGCATTCATTCTCCCACATACTAATGAATGAATCATCATATGCATAGGTCTACAAAAACGCCAATTCCATTAAGTGTGTGTTCATATGGAGTTGTTCCTCATTAAGAACTCATTTAATTGTATAAAGATGCAAAATTACCCACTAGTTTTTGGAGTTAGTTGTATACCTATCCCGCAAACATTCTGTGACTTGTTACCTCTTGTGCATATCGCATCTGATTGCGAAAAGGATGTCTCTTGTCTACGTGCATCTGATGTCTGTGAGACATCCTCTTGAGACATGTTTGGTGCTGTAACATTTCCACGCGTACAACACATCTCAGCGATGTCTCCTGTACACTATAACGAGCCATACCTTTGTCCTTTGTATTTTATGTGGTAACAACGTTTGTCCCTTTGTCCGTTCCGAGTTCGGGAGTTTCTGCATTACATGATGAATTACATGGGCATGTGTAGTGTCAGAGCAGATCAATGAGCAGATTTTTCTTATTTTAGGATCAAATACCTGAGCGCTGAAGAAGTTGTTGCAGCCAATGAAAATACCAAAGACTTGATAGAGAAATCATCTTGTGTAAAACTGCAGCTGGTTGTCGTTTGTCCAGGATTCTTAGATTTCATAGCAAAATATTCCTCTTATTGCAGTACTCTGGGAAAAATATTACTAGGAGACAGAACATTAGCTCTTCTCTTAGGTGTTTCTGATGAAACTCTAAATGATATTCATAGAACAAGTAAGTTTCTTAAACTGGGCAGGTGTGTTTATGATCGCATTTAATTATCAAAATTATAATTTTCAGCTCTCCCCACATATTTTCAATGGAAACGGTTATCTGTTGGACAAGATCAAGATGAAAATTTTACAAAAGAATTTTTAAGTCAGGCTATAACCATTTTGTCTAAAATTTGGAAGCAACAATGCTCTGTTGTAAACCAGGAAAAGTCGTGTTTTTCTGTATCTCCAAAGAAGATTAGACAGGTAAAAAAAATGCGCACAATCCAACATCCAACAAACTATATTTATCCTAATTTATTTTATTAATAATTAATCCATTTTGTGATTTTCCAACAGGGCCAGAACACCTTATTTATTATGTTAAACTACCCACTCCAGAAGGATGACATAGTGAAGGTTTCTGTAGAGCGCAACAACGAGCTTGTGGAAGCTCATAATGTGAAGCGACGCAATCCCTACACTATCAAGGTTCAAGTGCCAGAGTTCCTTACCGACAGTAATGCCATTGTCAACATATTGGTGGAAAAGAACGGCAACATCATCGGCAGCAGGCCTGTCAAGTGTGAAAGTAAGCTAAGAGAACTTGAGCAGCTGCTGAGAACTTGCAATAACCCTGTGGACTTCATGTGCCAGGTAATTTAATTTAGATGTGTTTGGTTGCTGAATAATCTAATTATCTACAGGATCATATTGTATCATAAATTTATTTGTATACCTACCTATCATGTTTATAATTTTGCAGTGTTTGGGACCTATGATGCTCAACAAAGAACAGCTGGATAACTGGTTGAGTCAGGCGTTCCAAAGAAATGCACCTATGAATTTCAGCATGCTGTCTAATCATGAGATGCCATTCAGTGCCTTTGCTCACATTCACAAACATAGTAAGAGTCTATAATAATTATGTTACTGGCCTAACAAGAAAATTGTTGTTTTTACTAATTCATATGCATAAATTAACTAACAATGTTTTGGCATAATTTTCCTGATTGCTTGTTGATTTCAAAATACATCAGCCAGTTGTTGTTACAGGGCAATCAGAACTACCAACATTGCTGCATCTGGCGGCTCGGTTCGGACTGGAGAAGCTAGCAGGGCAGTTGTTGGAATGTCCTGGTGCCGAGGCCTCTTTTGAAATTCACAATATGCATGGTCTTACAGCCGCTGATCTTGCAGACTGCCATGGACACGCGGATCTTGCAGCTCTTCTCAGAAACTACAAGGTAAAAATTCACTCATACTAGGTACAAAATTCTCTAGCTTTCCCCAACTCTTGCAGTGATTTTTTTTATTTTAGATCAGCTGGTTGTGCTCTTAAACGTTTTCGCTATTCCCATTCCATCCTCACAATATTATCTTCCTTAAGGCCTGTTCTCCAGGTTTCTGATTAGGTTTTTAATAGTTTTAAACCGAGTAGGTCTTCATTGTTTGAAGCCAACTTTTGTTTTGGAGTTGCCATTAGAAAGAAGGCTGGAAAAAATAAAAATATTTAATGAAGTTCTCAACAAAATATATTTCAGTTCTAAATTAAAGCTGAATTTTATAATTATTTTGGTAGAACATCAACACCCTCTACACACACTTCAGTATTTCAGTCTCTAAGTAGTGTTTAAGAGAAAAATGTGACAAACTCACATTATTATTTAGCACGAGGTTTTAGCACACGGATTGTTTTGAAGCAGAAATAGGCCCTGAATTAGATTTTTATACAGTATAGCTAGCATAACTACTAAATTTAAAAATATTAATTTACCAATAGTTTTGAACAATAATTGTATAAATAATTCCATGTATATAAATGTTTAATTTGCAGAGCATGAACGAATTTTCCAGTGCTTATTCAAAACTTAGAGAGTTAAGTCAGTCAACAAAAACAACTGATATAGGTGAGTAGGTATATAATATGATTTTGAATGATTTATTATTGATTTATAGTAGGTATAATTACCATATCTACTGCATTAAGTAGTATTTTTAATTTTTTCTCTAAAGTTGTTATTTTTTATATTTTTCTTGTAGATGCTGATGGTTATTTAACTCCAAAGACACTGGAAGAGCTCTACAAAATTTGTCCTCAGCCCCGACCAGTCATGACTGATGTCTGTCAGTCACCTAGTAAAGCTGAAACTCCTGAAACAATTGAAACTGTTGATGGTGGAGCTTCACATGGATACATCAACATGAAAACCCCTCTCGCCACCAGTGAGTATCATGAAAAAATACCTTAAAGTAACTTCGTCATAAAAATTAAATGGAACTGTGGTTGAAATAGATTGAAACTATTTTTTTTTTAACTTTTTTATTTATAGGTACTTTAAATATAAATATTTTTTCTTGTCTTTATTCTAGATGAAACTATTGATGACACTACGGAAAAGGAACCATCTCCATCTAAAACTGATTCCCAGCTACAATGCACCAACCAAACAAAACCTCGCCAGTCTAAGACAGAATCTGAAAAGTCCAAAGTAATCTGTGATGATAAAGTACAAAAAGAACTTTTGGAAATAATAAATGATTTCAAGAACAACGTTCACTCGATTTCACAAGTAGAAAAGCTTGTTGATGAATGGAAAAATCGCAATGATGTGCAGAAGTCTTTTCAGGAAAAACAGGAGCAACTTAAAGAAATGAGACAAAAATATGAAAAGATCCAGCTGGAAATGAAGGCTGCTTCCAAGAAACTCACACCGTTCGAGAGGGTGAGGAAGCTATTTTTCAAAAACAAACATAGTGGCGCACAAAAACACAATATAACAGCACCGCTCAACAACCAAAGTGTAAGACCAGTGAGCAACCTGAGCATTTCAAGTTCGGAATCTTCAGGAAGGTCGAGTACTATCAGTGGATCCAGCTTGGGTGACAGTGGTACACACTCTGATAATGAAGAGAGAAAAGTAGGTTAATTGATTTTGCTTTAATAAAATGATTTTAAAGATAGTTTATGCGAGGTCTTGTTCAAGATTAGTATAAAAATAATGGTGCAGTACCTAGAGTAACACTCCTGATTTTATATTTTGTTTCAGAATATTTTGAGAAACAATAGTGATATCAGGGAAGAGTTAAACAAAGTTATTGCTGAATTGAACTACTCTCAAATTCCAGCTCCAAAGCCTCTGAAAAGTGACTTGCTGGAAAATAGGAAATTTGAAACTATCGAGGTAATTTGTTTGCATTTATTTACCTAAAAAGTCACCAGATATTTTTTTTTGTTTCTTCCAGACTGCATTTATCTAATATTTCCTTAACTTTGTTTATTACAGGAAAAACCTTCACCTATACCTGACACACTTCAACTTACACAAAATGAATATTACATTCAGTTTCCTCCATCTGGACTGCCTATTGATGGTAAATATCTTATTATTTATGTTTTTATTTTGATATTTTCTTATAAGATTCACATTATCTTAAATGGTAGTGTACGAGTATATTGTGATAGTGTATAACAAATATATTTATCTGCTAACTACAGGTTTGTCGGACGTAATCAGAACAGAAGAAAGTACAAACCCCATGAACGAGTATATGAATATCAATATCCAACCAAGGAATCTTCCAATAGTTACAAATGAGTACATGAACTTCAAACTCAATCCTTCTAGAAGGTAGAATGTAGAAACTGAACTTTTATGATGAATTTTTAAGATTCTATTGCTAATTCATGAAACAATTAAATGTGTCATTTTTTTTAACTAAACTCAATTCTCAGTTGTTCAACATGATACACAACTTTAGTATCATAATTTCTCTAAAAGAATGTAAAAGTTGAAATGATAACGATGTGAATATAGGCTACTATAACAGAATAATGAAAATTCAGAGTGCCAAGAATATTTTTAATGTAAGCAAAATGTAAATTTTAGTTTAGGTATACTGAAATCTATCCTTAGTCTCATTAAATAATAATAGATTTATAATTATTCAATACATTAAAAGCCATCTAGTATCATATGTAGTTATATATACATTGCTGGAAATTAGTATGGTTTCCTTTACCTCTTCTATAAGATCAAAAGAGCTTTTATAAGCTGACTTAATTTAACAGTCAGAAAGCTACTAGTAAAATTGTACAAAAAGAATTTGACAGCTATTATTGCGAGTTTATAAAACTCCATACCCCTGCATTTATCTTGTTTGCTCTTGTTGATCTCTCTTGTGCGTGCCTGTCGGAACAGTTCAGTTTTCCAGCAATGAACACGCATTATTATAGACTGCCCCTCTAATAATATAATTATTTATAAATATTTATTATGTGATGTGATTTTATGAGATATTTGCAACGCACCATGACAATGTGGAACATTTTATAAGACTTTTTGAATACCAAATACGATTATTTATAAGACAAATAAGATTGCTCATTGATGGACAAGTCTGCTGTATAGGTATGTGTAATATGTAGGTAATTTTTTTACATTTATAGAAGGAGATCTTAATATTTTCTAATGCATTAGTAATTTTAACAATTCTTCCATCCCAAAGAGTATTAAGTAGTAGCAGCCTTTATAATGTATTAAAGTAACATATTTATTAATGAGTAGCAGCCACTTTAATGTATTGGTAAAGTGAAAAATATATTTATATGAAATGTTGTGTAAGTAGTACCTACCAATATTATTGTAGAAGAAAGCATGACTATGTATAGAGAACTTTTCATTTTCAAAATGTCAAGTTTTGATGTAGAACTTCATCTTCATACATCCTCATTTGCAACACACGAAAAATCCCCTTCGGAATATCAATTTCCTATGTATTATAAATAAGAACGAAACATAACTCACTTTGTTTGTATATTTTATTTTTTATTGTTTCGAGTAAGAAAATTTTTAATCTCTATAACACTAATCAAACTGTCTTAATTATATTTATATTTTAATTACATTTTCCTGTATCTATTTTAAAAGCATTATAAAAATTATCTTATACAAAATACCTACTTATTTATAAAGTTTGACAGTTTTCAAGGAATTAAATACTTTTAGTAAGAGTAAAATGTTTTTATCTATAATCCTTTTTTACATCATAATATTTATTTACATAGTATACACATGATAATATTCTTATAAAATCTAAAATAATACCCTCTGCATAATTTATTTCATGTGGAATTTTGCTTATAAAATGTTCTGTCTGTATGAAAAACATTAAAATAAATGCTAAGGAAGTATCTACTAAAAGTACTAAGAATAAAATATACAGTAGAAGAGATGATGGAGTAAGGTAAGTACTACTTTCATAAGATGTTTAGAAGTTCCAAAATTTACTTTTTGAACGTTCAAGCTTGGGAACTATTACGTAAAGACCTTTATCTACGACCACTATAGTAAGCGCTAGATTACGCATAACGCATAAACTAAGTAAGCGGGTCCTTACGAACTGTCGTGCGTAAAGTAGCAAAATCGCACAGCTAGTGCACTTGCACTTAACTTTACGCATATGCTCACGTCATTATTATCGTCGGCGACGCATCGTTAGAATGGCCTCGCAACGTTACCATGGCAACGCATTATTACTATGGCAATATTAGTTACTATTAGCATTCTTTAGCTGTCATATAATTTTCAATCAGTTGTTCCAAATACCAATACAAAAAATGTACCAAGCAATGTGCTGGGATTAATAAATTTGGTATGGTACCAAGCAAAATTGCAGAGTTTTTGGGCTTGGCGAATCCAAAACAATACACTGGCCACTGTTTTGGCGCTCCTCAGCCACCATTCTTGTAGATGCTGGAGGTGATTTGCTAGCGCTGAAGAGGCACGGTGGTTGGCGTTCATCGTCAGTGGCTGAAAGCTACGTGGATAATTCTACCAAAAATAAAACTGAAAATGCGGTAAAGATTTCAAGTGCTATTTGTGATGGTGAAGCAATATCAAATGAAACCACTGGTAGGAATATTAATATGGCGTCATCCTCGGGGACCAATATGTTCCATGACTATCCATTGACAAAATCTTCTGCTACTTCTGTTCTTAATAATGTTACGACACTTACGATGTGTCCCTCTAATACTGCACCGGTTTTTCATAATTATTGTAATGTAACAATTAATAAGTATTATCACAAAATATAAATAAACATGCTTTTCACTTTGTTTAATAATTTTTTGCACCCATTTTGGTAATTTAAGTGTGGTCTTAGATAAAGTATAGTACGCAACTTGAATTGTAAGGCAATTACGCACTCCTAGAATTACGCACTCGCCGCGTTGCGGCTCGTGCGTAACTTTCTAGTCGTGCGTAAAATGCTTCTTACAATTCTTGTTACGTAATATACTATACTCTTGAACTTTTGATGGATCGAAATCTACATTTCAAAATTCTTTGCTAATAATATTTTCTGGGTAGTCAGTCAGTCAACAAAATATCTTCTCAGAACAAGCAGCCAAGTTAGTGGTAGTTTATTTACCACTACACCCTAGTGGGTGGCTGTAGCACCATTGCCGCCAGACGAACCTTCATGGTTTCCGGACTGCTATGTGCTTCCCGAGAAGTCGTATAGATCGCATCCGCTGGTATGCTCCCTGCTTCCGGGAGCGATTTCTCTCCATCTAACTTGTAGTGCTGATGGCTGCTGAAAAATAACTTCATTCAAATTAAAACATTCAATTTTTTAGCAAACGATTTATTTATCTCCTCTATAAATGTTTACTACTAAATTCGATAAATTCGTAACAATAGGTACTTAATGTTATTTTTATGCTACGTACCCGTCGATGTATGATGGTTTGAAATCACCCTTACCTGCAAAATAACATAATATATGTATATTGATCATATCATACTTGTGTACTTGACTGAATAAAAACAGGTACTTAAAAAGCCATAAACTAAATGTCGACTTGTTTTTGTTACTCCAAATACTAACAAGTTATTTTAATTCAAAAACAAAACTGATCTGTTAATTAGATAATGGAGATCCTTCGAATGTCGAAAAAAAAATTCAGACGGTGAAATTATCGTCGATAAATTGTAAAATAAGTACAATTCGAAAGGATGCAATCCGTCGGGCCACCCTGTATTAGTCTCATTAGAGATGAAAATAATTTTATGTAGCTGATGTGAGGAAATAAGAAGAAACAATAATTTTAAATCTTCGGTGATGGTTGCGGCATATGGGTATAGGGCGATTTGTCTTCTAATTTCGGATAGCTTGTGTCTGTAGGAGTATCAAGGTACCATTGAATTTTTGCGCCGGCAAGTAAAGGCCGGTTCTCACTTGTCTGGACACCCGACGACATGGCACGTCGTCGGGTGTCCAGACTCAGGGTGAAGTCCCCTCGCAATTTTTTCGTGTTGTCGCGTTGTCGTTGTCGTCGAGTGTCGTACAAGTGAGAGGCTTTAAAGCGTCATCCTTGCCCTAAACATGCGCTCGAACAGGAAGCTCGCTCTCCATCGTCGTGTAACAGGATGCTCGATCTCCGTCGTCGCGTATTTTAAAACACTTATTGCTGCAGTAAATCAGGTCTTTGGTCAGGGTAGGTTTTTTTTTCCTTCAAATGTTCGTAAAATGAAAAAAAAACCTACACTGACCAAAGACCTCGCCAAAGACCTGACGGAACCGGTAGCTACTAGTACGGTCACGTGACACTTTAAGGCCTTTTTTCTCGACTATTACTTGCCGGTGCAAAAATTCAATGGTACCTTGATACTCCTAGAGACACAAGCTATCCGATTGTATAAGCCATTTCGCCTTATACCCATGCCGCTAATGTCAACAATCACTTCTGATTTAAAACACAAGCAAACCTGCATGAACTTACGAGAAAAGCAAAACTTTTCGGTGCGTATGGCATAGATACATCCACAAATAACGAGCAGGAAAGCCACAAGACATCCTCCTGCCAAACTCATCAAAGTACTAATCTGGATTGGTTCTGAAACAAGAGGGTTTAAAAAATTATCAGCTAGAATCATTTAAAAAATTATCAGCTAGAATCAGCTTATACTGAGACGTTTATCTCAAAAATTAAAAAAGTTAGGTCTACAAGAGGATACTAATACACCAGTCCCATATTTCAGAGCACTAACGGGTATCTCGTAAACGCTAAAAGAGATACAGAGGGGCCGTTAAATTAGAGAAAAGATGCGCTATTTTGTGGCCATCTTAAATTCCTCCCCTGAAATATCCCGAAAAAAAAAACGGAAAAATCAAGTTTTCTTTATTTCTGCTATAACTGCTTTCTTATTGGAAATTCATTAAAAAAAAAAATCGCAGTAGGCTAGGCTTACATAAGTCGCCAAGAGCGATCCTTCTGATATTTAATTAAAAAATTTGAAAGGTGACTCAGTTTAAAAGATCCCAGTTTTCATAGTTAACTTTTGTTTTTCTTAAGGCCGCCATACTATTTTTTTATGTCGTTCGGTGTAAAAAAGTTATGAAAACCAAAAATTAATAATATTTCAGAAAAAAAAAAAATTTATTCTTCTTTTTTCGAATAAAACAAACATATTTTCATATGAATAACATAATTATGAAACTCCCAATAATAAAAAAGAGATGAAGAAATCTCGATTTTTCAGTTTTTTCAGGATATTTCAAAAACGACCACAGATCTACAAAATGGCGCATTTTTTCTCTAATTAAACGACACTGGATCTCTTAGGCGTTTACGAGATACCCATAGTGAGCTCTGAAATAAGGGACACCTGTATATAGGGACTTTCCTTATGTCATTTTATACTTATAGTCTCTTTCAATGTCTCTTTCAAATCTGTTGATTTTTTACTCTAATTATGCTCATATTGACAAAGCTATTAGCTCGAATACAAGTAAATAAATGAGATGGAGATAATTGATTAATAAAGTAATTAATTTATAAAATATATGAATAGTTATTAATTACCGTTGACAAAAAGTTGTATGACATGTCTGTCTGAGCCCCTCTCATTTTCCACATTTAAATAATAGGCCCTGGAATCGGTGGCGACGGTATCTTTGATGTGCAGAATGGTTAAGTAACAGTCTTCTCTCTCCTCTTGAGTAGTAGCCTCTATCTTAAAACGACCTAGAGAAAGTAATCCACAATCAATTTCCTCTTATATTTAAACTCTAAGATTTAAACAAATTTATTTTCCCCCAAATTTATATTTCCCAATATAAAAACGACTTACCCATCTCTGAGCCAGCTTTAAGCCGAAAAGACCCCCACTCCCAGGCGACTACACGAGGACGGGGATCAGCACAAAATACCATGCTGAGTTCCGCTGCTTGTCCTTGCTTGGTGTACACCTCGGGAGTGACCAAATATCTAATCACTTGTGGAGCACCTGAAGTTGAAAGTTTAAATTATTACTATTCATCCTGAAAAATCTCTGATTGTTGTGCGATTTCAAGCGGATCTTTTTTCAATTGAAGACCTTAGTGAACTGTACCCTGTACCTATCTTTGGAGCTCTAGAAAGTCGCGTTCCTAGAAAGTCCAAGGTCTACTAGATCAGTGTTTGGTAGTAAAATTTAAGAATTTATTTTAGAGATTTTTTTAGAAAAAATTCTAAGTCCGCCACTGCGATTAATCGCTAATATGAATTCTTGAAAAATTTATATTTGGCTCTAAAATTGTTAATAAGTCCAGTCAACGAATGGCCCAAAAGAAGGTGCAGAGTGAACAGAGGTGCCTAAGGGATTCCTTCAGTACTTGTTACAATTACAATAATTACAATTACAAATTTCTTTATTGTACTTGAATTACAACAGTTATTGCTCAGTACAACAGCGTCATTACAGAAATAATAAAAACAAACATAAAGACAAACAGTAAAAATTTAAAACACACAGCATGTCAACATAACACCGGGAACAGTGAGGGTCGAGACGCGCAGAGACACCAAAGAAATCAGTTCTCGATCGAGGCATAGTTCCATCTCTATATGATAAGGATGGATCAAGGCTTTGAGTTTTGGGTGTTTTAATATCAGACTGCAGGTAGGGATGGGGGTGGACGGACAGTATATCAGAGGTAGTGTAGGGTTCCAACTCCGTGAGGTGTTTCCGGAGATACGCATTGTACGCTGAGAGCCCAACAGTTGCAGGATCTATTTTGAAGTGGTTCAGGTATTTGATAGATGCGTACGTGAATGTCCTTTCTGAAGACGACAGATAGTGTGTAGGAGGTTTGAACAAATTGAACCTGGTACTGTAGTGATGGGTGAATCGGTAAAGTAAAAGTCTATCCTGATTTTTGTGGATCAGTTTGAGCAGAGAGAAGACATACAAAGCAGGCACGGTAAGAAGTCCAAGCCGACTGAAATGGCCTCTGCATGACTGCTGCATTGACAAGCCTGCCAGGACCCTAATCGCTCTCTTTTGAAGAAGAAAAACCCTTCGCAGAGATCTCTCAGACCCACCCCAGACGGCCAGCCCATAGTTCACGTGGCTGATGAAATGCCCATAATAAGCAAAGAGAAGAACCTCAGGGGACACCGTGTGCTGAAGGCGTCTAAGAAGGAAGCAGACACTAGCAAGACGACGGCACAAATGATCTGTGTGAGCCGACCAGTTTAGGTTCTGGTCGATGTGGAAGCCCAAAAACTTCACCACGCCCTTCGGCTCGATCAAGGCACCATCGGTGCATGGGTATGGATACCATCAGCATAGTTAACACAGATTGAATTTGGGGAGGTAATTTTGGGGCCCAGATCGTTATTGAAGATAAGAAAAAGAAGTGGACCGAGAACACTACCCTGTGGCACCCCAGAGGAGACTGGAGCAAAAGGTGATCGCACAGGTCGGCCATCAGACCCAGTAATCTGAACCGCCTGTGTTCTTCCCTGTAGGTAGCTGGTAAACCAAGAAAGGGGCAATCCACGAACTCCGACATTCTCCAGTTTCCGAAGGAGGCACTCGTGGCACACACTGTCGAAGGCCTTGGAGAGATCCAAAAGCCAGCCCACAGTGCGCATCCCCTCCTTCAAACCCTGAGATATGAAGTCCGTAAGCTCCACAAGAGCCGTCTGGGTAGATCTGTTTTTAAGAAAACCATGCGCAGGGAGCGGGAAAGGATCTTTGTTTTATCTAGAAAGTCAATAAGACGAGATGAGACAAGGGATTCAAGAATTTCAAGAATTTTCTTTTGTTGTTCAGGGTGTTTGGGGTGTGAATACACCAAAAGTCCTGACAGGAGGAGGGAAAGGGAGGGAGAGGGAAAGGGAGAGGGAGGAAAGCTCTCGATTTTTTGGTTTCCCCGTATATCTCGAAAACGGTGCATCGCAGTGGAAATTTTCTCATAAATCTTAAAAGCAAATCGCTAATATTAATTCTTAAAATTTTAATTTGGCTATAAGTTCGTTACTTGACAGGTTCATATAAAATTTAGTATAGTGCCGTTTTGTGAGATGGCAAATCAAATAGTGTGCCCAGATTTTCTCCCTAAGAATCATTACCAAATCATTTAAATCCCTAATAAATTATTCTTGAAATTTTTATCTGTCAAGTAAATCGTTAATTAATTATTGACAGGTTTTGATAAAATTTAGCATAATAGACTTTGTAGAAACGAGGCGCTTGTTGCTCCTATGCCACTGTTGATCAAGCGCAACCATAAAAAAAAATCGGTTAAAATCCCAAATATACAGGATGATAACTCGTCCAAAAATATGAAAAAAAGTTCCTAATAACATGGGTCCGCAAACCCACCATTTTCGAGATACGGGGTGTCAAGAAAGTGTTTTTTTTCTGTTTTTTTACGATTTCTTAGGAATCCTTTCAGATATTGTCAAGTAGGCACAAAAACCAGAGCACTGAAGTAATAAGATTTCTTAACTATTAAACATCATTGCTAGCAAGCAATAATTCAAGTCAGCACAACTATTATTTGAATAATCATTTCAAAACTTATTGGGAAATACAAACTTGCTAGCATGATGTGTAAATTGAAAAGAGTTTATCGACTTTGCTGACCTAATCAGCAGAGGTAATAAAAAGGAGAGTGCGAGCCAGATTAGGGGACAGAGGGGCTCCTACTCTGGACAGAGGGGCTTCTACTCTGGGGGAGTGTGACTCCAACTCTTGGAGACAGCGGGTACTCCGTAAAGTCATAAGTAAAGTAGTGCCGTTATTGTGAAAGTGTTGGTTAAGGAGCTGACTCTCCGGGATAAAAGCTGATCGCAGTTTTACAAATAGTACCAATAATCATTAGGATCATGCGTATGTAAGTACATTCCTATTTTCATAAATTCAGTGCATGTATTTAATGAGCGTTCTTGACCACACTAAGGTCAAATCATAATATACAGGGTGTCCCAGCTTATTCGAAGCGGTCTCTGTAGGCCAAACGATTGATTTTTTCCAAAAATTTTTTGCAAATTCAAGTACAGGATCACAATGGCCAAAATTTAAAATTATTTTGGGGTATACAGAGTGTCCCATATGACAGTGGCATATCAAAGTTATGTTTTTTTAAATGGAATGCTCCTATGTTATTGCATTTTTAGATTGTCTGAGAAGACAAAATAAGATTGACTTTTACAGTTGGTGTTTAAATTCAGAAGTTTTTGAGTTATAAACAAGTGAAAATCGTCATTTTTCAAGTTCAAGGCCCTGTACAACGAAAACGGTTCAAGATAGAGAAAAACGGCTTACATGTCCCTATTTTAACTTTTTATGTACTATCCTATGGTATAGAAACATTTTTACTTTCTTTGATTTTTTTATTTGGCGACACGTGGAGAAATCTCAGAATTTTTCAAAATTTTTATCACCCTGTATAAACATTTCATCTACATGATAGGATAGTACATGATAAAGTAAAATAGGGACATGTAAGCCGTTTTTCTCTATCTTCAGCCGTTTTCGTTGTACAGGGCTTTGAACTTGAAAAATGACGATTTTCGCTTGTTTATAACTCAAAAACTTCTGAATTTAAACACCAACTGTAAAAGTCTATCTTATTTTGTGTTTTCAGACAATCTAAAAATGCAATAACATAGGAGCATTCCATTTAAAAAAACATAACTTTGATATGCCACTGTCATATGGGACACTCTGTATACCCCAAAATAATTTTAAATTTTGGCCATTGTGATCCTGTACTTGAATTTGCAAAAAATTTTTGGAAAAAATCAATCGTTTGGCCTACAGAGACCGCTTCGAATAAGCTGGGACACCCTGTATATAAAAAGTCCTCAGCAATCGCTAGAGACTTTCAGGGTAGCCGAGGTGCTCTTAGGGCCTTCTCAAGGTAGCTCCTCTTCAGCGTTTTTATTTTATTCTTAATCGCAAATAGTACCAGAGGGCTCCTCTGGAAACTAGTGGCGACTGTAAAGGACTCGACTTTGATAGTAGGGACCGTAGTCCATTGTAAACATTTTAGTACCCCCCATAGTTATTAACGTATGTCTATTAATTATTATTATTCTTTTTTCGAAATTATTTAAACTGTTTATTTTTCTCAATAAACTAGATATACATATATTTGTTTTTGTAAATTTTATGTTCTTACCCCCCTTTTAACCCTACGAAATAGGGCAACCCCCCTGGGTTGCGACATAGGGCGAAAGCACCGTTTTTTTTATATAAACAATATAAAACTGAATTTTTGGTACACATCTTATCATTAATATTGTTTACTTTTTGAGCTCTGATTAAATTTATTTCATATGGCAGTGGCGGAGATTTTGGGGTTGCTTGAAAATTTTTGCCCCTAATTTCTACGGATTAAAAATTAGCATTGTGGGAGCACATTTTAAACTGTCAATGTTTTCTACATAAAAAAGGTGCTATTGGTCAAATACTCTAACGTAAAGTGTTTTCGAAAAAAACAGCATTTAATGATGAAAAACATCAAATTGGCAACATATTTTGTTGTGAACAAAAACATAATATAATTTGTTTTTGATCATTTTTTTTATGATTTTTGTTTCACTGCCAGATAATTTTATTTTATTTGCCCTCTTAAAGTATATAATATTACCGATAAGATGTGTACAAAAACTGGGTTCTATTATCTCAAACAGTTTCTGAGATATCATCAAAAAACTGAAAATAATTAATTTTTTCAACACCCTGTATCTTGAAAACGGTTCGTTTGCGGACCCATGTTGATAAGAACTTTTTTCATATTTTTGAACGAACTGTCACATCCTGAAGTCCTGCGCATATATTATGAGTCACCCTGTATAATTTTGACAGAGCGGTTGAAGAACAAATGGATCACAGTGGATAATATCGTAATGAGAAGAAAAATAAGAAGCTAAAAAGCGTTTCTGGAACTAACATTATTACAATGTGATTCGGTGATTTGATTTTGGCTCTGCCTGAAGAATTATTAACAGTAACGTTGCGTTAGCCAAAATATTATCTAATGGAGCCGTTCAAGTAATTTTTTGGCAAGGGCAAGCGGAAGATGTAATTTTGCTTTTTCTTCAAATGTTTTCTTATTAAATATTGATTTTAAAGGCGCTGAATTATAGATTATTGATTTCGTCGAATATACTTACCATAGACTTGCAAAGTGATGGGTTCGCTGAGATCTGTCCTCTCTTCGCCTTTAATAATATTGGTAACCTTGCACCTATATTCGCCTTGGCTGTAGTAGCTTACGTTAGCGATATGCAAACTGCTATCCTTCCCACACTCAACTAGCATGCTTTTTGGGGTTGGAAGCCGCTGTAGCCACTGGTAGGTTGGCGTGGGATTGCCCTCGCCTAGGCATTCAAAAGTTGTTGGGGAAAATAGCGACACTGTTCTTAACCGCTCTCGACCTATCGAGACAACCTTTGGGGGGTCTGTAAGAGAAGAGTAGAAGAGATTAATATTTTGGGTAAAAAAGTAAATCTCCTGCAGAATAGGCTAGATACACCAAGGCTCTATAAGAATAAGCTAACGCGTATCCAAACAGGTTCATCAACCTAAAAAGTTTCTCCTTTATATAAAATATTTTAAAATTTTATACTCATATTATTATGCAGTATGGGGATCTTGTACACTTATGAGTAGGTTATGGGGGAAAAATCGTATATTTTTACCCTGAATAATGATCTGAAAATAAATCTGTCATTATTATTTACCTAAATATTCCAGACAAACTCAAATTTTCAGTTTTTGTTTTTACTTTTTAATCAAAAACCACCTTGCTAAGACATATTATAGGATACAAAGTTAGAAGGAAATTATGCTTACACTTAACGTCAATCAGCACCCTAAGTGGTTGAGACTCTCCTACTTTATTCCTGGCTTGGCAGGTATAGAGGCCAGAATGTTGGCGAATAGCAGGTTTGAACTGGAGCAGCTCTTGGAGACTTATAGGCTGTTGTTGTCCTTCTCGTCGCCAAACAACTGCCGCACGGGGATTCGCAGTTACCACGCACCGAATCGCTACAGAGTCCTTCAAGTCTTCAATATCTGTCATGGGTACACCAGATAGACGTGTCTCTGGCATGTCTGAAATAGATCGATTTTTTTTATACCATTTTCTGAGGTGTAAAATCTTATTATTTTTATCTATACTATCTATACTATTATTTTATATAATTACTATTATCATAGTTCATCGACATTATGATCTTTTTCTTAAGATTATTACCCACCCAGAAATTATTATAAACATCCCGCCGCTCCTAAAAGTGAAACGTCATTGGAAAGGTATTTCTAAAAATAATATTTTTGGGTAATTTTTCGTTTTGAAGACCTACCTAAGAAGAGCATTTCTCATTTCTCCTAACTTGTATATTTAAATTTAAATTCGTAAATTCAAAAAAGTAGTGGCATGTCAAACTTTAAATTGTTGCTCCTTTCAAAAATTAATAAATCCATAATAAAGAAGTCATAAATAACCCTTCCCCTACCGCCCTAACTTTACAGCAATATGCGGTTAAAAAAATAAACAAAAATGTTTAATAAACTTCCTGTATAAGTATTTTTTCCCTTTTCTCACTATTTCGGCCACAAGACTGCCGTCGTAGGGTAGATTGTTACACTTGTTTTTCTCTTATCATCCGCAATTACCTACTTACATAATATGTTCATACTTACACATTACATCTACGAAGATTTCAGTGCTACTGGATTTTGTGGCATATGAATCGTGTACAGCGACACAACGTAGGGTTTTTCCATTGTTTTCCTTTGAAATCGTTAGTTCCAATACTGAAAGTGCGAACCAAGTCTTTGGATTGTCAAGCTCTGTAGTGTTCGACTGGGTTTTCGTCGGAATAATTTCATGCTGATCTAAAAATAAATATATGAATTGCATTTTATATCGACAGGTCGTAGGCCAAATGGCTTAACCCTCAAATTTTGTGAAATTGAGTTAAGGATGTAGATGGTTTCTAAAAGGCGTATTCCACATAAATTCAACAACTGGCGTAATCCACAAAGCTTTATATGGGTCAAAGCTTTATCTGGATTACGCCAGTTGTTGAATTTATGTGGACGCCTTTTAGAAACCATCTACATCCTTTTACTCAATTTCACAAAATTTGAGGGTTAAGCCATTTGGCCTACGACCTGTCGATATGTAGTTAAATGTTAGGAAGATTTTTCAAATAATTATTTCATTCAGAAAAAGCATACATTTTTTATACAAAAAAATTTCGTGGGAATCTAGCACGAAGACCACCGATTAAATAAACAATGTACAGCTCTGTTCAAATAAAACTGGGCCAGTTTTAATTTTCTAGTGTAAATGTGGCTTATAAATTGAACAATGTTTCCATGCTTTCCATCTGCTTTCCATGCTGTTAGCAAAAAGGATAGTCTATTTTATTTGAAAAAAAAAAACATTTCTCATTTTTAAGTTGATTCTTTGTGATTAACATTAAATTAGTGAGCCACAATAGACCTTAGGTCGCAGTGGAGGTGTCACAATGCCCCACTCACGAGAAATCTAGTCTAATCTAATCTAACATTAAATTACTTCTTGTTACCGCAATAAATTATATGATAAATTTCCTTTTGTCAAGTATCGCCTAATGATTTAATGAAATCAAGTAACAACTAATGTGGCGAAAGCCACAAATACAACACAACAAAAAGACATCCCAGTTTTATATGAAGAAGTGAAATTGAGAGTTGCATTACAAGAGCGTCCCGGATTTATTTGAATAGAACTCTATGATCGTGCATCTTAATTAGTATTGCAAATCCATGTTCTATTTTAGTAAATATTTGAAATGGATCTATTCTTCTAATAAAGTCGGTAATTAAGAAAAAAAAAAGGTTTTTCGTATCTTACCTAAAAACCACTTCAAGGCAGGCGGCGGATTTCCATAATGAGACACACATTTTATGACAGCAACCTCTCCATGTAATGCTGTCAAATTTTGACCCGGAAGAATTTGCGTACCGTTATATTCTATTCTAGGTCTTTGGGGTGGTACTGAAAAAATCGTCACAATTATTGAAAATTAAAAACTCCTATGTACAGGTTGTCACAATATTCCATGGACATAAAACAACCACAGATTCCGGAGGTCAAAATATGCCGATTTTACCGAAATTATCATTCCAAAATGGCACCCTGTTCAAAATACGGCCCTTAAAAAGTGAGTCAATTTTTGCGAATGCATTCTCATTCAAAATCAAAAATGAACTAAATGAGACACTTCAAAATTTCACCTCCCACTACAACTGTTAAGACCAATAAAGTGACAGAGTCTTACAAACATTGGCATACAAGATGTTCCTTGAGCAACTAAGGTTCTTCTTCATGTGCCAGAAGTAGCTGTAACGCTCCCAAGATGACAGCCTTTTGCAAGGCTGAAGCGATCCACCCTGCTTGGTCTAAAGTTCTTAGATCAGGCCTCCTTATACCACCCAGGCAACCAATAATCAAAATCACCAACTCCACAATAAAAGATCCTGATATTTAGTCCGTTTTTCATTCTCCTTTCGTCCGATATTATTTTCAGTTGCGGTATAACATTACAGTCTACATCGCCAACATCTATCCCCATCATGCGGTTACGGTATGTTGATTACGCCATCTTGCGCAGCGAATATGAACCCGTCAGTCTCAGACTTCATTCTAAACAGATTTTAGAAAATCAAAAGTGTGCCTTTCGGATAAACCAATTTTTTCAATATTATTGTAGGAGAACCCTTTGTGTTGGCTTATCCTTGTGCCTCCTTTATTTGCCTGGAGAGACGGAGCGGTTCAAGCCCATGAATTCAGTCCGGTTGCCCTCGCTCAACCAGTTAGATCCGAGGAACCAGTTCATCAGTTGCTCTTCATGCTGCACCAAATAGAAATACCCCTGACTCCTGACTCATGCATTTCGTGATCAAAAACCATCCTTAGTAATGGGGCTAAGCTCCTGATGACGTTGCAGGTTACACCCAGCACCACACGGACTATTGTGGATGGAGGCTTCTATGCATACTCATAGTCTTTCTTGTATCTTGATCGATTTGCCTCAACTCATTTACAACCCATTTTATGGCACCAAAATTGTAGACGACTAGTATCGAAGCGACAAGAATTATTTGTGGCAGATACCTTGTTCTTACCCATCAGCTCTGACGCCCAGATCTCGCGGTGTAGATGCCGGTACTTACCTCTAAGAGACACTTTAATTTGTTAATTGTAAGTCCTGGACATGCTGTTTTTCCAAGCGTAGGTACTTAGAGGTCTCCGGCATTTAGATATTTTAAAATGCCTCCGTCTACAAAGCTGAAATTCCTCGTCCATACACCGGCATCGTCATCTCTCAAAATGAACTTGTGCACATTTGTCCAACCCAGACTCATCCCGATTACCTGAGAATACTCCTGCACCACCTTCAGTTGGTTTTTAAAGTCTTGTATGCCAGAAGCTCAAGACGTCCGGTCAGAACGTCAGAAGGTCTACATCCTGTGGGAGTCCATCACCAGAATCCTGTCCGTTGCCGTTGACACGTTCGGCTTGGGTGGTGTTACTTTATGCAGGGCTCGTCTTAAGGGAAACGGCGGTTCCCGCTTGGCCGGAGGAAGCATAGGATCTGGGGCCTCTCCCTCCTCCACCTGAACGGGAGCCATCAACGTATCCGATACGTCGAAGGTATGATTCGTGGATAGTCGCACAGATTTTGGGCTGTCAAAGAAGTGAGCCTCGGATGCTTGTTAAGCCTCGCTGTTTGCAAGCGCGCCACGTATCCCCTTCATCGCGGTGAGCTAACCTCAAAGCAGGCCAGTATACCTAAGTCGAAGCGTCCTTGTTCGTCGCCAACGTTTGGAACAAGTAATAGGTTCCAAGCTGAGTGTTAACCAACAATAAGGAACCACGCATGGTAAAGGAGGAAAGTTGGTCACCACCGTTACCAACCGATTTGCACCTGGAGTGAAGCATTAGTCAGGTCCTTAAATATTAACTCTCGCGGCTTCGGCATTATGACTATTATTATTATATTTATTAACATTATAATTTTTATTACTATGTTCCAACAGTATTTGGAAAATAGAATTATTATTTTGTGTGGAACTTCGCCGGGCTATCTGAAAACTATCTATCTACAGGTGTCCTTTTAAAGTACATACATACAATATATGACTATACTATCTTCGAAATGCGGCTTGAATTTCAAAGTCTGAAAAGTGTCAGTTTAACATCAGTCGTTGCTTAAATGTTCACTGAAAAACTGAAGAATCTTTGATTGAAGAGCTTTGTGATTATTGAAAAGAAATTAATAAAATTTTCTTTTTTACATAAGTATCGTCATCATAAGCTATCCATTTGGCATTTCAAAACCGATTAGATCATATGGGTCTTCATATAGGCAACTTTTTTATAGCCGCCATATTATTTTAGCGTGAATCTGCGTGTTTTCAGGGATTTCCTTTTCCCAGATTAATGTTATCGGCTATTACTATGCCATTCTTCCAGTTGCTTTTTTGTTTTCTTAGGCTAGACTACCTACCTGTAACCTATTAAAGTGTAGAAGATGAAAAAATACTAACCTCTTACGATTAGCTGGACCGGTTGGCTAGTGAGAGCATCCTGGGTATGGAAGTCGCTGGCGGTGACCTGACATTCCCATACACCGTCATCGAATTCCAGCTGGGCTGCTCGTATCTGGATGCTGCAGTCGCCGTTTTCACTATCATGATTCTCACGTACCCATTCGTACTTATGCGGGTACATACCAATAGGCTGCAACAAACCGCATTCTATTTGCATTTCTTTCAATTCAATTTTGCTACCCGAAATTTTGTTACCAAACAGCAAATTCCAATTTAGAGCCCAAAAAAATATATAGAACATATAGAATCGGAAGAAACCCAAACTACCCCTCAACTTTTCCGCTCGGGGTCCTTTCAGCACAAATTGACTATATTAATAGGTGTGAGGAAACAAGTTTTATGACTTATGCAGATTAGCAGGTTCTAAAATCGATAATTTTTGCAGTTCCTGAGAAAATCGACTGCGACAGGCGGTCTTCATCAATCAATAAGTGTCTCCATAAGAGTTATATTTTTAACGAAACCCTAAAAAGAGATACAACTCGTTTTGAAAGTATAACTTCGGACTTAGCTGGCTCCTTTCCAGTTAAGAATCAGGTAAATCCATCCAGTATGAATCCATCCTCGTTGCAATTGATTAGTTACTTCAGTAAATGGCTGAAAGTCCCTGCGATTCCAAACCAAGAGGCAACCACAGTGGTAAAAGTTCCTGTAGATATGTAACTAGTACAAGATTTTGCATTCCCCCGTGTTTTACAGATTTCGCGTTCCTCTACTTCACTCCGGCCAGGGAGAATGTTTGAATACAACGCTCTTCAAGTACCTACTATAATCAGATGGCATAGTAGTGAGGTTCAACATTTATCAAGACTTTTATCAGGTTTGGCTTTACATTCCAAAGCAAAAAAGGGACTTAGGTATCTCCTAAGTTACTACCAGAATTTTTTGATAAAAAAAAAATGGACCACAATGTGGTGTAGGTGTATATAGAATCCTGTTTAGTACCAAGAGCAAGATGAAAAGTAATACATTTGGACCGACTGTTGAAGTAGTTACCACGGTGGATTTGTGCCTGACCAAGACGATCATATGAGAGCTCAGTTTTGGGGAGCACAGGCACAAGTCTCATCATAGGATGTTCAATTGAGAGATGCCATCTAGCACGCTGTGATAATCTTGGGTTAGTAGAGTTCTTGCAAAATGCATCGAGAAGGACGAAACTTGAGTTGCTTACGAAATTACAGACTGGGAAAAAAGCGCCAGACTGTTACTGTTACTATATGAAGTATTTTAGTTTAATGAAGCCAGTTAGTTTAGGTACCTATTTTGAAGTATAGCAATTAGTGGAAGTAAATAAAAGTTAAATAGAGACTGTGAAATTGTGAAGTGATGATTGTTATTGTTAAGACGTGATTTCTAAATTGTAATTAAATGGTTATAAATGGTAATAATTTGTTAATGGTTTATGGTTATGAACTGTAACACCTATTATTCTTCAATCTTTCTAGATCGGAATTTCTCATTGCTGTAAAACGCTGATCTGAACTGCATTCATCATTTTTATTTTACTGACCTTATTATCCTTCTGCCAGGAACATGATCCTCTCTTATTAAGAACCTTGCAAGCCAGCAAAGCATCCTGCCCAGGGTTGACTTCCGTATTCACTGGCTGCTGCTCAAATCTTTGAGCGCCTTGAACTACTAAAAAATAAAACAGACAAAAATAGATTTCTGAATTCAAGTAATTTATAATTTCTATCTAGGTAACTACAATGCAACCTTGTTATCATGAAATTGGGGGTTTTAAAGCATTAGAAAGGTTTTTGATAAGAGCTGATGATAGCTTTTGGGCCTACCTACTCATGCTTCTCTAATACTTTCCTGGTAATATCGATTTTTGGGCATGTAGCAGAGACGAAGCTAGGGTATGAGTTGTCAATTATATTAGCGATGATAAAAGTAATGGCACCACCATTCTTATTATATTGTGCCCATTCGGTAAACAAAAAATTATATGCCGCTTTCCTATCTTTAACTATTATTTTAGACTGCATGTGTGGTCCATTAAATTACTTGGAGAAAAAACCGATTTGTCTGGCTATGCCCAAAAAAGATTGAAGCATAGTTCAGAAGAAATAAATAAAAAAAATTAGCTCCCCATAGATATGTTTATGAGTATTATTTATTTATAATTTAGGTTTCTCGGTGGTTTTCCTATGTTGTCCTGAATCATGAATTTTCTAAATAGGTATCTTTCTTTCTGAACGGTCTTTTCTTAGAAGTATTCTTGATTACCCCTACCTAGTGAAACAAATTGGTGGCACGGCCGTATAACGAAGATTGGTGCCACGCTTTATTGTTTCAGGCAGGACCGTAGGACCGCAGTTCCTCCTTCAATTCAGTGTACAATCAGCCGTAACTGTAATTAAAGAACAATGGTAATATCATCCAGTCACTTATTGGGGACCATTATTACATTCAATTGTTGACTTCGAAGATGGCTGTTTTCGCCGATCAGATGTTTATTCATTAAGAAGAGCATGGCTATAGAAAATATCAAGCCTTATATATTTATTATTGTACTTCTTATAGTGTTGACAACATTATTATAGAGTTTGCCATAGAAGTTAATAAAAAAATCCTCAAGTAGGATTTTTATTAATAATTATTATTATCAGTAGTTCACAAAAAATCTCTCTCATCTATATTTATTAAATTTTCTGTAATTATTGTTGATGTTATGTAGGTAGGTTGGTATGTATAATGTATACTTATAGAATGGAAATTTAAAAAAATAATTCCAAGGTTAACCGGTTAGTTTTTGATAATAATGGAAGTCTACAAAAATTGTTTTAGAATATTAAGCTTTAATAATATTCTACAGGTTGATCAGTTTTTTGTAGTAGGAACGTCTTCGCCAGTTTATAGAAGACCTATCTTAAGGCCCAGTTACACGGTGCGTGGTTCGGCGAACCACGGAACTGGTGCGTGGTTCGCAGAGACTCGCACTTTAGCGAACCAGGGGTGGTCACACAGTGCGTGGATCGTTTAGTTGTCTTTCGCAATCGGTTCGCCGAGACAACATGGAACCTAGTTTGTTTTATTGCAAGCAAGTTTGATAATGAAATCGTAATTGATTCCGTGCTGTTGTGCCGTGGTCCGTGGAGATTTGCTCGGAACGTTCCGTCTACAGATGCGCTGGGCATCATCAGCGGTTACGTGACAGCTGGGAGAGCGCCACTATTTATAGGATGATGGTCTGCTGACGTCATACCCCCTCCGCTAGCTATCTGCACTGTAGCAACGGCCGATCTCTCCGATGATGTCATAGATTTCTGAATCAGACGATGATTTTTTTGAGTGTGACTTAACGCCGGATACGAAATCCTCGGAAGTTTCATTCCTTCCTCCTGCCTATTGAAATTATTTAGATGTTTATAAGTTTTAATAGACTAACAATGTAAACGCGTATAGTGTGAAGTAGTGGACAGCGATTTTAATTTCTTGCAAATTTCAAAGCAAATGGCATGATGATCCTGAAGTAGTTCCGATGTTTGCACGCATACATCGGAACTACTAAACGCAACGTCAACACCCGCGTGACCGAACATAACAGAAACTGCCGGCTGGGCCAGAATGACAAGTTAGCTGTCGCGGAGTACGCCGTGCTTCAGGATCACCATCATGCCATTTGCTTTGAAGAAACGAAAGTCATATCCACTACTTCACACTACTACACCCATTTATATCGTGATGCTATTGAAATTTATAAATAAATGTCCAAGAATGAATTAGTTATCAGTGTACACGTAATCGTCGATGATGTCTATTCGGAGAAAATTTCCATGGACCACGGCACAAGTTCCCGGAATCAATTACGATTATAGCAATAAAAAGCAGTGTACTGCTTGCTATCAAATACCAAACTATCGAAGATTACATTTTAATTCCCGCCTGTATGCAATACAAGACTCAATTATTGGCATAAAATAAATTGCAAAACTGAGCATTGGTTTGCAACATGGCGAACCAGCACGAACTGACGACAAATCTACACGAACCTATCGGTTCGCCCGCTTTGTTCTGTGCAAATTAACGACTCCCGATGGATACGGCGAACCACACACCACGAACCGCGAGCCCATAGCGAGTCACACGGTGCATGGTTCCCGGCTTGTCGAGACAGGTTCGCCGAACCACGGATCGTGTAACCGGGCCTTTAAAGAATAAAAGTTCCCATAAACATATGTCCGGAGAAGCTTAGAAAAAATGATACAGAGAGTGTTGAAAAAGAATTTATGCAGTTTTCGCCGCATAACTTGGACATTTCTCAATATTTTGATTTCATACCAAGATGTTAGTTATTATAATTAAGAGCACACAAAACGAAGAAAAACACGGGTGAAAAAATTCATCAGTCGCGCAGATAAAGGGTATATGACCCCTTTCTCGCTCAACTACTTCTACGCCCATGGACTTACAAGACCTCACTTATCAGCGTTGGATTCCCCAGAGATTTCTTACAAAAAAAGCTATCCATACTTATGAATATTGGAACTTTCCCATAGTTTTTAAGTAAATCGAGTCTAAACTTGATCATACAACAATTTTAGCTCAATTTCTATCTTTGGATATATAAAATAATAATTTTTTAAAAATCTATGATTTTGTATACCTATAGCTATAAATAAATGGTATGAGGAAGTTTAGATTATTTTATTTACTTCAAAACTACGGGGAATTTCGAATATCATAGGTGTAGGTACATTTTTTTGTAAGAAATCTCCAGCAGGGAATCCAACGCCGATAAGAAAAGTCTTGTAAGTCCATAGTAGAGTGCCAATCTAGAAAATAAGTTGTCCCCTGTGGGCCTTTTAGACTACCCGGATGAAATTTTCAGAAATCAAAGTTTATGGCCTAAATACCTAACTCATATCAAAAAATCGTCCTATGAAAAAAAGGCCCAATTCAAAATTTTCGATTTTTTTTTACAGAATGTGGTAGTTATTTTATAAGTGAAACTTTATCGTACGAATTTTTCAAAATGAATTTGAAATTCTGTGATAGTAAGTTCAAGAAAAAAATCAAAACTGTTTTCGAAAGCATCGCTTCAAATACGTTCATCGGAGCTTTGAACAGCAATATATCGCTTGGCAAAAATTGACTACTTTCAATATTTTTTGTCATTTAACAACGGTTATCTCAAAAATGAAGCTCTTAATCAAAAAAAGCACGTCTTTTTTTGCTGTGTTTCTAGATAGGAAGTAGTTTCTATGAAACAAATTGATATAATAATAAATTATCATATAAATTACAGCAATTCGATTATTGAAAAAGCAATATCGCTTTCTGATGTGTCAGACTGATGAGATGGAAATAACCATTGAAACATCGATGTCTCTGTCTTCACCATACCATTAGGATATGGTCGTTCAGAAAGCGTTATTGTTTTTCAACAATCGGATAGCTGACATTTATACAATAATAATAATTTATTATTATATCAATTTGTTTCATAGTGCCTTTTTGCACAGGACGATTTTTTGACATCTTCGGGTTTCAGTTATTTGGGCCATAAATTATTATTCCTGGAAATTTCAGTCGAGTATTCTAAAAGGCCCACAGAATCGTTTTTTAAGCGACTTTTTATCATTCTAGCACTCTATACATGGGCATAGAAGCTGTTGAGCGAAAAACGCGTCATATATACTCTATATAGGGTGTGAATTTTTTGTACTAACACCGTTATCATTGGGATCTCTTAAACGCTAAGAGATACATAGTCCGTTAAATTAGAGAAAAGCTGCTCTATTTTGTGGCCATCTCGAATCCGTGGAGACATAGGTACATCAAGATATCTGGGACCGTTCCTGAAATATCCTGAAAAAAACTGAAAAATCGAGATTTATAATTTTTGCCATATCTTTTCTATCATTGGAGATCAATAAATAATTATTTGTTGTAGGCTTACATAAGCCGTTAAGAGCTATCCATCTGCGATATTTAAAATTTTTTCAAAGCCTATACTATAGCTTTCAGAGCACCTATTCATAGTCAACTTTTGTTTTTCTTATGGCTGCCATATTGGATTTTCATGTCATTCTGTATTAAAAAAAGGAAACCAAAATTCTATTACATTCAAAAAAAATCTAAAAAAAATTCTCCTAAACCTTTCTTCAACCGAATATCATGAATAACTATAAATCAAGCAATGTCACATCATATTGCGACGTCACACGACGTCGTTTAGTGATAAATTTTTTTTTTTGTTTTCGGGAAAAGAAGAAAAAAATTTCGAAGATTTTTTTTTGGAATATGATAGATTTTTGGTTTCCTTAATTTTTTTAATACAGAATGACATGAAAATCCAATATGGCGGCCATAAGAAAAACAAAAGTTGACTATGAACACTCTGGGATCTAGTTGGCTTTGAAAATGTTTGAAATGTCAGGTGGATAGCTCTTGACGTCCTATGTATGCCCGAAAAAAAATATTTATTCATTTCCAAAAATAAGAGCAATGGCAAAAATGGTAAAAATAAAAAGTATCGATTTTTCAGTTTTTTTCAGGATATTTCAGGAACGGTTGTCTTGACGGATTCGAGATGGCCACAAAATAGAGCAGCTTTCCTCTAACTTAGCAAACCCTGTATCTTTTAGCGTTTTAGGAGATCCCAATGATGGGTAGTACAAAAAATTTCCACCCATTTACGCCACCGATAAATTTTTTCACCCGAATTTTTCTTCGCTTTGTGTAAATTATTGTAAATTTTTTGTAAATTTAATGTAAATTTATTGTAAATTTATTTAGAAATGACCAAATTATGCGGTGAAAACTGAAGAAAAGAAACTGCAACACCCAATATCTTTTTTCAAGCTTTTCCGGCTATATGTTTATGGGAACTTTTATTCCTTAAAACAGGTCTTCCATAAATTGGTGACGTCCTGCTACAAAAAACTGACTTACCTACCCTGTATATAGGAAAACAGTCTCCAAATGTTTACCGGAGACAGCAGAGCAAGCTCGCAACAAGCAGGTTCAGATTACATCAAAATTTTATCCTGTTTTTTTATTTTTTTTTTATTTGAAGTTCGTAATGAAAAAACCTTTAGGTATTAAAGTTCCTAATTTTCGCTTTTAAAGAGCGCACTACGAAAAACACAGTTTTAAATGAGGAAAATTTTAGGGAATTGCATGACTTAGGTAGGTACCCGAAACTCAGCAAACGATCTGAGTATCTTAGATTTTGAGATTTTCTGAATACCCTGTAAAATTTCGTGTATAATTTTGAAAAGCTAAAACCTTCCTTAGAATATCGTTTAACGTAGAATCTCATTGTTTAGTGTGATTTGAATTTCCACGTTTCTGGTAAACAAAAATATAATAATGATTTTTTGTCAAAATTTTCAAGGCATAGGCATATTAAAAAAAAACCTTCTTGCGCATCAATCGCAGAAATAGTGTATTTTTATGCGATTCAATTATGAATATTTTCACCGCTTTTTAAATTATTGGCTTTCTGAAATTTTCCATAGTCATGTCATGTTAGCGTAGTGCTTTAATGTGAAAAATTTTCTGTGATAATTTCATTTCATTTCGTTTCAACACGTGCCTTAGAATGGATTTTTAAATTTAAAAATCAAAAAAATTGGCAAAATTTCACAATTTTGTCCCTTTTCCTATGCCCGCCACTGGCTAACTTTACTTGAAAAATACTATTTTTTACACTACCTTTAATAAATTCGGAAAAAACTGAAAGGAGAGTTTTGAAAACCGAAAGTTTGAAATTTTAGAGGAATAAACATCATTTAAAAATATTCGAATATATCTCCGCCATTTTTATATTTGCTTCTTGAAATTTTTGAAGGTTAACTGCTATTAGTATAGTTGTCTACTATCAAAATTTCCGTTCTATTCCTTCAAAAATAAGCTCATGAATGTTTATAGAAATGTAGACATTTTTACCCTTTTCCTACCCACGCCTCTGGCTTATTAATAGAAATGATGCAAATTGTATTGCATTAGCTCAAATTTCAAATAAGTTTATTCCAATCTTGTTAATTTTGTTTAAAAGTTTTTGATCTTGCCTATTTAGGGGTTCAAAATCTAGCCATTTTCCAAAAATTGAAAAGGCCGCCATTTTGGAATGTTGAAACCTATTTTACTCAAATACTACCAGTCTAATAAAACCAGACGACTACTTGAGGGTATCTTACTACCAAAAAAATTTCAGCGCTCTAGATTGAAAACTTCGACCAGAAACCGTGCCTCACGGACGGTTTTTTTTCTGAAATTCGGAGGGACATCCTGTAGAAGTAACACAACTCTAGGAAAATGTTTTTTACGAAAATCAAACGTCAGCCCTAAGGTTTATAAGAGTAAAAAATTTCGTTCATTAATCTTGAAAAATGAAGCTACAGGAGCGTTTTTAAAAATTTAGAGAAATTAATTTAAAAAAAACATCATGTAAAAAAAAATCGAATATCTCCGCCATTTTTCTTATTTACTTTTTGAAATTCTCAAGGGTTGAAGTCTATTAGTATAGTTGTCTACTGTAAAAATTTCAGTTTAATTACTTCAAAAATGTGCTCATAAATTGTTGGAGAAATTTAGCCATTTTTACCCTTTTCCTACCCACGCCACTGGCTTATTAATAGAAAAAATGCAAATTTTGTTGCATGAAATTAAATTTCAAGTCATTTACTTCCAATATTGTGAATTTGATATAAAACTCTTTTTCTATCTAGTTTATACAGGGGTTCAAAAAATAGTCCTTTTTCCAAAAATTAAAATGGCCGCCATTTTGAAACGGCTCGATCGATTTTGCTCAAGTGCAATACCAGACCACTCCTTGTGGACATCTTACTCTCAGAAAAATTTCAGCCCCCTAAATTGAAAACTGTGGCCAGAAACCGTGCCTCAAAGTCCGGATGTATGGAATTTTGAAAGGACACCCTGTAGAAGTAACGTGACTTTTGGAAATTTTTTCAACGAAAATCTAAAGTCATTCCAAAGCTTTACAAGAATCCAAAATTTCGTTCACTAATCTTGAAAGATAAAGCTACAGGAGCGTTTTGAAAATCGAAAAATCGTGATTTTGGAGAAATAAATAAATATATATATATATAAATATTTATCTACGTAGGACAACTCAAACTCCGATTCATACTAGGTCTACCTAAGCTCCATTTTATACAGCTACGTTATATACTGTTCCTTGTTCTGTGTAACAGTCAACCGAGCATCCATATTCCTGTAGGTCAATGCTACATCCCTTCCGCTCCCTCCCCGTGAAGGGGGTTTTATTGCTTATTGTTACGACATTATGAACGATAAAGTAACACCTGTCTTTACAGACAAGTTAAATGATATTCTGGTATTTGCCTTTGTATACTTTCTGGTTGGGTTTGATTATTTTGCTTGATGCTGTGTGACCAATCAGTTTGTTATTCAATTCTGTTCTAGGTACATCTATACTTCTGAAATAGATATCTAACTTAATAAATAAAATGTGCATACATAATTACCTAATACTGTTCTATTTTTTTATACAGGGTGTCCCGTATCGTTATGTTAAAATTTTTTGAGCATATAGTAGGCTTAATTTTGAGCCCAAAAAACCCAAAAGTGGCAGGTCTATCTTTACTCGTTACGAAGTTACAGGCCTAAGAAAATTATGACTAGTAAATAACAAATATTCAACTTTGAAAACCACACAACCACATGTGTTGTGGTTTAGATTAATAATTTATTGTTATGGTGGCGACATGAGTAAATGTCACCAAAATAAACATTAGAAGAGGTTCTCTTGCTCATACAAAATGGCATTTGGATTCAAATAAATGGGACACCAGCATTTCGGAAATGGCGTTTGTAACTAAATTCCCTCTTAAATTCCAAAAAGCAATTATTATTGGATCGTATTCAGCATGCCGGTCAAGAGATCGATCGCGAAAAATGACGAGAAATTAGAACTGTTACTTCTGCAATAGGCCTCCGAGCACAAGTTTATATTCAGCAAGGAATAGGACATTTTTAACACATAATAAACTAAAGATTTGGTCAATAAAACAAGTTTTATGTGGTTTTCAAAGTTAAATCTGCTATTTACTAGACATTATTTTCTTAGGCCTCTAACTTCGTAACGAATGCAGATAGACCTGCCACTTTTGGGTTTTTTAGACTTAGGAATAAGCTCACAAAATTTGAACATAACGATACGGGACAGCCTGTATAAGGAAGTGAGAAGTACGTTATTTAGGCAGGATTAAGAAAAATAATACGTGGGATAAACTAATCTGTAAAAAAAATTGGAAACAATTGGAATCTGTCATTTTACATCTTTATAGATTCAATCTTAAACATGAAATTATTTCAAAATCTTCCTAAATTGCACTTTTATTTGCCCAAAAAATAGACATGCTTTTTTTTGTTCAATGTAATTTTGCCACATTCATAATCCCTATTATACAGTGCGTCTACGTAAGTAGGAGTCAGATGGGAAACTTTTTTTGTGCAACAACCATTAAAAGTCACACTTTTAACGACAGCTGACAGTGTTAAAAGTGATTGTTTACATGGAAGCGTGTTAAAAATACTTTTAACACTAGTGTTAAAAATATTTCTACCTGCTTTTTCTGTACATTCTCTTTTTAAACTACATTTTCTCATGATGAAATCAGACAAAATTATAGGTGATAAGATTTTTTCATATTCTTTTTATTACTGGCACACATATTAATAAAAAATAAATACCTAGTCAAGAACACAAGACAATAATAATTGTTCAGAAATTGCAATTAATAATAATTATTATAGCGTCTTTTTTATTTGTATATACACATTTGTTAGTAACCATAGCGTAGGCAACGGTTGCTGTGGTTGCTATGATAAGTACACTTGTACTTATCTGAATATTTTAAAATGCAATTTGAAGTTCAGTGTGTCATTCTAAATTCATCTATTTTATTATCAAAACAGGGCAGTTTTACAAAAAAACATTGTATGATATTCGTCTTAAAAGTGATTTTATTTTGTTCGTGAAATTGTTCAATTCGATCCGCTACGCTTCGCTCATTTCACAAACCTTTCCACTCACAACATAAAACTTCACTTTTAATATTAATATCATAAATAGCTATTATTATCCATTTTAGTGAAAAAAGTTATTCTTCATAAAAAGTTGTGCTTCGTTTGAAACCTAAAATGATATAGTAAGAAATCAAATTTTTCCAGTCGTATACGTGTTATTTTAGAAAAAATCTACCAACAGGTTTTACAAATATATCTTGGTTGGTATCAAAGTTATTATTACAAAAAATAGTTATTTTCATTCTCCCCTTTACGAAATTGTAACTTTCTGTCTTGATAAGACAACCGAAAGCGAAAGTAAAACATACTAGGTGATAGGTTGCTAGGTGGTTGCTAGCTATGAAAAACCTTCGTGCCCTGGACGGAAAAGTAGAAATGTCAGTTTGATTAACGTTTATTTAGAAGGAAAATTAAATGTAAAACTACAATAAAAAATTCCAGTAAATCTTTCTGAAACATACAATAATAATTATTTGTAGGATGTTTTACTTTCGTTTTCGGTTGTCTTATCAAGACAGAAAGTTACAATTTCGTAAAGGGGAGAATGAAGAGGATTTTCTCATAAATGTCAACACACTGCACTGTCAAAATTAAGCTATTTCGGACATTTTGTTCATTGAACCTTCTAATATAAAAATAAAATTGGCTAAGGAATGGTAACCTGAAATTTGACAAGGTACTTCATTAATGCTTCCCTAAGTATTGATGATATTTAGATGCAAATCTAAATTTTTTGTTAGTATCTATGTATTTATTGAAGTCTCCCGATTTCAATTTTTAGTGGAAAAGTATTGAGTTTGAGTGGCAGTTTTAAGACACAAAATTAATTCTAAGTAAGGTGTGATTGAAAAAAATGAAATAAAAAATGAAAGCTTAAAATGAGACTTTCAATAATTATTCAGATAGGTAATAACCAATAAATAAATAAATAAATATATATAAATAAATATCTTATGGCTGTGGTAAAGCCCAAGTGTCAGAAGTAATAAAATAACCAATAATTTGCTTGGACTGTTTATGTTCTCCAGTATTTAGATAAAAAGCACATTATTGCCAGATTCAACTTAAATTAATGAAATGACACGTAAGCGTTAACAACTTCTAAACTACATACATAAAGAATTTCTTATTAAGACTGGCCATGAGGAATGGCATTTAAAAATTACACCCTATATTAACTTGTTGTTTTGCAGCTTAGGAGAGCCATCATTCTTACATTTTCAAAGCAAGTTACAGTGGAAATGGCTCAAGATATAGGAAAATGGCTTACATGTCCCTGGTTTAAGTTTTCATGTGGTATCCCATTGTGTGAATGAAATTGAAATTTATCAGATTTGTCATCACCCTGTATAAAAATTTCAACTACACACTATAAACGATACGAAAAGTTAAGATAGGAACATGTAAGACATTTTCCAAAATCTTGAGCCGTTTTTGGTGTGAATTGTTTTGAAAATCGAAAAATGACGATTTTCACTTGTTTATAACTCACAATCATTATTTTAAACACACACAGTGTGATTCTTTTTAATTCGCTTTTTATCAGAAAATATGAAAATGTAATATGCAGGGCTCCCCAATAAATTTTTTGGTCATTATCCTATTAGGGTATCAACCATCCGGGTATCCTACAGTTTCACTAAGGCACCTATACAGGGTGTTCTACAAGCTCTATGACAAACTTTGACAGATGGTAGGTTGTTTGATTTTAAACATATTTTTTTTAATAAACATGGGTCCGATTCGTTTTTGTTTAGAAGTTACAAGCATTTAAAAAATCGTAATTTTTCAAGTTCAAGGCCCTGTAAAAGGAAAACGGTTCAAGATAGAGAAAAACGACTTACATGTCCATATTTTAACTTTTTATGGACTATCCTATGGTATAGAAACATTTGTACTTTCTTTGATTTTTTTAAATGTGGAGAAATCTCAGATTTTTTCAAATTTTTTATCACCCTGTATAAACATTTCATCTACATCATTGGATAGTACATGAAAAGTTAAAACAGGGACATGTAAGCCGTTTTTCTCTATCTTGAACCGTTTTCCTTTTACAGGGCCTTGAACTTGAAAAATTACGATTTTTTAAATGCTTGTAACTTCTAAACAAAAACGAATCGGACCCATGTTTATTAAAAAAATATGTTTAAAATCAAGCAACCTACCATCTGTCAAAGTTTGTCATAGAGCTTGTAGAACACCCTGTATAGGGGTGGAGGACGTACCAATAGTAACACCAGGAAGGTATTCATTTGCTTTGCAAATCCATGATTAGCTAAAAAAAACGGCACTAAAAATCGAATTTGCGAGTGCGGTCTGGCTAGAATCGGGGATAATCACATAATAAATACGCCGGGTCTCGGAAGTAATAACTTGACGACAAGGCCAACTGCCTCGAAGCCTACAGGAGCAGGATTGGCACCGGATATAGCTTTCTAATATCGTATTCAGACTATATAGGGACTGATGTCATGCTTTTTGGAATGCAAATGCAAAATAAATTCAAATATCAAAATAATAATCGTGCTACTGTTAATTTCGAAGATATTCCTGGCCCTGAAAGTGAAGAAAAAATAGCAATTCGACCGTAGTATCAAAGAGGCCTTAGTTGTGACCCTAATATTAGTTTGCAATAGCTGCTTTTGCTTCTTACCCACCCAGCACTTCTATTTCGCTCCGCTTCGGTCCCGAAAAAATTGATGGAACTTAGGATACGGACTTCATAGCTCCAATAACAACGAAGTCAGCAATACCTGAGCAGGGCGATACCGAATTGGGCGAAGGATTTTGTTATTCACTAATCCCAGGGGTCAATTGGGCGAGAAACGAGAAACTAGGGGATTATAAGAGATAAGTGGACAGACAAGAAATACATGTGCGGCCTTGCCCATATACATAGCAGTGTTGCCAGATTTATTTTCAATAACTGCTACTTGTTCGAGACTAAAGGGTGGCAATTGAAAAAAGTTTTTTATCATTTACTATATATTCAAGGGATTGTTGAATAGTATTAACGAATTATGATTTATTGTTTAGTAAGAAAATCACGACCTTTCGTGTTTTCCATATTTTCTACTGAAAACTCACCATGTTTTCAAATCTAAGCAATTCCAATGCCAAATATCTCTGGAATTTACTACTTCTAATCAATAAAATTTAAAAATTAAACTTCTCTCTAATACACATTTATTTTAAACTAAAGCGCATATAGGTATATTAATCATCCTCTCCCATACAAAAAATGTGTTAATTCTATTATCGCATACCTATAGGATAAGGAATTTTCATATGTTGAAATGATTAATTTTAAATATTGAATTCCCTAATTATTTGACAGAGAAATATTAAATGAATAATTTTTCAAGAATTAAAACAAAAGTATTTTTTGCTATATTAATTATTATTAAGTATGCAATCGAATCGTTCAATCGATCGTTTTCGTGAAAATTAGGAAACAGTTTTCACTATTAGGGTGTTCTAACACAACTTTCTATTATTTCTATCCTTCCGGTGGAGTACCTTAGGTACTAAACGTATTTCATTGCAATGGTATTTTCTCACAGCACTTTCAAATGTGTAAACAAAAAATAAGAAATTTGAAACAAACTGAATGACTTCTGCAAACAAATACTTTTCTAAAGTATAATTATTATTGCAACATGAAATTGAAAACATCGTGAAAACTTATCATGATTTTCTCAAAGGCAATAACTTAGTCAATTGAAAATTATGATAAATTTATGATAAATCAATTCAAGTAATTGATTGCTTTTTATGGATTATTTGATTAGGTATAGCAGCGACGTTTACTTTTCTATTAATGTTTCATGTTTCTGCTGTAGGTATAGGTACCTATAGTATAAAATAATTGTAAATGCACTAAGGGCTTGATGATGTATTTGATAGAACTTAAAAAAAAATAATACATTTTATAATAATATATATAATATAATTTATATAATATAATAATAAATTTTATTTAATGTAGAAAATCGGAATTTCTGTAAAATCTGGCAACGTGGCCATGCATGCATGCATGCAAATAACTCAACGGTATTTAAAAATTCCTTACCCCAATTGAGCTGTAGGATTATAAGAACCCCCGTCGTGTCGAAAGGTCACTCAGGTAAATTCGCCCAATTGAGAAACGCCGCCTGAGCAACGCTCATTTTGAATTACTCGGGTATAATTAAACAAAAACCGGTTTTTCCGATTAGTCGTATTGTAAAGTAAATGACATGTACTATTACTGAAAATCAAAAATGACTTCGAAGCTACAAGACAACAAGACAACATGGGGGTGTAATTTTTAATAGGGTCACTTTCTATAAGGTCCCTCTTAAATAGAATTCACTGTTTAAAAATATAAATTGCCCAGATACCTAATTTCATAAGTAAAAAATGAATTTTCTCACTGCTATACAGGCTGTCGCTAAAAAGGTACCACCAACGTTCTACCCTCGGTTCTACCATAGACTCCCGAGTAAAAAATATGCCGATTTACCAAAATTATCTATGTCCAAAAATGCACCTTTTTCAAGATACAGTCGTTAAAATAATGGGGTCAACCAAATATACGTTTTCCAGAAGAAGTCAAAAATAAATTAACTGAGAAATTTCAAAATGGCTCCGCCTACTACTATTGTTAATAGCAATAGACTGGAGTAGTTTTACAAACATTGATATACAGGCTGTTCCTCTTTTTGATGTCACGTCTCATTTTTTACCCTAGAATTTTTAGTCGTACGCCACTGGTTGATTCTATATTTTTTATCCAAAGGCGTAAGTATTACCAAACTTTTTGCCTTGTTATTAAAGTTTTGTATCTTGCATGGTTTTCCCATAATTAAATTTAATGATGGACTTACACACCACGAAAACGTATTTTGTGAAAATCTCATTTTATTTAAAAAAATTAATTTTTATTTCACAGAAATGACTTTATTCACATTTATTGACCTTGAGAATAATCGTAGTAGGCGGTGAAACTAAATTTTCTCATTTAATTATGTTTTATTTACTTCGGTATTTTGAAAAATGTGTATTTTCCAAATTTATTTTGTAAGAGCTGTATCTTGAAAAAAGTGCCATTTTAGGCATAAATAATTTCAGTTAAATCGGTACAATTTGACACAACCAGGAATCTGTGGTGGAAAGTTGTTGTTGAAATTATTATTTAAATTAACAAAGAAATTTTCAGAAATACATTTTCAGTAGTATAGATCCATAATGAAGAATTAATTACGGGAAAACGATGCAAGTACGATTCTTTTATAAAAGAGCAAAAAGTTTAGGAATACTTTAGCCTTTGAATAAAAAATACAGAATCAATCAGTGGCGTGGGGACAAAAAAGTTCCGTAGTAAAAAGTAACGCGTGACATCAAAAACAGGAACACCCGGTACGTTAATGTTTGTAAAACTATAATTATTATCCGCTATAGTTGACCTCCTTTTGTGGTATGCATCTCGAAAAGGGAGCCTTTTTGGACATGAAGCACACCTTGTATAACTATTAATAACATCAGGGCTAATAGCCCTTTTAACATAGTGTTTTTGATATTTTTTATACAATTGTTTCACTGCCACATATTTTTTTTTTATTTTTCCCTCTTTACGTAGATAATATTAATGACAAGATGTGTACAAAAGCTGGGTTCTGTATCTCAAACAGTTCCTAAGATATCGTCAAAAACTTAAAATAATAAATTTTTTCGACACCCTGTATCTCGGTTGAAAAACATTTTTGGAAAAAAAATTATTTGAATTTTCTTAATATCTAAGCTTCATCTACACGCCCTCCAACTTGCGGTACTTCTTTTAGAAACACCTTGTATATTCGAAAATACATTTTTTGGTCATTATTCAGATCAGTGGCCAGTCGCACTCAGGCATTCTATGTACATAGGTAACTACTAGGAGATAGTGTGGAAGATCATAGTACTAGGGAAATCATCAGTAATAGGGAGATATTTGCTTCGCCATAACTGTAATTACCATTCAGATGGCCCATTAATTATTGGACGATTTTTTTAAATTATTCCTTATCCTACTCGAATAGCCCAATAGAGTGACAGTCGCCTTATTTATGAGGACGCGTGAAACAAAGAAATCATTCTTCTGTGCAAGTTTTACTTAGATCCTAAAGTACTTTTCCACAAAAGAAAAGAACCAACCACAAATTATGAAACTATAAGGAAAATGAAATGTGATAATGTAAAAATTGTAGTGACGTGCGACTGGCCATTCTGATCTGAATTATTAACATGGCCCTTTAAAAATTAGGTAGGAACATAATTGTATGTTATATAATTATGTGGATTTAAATCTAAAACTGAATATAACAGAGATTAATTTTCATATCAACCCTATTACCTCATCGGTGTTTTCCTATAATTGAAGAGCATTATATGGGTAGACCGTGTGACCGTGGGTATTTTTTTTAATTTGTTTTAGGAGCTAATAGTCGTGTTTGTATGAATGAACTGCTTTACTTCGAGTAAACCTGAAAGTATCATTTTTATAAACAGCGCCCAGTGATCCTCCAAGTATCATTTATAAACGGTGCCAGGTAACCCTTTCTACTTAAAACATTTTATACAAGTGCCGAGTAAACCGTTCTGGGTTCCCACTTGTATATACACTCAATCGTATGCAGCGCCTCTATCTAAATACACGATGAACTACAACTTATACGGCAATCAGATAATGGATTTAGTCAGGCTCCTCGATTTTTCGATGAAAACTAGTTACACATCACCTGAGGAACCATTTGGCAGTTTCAAATTGAAGATGTCACTGGGGATCCGTATATCGGACGCCGGGTGACGCCGGAGTCCCAGTAAACCGCAAAAATTACATGGCCGGAGCCTGAATTGTACCGTAAATATATATATTTATATATATATATATCGTGGGCAGGTGAATTTTGGAAAACCACTTTTTCGTAATCTGGGGGTCATGATCGGTGGACATTTGATGAGTTTGGGTGATTTTTGGAAAGTGATGTCGTCCTCAATAGTGTATTAGTGTATTTTTTAACAAAAAATACACTATTGAGGACGACATCACTTTCCAAAAATCACCCAAACTCATCAAATGTCCACCGATCATGACCCCCAGATTACGAAAAAGTGGTTTTCCAAAATTCACCTGCCCACGATATATATATATATATTTATCTACGTAGGACAACTCAAACTCCGATTCATACTAGGTCTACCTAAGCTCCATTTTATACAGCTACGTTATATACTATTCCTTGTTCTGTGTAACAGTCAACCGAGCATCCATATTCCTGTGGGTCAATGCTACATCCCTTCCGCTCGCTCCCCGTGAAGGGGGTTTTATTGCTTATTGTTACGACATTATGAACGATAAAGTAGCCTGTCTTTACAGACAAGTTAAATGATATTCTGGTATTTGCCTTTGTATACTTTCTCGTTGGGTTTGATTATTTTGCTTGATACTGTGTGACCAATCAGTTTGTTATTCAATTCTGTTCTAGGTACATCTATACTTCTGAAATAGATATCTAACTTAATAAATCAAATGTGCTACATAATTACCTAATACTGTTCAATTTTTTTTATAAGGAAGTGAGAAGTACGTAATTTAGGCAGGATTAAAAAAAATAATACTTATATTTGGGATAAACTAATAAAAAAAAAATTTTTTTTACCTTACCGATTCACCCATCACTACAGTACCAGGTTCAATTTGTTTAGACCTCCTACACACCATCTGTCGACTTCAGAAAAGACATTCACGTACGCATCTATCAAATACCTGAACCACTTCAAAATAGATCCTGCAACTGTTGGGTTCTCAGCGTACAGTGCGTATCTCCGGAAACATCTCACGGAGTTGGAACCCTACACTACCTCTGATATACTGTCCCTCAACCCCCCATCCCTACCTGCAGTCTGATATTAAAACACCTAAAACTCAAAGCCTTGATCCATCCTTATCATAGAGATGGAACTATGCCTCGATCGAGAACTGATTTCTTTTGTGTCTCTGCGCGTCTCGACCCTCACTGTTCCCGGCGTTATGTTGACATGCTGTGTGTTTTAATTAAATTTTTACTGTTTGTCTTTATGTTTGTTTTTATAATTTCTGTAATGACGCTGTTGTACTGAGCAATGACTGTTGTAATTCAAGTACAATAAAGAAATTTGTAATTGTAATTGTAAAAAAACTAATCTGTAAAAAAAATTGGAAACAATCGGAATCTGTCATTTTACATCTTTATAGATTCAATCTTAAACATGAAATTATTTCAAAGTCTTCCTAAATTGTACTTTTTTTTGCCCAAAAAATAGACATGCTTTTTTTGTTCAATGTAATTTTGCCACATTCATAATCCCTATTATACCGGCGTTTCTCAATTGGGCGAAATTACCTGAGTGACCATTCGTCACGACGGGGGTCCTTATAATCCGGGAGCTCAATTGGGCGAAGGAATTTCTAAATACCGTTGAGTTATTTGCATGCTCTTGTATGGCTACGTTGCCAGATTTTACAGAAATTCCGATTTTCTACATTAAATAAAATTGAAAAAAATAAAATAAATACATAATATTAATACTTGATGCAATATTTTTTTAAGTTCTATCAAATACATCATCAAGCCCTTAGTGCATTTACAATTATTATTATTTTATACTATACCTACAGCAGAAACATGAAACATCAATGGAAAAGTAATATACATAGGTATATTGAATATGGCGATACACATTATAATTATTATTAATTATAGTGGTATTTATTATTTTTTTTCGGCACCAAAACTCACCGGTAAGCCAGGTCTTTGGTCAGGGTAGGTTTTTTTTAATTTTTTTTTTTCACCTGACCAAAGACCTGACTTACCGATGACGCTAAAGTGCAATAGCCATAGGTAGGTACGTACCTACTGCCTACTCGACTTCAATTATTAATAATAAATTGATTAGGTAGGTATACCTATACGATCTACTAAAAGCACCAAAATCTGGCAACACTGCTATATATATGGGCAAGGCCGCACATGTATTTCTTGTCTGTCCAGTTATCTCTTATAATCCCCTAGTTTCTCGTTTGTCGCCCAATTGACCCCTGGGATTAGTGAATAACAAAATCCTTCGCCCAATTCGGTATCGCCCTATTATACAGTGTGTCTACGTAAGTAGGAGTCAGATGGGAAACTTTTTTTGTACAACTACCATTAAAAGTCACACTTTTAACGACAGCTAACAGTGTTAAAAGTGATTGTTTACATGGAAGCGTGTTAAAATACTTTTAACACTAGTGTTCACTAGGTATTTTAACACTAGGTATTCATTTGCTTTGCAAATGCATGATTAGGTGAAAAACGGCATTAAAAATCGATTTTGCGAGTGCGGTCTGGCTAGAATCGGGGATAATCACATAAGGATCGGCACCGGAGATAGCTTTCTAATGTCATGCTTTTTGGAATGCAAAAACAAAATAAATTCAAATATCAAAATAATAATCGTGCTACTTTTAATTTCGAAGATAACACTAGTGTTAAAAATATTTCTACCTACTTTTTCTGTACTTACATTCTTTTTTTAAACTACATTTTCTCATGATGAAATCAGTCAAAATTATAGATAGTAAGATTTTTTCATATTCTTTTTATTACTGGCACACATACCTATTAATAAAAATAAAATACCTAGACAAGAACACAAGACAATATAGTGGAGAGGGTCTGTCAAAAAAAAAGGCTCCATCCGCCTTGGACTCGAGAATTTTTTTTGATTTTTTTTTTCATAAAGTTGGACCCCCTCTTCATTTTCAAAAATTTAATCGACGCCCTGGCGGAGAAATGTGCATGCAAAGACATCGGCAATGGGTTTCTGGCACATAACTCGCTTAATTCAACTCCGAGCATAGTAAATAGTCGATATATATATATAATAGCATAGTGATTAATCTAGCCGCGGAGTAGCGAGAGCCGGGGGCAGAGCCTAGCGCTCCCTCTCCTTTCTCTCTTCTCTCACAGACACACACGCTAGATTAATTGGTTTACATATCACGTCCGCGTGCAGGCCCTAATTGAGATAGCGACATGGGGTAAAAAAATCTTGAAAGGGGACACTTAGCCCTAAAAAATGCCGGGTAGCGGAACCCGCTAACCCTAATCCTTGCCATTCTACAGGACCAAACGCGTTTGGTGACCCTGTGACCTTAATAATGGTCCGATCGAGGTCTACTAGGGCTCAAATCAAAGATAAAAAAAATTCCCGTCTAATGACGAAAAAAATTTTACCCACACCCCCTTCTTTCATGGCAAAAAAACAGTTTTAAGAAAAAAAAGGGGGGAGGGAAATCGGTTTTTCTGCGGGCATCTTGCCAATATTGGCGAAATCGAAAAAATAAAAATACCATTTTAAAGTAGACATTCCAAAGTGTCATCTCCCATTGGTTGGGCCCGACGCCCCAATATTAGCGAAAGTTATAGCAATTTGAATTTTAATTATGATTTCCCCTCCCCCTCCACCTCTAATCGAGATAGCGACTTCAAAATTTCAGGCATCATTGAGGACAGTGTCTGTCGATGAAAAAAAAAATTAAGTCCCTAAGTCGATTTTTTCCATGCAAAACACGCGAACACGGACGGCGGTGTATTCGCACCGCGGCGGAATCCTGAAGAAAGGGCCTTAAAATTGAAAATGCTATATCTCGAGAACCGTTTGACCGATTTGGACCAGTCAAAGTTCAAATTACGCGTCTTCGAGAGCTCTTTGTTTTTTGATAGGATATTTACTATGCTCGGAGTTGAATTAAGCGAGTTATGTGCCAGAAACCCATTGCCGATGTCTTTGCATGCACATTCCTCCGCCAGGGCGTCGATTAAATTTTTGAAAATGCCACCAAAATGAAGAGGGGGTCCAACTTTATGAAAAAAAAAATCAAAAAAAATTCTCGAGTCCAAGGCGGTTCGAAAGTTAGACCCTCTCTACTAAATAATAGTTGTTCAGAAATTGCAATTAATAATAATTATTATTATAGCGTCTTTTTTATTTGTATATACGCATTTGTTAGTAACCATAGCGTCGGCAACGGTTGCTATGTTAAGTACACTTGTACTTATCTGAATATTTTAAAATTCAATTTGAAGTTCAGTGTCATTCTAAATTCATCTATTTTATTATCAAAATAGAGCAGTTTTACAAAAACCATTGTATGATATTCGTCTTAACAGTGATTTTATTTTGTTCGTGAAATTGTTCAATTCAAACCTTTCCACTCACAACATAAACTGCACTTTTAACAATAATATCATAAATAGCTATTATTATCCATTTTAGTGAAAAAAGTTATTCTTCATAAAAAGTTGTGCTTCGTTTGAAGCCTAAAATGAAATAGTAAGAGATCAAATTTTTCCAGTCGTATACGTGATATTTTAGAAAAAATGTCTACCAACAGGTTTTACCAATATATTATCTTGGTTGGTATCAAAGTTATTATTACAAAAAAAAAGAATTTTCTCATAAATGTCAACACACTGTATACTGTCAAAATTAAGCTATTTCGGACATTTTGTTTATTGGACCTTCTTATATAAAAATAAAATTGGCTAAGGAATGGTAACCTGAAATTTACTACACAAAATACTTCATTAATGCTTCCCTAAGTATTGATATTTAGATGAAAGTCTAAATTTTTTGTTAGTATCTATGTTATTTATTGTAGTCTCCCGATTTCAATTTTTAGTGGAAAAGTATTGAGTTTGAGTGGCAGTTTTAAGACAGAAAATTAATTCTAAGTAAGGTGTGATTGAAAAAAATGAAATAAAGAATGAAAGCTTAAATGAGACTTTCAATTATTCAGATAATAACCAATAATTTGCTTGGACTGTTTTTGTTCACCAGTATTTAGATAAAAAGCATATTATTGCCAGATTCAAATTAAATTATTGAAATGACATGTAAGCGTTAACACCTTCTAAACTACATTTATACAGGCTGATCCCGAAATGGTGGACTCGGTCAGCACCTCAGTATCCAGTGTGGATGGTATAAAAGATTCTAAGTTTTATTTACTGTTTTCTCCAGTATGGCTCCCTCAAGAAGATATAACCACTTTTGTAGAAAATAAAGTCACAACACTGCACTGGATACCATTCTTCAGGCAGAAAAATAATGTGTAGGTCTACAATACCCAGATAGATGTTACCATGGAAACATATGAAATGGAAACACAACAAAGCTTAAAACAATAATCGTTGCGCGGATACCATATTCGATAATATTATTTAAAATCTCGAATTCGAACAACGATGCCACATTGAAAAATTTTGTTGAACACAGGGAATAGGTAAACTTTGAATGTCTGTAATTCTGTTCCCGATAATAAAAAAATAAAAAGCGAACACTTTCGTAATACTTATGTGAAATCATGTGTTTTGCCAGTGGAGGTTGTTTAAATGTGACCGCCATTTCGATTTAAATTTTAAAAAAAGGACACCCTATATCTCGGTAATGAAGCCGAGGAACACATTTTTGTTTTAAATTTACAGTCTTTCTGAACATCCTCTACAACACCCTGTATTACGTGTCCGCCATTTCGGGAGCACCCTGTATAAAGAATTTCTTATTAAGAGTGGCCATGAGGAATGGCATTTAAAAATTACACCCTTTATTAACTTGTTGTTTTGCAGCTTAGTAGAGCCATCATTCTTACATTTTCAAAGCAAGTTACAGTGGAAATGGCTCAAGATATAGGAAAATGTCCCTGGTTTAAGTTTTCATGTGGTATCCCATTGAGTGAATGAAATTGAAATTCATCAGATTTGTCATCCCCCTGTATAAAAATTTCAACTATACACTATAAACGATACGAAAAGTTAGGATAGGACATTTTAAGACATTTTCTAAAATCTCGAGCCCTTTTTGGTGTGAATTGTTTTGAAAATCGAAAAATTACGATTTTCACTTGTTTATAACTCACAATCATTATTTTAAACTCACACAGTGTTATCCTTTTTAATTCGCTTTTTATCAGAAAATATGAAAATTTAATAATATGCAGGGCTCCCCAATAAATTTTTTGGTCATTATCCTAGGGTATCCACCATCCGGGTATCCTACAGTTTCACTAAGGCACCTATGTAGGGGTGGAGGACGTAACAATAGTAACGCCAGGAAGGTATTCATTTGCTTTGCAAATGCATGATTAGCTGAAAAACGGCATTAAAAATCGATTTTGCGAGTGCGGTCTGGCTAGAATCGGGGATAATCACATAAGGATCGGCACCGGAGATAGCTTTCTAATGTCATGCTTTTTGGAATGCAAATGCAAAATAAATTCAAATATCAAAATAATAATCGTGCTACTTTTAATTTCGAAGATATTCCTGGCCCTGAAAGTGCATCAAGAAAAAAATAGCAATTCGACCGTAGTGTCAAGGGGGCCTTAGTTGTGACCTTAAAATTAGTTGCAATAGCTGTTTTTAGCTTCTTACCCACCCAGCACTTCTATTTCGCTCCGCTTCGGTCCCGAAAAAATTGATGAAACGTATAGGATACGGACTTCATAGCTCCAATAACAACGAAGTCAGCAATACCTGAGCAACGCTCATTTTTGATTACTCTGTATAATTAAATGAAAACCGGTTTTTCTGATTAGTTGTATTGTAAAATAAATGACATGTACTATTACTGAAAATCAAAAATGACTTCGAAGCTACAAAAGACAACATAAGTTAACATGGGGGTGTAATTTTTAATTGGTTCACTTTCCATAAGGTCACTCTTAAACAGAATTTACCGTTTAAAAATATAAATTGCCCAGATACCTAGTTTCATAAGTAAAAAAATAAATTTTCTCACTAATACAGTTGTCGCTAAAAAAGTACCACCAACGTTCTACCACAGACTCCCGAGTAAAAAATATGCCGATTTACCAAAATTATCTATGTCCAAAAATGCACCCTTTTCAAGATACAGTTCTTAAAATAATGGGGTCAACCAAATATACGTTTTCCAGAATAAGTCAAAAATAAATTAACTGTGAAATTTCAAAATTGCACCGCCTACTACTATTGTTAATAGCAATAGACTGGAGTAGTTTTACAAACATTGATATACAGGTGTTCCTCTTTTTGATGTCACGTATCATTTTTTACCCTAGAATTTTTAGTCGTACGCCACTGGCTGATTCTATATTTTTTATCCAAAGGCGTAAGTATTACCAAACTTTTTGTCCTGTTATTAAAGTTTTGTATCTTGCATGGTTTTCCCATAATTAAATTTAATGATGAACTTACACATCACGAAAACGCATTTGTGAAAATCTCATTTTAATTAAAAATAATAATTTTTATTTCACAGAAATGACTTTATTCACATTTATTGGCCTTGAGAATAATCAGTAGGCGGTGAAACTAAATTTCTCATTTAATCATGTTTTACTTCGGTATTTTGAAAAATATGTATTTTCCAAATTTATTTTGTAAGAGCTGTATCTTGAAAAAAGGGCCATTTTAGACATAAATAATTTCAGTTAAATCGGCACAATTTGAACCCAGGAATCTGTGGTGGAACGTTGTTGTTGAACTTATTATTTAAATTAACAAAGAAATTTTCAAGAAATACATTTTCAGTATTATAGAACCATAATAAAGAATTAATTACGGGAAAACGATGCAAGTACGATTTTTTTATAAAAGAGCAAAAAGTTTAGGAATGCTTTAGCCTTTGGCCTTTGAATAAAAAATACAGAATCAATCAGTGGCGTGCGGACAAAAAAGTTCCGTAGTAAAAAGTGACGCGTGACATCAAAAACCTGAACACCCGGTACGTTAATGTTTGTAAAACTGTAATTACCCGCTATAGTTGACCTCTTTTTATGGTATGCATCTCAAAAAGGGTGCCTTTTTGGACATAGATAATTTCGGTTAAATCGTCATATTTTTTACTCAGGAATCTGTGGTCGAGCGTTGATGGTACCTTTTAGCGACACCCTGTATAACTATTAATAACACCAGGACTAATAGCCCTTTTAACACAGTGTTTTTGATATTTTTTTTATGCATTTGTTTCACTGCCACATATATTTTTTTTTAATTTTCCCTCTTTACGTAAATAATATTAATGACAAGATGTGTACAAAAGCTGGGTTCTGTATCTCAAACAGTTTCTAAGATATCGTCAAAAACTGAAAATAATTAATTTTTTCGACACCCTGTATCTCGGTTGAAAAACATTTTCGGAAAAAAAAGTATTTGAATTTTCTTAATATCTAAGCTTCATCTACACGCCCTCCAACTTGCGGTAATTCTTTTAGAAACACCTTAATTGTATATTCTAAAATACATTTTTTGGTCATTATTCAGATCAGTGGCCAGTCGCACTCAGGTATTCTATGTACATAGGTAACTACTAGGAGATAGTGTGGAAGATCATAGTACTAGGGAAATCATCAGTAATAGGGAGATATTTGCTTCGCCATAACTGTAATTACCATTTAGATGGCCCATTAATTATTGGACGATTTTGTTAAATTATTCCTTACCCTACTCGAATAGCCCAATAGAGTGACAGTCGCCTTATGAGGACGCGTGAAACAAAGAAATCATTCTTCTGTGAAAGTTTTACTTAGATCCTAAAGTACTTTTCCACAAAAGAAAAGAACCACAAATTATGAAACTATAAGAAAAATGAAATTTAATAATGTAAAAATTGTAGTGACGTGCGACTGGCCATACTGATCTGAATTATTAACATGGCCCTTTAAAAATTAGGTAGGTACATATTGTATGTTATATAATTATGTTGATTTAAATCTAAAACTGAATATAAAAGAGATTAATTTTCATATCAACCCTATTACCTCATCGGTGTTTTCCTATAATTGAAGAGCATTATATGGGTAGACCGTGGGTAATTTTTTTTATTTGTTTTAGGAGCTAATAGTCGTGTTTGTATGAATGAACTGCTTTACTTCGAGTAAACCTGAAAGTATCATTTTTATAAACAGCGCCCAGTGATCCTCCAAGTATCATTTATAAACGGTGCCAGGTAACCCTTTCTACTTAAAACATTTTATACAAGTGCCGAGTAAACCGTTCTGGGTTTCCACTTGTATATACACTCAATCGTATGCAGCGCCTCTATCTAAATACACGATGAACTACAACTTATACGGCAATCAGATAATGGATTTAGTCAGGCTCCTCGATTTTTCGATGAAAACTAGTTACACATCACCTGAGGAACCATTTGGTAGTTTTAAATTGAAGATGTCACTGGGGATCCGTATATCGGACGCCGGGTGACGCCGGAGTCCCAGTAAACCGCAAAAATTACATGGTCGGAGCCTGAATTGTACCGTAAATATATATATATATATATATTTAAGAAGTATTAGTAGTCTCGACTGAATGATTAAGTAACAGAATAGTAATATTGGGTTTGCAGTCAAACACTTAGGGTTAGTTATACTCTATATTTCTAATTTACAAGCTTTCTGGTCCTTTAAGACCCTTCTTCAGGTAACTCTAAAAAGGAATGAAAATCAATAAAGAATGAAAGCAATACAATGACTTATTTCCTTACGAAATGTGAGATTTTTCCCCTTGATGCATATAAGCTGTAGGTACACTTCATTAATAAATCAATAAAACATCAATACAAAATATTAAAATAGAAATAAAATAGGGCCAAACAAATAGAACCCTATCTGCCAGACTCATTTCACACAGGTCTGATATTCGATTAAATAAGGCTTCTTGCCAACTATCTATCCATGCAAATAACTACTCACATTCACCAAACTTAACAGACGTTACAATTCTAGACACAGAACCAAAATTAAAAAAGAGGACGTTTTTAGAGATGGTAAGGATCGCACAGACTGACTACGTCATGAATACCAGAAGAGACATTGAACAACTGAGCGACATATACCATTATTTAATATATAAATTAAAAACACCGCATAACCCGGATGACACCGGTGAATCACACCTAGGTGAATGCTAGCCTTTGTTCTCTCCTAATCCGTTATAAAAGGTAGTGTTTGTGGGTAGGCACATAATATAATAATTCAATTGGGGGTAGGGTAGGAATGCCTAATTGGCGTCGCCACATTTTTATGATTTAATTGTATAGGTAAGCAATTTTGAAACAATAACCACTCCTAAATCAGTCCTTCAGACGGTGTAATTAGACACTACCACACAAAACAGGAGTTGGTTGCTTATCTTTTGAATGACAACTGTTGACAGTACTTATTCCATTCATTAATCTCGAATTGTTCGCGCCTCTGATGTGTCACTTTGTAAGTCCTGATTAGAACATAATTACGGTCTGTGGCCGGTTCTCCTTGTTTTAATATTTTGTATTGATGTTTTATTGATTTATTAATGAAGTGTACCTACAGCTTATATGCATCAAGGGGAAAAATCTCACATTTCGTAAGGAAATAAGTCATTGTATTGCTTTCATTCTTTATTGATTTTCATTCCTTTTTAGAGTTACCTGAAGAAGGGTCTTAAAGGACCAGAAAGCTTGTAAATTAGAAATATAGAGTATAACTAACCCTAAGTGTTTGACTGCAAACCCAATATTACTATTCTGTTATATATATTTATATATATATTTATTTATTTCTCCAAAATCACGATTTTTCGATTTTCAAAACGCTCCTGTAGCTTTATCTTTCAAGATTAGTGAACGAAATTTTGGATTCTTGTAAAGCTTTGAAATGACTTTAGATTTTCGTTGAAAAAATTTCCAAAAGTCACGTTACTTCTACAGGGTGTCCTTTCAAAATTCCATACATCCGGACTTTGAGGCACGGTTTCTGGCCACAGTTTTCAATTTAGGGGGCTGAAATTTTTGTGAGAGTAAGATGTCCACAAGGAGTGGTCTGGTATTGCACTTGAGCAAAATCGGCCGAGCCGTTTCAAAATGGCGGCTATTTTAATTTTTTGGAAAATTGACTATTTTTGAATCCCTGTATGAGCAAGATGGCAAAAAAACTTTGAAATAAAATTAACAGGATTTGAAGAAAATTATTGGAAATTTGAGTTAATTCAATAAAATTAGCATATTTTCCATTAATAAGCCAGTGTCGTGGGTAGGAAAAAGGGTGAAAATGTGTCAATTCTATAACCGTTTATGAGTCCATTTTTGAAGAAGGTGAACCGAAATTTTCCTTTTTTTTTTGCTTTAACATATAATTTGATGTCTTAGCTTCAATTCGCCTCGATTAATGTAGCACTTTAAACGAAAAACAAAAAAGTTTTTCGCTTGTGCAAAATTAGCTTACACTTACATAAAATTATTAAATCAATGAAAGGGTTCGCAATTTCTTTTTTATTTTTTTCCACATTCAATTATGAATGGTTCTGAAAATTAGAAGAGCAAACGCAACAACAATTAAATCACCTACATGCAGGTGAAAAAAGTATTCAAATTGGTTTTTTAATAACAAAGATACGACCAGTTTAAAAAATAAAATTTGTAGGTGTATAATAGGTACCTGACGTACTACATATACCTATCTACGCGATCAACACTACAAACTCGAAACCCACTGTGGTTCAGTTCATTACACCGATGTTTAGTAAACTGTTGGTGTGGGTTCGAAACCACGAGATGATATAATTCTTTTTTTTTTGGTAGGTAGGTGGAGTTTTCCCAAAAAAAAATCAGATTATTTTTTCATTATATTCATTATAAAAAAAAAATAGGAAGAAAATATTTATTATTGAATCGCATAAAAATACACTATTTCTGCGATTGATGCGCAAGAAGGTTTTTTTTTGTTAAAAAATACACTAAAAATTGTTTTTACCTACCGTGTCTATAATATTTATTATGGTGTGTAGTAACTGAGACCGACCGACTACAGAGGATGCAACGCAACGCTGACTTTCATGGTTCTCAATTCCGTCGAGTAGGTATTTTGTACAAATCAGAAAGGAACCAGTGTGTCTCAAAATGCATGACTTAGACTAATTCGTCAGTCAAAAGTTGGGGATCCTTGGTCAAGAGTGAGCTTTTAAAGTTTTGAGAACTGTTGCAATGCATACTTCTCCGCTGATTGCATTTGAACGTAAATTTCAAGCACGACTGTTAGTTGCAAGTTTTCTTGTTTTGCTTAGACTCTGCTTTTATTGAGGAGACCAAGAAGACGTCCAGAATATTGGACACCCCTTTAAAAAAAGAAAATTACACAGTTTTTATTATTATTATTGAAAACGCACATGCACTACAGGGGAATCCCTATGACGCTCTGGGAATGGTGTATGAACGGAGATAACGATTCACGGTGACTTTGAATCGTTGAAGATTGTATTCCTCAGGAAACACTCCTCTTGGAATAGTAACTATTCAAAAGTGTTGCGGTTTTATACATGAAAGAAGTCTGAAATAAGGTGGTACGAGGAGTAACGAGCTGAACCTGATAGGGAAGAGTTATTGCGGCTTTACGTGTATTTCTGTTCGGCCTCGTTCTAGGTGGGATCAAACGGGCCACTTCTTCTGAACATTTTCCATGAAAATATCTGTAAACAGACTTAGGTAAGCTACTACGAGCTTCCGAGTGACGACGGGCACAACTTTTAGATGCTACGGTGATGACTGATGAGTAAACAATTTATAAGAATTTGATAATTTTATTAAAAAGTAATTTAATAAGACATTTTTAAAACAAAAATTCTATGCAATTGTTTGAGTAACAACTTTTATATGACATTTTTTGCAATATAGCTTTAAAAGAAAAAAAATTCGACCGGAAAAAATTACGCGAAATATAAAAAGAATAATAAGTACAAAAATGACTAAAACTCTTTTTTTGCTAAGACAGTATCGCTTGGTTTTTAGATAATATCAAAAGTACGGCTGTTATTCGCGAAATACGACTTCACGCTTCAATTGAAGATGGCGCCGGAAACCCTGTCTTCAGTTACAGTAATATTCAGGAAATTAATTTACCGATCTACGCTAAGATCAAATTTGTTTAAAGATATGGTACCTTTGTAAACACGTAGAAACTGGATAAAAACATTACCTTTCTGATTCTCCCGGAAAAAGTCAAATAAATTGCTTTTTTCTTTTATAAAATAGGAGGGAACATTGGTCTTAAGGGTGAACTGTGTAGATAAGACAAAGTCGCTTCACTCCAGTAATTATGGGCTGCGAGAACTTGCTCATATACTCGGAAGGTTCAAGGAAACCAATAAATAGTAGAATAGACGACACAAACAACCAGAGTAAGACTGAGAATCGAACTCAGTCCGAGGCAGTCAACGGCTTAGTAGGCTGCGTCTCTAAATCGCCAAACCAAAGCCGGCTCATAAATTGCTTTTTAAAATCAAAATTATATCCACAAAATCAAAGCTACAAAAAATATGGAAAACTTTCTAAATAGTCTACGAAAATAGTCTACGATTTTTGTACAGCATTTACCTTTTGTTTGCAATATTTTGTCGCTGAATATTATTATACAGGATGTTTCGGTGATATTAGGCCAAATGTAAAGGACTAGTTTCTCTCATAAATACAGGGTGATGGTTTGAGGTAGGGCATTATAGAAATATACAGGATGTAACTGATTCTTTGGTAAAAAATAAACAAAAAAAATTCTTTTAACGTCGTGTGTCTATATTACCGTGTGTCAAAAAAAATTATTTTTCCAGTTTTTTGAAGATATCTAGGGGAGCCGTATAAGATACAGAATTCAGCTTTTGTACAGATCGTATCATTGATATCAGCAACTATTTTAATGCTAACTAACGTTTTAAATATGCCAGTGCCAGTGATGGAGATTTTTAGGATTGGGAGCGGGGGATTTTTTGGTCCCTATAATATCTACAATACGCAATCAATGGATATTTTAAAAGCGCACTTTTAACCGCCAGTTTTTTCTACACAAAAGAGGTACTCTTGGTCATAACGTTTTTTTTTAATTCAATTTAATTAATTATGTTATGATTAAAATTAATTTCAAATTTATTTTTTTAATTAATGTATTTTTACAAAATCAGCACATATCTTTGATAAAATTGATCGGTAGTTTTTTATAGCCACATTTATTTACTGCTGTCAAGACATATTTGGGCTTGTTGTGCATCAGTTTCCTGTTTTTCGCTTTTTGATGATTATGGGAAAATACACACCTGCTGAATTAACAGATGTGAATTTTGTTTAGAATGTTGCAAATGGGAAAAATGGAAAAGCCTTTCGTTTATTGTATCGACAAGTTTTCCTGATCGGCGGCATCCAAACCGTAAAATTTTTCAGCGCATTCATCAGCGTTTAAGAGGGACTGAAGCATCCTTTTTTTATCCTGCACCCCCTGAACAAAAGAGGCTCAGGCGAACATTGCGTTTTGAAAAGGAGGTTTTAGAGCGTGTAGCAGAAAATCCATCCAACAGCACTCGTGCTGAGGCTTAGGCTCCCGATATGGGTGCTTCTCACATATCGATTTAGAAAGTTTTACACGAAGATCGATAACATCCGTTAAAAAAAAAAACAGAAAAAATCAATCGCTAGATCAAGCAGACTTTGCGCGTGGAACAACATTTTGTCTTGTTGTTTTTGAGTTGTTTTTGAAAAGATCTGCAGTTGTACCTCTTTTGCATCGGATGTGATGTTTTCGGATGAGGCATGTTTTAAAATGAAGGGATGGTATATTCAAACATGCAACAACCATATTTAGAGTCACAGAAACTTTCTCGATAGCTTATACGTGGTCACCATAGAGATAGAATAGAGAGGAGACGACATGACGTGACACAAATGGGATCAGGTCCGCCATATTGATACCACTTTTATGTCAAACTTATGTTATGACATAAGTGAACGCTTTTTATTGAATTTCATTTGATTTAAGGACTGTCTTTAAGATCTTTGGTGTTAAATTGAAAAGCCAAAGATGGTTTCTTGTGCAGTTCGTACCTGCTGTAGTAGAGATGAACTGCACTGATAAAAAAAAAACGTCCGGAATAACATTCCATAGGTAAGTATCAACAATATACAGGACCGTACCTACTTGCATAGTACACTAAAAATCTAAAATTGAAAATGACCATGATTATTTGCCGGATATTTTATATTCTTTTATTGACTTGAAAAGGTCTGCAATATCCATCTGAAGACGTGTTAAAAATATGTATGAAATGTGAGAAACATTTTTATTTATGAAAATTTTGCAAATAAAAATTAAGTCTGACCCTGTCGAGTCGCCATATTGTTACTCCTATATAAGCTCCACCCACTGATGCCGTTTTTTAATGTACTATTAGGTGATCATAGCGGCTCCTCTCTATTCTATCTCTATGGTGGTCACCAACAACGGTTCTCCGTTGATGTCTGGGGAGCGTTCATTCAAAACTTTTTGATCGGATTGTTTATTTTACCTCCCAACCATAAAGGTCATCGGTCAAGTTTATCTTGAACTCAAAACGATTTCTCTTTTGGAATTGCTGGAGAATATTCCCCTAGACATTCAGAATAGAAAGATATTCCAGCATGATGGGTCACCGACTCATTTTTTGGCCTAAATCCGACATTATTTAAATAACACATATTCAGATCGTTGGACTAGACATGGGGGGACCACCATGTCCTCTGGCTTCCCAGATCGCCTGCTTTAACGTCCCTTTATTTTTTCTTTTAGGGATATGTAAAAAGTATATGCCACTCCTGTTGATGATCTTAGCTTGGTACATAGACTTTTTGCCGTCTTCCAAGAAGTACGAGAAATGCCAGGCATCTTCGACAGGCTACGCAACTCAATGTAAGACTATCACATCAAGCCTGATGTATCAATGCAGAAGGGGGAGAATTTAAACATTTGTTTAAAAAATTCATAAATTTACGTTTCAATGGTAAATTAAATTTATTATTTATTGTAAAAAATGTTATTGTTCTTATATCGTTGTTTTATTTTTATTTTATTTTATTTTACACCGTGTAAACAGGCAAATCCCTTTACTACACAGGTAGAATTTTTGGCATATAATATAATACAAGAATCCAAATCTGAAATGTGTAACAAATTTACAGTTTTTGGACCACGGAATCTACAAAGAAAAAGGAGAAATCAAATTAATGTTTAACGCTACTCCTCAAGTCGCTAAGGCTGCTAGAAAAAATGTCAAAGCTAAATTGACCACCGTTATAATTGCCCCACATCGTGTAAATCGGCGAAAACTTTAAGACGTTGGTATGATGAGACTGAAGATAAAACGTCTCATTCTGTCGAGAGCCCACCCTTGGTACACGAAACCGCAACCTCTCTAGAATTGGTGGGCAGTCAATTGCATTACCAAGCAACTTAACCAGGAACACCAAAGAGGCATAGCATCGTCGGTTCTCCAAAGAAGTAAAAGAAAATGTGTCCAACAATATTTGATGAGGATAGCCGATTACAGGATAAACACCATAAGCTTTATAATGCATATATTTCAAGAATCTACGCTGGATAGACTCAATTCCATCAATATAAATCTGATAACCTGGGGACCACACAATAGACGCATACTCGAGCTTAGAGCGAACTAATGAAGCGTAAAGTACTTTTAAAGTATTCAAGTTGGTAAAATCCCTAGTGTTTCGAATGATAAAACCAAGTGTCCTCGATGCCTCCGCAAGAACCCTCTCAATGTGAGAGGAGAATGATAGCCTTCTGTCAAATAACACCCCCAGATCGCGAACATGTTCAGGCCTACACAGCACCTGATCATTGAGCGAATAATCATGAAAAATTCCACCGGATTATTTTGCGGCGAATGACAGAACATTGCACTTGCTAACATTGATTTCCAGGTTATTATTATTAAGCCAGACAGAGAGCTTCTCAAGGTTCTGCTGCAGGTGCAAGCAGTCCTCAATGCACTTGATAGTCCTGAATATGTTGAGGTCGTCGGCATAAAGCAGAAAGTCCACATTCAACCCACGAGTGATGTCATCAATGAACAGGACAAAGAGCAGGGGACCCAGTACAGATCCCTGGGGGACACCAGATGTCGCTTCATAGGAGGTTGATTGAAACCCATTCAAAACCACAAACTAAGAACGATTTGACAGATAGCTCGACAGTAACTTAACAAGCGATTTGTGAAAACCAAAATTTTCAAGTTTTCCTAAAAGGATACCATGATCTAGTCTGTCAAAGGCCTTAAATATGTCGGTGTATATAACGTCGACTTGTGTTTTCTGGATGAGATTAGTAACGGTTGACCTTCCCTTAATAAATCCATTCTGATAATTAACTAATCCGACCCAAAAGCCTTACTAAAATTGCAAATACATAATACTAATGGGTCTGTAATCTCAGTTACCTGAGATTTTTTACCACCCTCATTAACGGGACAGACTTTAGCCTGTTTCCAGGTGTCAGGAACTGCACATTCTCCAACACATCTGTTAAACAAAACAGTGAGGGGAGGTGCCAAAACCTGTGCGCAATCCCGAAGGAGAAAAGCTGAAATACCCCGTATTTTTTGGTTTTTTCCTACTTCCAAAATAATTTTATCCATATCTCGTCAATCGCAATCCATGCACGTTTCTTGTAGTGTCGCCACTATAAAATAGGACATAACTGCTATTTTTTAGTCGTAGCTATGATTTTGTCACATAATGCGTTTATGTTATTTTTATTATGCGTAACTAGCCAAAAAAAAATTCATTTTTGCAACCAAACTGTCGCGCAACTGTAAATCGCTATTCCGCCTACACTTTATTACAAATACATAACAAACTATATCAAGAAAATAATAAAACAAGATATCACAATAAGTAATAATAGAAAAATAGCAATCCCAAATCTCGCTTGTAAGCACGCTCATCAAAAATAAGAATCATGCAACTATTAAAAAATAAACTTTTAGATAATAATTAAAATAGTACCTACCTTGTAAAAACACAGCCCTCAAGAGAATAACAGGAATAAGCATCATCATGTTGGCGTTCCAAAACAGCATTTAATTATTAAAGTTATTAAACATTATTTTACATTTTATGTTTTTAAACTGTTACCGCGTTAACACTGCTTAAGTACGAACTTACTTAATTTATTTTTTTATGGGAAAAGTGTCACTAAATTTTCGTTTGTAAACCGTTGAAAACATTATAGGTAACACATTAATGTTTTAATAACCTGCTCGAATGATCACATTTGGAGTAAATTTAATATATTTATTTTCGTAAAACAGATTATAAAAAGTTATTAATTGGCGGATAGTTATCGGAATTTTCCTGTTCCCTACGGTCATTTGAAGTTGGCAACACATATTCAGGTGCTCTAAAAAAAAACTTCATAAAAAAGACACGGCGAAATGAAAGCGGTTGCGGTATGCTTACCTAGTTACTACTGTTTAGAATTAATAAGCCCCATGCAGCATACGAGTTGGTATCTCTTTCTATCTCGGAAACAAGCTTGGATGCGCATCGCTTCTCTCAGCCTAAATCTTTTATGCTATATCGTATTATACTTACCTACACAGGGTGAGTCACTTTGTATACTAAAGCAGGGGGACGTACCTATACTCACTACTCAGTTACACAGTTGGTAATTTCTTTCTTGAGGAAAAATGTCTATGCCTACCTATATAAACATAAGGTTGGTATCCAGGATGCTTCCTTTGTGAGACACAATGGGGTATTTAATTAATTTTTTTCTTATATTTTTATATACAGTCCTGTAAGTCGGGAATAAACTCTTCAATATGTTGAGGGGTCATCAAAAACTCACTGATAAATACCTATTAAAAAAAGTCCCTCCGTCATAGATGCTTTTATTACTTATTATTAACGCAATTTTTTACAATAAATTCGTGGCTTCGTGCATATGGCAAAAAATTTTAAGAGCCCCCTCACAGGGACCGGGTCGGCGCGACCGGAATTGCCGCCTGAAAAGACCAGCAATATTTATCTGGTGTCTACCGCCTGGCAGCGTCGGTGTTGGCGAGATGCTGCCGAAAGATATGGGATGCAGCTGGAGGGGCATTTTATGGCAGCATAATTAGCGAAAATAAGTAAAAAGATCACAAAAACGCATTATAATTTATAAAAATCGATATCATTTGTTTTGCGCCCCAAAACCAGTTACGTCCGTGGCGCCTAACCTTTTTCGCTACTTACCTGTCCTTGTTACGGCACTGAGTGCTTTTTTCTGAATGAGTAAATAAAAATTATTTCATCACTTTCAAGATTAAATTTAACTTTTTATTCTGCGATAATTTAAAAATTTAGCGAGGTAGGTACACAATAAATATTTGCCCTATTGAAGTCAAACTTTTTGCGGAGGGGCAATAAAGAGTAGGTAAGTATAACCAAATCTTAGCGTTGTGTTACGGGAGGAACCGTGGATTTGACAAAAAAAATTACAAATTCATTTTACAGTTTAAATAATTGAATAGTTACTCGTATTTATGTACCAAGTACCTACTTAGATGAAATGCCCGAGGTCGACGTGGAGCCAGCCCGAGGGAAGGATATCGACCGATGGGCATTTTCATTCGGTATCGGTAATGCCAGAGCCAGAGGTGCATATTGATATTGATAGTGAGGGTGTCAGATGCGCTGCGACCTATTAAGATCTATTATGCCTCCTCTAATCAGCTTCTCTGGTGTGTATTCCCTTCATTGCAGCAGCCTCTCCAATTCAGTTTCCCTTAGGAATTTCAGGATTTAAAGGGGGTCGAGGCTGGGTTGAGCCCCACCGTTGAGTTGGTGTTGTCCCAGACCCAGAACCTCGTATTTCTAGATGAAACTTGGATTTATCAAAATGGTTCCCAAGTTAGACGCTGGATACATGAATCCGGTCTTAAAAGTAATCCCAGTAACGTTAAATCTGATGAGGGGAAAATATTCACAATTTTACACGCTGGTTCAAAATTTGGTTTTTTGGAAGGATGTGATTTTCTATTCGATTCAAGAAATAACGACAAAGATTATCACAAGTCGATGTCAGGGGAACTATTGCAAGGAAAGTGCGTGGTAATTATGGACAACGCTCCATATTGTCGTAGTGAGGGACAATATGTCGCAACTCATATGTTGCTCTACTTTCGTAACATTAAAGGGGGTGAGAACAAAGATTTACAAAAAAACTTAGTTTATTGTTTCGGTGCAACTCGATAAACCAGAAACCACCATCACTTTCTTCCAGTAAGAGTCAAATTCAGAAGTGGTTGCGTAATCAAAATATTAAATTTGAGCGCAAAATAACAAAAAAACTGTTATGGGACTTGATCAAACCTTTTAGGCCAGATAAAAACCGTTATGCGACTGACGAATTGCTGAAAGAACATGGTTATGTTATGAAGTGCTTAGGCTGACCCCATACCATTGTCAGTACAATCCTATTGAAAGGGCATGGAGGTTTTGCAAGCAATATTACAACAAGATCATAAGCTCGCAGTCTCCATCGAGAGATAGAGTAGCCAATATACAGGGTGTTTCTTAATAACATGCGAATATTTAAGGAGGTTATTCTTGGGTCAATTTTGAGAAAAAAACTTTATATGAACGTATGTCCTAAAAGTCTTAACTTTTGAACTACAGGGTGCTAAAATTTAAAGAAAAAACCTTGTTTTTTATTATAACTGTGATATTAGCCTAGATATTTTTTTGAAATTTGGTACACGCCTTCTATGCATCAACATGCATTTCATGAGGCCAAAACAATTTTAGTACTTTTACCAGTGGCGTCTGTACGGGTTTTGAATTAAATGTTTTTGAAGAAAAATATGTTACGCCACTGCTTTTTCTTAAAGTAAAAATTATTTTTGAAGTCCCTTTCCCTTCCATCCCTTTCCAAGCAAATGTGGTCTCCTGATTTTTTTCCGTTTGACGTATAGTTTTTGCATAAAAAAATAAAACTCAATCATTAACACCGCGGTAGACCACTTATAAGAACAATAACTTTGAACAGTTTATTTAAGAAAATAATTTTTAAACTGTAAAATTATGAAAAAAAAGTAATCTACATACATTTTGGAATAGTAACAGAAAATTGATAACTAAACGCACAACGAAACAAATTAAATCAGGTGTTGGAAATGTCCACCTCCTGCAAGTACGCATGCCTCAGCTCTTCTTCTCATCGACGTTATCAATTTTCTGTGTTCAATGCATAGAAGGCGTGTACAAAATTTCAAAAAAAATATCTAGGCTAATATCACAGTTATAATAAAAAACAAGTTTTTTTCTTTAAATTTTAGCACCCTGTAGTTCAAAAGTTAAGACTTTTAGGACATACGTTCATATAAAGTTTTTTTCTCAAAATTGACCCAAGAATAACCTCCTTAAATATTCGCATGTTATTAAGAAACACCCTGTATAGCGTATTGCTCTTTCGAAATGCACAGCATTAATGTGGCAAAATTTTTGTATTCATTGCGAAAAACTTTTTTAGGCTGACTGGACAAAACACATTTTTCTTTTGTGGAAAATATTTCTCCATTCATTATTTCATTAGGAGAATCTGAATAAGAATCAGAGACTGATGTTGAATCAGAATAATGGAATAATGGAGAACGAATAACAAAATTAATTGGGCGAAACGAGCAAAACACAATCTACAAATACTTAGGTGAACTTATTAGACATGCATGAAATTGTTGTCAAGTCATGGGAATAAAAAAAAAAAACTAAAAACTCCCATTTCTTGATGTTTTCGTTAACAGGAATTTAAATGGCACCTTGTGTGGCACAGTGTCTACTCAATACCAACACACAGAGATCGTTATTTACACAAGAACTCCAATCAACATCCAGCCCAAAAACGAGCTGTAATACAAACCCGGGTGAGCTTCACGAATTTGCGAGACCCAGTACCTACCTCCCAGTGGACATAGATCAGGCTCTACAGGCGAATGGCTACAGTGCATAAATGCTTTGCTTCAGAATGACCACGCCGTGTGCTACGAAAAGACAAAAATCTTGTCCACTGTAAAAATCCGTATAATGTTTTATATTGTAACGAAGTCGCGTATTTTCGACTTCGTTTTTCATTAATTAATAGTCAGGAACGTTTAAATTCAATCGAAATAATGCAATAATTAATAATAATTATCAAAGTCAAATAAAAAAAAAAGCCAAATAAAATTTCATGAAATAGTCTATTTCCGCCTTCATTTTCGTAGTAGGTACTAATCATGAAAATATAAATTTTAAGAAAGGCCGACGAATAATTATTATAATTTTAGTAAATATCATAAATCCGTGAGAGTAATAATCGCAGAGCCGGCGATACGAATTTTATTTTCATGAAAGTTTTGAGATTTTTTATACACGGAGTTGAAATTTATTGCAACTGAATCGATGCAGTTAGCGATAGTTTTCGTGAAGCCTTTGCGGAATAAACAATCAAACGGAGTAGAAAAAGTGGCGTGCCTTTTTTGCTTTCCGATACCAATCACAAACAGATAGAAAGGGATAAATATTCGTGCATTTATTTTTAGCGTCCTCTTTGATTTTTCCGTCGCCTTCAGCAGCAAGCAGTCTCTTTTTGATTTTTCCGTAGTCATAAGTGTAGTAGCTCTTTCATTTTTCCGTCGCTGCCTGCGTTAGTGCTTATTTGGTGCCGTTTATAGAAGCTTCCGACCGACGCCTTCCGTAATAGTAGTTTAGCGAACCGTACCGACGTGAATTATAGAAAGTCCCGATCCATAGAATTTTCAAAAGTCGCGATAGTAGAGTCAGTTCATTTAAGTTAAATTTTTTTGAGTTTTTGCCGTCACGTACTCGTAGTAGCCTGTTCCCTACGCCATCAACACCCAGATCTAAGGTAGGTGTTTTTATCTAAACTTTATTCATTTCTGGTACCGCCGATTCAACCCTGTCTAATACATCCCGACCATAACTGCCCCCATACGCACCAAGTCAATGCCCCACTATTCTCCGAAGGTCGTATAGCAGCGAGGTCACTAACATCTCTAGCCATAAGGTAGGCGGTGTAAGCGACCTTCCCTCGTGGCTGGGTAACCGGTGAAATAGTTTTAATTTATACCTAGTGCCTTTCCTGAAAGCGCCCGTCCTCTCCTGGAAACCCCGCCTCGACGCTCGGGTACCTTTGGTAGGGACACCAGCCGACCGCGATAAAAATACATTGAGATAGTCTTTCGTCGTTCTCTCACGACCCGACCCCGATTTGTTCAATTTAAATTGTTTATCCCCACAAAACATAACGCCGCCTCACGGTAATGATCGGTCATGTAGATTTTGTAAATATTTTTGAGATTTAAATTTAAATTAAGTTTTGGTTCATTATTTGTAAATATTTCATTGTAGGTAGGTTTAGTTTGGATTCTTTGACTAGGTACACTGATGTTTTATTTTTGTAGATTTAATTAAATTTGATAAATCATTTTCAGTTCTCGTAGGTAGGTACTTATTTTTTTTATACCGTGTGTCCCCGGATCGACTTTAAAAGAGGAAAAACTTTTTTGTTTTTGATTTCTCAGAAAATTTCACTCTTCATGATCTGGCCTGCTTGATTTCAAATCCCCAAAACAAAAGTTACTTTTTAGGTAACTCGAGCGGTTCTTGAGATAATATAATTTTTCCTTAATAATTGGAATTTTTTTCATACCTATGTAATTTAATTTTTTCTGAAGAAATTTAAATAATCGTAACATGAAATGAAATTCTCAAAAAGGACAACTATTAATTTTCTATTCGAATAATGCTCCTCCTTTTTCTGCACAGATTTCAATGCGAGCTTTCCCAGTTCCGGAACATTGAATTAGATAAATTCTTTGTTGTAAAGTCAACATTATAGCATACAGTAGATTAATTTGCAGTTCAATTGATTTGTTAGATTTGACAACTGCTGTCAGTGTTGTTTTTCAATGAAATCATCATACCAATTAAGCTTACGTCTAAAAATTACGAAAAAAAATTTAAGTGCAATTATTGAAGAAAAATTATATTATCTCAAGAACCGTTCGAGTTACCTAAAAAGTAACTTTTGTTTTGGGGATTTGAAATCAAGCAGGCCAGATCATCAAGAGTGAAATTTTCTGAGAAATCAAAAACAAAAAAGTTTTTCCTATTTTAAAGTCGATCCGGGGACACACGGTATATTTGTAGGTGAATCAATTAATTTTGCTTTTTGTAGACGCTACGTACGTGGATGTTTCCGTAAATTTAAACTTAGAAAAATTTCCAGTAGGTTGTAATAACCATTAAAATAACTTTCCTTTTTGTAGACGCTACGTACTGGATGTTTCCGTAAAATTAGAAATTGCAATTAATAAAATTATTATTATAGCGTCTTTTTTATTTGTATACACGCATTTGTTAGTAACCACAGCGTCGGCAACGGTTGCTATCCATAGTACACTACTTGTACTTATCTGTAATATTTTAAAATGCAATTTGGAGTTGAGTGTCATTCTAAATTCATCGATTTTATTATTACAATAGAGCAGTTTTACAAAAACCATTGTATGATATTCGTCTTAAAAATGTTTTATTTTGTTTCGTGAAATTGTTCAATTCGCTCCACTACGCTTCGCTCATTTCACAAACCTTTTCACTCACAACATAAAACTTCACTTTTAACACTAATATCATAAATAGCTATTCTTGTGACACTATGACACAATAATTATTCTTATTTGTAACAATCTTGTTACTTCAAATACTGTATGGTTTCTGTAACCTAAAATTCATAAAAAGTAGCCTATAATGAACAGGGTATGCAGTAGCTTTAGCTATCAATTATTACAACAGCAATGTAATTGCATAAATTGTTGTCATGTTTAACTGATATCTAATAATTAAAGGAAATCTTCAAGTCAAAAATACCTGGGTCAGGAGAGACTTTGATCCTTTTAAATAAAAAAAATTATAAGAGCCAAAATTATGCATGATTATTAATTCTCCACATACAATACCTATGTATTTAATTATAAAAGTAGCCAGTAAACGTGGAAAAATCCATGCAAGGAAAAATTATCGAAAGTAAGAAAGCCAATCAAGTAATCTTTCCCTAATAATTTTTTTTTAAGTCATAAAATACAAAAAACATTTCATCCAACACCTGTTTTTTTTTTATATTTAAAATCAGTAATAATTGATCACCCCATCACTATGTGTTGTGTTTTGCATCATTCAAAACAACAACTCGCTTCTTATTAAATTTTTAAATGTGGTTATAAAGATAATTAGTTGCTCCTAATAGTTTGATTTTCAAAATATTTCTATATTTATTAAACTGCAACTTTGCTTACTTAAAATTGTCATTTTGTTTATTATATTATTGTATTAAGAGGTGTTGAATAAAACTTGTAGTTACACCTGCCACTAAATACATCAATTTGAAATAAGAAATCAGAGCTACCATCTCGTCCGGAAATGAAAAAAATCTCCATAAAATGTTTATAATTTACACAAATTTTAAAATAAACAATACTGATTGATTAATACAATAGATATAGTTCTTATGTATGTATATTATTTTCAAAACGGGGCAAATTTCGCAGACTACTATCACCTAATCATTTATAAAGTCTATGTATTTCGTGGATCATGGGTTTTTTGAATTAATACCTTCTTTATTGAAACTAGTAGATTATGACAAAGTTTACAAAGATTGTTTCATGCTGTGTAATATTTTACAAATAATTGCCCTGATGCGAATATTTCAAATAATCCATTTTCCACGGTTTCAACATACATCTTATTATGTGTATTTGGCCAGGCACTGAAAACAACTGCATCTAACATGAAGATTTGTGTGATTTTAAAATATAATATCTGTACTCTGCATACATCCACTAAAATTGTAACTAAAACAGTTAATTAATATAATGAATTTTAATTTAAATCACAAACCTGCTGCAAAAACTTGAATTTTAAACAGTGTCATCTGGAATAAAACATTTTCATTAAGTATAAGGTCAACAAAAAAACAAAAATAAAAAAACTTACCGTGATACCACCATTTAGTTTTCTTTGGATTTTTACTGCAAGTTTTTACATAGAAGGCATTATCCGGTGGTCTTTTCTAAAAAAACAATACACATTTCAATAAATGATGGACTTTTATTAATAAGCACTACTTTTATTATAAATTTAGTTCTTATGAATTTTTTAAAATCCGCAGTTATGTCATGATTCATATAATACTTAATTCTATTCTGTTGTTATTTAAAAATGCTTCTCTACAAGAATAGTAACAATATACCTACCAAAATAAAGGCATTATTTGGTGTGCTAATTATTATCAATGTTATTTTCATATTTAAACATGATAAAAATATAATTTTATTTACAATAATAAACAAGAGAAAAATAAAAATGGAATGTAATAATTGTCTAAAATAAATTTGACAAAAGACAATTATACAGGATGTTCGTTCAGTGATATAGGGCCTATTTAAATGTTCCTCACATAAAAATAAGTATAAAAAATAAAATTCAGCTCAAAATGACTTTTCATTTAAAAGATACAGGGTGTCAAAGTTAAAAAAAAAAAAAAATTGGTTATAACTCGTGTGTAAATTCATATTGATTTGGATGAAATTTAGCATGAACAATAAACAAACTAAGATCTTTAATTTGGCTGTTTCATTTTTTTTTTCAGTTTCACAATAAATATCTTCCAGTGGCGTAGATCTTCAGGGTCCCCCCTTTTCCCTTCCTATCTTTCACACCACTGACTTTATTGCAATTACAAATAAAATGGCCCATGCATTTTATAAGAAAAAGTACCTACTCCTTAACTTTTTCATACAGCTTTTGAGATTTATGAACTTTCCTCAGACAGTGTCTCTAAGATTCAGGGTTGACGCCCCTTATCCCTCTCTATCTTTTACGCCACTAACTTTTTTTGTAAATAAACTAACGTTATTCAATAGCACGCATTTGAGAACAAAAAAGTATTTCTTAATTTTCTTCATATTATGGCGCACAGTTTTTGAGATATTTGAAGTTTCCTAGGACAATGTCACTAATCAGTAATCATTAAGAATAACATTATGCATTCAGAAAACTTCAAATATCTCAAAAACTGTGTGCCGTATGAAAAAATTAAGGAATACTTTTTGGTTCTAAAATGCTTGTGCATGTTGAATTTTGGAATTGCAAAATATAAGTGGCGTAAAAGATAGGAAGGGAAAAGGGACTCCAACACTGAATATTTACGCCACTGGAAGACGTCCTCAAAAACCTAAAATTAGCAAAATTAAAATCTTTGTTTGCTCATATCAAGTTTCATCAAATTCGATTTAAATTCACACGCGAGTTATGACCAAAGCTGTAATTTTTTTAAACTTTGACAACCTGTGTGTTTTAAATGAAACGTCATTTTGAGTTGAAATTAACTTTTTTCAACCTATATGTTTGAGAGGAAATATCCCTTTAAATTTGGCCCTATATCACTGAAACACCCTGTATGTTTTACTGAAAATGTTGAATACAACCAGAGATAATGTTTAACTTCTATCAAAATGTCAATAGTCAAGTTATATTATCTTGTTATGTGTCAGTCCTTTTTAGGTATAGAGGGTATTAAAGTGTGGGTGCAAACTTCAGGGGGTGATTCTTTGAGTGATTATAAAATCTTGAATAATTATCCTTTACTCAATTTTGTTGTCATTTGCCTGTGCTATTCGTATAAGGGGCTAACTAAGCCCTAGCTAGATTAAAGTTGTGAGGTCCAGTGGCGTCCCGTGGAGCACCTCAACAAATATTATTTTGAAAAAAACTTAAAAAAAAAACTATGCCGATTGGCTTTTTAAAATTTTTATTTTGTTGTCAGTTTAAGCAATTAGTTTTTGTCTATTAATTAATTAATCTAGCTTTGTTTTCAAAATAAAAAATAAGAACCATTCTTCATTGCATGTCCATGAATAACACAAAACAATTATTAAAATAACACAAAAAAATATTCGGAACAATTTTTTATAAGACTTTCTATGACTAGAATAGAGTAAAAGACCATTGATAAGCAAAAAAGAACAGGTACATCCCAGTTATTACAGTTTTTTTTTATGTTGTACGGGGATATGCAATAAAGAAGTTATTTTTTATTTAAAAAACGAAGCAAGATACAAAAAAAAGTATTAGGTAGATAAAAAGTTATACCTACTTGTGATAATTGCTCAATCTGACAAAAAAAAATCAAAATAAAAGCCAATGGCTTTTCTGGTATCTTGGAGAATATGCATTTCTGGACCAATGTTTAAATCACTTTTCGGCTTATAATCACTCAAAGAATTACCTACCCCCTGAAATTTGGCCCCATATTTAATTAACACCCTGTAGTTTAATGAGAATAATATTATATTATAAATTTTTTAAACATAATTTTTTTAAAGACAATTATTAATTTACATCAAAGGCAGTTTATAATTTTTGCGAGAATTTTTGTAAAAATTTATAATTTTTACTTAATTTAATTAATACTTAATTACCACCCTGTATATCTTAAAAGAAGTCACAAATCTAACAAGATTATATGCAACCGACAGTTTTTAAACTGACAACTGACTTGATTATTGACATTTGATGAACATTTATAAAAATATTACCACTGGATGTATTCAGCATTAATTATCCGCAACATTCAAATTGTCATTTTTCTTTGTTTAAGTATTATAAACAAAATTATTATTATTATTTATATTTAAATATCGAAAATTTTATTTTTTTTACCATTAAAAAAATATTATTCATTTAGAATTAAGGCAATCTAAAATTTTAAGTAAGTACCTAATCAACATGACTAATTATCAATTTTTATGTAACATTTATGTAACATCTTTTTTAGCACTGATGAAGACATTAAATAAATATCAAAAGCCTTGTTGAAAAAATGGTTTTACTTTCTAATACGGTACTATTAGATTACTAGTAATCCAAAAATATAATAATATAAACTAATTACTGCGAGGCAACTTCTCTCATAAAAGCTCACATAATAATTAAGACCTAGAAAGTGATTACTGACCTTTTCCTTGCAACTGCTAAGCATTGAAACGATAGAAAGGCAAACAGACTGCACTGATAAAGCTGGTGACCAATCGTCTGTCAATATAGATAAGCAGATGTGTCCATTGCTGTATATATGTGGATGAACAGGAATGTTGCTCCCTACAAAGGTAACCTACGGAATAAATATGTAAGTAAATCAAACTGCTTTATGCAAGACTTAATAACTGGTGATCAAAAACTCGATCAGCTTTACCCTACTCATCTTGCTCTGAAAATCTTGAAATATACAATAATGTTTGAATTTTTTAATTATCTTTAATTGCATGTGTTCAAGATAGTCACCCTACATTTCAAGACACTTTTTTAATTTGTATGTTTAAAGATGCTGTGCCTTACTTTTGAACAAGAATTCAATCGACACCTGTGCTAAAAATACTATTTATCATTTCATGTAAACAACATTTACCTACTGTACCTACCCAAGAACTTAAAATATTGTTACGAGATAAGAGTGCAACTGGAGCTTAGGAACAATCGAACATCTGTTTTTCCTCTTTATCTCGCTCCTGGCCAATTGGAATCTAGAATGTGGTCGCATGGAACATTCTTCAGATAATCGAGACAGTCGGAATTGGGGGGTCGGTTGGTCTGTCATATTCCACAGTGGCTCTGGAATGAACTGAGGCTCGCGCATGCGCCTATTGTACTGTCTAAAAAGTGTCAACTGTCAACATGTGACATTCAGGAAATATCGATCTAGACCGACGCTGTCGTCACCTGTCAGGATGTACATACAAGAGATGTGTCGTCGCTAAGACACCGAAGTGAACAGTGAAGTGTAGTATTGAATGTTATCGAAGTAAGATCAGAAAGGGTAGTAAATAAAAATAAGACTATATTTGTGAAATGACCAGAGACAGATTGAAGGACTTGTGACAGTAGTGGTTTAAAAAGAACAAGTGGAATTTTATGTAGAATTTTATGTAATCGTATATCTCCATCTCATTCTAATGCATCTAAAATGTATTTATCTGCAATTTCATCCTCCAGATGTATCTTTTCAATATATCACACTGATGAGCTCATAATAAGAGCCAAGCCCGTTATTTTATTATTTTGGTAAAATGTATATATCCATCCCATTTATTTACATAATTACTTTCGAGCTATTTCTGACTGGCACGAGTTTGATGTTCTGATAACCTACAAGAGTCTGAAGTCATGTCTTAATTACAACTGACCCAGATAGATTCCTGCTTTCCTAAGTATATAACAACAGCATATCTACATGTATAAATCTAATAGAAGTCAGTAGATTAAAGTGCAGACTGACCGCCCCTAATATCTGGCTGCCCTAGGCCTGGGCATAGTCAATCTTATGGTAAGTCTGCCTCTGAGTATACGTTTTAGTTAGTTCCTGAAATTTGAAATCATGAAAATCTTCAGACATTATTTATCTATTTATTCAGACTATTATCGGTGATTTTGGAGAGCCTTATAATAACTAGACAAATCTCCATGGAATTGGGAGGTGCTTCCAGAACCTTAAAAGCGACCAGGGGCTGCCCACAGGGAGGGGTCCTGTCTCCTCTGCTGTGGACTGTCCTGGTCGACGACCTTTTTGACTAGGGTTCTGCTCCCTCGGATACGCGGATGATCTAGTTGTCGTGGTGAGGCGCAAGTTCCTGGACACGGTCTCGGTTAAACTAAACAAGGTTAACCACTATTGTGTTGAGGAAGGACTCTCCATCAACCCGTCCAAAACCATAGTGGTCCCCTTTACCAAAAAGACAAATCTCGTCGGATGTCACTAAACGGGGAGGAGATTCCATATGCAAAAGAAGCGAAGTGTCTGGGAGTAATATTCGACCAGAGACTTACATGGAATCAATACCTTACAAGAACGGCCCAGAGAGCTATCATAAGGCTAGGCAGATGCAGAAGACTCTGTGGTAAAAGTTGGGGATTGAACCCTAAAATGACTCAGTGGCTATACACTCAGGTCGTAAGACCGATGATAACCCACGGGTCAAGAAGTCATTGGATCAAACTATGATTCCAAAAGTGTTTGAAGTTTAGGGGCTAACACGACCCAAGTTTCAATGTTTATTTAGCACACTCTTGGAATCTGTTATGAGTGATTTATTGTTGCTAGGTTTGTGATTTTTTTTTCCTTTCATATTAACAGCACGATCCCTTCATTCCTGGACTAATAAAATTGTGAATTCAGAATATTGTCCCAACAGATGTTTCTAATCTATAGATGATTTCCTGATTTGTTCAAGATTTCAGATGAATGATTTTATATTGAGTGTAATGCTGTTAGTATAAAACGTATTATAAACCTATCTATTTAGATACCCAGTTCTTGAAAATCAAAGCAGAATAAGATAATTACCCGGGTTTACCCATCAGGTACCCTCTGACGTCCCTACGAATTACTATAGTTGCTTTTTTAATTTTACAAAATTTGTAACTGAATAATGCTGCAAACTTATTATCAGTGGCTGTCTGGAGCTAATCGAGTTTCTGATTACCCATTATAACTGAACCATTACTTCAGGTGAGTCAAATGGATATTTATCGGTAAATTTGAATTGCAACTGGAAGTGCTCTCCTTCGTATATCGTGCCAGCTGCTCCGTCCATATTTATTACCCAACTGAAATGACAAAGTTGGTACTTACAAGGACATTATATCTTTTCAATAAAACACAACTTACTGTAATAAATTTTGTTCTGTCAAGTCAACGTTAACTGAAACTCCTGGTGGTGAATCTTTAATTAGCGAGAGAAGTTCTTTCTGTAGCCGTCTCTGCAAAACACAATATTCAATGCATCAAAGATAAAGTAAAATAAGAAACATCATCAAGGATATGTAAAATCAGAAAACAAGACTACTACTGGAAATGTAAATAAGCACATACTTAAGTATATTATTATGATCTTAGAAATTAGGTCCTTTTGTACTGTAAACATTACCTCTGATGGTGACATCCCTGCCATTCTGATGGTAAGATTGTTATCGTAAACGAATTAAAATTTTTTGCTTTCATGTATAAATTCGAAAACAGATTAATAAAATACTATTTATAACACAAAGAAAATCGGAACAGTTCCAAAGAACACTTAAAAATATCCCAAAGATGGGAAAAAAATAAACACTACCAAATTAAAACACCTGCCAACCTGCCATTAAGCGAGTGACCAAAATATATGGATTATGGATAAATGAGAAATCAGAACCATGAACACAAAACACAAATATGACTAAAAACAGAAAATTTCAGGCCTTTCCCAAATGAGAACGACGGGACGGATAACGACCACATCAAACGGAATTTTGTTGAAGTTGATGTTTTGGTTGTGAAGTGAAGTGAAGTCATGACGTGAGTCGTGCGTGATCGTGAAATCTACTAGTTCTCTTGTCTATCTATTCTATTCTATAGTCAGTCAGTTCTCAGTTCTAGTTCTAGGACTACGTTCAGAAACTTACTCCGATTATACAGAACATCCTTCATCCTTCTTGGCCGCTCAGAAATTATTGACATACCCCTGGAATAGTATATTCTATGTCAAGGGCGGAAAGAAGTTCATTTCGGCGAGTATGAAGTTATCGAGCCGAGCGGAGCGAGGGTTGATTGAATACGAGCTGAAATGGACTTCGGATCCGGCCGAGATATAGACGTTATTTTTTAGCACATCGCGTTAGAACACTAAATATTTTGGCTTGTTAGCTTGTTGGCGAATATGTGGTGGCGTACAAATTAATTCACTGTCAGTGTAATTTTTCTGTCTAGCGTTCATTTTGTTGCTTTATTGACGAAACCTCAGAAACTAGAAGTAACCCCCATTAATCGTTATAATTAGATAGGTACCTACCTGTTATTATTATTATATTTCCAGCTCGTTTAGACTTGATTGAAATATGCGCGTAGGTATAGTTGTCAGCTGTGTGCTTCAATTTCGCTCTCACCTGCCGCGTAATCACTAACTGATAACAACACTATCAGTAGTTGCTATAGTAACTCCCACGATACACATATACACGGTATGCCGATAACGTTTTCTATTTTGGTCAACTACTGCGCAATGACGTCACGTGGATCAGATAACAGATATTACACATGAGATTGCTCATATCTATTTTATTGTTAGAAATAAGTAAATAACTTTTAGTACACATTGCTTTTATGGCTCTTTCTGATATTCGGGTAAAGGTGGAGGTGGAGATTTATGCTATATTTAATCATAATCATAGGTTAATTATTTAAAAGGGAATATTTTAAAGAAATATAGGATATAAATATGGTGTCCCAGCTTATTCGAAGCGGTCTTAGTAGGCGAAACGATAAATTTTTTCCCAAAAAATTTTGCAAATTTAAGCACAGAATCACAATGGCCATAATTTAAAATTATTTTGGAGTATACAGAGTGTCCCATATGACAGTGGCATATCAAAGTTATGTTTTTTTTTTAATTGAATGCTCCTATGTCATTGCATTTTTAGATTGTCTGAGAAGAGAAAATAAGATTGGCTTTTACAGTTGGTGTTTAAATTCAGAAGTTTTTGAATGATAAACAAGTGAAAATCGTCATTTTTAAAGTTCAAGACCCTGTACGACGAAAACTGTTCAAGATAGAGAAAAACGGTTTACATGTCCCTATTTTAACTTTTTATGTACTATCCTATCGTATAGAAACATTTGTACTTCCTTTATTTTTTTTATTTGGTGACACGTGGAGAAATCTCAGAATTTTTCAAATTTTTTATCACCCTGTAGAAACATTTCATCTACATCATAGGATAGTTCATGAAAAGTTAAAATAGGGACATATATAAGCCGTTTTTCTCTATCTTCAGCCGTTTTCGTTGTATAGGGTCTTGAACTTGAAAATGACGATTTTCACTTGTTTATAATTCAAAAAATTTTGAATTTAAACACCAACTGTAAAAGCCAATCTTATTTTCTCTTCTCAGACAATCTAAACATGCAATAACCTAAGAGCATTCCATTAAAAAAAAACATAACTTTGATATGCCACTGTCATATGTGACACTATCTGTATGCTCCAAAATAATTTTAAATTATGGCCATTGTGATTCTGTGCTTGAATTTGCAAAATTCAAAATTTATCGTTTCGCCTACAGAGACCGCTTCGAATAAGCTGGGACACGCCATATTTATATCCTATATTTCTTTAAAATATTCCCTTTTAAATAATTAACCTATGATTATGATTAAATATAGCATAAATCTCCACCTTCACCTTTAACCGAATATCAGAAATAGCCATAAAAGCAATGTGTACAAAAAATTATTTACTTATTTCCAACAATAAAATAGATATGAGCAATCTCATGTGTAATATCTGATCCACGTGACGTCACAAGACAGGAACGCAGCCTGCGCGTCATCGTCTATCGGCATACCGTGTATATGTGTATCGTGGTAACTCCTAAATCTGTCCGCCCTAGGGCCAGAAAAAACGTTCGTTGCGGGCTGGAAAATTTTGTACGCTTGGAAACGAGCTGCTATTGCATGTAGGCTGCAATATGCGTCATTCGGTCATTCCGTCGGCTACTAAGTTACTGAAAAATCGTCTTTCAGAGGCGATGCGCTAAAAATGTCATTTACAGAGCTCATAAACAAAGAGTTCGTACTCTAGGGCGAGTTGGTGTCGAATCTGATCCAGCTGACTAATGCTGCTATAGTAGGATTAACTTTAAAAAGTCAGATGTGACGTCACACTAACCGTCCGAGTTAATATTTTTAATTTCACCAGAAAATGTCAAACAGTTAATTGTCAAGTTGTGAACGAGCGTAAATTATTATTGAAGGAATCATTCAAACAATGAATTGAAGCGCTTACGTCAGTTTGAGAGCCACTGACAACTACATAAAATTTATTCACGTAATGACATTCTATCCTCTGTGTTGTGCATTTAATTCTCATTCAAAACCAATGTTGACGTATACTTATTTATGCGGGATGGAGTGTTTAGACAAACTGGACGGTTATTATATGAAACAAAATAAATCGAACTATCAAAAGGATGAGTATTCTTAATCGATACGTATGACTTTTTAGACTTTATAGGACTATATGACTATACGCTTGTAGGCTTGTTCCAAGCATGATACGAATAAACAAGGTATGTCACTATGTCAGCACGCAGCGGCAGCCTGTGACGTCAGTGTGGTGATAGCTACATGCGACTCGGCACCGGGCGTAATAACGACGTAAACTTGCGATTTAGTAGCTTATTTCGACGTTTGATTTGAAGATGTTCCAGTAATTTTAATAAGTTTGACTTTGCAGTAAGGTATGATATAGTCTGTGGTACCTGACTGTCTAATAACAAAAATGGTTTATTGTAATTTGTACTGCAAGTGCGGGTGTGAGAATCACGCATAAGAAAAACGAACGGCAAAGATATATCTTTTTTAATTTGCTAGCATAGGTAAAGGCGATTATTTATAAATGATTTGTATCGTATCACAACCACATGTTGACTTTCACCTTAAAATATTTTCAATTCTTTCGTTAGAGCTTGGGTTACAATCACCACAGTGACTCTAGTCAGTCTCTTTTCAGTCTCTAGCTGTTTACCATTTTTACCAAAAGTTTACCATTTTTAGAAAATACGCGGACTTACGCCGTGTCCTAGCTGCATCCGGGTAATGCGTTGCGTGCGATGCGGGGAACGCACGCAACGCAAACTCGCACGAGAAATTTTGAGTGTGTCCTAACTGAATGCGTGCGGTGCGGGCGAGAAAATGGTTTCCAGTCCAACTATTTCTGGTGCAGCTTCAGATGAAATACGTTTTAATTTGGAAACCAGTAGGTTGTTGGAGCTTGAGAGATTTAAAAATCACAGAAAGAAACATGTTACTTAAGAGAAAGAAACAATAAGACGCAAGTAATCTATAGAAATAGGTATAGATTTGATAGATAGATAAATAGCAGGTAGGTTAAATATAAAAAGGTCTACAATAGAAGTTAATAGACCTCATACTTACTTTAAAAACCTAAATTCGAGACATTTTCACATTCCCAGTGTAAGTACCTTGACTCTTGTTCTTGTAAAATAGATTTCTCTTATTGCACAAAATGTTTCGCTTTGGCACGAAGGCAATCGAAATTAAAAAAATTTCCTGCCCGCCGCAAAAATCGCAAGATTTTGACAGATGAAAAAACTAAATATTTCAATTTAAAACAATGCGTGCGTTGCGGTGTCGTTTTATCGTACGACTTTGCGGGCAAACGCGTCTACTGAGGACACTCCCATTGCTTTGCATGTGTTTTATTTTAATCGTTCCCCGCAACGCACGCACGCAACGCACGCAACGCAGTCCCCGGATGCAGCTAGGACGCGGCGTTAATGACAAATTATGTGAATTTTTAGACAGTTGTACGCTCATGGGAAATCTGACGTTTATGAAGTTAAATTTGACATTCTCAACTTTTTTCCAAACTTTTTGTGAGAATGGGAATGCGCTACCCTAGCAAATACATTACTAGTGTATTTGACCCTAGTAAGCGTTAGTGTCGGTAATGCAGGTTCCCTAAGGAGGATTAACTAAGAGAGGGATTATTGTGTAGATTACTAAACTTAGAGAACCTGTATTACCGACCTGACGCTTTCTAGAGTAGCGCATTCCAAATCTCACAAAAAGTTGAGAAAAAAAGTTGGAAACGTCAAATTTAACTTCAAAAACGTCAGATTTTCCATGAACGTACAACTGTTTAAAAATTTACATAATTTGTTATTAAGTCCGCGTATTTTTAAATAACGGTAAACTTTTGCCTTAGAGGGTGTTTTAACAATAAAAAGAAGTAATTCTACTTGTTCGCGTTGCCTAAAGGCTAAAGGTAACTTTCTTTTTAAATTTTAAACTCATTATATTCCTCTATCAATATTTACCTATTTCCATTGCTGGGATTTATATCTGGACAAAAAATGCACCCAGCCCCATCAGCAGACAGTTATGATTGCAGTAAATATACGGGAGCTCAGAACTCCCGTATACAAGAAAGTTTGTTGTCTGGTATAGGTTTTACTACATCTTGATGAATCTTATTTTTAAGGATTAATTAGTATAGCAGGGTCTTATAGGGGTACTAATAAGATCACACTACCGTTCGTGTGTCTATCAAGACGGGTTTTCTCAGTAACTAGGTACGTTAGATATCGAGTTAAAAATTATACCCAATCCAATACTAAAGTCTACAGCTCCAGTAATATGTTTTTAATACCTCTACTGAAAGAGGATTCCTCGAATTATATTCGCGTTATTATTTTGTTTCATTTTTCAAACTTCGCTTTTTTCCACTTGATACCTACGCCTGTGACCAAAAGTGCCAAAAATATGACATCCAGCTGTTCGAAAATAACTGTGTTATGTAAACGTCAACGAGTGAATTCGCTACCCTAGTAAGCGATAATGTCGGTAATGCAGGTTCCCTAGCCACTTTTACTACAGAACAGCAGATTAACTCCTCTCTTTGGTATTTTTGGTTTTGTTTTAATGTTTTGACTTTTGATGTTGAAAAAAAACAAACAATAAATTTAAACAGAAATAAAATAACCTCAACCTAAATAAATATTAAATATTAATGATAAATAAAATGATACAGTATACAGTAATTATTGGAAAAATAGATGCGAAAACATGTGTGACATGAATGCGAAAGAGTATTTTCATAACAAATGCAATTTTGAAACCGATGTACATTCACTTCCTTGCAATTTGTTTGTGACAGAAAAATGGCAATTATCCTCTCTGCAGGAAAGAAAGGAGCACTTGAACAGTGTAAAAGGCTTACTACATGACTTTGATTTGAAAAAATGGGCAAATCATACAAGAAACCGAGATCCCTCATCTCTAGTTGTCCGGTTCATGAAATGTAAATATGGTGTGGAACTTCCAACTCAGGTAGTGTCTTAATATCAACCTCAACATCTAAACTTGAAATTCCGCTCACACCTTTGTCTTTTAGGCTTGGTGCAAATTTTATGAATGCCTAGGAGAATTTCAGTTAATACCTGAGGAATGTTTCGCCGACACTGACGGATATTTCAGTAGTTTTCATCTTTGCGAAGCCCCTGGTGCATTTATTACGTCTTTGAATCATTACCTGGCTGAACGGGAACGGTATAAAAATTTCAAGGTTTGTAAATTCAACATTTGGTTTTAGCAGAGACTTAGCTGCTCCTGTTCTGAGTGAAATGAAATACTGGTAAATATGTACATTAGCGGCATGGGTATAGGGCGAAATGGCTTATACTATCGGATAGCTTGTGTCTCTAGGAGTATCAAGGTACCATTGAATTTTTGCGGCGGCAAGTAATAGTCGAGAAATAAGGCCTCAAAGTGTCATCCTTGCCCTAAATGTGTATTCGAACATTATGCGCTCGATCGTCGTGTGTCCGACGGAGAAATGAGCTGCCTGTTCGAGCGCATAATGTTCGAATACACGTATTAGGGCAAGGGTGACACTTTGAGGCCTTATATCTCGACTATTACTTGCCGGCGCAAAAATTCAATGGTACCTTGATACTCCTAGAGACACAAGCTATCCGATAGTATAAGCCATTTCGCCCTATACCCATGCTGCTCATTTCAATAATCACCGAAATACTTTTTAAATTTGACTTCAGATAAAAATGCACTAAAAATGTATACGGTTTGTTAAAATTGGTGGTCATTTTAAATCCGAAGTATATTTACTATAAACCAGAGGGTTAAACCCCCACTTCGTATTCAAAAACTAACAAAATGTAGATCTCGGCATAAATTAAAACTAGATTTAAGCAAAAATGTGCACTGTCAAGCAGCATTGACAGTCGGAAACAGCGTCCGCCATTTGCATCACACATTCCGGTTCCACCACAATCACGCAAATGCTCCATCCTGTGTATTCTGTAATCTCAGCTATTTAATGACCCGTGGAAAATTTTCCTTGCCCTTCTCGCATGTCCCATTGGTAACTTGATGTATTATATTTTGGGTAGATGTACAGAAGTGGTCACCCAGATTCAAATGGAATTCATGCGCCAGCGAGACCGTCACACACAGTGTTGCTAAGCTTTTACAATTAATAGATACAGCTTTTACTGAGCAATTGAGATGACCAGAAAAAGAAAAAGCTATAGAGATAGTAAATTGCAAGGAGGAGAGAACCTACCAGTGACCAGTGACTAATGACCTGATTTAGCAGATTCTTGTCAGCTTCATGTTATCTCTAATCACTTCTGTACATTTACTCTATTTTGAAATATAAATTTTCATAATTTCATTCGTACATTAATGACAAACCATTTGTAATTTCACCCAATAATTATTATATCACAAGTTATAAGTAATAAAAATAAGTCTCGCAATGTTGCACAATATGATAAACATTAATTCTATGAATCTGCCAATTTATTACTCAATTTTTTCGATATTTTATGTAACAATTTTCATAAAATTCAGAGGAAGTTATAATTCACCAGACTGTTTCGCATGTAACATGAAACTTCTGGCTCTGCAATAAGAAACTGAGGTTAGAAGACGCTATTGAAAAGGGAAACCATGAGAGCTCTGCTCAAGCGCTTTTTTAAGTATCACTTTGCTTATAAGACAACATGAATATGCAGTATCAAATTTTATCCTCAACCGATAAAAGACATAGAAAATTTCTGCAAATTAGGATTTAAAAAAAGCTAAATTAATACTTGAATGATGGTATATTGCTTATAGTCTTTCCCTTAAGATGACCGGGAAGCTACTAATGACAATATGATCTCTCAACAATACCACAGCTTAAACTGTGAACCTCCTTGTATGTAATTATATTTACTTTGGATCAAATATCTGAGTATAATAATTAGTGAAATCACTTATACCATGAAATGCAGAGATTTATTGCACGGATTTACCAGACACTTACGAGCCCCGATGAATAGGCCCCCTGTTATGTTATTCTTTGGTCAAGACCATACTACTACTTGGTCAAGACCCGGTCTAAATGGACTTTAGTGATATCTTGAGTGTGAGTGTGGTATAATTATGTTAAGAGGCAGAAATGACAATGAGTTTATATTATAAGATAACATTTATCTTTTTTTCAGTGGGTTTGGTCTGCAAATACATTGAATCCATTTTATGAAGGTAATAAATTAACCCAGATGGTCCCAGATGATCGACTAGTGAAATATACATTAGATAAATGGCATTTTGGTTTGGATGGAACTGGCGATATTACAACCTTCTACAATTATTTGCATATAATCGACAGGTTTAAAGATAATAAGGTAAAATAAATATGTCTAGTTTATTCTTGATATAATAGCTTATTAGTTTGAAACACAATAACCACTATACAAAAAAATAAATAAAAATAACAGTAGATATTATGATGAACAAAAAAATCTTCAAAAAATGGCATACCTACTAAAAAAAGGCATTCTACAAACTAAGAGACTGACACTATGAGACTTGATGGTATAGGTACCTCACAATTTATTTTTACTTTTACTAATAAACACGCAAAATATTTCCTCATAGCTTGCAAATATTCTATCTACCAATCTGAGTTATGAATATTGCATGCGGTCCGTGCCATTCTAATTGCTTAGCTTTAATTTTAAAGTTTGTGCTAATTGGCAAATTAAAGCATTTGCTTGAAATGTCATTGTTGTTCTAAATCAACTTATCTGTCGAAATTCAGAGAACCTAGCAAAACTTTTCTCAGAGAATTCTAATATGGCTATCCTATTGTACTAGTTTGCTCAGTGATTTTGTGATATATTCTACACTTTTATGATATATTCTATACCTACTCTCCTCAAATCTTCTTACAAAAAGTATTTTTTCAGGGAAGCCACTTTTCAGTTTTATTTGTAGGTCTTCAGAGTTGGTACCTATTTTGTATTTTTTTCAAAACAATGTGTCCCACTCAAATTGGTGGTGCATGTGCATGTATTGGGATCTCGGTAGGATAAAAGAACATTTTATGTTGGGAAAGTTTTATATGATATTAGCTGCTTTCTTTCGCTCAGCCACTTTGAATCATGGATCCTGAAAGTTGAATCCGGATCACTGAATCGCGGATTCAATAGACCCGTTTACTTATCGCGACGAAAGAACAACAAAGGGAAGTGTAAAGCTGATTCGAATTATTATTATTGTAAGATAAATGGAAAAAACTTTATATTTAAAAATGGCACGAAGTGGATGTGGTAGGTATACCCAATAAATAACCCATCATATTCTAAATATCTAAATGTAAGACTATTCCATTACTTTCGAAATAAAACATATTTTTATCAAACTAGAAATCGCACGTAAATAATAATACAAGTATCCAGGAAGTACCTACACATGAACAAAATAAGAATAAACAAACATAAAAGTATGAAAACGTAAACATGTTCTTAGGAATCTAATTAGGTTACGTTTTTCAGATCCGGATCAATCCGTTCCGATCCTAAAAATTCTATGATTCGCAGGGGTGAGGGGATTACGGATCGCGATCCAAATCTGGTAAAGAGTGGGGATGAATCCGTTTACGAAAGAACACGCCTGTTTGAATCCAAACGCGTTATAACGCGTTCGGATCACGAATTTACGGTCGAAAGAAAGCAGCTTTTATGATTTACCTTTGAAATTGAGGAAAGAAACGCAATATTAATTTTTCACTAATTTGAAAAGAGCAATTTATATTTTATTACACTACTTCTTGAACTTGGGAAATGACCCACTTGAGGAAAATTTACAAAATAACATTATCAAGGAAGATAGCAGTTTTATATTAAAAATTTGAATTATTAGATTAAATTAAATCATTTTTTTTTTTTTAGTTTTACTTTTTCTTTAGAATGATTTTTTGTTAATTTTCTTTTGTATCATTACTTATTTTGTTAACAAGTCTCACTTGCAGGTGACTGTACACCTTCTGTGGGAGTTGCGTGAGATTTTTTCCCTGCAATTAATTGTATAATTTACTGGTGTTAATAAATTGAAAATGAAATCCAATTTATTCCTTGGGAAAATTCAGTTTTGAGCAGAAATTAGATTTTTCTAAAAATATGACTCAGATTACTTGAATCACAAAAAAAAATGATTGCATGTAATAACAATAATTAATTATTATTACTCCTTACTGTATTATTTTCATTAATTATTAATTATGCATTTGATAGGTATGGCTAGTAACAGCTGATGGTAGTGTCGACTGTATGTTTAATCCTGGAGATCAAGAGTTGATTGTGGAGTATCTTCATTACTGCGAAATCATTATTGCACTGTCAGTTCTTCGTAAAGGTAGCTATAGTATTTTTAATTTCCTTGTAGAGTACAAAAATTTAATACGACAATAATTATTATTGGATTCCTAAATTAAAAATGTCACCACAGTAGTTGAAATGGCTCTAAAACAATGGTTGCAAATGTCAAGCCAAGCACCTTAAGTGTTGAAAGAATTCATAAGACTTTTTTTGAGATCCTAGCTTGAAAGAAACATTGTTGGGAGACCTTTGATAAAACCATTGACAAAAATTTAGGAAAAATAATAAGTATGGTAAAAAAATTAAGACAGCTTGTATTGTATACAGTATTGAATTTCAATTTTTTATTCCTTAAAACTGATGATGTATCTCTACAACTCATTACTGAAAAGTGAAACTTTTGATTTGAGCGTGAAAAATGTTAATTTTGTGCACTAGTGCGAACAGTAGATTCATGTTCTTATTTTTATTAATGTAAAAATTTATTTTCAGGTGGGAATTTTGTGATGAAAATCTTCACAACATTTGAAGAATCGACCATTTGTTTTTTATATTTATTAAAATATGCTTTTCAAACAATGGTGCTCTTCAAGCCCGGGACTTCTAAAGGTGGAAACTCGGAGACGTATGTCATTTGTAAGAATTATAAAGGCCTGCACTGTTTAAGCAACATTTGGCAGTCTCTATTGCAGCCTTTTAAGAGTGGTACATTTAACAACAAGTCGATGTTTAATATTGATGATATAAATGAAAAATTCTTAGAAGAAATTCATCAAGCCTCTGAGCATTTTATGACGAGACAGATCACTATGATAACCACAAATATATCTCATTTCACAAATGAAGATCCACAGGATTTGGAAGATGTCAAAGAATTCCAAAAATCTGTTGTGAAGTATTTTGCAAGCAAATATAAAATAAGAAGAATTTCGAATAACAAGAAAATAGTACCTTACGTTGATGTGTTGTGGTTTTGGAAACCTCTTTGTAATCAAAAAGTAACGGAAATAAGAAAATTTAATTGTAAGTCTTTGATAAGTGCTCCGGAAAACATAGACATATTTTACATGCAATGTGGCAAATGTATTGAGCAAGTGTACAACTCGAAATTTTGTTCAAAGCCATTTGTTCCAAGAAAATCAGAATGTCGTTTGAATAATGGCTCGTTGTATACTCTTTCTTTAAATAGTCTAAATAAATCATGTCTGGTAATAAACATTAATAATTTCGATACAACAAAGTTTTACTTATTTCAAAAGGGTGTCTTTTATGCAATTTACAATAACCTATGGAAAGACAATTTGATTTTTATGAGGATACCATTTGTCACACACTTTCTAGTTGGTTTGTTATTTCTATTATTTGCAGCTTATAGGGATGTTTACTTGCACCCTTGTGGAGCTTTAATCCTATCAAACCCTGAAATATCAGACACAACCAAAGTGTGGTTTAAAACCATTCACAACTTGTATCAATCCATAGACATCGAGTTGCCTTTCGTATGTGATGTGAACCACATTGTTCATCCCCTAGTATTATGCGATAACAAATTTTTCGAATTGGTCGAATGCTACAACAACTTAATTTCATAGTTATTCTTAGTTCAGTCTAGCATTTAAAAAAGTTTTACTATCTGACAACTTTTATTTATTTGACGACATCAATTTAACTGTTTATAAAAGAAACTTTCAAAGAAATATGTGGCATTACCATATGAAATACTTGACAGTATCGTAAATTTTAACAAAAAAATTTAACCAGTGTGCCTGCTGAAAGTTTGCTAAATTGCTTATTATTTGAAACTTTTAGACCTAAGATATAGAACACAATGGTTCTAATATTTTATAACTTTGGATTTTTCTTTGTTATTGTGTTTTTTTTTTAATAAACATTGGTATGATATTGAAAGTGTATTTTGTTCATTAACCTTCTAATTCACTTCGTATAAAATAAACATACATTTAGTATATACATATTTTGTACATTTATCATCACCAATCATTAATCTATAATTGATTATTACAGAGTGTGAACTATTTTAATGAACCATCCATAAATTAGGAAAAAGTATGACCAACCAAATATCAATCAATATCTGAATTTTTTATACCCATTACTGTTACTGACATATCCTTAAAAACTATAAAAAAAAAAAACAAACTGAAAAAATCAAATTTCAAAAATCTCCAATCAATTGCTTATTGGTGAATCTTTTTGAGTGAATTTTTTAACTCTTAGGTAGGCACCGGCAAATGAACTGACATATTTTTTCCAGGCTCCAATTTTCAAAGTTGAGACAGTCAACTTTCAATTCCCTCTGGGTGCTATGTTCATTATTTACTCCATTGCACCATCAAATGAGATTCTTCTGCAAAGAACCAGAAAGTAACCAGCCTGTGTATGAATTACATTTATTCCCTCACAAACTTCAGGTGCATTAAAACAATATTGTTATTTGTTAATTTAAATTTTCATTCTTTATTTGAACTTTAATTTTACATGATTATCTGTTAAATTAAACTATACACTTGCGAACCTTAAAATTTTACATTTCTTATATTTGAGACATAATTATTATTATTAATGTCCGCCAGTGTATAGAAATTGATGATATAATGTAATGAAGCATGTATATTCAGTTAGTAAACAAAAATTTTCTTGGTATTTTTAATATAAAAATTATATTAAGGACTAAGAGAAGAACTAAGGTCAGTCTACATTTCTGAAAAAAAAAATAAAAAAAAAATCAACAAAAACAAACAAAACAAAAAAATAAAAAAAAATTAAAAACAAAACAGGTTAATGCATATTTCGATAAAAACTTAAAAAGACCGAGATAATATAAATTATTATTCATTGCAACGAAACAGTGAAGTGGTAAAAATATTCCGACTAGGTCATGAGGCCAAACTGAATATAATCAACTTCACTCATGTTAATTTATTTCAATCATTGTTATTATAATGCAACTAAAATAAATATAAATCAAGCAAAGGCACGAACTACAAACTTGAGCATCACAATATTAATTATCCTACATCCCTTTCAAGAAATGGAGCAAAAACTTGCTCAAAAGCAGCTTCACAGGGTGTTAATGTTAATTAATTTGGTCTGTGGTCAAACTTCAAGGGTGTTTCTTTGAGTGATTCATAACGATACGTATACAATGCATATTTTCTAAGGTCGGTATAATAGGGCATAACTAAAAATTTTTTTTTTCTTAAATATCCTCCACTAAATTATGTTGAAATTTTTCAGTTTTGCAGTAGTAAGGGGGTAATATTATAAGGTCCAGTGATGTTCCGGAGAGCACCCTAAATATTTTTTTCATGGATTTTTTGTAATTTTTATATTTTTTCGAGAATAAACAAAAAAAAATACAACTTTTCTATCTCTTTAATTATTTTACTTGTATCTTGCTTTATTTTTGAAATAAAAAATAAGAACCACTTTATTGCATAATGCTGCATGTCCCTTGACAACATAGAAAATAAATAAAAACTACAAAACTAACAATAACTGAGATGTACCTGTTTTTTTTGCACACCATAGTCACTCTAGTCACAGAAATTGTTACAATAATTATTTTTGCAAGCAATTAAAAAATTCTTATTGTTCTTTTAAAATATTTTTTGTGTGGTGCGTGAACATAAACATGAATGTATTATAATATGTACTTATTTTTTATTTTAAGAATGAAGCATGAGAACAATTATTTATAAGACAAAAAAGTTGAATTTTTCGTCGTTCAATCTGACAAAAAATATAAAAATTACAAAGAAAAACCATTCCCTACATTTAAAAAAATAATATTCATTAAGATACTGCCTGGAATGCTACTAGACTTACGGCCAATATTATAAACGCTGGTTAAGTTAACTGGCAGATTTCTGTGCCCGATTTTGAAGCTAATATTGACCTCGAATAACTTTTATTGAAATTTTTGTAATCCCTTTTATGCCAAGAGTAATTAAATTGCAATAATTTCGACCTATAGTCTATATTTTCTCCAGAAACGACCGCAGAAATCTGCCAGTTAACTTAACCAGCGTTTATAATATTGGCCGTTAATAATTTTAATCTAACTTACGCTAAATTAGCTTCTTTTATAACCTGCCATATTACATTAAATTGATTCTTGAAAAATATGTAAAATGTATTTCCGGACCCATCTTTATGAGAACTTTCCGTCTTAGAGTCACTCAAAGAAATATCCCTTAAAATTTGACCACGTACTTAATCAACACCCAGTATATTAATGGTAATGTTAGATGTTACCCTGAAATTATTTTTTAAAAGGATTTTCAATGCTCATGAGTATGAGACATATTATTATTACCTGGTGTTTTTATGAACATTTTTATCTAAGTCTAATGAATTTTTTTTATCAGTTCGAAGAGTTATAAATATCCAATGAAAGAGAATTTCGACTACTAGCATGAAACTTGCTGCCATTATCATCTATTCATGGTACCTACTTAATTCATGTAAGTTTATGCACTTGAGTAAATGCCAACTGTATAAATCATTGATGTTAGATTTTCTCAGAAAATGTAAAAATCTAATAATAATAAGGTCTGGTGTCCCTGAGATATTCTGATACTTTTATTTATTAATGGGATAAACACTGTCCCATTTAAAATAACAAAGTTCGTTTCTATATCCGGTATGGCCGGAAAAACAGTTGTTTCCTAAAATGAACCTTGAAAATTGAAACTACATTTTGGAGGTCTTAAAACACTCAGATATAAGACCATTTTTTTATTAGTTATTCATAGATTAATACTGTTCAGATACATACACAATCCTCATAGTGTTGGTGAATCCAGAACCCTGTTTCCATCCAGTCACGATGATCACTGGATCTTTTGACTTGATAAAGCCCTTCTTTTTGCCAAATTCAATTCCAAAGTTTACTCTGGCATCCACATCTTTCAGCCAATCCTCTAATCGCTCAGCTGCAAAAGAACATATTAAAATTAGCTAAACAACTTTATTTTAGTGTAGTTGTTTATTTTGTTTTTTCAGTAACTAACTATTGTTTCATTTTTCATACATTTTATGAACAAAAAATTGTGTAAACATGGTAATTTTATTAAACAGTCCTAGATAAAAATTATTGAGTTAGATGTATAAAACTAAAGCTACTCACCTTCATAATGCAATGGAATAATTCCCCTGAAGAGATGACATTGCCTGGCAGTTTGTATGACTCTTGTGACAGCTAGGATAGGGCACCGGGGCCTGTACTGTGACACCAAATGAGCTGAACGTCCTGAAGTTGTGATCACTATAATGGCTGCGGCAAGACACTTGGCGGAAGCTTCTACTGAAGCAATGGCAATCGTATGTGCTGCATCGATTGGAGGTAGTGCCTGGATTTGATTTCATTCAATTAGTTTTTTTTTCTCAGATTTATTTTATTGAACTAAAAATATTGTTGAGGTATTGTTGAAGCTCAGTGTTTGAAAAGCAATAATACTGCTGCACCTCAGAACAAGTCGCTTGAGACGGACAATAACGGGTTTGTGGATTATGGTCAAAACGCTCTGAAGGAAGGCAAAAGCTACAAAAAATAAAGGAGGCAACTAGCTACAAAAAATGAGTGTAAATTTTGTTCAAGTGGTTGCACTGATGGGACAGCATCTAAACTCTTTCATTCAAATACCTGTAGTCATATACCTAAACGGAATTATCTTCAGCTGTTCAAGACAGTTGGAATGATGAGTCAGCTGTTCTGTTGTGTTGCTACGACTTATTGTCGACATTCAGGAACAACTACAGAATCTTCTTATTCTTTCATTTGTGGGAATTAAAAAAAAAAACGACAGTGCCATCTGTAGAATTAACTGAGGCTCTCGAATATGAGAACTATTCGAGAATATATCAACTTGCAACATGTGAGATGTGACATTTGGTAACGTGACCGCTTGGGAACGTCTGTCTTGATTGTCACTGTCGCGTCATCTGCTAATATAATAAGGCCTGATGGCGCATTTCAATCAGAATAGTTTTGGACCTTATGAAAGCAAGATCAGAAAGAAAGCTAATAAGAAGAAGGCTAGTAAAGCTAGTAAATGGATAGGGATGTGAACAGAGATAATTCAGTTGGAAAGCAAGAGGAGTGACTCTTAGTAAAATTTGCAAGCGTAAAAAAGAAGAGTTATGTTTAGTACTGAGTGAAGTATTAGTGACAAAAAGTGAGAGTGGTTAGAGGTTACTGTAAAGGAAATAAATAGAGACTGAAATAACTACAATTTATAAAAAAGTATAAATTGGTCGGATACACGAACTGCTGGATCACCGACTGATCCCCAAACAGAATAATTAGTTTTCAGAACTAGATGACCCACCTTATTGGAGAGATCAATGAATATCTGCTTTTGCCAGACAGCACACTCGGCCTCTTTACAGATGCTGGCCATAGTGTGGACGCATTCGATTGGATAGTCACCCTTGGCAGTTTCACCAGACAGCATGACACAATCGGCCCCGTCCAGAATGGCATTTGCTACGTCTGAACTTTCGGCTCTTGTTGGTCGTGGCTTCTTTACCATAGACTCTAGCATTTGAGTGGCGCAGATAACTGGTTTGCCGGCCTATAAATTTAAAAAATAATTAAGAAATGGCATGTGTTTGTAAAACATCGTTATCATAATAATATCATTTCTAAAATATGTATAAAATAAGTTGAGCTTTATGATGCAGATTAGATTTGCAACTTTCTAGAATCCCCCTATTAATGCAAACTGATTACTAACCTTGTTACACTTGGCAATCATAGCTTTCTGAGCGAGAAATACTTTCTCAGTAGGTATTTCAATACCTAGGTCACCTCTCGCAACCATGATACCGTCTGAAGCTTCAATGATCTCATCGAGATTTTGCATACCCTGTTGATTTTCAATCTTGGAAATGATCCTAATGTTTTTTCCTCTTGGACCCAGAACATTTTTAATTTCGGTTAATGCGTCTCCGTTCCTTATGAACGAAGCAAAAACGATATCCACGTCCTGTTCAACGCCAAAAAGAAGATCTGATTTATCTTTCACCGAGACGGCTGGCAGATCTACGGGCACTCCTGGTAGATTGACGCCTTTTCTACTTCCAAGCAAACCGCCATTCTCAATTGTGCAGACCAAAGAGTCCTGCTCGATCCTTTCACAAACAAGAGATATCAGACCATCATCAACAAATACTTTGTTACCAACTTTGACAACATTGATAATGTTATCATAATCTACATAAATTACATCCTCATTCCCTTTTTCGGCGTATGATTTGTCAATTGTTAATTTAATCAGTTTTCCTTTTTTTAACTCAATTTCGGCACTGCCACCCTAAAAAAATTAAAATGTGCATTAAATCAGTTATCAGAATTTCGATCAAAGTATTGATTGAACTTACACCTTCCAATAATCCGGTCCTGATTTCAGGTCCTTTGGTGTCTAATGCAATCGCTAGTGGATAAGACAATCCAATTCTTTTACTATAATTCGCTACTGCTATTCGAATATTTTTTATTGTTTCAGCATGATATTCGTGTGTTCCGTGAGAGAAATTAAGACGAGCAATATTCATACCAGTCTCCATCATTTTCTCCAAAATTGCAGGTTCTCGAGAAGCGGGACCTGTTGAAAATTAACTACTTAAAACAAATTCAACAAACTAGATACTTGCTGTAGCAAATTTGCCTTTCATTGCCTCCTTAATAAGTGATAAATAAGTACTCACTTAATAAGGTATCACAGTTACAAGTTACAACAAACAAGAAACTCACCAATTGTACATATGATTCCGGAAAGTCGTACATAGGACGCCCTGGAGTTTATATCAAGAGCACAAATATGGTCAAGTTGTGTGCTTGCAGCAGCGGCTTCCAGCTGCAGCGGTGCCACTTGTTGCTGTTTTGAACACATCTACAATGGAAACACTTTTATTAGAATGACACTCTATTTAAGAAGGTATGTAAATGGAAAGTCATATTGCCTCAATAACATCATGATCGTGTATGGTGGTCCAAACCATTTTACAAAAAATTTTATGTAAATTGGTTTGTGCAAACAATAGGAAATTGTATCGATAGTTAAAAATTAGATTCGGAATGCTTTCTAATGTCTTCCCAGAAATTAATATAATTCTACAATAGTGCATTTATTTCTTATGTAAAAAATGAAAATGCCCAAGTAACTTGTATTTGTTTTGGTATTATCGTTTGATTAAAAAAGAATGGGTTAGCTTCTAATGATAAACATCAACTGAAAAGAGATGTAAAGATGACATAACAAAGTTAGATGCTATTTTTAAAAGTGTGTTATGAGCCAAGTTCACAAGTTTCTTGTGCAAGTAGATTTGTTTATTTGTCATTTTTAAATATTACATTTTAAGAATGTATCATAAATTTTCGTGGTTTACTCTCAAACGAAAGTACACTTTCGAAACACAACTGTAAGTTAGCCTTCATGTTACCATTACTTTATAGGTACTCTCTGCATCATTTGTTTTACTTGACTTGCTTGGCCCTTAATCCAAAAGCAAGTCTATTATGAACGAGTGAAATAAATGTGAATGTTGGTATCTGAAACTGAATTTTTCATAAAACCATTGATAAAGTATGGAAATTAGTAAGTAGATAATGAAATAATGGAAAATGTAACATCATCTAAAAATGGAAGATCTATATTATTTTTCATTTCCCGTAATATGTTGTCTCCCATACTTACAAATACCAGTTTTTGTTTAATTTTTGCATTAACATTACTAGCAGAAGTAATATAAAATAGTGACCTCTTTAAAGTGCATAACATATTTGGCATGTGCCTCTTTTGTAGCATTTTCATAACTTCCATTATTTTTTAAACCAACACCCTGTGAAATATTAATAATAAAATATTTCATAATTAGTCAGCATAGTTTTTATGAAAGTTAAGCAAATAAAAGTAAAATGAGGAGTTTATAATAATAATCAGGGATAAAAAGAAGGATGTTCCGGTAATACATACTCTGCCATGATAACTATTATTCTGTATCATAATGTATTAGAGTGGTGATTAATAATTTCATTATTGCAATAAATAATACCTCTTCATAAAAAATATTTTAAAAGAAAAATAATTTTGGGCTTGACGTTGACCTTAAGCTTGGTTTAAAAGGTAGACATTTTAATTTTAGCTATTAAACTTAATTTTAGCTATTCAGATTTGAGGAAGTCGGTTGTCTAAGCTTAGATTACATATCGTCGCCTTAATCAGAAAAACCCGTAAGTCCACATTTTATCAAAATCGACCTTTTTACGCCATCTATGAAATAATAAATAAACCTACAGTTGAAGAAAATATCGTATCTCCAAGATGTTTCTGTAATTTATTATTCCTAGAAAAGAATTTCCCATAAGTCCTCACCGGTGTCAAATATAAACGTAAAGCCCGTATGTCCACAATAAAACCGCCATTTTGAATGTAAACAATAGACGTATGGTGACTTGCTCTGTGTTTACCTCCCGATACTGTGCGATTTTGCGAGTTAGATTTGATGAAAGTGTATAAATATGGACCGTAAGGACATGCAAACATGTTTAACACAATTATTTACTAGAAATTATTGGTTTTACACCCTCAATTTACATTTTGCATTTTGTCTTGGACTTACGGGTTTTTCTAAAATACTAAATTTGCTCAGACATCATGATGCTAAGGAGATACGGGAATTTCTCGTTTTATTTTATAAACTCTTTTTTGTGCCTCTTGAATAATTTTCATTTTGTGACTTACGGGTTTTTCTGATTAAGGCGACGATATCTGCAGCCACAAAATTGCGAAACACTTTATTTAATTAAATACAAACTTTTGTAATATTTGTATCAATATTTATATGATATTGAGTATCTGTAATGTTATACACAATAATATGATGAAGTGAATGGAATTTTGAAATCAAGCTTTCCTTTCGATAGTCAAACAAGAGTGAAGTACCTACCATTAATTTTGTTGTAATATTTTTGATCCTGTTTAATAATAATAATAATAATAACTTTATTTACTTCAAACAGCCACAATTACAAAATAGTGGGTCGAAATACGTCAACCATTCTAAACTGCTCAACAAATGAAACGTTACATGATCGAATTTGCCCTAACTTTGGCACTGATAAAATTTGGATTGTTTCGAGCAATTCAATTTTTGTTTCGAGGGTTCACTAGTTCAATCCCTTGTTTATCAGTCCGTATGTTTGCAAGAACTTGGTACTTCACACAAAGTTTATATAGGGTGGTAAATAAAACAGTTCAAAATCTCAGAAAGTTCAGCTTGCTCCCATTTGATCAAAGATTTTTCTTTTTAAATTTCAACACAAAGATCATGAAGATGGACCTCATATCTCGAAACGGTTTTCGAATTTTCCGATTATTTCTTTTATTTACAGGGTGATCTCAAAATAACTACTTTTTGGTGTGGCAATGACAACTTTGTTATTCGTGACCCGATTTTCAAAATGTAGGGCTCATTTTAAAGCTTAAGCTTCAAGCAAGAACACGCAAGATTGATAATCGCCTAAGGACAAAAATTGAAAATACAGGGTTGTATTAAAACTAACCCAAATCTGAATGGCTTCCGAAATCTGGTATTATTATTTCGTTTGACGTTTGATTGAATCTTGTTGTTTGTAAACGCGAAGTGTTTTCAAAGTGTAAGTTGTTAAATTGTGGTCCAATCTATCGAAAATGCCTCATTTTTGTAGTGTTGTGAAATGTTCAATGCGTTCTGAGAGAGATATAGTGGTATTATTTCGATTTCCTGCTATTTTGACCAATAGAGGAGATAACCTTGACTGACCGTCTGGTGAAAGAAGAAATGCATGGATTCGTGCTTTGAAACGGGGGCCTCTAAGTGATAGCCACATAAGAAATGGTCGTATTTGTTCGAGACATTTTATAACTGGAAAATTCAAGTAACATTAGTATCAATCTAGGCTATTAGTTGGTCATAAAATGTGTTTATTATTGTTCAAGTATTAAATAGTAGGTACGCACTATTTACCGTGACATTTTACCGACAAAATAGCGATTAGCGAAGACTTTACATTTGAAAACCATAATTCTAACTCAAGAGAAAACAACGAAATAATTTGTAAAATAATCTCGAAAACTAAAGCTCCATAACGACCCATGTCTACAGGAAATTTTTCGCCTAATTTTGCATGTCCAACATGCCCTTTAAGTTTGTAACACGTATTTATTAACACCCTGTATTTTCACAAAAAATATTGGTATACAAAAATATTTAACTTACTTACCCTTTTAGTTTAATAAACAAAATATAGGTGGTCAAACTTTCACAAAAAAGCGGATAGACGATGTATTAATTTTCGTCAAAAACTAATCCAAAATCCAAAAGGTAAAACAAATTAATGAACGAACTGCTGTGTTGCAGGCAGTTAATTAAAATTAAATTAATTAACCATTAACCAAACATTTACAGTTGAAAAGTTCCCCAGACTCCAGCAGTTCCAGCACCAGCAGACAGAACAGAATCACAGAATCCAACAAAGGAAGTAAAGGAATCCGACCAAATAGAAAGAAAACAGAATTCCCTTGACTTTCACAGTAGTTTATATTTATAGACGACTAGGACTAGACGAGTACCTATGTAGGTCAAATAAACTTTGAGAAGTCACCACACAACACTCAGACAGAACAGAAGTCAGAATCCCAACAGCTCAACTGCGGAAGGTTAACGTAGTTACAATAATGTGTGAATTATTGTGAATTAAATTAACTTTAACCCTATATTATTCTAATTACTAACTCCTGACATTAACATGTTAACATGTTACATACTACTTTTATTAAATTATGTAAATAAGATGATGTATTTAAGGATTTATAGAGGACATTCAAGGTTGTTTTTGCAAATTAGTCAAATTACCACTCATTTATTAATGTCTATTGAATATTATGAATAATCTGCGTTCTGTAGTAAAACGGTTTTCACATAAGATACAAAACAAATTTTTATTTTCATCATTATGACACTAGCATTGGCCAAAAGCCGCACACAATATTTATTCAAGTTTTATTATTATTTTGTTTCTTATCCTATTCCTAATTAATCAGGTTCGAGAATGCATATCCTCATCAACTAATAAAACTGAAAAGTGTATCTAAAGTGTTTTTAATAAATTAATTTTTTCAATTCTTTTCGCAGAAAAAAATCATGTTTTGCAGCTTACAGATAAAACAATCCATATTTTACCAATACAAGCTGATAATGAAAGCTATATATATTAATACACGATTTGTACACGATACAGTATAATGATGATTAATAGCTACAGGCGAGTGTTTTAATCACTACATAAGTGTATTAATTAATATAGCCATTATCGCCGAGTTACATGCATTTTAACTGCCTCCTTATAAATGAGTTAGCGGTCGCGTTCAACAACACGGCCAATTTTGCATTATAGTCCTTCCGGATGTTCTACTTTCCAAGATTGCTACCACTCTGCAATAGACGCCGTCAGTGTGACGTCACAGGGCGGGGCTAAGCGGTTCTGGTTCCATACAAACAAACCCTTCACGTGGTCATTGTTGTCAGTTGTCGTGTTTTTTCTTGAAGTTTCTTGAAGTCTCATTAAGAGCTTTGATGTTTGACGAGACAACTTCCATCAGAGCTGGCAAACCTGTAAACGTCAAACGTTTGTTTGTATGGAACCCTGGCCGTTGGCCCCGCCCACTGACGTCATCACTGTCGGCGTCTATAGGCTAAATAAGTAACTATTGTGGCGCCACCAAGTAGGCAAATTTGACACTTTCATGCGGCAAGTCCTGCGTGCCCGCTATTCATTTTAATGTATTTGTTATTGCAAACATGAGGTCGTTCAGGTATAAAAAAAATCGGGAAGGGTTTGTTGTACACGAGTACCTTAAAATGCTTGCGATTACATACGTATTTATTACTCCTGAATCTTTTTTTAGATAGTAAATTAAAGTTAAAAATTTTAGTTAATAATTTAAGGCATATAAGTAATACTAATAAAACAATAACTACTGCTATAATTTTTTCGAGCTGTATTTCAGACGAAGGGTAACATTTTCTTGCTTTACAGCTGCAAAATACGTCCAAAACTCTTCGACTTATTATTATTATACATAAGCTGAATAAAAAACCCTAAAACATGAGATGAAATGTGAACTTATTATGTTTTGATAAGAAAGGTGATATTTTTTTAATGGAACAATTAATATATCACCTGAACAATGGGACAATAATAGGTTTTTTCATTTTTATGAGTGCTATGTGCACCAGCAGTCTCTCTAAAAGAGCGGTTCCTTGAAGAAAAGTTCCATGTAAACGTATTCTCTAACATCGCTCATGTGAAAACTCATCATGAGATTTCGCCCATTTCTCAACGATTTAAAACGAAAGCAGTCGAGACTGGGTGCTTGGAAATGACTTTTAATAATAATTCTAGTCATAATAAATTCAAAAATCTAGAAATACACTTCCAAATAATGATTTTAAGAAAGGTTTCATTTTATTGAAACGAGCTGTCAACGATTAGTATGCCGCACAAAAGTGCGAAAAAAATCCACGAGGAGGCGCGCGCTCCGCAAACATCCGATACTTACTTAGCGTAACGAAGCTCTGCAATTTTGGTGCGTTCAGAATATGCACTTGTGCAACTAACATTATTTATGTACATTATTGGTATAAAATAAATATAGGTATAGGTACATTACAGTTTGTTATTTTGAATTTAAGACATAGGGAAATTACATGCAAAATGAAACTTTGCTAAATATTTAGGTATTTTTCTCTTGGTTTAATCTTTTGTCAATGATGATTTTCCCAAGTACATACATTGTGTCCAGTGTAAGTGGTATTACATGAGAATCTTGGAAACGGCAAGAGATACAGGGTCGGTTAAATTAGAGAAAAGTTGCACAATTTGATGCTTGATGAGAATTTGATTTTTTCCCAATATTCAGTCTTTGCTGAAATATCCTGAAAAAACTGAAAAATTAAAATTTCTTAATTTACCCATATCTTTTTTATTATTGGAAATTAATTAATTATTTTTTGTAGGCTTACATAAGTCGTCAAAAGCTATCCGTTTGACATTATAAAAATTTTCAAAGCCAACTAGATCCCAAAGTTTTCATAGCCAACTTTTGTTTTTCTTGTGGCCGCCCTATTGGTTTTTTATGTCGTTCGGTATAAAATAAATCAAGGAAACCAAAAATTATAATAACATTAAAAAAAAAAAAATTTCGAAAATTTTATTATTTAAAAAAAAAAAAACTTTTCATACCGAATATGATAATTATGAAAATTAAAAAACCATAAAGCAAATAATATGACTTCATATTAAAGTAATTGGGTGTTTTTTTTTTCGAAAAAAGAATAACACAATTTTAGAATTTTTTTTTTAATGTTATTATATTTTGGTTTTCTTGATTTATTTTATATCGAACGACATAAAAAACCAATATGGCGGCCATAAGAAAAACAAAAGTTGGCTATGAAAACTCTGAGATCTAGTCGGCTTTGAAAATTTTTGTAATGTCAAATGGATATAGCTTTTGACTACTTATGTAAGCTTACAAAAAATAATTCATTATTTTCACCAACGACTGGAAATATTCAAAGAAAAAATTCAGATTCTCATTGTGCATTAAATTGTGCAACCTTTCCCTAATTCGACCCGCCTGTATCTCTTGCCGTTTCCAAGATCCCCATGTAATGCCGCACTTACACTGGACACACTGTATAACTACTTATGTCGGATTATTTTCTTATTAGTGTATTTTTTAACAAAAAAATACACTATTGAGGACGACATCACTTTTCGAAAATCACCCAAACTCATCAAATGTCCACCGATCATGACCCCCAGATCACGAAAAAGTGGTTTTCCAAAATTCACCTGCCCACGATATATATATATATATTTATATATATATTTATTTCTCCAAAATCACGATTTTTCGATTTTAAAAACGCTCCTGTAGCTTTATCTTTCAAGATTAGTGAACGAAATTTTGGATTCTTGTAAAGCTTGGGAATGACTTTAGATTTTCGTTGAAAAAAAATCCAAAAGTCACGTTACTTCTACAGGGTGTCCTTTCAAAGTTCCCCAAATCCGGTCCTTGAGGCACGGTTTCTGGCCGCAGTTTTCAATCTAGGGAGCTGAAATTTTTGTGAGAGTAAGATGTCCACAAGGAGTGGTCTGGTATTGCACTTGAGCAAAATCGGCCGAAATGGCGGCCATTTGAATTTTTTGAACATTAACGGAAAATTGACAATTTTTTGAACCATTGTATGAGCAAGATGGCAAAAAAACTTTGAAATCAAATTAACAGGATTTGAAGAAAATTATTGGAAATTTGAGTTAATGCAATAAAATTAGCATATTTTCCATTAATAAGCCAGTGTCGTGAGTAGGAAAAAGGGTGAAAATGTGTCAATTCTATAACCGTTTATGAGTCCATTTTTGAAGAAGTTGAACCGAAATTTTCCATTTTTTTTTGCTTTAACATATAATTTGATGTCTTAGCTTCAATTCGCCTCGATTAATGTAGCACTTTAAACGAAAGATAAAAAAGTTTTTCGCTTGTGCAAAATTAGCTTACACTTATATAAAATTATTAAATCGATGAAATGGTTCGCAATTTCTTTTTTATTTTTTTTCACATTCAATTATGAATGGTTCTGAAAATTAGAAGAGCAATCGCAACGACAATTAAATCACCTACATGCAGGTGAAAAAAGTATTCAAATTGATTTTTTAATAACTAAGATATGACCAGTTTAAAAAATAAAATGAGTAGATGTAGGTACCTGACGTACTACATATATCTACCCCATCATCACTACAAATTCGAAACGCACCGTGTGGCTCAGTTTGTTACATCCTTGACTAGCTAACTGTTGGAGCGGGTTCGCATCCACGAGAGGATCATTCTTTTTTTTTTGTAGGTAGGTGGAGTTTTCCCAAAAAAAATCGGATTATTTTTCATTAAATTCATTATAAAAAAAAATAGGAAGAAAATATTTATTATTGAATCGCATAAAAATACACTATTTCTGCGATTGATGCGCAAGAAGGTTTTTTTCTACATCTGTCAATGGAGTACCTATACAGTGCGCGAGAAAAGTAAAGGAATAAATTCTCTAACTTTGTAAAAAAAAAACATTTCGAAAAAATGCAAAAACATGTCAACTGATGTTATTTTTAAACTGTCATTCGGAAAAGTAGTTGTCCACCCCCCCACCTTGACACCCTTTGACATCTTCGAAAAGTCTAATGGAAAAGTACCCCCCTATATGCGACACCTTGATCGATAGATTTTTTCTGTACAGAACACAACAAAAGCATAAATTGTTTAAATCGAATGACAAATGACGAAGATAATCACCAAAATGTGTAAGAATTAGGAATTGAGAAAGCGTATAAAAATTTAAGAAATAAAATTTACAAATTTAATTTCGTGAAATGAACAGTGCAAAAGTTTTGTCAAAAACAGAACGCACTCAGACAACAATTTTAACATTTAATTAAATAAAGAATTTTCTGCTGCGTTATTTTTTGAAGAACGGTTTCAATTTCTTTACACTTTCTCAATAATTCCTAATTCTTACACATTTTGGTAATAATTATCTTCCTCATTTGTCATTCGATTTAAACAATTTTGCTTTTGTTGTGTTACCCCCTAACAGATCGAACTTCTCAGGGGTGCAATTTAGTAGGTATACAGATTAAGTTGCGTTAAATCACCCTATTTTGGGTGACACACCTGCTCTGTGTCGGTTCTTATGCGAATCACCCTAAATCGGTAGAGTAGTTTTGATTTCATATAGGATATGTAAGCTATCAGCGTGTTTGCAATTTATGAGAAATGCAATTAATGAGAAATGAACCATGATATGAATCAGATAATATTAAAAGGTATAAAAATGAAACAGATAAGCTAATAGGTGTCGTCATACCTACATGGAAATTCCACCTAAAGCGAACCGTAGTATATATGCCACCCCCCCCTCCTTTCGGAATTATCAAATACCTATCTGCACCTTTTATAGGCCATTTATAGGTATACTCCGTACTTCATTGAAATTACATTTTTAGGCCAAGATAATGCACGAACACAGAAAGCTCAAACTTTTTCCCAAATTTAAATTTTGTTTACGGTCCTATACAGATCGTTTTTTTATCTCTCTCACCATTGGGATCTTGAGAAGTAGCACAGAACAGCAGAGGGTCGGTTAAATTACATTAAAGTTACCTAGTTTGATACTGAGAAAATTGGTTTACAAAATACCGGAAAAACTGAAAATCGTGAAATTTTCATCAGAAGATAATGACTTGAAATTTGGCACAAAGGCAAAGGGTGAGATTCTAAATGGGCTAGAGTTCTTATGTTTTATACAGGGTGTTCCTTTTCAGGATTTTCCTCTTAAAAAACCAAAAACCGGTTTTCCCCATTTTTATTTATTTTTTGACGAATCGAATAATTATATACCATATGTGATACATATGATACTTGAATGGGTTTTTATAAAGAATATGAAAAAATTACAGAAGATTTCCCCAAAAAGATTGTTAGGAATAATAATTAAAAAAAAAAAAAACTAACACAAGAAATTAACAGAATTGGAAAACTTGCAACCAATAATATTATGCTTCACTTTGTGTACCTACTTACCTAAAAGCTAGACAATTGAAAATATTTAAAAAAGATATAGATCTCTTATCGAAATCGGTGTCTGGTCAGAAATAGTTAATCCAAAATACCGTGAAATAGGTCAATAGTATACCTAGTGGGAAATCAGCAAATCAATAAGATACCTGGGAAGTTTTAAAAATTTATTGAAATATCAACAAATTTGCCGCTGTCTATGTAATATATAAATACCTATATACCTATTTATTACAATCAATTAGAATCTTCGCGTTTTAGGCGTACCTTTCTTTGTTACCTACCTACAACCAAAAACTGAAATATTTCCAGTATTTCACGTAAATGTTCACGTAATTCGAACCCTGCCAACTATCGACTAATGGTTTTCAGTTTTGGATTCGTCTTTATTATTGAAAAAAAAAAAACAATAAAACCGTTAAATTTTCGATAATATTCCTATTTAGTTGATACTAGCTAATTATAATGCGTATCTATGTAATTATTCATCTCTCATACGCAGAAATTTATTTTTTGCTAATTTGCCGTATTTTGGATTCCATGTATTATAATATGTAAGGTAGGTAATATTAATAACAACCAATGTGATGTTAAGAGGAGGAATATTACTTTAATTATTATATATGCATGCAATAAAATGAGGAATATAGACTTTATTTAGGTAGGTAAGTCATGATTATAATATAACTGTTGAAATATATCTTACTCCAAAAGGTCTTTCGATAGCCTTCATGATTTTTTCACTCCTCACACTTGCCACAACACAATTATTATTAAAACAAAATCCTACACAGACACAGTTTAAAATATTGATTATTACATGAATGTATTAATCTTATAAATGCTTATTTGCTTTATCAGAGAGATAAGAACATCGTAATGGATAATAGTTTTATTATTAGACGAGAGTTCATGCGCAAGTTTAAATATTGTTTTTAACAATTCAATCAAAAACAAAATCATTTGAAGAAAAAATGATAAGTACAAGCCAATCTATATAGGTAGGACTTTAAGTCATGTCATGGTCAAGTCACGGTCAAGTAAAATATTGTTGGATCTTGGATCATGTATATTGTATACTGCTGCATGATTCGATCGTGCTCCAAAACAAATAACATATGGATACAGATTTGGGACATAGGAAAATTACATGTCAAGCTTTGCAGGTATTACCCAGATAATACCTAACTGTTGATAAATACCTAATAACTGTCTCTTGCACCTACGGATTTTAGAGAAAAAATGGTCAAGGTCTCATCTTCTAGATACCGACTTTTTTACAATTTTCAGACATTTTCATGGCTCTTGAGTTAAAACAACATAAATGTAACAATTAAAGTTTAAATAACTGATGTGTGTAGGCTTTCATGCCCAGCTTCAACACAAATCCTATAAGTAGGATTCCGGGTTGTTTTGCGGTGGTCCTTGGAAATTTTAATCCGAACATTTTGTCCACAATTGATGCAAACGATGCTTCCACTCTGTTCAATTTTCTACAATTTTACACTCTGTGTAGTTTTCATGAAAACGTAAAAAATAGTTTAGACGGGTGTTCAAAAAAACATAAATGAAAAGGCCAACTCTTCTGTAACAATATTTTTTTTTTACTTCTCATGGCTTATTAAATTAAATTTAACATTTTAGTTCCTCTTAATGAGTATTGAATAATGTTTTTATTTTTGTTAGGAATATATGTTATTCCTTATCTAAAATTCATAAGTATTATTTCTAGGATAAAACTTTTGTAAGCACTAACATCGGAAATATCCGGTTACGAAAATTGTCATGAGTCAGGATACATTTAAGAAGCTATGATATGGGATGACACGTCAGACAATATTCAGATCAGTCTTTCTCCTTCCTTTGATCATTCTTTTCCCTTTACATTCAAGAAGTGAATGTGTACCTATAAAGGCACTTTATAGTGAATAATTTAAAATTTGGTAGAAAATGTTCTCTTCACAATTTTATTACATTTAAATATACCATCAGTCAAGAAGAATTTTCAAGATAGCTACTCGGAACAGAGTGCAATTATGTAAAACCTCCATCATAACGACAAATATTATGTAGGAGTAGGAGTAGACTCGTGGAGTATGCATCTAGACGGTATTCGAGACGTGCGAGATAAGAAGTATCAGAGACGAGGATCAAATTTTCCGGATTTCTGTTTGTAGCATGCAGTCGAACTTCTCTGCACGGGATAAAGATATACAGGGTGTTCGGTAAGTACCTCCTAATTTCTCGGGAGCGTACAGGAGAGGTCAAAATAAATCTAGCTGTGGCATTATAAAAAAATTCCTAAAGTGTCCCTAAACGGAGATACAGAGCCCCAAAAGGGTAACCAACGATTTACTTTTTTAGCTCTAACTTTTAAACCGACCTGTATAATTCAATGATTTTTTTATTTTATAGTGGCCATTAAAGAGTCATTCATATCAGAGTAGATTTTTTTTGACAGATTTGATAGATTTTTGGTTTCCTAATTTTTTTAATACAGAATGACATGAAAATCCAATATGGCGGCCATTCGAAAAACAAAAGTTGACTATGAATACTCTGGGATCTAGTTGGCTTTGAAGTTTTTTGAAATAACAGGTGGATAGCTCTTAACGACTTATGTAAGCCTACAAAAAATTATTGATTAATCTTCAATAATAAAAAAGATAAATGGCAAAAATAAGAAATTTCGATTTTGAAGTTGTTTCTTCAGAATTTTTCAGGATATTTCAGGAACGGCCCCAGAGATATCTTAAATGCCTTGACGGATTCGAGATGGTCACAAAATAAACCAGTTTTTCTCTAATCTAACGTACCCTGTATCTGTTAGCGTTTAGAAGATACCAATGGTGAGCATCGAAATGTGAGCGCACTGCATGTATACCCAAAGCTTGGAGAGAAGTTGGAGTAATCTTTATCCACCTGGCCATAGCGACTATACCCAGGCCAAATCATTCCGTCCAATCAGCTTGACGTCTTTTCTACTGAAGACATTGGAGCGGCTTTGCGGCAGACTAATTAGGGATGAATCAAACCTAACATATCTTGTGCTGCTGTCCTTCACTCTACAATCTCCGAGGATCTATGCTTGGCTCACATCAGCCAAGTCTCGACGACCTCTCTGAAGCCCCTTCAGGCACCCTGGTCTAGTTCTTTCTGAGCCTGGGATGGCCCCCAGGAAAAGGAGAAAGCACTCAATGGGCCACCTGTGGCCTCAGTGCAGTGGACTTGTTCTGCCCTCCTAAAAATCCAGAATACAGAATCTACGGTATTCTCAATTTATTTCGATAAAACTGGCGGCTTTCGAGATAAATCGGTTTTTAGGTATGCGAAACACTCAACAGTTACTAATGCTAAATACAAACAGGTAAAAATCACGTTCTTGTTGTTAAACCATAAAAGTCGATATATTTCGAAAACCGCTAGTTTTATCGAAATAAATTAGGAGAACCTTTTTTAAAGAATAATGACCAGGGTATTTAAAAATGTGTTTTCAGCTCTGTAAAATGACACACACCTGTCAAAACTTTGACCCAACGAGTGTGGTGGTAAGTCCGTTCCTGACTTTTCTGACGACGTCAAACATCCACTCTGGTATGGCTTAATTAAGACTCTTTATGGCCTCTATAAAGTATTAAAATATCATCGAAGTATACAGGTCGATTCAAAAGTTAGAGACAAAAAAAAATCGAAGAGCCCCATTTAAATTTTTTTTTTTTTTTATAATATTTTTATAATTTTTATGACAGACAAGGTTTTTTTTGACCTTCCCTAAATTTTGCACGCTCCCGAGAAATTAGAAGGTACCTACGACAAAAATTTTGAAAATCAATATTTGAGGAAAAAATTTTGGAAACAAATTTAAATTAATTTTTGAGGGAAAAATTTTTGAAACAAAAATGGAAGAAAATTTTTTTTAAATAAATTTTGAAAAAAAATTTAAAAAAATTTTCAAGAAATTTGGGATAAAAAAATTTAAAAATGAATTTGGAAAAAAAATTAGGGAAAAAATTTTGGAAAAAAAATTTGATGAAAAAATTTTGAAAAAAAATTTTGATGAAAAAAAATTTTAAAAATCAATTTTAAAAAAAAATTTTTGAAAAACATTTTGAAAATCAATTTTTGAGGAAAAAGATTTGGAAACAAAATTAAATTAATTTTTGAGGAAAAAATTTTTGAAAAAAAAATGAAAAAAAAAATTTTTTGAATAAATTTAAAAAAAAAAATTTTAAAAATTTTCAAGAAATTTGGAATAAAAAAATTTAAAAATAAATTTGGAAAAAAAATTAGGGAAAAAATTTTGGAAAAAAAAATTGATGAAAAAATTTTGAAAAAAAATTTTGATGGAAAAAAATTTTAAAAATCAATTTTGAAAAAAAAATTTTTGAAAAAATTTTTGAAAAAAAAATTTAATATCAATTTTTGAGGAAAAAATTTTTGAAAAAAAATGGAAAGAATTTTTGAAAAAAAGCTTAAAAAAATTTTCAAGAAATTTGGAATAAAAAAATTTAAAAATAAATTTGGAAAAAAAACTTGAGGAAAAAATTTTAAAAAAAAATTTGATGAAAAAATTTTGAAAAAAAAATTTGAAAATTTTGGAAAAAAATATGAAAAAAAATTTTAATAAAAAATTTTGAATAAAAACTGGGCTGACAAACAAAAATCCGGAGCTAACCTGGCCTACTGAAAATTTAATTTTCAGAGCTAACCTGGGCTGACCTGGGCTGACAAACAAAAATCCGGAGCTAACCTGGCCTTACTGAAAATTTAATTTTCAGAGCTAACCTGGGCTGACAAAAAAATCCGGACCTGGCCCTACTAAAAATTTAATTTTCAGAGCTAACCTGAGCTAACCTGGGCTGACAAACAAAAATCCGGAGCTAACCTGGCCTTACTGAAAATTTAATTTTCAGAGCTAACCTGGGCTGACAAACAAAAATCCGGAGCTAACCTGGCCTTACTGAAAATTTGATTTTCAGAGCTAACCTGGGCTAACCTGGGCTGACAAACAAAAATCCGGAGCTAACCTGGCCTTACTAAAAATTTAATTTTCAGAGCTAGCCTGGGCTGACAAACAAAAATCCGGAGTTAACCTGGCCCTACTGAAAATTTAATTTTCAGAGCTAACCTGGGCTGACAAACAAAAATCCGGAGCTAACCTGGCCTTACTGAAAATTTAATTTTCAGAGCTAACCTGGGCTGACAAATAAAAATCCGGAGCTAACCTGGCCTTACTGAAAATTTGATTTTCAGAGCTAACCTGGGCTAACCTGGGCTGACTAACAAAAATTCGGAGCTAACCTGGCCTTACTGAAAATTTAATTTTCAGAGCTAGCCTGGGCTGACAAACAAAAATCCGGAGTTAACCTGGCCCTACTGAAAATTTAATTTTCAGAGCTAACCTAGGCTGACCTGGGCTAGCCTGGGCTGACATACAAAAATCCGGAGGTAACCTAGCCTTACTGATAATTAAATTTTCAGAGCTACCCTGGGCTGACCTGGGCTGACAAACAAAAATCCGGAGCTAACCTGGCTCTACTGAAAATTTAATTTTCAGAGCTTTTGAAAAAAAAACTATACGACAAAAATTTTGAAAATCAATTTTTGAGGAAAAAATTTTGGAAACAAAATTAAATTAATTTTTGAGGGAAAAATTTTTGAAAAAAAAATGGAAAGAATTTAAAAAAAATTTAAAAATTTTTTGAAAAAATAAATTTTGAACAAAATAAAAGAAATTTTCAAAAAATTTGGAATAAAAAATTTTCAAATAAATTTTGAAAAAAAAATTTAGGGAAAAAATTTTCAAAAAAAATTTTTAATGAAAAAATTTTGAAAAAAAATTTCGATGAAAAATTTTTTTAAAAATTTTGGAAAAAATATGAAAAAAAAAATTTAATAAAAAATTTTGAATAAAAACTGGGCTGACAAACAAAAATCCGGAGCTAACCTGGCCTTACTAAAAATTTAATTTTCAGAGCTAACCTGAGCTAACCTGGACTGACAAAAAAATCCGGACCTGGCCCTACTAAAAATTTAATTTTCAGAGCTAACCTGAGCTAACCTGGGCTGACAAACAAAAATCCGGAGCTAACCTGGCCTTACTGAAAATTTAATTTTCAGAGCTAACCTGGGCTGACAAACAAAAATCCGGAGCTAACCTGGCCTTACTGAAAATTTGATTTTCAGAGCTAACCTGGGCTAACCTGGGCTGACAAACAAAAATCCGGAGCTAACCTGGCCTTACTAAAAATTTAATTTTCAGAGCTAGCCTGGGCTGACAAACAAAAATCCGGAGTTAACCTGGCCCTACTGAAAATTTAATTTTCAGAGCTAACCTGGGCTGACAAACAAAAATCCGGAGCTAACCTGGCCTTACTGAAAATTTAATTTTCAGAGCTAACCTGGGCTGACAAATAAAAATCCGGAGCTAACCTGGCCTTACTGAAAATTTGATTTTCAGAGCTAACCTGGGCTAACCTGGGCTGACTAACAAAAATTCGGAGCTAACCTGGCCTTACTGAAAATTTAATTTTCAGAGCTAGCCTGGGCTGACAAACAAAAATCCGGAGTTAACCTGGCCCTACTGAAAATTTAATTTTCAGAGCTAACCTAGGCTGACCTGGGCTAGCCTGGGCTGACATACAAAAATCCGGAGCTAACCTAGCCTTACTGATAATTAAATTTTCAGAGCTACCCTGGGCTGACCTGGGCTGACAAACAAAAATCCGGAGCTAACCTGGCTCTACTGAAAATTTAATTTTCAGAGCTTTTGAAAAAAAAACTATACGACAAAAATTTTGAAAATCAATTTTTGAGGAAAAAATTTTGGAAACAAAATTAAATTAATTTTTGAGGGAAAAATTTTTGAAAAAAAAATGGAAAGAATTTAAAAAAAATTTAAAAATTTTTTGAAAAAATAAATTTTGAACAAAATAAAAGAAATTTTCAAAAAATTTGGAATAAAAAATTTTCAAATAAATTTTGAAAAAAAAATTTAGGGAAAAAATTTTCAAAAAAAATTTTTAATGAAAAAATTTTGAAAAAAAATTTCGATGAAAAAATTTTTTAAAAATTTTGGAAAAAATATGAAAAAAAAAAATTTAATAAAAAATTTTGAATAAAAACTGGGCTGACAAACAAAAATCCGGAGCTAACCTGGCCTTACTAAAAATTTAATTTTCAGAGCTAACCTGAGCTAACCTGGACTGACAAACAAAAATCCGGAGCTAACCTGGTCTTACTGAAAATTTAATTTTCAGAGCTAACCTAAGCTAACCTGGGCTGACAAACAAAAATCCGGAGCTAACCTGGCCTTACTGAAAATTTAATTTTCAGAGCTAACCTGGGCTGACAAACAAAAATCCGGAGCTAACCTGGCCTTACTGAAAATTTAATTTTCAGAGCTAAACCTGGGCTGACAAACAAAAATCCGGAGCTAACCTGGCCTTACTGAAAATTTGATTTTCAGAGCTAACCTGGGCTAACCTGGGCTGGCAAACAAAAATCCGGAGCTAACCTGGCCTTACTAAAAATTTAATTTTCAGAGCTAACCTGGGCTAACCTGGGCTGACTAACAAAAATTCGGAGCTAACCTGGCCTTACTGAAAATTTAATTTTCAGAGCTAACCTGGGCTAACCTGGGCTGACAAAACAAAAATTCGGAGCTAACCTGGCCTTACTGATAATTTAATTTTCAGAGCTAGCCTGGGCTGACAAACAAAAATCCGGAATTAACGTGGCCCTACTGAAAATTTAATTTTCAGAGTTAACCTAGGCTGACCTGGGCTAGCCTGGGCTGACATACAAAATCCGGAGCTAACCTAGCCTTACTGATAATTAAATTTTCAGAGCTACCCTGGGCTGACCTGGGCTGACAAACAAAAATCCGGAGCTAACCTGGCCTTATTGAAAATTTAATTTTCAGAGCTAACCTAAGCTAACCTGGGCTGACAAACAAAAATCCGGAGCTAACCTGGCCTTACTGAAAATTTAATTTTCAGAGCTAACCTGGGCTGACAAACAAAAATCCGGAGCTAACCTGGCCTTACTGAAAATTTGATTTTCAGAGCTAGTCTGGGCTGACAAACAAAAATCCGGAGTTAACCTGGCCCTACTGAAAATTTAATTTTCAGAGCTAACCTAGGCTGACCTGGGCTAGCCTGGGCTGACATACAAAAATCCGGAGCTAACCTAGCCTTACTGATAATTAAATTTTCAGAGCTACCCTGGGCTGACCTGGGCTGACAAACAAAAATCCGGAGCTAACCTGGCCTTACTGAAAATTTAATTTTCAGAGCTAACCTGGGCTGACAAACAAAAATCCGGAGCTAACCTGGCCTTATTGAAAATTTAATTTTCAGAGCTAACCTAAGCTAACCTGGGCTGACAAACAAAAATCCGGAGCTAACCTGGCCTTCCTGAAAATTTAATTTTCAGAGCTAACCTGGGCTGACAAACAAAAATCCGGAGCTAACCTGGCCTTACTGAAAATTTGATTTTCAGAGCTAACCTGGGCTAACCTGGGCTGACAAACAAAAATCCGGAGCTAACCTGGCCTTACTAAAAATTTAATTTTCAGAGCTAACCTGGGCTAACCTGGGCTGACAAAACAAAAATTCGGAGCTAACCTGGCCTTACTGATAATTTAATTTTCAGAGCTAGCCTGGGCTGACAAACAAAAATCCGGAGCTAACCTAGAGCCTTACTGAAAATTTAATTTTCAGAGCTAACCTGGGCTGACAAATAAAAATCCGGAGCTAACCTGGCCTTACTGAAAATTTGATTTTCAGAGCTAACCTGGGCTAACCTGGGCTGACTAACAAAAATTCGGAGCTAACCTGGCCTTACTGAAAATTTAATTTTCAGAGCTAGCCTGGGCTGACAAACAAAAATCCGGAGTTAACCTGGCCCTACTGAAAATTTAATTTTCAGAGCTAACCTAGGCTGACCTGGGCTAGCCTGGGCTGACATACAAAAATCCGGAGGTAACCTAGCCTTACTGATAATTAAATTTTCAGAGCTACCCTGGGCTGACCTGGGCTGACAAACAAAAATCCGGAGCTAACCTGGCTCTACTGAAAATTTAATTTTCAGAGCTTTTGAAAAAAAAACTATACGACAAAAATTTTGAAAATCAATTTTTGAGGAAAAAATTTTGGAAACAAAATTAAATTAATTTTTGAGGGAAAAATTTTTGAAAAAAAAATGGAAAGAATTTAAAAAAAATTTAAAAATTTTTTGAAAAAATAAATTTTGAACAAAATAAAAGAAATTTTCAAAAAATTTGGAATAAAAAATTTTCAAATAAATTTTGAAAAAAAAATTTAGGGAAAAAATTTTCAAAAAAAATTTTTAATGAAAAAATTTTGAAAAAAAATTTCGATGAAAAATTTTTTTAAAAATTTTGGAAAAAATATGAAAAAAAAAATTTAATAAAAAATTTTGAATAAAAACTGGGCTGACAAACAAAAATCCGGAGCTAACCTGGCCTTACTAAAAATTTAATTTTCAGAGCTAACCTGAGCTAACCTGGACTGACAAACAAAAATCCGGAGCTAACCTGGTCTTACTGAAAATTTAATTTTCAGAGCTAACCTAAGCTAACCTGGGCTGACAAACAAAAATCCGGAGCTAACCTGGCCTTACTGAAAATTTAATTTTCAGAGCTAACCTGGGCTGACAAACAAAAATCCGGAGCTAACCTGGCCTTACTGAAAATTTAATTTTCAGAGCTAAACCTGGGCTGACAAACAAAAATCCGGAGCTAACCTGGCCTTACTGAAAATTTGATTTTCAGAGCTAACCTGGGCTAACCTGGGCTGGCAAACAAAAATCCGGAGCTAACCTGGCCTTACTAAAAATTTAATTTTCAGAGCTAACCTGGGCTAACCTGGGCTGACTAACAAAAATTCGGAGCTAACCTGGCCTTACTGAAAATTTAATTTTCAGAGCTAACCTGGGCTAACCTGGGCTGACAAAACAAAAATTCGGAGCTAACCTGGCCTTACTGATAATTTAATTTTCAGAGCTAGCCTGGGCTGACAAACAAAAATCCGGAATTAACGTGGCCCTACTGAAAATTTAATTTTCAGAGCTAACCTAGGCTGACCTGGGCTAGCCTGGGCTGACATACAAAATCCGGAGCTAACCTAGCCTTACTGATAATTAAATTTTCAGAGCTACCCTGGGCTGACCTGGGCTGACAAACAAAAATCCGGAGCTAACCTGGCCTTATTGAAAATTTAATTTTCAGAGCTAACCTAAGCTAACCTGGGCTGACAAACAAAAATCCGGAGCTAACCTGGCCTTACTGAAAATTTAATTTTCAGAGCTAACCTGGGCTGACAAACAAAAATCCGGAGCTAACCTGGCCTTACTGAAAATTTGATTTTCAGAGCTAGTCTGGGCTGACAAACAAAAATCCGGAGTTAACCTGGCCCTACTGAAAATTTAATTTTCAGAGCTAACCTAGGCTGACCTGGGCTAGCCTGGGCTGACATACAAAAATCCGGAGCTAACCTAGCCTTACTGATAATTAAATTTTCAGAGCTACCCTGGGCTGACCTGGGCTGACAAACAAAAATCCGGAGCTAACCTGGCCTTACTGAAAATTTAATTTTCAGAGCTAACCTGGGCTGACAAACAAAAATCCGGAGCTAACCTGGCCTTATTGAAAATTTAATTTTCAGAGCTAACCTAAGCTAACCTGGGCTGACAAACAAAAATCCGGAGCTAACCTGGCCTTCCTGAAAATTTAATTTTCAGAGCTAACCTGGGCTGACAAACAAAAATCCGGAGCTAACCTGGCCTTACTGAAAATTTGATTTTCAGAGCTAACCTGGGCTAACCTGGGCTGACAAACAAAAATCCGGAGCTAACCTGGCTCTACTGAAAATTTAATTTTCAGAGCTTTTGAAAAAAAACTATACGACAAAAATTTTGAAAATCAATATTTGAGGAAAAAATTTTGGAAACAAATTTAAATTAATTTTTGAGGGAAAAATTTTTGAAAAAAAAATGGAAGAAAATTTTTTTTAAATAAATTTTGAAAAAAAATTTAAAAAAATTTTCAAGAAATTTGGGATAAAAAAATTTAAAAATGAATTTGGAAAAAAAATTGGGGAAAAAATTTTTGAAAAAAAATTTGATGAAAAAATTTTGAAAAAAAATTTTGATGAAAAAAAAATTTTAAAAATCAATTTTAAAAAAAAATTTTTGAAAAACATTTTGAAAATCAATTTTTGAGGAAAAAGATTTGGAAACAAAATTAAATTAATTTTTGAGGAAAAAATTTTTGAAAAAAAAATGAAAAAAAAAATTTTTTGAATAAATTTAAAAAAAAAAATTTTAAAAATTTTCAAGAAATTTGGAATAAAAAAATTTAAAAATAAATTTGGAAAAAAAATTAGGGAAAAAATTTTGGAAAAAAAAATTGATGAAAAAATTTTGAAAAAAAATTTTGATGGAAAAAAATTTTAAAATCAATTTTGAAAAAAAAATTTTTGAAAAAATTTTTGAAAAAAAATTTAATATCAATTTTTGAGGAAAAAATTTTTGAAAAAAAATGGAAAGAATTTTTGAAAAAAAGCTTAAAAAAATTTTCAAGAAATTTGGAATAAAAAAATTTAAAAATAAATTTGGAAAAAAAACTTGAGGAAAAAATTTTGAAAAAAAATTTGATGAAAAAATTAAAAAAAAAATTTGAAAATTTTGGAAAAAAATATGAAAAAAAATTTTAATAAAAAATTTTGAATAAAAACTGGGCTGACAAACAAAAATCCGGAGCTAACCTGGCCTACTGAAAATTTAATTTTCAGAGCTAACCTGGGCTGACCTGGGCTGACAAACAAAAATCCGGAGCTAACCTGGCCTTACTGAAAATTTAATTTTCAGAGCTAACCTGGGCTGACAAACAAAAATCCGGAGCTAACCTGGCCTTACTGAAAATTTGATTTTCAGAGCTAACCTGGGCTAACCTGGGCTGACAAACAAAAATCCGGAGCTAACCTGGCCTTACTAAAAATTTAATTTTCAGAGCTAGCCTGGGCTGACAAACAAAAATCCGGAGTTAACCTGGCCCTACTGAAAATTTAATTTTCAGAGCTAACCTGGGCTGACAAACAAAAATCCGGAGCTAACCTGGCCTTACTGAAAATTTAATTTTCAGAGCTAACCTGGGCTGACAAATAAAAATCCGGAGCTAACCTGGCCTTACTGAAAATTTGATTTTCAGAGCTAACCTGGGCTAACCTGGGCTGACTAACAAAAATTCGGAGCTAACCTGGCCTTACTGAAAATTTAATTTTCAGAGCTAGCCTGGGCTGACAAACAAAAATCCGGAGTTAACCTGGCCCTACTGAAAATTTAATTTTCAGAGCTAACCTAGGCTGACCTGGGCTAGCCTGGGCTGACATACAAAAATCCGGAGCTAACCTAGCCTTACTGATAATTAAATTTTCAGAGCTACCCTGGGCTGACCTGGGCTGACAAACAAAAATCCGGAGCTAACCTGGCTCTACTGAAAATTTAATTTTCAGAGCTTTTGAAAAAAAAACTATACGACAAAAATTTTGAAAATCAATTTTTGAGGAAAAAATTTTGGAAACAAAATTAAATTAATTTTTGAGGGAAAAATTTTTGAAAAAAAAATGGAAAGAATTTAAAAAAAATTTAAAAATTTTTTGAAAAAATAAATTTTGAACAAAATAAAAGAAATTTTCAAAAAATTTGGAATAAAAAATTTTCAAATAAATTTTGAAAAAAAAATTTAGGGAAAAAATTTTCAAAAAAAATTTTTAATGAAAAAATTTTGAAAAAAAATTTCGATGAAAAAATTTTTTAAAAATTTTGGAAAAAATATGAAAAAAAAAAATTTAATAAAAAATTTTGAATAAAAACTGGGCTGACAAACAAAAATCCGGAGCTAACCTGGCCTTACTAAAAATTTAATTTTCAGAGCTAACCTGAGCTAACCTGGACTGACAAACAAAAATCCGGAGCTAACCTGGTCTTACTGAAAATTTAATTTTCAGAGCTAACCTAAGCTAACCTGGGCTGACAAACAAAAATCCGGAGCTAACCTGGCCTTACTGAAAATTTAATTTTCAGAGCTAACCTGGGCTGACAAACAAAAATCCGGAGCTAACCTGGCCTTACTGAAAATTTAATTTTCAGAGCTAAACCTGGGCTGACAAACAAAAATCCGGAGCTAACCTGGCCTTACTGAAAATTTGATTTTCAGAGCTAACCTGGGCTAACCTGGGCTGGCAAACAAAAATCCGGAGCTAACCTGCCTGGCCTTACTAAAAATTTAATTTTCAGAGCTAACCTGGGCTAACCTGGGCTGACTAACAAAAATTCGGAGCTAACCTGGCCTTACTGAAAATTTAATTTTCAGAGCTAACCTGGGCTAACCTGGGCTGACAAAACAAAAATTCGGAGCTAACCTGGCCTTACTGATAATTTAATTTTCAGAGCTAGCCTGGGCTGACAAACAAAAATCCGGAATTAACGTGGCCCTACTGAAAATTTAATTTTCAGAGTTAACCTAGGCTGACCTGGGCTAGCCTGGGCTGACATACAAAATCCGGAGCTAACCTAGCCTTACTGATAATTAAATTTTCAGAGCTACCCTGGGCTGACCTGGGCTGACAAACAAAAATCCGGAGCTAACCTGGCCTTATTGAAAATTTAATTTTCAGAGCTAACCTAAGCTAACCTGGGCTGACAAACAAAAATCCGGAGCTAACCTGGCCTTACTGAAAATTTAATTTTCAGAGCTAACCTGGGCTGACAAACAAAAATCCGGAGCTAACCTGGCCTTACTGAAAATTTGATTTTCAGAGCTAGTCTGGGCTGACAAACAAAAATCCGGAGTTAACCTGGCCCTACTGAAAATTTAATTTTCAGAGCTAACCTAGGCTGACCTGGGCTAGCCTGGGCTGACATACAAAAATCCGGAGCTAACCTAGCCTTACTGATAATTAAATTTTCAGAGCTACCCTGGGCTGACCTGGGCTGACAAACAAAAATCCGGAGCTAACCTGGCCTTACTGAAAATTTAATTTTCAGAGCTAACCTGGGCTGACAAACAAAAATCCGGAGCTAACCTGGCCTTATTGAAAATTTAATTTTCAGAGCTAACCTAAGCTAACCTGGGCTGACAAACAAAAATCCGGAGCTAACCTGGCCTTCCTGAAAATTTAATTTTCAGAGCTAACCTGGGCTGACAAACAAAAATCCGGAGCTAACCTGGCCTTACTGAAAATTTGATTTTCAGAGCTAACCTGGGCTAACCTGGGCTGACAAACAAAAATCCGGAGCTAACCTGGCCTTACTAAAAATTTAATTTTCAGAGCTAACCTGGGCTAACCTGGGCTGACAAAACAAAAATTCGGAGCTAACCTGGCCTTACTGATAATTTAATTTTCAGAGCTAGCCTGGGCTGACAAACAAAAATCCGGAGCTAACCTAGAGCCTTACTGATAATTAAATTTTCAGAGCTACCCTGGGCTGACCTGGGCTGAGAAACAAAAATCCGGAGCTAACCTGGCTCTACTGAAAATTTAATTTTCAGAGCTTTTGATAAAAAACTATACGACAAAAATTTTGAAAATCAATATTTGAAGAAAAAATTTTGGAAACAAATTTGAATTAATTTTTGAGGGAAAAATTTGTGAAAAAAAAAATGGAAGAAAATTTTTTTTAAATAAATTTTGAAAAAAAAATTTAAAAAATTTTCAAGAAATTTGGAATAAAAAAATTTAAAAATAAATTTGGAAAAAAAATTAGGGAAAAATTTTGGAAAAAAATTTGATGAAAAAAATTTGAAAAAAAATTTTGGAAAAAAAATTTTTTTGAAAAACATTTTGAAAATTAATTTTTGAGGAAAAAAATTTGGAAACAAAATTAAATTAATTTTTGAGGAAAAAACTTTTGAATAAAAAATGGAAAAAATTTTTTTTCAAATAAATTTTGAAAAAGAAAATTAAAAAATTTTCAAGAAATTTGGAATAAAAAATTTAAAAATAAATTTGGAAAAAAATTAGGGAAAAAAAGTTTGGAAAAAAAATTTGATGAAAAAATGTTGAAAAAAAATTTTGATGGAAAAAAATTTTTAAAATCAATTTTGAAAAAAAAAATTTTGAAAAAAATTTTGAAAATCAATTTTTGAGGAAAAAATTTATGAAAAAAAATTTAATATCAATTTTTGAGGAAAAAATTTTTGAAAAAAAATGGAAAGAATTTTTGAAAAAAAGCTTAAAAAAATTTTCAAGAAATTTGAAATAAAAAAATTTAAAAATAAATTTGGAAAAAAAACTTGAGGAAAAAATTTTGAAAAAAAATTTGATGAAAAAATTTTGAAAAAAAAAATTTAAAAATTTTGGAAAAAAATATGAAAAAAAAATTTTAATAAAAAATTTTGAATAAAAACTGGGCTGACAAACAAAAATCCGGAGCTAACCTGGCCTACTTAAAATTTAATTTTCAGAGCTAACCTGGGCTGACCTGGGCTGACAAACAAAAATCCGGAGCTAACCTGGCCTTACTGAAAATTTAATTTTCAGAGCTAACCTAAGCTAACCTGGGCTGACAAACAAAAATCCGGAGCTAACCTGGCCTTACTGAAAATTTAATTTTCAGAGCTAACCTGGGCTGACAAACAAAAATCCGGAGCTAACCTGGCCTTACTGAAAATTTGATTTTCAGAGCTAACCTGGGCTAACCTGGGCTGACAAACAAAAATCCGGAGCTAACCTGGCCTTACTAAAAATTTAATTTTCAGAGCTAACCTGGGCTAACCTGGGCTGACTAACAAAAATTCGGAGCTAACCTGGCCTTACTGAAAATTTAATTTTCAGAGCTAACCTGGGCTAACCTGGGCTGACAAAACAAAAAATCGGAGCTAACCTGGCCTTACTGATAATTTAATTTTCAGAGCTAGCCTGGGCTGACAAACAAAAATCCGGAGTTAACCTGGCCCTACTGAAAATTTAATTTTCAGAGCTAACCTAGGCTGACCTGGGCTAGCCTGGGCTGACATACAAAAATCCGGAGCTAACCTGGCCTTACTGAAAATTTAATTTTCAGAGCTTAACCTGGGCTGACAAACAAAAATCCGGAGCTAACCTGGCCTTACTGAAAATTTGATTTTCAGAGCTAACCTGGGCTAACCTGGGCTGGCAAACAAAAATCCGGAGCTAACCTGGCCTTACTAAAAATTTAATTTTCAGAGCTAACCTGGGCTAACCTGGGCTGACTAACAAAAATTCGGAGCTAACCTGGCCTTACTGAAAATTTAATTTTCAGAGCTAACCTGGGCTAACCTGGGCTGACAAAACAAAAATTCGGAGCTAACCTGGCCTTACTGATAATTTAATTTTCAGAGCTAGCCTGGGCTGACAAACAAAAATCCGGAGTTAACCTGGCCCTACTGAAAATTTAATTTTCAGAGCTAACCTAGGCTGACCTGGGCTAGCCTGGGCTGACATACAAAATCCGGAGCTAACCTAGCCTTACTGATAATTAAATTTTCAGAGCTACCCTGGGCTGACCTGGGCTGACAAACAAAAATCCGGAGCTAACCTGGCTCTACTGAAAATTTAATTTTCAGAGCTTTTGAAAAAAAAACTATACGACAAAAATTTTGAAAATCAATATTTGAGGAAAAAATTTTTGAAACAAATTTAAATTAATTTTTGAGGGAAAAATAAGAAAATTTTTTTAAAATAAATTTTGAAAAAAAATTTAAAAAAATTTTCAAGAATTTTGGAATAAAAAAATTTAAAAATAAATTTGGAAAAAAATTAGGGAAAAAAAGTTTGGAAAAAAAAATTGATGAAAAAATGTTGAAAAAAAATTTTGATGGAAAAAATTTTTAAAATCAATTTTGAAAAAAAAATTTTTGAAAAAAAAATTGGAAATCAATTTTTGAGGAAAAAATTTTTGAAAAAAAATTTAATATCAATTTTTGAGGAAAAAATTTTTGATAAAAAATGGAAAGAATTTTTGAAAAAAAGCTAAAAAAAATTTTCAAGAAATTTGGAATAAAAAAATTTAAAAATAAATTTGGAAAAAAACTTGATAAAAAAATTTTGAAAAAAAAATTTGATAAACAAATTTTGAAAAAAAAAATTTAAATATTTTGGAAAAAAATATGAAAAAAAAATTTTAATAAAAAATTTTGAATAAAAACTGGGCTGACAAACAAAAATCCGGAGCTAACCTGGCCTACTTAAAATTTAATTTTCAGAGCTAACCTGGGCTGACCTGGGCTGACAAACAAAAATCCGGAGCTAACCTGGCCTTATTGAAAATTTAATTTTCAGAGCTAACCTAAGCTAACCTGGGCTGACAAACAAAAATCCGGAGCTAACCTGGCCTTACTGAAAATTTAATTTTCAGAGCTAACCTGGGCTGACAAACAAAAATCCGGAGCTAACCTGGCCTTACTGAAAATTTGATTTTCAGAGCTAACCTGGGCTAACCTGGGCTGACAAACAAAAATCCGGAGCTAACCTGGCCTTACTAAAAATTTAATTTTCAGAGCTAACCTGGGCTAACCTGGGCTGACTAACAAAAATTCGGAGCTAACCTGGCCTTACTGAAAATTTAATTTTCAGAGCTAACCTGGGCTAACCTGGGCTGACAAAACAAAAATTCGGAGCTAACCTGGCCTTACTGATAATTTAATTTTCAGAGCTAGCCTGGGCTGACAAACAAAAATCCGGAGTTAACCTGGCCCTACTGAAAATTTAATTTTCAGAGCTAACCTGGGCTGACCTGGGCTAGCCTGGGCTGACATACAAAAATCCGGAGCTAACCTAGCCTTACTGATAATTAAATTTTCAGAGCTATCCTGGGCTGACCTGGGCTGACAAACAAAAATCCGGAGCTAACCTGGCTCTACTGAAAATTTAATTTTCAGAGCTTTTGAAAAAAAAACTATACGACAAAAATTTTGAAAATCAATTTTTGAGGAAAAAATTTTGGAAACAAAATTAAATTAATTTTTGAGGGAAAAATTTTTGAAAAAAAAATGGAAAGAATGGAAAGAATTTGAAAAAAAAATTAAAAATTTTTTGAAAAAATAAATTTTGAAAAAAATAAAAGAAATTTTCTAAAATTGGGAATAAAAAATTTTAAAATAAATTTTGAAAAAAAAATTTAGGGAAAAAATTTTCAAAAAAAATTTTGATGAAAAAATTTTGGAAAAAATATGGAAAAAAAATTTTATTAAAATTTTTTAATAAAAACGGCTGACAAACAAAAATCCGGAGCTAACCTGGCCTTACTAAAAATTTAATTTTCAGAGCTAACCTGAGCTAACCTGGGCTGACAAACAAAAATCCGGAGCTAACCTGGCCTTACTGAAAATTTAATTTTCAGAGCTAACCTGGGCTGACAAACAAAAATCCGGAGCTAACCTGGCCTTACTGAAAATTTAATTTTCAGAGCTAACCTGGGCTAACCTGGGCTAACCTGGGCTGACAAAACAAAAATCCGGAGCTTACCTGGCCTTACTGAAAATTTAATTTTCAGAGCTAACCTGGGCTGACTAACAAAAATCCGGAGCTAACGACAAACAAAAATCCGGAGCTAACCTGGCCTTACTGAAAATTTAATTTTCAGAGCTAACCTGGGCTGACAAACAAAAATCCGGAGCTAACCTGGCCTTACTGAAAATTTGATTTTCAGAGCTAACCTGGGCTAACCTGGGCTGACAAACAAAAATCCGGAGCTAACCTGGCCTTACTAAAAATTTAATTTTCAGAGCTAACCTGGGCTAACCTGGGCTGACTAACAAAAATTCGGAGCTAACCTGGCCTTACTGAAAATTTAATTTTCAGAGCTAACCTGGGCTAACCTGGGCTGACAAAACAAAAATTCGGAGCTAACCTGGCCTTACTGATAATTTAATTTTCAGAGCTAGCCTGGGCTGACAAACAAAAATCCGGAGTTAACCTGGCCCTACTGAAAATTTAATTTTCAGAGCTAACCTAGGCTGACCTGGGCTAGCCTGGGCTGACATACAAAAATCCGGAGCTAACCTAGCCTTACTGATAATTAAATTTTCAGAGCTATCCTGGGCTGACCTGGGCTGACAAACAAAAATCCGGAGCTAACCTGGCTCTACTGAAAATTTAATTTTCAGAGCTTTTGAAAAAAAAACTATACGACAAAAATTTTGAAAATCAATTTTTGAGGAAAAAATTTTGGAAACAAAATTAAATTAATTTTTGAGGGAAAAATTTTTGAAAAAAAAATGGAAAGAATGGAAAGAATTTGAAAAAAAAATTAAAAATTTTTTGAAAAAATAAATTTTGAAAAAAATAAAAGAAATTTTCTAAAATTGGGAATAAAAAATTTTAAAATAAATTTTGAAAAAAAAATTTAGGGAAAAAATTTTCAAAAAAAATTTTGATGAAAAAATTTTGGAAAAAATATGGAAAAAAAATTTTATTAAAATTTTTTAATAAAAACGGCTGACAAACAAAAATCCGGAGCTAACCTGGCCTTACTAAAAATTTAATTTTCAGAGCTAACCTGAGCTAACCTGGGCTGACAAACAAAAATCCGGAGCTAACCTGGCCTTACTGAAAATTTAATTTTCAGAGCTAACCTGGGCTGACAAACAAAAATCCGGAGCTAACCTGGCCTTACTGAAAATTTAATTTTCAGAGCTAACCTGGGCTAACCTGGGCTAACCTGGGCTGACAAAACAAAAATCCGGAGCTTACCTGGCCTTACTGAAAATTTAATTTTCAGAGCTAACCTGGGCTGACTAACAAAAATCCGGAGCTAACCTGGCCTTACTGAAAATTTAATTTTCAGAGCTAACCTGAGCTAACCTGGGCTGACAAACAAAAATCCGGAGCTAACCTGGTCTTACTGAAAATTTAATTTTCAGAGCTAACCTGAGCTAACCTGGGCTGACAAACAAAAATCCGGAGCTAACCTGGCCTTACTGAAAATTTAATTTTCAGAGCTAACCTGGGCTGACAAACAAAAATCCGGAGCTAACCTGGCCTTACTGAAAATTTAATTTTCAGAGCTAACCTGGGCTGACAAACAAAAATCCGGAGCTAACCTGGCCTTACTGAAAATTTAATTTTCAGAGCTAACCTGGGCTAACCTGGGCTAACCTGGGCTGACAAAACAAAAATTCGGAGTTAACCTGGCCCTACTGAAAATTTAATTTTCAGAGCTAACCTAGGCTGACCTGGGCTGACAAACAAAAATCCGGAGCTAACCTGGCTCTACTGAAAATTTAATTTTCAGAGCTTTTGAAAAAAAAACTATACGACAAAAATTTTGAACATCAATATTTGAGGAAAAAATTTTTGAAACAAATTTAAATTAATTTTTGAGGGAAAAATTTTTGAAAAAAAAATGGAAGAAAATTTTTTTTAAATAAATTTTGAAAAAAATTTTAAAAAATTTTCAAGAAATTTGGAATAAAAAAATTTAAAAATAAATTTGGAAAAAAAATAAGGGAAAAAATTTTGGAAAAAAAATTTGATGAAAAAATTTTGAAAAAAAATTTTGATGAAAAAAAATTTTAAAAATCAATTTTGGAAAAACAAATTTTTTGAAAAACTATTTGAAAATCAATTTTTGAGGAAAAAAATTTGGAAACAAAATTAAATTAATTTTTGAGGAAAAAATTTTTGAAAAAAAATGGAAAAATTTTTTTTTTAAATAAATTTTGAAAAAAAAATTTAAAAAATTTTCAAGAAATTTGGAATAAAAAAATTTAAAAATAAATTTGGAAAAAAAATTAAGGAAAAAATTTTGGAAAAAAAATTTGATGAAATAATTTTGAAAAAAAATTTTGATGGAAAAAAAATTTTAAAATCAATTTTGAAAAAAAAAATTTTGAAAATCAATTTTTGAGGAAAAAATTTTTGAAAAAAAAATTTAATAGGTATATCTTCACTTACCGCTTCCATTCCCGCCGTCCCGCTTTGGTAATGCGAGTCAGGTAGCGGATAAGGGAAGGTAATATTGAGCTCGTCGAACTTAAGACTCAATATTGGTAGCTCAAGACAGCTCTCATGGTCAGGGCCGGAGATATGGGGGTATCGGATAAATCGCCCTAACCAAGAGGAAACAAGGAACCAAGAGGAAAGTGAAAATCCAGGATGATGAGATGCGTGGCTGGATATAAGACCAGTCCCATTGGACTTACCCTCGGAGTACCTGGTGCAATTCGTTGTATGTAGCATTTATGCTGAATATGATCAGATGACTTTTCACCACCCTGTATGAAAATTTAAAGTATATCTTGAGAAGTTTTCGTTCTACACTGCTTTGAAGTTGGAAAATCGTCAATTTAATTTCTCTACAACGCATAAACTAGGTACGTATTATAGGTACCTACTCAGTCTAAAGTCCAGTTATGAAAGCCAACTGCATTCGATTTTCTCAGAAAATTTAAAATATAATAATATGCCGGGTGTTTCCAGTAAAACAACGAAGTATAGGTGTCAACTTCCGGTATTTCCGGACGTGCCGTCATTTTGAAAATATTTTAAATGAATTTCTCATGATGTGCTCAAGGTCTTAATAAAAATATTTAAATTGTGACTATGAAGTAATAATTTCCAAGATTGGTGGCCGACCTTAAAGGGACATCTGATGGTATAGAGACGGATAATTACTACTTTCATTAACAGACTATCGGTTATCAAGATGTAGAAAGAATCAGACTTGTTAACTCCGCGTCAAAGAGCCTAAAAATATTAACGACGCGATTCGATCCTGAAAGGGGCTAAATTAATGCGGCTCGATGCCGCGATGGTAATGACGAATCGCCACGGTGACAGGATCAAAATTTAGGGAAGGACCAGGCTATAATTGCCAATGATTGACAGGAACACAATTAATTAATAATTATCGAAATTACTGACCTTGTGTCTTGTCCGACTAAAGGGGCACTTGTTTTAATTTGCGAGATGTTGTAACTATTATTATTGTTCACTTTGCTCCACTATACCCACGATTGTTCCACTACTTTATACCGCTTCCTTATTTAATTAAAGAACTAGGTATCCCGTTCCCGTAACACCAGCATCGACGAGTCTGGTACGAACGGCACTATGTCGGGCTCTTTCCTCTCTCGATGTTAAACCTCGACTCTTCTCTCTATGTGTGGTCCTGTCCGGTCAGGTGTCCTTCTCCTTCGTCCCGATGTGTAAAGGGATAGGAAGGGGTAGGAAACGGTGGTGTCTTAGAGAATACGAATCGATTATTCACCAAGGACGTAACATACCGCCCACCAAAATTACCGGAGGAATTTTCCGCTATCAGAAAATTGAACCAAAAGCGAAACTAACGAAAACGAAACTAACGACAATAACAAAAACGAAACGAAACGAAACGACAAGTCAGGGACGAAATTCCCTGAGTCCGTTACTGGTTAGGTAACGGGCAAAGTTTGACCAGAGGTCGTTTACAAAGACCTCTGGTCGTACGAACCGAGGCAACCCTGGCGACACCATCCGCACCAGGGTGCAGAGAAACAATTCTTCCTAGAGCCCATTTCAAAGGAGACAACAATTCATCCTTTATCAACACCAACGAACCGATATCCGTTGACTCAAACAAATGGGTTTTCGACCATTTACTCCTCTGGTGGAAATTATGAAGATATTCAGCCCTCCAACGTGTCCAAAAATCACGTTGCATCCGTTGCACCAATTGCCAACGAGAAAGACGAGAAATCTTCAGATGTGACAAGTTCACATCCGGCACCGACGACAGAGGTTCCAAGGTCAGAAAATGACCAGGGGTCAACGCGGATAGATCGTTGGGGTCGCTACTAATGGGGCAAAGGGGGCGCGAATTCAAGACGGCCTCGATCTGAACGATGAAGGTGTTCAGCTCCTCATAAGTCAAAATTTGACCACCAATAACACGGGCCATGTGTGTTTTGACGGACTTAACACCGCTCTCCCACAGTCCACCGAAGTGTGGAGCTGAGGGTGGATTGAAGTGCCATCGAATACCTTCCCCTTCTGCGGCGATTTTCAAATTTGAGTTGAGCTCCTTGTTAGCTCCGACGAAATTGGTTCCACAGTCACTGTAGATGTCACTACAGCGACCGCGGCGAGCGACAAACCTCCTAAGAGCTGCCAGGAAAGTCTCTGACGATAAATCAGAAGCGATTTCGAGATGAATCGCGCGAGTCGCGAAACATACGAACAAACATAAATAGGCTTTAGAAGTTTTGACACCCCTATACCTCGACAAGACAATAGGAAAGGGTCCCCCATAATCGACCCCGACACAACTAAAAGGCTTCAATTGGGAGACACGAGCGACAGGTAAATTCCCCATGGGAGGCTCCAACGAGAGGGGACGAGTGCGAAAGCAACGATTGCATTTCGACAAATAACTACGAATGACCCTACGAGCAGACAGGATCCAAAAATTTTGTTGAAGGAGATAATGAGTAGTGTTCACTCCTGGGTGCAAATTACCTCGATGTATCTGATCAATCAAAAGTTCAACCAACCTATGCCTTCCTGGCAACAATGCGGGATATTTAGCGTCGAATGCTAAACCCGAATGCAACAGTCGACCCCCGACTCGCAAAATACCGAAATCATCAATAAAGGGCGACAATGACTGCAAGTACTTGGCACATGGTTTACCAGAGCGAATTTTCTCCAATTCCGAAGAGAAGACCGAAGATTGAACAATTCTAACAATGTGCATGAGAGTAGCATGCAACTCAGAGACACTCAATGCACCAGTGGTCCTATTGACAGCACGACAATTGTTAGTGAAACGAAAACAACGAGCGATAATACCCTGAATTTTCCTCAAAGAAGAAAATCTTTTCAACAAAACATCGACATCCGAAATCTCTATCGTAGCGAACAAAACAATATTCCTTTTCTCCAGTTCAACATCAGAAGTGGGAGCAATAGGAACGAGTGCTGGCCAAGATTCCAGCGGCAATCTGAGGAATTCAGGCCCCGCCCACCATGCGGAAGCCCCGACTAACTCCTCTGGTAACAAGCCCCGAGACGCGACGTCCGCTGGGTTGTCACCTGAACGTACATGATTCCAACAATCCGGAGGAATTCGATCCTGAATGTGGACGACACGATTCGAAACAAAAGTCTTCCACCGATGTGGAGACGACTTGATCCAGGATAGAGCGACCGAAGAGTCACTCCAAGCGAAAACCTTATCAACAACAATGGATTGAGGACCTTGTTCAAGGACGAACGAAACGAGATCTGATAGTAAGACTGCGGCACACAATTCCAGCCGTGGAACGGAGAGTGGTTTGAGCGGAGCAACACGAGACTTGGCAGTAACGAAACGAACCTGCACATTGCCCTCGGCGTCCTCGAAACGATAATACACCACACCCGCATAACCTGCAGTCGACGCATCACAAAATGCGTGCAGTTGACACGACACGAAAGATCCTTCGGGAACCAAGCACCTAGGGATTGTCAACTTGGATAAAACATGAAGAGTGGACTTATATCGATTCCACTTTTCGACAACATCAGCTGGTGGATCTTCATCCCAATCCAGCCCGAGATACCACAAATGTTGAATGACTCGTTTTGCCATAAAGGTCAATGGGCACAAGAAACCCAACGGGTCATAGATCTTAGCGACTTCTGAGAGAATGCTTCTCTTAGTACAAGGTGAATCTATGGACTTAACCATGAACGAAAACGAATCAGTAGCCGATTGCCACTGAAGGCCTAGAATTTTCACCGAAAAGTCCGATTCCGAATCAAAGTTGGATGACTGCTGTTGACAATGTTCAACCGGCAGATCCTGAAGCAATTGTGGATTATTAGCAGACCATTTCCGCAACTCAAATTGTCCCAATTGCAATAGCGAAATGAGCTGATTTCTCAACTCCAAGGTTTCCTCGATTTGATTTGCCCCAATGGCAAAATCATCGACATAAAGCCCGAGACGAATGGCTTTCGAAGCGAGAGGAAACTTCTCAGAATTTTCTTGAGCTAATTGTAACAAGCACCTAACGACACGAATTTTCGACGATACTGGGGCGAGCGAAGACACATCAGAAGACATCGAAACACCAGGGTCTTTAAAAACGCAATGATGCGGAATGTAATAAGAGTTTGCAGATTCCGACTCCAATGGCACCAACGACATGTGCCCAGCCTCCAAATAATCTTTCATAAACTCTACATACATGTCTCTAATGTGAGGCAACCTCGACAATCGTCTCTCCAAAGCGAGCAAACGACGATCTGCGACATTCAACGAATCATTAAAGATAGGCAACTCTTTGCTATCCTTAAATGGCAACAATACCCCAAAACGACCTGATTCTTCTCGATAATGAGACTCAACGAACAACGACTCAGCCTCTTGTTCCTCATTAGAGCAAACCTCAACTGAAGGCACCTCCTCAACTCTCCAAAATGCCTTAAGAGTCTCTTCAAGGGTCGAATCTACCGACGCAAAACAAGCTTGAACCTCGCCCGCAACCTTCGACGAAATGGTTCCCAAAAGAACCCAACCAAACGTCGTGTTCATTGCGGCTGGACAGTTATCACTGCCCGACAAATAACCACCATGAACAATATTGGGAAAGATGTCAGCTCCTAGCAAAACATCGACAGAACCAGGCGTGTACCAATTAGGATCCGCTAACTTCAAATTATCAAGCGCCTTCGATGGCGAAATGTCAACACTGGGAAGTTTTCCACAAATATTGGGCAAGACCAAAGTACTTACTTTAAAAGTAGGTGATGGTACCCCAACGGGACGAATAATGCAATCAGATGATCCCTGGGCCGATCCCAAGGTCACGTGACCCAAACAAGAAATAGGTGTTGATGATCGATTCAAGTGCAAGCCCAAACGCTTGCGGCACCGATCAGTAATAAAAGACGACTGACTGCCAGAGTCAATTAAAGAACGAACCACTTGATAGTTGCCCCACTTGTCTTGAACTTCAATACATGCGGTTGCTAAAAGAACCGTAGTATTGCTACGAGAACGAGAACGAACATCCTGAAAGGATGGGAGAGAAGACATGGCAACCGTGGATGCGACTGGAGGCGGCTCAACTCGATGAGAAGCTGCTCCATCCGAATTACTAAGTTTAACGAAATGTAATAAAGAGTGGTGCCGACCTGCACACTCCTTACACGAATGAGAAGAGGGGCACTGCTTCACCAAGTGTGAAGGGCCAAAACAATTTAGGCACAAGCGCGCTGCCTTCACAGCCTCAAAACGCTTGCGCGGGTCCAACTTCAAAAAAGAACGACAATTCGAGATCGGGTGTTCTCCATTACAATGGAAGCACGACTGCTTCGATGAAGACGCACTCGACGTTGACAAAAATGCATGTGAATTCCTCGATTCCACTTTTCCACCAGACTTGACGCTACTCCGCTTACCAACGACTGCAGACGGAGATAGGTCATTCCCCAAAGATGATTCTAATGCACGACACTGTGACGACAAAAACTTGTGCAAATCCTGATATGATGGAAACTCTTCAGATGCAAATTGGAGTTCGAAACGCTTTCGAGTAGCGTTATCCAATTTCTGTAGCAACCAGTTGAACAAAGTGAAATCCCAGAGAGAGACGCCTGAGACCTGACCCAAAGCTGTAATATTTTCTGAAAAGGTATTCAACAATTCACGAAGCGATTGTGAGGAATCAGAATCCGTTATTTTGGGAGCATTACAAATCGCCTGCCAATAACACGTCGCAAGTACTCGCTCATTCTGATACCTTTGGACAAGAGTATCGAAAGCTATCACATAATTGTCATCTGTCAGTGGTAAATGTTTGACAAGGGTAAGAGGTTCCTTTGACAAAGTCGAAACTAAATACTGGAACTTCTCAATTGGAGCTAACGAATCATTCGAATGAATCAAAGTCCTAAACAAATCATAATAAACCGACCACATCCTCAACGAACCATCAAAAGTAGGTATACCGATACGAGGCAATTTCACATGTGAACTTGCAGAGGGGGGTAGCGCGGGAGCACCAGACTGTCGACTATTTAACGATTCACTCGAACCATGACGTGATTTCACCACCGTATCCTGAGTCGATTCCAACGACAATTGAACCGCTCTAATCTGAAAATAAACCGAATCAACTTCGATAAGTAGTCCCGAGTATGATTTCCAAATCTCCGATGACACATCTACGACCAAAGCACTCTTATCTGCCGACTCAACCGTAATCAGGATATTTCTATCAACCTCCTGCACCTGATTGTACAAATCTGAAGCGCTGTCGCATGCAGCCAGGACAATAAAACGCGACTTTTCATCAATGGGTGCTGAAACTACTGTCAGAATCGAGTTCAAACGAGTCAAAAACTTCGAAACAGAAGCGTTTGCTCCGACCAAAGTGTTGGACATTTTGCTAAAGAGTATCAACAAAACACTAAAGCAATAAACGAATAAGGGTTATTTTTTACACCTGTAAAAAATACAACGACAACGAAATACGAACAATAACTAAAAATAAGTACCTAACCAAGTGAAGGTTACTTATTTAAAAACGAGTTGAAAATAAATTGACTTTGAAATTCACCAAAAAACAATACTTGAGATACCGAGTGTACCCAGTAGGTATACCGTGAATACAAAAATCAATATTTTCCCTGTAACAACGAAAAAGGGTTATTCGTTAAAAACCTGTAAAAATACAACAACAACGAACGATGAGCAATACCAAAAATAAGTACCTAACCAAGTGAAAGTTACTTATTTAATATCGAGTTGAAAATAAATTATTGAATTCGAATTCACCAAAAACAATACTTAAGATACCGAGTGTACCCAGTATACCGTGAATGCAAAAATCAATATTCTGCCCTGCGAATTCAGAGAGAAAATATTTCAACTATTACAGAGGTTTTTAAAACGAACACCTGCAACGAACGAAGAAGTGGAGTGAGGTGAGAATGGAGTAAAATTAGTGGAATGGGTGAAAATGCCGTCTGGCGTCCTTTGGATCGACTATTTCGAATCCTTTGACCTACAAACAGGCTACCTTAACACAGTGAGTGAGAAACTAATTTCAAACAAATGATGCAACCAATTAATGAACTATATTTCCACGAGCTTTCCTATCCGACTACGGAGGGACCAAAAAAATGTTAACTCCGCGTCAAAGAGCCTAAAAATATTAACGACGCGATTCGATCCTGAAAGGGGCTAAATTAATGCGGCTCGATGCCGCGATGGTAATGACGAATCGCCACGGTGACAGGATCAAAATTTAGGGAAGGACCAGGCTATAATTGCCAATGATTGACAGGAACACAATTAATTAATAATTATCGAAATTACTGACCTTGTGTCTTGTCCGACTAAAGGGGCACTTGTTTTAATTTGCGAGATGTTGTAACTATTATTATTGTTCACTTTGCTCCACTATACCCACGATTGTTCCACTACTTTATACCGCTTCCTTATTTAATTAAAGAACTAGGTATCCCGTTCCCGTAACACCAGCATCGACGAGTCTGGTACGAACGGCACTATGTCGGGCTCTTTCCTCTCTCGATGTTAAACCTCGACTCTTCTCTCTATGTGTGGTCCTGTCCGGTCAGGTGTCCTTCTCCTTCGTCCCGATGTGTAAAGGGATAGGAAGGGGTAGGAAACGGTGGTGTCTTAGAGAATACGAATCGATTATTCACCAAGGACGTAACAAGACTAATTGGAGTAAGATTCAGATCGAGTTTTAACTAAATTACTTTAGTCACGATAGTTGTACCTAATCGTTGTTTTTTTTGTTTATGAAACACTTTGTTAATAAAACAAAGTGAAACCTGAACTTATTAATTAACCAATTCCTCCAAGAGGTTCAACCTTTGCCTTACTGGCGATCCTGACCAATTAAAGAAACCAGAATAACCGAGATTATTAGGTACAGAGGACTGATCCAGCCAGTCTTTCCAGTTATTACCAGTTTATTACCTGGCGATCCTGGCAGTTCTGTAAGTTTATTACAAAGCAAATAAAAGTCGCCCTCGTCTTGTTTTCTATAACGAAACCGGTGTCAGTAACTGCCCCAGACCAAATTTCTCTCCCACCAGGGCATTCTTTCCTGAACGCGCTGCTACAAAAAACTTCCTATAATTAACTGCTTTTACAGTCATGACATGCAAAATTTTAATAATAATGTTGTTACTGTAAAAATCAAATTTCAAGACAATAAAAATAATAAATAATTCGAATTTGGCATGCCATGGTTACTGATATGTTTTATTTTGAAAATATTGAAACTATTTTTTCAATAATTAAAAAAGAAGTAAATTAAGAGGTTTTTGGTAGCAGCGCGTGCAGGAAAGAATGCCCATTCGAGACACCATTGCCGTTCTTGAAGATGAAACTGCGTGAGTGGCAAATTGCAAATATGTGATTTCCCATGTTATTCTCCTATGTCCCGCTTTGAAAGTTGTCACATGCTGTCTATAAATATAGCAAGTTGAGTAATAAAGTTGACAACCGGCGCCACTGCATATTTGAGTATTAAAGAGTTAATTCAATAACCGGGAGGGGTGCGATCGAGCGTTGCACTCCATCGACCCCTAAATTTTAATCGGGTTACTTCAGACGGCCATTATCAAAGCGATAACGTGGCTGAAATAAAAAATATATCTATGAAAAAATGTGTTTATTAGAAATTTCTGGCGATGAACGAAAATGTGGCTAATTGTTATTTAATTTCTCAGTTTAATCTCTGCAACATTCCGTCCTCGGGTAATGGTACTTCATACCGGTTATGACATGGTAGTGATAGCAACCAAGCCTGCTCCCTGTTAATATTACAGTTGTTAGTATAAAATAAGTATTTTCCAATAATTGAGTTTTCTAATAATTGTTTTATTATATCTTCCAGTTAAAAATACATTTACATACAATATTAATAAATAGGAAGCTGATATTTACATGTGCACTTATAAATACCGAGCACACATATTCACAGCATGGTAAAATTATCACGCTGTGTTCAATATTATTGAAGAGGCGTTTATTTTTTAACGGAGGCTTTGAAAGCTGACCATGCGTCAGCAGAGCATTGATGTGGTGTCGATAAAGCAGTGACAAAGTCAATATAACTGCACGAAGAAAAAATATCTCTGTGTTTACTAATATGACATTAGCGTCGCACACTTGATCAATCAAAGAGCAATTAGCCGCTAATTGTAAAGCGCTTCCATTCCATTATAATCAAGTACTGAGGTCTTTTGGTCTCTGCTCGGATTTCATTTAACTTCTGCCTTATTTTGCAGAATTAGCGTTGCGTTGCCTTGAAGTGAATAACGTAGGTATACTTATTACATTTTTGCTAACAATTTGTGAAATTTTCAAAAACGAAACAAACATAGTAAAATTTATAAACGAAGATAGGTAGAGTATTTTACACAGCACACTTGCCTCTTAATTTTAGGTTTTGCAGTAGACCGTAGAGTGAGTAGATAGATTGTTATCACTTTACTATAAAATAAATAGGAGTCCGATGGTTAAACTTACACTAACTGCTAGCTGTTTAGGATGCTGCAAATAGAAAAATCGTAATCCCAGTACCAGAACACGTTCTTTCATAGATCGTCTAAAATTTTTATCAGCTCATCGTACTATCTGGTAGATACCGTCACGGCGAAATGGTAGAAGTGCCCAAAAAGCTCTCAAGACCTTGTTGCCCATTTTTAAATCTGAACGTTTAGCCTAAAAATTTGAAAAATTATTACCATTTTCCCGGGAAAGGTAACCGGGAGATTACATTATGTTGTGTGCTGTCTAAAACTTGACGTTTCCGAGAGAAAAAATATTAACCTACTCAGGTGAAGATACCTTATACGGAACCGTCGGGGCGTAAATCCAATTTGCACTTGTTTATTGGGTTCTGTATAACGAACGAAAGTAAGGAAATCCTTGTTAGGGGGGTATACCTATAGATCTAAATTTGAAAACCAAACTAGTTTTCTTTACTTAATTTGTTGTTTCATTCAACTTAGTGGACCTCTTTTGTTATGTGCAAGTCTCGGAGGTGTGGAAACCAGATATAAAAACGAGGGGAAACGGTATTTTGCTCCTAGGTTAGCTGCTAGTCGATGGACAAAAATATTTCGGATACAACCTGGCTGGGTCCAGTCGCCAATTCGTCCATTATTCAACGAGATATTGCCGTTTTGGTTCTTAGTTTTCTTTTTTTTTGCCAAAGCGGGAGTCAAGGACGAAGTTGGAGGCATAATTCTGGAGTAGAAAATGAATTTACAGGGGGGAAAATTTATCTAAATTATTGTTTTCTTTGGATTTCAGGCAATTCTTGTCCGGATCGGCTTATTAGGGGCGAAAAGGGGAAGGGAAAAATAAAACACACGAAATTGGATATAACTTACCAAGTTTTTGCACAGAAAAACATAATGCGCAGCAGAAAATATAATTTTCTTGGATTTGCCGCTTATTGACTGATTATAATTTATTTTTTATAAACAAATGGCAGCCAAAGCAAAAAAATAAACAAATATTTGTTGGTTTTTTATCATGAAGAAAAGAGGTGATGGGACGTTTTTTAACCAACCGGAGGGTTCTTGCAATCCCGTCAAAATAAGCCCGCTCTGGGCGTTGATTAGGAAAGGCGGGCCCTCCTAAGAAGAAGTTTTTTTTCTTTTATCGATATTAAAGGAAGGGAAAAGGTTAGGGACTCCTAGCCGGGCTAATTTTCAAGGGAATTAAACAGCCTTTGAATTTTTTTTTATCCGGACATATGCTGAACGTACCGGGGCTTTACGCGCGCAAGATACGGCAGAGACATAGAAAGAGGTGTGAAACACCATATACAGTGGGCGAGAAAAGTAAGAAAAGTGAGAAAAGTAGATAAGAAATTCGATAAAAAGAAGAGTACCTACCGATTTCTTGAGAAAATAAAAACAGATAGATTTTTTATATTCAATTTATGTTCTACTGACATAATATTTTTTAATATAAGATGTTCCCTAGACATCCCTGGCCTAGTAATGACGTCATTGCATATTTTTTTTTAAAGGGACATTCTGTATATTATTGTTTTTTCATATTTCCTGAGAAAATCCAGTAAGAATGGTCTTTACATTGCAGTTTAAATTGAGTAGGTGATGAGTTATATATAAACAAGTGAAATCCCACTAAAATCCTACTTATAGGTGGTTTAAATTTTAATATACAGGGTGTTGAAAATTATCAGATAGATTTTTAATCACCCTCTATAAGAATTTCAAGTGCACTACAAGATACCTAATAACACACGAAAATCTAAGACAGGAAGACGTAAGCCTTTTTCAGATATTTACAACCGCTCATCACCTACGCTATAAGATTCATGTTTTTTTTTGTTGCTTACAACGTCACAAATTAAATGTGATTACAAGTTAAGATCACTTTTGTATAGATAATGCAAAAACATTTTAAACGATGTATCAAAAGCCTTACTTCCCATTTTAAATTAGAGGGGTTGCAACTGTCACTCGAAGGGGGTTGACTTTAGGGATGAAATTTGTACGCTACATCAGGATGCCATTTTTTTTTCCAAAATCGCGGTGTATCGGGATTTTTTTAAAGAATGCACAATTACTCTGTATACTTATTTATTTAAACCTTTTTATATTAGTAAAGTCTGATTATTCCTAAAATAAAATATATTTTATGTAATTTTACGTAATCTTATGGTATTTATTTTTATTAAGGAAAAATTCAAACAGTAAAACTAGACGGATGAAAGATATCAGATTTTCATTACGTCAGGCAAATGGCATACTTCTCATTAGTTGAATTTCGGTTAACGTCACAAAGAGCTTCACTTTACAACATTAACTTTCATGAAAAGGCGAAGTATCGGTTTTATAATATGCCCAACCATTACGACTTTCGAATCTTATCTTTCATTACGGTTCGCTAAAAAACCAATAAATAATCATTACCCACCTTTATGCAGAAAAAGCTCTTGTATTGTTCAAGGTGAAAATCAATCAAAATGATTGATGTATCCTTAATTCTAAAACATCCAGATAATTTAAATTTTGTTAAAAATTTATTAGAAAATAACTTAAGTTACCTTAAAACCTTATAATTACAGTTCAAACTGTAAATAATTTACACTTCGAACTGTAAATTTTTCGATTGCACACCCTAAAATCTTCGATTTCGTCCATGTTTCGAAATAAATACTAAAACAAATTAAAGTTTTCAACAAAAACCTGAATAACTAAAAAAAAGTATTGTGCAGCTGTGTTATTCTCGAAAATTCAAGAGTTTGCTTTTAAATTAAATGTGAAACTTGACGATTAGAAAGAAAAGTGTAAAATACAGAGTTTTTTGAAAAATGACAAGAGAAAAAAGTTTGAGAATTAAATTGTCCATAAAATAAAGTAATAATTTCCCAAATCGGCCAATGGATTAAAAAATGACATAGCATTTTAAGGGTGCATCATCCCTTATCCCTTTAAAATGCTACAATTTAACTCTACTTACTGTCATGACGTGTACCAAATTTGGTTTTTCTAAGTTCAAGTATAACTGAGATATTTATAGTTTTCGAAATTTGAAACCCCTATTTCAAGGGCTATAACCTCAAACCTCTCAGGTTTGAGGCAATCCAAGGAGCTCCTCGGGAACTTTAACCGAGAAAGGTCAAGAAAACTCTTGATCAGTGGTCATTGCAAGCTCAATGAACACCTGAGGAAACTTGGCATAAAAAAGATGGTGTTTGCAGATTCTGCGGGGAAGAAAACGAGACGCCTCGTCACCTATTGACGAACAGTGGAGCCCTAGAACGTGAGAGAGGAAATGTTCTGGGACAACACCAGCTAAACGCAGGGGCTCTTGCCAGCCTCGATCACCTTAAAATCCTGAAGTTCATAAGGGAAACGGAATTGGAGAGGCTGCTGAAATGAACGGAATACACACCAGAGAAGCAGAGTAGAGGGGGCTCAATAGGTCGCAGCGCATTTGACATCCTCACTATCAATATCAATCAGGGCTATAACTGAAAAAAGAAAATTTTCATTGAATTACTCGTGGTTACTTATGTTTAAAAAAAGTTTTATTTTGAGACTCAAGAACAACAGTACCTGAGATATAGGTACTTACCCTTAATATCTGATATTATCACCATTCAACCTGTATACCTACACAGTCTAACTCTCTCAGACTCGCGACCATTTGCTGAAAATGGCAAGGAGGCGATTAGAATTCAAACTTGGTTATTTCTCGTAAATCTCGAGGCCATCTAACTCAAAACATTACAACAAGCAATAGGTCGAAGATAACTAAATAAATGAGATGGAGTTAATTAATCACGCAATTAATTTTGAAATAATTGTTTGGGAATACTAGCAACAAGTATACCAAAAAGTACTATCCACACACCTCGAGACTAAAAAACATTAATTCCTGAACTATTTCTCTGGGGCTACGCCCCCAAGAACCTTCACTATCAGGAAAATGATCATATTATTATTAGTCTCCTGGTGTATAATACCTTATTACTTGTAATCACTCATACTATCATCCCCTAAATAGTTCCCTTTCATCCTGAATTAACTTGTACGAGTATGTCTAATTCATACGCAACAGTCAAAGGAGCTGTTGAGCTCAGAGTTGTTGGATTAAACAGCGAAACATGACCCCAGTGAGGTTTATAAGCACGCACAGTTCTGAAATTACCAATTAGGCTGAACATATAATAATTATTTATCTTCTTTCATTGAGTGAAATAAAATCATTGAATGCTGCAGAGGTTATAGTTAATGCAAAGAAAGTAAACCCAACTGACCATATACAAGATGATCACTTAAGGACGTAGAGCAAGTTTATCTTGGGAACTATTGATTCACAATCTTAAGTAATTTCAGACAAATTTTCAGACTTCTATGAAGTCTAAATTTTTTTTATAGGTAGTGTAATCCATTTTCTGTAATGATCACATTGAATTAATATGTTTTTTTTTGCGTTGTACAAATTTTCAATTTAACTATATAATGAATCTAGTTTCTTAGAAACGTAACCGAAATTCAATTTTATATCCGTTTACATAGTTACTTATTGATACTCCTTCCTGCTTCTCGTAAGATCTATTTGTTTTTATTGCCTTTAGGTAAGTTAAGGTTTAATTAAATATAAGCGAGATCTAATTAATCTTCCAAACAAAACTTCTTATGGAAACGTTTGGTTTGTGAATGAGGAGTTTTCCTCTAATGTAATAATTAGGAATCATGTAATGTTTGATGTACATCATTACATTTATTTCGAGACATTCTTAATGATCGTTCATGTCGTGACTTTACTGGATCCAGTTCCTTTCGACCAGGATATTTTCCAGAAACATTCAGGCGATTCGAAGGACCACCCTGACTTTCAGGGAATGACGAGACGTGTAGAATATCTTCGGTTTTTTATGGCTTTATTTTACAAAACTTATAAACTCGTGTATTTTGTTATTCGTTCTTCCAGCTAACGCGTACCTATAAGTAATAAGCATCTACCATAATAAAAAATTGTATTCCACAAATGAACGTGCATAATCGATATACCGGGTATCTTTTTGAAATCCGTCCATCCTGAATAACTCCGTTGGTCTTGTGTGTTTTGTTTTGAGGAAAATTTTGAGCCAGATAAATTTTTGGTTTCCCAAGCAGGACACCTTTTATCCCCCAATAGATAGCTGATGACGACTTATGTAAGACTACTTGAAATTATTTATTCATCTCCAATAATAAGCAAGATATGGCAAAAATAAGAAATCTCGATTTTTCAATTTTTTCATGATATTTCAGGAACGGTCATATATATCTTGTATGTCTTGACAGATTCGAGATGGCCACAAAGTAAGGAAACTAGAAGAACCCTTATTTTGATAAATCCTAAATGACCTTGTTAATATCTGTATTAATTATGTAATTTATTCAGAATAACTTTCTGGAACACTAATGGAATAACAGTACATTGACCCTTTACAATTCTGAAAATTCTGACTGCTAAAATCTTAAATCAATCTTTAGTTTTAACAACGTAATCTCTTAGTGATGCTTTTAAAAATAGCTTTAATTCACTATCCTTTTCAGTTTCTGTTAAAAATTGTTTGGATGTGATTGGTAATGTATCCATTAGGTTTATGTGTATTAGCAATATATCCCGTGCAGTTGAGGAAAGTACCTATCGGATTCATCGGCAGGCCTTACAATGAGCGACTAGTGAGTGAGCTTAACAGCGGTGATTTAAAACCCCAGACTGGCAAATATGACCCCCATATCTCGCACAGACAGGTATGGTGGTCTTGACTTCACACTCCGGACTGCGTGGATGAAACTTCACTATAAAATTCTCCACAATTCCAAGGTATTGCGCACGCCAAAGAGATGTATGACTGTGGGTAGCTCAGTCTCAGCGGCAAACATAACCTCGGGGCACCGGCCGCACTCCGCCTTATTACTCCTCGTATGCGGGTTCTGCGGGGAGTGGACTAATCTTTCCTAGCCATTCCTGGGACATCGCATGGAGTGTGTAAAACAAATAATATGCTCTGGCGAGGAGAGCCAAAACCTCGATATACAGGTAACTGAAGAAGCTACTCCAAGAAGCAGCTCGATTCCGCTGGATCAGGAGAAGAAACAAATCTCCCCTGAGAAAAAGGAAGACTAATAACCAGATTACAAAACTTCGGGAGAGACTTTCTCACACCGGAGGACCTGGATACATTTAGCAATAGTTAAGATGGTCAGCTTCCTTAAAGAGGTAGACCTGATGGGCTGATAGGGTGAATGTAGCACGACCTACGGTCGCAGTGGATGTGTCGCAATGACCCAGTCACGATGAATCTAAATCTAATCTAAATCTCTATTAATAATATCACATTCAACATAGTTATTCGTTATTTTTGATTGTGTCTTTCATTAGTAAACGTAACAAAAAATCTGCATTGCCATGAATTTCAGTTATTCTCGTACTTAATGTCGATTTCAAACGTTTGGAGATACTGCATAATGTTCCATTCGTGCAGCACACAGTGGTCCCTCTATCGATCTGTGAATATTTACGTTGAGTATATGATAAAGTTTTTGAAGCAAATTGTATAGGGCTCTCAGTACCTTCAGGATAAACATGAGACAAAACTGCCCCTACTGCACAAGGCCTAGCACCTGTAGCTAAATTAATGGTAAACTCGATTCATCACGTGATTTTTCCGTACTTTTTCTGACCGAATTTCTTTCTTTATCATATCAAAAGATTCCTGACATCTTGTTCCAAATGAAACTTTTTTTAAAGAAATATATTTTAAATATTTTTTTGTACAGGTAGACTGAAATTTTTTAATTCTTACAAATTATGACGAATGTACCAAATTCCTCTGATATTGAAGAATCTCCTGCTCCAGAAGAATCTGCTCCTCCAGAAGACAAAAGGAAAGCTACTTGAATTATCTTTACAACGATATCCAACATTTTGGGTTTCGCTTACATACAGGGTGGCCCATCGAAAACGTAACTCGCCTTAATCACTTGTATGTAGGCCACCCTGAATGTAAGCGAAACCCAAAATGTTGGATATCGTTGTAAAGAGAATTCAAGTAGCTTTCAAATGATGTATAACTCGATAGCTATTCCCTATGATGATAAGCAAAGGGGTAGCTACCCCTGCCAAGGGGGTGAACTTGGGTATTTGTCACAAAAATATGTAACACCCCCCCCCCCCCCCCCCGATAGCAAAATCGATCTGTTTCGGCGTTTTTTGCATACATCTTCACTTTCCAAATGATTAGGCTTGTTCCCTTTTCGATGGCCCACCCTGTATAAGATGCTTGGTGACGTCATGGCCAGTTTAACTGTCACAGTTCATAGAAGTTATAATGATTCTAATGAAATAAGATTTTGTTTTGTTTTTTGTTCAGGTATTTTTGTATAGCTTCAATTATTTATGATTTATGTATTCCATTCTTATTAATCATTAATCCACTATTAATCCACCTAATCAAAAAATCAATATGGTCTATCATAAATTCACATTTCTTAAAACTTAACTTTTATATTGTATTTATCAAGTCTTTGTGAAACTTGTTCTATTCTTTGTAAATCTGTTTCATCATCTGGTGCGGTTAGTTTAATGTCATCTAGGAACCTCGAAAGTCCAGAAATATCCTGTAGTATAATTTTTCGATTAACCTCTGCCAAATTGCTGGTGCTGACAAAATTCCATATTGTAATACTCTGGTAAAGTCCTAAATGCGTATTTAATTGTAAATATTGTCTATCCTCGGGTCTAACCTCCAACTGGAGATATGCATTTTGGAAGAAACATCGATATTGTTTGATACTTCGACAGCTTTTTTCAAATTCAAGTCCTTGTTTTCTAGAAGTAAGCTTTTTATTGACTCTAATCTAAGGCCAAAAACAAACCGATTACAAAGAGTTTTCTTCAAGTGATTGTCAAACTTTCAGTTTATTGATAGGCGTCGTAACGCTGTGGGGAATAGTCTCTCCATCATGTTGTTTTCGCTGATTGCAATGAAAGTTTTCCGCAATTTCTGAAGGTTCCGGATTACAGGTATATCCTTTAATTTCCTGTACCTACTAGATCCTCATACGGTTTTTGAGCAGGATCGACTGGTGCAATCTTATTGCATAATAAATCATATGCCTCGCAGGGCCCATGTAATGTAAAAGATACGCTACGTATTTAGACTGGGGTACATTGAAAACTTGGAATGCCGATTATAATCTTCTGATCCATCTTGAAAATATTGTCCTTGTCGATTCAAAATATCCGATATTGAAATTTGTGTGTTATACTGCATGCTGTGTGGCTGTTACAGAATGCGGTTGAGCTGCTTCTTGTTGGTTCGTTTCTTTTAGGAATTTTTTATTATATAAAGTGATTTAGTAGCAAGTACCACAATTGAAGGGCTAGTGGATAAAAGTTAAATATTGAGAAAAAAATCCGAAAATATTTTCTAATCGAGATACAGAGTAAGTGTTATTGATCTGAGGAAATGTTTTATAATTATTATATAAATAAATAAAAAATCTAGATAAAAGTGAAGCACCCAGTGGCGTAGAATCCGCGGGTCACATGTTGACTTTTGCGATATGAAAAAATATGAACCGTTGTTTTTTATTGTTTTATCTAATTTTTTTTGCGGATAGAAAAGTTCTGGAGTAAAAAGAGCGACGTGATATCAAAAACAGGAACTCTGTATGTCAATGTTTGTAAAACTAGAAGTCAGTTTATTGGTATTAACAATAGTAATAGGCGATTAAATTTTGAAGTTTTTCAGTTAATCAATTTTTGCCTTATTCTTCAAAACGTGTATTTGTTTGAACCCCTTTTTAGGGCTGTAGGTATCTTGAAAAGGGTGCCTTTTTGGGAAATTTCGGTTTAATCGGCATATCTTTTACTCGGGAATCTGTCGTAGAGCGTTATTGGTGGTGCTTTTTAGCAACACCCTGTATAGTCCATCTATTCTGCAAATAGATGGACGTACTTGAAAGGTTTTCAAAAATGCAATGCCGCTTGTCACTCTCGCTTTCTTCCACCCGGTACCTACCACGAAGATGCCTTGTTGCCGCGTTTATTCTCAATAATAAAATTAAATTAAAACCGCCCAAACAAATAACTTGTAACTACGACTCCGCCTGAGAGTCGTCCGTGGCGTTTCGCTGATCCGGAATCGCCTGGAGATCGGACGGATTCCTCGGGCACCAGATTTTTACTGAGGGTTTACTCCCTTGGGAAGATATTCTCGCCAAGTCTTCCCACTTACCTGAGTCGTAATCACAATGGTACTGCTATAGTACCCTTGTCCCAGGGGCAGCTCTGTGGAGAAACGGAAAGTGCCAGGGGTCGGTTGAGGTTACCACCCTAAAATAATTGTGTTCGGCAAAGCGGGCTTTAATCGCTTTCCGAAAGCATTGACACCTCCGAGGAGCCAAGCTGTAGCGAGTGATGGTCGGTTAATTAATTTATGAAGAACGGATGAACATTTTATTATATTTATTATAAATTTATCGAAATAGGTATACAATGAGCAATAATAACAAGATTTTCCTTACGAAAATCGTACCGATTTCGTAAGGAAAATCTTGGCCTGCCGGCGGCGTCGGGCCTTCGGCCCTCCATGGCGGGCCTTCGGCCCGTAGTGTCAGTAGATCCCAGTCAAAGTTGAAATTGGTCATCAGTTGTTTTTTTTTTAATTGCAGTTTTTCTATATCAGTACGGCCCTGAAAGCATTAGATTCCCTGTCAAAGTTAACGCCTGTCACCTCCTTTTTTTTACTATTTTTTCTATATTGCTCCTGAAGGACCAATATGTGAACTTACGAAAATTCGCGTGGAAGTTAGATACACGTAAAAGTTACTTTCGTGTTAGTTTGAGTGGAGGGTGATCGGAGAGACCCTTTGAACCCACGACATTTGAACTCTTACCGGAAAGTCAATTTCTGCGAACTTAAACTTTGAAATTTCATCAAAAAACTCGGCCATTTTCGATCCGTTGTAGCGTCGCCATTTTTGAAACTTTAGCGAGAAAAAATGGAAATTGTGACAAAAGAATTCTTCGACTACCAAGCGCAAGTCATCCCCGAGTCTCTCTGTACCCGGAAATTGCGAAGAAAAAAGTTTCCGAATTTTTGCTAATTTTCTCGTATTTTGCATGAAAATCGGCAAAGTTTTCAAAGAGATAATGTGCATTTCTGATATTTTTTATTGTAACTTCGGCCTCGATTATCGTAAGACGATCGCAATGGTAACGTCGTGTAGGCGAAAAGTGGTGCTGGGCGACTGCAAAGTATCGTCGTAATTGACCCAATAGTTTGTGATTTATAAGCTGTCAAAGTTGATTTTGAAAAAAAGAATTGGCCAATTTTCAAAAGCGCCTGTAGCGGCCATTTTGGAAGATATCGTGATCGCATTTTAACTTTTCGGTTGCAGAGGAGATAACCTATCGACGAAAAACAACCGTCGATTCGACGCAAACACCGTTCCGGAGAAAATGGCCGAGCAAGTTTTTTTCTGAAAATGAAGAAGGGGGACCCCTTCATCAAAAATCAAAAAAAAATTAAACCGGTTAAAAATTTCAGAACGGTACCTTTGAATCGTAAAGAGTCTCGAACCGAAGACCGTTTCTCGCTTACTCTCTTAATTTCGGAGAAAATGGCGTTTGAATATCTAATTATGCAGAAAAAACGTAAACGCGACCTAGGGATATAATATTTAATGATTCGAAAAATCAAGATGGCTGTTTTTATTTTGACGTGACGAAGAGACTCTAAGCTACAACACTGACAGCTGTCAAATATCAAATCTGACCGGCATTTATTCAAATTATGAGTTCAGCACATGCGGAATGTTCGGCTATTATACGCGGTACGAAAAATTTTGACAGCTGTCAAATGTCAAATCTGACAGCTGTCAAATATGTCGGTGATAAAATAAATCAAATCTTAAGTTAAGGTCATGCGGAAAGTTCGGCTATACGGAGCGCGAAGCGCGAAAAATTTTGACAGCTGTCAAATGTCAAATCTGACAGCTGTCAAACACGTCAGTTGTCAAATATGTAAAATCCTAAGTTCAGGCTATGCGAACAGTTCGGCTATACGGAGCGCGAAGCGCGAAAAATTTTGACAGCTGTCAAATGTCAAATCTGACAGCTGTCGAACACGTCAGTTGTCAAATATGTCAAATCTAAAGTTCAGGTTATGCGAACAGTTCGGCTATACGGTTGAGCGCGAAGCGCGAAAAATTTTGACAGCTGTCAAATGTCAAATCTGACGGCTGTCGAATTTCAAATGTGACAGCTGTCAAACATGTCGAATTTCAAGTTGAATTCACGCTGAAAGTTTGCCTACTCGCGGCGTGAAGCGTGAATTTTTTTTGACGGCTCTCAAAATGGACGGCGCATTTTCTTTTTATTAAATAAAAAACAAACAAAAAATTATCTACATATCTGTCAAAAAAAAATTTAAAAAAATTAAAAATTAAAAAAAAAGTGAAAAGAGGTTTTGCTGGGATTCGATCGCGAAATCTGAGCTGAAACTGATGATAAAACTGTGCGGGTATGCGTGCACCCACTTGAAAATGCTTAAAAATTTTCGAAAACAACCTCTCATAAAAAATATCAGATCTCCGTTAAAATTGAATTTCCGAATTAAATTTTGATAGAAACGTGATCTATAAGCATGGACAATCCTAAAATATCCACTACCTAACCCGGCAATGACCGGATAAGTCTGGTATGAAGAGAAAATAACACCAATTTTTAACCAAATCTGACATCTGAAATTAATTAATTTACCTGTGACGTCACAACGGGGAAAATTATTTTTTAATCAGACACCGGTCCGAATTTTCTTTAATAACTTTTTTATTTGGCGCTTTTTGAAAAAACTATTTATATGCATTTCGGTTGTTAAGTGTTCAAGCTTTTAGATTTTCTGGACCGCGTACAAAATTTTATAGCCATTTCGGCTTAATTGACGTTTTAGCTAAAATTTGGTGTTTTTCTTGAAATAACGAGAAAACCGCAAATTTTCCGGGAAAATGTTCCAAATAAAAAAAGTAGTAACCGGTGTGCTCCTCAAAAAAGCTCTGATTGAATATTTCGCTAGGATGCACCGTTTCTGAGAAAAAAATTTTTTTGGTGTTTTGAAAAAGCAACAGACTTTTTTGTTTTTTGAATAAGTCGCTTTTGTCGACTTTTCACGTGAAATTTCAACATTATCTTTTTTGTAGGCAATGAACGACTCTAACACACTGCTTTGTCGTTTTTCCGATCTATTTGAGAAATTTCGGAAAAAAATTCGAAATCATGCGCAGAAAGTGAAGCAACATTCCAATTTTTCACTTATTTTTAATTTTCCGCTCTCCTAATTATTTTTTCGTAAAACGATCTCTACAAAGATTGTACGTCTATGCTTTCCCCAAGTAACCGTGCAAACGGAATCTCCCCGCTATGTACCGTTACCGAGAAACAAATCCTTATGTCGGGACGTTTTTAAAAAAATACGGCCCTGAACGGGGGCCTTAAAATTCTCGGATCCGGCCCATTTTCAATAGGTCGTATTTGGGGGTCCCCAGGTACGTCCCCACCAAGTTTCATCCCGATCGGTACAACTTTCGGACACTTGGAGTGTTTCCTAGCAGATTCCCGAAAAATCCAGAAATTCCCGAAAAAACGACACTTCCCGGGAACGGATCCCGCTCATTTTCAATAGGCATCGTGGGACCGTGCGCCGCTTCAATCGAGCCAAATTTGAACTTTCCCAGATGAAAACCGGCGACTGTAGAGTGTTTCCTAGAAAAGTCACAGACCCACAGACCGACCGACGGACAAAATAGCGGCCACAGTTTCCGTATACTTACTCAAAATTAATAAAATTTATATTTTCAATATAAATTGTATTTTTTTCGTAAGTAATAATTATGACAAACGGAGATTTTCCCCTTTTAATAATTACAATATTTCCACGGAGAGCGGTTTGACTTTTCTATAAAATTAACGACCCGGTAAATCGGTCACGGGGCACAGCGGTACGTGAAACGGGCGGGGGTGGTTGCGACTAATAAGTACACACGTCGGAATGACGAACGGGCGGCTAAAAACGGCCTGGGTCGGTCTAGGCGTAGAAAAATGACTACGCGGGCTGTTCTCGGCGGTTATGTGAGGAGTGCGGCCACAGTGATCTCAACAACGCATTCGGAGGGGAATCGGTACAATTTCGGCGGGATACGCTGTTCCGCGAGCAGCAGACGTCACCCCCAGCACACTGATCCACCCTTACTATGCCTGGCGATGGACCGTGAACCAGGAGCGAAGCCTTTGTTGCCCACAACGGGGAGATGGAGGGTTTCTTGAAGGAGCCCGTTGTTTCGCGGGTACCAGACACCACCCCCGGCGCACTGATCCACCATTGCTATGCCAGGCGATGGACCGTGAACTAGGAGCGAGGTCTTTGTTACCCACAACGGGGAAGGTAGGGGTTATCGGAGGGACCCGTTGTTCCGCTGGCACCAGACACCACCCCCGCAGCGCACTGATCCACCCTTGCTATGCCAGGCGATGGACCGTGAACTAGGAGCCTTTGTTGCCCACAACGGGGAGATGGAGGGTTTCTTGAAGGAGCCCGTTGTACCGCGGGTACCAGACACCACCCCCGGCACACTGATCCACCCTTGCTATGCCAAGCGATGGACCGTGAACTAGGAGCGAAGCCTTCGTTGCCCACAACGGGAGGAGGAGGTGGTTTGATAGGGAGCGATGGAAGTGAGAGTGGAAAAATATTGTCCGCAACGGTGATATAATAATTGCAACAGCACCTACCTTTGGCTATTCGGCAACAGGTCTAGGCTCACTATCGTCGTCGTTTCACACTACTGCTAACAATGACCACAAATTATAACTCGTAGATACTCCCCGGTAAAAATAAAAATTAAATGAAAAGAAACTAAAATTGAAACACTTCTCGGTAGGTATTTAAACTAAGGCGGTTGACTACTATTTGACGTACTTCTTAACGATCGGAGATCAGGATTCGGAATTGATTTTTCAAATTACGGCCCCGGTTTATATAGCGACCACTATCGGTTCCTGGTCCGATAGAAAAATTTCGAGAACGATTTTCTCCGTAAAAAAGGTTAATTTAAATTGCTATCTGCGTCCCGGTACATTTTGGCGTTTTTATGATGCGATAGTGGTCGATAACTTGCTTGAATTTGAAGCCAACTGCCTCGATTCAGTTACTTTAAAAATTAGCATGTGCATAAAAAATTATAATAATAAATGAATTTAAGAAAAATAATTAGTACCTGGCCGATTCAACGTATCTACCTATGACATCGGAACGATCTCTATTTATTGAAAATAATGGAAAAATAGAATTAAAATAAAATAAATGGAGTCGGGGTAACACGACTTCATTACAAACTATTAACAAACTTTTTCTTATTAAACTATAAAAACTACATTTAGTGGAAATTCGTGTCGGTATGGAAAATTATATAATCGAGATCGCCCATTTCGGCGCTCTTCCAAGCGATGCCTTAGATTTTCCATCACGCTAGTGGGTAATTCAGAAGTACTGGATTCAATCGCTTCCTTGGTACGAATTTTATGCTGAATCAGGATCATGCCACTTGAATTTTTTGCTCTCGCCTTCCAAGCATTTGATTTTAATGAACATTGTGGTTTCAGCGAGATAGGGTTATTAGCCACACATCAATTTCTGCAATAGAATCTAACGAGAACTGTTTCTGGATAAATTGATATCAAGAAGAGGGAGCACTAACTGGCCTCCAAGCTCCAAGAAGTTAGGACTTCGCATCAAAACGATTTTTTTTTTGTATATATGGGTATTTTAAGAATCGAATTTATAATAACTCTCCAGCAAAGTTGGTTCAGCTAAAAAATCATATCAAGGAAGCTATTACTCCTGAATCATGCATAAGGTATCGCTTGGAAGACTTGCAACGGTGAAATGGGCGGCATCTCGATGATATAATTTTTAATATCTTCATAAGTTTCCTGTAAAATTAGTTTTAAGTTTCAAATAAAGTTAGTTTATAAAGTTAATGATTGCTATAAAAATTAGATAGAAAGATACAAAAGTCTCTGGGACATCTTGTACTTACCCTCATCTTCTATTAATAATTGTAAATTCATGACGTTAATAAGATAAATAAAATACTTATTAATTAAATTTTCTTGACACTTCTGAAATCCATAGACACTACTTTACTTCCATCATAGTCAACAATACAGGATCATAAAAATGCTGAACAACTAGGAAATTGGATTAGGTAGGTATATTATAAATAATTAAATCTTTTTTTTACTATGATCTAATTGAAATTAATTAACATCTTGCTAGGATACCTACGTGTTTAATAATCATTATCGTTACCATATTGCCTTGCAACTATCTATGTATAATTTTAATCATATTCATTTACATGTCTGAAGATGCTACTTCAAAAGTAGCGAAGTGTTTTACTTAGCATTAATTAAATATGGAGAGTTTCTGGGAAGTGAGGGTTAAGAGAATAAATTAAATGAGCTTTTTCAACAACATAATAGACATATATCTTAAAGATGACGTGGTCGCTACGATTTCCAAACTATTATTTCACTGATATGATCACATATTATGATATGGAACCGATTAGATCAACAATCATTAAGAGCAAGTCTATATTTTCTATATTTCTAATAATGGAAAGAATCCCTTAAATTTTTATCAATTCCCTGATTCAAAGTATGCCACGAAGATGTGTATTATGTTATCTGCATTGATGTGTCTAGGGGAGGGACCAACAATATTCTGACATATGCAGCAGTTCTTAAAACATTTTCGTCGCGTTGCGGGTGACAAAGTCATTTTTTTCAATAAAAAATAAAGTAAATGCCTGTGTATAGAAAAGTAGAATTTTTCGTATAAAATTATTATAAAAAATAGACTAGACACACCTCAAAGTAAGTTCTATTAGAAAATTTATAATTACTTGAACTTTATGTACCTACAACTGTTAGGTGTATTCCTATAGGGCAATTTCATCTGAGAGTGCAAGTTTGAGGACAAGTGGTGAACGCAAGCGCCGCCGCCTCCGAGAGGCGGCGGGCCGATGGCGGTTATAAAAAGCCCCACCAACTGTTGCCGTCATTCTTCGTAGTAGTTAATCCAGTGTTCTGGTGCCAAGAGTTTTCTCATTAAGCTCAACAGGTGAGTGCTTGATTTCAAATTATCCAACTAAATCGATGTAAAAGATACCTATATGTAGGTGAATTAGGTATATTAAAAACTTGGGTGTTTCCTTTCCTAGAATTCTGGAATAATTATAAAAATTAAAATCATTGAATCGTAAAATAATATAAAACGAACTTCCTATACTTATAGAGTTTGCACATTGAAAAAATCATTTTTTTTTCATAAACTGAAAAGCAGAAAATTCTTCAATATTAATGTAAATTGCTTAAGAATAATAGTTCGCTTGAGTAAATTATCAAAACTTAATTATATCTTTTTTTTACATGTTACTAACATATATCTTAAGAAATGCTGTACATTATTTATTATGTATCAAATAATATTTTATCGTATAGGAATGTTCAATGTAAGTATAGGTACATGTGTGCAAAAGTCACAACTATTTTTTGCCTGATACAATTCTATTTGATTGTGTACTACATCTGTTTCCAAAAAAGTAAGTTGTGTTTACTAGTTGCCGGCAAAAAACTGAACAGTAAGTAAATATGCTCATTGCAATGAAGGAAATTATTTACAGACTGGTGATGGTAATTATGACGGCAATATGATATGAAGGAAAAGGTTCCCGGCGGATTCCTTGTGAAAACTGGCTATCGGTCAAACTATAAAGTCACTTCAAAACTTGTTGTAACTTTGCATAATGGGATCAGCAGTATCCGATGATCAGATTCCATAGGAAGAATGCCCTTAAAAACTCGTGTTCCCGAGATGTTCACCTTTGATAATCGTTTTTTCTCCCATTACTCTATCGCAAGATTCTCTGCATTCGCGTATGCGATACAGGATGTTTCAATTTTTTACTATTTTACCAGCGTCATTTTAGAAGACGCCAGAGAATCGCAAAATAAGTGGATTTTTTCTCACATTTTTTTTTTTCAGAAAGGCATAATAACGGAGGTAAGAAGTCTTCAATAAATTTGCGTTTGTTTTCCATATAATATTAACAATAAAAATTATTACAATTTGCAGACGCTAAAAAATGTTTAACCTCTAATAGCTCGGAAACGATACCTAATTTCAAAATGTTGCAAAAGTATTTTTCTTTTAAAATTAGAACGTGTAATCTAAAAAGATATTACCATTTAAGAAAAAGTTATTACCAGTAAACAATAGGTATCTATCTCGGAATAATGTGTACCAAATTTGAACAGCATCGCTCAAGCGGTCCTAAAGTTATTCCCGAAATTCGATTTTCATAATTCAACTTTAAAGACCTCCGTTATTATTATGTCTCTGAAAAATATTTTATTAGGAAAGTCGACTTGCTTTGCAATTTTCTATCACCCCCTAAAATGACACTGGTAAAAAATGAAACACCCTGTATAATATAAATTTTGTGGCCTTTATTAAAAAGGGGATATGTCAGAAAACACAATTTTACAGAAAGAGGTTATTTTAGATTTATTAGTTCAGGTAGAAATTTTTCAATCCAAACTATTGCTGCGAGATTTGAGCCGATCACAAGATATATCATTAAGATATCAAAATTGAATTTACATCTGTGGAATTTTGAGTTATTTTGAAGACTTACAACTATATTCCCTTATTATTTTTCCAGGCATTCTTTAAATTCGATAAAAGGTTGCAAATTTGCACTTATTCCATTTAGGTGAAACGATTTTTCTATTACCTTTAGGGCCGCTTGTTCAATTCCAAGTTCAAACAACGTTCAACTGAAATGATTTTCACCGCTATCAAGCGGTGAACTTTGGTTTACCGAGAAATAAATCAGAGCTGAAAAGCTAGGGGGTCGTCCTTATATACTCACTTTATAAAGGACTTTATAATTTATATATTTTTAATTACATAACTGAAAAACTGATCTCAAAAATTAGCCAAGATAGTTTTTATCCTTTACTACTTTGTATTTTGAAGGTTGTAGTGCAATGCAGTTCAAAAAAGTTAGAACTTTAACACAAATGTATTTTAAAATTCTGAAAAATCTTAATCTTTCACTGGAACATCATATTTCCTTATATCGCATTTTCTAATCAGGGAATTTTATGTTAAAAATTACACCAAATGTTAACTTATGTTGTCTAGGAACTTAGACTCGTTTTTAATACAAGTAGTTTTTCAATACAGTCGCATCTCACCTACTTATCAGAAAAAGTACAACTTATCAGAAAAATAGGTCTTTGTTTAATTTAATTATAGAGGGTTCTAACTATTTCGTAGCTCACTACGGGGACATCGTAAATAATAAAAGATACGGGATCAGTAACATTACAAAAAAAATGTTCACAGTTTAATACTTATTAACAATCTGAAACAAAATTTAAAACAACTAACTCATCGTTGCTGAAATATATTGAAAAAACTGACTTTTACTGCTGACTAGATTCATAAAGTTTTAATAGTTCATGTAGTTTGGTAAAAAAAACTCAAGGAAATTATAAATCTATCATATTCGGAAAAAATCTCAAAATATAATTTTTTGTTTCCTTACCTACCCCCTCAAAAAAAAAAAAAGATTTTTTTCACTGAATGACTATAATAATATGACTTCATATGTTTCCCCTAATGTTTTTTTTTAATTGTATTAACTCAGCAAAGTTATTTTTTTGAAAAAACATGTTCAAATTTTGAAACGTTTCTTCAAGGTGATAGATTTTTGGAACTCTTAATTTTGTTAGACCATTAAAAAAACATTTAGACATTAAAAACAATTACGCAGCTAAAAGGGAAACATAAAAGTTGACCAAAGAAACCCTACGATCTAATCGCATTTGAAAATTTGATAAATGTCAAATGGATAGCTATGACGACCTGTGTGAACCTACAAAACATAATTAATATATTTTTAACAAGAAAATAGATATGGTAAAATAAGAAATTTCTATAGTTCAGTTTTTTTCAGCATATTTCAGCTACGACTGAAGTTATCTCAAATTTTGTTTCTTGTACACATTTTTCTGTAATTTAACCAACTCCGTTTGTTTTACGGTTACCGATATCCCTGTATTGAGCTTCGAAGTAGTGCTAGGGTTTAATTTTTAATGTGAAAAATCTAAAAAAAGCACTGTATGCGTAAACGCGGGGATCTGAGTTACTGTAACGAAAGAATTCACCATCATAGATACTAAGTACTAGGTCCTTATCCCAAATTACAACATGTTTGACAAGGAGGCAATTTTCATAATGCGTTTATGGGGTCCTTTGGCATATGAAAGTTTTAGGCGATTCTAAACTGCAGTGAAGGTAATCGTTTTCCAAATCCCTACATGTAAATTGCAGTGGATGGTCAAATAGGTCCGTCGGGGAATAATATAAATTGTAGCGTAACGGACTACCGTTCGCTGATAATTTCGGTTATCTAGCTCTTGATTTTGCCTAAAACAAACTTGTAACCAGCAAGGCACATCGACTAAGTACTAATAACGTTGTGTGAGCTGGAGTAAACATAAATGTAAAATCTATTGAAGTACCTATTCTTGGAGAATTAGAGACAGAATTTCAAGAAAGGAAGAAATAAATTTAAAACTGAACCGCTGCAATTTACAGTTTTCATTTTTTATCTTCACTTTCTGAGAGGATTAAAGAATAACGTCCGCTGCGGTTACATGTCCCCAAAATTTCAAGTTATTTTGACCTACCTACCTGTTCCATTATTATTTATTGTAAATATTAAATTTAATCAACAGACGTAACTATAGTATTGTAAAAAATAGATTTTGAATTCTCAACTTATTTACGGGTTTTTAGTTCAAAAAAGTAAATTTAAGAAATGCTAGTTTATCAGTCGTAGCACGAACCTGCAGGTGTCAAACCATGTATTGTTAAAATTTTTGAAAAACGGACAATGGAACGAAAGATTGTACCTTGTCGGAATAACAAGTTTTTCCATAGACGATAATAATAGGAGCCAACAGACACGGAAGCCAAGGTTTCAAACAACATTTTTTACTTAAATTAGAATTTTTCGAAAACTCTCTATAACCATTTTTGTGATTTTTTTTACATTATCAATTCCAAAATAAATTTATTTTGATTAAGAAGTTTTCAAATTTAGATTTTTCCAAAACAACTCTGGTTTGAACAAATTTGGCAAGTTTTTCCGCGGAAGATATAACTACGTCAATCTATTAAGTTGCTAGCAAGTACATTTTTAGTCCTAACCAGTAACCACGGTGTAACGCCGCGTCCTAGCTGCATCCGGGGACTGCGTTGCGTGCGTTGCGTGCGTGCGTTGCGGGGAACGATTAAAATAAAACACATGCAAAGCAATGGGAGTGTCCTCAGTAGACGCGTTTGCCCGCAAAGTCGTACGATAAAACGACACCGCAACGCACGCATTGTTTTAAATTGAAATATTTAGTTTTTTCATCTGTCAAAATCTTGCAATTTTTGCGGCGGGCAGGAATTTTTTTAAATTTCGATTGCCTTTCGTGCCAAAGCGAAACATTTTGTGCAATAAGACAAATCTATTTTACAAGAACAAGAGTCAAGGTACACTGGGAATGTGAAAATGTCTCGAATTTAGGTTTTTAAAGTAAGTATGAGGTCTATTAACTTCTATTGTAGACCTTTTTATATTTAACCTACCTGCTATTTATCTATCTATCAAATCTATACCTATTTCTATAGATTACTTGCGTCTTATTGTTTCTTTCTCTTAAGTAACATGTTTCTTTCTGTGATTTTCAAGTCTTTCAAGCTCCAACAACCTACTGGTTTCCAAATTGAAACGTATTTAATCTGAAGCTGCCCCAGAAATAGTTGGATTGGAAACCATTTTCTCGCCCGCACCGCACGCATTCAGTTAGGACACACTCAAAATTTCTCGTGCGAGTTTGCGTTGCGTGCGTTCCCCGCATCGCACGCAACGCATTACCCGGATGCAGCTAGGACACGGCGTAAGAGAACCTAACCTTCTAGATCTAATTAATTATAAGAAACTTGCTTACAGTTTAAATGACGTTCCGGATTGACATTTAAAAATTTTAAAGAGAGCCTAAAACAATTCCGTAATACTCAAAAACATATTGTTCAAAAAATATTTTAATTTTTTGAGAGAGAGGCTCTGGGCGCTGTACAGAGTGTCCGTTTTTCGAGGGTAAACGCTAAGAGATACAGGTTCCGTTAAATTAGAGCAAAGCTGCTCTATTTTGTGGCCATCTCGAATCCGTCGAGAGATACAAGATATCTGGGACCGTTCCTGAAATATCCTGAAAAAACTGAAAAATCAAGATTTTTTTATTTTTGCCATATCTCTTTTATTATTGGAGATCAATAAATAATTTTTTGTTAGGCTTACATAAGCAGTTAAGAGCTATCCATCTGACATTTCAAAAATTTTCAAAGCCAACTAGATTCCAGAGTATTCATAGTCCACTTTTGTTTTTCTTATGGCCGCCATATTGGATTTTCATGTCATCCTGTATTAAAAAAACAAGGAAACCTAAGGTCTATCACGTTAAAAAAAATCCAAATTTTCTTCTTCCTCTTTAAAAAAAGGAAAATTTTATCACCGAACGACGACCTGTGACATCGCAATATGACGTGACATTGCTTGACTTATGGTTATTTATGACATTCGGTTGAAGAAAGGTTCTTTTTTTTTCGAAAAAAGAAAAAGAAAATTTTGAAGAATTTTTTTTTTGAATGCGATAGATTTTTGGTTTCCTTAATATTTTTAATACAGAATGACATGAAAATCCAATATGGTGGCCATAAGAAAAACAAAAGTTGACTATGACTACTCTGGAATCTAGTTGACTTTGAAAATTTTTGAAATGTCAAGTGGATAGCTCTTAACTGCTTATGTAAGCCTACAGAAAAATATTCTATTAATCTCAAATAGTAAAAAAGATATGGCAAAAATAAGATTTTTCGATTTTTAAGTTTTTTCAGGATATTTCAGGAACGGTTCCAGATATCTTGTACCTATGTCTCTACGGATTCGAGATGGCCATAAAATAGAGCAGCTTTACTCTAATTTAACGGAACCTGTATCTCTTAGCGTTTAGGAGATACCTATGGTTGGCGTCGAAAAACGCACACCTGTATACTGGAAAGCAAAATTAACCATGAAACTACTATAGAATTTAGGCCTCTGGTAGGTTTAGCGAGCTGTTTCAACATTTTTTTCCAAGACAAATTTCGGGGAGACTTTGGGTGAGGGGTGCAAAATTTTTATTGGGGCGTAAGTAAGTACTATTATAAATTGAAATAGTGAAAATTATACTCCTAAATGATCATCATCTTATCTATGTAGTTCATCTTCATCGGAATTTTCTCCTATCTTGAATTTCTTACTGTAAAATTGATATCTGGAAGGAATATCATGATGTAGGCGTTGGGCTCTGTTCATTTCATCGTTTACCTACAGCAAAATTCCCTGACAAATTTTGTCGTAACTCGTAAGGTAGTAGACATAGAATTCCGAACTGAGAATACCGTAGGAAAGGGTATTATGTTGACAAGACTGAATAACTCTATTAAAGTATTCTGGATCTAGCAGCATTCGAGTTTACAAACTAGGGTGTGAAATAAAGCACTTTAGTTGTTATCGCACTAACGTTTTGTTGGACTGTATTCATATCAGGTTGTCGAAACTGTAATGAAATGTGAGCGGAAGAATTAGTTATCGAGTTCACAACATACACCTTCCCGAACTTGCTAAAAGAGTTCATTTCTAACGATATTGATTTTTTAAATAACTACAGGAAAAACAAGCTTACCTAAGTGTAAACGAAAAATTTAGGATATTTTTCTATAAATACAAATACATCAGTCTAAAATTTCTTCTTGAAAATTTATCGAACAATTACGGGCGAGAGTTAAAAATTAAATTAAGTGGAATACCATACTATAGAAACAGCCCTTCAAATTATTTTTCAATTATTTTTGTGCCGGAAAATGTGAAAAACGACGAAACACTTAGCTATAATTTTTTTATCTTTTTAGGTAGAAAGCAATTTTAGATATAGGAACATCTGCTTGAGAAGGCTATTTGAAAGAAATTTGGAAAGATCGTGTTTTAATTTGTATATTCGGAAGTTCATCTCATATCCACGTACAATTCACAATGTCTGTGTAATATCTCGGTGGTGAACTGATTGAACGTATTACTTCCATTCAGAAGATCGTGGTTCGAAACCCGCCTATGTAGTCACATTAAAAAATACGGATGTAAGTCTTTTACATAGGCTTTGATGTTATTTAAAAAATAATTGATTTAGGTAATTAAACCAGTTGTTTGATAACTGTACTAAATATTTGACCATAAAAATGAAGAAAAGATAAATATGAAAATATGCAATTAAGTTGAAATGTTGGGGACCTGGAATCAAAGAGGGATATGTAATGTAATTACAATACATCGGTTTGAGATTAAAATTGCCCTGCATTTAATTCATTTTGGTTCAAACATTCAATATTTGAGTGGATATCAATTAAGTCTTATGATTAAAAAATATAGAGTGCAGGTGGAAAGTATGGTACAAATGGAATAAAACTGAAATTGATTTCATTTTTTAATCCTGCAGAGTACAAAAAACTAAATTCTATGCTAAAACCCTTTTGAGATATTTTCGTAAAAGATGCATGACGTCATGTGTTTTCTAGCAACTAATTTTTCTTGCAATCTATCTTGCAAGTTTTAGACAATTGTCAATAATTTAAAAATATTGACATTACATTTAAAAATGTTAACGAACTGATTTATTATTATTGTATTACCTAATCATAGTAGTCGCGTCAATGAATACGTTAAACAGGCAATACTTATAAAATTTATGTTTTCAACCCTTTACTTTGTAGAATCTCTGCATACTGATCGATGATAAATGTGGAAGAGTCTTAAGTCTTGGAATTTAAATGAAACGGTGTACCAAAGTAAATAAAATGTGTTTACAAATAAATACTACTACTTTATGTAAATAAGTAAAAAGTCTTAGTTAGATGAAAATAAATAATCAGGTACCTAAATTAGTGTACAGTGTCTGGAAAGATGCCTGCCTCTTCAAACGTAGCGAAACACGTATAAGTAACTCCGTCAGCCCATCATTATACGTGGGTATTATATAAGAATTTTGGAGAAATAGGTGTTCTTTATTATCAATCAAAAAGAGATTCTGCAAAGTAAGAGACGAGAAAATTATTTCAATAATATTCCGTTATTAGATTCAACTCAACATGCTACGTCCCTAACAATTTTATATTTTCAACTTTATTTCTGCAAGTGAACTACTTTTAATTAAATACCATTTGAAGAGAATATCATTTGAAGAGTAGAGGCACCTACCCTTGCAGAATTAAATTGTATATAATTTTCGAAGAATATTGCCAACATTCACATACACAATATGCAAGGAATTACCCTTAATTGCTCAACTCGGCATTTCCTGCTGAGAAATTTTATATTAAGGATGCACAAATTTGCTTGAGCTTGTCTTTAAACAGTCTTTCTCACTTCATAAATGAGATCCTTTTATTAACAAACTATAGAATCATTAAAATAACGGTCTTATATAAAATAAAAATCTTAAATAATTTCTGCAGAACAATTGTATAAATTTACAACTATAACCAACTAGGAATAAAATTTTAGCGAAAATACTTCACTTTCTAATGAGATATTGAAAATGTTTTACCATAAGCTATTTAGGTATTTTTTATTTGGTTTCGTAGCTGTTATAATAATTGATATTATGATGGACATGTCAATAATTGTTTTCTTACACAGTGTGACCCATTTATTCTTGAGTCACCTTGTAAAATCTCTATTGTGCGATCTCGACAGGATTTTTTATTAACTGGAAAAGATTCAAAAACTGTTTTTCTTAAACAAAAACTCTTCATTCCTACAAAATTCAAGGCCTACTATCTACTAGATCAATGGTTCTTTGTAAAATTCCAAGAATAAACGGCGCTATCCTAAATTTCATCGAAATCTGAAAAGTAACGATTTTATAGCCGAATTAAAATTTCAAGTATTCATATTAGCCATTAATCCAGTGACGTGCCCAAATTTTTTCAAAGAAAAGTGGCTAAGATCAATTCTTGAAAATATAATTTCGTTATAAAATCGTTAAAACTCTACAGGTTAAAACTTTTGCTAAAATTTGCAATAGTTTTTAAAAATCCAATTAAAGTCTCACAATAAATAAATACTTTACAGGGTACGACTCAAAAACAAATGTGTCACACTGTATAACGAGAATATTACGTTTAATGAAGGTTAATTTAGTGGAATAAAAGGTTCAAAAATCCACAAAACTAGTGTATAATTAGATTGAGTGACTGGTTTCGAGGTTCAAAAACCTCATCATCAATTCCTCGAGCTAATTAGAGATAGGTTTCTCAAAGGAGATCTTGGAGTGGGACGCTCTCATTTTGCATCATAGAACAACAGTTAAAATTCAAAATAGATGACATTCATTCAAAAAATATAAAAAGGATTAAAATTGTAAAAATATAAAATATAAGACACATAGGTCTAGCTAACAACGAGGGCTACAGTAGCAAAATGAGAGCGTTCCACTCCAAGATCTCCTTTGAGAAACTTATCTCTAATTAGCTAGTGGACCTGATGATGAGGTTTTTGAACATCGAAACCGGTCGCTCAATCTAATTATACACGAGTTTTGTGGATTTTTAGACCTTTTATTTCACCAAAATAACCTTCTTTAACCAAAGGATCCACACTTGTCGCGTTAATGAAGCCTTTTACTAGAAAGTCCTCAGAAACAGCACCGATTTTGATGATTCTGGTTTTGAATATTTTGTCTTTTTATATTATTTCAAATCGGGAATTCGGCTCTTGGAGCGGGGATGACATTATGTACAGGGTGGTCACTTTCAACTGTCCAACCATTGGTATCTCCTAAACAATTGGAGATACAGAGTCGGTTATTAAAAGTTTCGCAATTATATTCCTAATGAAAATCTTAAACAAACTTTAGGACTACTCAGTCGTTGCTGAAAAATGCTGAAAAAACTGAAACTTCGATATTTCTTATTTTTGGTATATCTTTTTTATTATTGAAAATAACTAGATCCGACTAGATCCTAGAATTTTCGTTATTATAACTTTTGTTTTTTTTTCATGTTCTTGATGTTATTGATTTGATTTTCATTAATTTTCTTAATACCGAATGACATGAAAAAATTTAAATAATAGGTATAAAAGACAATTTTTTACTACCAGAATCATAAAAATCAGTGCTGTTTCTGAGGACTTCCAATTAAGTATTGCCTACTGATCGATGATAAATTAAACACATTTAATAATACATTTTACTTCCAGTCTTTATTTACTTTTGTACACCGTTTCATTTACATTTCAAGACTGAAGACTCTTCCACTGGCAGTTGATTAACATATACAATCCGAGGTGGTAGAGATATTCTGGATCCTCGATCTATAATTATTTGATATTATTATTGCGGTAATTGATTTATTCATGAATTCTTAGAATACATTAGTCGCCACTTTAAACTACCACGTTATCTCATGATTCTGTGAATCTTTTTGTGATGCAGGCAGCGGCCATACTACTCGTCGCCTCGATGGTCTGCTTGATAAACGCTTCAATAGATAGCACCGACAAAAATAAAAAAGACAAAGAATAATTTATTTATTGATGCATTCTGTGGAACTGGAAACATCATTTTGACAGTTGTGAAAGTCAGGTCAACAGGGAAACTCGCGATAGCCATAACTTCTTCAGGAGTTGCTGTCACACCTATCAGGGGTGGAGAAAGGGCATATTCTGCATCCCAATTATCGTTGAATTTTTTACTTTTACAGATTTGTCTTCGCAATTCGGAAAAATAGACCACTTGGGAAAGTTCTCCAAACAGCTTCTTTTTAATTTCTAATGTAGGACAATAATAAGTCATCGATTGTACATTGAAGCGGTGGACGTGGACAGAACTTTAAAAGATCCTGAAAATGTTTTACAGAATTGGAAATTTTGAAAAGGCTTTACGAAAGTCACCGGCAAAGACAAATAGGTGATGTTTTCAAATCTACGTATATATGACATCACCTTTGTCTTGCTGATTTTTTTAGTTTTTAAAATATATTTTCAATTAAATATTGCATTATTGATATGATATCAGGGCAAAAACATAAATCCTCTTTTAATTTCATGAAAGTATATAGGTATTACGATTTTTTTTATTTTTTAACGAATATTTTCAATAATCCTTCTTGATAAGGAAAATGTTAAAATGGATCTCCAGTTGATAAAGTCTTTAGAGCTTTAGTTTTTTTTTTAATTCAAAACAATAGAGACCATCTTAAATGATTTTAGAAGCGAAACCTGTTCCTAGAATAAGTGTATCTCAATCCTGGTATTAATCGAATAATAATTAATTTCGATATTATTTTTAATACCCCGCATTATTTCTCTATCAGTCTATCAGGACCAGGAGAAGTGTCACCTCAATTAATTTGACGGCAGTGGCAGTCTCTTCAACGTCTATTACAGGAACAGACGACGTGTTAATTATATCATATTCCTTCCTTGTGATAATTTTCTTTTGGTAAGATTGTGGAAAATTATTATCGGACTACTCAAATTTTGATGTATAGGGTAAAGGAGGGGTGATGAAAGGGTGGTGGAAAAATAGAAATGTAGGGCCACTTTTAATCGGAACCGTCTTTACATGAATACGAGTACAGTTATCCAAATAAAGTTCAGAATCTTCTCTCAGAACAAATTCAGCATCCTATATGATTATAATGATCGTATCTTAAGAAGATTAATAGTCACTTTCAGGCCGAAAATGTAAAATCGATAGTTGTTTCAGGCATCACTGTCACTTTCCTATTATTTAAACAATATCATTTGATACACTGAGATTGTAAGGGATGATAGGCCGTTATTTAACGAAAATAATGGATCATGGTAGGTAAATTGAAATGAGTTATAGCGTGCAAAAACTGGAATAGAGAATGAAGCTTAATTTGCATTCTGATGATTATCATAATTGTGGAGAGGTTTGTAAATACTATAAACAAAACGCTGTCTTCACGCATGAAAACACATGGGCTCAAACAAGGAAAAAGCGTTACTCAAATAACTGTGTTTGTAATTTTATTTAGATAAAGCCCTTACCAACATGATTTTTATTTTATGTTTGGTTATCTTACTTCCACGTAGGCGAGCCTATAATCATTCCCATGTCTAGAAATGCGTTTACCCTCGATCATATTCGACATATACCTACTCTCCAAAACACAGAAAAAATCTACACTAGTAAAAAGAGAATACATACTCCGGAATTATATTTATATTACTTCCCCTAAAGGTGTGGCGGTGTTATGATTTTTCGCAAATTTTCGTTTACTTATACGTTTTTCTTTTTGAATATTTTGCGCTCTTGCAACAAAGACAAACAGATATGGAATTTTAGAATACTGTTACAAAAATATTCCAGACAGACTTGGAAATTAAACCGCAAACCATTAGAGTTGCACTCTGCAAATGCTTTTAGATATAAATGGTGAAAAAATTATTTTTCACCAGCGAATAATTAATAGAATGATCTGAAGAATGAACTTATCATACAGTTTCTTGCAGTGAATTGAAGAGGAGTGGGGGTGGTTGGGGGAATCAACAACTAGCGGAATCAACATATTTCCTCGACTAGCTCAATTAAAGTTATTTTCGTTGGAAAGTATGTAGTGCAGTCCATTAAATTCTTGAAAACATCGGTGATGAGGAGAGCGTGATTGGAACACGAGAAGAAAATGTGATTGACCCGCAATTGACTGCTTGTCATATCCGTATAAATATTGCCATGAGCCATTACAATCTTATGGAGGTGATATTGAAAGTCTCCATGCTTTAGTCTTAGACTGGTTATGGTCACATTATCGTAATGTTAGATATATCTGCTTTCAGAGAGAAACCAGTACAGGTAGATGGAGTATTTGATGTTTTAATAAAATTCTCCCATTTATTATTGGACCGTGATGCAAGGTTTCTCTTTTGGCAAGTGTGACAACATTAGACCCTTCAAGACGTGCTTGATTGCCTGCCGCGAAAATTGAACAGAAATATGTATTTCCTTTTGAATATTGATCCCATTCCGAGAATAAATGGCATATGTTCCAAAAACGCTTTTGGAGCCGTCGATATAGATCCCAAGGAACCGGCATAGTGATCTGTGATGAAGCGGAAAAGATTCAAATTGAGGGAGGGAATTTCCTTCCGATGGTATAATTGCAGTAGGCTCGAAAACCAGAGCAGAAAAATCAACGTCAAAAAAATATCTCGATGAGGAAGAAAGCTAAGCAGGTTTCAAAAATTGATTTGCACCTCTACGAGAAAAGGAGTGCTCTTCGTCAGTCCGTATTTACTTTCTAGCTTTTCTTTGGAAATTTTCAGGATTTTTTTTCGTAGAGTTTAAAGAGAGAATGGTGGTATATGATAATTAGTTTTGACGGCCAAGCAAAATAGCATCATGCACAGGGAAGGTTACTGTGTTTCAACTAAAAACAGGAATGGGCGCGTATTTTTAAATGCACCTAAATGCACCGGTATTTATTCTAAAGGAGTTGAACTGTCCCGAACTTATTTTTTCAGGTGCTCAGTATGTTCATTCCATAAAAATTTCTGGTTAGTGATGACACCCAAATATTAATAAGATTTTTTAATGGGAATTTCAAAATCGCTGATTCTTTTCAGGAGCAAGTAGGTACCTAAAGGGTTTTGATAGCACTCGGAGGGCGGTTACCTCCTATCTTGGCGAAGCTACTGTTGTCAAATTTAACAAGAATACTTATTCTTGTCTCGACAGACATTCAACCGTGGAATTAAGATGGAATACGATTCAAGAACGCTTTAAAATTGTTAAAATTTATTATCAAAATCAGTCATCTGTTACATCAATATTTTATTCAGTGTGCTGTGTCCAATTTATGGTATTCGTAGCCGTCCTATAGAGTTCACAATTCGTCAGTTTGAGACAACCAGATCGTTGGCCCATGAAGCAGTGCCGTACGGCAAAGAAACGCAAGATCGTTAGAGAATATTGCTACTGTTCGGGACAGTGTACGAGAAAACCGTGCAGACAGTCCATTCCGCGTCAAGCGCAAAAGCTTGGTCATTCTGCGACATCAACTTGGGCCTGAGATTTGAGAACTAAAACTAAACTTAAGAACTAAAAAAGCCCATCGACCACAGACAGCGTTGTGTGCTCGCTGATTGGAACTTGGAGCATTTGACGACTGATCTTACTTTTTGGGGGAAAATTTTCCGATAAACCTAAGCCTCATTTCCAGTTGAGCGGCTTGGTAAAAAAGTGGAATTGCCGGATTTGGAGAACCGAAAATCCACGAAAGATTCATCAGGTTCCTCTGCACTCCGTAAGAGTTATTGTTTGGTGTGGATCTAGTCAGGCGGCATCATCGACCCCTTTCTTCAAAGATGCACAGAAGCCACGCTCACTGTCAATAATGGCGATAGATATCGGATGATGATAACAAACTTTTTGTGGCCTAGGATGGATCTCACAAACATGTGGTTTCAACAGGACGGCGTCACTTTCCATACTGCACAGAAATCAATGAATTTTATTGTATGGCTTTTATTGGTTCGAGGGCTTCGTCATCTTGCGTGGTGGCGACATTAACTGCTCACAGAGAGCGTGTGACTTAACACCTCTCGACTATTTTCTGTTGAGCTATATTTGATTTATGCAGACAAACTTTTTACACCACAACAGCTTCTCCTCTTATACAAGGATCAAATCCGACCACCCTTGGAGTAGGTACTGCTCATATGTTTGGAGTTCAGCTCCTAAACATACGCTGAGATTACTCGACTATATTCAGAAAAGAGTTCTCCACTTGATTGGGGACGCAGATTTATTTAATATTTTCTATCAAGGATTCTCTATATGACCTCTGGACCTTATGAATAATAAGCATCATTGTGATCTTTGATGATCTCACCATCCTTGGAGTACTGCTCCAATATTTGGAGCTCAGCTCCTAAACATACGCTGAGACTACTCGACTCTATTCAGAAAAGAGCCATCCGCTTGATTGGGGACCCAGATTTGACAAAAAATTTAGACACTCTCGAACATCGAAGAAGAGAAGCTGACCTGAGTCTGTCTTACAGATATTTTAATGGAAAGTGTTCAAAAGACGTGGCCCGCTTGATCCCACCAAGATCAAGACCGGGCAGAAATACAAGCCGAGCCGCAGACACTCATCCGTATCAGGTTCAGCTCGTTACACCTCGTACCACCCTATTTCAGACTTCTTTTATGTATAGAATCGTATCACTTTGGAATAGCATTCCAAAGGGCGTGTTTCCCGAAGTATACAACCTACAGAGATTCAAGGCCAACGTGCATCGATATCTCCGCTCATGCACCGCTCCCAGAGCGTCATAGGGATTTCCCTGCAGTGCATGTGCATTTTCAATAATAAAAAAAAATCTTCCGATGTCTGAACTGCTTTTAAGGGCACTTCTAGAGAAAAAAAGTTGGCTGCAAGACTGTTAGGGTCAACCGAATCATTAATAACTTTAATATGCTTTAGTGCATTAAGTATATTGTTTCAGAGTTTTTTTTTGCTCTACGCATTGACATGCTATTTTTATCCTTGTAGGTAGATAAACTGCTAGAATCTGATAGGTACGAAAGAAGAAGTTTTTGTAGAATAAATAATTGCCTATAATAATAGACAGCGACATCGTCATTAGTCTTATCACTCCGAAATAAACCATCTCACCTTATAATATACATACCTACTTGTATACTGCGACATTTTCCTAATTGAGTAAGTATATTTATTGACTGTCAACATCTGATATTCAATATCTACCTAGAAAGATACCCGCGTTAGATTAATGAAACTAAATATATCATTAAAAGGCAATTAATACTATCAAGGGATATTGCTTCGCCATAGACATAAAAGTCGGAGTTATACTCCACCGGCCACAATTAAAACCCTTGGGCCTTATTCGGAATAAATTCTTCCTAAGATTTAACGGCGTAACTTAAGTTGTTAATTTGTTGAAATTAAGTTAAGTCTTGAGAAATGTAGGATATTTATCCCTATAACTTAGCCCACTAATAACTTAAGCCCAACTAATAAATTATTCATACTATATTATTATAGGTATTTAGAATGTATCTTCCACCAATGCTTTCTACACAAAAAGAGTATTCTAAATTATGGAGATTCCAAATTTATATTTCATTACATAAAACCGTGACTAGAAATTATTCTTATCATAATACAGCGACCGTTATGGAGTTTCAATTTCAGTAACGTTAACTTTATAGGGAAAAGACATACCTACGCTTGAGAACAATCGGTGTAGAAAAAATATCTCATGATTGAAGTCCAACTTGAAAATAGAAAGCATGTCAATGTAATAAAAATCTTTTTCCCAAAACTAAAAGCGCTTAGAACGCATGGAGAACCTTTAATGACGCGCTAATTTTATATCGACGAACTCGGACTACTGCAGAGTGAATTTTGAACCTACAGTTCTTCTGCTGAATATTCAGTCTTTGAGTGGTAAAATTGATGAGTTGATCTTGGATACGTCGACTTTTGCAAGTTTGACGGTGTTGTGTATGACGGAGACTTGGGCCAGCAGTCAGTCTATCGAAGGTATGTACATAGATAATTTTGTGCTGGGAAGTAGCTATTCGAGATCTGAGTTAAAGGGGGGAGGTGTAGCTATATGGATCCGGCCGGACAGAGTTTTCAAGCAAATTAATCTGCTTGATCTATGTGTTGAAAAACATTGTGAAATGTGTGCGATACGTTTTAGGGATTCAACTAAGAAAATTTTTGTGATACTTAACTGTTACAGATCGCCTTCAGGAGATCTGAGTGTGTTTTTTAATAATCTAGAGGAGGCTTTTGATAGGATATTTGAGCCAGAGGTCAACATTGTACTTTGTGGTGATTTTAATATAGATTATAATTGTCAATCATGTAATCTTTTGAAGCTTAAAAATTTTGTGAAACAATATAATCTAAAGAATATTGTTGGTTGGCCCACGCGCGTTACTGCCACCTCTATCTCTTGTATAGATCTAATTTTTGTAAATTTCACAGTTGAGGGCTCAACATGTGTATTGGACAATCAGATCTCGGATCACAGAACGGTGCTTTCGGGTGTTGGTTTTGATGGAGGTTCTTTGAGAGGCTTGAACTCATATATCAGCAGATCATATAGGGAGGATCAGGTGGTGGAGTTTGAGCATGACCTTCAGTCACTTAATTGGACTTCGGTTTATGTACAAAGAAATTTAAATCAGGCTTTTGATGAATTTTATGATACTTTTCTGTATTTTTTTGAATTTAGATTTCCGAAATCTCGAAGATATGCAAAAAGCGGCTGTAAGGGATGGGTGACAGAAGAACTGAGAAAATCTAGCGATAACTTAAAACTCACCTATTCATTAACTTGTGATCTTCCAGAAGCAAGGGAAGAATATAACCGTGAAAAGAGGAAGCATAGGAATCTAGTAAGGGAAACTAAAAAAATATACTATCAGCTAAAAATTAACCAAGGAGAGAATAATATTAAATCAATGTGGAATGTTGTCAATGAATTGTCTGGTAAAAATAGAAAAACCGATGAGGATTTTGAGGGGGTGATGAAACAGGGAGACAGTGGGGAGGTCATATCAGACCCGAACCTACTAGCGGAAACGTTCAACTCTTTCTTTATAAATGCGCCAATGAACGTTGTTAAAAAAATTACTTCTAGAAAAAATTCATATACAAATCCGTCTGGAAGTGGAACTTATAGTGAGTTGTCTTTCTCACTGTGCCCGCTGACAGAGGATGAACTCTGTGATCTGGTTGGGAAAAAATTGAAACCAAAAAAATCAAGTGGTCCTGATGACATTCCAGCCTTTTTAGTCAGAAGAATTATAGGACTTATAGCGAAACCGCTGTTATATTTAATTAATCTATCTTTTTGTACTGGCGTATTTCCGGATAGGTTAAAAATAGGAAAAGTTCTGCCTGTATATAAAAAACAAGGTGGTAAAAGATTGGAGAACTACAGACCGGTCACAATCCCGTCAGTGTTCTCAAAGATTTTTGAATACTGCTATCTGGACAGATTTCTTAGCTTCTTGATGAATCATGACATATTGTCTGAGTGTCAGCATGGATTTTACCCTCGAAGGTCAACTCATACGGCTGTTCATAGTCTATATGAAAAAATTACGAGCTACATAGATGGAGGCGAGTGTCCCGTTGGTATACTCTGTGATCTGAGCAGGGCTTTTGACTGTGTTAATCATGGCCTATTGATTAAGAAACTTGAATATACAGTGCTTCCCAAAAGTAACGGATAAATTCAATAAAATCGTATGAAGACGTTTTCTTTTGTTTTGCTCGGACACGTCAATCGTTATTTTGGATTTGCCATCCACGCATGTCTTTTTCGACCCCCCACCCTTAATCTCCCAAGGGGTAGCTACCCCAATTTTAAAAATTCAAATGGCAAGGTACCCCTTGCGATACCTTGATTGATAGGTTTTTTCATCCTGAATATAACAAGAAAATTTTTTTCAAATCGGTTCATAATTAATTTAATTTAGTTTAATTTAATTCAGAGAGAAAGATAGGAAAAAATTTTAATTAAATTTTAATTTAATTTTAATACGCTTATTTATTGCCTTATTCGATGACATTTTGCTGAATATTTTCGTTAATTATGAACCGATTTGAAAAAAATTTTCTTGTTATATTCAGGATGAAAAAACCTATCAATCAAGGTATCGCAGGGGTACCTTGCCATTTGAATTTTTAAAATTGGGGTAGCTACCCCTTGGGAGATTAAGGGTGGGGGGTCGAAAAAGACATGCGTGGATGGCAAATCAAAAATAACGATTGACGTGTCCGAGCAAAACAAAAGAAAACGTCTTCATACGATTTTATTGAATTTATCCGTTACTTTTGGGAAGCACTGTATAGGTGTAGGGGGACAACCACTGAACTGGTTGAGGTCATTCTTGCATGACCGTCGACAGTATGTAAGTATTATGACTGGAGACACTGGACAGAGAAAAAACACAGTCAATTCTGGGACACAAATTTTGAAAATGGGTGTTCCTCAGGGTTCGGTGCTGGGTCCTATATTGTTCTCAGTATATATAAATGATCTAGACAGGAGCATGCATGGTGGACACTTCTCGGTCTATGCTGATGACACTTCTATTGTGTTGTCTGGTAGGGCGGGAGAGGAGCTCCGAAGCAGAGTTCAGGACGCAATGGTAGGTTTGAATGACTGGTTTGGTAATCATTATCTATACCTTAATGAAAAGAAAACAGTACTAATGCAGTTTCATAATTGGCAACAAAGGTTGCCCAATATGGAAGTACAACTGAATGGTGTGTCCCTCTCTGCCAACAGTGAACATACAAAATTTTTGGGATTGTACATCGATCCATGTTTGAGCTGGCGCTATCACTGTGAGCAAGTGTGCTCTAAAATTAACAGAACTGTTTATTTGTTTAAAAGTTTAAAACGTGTCCTGACACAGGATCAGATGCTAGTCTTATACTATGCACATGTTGAGTCTAGATTGAGGTATGGGTTGTGTTTCTGGGGTGGGTCAGCCAGCGCACAGAATGTCTTTGTATCTCAAAAACGTGTAATCAGGTCTATTATTGGAATGAGAGCTGACTCATGTAGAGATGTGTTTTCGAGACTGAAGCTTCTAACGCTGCCTGCTTTGTATATTCTTGAAATGTGTGCCTATGTATTTGGGAGCAGGTCAAAGTTCTCCTTGAATACAGATATTCATGACAAAAATACCCGTAAAAGGGGGGATATACGTGTACCATTCTCAAGGGGACTGTTGGCGTACAAGGCTCCTGGATGCATGGGAGCCCGTTTATTTAACAAACTACCAAATGAAATAAAGGCATGCGATACCTTGACTAAATTTAGAAAAGAGCTTAAATCATATCTAGTGGATAAATGTTTGTACTCGACAGAGGAATATTTAGATTGATTATGACAGTTTTTATTTGCTGTTGCTATGTGTGTTTATGTGCTGTATCTACAGTCGGTGTTCTCTGTGTCTTTCATGATGTTTTATATTTGACTATTCCTATGCAATTCATTGTAAAGTTGTCTACTGGAAAATAAAGAACATTTAACATTTAACATTAATTATTAAAGTTCGATACCAGACGGTATGGAACAGAGAAACCGTTGTGAAGTTTAAAACTTGCCAGACAAAACTATTAACAAGGGATTAGGTGTCGAACGTGATCAAAGGTGGATTTTGAAGTTGCTGATTCAACTTCAGACTATTTCTATGGGAACCTAAACAGTTAAAACCAAAAGGCGGAGCTACTAGAAGTAGGTTCTGGAACATGTGGGTTTATTCATCCACCAAAAATGATTTGTCAAACTCTTAAGTTATTTAACCGTTAACCCCTTGGGTTTTCCTAATTTTTTGGTTCCCCACCTTTTCATTTTGGTTCGGTCGTCCACTAATTTGTGACTTACCGACTTAAAAGTTCTTCCCCAATTTATATTTTTTCCATTTCTCTGACCGGACCGTTGTTTTTTCCATATTTCTTTCTCATTAGGATGTCAGAACCTACTTAATTTTAGTAGCTTTGGTTTTAGCTGTTTAGGTTCCCACAGGATTCGTCTTACGTTGAGTCACCAACTTCAAAATTCTCTCTTTGATCACGTTCATGACCTAATCTATACAGGAAGCAACAATTAAATAGGTAAGTTACAAAACAGGTTTTAACCTGATATTAAATACCTAAAAGATTTCTTTAATAGGAACAAATAATTATAAGAGTTTATTAAGAATATACTGCATTCAAATTTAAAATTATAAAAACAATGAAAAGAGTAAAAATGGTCTGTCAGCGTATGATATTTTAAAAATTTCAGTGCTTTTTATACAGTTTGTATTCTATCATATTTTCTGCCTCTCTTACTTATAAGATAAGACATCACTTGAATAACTTGTAGTTTTGTCGAATAATGTCGGGAGTAAGAATTTTAAAGATCCTCAACATTCTTAGTGCTGCGCTAGGATACCCATACGTGATCTGAATCTGCATACTCAGGCTAAGAGCTATAAGCTCGATGCACCAAATTTGGGCTGCTGACGTTGAACTCCTTATAGAAGCCATACCTATACTGACTCGACAGAAATACAAAACGATGTTAAATAATCCTACCTCATAACTTTGATATCAAGTTGTTTATATCTCTTTACACAGGATGTCCCATAATATGTGGGAAATCTCTTGGATTTGGGTAAATTTACTAAAATTAAATAAAATTTCCACTTAAAATTAAGGGTTGGCAATTTTGATAATTTCATGTAAAATTTTTCAATATTTTAGATTGTTTTGAATGTTTTTTAATCTCTTGTAGAACATATGTAGACCTCGGGGTGGCACAATAATAAACTTAAAGAAAAAAAAACAAAAATAATAATTTTACAAACTTTTAAATTTTCTCTTAGTTTACTATTTTTTACATAAAAAAATGTATTGGTATTAATTTATTTAGAGTGAATCGTTATCGAGATAAACGTCCTTTTAACAGGTGATGCACCCACGAATATTTTTAAATTCTAAATAAATTTGAAGAACTGTAAAAATGATCAGCCAGCTTGCTTAAATTCGCCTTCAATTCAGAAAATTTCGTCGGTACATCACCTGTTAAAAGGACGTTTATCTCGATAACAGTTGCCTTTATGGAAATAAATCAAGAGTATCTAAACAATATCAAGTAAAAGGAAAATTATCCTAAGATATGTGTAAAATTTATATTTTCGTTTTTTTTTTCTTTTAAGTGAATGGGGGAATTTTTCCACCCCAAGATCTATGTATGTGCTACAAGAGATTAGAAAACTTTCTACATAATCTGAAAAATTGCAAAATTATACCAAAAATTATCAAAATCGGCCAACTAATGAAAAAGTTACTGCAAAGAAATAATTTTCAGCCCTTAACTTTACGTGGTAATATCTTTGCAGGGATGTCTCGTGGGAATATATCATATAGCTATTTTTTTATTTACTTTTACAAAAATCCGGGGGATTGTCCACATATTATGGACAATAATGACTAAGCTAAGTCTTGCTTATCTTTAGAATAATTAGTCCAGTCCAATGGAGAAATTAGAAGAAAGTTTCACATTTTTGTGCAGTTCAGTAATAAGTAATAATCTTGATTTTTTTTTATAAAACCAAATAAAGGAAATCTGCTTTATCTAGACATTATTTTTAGATTCATAAAATAGTGAATTGTAGATCAATGAGTATAAGCACATAGAGTGCAATTACTAGCCTGTTAGGTGGGTTCGGAGAATTCCTCTATCGCCCATAACAGTTGTCATGATGGCAGTGCCCGAGACTCCAACTAGAGAGTTTGCTTCCGCATCCAACAGCAGAGCCTTCCAGAGTACCAAATCAAGCACAGACACGTGTTTCGTTCTACTGGAACTCATCAGTGTGCTGCATCCGGAGTGTCTGGAGGATGCTGTCGGATGAAGTTTTCTGTCTTCTTCATTATTTTTAGAGTCAGGACATTTTTGATTTTTTTTCGTACCTATCAAGTTTGGGTGCCTACGTTTTTGACACATTCATGTTTTGACAAAAATTTCAATTTATTTGTTTTTTCCAAGGTGCATTGGAACGGAAATCAACATCGAACCCCCCCCCCCCCCCCCCCCGAAAACAGAATTGTTATGCTGCCAATATATTTTTAGACTTGACCACAATGAAACGATTTTGGGATCTTATGATCCAAATATAACTGGATACGTTTCCTGAAATTAGAAATGGAATTCTAATCCATAAGTTCTAACCACGGTGTAAGATATCTCTTATACCATCGTTCTAGCTTAGAACCCGATTTAAGATAGTTACGTCTTGACGTTTTTTACGTTAAGTCGTGGTATGATCATGTTGCATGTAAGTTCAACGAATAGATCATCTTAAAAGCTTGGATCGTCTTTCTGTACTACGAAACTATACCCACAAAGGCAGTATTTTATACAGAACCCAAATTCGATCACTGTGGAATACTACTCTCAAATTTGAATACGATACTCTTAGACTAAGTACACTCCATTCATAACAGAGCTATATTATTATTCACTTAAATTTTGAGATTCGACTTTGAGAGTCTGGAGCATTGACGAAACGCTTATGGCCCGAGCCCATTGTCATGATATTCTTAAGGAAAGTTATTAAATTTCGTGCCTCGCTTTATCGAGAATAATAATGCAAGGCAAAGTCGAACCATCTAGACTCATTTATATCTGATTCAACTCGATATACCCTCTGTGCCATCTTCGGTATTTGAAAAATCTTGTTGTTTTTTGTAAATAACTCAAACTCCAAGGATTGTGTTTCCTGATTAATACGATCTACAACGATAGCGGGGTTTAAATGAATGAAAATAAAAAATTCATCTTTTAAGAAATAAAAAAGTCACAACGGATTTATTTCAGTTCGGGGACTGCCATTATGGGACTTTCGAATTAAAAATTCTTACTGTGTATACACAGCGTCCAAAATAAGAATGAACAGCATGGAGATTGCGGATACCATGAGAGATACAGGGTCGGTTAAATTGGGGATTGGCAACCAGAAGGACAATGGCAGAAAGAGATTTCAAAAATTATTTTTGATTTTCTAATAATTTTAGTTTTTCTTATTGGCTGACGAGTTTTTTATCTGACGATTCACATTTGCAGGGCCGGACTGAACTTCGATTTTTTAAGTCAAATAATAAATGTCTACTAATATCCGCAAACATTTTCGTCAGGTCAGGTCAGGTTTTGCGTTTGAGTTGCCAAAAATCTGTGACTGATGGAGCGAGCGTTCCAATGCCAAAAATATCACATACATGCATACATCCGCAAACAGAAAATGGTATTTTTCTCTGCAGGATTACATTGCATAAGTTTTTATGTATGGGGATGAAGTTTACATGATTAAATAAAAATTAATGTTTTCTTAATTTTTAGGGTTGATTTTTTTCTAGTTTTTTTTGTTTTTTTGTTTTTAGCCAAACTCGGGATTTGAGGGCTTAAGGTGATTTAAACAACTGTTTAAAAAAAAATGCATAGCATGTTTTCTCAATTTCTGACATTTATTTTCAATCTTAGTATAGGCTAGTTCTTTGCAACGGCTAAATGTTATTTATCCGTTCACATAGAAGAAAAAAGTTTTTTGAAATTCATCAAAAAATCAAAAAGCTGAAAAAAAAAATTGAAGTGAAACACACTGTATACCCATTTCACTTAGGTACACAATAGGATTCCACGTGAAACGTTACGACAGGACATGTAAACCGTTTTCCGATTATCGAATTAAAGTATATAGTTCAGTCTTTATTCAGTTTTACTTTCAGGTATAGTTCAGTCGCGCCCCACCCTGTATACATGAAAAGCTTCATGTCCTCTCATTTTAAAGTCTAGGCAATTTTATACAATAGACGATGCTCTTGTTTCAGGGGTATTTGTGTAACAAATTGAGCTCTTGTGTTTCAATTTGAATCCCTTATTTACGAGTAACAAGAAGCACTTTCAAATATCGCAAATAGCAACAGAAGTTAAGTGATATGTATTTTTAAAAACCTGGCTTGCCATTTTATGCAAGTGTAATGATGTCTAGAAACAAATGCTTCTTTTTAGAAAAAAAAAGAAACTTGATGTTTTGCCTTGGCCTGCAAAAATTCCGGAATTATTGAAAATACTTAGGTGGGTACATATTATCTACCTACTTGGTTATAAATATTTATATAAAATGCCTTTCACAAAACACTGAACAGAAGGAACCCTGAAACGTCAGTTTTATTCTATCACTATAAATTAACTACGGCCAATATTCCAAGGTAAATGCTATTGATGCTGTTTGTAGTTTCTGTACTCCCTTAAAAAGAAATAAATATAGGATATGAAAATAAATACGGCATCACACCGCCTTTTATCTAAGAATCATTTCTTTCGAAATTGCTCACGGTAGTGAACCTTCGTCGTGTGATGGATCGTCGTGTGACACGTAGAAAAATAGATTTTTTAGAAAGTGTTACAATCCCTGCTGTTTGTCAAATTGACTTCGCATGCTGATGTTAAATGTTAAATATTTTTGAAGGTGATGAATCTACAGGGTGCACTATGTATCCATCTCCTAACGCTAACGGATACAGGGTCGGTTAAACAAGTCCAAAGGAGCGCAATTTCGTGGCCATCTCGATTCCGTCGAGACATACAAGATATCTGTGACCGTTCCTGAAATATCCTGAAAAAACTGAAAAATCGAGATTTCTTATTTTTTCCATATCTTTTTTATTATTGGAGATTAATGAATAGTTTTTTGTGGGCTTACATAAGTCGTCAAGAGCTACCCATCTGACATTTCAAAAATTTTCAAAGCCGACTAGATCCCAGAATTTTCATAGTCAACTTTCGTTTTTCTTATGGCCACCATAGTGTTTTTTTTTATGTTGTTCGGTATAAAACAAATCATAAAAACAAAAAATTGTTAAACTTCAAAAAATAAATTAAAAAAAATGTTTATTCTTCTTTTTTCTTTACAAAAAAGAGACATTTTTAGACCGAATTTCATAGATAAATTAAAAAACCATAAGGCAAGCACTATTTCGGCGTATTTTACAAATGTTGACGTTTTTCGACGATTTTTATTAGGTTTTTCTTTGAAAAATTAAGAATGAAAATTTAAAATTTTTTTTTAAAGTTTATTAATTTTTGGTTTCCGTTATTTTTTTCATATCGAACGACATAAAAAAATAGTATGGCGGCCATAAAAAAAACGAAAGTTGACTATGAAAATTCTGGGATCTAGTCGGCTTTGAAAATTTTTGAAATGTCAGATGGGTAGCTCTTGACGACTTATGTAAGCCCACAAAAAACTATTCATTGATCTCCAATAATAAAAAAGATATGGAAAAAATAAGAAATTTCGATTTTTCAGTTTTTTCAGGATATTTCAGGAACGGTCACAGATATCTTGCATGTTTTGACGAATTCGAGATGGCCACAAAACTGCGCATCTTTTCTCTAATTTAACCGACCCTGTATCTCTTAGCGTTCAGGAGATAGCAATATAGAGAAGGATACATGGTGCACCCTGTATATTAGCGGTGCCAGTCTATATTAGTGCGAGTAGAGGGTTTGTTTTATGGAATCTAATGATGTATCCATTAAGATTCATCTTAGAACACAGTTTTCGGTTATCAACTTAATAAAAATACTTGTTACTATGAGATAAGTTTGAAAACTGGCCTTCCTTGATTGTCAAATTTTCTCCCTTGCAAGGTTCTGCTATGTTGTCGAACTTTTGGTAATTGCTTCATTTCTTTTTTCTGACAGCATTGCCAGTTTTTACTTAAGCTTCGCGAAATGATTAGTACATATATAGTAACTAGTCTGTTGCTGCCATGCAGGTTTATAGGTTCTAAGGAAAAAATTCAACCTACGAACTGTATTTCCAGAAATTTTCTACTAGTTTTCAGTGTGTCGTTTGTTGGTTTACATTTATGCTTATTATTTTGTTAAGGATAATTGATCACAGCTATGTTGGTTCAAGAGAAAATAATATTCCAGTCAGTAGACCATAAAATGATTCAGTTACTTTATAAAAATAAATAACAGATTGCTGCCGATATATGTTCCGATATAAAAATTTCAAAGCGCTATGATTAAGTTCAATTTAATTTGTCTTGAAATATTTTTTTTTAGAAAATCTCTGAATAATTATGTGGTCTACTGACTGGAATATTAAATGCTCTTGATATTGTATTTTCATTGTGAAAATAGGATTATCTGGTTATCGACGTATAATAATACTACACCAGAGCAGCTGAACCAGAAAAAAGCTGCCGGTCGAGAGTTGGTCGACTAATCACACGATTTTCACGGTAGCTACGGCGTTGCATCTAACGCAGGTTTTCCCTCCCAGATCGTTTTTTATAAATGGAATGCTGTGATAGTTGTAGTGTCTCAATTCATGTAGCTCCTATAGAAAATAAAGAATTTGAATTAAACAAAACTTTACGATGACGTAGAAGCATCACACCAGTTTTATTTTTTTTTTAATTCCGACTTTAAACTCGGAATTCCAATGTTACATTATTTCCGACAAGGAACACACTTTTTATCACTTCACGCCATCATAAAGTAAAACACCATATTTCTCTATTGCTTCAAGAAAAAAGCATAGTTTCGATTTTGGCCTAAAAAATTAATGATTTTTGGCGACTGTCACAGAATAATAATTGGTCTTACGGATATAATACCATTCCTAAAAGGAAACTTTTCAGCCGCTTTTACTTCGCACGCCCTCATTCACTCCATCACGCGGCTTCTATGTCGTGGAGAAAGCTTCACTTCTACATCACGGCAATATAGAGTCCTTGAATCAAATGCGGCCGTGAAGTAAAATGGACCCAGAAATGAAAATGTAAACAAAGAAAATTCAAAAATATACAAAAAAAATTTTTACCTACTGTGGTACGTACTTGAGAGGCAGTTGCCTAAGAAATGTTGTATGCATCTCGGCCGAAATATCTTTTTTATAGCCTTATCTAAATTTGCTCAGCCTCATCAGCTTCAAAATTTGGATTTGGCTAAAAAATGTATAATATCTGTAAGTATTTTTATTAATATCTATAAGGGTATTTATAGGTAACAAAAAAGATGCGACTGTGCGAAGTGAAAGCGGGTGAAAAGGTTTTATTTCAGGAAAGGCATAGTCCATAAGAACAATAATTTTGTGACAGTCGCCTAAAAACATTAATTATTTTTTTTTAGGTGACAATCGAAACTTTTTTCTTGAAGCGATCGAGAATATGGTGTTTTACTTTATGGTGTCGTGAAGTTGTAAGATAAGTGTCTTCCTCGTCGGAAATTTAAAATCAATTCCGAGTTTAAAGCAGACTTCCGAGCTTTTAAAGTAGGAAAAATTTTCTACATTTTACAATATGCTTTGTTGAAATACTTTTCAAATACAATATACAATTCGCTACATTTACAGTTTTTATTGGTAGGATGGAATATATTTTAGCATATACCTACTTATATTATGATATTTTTGAACTAATACCTAGTTTGTAGATTAAACGACAGTTCGACATTTAAACTAGTTTTCCTATAGCAAAGAACCAAACTCATGTTTGTACCAGTAAAATGTGTATGTATATAAGTTCGAAACAACAATTGACGTTACAGTTCTGCAATTCTGCATATGAAATTTCATATTCAAAGTATCATTAAAACTTTAAATTAAAAGAGCTGTAAGCTAGCTTTAAATGCACTTACTGAAACTCATTACGTACTAAACCTTTATAGGTACCTAACTATGTTTCTAGTTTGTTGCATCACGGTATTATTATGTTTCTAAGCATAGAGATCTGTATGAACGGATACTTCATTATTCCCAAACTTGCAAATCTTGAAAGGAGGTCGGAAGGATCACTTAATATTGCGATTTCTTCCATCTGCACATTGTTGATTGTTGCGAGCTCGTTGAACCATTTCGATTAGTTTTAAATTAAATTAACAGCTGCATCCATGCATACTTCTAGCAAACTGATTTTCCTAATCATTGAGGCATCCTGTGTAATTAATGCTTTTTAAGTCAAGGATTTTTATGAGACATGTCTATTATTATAGAGCGTTCTGAATTTGTGCTGAATCGGACAACCAATTTAGAATAAGTTTTTTGTAATTTTTGAAACACTCCGTATGGTGAACGGTTTTTGCGTTTTCTTATAAAGTATATCTAAAGAGATCCAATATTGAACCTATTACACTTTATACATATATCTAACTAGCTTCGTGAAACATAGTCGTTTAACATTTCGGTTTATTCTCTTAGCATTTTTCTCTTTCCTTCCTTAGTGAGTAGGTACGTAACGTTTCTCACGAAGGATGGAGGGTCACCCACTACCCAGGGACCATGCAGTACATAATTTATATGTGTCATCCAAAATATATCTATAAAACAGAACTATGATGATGCATTTAAAAGAAAGAACTGCTAAGTAATTAACAGGTGGTAGAGGACTTATATAGGTAAAAAATTCTTTGTTTGTGAATTTTTATGCCAACATAAAATTCGTCACTCAACTGTAAAACTGTAAACCTTTATATCAAATTTCTCAAAAGTACAAAGAATTATACCGCGTGACTTTAAATGATTGTGACATTTTATTTAATTAGCGGAATTTCGGAAATAAGCTCTGTGAGGATAATTATTATATTATTACTTCATTCATTAACAATATAGCTAAACAACAATTATTGTCATATCAATTATTGTTAGTTTTAAACATGAAAGAAATTTCCCACAAAAGCTGCAACGTTAAAAGGTTACCGCTGTATACAGAACTGTCAACAACCAACAAACTCTATGGAAGTTTCCGTCTTGTTGCTACTAAAGGTATAGAACTGGAGAATCTGGTACAAAATAAAAACTTCTTATTCTTGTCAACTGGGTCATCAACATATCGGTCTCACCTGACTCTGGACTTTCAAAAAAAAATTTCTTTCATATTTAACCATACCGAATATTGACAAATTGCGCAAGAAACTTAAAACAACATTTTGCATAAACTGGCCGGTTCAAATTGGAGAGTCACATAATGTCCGGTTGCACGAACGTAATTAAAAATTTGTCAGATGATCACTGATTTTAAAATTGCTGGAAATGAATTCTACTCCCTTCATGAAGAGTTAATTACCGATAAAAAGTAAAATATAATAATTGAAAATGCTCAACATATTTTTTTCAAAATTTGCATTTTAAAATTAGTAATTATCTTAATTTTTTTAATTATGATCATGCAACTAGCCCTAAGAGTTACAGTCATTTCGCTTGTGTATTCTACTATAAATATTGTTGCCAAATCTGGATGAATAGCGCTCATGTCCATAAAATTGATTCTGAATTGAACACCACCAGCGAGTTATTCGGGACTCTATTAAATCAACTCCAACACCTTGGCTGTCGGTAATTTCAAACCATATACCACCAAGATTCAGAAGACAAATTCTGGAAAGATCGTCAGAATCCTCCTACGACAAGACTGAAATCTCGAAATCCATTTTGGCAACAAAATCATAAGATCTTTTCCCCACTGGATTCTTGGAAGTCTGAATGGATCATCATCTTATCCAAGATCCAACAAGGGAAATTCCCAGATTCGACCTACCAAGAAAGCTCAGGAGTTAACCGTTTATGAACTGTCCATGGACGCTGTAGCTCAATGTTATTTAAATAGTTGGCAGTTACAAGTTCAAATTGTCCCACTTGTGGCTAAGTTGAGGAAACAATTAGTCACATTGATAAAAGAGTACCCAGCAAATAAATTTATTTTACCAGTTTCCATGACATCCACCAGATGCAATAGATTGGTTATAAAGACTCAAACCAATATGAACAGAATGGTATGTCTAGATTTTTATGGGGTTTTCCCTATACTGACTGAAAAAGCGAATGCTTCACCAGGATGTCAACAACTCAGAGGTTTATTCACTGAAGTAAAATCCTTTCATTGATCTCTGATATTATCGGTAAAAAAATCTGAGATGTTTGAAATATTTCTTTTAGAAGTATTTCTTTTAAAAGCTTTCAAGCTTTTAACGAACTTAAGCTCCTTTCAACTTTGATTAGTTCTTTTCAAGAGGTTCAAGTTCTTTTAAGAGCTTTAAGATCTTTACAATGACTTTAAGCTATTTCGTAGAGCTTCCAGCTCAAAAAATATCTTCAAATCCTTTGCAAAAAGGCTCGTTGATTTCGTTATAATAATTCCTTTTTAAGTAAATTCCAAAACACTTCATGCTTAAAAAGAAATTGTGGCTTTGGGCTCAGGTATAAATACTCGTCTTTCGGTTCTGAGCCATTAGGTGATAAGGCTTCACTTAGGTACTCAGCCATTCTTGATATCATAACTGATTTCCACAGTGAATTAAGAAAGAGGGTTAAGCTTGTGTACTCATTTATTAATTGCAAGGCTTTTCACGTATGTCCCCAAGTTTTTGACTTTTAGATGGTTGCCAATGCAATTGAGTGAGTTTCTTCGAGTTCTTACTTTCAACTGTGGTCTGTGGTGCTTTTAATTTTATTGCTTACTACCAGTCTATTTTTTGTTGCTCACTCTTCATTCTTGATGTACAATAAACAATAAATGCAATAATTGCAGTATGAACGTTTAACTTTCTATTTGACGTCATTCATTACCGTATCAAATCTCATAAGGTCATAAGGAATATGAATATGCTACTGCCATGAGACTACAATACTCATTCATATACAGGCTGGAAACTTGTAAGTGTATCATAGGAATTTAACATGTAGGTATACTTACATTCAGTTTAATGCAAAATAATATCTCCAGGTTTATCTTTAGAATAAAATGTTATTGAAATAACTTCTGGCAATGAGTATACAATGTACTTAATTACTACTTTTGATTTTTAATAGGTAGGTACTAATGCAGAAAAATAAAAAAATTTTTTTCAAATATACCCAATGGGCAACTACCTACACATTGTCAGCATTTTATTATGATGTGGTGCTATTCTTCTACTGTGTAGTGTATGAACTTGTACCTACCTAAATTTCGATATTAAGTTATTAACAAAATCTTAAAAGTAATTTAAGGCCAATTATTTACATCTAACGGCACGGACATATGGGACAGGCGTTCAATGAGGACGTGCACTTTTATTAATAAACATGGATTTTGAGTGAGAGCATTTAAATCTGACAGTGACAGGCCGGTTGTCAGGCCGTTCCCGTAAGATGATATAAAATGCCGCCATTTAAAAACCATTTAAAATGCACGTCCACTCAAAATGCAGACCCGTCTCCGTACCGTTAGATGTAAATTGTCCTTTAAATTAGTCTAGTTGATTTAAATGTACTTGTAATTATTATTATTTAATGCAGCAATGACAATAATCCACAATATCAAATGAATTCAAATAGAAATCGTCATTGTCAAAAATTATTTCTTCTATAATTTTTCGCTAAATCTCAATCTGGAGATATTATTTGCATAAAATTGAATTTGCATGTTAAATCCCTATGACTCACTTACAAGTTTCCAGTCTGTAAAATAATTGGGGCTTCTTTCTTATTCAATTAACGAAGGCAGTTTTTTTTGTCAAGGTTGCCCCCTCCGTCAGAGACTATTTAAAACTTAAAATTTGAGAATTGATTCTTTGATTGATTGATGCCTAGCAACCTTTTATATAATGTTTTCCGATAGCTTTATCTGATACCTACGACGAATACTTTTTCCTTTCAAAAGTGACTCCCGAGTTCGCTCGATGTAATTATTTCTTACTTGAATACATATACCTACCTATTATAAAATGAATAATAATTTTATTAGGTCTTCACCTGGATATTGCAGAACAGGATAAAGCCAACCCAATTATAATAATTCATATACCAATACCCCTAGGTTATGAGGCAAGTATTAAAACCAAAGAGAGACTGAGTCTACTTACCAAATTATTACTTGTTAACCCTTTAAGTATCTCTGGTTATAATAAACAAATGCCCGTATTCACAAACGATAATTTCCTAAATAATTACGTAATTATTTAAATGAGTGAGATGGAGATATGCAGTTTTTTTGCAATAGAATGAGATGGGGATAATTGATTACGTAATTATTTAGGAAATTATCGTTTGTGAATACGGGCATTAGTGTGTTAATAGCTACAATGTATGATAAAGCCCTGGATATTGGACCATTAAACAATTCAACTAACTGAATGATTCCTGAGTACTGCGTTTGTAGTGTCTGTTGTTGAAGTGGGAGAAACCCAGAAAGTGGTTAATTAATTAACCACATATCCTCAAAGGTCCCTGAAGTTCGCACGCGCAGTTAAAAAGATTATTTAAATTAAAAATCTGCCCCCATAAACGATTTTAATCGAATCGTTATATTTCAAGTTTATGTAAAGCACTTATTAAAACAAGTTTGTTATATTCCATCATAGAATAATCTCTTCATTCTGTATGCATTGGACGAGGGTTAAACTAACCTAATCTTAATTATAATCAATGTACTCTCGCAAGTATTTGCAAACCAAACATGGAGAAAACTACTTATCTGATCAAGGAAAATTGGTCGGTAAAATCCCTTGAATAAAATTTGTTAGAGGCGTTAGTTACTTAATAAGAAACTTTATTATAGAAGCCAAAAAGTAACTTCAGTTTACACACATAAAATGTCAGCTTTTTTATTTAGAAGCGTCAAAAGTAGTCAAATACCTTAAACTATAATACAGGCTTACAGGCACGATGTAGATAGCTTAGGTATCAATATATCTTCGAAACTAGTTGGAGTAAAAATAATCAAGTGACTCCAATAACTGCAGAATGTCAAATATCAACTTTCGATTTAAAACTTCAAATAAAAAAGGAGTTATTGGGAAGATACCCATATAAAGAGCTCTAAAAAAGGGGCAGCTGTAGTAAACATGATTTTTGGTATTTATCTGCCAAACGCTCGGAGCCAAAGAAATTACACTTTGCGTGCCAAACATCTTTAGCAAAAGTAACCGTCAGGTGATAATTCAATTTTAATTATTGGAGGCATCTCCACTGGGGGTGTGGGTGGCAGGTGGATAACTAGCTTCCTTAGGAAGCACTTTCAGGCCAGTGTTTGTATAAACTATTTCTTTTATTATTGAACGAGAAAAATGCACTGAAAATTTATCGGTGGAGTTCCGAAGCAAGTTATATGAAAAAATAGACACTAAAGTAAGTGCATGGAAAAAATTAATTTCTTACATCATAGACTAGAGACTCTAATTCTTTAAGAAAATAGACATAAAGTCAACCATTTCCGCAGTATAATCAAGTAACAAGGGATCCTTCTTTACATTATTTAAGTCGTAAGTTATACTCTACGTACTTTTATTACTCCAATTAGTCCTGAATCTTTTAAACATACGGAAGGTATAGTGTCGTTAACGTTCTACAATAGGTACATACGAGTATATCTATCTTAAATTCTTAGACGCTGGCATATGCTTAAATTTTCTGTTATCATCACCAGCTGAAGTGATTCATGTTCATGTCATAGGAAAATACAGAGCTAGAATAATTTTTTAATACAGGATGTTTCAAAACATGTATCGGAAAATTAAAGATGTGATTCCCTGCCTCGTTCCAAGAAAAAATTCTTCTTAATATGGATCCGCAAATGTACCGTTTCCAAGATACAGGATGTAAAAAATAAATTCAAGTTTTTGATGATATTTCAGTAACCGTTTGAGATACTGAACACAACTTTTGTACACATCTTTTCATTTAGTATTAGCTACATTTTGAGGACTAATTTATTTTTGTTTATGCGTTGAAAATCACAAAAAATATCAAAAACAAGTACAGTGTCGCAGAAATTAGGGATAAAGAATTTCAAGAAATCCTAAAATTTCCGCCGCTGCATTTAAAGAAATTAAAGAAATTAAAGTACTTAGCACTTAAAAAGTGGATAATATTTTAATGATATAAGATGTGTACAAAAATTCAGTTTTATATTTCTTACGTTTCCTGAGATATTGCCAGAAAGCTGAAAAAAAAATAATTATTTTGACACGCTGTATCTCGAAAACGGTGGACTTAAGCAAAATTTCTCTGAAAGCTTAAGCTGAATATACCGGACGTTTATATTCACGAAAATTGCTAGTTTCTAGTTCAGTGAGTTATCATAGTTACCAAGTATTGTTGGTATTGTTACAAAAAAATCCCGCATTGAAACAATTTACCATTGAATCTATTAATAATTACGTATTCTAACTCGCCTATCTTTATAGATACGCAGTACTCATACGGTATATTACCGTCACTTTACTAAACTCCATTTGGTTTTTGTATGGTATATGAAATATGCTCCATTGTGACATAATGACGGATCTTAAATGCTTTTGTAAAAAAAAAATATTTTCTCTAAATTCAAAACCTGCAAATTGTTCCTATTTAGTATTATTTTTGAAGAGGCGCGAGTACTCTGATAATAGCGCTCTACTTGCTGAGTCTTGCGTGAACAGTAACTTCTCATATATGGGGTCTGAAATCAATGGTTTCAAGTTTCAATACACATTCGCCAAAATGTTAAATACCATCTAAATAAATCAATTAATTAAAATGTTAAATGAGTAGGCACTATAATATGAAGTCCTTCCACGTGAGTAATTTTGACTTACAGAAGTAGCTCAAATAACAATTTTTAAATATAAATGTTTAATTTAAACTGCTCCAGTTGCTGGGAGTAGCTGGAGCAGTGGAAAACTGTTACCGCGTGAAAGGAAAGTCAGCATATCCATGTGAAATACCATCATATTGATTGAAAGGTGCCGCGAAGTAAGCTTTCATGTCAGTCAAGCCCCGAAACTCACCTGATATCCTCGTTGAAAACCTTGAATCTTATATATTTTTTTATCCCGAGTTTTCAAGACGAAGTGAGCAAACATCCACTTCATCAGTCCCATCTTAAGGTATTTCTGGGCTATAGGGTGTGTAGAATGTTATAGGTCAGGTTTTATGGATGTATATTTTGCCAATAAAAATAAAATAATATTTTTCTACTCCCAACCTTTAATATGCATATTAAATATGAATCACCAGTGCTTTAATGGGTCTCATTAAGATACAAATTTTCATTAAAGCACTGGTCAAGCTATCCAATGGCAGAGGAGCATTTGCAATCGAATCGGTTCCTTTTTGCTTACAATCGGGTCGGCAAGCCAACCGAAGTCACAGAGTTGTCATACTCACGACAAAAATTGCCTTGTGATATAAGTTCTGTATTTCTGAAAAAAATTCTGAACGTTTATTTAATTTAGAACATAAGTAACATTCAAAGAAAATTTATCAAGATTTTATGTTACCTTAATTAATTTGATAAGTAGGTATATCGTGTAAAGATGGGAAGATAAAGTATTATATCATTCGTAGAGCTCCGTGATAGTATTCAAAGCGGCAACGCTGCGACCCGCGTTGCGCAGGGAAACAATATCGTAATTAATGGCTGTTGATGTTAATTAAAATTATTAATTAATCTCAAAATCGAAGCGTAAAATTCGGAATTCGAACTTCGCATAATAAAAATTACGCAGTAGTGAGTAGTGCCCTTTAAACTTGATACTAAAACATGTCTCAGCAGAATAACCTTAGCGACAAAGAGAAAATTTGTTAAATGCGTAAGCAAATAGCAACCTATCTTGACCTCAATGATCCGCAATTGTACACGGGTCATTGTTAAAATATATAATTTTTTAATCTTTTCTATGAAATAAAAAAGGGTCGTAGAAAAAATAGTGTATGGAACTCGCAGATAATGGCTATTAATACGCTCTTATGATGGTTAAGACACTCGCCTACGGCTCGTATCTTAACCATCATACTCGCGTATTAATAGCCTTCATTATAAGCTCGTTGCATAATATACTATTATGTATAAAATTTTAATAAATTGATCAAATTGTTGACTGATTAATTATAAACGTTGATTAATTATTTGGGACAGCAGTCGATAATGAAAAGGATACTCTTTTTTCTCAAAACTCAAGATTTCAAACTTTATTTTAGTTCTTTATAAGGGGTAAGAAAGTGAGGTCGAATAACTTGTTATTAATGGTGGACATTTTTTTAATAAATATGAATAACAGCTATTAAAAATCCTCTCTGTTTCTATATAAACCCTAATAAAACATGTCAAAGTTTTACCTAAAAGTTTTAAAAAAATTCCAAAAATACTTTTTACGTTCTAAGTTCTAATTTTTTTATTGAAAAAAAGAGTATTCTTTTGTTTATCGGCTGCTGTCCCAAATAATTAATCAACGTTTATAAAATTTTATGTAGTAAGTTTTAGGACAGTGTTTAAAAACTAAACTAAACGGAAGGAACGTGCGTACAAGCATTTAGTTCAGAATAGAGTGTTTATAAGATATTTTAGATTTTTCCACACTTACATAATATGTACCTAATTAAAATGCCGTGTAATTTTTTTCTAATTTATTTTACTTTTTTTATATTGATTTTTTTGTGTTTCCGTTAGGTATCCTACATTGTTTTATCTTGCATGTTTTATTTTTTAAACATGGTGTATTTGACCATGCACTTTTGTACATTCTTGTACATACACACTTTTGCAAATTTGTTTAAATTGAAGAATTTATCTTTAGGTATTAAATTTTGGAAAAACAGTTTGCATGAAGATTCTCGAAATTATTTTTATTTTTAGAATGATTTTCTCTTCTTCCAGAATAAACTTCACTTTTTATGACGAACAAAATTTCAAACTACAGTCTTTTGCTTTTGGTTTTCCTCTTTTGTCAATTGCTTTTCCTAATTTGTCAAATGATTTTCTTATTTTTCTATCTATCAATGTTAAATAGTCATTGATTTAGCATCAATTTCCTTTTATGTCAAATCAGTTTCACTTTATGTCAATTGCTTTTCCCATTTACTTGCAGTGACAGTATGATAAACATTGGAAAAGCATTTGATATAAAAGGAATATCATTTGACAAAAGACGAATTTGAATTGAAAAATCAAACTGACGTTTAATAAATGGGGGAAACTCATTTGACAAATAAGAAAAAGCAATTGACAAAAGAGGAAAACCAATAGAAAAAGACTGTAATTCGTTATTTATAACTTGAAAATGTTAGAATTTGCTATTTTGAACAAAAATGTAGAGTGAAATCTCTTTAATCTTGAAAAATTAAACGACGTTTTCCCTAATTATCTGTAGGTATGCAGGTATCTCACGATGAGTGTGCGTTAGCCGTTGCTATAATATAAGAAACTGCTCACAAAATTTTTAAAATTTGTATAAAAGTGTTTTATATACAAACGTGAATCGAGGGAAAATATTTTCAGAATAGCGACACTTTCGGTGATACCGGAAATGGCTACCATATTTGTTTCCTTTAATGGAACGCCTCAGCTATTATTGAATATTCAAATTCTATGAAAAATCCAATAAGTACATATAGAAATTTAAACTACATATTAAGGTCATTTGAGATATCTGGGTCCCGGGGGGGGGGGGGGGGGGTAACTGGGACATAGTTTCTTTCTATGAACCTTGTGAGTTTAATTTTATTCCAAACGGTTGGCGACCCTACCTTCAACAACCAGTTTCATGTCACTAAAAGGGCCGGTTGCACAAACGCAAATCAAGAATTTTCAGATAATAATAATTATTGATTTTAAAATTCCCTCTATTACCAAAATATTTGTCTGGTACCTATACTGCTGAAATTAAGTTTTACTACCTTTAAGAAAAGTTAATTACTGACAAAAAATAAAAGATCATTAAATATTTTAGCCGTATTTTTAAAATTTGCAATTTAAAATCAGTAATTATCTGAAAATTATTAATTTACGTTTGTGCAACCGGCCCTAAGTGTTGTGGTTTTTAAGTGAAGTGCGACGTTTTATTAAAAACACTCTGTTTGCTTATTTCCGAAAAAAAGTAATTATGAAGTAGATTTTTTATCGATTCGCCATGTAATATTCAGGCGAAATCCATAAACTAAGACATCGTTGTAAAGAGAATTCAAGCCCCTAGAGAGATAAGCCGCGCTTCAATCCATTTCCCTGCAAAAAAACCTTCCCCCCGTTTTCGAGGATGCTGAGCACAATGGAGGTGCTGGACATCGCGTGCGACCCCGACCAACCCCTCCACCGGCCAATACTCACCCCCGAAATGGGTGATTTTTTTTTTATGTATATGTAGGGCAAACGATGGACTTTTTCGAAAAACTTTTTGAAAATTCAAGTACAGAATCACAATGGCCATAATTTAAAATTATTTTGGACTATAAAGAGTGTCCCATATGACAGTGACATATCAAAGTTATGTTTTTTTAAATGGAATGCTCCTATGTTATTGCATTTTTAGATTGTCTGGAAAGAGGAAATAAGATTGGCTTTTACAGTTGGTGTTTAAATTCAGAAGTTTTTGAGTTATAAACAAGTGAAAATCGTCATTTTCGAGTTCAAGGCATTTACAACGAAATCGGTTCAAGATAGAGAAAAACGGCTTACATGTCCCTATTTTAACTTTTTATGTACTATCCTATGGTATAGTTTGTACTTTCTTTGATTTTTTTATTTGGCGACGCGTGGAGAAATCTCAGATTTTTTCAAATTTTTTATCACCCTGTATAAACATTTCATCTACATCATAGGATAGTAAAGTTAAAATAAGGACATGTTAGCCGTTTTTCTTTATCTTTAGCCGTTTTCGTTGTACAGGGCATTGAACTTAAAAAATGACGATTTTCACTTGTTTATAACTCAAAAACTTCTGAATTTAAACACCAACTGTAAAAGCCAATCTTATTTCCTTTTCTCAGACAATCTAAAAATGCAATAACATAGGAGCATTCCATTTAAAAAAACATAACTTTGATATGTCACTGTCATATGGGACACTCTTTATACTCCAAAATAATTTTAAATTATGGCCATTGTGATTCTGTACTTGAATTTTCAAAAAGTTTTTCGAAAAAGTCCATCGTTTGCCCTACATATACATAAAAAAAAAAATCACCCATTTCGGGGGTGAGTATTGGCCGGTGGAGGGGTTGGTCGGGGTCGCACGCGATGTCCAGCACCTCCATTGTGCTCAGCATCCTCGAAAACGGGGGGAAGGTTTTTTTTGCAGGGAAATGGATTGAAGGGCGGTTTATCTCTCTAGGGGGTGGTTTTTGGCCGTTTTGAGGGGTTGCGCAACCCCAAAGAGAAATTCTGACAACGGCATCGTGTTCAGCATCCTCGAAAACGGGGGGGGGGGGAAGTAATCTTGTTCCGGCTCAAAATATTTACATGTTCGTCCAACTCACACACGCCACTATACAGGGTGCACCATGTATCCTTCTCTATATTGCTATCTCCTGAACGCTAAGAAATACAGGGTCGGTTAAATTAGAGAAAAGATGCGCAGTTTTGTTGTCATCTCGAATCCGTCAAAACATGCAAGATATCTGTGACCGTTCCTGAAATATCCTGAAAAAACTGAAAAATCGAGATTTCTTATTTTCGTCATATCTTTTTTATTATTGGAAATTAATAAATAATTTTTTGTAGGCTTACATAAGCCGTTAAGAACTATCCATCTGACATTTCAAAAATTTTCAAGGTCTACTAGATCCAAGAGTTTTCACAGTCAACTTTCGTTTTTCTTATGGCCGCCATGTTATTTTTTTATGTCGTTCGAAATGAAAAAAATAATGGAAACCAAAAATTAATAAACTTCAAAAAAAAAATTTATTAATTTTTATTCTTAATTTTTCAAAGATAAACCTAATAAAAAATCGTCGAAAAACGTCAACATTTGTAAAATACGCCGAAATAGTGCTTGCCTTATGGTTTTTTAATTTATCTATGAAATTCGGTCTAAAAAGGTGTCTTTTTTGTAAAGAAAAAATAAGAATAAATTTTTTTTTATTTTTTTTAAATTTAACAATTTTCAGTTTTTATGATTTTTTTTATACCGAACAACATAAAAAAACAATATGGTGGCCATAAGAAAAACGAAATTTGACTATGAAATTTCTGGGATCTAGTCGGCTTTGAAAATTTTTGAAATGTCAGATGGGTAGCTCTTGCCGACTTATGTAAGCCCACGAAAAATTATTAATTAATCTCCAACAATAAAAGAGATATGGAAAAAATAAGAAATCTCTATTTTTCAGTTTTTTCAGGATATTTCAGGAACGGTCACAGATATCTCGTATGTCTCGACGGAATCGAGATGGCCACAAAATTGCGCTCCTTTGGACTTGTTTAGCCTATCCTGTATCTGTTAGCGTTAGGAGATAGCAATATAGAGAAGGATATATGGTGCACCCTGTATGTGTGACGGCACCGGCGGTATTCCGTTACTATTTTTCGCAAAAAAATCAAATGATAAAAAATCAAATAATTTTTTTTGTACTTTTGGAAAATAATCAATTATTGCGTGTGGCTTATAACGTGATAACTCTTCTCAACTAATAATAATAATTCCTGTAAGATACCTAAGTTTTTACAGTAAATAATTTCCCTACAACCTACAAAGTTATTGGTTCTAATATTTTTCCTAAGTAAGCAGAAAAAATGCAGATTAATCGTGATAATTAATTAAATTAAAAAGTGCTAGGTACTGGTCGTGCCAATTTTCATAATTATTCATGATTATAAAATTATCTCATAGTATTTTATTTGTGGTTGTTCAGGATTCCGGTTATATGAAGACCGACGCTGAATTATGTATCTGACGTTGTTTTGATGATGTATTTGCATTTTTTCAGTCTACTGTTCACGCTCCCTATTATAGAAAGTGAAGCCTCCTAATGACAATAGCTGTTATTGACAACTCAATACTCAAGTAACAATTCCAGGAAGTCCTGCAGGATGGCCAAGAAATTGCCAGCATTTCTAGGGATCCCAATTATTTATTATTTTCTGAGATTCTATTCAGTTTCATAATATAAAAAAAATATAATAGAAACCTTGGGGAAAAATTCAATATAGGTAGCCAAGGTATTTCTAATATTAATTTGCTGGTTATATTATGTATTGTGAGAAACGTTTTAAAATTGATATAATGATTTGTTTTGTAATATTCATAAATGTACGTAGGTACATACCTACCCATTATGTATTTTGTATTCATAATTCAATATAAACGTTGGAGCCTGCTCAATTATTATCATTCATTTTTCTGTTTTAGACAAAGATTTAACTTTTAAGTTAAAATAAGTTCAAGATAAAATAAATAAGGTTCTTCTTGGTTAACTTCTTATACAAAAATTTAGTTGCCGTCACCTCATCGGAAGATGCTCTTATTTTTGCAAATAGAGTCATCTATCATCGTGACTTTGCATTTGTGAAGAAGACAGAGTTGAAAAATTCACCCCATAAGAAATCATGGGGCAATATACTCTTTAAGTACGCGGAATAATTATTTTGATTCTGTATTTGAGCAATATAAGCGGTCAGTGCTGTTAAAAAAAAACGTGAATGTCGTTGTCAATATCCTGGCAGCTCAAAGCCAACTGGATAAAGATTGCAGCGATTAGTCAGCCGCTCGTCTCTTGGAGATTGCTTCAACATGGGTGAGATGGCACAGCTGGCCACAAACCAGTCGCTCTGTAGAAAAAATTGCTGCTATCAATGAAAATGTACAAAATGACTCAACAACATTGGTCAGAAGACGAGACACTGAATCAGATCTCAGTAGACCATGTTAAATGAGTTTCTGTTACCAAAAATTAATGAACTGGATTTGGAGATCATGTGGTTTCAGCAGAATGGTACAACCGCACACAAGAATGCTTCCAGGTCGCTCTATTTCTCGTTTTGGTGATTTCCTTTTTTCTAGTTTTATTATTTATTATTCTAATTGTTTACTCTAGGATTTTTTTTTTGGAGTTACTTGTTGTCACGTGTTTATGTCAACAAGCCATAGACCTTGGCAGCCCTCAAAAAGAGCACATTGAAGAAGAAATGGCAAATTTATCGCCTGCAGTAATAAGAAAAATGCATAATGGTAAATACTTTAAAATACACACAAATGTGCATCAACGCTGGTGGCGGCCATTTGGTCGATATTATTTTTTAGACCTAACAGGGAAAAAATCAGGGGTCCAAATAAACGTTATCCATAAACAGCAATTGTTTTCATTAACAAAAAAATTTATAGCCTTAGAAATTAGAGTGATTACTTACTCGAATTACTCGAATTCGGGTGATTAATTGAGGCACCTTGTATACAAGAGTGGCATTAATGGAGCAAAAAATTTAAACGATCTGCTTTCGCTACTACTTATGAAATATACACATAAACTTGTGAAATTATAGTTTGGGAGAGATAAAACATTATCAAAGAAACTGTTTAAAGTTATTATTTTTTTTCAATACACAATAAGCTCGTTGAATTCTTGAGTTTGACTTGAAATTGACTAAGCGGCAGAATTAATTCGATTTCGCAACTTTTCTTCAGTGTGAATTCCAGAAGGTAGCATTACCATAGTTTTTGTGTGACCCTAATAATAAATGTCAAGTGGATTAAGATCGGGCGTTCGAGAAAAAACGAGGAAGAATTTTGTCGCACTTGTATCAAAAAATGTTGTGAAGCACCATCGTGAAGAAAACACATGTCCTGGCCATCGTTGAGATTAACTTCATCTAGGAGTACCGCTAAATTATCATGAAAAAATAGTTAGTAAAAAACCCTATTATACGAGAGTTTCAAGAATGAAAAGGTCCACAATTCCAGCCCACACATTTTCTGAAAATCGTTGTTGACAAAATCATCTGTTCGTCGAGTGACATTTCGACTTCATTAGTCTGATTCATCTGACAGTCGAGTTCATTAGAAGTGGAAGATCTCTTGCAAGTAATGTCAATTATCCTAGTGATTACTACTCTGCTGTTGGACAGTATCTAAACTTCTTTATCAAGATTTCAAATTTTGCATAGGCCCATGAGGTAAGGTGTCAATATTTTATAGCTATCAGGGTATACCTTTGGGAGATGATACCATTTGTATAGGCTAAACTGTCAGTCTGACAGTTCTAATTTTTTGCATATCTGTATTATAGAAAAAACACAACGTTTTAAAAATATTTTCGGCACAGTACCACTTCCGGTTATACCGGAAGTAAACACCAACTTCGGGTTTTTAAATAGAACACCCTGTAAAACTTTATATTTTTTAAATGTCTATAATTTTCATCACCCTGTATTAAAATTTAAACCACATAGTAGGATACTACGTGAAAAGTTAAGATAGGGACATGTAAACCGTTTTTAGATATCTTGAGCCGTTCTAGTTCTACACTGCTTTGAAGTTGAAAATTTTAGAACTTCACTTGTTTATAACTCATAAACCGCTCAATCTAAATTCCAATGGTGAAAACCACCTGTATTAGATTTCTTCAGACATTTAAAAAATATAAAGTTTTACAGGGTGTTCTATTTAAAAACCCGAAGTTGGTGTTTACTTGCGGTATAACCGGAAGTGGTGTTGTGCCGAAAATATTTTTAAAATGTTGTGTTTTTTCTATAATACAGATATGCAAGAAATTAGAACTGTCAGACTGACAGTTTAGCCTATACAAATGGTATAATCTCCCAAAGGTATACCCTGTATGTTTGAGCCCAAAGGCAGCTAGGAAGATTTTTGTTTGAAATGGAAATACTTTATAGGAACTAATGAATCATCTTGTTATAATGTGGTTAGTTGAAATATAGAAAAGAATGTGTTTTTTTTTTAACTGTATTTTCTCGAGTTGAATTTTCAGTCCTGTGGAATGGAAGTATTTTTAGTTGATAGATCCTATACCGCAGCGGCCAGCACCAAATTTTGAAATCTATAGCTTTTTTGTTTCTCCATAAAAAATAGACCCCCCCCCAAAAAAATTCCCCTGTATCTAGGAGGACATAGGTATTTTTAATAATTATTGGATGATAACATGTAAAAAGTACAAACTAAACGCATAGCGTAAAATAATTTTTCAGGCTATGATGGCGCCATCATTACCCTTTCCAATTTGTATCTCTATTCTAAATTTCCCTCGAGAATGTCAACAGAAACAAGGAACTGTCAGCTAAGCCTAAATAATTCTAGAGATAATGAAAAATTGTACTTAATTATTCAAGAGCCGCCTAATTCACTGATGCATATGTCGCATTTAAAGCTAAATTATTATTATTATTTCCATATTTCGTGATCATAATATGGAAGAAATCCCCAAAGATTTAAAACAGTAGTAGTATTTGTATTATTATATGGCATAACATAAAAACTATAGGTACCTACTTTATTAAGTTTTCAAATAATAAACTTTCCGTCGAGTCTATTCACATCAAAATTCTGCGCGCGATTTTTCCACTGAATGTTTCAATTTCAATTAATTATCGTTGCAATCATACTTTATAAATTCATCAATATCACCTATACAGGATGTCTAATTAGTTAGTAGGTAAATAAATAAAAAAAATATGTATAAATGTGAAGTATAGGACATAAAATAAATTGATAAATAATAATAAAGTTAAATATAAATTTTCACGCTCAAATTAGCGGAACAAAAATTGATAAAATGAAAAACAGAAATTGTCACCAAAAATTTTGGCTGTATAAATTAAACATTTCACAAATATAAACTTTAATTAAATACTACATGTAACATAGCACTATGAATGCAATGAAAAATAAGCAATAAACTATAAAAATAAAATGAACTAAAAAAAAAGAAATAGAAAGAAGCTTTGACAATTAAAAACTACATCCCCAATCCGCTTTTCTGTAATAAGATGAACCATTTACCCCTTGCCCTTACCCGCTGCACATGCAAAATTTACAGATATAAAAAACATTTATTAAATGTGTTAACGGGTTATTCACGGTATACGCCACGGAAGATTATGGCCGTGTCTCTGGATTTTAGGATCTTTTTATTTTTGGAGTGGATAGAGACCCGGCAGAGGTACTTTTTAAAATTATATTCATAATGTACAGGCTGTCCCAAAAGCATGAAACATATCAAAGTTATGTTTTTTTAAATGGAATGCTCCTATGTTATTGCATTTTTAGATTGTCCGAGAAGAAAAAATAAGATTGGGTTTTACAGTTGGTGTTTAAATTCAGAAGTTTTTGAGTTATAAACAAGTGAAAATCGTCATTTTTCAAGTTCAAGGCCCTGTACAACGAAAACGGTTCAAGATAGAGAAAAACGGCTTACATGTCCCTATTTTAACTTTTCATATGCTATCCTATGGTATAGAAACATTTGTACTTTCTTTGATTTTTTTATTTGTCGACGCGTGGAGAAATTTCAGAATTTTTCAAATTTTTTATCACCCTGTATAAACATTTCATCTACATCATTGGATAGTACATGAAAAGTTAAAATAGGGACATGTAAGCCGTTTTTCTCTATCTTAAGCCGTTTTCCTTGTACAGGGCCTTGAACTTGAAAAATGACGATTTTCACTTGTTTATAACTCATAAACTTCTGAATTTAAACACCAACTGTAAAAGCCAATCTTATTTTCTCTTCTCAGACAATCTAAAAATGCCATAACATAGGAGCAGTCCATTTAAAAAAACATAACTTTGATATGTTTCATGCTTTTGGGACACGCTGTACATTATGAATATAATTTTAAAACGTACCTCTGCCGGGTCTCTATCCACTCCAAAAATAAAAAGATCCTAAAATCCAGAGACACGGCCATAATCTTCCGTGGCGTATACCGTGAATAACCCTGTATTTAACTATAATCTTATAATTTAGATTATTGTTGTTGCTCTTTAGGATTTTAGGTTCACAATGAATATTAACAATTAAATAGGTACATACATATTTAAAACGCTTCGGCTCTGGCTTGAGCCTTCTTCACATTTAGTTTATATTATGTGATATTATTTATTTCTTTTTTGAGTTTACAAAGTTTAGAACACAATTTATAATTCCATTATCATGTACTCTTTTCGTGCTACACCTCAAAATTACCAGGAGCATTACATATTTTTGTTTCTTTCGAGGGCCGTCTGATTCAGAATCACCCAATCACAGCCTCATGGACTTATTATGCTTACCCCCTTTGCTTCATGTCAGCCATTCTGTCCGTCTGGTGCCTCTACTAGTCTGTACAGTCCCATCACTAGAAGAGTGTTATATTTTTCCTGACTTATTTTTGACTGTCCGAATATTTCCTGTCTTCTACGGTCCAGAGCTTCGCATTCGCACAGAGCATGTGTAGCTGACTCTTGCGTTTTCTAAGCTGCCTTCTCGACAGCTTATGTCTCCATTGAATAGTCCTATTTTATTTAAGTGTTCTTTTAGAGCAATGTGTCCCATCAGTAATCCCACTGTGATACGCAATAACTGATTCGGGCTAAGTGATAGTTCTTCTTCAGCTGCCTTCTTTTTAGGTCCCTTGATGAAAAATTCCCAATGTTGATGTTTGGTTTCTTAACCCACATATTTACTTGACCCCGTGCTGTACTTTTTGGTACTCCCAGGGCCGGTTCTGGTCTAATATATCCAGCCAAGGATTCACTTTTTCGTTGCCTGTCCCGTAATTCCGCTATGTTTTGGTACCCACATCAATGTTACCTTGTTGCGTCCTGCCAGGCTTTCGAAATTTTCACGGTATTCTCACAGTAGTCTGGACGTTATCTTGGAGGTTTTCTATAGCCTTTAGTACCGTCTGACTGTCTGTTAGTATATTGATCCACCTGTTTCTGTAGGCCCTCTTATTGTTCTATCTTACGCAGTGTAGAATGGCATATATTTTTGACTGAAATACAGTTGCCCACTACCCAAGAGATATGCTGTGTTAAGTGTTATCCGGCTCCAGGCCCTTAATCGATCTTTGACCCGTCTGTATATTAGGTTGTTCCGACCAGCCTGTGTCGCCTTTTGGTTCATTCCATTCCTCCCGATCCATGATGCTTACCTCAAAGTTTTTTTGAAATTTGAATCATGTGGTCTGCATTTGCATCTAGCAGGTCCACTACTACATGGTCTTTTTATTTTATTACGTCTTCTTGCAGCTTTAAGCGTGCCATTCTTGACTCTAGCATTATCCTTAGATGAAGTGGAGGGAGGAAGGACTTCCTTCGCCGTAGTTGGAGTTGTTTTCATTGCCCCCGTTATTCCAAGGCATGCAAGGCATGCAAGCAAGGCTGCACCTTGCTTAGCTTGTTTATCGCGGTAATTTCTTGCATCTTTGTCTACCATACCAAAGATGCACATAATAACATTGGTCTAATCACTCTGGTGTACGCCCAATGTATATACCATATTATGATGGTTTTAATCCCAATGTTTTCCAGTAAGTTCCTAGTTTTCCAGTTACGACATCATGAATATGGTCTCCGCTATCTTCTTAATTCTGTCTATCTGTTGGTTCCAGGTGAGTTTGGAGTCCAGGATTACCCCAAGATATTTCAACTCTCCCGATATTTTAACGTTACTGACCGGAAGTTTGGTGGTCCTTGGTCCTTCAATTTCCTTCGGTTAGTGAACGCTATGGCGGTTGATTTGGAGGGACCCCTTTTCATTTGTCTATTTGGTTACGACATTTAGAGTTCTTTCAAGGTTACGATCACATAATCTTACACATTGGTTACGACATTCAAGGCCTTATTGTACCGTTGAATTTACCTTGGATTAGTATTACAAGGTCATTGGAATATCCTATGGTCTTGATTCCCTCTTGGCCCAGACGCATCAATACCTCATCCATGACAAGGTTCTATGTTAAGGGAGACAAGTACACTTCCTTGTGGGCACCCCCTCGCTATACCTGAGCCACCATGGTCTCCCCCATTAAGGATGTACATACCAATCTGTTTTTTGATCATGCAGTCCATCCACCTGCATATTGTTGCATTGTATTTTGAATTATTGTTGCTGTTTGTTGTCCGGTTCACGGTTATTGTTATAACAGCGCAATTAGGTTTGCAACCGTGATCGGCCGCAGTTGAAAATAATGGCACACAGCACTTGTGTATTAAAATGTCTATATTACAAACCATCTCGCAGTTGCAATAGGATGAAGCAGGGAGCTGCTGATCTGAGGAAGGTGCTGACAGTTTACCTGTCTTGAAGACAATCTCTCTAAGAATAATCTCGCTGGTTTATGTCCGGCACTCCATACTCACTGCCTCCTGTGCTTTATCATGCCCATGCGGCGTGGGAAACGTTGTAGGGATTGTCGCACGGAGAACCCAACACATTGATTCCTCTATTCCTCAATGCAAAAACGTACATAATAGTTCTTCTTTGTGTTTTATGGAGTATTCAGCCTTTTTGACCTATTCTGTTTGCATGTTGGTTTGTTTGCCAAGAAATCACCCCTTATGTAAAATCTAGCAGTTTTTTCAAAGTCTTCCGTGTTGGAGTAAAAAAGATATATTTTACGTTTTAAACAGTGTCATGCACATATATTAATCTCAGCGAGACGAATTTTTCTCTTAAGCCCGCCGAAATTGCGTTTTCGTTTGCACACACGATCGACGACAACCCCGTTCTTGTATACATCGTAGTAAGGGCCGTTTAAGAATAATATTTTCCGCTATAATTTAATTTTCTAACGAATGAAAACAAATAAAGCGGATGATCCATTGCATTTCGAAGGGCATACCTAGTCCTTAAAATACCTTTTCAATATTTTTTTTTTAATAAAAAATTTAGAAGAAAATATTTTCTTCAAATACCGTTTTGCCAAGGATGTGTTACAACTGTATGGAATTGTAAGGTAATTAAAATGATGATAACGTCATGGAACAAAAATCAGTTACGCCTCAGAACATGCGGCACTATATAAAAAATCGAAAAAGTTGACCTATTCAACGATAAAAGCGAATTTTATAGACAAGTTTTTTGTTAAGGAATTATTAATAATAATTATATTCCAGATTTTATAACGATTATAAGTTCTGAAAAGTCAAAAAATAAAATTTACCTATGTCTTATGATTTTTAACTCTAAAAATACAATATTGCATATAAGAGATGGTAAATTCTTAAAGGATTATCGTTCAAATAAGTGCTTCGACAGTTTTCTAATTTGATATAATTTAGACGGGACGTGACATCGACTATATTACGTTCAAGTAGGTAGGTAGATACCTGTTACGGTTTTATCCATAAGAGAATCCCAAGATATTTGATATGAAGAAACGGAATATTAAAAATATATTACCTGGTAATAACGAAGATGATTAATTTATTAATACCTACCGACCTATGTTATGCAAGAAGCTTAAAATGAAGTTTATTAATACCAGAAGTATGAGTACAGAGAGAAACGAGCCGTAGGCGAGTATGTCTTTATAGTACGCAATAAAAAAAATTACGTATTTCATTAATTTCCGGAGTATTGCAATGTCCTGTAGGTACTTCTAGTAATAAGTTGTATATTTCATAAAATGTCATATACATTATTAATATTTGAGCCCAAATAATTAAAGTTAACAAAAAATAAATAAAAAAATTCTGGTTCAAACAGATAGAACATTTAAAAGTCTTTCAAATGGTATGTGAGAAAAGATCCCTATAGAAATGGAACATCAATGTTTCGTCCTTTCTAACAGGGACTCATCTGTCACAGTCATCATAACAGAATATACCTACCGCATGCGTCTTGTTTCATAAATCATGCAAAGGACTTTAATATTCCATGAGCCTCAACAAAAAATAATTCGTTGATTTAAATTAATTATGTTGGATCAAAAATATTTACTGGTTAAACTTTAATAATGTATGAAATTTAAAGGTAAACATTTTCGTTTATTTTTAGATCTAAAGAGCGTATCGGTTACTTAACAATGTCCAGTTAAAATTTTAGGTTTTTTAGATGTAGCCCGCTTATAAAAGTTTTATCAATAAGTTCACTAATCAAGTGTTAAAACGAACTGAACTGAATTAATACACACAAGCTTCTGATCACCAATTTCGCTGAACACGTCATCTACGTCACACAGGGCTATGAGAAAGCGGTCGATTATTCGAAACTATTTCAACTTATTCAACTAGAATCAAATGAAATTAGTTCTTATTTATATTTTATTGTTTGTTTTGTAGACCTTTAACAGAGAACGCTTCCTTTTCTAGATAGATATAGGTTGTTGAAATTTTTGGAAAAAAAGTACATTATTTTGAATATTGCACAAACGGCTGCTTAGAAAAATTGGAAAACTGACATAATAGTTATGATCTATGTATCCGTCATGATTTAAGGCTTATGGTGATAAATTATGAAAACCAGTGGCGGAGATATGGATGTGCCAACACCCCTTTATCAAACAAATCTTTTACGCCACTGACCTTATGGCAAATACAATAACGTCATTCAATGGCCCATGCTTTTTAAAACCAAAAAGTGGTCTTCAATTTGTTTATACGATACACCGTTTTTGAGATATTTAAATTTTTCGCAAGTAATGTTGGGCCATATTAGATTGATAAATTGACTCAAATTCCGCGAAGTAGACTTTAATATTTTTCTTAATAAGCGTCACTAACTTGCTTTAAAGCAAATCTGTCTGTTACTTTTAAACAATAAAATGCCTTTTCGATTTTCTAATCAAGAATATGCTGACATACACTTTATTTATGGATTTTGTGATGAAAATGCTGTAAAAGCAGTTCGAGAATATCGCAGACGATTCCTAACAGACGCCTGCCACAGCATAATGTTTTTTCAAATGTACACCACCAAACTGTTAATCACGGATTAAGGGCCATACCAAGGAACCCTAATCATAACAATATTAATACAGTAGGAAGAAACAACCGTATACTGCGTGAATTTAATAGAAATCCGAGGATAAGTCAATTTTAGCACAGGTGATTGAAAGTGAACAAAATGAACTCTTGCAGTCGACTAAGAGCAAACTCTTGAAGATTCGACGATTTTTTGTTGCCAATAATAAAAGGTCAAATGAAATTTTTTTCGGTTAACAGTTCATGAGATTATTCAACTGGGTGTTGCTATAGCTAATTATTGGTTGTCGGTTGCTTAGGACGCTACCATTAATAACCAACAGATACAGATAGTAAATTAGTGTCACAGAATTATATGTATAGTGAATAAATTAAATTGAATGTATATCCAAGAAGAAGATTTAATTTAACTCCGCCAACCAGAGTCGACGGAAAAGTTTAGTAACTAACTCGTGTATTAAGCGATTGAAAATTTCAACCACTCACGAGCTCGCTGACGCTTACGCGTTTTAATATCTCGATTATTGATTGGTTAAATAACTATTAAAATGACAAATCACAAAATAGGTAGTGGAATTTAACATTTTGTGTGGATGACTTTGGTAGTCAACAGGTATACGATGGCAATAATAATTATTATTATTTTGAGTGAGTGAAAAAATTTCTCCCTCGTAATATAAATAGATTGACAATACAATATGTCCTCACGATTTTTTAATTTCATTTTGTTTATGACTGTAATATGGATTGATGGATTGTAGTTCCTTTTCAAATGTATACCCTGTAGGTAGATATTTCTGTGGTATACATTTTTACGATAAATTCTGATAATTATTAACATTTTGCAATATAATGAAATCCGAGAATTGCTTAATAAACTTGAAAAGAGTGAAACTTTTAAAAGCTCTCGAGCATATAGCTGTCTTAAACTGTTCTGATTTAACGGCTGCTTACTCCTTTATCTTAGCCTGCATGAAATAAAAGGTAAACGACAGACTGATATTTCCATTCAAGACCAGAATTAAGAATTCTCCTTTCATAAGAAAGCGGAATACATTGAAGTGAATTACTGAGATAAGAAGAGAACATTTTACAGCATCACAGAACAGAGGCTGCAACGAATAGACGTTTTTGGTGGTCAGAATATAAAAAACCTTCTTGCGCATCAATCGCAGAAATAGTGTATTTTTATGCGATTCAATTATCAATATTTTCACCGCTTTTTAAATGGGATTTCTGAAATTTTCCATAGTCAGGTCATATTAGTGTAGTGGTTTACTGAGAAAATTTCACGCCATCAATTTTCAGCCAATAAAGTACGAGCATTGCTTACCGTTGCCATGGTTATTTGTGTATTATATCGGAAATTTTCTCCTGCAGGGGTAAGCTGGAGAGTATTATAGTGGAAATTTTTTTGACGTTTAATAGTGACAAACCGGATCTTTATAAATGTCAACTGTTGACTGTTGCTGTCATTAATATTAATCAACCAATGCGTTTTGTTAAAGTTTCTATTATAATTTAATATTAAAGTGATGTTTTCGCGTATTACCACGTATGAAATCACGGATTCACTATCGAAAAAATGATCTGAAGAAACCTAATTTACCTAATTTAGTAATTCTATGTGAAATAGGTAGGTACTTACATAATTTTTCGGATTAATTCACGGCGAATTCATGGGGGTTCGACCACTTTATCTTTATAATTAATTGTATAATATGGCACTTTTTGTTGGTAGAATCCATCTGCTGAGCAAATCCTTGCGCTTTGGAAAGAATGGCATCTAATCAATATTAATCATAATTACTATTGTACCGCAATTGTCGACTTATCATTATCAAAAACCACACTCGGCTGATGAAGTTTAGAAACTAAAATTTGTGTTTGACAGGGCTAATAATGGCGGCGCAGCTATTAAACGTCAGTTTGGCGTTGTCACGTGATTATGTTACGCCGCCATGTCATATTTTTATTTAGCAATTAAATTGTAATTTTTCTATTCAAAACTAATTTTGTTGTGAAATTTTCTTTCCAAATACCACTCGAAATCAAATTATACCAGGAAATTTTGTTCTCGCTCACGAATATTTTAAGAAAATTATCCCTCGCCTTCGGCTCGCGATAATTTTCAAAATATTCGTGAGCTCGAAAAAATTTCCGGAAATAATTTGACCTCTAGTGGTATTACATGTGAAAATTTCATTTCATTTAGTTTGGACACGTGCCTTAGAATGGATTTTTAAATTTAACAAAAAAAACAAATTGGCAAATTTAATTTTTTTTCCTTTTCCTGTGTCCGCCACTGGCTAACTTTACTTAAAAAATACTATTCTTTACACTACCTTTAATAAATTCGCAAAAAGTGAAAGGGGAATTTTGAAAACCGAAAATTTGAAATTTTAGAGGAATAAACATCATGTTAAAACTGTCTACTGGAAAAACTTCAGCTCAATTCCTTCAAAAAAGGCTAATAAACGGTTATAGAAAATTAGCCATTTTTACCCTTTTCCTACCCACGCCACTGGCTTATTAATGAAAAATATGCAAATTTTACTGCATTAACTCAAATTTAAAATAATTTTCTTCCAATCGTGTTAATTTGGTTTAAATTTGTTTTTCTAACTTGCTTATAGGTAGGTAGGTATAGGGGTTCAAATTTTGGCAATTTTTTCTAAAATTGAAAAGGCCGCCATTTTGAAACGGCTCGATTTTACTCAAATACAGAACCAGACGCTCCTTGCGGCTGTCTTACTCATAAAAAAATTTCAGCCCCCTAGATTGAAAACTGCGACCAGAAACCGTGCCTCATAGACGGTTTTTGTTTTTAATTTGGAGGGACACCCTGTAGAAGTAACGCAGCTTTAGGAAAATTTTTTTACGAAAATCAAATGTCATTTCGAAGTTTCACAAGGGTAAAAAATTTCGTTCACTAATCCTTAAATATGAAGCTACAGCAGCGGTTTTAAAATTTTAGAGAAATAAACATGATATGAAAAAAATATTAATATCTACGTCATTTTTCTTATTTACTTCTTGAAACTTTTAAGGGTTAAAGGATATTAGTGTACTTGCCTACTGTAAAAATTTCAGTTCAATTTCTTTAAAAATGAACTCATAAACCGTTATAGAAATTTAGACATTTTTACCCTTTTCCTACCCACGCCACTGGCTTATTAATAAAAATAATGCCAATTTTATTGCTTTAATTCAAATTTCAAATAGTTTTCTTCAAATCTTGTTAATTTTATTTCAAAGTTTTATTGCCATCTTGCTCATACAGGGGCTCAAAAAATAGCAAATTTTCAAAAAATTCAAATGGCTGCCATTTTGAAACGGCTTGGCCGATTTTGCTCAAGTGCAATACCAGACCACTCCTTGTGGATATCTTACTCCCACAAAAATTTCAGCCTCCTAGATTGAAAACTGCGACCTGAAATGATACCACAAGAACCGGATTGCGGGAATTTTGAAGGGACACCCTGTAGAAGTGATTCGACTTTTGGACATTTTTTCAACGAAAATCTAAAGTCATTCCAAAGCTTTATAAGGATCCAAAATTTCGTTTACTAATCGTCAAAGATAAAGCTACAGGAGCATTTTTAAAATCATAATTTCGCGTTTTTGATGAAATATATAAAAACCTTCTTGCGCATCAATCGCAGAAATAGTGTATTTTTATGCGATTCAATTATGAATATTTTCACCGCTTTTTAAATTATTGGCTTTCTGAAATTTTCCATAGTCATGTCATGTTAGCGTAGTGCTTTAATGTGAAAAATTTTCTGTGATAATTTCATTTCATTTCGTTTCAACACATGCCTTAGAATGGATTTTTAAATTTAAAAATCAAAAAATTTTGGCAAAATTTCACAATTTTGTCCCTTTTCCTATGCCCGCCACTGGCTAACTTTACTTGAAAAATACTATTTTTTACACTACCTTTAATAAATTCGGAAAAAACTGAAAGGAGAGTTTTGAAAACCGAAAGTTTGAAATTTTAGAGGAATAAACATCATTTAAAAATATTCGAATATATCTCCGCCATTTTTATATTTGCTTCTTGAAATTTTTGAAGGTTAAATGCTATTAGTATAGTAGTTGTCTACTATCAAAATTTCCGTTCTATTCCTTCAAAAATAAGCTCATGAATGTTTATAGAAATGTAGACATTTTTACCCTTTTCCTACCCACGCCTCTGGCTTATTAATAGAAATGATGCAAATTGTATTGCATTAGCTCAAATTTCAAATAAGTTTATTCCAATCTTGTTAATTTTGTTTAAAAGTTTTTGATCTTGCCTATTTAGGGGTTCAAAATCTAGCCATTTTCCAAAAATTGAAAAGGCCGCCATTTTGGAATGTCTTTACCTATTTTACTCAAATACAGTACCAGACGACTACTTGAGGGTATCTTACTCCCAAAAAAATTTCAGCGCTCTAGATTGAAAACTTCGACCAGAAACCGTGCCTCACGGACGGTTTTTTTTTCTGAAATTCGGAGGGACATCCTGTAGAAGTAACACAACTCTAGGAAAATGTTTTTTACGAAAATCAAACGTCAGCCCTAAGGTTTATAAGAGTAAAAAATTTCGTTCATTAATCTTGAAAGATGAAGCTACAGGAGCGTTTTTAAAAATTTAGAGAAATTAATTTAAAAAAAACATCATGTAAAAAAAAATCGAATATCTCCGCCATTTTTCTTATTTACTTTTTGAAATTCTCAAGGGTTAAAGTCTATTAGTATAGTTGTCTACTGTAAAAATTTCAGTTTAATTACTTCAAAAATGTGCTCATAAATTGTTGGAGAAATTTAGCCATTTTTACCCTTTTCCTACCCACGCCACTGGCTTATTAATAGAAAAAATGCAAATTTTGTTGCATGAAATTAAATTTCAAGTCATTTACTTCCAATATTGTGAATTTGATATAAAACTCTTTTTCTATCTAGCTTATACAGGGGTTCAAAAAATAGTCCTTTTTCCAAAAATTAAAATGGCCGCCATTTTGAAACGGCTCGATCGATTTTGCTCAAGTGCAATACCAGACCACTGCTTATGGATATCTTACTTCCACAAAAATTTCAGTCTCCTAGATTGAAAACTGCGACCTGAAATGAGGTGACAAAAACGGCATATGGGGAATTTTGAAAGGACACCCTGTAGAAGTAACGCGACTTTAGGAATTTTTTTCAACGAAAATCTAACGTCGTTCCAAGGTTTTACAAGGATCCAAAATTTCATTCACTAATCTTGAAAGATAAAGCTACAGGAGCGTTTTGAAAATCGAAATTTCGCGATTTTGGAGAAATATATAAATATATAAATATATATATAAATATATAAATATAAAAATTCCTTCTTAGTCATCGACTAGTTTGCAAAAGCACTAACTTAGTGGGGATTACGATGAGGGAAGCTAGGATTGAATCAAGAACACTCTTTCTTCATTAAAGTTTAAGCTTTCTGCCATTTATTTTGGCCATCATCAGAAACCTACAATAATTCAATTAGTACAATAGTAAAAAAGGACACTAGTTTTATAATGTTAGACTTACTAGAAGTTGAGATTATTTAGCTAAGATGTTGGATTTTTACAATTATTTCTACACAACTCCTGGGGCACATGGATTTCCTCAAGGATAACTAACATGTGCCCCAGGAGTTGTGTAGAAATAATTGTAAAAATCCAACATCTTAGCTAAATAATCTCAACTTCTAGTAAGTCTAACATTATAAAACTAGTGTCCTTTTTTACTATTGTACTAATTGAATTATTGTAGGTTTCTGATGATGGCCAAAATAAATGGCAGAAAGCTTAAACTTTAATGAAGAAAGAGTGTTCTTGATTCAATCCTAGCTTCCCTCATCGTAATCCCCACTAAGTTAGTGCTTTTATATAAATATATATATATATATCGTGGGCAGGTGAATTTTGGAAAACCACTTTTTCGTGATCTGGGGGTCATGATCGGTGGACATTTGATGAGTTTGGGTGATTTTCGAAAAGTGATGTCGTCCTCAATAGTGTATTTTTTTATTAAAAAATACACTAATATATATATAAATATATAAATATATATAATAATAGAAGTAATTGCCAAATAAATATATTAATGGAAAATTGTTAAGGGCTATAGGCAAAAGTCTTTTCTTAAAGTGTGGTCTTTATTATAATATCAACGTTTCGACCGAACAATTTGGGTCATCTTCGGGATTCTAAAATGACAAAAAGGAAACAGTTAACGGTATAGCAGCTACTTACTAAAGATTACTTACAATAATTTGACCAATTCAATAGGTCTGGAAACATTTGGTAATTAAAAGAATTAAAAAATTTGTAATTTCTCGTCAACTATTTTCTTTGACAGATGTTTTGTCATTGAAAATTTATAATAATTATTACATAATAGTAGGTATTAAGACTAGGAACAATTGAAATAATATAAATATAATAATTACAGAATTTTTGATTGATATTATTGTTTAAAAAATTGTAATTGTAAGTAAAAGTAAAAATTAGCTAGGTAGTTAATTTTTGTTCATTGTTTTTTGAGAATTTTTGTTATGTATGTCTGTTAATTTTGTTGTCATATAATAATATGGAGTTGTAAATAATGTTAAGTTCGTTTATATCTGATTTGGTGTTAATGGAATTACTATCTTCATTTATATAACACATCTCAAGAAAAATTCTTTTTTGAAAATGTTTTTCTTCTGTGAGTACAGAAATGTCTTCAAAGTTGGCCTCGTGATTGTTTTCTCTTTGGTGTTTGGCTAAAGCACAACGTTGTGGTCTTAATTTTGTATCACTCTTGTGTAATGATATTCGTTGTTTTAAATAGGTGGAATTTAAAATTTTTAAGATCAGATATCGTCTACAAAATACCTTGTAAAAATTGCAATGGTACTTACATCGGACAATGTTCCACCTATTTAAAACAACGAATATCATTACACAAGAGTGATACAAAATTAAGACCACAACGTTGTGCTTTAGCCAAACACCAAAGAGAAAACAATCACGAGGCCAACTTTGAAGACATTTCTGTACTCACAGAAGAAAAACATTTTCAAAAAAGAATTTTTCTTGAGATGTGTTATATAAATGAAGATAGTAATTCCATTAACACCAAATCAGATATAAACGAACTTAACATTATTTACAACTCCATATTATTATATGACAACAAAATTAACAGACATACATAACAAAAATTCTCAAAAAACAATGAACAAAAATTAACTACCTAGCTAATTTTTACTTTTACTTACAATTACAATTTTTTAAACAATAATATCAATCAAAAATTCTGTAATTATTATATTTATATTATTTCAATTGTTCCTAGTCTTAATACCTACTATTATGTAATAATTATTATAAATTTTCAATGACAAAACATCTGTCAAAGAAAATAGTTGACGAGAAATTACAAATTTTTTAATTCTTTTAATTACCAAATGTTTCCAGACCTATTGAATTGGTCAAATTATTGTAAGTAATCTTTAGTAAGTAGCTGCTATACCGTTAACTGTTTCCTTTTTGTCATTTTAGAATCCCGAAGATGACCCAAATTGTTCGGTCGAAACGTTGATATTATAATAAAGACCACACTTTAAGAAAAGACTTTTGCCTATAGCCCTTAACAATTTTCCATTAATAAATATATATATATCGTGGGCAGGTGAATTTTGGAAAACCACTTTTTCGTAATCTGGGGGTCATGATCGGTGGACATTTGATGAGTTTGGGTGATTTTCGAAAAGTGATGTCGTCCTCAATAGTGTATTTTTTTATTAAAAAATACACTAAAAATTGCTGAGTAAAAGGCTTTGCTCAGGCTTAGTAAAGAGATGAATGTCAAACCCAATATAGCTGTTCTTCCTTTCTGTTGATATTATTTGGATATTTATGAAATTCCAATATCTTTATGTGGGGTTGTTTCACAAACAGCAGGGTATTTTAATAATCAGTATAGGTACAGAAAATTCAAGTAGAGATTCATTGATAAATTTTCGGAGAAGTTTTTGTATAAAATTGTTTTTCACAACTCCCCTTAGAAGTTTTCCCCTTCAAATTGGGTAAAAAACAATAATTATAAAAGAAAATAAAATAAGACTTCTTTTTTTAAATTTTGGCAATGTATACATACTACCATAGTTTTATTCTCCCCGCCTTTCAGCAAGGGATAAACCATCTTAAAGTTATTTGCAAGGATTGTTTTTTTAATTTTTCAATTAACAATTATTATTAGAGATTCAATTTATTTATTATTATTTTATTATTTTTATCTTTATTTACTTTTTATTGATTTGAATTTTGTCTATTGAATATCAGTATCTACAAAAAAGTATAAAGTTTAAGAGAAATTCTTAAGACACAAAAATAATTTTAAATACATTGGGTCTCTAACTGATGAATTTTAAATTTTAAAAAATCAACAAAAATTTTTTTGCAAAAAAGAACTATGAGATGTTAGTTCACCTTGCAGAAAAGCGGGGGGAATAAAATTATGATACCTAATATTATAAAGGCTTTTGGAGTCAGTTTTTTATTGCAAAAGTTTTTTTTTTATTTACACTCGTTTCCTGAGGTAGAAAAATCTCATCTACTAATATTTTTGGTTGTTATATAAGTCTAAAACAGTCATACGTTGTGTCCTTGGTAATAGCACTCTCCTAACTTGAATGAGTAGCCACAGGGCTACAAATCACAACCTGGGTAGGTCACTGATGCGAGAACCTTAGGCTATTCATAACTGGAAAAATGATTGGAACAGAAAATTGAAAATTTCGTCATTTAATGTTTTCAATTTCCACGAACCGAACTAAAATATTTACAACTCTATACCGCTTTTGATTACATGGGAATTAGTCATCAACTTTCATATTGTAAATGGGGCATCCTGTATATTATTGCATTTTCAGATTATCTGAGAAAATGTAATAACAATGGTTTTCACAGCTTAAGTTTGTAAAAAGTAATTCATGAGTTATAAATAAATAAATGAAATTCGCCATTTTCCATTTTCAAAGCAGCTTACATTAAATCAACTTTGTCAATATCTCAACTATAGTTTGCACAACGATAATAAACTGAGATTTAGGACTCATGAAGAGGTGGTCTGCAGGAGGTTGTGCTCGGCCATATTTGTCCTTCACAATTTAAAGGATACAGGCATCTGTGGATTCTACATTCGCACTGCTTTGCTCTTTTTATGCTTTTTTATGCTCTTTTTCAGTTCCATGTGAACTATGCGCTCACAGTTTGGGGCCACCTCAATATTCAGCAATCTTTCGATTGCAGCGGAGAGTGGTCAGGATTTTGCAGGACTTCTTTCATAAAACTGGAAGTATTGACCCTACCTTTGTGCTATGTACGAAAAAATCCTCACTGTTTTTATGATATTGCGACCTTTCCATACGCCACTAGATGTAAGCTTGATTTAGGAACTGAAAGTCATCGACTAATCGTCTCTCAAAGGTGCAAGATTCTATGGCATCAAATTATTCAATAAACAATCTCTTGACTGTAAAAACCTTCAGATTTCGATATTTGCCAACAGACTGAAATAATTATATTTAATTTCTAAATCCTATTACAGTATAGATGAATATCTGGAATAGGGGCATGTCGAGTTTTGAATAATTATCAATTTTTGTCATAGAAAAATTATACTAATGAATGTATAGTTATACGGACGCGTGTAAGAATATTGTATTACATTTATCAAGATAATAAACAAACTATTCTATTTTAATTTTTCATGTACTAATCAATTGTATAGGAATAACACAGAAAAATTATTAAATTAAAAAAAGGACATTTTGAAAAATCACAGATTTTTCATCACTCTATAGATATTCAATTCACACAATAGGATACCAAGTGAAGTGTTAAGATAGCATGTACGTCATTATCGATATATTGACCCGTTTTCAATTTAATGATGGCTGCTTCCGGTATAACCGAAAGTGGTATAGGGGGTTGTGAATATTTTAGGTCAGTTCGTGCTAATTGAAAAGAGAAAAACATAGATAAATGATGAGATTTTCAGTTATATTCCCATAATTTTTCAAATTTTGAAATCCCGAAGGCTCTCGCGCCCTAGCCTGTATATGAGGGAAGTTCAATCTAGGTATACAAGAATTTTTATAACCATCTATTTCTAACCTTAATCTAGATGACGGTTGAAGTTTTTGTATAGATCATGATTTGCATATCTAGGCTTTCTTATAGACTGTCGCTCGTATTCTCAAACAAATTTTTCCAACTTCATCTATTATATTGTAATCAATAATCTCCATCTTATATGTGTTACTACATTTTGGACGTCCTGTTTAAAAAACATGAAGTATTATTCATTTATATTTCTAATGGCAAATAATTGTATAATTACTGTAGTATCTATCAAGCCATAAAGCCATAAATTATAAAATTATGTATAAATTATTATGAAATTAAACTCATTTTGTTTTTATTTTTCAGATATCCCAGTAATAAAATGCAGTCTTCAAGCTTCATGTGTATCTGTGTTATCATATGCGCTATGGTGGTAGTTGCTGAGGTTACAGGTGTTCCAGTGTATTCAAACGAAAATAGTAAGTCAGCATAAAGCTTTGAGTTTGTTCTTCGTTATACATTATATTTTCGAATAAATAAGAAATATGTGATCTAATTCTAAAAAAAATATTGTTTTCTGAATGTGTAGATTCTAATCAAAAACAAAAAATACATCAATGTTTTTATATGTGTATAGGTACCTACTTATTACAGGTAGCATAAATATGTTAGAATGACGATGGATGTTTTCATTTAACAGTTATTAATTAATTTTTTTGGACCGAGTCAAAGGACGTTTCATCTCAAAAGTAATTTAGTACTTTATTTGGAAACGTAGACCATTTGAAGCTTTAGATCACTTTTTTTACAAACATTAATCTCAATTTTTTTTAAATCCAGTATGTAGGACCACATCAAGGAACTTTAGATAAAAAAAATATATAATTAATTTCATTTATGGTTAAAGAACGTCATACTTTTAATGGGGTCTGTTACTATTCTTAAACTACACCTTTTCCAGTTGTAATTGAGAAACGATTAAATGAATTTCAGAATGCGTCAAATGTAATTGAGAATAGTCAAATGAAATTGAGAATGCGTCAAATGCAATTCAGAATGCGTAAATTGTAATTGAGAATAGGTCAAAAAATGCAAATGAATTACATAAGATCTTAACTTAAAAAAAAATACATATTCAACTATAAAAAACTATGCATGCATAAAAATCTTAATTACTACATAGAAAGCTAACAATTGTCCAACTAGCATTGGTTTCATAGCTAAAGCAGCCTCGTGGACCGTGGTTGAAAATGCTGGAACTTGTATGTGAAATTTACGAATTTTACATTATCTCAATTTCAATTGATCCATTCTGAATTCCATTTGATACTTTCCTAATTACATTTAACGCTTTCTCAATTCCTTTTGATGGTTTCTCAATTACAATTAACGCATTCTCAATTACAATTGATGCATTCTCAATTAAATTTGACTATTCTCAATTACAAATGACGCATTCTGAATTATATTTCACTATTCTCAATTACAATTGATGCATTCTGAATTACATTTGACTATTCTCGATTACAAATGACGTATTCTGAATTACATTTGACCATTCTCAATTACATTCAACCGTTTCTCAATTACACCTGGAAATGGTGTAGTCATAGTCGAGTATAGTACGTGGGTATCAAAAAGGGGTGTTTGAATGCAAAAGGTAGTAAGGATGTTTTAGTATGTTGTTAGGCTTGGGGCCCTAATGAAAAATCCAAGTTTATTTAAACTCGAGTTTTAACCTCGAGGCGCTGCGCTAGAGAAAATTTGTGTTTTTTTTTATAATAACTCAAAAACGGTGACTTTCACGGCAAAATATCTTCTATACAAAGAGGACAAAATTTCCTACATTTTCTCAATTTCCTAGAATTCTATCAGAGTTGCACAATGATGAAAGTCTGCTGATGACAACTCGTCAAGTACTAATCCATGTTTACGCGAAATGAACATCCGCTACCAGTAAAGAAACCAAAAAAGCATATTGACCGAAAAAAATGACATTGTTTTGTGGCTCAGCAAATTTTTAAAGTAGGTACCTAAATTCTGGAGCATCAATTATCACAATGAAAAATATATTATACATATTCAGATACACATAAAATATATTACATTTGCTTTCCCCTTACGTTTATTCCCTGTAGCTCTCTAGCTGGCAAAACTGATAAGGTCTCTTCCCAATGGGAACTGAACTTTAGTTTATGAGTTATAAACAAATGAAAAACGCTATTCAGTTTTGAAAGCAGTGCACATCGGAAACAGGTCCAAGTATCTCAAAACGGCGTACGTGTCCCTATCTTAGCTTTTCAAGTGATGTTATATTACAGTGTACTTGAAATTTGTATACAGAGTAATGAAAATTGTCAGATTTTTCATCACCCTATATACAAATTTCATGTATTACAATCAATATTATAGGATAGTACATAAAAAGTTAAAATAGGAATATGTAAGCCGTTTTTCGATATCTTGGGATATTTTTAATGTAAAGAACTTTGAACATTGAAAATAGCGATTTTCATTTGTTTATAACTCATACACTACTCATTTTAAACTGCAACTGCGAAAACCATTCTTATTGCATTTTCTCAGGAAACCTCAAAATGTATTAATATACAGAGAGAGAGATATTAAAAAATAGACAATGTCGTCCTAAGAAACACTCTGTACAAAAAAACTACACCAATAGAAAGTATATTAACAAAACTTAAAATTAAGGGAATTATCGGGAGGTAACGTGACTTTTCGATTTGAATTTTAATTTTTTTGGGTTTAGCCCTGCTTGGTTAAAGACTAATTTCTAACAGAATTTTAGTTTTGAAAAATCAAGCATGCCTTGGATATTTCATAAAACCCGTATATAGAATTCATTACAATATAGCAAATAATTTTTCCAAAACTTTTATAAATGAAGTCATAAATAATTGAGCCTTTGATGTATTTCCCAGATTTTTTTGTACTATTGCTTTATGCTTGTGTTATATTTATTTCAGATAACCTGCGTGAGCTACTGGAGCTGTTAAATGAGAGAGACAATGGAATGGAGGAGAGCTACGGGTCCCATAAAGTAGACAGAAAATCAGGTCGAGCTCCATCTCTCAGACTGCGATTCGGGCGACGATCTGATCCCAGTATGCTTGCGGTTAGTTACTTATTCAAATTATATAATAATTATGAAAAGATGTCCTACGTAACATCAGAAATCTTCCCAAAAATTACGACTAACTACAAAGATATTTGCAATTTTAAGACATGCTAGATATCTGTGACCATTCCTGAAATATCCTCAAACAACTGAAAGATCGAGATTTCTTATTATTGGAAATTAATAAATAATTTTTTGCCACCATATTATTTTTTTATGTAGTTCGGTATAAAAAAATCATGGAAACCAAAAGTTAATAACACTGAAATGAAAATTATAAAAATATTATCTTCTTTTTCGAAAAGAAAAAACAAACATTTTTCCACCGAATTACGTCAGTATGAAGTTATATTACTTGCCATAATAACGGATCTAGTCAACTGAAAATTTTTTAAATGTCAGATGGATAGCTCTTGACGACTTATGTAAGTTTCCAAAAAATTGTTTATTAATTTCCAATACCTACTCAAAAAAAAAGAAATCTCAATTTTTAAATTTTTTCAGGAATAAATAGAACGGTCACAGGTATCTTGTGTCTTCACGGATTCGAGATGGCAACATGATAGGGAAACTTTCCTCTAATTTAACCGAACCTGTATATTCTCTTGGCGTTTACGAGATATCTATCCCTAGTGAGCTCTGATAAGGGGGACAGCCTGTATATAGAATACAGGCTGATTCACGATGAGCTTTCAGTATAAGTAGGTATATCTCTGAAAGTAGGCGTATAATAGTTTGAAGTTTCGTGTATAGACTTACCTATACTTTTATAGGTATTACGTGAATAAAAAAAAATAAAGTAGATAATTTTTTATATTAAATTATTTATACATTATTTTTTCTTTTTCAGAATCAAGGCGATGTGCTCCCTGCTTTATATTAAGTCTTCGGTTCAAAACAACCAACTCCAGGAAGTTCACGCCATTAAGTTTACCTGTTCCAGCAAGCAATCAATGGTCGACCTACTACCTACTTGATTAACTCCTGTCAAACTGTTACAGTTTATTGTTGAAATTATGTTAACCATAAACCACAGGGAAGCCCTAGTATCAAACTTTCCCTATTTGTCAATTGAGACTGGGTCATTACTTTAGCTATATTTTACTAACTTTTTAGAGTTATAGTAAACCTTAATTAACTGTCTTTTTATTATACCTTCAGGTTGAATTACTTGTCCTGGTCAATTTAATCCAGATTGCTCTATGTAAAAAATGTTACGCTTTCATTTAAGTTTAACTACAAGCATGCGGTTGAATAAATAGGTACAGTAAGTCGTATACAGTATGATATTTTATTTCAGTTCCGAAAAACACCGGCACATATTTTTATCTAACAAAAATAGATGTATCTAAATGTGTATAAGTTTTAAAATATATCTCTTTTTGATGCAACGAACTGTTTTTATGAGCTTCCAAAATGCAGAAAACATTATTATTGTGACTCGGCTGCATGACAGTCAGTAGGCGAGAAACCTTGAAAAGTTATTCCTTCTAGTCAAATCTTTTGCAGATGACTTTTTGTCATTGTGCCAATAGTGCAAATACCTAATAGATAATTATTGCTAAAACTGGTAAACAAACCTCGTAATATGTAATTCCATTTTAGAAGAAGTAGGTACACAATAGATGAAATGGTAGGAATCTCTTCAGGAGAATGTATCTCAATTAACAGGATAGGGCGAATGATATATTTCCATTTGAAAACCTGCCCAATTTTCTACAAGGGATCATCGCCTAATGCCTTGAGACAACAAAAAAATTGTCAAAATTCTCAAAGTAAGAATGAACCTTTCGGTTACAAGACAATGGTTTCTTAGGTCTTCAATAGTATATATTAAAATAAATATATATAAAAACAATAGTATGTTTTCATGCAACAACTCTTATTTTATCTTCATTCTTGCATGAGCAGGTACAAAGAGGTTGCATGAGACCTAATAGGGGGTCTAGAGCTAAAGGAATTGATTCAATGGGTAACTCCATTGAATCCTATTATTAGCCAGTAAAATATTTTGAAATATTACACCTAATGATCAAAAAATGAAGTGCTGATAACAATTCCCTACCAAATGAAGAAGTTGCAAATACTTTGTTAATGCTTTAAACAATCCACAATTAAGTGACCACGGTCATCTTTGAACATCTTGTGGACGTTCAGGATTTCGAACAAGGTAGGTACTGTCTCTCTTGACAACAGCGGTGACGATATAAAATAAGCTTGCTACAGAGAGACTTCCTGGGAGTGTTAATCAATTATTCAAAAGTGTTAGAGAGTAACCAAACTTCTCTTGGTTATAGGGCAGGCTCCAAATTTCAACTCAAAATCGTGCGAAGTCGATTTTGGTACATGGGTACATTCCAAGTCATGTCACTCCGTAATCTAGACATAAAAATACCTGGAAGTTGGAGAGCTTCGAGAATATCCTTGCTGCTTCATGTAAAATTTTAAGAAAATCTACTCACTGGTTTGTCGGCGAGGAAACCTCAAAAAGTGTGCTTCTAATTTTGTGTAATAATTTGAACAAAACTAATTTAGGTATACAGGTGTTCTACAAGCTCAATGACAAACTTTGACAGATGGTAGGTTGCTTGATTTTAAACATATTTTTTTTAATAAACATGGGTCCGATTCGTTTTTGTTTAGAAGTTACAAGCATTTAACATTTATTAACAATTAACAATAAAAATTTAAATTAAATGATAATCACAAAACTTAAGACTATAAAAATTGTTCGAAATGTCCACCCTCAGCTTGAATGCAGGCCTCAAATCGACGAACTAAAGATTCGGTCACTCGAAGAATGAGATTTGGATCATTTCTTATTTGGTTAGCTGCATCTTGAATTCTTTCAAGTAACTGCTGATGGGTAGCGATTTCAACATGGTAGACCAGCTGCTTCATGTGTCCCCATAAATAAAAATCCAGAGGATTCAGATCGGGAGAACGAGGTGGCCATGATATTGGACCTCCTTGGCCTATCCATATATTCGGGAAATGTTCATTTAGCCAAGCAGCAACTTGTCTTCCTCTATGTGGTGGTGCACCGTCATGCTGATACCACATATTTTGAATAATATTGAGTTGCACGTCATCAATAAACTCTAAAAGGTCGTGTTCTAAGAAATGTCTATAAAGATCTGCATTTAAACGATCATTTAGAACATGCACAGGTAATAAATTATTGTTGAAAATGCCACCCCAAACGTTGACACTGAATCGTTGCTGAAATCGTCTTGGTCTAATTGCAAGTGGATTTTGCAACGCCCATACATGTTCATTATGATTATTATTTATGCCATCCCTAGTAAAGCACCACATGACGAGCGAAATGAATCTATCATTTTGTGCTTGTTGCTGAAGTAACCAGCGACAAAATCCTAATCGCTGTGGGGCATCTCCAGCCTGCAATGCCTGTACATTTTGGCGATGAAACGGGTGTAACATTTCTCTGTTCAATACACGCCATACAAAATTCGGTGATACATGAAGGTTACTAGAAATACGCCGAACACTGATTGAAGGGTTATCGAGGACAGCATCTATCACATTTTCTTCATCTTGTACATTTACTTCAGTAGGGCGAATAGCCTTCTTTGGAGCGGGATTACCTGCTTCTCGAAGTCTACGAAATGATGCACTAAACATCCGTGTGGGCAGGTTGATGTCTATTTGGATACCTGCGTCGGTATTCTTGAGCAGCTTGTCTGGCGTTACCATTGGAATACCCATATACAAACACAATATCTGCATATTCCTCAGTCGAGAATAAATGCATTTTTTATTTATAACTTTCACACGAAATATCTAATAAATAATTAAAATGACACTAACAATTATTATTGTCATCACAACCGATATTTCTATTTTTTTATCAGCCTACGTTTTTCATTGAAGTAAGTGTATATTTTATAAGTGTACATTGGTTGACATATGCCCGTATTCACAAACGATAATTTCCTAAATAATTACGTAATTATTTAAATGAGTGAGACGGAGATATGCAGTTTTTTGGCAATAGAATGAGATGGGGATAATTGATTACGTAATTATTTAGGAAATTATCGTTTGTGAATACGGGCGATAGTGTCTTAGAGTGACATAGCGACTTAGTGTCACTTCCTGGTTGACTGAAAAAATTACGATTTAAATGCTTGTAACTTCTAAACAAAAACGAATCGGACCCATGTTTATTAAAAAAAATATGTTTAAAATCAAGCAACCTACCATCTGTCAAAGTTTGTCATAGAACTTGTAGAACACCCTGTAGGTATAAATGGAAAACTAAACGTAGGTTGGTTAACTTTCAAATGGCAAGTTTTTTCCAGTTGGAGTTGTATTAAGTTCCTACTTCTATCCATTTAGATATGTAGTAGGTATTATACTCGCCACTGATTTAATTTCTAGCTTGATAAAGTAGGACCAGGTGAATCTCGCCTTCAAATAAAGTTCGTAGGTACTGTTATACATTATATATCATGTATAATGTATTTTGATTTTCACAAACACCCACAAAATATTTCATTACTGTCGTTACTTCAGCCATTTGAAATTAATTTCAGTAAATGAAATTAATACTTCTATAAAAACCCATATCACATTATATTTTATTAATTAATTAAAAAAAAGGTAGATACACTTTCTAAATCTCTCCATAATTGAAAATGTATTACTCTCTGAAGAGTATCGGTGTTGTTTCGCATGGATGTACTTAGCCTGTAGCTATAAAACTTAATTAATGATTCATCTCTGGTTTGCGATATTGCCGCATAAACTAAACTTCTCATGTGTCCCGAAAGATAATAATAGTCAAAAGGAGTTACGTCTGGTGATCTTGTAGGCCAACTTTAATTATTTATGAGTGATAAAATTATAAAAGCCTAGCCTACTCGTCTTTCACATTAATTTGATTACCTTTCATGGCTTACTAGATAATGTATAAACTAGTTTTATATTTTTGAAAAGGTCTTTTTGCAGGTATACATATACAAATAATATCCCAGCTCATTCAAGTCGGTATCTGTGGGCCAAACGATGGAATTTTTCAAAAAAAAATTAAAATTGCACAATCTAATGTAGGATACAAAGTGCCCCATATGAGAGTTTTTTTTTTTTTTTTTTAATGGAATGCTCCTATGTTTTTGCATTTTTAGATTGTCTGAGAAGAAAAAATAAGAATGGTTTTTACAGTTGGTGTTCAAATTGAGAAGTTTAGAGGTTTACAAGTAAAAATCTCAATTTTCGAAGGTCAAGGCAGTGTGCAACGAACACGGCTCAAGTTCACCGTTCAGAAAACATATCCCTATTTACCTTTTTATGTATGTGCCACCTATGATACAAATACATTTGCATTACTATTATTATTTTTTAGATTCATAAATTTTGTTGAAAGTGGTAATTTGACCATAATTTTCATTCGAATAAATCCGACTACATGGTTCGGTACTACCAGCTCAAACCATATCATCACACGTACAGAGCTGTACGTGCTTTGCGAAAATAAGGTCAATATAAAGATGACGTCATTCTTGATGTTTTGTTTAGCAAGTTTACGACCTATGAGTTAAAAAAAGTAGCATCACAAGTTTGTTGGAAAGTTGAGCTTTTTCTGGCTCCTAAATAAGAGGGATGGAGAGAAATAATGGGTAGGCATGCTTTTGCAACATTTTGCACCTAAATATTCAAAACATTTCAAAACCGTAGCTATTGCAAATATTTTTGAGATCTCTAACTAAAGCCCTCAGATGAGACTACAATCATATAATATGAAATGTTTACTTTATATCAAGATCAAGCTCGAGGCGTCTGAAGGTTCACAAAAAAATATTTTTTGAGTTCAGACTACTCGTTTTACCTATGCTGATGGCAAGCATAATAGTTATTACAAATTATAACAGATGTTAAATTTCAGCCTGATTACTTTATTCAGTGCAGAAAATCTACTATGAATATTATAGTAGAGATATGAACAAAGAAGCGATCCTGTAAGGGTTCAGATTATTCATTTTATAAGGTCCGGAGCCCTAAAAAGCAATTCAATCAACCAAATCGAGATGAATTAACTCGTTTGAATTTCATTCTATGATGAACCGAAATCTAGATTAAACTCTGTTGTACTTCAAATGATTTAGCTCACAAAAGCCATTATAATTAATTATTTTCATTTATGTATTCCTAATCCACCACTCTGTGTCCTAAATAGAATATCTAAGGCTATTCTACACTTTAACTTACACTCCTGGGAGCTTCTTAGGACCGAGTAATGTCCTCTTTCAATGTCACCTTTCAATTTCCTGAAAAAATTCTTGATCTTCGAAATAATGAAAATGGAAAGTTTTACATCCGACACACTGTATAACAAGTACTCACCACCTACTAATAATATCTGTTTTTTCAACCAACCATGCAATAAATCTGATGTAATAACGTTTCTTTTTAATTTTTGCTAAACATTTTTCATTCCAGAGATATCGATGAAAACTTTGAAGGGGAGTAGTTAGTCCCCTTCCCTCGAAGTTAATTTAATGGGGTCGAAACTGAAACTCATCCCCAGGAGAATAATTAAGTATTTCTTATATGAATAATATTTTATTGACAGCCGGGCTTCAACATTTTCGCATAAACCTTGTAATTAATCATTGTCGATTTATGTTATACAAAGAGCGTTTTACTTCACGAAGAAAACGGGGATCAAAAAGATTGTCTTGCTTAATTATTATCAATATCCGATGAGGTAGTTAGTTAATGTCATATTGTCAATGTTTCTGGGAATATTACCGAGGCAAGCTTCAACAAAAATCTACTTTTAAAGTTTAGAATCTTCAACAGTGATATAAATTTTATATTAAATTGGTATAATATTATAAGAATTACATTAAAAAAGAAACATAATTTTGATACGTTTCATATTTTTGGAACAATCTGTAGGTACATTATTAATATAATTTTAAAATATCCCTTTAACGGATCTCTATCCATTTGAAAAACCAAAATTTCTTAAAATCAAGGGGCATAACTAGAATCTTCCATAGCGTATAACATGTATTTGATAACTTTGTATAAGACTTTGAAAAAAAGTGTCTGAAATATGCATGTCTGCTCCAATAAAAACTGTAATAATAAAGGAACGTTTATGTCTTAAATTATTTTATTGATACAGTTACATTCCTACATTTTTGAAACAAACATTTAATTTTTATTTATATGTCTATATAATGAGTAAGTATACAATACATAGTGTCCAATGTCTTCCGAGTCAGTTCTGTGGGGCTATTTTAGAATTTTTTTTACAAATGCACATACAGGATCACAGTGCCTTTAATTTGATATTATTCCAAAATAACATAACATTCCATTAAAAATTATAATAACTTTGATATGCCACTATCATATGCAACACTCTGTATAATCTAAAATAATTCAATATAAATTGAGAGCAATATGACCCTTTGTTTGAGTTTGTAAAACTTTTTTGAAAAAATTCATCGTTTGGCCCTCGGAAACCAAATCGAATGACGGGGAACACCTGCATCTTATCTATCTCCAAGGTGCTGAAAAATGGAGTACTAATTCTATCAATTTTCGAACGTTTTTTCACGATTTCGGATTGTTCCATAATAGTGTACCATCGAGTTTAAAGACTAACAGCCAGTATTATAAAGGCTCATTAAGTTAACGGGCGGATTTCTGGGGCCGTTTCTAGAAAAGCTATTGAGCATAGGAGGAAAATAGAACATTTTAGTGATTCTTGGCATGAAAAGGATTACAAAAATGTTAATAAAAGTTATTTGACATCTATATTTGCTTTAAAAATGGGATCTGAAATCTGCCCGTTAGCTTAATGGGCCTTTATAATACACGTTGATCGAGTTAGTGCATAATTTTTTCAGCACCCTGGATTTATGCGCGTAAAATTTATACACTGTTATAGGAAAGGCAACATAAGGAGAATATTCAATAAAATCCGAGCTATTCTGATTTAATTATAAGTATACCATCTCCTAGGCAACTGAATTTTTGATGGGTTGTCATTTATTGCCAATGTATTGTTTAAATTTTTATATTTATTGAACATTTCATTGGACTGTGCGAATGAGTATCTATACACATAGGCAAATTGCCCTGTAAGATTACGTTGAATATTGGGCGTTTATCCATAGGAAAATTATTGGGCTCTATTCAATGCGCTACCATATTACAAACAATCCCATTGAAACAATCTACCATCGAAACTATCAATAATTGCAATTTTCCTATGTATTTCAGTACTTGTACGATATATTATATACATTTGGAAATGAAGGTGAACCGATAAAGCTGATTTTTGGATATTGTGAGGTGGGGGCTTAAGAAGTCCATCTCTACAGTTTCTATCATCTTTTTCTCTTTTTCTGGAAGTTGCCAGCATTCGCATTCGTAAGTTAAAATAGGCTCTATAATGGTTGTGTAGATTGTCATTTCAGTTTGGAGCATCTTAATTGTATGACTAAAGTACCTACTGAGTTTAGTTAACGAATAACCTTCGTCCTTTGCTGTGCCCTATTTTCGATATGACTTCTTGTTGTTCCGTCCCTTGAAATAATACTTTCCAGGTATTTAAACTCGCTACATTTCTTGAGTCTATGTACGTATTTGCAAGTCTAGGTCTTCTTCAGATATTCTGTTTTATCGATGTTTAGACCCCATTTCTCATACTCTTCTTCTAATTTCCTAAACATATAGGCCGCATCGTGTTCTTCACATGCTATGATTACCTGGTCGTCGGCCTCCAGCAGAGTTGTCAAGCACTGTTCATCCATTTGTATACCCATTTCTGATGTTTTCCTTCTCCAGTTGTATGTACAACAAAAATGTATCCAATCGCAGTTTTTGTATCTCGACGGAGAGATGAGTAGGTAATTGCAAAAAAATAAACCCTTCTTCAAGATGACGGAGAATGCACGTAGGAAATCTTGGTCGACAACCTGAAGTTTGGCTTTTCTAAGCCCTCCCCCAACACACAATATCCAAAAATCAGCTTTCTCGGTTCACTCGTATTTTCAACCCGTTTTTTTCGACGTATATGACTGGTCTAATAATAATTATTAGCCTAGTATGTATAAACACTCAGTAATCACACGGTATATAATGGGCGTTTTCATCCAACTTATTTTTTTATTAAAAAAATCAGTTCAGATCGAAAATTTTAGTATGCAATATATGAATTATCACTTGGATTACGCTATGTTAGAAATTCAGACAACTCTGGGAGTTTCAGGAGGAATGGGAAATATACAAAAAATAAAGATCCGGAAATGCATATTTTCCACGATAGAGGGTGTGTGTTATTACAATATCTTCTTTTTCGAAATTATCTTAAATATACTTCATCCAATATTGTTGAAATTTTTCAGTTCCATTTGCTGTAGTAAGCGGTAATTTAGTTCCAGTGGCGTCCCGGGGAACACCTCAACGAATATTATTTTGAAAAAACTTTAAGAAACTACGCCTATGGCTCTTTTTGAATTTTTATTTTTTGTCAGATTAAGTAACTACAAGTATTATATTATTACCACTTATCTCTTAATTAGATTTTTTTGTATCTTCCTTCGTTTTAGAAATAAAAAATAAGAACCACTTACTTGCATGTCCGTCTAAAAAAAGGACAGCTGCTGTATCCCAGATTTGCTATTTTAATAGTTTTTTTTTCATGTTGTCCGGAGACATGCAATAATGTGGTTCTTATTTTTTATTTCAAAAACAAAAGAAGATACGAAAAAAAAATTCAATAGAAAAGTTGTACTTGCAGTTGCTTAAAATGACAAAAAAAAACATTGGCGCACTTTTTGTGAGGTTTTCCAAAATAATACTCGTTGAGATGTTGCGCGGGACTCAACTGGACTCAATAATTTTAATCTAGTTAGGGTCCAATTAGCCCCTCACTACAGAAAATGAAATTGACAAATTTCGACGATACTAAATAAAATATGTATTTATGATATTTTTGAAGAAGACGATTTTTTTATAAAAGTATAACCTTGGAAAATAATGCATTTCCGGAACTATGTTTGTATGAAATTTTCTACTGGTAATGACCCATACTATTGCCCCCTTAAATATTTCCCTTTCCTTCTGAAATACCCTGTATAACTGAAAATATTACTACATCCAATAGAAATCATGAAATGACAGATAGAACTAGGTATTACCTAATCAATAAATAATTTGTAGGACTCGACCTAGAAAACAATTGAAGCTTTATGTTTTTCCATGGCAATAATTGTTTAAAAAATCTAGTCAAAGGTCTCACGGATCTATTACAGGGTGCTCTATAATATTTTCCCTGTATTGCCTTTCTTATTAAACAGTGCGTGCTACATCGCAGGGATTCGTAAAATACAGAATCTGAATGTTCTAGGGAACTACAATAATTCGGCTAAGGTTAGGTATCTATTATTATTGTAATATTTAGAATAAGCACTGAGCTACTTAAGTAGTTTTGAGCATTTTTAACAACTACGGCTTTTGCAATTATTATATTAACACACTTTGAAATTTTGTGAAAATTTTAACAACTCGATACCTTACTCTTATTGTTGGACAATTGGACATGGATCTGTTAACACATCCACATTCTAAATCAAGTTAATTATTTTTGTCAGATATGTTTTTGAATACAAAATCCTGTAAGGAACAATCGCAAAGAAAACTAAAATATTGATGGTACCTTAACGCAAGAAAATTTTAATTTACTATATTTTGTTAATCCCCGTAAAGCAAATAGGTTTTACCACCAATGCACTAAAACATACCAAAGATATGACAGTCTTACCAAGAACATTATTTTAGTTGAACAGATTAGTTCAATATTACCTACTAAAATTTTTTTTCATAAATATAAGTTCTATCATAAGTGGAAAACGTCAGACATTAAGCTTAGGAAAATTTTAAAAAAGAGATGGCAGAAAAGGGAAAAGGCAACATTTAACCTTGGGGAGACTGAAAAAATACAAGAAACCTTTTTCAGCCAATTAAGTCTTTTGCCATTGTACTCATTTTTCGAACCTCGAACTTATATTACAATAACAAAATTTGCGAGACTACTGTTCGAGGGTCTAACAAAAATTTTGGGCAACATATCTTAAGATATACGCATTAAGCGTACTTTAACAACCCTCCACACCGAAGGGACTTCGAAACGATAAATGTTACAGTTTAGGTCAAATGGGGAAAAAGTTACTGAATCACACCATTAAATCAGATTTGAGATGTCGCAAATATTGGTTGCTGATAATACTGAAAAAAAATTTTTTAATTTTTTATAACTTTGAATTATTGGTTCAGACGATCAAGACGAATTTTTGGATGTTGGTATAATTGATTATTTAGCACAAAATGTTGTTTTACAAAATTTAAATATCCTTACTAATGTTACTCATGTTGTGACTGCGTCAGCTTTTTTCAATGGCCGTCATATTGGATTCTTCCCTAAGCTTACCTATAGACTGTAACACAACGATTCCGAGATCAGAAGGTGTTGAGAACTAAAAAAGTACCCCACCCTGCATATACATACATAATGCGACGATGAGAAACCTCTTTCAAAAGGAAGTCCGAAATTATGCTATAAATTCATACACTCTTAAATATACCTATACCTATTCTGATTAGGATTATAATTATTATTAAAAAAGCATTTTTTTAACGATATAACCTGTTCAGACGGTGACACCAAGAGAGGAGTGTTCCGAACAGAGAGATAATTAAACTACTTGGACATGTTAGTTAATATAAGAAATATCGTGGCTTACATGGCGTACTGCCATCTAGCAGCGGAAAATGCTAATTTTAATATGCCACCAGAGATTCTCAATTAGAAACATCTACAATTTGTCACTCAATTCCTGACCTTTAAATGAAAAAAAAAAAACAAATTGACACTTCAAAGTATTGCTTCATCTTTGATCGTTGATATGGATCGTGTCTGCGTCAGCTCAGCTATACTGGCCATGACGTCATTTATAATAAAACTGCAATGTTACTATCTTTGAATGCGAAATGGATTAGTAAATTAATTAAAATATAATTTAACTTGTTGCAGAATAGTCAATATTGCAAAAGGCGGTACAATAAATTAAATTTGAATATGTCAATATTTTCGATTATTAAGAAAAATGCTTCGACTTATTTTAAGCTTCACTGTACTCGTTGATGATACAAGATGATACACTCATCTTGTTCACCCTATTATTTCCAATAATATATCACGTCACTTTTTTTAAATGATGGCAAAATTTAAAAGAATGTCATAGTATCTAAACAAAGTGAGTACAATTAAATAATAATATAGGCCTTAGGCCTCAATTTTAGTTGCCGTAAATATTGTGAATTTTTTTGGGGGCGACGTAATAGAGTTTGCCTTAAATTTAATAAATAAATTCTGCAAAGAATTTTGTATATTGACATAATATTTTGATCATGACGTCATAATATAAACTTTGTGGCTGCTATTTTTCCTGAAAGTAACCATTGAATTTTATCAAATTAAAACCTTCAATAATAGGTAATAATAAAAATTCTACCTAAAAATTCATACAGTTCTGAAGTTTTTCTAGCCACAACAATTAAATAAATTGCGGAATCTGTACCTATTAATATTAGATAAAAATGTCCATAGAGTTTACAATACATGTCAATGCGTTTTCAGCATCTAAGGGTATTTTGTATTTTGCATCCCAAATTTTTACCCAATAATAATAATAATAATAAAGTCTTGAAACAAAAACAACCCAATGGGACGAAGTCTACAAAATATTCTGCAGAAATCTAAACTTCATTATTTTTTGCTTTGGCTTCCGCTGCCTCCTTCGCTTCTAACTTTTTGATGAGATTAGCACCTCCTTCCGAGGCTCTACGATGGCTCGCTGGACTGCCACCGGCACTAAGGCTGTACCTGCCCGGAGAAGGCCGCTCAGGTCTGCTCGGCTTGACATGTTTCGTAGTAACCTGTGGTGTAAAATGAAAGGAATAAATAGAAAAGAGAAGGAGAAGTAGTTGGTATGTAAGTGAAAATAATAATTTAATTACCTGAAAGTTTTGAATCTCATAAAAGTGCTTTGAATAAACTTTTTGCGCGATAGAACTATATTTCATTGCATATTTTTACAATTAACTCGACAGTAAGTAATCTCGTACTTACATTTCGAGAGGACGATAATTTAGTAAAATTGTTCGTAATCGAACTTTTGGATTACAGGAACACGCTGCTATTGAAACCTAGACAAGGAAAGAGAGGAGATGCTTAACCTGTCAAAATATTTGTTGATTAATTTATTGTGTTTCTTTCTGGTTGCAATAACTGCAAATATACATAAAAGGAGGTAGTTATTACCTTTTTAACCGAATATAAGTTGTATAAATGTTTCTAGGTAAAGTTAATGTCGATTTTTCGGTACCAAAAAATGGCAGACAATCGATTTTCGGTCACGCTTTCGGCTACAGTTCAAAAATAAGCGATGCGCGTCCTCTCTCTTCCTTTGTCTAAGGTCGATCTCTTACCTTAATATGGTGTAACGACTCATCGTCATTAAAGTAATTTCGCAAGAAAATTTCGCTTTCATTGATAATAGCTGCTGTTTTAATAAAATAGCAATGTTCTATACGGCTAGCGCTCTCTAGTTTCCAATAACCATACCTAGAAAGCTCTGCTTGCAACTTTAAAGATTAGTAGTTTCCGCTTAACCAGTACACAGAAAGATAAGATACCTGTCTTTTAAAATTTAATTACCTTTATCTTAGGGAGATATATTATCGTTTCATTATATAACTTAACGATACTTATATATCTCTTTCTTATCTTTACTTGCTCGCACCCGCCCCCTACAATATTGCACGCTTATTCGTCATTAAGAATATTCATACAAATACTGAATATGAAAGGAAATTTGGGCAATTCGACGATTTTTCTAAAGACTAGTTGCAAGTAACCCTTTGCAAGTACCAATGAACTAACTGTGAAGTATATGATTTAATTAGAAAAGCTGAGTAATCAGCTGTAATTTTGATATCTAAACCGTTTGAACACATTCCACACTAATGAGCAAACTAGAATGTTCAATAAACTAGAAAATTCTCAAGACGCACTAAAAAGGATCAATACTAAACAACAGTGACACCGCACACAACACACTTTCAAGTCTGTACCTAATATTATTATGATCTCTTCTATGAGTCTCAAAAATCAGCTGTTATGAAGAACAAAAAAGACACTTTCATTAGTTCTGTGTAATTTCATCCCAATTCAATACTACATATAATTGATTTAATTTCTTTTTAATTTTGTAAATTTGGCTAGATATATTACTTCCATCAATTCCGCTTGTAAAATGTTAGTATGACTTCCTTGTGGTATACTTAGTCAATTATAGGTCTTGATAGGGTATGGATTTTACACCCTCCTTCTGCCAGAAATGCTTTATAACTCTTCTTTGTTTGTTATGTTAGAGGGACACTGTCCGCACATCATGCAATTAGGAAGGACAGACTCCTTCAACTATGCCCCCCTCAGAATACGAGCATGTCCTACTATAGTCCCCTGTGGTGATCCACAGCCTTCCTTATGGTCTATGTGCTAATTTCTTTACTTACCAGTTTGTCTACACATAGGTGTAACGATGGTGAGTTCAGTCAGCCTCTATCACACTAGTTTTGTGGTAGGACACAGTGCAGCATCCTATTCTCTCTGTTTTACTTTCAGTGTATTTATTTCAACTAAACTTCTGATCAAGGATCACTCCAGGATATTTTTCCTTGTTCCTAATCTGAAATTACCACTTGAAGTCACCAAGCACCACCTGGAATTGAAAGAGGCCCTCCTGGGAAAGACGATTGAAGCAAGCAATCATAGACAACAAATTCATTCAGGTAGGATTTCGGAATTTCAGGCAAATTGCCTGTTGAAAGCAAACCCAAGAAACACCGCTTTTGCGGCCAGACTGCATAGAGCCATGGTCAGGGCAGGATATGGAGACCAAAATGCCATTAAAGAAACCCAATGATCCTTCAGGGAGAATGAGGAGCAAATGGCTCTCCTGCTACTTAAAACACTTTCTGGGGAGCATCACAATTTCAAGTGAAGAAGGAAAAAAAGTCATTATGTAGGTCAGATAATATTAACTGGAAAACAGCTACAACGTCTTTTATCCAGCAAAGTTGCTTGGGGCAATCAACGCGTTCCAATCATAAAAGTTACTAGGTGTGAACCACATATTCCGTGCGTTGTTCCAAAAAGGGCAGGAGGCGATTATACGACACTTGGTTAAAATTGCAAGAAGCAGTTTATCACTCGGCTATATGTATAACTAAGGATTGAAAACGGCGTAAGTAAGTTACTTTCATTCCAAAACTAGGAAAAATGATATGACACACCAATATCCTTCAGACTAATCAGCCTTACATCCTGTGTATTGAAAACGATTGAAAATGTTGTAGATAATTACTTAAGAACAGAAAAACTGGAGAGAACGCCATTGCACTCAAACCAACATGCATATTAAACAGTAATATCTACGGAAACCGCCCTGCATCAGTTAAGAAAAGATCCGGAATACATTGGAAGTAAAAGACACAACTATTTGTGCTTTTGTGGGTATAGAAGGAGTTTTTGATAACATTCCTTAGTCGAAAGCTCTCTTATTAAAAGAGGAGTAAACAACACAGTGTTTACTCTGATATGTGAGATCCAAAAGATATGTGAGAGATTATGAACAAGAACAGTTGAAGCAAAGATGGGACAAAACACTATCCAGATCAGTACAACTCGAAATTTCTTACAAGGGGGATCATCTCTGATGTGATGCCTAGCGGTAGACGAACTTCTACGTAAGCTATCGAGCCAAGGCTTCGATTGATAGGGCTGGGCCGATGACATAGTCATAATAGCCAGAGGCAAGTTAGAAGTCTGTTACATAATACAAAGAACATCATAAAAATATGGTGCCTGTCTTGCTAGTGGGGCTGAACCTAAATCCAGCAGACACTGTCATAGCATTTACCGGGAAAAGAAACCTTCGACTAAAAACAATCAGCCTAGATGCCGTAATCATTGAATGGAAGCCCGAGTTTAAATATTTAGGTGTTATACTAGACACCAAGCTCCTGTGGAAGAAGCATTAGGAAGAAAAGGAGATCAAAGTCATTACAACCCTCATGGTGTTCAGAAATATTGCGGGAAAGACCTGGGGTTGTAACTCCGGCATTCTGCGGTGGGCTTATACCATGATAGTGAAGCCTAAAATCACTTACGGAGCTGTGGTTTCGGCAGACCGAACAATGAAGAAGATTGCGAGGAATACCATTACAAAAATACAGAGATTTGCGTGCTTATGCATAACAGAAGCCATACGAACATGACACACAGCGGCAATGTAGGTAATTTTAAACCTCACACCACTACACCCAGCGGTGCAAAAATTGTCACAAAAATGGCTTATTATAGAATGGCTAGACAAGAAAAAGTATTATCCATTGGTAGAAGGGAACAACACTACGTACCTAATGAGAGAAACACATTACTAGCGCTCCTAGGGATTCAATCAATAGGAAATACAGCTTTGAGAGGAATTTTGTAATAGTACAGTTCCGTATCAAAAAGGAATGGAAAAATGAATTCAACCAGTACAATCTCAAATAGCACATTAGAAAACGGTACACATGCGGATCAAGAACCATCTAAGGGATAAGTGCCGAAGTCTTAGGACCTAAAACGGAATATTTTGAGCAGATGGGAAAGTACACCAGCATATTTCAGGCGAATATCCACGTTATCGAAAGATGCGTTTAATTTAATATAGACAGAAATTACGGAAAAGCAAATAAATCACTACCTTAATGGATGGTCAAGCTGCCATCAAATCACTGAACTCTTATGTCAAGTTCAAAGTTCAAAAATGGTATCTGACACAGGTGTAGAAAGCAACGAAGAATCCGATAGCTTAGCAAATAATAGAGGAACAACAACGCATCTGATAGGGCCTTTTTGCGGACTAGTAGAAAATATTTTAAAGTGCAAAATAAAGATAGAAAAGCAGGAAACAAAAAAAAATCTATAAAAAGCCTTCCAGGATTAAAACAAAACAAATTAATGATTAGGAAATGATACCAAAAAAGATTTAAACCCTGTATCAAACTTAACAAAACAGTTTAAGAATGCTAACAGGTTTTCTTACGAGGCATTGTAAACTCGGAACACACCTTAGCGAGATAATTGGTCTACGAAATGACCAAATCTGTAGATTCTGCATGGAGGGGAAAGAAACCCCAATGCATCTGCTGGTTGAGTGCCATGTAGTACAACAAAGAAGATTCAGCGGTCTAGGTCTCTTCCAACCAGAGCAGAAAGACTCACAGCCATTTTAGGAACCGCTGAAAATCATATATCCCCTCCGAGAACTACAATTACATGTGGTGCTCTAATTCAATAATCCTCAGAAGGGGTGGTAAAAAAGATATTTTAGGTGTTAAAGTAGATGCATCCTCATAAATACAATACAATATAAGCTGAAGTTGCGTACCAAATAACTTTTATATTTTAGTTTCTTGAACTATCTTTTCTTGGTGGATTCGATCCGTTCAGTTTTCATTCGTTATGGCGAAGAATAATTCTAATTTTGTTTCTGTTTTCTTTTTTTTTATTGACCCAGAAATCGCTAGACAAATCATGAACGTTCACTTTTTCTATGACAATTAACCATCCTTAATTTATTAATGAAAATCTATTTTGATTTTTATTACTGAACAATTTTTTTGTTCACATGCCACAATTCCCTTTTGTGTTTTTGTCTACAAGGGTCTGCAAAAGGTAATTTTTCGTGTTAATATAATTGAGTCAGCTACTTTCCATGCGGTACCTTTGACCCCACTTAAACTGAGTTGTTTAATTCTATTAGCGAGTTTGGGTCTTCGGTTACGAACTGGTTCTAATCATTGCGGTGCTTCTGAAGGCACCGAGCTGAGAAGGGTATATAGGCTATGCTGACCTGTCGCTCTTCTGCCTCCCTACGAGATCAGTTCTGGATTTCAACCTTTAGATTATGTGGTAACCACGTTTTCAGGCGAACGTCTGCGATAATTATGGCTAATGGAGGTATGAGTAGGATTAGTAGGAAGGCGGATGAGCTTGTTTGACCGACATTAATTAGGTTGGAGTACCTTCACGGTTGACTCTTTTAATGAGTTCTTTGAAAGTTCGCTCCCAAAATAAAACATAACGAAGTTTATCCAAGTAATACAATATTATTGACAAATGCGATGTAATGTACTAAAGTTGTAAGTATCTACCTTAGTATCTAACTTTTATTACAGGATATGCTATAGGTTCTCGCAAGCTATTTGTTCATGCTACGATTATGATGCAGGTAGGTATCATTGAAAGGTAATATTAATATCGATAAAAAGGTTGGCTTAGGTGAGGAATTTTCTTATTTTAAAGCAATTAAAAAAAATTTAAAAGTTAATTCTGAGGTATGTATGTACGTTTTTGAAATATATGTAATTATAAATAATATTGTAAGGATAAGGTTTTATTCAAGGGAAAGGTGTCTGACATATAAATGATTCAAGATTATCAATTATTTATTTCATCACATAGTAGGTGTACATCAAAATAAGTCACAACTGGACATTTATCAAAATATAGATTCTTAAAAATTATTTTTTCTAGACCCTGTAGGTAAACAAATTTTAGTATTTAACTTGTAGATAGGTATAAGACAAACACGTAGAAGTTTGTAAAATCTTACGTAAAGAAATTGAGCTATATCAGAGAATCAGAACAAAGATAACAGAAGAAGTAAGCCTCCCAAAGATAATGTTCAATTACTTAGATACATCCACAAACGTATATTAATAATAACCTATATAGGTACTGGGTGCTTATAGCAAGAAAAGTCATAAACTGCAAGAGTGAGCTAGTAGATACCTACATACCTAGGTGTTATACAGAACTATAAGATGAAAAATCTCAACAGACTTCAGTTTGTAAATTAGCTGCCAACATTTCTTTCAAGAGCAGGAAAGACGCGAATTAAAGCATATATAAATTAACGGAGATGGTTTCATCTCCTCAAAATTTGCGACAAATAAATACCTTGACACAAAGTACCTGCACCTAATTATTTATTTATTTTATGTTGACTTTACTATAACAATCTTTTTTGTAAATTTTTGATATTTGCATTTTTTACGAGATATTATACAACTTTCTCTTGAAGTTTTTCATCCCTTTTTGAACTCTGTATGTAGAATACATACATAGTTGGTATATGTTGGTTCCCAAAGGAGATATGTTACCACACATCTCTACATAATTATTTCTCAGCATCTAATTTGATTATGCTTTACAACTTTTAACTTCCTCTATCACGCGCGATACCCACTAAGATGTCATCTCAGCAGCCAGAACGCATTTTAATAATCTCTTTTCAATTTATTAGTAAAATCACGTTAAATGGGCTTCTTAATAAAAAAATTCACGAACGGCAGTGGATTTTTTCTGCAAAGCGTGCAATTTTTTTGTTAATTAATCTCACATTTTTTTTAATTATTGTTGTTCATTTTCAATTTAATATCTTCCACGTATTTCTTTGAAAACGGTCCTTCGTGGTAATGAGACTGTTATAATATGGGCAATAATATTATGTATTGCAGTTGTTGTCGTGAAAAATTATGTCAATAATTTTTACAAATTTGAACACATGAATTCCACACGCTTTTAATTGATTGTGTAAATTTCTGTGGTAATTTTTTGGGAAAACTTCATAAGTTCTTTGGATTTTCCTCTTGAAGAAGATCATCACATTTTCTAAAACTAGGTTTGCTTCGCCATTAATGACTTTAATATTGACGACCATTTTAACTTAAACAGTGGTATACAGAGTACAGAGTTTTCTCACGGTAGCCGTTTGTTAGAAGTGTTCTTGGTTAGATTTCATTTCAAAATTCTTTCAAGGTCATACCATGCACTTCCGTTATACCATTTCCTTCCTTGTCTTAAATCGAACACCCGGTATATTATGTCCTTTTTTGATTATACGAGAAAATTCTTTAAGAACGATTTTTAGAGTTGAACTTTGTAACGAGTAATTTTTGAGTTATGAACAAATGAAAATCGCAATTTTCTATTTTCAAATCAGATTACACTGAAAACGGCTCAAGATATCGGAGAACGGTTTGCTTGTCTCTGTCTAACTTTTTAAGTGGTATCCTGTTATGTGGATAAATTATCTATACAAAGGAATGAAAAAAGTGTTTTTTATTCAAACAGTTTTTCATTATACCCTAGATACCTGCATGAAAAATTAGGATAGGGACATGTTTTCATAAATTACTCGTTACAAATTTCAACTCTAAAACCCCAGAAAAGTTAATGACGACTTCCGACATAACCGGAAAATGTTTAATATTGTCCGTGAAAGAATTTTGAAATGACAGAGAATCTTAAATCACCCTGCGGAATCCAAAAATTTAGAATTTTTGGACGAAACTGTCCTTGTTCCTAATAGAGGCGAGTTTTATTTTATGCCTTTCCATCCAAACTTTCGGAACATTTAGTGATTGCTCTAATTACGACACATTTGTAAAAAAAGTCATGAAAATTACATAAAAAGCACGGTTTTCATTACTTTTTTTGACAATTATTATGTTGAGAGCCAACTAAGTCCCTCGAGTTACGATGAGAAAGGGATAAAAGATAATGGTTTTCACTCTATTTTAAATTATATTTGAAAAGGATTATCTCTATTCATAATAGTATGATCTCTCTCCATTCATTCTAATGAAAAAATAAACAAAACTAAAGTGGGATGGTCAATAAGGCAAGCAAACAGCTGATGGAACAGTTTATGGATGTTATTTATTGTCTTTCTATTTATAAAGCCACGTAACAAGTCCAATTGAGCTGTATTGCTCAATTGTCCAATAAGTCCATTGAGCGAATTCTGCATAAGAGCTCTCCATTGACTATACTACTTATGTTACGGCATACTTATGGATACAACTGAAATGCTGTCCTGGATGATTGAATTGTTATAAATTCCACTTCTCAATACATCGCTTATATCACCAGATAAATAATTTGTTGTTTGGTTACTGGGATAATCTGGCGATTACTCCTTTCCTCTCAAAGTTCTTTTTTTCTCTCTAAAGCTCCTTTTTTTACTCTCAAAGTTCGGCGACATGTGTTTTCTTAAATTATTGATAAAAATATTTTGGAAATACGAGAGGGTGTGTCAACTTTTTATTGTCATCACACTTGATGTGCCTCTTAGCCCAAATTATAAATTTGGTCCAATATTATAATAGCATCTCTAGATGCTATTCAAGAAGATATTTTTGACAATGCTTGGCTCATCTCCCTATAAGGATGATGCCATCAGTAAGCCTAACCAAACATCCAAGCAAGTCATGGTTTTTGCCAACTTTTTCATGAGCTGCTTAAGTCATTTTATAGTTTGCGACTGAACACATTTTTTTGGAAAGTTATGCTTGTGCAGTACCTGTTGCTATAGATTTCCTTATAGAGTTGCGACCTGTACATTGTAGAACAATCAGGTTGATTGGTTGAAACACATACATATGTCTTGATCTCGCTTGAGCATAATTAATCTCTATTTCACACAAGATCAATAGCCAATGACTGTTGATTGATTAGTGCCAACGGTTAGTTCTCTGAAAATATTCCTTATTACATCAAAATATTCTTCAACAAGAGCCATTTAACAGATATTGTTACTGATACCATCTCTCAAAAACAGATGCAAAGAAACATCACGTTTTTTGCTGATGTGTATATTTGGCTTGACAAGTGTCCAAAACTTTAATATTCCAATAAGCAGTTATCATTCTCCCCACAAGCATCCTTTAGCTTTGTATAGACATCTTGGGCTCAACGACGAATCCCTTAGTGCATGATTAGTGCATTTTTGTGATTTTCTTTGTATAGAAAAGAAGTTACAAAAGTTGCACGCTATTTGTATGCTCTTGGATTTTTTATACTGTTTTTGGCAAGGATATGTTATATGCAGATCGCTGACAATTCTTCGAGGTTGTTCAATGTCACTATATATAATCTCTTGTTTGTAGCTGTAAACGGTATCTTTGCCTATCGTTTACCATTTTTAATGAGGCCTTCGTTCGATTTTCTACTTCTTCGTCCTTTCTCTCTCTCTCTCTCTCTCTCTCCTTTTTATTACCTTCCTTTCATAATCATAATAATAATAACTTCCCGACTTATTTCCCACTGAAGGTGCTCTTCACCTCTCCATTCCTCATGTTCAAAACGAAGCTACCTTTTATTAAAAAATTTCTCTATAGTTTCTACATTTGCAGTTCTTTTTATGTAAGTACCCGCTGCTAGCCCGTCTTTCCTTGATATGCCATTCATACCTGCGCAATTTAAGTTTCGTAATTTTCATCTTATGTTAATATGACCACATCTTTAGTATAGCTGCTCTACTAAAGATTTCTAAAGCTTTTATTCAACCTAGAGTTTATTCGCTTATCACGAGGCCTCCCGTTCACGTTTCGCTAATTACTTCGCTCAATTAGGTACTCAATCACTATAAACATAATTCAACTTATTTTTTCAACGACCAGTTTTGTAATAATATTAAAAATTACATGTACACAGCGACCCAGGTATTATTGTGTCAAACTACACCCTCTCTCAATTCTAAAAATACGATTGTCATGTAGGTTTTGCGTCATGTTTTTGCCAGTAGAAGCAAAATGCCTGCTCCCCTTTATTTGACAAATGTAAAGACTACAGAAAAATATATATTGGTTTACTGGAAGTCTAAATATTGGTACTGGGGTACTGGGGAAAGTTTATTTATACTTCGGTTACTTCAGTTACTAAATACGCTTAACTAACAATACCGGACACTCTCCTAAAATCAAGCGAACAGCTTTCCAGCGCCCTCAAGCGGCAAAGGGTGTCACTTACGGTTAATGCACACCATATTGGCAATTTTTGTTGTACTAATTCGTAATATTATGTCAGCTTCTAATTTTATTTTCAGTGTTGATATTGAAAATTCATGTCATGCTTCATCTAGCTGTTAGTTTCATCCTTCTACGCTTGACGGCGCTACTGATGTAGTTGTCCCAAATGAACAAAATGCATTAGGCATTGAGATGTCCGGTATTATTGTTAGTTGAGCTTATTTAATGTTACTCCTTTAATGAATTTCAATTTTTGGAAACGAATCGAGGATGAGAACTCTTGGCGTTAGAGAATATCTGCAAATGCTCGTTTCTTGTGTTTTTGAAGATAACATTTCATCCAAGAAAAATGAGTAGAATCTAAATATATGTACAATTAATAAATCTCATCAGTAAAATATTTAACATAACATATATCTCAAATTGATAACATAAAAAATGTTTACATCTCTAATTTTATCTACATAAACTACTACATACATACATTCAACAGTTAATATTCGCAGGGGTTGTTAGACTTGGGTAACATTCAGAAATTCTCCTATGTGGCAATCTTTTCTACTATTGGAAGAAGATAACCTTTCTGCATAAATGCATAATTTAAAAGTATTTTTGAAACACTTTGTGGAAAATTGTATTTACAACAAATTTTTCAATAATGTGGAAACCATATTTCTCATTAATGATACGAAAACAGAATATACGTTTCTGCATTAATTGCACACCAGGTACATTTAAAAAACCTATTGGGTGTTATGTACGTCGAATTACATGTCCACAAACTGAGCATAGGTAAGTATTATTTAAGTAAAGAAATATAAAAATTTAGCAAATTTTACGTTCCCAAAGCAGGCTTTGTTTCGTATAAAAAAAGATTAGGTTTTGTATTTAGACTTTGAATTTATTCAACGCAATAAAATAAAAAAAATATGTAATAAGAAATTTTTTTAATAATAAGAATAAAAATAATAATAATAATAATAGGTACGGGTATTTTATTGGTGTGCCACTAGAGAAATTTATTATTTTTTGCATATAAATATTCGAAACCTACATTTTTCTATTACTTTTATTATTTCTATTATTTATTATTTTCTATTACATTTTTCTACTAAATAATTCCTATGCTGATTCCCTTGGCTGTATCCTTATTTTGCTGCTATATGTATTTTTTTTTCATGCTCGGTGTGCGAACGCCACCCTATATAATGGTTTTTAATACTGACCATAAATAAATTAGGGAAGGTGTAGGTATATTACGACAATCTATGATAAACTATATATCATGCAAGTAAATATCGTCAATCAATACCATTATTTTACATCATGCAAAATTTTTCTTAATAAGGAATTTTACATGTAAGGTTGATATGTGGGTACGTATATCATAATAAGAGGATATATAGTTATCTTACTGGGAACAATATTTTTCCCACAACCAAATTTATATCCAAACACCTTCCAAGTGTGCATGTTCAATCTGTATTATAATGTCACAGCAAACCTGCTGAATGCAAATAGTTAAGAAGTCGCAAATCTACTCACCGAAAACTGGTATTTTGCGCATATTATGTGCCTTTCTCTCTACTCTACATTTGCGTATAAACAAATTTTTTTTTTAATTAAAACGAAAATTTTGGCACTTGGTTCCTAAAACAACTGATTTTGGCTAGTATGTCAGTAAGTAGATCGAATCATGAGATAAGTTTACATGTTTACTCTTTACACGATTTTTGATTTATCATACTTTTTGATTGTTATATTTGAGCATTAGGTATAGTCGAAGATTACAAAGTAAAATGAATATTGAAAAATGTGCATTTTTGTATTCTAAATAAATACGAATTTTTGATATTTTCATCATTTTTAGATTCATAATAAATTGTTTTCATAATCAACCAATTACCGTTGGTTGCATTGTAAACTTGAACGAATTAGACACAGATAGTTACAACAATATTTGCTAAAAAAATAAAGATTAACAAATATGTTAACAATCGAACTATAAACAAAATATAAGTAGACTTGATTCAAGAATGGGAACGATTTGCAAACGTGGCTCTTTTAAATCATTGTAAAAAGTTAAATTATAAAGACGGATTAGTAATCATAATACTTTTGGTTATCGTTAACATTTCACCCATTTCCTTGACTCTTTCAATTTCATCTTTTTCGGTCAGTTGGATATCGGTTTTCAAGTGATCATTAAAAAATATAATATAAAATAAACGGGAACACAAACATTTTTGCCTAGTAAAATAACAAAGGTTCACACACTCTACAAATTTTCTGATCATGGCAGCCATATTGATTGTAACTGATTTTTGAAAATGAACTGAATTGAACAGATTTTTACTGCTCACCGTGATCAGAGATCTTCTTAAGCACAGATTACATAATAGGAATACATAATACATAGGAATGTTTTTCTGATATTAATAATTGACTACTAAATTATCATTACAGAATCTACAAAATGGGTTTCTGTTTTTAAATATTTAAATCTCTCGAAATATTAAGAGAGTGTTGATACAGGCGGAACCCTTTAACAGGTAGTTCCTGAAACATGGCAATCAGTAAATGGATATAAAATTTCAACCAAGAGTTTAAAAAAAATCTTACCATTGACATATTTCTTAGTATTATGATACTCGTCAAGAAATATAACACGCAATATTGCAATGATGTAAAAAAATAGTTTTGCATAAGTAGGTACTATAGCCAAAATATTTTCAGTTTTTCAGTACCTAACAGAAATTTAAAAACTGGTTACATATCTTGATATGTTCAACTCAAGCCTAGGTGGTTACAAAAGTCCAAGAGAGGTATTTCCTAAAAAAATTGAATTTAGAAATTGAGTTACGTGAGAGTCTTCCAAAGAGACCAAAACACATTAATCAAGGGAGTTCAGAGCTTCTCCGTATGGCTAATAAAAGCCTACATTAAAACGAGATTTTAAAATAAATATCTCATTAAATTCAACTTCGAAGTCTCTCGCGAAAATGTTCCATACAAGCGGAATGGCGAAAATTTCCTGAATTATTATTTTCTTCAAAGCATCCAAGATTTGGGGACTATGTTGATACACCTTGGCTATAAGATAGACGCACAAAAATACTGAGTTGAATTGGGTGAACGGGAAAAAAAATTCTCAAAGTTTTTTTTTTTAAATTCCTCAACAACGAATGCTCGATTCTCTCCAGCCCAACACATGCTGGTAACTGAAAATGTCATAAGTGCGCTGTCAAGAAAAGTCCCCCTATCTCTCTGCTTGTGTACCAACTCAGCCAACAGTCTTTCAAAATCGGGGATTTATTGAGATTATATCTTTGTATATCTTTAAATTGTAGGTACAATAATTAATTGAACAATAAATCTAAAGTTGTATTGTATTTTATTTTATTAAGTACTTTTGTGTATGAATGAATTAATTTGAATAGGACACATTAGGATCCTAAGGTAGCTTTCAGTATTGGGAATGAAGTAACCATTGATGGCAAAGAGAACTGGATGTGAGAAATCAATCTTAAGATCAAGTAACTAAATTTATGAAAAAGCATGGTGCTTGAACAATCTGCTGATTTTTCGTTTCACTACTTACATGTTCGCTCTGTTCATTCGTGCGCCTTTGTTAGATGAGAAAGCCACTTTATGTTGATGATAAATTACTGACTTTTTGGAAATTTTCTGAAAGTGTAAGTTCCCCTCGCAATTACATTCGACAAACTTATTACTGGAGGGAATATGTGGGATATGTAGAATATGTGGAATTATATGGAATTCACATTCTAAATCGTTATGATAAATAAAACTGCAGATGTGATTTTCGCCTTTCAATGGACGAGGAACCCATAATATGCTTTTTTAGAAAAATTACAAAATGGAAACTTGTGTTTCAAAATCTATCCAAAAAAATCGAGTCGTACCCCTCATCGAACTGAACAACTAAGTTATGTTCGAAAATTATGTACCCACTCCTGATTGTATGGATAATTAAATTTATCTTCTTCGTTATATTATCGTTATCTTTTTCATAACTTTAAATGCTCAAAAATTATTATGTTTTATATGAATGTAATAGATAATCACAATTATTTTTTAATAGTAGGTCGGAACGTTACCTAATAAAATTTTATGCATGACAATTTGTTTTTATATCAAGACTGTACATCTTCATAATGAAATAAACGTCCATTTGTTATTACCTACTAAGTTCATTACGAATTCGGGATTAAATACATTTTATCTTTATTATAAGACCATAACGACTAGACATAAATAAAATTTACCAACTAATTGGCACAATAAGACCTTGCTTCCATCTAAACGGAGTTTTAATTAAAAATACAGGGTGTACCAGCTCGATTTAGACAACGGTCAGGGCCGTGTAGGTCTCGTCAAGACAAAACGTTTTTTTATTTGAAGTTTTTGGATTTGGACCTTCGTTGCGGAAATATGGCCGACTTCCGGTTTTTAGTTTTTTGGCTCCAGTTTCGCCATTTTTAGGCTCTCGCCCAAACTAAAACTAGTTTTGGAAACTCCTTAGCTTCAGTTACAACTTTCATATTGAAGTCAAGGTTCTATCTCTGTTGGATTCAAAATTTTAATTTTTCAATTTGATTCAATTTGAATTGATTCAAAGACTTAAAATTTAAAGTCTTGGGCATGTCGCCATTTTGAATCCAACAGAGATAGAACCTTGACTTCAATATAAAAGTTGTAACTGAAGCTAAGGAGTTTCCAAAACTAGTTTCAGTTTGGGCGAGAACCTAAAAATGCCGAAACTGGAGCCAAAAAACTAAAAACCGGAAGTCGGCCATATTTCCGCAACGAAGGTCCAAATCGATGGTCTAATTCTAATACCCCGTAACTGTATGAATCAATATTTAACAGGAGAGAGCTTTTTTAGCTTAAAAGGGCTAAATATCATTCAGGAAGTCACAAAACTTTTTTTGTAGCCAATTTCCCAAGCCAATACTGTGCCAATACGGTGTATTTCAACTCATGACAGAGAGTACCTAAACGTACAACAGAATGGCGCGAAAAAGTAAAATTTGTATTTTTTGCAGATGTAGGGTATTAGAATTAGACCATCGAAATCCAAAAACTTCAAATAAAAAAACGTTTCGTCTTGACGAGATCTACACGGCCCTTACCGTTGTCTAAATCGAGCTGGTACACCCTGTATATATGATTTGTAGGTAGGTAGGTATTTGAAAATATTTCAAATTAGCACTTGTAGAATAAGTTATTTACATTTCCAAGATCACAATAATTAGATTTCTTGCATGAATTTATAAACATACTAGTTTACGTAAAGAGGCGAAGCGGAATAAAGTGTTAAAAGGTAAACGGAATTCTTGTCACCTTAGATATAAACAAATTATAAACGCTTCAAAAGGTATTCATAGAATCATGTAATGTAATTTGGAAGGTTCGATAATGATCCTGCTAAATCCCTACTCCTAATACCATGCACACTCAAGCGGGAAAAACCTACTTTGCGACCTTGTTATGAAAATAACTGTTCTACATTCAGTAAATATTCACTAATAATTATTATTAATCACATATTCGTAATTCAACTAACTACTGACATAATAATATGAGTCTCGTTTATTGACCTACCGTAATAATATCAGTTAACAGGTTAATTTAACCACATTATTGGAATAATAGTAATAAATAATAAACACCAACATTTTCTTCATTTCGAGAGATTTTTCAACAGCAAGACATAGGGCAAACACTTAAGGAAAAGTGACAAAGGATTTAAATTTCGTAATTCCGGAATTTACTAACGATCTCGCTCTGTGCGTCACTGGTCCAGCCGGTCCCCTGACGGCCCCCGAAATGCAAGTTGGCGCCACCCTCAGAGGCCCTGCGCTGAGCCGCTGTGGGGCCTGAGCCCAAGCTCGAAGGACCTGAGCTGCCTCCTGACTCGAGCATCCGGTCCTTTGTCTTCGGAGTTGACCAGTGCATCGACTGGAAAAATAATTAATAATTACAATTATTATTGCTTATAAACATTTTTTTTAAGAATACTAATTAAAATACGCGGCAAGCGGCATGATAAAGTCTAATTGATTAGAATTTGCAAAGTTTATGTAATAAAATACTTTATCATCCGCCAGATGTAGCTGAATTTGCAAAGTGATTCCGAATGCAGCTTCAGAATTTGTATAAAGCTGCGTACTCACTAGAGCACGAGCTCCGAACGAGCGCCCCGAACAGAGCAGAGCCGAGCATTCGGGGCGTTTATATTTTTCACCCGAGCCCCGAACGAGCATTCGGTTCGGCACTGATCCAGTTGTTCGTAGATACTTAGTTTGGCAGTAGAGCTGGTTAATCCCGTCCAGACTGAACGCGAACATCCTTTGATGTACCGACAGAGCTCGGATCGGTCTGAGCACGTTCGCCGAACAACCTGAGCGTGCTCGGCTCTGTTCGAATTCCCGTCCACATCTGAGCGGCTCAGCTCTGTTCGGGGCGCTCGTTCGGGGCTCGTGCTCTAGTGAGTACGCAGCTTAAAAGGACTAGTTAAGCGGTGGATTAAAATAATTACATACAACCGTAAAATTTATGTTTTAAACCCTTAAGCTATGGTTTGTTAGGACTGTAGGCGACGCGAAGCAGACAGTCGGTTGTGCGCCTCGGACTGTTGAAATCTAGAACTCAAGAAGACGCGGAGCCGGTTTGTTAGAATCTGCGCAGATAGACTCACGGTAGGCGTAAAATTATCTGCGTCGTTCTTTCGGTCGGAATCAAACTCGATTTGATTTCGACGCAGTCGTTCAGCTGCGCATACAGCTGACAGTGTTGAAACAGTGGTAAAAAGCCGTTATTTTAAAATTTGAAAATGGTATCCAAGTTTTCAGCAGAGGAAGACGACAAATTGAGAGACCTCGTACGAGAACACCTAATTATGCACAGTCAAAAACTGTTATTTATAAGCCCCCTCCAAACTTCTATTAGAAAACAATCCATCTTCACATTTATTCTGGCGACGACAACTAATTAAACTCTAAAGAAGATCTTCATGTTCTTCTTTTGCAGCATTACCAGCATTCTTCGCAGTATTGCCAGCAAAAATATTCAGCCATTGTTATCATTATAAAGAAATTTTGCCAAAATTAATAATAAAAAAACTTATTTGTTGTCTGTGCATATCAGCATACAATCACGTACTAATCCATTTCTAACAAACCACCCTCTCTTCAAAACCGATAAAGTTGTACGCTGCAGATTCTGTCGTACGCGTACGCCGTCCGTAACGGACAGTTCTAACAAACCATAGCTTTAGTTTGTAGAATCTCTGCATACTGATGGATGATAAAGAAAACCATAATGTTCTATTATCAAACAAATTTCAAAAGAGAGTAATTATTGAAAAACATTAATAGACTACTTATTACACAAAAAAAAAACAACACAAATTAGCCATAAACCTTATTTATCCTCAACAAAACAATGAAATCGTTATATTTTCATCACTAACGTAGGTACTTTGGAATCATTTCAACACAAATATCAAGGATAATTTCTGACACCACTACATTTAATATTTCATTCAAATCTTTTATGAGCAACGGTTCTATATTGCTGAATGCAAAAAAAAAGTTATGTAAATTATAAAAACCTGTAATTTGTCAATTAAACTGTTCTCATTGTAATTCAGTTTATACAGGGTGTATCAGAGATGTTGGGTCAAACTTGAGGGGGTGGTTCCTCTCATAAATGTAAGTTGAAAAAATAAGTTTCAGCTCAAAATGACGTTTCGTTTAAAAGATACAGGGTGTCAAACTTTAAAAAAATATAAGAGTTTTTAGTTATAACTCATGTAAATTTACACTGATTTTGATGAAATTCGGGACGAACAATAAGCAAACAAAGCTCTTTCTTTAATTTGGGTATCTTAGATTTTGACAAGGAAATTATCGGAGATGATCTTCCAATAAGAAGATACCAGAGACAGCAACTTATCCAATTTCAAAAGAAGGGGAAACCAAAGTGTAGTCATGCACAGCTGGCGGTGTGGCGGAGCAGGCTTCGTAAAATAATGGAAGATCTGTTCGAGACAACAGGAAATGTATTTTTTATTTTTCGCTTTGAAAGTTATGAAAATCTTGAGATAATTCTCAACGATCACTTAAGATTTTGTTGATCGGAAGGACCAGATGTAGGTTAATTTAGATGCGATTTAATTTTTAGATAATCTTGGTAAGTAATTTTTATGTAATGTTGGCAATTCAAAGATAAATCCAAGAATTATAAAAACAAACCCAAAAACTAGAACAATAATAATTGTAAAATCGAATTAGGATCTTTGAATTATTGTAAATTTTTAAATCATGAAACATAGAGTCAATATAAACTCGTTTCTAGTCATTCAAGTGGACCAACCTTTCCCAGCCAACAGCTACTCCTGGGACATACATTGAGTGTGAAAAACAAATATGCTCTGACGAGGAGAGCCAAAACATCGATCTCCAGGCAACTGAAGAAGCTATGCAGGTGGGTTCCAATCCGACTCCAAGAAACAGCTCGATTCCGGTAGAACAGGAGGAGAAACGAATTTCTTTTGAGAAAAAGGAAGTCCAATAACCAGATTATAAGCCTTCGGGAGAGACTTTCTCACACCTTAGGACCTGGATACATTGGCAACAGTCAAAATGGTCTGTTTCCCGAAAGGAGTTAATGTAGCACGACTAGTTCTGAGCCACAATAGACCTAAGGCCGCAGTGGAGGTGTCAGAATGGCCCACTCAATAGAAATATAATCTAATCTCTAATTACATCTTAAAATTCTCAATGATAGATAATAAATTTGCTAATCAGCAAAAAAATTCTCTAATAGAAGTTTGTGATACAAGTTGCAAAATGGAAATGTTTTAAGCATGCAACGAAAATGCAACAAACGAGGCCGAAGGCCGAGTTTGACAATTGTCAAAGTGGTGCTGAAATAATCCTTTTACAATGTGTATTTTTTACAACAAGATTTTTTGTTAAATCGCCAAAAAACAACAATTTATGAATTCGTCAAGAAATATAAATTTGTGAACTTTCTTGTTCATTTTATATTGTCAAAGTGACTGTATGCATTAAAAATCTTCATGAAAACTTCCTTCTGTATTGTCATTTTTGTCACTTTTATTCACTCATTGTGCCTAAAAGACATAAAATTGGGTCTTTTATACACTTGTGCTTAAAAGAATGTACCTATTAAAAGAATTTCGAAACTAAAACGACAATCAAAATATTATCATCAAAAAGCTATTATTGTACCTAATCACGGCTGTATTGATCAATCCGCCATTCTATTTCTAAACGAAAAAAAATTAGGATTAGGGAGATCAAAGCTGTGTTTCCCACACGAACCAAATACAGTCCGTCACTACTACGTTAACTGAAGCGTCACTACATATTCTCAACGGGTCGATAGTGCTTAGTAGTAGTTCATCGAAATGCAGTTCTTCAAATCCCATTTCTACAGTCATTTCATTAAAACTTCATAAATTCCTACATAAACGTTCACGGTTCAAATCAGGAACAACCCAGTTTATTTAGAGTTTGTTGAATTCAAACTGTCCAAGGGGACAGTTCCAACCCCTTGCGATTTGCGAGTTAAAAAAAAGTACCTAAGTATAGAAGAGACTTATTTGTGAATAAATAGTTACCTACCGATCAATTCTTTATGCTACCCACATTGAAAATATTACTCAATTAGTAAGACTTTAAGTACACCCTAAATGAATTTGGGATATTATTCTTTTTTTTTTGTTAAATAGTTTCATAAAGTTGACATTTTTGATTGTCATTTCTAACAATAAGTGCGTAAAAGTGACATAAATAATAATTAAAAGCAAGTTTTTATGAAGTTTTCACTTTTCCAAATGAAAATAAATCATTCGCCTCTCCCCTGTTTTGAGACATGACCTCTTGAAGTTGTCAAAAAAGTTGTTTTTAATCTTTTGCTTGAAAACGGAACAAAGTTACAGAAATAAAATTGAGCATAGATCTAGTCTGCTATTGAGAATACACTCATTTGACGGTTCGTTAATTTTTTCTTACTATTTTAAGGGGTAGAAAACACCACCCCTACTTTTTTTACATCTGTACCGCCATATTAAAATGCCTTTTTGATAACGAGATTTATTCCTGATAAAAAAGCTATCTTCTATTTTTTCGTAAATTTATTATCTTCCAGCAAAAAAATAAATTCAATTACGTAGCAATTCGCATACGGTAAATTTTTTTTTTAAACTATCTAAAATACACTTTATAATGCCGGTACGGCGTAAGAAAAAAAGTTAAAAATGATTTATTTGACTCCCCCTTCAGTTGGTCTAATCTCAACTAGAGAAGTTTTTTATTTTTCTTTTTATTTTTTTTATTTCTACTTGAAAAATCTGCTTACTTTTCAACTAAGAATTTATAAACCCCTTAATATTTTTCGCACTTATTCGTGTTATTATGTATAAGCAATAACACGCACATCGCTTCACAAGATTTAATAAAACAATAATAAATCTCTTAATCCACGTCAATTTCACTCGCTTCCCTATACGATTCTTTACCAATTAAACAGTATGCATGCATAAATAAGTATACATAGATGTCGAGTGAATTCTTTTGATGTTATTTTATGACAAATTCAATAATATTAAATTTCTATGAGTAGAACACAATTAATTATTGTGTTCTATTGTGATAGTTTTGAAGTCGATAGAAAATAAATCACCTAAATTGGTCAAGAAATTCGTCCAGTTATTAAAGTTATACAGACCAACCGACGAAGACGCATGTGGTCTTTCAACGGAAAATGTGTAGGATAATATAATAAATTCAAGAAATCGTTAGGCGGTATAATTTTTTAGATGAAGATGTGCTCTTTCCAAAAACCTATTTTAAAAGTAATTTATTACAGAATTACCTGAGATATACGTAATTAGTTTTACCTCGGAAACTCGAGGCCGCATGGCGCGTCCGCGCGTCGCTCAATAATAAAGAAAACCCCGTTAATAAGGTGCGCAAGATGCCAAGTTGTAAAGAAAAACAGAGGAAATATATTTGTATAGAATATTGTTCATAATAATAATTACCCACTCTTCAATCAATTTTTGTGAACATCATCTGATAGTTTGTTGACAAACAGTTTGTATAGAAAAAAGAAGAATCACCAAAATCTTAAGTTGACTGTGTTAGTGTAATTGCCTGAAGTTTGAACAATTCGACCTAAGTACCTACTAAATACGGAGCTAAATGCCTACTTTACTGCTTTAAATATCTATTTTATTGAGACTTACTTGTTGAACATGTTCCTTCATTCCAACCCATTGCTTGTAGCTGACGGCGATGCCGCTGCTCCTCCACTTGTCGTAATTCAATTTTTTTTCAGGATCACACAAAATCTCTTTAGCTTCCTGAAATTATTAGGCATAAAATTTCACTTAATTAAGATTGGCCATAGAATACTCAATGATGTAATAAATGGAACAAAACGTGAATGAACATGAAATTAACCACAGATCAATTAGTAGGTATAATTCAATATTCTCAATCATCAATGGGTATATTTAATATTGCATGAGTACATATATCGAATATACTCATTGACCTCTGTTTTTCTGATTTGATTCTATTTATTATGAAATTTCAGTCCATGCAAAAGTTCCACATTTATTCAACTTTTTTTTAAACATTAAAGCTACATCACAGAGTGATAGAACGCTTATTAAAAATCATTACATATTATGATGTTATCCGTTAAAGGAGAACATCATATTATGTAATTTAGCCGATAACGAACCATCATTGGATGGTCATTTTTAATAAACGTTCTACCTAGTACCCCCCGCGGTTTGAAAATTAGTCGTAATCGTACTAGTCTTTATGAAGCTGTTAACACAGTGTTAATCATAATAATCTACACCCTTGACAAAATGTATTTTTCCCATAAAACTTGTTCGGGGCTCAATTTGAGACTCTGTTAAACGTTCTCTGAAGCTGAAGTTAATCGAATCAGATGACATTTTATTTGTGTATTCGATGATTTTAACAGTAAATAACTGGTTGACTGAAATAATAAATAAGAACAGGTGTAAACATGAAACATCAAACATTGTAAATATTAAAAACAATTCCGGAAAATTCCCTTCCAGGTGGAAGTGTTCCCAACATTTAATGTTGCTTCTTTGTAGCGCAATGCTCATTCGCCGAAAAAGAAAATGAGGTCACGAGATTCCTCCGTAACACTGTTTTTTTGTTTTCTGACAAACAAATGTCAGAAAACTCAAAGCTGTAGTACCCCATCTCCTGAAGTTTCCTGTCCGACAGGAACAAAAATCAATCTACCATCAAGGATTCGGTATTTGATTTTTTCCTTTTACTGCAGTATTTGCCGCGTATCGAGGATTGGATGAAGTGAAATGAAGGTAAGATGCTACATAGATAGGTATCTGCACAGGTATAATTCCATATTGTCATGTAGGCATAAGTGCCGGAGTACTTGAGGAATAACTTTTTTTATTAACCAGAGGGAACATCTCTTCAAAAATTACGCGCCCGAGTTATTCGCATTAGGAATAATCGCAGAGGTCAGCCCAACCCGTAATGCAATGGAAGGGCCTCGCTCTGCATGGGGGAACCGCCTTATTGATCACGGTAACCCCTACGCCAGGTAAGTAGGTACAAGCCACCGCCGGATCAACGTTTCATAACTATGAAACATCACCGGTACCAAGTAGTTCATGTCAGTGAAATTATTATTTGAATAACCGATATTCAAAATTATCGGGAAACACAAACTTGCTATCATGATGTGGAGATAGAAAAATTGAAAAAATTCAATGACATTTATCAGCCAAGGTAACAAAAGGAGAGTATGACTCCAGTTCCAGGGGAGTGGGCGTCTCCAGTTCCTGGGGGAGCGTGACTCAAAGTTTTCATCAAAAAATACCTACCTGGGAAACTGAACTCAAAAAGTGGCGACAAAATTGAGTGCTATGAGCGTTTCGGGGAGGATCTAACAACGATTTAAACAATTACTTCACTGTAACTAATAAAATAAAACTACTGTCAAAATTACTCCGACGGGATTGTGTAAATTGATATCAAAGAAATCAACCCAATTCGCATACTAATTTCGGTGCTAACAACAAACTGTCAAAGTATAATTAATTTTGTACATCACTCTCCGTTGTCTTAAATATTCTTCACTAATAACACTCTCTAATTACTTAATGAATTGGAAATCATACGGCTCAAAGACATTAAAATTTTAATTAATACAAGGCCGAATTATCCATTGACTTAAAAATATGAGCAGTTGCCTAGGGCGGCGACTGCTTGGGGGGCCCGGGGGCGTCATCACCCATAAGCATTATCTAACGAATTATTCTTGAATACAAACAAAATACTAAAGAAAAAATCTAATGTGCAATAAATCACAATGCCTGAGAGATGGCACCAACCCAATAGACGGAAAAACCATATCTCCCGCATCAATCCCCAGAGTGCATTTTTTATGAATGATTTGCGCAATTTTGAATATTTGCCTGTTATATTAAAATGTGCTGCCTGAAATTTTTTGAGGTAAAAGATCAAATTAGTTGTTTACAGTAAAAAACACTCAATTAAATTCCTTTGAAAACAAACCAAGTATATGTATAATGAATATAATAGAAATTTATCTTGACCTATTTTCTACAGACACCACAAGAATTCTAATTAAAAAATCAACTTTTTTTGCGTAAAATTTATAAAATATCCTTCCTATCCTGTTAATTTAGTTTTGAAGTTTTTTCCATCTTTAACATTTAATTTTTTTCGGAAATTCGAACGGGGCGTCATTGCAACTCCGGAAATTTCAAAAACCTTGAATATGAAAAAAATCGCTTCGGTGCATTGGGTCCAACCAGCACTCCCCTTTTACTCTATTAAATTTACTTGTGCATCATTTTAGGACCTAAACTGTTCGTCTCTTCAGTCATTTTTAATAATCATTGTTAAATTGAAGGCAACAAAAAACATGATGTCACAAATTGAAAACGTTTTCTCTATTTTCTCGAAAGCGGCTTAACAGAAATAAAATGTATAACTACAGAGCGTAGCTTTTAAATAGTAAGAAATCATTATTTTAACATTTTTCTCTAAGACATAATAATAATCATGGAAAAGCCAATAATTCGATCATAAGTTTTTACCTATGGAATCGAACTTTTTCAATTTTCAATTTTTTTAGTCTTATCATATCTTATTAAATCATATCTGCGGTTTTGATTTACGAGAAGAAATACAAGGAAACTGATCCTGACTATGATTTAATTACATCTCAAGAACTTCAAAAAATCTCCAAAGTTAAGAAAAAATCCTAAAAATATCCTTTTCGATAGTTTTTGTAATTCAAGATCAAATATAGGACAAGACCCGTTTCTCTGATTTTAAGTGCCCCCATTAAAATAAGTCCAATATAGACTTAAAAAACCTTCTTGCGCATCAATCGCAGAAATAGTGTATTTTTATGCGATTCAATTATGAATATTTTAACCGCATTTTAAATTGGCTTTCTGTAATTTTCCATAGTCGCATAATATTATAGTGTACCATGTACCTACCGTGCGAGTACTAATTTTTTGTAGGCTTGCATAAGTCGTCAACAGCTATCCATCTGATGATATAAAAATTTTCACGGTCAACTAAACCCTAGAGCTTTCATAGTCAAATTTTGTTTTTCTTACGGACATACCTAATGTTGTTTTTTTCGTGTTATTCGGTATTGTATTAAACACATTATATCGTGTGATCCACAAAATTTTTCATCAACTAGCGCCTTGGAAGAGAGAGATGGCTATTGTAGTCATTTCTGAGCTCATTTTACTAAAATAATAATTTTAAAATAACTTTAGTAGTTCCAATTCTCATTGTGTCATATTTAATTTCAATTCATGTCAGTATCATTAAAATATTAAAGATTTATTGCGAAAAGCAATAATTCATAACTACAATTTAATAACCTGATGAATATACTGGTATATTACTAAACACCTACCTTATTGCCACTTTTTTATGATTCATATGCCATTTTTGACCACTATTCTTAATAAATTCTGTTATTGTTTGTGCGTTGGTTCGAATTGGAAGTGAAATTATTATAAAATGGTAAATTATAAAACTTAAACTCGAACTGAAACGTCAAATTGAATTGTTATTTTATCCTCGTTCAGAGAGACATAATAATATTTTGTGTTTCTGAGATAACGACTTAGGGTACCTGTATTACCGACACTAGGGCTCGTAAGCGTCAGTGTCGGTAATACAGGTACCCTACAACGACTCACGTTTTTCATCCTCCTTGAAATACAACCAATGCCAAATGAAATTAGTAGTAAGCTCAGCACCACACATACTCAGCAGATGTCGTTACTGTTCCAGGTTAGTTTCTTTACTCAACAAAGTACAAAGTTCATTATGCAGTGCAAGTCCAGTCATGTTTTTATTTATTGTTCTATGATTTGTAGATCTTTGATTGGAGTAGTTCACTTATTCACATTTTACTTGATTCATTTTGTCTGATTCGACATGTCGTTCAATTAGTCGTTGCGTCTGGACCGGCCTTTACACACCTACCGATTGTTTGTGTTTTATCTGGCAGACATGCTTAATTTTATTCAAGGCAATAGTTGATGAAAAATTTTGTGGATCACAAGATATAAGGGCTACCAAAAAGCTATCACATTAAAAAAAAAATTCAAAATTATCGTCTTCTTTTTTTCGAATAAAAAAGTTTTATCACGGAATGACGTCGTATGTAGTCGCAAAATGACGTCACATTGCTTGCTTTAATGGTTATTTATCACTTTCGGTTAAACAGAGCTTATTTTGTTCGAAAATTCGAAAAAGACGATTAAAATTTTTGGTTTTCCTGATTTTTTAAATATCGAATGACATTAAAAAATATAACTTCTTTCATAAAATAGGATATCTTAATTTTTAATTTTCCATTTTTGCAGGATATTTCAGCAGCGTCCTGAGGTTTACAAATATTTTGTTTCAGATTCTTAATAATAATGAAAATATGCAATTTTCTCTAATTTATCTGACCCTGTATCTCTTATCGTTTCAGAGATTCCCATGTACCTACCCAGTTCTTTTTAAATGGGACATCCATGTAGTAATAAACACTTTTAATATAATAAATAAAGCCGTAATACTACTTATAACAATCTATCACATAACATAATATATGTATAGATCTAGCACAAAGAAAAAAAAACAAAGAAGAAAAAATGTGGTGTTTTAATAATCAGTTTATTCGATATACAACAATGTGTTGTGCTCTGTACAAAATTGTAATAGCAATAAAAGAGCGAAATAAAGGACCGATAATGTGATAAATGTGATGTTTTCGTTTTCCGAGTGAAGCAATGACTTACACAAGATATAATAGTAGAGGCGGTCCTATTTTCGTCAAATCGGCACAATGACGTCAATCAGATCTCATAAGCGCGTGAAAATATAAAATTTTATATAAAATTAAAAATAAAAAAAAATAATCCGATTTTTTTGGGGGGAAAAGCGGAAAACCACCTACCTACCAAAAAAAAAAAGAATAACCCACTCTCGTGGTTTCGAACCCACATCAACAGTTTACTATTTAGGCAAGGATACCCTTGCCAAACAAACTCAGTCAAGGGACCTTTCAAATTTGTAGCGATGACCGAGTAGGTATATGTAGTACGTCCAATACTTCATCCTACACATTTTATTTTTTAAACTGGTCGTATCTTTGTTATTAAAAAACCAATTTGAATACTTTTTTCACCTGCATGTAGGTGATTTAATTGTTGTTGCGTTTGCTCTTCTAATTTTCAGAACCATTCATAATTGAATGTGAAAAAAAATAAAAAAGAAATTGCGAACCATTTCATCGATTTAATAAGTGCAAGCTAATTTTGCACAAGCGAAAAACTTTTTTGTTTTTCGTTTAAAGTGCTACATTACTCGAGGCGAATTGAAGCTAAGACATCAAATTATATGTTAAAGCAAAAAAAATTGAAAATTTCGATTCAACTTCTTCAAAAATGGACTCATAAACGGTTATAGAATTGACACATTTTCACCCTTTTTCCTACCCACGACACTGGCTTATTAATGGAAAATATGCTAATTTTATTGCATTAACTCAAATTTCCAATAATTTTCTTCAAATCCTGTTAATTTTATTTCAAAGTTTTTTTGCCATCTTGCTCATACGGGGGCTCAAAAAATTGGAAATTTTCCATTAATTGGAAAAAAATTCAAATGGCTGCCATTTTGAAACGGCTCGGCCGATTTTGCTCAAGTGCAATACCAGACCACTCCTTGTGGATATCTTACTCCCACAAAAATTTCAGCCTCCTAGATTCAAAACTGCGACCTGAAATGAGATGACAAAAACCGGGCTCATGGAATTTTGAAGGGACACCCTGTAGAAGTGATGGGACTTTTGGAAATTTTTTCAACGAAAATCTAACGTCATTCGAATAATTTACAAGAATCCAAAATTTCGTTCACTAATCTTGAAAGATAAAGCTACAGGAGCGTTTTGAAAATCGAAATTTCGCGATTTTGGAGAAATATATATATATATAAATATATATATATATAAATATATATATATATAAATATATATATATATAAATATATATATATATATCGTGGGCAGGTGAATTTTGGAAAACTACTTTTTCGTGATCTGGGGGTCATGATCGATGGACATTTGATGAGTTTGGGTGATTTTCGAAAAGTGATGTCGTCCTCAATAGTGTATTTTTTGTTAAAAAATACACTAATAAGGCGACCTTGCTTGCCATTCAATATTAAGTCCTAGTCACCTGCTAGCCTATCCATCAGTCTATGCGGAAACAGCTGATTTAAATAATGATCATAAGTTGAAATTGATAAGAGGAAAAACGTATAATAATCCATGTAATAGGTATTTGAGAGTGCAGTTTTATATGGGCTATAATAAAAGGTATTATATTGATTTGCAAATGCGGTACCAATTTGAGCTAATCTCTTAACACCCTTTAAATATTTTGACGGAAATAGTTAAGCATTCTTGTTAAGTAGTCATGTCCCAGAGCCCTTGAATATTAATGATTACGTTGCTTAATGATAGGTATTATGATACCGATGATCAGTCTTCAATGAGATACCTATGAGAGGGTAGCTACCGTGTCCGTAACCTGACGAAGACACGATTTATTTCAGTAGTAGTTATCTGACGATCCAAATGGTCGCAAATGGCAGGAAAACCGAGATTTGCTTTCGAGGCAACGAAGTTGGTATACAAGGGCTGTCTTTTGAGTCTTTTTTCATATGAGAACATAGGTAATAGGCAACGGTAATCAAATGCCACTACCAAACCTCCATCTTTAGTTAACCTAAATCCAAAAATTAAGTGCGATATGTATAGTGTTGTAGATATAGTGAATTTTCAAAGTCAAGTTTGAGTCTTAGCGACGATCAAAGGACAGGGGCACAAGCACCAAAAACGGCAGTAATCCAGGAAACCGTTGATGCTGTGCGCAAGTTCGTCAAGGAAGATCAACATGTGACTTATCGCGAATTATGGTGATTGGGGATTTCTAAGTAGTGTCTCGTTGGATACCGCATTTGTTGACCGAAAAACAGAAAGAAGCTAGAGTCAATTGTTGGTGTCAAGTAAATTCAGGCAGCTTCAACGCAAGAAACTCTAAAAGTGTGTACAGCATTGTTAGTGGTAATGAGTCGTAAACTTACTGACATTAACCCGAAAATAAACGCCAGTGTCTGCTTGGGTGTTCTGAGGTGAATAAAAACCAACAAAAGTCATTTTTCTCGAAGTGTATCCAAAAAAAAATATCGCAACATTTGTCTCAAAGTCTGACAGGTCATGTAGCAACAATTCAGCTGTAAGTTCAAAGAACTGGTACTGCCGATTGGTATTGGCACACAAGTGTTGGTTAGCCGGAAGTCATCGTTCACCAAGACAATGCAAATTGGCTCTCGCAAATATCGCAGCACAATTGAATTTTAAAGCAACAAAACGTCGAATTGTTATAACATTTTGTGAGACAGTTCTGACCTAAGTCCCAACGATTTCTTTATTTTTCCGAAAATCAAGAACTGACTACGCCCGTTGTCAAAGGTTTCAGTCGCCATTGACGCCTTCAAAAACTTAGTTTTTATCAACAAAAGAGTACCAATAACTTTTTCCAGAATTGGTTCGAGAGCGCATGCACAAGTGCATTGATCTTTGTAGAGAATATTTACAAAAACAATGAAGTCTTCAAAAGCTATATACTGTCTTATTCTATCTCTATATGCAAAACTTTAAAAACAGCCCACGTACCACCAATTCAATCCAAATTAGTCTCGTCGCGCATAGTTGCCAAGCAATTATTATCAATTTAGGAATGAATTGTAGAATGACGGAACCTAAGTTCATACTTACCTTCGAAGCGCAACAAGGTGTCCTCACAAAATGAAGAATTAGTAAAGCAGTTGTGTTTATCGTAAGAAAACAATCCCCATGGTTGCCTTAATATATTAAATTTAAATTAAATTTAATATTAATATAAATATTATATGATCTGGCCTTAATATAAATAGAATGATAGGGGTGAAAAATGTAACAAAAGACTGCAAACTACTGCAGTTAGAGTTGGTGCCAATCGAGGTGCCAATCATCGCCATGTCTCTCGATGGTTGCAGTTATATCAGATTTTTACGACGGCGTATTAGTGCCACGGCGCAAAATATATTTTTTAATATTTCGACATCTCAAAACTCAAAATTTTAAGTTTAATCTCAAAATTTTGACTTTTAAATCTCAAAATTTCGAGATTTAATCTTAAAATTTTGAGAATTAAAGTCAAAATTTTGAGATTTAAATTAAAAATTTTGAGTTTTGAAATGTCGAAATATTGGCACTGAAAGCAAACAACCATTGTTGTTAAGCAAGGTTAAATGCGCGTGTCACTCAACGAAGTCCTGTGTTGCGTGATTTAGTAGCTGAATCCTGGCCAGAATCTGATAAGTCAGGTCTTTGGTCGTTGTTAGGTTCTCTCTCCCCCTTGAAATTTACAACCTCTAGCCTCTAGGGCTTTTTTTCTATATGTCTCTGTGGTCTCTGCCGGAACCCATGGTGAACTTCAGATATTGACTAAGAATCTTGTACAAACTTTTGTTACCTGGTGTGAAAGAAATGGTCTGATTGTCAATCTATCCAAGACTGTATGTGTCTGTTTTCGAAATCTCAATTTAACTTACAATCCATCGTTAAGCTTTGCTGTTGGCAATACTCAGATAATTTCGTCCAAGTGTACAAGGTTCCTGGGGGTTTATGTGGACGAAACTTTGCGTTGGGTTGAGCACATTGACCAGCTTACTAAAAAAATTAATAGTATCTCCTATGCTATGTCTAGGATAAAACAGTCTCTACCACTGACTGCACTATTAAATGTTTATTATGGATTGGTGCACAGCATTCTGGTGTACAACGTTGTGTTATGGGGCAACGCTAGTGATGCTCAAAGAGTGTTTGTAGCACAAAAAAAAGTTATTAGACGGATGTTTGGCATGTATCCTGGAGACTCTTGTAGGCCAGTGTTTATAGGTCATAAGATTATGTCTTTTCCATGTATATTTATATACCGTAGCTTGCTGTACGTCAGGGATAATATACATAAGTTCTCTGTTGAATTACATGACCATGAAACTAGGCATTCACATTTGTTGATCCTGCCTAGTCATAAGACTACAAAGTTTAGCAACTCTCTCTTGTATATAGCCCCTAAGTTGTATAACCGCCTTCCTCGGCGTTTGAAAGTACTAAGTACTTCCAAATTCAAGGTTGGAGTGAGGGGGCTCCTGCTAGAAAAATGTTATTACAGCCTGCAGGAGTATTTTAACGATGGTGACATGTAGTTCCCGCTTTTTGTATTGTTTTAAATACATGTATACTCGTTCATATGTGATGATTTTGCGTGTAATTTTTTTATGTCGTTCTTTTATTTGTTGACATGTCCTATACATTCATATGTCTTAAAGGATGAATAAATATATTATTATTATTATTATTATATAGTTTAAATTTTACTTTTCTATTTTTTTCATTTTCTTGAAATTTCAGGGAACAAAACTATAACAATGGCCAATGAGCTGACTCATCAGGTTTCGATCAATCTGGTTTAGAACCGATCAATCTGGTCATCTTTTTTATTCAGCTACTAAATCACGCAACACAGGACCTCGTTGAGTGACATGCGCATTTAACCTTGCTTAACAACAATGGTTGTTTGCTTTCAGTGCCAATATTTCGACATTTCAAAACTCAAAATTTTGAATTTAAATCTCAAAATTTTGAGATTTAAAAGTCAAAATTTTGAGATTAAATCTCGAAATTTTGAGATTTAAAAGTCAAAATTTTGAGATTAAATCTCGAAACTTTGAGATTTAAAAGTCAAAATTTTGAGATTAAACTCAAAATTTTGAGTTTTGAAATGTCGAAATATTAAAAAATCTATTTTGCGCCGTGGCACTAATACGCCGTCGTAGATTTTCTAACCAGGACTTAAAATTTTTGTTCAAGAATTGTTTCAAGATGAAAACAACTATCAACTTAAAGCCCCACAAAATTGCTAAAACTACAGGGTGTCCCGTATCGTTATGTTCAAAATTCTTGAGCATATAGTAGGCTTAATTTTGAGCCCAAAAAACCCAAAAGTGACAGGTCTATCTTTATTCGTTACGAAGTTACAGGCCTAAGAAAATTATGACTGGTAAATAACAAGATTCAACTTTGTAAGCCACAAAAATTGCCACACATGAGTAAACATCACCGAAATAAACATTAGTAGAGAGTAGAGGTTCCCCTGCTCATACGAAATGGCATTAGGATTCAAATAGATGCGGCACCAGCATATTTCGGAATTGGTGTTTGTAACTAAATACCTACACCAGAGAGAAATTATTATTTGATCGTATTCAGCAAGCTGATCAAGAGATAGGTACGCGAAAAAAGACGAGAAAACTGTTACTTTTGCAATAGGTCTCCGAGCACAATAAGCTTGTATTCAGTAAGAAATAGGACATTTTTAACACATGATAAACTAAAGATTTGGTCAATAAAATAAGTTTTATGTGGTTTTCAAAGTTAAATCTGGTATTTACTAGACATTATTTTCTTAGGCCTGTAACTTCGTAACGAATGCAGATAGACCTGCCACTTTTGGGTTTTTTAGGCTTAGAAATAAGCCTACTATATGCTCACAAAATTTGAACATAACGATACGGGACACCCTGTATACTTAAGAAGTTGGCACAAAAAGGAAAAAGTGGATGAGGATTCGCCAGCTGCAATATTAAAAATTTTAATTATCCCAGGACCTTAATGAGTTCCTGTGTGTTCCGAAACGATCCAATATCACATTTAACTTTTTCACAAATGGTACGAGCACAATATGTTCTAGCTAGATAGAAGATTTAGGATGCGCCACCATAGAATTTAAGCAACTTATTAAGTGCTTCGAGATTAATTGCGTATACAATTCAGCTGAATACATACAGCTTAAACAGAGTCCTCATAAACAGAGTCTCGTATGCTTGCATGCCACTCTGCGAACTCTGAAATAATAGTGATCTTCAGAATCAAAATGTAGCCAACGCACAAGCTATTATATCTCCGACAGCGCTAATTAATTTTTAGCTGATAAATCCATATGCATCGCACTTATCGCTAAACTGGCAGCCCCATCAGATATCTCTTTCAGAACTCTTATAGAGCACCCTAGGATCAATTACTTGCATCATACAGGGTGATTTTTACGTTGAATAATTTCTTTTAAAGCCCCATAAAAATTTTGACACTTTTTTTTATTTTATAATAAAATAAAAATGGTAAATCTTTAATTACAGAGCAGTGTTGCCAGGTTTTCCAAAGTGTTGGTTTTCTTCATTATTTCAAATGGCGGGACCTATATTACGCATCAGCTCATCCGAAAGTACTTTGAACCAAATCCAACATATCACAACATCAACATACGATTGAATTCACTTGTTTTCATTCAATTACTGTTAGTGTATTTTTTAATAAAAAAATACACTATTGAGGACGACATCACTTTTCGAAAATTACCCAAACTCATCAAATGTCCACCGATCATGACCCCCAGGTCACGAAAAAGTGGTTTTCCAAAATTCACCTGCCCACGATATATATATATTTATATATATATATATATATTTATATATATATTTCTCCAAAATCACGATTTTTCGATTTTAAAAACGCTCCTGTAGCTTTATCTTTCAAGATTAGTGAACGAAATTTTGGATTCTTGTAAAGCTTGGGAATGACTTTAGATTTTCGTTGAAAAAAATTCCAAAAGTCACGTTACTTCTACAGGGTGTCCTTTCAAAGTTCCCCAAATCCGGACTTTGAGGCACGGTTTCTGGCCGCAGTTTTCAATCTAGGGGGCTGAAATTTTTGTGAGAGTAAGATGTCCACAAGGAGTGGTCTGGTATTGCACTTGAGCAAAATCGGCCGAGCCGTTTCAAAATGGCTGCCATTTTAATTTTTGGAAAAAGGACTATTTTTTGAACCCCTGTATAATAAGCTAGATAGAAAAAGAGTTTTATATCAAATTTACAAGATTGGAAGTAAATGACTTGAAATTTAATTTAGTGTAATAAAATTTGCATTTTTTTTATTAATAAGCCAGTGACGTGGGTAGAAAAAGGGTAAAAATGGCTAAATTTCTCCAACAATTTATGAGCACATTTATAAAGTAATTAAACTGAAATTTTTACAGTAGACAACTATACTAATAGGCTTCAACCCTTGAGAATTTCACGAAGTAACTAAAAAAAATGGCGGAGATATTCAATTTTTTTTTTACATGATGTTTATTTCTCTAAAATTTAAAACACGCTCCTGTAGCTTCATCTTTCAAGATTAATGAACGAAATTTTTTACTCTCATAAACCTCAGGGCTGACGTTTAATTTTCGTAAAAAACATTTTCCTAGAGTTGCGTTACTTCTACAGAATGTCCCTCTGAATTTAAAAAAAAAAAACCGTCCGTGAGGCACAGGTTCTGGTCGAAGTTTTCAATCTAGAGCGCTGAAATTTTTCTGGTAGTAAGATAACCTCAAGTAGTCGTCTGGTACTGTATTTGAGTAAAATAGGTAAAGACGTTCCAAAATGGCGACCATTTGAATTTTCGGAAAATTTACTATTTTTTGAACCCCTGTATGAGCAAGATGGTAAAATAACTTTTAAATAAAATTAACAGGATTGGAAAAAAATTATTTAAAATTTGAGTTAATGCAATAAAATTTGCATTATTTCTATTAATAAGCCAGTGGCGTGGGTAGGAAAAGGGTAAAAATGGGTAAATTTCTATAACCGTTTTTGAGCACATTTTTGAAGGAATTGAACTAAATTTTTTACAGTAGACAACTATACTAATACTCTTTAAGCTTTAAAAATTTCAAGGATCAAATAAAAGAAATGGCGGAGATATTCGAATTTATTTTACATGATGTTTATTTCTCTAAAATTTTAAAAACCTTCTAGTAGCTTCATCTTTCAAGATTAGTGAAAGAAATTTTTTACTCTTGTGAAACTTTGGGATGACGTTAAATTTTCGTTGAAAAAAATTTTCAAAAGTCGCGTTACTTCTACAGGGTGTCCTTTAAAATTTCGAAAAATCCGGTCCATGTGGCATGGTTTTCGCCTAACAAAATAATGAGAATGGCAACTAAAGGCTTGTCTAATAACTTAACGATTGAATGTTCATTATTAGAATAATATAAAAATGAGGAAAAGCCCATCAGCGATGCGTCGTGTACCCACCAGCACCAGCGCACCGTTTTCATCGCGCTCGGCTCGGGCGCGATCACCCATGCAGATATGCCTGCTCCTGCCAACCCCAATTGCAGAAAATAAAAACTCCTACACATCTGTATTAAGAAGATTGGATTAAAATGATTTGAAATTTGAATTAATGCAATAAAATTTTAATTATTTTTAATAATAAGCTAGTGGCGTGGGTAAGAAAATGGTAAAAATGGCTAAATTTCTTTAACTGATTATGAGCACATTTTTGAGAGAATTTACCTGAAATTTTCAGAGTAGACAACTACACTAATAAACTTTAACTCTCCAAAATTTCAAGAAGCAAATAAGAGAAATGGCGGAGTTATTCGATTTTTTTACATGATGTTTATTTCTCTAAAATTTCAAGTGTTCGATTTTCAGAACTCGCCTGTAACTTTTTAAAGTTGGTCAGTGGCGGGTATAGGAAAAGGGACGAAATTGTTCAATTTTGTAAATTTTTTTTTGGTTTATTATGTGTAAAAATCTATTTTATGGCACGCTTTCAAACGAAATGAAATGAATTTTCACATCAGTAAACCTCTACGAAAATTCGACCTGACTATGGAAAAATTCAGAAAGCCAATTTAAAAGGCGGCAAAAATTTTCATAATTGAATCGCATAAAAATACACTATTTCTGCGATTGATGCGCAAGAAGGTTTTTTTCTTTGGAAAAAGTCTGCAAAGATATAACATGTGACGTACTCGTATTTATTATAAACGGCCAATAGTTGTCATGACAATGATAACCTTAATAAATTAATTTATAATAATATTCCAAAAAACACAAATTTAATGAAAGCAAAAATGCATGCAATCCTACGTTGTAACCTGTCATTGAATTCGTCATTCAAAGTACTTTCGCATGAGCTCACGTAATATAGGGCCTGCCATTTGAAAAATGGCAAATTCACAAATTCAAAAAACTTAAAAAGAAAACAAATGTAAAAATATTTTGTTGAAAACAGCGTTCAAAAATGTCATTTAGCCAATTATACATGGTGCTTGAGAGATGAGCTATTTTTGCTGAAGAGGCCTAATAAATTCGAAACAAGAGGGCGGAGACCCATATAGCATGCACAATTGTATTTTTATTTCTGGGTAGTCTTAGAAAATACACAAATATAAAGGGTGATTCACAGTCGATGGTACGATCTAAAATATTTCCGGCATTGCGACGTTGCCGCTTATTTAGAAAAATTGCAACAACGTTGATATTTTAAATGAAACACCCTGTATATTATTACATTTTTAGATAGTCTGAGAAAATTTAGTAAGAATTGTTTTCACATTTTGAGTTTAAACTGAATAGCTTCTGAGTTATAAACAAGGGAAAATCGCCATTTCCCATTTTAATAGCAGCAGAAAACGGCTCAAGACAGCAGAAAACGGTTTACATATCCCTATCTTAATTTTTCACGTGGTATATCCTATCGTGCGGATGAAATTGTTATACAGGATGATGAAAAATCCGATAATTTTCATCACCCTGTATAATAAGAAACTTGAACTATAACCACCGTTTATATTAAATTTGCCCAGAAAACCTGAAAATCTATTAATATACAGGGTGTCCCATTTAAAATAAAAAGTTGATCTTCCGCTATAACCGGAAATGGAACATTGTGGGGTTTTAAATATTTTAGCTTAGCTCGTCAAAATTGAAATCATACAAGGACAAGTTTTTAGACTTCTAGGTTCTCGCGCCTCAGCCTGTATAGATATGGAAAATTCGATGGCTTAAAAGCTTGAACCCGTTGAACGTGGTAAGGATGAAACTGATTTTCCCGCACAGTTAACATAGTTGAATATGAGAAGCGATTACACGAGTGCTTATCAACAGCTTAAGCTGCTGTTATTGGTTGGCCGATGACGTATGTAGCAAGGGGTGAAATTCTAAATCCATTCCGCCTATGTATATCCATTTTATTGACGGTGTAAGATATATGTATAAGGTGAACTGACGAAAGCTTTAAACAGCAGCAGAAATCGTCACTTTAGAGCAGGTGTGTTGTCGCAGTCAGTCGCACTGTTTAATTCTGCCAAGGCCTACACTCTGTTTAGTGCTGTACTTACACATATTCACTGATAAACGTGTGCTCTTATGTGCTAATCTTATTATTATTTAAATATTTTGATATGATAAACTTCTACAATTAGACATAACACACTTTCTACCCATTTTAGCCTCTGACTTATTCAGGAAAAAAAAACAAAATAGAGTGGCATGACATCCTGACCTGAAAGTGCTAATTTCCACCTGTATAAGAGCAAGAGATCAGAGCCTATCTTACGTGACTCTCTCATACACTGACTATGATGGTTTCATCCCTTGCTCACTGTTATACCTAATGCAGTTGCATTCGCTCACCTTGTTTATCCAACACCGTGATTCAAAGGAAAATTGAATTTTACTGTAGGCAACAACACTGATAAGTTACTCCCTTGCAAAAGTTCGGCTACCATTTTTTTTAATGGCGGGAAATGGAAGGTGGGTAACTATTCATTATAAAAATATCTGAGTTTTTTTATTGTTGATGTTATTGTTATTTTTATTGTTGATTTTATAATTATTATGAGGCAAGTGTTCGGGTATAAATGATGATCAACACACTAATTTAACGATCGATGCGAAAAAATGTATTCTGCGAAAATTGAAATAAAATTAATTATCCACATTGTAAACATGTTTTTGAGTCAAGAGATGTCATTTGAGTTTTGCAAGAATACACCCTAGCAATTTTCTTAAAAACATTACATAAAAGGAATTGTCTTACGAGCTTTATACCTAATTGTATTTTCTACATTTCTTTATCTTGGTTGAAATGCGTAGGATTCAGGTTCGCTGCCTCTTTGCTGTAAAGTTAATCTGATTCCGAGTTAATTGTTTTCCTCTGATGATATATTCATATTTCACGTCAATGACAATAAATCCTCTATCAGACGTAGAAACATTTAATTATCTGCTCGCTTCTCTTCGAGGACTTTCGCTTAATTTAGTGAAGTGTACCTATCCCCATACCTCTAATAATTAGTTGTGCTATAATTATTGCATGTGTAATCATTATACAGGATGTTCCGGCTCATTCGAGTCGGCCTCTGTGGCCCAAACAATGGATTAAAAAAAAAATTGCAAATTAAAGTACAGAATCACAATGGCCATAATTTAAAATTATTTAGGACTATACAGAGTGTCCCTTATGAAAATGGCATATCAAAGTTATGTTTTTTTTTAATGGCTTCCTATGTTGTTGCAGTTTTAGATTTTCGATTTGGGAGTTATAAACAAATGAAAATCGTATTTTTTAAGTTCAAGACCCAGTACAACGAAAACGGCTCTAGATCGAGGAAAACGGCTTAACCTACACGTCCCAATTTTAACTTTTTATATACTATCCTATGCTTTAGATGGAATGTTTGATGTAGGTACATGGAGTAGAACATAAAAAGTTAAAATAGTGTCATGTAAACCGTTTTCCTCCGTCTTGAGCCGTTTATTTTGTGCAGGGCCTTGAACATCAAAAATTGAGATTTTCCCTTGTTTATAACTCACAAACTTCTCATTTTAAACTCCAGCTGTAAAAACCAGTTTTATTTTTCTTCTCAGACAATCCAAAAATCCAATAACACAAGAGCATTCCATTTAAAAAAACAGAACTTAGATATGTCACTCTTATATTGGACTCTCTATACACATAGTCCAAAATAATTTTTATGGTCATTGTGATCCTGTACTTGAATTTGCAATTTTGTTTTTGAAAAAATCCATCTTTTGGCTTCCAGAGAAACTAATCGTACTCGCATGAGCTCGTACATCTTACATTGATAACTCCCCCCCCCCCCCCAGCCATTGATAACTCATCGGTTGTAACGAACTACAGCGATTATACAAATTTACGATTCTGGTAGATATTTTCTCTGAAAATTTGGCAGCTCTTGGGAATCTAGATACTTTCCATCTAAGAAGTGCAATTTCCTTTTATTTTCACATATTTTCAAAACAGGAAAATAAGGAAATGCTCTCATAGTGTTAAGTCCAAAATAATTTTAAAGTATGGGCATTGTGGAACATGTATTTTAATTAGCAAAAAAAATTGTTAAAATTCATCGTTTGACATGCAGAGACCTAGGTACTCGAATGACCTAGGACATCCTGTATAGATACGAATTGCAAGAGCTCCAAGTAACCAGATGAACCCCGATTTTTCGGCATTCTGAGTAAGTGCGTTGTTGAAAGAGCTTGCTCATTGGAAGCTTTGGATATTACCTGGAAACTCTTCCAAAATTCGAAATTTAAATCAGAATAAGTACACCCAAGAAAACTTATTATTCTTTAAGTAACAATCAATAACTCAAAACTGAAGGTTTGCATTTTTTCAAAAGCTTGCCATTCAATTTACACAGGGTGGTCCAGTTTTTAATGCGGAAAATCCAGGGACCGATCGAAAATCGACAAACCAATCGATAAATATTATGAGTTTGCTTTATGAACTATATTCGTGAAGAAAATACAGGGTGTTCAAGTTCGGTTTGAAAAAATTAGATTTGGTAATTGTTGCCAAACGGCTGCAGATATTTGGAAAAAAGTTTACGGCGTTAACTGCCATTTTTTCAACTGCCATATTCGGATTGTTATCAGAAGTACGAAGAATAAAATTCCGATTGTTATTTCCACATCTCCTGTTATGTTCATTATTCATGCATGCAGGCCAAAGTTACGAAAATTCCTATATGTTCCAATGAAGACACGAGATTGTGGAATTCTTCTATCGGGTACGTCTTCGATATTCACGAACTGCCGCTTTCTCATTCCATTCCCAAAATCCGTATCAAAAATTAATATCTGCAATATTCCTCGTTATACTATAAAGCATTTCTTAGGATAATAAGAACTGCTAATAATAAGAATAACAACTACGAAACTGACTAAATGTCACACATTTAATAAATATTTTGACACAAAAAAATTTTTGTCTCGCCGAGACCGAAGCCCTTGCCCTACATACACCGTGTCTCTTGAATTTCTGGACATAGGGAATTCCTATGTTAAAATAAACTATTGTAAATATTGGCTCCCCTAATTATTTTACAGTAAAATGTCAAATGTAAAACTTCTTAAGGAAAAAAAGCTGCTTCTTGTGCTACAATTGCATTTTCATTTGGTTCATCCGTTTTCGAGAAAATCAGGAAAAACTTAACGGTTTCTCGTAGTTTTTCAAGGTTGCTTTGCTTTTGACAGATAATGCTAATAAGATAATAATAAATTTCTAATATTTCTAAGTGAATTGCCAGAGTAATGTCATTCAATAAATTTTACTTTTTCTTCAATGGTGTAATAATTCATTTTTATAAAAAGTATTTCTTTAAAAAGTAATACTTTGCCATTTAAAGTTTTAATGATGAATGAATTACTTTTGAACAATCAGTTATTGACAATTAATAATTTTTAGCATTATCTGTCAAAAGCAAAGCAACCTTAAAAATTTACGAAAAACCGTTAAGTTTTTCCTGATTTTCTCGAAAACGGATGAACCAAATGAAAATGCAATTGTAGCACAAGAAGCAGCTTTTTTTCCTTAAGAAGTTTTACATTTGACATTTTACTGTAAAATAATTAGAGGAGCCAATATTTCCAATAGTTTATTTTAACATGGGAATTCCCTATGTCAAGAAATTCAAGAGACACAGTGTAGACAAATAATTCCCCTGCACGATTCCCTTTGAAGTATTACTTTGAATACTGAACGATTACATAGGGAAATTGTTAGGCTCTATTTCAATGAGTTACTTTAGATACCTACTTCATTGTTGATATTTTTGCAAACAATTCCATTGAAACAATTTACCATGGAAACTCTCCCATTGTAACACTATCAATTGCAATTCGCCTATGTAACTACAGAGTCTCAGTACTTGCACGGTACTTATATTATTTTTCCATTCTCTATATCGTCCCCTGAATTTTCCGCATTTAAAACTGAACCACCTAAATGTAAAAAAGATGTTCATTTCGTCTTAGTTTCATGCACACTCTAGGTGCTTATACATAATATGAGAGCTTAACGAGATCCGAGCACGTCGCGAACCGTTCGCGGGCAGGAATTCGTCAAATTAGTACTTTTTTATGAACTCCCTCCCGTGGAGAGTTCGCGAACCGCTCGCGGCGAGCCATCTCATGTCGGTTTTTCTGACGAACACAAAATAACTTCAGATTGGGACGGCACTTTCCGAAGCTCGTTGTTCTTTTAATGCACCAGAACATTTGGGAAAGACGTTGCTAATTTATTATAGGTACTGGCCAGTACGTTTGTTGTTTTTTTGCACAAAAGTCCATTCGCTAGGCGCTAATTAGAGCATCACTCATAATCATATAGTGTAGTTTACATTCCGCGAAGATATGTTGCGAGTAAATAACAAAGAAAGATTCCATTGATGTCTAGTATTTAAATTTTATATTAATGGCTACTGGTAATTTGCGGTCGGTTTGTCGCTTTCATATGGCTAATTGGAGGTTTGGAGGTTCGTTGTGAAATAACTTTTCAACGAGCGATTCCGCGAACGACTCTGGACGCGCTCGGCTCTCACTAGGCTATAATATAGCATAAATAATGTATGTACCTTTAGGAGGTATACCTAGGTATAAAAACTCATAATTATAGGCTCATATTAGAAATAAAATGGGGGTTCATAGGAAAGTTTTGCTATAGTTTTGATTTTCTCGCCCTCTATGTTTCTTTGGATCGCTGAATACGAATTAGAAGTTTGCTGACATAAATTTGGCCCAGAACTTTGTATTTCCATATTAAGTATATCATTCACATCTGGGCATCATGTTTTTGAGCAAATAGAAAACTACTGTTGTGTTTCATTTGAGACCTTCCATCAACATCATGGCCTATTAAGTGCAAGTGCAAATCTATTGGGGATGATAAGAATTGTGTCAAGATGCATGCGTGGTTGCAAGAAGACTATTCCATTCACGGAAAGCCTTTTTATTTTCTCTGAGCACAGGCATTGTTGCTGATGATACGCCTCGAAGGGTCGATACGCCTCATCGGTTGGAACAGACCAATTTATGACGGCAGCAATAATCGTCATTCGAAAGATTTATAATTATTATTATAATGATACTTATAAGTATAATATTATCCTGGCAATACTACTACACTGAAGATAACTTACTTTAATAATAACTGCATTTCATTCGTTTGTCTCCATTTTTTCATTTCCCTATATTCACGTAAGGTACCTATATTTGGCGCGCTCTACCGGCGAAACGGTTGGTATTCCAAATAAAACGGCATAAATGATAAAATGTAGGAAATTTTGTTTACTTTTATTTTGTATACAGGGTGGGCCACGGTATACGAAACGGAAGATTATGGCCGTGTCTCTGGATTTTAGGATCTTTTTATTTTTGGAGTGGATAGAGACCCGGCAGAGGTACGTTTTAAAATTATATTCATAATGTACAGGGTGTCCCAAAAGCATAAAAAATATCAAAGTTATGTTTTTTTAAATGGAATGCTCCTATGTTATTGCATTTTTAGATTGTCTGAAAGGAGAAAATGAGATTGGCTTTTACAGTTGGTGCTTAAATTCAGAAGTTTTTGAGTTATAAACAAGTGAAAATCGTCATTTTTCAAGTTCATGGCCCTGTACAACGAAAACGGCTGAAGATAGAGACAAACGGCTTACATGTCCCTATTTTAACTTTTCATGTACTATCCTACGATGTAGATGAAATGTTTATACAGGGTGATAAAAAATTTGAAAAATTCTGAGATTTCTCCACGCGTCGCCAAATAAAAAAATCAAAGAAAGCACAAATGTTTCTATACCATAGGATAGTACATAAAAAGTTAAAATAGGGACATGTAAGCAGTTTTTCTCTATCTTCAGCCGTTTTCGTTGTACAGGGCCTTGAACTTGAAAAATGACGATTTTCACTTGTTTATAACTCAAAAACTTCTGAATTTAAACACCAACTGTAAAAGCCAATCTTATTTTCTTTTTTTCAGACAATCTAAAAATGCAATAACATAGGAGCATTCCATTTAAAAAAACATAACTTTGATATGTTTTATGCTTTTGGGACACCCTGTACATTATGAATATAATTTTAAAACGTACCTCTGCCGGGTCTCTATCCACTTCAAAAATAAAAAGATCCTAAAATCCAGAGACACGGCCATAATCCCGTTTCGTATACCGTGGCCCACCCTGTAGAAATGTCTTATTGAAAAAACACTTCCTTTCCGAGATTTACGCCAACAACTGAAAGAAATGCAAAAATTTGGACAAAAAGTGGAAAAGAAACAAAATTCCGGGCCATTTTTTCCATCACACTTCAAATTTTCAAGTTCATACTCAGAGACCCAAAAAACATAGAGGGTGAGAAAATCAACGCGATAGCAAAACTTTACAAAACCCCATGCACGCAATAGGAATATGTTTTTTGTGCGCTCTACCGGCGGAACGATTAGTTTTACAAAAAAAACGCTATTTATGAAAAATGTAGAAAATTTTGTCTATCTTTAATTTTGCAGATAATGGACTCAAAATGACTAAAAATGAACTAGAAAAAAAAAACAAAGTTCCGGGCCAAATTTTCGCCAGCAAACTTCAAATTCGTGTTCAGCGATCCAAAAACATAGAGGGTGAGAAAATCAAAACTATAGCAAAACTTTCCTTGAGTTTTTTCTAATATTATACCTAGCCTAACAACGCAATTGTCAATAATGCAATCATAAGCATCACACGGTATTAATTACACTTCTACTCTGATAAGTAATGATTCGACTAGGTACTTCCTCAAAAAATTTACACAAAATCGTCGCGTACTTGGTACCTTGCTACGTGTTAGATAATTTTTTAGCGCAAAATATTTCACTCGACTTATGTAGTTTAGGCTTGTCTTTTCTTTTCGTCCATGTCATTTCTTTTTGAAGAATCCGTTTATTGCATATTATTAACTATGGATTAAATGGAATAATTTCTTTTTATTATACTAATGCCCGTATTCACAAACGATAATTTCCTAAATAATTACGTAATTATTTAAATGAGTGAGATGGAGATATGCAGTTTTTTTGCAATAGAATGAGATGGGGATAATTGATTACGTAATTATTTAGGAAATTATCGTTTGTGAATACGGGCATAAGAATCTAGATCTGATTTCAGTAATAAAAAGTTAAAGCAACTATGAACTTAAGTTTAGGTAAGTATAACATGGTAACATGATAACATCAAACTTATCATATGATTCAAAAGGACTATTTATTCCGTGCACTTACTTTCAATATTTGAAATTTTTGCTCAGCCTCCTTATCTCCAGAATTTTTATCTGGATGGTACTGTAAAGCTCTGTTCTTGTATTCTGCTGTGATTTGTTCCACCTATAAAACAGAAGTTTCATCAAAAATTGTTTTCAAATTATATCTTTACATAATTGGTACGTTTAAACAATATTTGATAATTTTTTATTGAACCTTCTTTTTTGAATTTTTTAATTTATTCTTGGGATTTCGGTTCCTGTAAAGAATTAGAATTTAAAAGATTTTTTAAACCTTTCGGGGCCGATCGGTCCCTTGTTCATTCTTTAATATACTCGTAACTTCATTTTTTTATAAAATTATGTAAATAACTTGAAAATATTTTGGTGTTCAATGGTGTCCTTACATCATTTTATTTTTTGTTTTTTATCGTAATTTTTTTTTTTTTTTTTTTTTATTGTTTATTGTGTTTGATGTATTATTTTTTTTTGGGTTGTATTTTTGATCGGCCCCGAAACGTTTCAAGAAAAAAAAACTTTTAAAATCTAACTATTTACCAAAAACAGAAATCCCAAGCAATAAATTAAAAATTTTAATGAATATACCTTAATAATAGTCCAGTAAGTTATTATTGTAGAAATTTTAATCAGAAAAACTTTAGCTAAAATTTTTCTTTAGCAACTGTCATACTGTTATAGGAATATCATACATCATAAAATTACAAAAACCAGTTCTGACGGTGCCGCGTCTCCCCTCCCCTTCAAAAAAACCCTTGGTAGAAAAAGCCTCATTTAGCTAATGACTCATTATTAACAGTCAAAGATATCCAAAAAAATATATAATATAAAAAAGAATGCTCGATAACTTCTTAAAGAAAAATATTTTTTGTAATTTTTCCGTATACATCTATTATATGTATATGCCATAGATTTTTCGAGAAGACCATTATTGAAAAAAATTAAAAAATATATTTTTTAATTCACGCGAAATGTTAATGTGGATTTTTTGCGCCGCCTAGCCAGGCTAGAAAGAAAAATCAAAAATGAGTTTGAAAGGCATATAAAATATTTCCATTTGTGGCAAATTTCAAGTAAATAGTAGAAAAATAAATATTAATCTCTAATAGTATAAAAAATTGTCCTTTCTGATCCTCTGTTTGGGAGGTCAACGGTACCTATCCTATATAGGACTGGCCGTAACTAAAGACTTTTGTTTCGAGAAGATTACAGGTTGAAACTGGAGAAAAATGGTGATAAAAATTCATATTCTGAATTTAACTGCTTTATCAAGTGACAATAATTAGTTTAACTATATTTAATTAATAACGTTTAATTATGTTTTATATAAAAAAACATTTCAAACAAATTAAAACAGACACAAAAGCGAGAAACAGTCCTTATTAATTCAAATAATTAAAATAATTTTCCGGGGATGTAATCAAATGTTTTCTTTGCGTATCTAAAACTAACATTATTAAATAAGTAAACTTAACATTACTCTTAACAGATACGGTCCTAAAACTTCAAAAAATAATCGATACAATGTTTGGTACTTATCATACTTCAATGAAAATTTAATGCAAACGATGATCTCCCTCTAATTTCCCCAATAGGTGAATTACTTACACTAGAATTCTCGTCGCATCCCAAAATAGCGTAATAATCCTCCTCCTCTTTCCTTTTGTAATTTAAAATCTGATCTACAGCACTCATTTTGATCGCAGATTATCACTGATGCAATTATTGTTATTATTGCTCTTATTACGTGTCCCTCGGATTCAAAAATACCAACACACCCTCTGTCACCACAACAGAAAGAAAACAGGGCAAGGAATAACTCTGGATCACCGAGAGTAAAGTGCAGGATTGCCCTGTGCTGTCTACTCCGCACAACAAACCAGTGACCACTAAATTGCCAAACAATCTCCGATAAGAAATTCATATTAAATCGAGTCTTGGGAAACCGAAACCGGTATGGAGGTAAATAAATGTAATGGGAAAGTTGAGATTGTTCAATGTCATGCATTTCAGCTATTGTTTTGAATGGAGTGATTATTTTGTTATAATAAGTAATACGAGTATACTTACACGGTGAACGAGTTAATTCATTCAATTCTGAATATGTATATTATGTATATGTGCTACAGTACTAACAGTAGAAGACGTCAACCTCAAGATTTCCAATAATAAAGCATGAGTTATTACTCAATTATTTATTTATTTACATTAGGATGATTGGGACGCTTATTATGTAAATGCAAGAATTTATCTTAATTTATGTACCTACTTGTTGTTAAAATTAACTAATTGCTTATCTATTAAACTATAATTAACTGTCGATATATTATCTATCGTGTGAGCGAAAGAAAACATAATCCAGATAGGCTTTCGAGAAAGAAAAAATTCCCTTAAAGTCATCCTCGCTGTATTAGCCATGCACCTATCTTTCAATTTCCAGCTTCAATAAAGTATTTATTGAAAACCTCACCAATAGATACTGGAAGTTCAAGAACACGCATTAGCAGATGCTCTCATATAAATCCAAAACATGGGTAAATGAAATCCAACAGTATAATAAACCTCCCTTCGACAACACCTCACGTTAAGAAGCCTTCTTAACATTTAAGATTTGATATTCTCATCCTAACAGTCTCCCACCAAAGAAATCACCTAAAAGCTTCGTTGAATCAGCTAGGGCTACAGCTATTCTATTTGTCTTGTTTTGTTAGAGACTCAAAAGCTTAATTCTTAGGTCTTGAATAAACTTGAAGGCATTTATACAAAGCTCAAATCTATGGGCTGCACGATTTGAAGAATATCCTCCACGAACTAAAAAGTGGATTTTGATCACTTTTCATATTTAGATACGTTCAACAATTGACAGCACACATCTATCCAACAGTTGGTGCCGCATGCTGCATGTGACCTTTTCCGGAGCAATGAAAACTTGTCCAACTGTAGCGAAGTAATCTTGGATCTGAGACCTCTTCATTTGGTGATCGAGAGAAGAACCGGAGAAGCTATCCTGATAATATCAAGAGCAGGAATCAGAAGTGGGAGGTGAACCTTTGAAGACCAACCCTTAAGTGGCTGCCAGAAGCTCTTAACACTGCCTAAAGGCAAAACTATTAAGAAATTTAGGTTCGAGAGGATCACTCCAATTGCACTCTCAAAGAAGGTACGATTAAATTGAACATCCCCAACCATACTTCAAGAGGAACTAAACGAAATAAAAGTAGGTGTCTAAATAATCCTCAACAACTACGAAAATAGAGAAATGTAATTATTGACAAATAGTCAAGCAGCTATAAAGATGCTGAGATCTTCGACCATTAGCTCCAAAATGGCTTGGCAGTGCCTAGAAAAGCTCAACAAATTAGGCATCAATACCAGGTCATACTGGAATTGAGGGAAATTAACATATCCATTCATTAGCAAGAAAAGGAGCATCAACATCCTTTATAGGATCAGAACTATTCTGTATAGCTTCGGAGACACATTCTTCAAGGCAGACGCCTGAAAGGAAGAAGAAAAACTTAGAGAAATCCATTGAAGGAACGGAGGAACCTCTCGGGGTTGAGACAAGCCAAATAACTCACTCCACAATCTCAGTCAGGAACGTCTCAGAACACTAACGGGATTCCTGGCGGAACAATGCTCAAAAAACACCTGAAGAATTTAGACATAGCAGGCAACGGCGTCTGCAGCTTTTAAGAAGGGGTGACGAGGACACGTTTTCACTTGCTGTTTAACTGCAACGCTTTAGAACTTAAAAGAACAAACGCTTTGGTTCGACACCAGCTGGAGTCAGGGGATCTACCCGATCTTCATCATTTCAAAATCCTCAAGTATTTCAAGGAAACGGATAGGTGTGGGTGCTTCATTAATGGTATTCCATACCAGGGGAATCATAGAGGATACAAGGATACAAGAGATCTCTTAGGTAGCAGTGACTAAATCACCCGCAATAATTACAATACAATACAATATGACCTTTTCAGGGCAATAATAATGGTCGAAAGTGGAGGATGATTCTAGATGATAACAAACCAAAACCAAATAAAGCATCCAAAAAGGTAATCATAGAAATATTTGTATTTACGTGTAGCCAATTTTGTTCTTCGTCTCTTGTTTTCAGACAAAAATTATAAAGTAACTTACCAAAAAAACAGGACACTTTGAAGTTGACCAAGACTAAAAAATATTTTTATCCACTCTGTATAATAATTATTATGTGGGTATTTCAGATTCAATTTACTCGTACTTAATAATTATGATGAATGTCAAACAGTTATACAAGTTCTTACACTTTTTTCTAAGAAACCTCTAGGAAACCCTCTAGGAAAAAAACTTGTTTCCCAGATTTAACTTTATTTAACCAGTTTTATCTGCTCTAAAATTTTATAATTATTGACGATAATTTAGGTCAGACTTCCTGGGTGCGAAATTTCAAAATGGAAGTATGCCTTAAATTATGCGAATAAGACTAAAAAAATAAATTCAAAAATATATTTTTCGTATGGCTTTTCTTAGCTTTTTTGGTCCATATTTATAGGAACTTTTATCCTTAAAAAAGGTCTTCTACAGGGTGGTGTATATGATTTTTTTATGAACTTTATGAACTGTAATAAATGCTTTCGTTACGAAAATACAGTGTGTGTAAGTTTTAAGAAAAACATCGTACTTTTGAAATATTAAAAAATTAGCTGATCAGAATAACTCGAAATTGACAGGTTTTGTACTAATAATTGAAGTATATGATGACGTGATACTCCCAATGAAAAATTATTTAATCCAGTGGCGGAGATCGGGGTATGTCGTTGCCTTTTTTTTAACAATTTATACCCCACACAGCCTTTTGGTGCAAATATGACATTTTTGGTGTTTATGATCTCGTGTTGTTTAGAGAGAAAAAAGTCATCTTACGTTTTTGTTGCAGAACGCGCTGTTTTCAAAATACTTCAGAATGTAGGAACTAATGCAAGTGTTTTGTACAATATAGGTACTCATTAGCATTGATTTTTATGATATTTTACCTTGAATGAGTTCCTCTATACATTGTGAAGTAGGTATCTTTGGCAACAGTGAATCTTACAACAAAAACGAAAGATACTTTTCTCCTTTAAAGTGTTTCTCCTAAAAGTGACTTATTTGCATTAAAGTAAGTGACGTAGAAATTATTAAAAAAAAATTGTAACAGATACCCAGATGTCCACCACTGGATTAAGTAAATAATCTTCAATTCGGAGATTCACATCATGTACTTCAATTAGGCACAGTTATTGTACAAAATTTTAAATTATTTCAATCAACCAATTTTTGTATAAATGGCTGATTTCAAAAACACGATTTTTTTTCTTCAAACTTAAACATCCTGTATTATCCTAACGAAGCATTTCACGAATATCGAAGATAAAGCAAACTCATATATTATTTTTCAATTCTCCGTCGTTCCCTAAATTTAATGCAAAAAAAACTGGACCACCTGTATACAGGGCTCCCAAAGTCTATCTCCCAAAAGAGGCAACTTTTTTATTTTGCGAGATACAGAGTCGGTTCAATGAGCGAAGTTGGGGAAAATTTGATGATGATTTGGAATCTGAAAAGAAGTTTGGAATAACTTCTTTGCTGAAATATGACAAAAACTGAAAAATCGAGATATCTTATTTTAGTCATAATATGTCGTTTATTATTGGAAATAAATTAATAATTTTTGTAAGTTAAGACAAGTAAGACATAAGTAGGTAGTTAAGAGTTTGTCGAGATGACAATTAAAAATTTCAAAGCCACTCCTATAGAGTTTTCGTAATCAACTTTTTTTTATGTTAGTCATATTGTCTTTTTCATGTTATTCAATATTAAAATCAGCTTAACAAAAAATCAATAAAATTGAAAAAATTAAAACATTTCATTCTTCTTTTGATGAAAAAAACGATACATGTTTTTCTTTGATATGGCGTCAATTTTTTTACCCCCTAATGGTTTTTCAGTGAATATTTTTTGCTTATTATGGATTTTTGATTAAATTAATTTTTTATCCGGAATGATTTGAAAAAACAGTACGGCGGTCATAAGAAAAACCAAAATTGACTATGAAAACTCTAGGTCTCTGGTGGGATTTTAAAATTCTAGAAATGTCAAATGAATTGCTTTTGATGACTTATGTAAACCTCCAACAATAAAATCGAAAATTTCCAACAATAAAAAGAATTTGGCTAAAATAAGAAGAAGAGGAAAAAAATTCTTGGGTTGTATACGTATAGGCTCAAAAGTTCATTACTGATCTAATGTCAAAGACAAGAGACACTACTGAAGACATGGATGGCCATTTCGTTCTTATTGGAGCTCATCGGCATGCCCTACCAGCAAGTGCAAAATGATTTCGCATTTCGCTACTGATTATAGATCCCGTAGTTCCGTGTGAATCCAAGGGTAGGGATGATTTTTTGCTAAGGACGGGAAACTGCACTTGGTGGTAGGGTAGGGCATGCCGATGAGCTGCAATAAAAGCAAAATGGCCATCCATGTCTTTAGCAGTGTTTTTCTCTGACTTTGGCATTAGATGAGTAATGAACCTATTGCTATTTATAACCCACGAGTGCATATACTCTATTTTGCTCGAGAATTTCACTTTTAAAATAAAGAAAAAATTAGATTTTTCAGTTTTTTCAGCATATTTGAGCGACAACGAAAGCTATCCTTAATTTTTTTCACATGACAAATAAACATTAAATCCTCCCAAACTTTTCTATTTAACCGACTCTGTGTCTCGCAAGATATAAAAATTGCCTGTATCGAGAAATAGATTTTGCGGGTGACTTTGACGATTTAAATAGGAACCCCTACTTTTTATTGCAGGCTATGATTCAGCGTGGAGAAAAACAAACTTTTGTATGATTTTTTTTTTCAAATTCGCCCTCATCCACTAAAAACGGGAGACAAAATGGCTTTCTCGAGACTTTGATTAATTTTTTTTTTTCATGATTAATTTTTCATGACTCGGCAATTGCTTGGAGGAAAAATTGCAGGGGGAAGAAGTTGTTTGTTTTGAGGGGAATATCATTTGTAGACCAGAACCACCCTAAACCCCTAGGCAGGGGGTGGGGGTGACTTTGACATTTTAAATGGGAACGCTGATTTTTTCAGGTATTGCGATTCAGGGGTTGGGGGTGGTTCTGGTCTGCAAAAGATATCCCCCTCAAAACCAAACTACTTCTGCCCCTGCAATTTGTCCTCCAAGCAATTGTCGAGCGAGTCATGAAATATCAGTCAAAGTCTCGACGAGAGAGCCGTTTTTTCTTCCATGTTTAGAGAATGAGAGCGAATTTGAAACAAAAAGTCGTACAAGGGGGTTCCTATTTAAATCGACAAAGTCACCCCCAGCTCTATGCAGGGGGCTATGGTGGGAGGGGGGGGGTGGTTCTTGTGTGCAAACGATGTCTCCCTCAAAACCAAACAACTTTTGTCCCAAACTTTTGTTCTGAGAATGTTGTCGAATCTTGCCCCAATAATTTCGAAAATAGATTAAAATGGATCACCGATGAGTATACAGGGTGAGTCATTGATATGGTAAAGCTCGATTACACCTATAACATTAAATATATCGAAATGAATCAAAAAGTGCTGTAAATGGGAGGGTAAAGTGCAGTTTGTAAAATTATTTTCAGATACACAGGATGGCCCAATATCGCTGTACGCCATACAACTTTGTTATTTTAAATAGGACACCCTCTATATTATTACATCTTCAGATTATTTGAGAAAAGTAACAAAGAATGGTTTGTAAAGTTGAAGTTTGTAATGAGCGATTTATGAGTTATAAACAAATGAAAATCGCGATTTTTCATTTTCAAAGCAGCTTTTCTTAAAAACAGCTCAAGATAGAGGAAAACGGCTTACATGTTCCTATCTTAATTTTTAATTTGGTATCCTATCATGTAGCTGAAATTTTTATACCGGGTGATGAAAATAATCAAATTTTTTACCACTCTGTATAAAAATTTCATCCATCTAATAGGATACCGCTTGAAAAGTTAAGATAGGAACATGTAATCCGTTTTTCCATATCTCGAGCCGTTTTCAATATAAGCTGCTTTGAAAATGGAAAATCGCGATTTTCATTTGTTTATAACTCATAAACGCTCATTACAAACTTCAACTTTACAAACCATTCTTTTTTACTTTTCTCAAATAATCTAAAGATGTAATAACATAGAGGGTGTCCTATTTAAAATTACAAAGTTGTATGGCGTACAGCGATATTGGGCCATCCTGTGTATCTGAAAATAATTTTACAAACTGCACTTTACCCTCCCATTTACAGCACTTTTTGGTTCATTTCGATATCTTTAATGGTGTAGGTGCAATCGAGCTTTCCCATATCAATGACTCACCCTGTATATAGAATTTATACTGGGTATTAATTATATAGATAATATAGAAACTATTCGATCACGGCGCATAAAAATGTGCCAGTATTTTTTGATGAACTTATATGTATAGAGTAAAGACATTTCGTTACAAGCTGCATCACCTTGTATAATTGATTCTTACAAATTGCTCAAAACTGTATTGTTATTGCTGCTGACCTCTGTTATCTGAAAAGTTTCTGATTATTTCTATTCAGATTTTGATAAAATTATAATGTGAGTGAACACTCTTTGTAAATATTTATCAATAATAATATTTTGTCAATAACCTAATACAGAATATAGTAAAAAGTCCTATCAATCTTAGGAATGTTAAGAAAGTTACGAAAATAAATCGTTCTTTGATAAAGTCTTCTTCTTCTTCTTCCCCGCCTTTGCATTTTACTTGAGATGGACCGGTCCTTATTTTATATCCTCAATTATCTTTCAAATAACTTTCACTCGTCTTCATCTTCGATTATTCAACCTCTTTCATTCTAAGTTTAATTATTCAACCTTGATGTATGGTAACAAGACTTGCAGTCCTCCTTATTCAAAGTATGCACGATTTCTTGTTCTCCCCTTCCAGGATATTACATTTACTCGTAACTTGCAATAATTTAGTGTTGCGCACATTATTCAAAGGGTTTAATAGGGCATTTCAAATAATTTGTTTTGGAAAAAATTCAATCTTATAATTTTCGAAATATTCCTGAAAATACTGCTAAATAGTTTATTATTTATAGAAACTAACGTTTATTTGTGCCATGTCGTCGGGTGTCGTACAAGTGGGAACCAGACTCATCAGGGTGAAGTCCCCCCGCAATTTTTCGAATGTCCTGCTGAGATCGCAAAAAATCCCAACAGAACACTCGCCCACCCCAACCAATCTCACTATCTCCCTGCAAAGCTCACTTTGAGCAGTAGATAATCAATGTTTAGTGAAAAAACCCACAAGGCGATCGATGAAGGGATAGGTACTTACTCAAAAACTCTACTGAAAGAAAAGAAAACAGTGTCGGCCTGTAATCCTCCAACGCACATGAACCACCCTTTTTGTTGCAAAGTGGAACAACTTTTACAGTTTTTAGTGTTTCGGGAAAGGTACCCGTAGAAGAAATAAATTGACCAGATAACTCAGAAGAGGAATAATAAAATTAATCACTCTCCGCAACAGAAGCAAAGGAACACGACCCTCCTTTCCTGAAGATTTTTATTTCTTCAGCTTTACTATCTTGAATCTAACAAAATGGTAGTGTGCATTGCACAAACTGTCATTCGTTATGAGATCCAAAAGGGTAAAATTTAGAGCATCCTAGACGAATGTTGCTAAATTTATTTGCGGGGGTCTCTCGCCAGGTAAGTAAACAGTCGTAAACTCTAGCTAGTTTAATAATTATATTCAAGAATACTAAAAGGTCTTTTCATTATGTTTAAATAAAGGGTTTTGTGATTCTGATTTTGTCCATCCGGGCGACGTCATATTAACAAACTTGGAGTGGGAAGATTCGACTGAAACAAACCATTTTGTTGGTTACCATAGGGTACCTATACGCTATTCCCTCTCCTGACACTTCTCTAAGAAGCCCCACGTATGACTTCGCGTTTGGCTTCGTCTGGATAGGTTCTCCTTTGAGAGAAATTTTCTGAAAGTAAATAACGTCATTTTCATGAATTATCACTGGATGCTGGACTATCTCGTCTACGATAGCAAACGAAAGAACTGAGACATGTTCCCTTTTCAACCGGAAAGTATGCCACTCTGCGGCAGTGGGCGGGAGCGGGGCTATTTTGAACTTAGTGAGTATCTACCTAGGGTGCCTGTAAATAACGATCCTAAACTCCCGCCGGCGAATAAATATATCAATAAAGGTGCTATAAAATTTCATGATTCTCTTTGGCAGACGCTTTATATACGCTCAACATTTAGGCCTTTCTTATCGGTTACCTGAACCCAGAACCCAATAAGATATAATGACCAATATAATATTCACAAGAGTTGTACTCTTTGTTATTTAGAGTAAGTTGCAAAATCTGAAGTTGTTTGGGAACTTCTCGAATCCACCAGGTAAGCCTGCGCAAATTGCGAGTGCTGATCGTGTCAATCGATGGTGATCTGCCCTATCCCTATCCCCAATCTGATGAGCGAGCTGCACAAGCACAATTAAAACGGTGTTGACCAGTTGACCTTATCCTATGTATTCTGGTACATCCCGGAGATTGAAGCTACATACAACGATAACCACCTAACTATATTATTAAAAATATTATGAAAAATCGTCTCGTTTTTTAAATTCTTTGGTACCTATCAGCTCAATAATATTTTTTTTCTTTCTTGTTAGTTCGGTTAGTCTCTACCTTATCTTTTAAACGACAACAAACTATTAAACCAGAGTATTAGGTATTAGATGGAGATATTTTGAACTTAAGAAAATTTGTGGTGCTTCCCGCTCTAAATTAGAAATCCTAAAAGGAAAGTAGGGGCTCGCTGTCAGAAGCGACCTTTAAAAAATTGAAAAGACCTCTTTTAGCGGACTTGAGTACCTAATACGGTGATGACCTAAAGTCCCTCCCTTGTATGGTTTTCTATTATTTTAAATATTAGGTATACACTTATACCAAAAATATCATAAATCCAATAAGTTACTAATATAGGGTTTTCATTCACGAGACCATGCACCTTGACGGCTTAACTTTTATTTATATACAGTGTGTTTCAAGAAAACGCGGTGACTTATTAGTCGTACATTTTTTTTTAATGGGACACCCTATATTATTGTACATATTTCCATTCTTCCTGAGATAATTCCATTTTTTAGCATGTTCCGAGGTAGGATATGTTATTAAATTTTCATGTGCATGGTAGGTAAGGTATCTTATTATTAGCGTGAATGAAATGTCAATACAAGATGATGAAAACTATCAGATTTTTCATCAACCTGTTATTATTGGTATAATGCTTGTGTAGGTAATAATAATAATAATAATTTTATTTTCCACCATTATATAAATGACATTTGGTTGGTCAACAAATTGAAAGAAAAAACTAACATACATAATATAATAATATAGAAATATGAAGAAAAAAAAAACAAAACAAGCACACTTACGCTTGCTTTACAGGATAGATCCCTATCTTAATATACATCTAGGTACAATTTGATATTTGGAATTAGTTTTATTTTTGATTGTTAATAGTGTTAATACATAGATACTCGTCTATTGAATAGAATGCATGTTATATCAATAGATTTTTTATTATATTTTTTAAAATTTCTTGAATTTAAAGACCTGACATCTTATTCGGATAGACAATTATATAACTTCAAATTCTATCTGTTCCTTTTCGAAACTGTAAGTCTACTATATGGTACTATTAGATTATTTCTACCCCTTGTATTGTAGTCATGCAGATCCGCATGTGATTCTATTTTAGAAGCAATATCATGTATATGAGAGACCGTTTGGAGAATGTATAGTGATGGTAAAGTCATGAATTTTAATTCTTTGAATAAGGGCTTACAGTGGTCTAAATATTTTGCACCCAGTATCATTCTTACTACTTTTTTTTGCAATACAAAAATAACGTTCGCTTTTGATGTGCTTCCCCACAACAATAGACCATAACCAATATGAGCCTGAACAAGAGAGAAATATGCAGTTCTCAATACCTCCAAACAGACAGTGTTCTTCAAGCCTTTTATTGCGAATATACCACTAGATATCTTAGCAGCCAATCTGTGTACATGAGAAGACCACGTGAGCCGACTATCAATGCTCATACCCAGCAACTTCACCGGTTCCCGCGAACCCGTCAGTCTGCTAGATGTTATAGGTTAATTTTTTGCGTTTTATTGTCATTCAATTTCAGTGAGTTTGCAGCAAACCAACTAGCTGCAAGGTCTAAAAGACCCTGCGCATTTCTTTCCGCGATGTCAAGCTCTCTACCTGCGATGCGTATAAGCGTTCATCAGCATACAGTATAAGATTTTTCTCTCCAATATAATGAGCAAGATCATTAATATAAATAATGAATAAGAGTGGTCCTAAGATTGACCCCTGCGGTACTCCATATCGTTGATCAAGTATTTCAGAGCATTGACCGTTATAGCCTGTATACTGGTGTCTGTCACTTAAAAAATCACTTAATATTCTTAGGGGTATGCCTCTTATACCGTACCACTCTAGTTTTTTTATCAGTTTTTTTACTCTAGGTATTAACATTATTATGGCAATATAGCACATGTGGCAATATGGCAATGTATAATTATAGTATACAGGCTGTCCCATTTAAAAATGTACCACTTTACCTATACAGAGGGCTTTCGTTGAGACAAAAAATTAAGCCTTCAAAGAGGTCGAATTATAACGTTATAGGACTTATACAGGGTTATTCACGGTATACGCCACGGAAGTTTATGGCCGTGTCTCTGGATTTTAGGATCTTTTTATTTTTGGAGTGGATAGAGACCCGGCAAAGGTACGTTTTAAAATTATATTCATAATGTACAGGTGTCCCAAAATAAGCATGAAACATATCAAAGTTATGTTTTTTTAAATGGCATGCTCCTATCTTATTGCATTTTTAGATTGTCTGAGAAGAGAAAATAAGATTGGCTTTCACAGTTGGTGTTTAAATTCAGAAGTTTTGGAGTTATAAACAAGTGAAAATCGTCATTTTTCAAGTTCAAGGCCCTGTACAACGAAAGCGCTTCAAGATAGGGAAAAACGGCTTACATGTCCCTATTTTAACTTTTTATGTACTATCCTATGGTATAGAAACATTTGTACTTTCTTTGATTTTTTTATTTGGGGACGCGTGGAGAAATCTCAGAATTTTTCAAATTTTTTATCACCCTGTATAAACATTTCATCTACATCATAGGATAGTACATGAAAAGTTAAAATAGGGACATATGTAAACCGTTTTTCTCTATCTTCAGCCGTTTTCGTTGTACAGGACCTTGAACTTGAAAAATGACGATTTTCACTTGTTTATAACTCAAAAACTTCTGAATTTAAACACCAACTGTAAAAGCCAATCTTCTTTTTCTTTTTAAAAAAAGGAGGGAGCATCGGTCTTAACTATGTAGGTAAGACAAAGTCGCTCCACTTCCGGTAACACGGGATTTCGAGTATCTTACTCATTCACCCAGCCTCAAGTATGCCTTTTATAAATTTAAACGTTCGGTCGCTTGTTGTATTTTTCACATACATTCGAAAATGCATCCGAAAAATAACACGAGCCGGTGAGTCCCGAACTCGCGACCTTAGGCTCGGTCGGCAGCGGACTGAACCACTAGGCTACGCGAGTCTAAAAGCCAATCTTATTTTCTCTTTTCAGACAATCTAAAAAAAATGCAATCACCTATAGGAGCATTCCATTTAAAAAAAAAAAAAATATTACTTTGATATGCCACTGTCATATGGGACACTCTGTATACCCCAAAATAATTTTAAATTATGGCCATTGTGATCCTGTACTTGAATGTGCAAAAATTTTTTAGAAAAAAATCCATCGTTTGGCCTACAGAGACCGCTTCGAATAAGCTGGGACACCCTGTAGAGAAGGATATATTGTGCACCCTGTATATATTGATTTTTTTTAACTATGATGGATATTATAATATAAAGCGTGGTGGTTGGTGGTGATGGTGAACATCATACCTAGTAAGAGTAAGGCAGTAAGTTGCCGTATTTTCGACTATAGTTGTGCGCATGACGTCACGCGCTGGATCTGCTGAAAGGTGTCTGATTGCGCACTAATAACACTGATTGAAGCATCTCACGAATTAACTCAGACATGTTTTATTGCGTTTACATATTACGTTTTATCTGTGCTTTATATTTGTTCGAGTCGGCTATATATAGTAGGATTAACTTTAAAAAGTCAGATGTGACGTCTCACTAACCGTCCGAATTAATATTTTTAATTTCACCAGAAAATGTCAAACAGTTAATTGTCAAGTTGTGAACGAGCGTAATTATTGAAGGAATCATTCAAAAAATGAATTGAACCGCTTACGTCAGTTTGAGAGCCACTGACAACTACATAAAATTTATTCACGTAATGACATTCTATCCTCTGTGTTGTGCATTTAATTCTCATTCAAAACCAATGTTGACGTATACTTATTTATGCGGGATGGAGTGTTTAGACAAACTGGACGGTTACTATAAAAACCACGTATATGAAACAAAATAAATCGAACTATCAAAAGGATGGGTATTCTTAATCGATACGTATGACTTTTTAGACTTTATTGGACTATAGTAGGATTAACTTTAAAAAGTCAGATGTGACGTCACACTAACCGTCCGAATTAATATTTTTAATTTTACCAGAAAATGTCAAACAGTTAATTGTCAAGTTGTAAAGGAGCGTAAATTATTGAAAAAATCATTCAAACAATGAATTGAATCGCTTACGTCAGTTTGAGAGCCACTGACAACTACATAAAATTTATTCACGTAATGACATTCTATCCTCTGTGTTGTGCATTTAATTCTTATTCAAAACCAATGTTGACGTATACTTATTTATGCGGGATGGAATGTTTAGACAAACTGGACGGTTTCTACGAGAACCAGTATATGAAACAAAATAAATCGAACTATCAAAAGGATGTGTATTCTTAATCGATACGTATGACTTTTTAGACTTTATTGGACTATATAAGACTCCTTCCGTGCATGATACAACTACACAAGGTGTGTCAGCGTGAGACTGAAAATTCGTCCGCGCTGCGCATGACGTCACTATGGTGATTGTAATCCAAGCGCTAACGGAAGAATTGAAAATATTTGAGAATGGAAGTCAACATTTGTGGGGTGTGACGAAATTGCCTTTGCCAATACTAGAAAACTAAAATAGGTATCTCTTTGCCTTTCGTTTTTCCTGCGTGATTCTCACACCCGCACTTAGCACACAATAAACCATTTTTGTTCTCAGACAGTCAGGTACTGAAATCAAACTAATTAAAATTACTGCAACATCTACAAACGTCGAAATAAGCTATATCTCATTTAATAACTAGGAGGAGTAAACTGCAAAGTATCATTTACACCACTAAAAGTCACCAGATTTAAATCACCAGATTTTTTTTGGCGGCAAATTTGAATTGAAACAATAATTATTAATAAGGAAGATATGACTTGTTTTCGGTGTAGGAAGCCTACTTTTCAGGAGAGACTCACAGCAGTATCACAAATCATTGTGATTTGCATAATATATCAGTATTATAGTGCTGAATGATTTTCTGAATATAAATAGAATGAAATTGAATAATTTATAGATATTTCGAAGAATATTAAGGGTAATAATTATTAACATTCATATTAAATTGATTGAAAGTACTTAGGTAATACTTATGTGACAAATTTAATGTAACATATAAATATATTTTATGTATGTATTATATAACACATAACATCGTAGATAAAGTTTTTATTTTACATTTAATAATATATAATTTGTGAATAAGTCAACTTTTTCAAACAGTATTATAAACAGCATTTTTCAGTTTTTGTAGGACCAGATTCAAAGTGCGTTGTTGAAACTAACTTTATCACATACAGCAGTCCCTGTTTGGTCTAAATCCGCACCTTGTTCGATTGGAATATGTTCTTCAATTATTGGTGAAGTACGCATATAGAGTAGTTTTTCCAAAATCTTGTAGGTGACACTCTTTTCTTCCCGTTTCTTTGGAGGAGACATCCTCTCACTTGTACTTGATGTAGGATTATCCATAATGGCACTTCAAATCGTTTGCAGGATGAAAATGGAAAGCCAAAAATAATTTCAAAATTCTAAAAAGGATGTCTGTTCTCTAAAAAGAACTGAATGGGCTTCAAAAAGAACTTATTTGGTTTTGAAATAACTTTTAAAAAACTTATTTAGAACAACTTATAGGGTTTTGGAAATAACTGATTATAAAACTGATGTGTCACATTCGACACCGACATTGTAAACAATAATGACACAACAATAAAAAAACAAGCGTATATGTAGTGTTGAGCGTTGCATAGATTCAATTTCCTGTACAAGTTTTGCTGGGTGTAATTTTGCCTATGAATTGACCAATGAGAAGCATCTTTTTTTGGCGGTTTATTTAAATTTACTCCTCCTAGTTATTAAATGAAGTATACTAAATTGCGACTTTACGTCAATACTACTGCCGCGTCGCATGTAGACATCACCTTACTGACGTCGCAGGCTGCGTGCTGACATAAGTGACATACCTTGTTTATTTATGTCACGCTTCATGCTTCCGTGTTTTTTATTCTAACGGTAAAACATCAAGCAACAGTCAACTGTCAAGCTTTCAACATACTTGCCTGGCAAGTGACAATTGACAATGTTCAATTTTTTTATATTTCTTTCATTATTTTAATGGTAATGGTGGACATTTCTGGTACTGTTATACGCGGTGTCCGTTTCTTTACCTTTACTTTTCTCTTATGGTGTTGTGCGTGACAATATGAAATGAAACTTTGGGATTAAAATGTGTGTATGAACGCATAAAATATGTGTTAAATGTTTTGAGTTGTAAACCGCAAGCAGAACACTAATTCCATCAAGATGACTCAGTTTCTGCCCCCAAATTTGCTGGCGTTATTCGCCCCACGCGACCCCATTCCTTACCTACCGCCAGTAAGTAAGCTGCCCCATGAGAAGAAAAGCAGAGGCTATCTCGGCTTGGGATCCTTCTTAGGTCACTTTGAGGTTTGTATATTTTTTATTATTATTTTTTGTGCAAAAATTGTACTCTAAATGAAGACCACTATTTGCCATGTTGTAGTTGTACATTTTATTTAAAAAAGCTGCATTTCGTATTGTGATATGGGTGGTGTCTTCTTTTATGGGTAAAAATGACGATCTAGAGTACCTACCTAGACATAGACCGGAATAGCTCGGTAGCTGAACGTAACGTACACTAGACATGCAACAATATTGGGTAAAGTTGCTCTATCGCGACGGTTTTACCCCTACGCTGGCCCCCTCCACTGTCTCTGCTTGCTACGCTCCGACACGTTCTCAGCGTGGCCATATGCAAGCCCTTCTTCTACGTTCTGCAGACAATCACACCAATATGACTACTAGGCCCGGCCAGCATTCTCGGTACAATTAATTATTATTGAGACAATAACGCTCGGTAAGTCAGGTCTTTGGTCAGGGTAGGTTTTTTTTTCATTTTAGGGACATTTAAAGGGAAAAAAACCCTACCCTGACCAAAGACCTGACTTGATGCAGCAACGCAGGTCGCTGCGAGCGTAGGAGAACGGAGACACGGATTTCATGTGGCAACGCTGAGAGCCTGTCGGCTCGGAGCGAGCAGAGAGAGTGGAGGGGGAGCAGTGTAGGGGTAAAACCGTTGCGATACAGCACCTTTACCCAATATTGTATGTTATATGATATGTAAACTAAAGTTGCTTTTCATTTTCAATGTAGATTCTATATTTTACAGTTCGGGTTTGTGTTAATGTTAATGTCCTTGTTCTAACCGTGAACGAAAAAGTAGGGTGGGGGGAAAAAGTAGCCAGGTTGTATCTAATGATTTTACGAGACGGTAATCTTTAAGTATAGGGACCTGACTCGTATGCCTGAGGTCATTAGTCAGGTTAGGTATTTTTTCCCTGAAATTTCAAGTAAGTGGATTATGAAATACAGATAACATATAAAAAGCCGTAAGGTCAAGGGGAAAAAACACCTAACTTGACCAAAGACCTGACTTAGTGGAGGGTCAATCAGCAACGGTCAGTTGCCAGGTCCCTATACTTAAAATTAACTTACGATGATCAGAAACTGACCTGAACCTGAGAAGTTGGGTCATTAGTCATTGTTAGATTCTCTTTCCCCTGAAATTTCAACAAAATATATAATATTATGTAAGTGTAAAATATAAAAGGAAAAGAAAAGAAGGCAACATTTTATGACTAATAACCTGAACCTGAAAACCGGGGGACCACTTCTGTATATATACCAATAGGGGTGCTGGGTGGGTAAAACGCTCAGAATGTTGATCGTGTATTAGCTTCATACCAAGCCGAGCCACTCACCAATGAAATATGAAACATGAAATGTGAAACAAGAAACTTTTTGTAATTTGTAGAAGCGAAAACTAGCTATACTGAAGTTTCAGAATAGTAGGCACTAAGTTCTTAGAAATATTACGGACTTAAAGTAAAAACGTTGTTGCCAGCTTTTAATTCTTGGTGTTTTATCATTTTGTATTTTTATCATTCACATGCAGGTAAATGGTTGTAGGATAAAAAATACTGTGTTTTATTTGTTGAGTAATTTTTCTGCTATAATAATTTCACAACATCGATATTTAATAGCAAAAGATGTAGAATTTCAATGAGGTTCGGTCCCTTAAAATATAATATATGGCAACATTACAGCAGTGTCAACAAGTACAAAGGATAAGCAGATCTAACTTGTAAGGTAAAGTAAGATGGATATATATCGAGCATGCTGCCAGTCCGTCCAAGGCAGCTCCGTATTCAGTGGCGTATCGTTCATGCTATTTTCGTGAGGGGCTGCAATATAACATTTATCGCTCCTTTAAATCCTTAATATTTTATTTTTATGTTTATATTTGCTGAATTATTGAAGCATCACAAAAATTAAAAAACGCATGAAAATGAATGAAAAAGAATTCGCGGCAGTGGAATAACCTGAACAAAAAGAAAAGTTGTTTGTTTTGGGCTGTTATTGGATGTCGATCGGGACTTGTATATTTTTCTCTTTCTGTTTTCTGGTTGTCAGAAAAGAAAAATTAATATTACCGGGGGAAGAAGATTCTCGACTCTCGGGAACAACAAAATTTTGAATATTTCATATTGTTCATAGACAATCTGTGAAGTAATTAAGAAATACAAGCTAGAAAAAATCAATATCTTACTAATTTGTTAATAATTAGTTATTAGTTAATTATTTGGTAAAATAATAATACAATAATGATTCCTGTTTTGGGAATGAACTGAGTTCCAGGATACAGAAAAAGTTTAACTATAAGAAATTTACGGAATTACCATCCCGGAAAAACCCATACCCGGTCGACAATAAAGTGCATAATTAGTGGGGATAGCTTGGTTGCTTTAAGGGTCGCTCATCAGATTTCCTGTCTGAATCTTATTTCTCAGTTCTCACTGTGGTGTAAACGGGAAAGAAGCAAGCTTCTTTGAGTGCCGAAGTGAAATACTGTTTAAATTTAAAGTTGTGAGCAATATGGAAGGCGAGAGCAGCCAAAGTAAACGTCGTCGTACGAATTTATCTACAGGAGAAAAAACTATTATATACAACGTGTATTGTGGACTCCGTGAAAGGAATCAAAGTATGTTGGTAAACGATGTAGTTGCTTTGTGTAGTGATTTAACCAAAGTGTCAACTAGGAGTGTACACCGAATCTTGAAAACTTTCAAAGAGTCCAAAGGCGGAACAGAAAAGGTAGCTGAAAATATTGAAACAAGGGGGAGAAAACGCATTGACATTGATGATGACATAAAATACGCCGTTCGGAGAAAATTTCATTCGTTCTTTTTCCGAAATGAAATTCCAACATTAAAAGCAATCGCTGCCGAAATCAATTCGGATGACGCAATGCCGAAAATATCGCGACGTGTCTTATTGCGGACATTAAGACGAATGAACATAAGGCATATGAAAAGGCAGAGAAAAAGTCTTCTTATAGAAAGAGAAGAAATAATTTTGTGGCGGAGAAATTATTTACAAAAAATTCGAGAGTATCGTCGTGAAGGGAAGAAAATATATTTCTTAGACGAAACTTGGCTGAATCAAGGTCATACTGTTTCGAAAATTTGGCAAGATTTGGAAATAACAAGCCGTCGACAAGCTTTTTTTGAAGGTTTTTCCACAGGACTAAAAGCGCCAGCGGGCAAGGGGCGGAGGCTCATAATAACTCACATAGGTAGTGATTCGGGTTTTTTGGAAAACGGATTGCTACTTTTCGAATCGAAGAAAACTAGTGACTACCATGAGGAAATGGATGCGGAAAAATTCGAAAGCTGGTTTTTAAAAATTTTACCAAGCCTTGAGCCAAATTCGGTCGTGGTAATGGACAATGCTTCCTACCATAGTCGACGATTGGAGCCATCGCCAACAACTGCATGGCGAAAAGGTGACATCATTAACTGGCTGGCTCAAAGAAATATACCATTTGATGACAACATGTTAAAAGTGCAACTATTAAACATCGCAAGGGCACAAATACCTCATTTTAAGAGATATGCTGTCGACGAATTGGCTCGCGAGTGCAACATCATTGTACACCGCCTCCCTCCTTACCACTGTGAACTGAATCCTATAGAACTTATTTGGGCTCAAATAAAAAACCAAGTGGCGAAACAAAACGTGACCTTCAAGATGGATGAAGTGAAACGCCTGCTAGCTACTGCAATAGGAGATGTGACGGCTGAAACATGGAGAAACTGCATCCGACATACTACAAAAGAAGAAGACAGAATGTGGGATCTAGACACAATAGTTGATGTTTCGGTTGAGCCATTAATTATCAACTTGAACGATAACGGTGATCGGGATAGTTGTCCATCATCCGACGATTTTTCTTCTGACGATGACTAAGGTACTATTTTTTTCCTATTTTCTTTGCTATTTTTATTTTTGCTATATGCTATATTATTTACTATATGCTATATTATTTGGAAGTTTACAATTATATTTCTCAATAAATTCATTATTGTCTGAACCTATTTTGATATTTTGCGTCCGCCACTGAATGCTCCAACTGAGCGCTTATACGTCACGACCACTTCCGAGAACTTAGTGCCTACTATTCTGAAACTTCAGTATAGTGAGCTCTCATTCATATACATGACAAAATATTTCGTGTTTCATATTTCTCGGATATGCAGCTATTTCTATCTAGGCTAAATGCAACAGTGAAAAGAAGGAAAAAATATAGACACAGCAGGTTTCATCAAAGAATTTCTTGAATTAAAGTGTTTTTTTTTTTATTTAGGATCCCAAGAACACCCCACCACCGACAAAAGCTGAAACTAGAGAAGAACGACTGGAAAGAAGACGTAAAGAACGAGCTGAACAAGTCGCTTATAAACTAGAGCAAGAAATCGCTATGTGGGATCCCAGTTCGGCTGCTAATATTACTTGCGATCCATTCAAAACATTGTTTGTTGCAAGAATTGTAAGTGGTAGTCTTGTAGTCTTGTAGTGCTCTACATTATTTATTTTTTAAGGTGATGTTGTTTTAATTGAAACTTGTTTTTCAGAACTATGATACTTCAGAATCAAAACTGAGAAGAGAATTTGAAGTGTACGGTCCTATCAAGAAAGTAAGTCGATTTGTTTATATTTTTTTTTCTACTGCTTCATTAATTGATATTTTCAGATTGTTTTGATACATAACAGCATCAACGGGAAGCCCAGAGGCTATGCGTTCATAGAGTATGAGCATGAACGAGATATGCATTGTAAGTATTATTCATTCCGGGAATAGTTTTTCAATGCACCATTTTGCAGAAGTTGGAAAAACAAAATAATTAACTCGTAATGGTTCTTATTCTTTAAATTAAACAATATATACGGGGGTCGCGTAAGTCACAGATAAACTCTTCAGTAAGTTATTGGAGGTGTAATCCAGAGAGTCACACGCAGGCATGTTTTTTTTTTAATTTATCGTATTGAAAGTTACACAATGTCTTGGAAAATTAAATTTTTGGTTATATGACTGTGCATCTCATTGCTTTATATTTTATTAATGTTTCCTTCTCTGAAGATGTTGCTTTAAATGGACGAATATTTTTATATGTTATTCTCAAATAACCTCTTCCATCCTGCAAACATGAAAATGATATTCCCAAAAATATGTAAATTTATATCAGCATTTCATTGATTAGTTTTTATTCAAGTATTAGGATTTTTTCATCAAGTCAAGTAGCGTTATGTTTTTATCAATCACTTTCACTTGAATTGACTCTGAATCTCTCTGCTTGTAAAATTACAACCTAAATGGTCTTTGAACAAAGTTTTGCCCTTGTCTATTCGGTATTCTAATCAGGTTTTTTGACAAGATCAATTCCTTTCATGAGCATCAGTTTTCCAGTAACTATCTACCTCAATTCTTCCACTTATATTTGCTTTGAATGCCTCTTGTTAAAATATTTCTCAGCACAAAAACAAAATTACAAAAAAATTCTACTACTAGTCATGTTCAATTCAAAGTTTATAAATACATCCTATAGATATAGAAAACATTCTTAAAAAAGAAATTAAAAGAACCGGTAAATAAAAAGATAAAGGAACAGTAGGAAAAAAAACAAAAAACGTGAATAAAGTGCTTAAAAAAAGATAAGTAATAATAACAATACATAATGAAAAACAAATGTAAGAATAAATATAAAAAAGAGAGAGAAAAAGTAAATGTAAAATAATAATTGTATGACTATAATACCTTTTTTGAAACCTGCGTGTGTATTGTCTTGTATTGTTTGTGTAACTGTTGCTGAACATCAGTAAGGTGGACTCTGAAAAAGATACCTAAGTCGTTGTGGGGATATCTTTTTTTTACAAAAGCCTGTGCTCAATGAAGTACACTACCACTCTGAGGCTATTCAACTCCACCATTGCAATAAATGCCTGGAAGAAGTGTACTGACAAATATTGAAATTTTTTTTTTATTGTTTCTTTTAGTCAAAAGGTAATACATTTACAGGTAAAAAAATAGAAACAGCTTTTCCAGATTCGTTTTCTTCATAATATATTTTTACGTGAGATACAAGAAAACTAGAGTTTTTTAATTTCACATTATAATAATTGTAAACTCTGCTTTTCAAGTAATTTTTTCATTCATATTTTAAACAAAAGATGCACTATTAAAAAAAATCTGAAATTAACAGTATTGAAGAAGTTGACTTCTTAAATTTATTTCTTAACAATACATATCGGTCAATTTATATTTTTTTATAAGACTCCTTGTTGACTCCTCCAATAACATACTAAAGAGTTTATCGATGACTTACGGAATACCTTGACATTACTATTATACCATAAACCGTTTATTTACTCTAAAATCACAAACAAATTAATTTTTTTGACAAATGTTTCCTGTCTGCTATTTAAACAAAGTTTGTTTTGTTTTATATCTGATTGACTTAAAATTTAAAACCAGACATTGGTTTGTCACTTTTTGGACATAATTAATGCCATGCTCTGCTGATAATATTATTAAATAACAATTTTGGAAAAGTTTAAATGTGAAGACACACTTACTTGTTGATTCTTTGAACCATTATGGATTGTAGTGTCAAATATAAAGAATATGAACATCATTTTTATGTTTCGAGAAGTTAATCTAAATTTTGCAAGGTGTCTCCTGGACAGTACCTATACAAGGCGTGCGCTTATTCTGTAACTTGGGTTTATTGCTACTGTGCAGATCAAAAGTGGTGCATCGAATCTTCTACCAGCTAATTGTAATATGTAGCCAGCAATATGTATACTACTGCATTCGTATTTATTTCCATTTCAATTCGAAGAAATTAATTATTTTTATTTTTTGCACAGTCTGAGCTGCAGGCATCTAGTTCCGTTTCCCCACACTACTGCTATTTGCTGGCTATATAGGTTTGTATGTGTGGTAAGAACCCTGCATACAAATATATTGATTTATTGTTTGTCGGGGTTTAAAATTTAATTCTCAGAAATGTAATTCACATATTTGGTATCCGCTGTTTTGATCTAAAAGTTCACACGCGATTATATCAAAATTTTCTTTTGTGATAATTTAAGAATAACATAATATTACTTACTATTTGGGTATGCGCTTCGTAAGTAATTGCGCACCAGGTAATCTTTATAAGGAGTCAACGCAGCCGTCTGTGATTGATAAACAATTTATTCAGATACGACTTTTCAATTACGATGTGTATTAACGTAAGTAGTCGGGTAGGTATATCCTTCTTATACCTATTTTATTAATAATTTTTTAAATTTCGCCGAAATTTTTCAGAAATTTCAGGAAAAACGCACGTTTTTAATAAGAAGATTTCGAAAATCAGATCTTTACTTTCAAATAGGTAATATTCCTTTTTTGATTTCTTATTTTCACTGTTATTACCTGTGCATTTTACAATGTTTTATAATAATAGGTAAAGAAAAGTAAGTAAGTTGATTATGGATGGGAGTTCAATAATTATGAAGAAGTTACCTCAAACACAACTTTGAAATGGAACACATTGAATCAGCCTCACATGTCGCAAGGTCATATTATTTCTTTCCCAGTTTATGGGACAATATTCATAATTCGTATTATGTTAATAATGCTTTTCAGGTATATACTTTGTTAATTTAAAGAACCGTTCACATGTTGAAATCTAAATTCTTTCTCCTTTCATAATTTATTCTGACTGCACTTTTATATTCATTGTATTTTTCAAATTGTTGGTCTTCTTTTTCTTCAGCAGATTTTTTTTTTAGAATACATTGTCAATACCAACATTTTCTCTCATTTGTTAATTTCAATCTATTTTTTGCCCATAATTTATGTGAATTGGAGTTACATTTACAGCATCTATTCCTGGTACCTCGATTAGCTTTTGGACCGCTTTAAATGTATCAGAAGAGTGTTGATAGCGAATAATTATTATCCAAATGAGTAGTATGAATAAATCAAAGTATTTGTTAATATTACTATGTAGTTAGGTACTTACTTCAGTATCAAGTAAATACTTTGAACTGGAAATAGGAGAAGAAATTAAGTCAGGAATAAAAAGTAATTGTTTAATTATTAGGGCAAACGACACAGCTGAAAATCCTCAGGCTATAATAAAATCTTATGTAGATGTGCACACTCCTGCATTTGCATCCTTATATTCTTATTTTGGACTTATGAATTAATAACTTGCCAACAAGTTACAAGAATAAATATTTGAAAAAATATCAGTTTCAAGCAGATTTTATCGCTTCACTAACTAACAATAAAAGTTATTAAAAAAGTAAATTTTTGAGTTTTAAATATTATAAGAACTTGTGGCAGTAATTGTAATAGTTGAATCACCCCCTTGCATTGACTTTTTTGCTCAGCGTTTCCGGACACTGTACAATTTTGGTTCCAGTTCTCTCCAATGATATGCGTTATAAAATGTCCACTATCTTCTATTATAATAATAATTAGTTCTTCGCACAAGTTTGTTGCTAGTGTCAGTACCACATCCTTTCTATATTAAAAAGTTTAAATATTTTATGATAGCAAAAGTATTTCAGACTCCGAAAGTATTCACACAACATTGCCAGCAATCTATACCGTTATAAGAGTTGAATCTATTTATTTAGCACTGCCTAAAACAAAGAAATTAATAATAATTTTGAAAAGATGGCATTAATAGAGACAATTCATTTTTTTTCTCAAATAAGTATATGCAACAATAATGAATTTATAAAGCACATACATGTGAGGCTATTCAAGCCCTACTTATAAAGTTACGAATATATGTTGTATCTTTGCAGCTGCATATAAACATGCAGATGGTAAGAAAATAGACGGTAGACGGGTTTTGGTGGACGTAGAACGGGCCCGAACTGTCAAAGGTTGGCTACCAAGAAGACTGGGTAAGTAACGATCCCTTTTGCAAAATTGCTCTACAGTAGGAGTATACAAATTTATGACTAGTGGAGTGTTGTGGCAAAAGTCGATTTTTGTTTTGACCACTGTTATCTTTTATGTCTATTTTAGTTTTATTTATTAACAGTTTCACTTGCCTTGTTACGTTAATTTTTGGCGAAGTAAACTACAGTAACTGATTGTTTTCATTGTAAAATACGCTAAACTAATTACACTGAGAAAATACCTCTAATTAAGTTTCTCATCGGTATTATTGATTAAAATCCATAAAGCGTTTTGCAGTAATAAATAACTGCCAACCTCGAAGTAACTTGGAATCGAAATATACCTGGTGTTTTTATTCACACATTACTTGAAATGAACATTCGATTTGAAAAGATCGATCTCCCCAGATCATTCGATCCTTCACCACTTTGTCTGGGTTCATTTTCGCAACTCTTCAAAGATCCGAACATTTCTACAAAAATGTGAGTTATCTCACTACCAGTGTAATCATTGGTGAATTCCCAATTCCAAATTTCGTTTATTGCCTTTGAAGCCACTATTCGCCTGATGTGATTCGGTAGCCTCTTTTTCATCAATCTTCTTCTGAAAGTTTGCTTTAAGTTGTCTCTAGTTTTTAGTCACTTTCTGGACCATTGGCTGGATCGAGTAAGTAGATTGCTCCTAAAAAACTCTACAGAAATGTTTTTATGAATTCGCATCTTCATCAGGTCCTACAATAAAAAAAATTGATAGTTTTCACTGGCAATCTTGGTTTTTGAAAACAGAAATTTTAAATCTTCCAGCCGACTTCCTGTCTAACCAATGATTATAGGAAAAACTTCAAATTACAATAATATCCTGTTAAATATCCTGTTAAAAATTTAATGTCCCTATTAAAAATGTTTGAATCTAAAAAATGCAGTCTGGTGGACCATTCCTATTTCCATGACAGTGCTATTTGACGTTCCTGGAATCTAACTCTAGTATGAACGTAGGCTCTTGATCTCAATCGAGAAAGCTGTTCGTCAACATGACAGTTCGCGATTCTTGACGTTTGGGAATGTTAATTGAGACATGAGATATCTTTATAAGCGACACTTTTGCCAGATACCAGTTATTCAGTTAAAGGAGTCAGTGGAGTTGATACAAGGAACGCTAACAGAAAAAGCATTAGTGAGCTAGTCAGCAGTGCAGTCTAGAGTGTTATTTGTTACTAGAAAGGACAGACAGTTCAACGTGGCAAGCAATTGAAAGTCAATAGAGAAGAGCTATCAGTTGTGTTTAGTGCTGAAAGTGTAATTGTAAGTGACAAGTAAAGTGAATTGAGACAGGAGTGGATTAGGGAGAAGTGATTATTCATTTTGAGATTATTGTTGAAAATGTTAATTATGAAAATTAAGTATATTTACATTACAGTAAAGTTACTTAACAACAGTTGTAAGTGTTGTAAAAAGACATGATCAAAATAAGATTTCTGGTTTTTTTCAGTTTTTTTTTTTTTAATAGCGCAACTTTTCTCCAATTTAACCGTCCTCATATCTTCAATAGTTAAGGATATCCCTGTAGTTCCCCATTAAATAGTTCTAACCCTGTATAGACAGGTTAGATTGTCATCCCTGGAATCTCGGAGAGGGTCTACATTTTTCTACAAGGTTTCATTTTTGTGTAAGCTTTGAAAAGGTGTTGTTGATAGTTTAGGGCTGCTGGCTAAGATCAATTTTCCATGTCCAAGTGAAAAGTACTAGATCAAAAAAGAAAAGTTTTATCAGACACGCATGGCTAACTATTCCTATTATGATCCTATAAACAAGATTGTGCAGAAATGGAAATGGGATAGATTTTGATTTAAACTAACATAGTAACATGAATACATTTGTTCCAAATTTATAAGAAACTTTTGAATCCTTTATTCAAAGTGCATTATATTCATATCGTATTCGAAAGTTTGGAACGATAGCCACAACTCTGTAATTTCCGGAATTGTTTTACGTCACCTGTTTTATAGACGCATTATGATCAATAGATGTTTATCTAGGGGACTTCCCCACAATGTTTTCTAGGTACCATTATAATATGTACAGTTCTGTTCAAATAAATCTGGGACAACATTTTTGTTGTGTTGTGTTTGTGGCTTTCAGCATAGTAGCTGTTACTTGATTTCTTTAAATATTTTGGCGATACTCGATAATAGTATATTATACTATAAGGGAGAGAAATGTGTTATTTTGGCAGAGGTGCAATTTGAAACCCGAGGGCTACAATGCACGAGGACAAAATAGCATCTCTCCCGAATGGTATATACTATTTTTTGATATATCTATTGTAACTGAATCTACAAATTCTTCAGTCTCATCAAAAAACTAATATTAATGATTTATTAATTAGCCTGTGATAAGAACAAACAAAATAATAAGATTGGAATAGATTCACAGGTCAAACTGACTAAATGGTTGCAAGAATAGGCTAAACGAAAACGGAATAGGCTAAACGAAAACGAGGTGTTCATAACCTCGTTTAGTCATTGACATTTCAAAGGATTACTTTGAATGAGACATCTACTACTGCCAGAGTTAAATTTTTTTTTAAGTTTAAATTGAGTTATACCATTTTAGTATTTTTTAATTTTTTTAGGTGGCCCAACTTTTTTATAAAAACAGTTACCCCCAAAACTAACTTTATCTATAAAAAGAATGAAAAATTAGTAGTTGTGGTTATACATTAATGATCATTGTTGCAGTGTATTCTAAGATCAAGCAATTTTCAAAAATTATAAGAAGAGAATGATGAAATTGGAAAAGATTCATAGACTAAACTATTAAAATATTGATAAATTAAATTAAATTGATTGTGTTTATTGTTAATTATGTTTTTTGGTGTTATTTAATGTTTATTTATTGATGTAAAATCACAGTGTTATAATGTATGTAAGTCCGCTTATTTTATTTCTTTAGTGGAAAAGTACATATTGAGTTTCCGTGAAATTCTTAAGAGACAATTTTTTTTCCAACTGAGCTGGCCCTCCAAAATGTGAATTTAAAAATTAATAAAAATGATTAGGAAAAAAGTTCTGGAAAAAAACTTTTAGGGGTAATATGATATTCACACCCTTGCAGAGAACAAGGGTGGATAAATTTATGTAAATATGGAGGCTTCATAGTAGTAGTATTCGAATACATAGCTGTCTTTTTTTTATTTCGAGTCATTTCAGAAAAAAATCGATTAATGTGAATTTTTACCCTACTTTAAGGGGCTGTAACTTCTTAGGGGAGGCTTTAAGAAATTTTTTTTATGACAAACCACCCTTAAAATTCAGCCAGGAATCTCCAGTTGAATTTTCTGCACTGATTAATGAAACACCCTGTATACTATTTTTTCCATGGTCTCATTAACTTAAAAATACATATTTTGTCATTATGAAGTAAGTAGCACCAGAGACCAGTATTGTACTCGGATTTGAGTATTTATTTAGTAGTCGTTGAGTTATTGTCATAACTACAAAATAAATAATAACTACGTTCTCCATAATGTAAACTCCCTTGGGAATAATCGACTACTTCTGTTTTAATTTTGATGTCATAGAAACTGATTTCTACTCCCGACCATGGAAAAAAACACATTCAACATGTAGTTACAGGTAAATGTACATAATACCCAGCAGGGTAAGACTAGAATTATATAAAACAATTTTTAATTTCTCTAATAGAGCTATGGAAGAAATCAATATTTGAGTCTTTGGAGAGTTCATTGCAAAGGTGAAGCATATTTCTTAGTGGGGAGTGAGTGGAGAAGAGACTGAATTATGTGTTTCTTCTTCTTAGTTGTACTAGTGGTACACAGAAATTTATGAGTGAAATGAAATTACAGTCCCTATATTTTACATCGTTGATAACAAAATACACGAATAACACACATAGCATGTTTCTTCTTTTGTAGAGATAGCAAAAATTGAACATAGTTATATAACAATAAGCTCGCATAACTTATTAAGTTAGGGTAGCTAGGGTAGATCTTATTAACCTTGAAGTACATGTATTTCAGGAACCTACACTGCACGCGTTCTATCGAGTCAATGTGGCATTTGGCCACAGGTGATATAATAATCGAACCATCCTCTAATTTCGGTCTGACAAAGGATTTAAAGAGCAGTGTAACAGTGTTTGGATCAGTGAAACTGCGAGAGTTTCTAATAATAAATCCTAGCGTTCTCATAGCACTATTTGTAATGTGCTTGTAGTGCATGTTGAATAATAAATCTGGAGTGTAGTAAATCCCAGATCTTTGCATTCAAATTGTCTTGCTAGGGGAACGGTTCCAATTCTGTACTCCCCATAATAAGTGACCTTTTCCTTTGAAAATGTCATAACAAAACATTTGTCATGATTCAAAGGTAGATTGTTTACTCTGTACCAGTTGTATACAGAGTCTATATCACTCTGTATGTCCTTGATATCACTTTCATGTCTGATTGCTTTATACAGTTTAAAATCATCAGCATACAATAATTTCTAACAGTATCTGACGGACCTCGGAAGGTCATTGATAAAAAGATTGAAAAGTAAAGGGCCCAGGTTACTACCCTGAGGTACTCCTGAAGTTCCAGTGATCAGACAGGATCTCCACTGGCCGACCTTGACATACTGACTGCGATTATCAAGATAAGACCTCAAGAACAAACAAGCAGATCTCGAAAAATTGTAGTTGGGTAATTTCCTTATCCGGGTACTGTGACAGACCTTGTCAAAGGAATTTACACAGTCTTTGTAAGTTAAGTTACTGATCAATCCGCATTAATCATAACCAGTACGAGTCTCAATGAACTCGTATCATCGTCAACGTGTTAATAAGAGAAAAAAATCATTTAACCACTACAAAATAATATCTATCTAAACAATCCTCTCGTGCTCTTAGCTGGTTCTGTAGAGTCAGAAACGGAGAATGTTTGCGATGGAACTTTTATTGTTAATTTTAGGAGGTGGACTGGGTGGCACTCGTCGTGGTGGTCCAGAGGTGAACATCAAGCACTCTGGTCGTGAAGACAATGAACGCGAAAGAGAGAGGTACCGGCTTGAAAGAGAGAGGGAGGAGCGTGGGACGCGGGAAAGGCCTGCTGTCTTTGAGAGGCGTCGCTCCCGGTCAAGAGAGAGACGAAGACGCAGTCGCAGCCGCTCGGTCAGAAGAGAGAAGCGCAGTCGACGTAACAGCAAAGAACGAGCACCTAGGGCCGAGGAGCCCGAAGAGGGACTGGATACTACCGGTACTCGCCGGGATAGAGACAGGTGAGGAACAGATATTTTGAAGTATTACCTATGTATTGGTTAAGCAAAAATAAACCTGTAGTTCCTAAAGTATTGATAGTAGGAAAAAAATGTTAGGAGGATTTAAATTAGACCATGTAGCGCATATTTTAAGCCAATATGGTCAAAACACTATGCCTTCACGTCTTGCAAGGGGATTTTTATTAAATAACATTTTATTATATTTTCTGAAAGATGGTGTTATTCTGAAAAGAAAAATCTAATAGAAGGTATGGGGGGCTACGGGCATGAGTGAAAAATTATAACGCTTTATTGTTATAATTCTTTTAGGGACCGTGACCGTGAAAGGGACAGAAAACGTAGACGGTCCAAGTCCAGAGACAAGGATAAAGACAGGGATAGGAAACGTGAAAGGAGAGAGAGGAGAGAACGAGAGCGTGGAGAGCGCCTTGACTACATCAAGAGTGATGAAGGTGCCGAGATCAGAATTAAAGAGGAACCTGTTGATGGTAAGTATTCAAGTTCTATTAAAGGATTGCATTATTTCGTACTTTTTATGTATATTTGCAGCACCCTAATTTTTTATAGTTGTAACATTATTATAACTTCAGCTAAATTGCCTCCCCCGCTTTAAGTAATTTGTGTATCCTTTTTTATACACGAGTTTCTTAACTTTCCTACAGGTTTTGTATAGCAACTTTCCTGGTATATTTTCAAAAAGTTTTAATATCCTTATGCATGTGTGAAGTCGAAAGTTTGAAAGTGTTTTTCTATGTCAGGTTGATAATTTTTCACTACCCTGTCATAATGTTGTAATTGAATAATTTAAATGATTGGTTATTTTCTGTTAGAAATTCAATCTGTTATTTATAATTAGTTATATATTAATTATTTTGCAACCTGGAAACTATTGCTAGTAACATATTGCTAGACAGTTGTTTTCAAAAATTGTTTTAAATGTAATTTAAAACATTTTCAAGCTTCTACCATGTTAAGCCAAAAGGTCATAACTCAGTTTTTTTTTTATTTTGAGTTATTATTAAATACAGTTGTGACCTTTTGGCTTAACAGGGCGGTATTTTTCTTGAGTTGCTATATTAATAAAAAGAAATCAGGAGATTCCAGGGCTGCCAGTTGTTGAGTGTTAAACTGAGCGGTAGTGTAAATCTCAAACATTTCACCTGTACGTAAGTTGTCGTCATAAGAAAAACTTTATTGAAAAAAAGTCATTTTATAACCAGACATAATACACTAAACAAAACATTACATCAAATTCATACAAAAAAAAAACAGAAAATTCCTACAAAATCTCAGAAAAAGATCTTTTTTAAGCCGCAACTTATGACAGTGCTAGCTACGGTACATTAGGAAATGTAGACCCAGTTTTGGAGTCAATTATTGTCCTTGAACTAAGTTCCCAAAAAAAACGTGTTTAAAATGAAGGAATTTCGGGAAGAAAATGAAATTATTTTGAATTATAATTTACGCCCCTAAAATGCTTGAGCCCCTGGGCTATGGCCCTATTAGCCCAATGGTTAAGACGGCCCTATCTCCATAAAAAGTTGTGCAAGATCTAAAACATAAAATAAAATAGTTAGACATCAAATTTTTGCAGTTGTATACGAGGTTTGTCAAAAAACATGATTCTTGCCAAAGAGTGAAAGTATCAAAAATTGTTATTGAAAAAAGTTGAACATTCAAAGATGCTATTTATCAAATGTGTGTTTCATTGAGGAGATACGGCACAATTTAAACGTTGCATCCCTAATATTTAGTTTTCTTTTCTATGCCTTTTATGCACATTGGGAGTTCTGCTTCGCACTGATTTGTGTCATGTTCTTCATCTCCATGTTTGGAACAAGCTTTTTTATTCTTACATTCTTTAACAAAATGATTGAACCCGCAACATCAAAAACACCTAACAACATTGCAGTAGTCGTCTATTGTTCATCTTCACTATCCCATATTTATTTTCTGCCTTGCCTTGTTACTATAAATATGTTCAAATTTCACTATAATATTACATACGTTTTTCTTCTTTTATCTACATATTTTCGAAATAGCTTAATTATTGTTCTTTCAATATCCCAAGTCGTTTTGCTCGATAAGACTGCTGATTATTTGATCTTCTTCAAATTCCACATATTTCTCTTCGGCCCCTCATACAATAATTCCCTGGTTTTTCAATTTTACATCCACAACACTCACTCACTTTTTTTTCAATGATATTCTTTAATCATACTCTTGATTTTAACAATAAAAATCTATCATATCCACTATCCAAGTTCTACCCATACCTACCTAACTCGAGAAATTTTCATTTTTCTTAGAATAGTATAATTTTCAATAAAATAAATATTCGTTCATGTATTTAAAAACATATTGACTTTTTTTTTTAATTTGTTTATTAGAAGTTTTGCACTTATGAGCAATAAGTATGATTTTTTTGTATTTCGGCATAATCGCCCTGTTGCCTATTTTCCGGTTATACTGAAGGTCGCTGTCAGCTTCTATATTTACATTTGAGTGCCTCGTATAATCTATTTCCCCATAATTTAAAAAAATCATTCTTGTAAATATAATTGTATAAGGTGTTTGAACTTGTGTTGCAGATTATCCAGATTATTCACAGTACCCAACGGAAGCCTATGATGAGTCAAACGTCAAATATGAAGATGAACAGAAATATGAACCCAGTAACGCAAACGGCAGTCGTAATAATTCAACTTATGATGAGTATGAGGAAGGAGAAGCTTATTGAAGTAATTTCCATTTTTCATGTGCGAGTACTTTTAAGTAAAATATTGAATATTATCTAATCATCTTTTTTTATTGTATTTACTTAATAAGAAAAGTAGGTAACATCCTGCTCATTTGATATAATACACTGTTCAAGTTGAAAAAATAAGATTTTTTGACAAAAGTAAATTAGTTGAATGTATCTGACCTCTAGATCTCAAAATAATGTTTCTCACATTCTAGATAAATTTAATTTTTGTCAAGAGCTGATTGCTTATTCTGTATATTGACAATAGACTTGGGAAGAATATGTATTTGTAATAAGTCAGAAGTTTTCAAACTTCCTAGTATAAATAATTATTATAAAGTGGTCTATTATTTTTATTGCCAAAATTATAACTATTTGCATACCAGTTTCATGCAGCAAAGTAACGTTTACTTTTTTCAAAAAGAAATATTTGAAGTACTATAATGTTTAATGTTAACTTTTGCTTTTTTTGAAATGTGAAACTTTTTGCAATAATATATGCCGTCAAACCTTACCTTGTATTTAAAATTTTTTCATGCCCACAACGTCTATCCTCCCTCATGTGATATCAGACTATTATTATAAATAAACATCTATCTAAGTATCTATACCTGAGAGAAACAACCCCAGAACATGTGGAGGTCAGTGTAAAATATAAAGTAACATATTTAAATTTTCAAAAAATAAAGAGAACAAATATTATGTAGGTAAGTATCTCTATTGTAAATACATTTTATACATTCTGATTAGGAGATGGAAATTTCTGCAAGGAGACTGGTAGGTATTTAAAAGTAAAACAACCTGTTCTGAACAACACAACCCTTATGGTATGATAGAGGGAGAGACATCGATGTTTCACTGGTTATTTCCAGCTCATCAGATTGATTTGTCGGAAACAAAGTGACTTGCAAGGCAAATGCCATCTAATACTGAAAGTATAAAACTTTCAATATATCATTAGAGATTCTCTCAGTAAAATCTCCAAATTTTTCACTGCCATTTCTAATTATTATTATTGTCTTTCGCACTTTTCAACAAACTGCCTGCACTGCTCGCTATCTCCGTTTATGTGCACCCTTTGTGTTCTAGAATGAGCTTCCAGAATTAACTAACTCCCGGATATAGGAAAGTAATAATATTGTACCTATCATGTGTATTAAACCGATGTTATAGGTCCACCCCAAACCGCTAGATGGCACTTAGTTTTCTCGCCATTTTTTGAGCTAACTTTCCCATATTAACAGTTCTTTCCAGAATTCCCAATGTATTCCTGATGTGAATTGAATGATATTGTCATATTTGTATGTGTTGGTTTTCTATAGACAGAAAAGTCAATCCGATTATTTAATCTTGTGGTAGATGTCTATTAGAAAATTTAAAGAATTATTTTCTTCGCATTCTACATTAAATTTAATATTTAATGTTCCTGACTAGTGGTAGTGGATTCTACAAAACAAGAAAGAACCATTGAAAAAAATACTGAAAATGTCAGCTAAAGATGGAGAAATTTGACTAACCACTGGGTAACCTTAATTTTTGAAGGTAAAACTTATTATCAAAGGTAACGTGATTTTGAGATATAAAATCATCGAATAATAATTTTTATATTCATTTACATGTGTGAAGATGTTCTTTGAAAGTGGCGAAACACTTGTAACATAGATAATCCATTAATATTGAGTATAATTTTAAAATATCAGTATTTTATTTATCATCGAATCTCTGTCTACATATCTCAAAGAAGCCTAATGACTGACAAAAGGAACAAAAATACATGTAACCATCATAAACTCCCTATGGCAATAATACACAACATACAAAAGCTGACAGTGTGAAAGTCCTTCAAAACAACACATTTAATTTTTTCTTCAAAAAACATCTTTACCTATATAATGTACAACACCAACACCCCACATCCCTCCCCCCCTCAAGAATAGAAGAAAAAGTTAAACAGTGACATTTATTTGATAGGGTCATCGTTGAAGGAAGCAGCTGATCATTTTAGAGTGAAATATCCTCAGACCAATACTACTAATAATAAATTGTGCACTTTAGACATACACAAGATTGTAAGTGTTGTGTATCTGACCGATATGACGTGCTGATCAGTCCATCACGAGGACAAAACAGTACCGCCTATGTCTTCAGTTCTCACTTCTCATGCTGTGCAAAAGATTTCTAATTTGTTCTGCAAAAGAATATAGTGGCAAATTAGAATCTTTATAAGTTACTTTCAATTTTTTTATTTTCCATAAATGATCGTAGTAATACAAACAAAACTTACTTTTACTTACTAATAAAAAAATACACATTATAATAATAATTACTTAAACTCAAAACAGGATAATAGTTTAATTTTCCATATATCATATAATTTATAACTTATCTGCATTGTTAATACTATAATCAGCAAATTGTTTAAAAGGCCTCTGCATCGGATGTGAAAGTAGCATACCTACAGAACTATACAAACACTTAATGTTTCTCGAAACTGGAAAGAAGTAAGACATCCCTTTCGTATCAATGTTCTTTAGAATGTTGAATATCTTCTTATTACAACTGTTCTTTATTCCAATTATGGGTTCATGGGTCATAAGGATGTCCAACGTTACATAGGGAGATGACAGTAATTGTCCTATTTCCTTGGTGGATTTAAATTCGGGTATAGTGTATGAACGACTGTACAGTAAAATAATTCTTACTACATACGGTGGTGGAATTGAAGGATCTCCAAGATGAGGAATTGTAACTTTTTCAGCAATCAGTTCAAACAGTTGATTTAGAGAAAATATATCTTCAGTTTCACACGGTTGTATATCACTTAGTTTATTAATAATCTCAGTGATTTTCTTGGTAAATCCACACACCCATGAGCAGGTGCTTTCGTTTAAAACAATTAAAGCATAATCATGTTTATTATCGATGAAGGTTTTCCAATTTATAAACATCCCTATAGATCTTTTTAGCAAACACAGAGGTGTTGCGGCATCATTGTTGGCTAACTTGAAAGGTGTGTAATTGTCGTCTTCACCTCGGTCGAGAACAAATATAATTTTTTCTTTTGTATTAAAAAGGGGCAATGCGCGCTTCGGTAAAGTCGCAAGTTCTGCTACTGAAATGGATTTATGAAGTAAGTTGGGTGTTACCACTTCAGTTTCATTATCTGATGGAGACTCGTCAATTTCCGACTTTGATGAAACATTTTTGTTGGATTTCTTTTCAGTTTTAGGACTGGCTCTTAAATTATAGTTACTCTTCATTGATGTTCCTTCTTCTTGACTGGAGTTTTCAGTGTCATCTTGACCTTCAATAGTGGTAGGTATAATCGTTTCCATGGCTGCTTCTAAGCTGCGAAACATTAAAAAATTATTCTATTTTCATATTTGATTAGTTCCTACTTCTATAATAGGTAACACATTTTCAAAATTTAACCTAGACAGGTGATCCCGAAAAACACGGACAGAACCACAGCATTCATTGTGGATTAGGGATTCTAACTTTGTAATCTTTGTATACTTTTTTCTCCAGCGCTTTCTTAATGAGGAGTTATGACCAATTTTGTAGAAAAAGTAACAACAATGCACTCAATACACTTCTATAGGAAGAAAAATAGGGTTTGGGTTTAGATCTAGATTAAGATATTACCATGGAATTACATGAAAACATGGAAAACGTGACATGACAACAAAGTTTCAAACAATTATTGTTACTCGGATACATTTCAGCTAATATCATTCAAAATTTGTTTTAGTTCCATTATTAAGTCCCAACATAAACAACGATGCCACATTGACACATTCTACTGGACTTGAGGATTAGGTAGAGTTTGAATGCCTGTAACGACAACAAATGCCTGTACTGCCAGTTGTTAGTCTCAAATCATCGATATTTCATCCGTAACTCTAGCAGTGGGTACTATAAAGGTTTATTAAGTTAATGGACAAATTTCTGTGGCCATTTCATAATAAGAAGGTACATATTATCGACTATCGAGTATAAGTGGAAAATTTTTAATTTCATCTATTCTTGACATGGAAGTAATTAGGTACAAATATGTTAATAAAAGTCATTTGACATCGATATTAGCTTCAAAAACGAGCACAGAAATCTTCCCGTTAGCCTAATGAGCCTTTATAATACTGGCTGTAAATTCTTCAGTAGATATGTGTGTGAAATAGTCGTAAACAGTGTTTCTCATCATAGCTATCTCAAAGTAACGGTTATTTAGATCTGTCACTACTCCCTAATTCCATCATAATCCCACCTCTAGTCCAAGCTCAATGAAATGGATGTAAAATGACGTTTCTGACATTTTAGCATTATTGATTTAAACTGAAGGCCGTTCTTTTTCAAAGGAAAGGTTACTAAAATAAATAATCAAGAAGATTAATTTTCATTATATGAAGTTTGGTTATTCATTTATATTGTTCAAATTAATTAAAAACGCTCACGTCAGAGCGAAAAACTGCTATAGTTGAAAGTTATTTTGCAATGGGAGTAAGCTTCATGGAATTTGGATATTGTTCTCTTTAGATCTATCTAAAGATAGGAAAGGAATAACTATAATATAATATCATATATTATAATAACTTTCTATAATATGACTACAGGGTGTCTGCTTAAGGCTGGCCACCGGCCATATCTCGGAAACTAATGGGCCTATAACCTCAAAATAAAAAATTTCCAGACATAAGTGATCACGAGAAATTCAATGAAAATATTTTCAAGATGGCCGCACTTCCGGAAATACCGGAAGTTGACACCTACTTCGTTATTTTAACGGAAACACCCTGTAAAATATTATATTTTTTAAATGTCTGAAGAAATCGAATACAGGTGGTTTTCACCATTGGAATTTATAATGAGCAGTTTAGGAGTTATAAACAAGTGAAAATCGAAAATTTTCAACTTTAAAGCAGTGTAGAACTAGAACGGCTTAAGATATCTAAAAACGGTTTACATGTCCCTATCCTAACTTTTCATGTTTCGTTTTCACGTGTTTTCACTATGTGGAGTAAATTTTAATACAGGGTGATGAAAATTATCCGATTTTTCATCACCCTGTATTAAAATTTAAAGCACATAGTAGGATACTGTGTGAAAAGTTAAGATAGGGACATGTAAGCCGTTTTTCGATATATTGAGCCGTTCTAGTTCTACACTGCTTTGAAGTTGGAAAATTGCGATTTTCACTTGTTTATAACTCATAAACCGCTCAATCTAAATTCCTGTGGTGAAAACCACCTGTATTCGATTTCTTCAGACATTTAAAAAATATAATATTTTACAGGGTGTTTCCGTTAAAATAACGAAGTAGGTGTCAACTTCCGGTATTTCCGGAAGTGCGGCCATCTTGAAAATATTTTCATTGAATTTCTCGTGATCACTTATGTCTGGAAATTTTTTATTTTGAGGTTATAGGCCTATTAGTTTCCGAGATATGACCGGTGGCCAGCCTTAAGCAGACACCCTGTATATAAAGACTATAATAACTCATGTGATGGAACCCAAAAATTACTTCTAGTTCCTCATCAAACTCAATGCATGGATGGAATGTTTCTGTAGGAACCTGCTTACAAGCTTCTTAGAAAAGGTGCTCACTTTTGTCGTTATTGAGTGATATAGTAGTGAAAGTATCCCTACTCCGAAACATTCCTGGCCTGGCAGATAAAATTTTTGTCAATGATTTTCCTGAAACTTACAGTTTTACCAAAAGACGTTTTTGCAAGTGGTTTAGGTTTAGAATATCATGTAGGTTGTAGGTCAGTTCCCAGAGTTACAGAACAAGGATTTGTTGATGCTGGTTTAAACACTTCTGAAGCACCCGGTTTAGTGAAAGAGATCTGTGACAATTGACTAATGTGTCATAACAACACCATAGGTAGGTAGGTCTAATGAGTATAAAGACAATTAACAGCCTGTCGAATTGGAGTCGGGTATTTCACCCATCCTCCTGACAGTTGTCAAGTCTGGAGCGCCCGAGAACCCAAATAAAGAGTTTCGACTCAGACAGCAACACACATCCAACCAGAGTTCCAAAAGCACGGACGGCCGTTTCGGTCTCATTAAACCTCGTCAGCGTACTATATTGGAATCCGGAAGGACATGAATCGCTGTATGAATCGACACTCTCTTATGGCTTGGAATTCCACCGGTTACCAGTGACCTCAAGAAAGAGAGACATCTATCAAGAGAAATCAAAGGCTCCTAGCGAATGTCCTTCCGGATTCCAATATAGTACGCTGACGAGGTCTAATGAGACCGAAACGGCCGTCCGTGCTTTCGGAACTCTGGTTGGATGTGTGTTGCTGTCTGAGTCGAAACTCTTTATTTGGGTCCTCGGGCGCTCCAGACTTGACAACTGTCAGGACGATGGGTGAAATACCCGACTCCAATTCGACAGGCTATTAATTGTCTTTATACTCATTAGACCTACCTATCTACGGTGTTGTTATGATCGTTTGAGTATACTTTGGCTTTTTAATATGAATTGACTTATGTGTCATAATACTCGTAATACACCAATACCATAGCCAGCCAGATTCTGCTAGCTTAAACGTGATTTCTTTCTATGCATTTACATCAAAGACTCGATATTTTTTGTGAGACTGTCAACGAAGTCAAGTAATCAAGAGGATAAGTTCGTCAAGATAAAGGATACACCAGGCGAACTGTTACAGAATGCCCTTGGTGGAGTGAGAAACCACTGCTTGTATTAAAATGTGTCCAGGAGGGAGGAGGGCACTTCACCCATCTCTTAAATGAATTAGTTGTTGATTTTATGTATGTGTTTTATAAAAATGTTGAAAAAGTGTGTGCCTATTTTATTAACGTTCTTGAATATTTTGATGACTATCACTATCCTAACCTGACAAAATCATAAGCTGTAATTTTTAAAGTTATTATTGTAGATTAAGTTAAGACAAACCCTCTTTGTGTCAGTGCCATACTGAAACAACTGTAGGACAGGCAGATGTAAATAACGACCAAAACTTATAAAGATAAAAAATTATACAGATATTAGGTAGATACTTAACTTACTACTTAGTAAACTTACCGAGTTTTTTTTATATTTTTTGTGCAATAAAATTTGCTAGTATGTATTGAGAAAATCTATGGAAAAGTCCTTTATTGTTATTTTTTATACAGGTACTTTTTAATTTCAAGTTCTGCGTGCTTCTACTAATAATGGACTTCGACAGCCATTGGTGCCATTTTATTTTACAATTTTTAACTTCTTTTCTTTAGAACTTGGAGCAACTTATTATTAGAGGCCTTGCTTTTTGCTTTTTGGATTTGGGAGTGTTTTTGTGTTTGGTTTTGGTTGAGTGAGTTAAAAAACTTAGGTTAGGTTAATAAATTGATAGTTATTGACATTGCCAAATGTCCACAATGTCAATGTACGTAAAGCAGTTGAGATGTCACAAAATAGACAAAACCTAATAAGAAGTAAAAAGTTCAGGAAATAGTATTATGGGAAATTTATGGCCACCGGAATGGAGCTCTAATATGGCGGACGGTGCCAAACAAGCCACTGTCTCCTTTACTTTTTACTTTACAAGCCGAGATGGTGTTCATCTGACAACGCTGCTAGTCCTGCTGTCATTCTATACCCTGATTTATTTCTAAACACTCTGTCAAGGTCATATTTGTTTATGCTACGTTGTAACATCGAACATTATATCACTAAAAATAATAAATAAAATTTGAAGGTTATCAAAGAGACCTATGGAACATTTTTGACATTAGCAGTATTCAGAAACAATAAATTTAATTTTCTATTACAACATCGCCCTGGCTTTATTGTCAACTTTTTTATCAATTTTTTTCGCTGCTTACATCTGTCAGTTTTGAGACTGGGTACTTTGTAATTTTATAAAATAAAATAAAAATTAACGAAAGTGATAGAGATTATCTTATAAGATGAAGCAAATTGCCAAAGTAGGTACCTATTTAAGTAAAGAAGCCAAATAGATGGCAAATTTGATTCAATATTTTGAAGTTGAATCAATGAACGGGGGCTCATTTAGCCACCCGCGAGTAACATCACTGGGTTTGGTAACAAATCGACGTTAAATGTTACGCGAGTTCATATTTATTTCGGAATTCGGATCGTCTTTATTAGTCCTTATACTGTCCTTCCTTTTATTGTTTTAATTATTTGACTAATAAAATAACCCGTTCTTAGGAGAACGTAAACCGAGCACGAGTCGACCGGTTACTAAACCTCTCTGCAAAATATAAAATAAGAAACCTCTGTTTCATGTGTTAAATATTATGAATTTCAAAGTGTTTTCCAGGAATTCCCAGATCCCTGTGAGTTTACAAACTTGAAACCTGTTTTATAGTGTTGTTACCTATATAGCCATTGTATATGTATTGAGCGTGGCAAAATTGCAAACAATAATTCAAAGTTTCGAGCGCAGCGCTATGGCTACAATCACCAATACCGCCATTCTTAACCAAGAGAAAAAACATAATTGAAGTTGGCTAAATATACAGAAAAGTGAAGGCCAAGAAAGAGAACTGAACTGAATGAACTGCAGATAAACAAAACAAATCCAGAATATTTCGCAACTGTTCCGTAGTTCGTTTTACCAAATACGCTAAAATATTTTTAAATTTTCGCCATGTTTCACCAAATTTCCCTTTTAGTGTCACCAAGTCACGCTTGTCGGATATTATTATTTAAGCGTATTTGGTTTTACTATCAACGTTTCTATAAATGTCAAGTATAAATTTTAAAATAATCTGGCTAAACAATTAATTTGAGAGTCTCGATATCACGTCACGATACACCAAACACGGTACTTATGCTATTGCGCATGTATGACACGTCACTCTCGGGAGGCTGTTCATTTACTGAATGTGCATTTAAACTTTAATTTTTATCGCATTCAAATTTTATCAAATTTAAAATTATGAGACCCGATTTTTTTATTGAAATTGATTGTACGAGGAAATATTGTAGTTTTATGAAAAATAATGTGTTCTATATAATTATTATAATATGAATGATGTGTGTTAATAAAGAATTATCGAGAAAATTTTCAGAGCGACTCCTCGAATGTGACGACATGCGCGAAGACGACCGAGTTCAACGCCATTATATAGTAGCATACCTATCGCTGCTTAGAAAGCAGCTTTATTAGACTCCTCAGGCGGTTTTTCTTGTTGCAGTGGTTTCAAATCACTTCTATGATTTTGAAACATACCTATCATTTTCATGTTAAGCTAATGACGTCAGAATTGAAACTGGTTCAATATGGTTTTAAAACAGTTTCAAACCTGTGGAACGTCTAGTTTTGAAACATAAAACGTCAAAATATAAAGATGGCTGCAATTCTAATTCTGCTCTACACAATATCTATTAGGATGTCTCTTTAATACACCTATGGCCGATAATAATACATGATGATGATTTCTAGTAAGAAATTTGTTTAAATTTTTGTACATGTTGTATATTTTGTGTGAAGAAAGAGGTTAGATGTAATGAACATCAGTTATATTAACCCAATTTACGAATGACAGCACTGGCAGTTTAAAAATTTTAAAATATGTAATTCATTTTTGTGATTATAAAATCAATGACGTATTAGTTGAAATAGTTTTGAAATGTAATAAACGCCGTCAGTGTGACGTCACTATTATACCTCAGTCGGCCAAAAGATATAGTAATAAAAGTGCGCGGTAAGTTTACAATCCAGGTAGGCAGACCTTATACACAAGAATTATATACACAAACCTTAGAATGCCCTTCTCATTGGTTTACCGGAACCTAGTAACCAATAAATAAGGCACTATCTGCCTACAGATGTGACTACTTGGACCTTAAAAGTTTGTTCGCAGTTTTATTACTATATCTGTTGGTCGACTGAGGTATAGGCTGGTCTAACAGTAACGGTTTCAAATAAACAAACCGTTCAAGAAGTGGTCATTGTTAACAGTTTTGTCGTCATTTAGTTGAAGTTTTAATAAGTTCACGTGGTCCTGAAGTTTGACTTATTGCATGGGTTGTTTTCAGGCATTGACCGGCGATCGTCATCAACTGAATTGAACTAAATAATATTTTTGGTTTCCGTAGCCGTCGGTCGGTAGTTAAATTTTAATCACTAAAAATTCCGTATTTTCTGTAATCAAAAGTTCACAATGAAATTGGCAACACAGCAACTGTTAAATGCTTGTTTATTTGGAACCCTAACCGGTCACCCCGACCACTGACGTCATCACTACCGCTGCAACAACAAAAACCGCCTCTTACGGAGTTATCGGCGCTCTAGCAAGGACATAAGAATACTGAATACTGTCAACATTATTATAGGTTAGGTTTAAAATTTTGTCTCATTTTTGTCTCGCTATTTCTCGTCGCTACTCATATTACTCAACAAAACTGCTATATAAAATAAAACAAGCAGTATAAAAGTTTACAAAAATAAATGATACAGTTAATAAGATTTCAACAAGACTGATTGAACAGTAATTAATAATTAGTACCTATTGGTTTATCTGAGTGGTGAGGTGAATGGTGATAACTGGTGACCATGGGTAGAAAAATTAACAACCAGTTGGAAAACAACTTACCACAGTTGCAGAATCTGATCAAAAGAGATCCCCAGTCCTATCATGAGGATTTCCTTAGACAAAGACAGATGTTCCAGGGATTACTAGAGAACTTCAAACTGTGTCCTTCTGAACCCAATAAGCAATTAGAAGCCTTGGTAATGTTCTTGTCGGAGGTTTCCCATTGCTACCCAAAGGATTTGACCACTTATCCACAGGAGCTCATCGAAGTCCTCGAGAACTACAAATCGCTCTTGAATAATAATACACGAATGACCTTTTGCAAGGCACTGATTTTGTTGAGAAATAAGAATCTTCTGTCGCCCATTGATTTATTGGAGTTGTTTTTTAAGCTTCTGCAGTGCCAGGATAAGCAGTTACGTACTTTCCTGGAAACTTTCATTATATCCGATATCAAGAATATTAACTCAAAGCACAAGAACCATAAACTGAATTCTGCCTTGCAAAATTTCATGTTTTCGATGCTGAAAGATGGCGATAAAAAAGCATCAAAAATGTCTATTGATATTATGACCGTGCTTTATAAAAAGAACATTTGGAACGATGTGAAAACGGTTAATGTTGTTGCTACCGGATGTTTTTCAAAATATGTCAAAGTGAGTTGAAAATTAATTAACGTTCTTTATTTTAATATTTTTATGGGTCTCACACTTTATTAGTTCCCAATTAAAAGTCTTTCAAAATTCTCTATTCTTTAACAAACGTATAATTTATAACAATAATCTCCAAATCTAAATAATCAGCTGTTCTCTTATTTACACACAAGGACAACTAACACTACCAACCACTCTTTCACTTGTCTGTTCTTCACTTCACTCTGTTTACTTCAGAAATTTGTTTCAGGTATCTGTGGCTTCATTGAAGTTCTTCCTTGGGAAAGACTCAGATGATGAAAAAGATTCAGATCAGTCAGATTCTGATGAGGAGATTGACCCAAAAGAAGTAATCATGGCTAATAAAGTAAACAAAAAGTCGAGAAAACGAGAAAAGCAATTAATAAAAGTGAAGAAGCTAGCCTCTAAAGCGCATAAGAAAAAGTCTGAAGCTCCTGTTTTCAATTTTTCGGCTTTGAATTTAGTTCATGACCCACAAGGTACCGAGAATATTTTCTTATGATATACAGGGTGATTTATTAAGAGTGGGTAATCTCAATATTAATATTATTATTTATTTTATTGATACCAGTTCATGACAAAATATGCACAAAATTTAATAATCTGGGATCAGAGGACAATATTGAGAACAATGTATTAGCATTGTTTTCAATATTATCTTTCAAAAAGACAATAATAGGTTTTCAATAATAAATAATAATAATGTCTCCTCTAAAAATAATAAAGTTTTATGTGGAGTGCCACAAGGATCAGTCTTGAGACCAACACTATTTTTAATGTACTCGGGTCAAGTTAACTTATAGTCTATTTATTGAATCACAATTACTAATTACATGACAGATCATCTCTCTGATATGTCATTTGAGGATGTCAAGTAGTGTCAATATTTTGAATGCAGTTTTGAGATTGCCAATTCTTAATGAACTACTCTGTCTGACTACGTTATCCATCTTATATCTCATGAAATATTAACTACTGTGTTGTACTGGGGTAGTGGGTTACATAATTATATTTTACAAAAATTGCACAAAAAAATAGATACTTACATAATTTTTGGGATCCATGTAGTCTATAGGAAAACATTGATGGTTCCATTTTGTAGATCGAAATTTGTTTGACTAGTTTCTAATTAATTAATAGGGATGTCAGCGGGTACCCGGGTACCCGGGTAGACCCGGGTGATATCCAAATCGGGTCCGATTTTCAAGAACCGGGTACCCGATAAATAGTAGATTTAGATAGTTCTTCAGAGAAACCATAATAAGAAAACAAGAAGGAGACATAATAATAATATAATTCAGAAATCTAGAACATCTGTTCACTACTACTAACCCTCTCAAAAATGTATCATTCTATTCTTAACTATGATGAACTTCTTTTATTATCATTCATTCAATATAGGGAATCACTAGAAACACATGTCCACATGCAGGACAAACAGGTTTTCAGAACTCTCGACTTGACGATGGGCAACCTCGTAAAACCATTAAAATAAAACATCCCGTAATCCGGTATACTCTACCCTCAACAGGCGGAGCGACCGCCTAAAAAACCCTGAAATACCTACTTATCACGAATGAAGTGGATGAAAATTATTAATGCAAATTAATAGGGATGCAACGAATACCGTTTTTTGCCAAATACCGAATACGAATATTCGGCCGGCCGAATACCTATTATGGTTTTGTGAAATTTTTAATTCCTCTAACAGGCTTCTTTGTCTTTATTTTATTTGAGGGTTGTCCAACTTGTCCATAACCAGTGTTTTTTACATGCATCTTTCAGTCGGGGATGTGCTTTATAGGTTGGATTTTAGGTACCTAATAAAACAATAAATTCTCGGAAATGAACATATTGTTGGGTGATTTTTATTGACTTGAATATTTGACTGTTTCATTTTCTTATTGAAGCTTCATGTTTAGGCAGAACAATAACAGGGTATCAGAGGAATATTCAATCAGTTTGCAGTAAAATAATCAATTATTCTTAGAAGTAGGTACTTGGGTACTTTATCTTTTTGTTACTGTTCCTGTCATTGAAATTTCAAGCAAGTAGGTAAAGTAAGCAATTGCTATAATTTCATTAATTTCCCGGGTATAATAAAATACAAGAGGAACAATATGTTATTAAATTTGTAAGATTTCAAGAACGAATAAGAAATGTCTAAAATTCAAAAGTGAAGTGTAATTTATTATTGATTTATAGCCCATTAGCGTCAACACTGGAATCTGATTCATGAAGTCATCCCATATTTCCATTATTGTTGTTTGTCTCTTTTGGTGAAATGGGTAGATATGTACTTTGTCCTTTTCTTTTACGATATACTAGCCTTTCCCCTAACCATTGAGTAAGTATGGTTTGTTTACAAATTGAAAGGACCCACTTGAAAACGGGAATTCTTTTAAATTTTTATACATATAGAAGTCTGCATTCTGTGTTATCTCTGCTATTATTTTAATTAATCTACCAATCGCTAGGTAATAACAGTCCCAAGTACGTAAAAAAACCATGTACCTACTTATCATTCAAATAATTGATACAGAACTAAATCAAGGAAAATAATGATTATAAAATGTAAAATGAAATGTAATCTGTTCGCGTTATTAAGCGTTTATTAAGCGTTATTAAGTCAAGTGTTCACTCCTTATTCAAACAGCAGTATCATAAAATAGAAATAATGACCGCTGCATACCCCATTCGAACCCACTATGCTCAAGTTTATTTTTTGATTAGAAGTTTTTTTATTCTTCTAGTTTAAGCTTGGTTGATGCAACCCATTTTGTGTAATTTTCGATTCTCTTCAATTTATGTCTCTTATACTTTTGCTGTAAAATAACCAGGGAAGCTGGAATTTGCAAAAATGCCGTTTTTTTACCGTAATTTAAAAATTACCGGTCGTCGATTCAACACCCGGTAGTTTTAATTTTTTTTTCGGGTACCCGTCAGGTACCCGGGTTTTGTTTTCGGGTACCCGGGTTTCGTTTCCGACCGGGTACGACATCCCTATTAATTAAGTTTTTTTTTTGTACTTTCAATATTTCATCTTCATCAGAGATACCCTACCATGAAAATTTACACACACTTTATACATCTGTATATATTAATTCATTTTGTTTTCACAGGGATGGCTGAAAGACTCTTCAAACAATTAGAAACCACAAACAAGAGATTTGAAGTAAAGCTGCTAACTCTTGATGTGATATCTCGGTTAATAGGCTTACATAACCTGTTTCTCTTCAGCTTTTATTCCTACATACAACGTTTTTTGCAACCGCATCAACGAGAAGTCACCAGACTACTGCAGTTTGCAGCGCAAGCGAGTCACGAACTTGTACCTCCGGACGTAATCGAACCTTTGATAAAAACAATTGCAAATAATTTTGTGACGGAACGTAATTCATCAGATGTCATGGCAATTGGATTAAATGCTGTTCGGGAGATTTGCGTTCGTTGCCCTCTATCCATGAATGATGTTTTAATGCAAGATTTTGCTGAATATAAAAAGTACAAAATCAAGTCCGTGATGATGGCTGCAAAATCTCTTATCCAGCTATTTAGGCATACCAGGCCAGAGCTTCTTCATAAAAAAGATAGAGGGCGTCCTTCCGAAGCTAGTGAAGAATTCATTTCACAGAACTATGGTGCAATCGATGCCAAAGATTACATACCTGGCGCTGAAGTGTTAGTAAAAGAAGCTGTTGAAGAAGAAATTGAAATTAATTCTGGAGAAGAATCAGTATCAGATGATGAGGAATGGATTGATGTTCCACATTCAGATGAAGAATGTGGAGAAAGTGAAGATTTGCAGGTCGATAAGAAAGAATTAGCCCAAAAGGTAACTTTAGAAAGGATTTTGACTGATGAGGATTTCAAAAAGATCGATATAGCAAATCTTAGAAAACATGTTACTGCAGGCAGTACAGGAACAAAAAGGAAAGCTGAAGAAATGATTAAAGAGCCTTCAGAATTAGTTAAATTAGGAGATATTGAAAATATTTATAAGAAGAGAAAACATGATAAAGAGACCAGAATGGAAAGTATAAGAAAGGGACAAGAGGATAGGCAGAAGTTTGGATTTAAAGACGGGAGATTGAATGAGCACTGTTCAAAAACCAACAGAGAGAAGAGAAAAACTAAAAATTACCAGATGATAAAGCATAAAGTCAAGGGTAAAAGTAAACGGAGCTTCAAAGATAAGCAAATTGCCCTGAGGAATCATCTGTTGAGGCTAAAGAAAATGAAATAATGAAATTTGTTTTGTTGAAGCATATTTCCAGTTTGTTTTTAACAGGTTTGTTACTGTCAATAAAATTTATCTAAATGAATAATTATTGTGAATATTTTTTTGACCTAGTCTCCAAAAACAGTCTTTTCAGTTAGGGTAATACCCACATTGACGCTTACTAGGGTAGCGCATTCGTCCACTTGACAAGGAAATTTTTGAACCGCTGGAAGTAATATTTTTGGCACATTTGGTCACAGGTGTAGGTAGTAAGTGGAAAAAGCAAAATTTGAAAAAAGAAACAAAATATTAACACGACTATACAAGGACGAATCCTATTTCAGTGGATATTAAAAACATTATTACAGATCTAAAAAGACTTTAGTATTTGATATAATCTGCGACATAGTGATCTTTAAATAGAGGTAGGAACAATGCAGCAACTATAAATTTGGATCATTGTGGCTTTGGCAGGTAACATTTGAAGAAAGGTGTATTAAGTCACTCCTTAAAATCTTTGAATTTTTCTTAAATCTAAAGGGCATGTAGGAAATGCAAAAATAGGCGAAAAATTCCCTGTAGACATGGGTGGTTGGAACGTAAGTTTTCGAGATACAAAATGTTCTTCAGAAAATTTGATTTTTTTTCAATATCTACAAACTGGCTGATCAGAATAACTCGAAATTTTTGACAATTTTGTTGTACTAATAATAATTGAAGTACATGATTTGATACTCCCAACAAATAATTTTGTAGATATTAAAAAAAATATTAAACAAAAACTAAAGCTCCAATGACCCATGTCTACAGGAAATTTTTGTCTATTTTTGCATTTCCTACATGCACTGTAAGTTTAATTTTATACTTCAAAGATTTTGCATACCTTCCTCAGCTGTTACCTGCCAAAGCCACAATGATTCAAACTTCATTGTTGCTACATTGTTCCTATTTGTGTTGGGGACATGCACACAGAAACTATCAGGGGGGCTTTTAGTCTTGGTAAGCTAATATTGGTACATTATCATAAACTAGGTATTAATTTTAGGAATTCTTCCAAGAAAATTAAAAATTAAAAAAAAAGATTTTTTAAATATTGTTATGGGTCTCACACTTTATTAATACCAAGTTAAAGTATTGCAAAAATCTTTATTCTCTAACACGACTGTAACTTTTAACAATAATCTCCAAATGTAAATAATCAGCTGTTCTCGTATTTACACACAGATATTACACAACTATACTCCCACTTCGTTTGTCTATAATACTTCACTCTGTTTACTACCTACTTCACTATTCACAATCACTTCTAACTTATAAACACTACCAGTGACTACTCTGTCTTCCTTACTCTGTAATACTTCAGCTCTCATTTACAGTAGAGTCCCGTTCATTCGAGCTAAACGGGACCGGACGGTGCTCGGATTTGCGGGAAACTCGGATCTCACGGATGAAAAAATAATCCGTCTAATCCGACCGTCGCTGAACTTTGTTCCGCTTAAATCGAGCCCACGACATATGTAATTACATATGTACATCTGCATGCCTGTATGTAGGTGCGCGCATATTTATGTATTATACCTACATAAAAAATAATAATTCAAATTGAAATACATTTATGCCAGTACATTATTATTGTATTAAAAAAATAATCCCTACAGTACCGTTTTTTTAATTTACATAATATATGTATGTATGTACTTTAACAGGGAATGCGATAGCTCGAATAAAGCGGAACCTAGCATAATGTTGCTCGGTTAATACGGATCGTGTAAATTCTATTTTTAGCTCGGATCACACGGAAGCTCGGAACACCGGGACTCGGATTAGCGAGACTCCACTGTACATCCAAGATACGACTAACTAAGTCTCCAGCTACGGTGGTTCTTATATATAATTCCCTGAGGTGTCATTGAAGTTATCTAGGAGTTTCACTGATGTGTTTCCAGTCACACATTCTTGAATATGCACAGAATGAGGAACCATTCTGGTATTTAGTAGAACTATCATGTCACTAAAACCGCCTTGAAACAAGTTGCTCTGGACATCACCAAATTGCAGAAGGTAAACAAATACGAATTATGAATCTATAATTCTTCGCGATCGCGAGTGATGCCTCCTTATAATATTATAAGTAATAAATTGTTTCTTTTTCTGTGGTAAGAGATCTACAGCCCTGTATTATAATTTGATAATGGCGGAGATCACAAAGAACTAGGTATAAAAAAATTACAGAATTCCTGTTTTCAGGTAAAAAATTAGAAAGAAAAGGATAAAGTACATATCTACCCATTTCACGGAGAAACAAAGCAGTAATGGAAATATATGATGACTTCATGAGCCCCCATTTCTGAGAATTTATTAGGTACCTAGTCTTGAAATACAACTTATACACAATACACACATTCTAGATTGAAAGATGCATACACAACATACATCCTTGATTGTACGATGCAAAAAACTGCTTATGATTAAGTTGGGCAGTCCTTAAATGAAATAAAGAAGCTTGTTAGAGATGGGAGATCGCATTTTGGACTCGGAATTGAAAATTGCACAAAAATTGGAAATAACTTTAAAATATTGTATTGTTTTAAAAAGTGTCATTGGTAAAGGTCCAATTGAAACGAAACAACCCTAGTCTTGATAAATTAATAATAGAAAAACAATTTGCTTAGAAGCTTTATTAGTTACATATTCTCACAGACAGAAGATTGCTTATTAATATAATAAATAATAATTAAAATTAGAAGAATTATACTACACTGACGATTTATGTTGCCAAACATTTCGATAAATTCTTATAAAGTATACCTAAGAGCAAGCAAGTTTTTTGTCAATCAGTACAGACTTTAGAGAACCTCGAAAAAAACAAAAAACTATAATAATAAACATGTATATGGAACGTAAATGCTGGAAACCTGAGGCATGTGACTCTTGACTGCTCACTTACTCTTACAAACAACCTCACTATAAAGAATTTTAATGAGTGGCACACTGCACCCTTTGTCCTTGAGGTCCACCCATCTCATCATCCTCATCATAGGCATTCCTATGGTGTCGTTTTCGAGCTTCCTCCTCTGGATCAAATGATAGCAACATACATTCTTCAGCAGTGTCGGGAATGGTAATCATTGGACGAGCCGGGAGAGCGTTCTCCAACACAGGCACAACCTCTGGAGGAAGGGAAGTGGGGAACTGAACCCAGAACTGGACAATCAGACGACCTTTTTCGAACGGGTTCTTATACTGTGGCATACCTTCATTCATGACACACTTCACATCGCCATGCTTAACTACTTCACCGGGGAGAGAGGTAATTACTAAATCACGATCATCTAAAGTTCTGATCACCTAGAAATAAATATGAAAATTATTATTTTTTTTTTTAATTATTCAAAGTTTATTAGCTCAGAGATTAGGGAAACACGATACGAATGCACAAGGATAAAGTGAGACTCTTACCTTTTGGAAGCCACACAGAGCCTCAACCAGCTGCAGCTCCATTCTTACAATAAGATCATTACCAGAACGTTTGAACATGGGATGTTCTTTTTCGTCTAATACAATGATGATGTCTCCAGGCTCCAAATCGGGCTCTTGGTCACCCTCACCTCCGAATAAGATCTTTTGCCCGTCAGTCATACCCTTGTCTACATGCACCTCTAGGATTTTACGTTCCCGCACCACCTTCTTCCCTTGGCAATTTTTGCAGCGGTCCTTGGGATTGATACGCTCTCCCTGTCCTCGGCACTCTTGGCACATGCTCTGAATCTGTTGAATCATTCCTGTACAAAAAAAATCAAATCAATTTCTTTTCATGTGTGAGGATCAATCACATTTTCATCAGTGAAAACTCACCAGGTCCAAGCTGCTGTATCTGCACCTGCATACCGGATCCCCTGCAGGTGGGGCACTGTTCGACAGCTCCCTTTTTACCACCGCGGCCCTCGCATTTGTCACATATGACATTCTTCTGCAGCGCCAGTTTCCTAACAACTCCCTTGTAGAGTTCTTCCAAAGTAACAACCATCTGGTGTACTACGTCTCTTCCTCGACGTTCGCGTCTCATGCCGCCTGCCCGGCCGCCACCACCGAAGCCACCACCAAAGAACATGTCAAAGATATCCATCGGGCTGCTGAATCCTGGAAAAGAAAGAAATAATTATTATAAAAGTCATTCCTTGGAGCAAGAATCTGGAAAAAAAGTTCAAAAAGTTGGTTTTAGCAGACACAGAGGTACAGAAGACCAATAATCATGTTTTAAAAATTACAACATAAAAAAACAACAGAGTATTAGATACTTATACCGCTGATAATAGTATTTATACAGTTTGTTTATTGTATCTTTGCTTGTTGTCAAAATTGAGAGCTGTTTTAGTAGAATTTTAAAATAATAACATTGGCCCGTTTCAGAATAAATCAAGTGTAATTTCCACTTGGTTACTATTATTTTCAACATTAGTTTAATTTAAAGTACTTTGAAAATAAAAATAAAACTTAAAGTTCAACTACAAATACAACTACCAATATTAAAACTTAAAGTGTTATTTGTTATTTTTATTATTAATTAAAGATAGATTCTACAAAGGAGCAGGAAGCGAGGGGGGACCCTGTCTGTCCCAAATGTGGGACAGACGATGAGGAATTTCAAGTAGAAAAAGTTCATATAAACATGAGTCCTAAAATGTGCATCATTTTTCTTTGCAATAATATTGGCGAATGTGCCCCCCCCCCCCCCCCCCCCAAGACACCACTGAACTTATTAATTTCAATCTACTTGGGGCTAAAGGACTTCCTTATTACCTACTGAAAAGATTACTGCTGAATTTCAACAATATCAAAAAGGATCTATAAGATATTAGTACATACCTCTTAGTAATACCCTCGAGAAATCGAGAAAAGTTTTAACATTTTTGAACGCCTTCCTTTTCAAAATTAATGAATCAATTTTGTTCCCATTTTTTTTTAATCACTTAGGTACTAGTATAACTTATTTGATGTGGATTTTTTTTTAAACGTACAACATGCCGTTATATTATTTTTAGTCAAAAATGTTCACATATGGGGTTTTTACAGACTATCATAAATTCACTAGACATAAGGAACGTAAGTGACCACCCAATGTAATTCTGAGAATATAGAATACACAGGAAGGAGCAACACGTATTCTATGTATTAGAGTTTTTCCAATACGTTCTTTTTCCATAGTATTGAGGCCTCAGGTTCAACAATTTTGGGTTAGAGGCACTACAAGAATGGGACACCTCTCACGGAAACCTCTCATGGCCTACCTTCTGGTCTTTATTAAAAGGTCAGGAAGGTTCGAGTTGGGAGTCCCACCATGGTTTGGACACGGCAAAGAGAGCCCTTGGTGGCCTAGTCTCTGAGGGTGCACAACAAGGGGTAGGAACATAAATTTGCGTAATATTTCGTATATCCTTCGAAAACTTTTTTTTAAGTCATGATTTCACATTTTTTCTTTCATTTGTTATTTCAAATCTCTTTTGATATCAAATTACTTTCTTTTAGGAAAAGTTTCTTTTTATTTTTTGTAAAGTTGACATTTTATAATTGACTTTTTTGGAAAAAGTTGAAAGCGAGGTTGAAAGATTTTAAAATTTTAAATATACCAATGTAAATATTTAAGGATAAATATTCGATCATTAAAAAAAAAATGTTACACTACTTTATCATCAGCCTCAAACTTAAAAAAGAAAAAACGATCCTACTTTCACAGCAACCTACATAATTTTCAGTTTACTTACGAGGGCGGATCAATAAGTCTGTAACTTATTGAATTTCCCGCCCCTTAACTGAAAGGGCAACACTGCTCTTGTCGACAGGCAACAAGCAATTGACTCCTGTCAAAATTTGAACAAGCTGCATCTTTTGGTTTGTGTTTGACAACCACTAATGCTTCAAAATACCTCGTGATTTAAAAACAAAATGGAGAAAAGTGAATTTCGTGTGCTCATTAAGCATTATTTTTTTGGGGAAAAAAACCATCACTCAAACCAAGGCTAAGCTTGATAAATACTATGGGAACTCTGCACCATCAACTTCAATGATAAGGAAGTGGTTTACGGAATTTCATTGTGACTGTACAAGCACGGAAGATGCCAAACGTTCTGGATGCCCAGTTGAGGTCTCTACACCCGAAACAATTGAAAAAATTCACGATACGGTGTAGGAGTGTAACTTTTTATTGTTTCCAAACCTGAAGAAATGCCTCGGCGGAAAGAGATTTCACTCCAACGATGAGATCATCTCACAAACATATACCTGTTTTGATGACCTCGAGAAATCTTATTTTTTGGAAGGGATGGAAAAAAATTGGAGAAACATTGGACAAAGCGTATAGAGCTCAAAGGATATTGAAAAAAAATAAAAAATTTATCCAAAAAAGCCTGCGTTTCATTCAAAAAGTCACGGACTTATTGACCTGCCCTCGTATTATCAGAATATTAACACCAAGTTTATAAAAAGACCAAATTCTGACGTGGTATAGATTTACTACCGTTATGAGCTTACAGTTTATATCCTATTAGGGCTTATAGTTTATACCCCTAAACTAAAGTACTAAAGTACTTGAGGAATGTCACATTAATTAAACCTGTAATATCATAAGAAACCATTTTTTGCTTTAAAACCTACTTTTTTTCTATTTCATTAATAATTTTTGATTTTCATTCCATTTTATTAAAATGTAGTTATTTAAATGCCCCAATCAAAACAAAACATGAAATTCAACAAGCAATTAAATTGGTCAATAATGGGGGATATTTGATACAGAAAGCAACCCTATTATATAGGGTGAATCATTTCAATCCCACCAGTTGATTATTCCTGACCACCAGAGTTGAAAAAAAATTCAGTCACACATTGTTTGGTTTGGAGGGGGACATCGGTTACAATACAAAAAATTACCCCATCCGCGAAGGGTGTGGAGGTGACTTTAAAATTTTGAAAAGGAACTGCCATATTTTATTGGGGATTTTAATTTGTTGTGAAACAATATCAAACTACCTGAAACATGTTTTATGCCTGCATCCTCGTTTTAATCCAACACCTCCCTAACCCCCAAAAATTCAGATCAAAGTCGAGTGATCCACTTTAATTACTCGTATTTTATCAGTAAATTATTGAATTGCTACAGCTGTCAATTTGGGTTTTGATGATAGGATTACTAGTTTTGACAGCTGATTGTTACCTAAAAGAAACCCCATTAACATCTATCGCTGTGACAATTAAAAAAATTCACTGCCTATTCAAAATTTGAGTCACCCCCACCCCCTCGTGATGGGGGGGGGGGTGATTTATGTGTCCAAATGATATAATATCCCTCTCAAACCAAGCAATGCCTGTCTGAATTTTTTTCAAACACTGGTGATGGTCAGAAATATAATAATCAACTGTGGGGATTAAAATGGATCACCCTCTATAGGTATGACATGACCAGACCAACTTCAATACTTAACATAAAAGGGTGGAAGAATTGCAAAAAAAAAGAAGTCACTCTGTAGACAAACAAGTATCCACATAAACGAAACAGGAAGAAAAATATTACCAAAAATGTTGGGAAGAAAAACTACAATTCAGTGCAGGTAATGGTCAAGGAGACCACCATCAAACTCAACACATTTCCTTGACTTATTTGTCTATGTGGTAATGTATTAAATTGTGTTATTTATTTTGCTGTTAAAACTTATTTTTAGCTCGAAACAATCTGTAGAAGGGTCCCCAATCTTGGCTAAATTTATAGATAAAGTAAATTTATTTGAAATAACTACAAAATACGCAAGTTTTAAAAAACCACATTTGATTTTTCTTAAATTAATAACAACACATGAATTGAAATCCCGAATAAAAAAATAAAAAACTGAAATTTCTTCTCGATTCAGTTTAATGATGCCAAGTAGTTTTTTACCACAATTGTAGCATTTTTCACGTAGTTTTAGAAAATGGCACCAAACTTAGAATAAAATGCATACAGGGTGAACTTTTCGACAAAACCGAAAGATATCAAAATAATAAGCACGGCCCTGCAGTTTTCGAATCGGCGAAAAATGCGAGGTAATAAGTATCATTAGTAGAGCATATCTACAAAATTTCGTTAAATTCGATCAATTCGTTCAAAAGATATCGCTCATTAAAGATTTCGGCAAATTGCACAAATCACCCTGTATACTCGAAACGAAGGGCCTCAGGAAAATTTCAAAACCAGATCCTGAATCGCCTTGAAAAACTACACCTACCCTTAAGCTATGGCAGTCACGTCGTGGGACACCCTGTATATAGGAGCATTCCATTAAAAAAAAAACATAACTTTGTATAATCCAAAACAATTTTAAATTATGCTCATTGTGATTCTGTAATCTGTGAGAAAGAATTCAATTTGGCAAATCCCCTCCTTGTGTCCTAGTATGGCAGAAAAAATTGAAATTTCCATGGTGTTTGAAAGCCCAAGTGAAAATTGCCTTAATAAAAAATCAAAATTGGTTTTCTCAATATCTACACATATACCGTGGAACTAATTCATCCACTTAAATCCATGGCTGGGCTGCTTGTGCTTTTTTCATTGAGTGGTAAGTAAATTCAGATACTGAATGATGGTGATGATTATAATATTTAAAAGTAGATTTATTTCACATGGACATGACCAGAAACTGATTAGAACCTGATAGTTCAGGTCATTGGTCATTGTTAGGTTCTATTATCGCGCCTGAAATTAAAAGGAAATGAACGGGTCATGGATCTAATGGCTGAGTTAACTGAGTTAAAAAGTTAGCTGGTTCATTTCTCAATAGCATGCCATAAAATGGTACACAGACGGGTCAAAAACCATCGAAGGAACAGGTGCTGGACCTGGGATGATATATTTTGAGCTTATGGGAAAGTGAACCAGCGTTAAAAAATTAAAAATTGAACCAGCACAGAAATCGACGCTATCGAAAGATGTGTCAGGGGGACGAAATCTCAATACATTTTCTGGTCGAGTGCCATGCGGTACAACAAAGAAGATTTGCTGTCTAGGTCTTTACACTAACTATACATTAGTATGGAAATTGTGTACAGTAACTGACAGTACTAAAAAAGCAATTTCGGAGAAGCGGCAAGCGGAAAATTTTTCTTGCAACGAAAGTTCCTGCTTGCCGCTTCTCTGAAATAACTTTTTTGGAAATGTCAGTTACTGTACACAATCTCGGTACCGATGTATAGCGGGAAAAGACTTATAAATCGCCTAGTCACCAGAAAGAGAGACACAAAAGATCTTCGAGGTCGTAGTGTAGATACATCACCATTAATACAATACAACCAGTTAATTGGTGGTTAACAGACCGGTTAACTGGTTAGCCAAATTTTATAAAAAGCACAGCCCTAATGATTACTTCAACTTCCATTAATTTTTATAGTGGCGAAAATTCAGGATCTGCTCCTAGATATATGCTGCAAGAATATGTTTAGGTACACTAATAATTTTGGTCATTATTCAAATCAGAGGCCACTTGCACGCAGGAATACCATATACACTATGAGGTAGTATGGGCCTCTAGGAATAGCATGGTACTAGTGAAAGTCTGTGCAAATTGGTAACAAGGGAGATATTTGCCTCGATATAACTGTAATTACCATTGAGATGCCCCACTATCAGAGATCTGAGATGATACCCCGAGTTCCCCTTACCCCCCTTACACTAGCTCCCCTTCACTAAATCAGGTCAGGTTTTTTTTCCTTAAAATTTACAGCCTTTGCGGCTTTTTCTTTGGTATAACTGCTCTTTAGCTTTCCAATGAATCCCCTCACCAGCCTATTCCACATTTTCCACTCGCGTCGCTCTCAGCGTTGCCGTACGCAACTCGTTACAAATAATATTTTAAAACACTTATTTGCTGCATTAAATCAGGTCTTTGGTCAGGGTAGGGTTTTTTTTTCCTTTAAATGTCCCTAAAATGAAAAAAAAACCTACCCTGACCAAAGACCTGACTTACTGAGCGTTATCGTCTCAATAATAATTAATTGTAACGAGAATGCCGGCCGGGCCTAGTAGTAATATTTTTATCTACAATACGTAATACGTATACGTAAACAAACGAGTTGCATTTTCCTTGGCCAGAGCAGCAGCTGTTTGTCTGAGATTGTCTGCAGAACGTAGTAAAACGAATAGCATGTGGCAACGCTGAGAGGAGTCAGCCGGTCGCAAGCAGACAACATGTAGTGGGGGTAATAGAGGGGTGTTTTGGAAAGCTAAAAAACAGTATTACCTTTTCTTTATCTTCTTTATTTATATTTTACTTTTCTTTCATTTTCTTGAAATTACAGCGAAAAAATACCTAACCTGACCAATGACCTGACTTAGTGGAGGGGGATTAGTGTAGGGGAACTAAGGGTGTCTTAGTGGCTTTAATGAGGACAGGTTATGCAACAAAATTGTTTTTCTGTGCAAGTTTTACCCAACCCCAGCACACCCATTTTCGTCTCCTTAGAACTTATTAGGTCATTTCCACAAACTAAAGAACTACAAATAATTATGAAACTACGATGAAAATGGAATGTAACAATGTAAAAATTGTAGTGAAATGCGAGTGGCCAGGGATCTGAATAATTACCCACCCTAATTTTGTCTGACCAAGACCAACCTGCATTGAAATTCAACGTTGATTAATTAATAATAATCTTACCAGCACCACCACCACCTCCTTCCTTGAGAGCTTGTTCGCCGCCTTGGTCATAGATCTTCTTTTTCGCAGGGTCCGAAAGAGTTTCATAGGCCTGAGATATCAGTTTGAATTTTTCACCTTCATTTGGATTCTTATCTGGATGATATTTCAGCGCTAGCTTCCTGTAGGCTTTCTTGAGTTCATCTTGTGTGCAACCGGGTTTAACACCCAGGACGTCATAGAACTTTGTTTCCTTCACCATTTCGAGTTTCTAGAAAGCATTTTTTTTTTTTCAAAACGTAAGTACCTATCTGGGTGACTGTTTCACTAATAAATACATAACTTACTGATGAAGGAACAATAATAATAATTGTACTTACAATAAGAGCAGGCCTCTTTACTAGCTTTACTTGCTTGAACTATGTATATGGCTTCGGAATTGATTAAAATTCAATTTAATAAAACGTTTAGCCCACCTTGTACTAAGTACCTACTTATATTTTTAAAACAGCACTGTCAATATTCAAATTTTGGTCCCGACTACACTTTCTCAATTATTATTCTTACAGCAAGGGGAATTCAGTGGAATATCCGAGAATCCGAGCGAAGTGTCTATTTCAGTTAGAGTTCGAGCGAGAAAAACGAAAAAGCCTTCACCTCGTGGGTTGGGTATCTTCAACCTTGCTCCTTGCTTTGCTAGAAAAGTATGACTGGACTGGGTATATTTCTGCTGAACTTTTGCTTTTGCTAGAAAAGTAGAAATACTAGAACGTTCCACGACCACGACGAATCAGATCAGCTGCTGAAACGTAAATGGTAAATGGTAAATGTAATAAAATAATGTAAAATTGTTGTACTTGTCAGTCACGGTGTGCCGATAGACGATGACGCGCAGGCTGCGTTCCGATTTAGTGACGTCACGTGGTTCTAAGACTACACCATGAGGTTCCTCATATCTTTTTTATTGTCAGGAATAAATAAATAATTCTTGGTAGACTTGCATAAGTCGTTAACAGCTATCCATTTACCGTTTTAAAAGTTTTCAAGGCCAACTAAATCCCAGAGTTTTCATAGTCAACTTTTGTTTTCTTAAGGCCGCCATATTGTTTTTTTTTATGTCGTTTGGTACAAAAAAATCATGAAAATCAAAAATCAATAACATTAAAAAAATTTGTAAAAATTTCATTTTTTTTTCGAAAAAAATGAAAGATTTTTCCATAATAGATCTAGCACAAAGAAAAACACAAGCAAAAAGGATGGAAGCAATATAATTTGACATTATTTATTTTATAAACAACCTCACCGCAATTAATACTTAAGTCAAAATAAAGCCACATGACGTCATTGCGCAGTAATAACCAAAATAGTAACAGTAATTGAATCGGCATACCGTGTACAGTCGACATAATAAGTTTCTGTTATTTTTCAATGATTCTGTTAGCGAATTCGAGTTGGCTGCACTTGCTCGGAGCGAGATCGATCTGTCTCTGAATCAGTTCTGCCCAGAATTCTGCTCCAGTCCGGAGCAGAACTTTCGCATTTCGACTCTGTATGGAACCGAACTGTGTCAGGGCAGGCCAGAACTAGAGTCCCTCGATATACAAGACTCTGGTCATACGGTCTGCGGCAGCCATGTTTATCCTGTTTCACCGAAAAAATGCATTGATGAGATAGGCGCTTAGCACTAAAACAATTAAAATACGCGTTATTATGCATATTATTTATACAGTGATTTTTTTTATGGTGACTATGGGAATGCTAAAGGATCTTGTAAAATCGTTTCCACATTATCTCTTGTTTTACCTTGATTTACTGCGTATTCTTCAAAACAATGTTAAATGTAGTCAAGTTCAAAAGTGAGGTTTTTCATTTATTAACCAAGCAACATTAACAATAAATATCCCTCAATACGAAAATGTAAATAGATATTTTATATAATATTATGCGATATTTAAAAAAAAGAGTTTTTATTAGGTAAATAAGTACCTAAGTTTTAAAGCTTGCAGTAATAAATTTCAATATAATTGGACTCACGGACTAAAAATCTTAGAGGGTTATATACCGAAGGGTAATAAATATAGTTTTTAGAAGTGAAGCGATCAGGCTTGTTCTTTATTAGACAGGTTCTATGTAATTCGAGCATCCCAACAATACTAAACGGAGTACTAAAACCATCTAAAATCTATTCAACTTCGCATTTCATTATTTTATAAATGATTCAGTAAAATGTTCATTATTCTTTCTAACTTTTGATAAAATATATATCTGGAAGTATTAGATTAAAGCGAGTTTCTTTAATTTTATATTGAATTTTAAAGGGTAATTTAATTTTTTTTTTAACTATTATAACAATAACTAATTGCACAACGACCAGGCATTATTTATAACCTTATAGGTATATGCAATTCGATGAAAAAAATTAATTAGTAGATATTTTCGAGGCCGGCTAATGCTAATCTTATGGCACTCGCCGGATCTAAAAGGATAAAAATGGCCGCCGAGGCGGCTAACCAATCAGAAAGATGACCGCGTATGGCCAGACTCTTATATATCGAGGGACTCTAGCCAGAACCAGAGTCAGAGCCAGAGCATCATGCACCGGTGCAGTGCAGTGTGTGCAATCCAGTTTCCCTCCAGTCTGCATTTTCATTATAGCCTTCTAACTATCCCTATCCTATACCTATCACGGTTGTTATGATGTTATTCTTATTATAACAGAGTCGTGGAACTACAATTAAGGCGTGATCCATTTTAATTATTGTAATAAGTTGTAATTATTCATACAATACGTAAAATGTACTTATCCACAAATTTTTGGTTTAAGGAATTACTAGGAATCAGTAAGGAATCAGTATTTAATTTTCCCGCTATTTCTAACCTCTAAATTTACGGGAGTGCACCGTTGCACCGTCAAATTTGACGGTGCAGTTTATTTTGCTCCGGGACAGTTCCGCCATACGACTCGAACATATTTTTTCGTATGCACTGCCAGAGAGCAAGTGTAACTCGAACACAATTACGATATGCACCGCTAGAGTTCACTTTAACTCGAATACGATTACGAAAAGCACTGGAACGGACGGAGTCCTACAAATCGAACACGAGATTCCGTCTCGGTGCGCACCCGGAGCAGAAAAGTGCAGTAACTCGAATTCGCTATGTGATATCAAATACATTAGATGATAATACGTGCAGCGTGCAGCTCTCCGCTATTTACATGTATAAAAGTGAAGAATGAAAAGAAGCGCCATCTACACGCCTCGATCGCTAACTACACAAGACACCGGATATGAAAAGCACGGATGTAATATAAATTATATTCACAGACATAATAAAATTATCTAGAGTTTTTGGTGTATCAGGTAATGTTGGGGTTAACGCAGAGCTATAGTGATGGCCATAGATAATATGCAGTGTGGGTAGCATAGGGCAATGCATTTTAAATGGGTAAAAAATTGACAGAGTTGTCAGCTCAATGCAAGCAGTGGCACAGGTTCATATAAAAATATTAAAATCGAAAGGAAATTGACATTTCTATTCTCAGGATTTCTAGACAAAAATAATTGAGGTTCTGTTGAAATGTCAAAAAGTAATAATTTTTTGATGTTTCTATAACGTATAGACTGAATATTGCAATGCTTGTAGGGTAGGTATTGCTTTTACATTATAAAAATATTATTTGAACACATCCTTTATTTAAACAGGTAGGTAAAATGAAAGTCGTAGTGCTTGTTAATAAAATTTTATTTATTGCTACTTTATTGATGACTTTATTTATCAATGCTTTATTTATCTATTGGGGAATGTGGCTATCATTTGATAGATAGGCAGGTATACTGCCTTCGCATTTTATATATTCATTTAACACTTTTAGAAAAAAACAATTTCGAGTAGATGTCTCAGTATTTTTGCCAGTTATGTATAAGATTCTCCCGAGGATTCTCCGCTTTGGCTATATACGGCAATGTAATCATAATAATATACTCATAATACGACTATTATGAGGACTTAGGTCAAATACTTACTTTATTCTTCTTCTCAGGGGGATGTTACCAATGAGTATTAAATATACATCAACACTGGTATTAGCTTGGAGCCTAGGTATTGGTTGTTGAACTGAGGTTGTTGCGGTCCAAGAATATTTCGTTTTGAATAAAAAAAACAACATACGCACTGTCTCCGAGAAAGAAGGAACTGTGTATTGGTTTTTAGTTTAAGTGCAGAAAAATAATATTGAGACTCAAAATCTCTGTCCATTATTGCTCATATTCAAGAAATAATACAAAAATAAATATAACTTCGTGAATTGTTTTATGACCTCTGTAGTTAACATGACAGTTTTATTATTTAATTATCAATGTTTGGTTACCAACGCAACGCCAACTATTGCCATTACAACAGAGTATCTGTCAGTTGAAAATTCAAATTCCGCATCTACCAATTACTCTGTGGAGTAAGTAAATGTAGATCTTTAGGAAATGTGTTCTCGCAAGGAATTGTAGAAGGAATGACAAATACCGCGTCATAGCATTTAAATTCATTTAGTATAAATAAAAATCAATATTAATTATATCAATATTATCAATACCTACACCTACAAATATGTTCTGACTAACTAAATAATCGAAACTATTTTGTTCATAAAATGGATGCATATTTGAAAAAGAAGAATATAATAAACTTTGACAGATTCAAAAGAATAATTATAATTATCTGAATACCTTTGTAATAATGTATGAAGTTATAAACTCTACTAACTGTGCTGTTCCATGTTGTGCAATCCTCACTTATGAACGAGATCAATGTTAAAAGAGCAGTCTGCTGAGGTACAAAACGTTACAGAAGTGCAATGAATTAAATAATTTTCAAAATGAAGAGCGTACGCTCGTGGACGCGTGCTTCCCAGAAGTACAACAAAAGCGGCAACTATGAGCGCCATAAAAGCAATGCTGCATAATAACTATGGCCCTTACTATAGGCAGGAGTACTTGAAAGAGTACTCGTAAATAAATTGAAATTCGAGTACGAAACTCAGAAAATGTACTCGTAAGTATTTATTCATAAGTACTTTGGCACAGACAGGTGTATGGGTACGAGTAATACTCGTGAAAACACGTATATATAATTATTATACAAACATGTCAGTGCGCAGCCTATGACGTCAGGCTTGTGACACCTACATAGTACATACAATACAGCAGCAGTAATAATAAGGTGAATTAGTAGTTTATTTCGATGCTTATTGCATTTTTGTTGAAATATTTTTAATTGGTAACCGTATGCGTGCCACTGTTTAACCCACCGAGTTTCGTTTGCATAACTCGACTGGTTTCAAAGCAAATAAATAAGTCGTCAGTTTTTAAGTAAACCTATTGTTGGAGTTGTTGAACTCTTTGGAAGCACGATAATCTAGACTCTGGAATCTTCAAAATACACAGATCTGGCAGTGACAATAGTCTTCTTCCCACCAAAAAGTGAGCGGGAGTAAGAGGATTTAAATTGTTGGGATCGTGAGAGAGGGGTGACAAAGGTCTGGAATTCATGATGGCCTCAATTTGTACGAGTAACATATACTGCCGTGTTAACCCTAAACGCCGTATCTACATTTTAGTAGTTTTGAGATATTTACGTTTTTGTCTTTTGCCATCTGCCGTTCACAATTGTTATCTTTGAGAATCCTGATTTTCCATAAGTTATTATTTACATGCCTAATTTTATTTAGTCGTACTCTTTTTTCTAAAAAACTGCAGTTTTTTTCGAAAAATCACTTACGGCAATATATTCAAAGGAAAAATAGATAGATTAGCCGTAAATGAACTTACGGTTTTTTCAGTTAAAAATATCTTATACATACTAGGAGCTTTTGCCGTATACAGGATGGTTAACAATTCGATGCTCACCATTGGGATCTAGGAAACGGTAAAAGATTTAGGGTGGGTTAAACTAGAGAAAAGTTGCACAATTTTATGCTTACTAAGAATCTGAAAGAAAATGTATGTAAACTTCAGGCGTTGATGAAATATCCTGCAAAAACTTAAAAATTGGGATTTATTATTTCATATCTTTTTTATTATCGAAAAGAATTAAAATATTTTTGTAGGTTCACATAAGTCACCAAAAGCTATCATCTGTCATTTTCAAAATTTTCAAGGACTGCTAGATCGCAGAGTTGTCATAGTCAACTTTTGTTTTTCTTATGGCCGCCATATTGTTTTTTCGTGTCATTCGCTATTAAAAAAATCAAGGAAACAATCTATCAAATTAAAAAAATTGTTAAAAATTTTATTCTTTATTCGAAAAAAAAAAGAAAATCATTTCACCGAATAACGTCAATATGACGTCGCGACTTGACATTGCTTGCCTTATGGGTTTTTTTAGGTTTCGGTTAAACTTTTCGGTTAAGCAAAGGTTATTTTTCCGACAAAAGAAGAACAAAAATTTGGAAGAAATTTTTTTTTTAATGTGATAGATTAGATGATAGTGATAGTGATAGAATGTGATATTTTGTTTCTTAGATTTTTTTAATAGCGAATGACACGAAATAACAATATGGCGGCCATAAGAAAAACAAAAGTTGACAATGAAAATTCTGGGATCTAGTAGTCCTTGAAAATTTTGGAAATGACAGATAATGCCTTTTGATGTCTTATGCAAACCTACAAAAATATTTCAATTTCTTTTCAATAATAAAAAAGATATGATTGAAATAAGAAATCACAATTTTCAAGTTTTTTCGGGATATTTCAGCAACGCCTGAGAAGTATCCATTAATTTTCTTTCAGATTCTTAATAAGCATAAAATTGTGCAACTTTTCTCTGATTTAACCCACCCTGTATCTTTTACCATTTCCAAGCACTTATGGTATATGCACACACAATTTTATTATTATGTATTTTTTTTAACGTTATTAAAGTACCTACTTTCGGTAAAACAATTATTATTCTATTATTATTATTACTTTTATTATTATTCTTTGAAATAAATAAAACAAACTACGTATCTTACTTGGTTATTTTCTAGATACGGCATTTTTGATCAGGATTACTCATATACGTATTAAATTTATTTAACATTTATGCCGTATCTGCATATTATGCTTACAGATACGGCAAACTTCCCTAATAAAATGAACATACGGTAAAATGCTCTAGAGAACTGATGAAACCTGCAAATACGGCAAACTAAATTAGCGATTTATAGCTGTTAGGATGGAGATACGGCGTTTTCGCTTATGGTAATAGATAGAGAATATAAAGTCCCATCAGAACATCCAATAAGCCGAAAATGAGAAAATTGTCACTTACGGCGTTTACGGTTAACACGGCAGTATACATCTCTTCAAATGTCAGAGACGAAAAAAAGTCCTCCGAAGGGAGGTGATCCGGGGGGTACGAAGTGCCAATTCCTCCTTCGCCTGTCAGCCTCAACAATGCTGTCTTTATTTTTTAATACAAAAACCCTCAACTTGTCTAACTCGGTTTTTGCTCCCCTAAAATTTGTCCCGTTGTCCGAATACATATTGGAAGGCTTTCCCCTACGGGCAATAAATCTCTTAGCCAAAATAAACGAATCAGTTGACAAATCTGTAACAAGTTCAATATGAACAGCTTTGGTCACCATACATATAAACAAGCAAATATAAGACTTTGAAACCCTACAACCACGCCCCTTCGTATCATTTAAATTCATTGGACCAGCATAGTCCACCCAAGTATTTTGAAAAGGGTAAGAAGGATTAATTCTGCAAGCTGGCAAATTACCCATTATTGGGGTTATTCGGTTATTATTTTTGGCGCAACACGAAAACACCTCACACATTCGTGAACCACTCTTTTTGTCGTATATCTTCCCGAAATTGCCCAAAATCGCTCTCGCACAGATGCTAATAGGTGTTGCGGACCAGCATGCAACAAACGCAAATGTTCCCTTGTAAATATTAATTTCGTTAAAAATTTTTTTGCCGGTAACAGAATTGGATGATGTTTATCCATATCAAATTCAGAATTCACCAACCTTCCTCCAACGCGAATCAAAACTTTTCATCTAAGAAAGGGTTCAAATTTCGAATTGACGGAGCCACATTATATTGCTGCAATTGGCTCAGTTCTTTCAGCAAAGCATCTCGTTTGTACATATTTAACCAAAACCATTAAGGAATTATTTAGGTCTTCCGATGACAATAATAGGCCAATACATCTATCTTGTCTTGGCTTTACGCAATTATTCGCAACACTTAACGTTTTGTAATTAGAATTAGAATAAACTACTAGTCAAAAAGTTTATAAATCATAAGCAAAGTAAACGTCAGATTGACGTTTCGTTCAATTAAATTGACATTTCAAATCAACGCTAGTTAGATATCGGGCCGCTTGGGCGACAGTAACTTCCGGTGACAATTTTCAGTGGAAGCTGCACGTATTATTATCTAGTGTATTTGGTGATATGGTGATATCCAGCAGAATCAATACAGTGTCAATACTGTCAATTGACTGTGACTGCGCAAGCTGTGTTCTGGTCTTCTGACGTCAGGCGGCTGGAAGACTACCATGTGATTGCTCATATCTTTTTTATTGTCAGAGATAAATAAATAATATTTTGTACGCTTGCATAAATCATCAACAGATATCAATAATTTATTATCACTTTGACGTTTTAAAAATATTCACGGTATTAAATCCCAGAGTTTTTATAGTGAAATTTTGTTTTTCTTATGGCCGTCATATTGTTTTTTATGTCGTTTGAGTATTTAAGAAAATACTTATTATATTTTTCAAAAAGCATCATTATTTTTCAACAATCGGATTGTTGTAATTTATATTATGTATTATAATTTATTATTATATCAATTTGTTTTATGTCGTTTAAAAAAATCATTCAAACCAAATATGGTTTAAAAAAGTTCAAAAATTTGAAATTAAAGTTTTTTCACCGAATGACACGTCGTATGATGTCGCAAAATAAGAAATCTCGATTTTTTATCTTTTTTTAGGATATTCCAACAGCTTATGAAGTTTTCATAAATTTTGCCTCAGATTCTCAATAAGCATGAAATTATGCAACTTTTCTCTAATTTAACTGATAATCCTGTATCTCTTACCACGTTCGAGATCCCCCATATGTACTTAGTTCATTTTAAATGTGAGGTCCCCATGTAATTAAACGAGATCCCCATGTAATTAACACTTTAAATTAACACAATAATAAAACCGCAATAGTTATAACAATCTACACATAACATAATACACAAAATCTAGCACAAAGAAAAACACCAGCAATGAAGAAAAAAGCAATAATAGTTTTTTAATTTTTTTCAGATCCTTTGTTTTCGGCTTCTCTCTTGAAGCGGACGTTTCAGACAGATATTATAGCTGTGAGAAATCACAGATGTGAATTAACGAACTAATAAATTTGCCATGGGATGGTAACAGATTACCGAACGCAGCATTTATTTGTTTGTAAAGAACTAAAGAATTGTCAGTGCGCAGCTTATGACGTCAAGCGTGCGGAAATAAGTACATATACGGCTGTATTAATAACGTGAATTCGATATTTTGTATTTGTTGCAGTAATTTTATTAGTAAGTTTGACGTAAGTGCCCGTCTGTCTTATGGTAAAAATTATTAACTATTGAATAAATTAATGTCAGTAAAAATTCTATCATTTTTATTGATATTACCCAACAGCAGATAATTTTTACTTGACGTTTTGTATTTAGGACCAGTGTGATGTCTAATAAGATTAGTTATTCTTGCCAGATTGGAGGAGGGCGCACTATTTTGTTGCCAATTTTTTACTGCAGATTAAAATAGTAATATATTAGTTCATTATAATACACCTTATTTTGCGTTATATTCATTATGATACACCTTTTAACTTTAACTATCAAAATAACAGAAGGAATTTTTAATAAAATAAAATTATTAAAAATTAAAAAAATAGAAATTATAGTATTAGGTATGACATTGCTATGTGTGGAAAAGTGACCCATTCCACTGGAGTGGGAGATTGTTGTCGACGAGAGGCGCTAGCCGAGTGCATGCGGCAATCCCAGGAGTGTGAAATTAGAATTATCACACAAGTAATATTCACTATTTTTCCTAGGACCACAGATTAATCCACAATCTCAAAATAAAAATGTTTAATAATTTTATTTGAAAATTTTATAAAGAAAACTAATGATTGAATTAGAAAAACTAGAAATAACAACTATATTTAGAATTGTAGAAATTGAAAGCAGGTAATAGTACTTAAAAATTCCATAAAAGATGAGATCAAAGTAGATAAAGTTGACTATACCTATACATTAGTATGGAAATTGTGTACAGTACCTAACTGACAGTACTAAAAAAGCAATTTCGGAGAAGCGGCAAGCGGAAAATTTTTCTTGCAACGAAAGTTTCTGCTTGCCGCTTCTCTGAAATAACTTTTTTGGAAATGTCAGTTACTGTACACAATTTCCGTACCGATGTATAGAATACTACCTACATAGACTGATTTATTTTTTTGTTTATTGAACCATTCTTCCATCCTATACTTACATTGAAAAATCCTATACATAGGTTGCCTAACCTAAGGAGAATTAACTAAATTGTTTTTTTCAATTACAAAATTAACTAAACTAACAGGTTTTTAAATAATAATTTAGACTGAAAATTGAAAATAGGGAAAATTGTTGTAAAATTGTGTTATAGATTACAGTAAAAACGGTATTTTTAGTAATAAAAATAAATCTACTGACAGAAAACCTAAAATATGATTTAATTTAATTCAATGGCGATCACACAGTTCAATTCCTAAAAACAATGTGACGGTGGCCTCAAACAATGTGACAGTGGCCTCAAACTATGTCAAATTTAGGGACCACATTCATGAGGTGTACTTCCAACTGGCAATAGCTGGCCATACACACAGAGGTTGATTTGCCAGTTTGGAACGGGGAAGTTGAAACTTACGGTTTAATCCTTTTGTTAGTGGGTAATCGCCGTGCCAGATTTAACCAGTACAGACTTGTCTGCCAGTTTGCACTGCGGATGAAAACTTCGGCCGTCAATTAACAGACAGTTCGTACACAAATTTTTTTTTTTATCGTCAAAGTTAATTGAATATGTCTTCCGAAAGGGCTGTTCTCTTTTCTAACAAAACTCATACAAATTTACAAAGAGCCCGCTTCATGAAAAATTAAAAGCAAAGATTACACGAATAAAAATTCAAAAAAAGAAAGCTTACGTTGAACTTTATTAAGTACCTACTACAAGTCATGATCAAAATTTTGTTAGTAAGAAAATACAAAATCTTAGATGGATGTTTCCGGAGAGAATCGTTTCAGGATCATTTGCTCTTAGCTGTTATTAGTAGAAATAAGTTAGTTGCTTTTTCTTAAGCAAATAACTTTTAACCCATTTAGAACGTCTCTTTGTGAGACCCATATTTTCCATTATTATTGTTTGCATAAACTATTATTTCACAGCAAAGAACCCTTTTTTATTACGAAACATTTTAAGCATTATTCTTGCAGTTTATGACGCATGTCAAAACAAAACTTTCGTCAAACCGAAATTCCACAGTTTCAGTTTAATCCGCGGATTAATCTGTGAGTTTTGCCCACTAACAAGCGATTTGGCGTGTGACAGATCAACTGTGGAAGACTGATCTGTGCATTTTTGTTTTGCGTTAGTGGACCACGATAGTTTTGATCTGTGGCGTATTAAACCGACAGACTTATCTGCAGCGGTTAGAACTGGCGGGTTAACCTCTGTGTGTGTGGCCAGCTAATGTCAAAGGTTTGTTTATTTGGAACCATTTCCATTTACCCTCACCCAGTGATGTGTCATACTGACAGCGTCTATTGGAAAACATGCATACCATTTTATTATTATGTGTTAATGCTCGTAAACTCTAATCATTGGAAGTTTAACGATATCTGGATGGGACTGAAGACCATTTGACTCTATTTTCGAGAATAATGGATTTTTTTTATATATTTTAATTTTATATCTGCTGGACCCTGCATTTATAAACAGGTAGGCACCGACTATAAAATGTAAATAAAATAAAATTGCAGAATTTATAGTAAATTTTAATGTATCAAATGACAAAACACCATTGTACATTATACCAAATGACACAGCTTGTTAATTAAGTATTGTGTTAGAAAGGAATAAATTTAACTTAGAAAATTTAACTGAAAATAAACCAATAATGAACAACATCAGCTCTAAAATCAGAACTTCTTCATAGCAAAAGATCTGCCATTGGGATTCATGATTGTTCCCTTAACTGGAGATTCCAAGCACCATTCGTACCATACCTTTTGACTTGATTCTACACGCCAAAAGGAAATTTCAATCAAACTGCCTGCAGTCACTTGAACTGGATCCTGCAAAAAAGGTTTAATTGAATAAAACTTATGTTGCCAACTAGTTGTAGAGAAACAAAAAATAAAAAAATCTACTTAAAAAATGTGTTAATATGCATTTTTGCAAGCAAAGTCTTCCATTTCCTTCTTTATAGCGCATCTAAGTTTTCTTTTATGCAGTTCTTCTTAAATAGGAAAGGCAAAAACAAACCGCTTAAATGAACATTTATTTCCTTGTATGAAGAAGCTATAATCATTGAAATATATAAACAAGGAATTACTCTTCCTTTTTTAAATCCTGATTCATGCATTACATCTACTAACCATGACACAACACCATTTTAGATAGGTACCAATTTTGTACCACCTTACCAATGTTCAGCAGTAATTTACGCAAACCAAACAATACAAACTTTGTTTTTCTCTTTCTTTTCTGTTTTTTTTTTTTTAATATATTTTTTCTATATTTACAGGGTAATCATTAACTTCCACACTCCGAATACAGGACGTTATAGACCCCATTCACATTAAGAATAATCTTAAAAAAAAAAAAAAAAAATTAAATCAATTGATAGTTTATGAGTAGAGTTTCCACCATCCAAGTTTGATGCTAATTATTTTAATAACCATGACAAAAATAAGTGAATAGTTCAGTCTACTATTATTACAGTATCTGAATCAAACACTACAGGTTTAATTTTTTTTCGAGAAATTGAAAATGATTAACATACTGTTAAGGTCTTACACTTTTTTAATTCCAAATTGAAAGTCTTACAAAATTCTTTACTCTTTAGCACAACTATTATAACCTACAACAATAATGCTCTTTCACTCTTTCTTTGAAACTATGCTCTTTCACTTCACTTGTCACAATCACTGGACTCTGTTCTATGTCTTATTCCTTCAGTCTTCCAATTATTACAACTTCTAAACTACAATTGAACTGCTAGTGTGCCGACAGCTCCTTAAATATGTGAAGGCGGAGTCTAGAAATATCTGGTAGTTATTCTAACATGAGAATAATGATAATAAAACGCAAAAAATTAACCTAACAGCTAGCAGGCTGATGAGTTCGCGGGAGCCGGTAAGGTTGCTGGGTATGAGCATTGACAGTCAGCTCAGGTGGTCTTCTCATGAAAATACATTGGCTGCCAAGATATCTAGTGGTATATTCGCAATAAAAGGCTTAAAAAACACTGTGTGTTTAGATGTATTGAGAACTGCATATTTTTCTCGTTTCTACTGCACACTAACATTCAGTTAAACTTCAGTGGCACAACTTTGCACAAAGTAGATAAATCAAAAAATACTTACCCCAATGGGAAAAATAATTGGGAACCAGCTGACCATATTCTTTGTATGTGTTTGGGGATTAATACTCAACATAACATCTTTATATAGTAATGTATCGAAGAAACCAGCAAAAGCAGTTAAAACACAGTCCTGGTTAGAAACGAATCGTAACTGCTTAAATTTTTCATTGCTATGACGCAAATCCCAGTTGGGATGTGAAAATTCAAATAAAGGCTGTAATAATTTATCACAATAAATATTTTCATATTTCATATAAAGGTGCATAATATAAATGTGCGAGCAGAGCGATTAATGAGCATTCAGTAATTCCAAAACAAACTTCTATCAAACTATGGGGAAGGAACTAACCACCCGCAGCAGTGTTTGGTAAATTAATAAGACATTTCTGCCACCTCTTTTTATTATTTACTTGCAAGCTCGTGAACCGCTCGGCACGTAAATATATACTGACATTTAAAGTTCGTCATTACCTGAGATGGTGCTATTTGATAAGCATTAACTATGTGAATAACATAAGGCATTTCAAAGTAACTATAGGAAGGTTTGTCTGGCAGTCTACCGCTTTTAATCTCATTATAAATTTTTAAACTGTGCAAAGGGGCCAGATGGGATGTATACACGCTGGGAATTATTATTCCTTCCGGCTTCAAAAATCTTTGAGCACCATCTAAACATTCCGGCGACAGTTCATTATCTCCAAAGGAGCCTGAAACAAAAAAATCAGCAAAGTCGTATAGTTTGGTTTCGGTACTTACCAAGTAATTCAGACACGATGATATCAGCCTTTTCTGGTGGCTGGTAAAGTCGCATGTCTTCATTGATTAAAGTCACCTGGTTATTCCACTCGTTTTCTACTCTGTCTATCAATGTGTTGACTGCATAGGGGTTCTTTTCCACTGCATATACCTTGAGCGGCCTGTGCAAGATCCGTGAAACATTTAGTACCGCTTGGACAAGAGGACCTCGACCTGCACCTGTAAACAAGATAACATCTGAGCAAGTTACAATTTTGATTCTTAATTTTTGAATTAATAAATTGTATAAATTTCCAAAAAAGGAATACTTAGAATAATTATTAGTTTCTTTTTATATAGTAAAAACTAAACTGGATTAATAAGGATTAAAATAATTGCAGTTAAACCTATTTCTGAAAAAGATACAGAACAAATAAGGTGATTTAACTTTTTTTTTAAGTAGACAAAAAAGTAATTTTAGAATACAAAATTGAAGTAAATCACCATTTACTCATATGCAGTAATTATGGGAGACATTGTTGAATTACAATAATGAAATAACTGCCAGTTGATGGAGATAGATATACAGGGTGTCAATGTGAAAACTTTCCATCCAAATAGTACTTTATGTTAAATTGACTTCTAATTTACGTAAATTCGTTGACAAATTTGAGAATTTTATCTATGAAGTTAAGCGGAATGCACTTGCAAGTGAGAGGAGGCCACTTATCACTAGAAGTAAAAAAAGTGCATTTAGATGGGTAACCTTCTTTGTGCCCCATGTCCCGTCAGTCACAGTTACTTAGTAGGTGGGTGTTGGGGGGATTGTTTTGTTTTTTGTTTAATATAGAAATATAAAATTAATATAATAATATAGAAAGAATAAGAATATTATTGAAGACTATAATAAAATAAGAAAACTTATCACGATTATTTCACAGTATTACAATATCTTTTTCATTGATAATTTCCGATGTTATACTTTACTATAAGAGCAAAAAGAAAATATGACGGATTTTGCTTGGTTAAACTTTAAACAATAATAAAACTTTAAATGGTAATTTTTTCCAGTTGTTCAAAGTATTTTTTCAAGGTAAATACATACATGAAAATTATTTATGAACCCTAATTTACTTATTTTCGACTGTATGGTTAATATAACTGTGAAGTTAGAAATAAATAGGTAAATAATATGGTCAAATAGCCCCATGTAAAACTAAATTTTCCTAAGTAAAACCCAATTTTTACCCTCTTGGTAAATTTAACCATAATATTTTTTTAGACAAATTATTTTCTACAACATTCACTTAAATATGAGTTAGGTGTCTCCAAAGTATAAAAATTGACTAAAATAGGACATGATTTCTTAACATTTATACAGGGTGATCAGTAACTCGCGCACTCAGAGCATGCTGCGGTAAACTTCACTTTTTAAGAGTGGTAAATTTTCTTACTGTAGTGTTGTGAGTTTTTTTTTTCATAGATATGATCGTTTCTATAAAAATAAAAGTGGCATCACTGCACTGAACATGTGAATAAATTCGAGTTAGATGGTATTTTCATTATTTTTATTTCCATAGCAATGAAGGCATTTTTGCTATTGATGAGTTTTGGCGGTTGCCAAACTTCAAATTTCGTTCAGATTCAGGTATGTTAGCAATTTCCAACATTCTCAATTCCTCTGTAAACAGGTTTTGTGAAAAAAAAAAAATTGATGAATTATATGGTATCCTTTCCAGACATTACAGCAACCTGAATTTTTCATTAATTTTTATCACGGTTATTGAAAAAAAAAAAAGCTTAAAACTCAGATGAGGGAAACTCTGTAACTTGAAAACCAACCATTGGATTCAATTTCTTTTTGCAGAATATCCTTAATTTTAATGGGCTCTATATCGCCCTGTATTCGGAGTGCGCGAGTTACTGATCACCCTGTAGAAACAAGCAATTTTACTTATTAGATACTTCAATAACTTTTACAAAGCTCAACTTAAATGTCAATGGGTAAGTTCAAAATAAATTTCATATTTCACTCTCTCACCCTCAATCACTTATAGGTAGTGGCGTCCGCTAAACAAGTGAACATCACAATTTTCCATTTTTAAATTTTTTCCTCAAATCATTTTCAAAGCATCTTACTTTGAAAAAAAAAAAACTTTTAAAGATAAGGGAAAATGGATTACATGTCCTCATCTTAACTTTACATGTACCATCCTATTGCGTAGATGAAATGTTAAAGATTTATACAGGGTGTCTCCAAAACACGTGTAGCAAATATAAAGAGTATTTTTAATTAGATAGGAGCGTTTTTCTGAATTTCCATTAAAATATTAGGTATGTACTTACCGTTAATAATAAAAAATACAACTTATCAAATAAAAAAAGCTTGCAGAAATAATATCACATACCTAAAACCATAACTACAGGCGATTCAACCTCAGGGGGAACGTCCTCTACAGCCTTATGAATTGCAGTTTGATATTCGGTATATTTGATGTGGTCTTTCTCAAATACTTCATAGACATGTGTTTCCAAATGATCCGCAAGAGGTTGTAGAGGGTTCTGTAGAAAATCTGCGTATCTGTAACATTACACAGTAAAAAATGTTTTCCAATTCAAATTAGCATTTTCAACATTTTGTACAAACTTAAATCATGTATTACAATAAAAACAATAAAATGTAGTCTAAAATGTATTACCAATAAAAAAACAGATTTTAATAAATTTAACGCTGAATAACAATAAAAAAATCAGATTTGAGTTATGTAAATCATTAATTCATGAAATCATGAAAAAACTGAAAAATCTAAATAATTTTTTTATGAGATATTGAAAAGGAATTAATTATTTTTGTAGGTTTAAAAAAGTCGTTATGAGCTTAGAACCTAAGATTTCGGGAAATTCTCAAAGCCGACTAGATCAAGACTTTTTGTAATCAACTTTTGTTTTTTTAAGGCAGCCATTTTGTTCTTTTTATCTCATTCAGTATAAAAAATCAAGGCTATGAAAAATCTATCAGATGAAAAATAAACTCAAAAGTCTATTCTTGTTTTTTGAAGAAAAAAATTAGATTTTATTCACCAAATATCATAAAAAACAAGGCTAAAACAAGCCGAATAATATAAAAAAATATGGCAGCCAGAAGAAAAAACTAAAGACTGAAAACCCTGGAATCGAGTCGGCTTTGAAAAATTTTAAATGATTTACAGCGGGTATTATAAAGGCTCATTAAGTTAACGGGCAGATTTCTGTGGCCATTTCTGAATAAGGTATTCAGTCTAAGTGGAATTTTTTTAATTTTGTCTATTCTTGACATGAAAGTAATTACAAAAATGGTAATAAAAGTCATTTGGCGTCGATATTAGCTTCAAAAACGAGCACAGAAATCTTCCAGTTAGCCTAATGAGCCTTTATAATATTGGCTGTTATTCATTTTCAATAACAAAAAAGTTACATTACATACATAATATGCCTAAAATAAGAACTCTAGACTGTTCCAGTTTTTCAGGAACCAGTAATTTGGGTAACTCAAATCTGATTTTATAGTGTTACTCAGTATCAGATTAGGCAATTTTTTTCTAATTTAACCTAAACTGTAACACTAAAGTTTACAGTTTACGAGATCCCAATGGTGTCGAGACTGTCGAGGTCTAAAGTACCGCTGCACCTTGTATGTCTAGTATGTTTTATTTTTAGTAAGTAAGTGTATAATATGGTTAATTCTATTGAAGTTTAAATAAATAAGCTACCTAATATTAAAATCTAAGTAAATCATAAAAAATACATTAATTTTACATAGGTAATAGGTCTACCTAAATAAATTTAAAGAGTATTAATCTATCAGAGTGTAATTCATTATGATATTATTTTATCTGGTTGGTAAGTGTCCAGTTGTTGTTTACATGAAAATCTCATTTAAAGAATACCTACTTGTAGGTGGACAATGTAGAAATATCGAGTTTACAATAGAAATGTTGATATTATTTACTTACTCAAAGGAAGAGAAGAAAACTCACCCGGATGTATAATCAGTCATATTATCCTGTACTTGAAGCTTCCTTCCCAGGTAACTTATATAGTCAGAATACATCCGCAGGTTAGCACTATCACTGGGTTTTATGATGTACTGCACATTAATAGAAATAAATCGTTGAATGATCTCTTGATGGGCACGAGGCAGTACAAGTTTTCCAAAGCGGTTGGGAATGAAGTCAGATGTATAGATCATCAGAGCCTTTATGGGCTCACCTAGCCAGCGGTCAATCTCGGCAGTGGTTGGTATATTATTCACGTCTGGCAGGGTTAGGACTAAACCCATTTTCTGATCATAGTTGCAGTGCCTATTGAAACAGATAAATATCGTTATTGTCCAACAAACACTTCAATATAAGGTTTGTTCTAACTCAACACTCGGTACTGTAGGAGAATTACACGTGCATTACTCGGTTCATAACTGATTTAATGCGCATGTCACATTGTGATAGTTTCAAAACTGTGAGCGAGTTGGAACGCTTTTAGAACTTCAAACTGGAACTGTCATTGTCATATGTTACACGCTTAACCTAAAATTCCTTATCTGCTGTCAAACTTTATGCCTGGCATATTTTAATTTTGAAATTTTTGAAAAATGGGAACAAGCACTAATGATCGAGTTTTTAAAGTTTTATCGAAATAATTTTTGATCCCTGACCTGACATTTTCAAATCATCATCACTACTAAATAGTAATATTAGTAAAATCACTGCCGTCTTCTACATGACTCTCCTTTCGTTAGTAATAGCAATATTTACCCTACCTTCATAAATATTACATATTTTATAATATTTGTTATTCTGCCGTGGTTAATGAAAACGCCGTATCTACAAAAGCAGTGTTTTGAGAAAAACGACATTTTGTGTTTTGGTTTATGCCATCATCAATTTCAAAGTTGTAAGAACGGTTTCACCGTTACATATCTAAATACAGTTTTTAGCAATAAATGGTGATTGTTGTAAAAAATAAAATTTGACATTAAGATGACATTTGTACTTACGGCATTAAGGAGCTATTAAATGTAACAGCAATGTTTATTTAAAATGCCGTATCTACCAATTTTAATAGATACGGTTCGTTAACCTAACATACCTAACATTTGATAGGTACATTATAACCTCTATATACCGTATAGTGATTATAAAGAATGTGTTAGGGTACATATATTTGCTATCAACAATTTATTATTCTTTCCTTTCAATCCAATGAGTGCCAATGATTGTAAAATATGCAAAATATTTTATAAAAAAATTTAAAAATAATTCTAAAACATTTTATTTTATAATTTTTTAATTTTTTTTTATATAAAAAATTTAATACCTACTAAGTAGACAAACTTTAACGACTTTTTAAAGTTAAAATTTAAGGAAAAAGTAATAAAAGTAAGTATTGAAAAGAATCAAAAGATGTTTTTATTTAATTTCTAATACAATCTTATTCATATTCTATTAGGTTTAATAATATTTGTAGAATTAATCAAAATTAAAGATATTTTTCTAAATGAATACTACTTTCAAAAACTAATTTAACAAAAGTAGGTAGGTATACCGTGTGTCCCCGGATAGGTGAAACGACTCTTATAAAAGACAAAAATTTTTTGATTTCAATTTTAATTTTTTGGGGTTCAGCCCTGCTTGGCGAAAGAGTAATTTCTAACAAAATTTTAGTTTTGAAAAATCAAGCATGCCTTGGAAATTTCCAAGAAACCAATTTTTCTGTTGAGTAAAGTGCCTTTTATGTGGCAAATACGACAAAATGTTATTTGGAAAAGTTGTTCAGAATCAACATCTAGGTCCCTATACGAAATTTTAAAATCATAGGCCAACTTTTATTTTTTTCATTTATTTTTATGTTAATTTCACAAATCAAAGAATTTCATAATTTGAAACAATGACTGCCATGGAAAAACCAAATTGTACCCATAGCAATAGCAATTTGTCAATATCAGTCTTTGTTACAAATGAAATTCTTTGATTTGTGAAATAAACATAAAAGTAAATGTAAAAGATCAAAGTTGCCTATGATTTTGAAATTTGGTATTCGGACCTAAATTTTGATTCTGAACAACTTTTTCAAATAACATTTTGTCGTATTTGCCACATAAAAGGCACTTTACTCAACAGAAAAACCGGTTTCTTGGAAATTTCCGAGACATGCTTGATTTTTCAAAACTAAAATTTTGTTAGAAATTATTCTTTAGCCAAGCAGGGCTGAACCCCAAAAAATTAAAATTAAAATCAAAAAATTTTTGTCTTTTATAAGAGTCGTTTCACCTATCCGGGGACACACGGTATATTACCATTGTAAATGTAAATTCAAACATAATACAGGATTAGGTATTATTATATACCTAGTAAGCAGTAACTATAATAATTACTCATCACCGTCATCACCCAAACAGTTTTGTCATTGCGAGGATTTTCTGAAATTGATAGCTCTTTCCAAAAAGGTAACCTATTTGCAGGTATAATTCCCGAGAGCTTGCTTAGTATCATATCTTTTCTTTCTTTTTGTATACCACGTGGTACTCTAAGAGGCTCGGGTAATGGTACACGATTTTTAAATGCTTTTGTGGTCAAAAAGTTTAAAATTGTAAATGGACCATCAAAGTCGTTTTTGTATTGACAAGTATTATTACCTCTTGTAGAACTTACGTGTACCATCGACTTCAGGTACGGCCTTGGAGTAGTTCTAGTTAATTTATATTGTGATGTGCAATCAGGAAATGTATAAAAATCTGACAATTCCATAACACCAACAACCAACAACTACATTTCTTGAATTTGCATTTTTGACACTATATCTACGAAGTCTTGAAAATCGTAAACCTTACCCATTTTTTTTAACGAATGCTCTACTTGGTGGTGGAATGAGTCAGCACTCATGAATGTGTGGCCTGGTTCAAAAAACTTTAAATCAATTTTTTCTGCAGATATGCTATCAGAATTTACAATGTGAACGAAATAGCAAAACAACCCCCAATTTTTATTCTGCGCGCTGCAATTATCTAACCAGAATGTAAATTTGTTAACATCTCTATTTAATAATAAACATTTATGAAGCGCGCTTGTAATGTCAGATTTTGATCTTCCAGATATTGCTTCGTGCCACAAAATCGCACAGGGCTTGTTTTTCATTTTATTAGAACCCACGGGAACGAAGGACTCGTTGAAGGCAATAATTCGAGGAGTGAAAATTACTTCCTTGAACATATCAACTCTGGGAAGCATGATTACCTGAAAAAGAAAACTTCTTAATTCTAATTTGATATATGCGGACAATTACCTACTTTTTGGAGGTCTGCTGATAATACTAAATTGAGCGGGTCAGAATTGTCAGAATCGCCGTCTATTTTATATGCATCCCAACGGTGTTTTTACGTATAAAATGTGGTTTACGGTAAGAATTCATTGTTAGAAATGACAAGAATGCCTTAAGATTCTAACATGTTTTGCCGTAACTGCTCTTAAGAGAGTAGATACGGCGGTTTGAATTATAAATGTGGTATACGGTAAAAACTCTTAGTAGAAAGCGACCTGAGGGAATATACGGCAAAATAAAACCTTTAATAATATGTTTATGAGTGAAGATACGGTGATCTAGCTAGCAGCAAAAGATGCGCAACGACTTAATTTATTAGAATATGCCGTAAGTGAAAAATCGTAAAAATGTCGGTTACAGCGTTTTCATTAACCACGGCAGTATTGTTCTTGCATTATTAGTCAAAGTCATACCTAGAAGTTGTCTTTGTTGGCTATTTGTAATAATTATTAAAGTTATTTAGTAATATAACACATGATAGAAGGTAAACTGACAGCTTGTAAAACAAAAAACAGTTCTGTGCAAGTCTATTCCACCAGTTCCCGAAAATATCATGAATCAAAATAACGGTTCAGAAACAAGTTCGGAATCAACTACTATTTGGTTGGAACGATATCTGTATCAACCCTTACATCGTACAAATGTTGCTGGAACGCACATGCCTTGAACCGTCATTTTACGGTTTTGTATAAAATTGGTTGGAACAAACCTATAATTACATCTACAATAATAATAATAATTTAATAATAATTGAGTTTCTTTTTTAGCGGATCATCAGAGCAAATAAATCGAATAAGTAAAATAAAAAGTACCTCCTGAGGTTATTCCACCATTCCCAAGTATCTTGCTTTTCGTCGGATTTAAAAATTGGGCTAAATCTCGAAGCGTGTACCATGGGGATACTAATCCAAATCGAGTAGCAGTTTCCAGACATCAGTTTGGAATTTAAGATTTGTCCTAATATCACATTATTTCCATGTTCTAGAGTTAGAAGTATAGCTGGAAGACCTAGATGTGTCGCGAATCCAAGCTCGTGTAATAATTTACTTTTATGTCTTCGACGAACATGTTCAATCTCACAATCAACATTTAGTGTCGAAATTGCACCTAAAAGTTAAAATTCATACAGTTTATAATATTCAGAATAAAGAAGTACATTATTATACATCTTGGCTCAAAAAAACAAACATTAAACTTACCAACAATATTTCGATTCCAATCATGACTAGGCAAAACCCTGTCTGTTCTTCCGATACAGAGAGGAAATTTATCATTGTTATCATCTTTGATAAAATTAGGATGGACAACCTGTGTGACAATAAAATGGTAGCCCACAGATAATGAAGCACTGAGAGCTTCTTTGATGTGATGAGGACAGCTTAAATATAAGCCTGATGACATTCGCTTTCCTTTTCCACAATCTCCATCACTGATGGTATCCTCATTGTTCTCAGACATCATTCGCAAATTGCTATAATTTACAAATTAATCAATAATCATTTAAAGTTAGCATCTGCTCTACTATAGTAATATTTTTTCCTACGATCACTATACAAAGTACCACTTTGCGCATCGTTATTTGTACGCAAACTATAAGATTTCTTACGGTTATAAAAGTGTGCGAGAAAGTGACATAAGGCATACCCAAAGTTCATTACCTTTTCATTAGGATTTTTCATTACCAAAGTTCATTAGTTTTGCAGTTACGACAGTGAAGTTGACATATAAAAAGCAGTGATCAATGGTCTTAACCATAGAGTAAGCACTATGTAAGATTTATAAAATAGACAATATTCGATGACAACAATAGTGATGGGTAAAACAGTACAGTCGCTTTTTAAACAGTATTTACTTTTACTATTAAATCACATATAAGTAGGTACATTATTATGCTGATTTATGTATAAGTATTATTTACTTGTGCACTCAAGAAAAAAGGGAAAAATCCAACATGGCGGTCATAAGAAAAACGAAAGTTGAGGCGGGTTGCGGAATAACAAAAGACGATTGACACCTGTCACACACGCTATCTTATTCGTCTTAAAAAAGTGTCCGGATAATGTCACATTTTGACAACTGTCAAATTAACCGTTTCGGACTTACTTGCGAAAAACAAAATCCGCCATTTTCAGTGTTTGGCCGATATTTCCAAAATCAATTGACCGATCGTAAATCAGAAACCGGTTATGGAATGCACAAAGTTTCCCCTAAAACATTCCCCATTTAATCTCTGCTGTAAGTGCAATAGGAGCCGAGATCCCTGTATAGAGACGCGAATCTGGGACACATTGTATTATGTATTTGTTTAATAATTTCCATTAAACTGCATCATAGTTCCTGATGGACAGAAATAATAATAATTAATTCAGTAATGTTTTTGATTTAGTAGTTATTGATTGATTAGACAATTGACATAATATATTTGACATTTCTTGGTAACTAAAATATTCGATTGTAAATTTTGTAAAATTTGAATAGCGGATGTGTTGTGTCCGCCATATCCAAACACCTTCTTGCAGTATCAGCTGTTTGGACGGTAGGTATAGTACTTCCTGATCTCTTAAATTCGCAGATTGAAAAAGTGTAACTGATAAACTTAGGCGAAGGCCTATAAGGATAAGAATCATCTGAGAAACATGATTATAGAATATAGAATGAGTAATGATACAGATATAGAACATAATTACAGTAAATGTACCCTATACAGTGAGTTTTTTTTTTAATGCAACATAGGGATTTACAAATAAAAATTTTACCTTGTGCTAATAGTGTTCCTGGAGTATAGTTATGTTTTTTTTTTGCTGGATCGTGATATACATTATTCTACACGACATTTTGAAGGTCTGGTGCCAATGGAAACAATGATTTATGAATTCAAATGAAAAAAAGTACAATTTTTACTAATTTTCAAAACTAGTAAGCCGATGTGTTTTTTCACTGACGTCTATCAAATCTCTGAAATTTTGACTCTTTGAAGGATAGTTTGAACATTTGCTTTACATTTTTTTTTTCTTGTCTTATTAATAAATTGCTTTCTACAAGAAGTGGTGTGGTGTTGTCTTTTCTTATTCTCTTAATTTTAGCAATAATTATAAAAAAAGTAGTCTTAGTTCAAGATTTAAAACTGGTTTAAACAACCATGTATTGTTGAAACTTGAAATGTCAGAGATTTGTTAGACATCAATGAACAAACACATCCACTATCAAGGTAACCTACCATTGAATTTTTGTGCCGGCAAGTAATAGTCGAGAAATAAGGCCTTAAAGTGTCATGTGACCGTACTAGTAGCTACCGGTTCCATCAGGTCTTTGGTCAGGGTAGGTTTTTTTTTCATTTTACGAACATTTGAAGGAAAAAAAACCTACCCTGACCAAAGACCTGATTTACTGCAGCAATAAGTGTTTTAAAATACGCGACGACGGAGATCAAGGATCCTGTTACACGACGATGGAGAGCGAGCTTCCTGTTCGAGTGCATAATGTTTAGGGCAAGGATGACACCTTGATACTCCCAGAGACACAAGCTATCCGATAGTATCAGCCAAATCGCCCTATACCCATGCCGCTCATGTCAGCAATCACCTTTTTTCCTATGACGCACCGTTCTTGAGATACTCGTATTACGGGAAACCCCAAAAGTAGGACTTTTCACCCTTCCTCCGGCTCACACCAAGAGATCAGGCTACAAATAAAAAATACTACTTTATTCGTAGACATCAGGACTTTTGGTATGTTATGTTTACACCTTAAGCACCCTGAACAAGTTTCTGAACTTTACCACACCTCCTTTTGGGTCATTCCTTGACTGGACTATAATGTCAGGACAGGACCATAATCAAGGGGGTACTCCGATGTTATAGTACCCTAGTACTTACCCGGCCCTCTCTATTAATTATACTAAAGGAAGTCAGCCAATTTTTCAAAACACATTACTTCCGGAATTTTCATTTTATTCTGATTTATCTAAAATTTTTCAATGAAAATTATAAATAAAAGATTGGCGGGAAATTTGATTCGTTTCAGGGTTAGGATGTTAGGCAATTGGATGCTAAAGCGCCGAAAACTCCACATGTAGATTACAAGACGTTTTGGTTGAATGCTGATTCTGATTTTTGACTAATGATAATGGTCACTTTGAAAATAAAATCTGATTTTTTCACATGTAAGTAAACTAGAAACTGTTTATAGTAAACAGATCATTGTTAAATTTTTTCCTCTGAAATTTTAAAAATTTTACACGGTCATGGATTTAGTGGGCGTGTTAACTCCATGCTCCTCCGCACTATAGCATCGGAATGATAGATTCTTACTTCTTATGATTCTAAAATAAATATAAACAAAGCGTTTCGTTGGCTACCGTACTTTAAATTACGGTCTACCAAATTAGTATTTCAGATTTAGATAAAGAAAACAATAATAATACTAACCTGTTCCTTCCTCTGATCCTTGCTTTGCTTCCTGGCTTTAGCTTCTTTTCTCTTTTCCTTCACTTATGCAGTTATGCACTTGCCAGTTTGCCAATCTTCAGTCCAGTCTTGCCGTCTTGCCACTTGCACTTGCACAGAGTACAGAACAGAGTCATAGAACATAGAATAAAATTGGCAACGGCAACGGCAGTTTTGTTACTTTTGTTGTTGTTGCTATCGCCCAAGCGGCTGGTGCAGGGTGCTGGTCTGGGACTGGACCACGACCACGATACCACAAACCCTGTGGTACGATACTTAGGCCAGCACGATACACATATACACGCACACGGTATGCCGATTGCTGTTACTATTTTGGTAATTACTGCGCAATGACGTCATGTGGTTTTATTTTGACTTAAAGTTTTAACAAATACCTTAAAATATTGCGTATTTGGTATTAATCGCGGCGAGATTGTTTATAAAATAAATGTCAAATGATATTGCTTCCATCCTTTTTGCTTGTGTTTTTCTTTGTGCTAGATTTATTATAGAAAAATCTTTAATTTTTTTTCGAAAAAAGTAAAATAAAATTTTTACAATTTTTTCAAATGTTATTGATTTTTGATTTTCATGATTTTTTTTGTACCAAACGACAAAAAACAATATGGCGTCTATAAGAAAAACAAAAGTTGACTATGAAAACTCTAAGATTAAGTTGTCCTGGAAAATTTTTAAAACATTAAATGGATAGCTGTTGCCGACTTATGCAAGCCTACAAAGAATTATCTATTTATTCTTAACAATAAAAAAGATATGAGCAATCTCATGTGTAATATTTGATCCACGTGACGTCACGAGACCGGAACGCAGCCTGCGCGTCATCGTCTATCGGCATACCGTGTATATGTGTATCGTGGTCTGGACTGGAGGTCTGATACTGTAAAGTGTAAAGTTGTAAACCACGATACGCATATTATAATTATATACATCGGTATGCCGATAGACGATGACGCGCAGGCTGCGTTCAGGTCTTGTGACGTTACGTGGTGCTAAGACTACACCATGAGATTTCTCATATCTTTTTTATTGTCAGGAATAAATAAATAATTCTTTGTAGGCTTGCATAAGTCGGCAACAGCTATCCATTTAACGTTTTAAAAATTTTCAAGGCCAACTAAATCTCAGAGTTTTCATTATCAACTTTTGTTTTTCTTATAGCCGCCATATTGTGTTTTATGTCGTTTGGTACCAAAAAAAATCATGAAAATCAAAAATCAATAACATTAATTTTTTTTTTTTAATTTCATTTTACTTTTTTCGAAAAAAAATAAAGATTTTTCTATAATAGATCTAGCAAAAAGAAAACCACAAGCAAAAATGGATGGAAGCAATATAATTTGACATTTATTTTATAAACAACCTCGTCGCGAATTATACTTTAAGTCAAAATAAAACCACATGACGTCATTGCGCAGTGTAATAACCAAAATAGTAACAGTAATCGGCATACCGTGTATGTGTATCGTGGTATAAACTAGCATTGATTTAAAATGTCAATTTAATTGAACGAAACGTCAATCTGTCGTTGGCTTGTTTTCTAAAAAATAAATCACAATTAAATATTGCAGTTTACTTGTACGTGAATTATATTCTCATGCTTAAATCTGAATTTATGTACCTAATCAGATGCAGATGAATTATTTACGTGTGTACATTCCTAAATACTTCAACGAAAGTGATAATTTCGATTACGTAATACCAAATGAGCTAAAATATTAATACCGGACACTTCCTCTCAAAATCTGCGACAATTTTTACAGCACCCTCATGCAGGAGTTGGTGTCACTAGGCTGTTTTTAAATTCAAAGTTAGGTAACTTTCAAAGAAAATTAACTAGAGAGGAGTTATAGGGTCGTATGCTAGAAAATCTCATTTGGCGTTGTTAACGTAACAACGATGTCAATCTGATGTTGTTAAAATCAATTCGGTATGCTAGAAAGAAATATTCATGATTTGACACTGCTGTTAGGTAACATCATCATGTTAAAAATGTAACATGAACAATAGCGGCAACGTTGTATATTCGCTGATTACAGGCTAAGAACAATTCACGAGATAGATCGAAGCCGAACCGAAGTTCAATTTCGTAATTAATCGGCGATCCGAGATAGTCGTGGCTGATTTTGGTTTCGCGTTGTTAGATGTTGGTTAGTGCCTACTGAACGCATGCGCATGATCTAGATAACACGAAACTCAACGTCATTTCCATCCGATCCGCAATAAAAAACGTAAACGTTTCAAAGTAGTAAACATCAAGAAGGAAAAACAATTTAATTAAATAACATTTCCACCAACCCAGCTTGGTGTGCCCATGATTAAATGTTTATTTATTTATTTATTTATTTATTTAACTTAATTTTATTCTGAATCTAAATGAAAAATAAATATCAAGCAAGAAAAATAATAAATATTTCCCTATTTACTCCGCCCATGGTACGGTGTGTTTCTACAGTTACTACTTTCTGGAAGAAAAATTTTGGAAATTCAAGATCTGATGCCCACCAGGTACCTACCTATTCAATTTTGAAATTAAGATCTTGTATAATAGAAGGGGTTATCAAATGCTTTAAACTGAAATTATAGTATATATATATATTCGTTTGAAATTACAAATTGCAGTCTTACGATTAACATGTTGTTTAGTTTATTAAATTACATATGATTGGTTTCGTCGATCATGGGGAAAAGAACGATCTGTAGGATATTCTGATGCGATGTTGACATCATGGTGAAGCATTTGCTTTGAGAGATATAGTCTAGGGAAAACCCCATTAAAAAACCTAGACACACCATCCTGTTGAGATTGGTTTGAAGTATTCCAATCATTTTGCCCTTCTGAGGTTATCTGGCTGTTAATGTAGATTTTGTTTACAAGAGCTTCAAATTCTGTAACCAGTCTATTGTTTCGGTGGAAATTTTATGAATTGCTTGAAAACCTCCAGAAAATTTGGTTAAAGGACATTCATTGACAATGTGATTGATGGATTCTTCAGGATGTCCGCAAATACAGGAAGCGCTTGGTATTAAATTCCATTTATGTAACATTGAATTACATCTACCGTGTCCTGTTCTTAAGCGATTTACTTGTACCCAGACTTTCCTTCTGATTTCAAAACCGTTGACTAATGATGAAGGATCTTCGATTAAAGTGTTGTTGAATAAAGAAACACTTTTATTTCGCCAATCATTTCTCCATTCATCTTCAATTTTAAATGGTCGATCCAGGTATGTTTCTAGCCACACAGGTCTTCTTGATTTTAATCTCGTTGTTGGAAGATTATTCAGGTCCGATGTTATTGAAAAATCATCTGGAAATGTTCGGTATTTATTCATGATTTTATGTGTTGCTTGTTGTCTTCGGAGATTAGATGGAGCAATATTTGACAAAACAGGTAACCAAGGGATCGGAGTTGAGGAAATTGTTCCAGTAATAATTCGTAATGTTTGGTTCAGTTGAATATCCACTTTTGATTGATGTACACTGTTGAGCCATACGGGTGCACAATATTCCGCTGTTGAATAAACAAGTGCAAGAGCTGATGTGCGAATTGTTTTTGCATTGGCTCCCCAAGTTGTTCCAGCAAGTTTGTATAGAATATTATTCCTTGTTTTTAATTTTTGTTTCACTTTTTCTAAGTGTTGATTATAGGTTAAAGATATATCCAAAGTCACACCAAGATATTTTGGATTGAAATTATGATTCAGTGACGATCCGTTGAAAGTTATATTTAGCTTTTTAGATTTTTGGTGGTTATTGAGATGGAAACATGTAACTTCTGTTTTTGAAGAGTTTAAGCAAAGACGCCATTTCTTAAAGTAATCATTCATGATTTTCAAATCAGAGCACAGCGTTTCTTCTAATAAATTAAATTCGCTGTTTTGGTAAGTTAAAATAATGTCATCGGCATATATGAATTTTCTAGATTTGGTTGCAGGCATATCACTAATGTAAATATTGAATAGCAGTGGAGATAAAACAGAACCTTGTGGGAGACCATTATTTAAGATTCTGTATTTACTGCTCTTTTCGTTTACGAAAACTTTTATTTTTCGGTCTGATAGCATATTTTCCAATAGATTCATAATCGTCTTACAACCAATGGTTTTATATAATTTATGTAAGAGACCTTCTTTCCACACAGTGTCGTATGCTGCAGATAGATCTAGGAAGACTGCTCCTGTTTTTAATTTTCTTTGAAAGCCACATTCAATGTGGGTTGTCAACGCCAAAACTTGGTCACATGTATTTCTGTTTGGCCGAAATCCACCTTGTTCAATAAGTAATTTTTCATCAACAATTGGTAATAGACGATTGTATAAAAGTTTTTCCAGTACTTTATAAGTGATACTAAGCAAAGCAATAGGTCTGTAGCTTGAAGAGTCATCATTTGGTTTCCCAGGCTTTAGAATTGCGCTAATTTTTGCTTTTTTGAAATCTTCAGGTAGTCGACCTGAAACCAGAATGTAAAATAAAATTTCATACCTATCTAGTATGAAAATACTAGATAGGTACCTGCTTGGTTAATTTTTAATTCTCTACATTTTTATCAAAAGACAAAAGTATAGATAAACTTTTTGCACTCTTATAAAATCGCGTTTTGCATGGTTATCTCGTAATTAATTTTGGATGATGGACTTACACCACGAAAACGTATTTGTGAAAATCAATTTTATTTAAAATAATAATTTTCAGTTCACAGAAATGATTTTATTCATACTTATCGGTTTCAATAAGTAGTATAGGCGGTGAAACTAAAGTTTCTCATTTATTTATTTGACTTTTTATTTATTTTGAAAAATTTATCTTCGGTTGACACTTTTCAAAGGGGTGTATCTTGAAAAGGGTGCCTTTTTGGACATAAATATTTCGGTTAAATCGGTATATTTTTAAGTCAGAAATCTGTGGTTGTTCTAGGTCCATGCATGGAATATTGGATCATCCTGTATTTCTGCCAAAGGGAATTAACCAACAGCCTACACTGATGGCACCTACCTAATATCTTAGGCGCCTTATCTGCATAAGTGCATAATTCATAACATCATAACTTATGGTAATTCGCTATGGCTTGGCATATTAGGTAGGTACACACACCTACCCACAAGAGAATAATTTACATGCAGACAATATCGACGCCGTCACGACAAAAAGGCGTAAGTGCCAAAATTTGTAAAATTGCGTTATGGTATCTACTTGAAGAGGAAAATACGCCCAATCGACTAACACGACTGCTATAACCGCCATAAATTCGTATCGTGAAATATCCCAGTTCAAACTTGTGTAACCGACAATCTGCAAAAATTTTTAAGTGCGGATGAGAACCGGTAAGCGACAAGTGACGCACTAAACGCATGGTGTTTGTAGCCGTTACGCCTTTAACGAATTGTGAATAATTTATAACTATGATAAGTAATATAATAATAGTACTACTTTATTTTAAAGAAATGAATGAAGAAATACTAGCTTCTAGTCGTTTTCCTTAATAATCAAAGAGAGAAATTGAGAAAAAAGATATTTGTCGCTTAAGCCTTTTTGATGTTTTATTTTAAGAAGGCGTAAACGACATTTTCCTGTGCATTATCAATGAATTTTCAATTGACTGTTTTTACTTTAATTATGATCTATTGAGGGAAAACTAACTATCTCATCATAAAACCTCTTAATTATGTACCAAAAACACTCATACTATTTAAATCTACATCGTGATTTATTTTAATAATGCTGTATTAAAAAAATGTTTCTGAATAGTGCTTACGCCTTTTTCAGAAAATGGAAACTCGCGGGCGAAGAATTTTGAATTTGGTTTTGAAAGAAGAGACAACGAATCTCGTTACAAATAATTATCCTAATAATATTGAAGATAATAACATCGATCACTTATTAAATGAGGCTTTATTAAATGATATAGTTTTCCTGGATCAATGCGAAACCGTTGATACAAAAATCAATTGTGTTCAGTGTATCCACTGATTTTTATAAATTTTTGTATGCTATAGGTATTATTTTTTAGAGTTATCAAATTTTAGTTTTAGTTTTTTGAACTTATATGAATTTCGAGTTTATGAAGAATAGTTATTGTTTTGTTATTTTATCTTTGTTATGTTTATCATTAAAAAATACGAAACATCGTGGCTTTCAATTTTCATAACTTTTGTTGGATTTTACTTTATCGCAAAAAAACACAGTAGAAAGACCTAAATCGGTGTCAAAAATATGAGGACGTAAGCTCCAATCAAAATAAAAAAATGTGCAGTTGCAAAGACGTAAGTACCCTCAAAAAGGCGTATTCACCAGCGCTAAAATTTAAAAAAGGCTTAAGCGACATTTATTTAAATAAAATAAACATTGTAAAAATTAAACGTCATTGTTTATCAAAATAAATTATCTGCTTAAACAATCTGTTCACTAGTAAAAAAATTTTAGCTTCAACGTGAAGATTTCACCCTATAAACGGTTTTTTGCTTCTCCTGTAAAATTTTATGTTTGCCGCTTACGCCTTTTTGTCGTGACGGCGTCGATATTATAACAGCAGTTTTTTTTATAGTTCGTGTTCACAGACTCTCGGGTGAGTCATTAGGTGTAATAATTGTGAGTGGTCGATATTCTACTAACGGATAGAAGGGATTATTTTTAAGTATAAAAGACCTTCCCTATGAAGAAATAATGTCCTCACTGCTCGCTATTGAACTTCACTGGTTGAATAAGCTCACAATTTTTTTGTCCCCGATAATGTATTGATTAGAAATCGGAAACAGAGATGATTGTTGCCATAGTGATAAATTTGTTGGCATTTCTCTCATGACGTTTGTCACTTTAATAGTTTTTGGTACCTGTGTTATTAAGAATTCAGGAAAATGGCAAAAAAAAGATAGGCGGGAATCAAACATGATTTTATTATGCAAACCAAACAGAAAAGTCATAGTCAAAATTAAACATTAATAACGATAGAAATATCATTTCTATCAGCTTGATGAGGACTAATGTCCATATTATTTCGGATTCCCTTAGCTATATTTTGGATCATTTGGAGGAGTTGGGAACACTTCGCTCACAAAAAATAATAATTTGGAGATATTTGACTTTAAAGATTTATAAATAAATAAATTTATATCAAATAATAACTCGTACTATACCGGCACAAATCAAAAGTGTCACTATTGTACGTACACAAGAAGACATCCTCCTACAAAGTCAGTGGCATACTGAAAATATGCATTGGTCCGACTTAGAAGCACAAATTGTTAATGCTTTAGTGACAAATTCGCCATATCGGGAAATCTATGATACCTAATTTTGTGCCAGTCTTGTTGCAAGGAAGGGTATTAAATTTAACATTTGATGCAACAGTTAGTGCGATTTTAAGGATTTTTGAGTTGTGTCACTATTGCAGCCGGTGAGCGATTTATTTATTCAGAGACTAAACAAACTAATTTATTGTTTCATGTGCCCCATGAAAAAATCCAAAAGATTCAAATTGGAACTCCTAGGTCCGGCACGTCCAAGCCACCGCTCTGGAAAATGTTCATCCAGCCACGCTCTGGCAATCAAGCCATTACGCGGTGATGCACCGTCTTGTTGGTACCAAATATCCATCCGCTCATTCAGTGGAACATCGTCCAAAAACTCACGAATTCCCCCCGGATTAAAAGATTGAAATATCTTGACGCAGTAAGACTATCGGGCAATATTTCTATCCTGCTCAAACATTTACGTTGAATTATTCTTGGAATTTTTTCAGCTTTATTGCACGTGGATTATCGATGAACGCACACACATGACTATTGCGCGAGCTGTTTATTCCATCTCTGGTAAACTGTACCTCATCTGTACGTCCACATTACATTTTCGAGAAAACTCTGATTTTGGTTCACCTTCTCAAAAATCCACTAGAACATCACCTGTCTAGTAGGAAGGAAACCACCGGGATTGAGACTTTTTACGAGTTTGAAATGATATGGATGCTCTAATTTCAAAGTTCGCGCAACAAAGCTTTGCGATAAAGCTGAGCAATTCGGCGAGTACTAGAGTCGCCCGATCATCTTCAACAGCTTCAATCATGGCGATCTCATTCGAAACTTTTTCTACATCAGCTTGAAGGCCTCCATTATTCTTAGGAGTGGCACTGCCGGTGCCGGTCTAGCAAAGCCTCCGATAGGGCTTTGCAAAAACTCTCACAGAGGGTTGACGACTCTCCGGGAACTTTCGATGATATTCGCTAGCTGCCTCTTCACCATTACCATCACTAAACCCATAAATAACTACTATTTGGTATATTCTAGTGAGTTTATAGTAACTGTACAATTTTTGTAAATCTCGTTTTTATAAGAAAATGTCAAATTATCTGATTATGTAAATCGCAGTTGATAATTAAAAACTATAAAAATGACAAACATCATAAATGCCAACAGTGATTTATCACCACTGCAACAATCATCAACAAGTATTTCCGATTTCTAATCATAAACAGTCAGGGACAAAAAAATTGGTGAGCTTCAACCTCTTGTAGGTCTTTTAGGAAGAAAATAGTTCAAATGGCGGGGATATTCAAAATATTTATAGATATGATGCATATATTTCTCAGAAATTTAAAATTTTCGATTTTCAACACGCTCTTATCTTTCAAGATTAGTGCGCGAAATTCTGCAATCTTGTAGGTAGAACTGATAGAAGATTTCGCAATTATTTTAAAAGAATTTCCAAATGACTCGTGACAATATAACAGGGTGTCTCGCTATAAGGTAGGTACCACCAACGCTCTATCACAGATTCCCGAGTACAAATTCTGATTTAACTGAAATTATCTTCTTATGTCCAAAAAGTCACCCTTTTTAAGATACAGCCCTAAAAGGTGGTAAAACAAAAACACGTTTTCCAGGATAAGTCAAAAATGGATTTATTGAGAAACTATACTATTGTAAAAAGCAGTAAACTGACCTAGTTTTACAAACATTGACATACAGGTTGTTCCTGTTTTTGATGTCTCGCCTCACTTCTTACTCGAGAACTTTTTTATCCGCGCGCCACTGATTATTCAAAGGCTTAAGTATTACTAAAATTTTTGCTTTCTTATAAAAGTTTGGCATCTTTGGTTGAACCTATGGTTTTCGCAGAATCATTTCTTAATAATGGGCTTACACCAAGAAAACGTGTGTATACCTTTTTTACTTATTTTAGAAAATAAGTATTAAGATCTTGAAAAGGGGGCCATTTTAGACATAAATAATTGCGGTTAAATCGGCATATTCTTCCCAGGAATCTGTGGGGAACGTTGTTATTAAAATTAATATTTAAATCAAAAAAAGATACGATACACAAAAATAAGTTTTCAAGGAATAATTACTGGAAAACGATGCAAGATAAACTAAAAAAAGCAAAAAGTTTAGTAATACCTACTTTAGCCTGTTGATAAGAAATACAGAATCAATCAGTGGCGTGCGGATAAAAAAGTTCTGGACTATAATAGGCGTGACATCAAAAACAGGAGTAGGTATGTCAATGTTTGTAAAACTATATAGGTCAGGTCAGTTTACTGGTTTTAAAAATATAAGTAGTTTAGTAGGCGGTGCAATTTGGAAGTTTCTGTCAATCCATTGTTGACTTATCCTGAAAAATGTGTTTTTGTTTTACCCCCTTTTAAGGGCTGTATCTTGAAAAGGGTGCCTTTTCGGACATGGATAATTTCGGTTACATCGGCATATTTTTAAGTACTCGTTGATCTGTGGTAAAGCGTTGGCGGTACCCTGTATCTATACGGTGCCTCTTTAAATTTCTCAAAAACCACGTAGTTCTTGTCCTCCCATTTCCGGTCACAGTTTTCAATCTAGGTGACTGAAATTTTTGTGAGAATAAGATACCTAAGCAAAATTTGAGCAAAATCGGTCGATGCGTTTCAACGGCCATCAAATTTTCGTAAAAATTATAGTATTTTCTTAAAGCTCTTGTATAATAATATGCAAGATGGAAAAAACTTAAGCTAGAAACTAAATTAACAAGATGGATGATGTTTTTTTTAATTTCAAAGCAGTTTAAAAAAAAACTCAATTTTTTAAATAAGTTTGCCAGGACGGTTAGGTTTTCTAAATTTATATATCCATTTTATATAATTTATAAAATTTATAAAAAAGACTTCATATAATCGCTCATATAATAATATACTATTTTAATTGAGCATTATAGGTTACCAATAATAAAAAAAGTTATTCTGTACCTATTCACTTATAAAAAAACACAAACCAATAAAACTCATCTCTATTTGATAAAACAGGTAAGTAGCATTAAAGAAGTTTATGTTAAATGTAAAAATATCACTGAACTCATAAGAAAACTTATAAATTATTTTAATTATAATAATGATTTATTCACAAAGTTCTTTGGTTCGAGGTCTGCCCAACTTTAATTCGACCAAAGCATCCAATTTATTTAGCCCGACACCATTGGCGTCTTCGTAGTAAGGTAGATTTTTGCAAGTGCGGTACCATCTTGAAAGATTTGGATATTTCTCCGTTGATATTGGGGTTATGATGGTTGCTGTACTGACACTGGAAACGCAACAAAAATCAGCTACTGTTAAATTGTCTCCAGCCACGAAAGATTTTTCTTGTAAAAATGTATCTAAAAGTCTATATGCTTCTGTAATTGCACTTATTTTGTCCGTTGATATTTCTTTTTCGTTTTCTATGACTATGGAGTGCTGGAAAGAAAAAAAACTTTAATTATAATAACAGATGTATGCTCTTAGACAAGGAAAGAGAGGGGACGCGTAACGCTCATTTATAACGTAAACTACGTACTTTAACTACCCTGGAGTAGTCTACAAAGGTAAGCTAAATATTTTAGAGATTCCCCATATGCCACCCCCACTTACGAGGTGTGTCATCTCTGCTCTCTGCAAAGTGCTGGAATTGGTATCAAGTGCGTTTATTAGGAGCAATCAGATTAGCAATACATTTCTCGCCAATCTCAACTCAGTAATCTCTTGGCTCAGGAGATTTATAAAGTGATCACTGATCACAGAATGTTAAATAGCCCCTATATCACCTCAGTGTCAACGTGCACATATTACCGCCACAATCAAAAACCTCAGTAAGGTCCTCAGAAGTCCCGAGTAGAAAATTAAACCTAAATCATTTGAATTGAAAAATGTTTGTACTTTGTACTAAGTTTTAAGTAAATCCAACAAAAAAATTCCCATATAGGTAAACGTATCTATCCTCTTGCAACCCCTTAGAGGTTGAATTCTTGAAAATTCGGAACTTCTTTTCAATAAATTTACGCAAGAAAGTTGTCCTCTGATCGTCTAGAATAGGTCGGAAACCCTACAACGTTGTGAATTAAAGGAATATAGTAACTTAAGGGAGTTCAAAGTGTTGGAAATATAAAAGAGCTATCATAACTTGATAGTTTTCCGTTTAGGAGGTAGCTACAGGGTAGTGATAATTCCCCCGCATCTTGGCACCCTAGCTGCAGCCGCATGGTTCGGGAAGGTTATCAACTGCCCAAAGAACCCTATGGATTTTCTCTCCACACTCTCAGCGCGCTCAGCCGCAGCCGCATGGTACAATAGGGCTACAAAATGACCAAAGAGCTCAATAAATCTTCATTTCTACAATATCAGTGCGCTCTGCAGCAACGCATGTGGCAAAAAGGTGCCAGAAGCACCCGAAAGTGTGGGGGAGGACTACGTTCTTATTTCGAAGGGAAACCAAGATTTAGTTAAACTTTGGAGTTAGTAAGATAGGACAAACCCGCGACTAAAATCAGAATTCGAGGCTTCGCCCCCATGAGAAAAGTCGTCGTGGAAGACCGGACATACCGATCCAGCCCGATAGACGCAAAATCATCAGCGATTTCAAAGGTAAGCTTAACAGCCGAGATAGGGACTAAGACAAGAAGGGCGAAAATTAATCGCGAAATGATTTGGGACTCCACTGAGACTCGGTATAACACGGAAATACGATAGCCGTCACTCGGGTGGTTGAACCTGAGGGGCAGATGACGGAATATCTGCGTGCGATTTGGATTAAAATTTTGAACGACTAAAGAATTGACAATTGGGAGACAATTGGCAAGAGCTCAGAGGGCTATTCTATTTAGGTAAATAAAAACTAAAATACGCTTATTATAGTCTTATATTACCTTTATAGAAATTCTTCCAAGTTGAGAAATTTTGTTGAATAGAGACTTGTTAAATAGAGAAAATTGAGAACAAATGAAAAATGAAAGTAGGTACGACTGGCTTGAAGGTGCTTACGATGACCCTCTAATAGGTAGTGGCCCTTCAATATTGGAACGATCTTATAAGCAAGTCCAACACAAAATATATTTAGGTACCCAAATAAACACCCCATCCCCTTGCAGCCCCTTATGCGGGTTGAATTTCGAAAAATCCTTTTTTATTGCTTGTTTACGTCGAAAAAGAAGCCTATACTGTTAAAATTTAGCATTTTTAAGGGCTTTGGGTTCTTTCGCTCGTGGGATCGACAGAAGGATGAAACAGTACCTGGCAGTGCCATGGAGCTGCTTCGTATGCATTTAACTAAAAGTTTGGAATTAAAATGCCGAGCTTTGATTGACCACTGTCATTGGTGACATGAGAGAATGTTTACTCCAAGATAGCATTTACAGTACATAATTCATAAACTAAAATCAGGGACATAAATGAACGTGTTGTTAAACAAATAGTCGTGGAGACAAGCTTATTCTATGACTAATTAGTAACCTACCATAATGTTATTGACTCTGGGGTAGAGTGTTCCTGAATCGAAGTGCAGTATCTGATCCACAAGGGCTCGCTGTTTGGGATCTCTAGGATAGAGCAAGTCATTGTCGGCATATTGTCCTACTAGGTAGCCCACAATGGCATGGCCATCCCACACCACGAATTCGTCATCCACTAGAATTGGAATTGAATGCTGAGGATTGAGCTGGAATTCAAAATTAAATTTTAATATACAATGATAATTTACGACAATATGGTAATGAAAGATTGATGAAAAATGTTATTTTACATATTCGATATTCGTCAAATTCCAATTATATAGGGTGTCCCGTGACTCGATAGTCATAGCTTATAGGAACGTATTCGTTCCTTCGTTATATTTGGACAAATTTAAGTCGAAAGTGTTCGATACATTTTTTCCCAAAGCTCAAAAATTAAGAAATTATGAGCAAAGTTGTGGTGACAATAACTGTAGCGTTGGCGTTCCAAAGATGGCAAGTCTTAGATGATGGCCAAATTTAAAAAACACGTATTTGTATTAATAGCTTGTAAGTAGATATCACCGTGTTTCTATAAAGGGGGCAAGTGCCTTGCATTTATTCTAATAATGTACAGCAAGCTTCAAACATGATGACGCTGGCTGTAGTTCCAATGTATTTTTTTTTAAGATTTTATCAATATCTTTTTTTTTTTTTTTTTTTTTTTTTTTTTTTTTTTTAAAGAGGGAGCATCGGTCTTAACTGTGTAGGTAAGACATAGTCGCTCCACTCTGGTAAATTGGCTTTGAGCACGAACTCTTTAGCCACACACACTTTAAATTATATTTGCCATTTAAACGTTCGATCGCTTGTTTTACTTTTCACAGACATTCGAAAATGAATCTGAAAAGTAAAGCGGGCCGAGGTGAGTTTCGAACCCGCGATCTATGGCTTCGTGAGCCAGCGGAGTACCACTAGGCCACGCAAGTCACTATCAATATCTTTGAAAGACGATTTTGGCACTTGCACCGTTTGGAACGGCAACGCAAAAAAAATTCTTTCAGTTTTGGATAAAAGTGTATAGGGCACTTTCGACTTAAGACTTAAGATTACGCTCTTAAGCTATGACTATATCGAGTTACGGGACATACGGGACTGTATTATTATATTATATTATTATTTAATCGACAATTTCTCTTTCTCTGAGGTTTTGTTATTGTCGTACAGAGTTTACAAGAGTATTATGTGGATCGGTTTGATCCAGTTTAAAAAATATACAGGGTGTTGATTTTCAAAGCGGGCCATAGGGGATTAGCATTGCGAAAGTGGTTTTTGAGGATTCCTACTCGCCGTTTAAACTGACAGAAATGGTTTTGGTATCAAAATGAAGCTAAAGTTATTGCGCATAACGCTTGACATCAGAAATTAATTTAATTTCACGTTGTTTTATAAAATTCTGCAGTAGAAGTTCAAGTAATTGTTAATGTTTAATCACAAAATAGCATGCCTTGCCTAAACAATAATGACGTTTCTACGTTTTGACAATCCAATAATAAAACATTGGTCTATTAAAAAAATTCACGGCAAATAAATCGCAAACCCCCTTGTAACTGGCTTCACTGTAGTAGGTTTTCACCATAAAGACTCTTTCTTGGTTTGTACCTATAACCCATTTTTAAATAGAACCAGACTTTATTATTACCTACTGACTTCTAAAGTTTTATTATTGGATTGTCGAAACGTAGAAACGTCATTATTGTTTAGGCAAGGCATGTTATTTTGTGATTAAACATTAACAATTACTTGAATTTTTACTGAAGAATTTTAGAAAACAATGTGAAATTAAATTAATTTCTGATGTCAAGCGTTATGCGCAATGATTTTAGCTTCATTTTGATACCAAAACCATTTCTGTCAGTTTAAACGGCGAGCAGGAATCCTCAAAAACCACTTTCGCAATGCTAATCCCCTATGGCCCGCTTTGAAAATCAACACCCTGTATACGCAGGTACAATGTGATAAGATAATAATATTATGGAGTTAGGAAGAGTTTGACTCGAAATTAGAGTAAAATATTTCCCATAAAAAATTTACATACAGCCCAATAATATGTGTGTAATAATGCTTATTTGGCTTTATTTCATAATTATGTATATGGGGGTGACCAATTTTACTGAAAATTGGCTGAAGGGGACAAAAAAAAACTGTTGCGTATATGCTACCATACAGTAAGGACGTTTATTATAGTCCCCCCTGCATGACCCTAAATTTGGAACCAAGTGAGCTAGAGCTTTGAAACATAAACTAGATCAAATTTTAATAAAATTTTATTACGTTTTGACATAAAACTGATCTGTCAAATGTCAAAGATGACATTATCGTAGTCGCTGTCGAATTCAAAATTTTGAGTGGCAAGAGGGGTCATGTAAGACCTCCTTTTAAAGGTAGGTATTTCAATTATCTACTTACAGAAAAAATATGTTAATTTTAAATTTTGACGATTTTTTGTTAACGACGTTTATAAGTCCTCCCGACCCTCTCTAAGTTCTGAATCGACTAGTCAAAAATTTAAATCTAACATAATTTTTGTGTAGATAATTGAAATACCTTTAAAATGAGGTCTCATTATATGACCCCCTCCATTAAAAAAATATAAGTTTTTAGCGACTGCAACGTCATCTTTGACATTTGACAGATCCGTTTTATGTCAAAAAGTAGTAAGCTCCATGCCATTTGATTTAATTTTGTTACCAAGGTTGTATCTCATTCGGATCAAAAATCAAGAGGGAGGGGCATTATGAACGTCTTCACTGACACAAAGACTGTCAAAATTGACAACCAACATAATTTTTTGTATCTCATTCGGATCAAAAATCAAGAGGGAGGGGCATTATGAACGTCTTCACTGACACAAAGACTGTCAAAATTGACAACCAACATAATTTTTATGAGGATAATTTAAATACATTTAAAATTAGGTCGCATATGGGTCTGATAGGCTATTAAAAAAAAACTGAAGTTGACAGATACTGCAACGTCATCTTTGACATTAGAGAGATTAGTTTTACGTCAAAAAGTATTAAAATTATTGTAAATTATTTGTCAAATAGGCACAAATGTGCGTAAGCCATTTAGCAAAAAGAAGAACATTTGATAAGTTTTTTTTTTAAAGTTCTAGCTCATTTGGTTAAAAATTTAAGGTCAGAGGAAGACTATAAACGTCATCACTGTATGGGCACATCTTCGTCAATATACAGGGTTATTCACGGTATACGCCACGGAAGATTATGGCCGTGTCTCTGGATTTTAGGATCTTTTTATTTTTGGAGTGGATAGAGATCCGGCAGAGGTACGTTTTAAAATTATATTCATAATGTACAGGTGTCCCAAAAGCATAAAACATATCAAAGTTATGTTTTTTTAAATGGAATGCTCCTATGTTATTGCATTTTTAGATTGTCTGAGAAGAACAAATAAGATTAGTTTTTACAGTTGGTGCTTAAATTCAGAAGTTTTTGAGTTATAAACAAGTGAAAATCGTAATTTTTCAAGTTCAAGGCCCTGTACAACGAAAACGGTTCAAGATAGAGAAAAACGGCTTACATGTCCCTATTTTAACTTTTCATGTACTATCCTATGGTATAGAAACATTTGTACTTTCTTTGATTTTTTTATTTGTCGACGCGTGGAGAAATCTCAGAATTTTTCAAATTTTTTATCACCCTGTATAAACATTTCATCTACATCATTGGATAGTACATGAAATGTTAAAATAGGGACATGTAAGCCGTTTTCCTCTATCTTCAGCCGTTTTCGTTGTACAGGGCCTTGAACTTGAAAAATGATGATTTTCACTTGTTTATAACTCAAAAACTTCTGAATTTAAATACCAACTGTAAAAACCAATCATATTTTTTCTTCTCAGACAATCTAAAAATGCAATAACATAGGAGCATTCCATTTAAAAAAACATAACTTTGATATGTTTCATGCTTTTGGGACACCTGTACATTATGAATATAATTTTAAAACGTAGCTCTGCCGGATCTCTATCCACTCCAAAAATAAAAATATCCTAAAATCTAGAGACACGGCCATAATCTTCCGTGGCGTATACCGTGAATAACCCTGTATAGGTATACAGCGTGAGCAAATAATAAGATCAATTTTTTTTTTTTTTTTATACAGATAGTTAAAATAACAGATTTTTCATCACCCTGTATAACTTCCACATATTATTAGGCTTATACATGAAACGTTAAGTTAGGGACATGTAAGCCGTTTTCCTCTATCTTGAGCCATGTTTTATGTAATTAAAGTACTTTGAAAATCGAAAAATGTCATGTTTGATTTGTTTATAACTCATAAATTGCTCGTGACAAACTTCAACTTTAAAAATCAAGCAGAGTGAATTTTCTCAGATAATCTGAAAATGTAATAATATACAGGGTATCCTATTTAAAATAAAAACAAATGGTCATATTTTTGGCCCACGCTTAATAGCTACATTGACGAAGGTGTGTCTGTCCTATTCGCAACAATTTTTTACCACCTCCAGCCAGTTTTCAATAAAATTGGTCACCTCGTATATTATGAGACAAATGAATCATTCCATACTTATTAGGCTCAAAAAAAGGTCTTTGCAGGTTTCCATGTGGCTTTCTATTCTATGATGAAATATCTAGACAGGGAGATGCAAAGCTAAGGGAGAAGACAATTTAATTTGGTTTTAATAATTCTATATATTTATAAATCTTTTTCCTGTATCTTGATCTGTTTTCTATCTCCAAATTGCTTTGAAATTGGAAAACCATGATTGTCACTTGTTCATAACTCATAAACTGCTCAATTTACAATCCAATTATGAAACAGCCTGTATTCGATTTTTTCTAAAATAACGAAGTATGTGTCAACTTCCAATATTTTCGGAAATGTGGTGATGTTGAAAATATTTTTATTAAATTTCTTGTGGCCAATTGTGTGTAAAAATTTTGTTCCCGACTCTAGGACTATTAGTTCCCGAGATATAGCCACTTCGCACCCTTCACTGATCAGTGATTACCCTGTATTATCATCGTACTTAAAATAAGAATGTTGATGTTGAGCTCTTGTAAATCACTCGTGAATTCGTCATCGTGAATCATATCATGAACTATTTTTTTTTTAATTCGCTGAGTCATTCTGAGACAAACGGCCTTTACGGTTTCCTTTTAAATTAAACAATATTGTAGTGTTAAAACGACTTGGATGTATTAATTAGACACTCTGTATAATAAAGTATCATAAATGCGTCTTATTTTCATTAGAGACCTTATTATTATTGGCAATGTTAACTTTTATAAAAGAAACGAATTTGTATGCGACCTGTTCGAGTGATCCAAGCGGCTTTCAATCTTACCTTGACGAAGTTCTCATCCCTTTTTTCCCTGCTACATATATCGACATGGTGGAGGTCGATTTCTAGATCTAAGGCCCTGGCAGTGAGCAATACTGCTCTAGCCGGTGGGCTAAGCTCGCTGTGGTAGAGTTTCATTATGATCTGCTACCGGCTCACTCAGCAGTCACCACTAGCGCCACTAGCCGTAGCCGGCGCTTGGGAGGTCGAGGCCATGCCGATGCCGTTGAACGGCCGGGAGACTGGGAGACTGGGAGACACTAACACTAACTGGGTAGGTACAGCGATCTCAGGCCGCTGAAATCAATATAAAGCATGGGAATGACCGGTCTAGTGGCAGAATAAGTGTGGAGATCAACATGGAAAAACTGGAAAGGAACTTTTTTACCTACTTACCTGTTTACCTAAGAATAGGCTGCGGATGTAAGCATTTATAAAAGTGGTGGTTTTTACTCATTTTCATCCCTTTAGAGGCAGTTGTAGTTAATACTAGTACATTTGAAAGTAAAATTGACGCTTATAATTTTTTTACGTTCATTCAGTGTTTGTCTTCTTCATTGCAGACTATATCTTCTAAATGTATTATTGAAAATACGTAATATTGAAGTGGTGGCCACATGAGTTATAACATAAGAAGCATATTAGCAGGTGAATTATTATGAGCGTTGTCGCTGAGTTCCCTCAGTCAATTTGTCGTGGATGGAGGTTTTCATCCCTGCACTATTATACAAAAGCTCATTCCCTTTTGCCTCAAGGTTTTGATCTGCGTGTGAATTCTGCAACTTGCTGCTCCAACAAGTAGGTAGATCCCAGAAACTATTAATTTTATTTCCACTCTCTTAAGTTTGTCTGGTAGAAATTTTTTTGCCCGCACAATACTCATTGGGACACTCTGGAAATTCATTATTCATCTTTTGAACACTACAACCGTTTTAGAGGATGGATTGGAAATATTGGTGATAATTTATTGGGACAAATAGTGTTGCAACATGACAACATGTAGAGTCTCCATCCTCTCTTAATGCGTATCACCCCGATTTAGCTATCTTCCTCCTGTGTGTTTCTCAATACCTAATAATATAACTCATCCAACACGGTATACGTTTTGTCCGCAAATCTCTACCAGCAGACTTATCTAATAGTAACTTACCGAGTAGATCTTGGCTTTTCTATAGAATTCTGGATGCGATATTTTGTGAATAATTCTATCCTTCAGCAACAAAATCAGATTGATTTTCATCTTCTTGCCGACGTCTGAATGTCAATGAAGGATATGTGCTGGTTTTTCGGGTATATCTAAGAAAAGTGGTTCTTTGGTTTTCGTCTCTTCTGAAAGTAAAGCGTTTATGTTTCGTCCACAAGCGAGTGGCGCGTAAAATTTTTTTGTGTGCAGTACGTGCCAACTGTTGCTTTTGACTTTCTCAGGGCATTTCCTTTGGATATTTGCAAGTTTAACATATTGTGTGTGGCAAATTCAAAGAAATATTCCTTGCAATTCCCGATCTAATATTTATATTTAACAGCGATCGTTTCTAATTCCTCGCATAACTCTCTACGTATTCACGCTGCGAGAAACGAGATCTGCTGTGACATCTATTTATAGTCGGAAAAAAGTTTGCATTTTTCTGCTTACGTTTTATTAGATTCCGTAGGAAATACTATTGCAGATTGCAGAGGTTCTTATTATAGCTGTCTGGAAAATTTCTGCATGGAAGCTCATCAGATCATGGTCTTTAGGCCCAAGCGTAATATTAATCCTTCGTTCAAAACATTATGTGATAGGTAATATCTTCTATTAATGTTTAATAGAGATCAAAGTTAATTGTGATATTATGTCTAAAGTTGAAAATCCTGGAACCGTGATTTTGAAATACTATAAAAAGTTCAAATAACTCCATTCTACTCACATAAATGATATAATATACAGGGTGTATCTAAATAACACCGAAAAAAATTAAGGGATGATTCTGTGATGAAAAAACTCTCCCCGAAAAAGTTACACCCCTCCGAAGAATAAAAAAAAGGTTTTTATTTTTTATTTTTCCTGTATATTAAGCTAAAGACACGAAAATTGGCAAATATTAATTGTCAATGAAACTTCATATTTTGAATTTTTTTCAACCCTGAAGTATGCTTAGAAGGGATTGAAATAGTCAACCCCTAAGATATTTTACCTTACAATTTTTTTTTAGATTAAAATTTTTCTTTAAAAAAAACACGGCTGAATAGCTCAATTATTAATCTACAAACTTTTTTATCTCCAAAAGTTTTTTCTGAAACTTGCGCACTTAAGAGAAAAAAATAAATGTATTGCAAGCTCATGTTATAAATAGTGTTTTATTGAACATTAGCCAACTAAAAAATTAGGCAAAGATTCTTACAACTAAAACAATAGTAAACAAAGAATGAAAAAAAAAACTGTCGAAGGTCAACAATACAATAATAATGCTATCAGTACTATTGTTTTTATGAATGTCACTGCAAAACACAGACCACTAGACCTTAAGGCAAAAAATCCTCGCGTTAGCTCATCTTTGTGAAAATGCATTTATATTTATTTTTTTTCTCGTAAATGCGTAAGTTTTCGAAACAACTTGTGAAGATAAAAAAGTTTGTAGATTCATTGAGCTATTCAGTCGTGTTTTTTTAGAGAAAATTTTTAATCTATAAAAAAAAAAAAATTGTATGGTAAAATATCTTAGGGGTTGACTATTTCAATCATAAACCCTTCTAAGCATAATTCAGGGTTGAAAAAATTCAAAATATGTAGTTTCATTGACAATTAATATTTACCAATTTTCGTGTCTTTAGCTTAATATACAGGGAAAATAAAAAATAAAAACCATTTTTTCTTAATTCTTCGGAGGGGTGTAACTTTTTCGGGGAGAGTTTTTTCGAAACATTCTATACCAAATACCCCCCTTAATTTTCATCACAGAATCACCCCTTAATTTTTTTCGGTGTTATTTAGATACACCCTGTATAATTAGAATTATGTAATTTTCAGTTTCTACGTTTTCAGATGTATGATTCCTTAATTATTAATAATAAATACAACACATACTTAAGTATTATTTTTATATTCTACTGCCAAAATCTATCAACATTAATAAGTGTTCTACAAAGTTCTACAAAGTTTCGCAATGTAACTTTTTTTATTAATAATTTTTATGGAACTTTTTTAGATATCCATAGATTAGTCAACATAACTACATAACATAAGTTGGTTCTGGGTTCAATTTGATGTCACTTTCATTGACATGTTTTCATAAGACGATTAGGAATTTCAAATAACGTTATTTAGGTAAATGTTAACTCCCTTTGGCCGCAAGTGAGAGTTGTTGACACCCCATATAGTATATAGTTTCAGGACAATATTAAATTTATTTATAACTTAAATCATACTCAGGGTGTTGTGAAAAATTAGATCAAACCTCTTAGTAACTGATTTTTTGGTCCCAAAATAATGGGACATTTCTCATGCCATTTTCCCCATAGGTATAATAGCTATGGGGAATATATTCATTCTTTTGTTGAAGTAGAAGTTTTGAAGATGTTTTTTATTAATAACTTTGTTGTTTCATGCAATATTAATTTTGCATATACTTCTTACTTATACTGGCACACTTTTTGCAAAATTTTGTTCAAAAGAATTGAAGCGTGAAAAGATGAAACGGGTTACCCCCCAACTGCCCGCCTCTGGTTCAAATGTATTGTTTCTTAGATCAAGCGTACACTTATTTTTTCTATCATTCATTTAAAATTTTGATTTAAGGCTTGGTTTACGAGATGCTGCAATTTATTTGACTATCAACTCTCTCTGTTTTAGGCTGGAAGTTTGGTCAAATTAGACCAAAAAAGTTGGTTTTGCTGCAATAAAACATGTAGCTCCAAGAGTTACAGGAATATGTAGGGGAAGGTTCCTGAAAAACGGATAATAAAGTCCCATCGATCACAGGAGGTCAAAGTTTCCTTACGTATTTGTCTTCAGTTTTTGGCGCATACCTATGCAGGGTGCTTCAAAACATGTGTTGGAAAATGAAAGGTGCGTGCTTCCCTTGCCGTGTTCTGAGAAAAAATCCTATTAACATGAGTTAACGGTGCAAAACCACCGTTTTCGAGATAGTGTATGTGCAAAAAAAAAATTACAGTTTTTTTGACGATATCTCAGAAACTTTTTGAGATATAAAACTGAATTTTTGTACACATCTTACTATTGAAATTAGTTACTTTTTTAATGTTAGCTATTCTTTTTTCATCTGAAAGTGGCGATGATTTTAGGGTCACTTGAAATTTTTTTGCCCCTACTTTCTACGACACTAGGAAAATTGGCCTTGTGAAAGAACATTTTAAATTGTTAATGTTTTCCATATAAAAAGGTGCTCTTAAGTCAAAAGCTGTAATGTGAACTGTTTTCGAGAAAAACAGCGTTTTATGATGAAAAAAATTTAAAAGTAGCAACAATATTCTGTTGTGGACAAATACATTTTTATTTTTTGATAATTTTTTGTTATGATAATTTCTGTCACTGCCACATAAAAAAAATTTATAAGCTCTCAAATAGTAGACAATATCAAATAATTAGATGTGTATAAAAGTTCGGTTTTATATATTTTTTTTTACATCCTGTATCTTGCAAACGGTACATTTTCGAACGCATGCTAATAGGAACTTTTTTCTTAGAACGAGGCAGAGAATCAAACCTTTCATTTTTCGACACATGTTTTGAATTATTCAGATACGAACCGGCCGAAAATGTAAAATGTGCAGGAAAAAATGTTAAATGGTAACTTAAACGAAAAACGCGAAACACTTGTAAAATTTTTAACGCAATTTTCCGCTGTCGCCTGATCCCCAAGACGGTAACAGATGTGAATTTTGTTAGGACTTTAATCCGCTTTGACTTTGGAAAGTAATAACTTTCCTACGGGGTGCACCGCTTTCGATATATGAGCCAAAAACTAAACGAAAAAACCTTAAGATAGGGAACTTAGAACCCTCCCACCACCGCTGCACCTGCAGTCGATAGGACTTTATTGGGCGTTTTTCAGAGAACCTTTCCACTAATTACAATTCCCAAAACGCTTGGAACTACATGATTTAATGCACCAAAACCAACTGGAATACTATAAAAACAGCGAGTGGATCTAGACACATAGTCAAATAAGTTGAATATCTCATAAACCAAACCCTGTATAAAAATTCTAGAAGGGCGAGAAAAATAAAAGAGATGTACGTTTGATAAAACAATTTTGAACCAGTGGCGAGCACAGGGAAATTTGAGCAGGTCAATGCATTCTTTAACTATGACTCCCTTCCGTTCGCGCTTCGATTTTGTTGGAGCAGTGATCCGGCAAAAGGAAGACTAACACATATGCAAATTTTCAATTGAATATCTTTAGAAACAACTTTTTTTAAATCGTCACGTAACACCCTGAATCTTGAAAACGAGACGCTTATGTGAAAAATGACATGAGAACGTCCAATTTTTCTTTTTGAACAATCTGTGCCCATAAAGATCTGCTTGCTTTATTACAACATCCTGTGTAAGTCCTTTACCTATAACGCAAACTACTGTAATACACGTTAACCTAATTGTCACTTTTCTAATTTTATGGGGAATACTTCTCTCTTTTATGGCAAAGAAAAACACCGAAAAATTCCATTTGCAATGGTAATTACTACTACTACTTTTTGGAAGCTATAGGGATTTCTGCGAACTATTATTTCGTGGTCTAAATTTGCAAGCGGCTGCCAATGAGTTTCTACGGCCGGTATCATACACGGTCACAGCTCACGGTAACCAGTAATTTCTGGGGATCCTCGTCGTTAAGTAGGTATATCTGGTCCAATTTCGAGTCCTTCGTATGCAAATGACTACAATATCTATATATGAATACAGTAACTGGGGGCAAGGTAAAGAAAAAATATTATTAGATAATATACATATATTTAATTCTGATATCTTAAGATTTATTCAACAAGCTGCCGATTAGTTTTTTAAACTGTTCAAGACCTTCAATGTTAGCTTTATACCAGGGCTGTTCTTGACATGCTTTTACCCATCTAATAACATTAGGATGCTTAGCAGATCCTAGTGGCACCACAAAATCAGCAGACGTGACGGTGGTAAGCACAGCAATATCGGCTAGTGTGGGCGTCGTTCCAGCTATCCATTGTTTCCCTTGAAGCATTTTATCTAGTACTGTGTAACCATCTTTCAAGGCGGCCGCTTTCTCTGTGGGTATGTTCTTCACTCCTTCAAGAACTATGGGCCTCTGAAATTTAAAACAGAGAAGATACAATAGAAAACTGCTGGATTAGGTTTTCAATCGCAATTACCAATATTGGTTTGGTTAGATTGAATAATTTAATAATTTAAAATATTTATCAAAATGATGGGTCAATAAATCGTGTGTGTGTGTGTGTGGGTGTGTGTGTGGGTGGGTGTGTGTGTGTGTGTGGGGGGGGGGTTATAGGAGAGTACCGTTTTATGACGATTTTGTTAGTCACGGTCACGGTGATAATATTGTATATCCCAGTCCAGGAATAATGCTATATTTCTGTCAGGAATTTAAGTGTATTTTAAGAATTTTAAGAAGCCGACGTCTTCTTCTGATCGTGCATGGAAGAAAAATATTTTATCTTTAATTCTTACCGTTATTGTTAATATGAGATTAAATAAGTAGTTGCTGTCGAAGTGCAATCCCTGGTCCACAACGGCTCGCTTTTTAGGATCTTTTGGATACAGAGAATCGTCCTTTCCGTACTGGTTAACCAAATAAGCTATAATGGCATGGCTATCGAATAACACGAAGTCGCCATCCTTTAGAACAGGAACAGTCTTTCGAGGGTTCATCTGAAAAAAGAGACGAATAGGTATAAACATCGATTGCTAGCAAACTCTGATTATCGGAATTGACAATGCTTTCTTTACCTATTTTATAAAGTTATTAGTGCTTTGACATTTGCTCTCAAATATCTTGGACGCAAATTACTAAGTTAAACACTAAGTAATACCGTGAATTTTTCTAATGTTGCAAAGAACAAAAAAGCATTAATTTTAGTGTTCGAGATGTTCAGAATTGTTACCTTGAACGTGTTGTCAACATCCTAATCACAAATAAACATTTCTTTACCTTAACTTTGTTTTTTTTTTGCAGTTTTTGTTCCAATAAATTTGAAAACAAATCATTTTTGTATAGAGAAAGAAGAGGCTTTTCAAATGAGATGTCACAAGCTTACCTTTCCTATTTGAAAATTTAGAGATCGCAACTGTTACTTGAAGGGGGTTGACTTTGAGGATAAAATTTCTACGCTGCAGGATGTCATTTTATAATCTAAAATTGAAGTGTTTGGGGATTTTTTCAAGTATTCACAATAATTACTGAAATAATGAATTTATTCTCTGGCTGTTGCGCGCTGTATAGTGTGTATACCGATGTTATTTTATCTTTCTCACTGTTGCGATATTGAGAGTGATACAGGGTTAGAGAAAGACATCAAATTTTTTCAAATTTTATCAAATAACGTTTTCTGAACGACTTAATCCTAATGGTATGATAAAGACAGAGACATCGATGTTTCACTGGTTGTTTCCAGCTCATAAGTCTGACATGTTATCACCATCAGAGTTGTGTGCCTAACAGAAAGAAAACCAATATACTTAAGCGTATTGATTTGTCGGAAACATAGCGACTTGCAAGGCAAATGCCATCTAACGACTGACGAGCTGGAAATAAACAGTGAAACATCGATGTCTCTTAATCATACCATTAGGGCAAGTGTGTCATTCAGAAAACGTTATTGTTTTTCAATAATCGAATTGCTGTAATTGATATGATTTAATTATTGTATCAATTTGTTTCTTAGACAGCTTGAGTGGTTGCTGAAATATGAAAAAAAAAACTAAAAGTCGAGATTTTTTTATTTTAAGAAGTAAGTAATTCTCGAGCAAAATATTATTATATGAATAATAAAAAGAATATTCGTGGATTCTAGGCTCATGGTCATTACTGATCTCATGCCAAAGACAGAGAAAAACACTGCTGAAGACATGGAAGGCCGTCTCGCTCTTGTTGGTGCTCATCGGCATGACCCATCAGTAAGTGTAAGTAATTGCCCATCTTTTGCATATACAGGATACAGGATCTTCAGTTTTGAGCTGAGGTCTAAGGCCTTACCCCTTTGCCTTGGTCGGTGGTGTTTCACTGTATTGGATGGAATCTTTCTCCCGCACCGGGTCGCTTTCCCATGGGCGGTTTCCTAGGTTGGGTTGCGGCTCACCAGTGCGCGAGTTGGAGGCTTTATTGTCGGTGTGGCTTTGGGGTTGATTTTTCAAAAAGAAACCCAAAATTTATCACATTTAAGTTGTTATACTTAGATATTCTTTTTTTAACAAAAAACTACTTTTTTTTCATAGAATGATGTCAATATGAAGTATTATTGCTTATTGTTTATAGTTTTTTACATTTTCTACAACATTCAGTAACAAAAAATTTAAAAAAGACAAAATTAATTTCTCATATTTTTTAATGTGGCAGATTTTTGGTTTTCTTGATCTCTGTTTTGGATCGAGTTACTTGAAAAATCATAAGGCGGTCATATAGGATGTATAAGCCGTTCCAAAATGGCGACGTTTTGAATTTTAGGAAAAAGGAATATTTTTTGAGCCCCTGTATAAGATAGAAAAAACTTTTTACCCAAATTAACAAGACTGGAAGAAAATTATCTTAAATTTGATTTAATGCAATAAAATTTGCATTATTTCTATTAATACGCCAGTGGCGTGGGTTGGAAAAGGGTGAAAATGGTTAAATTTCTATAACGGTTTATGAGCACATTTTTGAAAGAATTGAACTGGAATTTTTACGGTAGACAACTGTACTAATAGCTTTTAGCTCCAAAAATTTAAGACGCAAGTAAGAAAAATTGCGAAGATATTCGAATTGTTTTACGTGATGTTTATTTCTCTAAATTTTCAAAATTTCGGTTTTCAAAACTCTCCTGTAATTATTTCGAATTTATTAAAGGTAGTGTGGAAAATAGTAGTTTTAAGTAAAGTTAGCCAGTGGCGGGCATAGAAAAAGGAAAAAAATGTTAAATTTTGCCAAACTTTGTTGATTTGTTAAATTTAAAAATTCATTTTATGGCACGTTTTCAAACGAAATGAAATGAAATTTTCACAACAAACCACTACATATGCTAATATGACCTGACTACAGAAAATTACAGAAAGCCAATTTAAAAACCGGTGAAAACATTCATAATTGAATCGCATAAAAATACACTATTTATGCGATTGATGCGCAAGAAGTTTTTTTATAGGCTGTCCTTGCAACATCAACGTTGCCCCAGAAACGATGTCTAAATGTCAACTTTTTAATTGCTTTGATTGGAGTACCTACACACTATTAAGTTAAATAGAATGATAAATGAAAGATATTTGAAAATCTTAATTTACATATTCAACAATTAATTTATGATCTTAAAATGTACCAATAATAAAAACTATCGGATATAGGGTCTTAAAAACACTTAGTGTATTTCGAGCACTTTCGCCGTCGTGCTCGAAAACACGCGCATGTTTTAAAGACCTTAGTAATCCATTCATAACTTTAGTAAACTATTTGAGACAAACAATAATAATTTTTATTATTAGTATGTATTATGAAATGCGGTTGCTTTATCCATGAACATATTATTATCGTCTAATAATTATGTAGTTAACCTTAACCTATTTTTTATCTCTGCGTGTCTATTGATATCGTATTTTGTGTAACATCGCTAATTGGAATCTTTTGTAGCTGATAAAAGTTGTTTGATATAATAAGTTGTTTTTGATAATTTCATTGGATCCATTTTATTTTTATATTAATCAACTGCAGAAAAATAATATTTGATCTAATTTCCATAATATACAGAGTGGGCACTGATGGCTGCTTGGTTAATTATTGGTCACGACGGTTAGTCGGAATCTTTGAAGCCCTAGAAGAAGTCGATTAAATTTGGCAAAAATGTTCTCAATTATGTATTCACAATAAACACCTAAAATAAAAGTATTTCGGATAATTTGAATCGATCCTGAAATTTTCTGAAAAAAAAACCCTGAAAATCACGACTGGAAAAATGACGAAAAAAAATGAGTTATATTTTGTAGGTTTTCAAATGTTACCATCAAGAATGCATCAAGAGCTTTCAACTTGACATTAAAAAAAATTGCCGACTTCGTCTTCTTGTTTTTATAAAAATTAGGATGGGTCTTTCATATAAAAACATAATTCGAGCCCCCCTGTTAAGATACAGCCCCATATAAGGGTGTCAAAAATAGTTTCTTATTATTTTCTTTAAGACCAAGATAAATTAAAAATTAATTTCCTCTCCATATTATGAAAATCGTATACCTATACTTGTAATTAAATTTTCGGTCATTATACATCAGTATACATCCGCGGCTCCTACAATTTCACTATGGCACCTATATAGGGGTGGAGACCATACCTACAGTAACACCAGGCAGGTATTTGCAAATGAAAGGGAAAGCAACAAAACGACATTAAAAACCGATTTTGAGAGTTCAATGAAAGTACGGACCTGGCAGATGCGATGATTAACTACGTCTAGTTTGGGATGTAACCACTTGACTCGCCACTTGGGGACAAAGCCAAATGCTTCGAAACGTATAAAGTCACTATACAGTCACGTACTTGCATTATATCCGCTTTTTCATATCGTGAAAAGACCACAGGGATTGATGTTACGATTTTTGGAATATAAATGCAAAATAAATGCAAAATTCAAAATAAAAACCGTGCTACTGTTAATCTCGAAGATATTCCTTGCCCTGAAAGTGAAGAAAAAAATCGAAATTCGACCGTAGTGTCAAAGAGGCCTTAGTTGTGACCTTGATATTAGTTTGCAACGGCTGTTTTTAGCACCCCTATTTCGCTCCTTGGTCCCGACAAAATTGATAAAACTTAGGAGCCGCGCATGTATACAGGGTGTCCCGTAAGTAATGGTCCGTGGTAAAATGGGAGATTCTTGGTTTAAAAATATTACGATCTGACACTACTTGCTCTAACAAAATCTTGATAATAAAAAAGATACAGGGTGGCAAAGTTGAGATTTAAAAATTTTCTTTTCAAAATATCTCGAAAAATTGTACAGGTACGAACGTGAAAACTTGGGAATAGATGTTTTACGATATTATGAGAACTCATAATTTGATATCCGTGTCGATGTATTTTATAGAGGGCGCCACTTAGGTCATGTTGACGACGTAAATGAACACATAACTTTTTTATCCTTCAGAATATCGCGCATTTTATTATGAAATATTAAAACCACATCATTGATGAGAAAAAAAGGTATACCGGTTGTCAGTCTCAAAAGTTAGTGGTTTTCGAGATAATCACGTTTTAATAATCTCCTGCATTATTTCTATTTTTTTTTTATTATCAGAAATCTTAATGCAGTAGGTCGAGATAACATTTTGGCAATTAAACATTTTTCACTTTGACATATTAAAAAAGCAAACAAATGAACCATATTCACCTAAATTCCTATACAGATTCTGAACTAGTCGATTACCAGGTTGCAGTCTGTTTGGATATCGTGGCAGGTATTCTCGTTTCGCAGCTTGCCCATTGAAGTTTTGTTTGCAATAAAGAGAAATCATATCTCTCTTATCTGAATCTGAAAAATTATTATGTCTCGGCATTTTTTAATTTCCTAACTACTAGCAGTAAGCAAAAAATTCTAAACAGTACCTAGTAGAGAAAATTATTAACTGTCAATTATCTCGAAAACCACGAACTTTCGAGACTGACAATCGGTATAACTTTTTTTCTCAGGAATGATGTAGTTTCAATATTTCACAATAAAATGCGCGATAGCCCGAAGGCTAAAAAAGTTATGTGTTCATTTACGTCGTCAACATGACGTAAGTGGCGCCCTCTATAAAATACATCGACACGGATATCAAATTATGAGTTCTCATATCGTTCGTACCTGTACAATTTTTCGAGATATTTTGAAAAGAAAATTTTTAAATCTCAACTTTGCCACCCTGTATCTTTTTTATTATCAAGATTTTGTTAGAGCAAGTAGTGTCAGATCGTAATATTTTTAAACCAAGAATCTCCCATTTCACCACGGACCATTACTTACGGGACATAATATAATTACCAAATTTTCTTCTCCCTGACAAACTACAAGAGACGTTTTTTGTTTAGAATAAATCAGATTATCCGAAATGAATTTTTAATTGGTAAGATGAGAATAAGAAAAAAGTAATAAAATAAGGTATTCAAGAAAATAACGAGGAAAATAATAAAAACTTATTTTCTGGCGCTCTCTATAAGGGGCTATATCTTAACAGGGGACTCTCAAATGATTTTTTAAATATGAAAGGCCTATCTTATTTTTCAACAAGGAACCATCTCCTGAATTTTTTTGGCTTTATTAATTTACACATAGTAGGATTTAACTTTTGTTTTTCATACGGCCACCTCGTATTAGTATATTGGATTTTAAAGCAGCTGGATAAGTATAGAAAAAATAATTACCTAATTCAAGAATGTAATATATGCGAGTCATCTAATAATATTATTTAATTTACTACCTTTGAACAGCTATCAAGTTGCCTTGGAATAATAACAAAATGACTATCCTATTTTATATTAAGTATGTAATATCAATTATTATTATGAATGTTTCACTTTTGATTCACTTTTGATTTGAGTGTACAACAAACATCTCAACGATTTATTTCTATAAATGATGGTAAAACATGACGAGCATTATTTTAGTGTATTTACATCCTATACATGCTTGTACCAGTTGTACCATACCTACCTATTAAAGCAAAGTATATTTTTTTGTAACAATAATTTTAAATACTAAAGAAATAATACGTCCAGCATATGAAATCTCAATTGTTCAGCTTTTTCAGGATATTTGAATGACTGTAAATATTCTAATTCTTTTTATTACATTCTCAATGAGTGTAAAATATTTGTCGTAAATTCACCGACTTTGTATCTTTTATGTTATGGTTTCATAGATCCGAATAGTGGATATCTCAAATACTTTTATCAAAATCATTTGAACTGAAATATATAAGAACCTTAGCTCAATAATACAATAAAGCATATCAAATGGTCAATGAGTAAGTATTATACTACATTATATTTGAAAAGGTCGAGTAATTTGAAAAAAAAATGATAAGAACTGTATATTTAAATACAGTGCTTTCATTTCAAGGTCATTATATACATCCGCGGCTCCTACAGTTTCACTATGACACCTATTATATAGGGGTGGAGAACATACCTATAGTAACACCAGGAAGGTATTCATTAGCTTTGCAAATAAAAGGGAAGGCCACAAAACGACTTTAAAAATTGATTTTGGGAGTGCAACGAAAGTATACGGTCCTGACACAAGCTCTCCGATCTAACTACGGATGATGATGAAACCACTTATACAACAATGGGAACCGCTCTCAAACGTAAACAGGCACGTATTTTGCAATATATCCGCTTATTCATATCGTGAAAAGACCACAGGATTTATGTTACCATTTTTGGAATATAAATGCAAAATAAATGCAAATTTGAAAATAAAAATCGTGCTACCGTTATTCTCGAAGATTTTCCTTGCCCTGAAAGTGAACAAAAAAATAGAAATTCCACCGTAGTGTCAAAGAGGCCTTAGTTGTGACCTTAATATTAGTTTGCAATGGCTGTTTTTAGCGTCTTACCCACCCAGCACCCCTAATTCGCTCCTCGGTCCCGAAAAAATTGATGAAACTTAGGAGCCGCGGATGTATACAATTACCCATTTCAAAAGTAGCCACTCTTTCAAAACTAGCCACTCTTAATATTTTTTTTGTAATTATTTATATCCGCGGCTCCTAAGATTCATCAATTTTTTCGGGACCGAGGAGCGAAATAGGGGTGCTGGGTGGGTAAGAAGCTACAAACAGCCATTGCAAACTAATATTAAGGTCACAACTAAGCCCTCTTTGACACTACGATCGAATTTCTATTTTTTTTTCACTTTCAGGGCACGGAATATATTCGAGATTAACAGTAGCACGGTTTTTATTTTGAATTTTGCATTTATATTCCAAAAATCGTAACATCAATCCCTGTGGTCTTTTCACGATATGAATAAGCGAATATATTGCGTGTATACGTGCCTGCTATTCGTTTCGAAGCGCTTGCTTTGTTCTCAAGTGGTTATTTCCCGTAGACTCGATGTATAATCATCGCATCTGCCAGGTCCGCATTTTCATTGCACTCTCAAAACCGTGTTTTTAGGCCGTTTTGTGGCTTTTCCTTTCATTTGCAAAGCATATGGATACCTTCCTGGTGTTACTATAGATATGTTCTCCACCCCTATAATATAGTTGCCATAGTGAAACTGTAGGAGCCGCGGATATAAATAATGACCATTTTTTTTATCAAGGAAATCTGGCTCTAGAAAAACAGGTCAATTGGAATTTCGAGGGGGGCGTTCAAAAACAGTATTTTCGGAATTTTACTTTCCAACCCCTGTATAAGCCCCAGTCACCTCAACTTTATTATTTTCAATGACACCCCCTAGCTTGAGATACATCATTTTAAAGGTATGTAAAATCCCATTTAGAAGCAAAAAAGTCATTAAATTCTTAATTTTTTTAAAATTTATTTAATAGTTTTAAGACAAAAACATACTTTATTAATAAGTGTTCAAAGTGCCCATCACAAACATTTCAAAACGTTCGACGAGAATTCGAGAGTCGATTATTTTATTGTTTAGCTAATAACGGAGGAACTTTAACCAATAAAGTAGCTTTTTGTCTTAAACTATTAAATAATATAAAAAATTCCGGATTTAATAACGTTTTTGCTTCTAAATTCAAAATGGGGCGGTGGATTTCCATTTCGTAAACGCTGTTGGATTAGGATTTTAACTCTGGATAAAATTAGTCCCTATAATGAATTATCCTTATAATGAACAAATGATCGAAGATTTGTATTTTCGCTAAAAAAGTTTCCTAAAGTCGCGTGACGTCTACAGGGTGTACCTTTAAAATCCAAAAAAATTGTTCTTGTCACACCATTTTGCAGTTTTCTAGAGTATCTAGAGGACCGAAACTTTTGTGGGAGTAAGATGTCCATAAGAAGTGGTCTGACACTTGAACAAAAACGGTTGAGTCCTTACCAAATGACGATCATTTCGAAACGACTAAAATGAAAATTACTAAATTGATCAAATTGAGACCATAAAATTCGTAAAAATAGATATTTTTTGAACCACTGTATAAGCATGATGGAAAAAACGAAAAAATTATAAAACCAGGATGGGAAGACTGTTTTCCTAACTTTACGGTAATGTAATACCTAGTTATAATATTACATTACATTACTAGTGTGGAAAGTGGCCCATTTCGAACGAGCGGGAGATTGGTATCGTATACGAGCCGCCAGCGAAGTACGACAATCTCACGAATATGAAATGACACTTTCCACACAAGTAATGTATACTATTTTTATACTACGACCACAGATTAATTCACATTAAAAAAAATAATACTTTTATTTGAAAACTTTACAAAGAAAACTAATGACTGAATTAGAAAAACTTAAAATAACAACTATGTATTTAGAATGTAGACACTGATATTATTAGGTAACAAACTACAATTTCAATTATTGTTTAATTGAGTTTGAAACAAACAGAGAGATTTTCCTTTGTTATTTATTTGTATATTTTTTACATATATCGAGGATAACAATAATGAGTGTACAAGCAATTATTGTCCTGCTAGAAGCTCTTCTGGACGTACTGTTGTTCCGCACATAAACGTGTTCTTCCGAGAGGACGACGTAAGTACTTTTCGCAGTAGGAACAAAATGCAAAAAAAGGGTGCGTGACGCGAGAGCTATAAAAATTTGCACTGACACCCAAACGCATTGTCCCTTATGGAACGTTTTGATGACTAAGTTTAACTTGTCGTAACTTTTTTACTAATATAGATAAAACGACGATTTACAAATGCGCTGGGTGCTGGGTCCTTGAAACATAAGAATCTATTGGTCTTTGAAATTGTCCTGTAAGCAGTGCCTGAAGCCTCTACATCAATTGTTAATTGAACGTCCTTCCAGCAGGACATTTTGTCCTGCTGAGAGTTGCTTGTACGTTCTGTCAATAAGATTGGCACCAATATGAATGTGTGCTTTAATTGAAATTAATATTTCGAAAACGTAAGATAAACTTTTGCATTTTACTGTTTTGTGTCTACATCGTTAAACTTTTGATATAAAAACACGTAAAAAATGTAGTACCTACCTATTTAAAATTCCATAAAAAAAAAAACTGCCTAACCGAATCGTTTTCCACAAAAACCCGCATAACCAGAAAAAAGTAAGTATTGCAATTATTATTGTTATTTAAAATTATCGAAAAATTAAAAGTTGGCTTTTAAATCAAATGTCCAACTTTACAATTAGGCAGAAAGTTGAAAACAACAAAGATTTTTGAAAAATAGCACAAGAAAGAAAATTTTGAGAATAAAAATTCCCGTTATTTTGAATAAATCTTTGTTGTTTTCATCTTTTCCAAAAAATTTTGAAAAAGGAAACCTACCTTTTCATATTCTGGCGTTTTATGTTCTCCTTCCAACAAATTCATAAGCTTGAACTCTAATTTCAACCCCAAAGCGTCTGCGACCATCAGAACGCTTCTTACAGGAGGGCTGGCAGGAATACCATACAATATTGGACTCATTTTGTCTTATTAGTTATTTTTAAAGATTATCACAACTGTAATTAATGCTTGAAAGGTTACACACGATGTGCGGCTACACGCAGTAAATACACGATGTGCACTAGCTGAAATTCAACTATCTACTTCACTAGTTTATCACTACAAAACCTTATATACAACACTCGTATTATTTGAAATAAATAATTCAATCTGCAGATTGCAGATTGGCTAATCACGTGAGCTTCAAGGACGACGAAATTAAATAGGTAGATATAGTATATCCCTAAACAACACAACCTTATAATATAATACAATATTTTAGTTTCGTTATTAATGGAAATAAATAAATACTCTGCAGACCGGCTCATCACTTGAGCTTCAAGGACGAAGTTGTTAAACAAATAAAATTACATATAATGCCCCTTTAGCATTATCATTCAGTTTGCTGAGCAGATACCTGGGACGGGAACATTGCCTTGGATGATCATGTTTTGGGCTTAGAACAAAGAGCCTCTATCAAAAGCTGGAATTGCTTGAAACGCTACTTAAAGTTAAAGCAAAATAATATATCTAGTCTCGGAAAAGATTACTTATAAAGAATAATAATTTATACAGACCTTTAAATCATTTTATACAGAGTGGGCCATTAAAAAAGTAACAAAGCCTAATAATTTGGAAACTAAAGATGAATGCGAAAAACGTCGAAACATCAGGTCAATTTTGTTTTTCATATTTAATATTTTATTGAACAAAGTTAACAGATACCCCACTAAAGCTAAAACTATGAAATTTAGAAAATAGTTGGCTTCTATTATATGACGTAAGTAAACATCATTACTAAGGAAGGATTTTTCGAGATTCAACCCTAAAGGGACTGCAAGGGAGCAAATTAAGAATTGGCCAATAGTGTGTAACTACATCAACTCAGTGTATTAAGTATAAAAAATGAAGGGTTTTTTTCTCTTAGTAGCTCAAAATTGCAGTAATCAAGGAAAATACTTAATTTCTTCCAAAATGTTTTTGTTTAAAGAGTTGATAAAATAATTTGAGAGCCATCTTTATTTTTCATATTTTTTAATCACGCATGCTTTCGTTTTAAAGAAAATCTCAAACAGTGGAGAAGAGGACATTATTTATTACCGAATTTAGGAATTCATATCTCGTGAAAAATTCACCTAAGAAAAAAACTACTTGAAAAGTTTTATTGCATTTCATTTTTGAAGACGTGCCTGATGATACTCCATACAATGGCGGACATGAAAAAATAAATTTTTAACTCAAAATGATAAAAAAAATGTTTTAAAATCTTTTTCAAAATATTTTCGTAGGAAGAGAGTTAATCGAAGTGCCACTTCATTATCTCAAAAGCAAAAAATGATTTAAAACCGTCATTTAATTTTTGGATGACCCATCCAAGATCTTACACACAGCAGCCAAACCGCCTTGAAAAATATCAAAAATATCGAAAGCTTTTCCAAAACTTTTCGATAATGGCTTGCGTAGCAAATTATTGTGCTTTAAAGTACAAATTTCCTTTCATTTCGTTTGTCAACGTGACATAAAATTGATTTTTAAATTAAAACAAAAAAAAATTGGCATTATTTGACTATCTAGCCCCTTTTCCTATGCGCGCCACTTAACTTCATCTAAAAATTTCACATTTTTACACTACCTTTAATACGAAAAAAGTTACAGGGGAGTTTTGAACATCGAAAATTTGAAATTTTAGAGAAATAAACATCATGTAAAAAATTCATATCTCCACCATTTTTCTTATTTGCTGTTTGAAATTCTTGAGAGTCGAAGGTTATTATATTAGTATTAGTATATGAAACAAATATATCAGAAAGCGTTATAGTCCAATTCCTTCAAAAATGTGCTCATAACCACATAACCGGTTATAGAAATTTAGCAATTTTTACCCTTTTCCTACCCACGCCACTGGCTTATTAATAGAAATGTTGTTGTATATTGAGTAGGTCGATTAGTGACACCTCCACTGCGACCAAGTGGTCTATTGTGGCTAATTTTGCATTAACTCAAACTTCAAATAAATTTCTTCCAATAGGTATTGTTAATTTGGTTTAAAAGTTGTTTTCTAACTTGCTTATAGAGGATTTAAAAAAAATAGCAATTTTTCCGAAAACTCAAATGGCCGCCATTTTGAAACGGCTCTACCGATTTTGCTCAAGTGCAATATCAGACCACTCCTTGTGGATACCTTACTCACATAAAAATTTCAGCCCGCTAGATTGAAAGCTGCGATAATGAAATGATAGGTAGGTACCACAAGAACCGGATTTCTGGAATTTTGAAAGGACACTCTATAGAAGTAATGCGACTTTTAGAAATTTTCAGATTACAGGAGCGTCTTTAAAATCAAAAATTCTAGTTTTTGGAGACATTTTGGGTCAATTTTGGAAAACCACTTTTTCGTGACCTGCATGGGGGTCAGAATCGGTGGACATTTGATGAGTTTGGGCGATTTTCGTTGAGTGATGTCATCCTCAATAGAATATTTTTTCAATTAAAAAATAAATCAAAATATCCTGAATCGGGAATATTATCTAACGATAGGAAGGCAACAAAGTAGGCATTATACTGAGTGATATAGTAAACAATAATGTAGTGTCGTTACTAATCTAAATAGCAATTATTATTCATTGGGTCAAAAATAAATTATCATCTAAAAAAGCTTAATTATGGAATAATTAAATCATCATTTCCTGTGAGATAATAATTAACAACTAATGCAGCATAGAAGACAACACTAAAAAATTTATTATTTCAGTTCTTTCAGTTTTATTAAGCGCCTAATAACAATAATTCAGAGCTGTCTTCTAGATCATTGCAGACTAGAAATAATAAGAGCGAATTAATTTCAAACAGGTAATAATTATTCTTCAAACTATAACTAAATGTATACCATTTTTTATATGATATTAATAATAATCCTCGCTTTGTAGAATCGATAAAAACACTTTCCAAATTCCAAATTCTACTGAAATTTACTTTAGAACTGAAATAAAAACGTGTCATATATTGCAATGCAGCTTTGGAATTAAATTCAGTAGAATTAGGCAGAAGTGCATGTGTTATTATTCAACAATGAATGTTTTTATTTTTTATTAATAAATTAGAATAATATTTTTTGTCGGCTTTCACGGTTGTCATCAACTGAAATTAAACCTTCTTGCGCATCAATCGCATAAACAGTGTATTTTTATGCGATTCCAATTATGAAATGAAAAGCATTTTATGCTTTTTAAATTGACTTTCTGTTTTTTTCCATAGTCAGATCATATAAGCTTAGTGGTTTACTGAGAAAATTGCATTTCATTTCGTTTGATAACGTATAACGTGCCGTAAAAGGGATTTTTAAATTTAACAAAACAAAAAAAATTGTCGAAATTTAACAATTTTGACCCTTTTTATATGCACGCCACTGACTAACTTTATTTAAAAAATGAACTTTTTTACATTACCTTTAAATTCTAACAAAGTTACAGGAGAATTTTGAAAATAGAAAATTTTTAATTTTAGAGAAATAAACATCTTGTAAAAGAAATTTTAAATATCTCCGCTATTTTTCTTATTTTCTTCTTGAAATCTTTGACGGTTAAATGCTATTAGTATAGTTGTTCACTGTGATAATAATTTGAGTTCAATTTCTTCAAAAATGTGCTCAAATTATAAAGTAACTCATATAAAGCTCAAAGTAACTCAAATTCAAATAATTTTCTTCAAATCTTGTTAATTAGGTTTAAAATTTTTTTTTCTAAAATTCAAAAGACCACCATTTAAAAACGGATCAATCGATTTTGCTCAAATGCAATGAATACCAGTCAACACTTTGTGTATGTCTTACTTCCACAAAAAATTCAGCCCCCTAGATTGAAAATTGCGACCTGAAATGATAATACAAAAATGGAGAAGTGTTTGGAGTAGAAGTCTAAAAATTTATACATGATTTACGATTTTATGATTTTTTTACGAGCTGAACTAAAATGTGTACAACCCCACACCACTTCCGGTTATACCGGAAGATGCCATCAAATTTCTTATTTTAAATAGGACACTCTGTATATTATTACGTTTTCAGATTGCCTGAAAAAATGTAATAAAAATTGTGTTTATAGTTCAAATTTGTAACGAGTGATTTATGAGTTATAAACAAATGAACATCATAATTTTCCATTTTCAAAGCAGCTTACATGTCACGCCTATAGTCCAATAAAGTCTAAAAAGTCATACGTATCGATTAAGAATACACCTCCATTTGATAGTTCGATTTATTTTGTTTCATATACGTGGTTTTTATAGTAACCGTCCAGTTTGTCTAAACACTCCATCCCGCATAAATAAGTATACGTCAACATTGGTTTTGAATGAGAATTAAATGCACAACACAGAGGATAGAATGTCATTACGTGAATAAATTTTATGTAGTTGTCAGTGGCTCTCAAACTGACGTAAGCGCTTCAATTCATATTTGAATGATTTCCTTCAATAATTTACGCTCGTTCACAACTTGACAATTAACTGTTTGTCATTTTCTGGTGAAATTAAAAATATTAATTCGGACGGTTAGTGTAACGTCACATCTGACTTTTTAAAGTTAATCCTACTATATCTTAGCTTTTTACGTAGTTTAATAAAGTGATAAAAAATCAGCGATTAAAAAAAATTGAGAAAAAAAAATTCTGTACCTATAGTAATGGCCATAGATAATATGCAGTGTGGGTAGCATAGGGCAATGCATTTTAAATGGGCAAAAAACTGACAGCGTTGTCAGTTCAATGCAAGCAGTGCCACAGGTTCATTATAAAAATATTAAAATCGAAAGATAATTGACATTTTTATTCTCAGGATTTCTAGACAAAAATAATTGAGGTTCTGTTGAAATGTCAAAAAGTAATAATTTTTGATGTTTGTATAACGTATAGCCTGCATATTGCAATGCTTGTGGCTATTGCTTTTACATTATAAAAATATTATTTAAACACATTCTTTATTTACAGAGGTAGGTAAAATGAAAATCGTAGTGCTTGTTGATAAAATTTTATTTCTTACTACTTTATTGATGACTTTATTTATCAAGGCTTCCCTATTTGGGAAAGATAGGCAGGTATACTGCCTTTCCATTTTATATATTCATTAACACTTTTAGAAAAAACAACTTCGAGTAGATGTCTCAGTATTTTTGCCAGTTATGTATAAGATTCTCCTTTGGCCGTATACGGCAATGTAATCATATACTCATCTTCTATCTTCACGTAGTGCCTATCACTTGCAAATTACTTCTTTTCATCAGGGGACTTAGGTCAAGTACTTACTTTATTCTTCTTCTCAGGGGGATGTTACCATGTAATATTTCAAAATATTAAATTACATATACATCAACACTCGTATTAGCTTGGAGCCTAGGTATTTGCTGTTGAACTGAGAACTTGTTGTTGCGGTCCAAGAATATTTCGTTTTGTTTAAAACAACAAAACAACATACGCACTGTCTCCGAGAAAGAAGGATAGTGTATTGGTTTTTAGCTTAAGTGCAGAAAAATAATATTGAGACTCAAAATCGCTGTCCGTTATTCAAGTATTCAATAAATAATACAAAAATAAATATAACTTCGTGAATTATTTTATGACAGTTTTATTATTTACTTAATTACCAATGTTTGGTTACCAACGCAACGTCAATTATTGCCACTACAACAGAGTATCTGTCAGTTGAAAATTCAAATTCCGCATCTACCTAATTATTCTGTGGAGTAAGTAAATGTAGATCTTTAGGAAATGTGTTCTCGCAAGGAATTGTAGAAGGAATGACAAATACCGCGTCATAGCATTTAAATTCATTTATAGTATAAATAAAAATCAATATTAATTATATCAATATTATCAATACCTACACCTACAAATATGTTCTGACTAACTAAATAATCGAAACAATTTTGTTCATAAAATGGATATTAATTTGAAAAAGAAGAATATAATAAACTTTGACGGATTCAAAAGAATATAATAATTAAATAATATCTGAATATTGTAATATTAATGTATGAAGTTATAAACTCTACTGTGCTGTTCCATGTTGTGCAATCCTCACTTATGAACGAGATCGATGATAATAGAGCAGTCTGCGGAGGTACAAAATGTTACAGAAGTGCAACGAATTAAATCATTTTCAAAATGAAGAGCGTACGCTCGTGGACGTCTGCTTCCCAGAAGTATGACAAAAGCGGCAAATGTGAGCGCCATAAGAGCACTGCTGCATTATAACTATGGCACTTACTCTAGACCATAGTACCTACATGAAAAGATAAGATTGGGACATGTATACAATATCCTAGCGCCTCACCCTGTATACAATATCGTGGGCAGGAGAATTTTGGAAAACTACTTTTTCGTGGTCTGGGGGTCATCATGGGTGGACATTTGATGAGTTATATAGGGTGATTTTTGTAAAGTTATGTTGTTCTCAATAAATAATACCTAAAAAAATGTTACATTCGAAATACGTTTTGGTGGTGGCCATTTCTACCCCTGAAAATATAGTAGGGGAAATTAACAAATTCTCCACTGAAGGTATTCTCAATAGTAGACTACGCTTACTTAATTTAATTTTTGTAACTTGTTCTGTATTTAAGAAAAATAAATAAAAACTGCTTTTTTGACACCCCCTACAAGGGGTCGTATCTCAATTGGAGAAAGACGAATGATTTATATTCTTTAGAAAAACCTACTTCATTTTTAACAAGGAATCAACCCTTAATTTTTTTTTTCACTTATTCATTTACACCCAGTATATTACGTTATAGTCCGAGTTTCGTTAAACTGCTTGTCATACCCAGGAGACTTACGTAATTCGGTTTATAGTACATGCCTAATAATTTAATGAATAACGAGACAATGAATTTGCTGATTTTTTATTTTCAGCACCTATGTAATTAATTATGTTAATTATTGTTATAAATATGATAAACTGTCGAACGACCTGAAGACGGTAGTCTGCTTTGTTAGTTTAGTAGGGTCCTTGAGTCTATAAAAATATTTAAGGTCGGCGGATTGCAATTCATAGATTCTCGTATGCATGAGAACGAATTTGTAGTTTATAAGTAGGTGTACCTTAGTGTTATTGTTTGAGAGCTATCATTTGATGAACGCGTGATGATAAATTGTATAAATCATGTACAGTAGATTATTATCATGCGAATTTTAGTGCTTATTTTTACATAGACAAATATTATAGATCGTAGTCGCGTAGTGTACCTATTATTAATAAGAGATACATTGTTTTTAATAACTGTTTCCTGTTTTTAATTATAGCAGCCCAATTTATTCTTATTATAGCCATATTTGTCATTAAATGTTTTACTGTTTGATTTTTAAAAACGGGCATTAATATTAAAAAAATGCCATTATTTACATCTGCGGCTCCTACAGTTTCACTATGGCACCTATATAAGGGTGGAGAGCATACCTATAGTAACACCAGGAAGGTATTCATTTGCTTTGCAAATTTATGGTTAGCCAAAAAAGAGGCATTAAGAGCCGCTCTAATGAGTGTCCTGGGTAGGCGGCGTATAAATACATAGGAAGCACGCACTCGAAATGATGAATACGGTTCCAAGCCAACCGGATCGTAAGCGGCGGATACCATAAGCAGGACACAGAGAGGGACTCGACCAGATATAAGATTTCTCATATCGTATCCAGAGTATAGCGAACGATGTCACTGTTTTTGGAATGCAAATGCAAAATAAATGCAAAATTCAAAATAAAAACTGTGCTACTGTTTATCTCAAAGATATTCCTTGCCCTGAAAGTGAAAAAAAATACAAATTCCATCGTAGTGTCAAAGAGGCCTTAGTTGTGACCTTAATATTAGTTTGCAATGGCTGATTTTAGCTTTTTACCCACCCAGCACCCCTATTTCGCTCCTCGGTCCCGAAAAAATTTATGAAACTTAGGAGCTGCGGATGTAAACAATTACCAAAAAAAATTAGCTAAGTGGGTGTTTTACAGGCATCAAGTTTTTTGCTTCCGAATTATAATTTACATAATCTTACAGTATATGTAAATAGTTTACTAAGTAACGCATAGTAAAAAGAAGTAATTCTTATTCATGAAACTCTTTTTTTCTTTAGAAACTCAAAACTAAAATAGTCAATAAAACTGATAGTCTATTTGGCAAAGTAGGAAAAAATGGGTGTTCCAGAGGAAAGCTTTGCTATAGTTATTTTTTTACCCTCTATATGTTTATTGGGTATAGGTAAGGAATACGAATTTGAAGGTTTCAGAAAAACATTTGGGCCTGAACTTCGTTTTTTGGCCCATTTTTGTCCAAATTTCGGAACCTTTTTTCGGCCTGTATCTCAGGCTCTATACCCGATCATTTTTAAATATCGCTCTGTACAAAAACTTATCAATTGAAGGGGTAAGAAGCAAAAGGGTATAAGTAACATAATTTAGAAACTGAGAACAGAGCCATCAGTCTGCTGGTTTTTAAAAAATCTGTGATATTTATTTTTGGAAGTAATAGGATAGGGGCCAAATATTTTTTTAAATATTACACTCTCATAGTAGTGTTAGGCCTTTTTTTTTAAATGTCACTTATACCCCTTTGCTTATAAGCAATTTAAAAAAAAAAATGTTACTTAATACTCCTTTGCTTACAAGCAATTTTATAACCAGAAAATCAGTTGTATCTCTTTACCACCAAATAAATTGTAATATTAACTTTGTAAATTGACACATAAGTCGTTTTAAAGGATAATGTTACTTATACCCTTTTGCTCTTACCCCTTCAATTATTATTGGATTATTTTCTTCAAAAAATTTGCTATTATAAACTTCCACAACCTTGGATGAAAACGTTTATTAATGTATTAGGATTTCCGTCATAATGAGGAACATAAACTAGATACAAACGAAGAAATTGATATTTAATTGCTTTTGCCGCCAATGTTTGCTCTGTATTTTTAGTTCCGCTAGATTGACTTTTATTATAAATGGAGTAATACTCAAACTATTCGCTAATTTTTCGATCAGCTCATCAATGTCACTTAAAATTAATATATTTTTTTATTATTAAAATAATTTATTACTTGTAGGGTAGGTTCAAGGCCCTCGTACTGAAGCTTGCGCATTCACATCGGTGGGCATTCACACATTAGGTGGTATGGGGTTTCCTCCCCCTCGCCGCATTTCCAGTATAGGTATTTTAATTCGTATTGTTCTCCTATTAATTCAAATGGCAATTTTCCGATTCAATTTCTGTTCACATTATTTGTATTTTAATCAAATTGTGTCATTTGACAACTATCCATTGGACTGGATGTTTATGATTAACCTTCTTTCCTTTGCTTTTCATTGAAAGAACGCAACTATAAGCAAAAAGAGCTTTATTTGATGATGAGCTTTTATTTTGGTCGAAAGCAGTGAAGTTGTGATAATAATTTTATATAAACAACTTTTGTGGGGATCGAGATGTTCACGGGCATTTTCTTTTATTTTCAGAAGACTTCAGAGTGCCCTTTTGGATCGCTCCACTTGGAAAATTGTAAATATAATTATTATTGTTTTTATTAAGTATCTGGTAGTGTCAAGTTAATACCAATTTCAATATATTTTTTGTTAAATCGTTTCATAAAGTTGCCATTTTGATAGTCATTTTAGTTTCGAAATGACATTCTTTTACGCACTTGTGCTTAAAAGCTACATAAATGACAATTAAAATCAAGTTTTGATGAAACTTCATGAAGTTTGCCACTTTAACAATACAATCTCTAGAGTTCATTAATTTATATTTCTTGACGACTTAGAATACGCCATAAATTGTTGTTTCTTGTCGATTTAACAAAAAATTTTATGTGATACACGTTGCAAAAGGAGTGTTGAAGCACTTATTAACTAATAACTATACTAGCTATTATCATTTTCATTGAATCAAGTTTATAAAGATTGGGTAAAAATTAATTTAGTGAGACCAGAGATATAAAACGAAACAACTTCTGTCATTTTATCAATTTTTGAATTATTGAAATATTGTTGAAGTTATAAAATATGACAGTTTAACAATAATTAGATTTTTTCGTTATATCTCTTGGTCGAGTATACCTATTACCTAACTTATGGCTTGTCCACTGAGTGTTGTTCGGTGAGATGCCACACTGATCCTGACTATAAACAACTTAATTTTTTATGTTTTAATTCGTACTAATTCCAATTATTATAATTGTATGAATCAAATCAATTATTGTATTATTATAATATTGAAAAATCAAAAAGAAGAAAGTTATAAGCCTCCAAAGTTGATTTTTTTAAATCAATATTTTTTTATAACTTTTTTTCTAGTGTACGGATTTTCTTAAAATTTGACACACTTGCCACTGATGTTGCTTTACATCCTTGGTCCAAATTAGACTTGAATCCCTCGAAATCAAAAGGCCTTAACTGCCCTTGACCTTCAAAAAATGCCTATAACTTTTTTCGTAATATCTTTTTCTGAGTTTTGAAGACGCACAATTGAAGAACATGAAGAAATATTCGGAAAAGGTCCTCTTTGTCTATCACGATAAAATGACCTGTTTCCGAGTAAAACTGTTTTAAAAATTTGCTTGCACTAAAATTGATCACCATAAACTATGATCATTCTGCAACAATACCAAAGCATGCTTTGGAAACAGCTGCAGGCTTGCCTAGGAAACAAGACGTTTGCTTTGGATTTCATTTTGACAGCAATTTATTTTTTTTTATTAAAATTATTTTATTAAAAAAAAATGATTAATTTTTTTTTATTAAAAAAAATCATTTCCAAGTCTATTTATATTTGAATGTCTCTGTTTTGTACATAACTAGGCAACCCTGCAGCTGTTTCCAAAGCATGCTAGTAGGATTAACTTTAAAAAGTCAGATGTGACGTCACACTAACCGTCCGAATTAATATTTTTAATTTCACCAGAAAATGTCAAACAGTTAATTGTCAAGTTGTGAACGAGCGTAAATTATTGAAGAAATCATTCAAACAATGAACTGAAGCGCTTACGTCAGTTTGAGAGCCACTGATAACTACATAAAATTTATTCACGTAATGACATTCTATCCTCTGTGTTGTGCATTTAATTCTCATTCAAAACCAATGTTGACGTATACTTATTTATGAGGGATGGAGTGTTTAGACAAACTGGACGGTTACTATAAAAACCACGTATATGAAACAAAATAAATCGAACTATCAAAAGGATGTGTATTCTTAATCGATACGTATGACTTTTTAGATTTTATTGGACTATATTATTCCAGAGTGAAGTGGTTTTTCTATGTTTATTTACAGTGTCATTACAACTAAATATTGTCGCACCGCGAATAAACGGTGCTTTCGCCCTATGTCGCAACCCAGGGGGGGTTGCCCTATTTCGTAGGGTTAAAAGGGGGGTAAGAACATAAGATTTACAAAAACAAATATATATCTAATTTATTGAGCAAAAAATTAAAAAACAGTTAAAATAATTTTGAAAGAAAATGAATAATAATAATTGATAGACATACGTTAACAACTAGGGGGGTACTAAAATGTTTACAATGGACTACGGTCCCTACTATCAAAGTCGAGTCCTTTACAGTCGCCACTAGTTCCCAGGGGAGCCCTCTGTCTGGTACTATTAGAGATTAGAGATAAAATAAAAACCCTTAAGGGGAGCTACCTTGAGGAGGCCTTAAGTGTACCTCGGCTACCCTGAAAGTCTCTAGCGATTGCTGAGGACTTTTTATATATATACGATTTGACCTTAGTATGGTCAAGAACGAACGCTCATTAAATACATACACTAAATTCATGAAAATAGAAATGTACTTACATACGCATCATCCTAATGCTTATTGGTACAATTTGTAAAACTGCGAACAGCTTTTGTCAAACTGACAGCTCCCGGAGAGTCAGCTCCTTAATCAGCACTTTCACAATAACGGCACTACTTTACTTATGACTTTACGGAGTACCCTCTGTCTCCAAGAGTTGGAGTCACACTCCCGCAGAGTAGGAGCCCCTCTGTCCAGAGTAGGAGCCCCTCTGTCCCCCAATCTGGGTCGCACTCTCCTTTTTATTACCTCTGCTGATTAGGTCAGCAAAGTCGATAAACTCTTTTCAATTTACACATCATGCTAGCAAGTTTGTATTTCTCAATAAGTTTTGAAATGATTATTCAAATAATAGTTGTGTTGACTTGAATTATTGCTTGCTAGCAATGATGTTTAATAGTTAGGAAATCTTATTACCTCAGTGCTCTGGTTTTTATGCCTACTTGACAATATCAACAATCTTGTTCCATGAATTAAAAATTAACCAAATAGGTACCTACCTAGTATTTTTATACTATAATTTTAGTTTAAAGTATTTTATAACCCTCTTATTAATTTCAAAATTCAATACCTGACAATGGTGGACATCAGATCTTGAATTTCCAAAATTTTTCTTCAAGAAAGTACCTAGTAACTGTAGAAACACAGCAGGTACGCATTTAGATTGAAAAAAATAACGTAAAGGTGAACAACTTTACCATGGGCGGAGTAAATAGGGAAACATTTATTATTTTTCCTGCTTGATGTGTATTTTTCATTTGGATTCAGAATAAAATTAAATAAGGAAACATTTAACCATGGGCAGACCAAACTGGTTTGGTGGAAATGGTATTTAATATTTAATTAAATAGTTTTTCCTGCTTTGATGTTTTTACTATTTTGAAACGTTTACGTTTGTTATTGTTATTATTTTTTGTTACAACACACCAATAACAATATGGCGAATGCGGTTCGGAGGTAAATTAAATGGCGTTGACAGTCGACGAGTTTCGTGTTTATCTAGCTCATGCGCATACGTTCAGTAGGCACTAGCCAACATCTAACAACGTGAAACCAAAATCGACCACGACCATCTCGGATCGCCGATTAATTACGAAACTGAACTTCGGTTCGGCTTCGATCTAGCTCGTGAATTGTTCTTAGCCTGTAATCAGCGAATATACAACGTTGCCGCTATAGTTCATGTTACATTTTTAACATGATGATGTTACCTAACAACAATGTCAAATCATGAATATTTCTTTCTAACATACCGAATTGATTTTAACAACAACGTCAGATTGACATCGGTGTTACGTTAACAACGTCAAATGAGATTTTCTAGCATACGACCCTGACTCTGCTCCATCTTTCTAAAATATTGTCAGATCTGGCACTTCCGGTTGTACCGGAAATCGCTACCATCTTTATTTTTAAAATGAAATATTCAAATTGTCTACAAAATCCAATTAGAATAGTTTTTACAGTTGGGTATTTAAAAGCAGTGGAAATAGTTAAAAGCAATTTAAACCGCAACTGTAAAAACCATTCTTACTGGATTTTTTAATAAAAAAACAATTTAATTAGTTCATTCCTTAGAGTCTAAGGAATGAACTATTAGACTACATATTAATAAATATTTTATTTAATAGTCTAAGGTTCATTCCATTTAAAAAATAAAGATGGTTGCAATATCCGGGGTATAACCGGAAGTGCCAGAAATCTGAAAATATTTTAGAAAGATGGAGCAGAGCCAACGATTCAAGCGACCGAGTTTTCAGAAAATCCTACGTCTCGTTTGAGGTACCATCGACTGAATCACCCTGTATATATAGGTATTCTCAAATATGCCAATTGTGTCCAGTGTCCTCCTCGATTTCTTCCACCTCGCTTACTTAAGCGACAAGACGGCTTGGACCTAAGTGACGTTGATAATTTGGTATTTTTAGGATTATCTCTAATAAAATTAAACCCGAATATTTATAAGGCCACTCTGTCTGTATATTACAGACCTAGCTCGCACCTGCCCCACTAGGCAGAGTGGCGCAGAGCTCAATCGTAGAAAATTATACAGGTGTATCTAAAATAAACCGAGAAAATTCAGGGGGTGATTGATGAGATCATTTTAAGAAAAAAAGTAAGTATAAACATATGTCCTAAGGAGCTCAACTTTTTAACTACATGGTGTTGAAGTTTCAAGAAAAATATCGTTTTTTAATAATAACCTTGATAAGAATCAAGATATTTTGTTCTAGATAGTTATTGTGGCAGCGGCGTTCGTGCAAGTCGCGTTACACTTAATATTTTTGAAAAAAAAAATAGTACGCCACTGCTTTTTTATGAAAATAAAATTATTTTTTAAATCCCCTTTCATTTCTGAGTGAAGATTACTTCACTTGAAAGTTACTTGGAGTGGTGAATACTATTGAGACTGAGAGTAATTCCGATTCTGATGTAGACAATACACCACCGTTTAATTGAATAAAACATTGTCTTGTTATGCTCGTAGGAAAAGTACAGTGTGAAACACGTGCACAAAAACAATACTTGTGTGTAATGCGGTATTCGACTTCGTCTCGTTTTTTGAGAAATGTGCTATCTTGTGCCATTGTTTCACAATACACTATTACTATTATCGATTTTTCTTATTATTTTACAGAATACACACCCGTAAAATTAAGGTTTGTTATTATTTCTTGAAAATAATTGGATGATTGAAAATTGATGACACATCAACAAAGAATTAGTGACAAATGAAAATGCCTCCCAGTGAAGTAGAAATAGAGAACATTCATGTCTACATCCGAATTCGACCTTCCAATGTTAATGAAATAACAAACAATTTCAACCACGTTATTCTGCATGATGAAAAACTGAATCTCATCTCACTGAAGAAGTCTGAAAATGGTGGGGTTCTGCAACTTAAATTTGATAGAGTATTTAATGAAAAATCGACACAAATTGATATCTATGAAAATGTAGCAAGTCCAATAGTAGAAAAGGCATTTAATGGTTATAACGGCACGATTTTTGCTTATGGACAAACTGGATCAGGAAAAACTTTTACTATGTCGAACATTAGTTCCAATTCGGAGTTGAATGGAATCGTGCCACGTACATTTTCTCAAATATTTAGGATAATATCGCAATTGAGCAATGAAAAGACTTTCGTAATTGCAGTAACGTATCTGGAAATATACAACGAACAATTAAGAGATTTGCTCGCTGCTAATGATTCCAAAAAGCTAGAAATACATGAACATAATGATTTAGGCATATATGTAAAAAATCTTCAAGGATTTACTGTTGATTCTGAGGAGTCACTAATTGAAATTTTCAAAAAAGGTGACAAAAATAGAGTTTTTAAGTGTACAAAAATGAACACTGCGAGTTCAAGATCTCACACAATATTTTCCATTACCATCGAAAGTAAGAACTACGTTACAAATGAAAGGACACTGGGTAAACTAAATCTTGTCGATTTAGCTGGTTCAGAGCGTCTTTCTAGAGCACAAACTTCAGGAGATAGTCTTAAAGAAACTAATTCAATAAACATGTCTTTATTGGTTCTTGGCAATGTAATTTCAGCATTAGTTGACGGAAAAAGGTCTCACATTCCCTACAGAAACTCTAAACTGACAAGATTGCTGCAAAACTCATTAGGAGGTAATTCTAAAACTGCAATGATAGCAACAATAAGTCCTTCGGCATTGGATTTAGAAGAAAGTCGATGTACATTGCGTTATGCATCAAGAGTAAAACAAATCAAAAATCAAAGTTATGTTAATGTTGGACCCAGTTACATACAAGGTAGGTACTTTACAAAATTTTTATCAAGTCCTAGTAGGGAGTCCTAACTCAACCATATTAAAAAAAAAGTTCTTTAAAAGTTACCTATATGAAGTGATACCTCATTTTATTTGAAAGTTTAACCTATACTTATGATATGTTCTTTTCAGCATTTGAGAGAGAAATTTTAGAACTTCAAGAAAAAATACGCCAATTGAATCTCCAAGAAGAAATAGGAAGTGTTGGAAAACATAAAAGTTCCACAACGCTTGTATCGAGAAGTCGGAAGCGTGATGAAGAACTGGAAAGAACGGAAAATGAAAAAACTGAACTTTTGGAAAAGATCACCTTAATTCAAAAGAAACAGATTTTTGGAGGGGAAATGCTACTGGAAAAGGCAGAACAACAAATGAAACTTCTAGAAACTTCACAAACGGAAATAGAGAATCTAAATAAAACAAGTGAGGAACTTGAAGAAACATTAACTCAATTAAATCTTGACAAAAATGACACCCAGGAAAAATATTCTACTTTACAAGAAGAAGATAACGCGATCACAGAGAAACTGAAATCGGTACAGGAACTTCTATCTAATGCCAAGTTTACATATTCGCACAATGAACATGAATACCAGAGAGAATTAGAGGACTTGTATGAAACTAAGAAAGATTTGACAAAAAAATTGCAACTGGAAAAACTGATCATTGCAAATAGCATACCTAAGAAGTACCTAAACGATATAAAATCTAGAATCCAATGGAATGTCAACAGTCAAGACTTTCAACTGCAGGGAATTGCATTCACAGTTAATAATATCAGAAGTAGGAAGCAAATTCCAAAGGCAAATCCACCATCGGTGAAAATGAACCTACCTTATTATAAGTATAAGTAGGTGTGCAATTTTAATAAAAGGTTTAAATAGCCTCAAGTATAGTATGATAATGTTGAAACTAATGTTGCAACAATAATATATCCATAATAATAATACCCCTCAAAAACTCCTGTTCTCTAGATATTCACCTCTGAAGGTGGATTTTTTTTCTATCATGATAGTCACGCATATAATATGTTTAAATGTTGGCTCATCTAATTGTTGAGAGAAATAGAGAGATCATTTGTTAAGATTAAAAATCTGCTTCTGTTGCTGTAGTTATGTTTTAAAATCTGTTTAAAATCTGTTTAAAAAGCCATTTTCGAGAAAATCGGGGAAAAGTGTTTAATTTGTGATGTTATTTTTGTAATAGTGTGACTTTAAAATTGGATATTTTTTAATTTTTAACGCTTTTGTTGTAAGTTTTATTGTTAAAGTCAATGCAACTACGAAAATGATTATTTAATGGACAATTTAATGGACCTACACAATGTAATTTGTGTAACAGAAGCAGCTTTTCAATCTTAATAAATGATCTATCTAAGATTTCTCTACAAAATAGTTAGCAGGGGGGGCGCCAAAATTTAAAAATAAATTATTAGTCACTGTCATGAGAGGAAAAAACCATCATTATATTTTTAGATATCTCAACAACGACGAATTTCATATCTCGATAGAGAGCCGAGTTATTGCAAAAAAAAAACAAAATTTAACACTTTTTCCCAGATGACGAAGAATGCACATTGGAAATTGGTGGACAATTTGAAGTTAAGTTTTTATAACCCCCCCCCCCCTCACAATATCCAAAAATCAGCTTTCTCAGTTCACTTGCATTTCTAACCCATTTTTTTCTGACTGGACTATATATTCTTATGCCCGTATTCACAAACGATAAGTTTCTAAATAATTACGTAATCAGTTATCTCGATCTCATTCTAATGCAAATAAACTGTATATCTCCATCTCATTTATTTAATTATTTTTGAGACATTACTGGGCCAGAACGCTTTGTGAATACGGGCATAAGTCTGTTGAGTTGAGCCATGTCGAGAAAACGGGAAAAATTTTCAATATGTAGTGTCACTTTTGTAATAGCCTTGGCTGTGACTATAAAATTGGATTTTTTATTATCTTTTACGTTTTTGTTTTTTGTAATTTTTATTGTTAAAGTTAATGCAGTTATGAAAAAGACACAACATTTTTTCTCAATTTTCTCGAAAACAGCTCAACTGACTTAAAATGTAATTACATACAACAACAGATTCAGCTTTTCAATCTTAACAAATGACCCAAATAACATAATCACTAAAAATGAGAGCAACAATCCATCGTCAGAGCAGGTGAATATCTTGAGAACACGAGTTTTTGTGGGGTTATGCCCAAGCTCAAGGACACTTCTGAGCTCATTGCTTTAATGGCAGCTTGGCTGTTTGTTAAGATAGCACTTTCTTGTCAATATTAAATCGATCACATTTTTCGATAGCTAAAAATTAAGCCTGAAACATATGAGATGAATACAATGACGATTTTCCCTATTCCCATTACATAAATCTGAAATACATCTAGTTTCTGTTATTACCAATGTAGAGAAATTTTGTTCGAAATTTATATTGTAATTATACCGACCGAGTGTTTTTAAATATGTAAATAATGAAGATATTATGATAATTTGTGAAGACCAATATATTATGCTTTAATTTTTAGAAGATTTAGAACATATTTGCCTTAAAGCGAACAGATTATAACTCAGCGCAACAGTCGTGCCAATTTTCTGAATCGGACCCTACTAACTTTCTCTACTAATCTTACAAAGGTGTAATTTGGATTAACTTTACCAGAGAACGTAAAATTTGTTATTTCTGATAATACCTATATGCCGTTCACTTATTATAAAAGAATTGGGTTATGGTGTAGGGTGATAGAAATCACTGGGTATAACCGCTGTCAATCACTGGCTGGAGTTGGGTTATGTCTCTTTTTTATGAGGTTGAAGTTTTATGACAACGAACAGGACATAGTTGCAAAATGGATTCTTGATATTTTTGCTATTCTTCTTATTATCTTTACGTCTTTATGGACTTTTTATTTTGGAACCTTTAGTCACGTTATTTTATGATATTGCAATCTTTATCTAGAAAGCAAACTCGTCAAGTCTAATAAGCTTGCCATAAATTATAACATGAGAAAAAAGTTTTATTGTATTTTGATATCTTAAAGAAACTAATTGTAGCGTTGGCCGGAGTAACGTTGTAACTTACATAATTTTTTGGAGTAATTTTTTCGATTCAGCACGTTTAAATGGGCAGAATGCTTCCACAAAGCTTTAATTGTTGCCTAATTTACCTTAAATAATATTTAAACAATATTTCAAGAATCGCTATATGAAAAAAACATTCCATTTAATAATGTTGCAAGGTACATTTTTTGAGTCTAATGTAAAAATGTAAGTTACAACGTTACTCCGACCAATGCTCCAATTAAAGGAACTCTTAATTATAAAATAGATCAAAAATTAGTAATTACTTATTTATTATTAAAAAATAGAACATTAGGTAGGTACTGAATCGGCCAATCGGCTACGGTCATGGTGATTGGCGATCTTATTATTGGTGATGGCCGTTTGGATCCATTCTGGTAGATCCATGTTTCGTCCAGGTACACGAACGTTACATTTTCACTCGAATTTTGATATTGTAAGTATTTTCTTAGAAAGGTAATTTTGGATGCAACGACATGCTTTTGTTCACAAAGAATTTTGCGTCCGTTCACATATTCATATTTATAGCTATGAGATATTTAAGAATTTTAAATAAACTAGTTCTCCCCTTTTCAAAATTCAAATGTTTACGTTCGTCTTCCAAAAGTTTTCCTAGAGTAAAATGTTCGTTTTTCAAGTTATGTTGCCAAATCAGTCGTTGCGAATCTTTCCGAAACGTAAAATTTTCATGATTATTGTCTGGTTTAGATCGTCTGCCCAAAGGCTTAACTTCAAATTTATCCTGTTTAATTATTGTTTCAATCGCACTTACTGAATACTATAAAAAAGGAAAATTACGTAACATCATTTTATTAGGTGTACACTTAATAATACTTACACCCCAAATGTGTTTTACTTTCAATATGACTTTTGTCGTTCACTTAGGTTGTCATTTTCAGATTTAAATAACTTGAATGCCTTTTTTATACGAATTTTTTCTTCAATCGATATTAATTTCGGCATTATGAAATTTATAATGTCAAAAAATTAATATTTATTTGACAGTTCGAGAAAAATTTGTCCGAATAAAAATTATCCTAGATAATCTACTAAAACTTCAATTAGACAACAAGGCTGTTAATCAGCTGAGGCAATTTGAGCGATTTGACAAGTGTCGGTGTTTACTTAACCTTCAATACCTCGATCAGCTGATATTGTCAATCAAGATCTAGGGAGTTTTCATTTTTGTAAACCTAAAAACAAAAGTTCATGGCCTACCAATGCTTTTTTAATATGTGAACGGCATATAGTCTTTGCCCGGTATCACCTGTACTTTTACCAACTAAATCGTTCATATGTTGTGGGCTTATTCCTACTAAACCAGCAGCTGAGAAATTTTGGAAAAAAAATTGTTTTTTTGAAAACTTCTTGTTTAGACTAATTATCAAGTATTTATCACGATCATTTGTGGATTTGGTACGTTTAGATTTCTGTAATGTGTGGAATGTTTTGTCTTTAAGCAGATTGAGAATATTCTAATTAAATGAAGCAAGTTAGAGCATCCGTAGAGGATAAAACACAATACATTTATAAGAAAAAAGAAAAAGTTCCATTCCATGCATTTTTTTAGTAACTTAACAGCAAGCACTAATAATAACAGAAGGTACTGCTCGACAAGAATATCTTGGCAGTTGTTAAAGGAGAGAGAGGTCCTAGAACGAGACAGAAAATTACTCCACCACCTTATCTGTTTTAGTACATTCATGTAATAAATTTTGATTTTTGAACAATGTTTTGACATTGATACTTGACGTTTATATTTTATTATGTTTGTGACAGTTAATTATATTGCAAGCTTTTGAAATGGCAAATTTAACAGCCAAGTTGCTAATAAAACCCTTTCCGGTCAAAGCCGTGAAATTATTAATAACGTTTATAAATATTTTCTTGGTGAATCTAAAAATAGTGGTCCTATTTTACCAATTAATCAAGTTCAAAAACGGGTTGCTGCTGCGACAGGCATTAGTGAACGAACTGTTCAAAGGATAGTGGTGGAAACAAGCAGAATCATCGATGGACAAACGGATAAATTTACTTCTCCTGGTAAAAAAGAACTAACTTAGCAACAAAAACCAACTTGTATGACTTTGATCAATGTTTACGACGTCGAATTATACACAATTTTCATACAGCCGAAAAAATGACTCCACTGCTCAAGAGGATCACTGCAAAATTTACAGAAGATAACGAGTACAATGGATCAAGGTAAAGTGTCAAAAAGATTATCCATAAACTGGGCTTTCGGTGGAGAAAAACAAGATCTAATAGAAAAATTTTGATGGAAAAGCAAGAAGTGCGATTTGCGTCTTCAGTTTCTTAGAAGGATGAGAAATTATAGAGCTGAAGGTAGAAATTTAGTGTACATGGATGAAACGTATATCCATTCTTCTCATGCTCATATTATTTACATAATTATTTGTTTGCGCATAATTGTTAATTTATATTTATAGAGAATAGCACATTTAATTAAATTTAATAGCAAGTTTAATTTCTCAATATATAATCAAAAATCAAAGTCTCATCGTTTATCTAAATCGTAATAACATATCGTATTCAATCGAATATATCGAAAATCAATTGGTCCTTTGAGAAAAAGATAAATCGAACCAAGCATGTAGGTAATCAAAATCAACAAATCACAAACAACTATTTAACTTGGATTTATTCATTAGAATTGTTCCAGCCATATGTCTTTAATGATGTAAAATCATTGGGACAATTTTTTATTGTATCTAGACTTATGTATTTTTTATTCACAATTTTATTGTTTACACACTGCTGGACACAAAATCCAGACACCTTTACTTTTCAAATTAATGTTATTAGGTATTTTCTTTTCTTTTTTTTTAATTTTTAAATCAAACTAATAACTAGTCTACCGATTCGATTTAACAAAAAATCGTAACTGATAATTGTACATTTCCAAGCTCATACTAAAATTTCCTTATCGTGAATTTTTCTTGAAACTTTCTTTTCTTTCAAGTCTTTTTTTCCTGTCCGGATTTTTTTGTCCAACAGTATTAAACAAGTAAAAGCAAATAAAAAGATTATAGTGATGTAAAAAAATTAACTATACTTGCAGTTTATTCGATCATTTTGGAAAATTTTTATGACATTGATTAATTTAAAAAATGAATTCTTATTGTGCTATTAAAAATTAGAACCATTTCTGAAGAACTATAATAAAACTTACTAAAATGAATTTTTAAATTTTACATCTGATGTTTTATCTACTAGAGTACCTAGATGATTAACAAAATTATTTCTCAAAATTTCACCATTGTTCTTCCTCCTTCTATTCCTCTTTCCACCCTCTCTTATAATTCTTTCATAGTTTTCAGAAGAGGGAGAGGGTGCTCGCACTGCTTGCTCATGATGACGTCATTGGTGTCTTCAGTTGTCGGTGGTGGCCATTGTCGAATTTTTGAAAGTTTGTTATTCATTGCCACCGCCATCTAGCAAAAAAAATATAATTATGTAATAGTAAAAAGGTAAAGGTATGTAAGTTATGAGTGAATCCCAAGCAACTAGACCTGTATCAGGAAATTACTCAAACAGTTTCTGAAGGATTACGACATTAAAATAAAAAACTTACTAAAATAGACTTGTAAAATTGGTAGGTAATTATATTTAAATGATTAGCAAAATTATTTTTTTCCTCCAGTTCCTCGCTTTTCTTCTTCCTGTTCCTTCTCTCTTTTCCATTTCCTCAATAGCTCGAGAAAAAGGAACATATTCCCCATTGAGGTCTTTTTCAACATAACTGACTCGCGCTCCAGATACATGGGAAGAGGAAGCAAGTCTCGTTGCCCATGATGATGTCGCCATCACTAATGGGAAGAACTTCCCTAATGATTGGTGTGGTAGTAATGGCGGATGTCATTTTCTGCTGAATTTTTGTTAGTTCGGCGTTCATCGCCAGCACCATTGTTTGTAACTCCTGCACAAAAAAAAAAAAAAAATAGCTATAGATATTCTGAATAGTACAAAATCTACAATAAATATCAATTATTATGGAAAAGATCCAGTAGAGTACATTCCCTTTTCTCCAAAATATCAATTTGGTTACCCTTCAGGACCCTACTGGACTTGATAATTTATGGGAAACAAAAGAAAACTGTTATAATTAATGAAAAGTAAGTTCAACAAAATAAAAAATCATGAATGCAATAATTATTATAATAATAATAATAATATTTATTCATCCTTTAGGACATTACAAAAATGTATAGGACAAGTCAAGAGACGAAACAATATACAGGGTGTCCCAGCTTATTCGAAGCGGTCTCTGTAGGCCAAACGATTGAAATTTTCCAAAAAATTTTTGCAAATTCAAGTACAGGATCACAATGGCCATGATTTAAAATTATTTTGAAGTATACAGAGTGTCCCATATGACAGTGGCATATGAAAGTTATGTTTTTATAAATGGAATGCTCCTATGCTATTGCATTTTTAGATTGTCTGAGAAGAGAAAATAAGATTGGCTTTTACAGTTGGTGTTGGAATTCAGAAGTTTTTGAGTTATAAACAAGTGAAAATCGTCATTTTTCAAGTTTAGGGCCCTGTACCACGAAAACGGTTCAAAATAGACAAAAACGGCTTACATGTCCCTATTTTACTTTTTCCTGTACTATCCTATCATGTAGATGAAATGTTTATACAGGGTGATAAAAAATTTGAAAAATTCTGAGATTTCTCCATGCGTCGCCAAATAATAAAATCAAAGAAAGTACAAATGTTTCTATACCATAGGATAGTACATAAAAAGTTAAAATAGGGACATGTAAGTCGTTTTTCTCTATCTTCAGCCGTTTTCCTTGTACAGGGCCTTGAACTTGAAAAATGACGATTTTCACTTGTTTATAACTCAAAAACTTCTGAATTTAAACACCAACTGTAAAAGCCAATCTTATTTTCTCTTCTCAGACAATCTAAAAATGCAATAACATAGGAGCATTCCATTTAAAAAAACATAACTTTGATATGCCACTGTCATATGGGACACTCTGTATACTTAAAAATAATTTTAAATTATGGCCATTGTGATCCTGTACCTGAATTTGCAAATTTTTTTTGGAAAAAATCAACCGTTTGGCCTACAGAGACCGCTTCGAATAAGCTGGGACACCCTGTATAGACATCTTTCTATTTCCACCAAGGGGTTGTGGCTGAATTCTCATCTCTCACTCTCCTTCTCTTTCCCAACTAGGAGACTCTTCGACCATGCTGGAGGAGACAGAGATAAAGAATTCCACTACAACGATTTACACTGCAAAGTGCAAAATGACTTAATAACAGTAGAGGTAGACAGCCGTTTACTTGAACAAGTCCTAAAGGCAAATGGCATAAATAATAATTGCTGACCAAGAAAACTCAGCTGGATCAGTAGGTAAGTAATATTATTCTGATCAATGTGCTTTTTTTCAAGTAGTATAAACTCCTACATACATCTACATACATACAACTCCTATAAACACATCTAGATACAAGAAGGGCCATAGGAAGTGGTAGAGGTCGTTTCTGTAAGAAGTACATAAGCGGTCTTTCAATGCTGCGTCAACTACGTGTAGGGGATGGAAGGGGTGTTTACGATACCTGTCGGCTACCGTAAATCAGTGGCGCGGAGCTCGAATGCACTGAAAGCTCTACTCAATGAGTGGTTGAGTGAAACTATTATTTTCGGTACGCCACTGACGGGAGTCGAGTGCTAGTAAACACGCCTGGTGGAGCGGGACCGCCTTTAACAGGTACCGAATTCTATCTACAGCACATTTTTACGACATGTACTTCTTACAGAAACGACCTCTACATGAGTTTTCAGGGCAATAATAACAGTATGTCACTGAAGGGTTTATATTATAGTCGTACAGTGTTGCCTGATTCAGTATACATTTCGCATTAAATTTTCAACAACTGACCAGAATCTGATTAGTCAGGTCATTGTGTAAGGTTTTTTTTTCTGTTTGTGAGGTCTTATTTTAGGGAGCCTTACTTGGGATGTATTGTGTTTCCTACAACATCTAAAGGACATTAATCAAGGATGCAAGGACCAACAATACTTTTGTGGTTTCTCCTCCTATAACAATAATTGGTTCTAACATTGTTAGGATCCCTCTCTTCAGAAATTTACTACCTCTACCTCTCTAGGGCTTTTTCTTTATCTTCTATGTTTTACTTTCAAATTTTTTTTTAATTTCAGGGGAGAGGAAACTTAACAATGACTTGACTTACCTCCATTATTCATGGGTTTGATTTGAAATCAGTTGGTCAAATAAAACTGTCAAACATACAGTCGGTTTGAATCCTGGAATTTAGTTCTTCTCCCAAGCCTTCTGATATTCTTTTTTCAAGGTTTTTATATTGTACTCGATTATTTTATGGTATTATCATTGTTCTGTTGTAATAATTATTGTAATCCATAGTTTGGTCAAGAATCATACAAATGGAATTGCCCACACTTTGGAGAGTCAGCCCCTATGCAGCAAATCACACTCATTAAGCTCATTTTCTCTTTTCTCTTTATAATACTGGTTGGCTGGCTATTATTATTATAAATTATTGTTAAGCTATAATTATTGCTATTTGGCGAATTATGTTACAGTACAGATAATATCTTTAAACTTGGTCACTTCACGATCGGAACATTCGGAACCCAAGTCACTTCACGATCCAGAAGTCAAGTCACGTACGCATGCAAGCATTGCAAGCAGTGCAAGCACGCAGCAGCAAACGCAGACGGCAGACGCAGACAATAATATTTTAGATAAAGTAAACACTCAGGATGGATAAGCTTTTGCTTATTGAGGGTATGCCGTTGAGGATAGGGAACCTGTATTACCGACACTGACGCGTTAGTGTCGGTAATGCAGGCTCTTTAGTTGCTTTAGTTGAGGGATATTATGCCATTTATTATATTTATTAATTATAACTTGGAAACTGAAGATGTATGCGAAAAACGCCGAAACAAGTCGATTCTGTTATCGGGGGGGGGGGGGGGGGGGGCTAATTTTTGTGACAAATTTAACTAGCCAAGTTCACCCCCTTGGCAGGGGTAGCTACCCCTTTGCTTATCATCATAGGGAACAGCTATTGAGTGATGATACATCATTTGAAAGCTACTCGAATTCTCTTTACCAACATTTTGGGTTTCGCTTACATACAGGGTGGCCCAACGAAAACGTAACTCGCCTTATAATAACTTGGAAACTGAAGATGTACCAACGCGAAAAACGAAAGAGAATTCAAGTAGCTTTCAATGCAGACCTGTTCCTGTTCCCTATGATTATAATTTATAAGCAATGGGGTAGCTACCCCTGCGAAGGGGGTGAACTTGGGTAGTTAAATTTGTCACGAAAATATGCCTTTGATAACAAAATCGACCTGTTTCGCCGTTTTTCGCGTACATCTTCAGTTCTCAAGTTACTAAGGCGAGTTACGTTTTCGTTGAGCCAGCCTGTATGTAAGCGAAACCCCAAGAACTAGGGATGTAAATTGTATAATACAAATTGTATAGTACAATTTAAAATACGTATTATACCGTAAGTAAGTACTGTATGAAACTAGTTATTAGAGAAGTTGATATAGTGTTATAATAAAAAAAAAGATTATTGATTGTCGTTATGTAATGTTTATAATAATTTTAATAATTAATAATTGTGAATACCTACTTCTTGTTCTTGGTGTATTTTGAACGATATTAGGACTTTGGTTGTAGTTTTAAAGTGATGTTGATGATACTGAAGAAGAAGAAGAGTAATTAAAAGTGACTAATGAATCTGTTGAGAAACTATTTTTTGTAGAGTCTATGAATTTTGTTATACAGGGGGATTCAAAATTCAGTGAAAATATTTTAAGGGCGTATTTATTTACCAGCCAAAAATAAGGAATTTTTTTCATATAATCGTATGTCCTAACTTGCTTCGTTTTCTAGATACCGGGTGTAAAATTTTGAAAAAAAAATCGATTTTTTATTAATAACTCAAAAACCTTTCAGCCGATTTAAATAAAATTTGGTAGGCTTATTTGTCGTTATAAGGAACTTCCTTTGATGGGAATAACATAAATTTATTAATTCCAATGGCGTCTCAGGGGGCTACCTACTTGAAACTTACAGGTAAAATTATGGTACGCCACTGCTGTTTTTATTTATTTATTTATTTTTTATTTATTTAGGTGTACACCATCCCACAGCCAAGGGCCAATTATGGATGGGAAATAATACATAAAGTAATACAAAAGATATGACATTGTACGCTTAGAGCAAGAACGCAAACAGTCTAGACAATCAAATATCGCTCACTCTCGCTTTTATTTGCAAAACAGATGTGTTAAAAATGTCGATAGAATCCTGATTCTGGAGGTAGGCGCCACACATTCTGTAAATCGGTGAGGATTGTAGAACGCGTGTACGAGGTGTATTTAAATAGAAACTAGAAGGAAATCGAGCTCCAATTCTAGGCACTTCGAAGTTCAACTGCTGCAGCAATTCTGGTCTATCGATAGCATAGTTCACTAGCTTGTATAAGAAGAGGACAGATGCTAGGTTTCTGCGTGTTTCAAGACTATCTAAGCCAAATCGAGTAAGTTCCTTCTGAGGGAATCCCTGGCAAGGGTAGACAGAGTCAATTCTGAAACTCAAGTATTTTAAGAACCTTCTCTGGACAATTTCTAGCTTGGCTGAGTGTATCTGATAAGAAGGACACCATACAATTGACGCGTATTCTAGACGAGATTTTACAAACGAATTGTAGAGGAGAAGTAGAGTATTCGGGCTGGTAAAATCACTGCAGTTCCTGACAATAAAGCCTAGCATTTTGTATGCAGCTGCCACCGTCAGATCCACATGACTGTTAAAAGACAAGGAACAGTCGAAATGAACGCCTAGGTCTCTGATGCCATTAGTGCGCGTTAGAGATTTATCGTCTATTGAATAGTTAAATAGTATAGGAGACCTGCCTCTTGAATATGAAACAACTGTGCACTTTGAGATATTCAGCTCTAACATATTGTTCGAACACCAGTTACAAAATATATCAAGATTTCTCTGAAGGACCAAGGCATCCTCAGGGGACTCAATCTGTATGAACAGTTTCAGATCATCCGCAAACAACAGGCACATCACATCCAGTACATTTACCACGTCATTAATAAATATGTTAAACAGTAAGGGTCCCAGTACGGAACCCTGTGGTACTCCCGAAGAAACCGATAGTGTGTCCGACCTGTACCCAGAAATCTCCACAAATTGTTGCCTACCCGTCAGATAACTTTCTATAAGTTTCACCAGCCTATTGTCAAGACCAAAATTGTCAAGCTTTGCCACCAGAATGTCATGGTTCAGACGGTCAAAGGCCTTACTAAAATCGGTGTATACAACATCCACTTGTACACCTGCGTCTAAAGAGTTCGCAATAAACTGGTGTATTGTAGTGAGGTTCGTCACCGTGGACCTTCCCTTAATAAAACTGTGTTGACAAGTCGATAGTCTTTGGGTTACCTGAGATGAGATGTAAGCGTGCAGACAAAATTCGAATAACTTCGAGAGGTTACTCAATAAAGCTATGGGGCGATAATTTGAAATGTCTGCCCTGTCAGATTTTTTAAAGACTGGGACGATGCGAGCTGTTTTCCATTTCCTCGGAAAGCATCCAGTGGCAAGGATGGTATTAAAGATGTGGAGTATTGGATCTGCTTTGATCTGTTTTGGATCTGTTTTGACAATTTTTTTTTTTTTTTAGATTAAGCGGTCAATAATGTAACTTTCTTGCCTCCTGAGCTTTACTCGTATCTAGCTTTGTTTCCAAGAAAAAAAATAAAAATCTGTGCCAGGCCCTATTAAAACAAGTAATAAATTCACATCGATTATTGCGAGATTCACTTAATTTAATTCAGGTAGCCTCCTGGAGACGCCACTGGAATTAATAAATTCATGTTATTCCCATCAAAGGAAGGCCCTTATGACAACAAATAAGCCTTTAAAATTTTATTTAAATCGGCTGAAAGGTTTTTGAGTAATTAATAAAAAATCGATTTTTTTTTCAAATTTTTACACCCTGTATCTATAAAACGAAGCAAGTTAGGACATACGATTATATGAAAAACTATTATTGTTTTTGGCTGGTAATTACGCTCTAAAATCTTTGCACTGAATTTTGAATCACCCTGTATATTGTTTATAAAAATGAAAATTAATATACCTACCTAATTATTTTAAAAAATAAATAAGTACAAAAACAAAACATGAACATAACCTCGTTTTGATGCGTGAATGGTGAATGCAAAAGCCAATATAGAGATTGAGGAATAATTATTTAGATGACAGAAATGACACGACACATTAACACATTGACAGAAATAATTAACATGCTGATTTTGTATAAAACGGTTTTATACTGAAACACTCTGTATTACAGGGTGTCCTAATATTCCATGGACATGGAGCAACCACAGATTACTGAGGTAAAAAACAGTCGCTCTGACCAAACTTATCTCTATACCAAAGTGCTTCGTTTGTCCGTTAGAGGGCTTCAAAGTCTTTTGAAAATTTTAGTTTTTTTGAAATAGCTCAAAGTCGGCTCATTCCAATTCGATGAAATTTGGTAGGTAAATTTCTAATTAAAAGTACTAACTTCTGATGTACCGGGTGCATGGGCATCTAAGAATGAACAGCGGCCATATCTTGAGAAATATTTGATCCTACAGTTTCAAAAAAAAAATTTCCAGACATAATAAGTGACTATGCGAAATGCAATGAAAATATTTTCAAGATGGTCGCACTTCCGGAAATACCGGATGTTGACACCTACTTCGTTATTTTAACGGGGACACCCTTTATATTATTGTATTTTTAAATTGCCTGGCAAAATCGAATACATGTGGTTTTCACAATTGGAATTTAGGTTGAGTAGTTTATGAGTTATTAAACAAGTGAAAATCGCATTTTTCAATTTTCAAAGCATCTCACATTGAAAACGGCTCAAGATATTTAAAAACGGCTACATGTCCCTATCTTAACTTTTTACAAGGTATTCTATTATGTAGTTTATATTTTTCAACAGCGTGATGAAAAATCTTAATTTTCACCACCCTGTATAAAAATTTAAACCACATAATAGAATACCTTGTAAAAAGTTAAGATAGGGACATGTAGCCGTTTTTAAATATCTTGAGCCGTTTTCAATGTGAGATGCTTTGAAAATTGAAAAATGCGATTTTCACTTGTTTATAACTCATAAACTACTCAACCTAAATTCCAATTGTGAAAACCACATGAATTCGATTTTGCCAGGCAATTTAAAAATACGATAATATAAAGGGTCGTTTGCAAACACCTGGAAAAAAAACGAACCATACTAAACATCTTTTATGAGATTAGATCAAATAAACACCTGAAAATTGAAAATTTGATTTCAAATTAAAAGAATGAAATAAAATTTTGGTTAGGTATCATCGACTAATTTATTTTATCTCATAGCACCTCGGAAAGATACAGATTTTTGTAGGAGACCAAAAATGGGCTAAAACGATGTATCTTTCAAACAAAAAAACATTAACAGCGTTCCTATTTAGTTAGTATGTACTTTTAATAAGAAATTTACCTACCAAATTAGATCGAATTGGAATGAGCCGACTTTGAGCTATTTCAAAAAAACTAAAATTTTCAAAAGACTTTGAAGCCCCCTAACGGACAAACGAAGCACTTTGGTATAGAGATAATAAGTTTGGTCCGAGCGACTTTTTTTACCTCAGTAATCTGTGGATGCTCCATGTCCATGGAATATTGGGACACGACCCTGTATATGCAAAAAAATAAAATACAGTATTTTTACATCCGTACCAAGAACAATCCAGATACATTTTATTTGTTTATTTCATACTAATACATTATATGTATGTAACTAGATAAACGCTTGGTTACCGTAACTTATAAACATATTCATAAGGCCCTTGGGAGTTATACTGGGCTGTTATACTCCTTAACTCCCTCTATTATTACTATTTGTTTAATTCTGGTAACCATTGGATGTTGGTTTTGTTATTGCATTGTTGATTGAATATTTGGATTTCATATGTCATTTTCTATAAACTTTTCAGTTGATATATCCATAGTAATCATGCTTCTCAATTAATAAAAACATTCGTTTTAATCAGAAATCATTATTATTCGTTTAATTTTAAAAACCAACAGATTTGGTTTTTATATTTCATTTTGTATGAAATAAAATTATTTATGTATCACGTGAGTTATTGGATGTTAATAACCTCGGGCAACTTAACAATCGGCATTGCAATATATGTTGCCCTCTGTAATTAACATCCTCATAACTCCCTTGATACATAAATAACTATTACTTCCTCAATTTTTTATGATGAATATTCATGGAAATGACAGTTTCGCGACAATTCCAGTCATATGCCAGGAATGATGACACATTGACAGCCAGTGTGAGTTCTGCTAAATACCAACAGAACGTGCCTACTGATATGCCAGGAGGCTTCGACGGTGCGCCAGGGAACTATACAGGATGATTCAGGTTTTATCTTGTTAACTCCAAGGAACGATAAGAGAATCGAAAAATAATATGAGTTTGCTTTATGAACTATACAGGGTGTCCCAAGATTTCTTTATCAAGGGACATCCGCGTTGTTTCAAAAAATAAACAAATGAAACAAGTGTTTTATTCATAAACAAATGAAATTCAGGAAATTTCAACCATACCCTTAAGGCTTTGCAGCTGCACCCTCAATGCCCCTTTACGCCTTTCCACCCCTAAGTAATCATCCCCTACTTTTTTTTTCAAATGACACCCCCATATTTTTTTTGCTCGGCAGGATTGTTGACTTCTTTCTGAATACAATGTCATACGATTTTTTCAAATCGAGACATATCTAGCACGCCGAAAATAATATATCGTTACAAACGAGGGTTGTCAAGGAATAACAATAATTAACATTTAATATGACATTAAAATCACAGAAGCAATTATTATTATTAACGCCTATATCCAGTAACACCAGTATTACTAGTTAAAGTGGTTGGAGGAAACATTAACACAAAAAACAAACAATTGCTACTCCTTGACAACCCTCGTTTGTTATGATATTATATCGTTTTCGGCGTGCTAGATATGTCTCGATTTGAAAAAATCGTATGACATTGTATTCAGAAAGAAGTCAACAATCCTGCCGAGCAAAAAAAATATGGGGGTGTCATTTGAAAAAAAAAGTAGGGGATGATTACTTAGGGGTGGAAAGGCGTAAAGGGGCATTGAGGGTGCAGCTGCAAAGCCTCGAGGGTATGGTTGAAATTTCCTGAATTTCATTTGTTTATTTTTTGAAATAACGCGGATATCCCTTGATAAAGATAATCTTGGGACACCCTGTATTCGGGAATTACTTCGTTAAGAAAATATAAGGTGTTAAAGTTTTTAGAAAAAAATCGTATATTTTTGAAATATAAAAAAATAGCTGAATGAAATAATACAATATAAATAATATATAATAATAAAAATAATACGACTTTTTTCTAAAAACTTTAACACCTTATATTTTCTTAACGAAGCGTTTCCCGAATATAGTTCATAAAACAAACTCATATTATTTTTTGATTTTCTATCATTTCCTGCGGAGTTAACAAGATAAAACCTGAATCACCCTGTATATAAGATCCGCCGTGGCTGGAAACGAGTCAGAACTTGGATGTTGGAAGTTGGAAGTGAAGTGTGAAGTATACAGAGTAAGGAAGACGGTAGTAGCCAGTGGTGATATACAGGCTGATCCCGAAATGGCGGACACGGACAGCACCCCAGCATCCATTGTGGGTTGAGACCACAAAAAATTGAGACCAAGTTATGACCACTTTGCGTGGAAAAAAAGTCACGACACTGCACTGGTTATACACTTTTTTCAGGCAGAAAAATTGTGTATAGGTAACTAATTCTATAATACCCAGATAGATGTCATCATGGAAACATACCTAGTAGGGAACCTATATTACCGCTTAGTAAAACGGTAATGCAGGTTCCGTAATACCTAGGTATAGTTGGACCAGAGATATAACGAAACGTGTGAACTATAAAGACTGCTGCACTGTTGTTTCTTAGATAAAGTGGACTGTATGAATAAATTAAGATGTACATCCGTTTTTAACACTTTTAATTTTCAAGCAGACAGAAATTATATAAAATTAGGTTCAACTTTATACTTTATGTTACAAGACATGGAATAAGAATGAAAGAATGTAGATTGTCGAGCGATCGCGTCAAAAATGCTTTTGTCACATCGCTCCCTCTCTTTCTACATGATTCCAAGATGAGCGGCAAGGGTAGGCAACACACAATTCATGTGAAGCCTCAAAAAATAAAATGCGCCAAATTCAAATTGTTTCACTCCTGAACAAAACGACTTATGCCATTTTATCACTTTTTGGATTATTGAAATATTGTTGAAGTCATAAAATATGACAGTTTAACAATTAGATTTTTTCGTTATATCTCTTGGTCGACTATATATGAAATAGCAAGTGCAACAAAGCTTAAAACAATTATCGTTGCAGGGATACACATAGTATACTATGTGTATCCCTGCAACGATAATTGTTTTAAGCTTTGTTGCACTTGCTATTTCATATATAGTCGACCAAGAGATATAACGAAAAAATCTAATTGTTAAACTGTCATATTTTATGACTTCAACAATATTTCAATAATCCAAAAAGTGATAAAATGGCATAAGTCGTTTTGTTCAGGAGTGAAACAATTTGAATTTGGCGCATTTTATTTTTTGAGGCAGATAATATTATTCAAAATCTATTTTACTTGCATTGTTGAGCTCGAATTCGAACAACGATGCTACAATGAAAAATTTTGTTGAATTAGTGGAGTATAGACAAGTGGTGTAATATCTGTGGGTGGCGACAGGAGGCCAGCTGCTTAGGTATTTAGATTTAGATTATATAAGTTTATAAGTTATAATTTGTGTTAGAGAATAAAGACATTTGCAGACTTTATAGTGATCTTATAAGTGTGAGACCCATAACAATATGATATTACGTCACCTGGCCTATATGACGTCACCAGCTAAATGCAAAAAGCAGGCGCTTTTGCTTTTATTCTTGTTATAGTTTTTATACGTGGAAGTGAAAATTTCACTTATTTAATAATAATAGACAATCCATTAATAATAGTTATTTATTATACAAGAGAAAAAAGTGATAGATTTTAGCTCGAGATGTGATTTCGTCCCCGACGCGTTTAGCGGAGGGGACAAACACATCGAGAGCTAAAATCGCACTTTTTCTCGTGTGTAATATACAATGTTTTTCTGCGAGAAGAAATATCAGTGTTAGAATGTCGAAAAACGTAGTTAGATAACTGAAAATTATGTCGGAAAAATGATTTATATGTTAAACTTGGATTTTCAAACTGTCTTTTATCGTAATCGATGTTGCCTGGTAACGAAACGATTTAATTCGATAAACGTCATAATTTAATTAAAATTTTAGATAGTTTTGCAAAGATTCTTGTAAGGTCTCAATGAGTGAATTTATTAATATGAATAGGTAGTGATTGTTATGAAAATTCCCTTAATAATTGCCATTTGGATAATAAGGTAACTTTCCTTTACGTATATTTGATATAAATTTAATGATATCTGAGTGTTAATAGTAGCTATACCTAAGCCGCCATTTCGGGGAAATAAGTACTCATTTTTTTCCCTGCTAATTCATTTTTTTCCCCGATAAGATGCAGCTCATATAATGAGGCATTTTTCTACCTGTCAACGGGGAAAAAAGGTCAAACTTTTAGCCCGTCGCAGAAAAAAATACGATTATTGATAAAATGAGAGCTGACACATATACATATTATATCATATAATATTATTTTTTATTAAGCTTTTATTCGAGAAAACTAAATAACAGACAATCATTAATAGTATATTCTTTAACGAGCGAAGAATGATAGCTATATTATCCACGAGAACGAAAATTTCAACACGAGCCGACAGGCGAGTGTTGGAACGTTTGAGTGGATAGGTAATAGATATTCTTCGCGAGATGAAGACGCTATCTTCTCTTCGACCTTTTGAGAAAATTTACTAAAATTAGTTAAAAAAATAAATAAAGCTTTTCTAATAGACTTATTTTCTTGATATTTGCGTTGTCGTTTTTTACTAAATCCCCATCATCAGTCATTTCAATTATCAATAAAAAATATTCTGGAATGGTGAGCAACTCCGAGGTCATTTCTTATCACACCACCACCCAGTCATTTTACAGGGTGTATTGTAACGTCCGCATAATATTAGCACCACGTGATTCCACATCAAAAACAGAACATAAAGTTTTAATACCGTTTAGCTCTTAGACCTCAAATAACGAAGTTATCGACCATTGTAGTTTAAATTTGAAGTTTTTTAATACTCAAAAATAGGTATTGCTTAATATTATTAAAAAATTCTTAAGTAAGAAGTAAAATAGCCAAATTATCCAAAATTTTAGATTTTTTTTTGGTAAAAATGGTTTTACTTAATTAACATTTCAAAACTAGGAATTATTTGATTTCCTGAGTTCCAATAAGTACTTCCAATCAATATTGCAACTGCGCGTTTTATGTTGAAAAAAAAATTGAAAAAATAGAAAATCTTAAAAAAAAATTGCAACATTGACACGTCGCAGCATGACATTTGTCTTGTTGCACCTTTTTTCGATTACATAGCAACGGCACACTATACCAGTGAGGTGACTTCACGTCTAAGTTATCTTAATTTTTATACCAGCGCCATCAGTGTTGCAAAATTTAAGAACGTTAAATTGTCCATATCTTAAAATCTGTGTCCATCAAGAAAAAACTGTTGAGGACTTTTTTGTTCTGTTTTTGATGTAGAATCGCGTGGTGCTAATATTATGCGGACGTTACAATCATTGTTAAATATTTTCATGAATAGATATTATCTAACCTGGTTATTATGACCTGTCTGTCAGGTTAGGTTAGGTGCGCTGGCAGTGCGATAGGTAGCCGTGGCGTTATCGACGTCACAGAGTTGAATTCCGAAAATCAGTTGTCAAAATGCCGAGCAGTGATTGGCTTAGAACATTCCCTCATCGCAAGCGGTGAGGGAATGAACATTCCATCCATTGCATGGAGAATGTACGTCATTTAATTAACTGAAATTGACAGTATAAAGAACGTAATACTAAATGGTCGAAGAGAAAATTTATTTTTTTCAGTTTTTTGACGATTTCTCATTAACTGTTTCAAAAATATAAAACTGAACTTTGTACACATCTTTCCATTAATATTATTCACTTTTTGCGCTCTGATTAAATTTATTTCATACGGCAGTGGCGAAGATTTTGGGGTTGCTTGAAATTTTTTTGCCTCTATAATTTCTAGGACACTGCAAAAATTGGCATTGTGGGAGCGCAGTTTAAACTGTCCATGTTTTCTTCATAAAAAAGGTGCTCCTGGTCAAATACTCTAACGTGGACTGTTGCCGAGAAAAACAACATTTTATGATGAAAAACATAAAAGTGGCAACATTGTTGTGAACAAAAACATCACTTTTTTGTTTTTGATAATTTTTTTTATGATTTTGTTTCACTTCCACACAATTTTTTTATATTTGTCCTCTTAACGTAGGTAGATAATATTAATGACAAGATGTGTTGTACCAAAGCTGCGGGTTCTGTACCTACCTATCTCAAACAGTTCCTGAAATATTGTCATAAACTGAAAATAATTAATTTTTTCGACACCCTGTTTCTCTAAAACGGTTCGTTTGCGGACCCTTGTTAATGAGAACTTTTTTTCATATTTTTGAACGAGATATCACATCCTGAAGTCCTGCGCAAATATTATGAATCATCCTGCATACCACATCAATCAAATTAACAGAGCAACAGCTTGTGATGGGTTCTTTCCAGTCAGGGTAAACTTGCGGAACAAAAGATTTATTTGTACAGAAAAGTTAAATATATACAACACTTAAAACCTAAAACTAACAATAACATTATATACAGATGGTATTGCCTTCTTGTGCGGCTCCTCTAGGCTCCTTGATCTTCAGCGCCGGTCTACAGATGCGTGGGCGTCCCGTCGCACCTCAATACGGAGGATGGGACCCAGGGTTGAGCTTCCCCTGACCCCTATGCAACCAGGGAGGTTCTGATGTTCCCCCTTTCGTCTCTCACTACGAGCTAAAGGGGGAATGTAAAACGATCCCACCTCAATACGGCGGATCGTGCCATTTTTACCCTCAACGCAGGTGCGTGGTCAACAATTAACCGATGCGCGGGCGGCCCGTCACACCTCAGTACGGAGGACGGGGACCCGAGGGTTGAGCTCCTCCTGACCTCACTACAGTCGGAGGGGCTCCAGCGATTTCTCCGAACCCTCAGTACGGGTGGAGAAATGTTAGGGCGCTCCATTTACCTCAGTACGGTAATAGAGGCCCCCCTGTTGCTGCCGTAGCTCAGTACGCTAGGCAGCCAGTGTGAGTGTCTCTCAGTCAGTACCTGATGGACACTGTCCGTTCCCTCGATGAGTTCTGTATTTATAGCCGGCCGAACCGTGATAACACGGTTATCGGGTCTCTAAAAAAACCCTGTCTATTGATTAGCAATAAAATAATAATTAATTAATAGACGAGACCCTCGGATCTCGTCACAAGCTATATTATTATATTTATTAGAGAATTGTGACCGTCTATAAATTTAAACAATTACGGTACCGCGGTCAGCCTAGCTACGTCATTGCGCAGAAAATACCGAAATTGGTTCAGCTAATAGGGAGTACCTACCTTGATAAAAAATTATGATAAAGAGTACCTACGGAAGTTAATCTTCTCTCTCTGTCCGATCGGTAGCAGTCTCTGAGAGAGAATAGAATATCTCTCTTCAATACCTAGGTATAGTGAGTTTTCAGTTAGGTACTTCTAATGGTCGATTTCTTTGCTGAGGCGGACATCGAACGGATACATGATACATAACAAGTGATTGATGGATAGAAGATTAATTGTTAATAAATTTTCATTTCAAAATTAAATAATTTGTGTTATAAAAACGATATATAACGGATCGCTTAACAATGTAAATGTTAACAGTTCGACAATTCATAATTGTACCTAACACGTCAAAATGAGTCACTTCTGCCGAATTTTTTTTTTATTACGTTTCACTTTGTTCGCGAAAAAGTCTAATAAAATGGCACTAACCTTCCATCCATATACCCAATATTCTGATAATACAGGGCATTTTAAAATCAGTAATAATTATCTGACAGATTTTTAATTAGGTAGGTACCTACGTTTGTGCAACCGAGCTTGAGTGTCGTGCACAGGGACGGCGTTAGAGTGGGGCGCGGTTGGGCGACCGCCCAGGGCGCCAAATTAAAGGGGCGCCGCGGGCGCCCCTTTGTAGCCCATCGCTCATAGTTCGAGGTATACTTACTCGTGAATTCCCCAAATTAAGCGAAAAAATCCTTGAATTATTGAAAAAAGTTCATTCCAGCCAAAAATATGAATGGTACCTATAATAAATAAAATAAATTATTTTGCGAGTAAATTTTCAAAAAATTTTCCCGGGGGAGAGCCCCCGTACCCCCCCTTCGTCTGGGGTGTACTCCATACCCCCCAGGCCCCCCGGTTGGTCTCTAACGTTAACCGTTATTTGAATCCTATCTTATCTTATCCTATCTTATAAAGGACCCTTTCTACAATTTATACCTATCCTACCTGTAACGGTTGCTAGGGGGGTGCCGTATAGAAATCTCGCCCAGGGCGCTGGCAGTGCTAAAACCGGCCCTGGTCGTGCATGATATTAACCAGTGAAGTGCGATATTAAAAAAAAATCACTGCGCATACATTTCCGAAGAAAAGGAAGCGAATCTTAAGAATACCTGTTGACATCGTTGTAAAGAGAATAGTAGCTTTGGCTACTACCTATACCCTATACCTGACCTACCTATTAATAAATCACTGCATGTACTTAGGCACCAGAAGTTCATTTATTTTCTTACCTCGCTAACTTAAAACTTAAAATTCTTCTTTCAGCTTCTTATCACCATCAAAATATCACCAGAATCTGAAAGATAATATCCGTTACATTATACTAACACAGCACGAAATGGGCAATATTTTAAAAATCAATAATGCATATTTAAGATTCTTCTGATTTGTAGGTAGGTAGGTACTCTAATATTTTTCTCATTAAAAGCAGGCCAATAAAAAAAGCTTTCGCTATCAATATGGCGATCGAACACTTGAAAACCGGGGTGGCCATGGAATCCTCCCTCACATAATGGCCGGTTGCGAAATAATCGAGGGGTTCCCGAGGCGCTCTGTTAAAAGGCGTGGCCAGGTTTTCAAGGGCGGGGTCTTAAGCGGCGGCTCTATGTTGCTGCGTCACTCCAGTCGGCATTTTGATCTCCATGAACCGCTATAGATTAAACACTCTGGAGTTTTTAGAGTTTTTCTACTTCAATATCTAAATTATTTTGTCCGCTGTTCGATTTCAATTAGGTACGAGCGCCAGAGACGCCCTTTCTTACCTACTATTATAGGTATTTCTATCTACATCGACAACCCCAATCAGTTACCTAAAACCGAAGAGTGATGTCATTTGAGTTCTTTAACAGTTCAGTTGCAGCACTATGAAGTAAAGTAGGTACAGCTACACGTACTCTGTGAAATACCTACCTATCTGTTGATTGGTAAAAGGTATCTCGCATGCCTACTGTAGGTATAGATGTATCTACACTCTACACTGCGTTTTCTTAAAGATTGTTATGTTCTTTTGTTACAAAAATCTATTTTTATAAAAAAATTACTCTAGATATTTATTAGGTAGGTACAGGTACTTTATTGTAATTTAGATGGTGTATTTTTAAAGTATAGGTAGATACCTAGGTACCTATAACATTTTTTATGTGAGGGGAATATGCCAAGAAGTGATTTGATAACGAAAGATCTCTAGGTATAGGTAGGTACCTACCTATATCTAAGTAAAATTAACATATTAAAAATGCCCATCATGTTATGCCTCTAAAATGCAAAAATAAAATTGTTCAACACCCTATATCTTTTTTTTTCTAAGCTCGTCAGGACCATAGGACACAATGTTTATGGGAACTTTTATTCTCTAAAAAAGGGCTTCTGCCAACTGGTAAAAGCCTGATGCTACAAAACCTGATTCACCCTGTATATATTCGTTTACTGTTTTTGTTTATCTTTTTTCTTGATATTTTTGCTACTGTTACATAATATTTTAAAAGCATATTTTTATTCAATTGTTATACCTATACCTACAGGATTATTCACGGTCGTATAACGCGCTATACGGAAGATTTAACGTTTTAAAAATATATTCATAATGTACGGAGTGTTCCAAAACCATGAAATATATCAAAGTTATGTTTTTTAAATGTCATTCTACCTATATTTTTCAATTTAGGATTGTCCAGAGAAGAAAAAATAAGATTGTCTTTTACAGCTGTTTTTTAAATTGAGAAGTTTTTGAGTTATAAACAAGTGAAAATCGCACTTTTCAAAGTTCAGGACCAGTGTAAGTATACCTATAGTACCTACGAAAACGGAACCAGATAGGCGAAAACGGCTTATAGGTATACGTGCGCCTATTTTAACTTTTTATGTTCTTATCTATGGGCAGAAACATTTGTAGGTATTACCTAGGTATATGTAATATTATTAAATTTTGGGATTTAGGTTCTAATTCAATTGCCAGTTGCCACTGTAGACCTACTATAGCAGGTTACTTTTACACAACGAATTAGAAAACTTTCGCACAGCATGTGAGGTAAAACTTACGACAAGGACGGTATCGTTTCGTATTTATTTGGACTCATCAGCATGTCACATCAGATGTCCAAAATGAGACACAAAAATGAGGCATCAAAATGAAAACACCATAAGATGAGTGCAAATAAGGACGAAATGGTATATACCTATAGGTTCATGTCTTCAGTTTCACCTTACATACTGTGCGAAAGTTATCTAATTCGTTTTGTAAAAGGGACCGTACAATTAGAACCTAAATCCGAAAAACTATCTCAAATATTCAAATATTACATAACAATCTATACAGGGTGAGTCAATAGTGAGAGATCGGAACATTGCTATTGAACCGTACAGCGTAAAACAAAATTTCAAACGCCATCCCAAACCGTTTGTTACTCTGCATATTTCAAAAATATTTTCACTTATACAGGGTGGACCATATTTTGCCTACATGTATCAATTTTTTTTTTCAAATGGAACCCCCTATATTTTATGACATATTCTTATTCGACTGTGAAATAGCTTTATGTCAATACATATTGTTTGACATTTAGGTGCGGCGTTGACATTTAAAAAAATATTTTCAAAAAAATTCATCGCATGCATGTATTTACTGAAAAGAAGCCTCAGAACTTAGTTTTGGAGTTTTAAGGTTGAAATTTGGTCTCCACATTGAGAAAGGCCAGGTCTATCATCGCGATATAATAAGACTGAGATCTACTATACAGGTTAGTCACAAATAACTGTCAAATTTTGCTTACTTCGGAAGGTCATAACTTCACTTTTTCAAATAGCACACTCGGTATTTTTTTCCACAATTAGATCCACCTCTGATCTGACTACATTTTTTATCTGGTATGTCCTATACCTAAAATGCCCAGTTTGAGAGATATTATACATTTTCCGTTGGTCTGACTGCAGAAGATGCAAATGTCATATAAAACCGGGGCTATGAAGAAAAATGTGACATTTCTAGTGACATTTATCATTGCAGCGTAATAGCAACTCAAAGCTCGAGCGAAATAAAATAAAAAATAAAATACAATATATGACAATATGTAATTTTCAATTAAAATAATATCAAATCAAATGTCATATATGTCAAAAAGATGCAAATGTCATATAAAACAGGGTGCTATGAAGAAAAATGTGACATTTCGCTTTAAAGTGATATGGAAGAATGTGACATTTTTAGTTTTACTAGTGTCACTGTCACTGCATGTTTAAATTCCAAGTTCTCGTTAGTTAAATAGAATTTTGCTAAATGGATTTACGTTTACAAGAGCAAGTAGACATGACTTATTGTTTTTGGGAGAAAGTGAGAGAAATCCTCTCCTTGCGGCAAGAATTTATGTGCAAGTGTGTATTTGACAACTTCGTTGCAGTTTATTTTTTAAATCATATTGTATTTCACTTTATTGTTGTTTTCCTCTAAATGGATTTATTCTTTTGGGCAAATGAATAAATTTTTTGATTTGATTTGATATTATTTTAATTTAAAATTATTGTCATATCTTGTAATTTATTTTTTATTTTATTTCGCTCGAGCTTTGAGTTGCTATTACGCTGCAATGATAAATGTCACTAGAAATTACACATTTTTCTTCATAGCCCCGGTTTTATATGACGTTTGCATCTTCTGCAGTCAGACCAACGGAAAATGTATAATATCTCTCAAACTGGGCATTTTAGGTATAGGACATACCAGATAAAAAATGTAGTCAGATCAGAGGTGGATCTAATTGTGGAAAAAAATACCGAGTGTGCCATTTGAAAAAGTGAAGTTATGACCTTCCGAAGTAAGCAAAATTTGACAGTTATTTGTGACTCATCTGTATAGTAGATCTCAGTCTTATTGTATCGCGATGATAGACCTGGCCTTTCTCAATGTGAAGACCAAATTTCAACCTTAAAACTCCAAAACTAAGTTCTGAGGCTTCTTTTCAGTAAATATATGCATGCGATGAATTTTTTTGAAAATATTTTTTTAAATGTCAACGCCGCACCTAAATGTCAAACAATATGTATTGACATAAAGCTATTTCACAGTCGAATAAGAATATGTCATAAAATATAGGGGGTTCCATTTGTAAAAAAAAATTGTTACATGTAGGCAAAATATGGTCCACCCTGTATAAGTGAAAATATTTTTGAAACATGCAGAGTAACAAACGATTTGGGATGACGTTTGAAATTTTATTTTACCCTGTACGGTTGACTAACAATGTTCCGATCTCTCACTATTGACTCACCCTGTATAATGCATGTGGTTCTATACTGAAATATAAATTTGTAGGTATAGTACTATGACCTATCTCGGTACCTATCTATACCTAGCATAAATTTGGCTATTGAAATGAGGGGCCAAAGAATATCTTTAATTTTTGAGATACTTACCTATAATAAGGCTGTTCCTTATTTCAGAGATCACCAGTACCTATCTCGTAAACGCTAAGAGATGTACCTACATACAGTTAATTAAAGGGGAATAGTTATTCACGAGGCTCGTAAAATGCGTGTAGTTTTACGAAATCATCATGTCCGTTCGTAGTTTTATACAAAATTTAACAAATCTGATTGGTTATCTGAAGTAGGTAGGTGCTAATAAGATGAATTCGTAAAACTATACGCATTTTAATTAGAGAAAAGATAGGCTACTTTGTGGCCAACTCGAATCCGTAAAGACATAGGCAAAGTCTGTTTCAGCGAAGCTTACGCCATAAATGTCATGAATTTATGCCATAAATGAAAAAGCCATAAATGTCATCAGTTTTAAAGCTCCGCCTAAATTAGTACAGTGGTCCTAAATATCATGCCTACTTACAAACGTGCATCTTGCTATAAATACACTTACAGCCGATATTATAAAGGCTCATTAGGCTAACGGGCAGATTTCTGTGCTCGTTTTGAAGCTAATATCGACGTCAAATGACATTTATTAACATTTTTGTAATTACTTTCATGTCAACAATAGATAAATTAAAAAAATTTACACTTAGACAATCCTTATCCTTTCTTAATAAATGGCCACAGAAATCTGCCCGTTAACTTAATGAGCCTTTATAATACGCGCTGTTAGTGTTTAGTGTAGGTACCTACCTGGGTATAACAAAACAAATGTTTGATGGAATTTCTCGTTTACCCCTATATGATGTAAGATATTATGCCATGTTACTGGTACTGGTTGTTATAGCTAAAGAGCCTAAATATATTTCTCTCCTTTCTTCATAAACACCGTATTGCGATTTACCTTTTCTTCAAAATTTTACGACACAAAAGCAAATACTTGGTTCTTCTATTGTCTGACGCCGACAGGCAGATGGGCCAGAGGGTTGGATTACCTATGTCACGGGTTTATGACTTTTGCACAAGTTTCGCTGAAACGGACTTTACAAGATATCTGTGACTGTTCCTGAAATATCATGAAAAAACTGAAAAATTCCAATTTTTTATTTTCTCAATAACTAATTCCTTTATTGTTTAAGTTTCAATTTCAAGATTAGCGTCAAAAAATGGGAATTAGGTGTGTATTATATTCAGAATAATTTTCTGTACGTTTTAAAAGACAAATCCAATTTGTTTCTGAATGTATATAAGAAAAACAAAAATTTACCATCATATTTTCGAAACTAGGCGGGAAAGCAATCAAGTGACACTATGAATGCAGAATGAACGGTCTAGATATCTTTTGTATGTCATGGATTCGATATAGCCACAAAATAATGCATCGTGTCTCTAAAAAAATTTATTCAACTCTGTATAATATACATATATCTCTTATAGTGTTTGCGGAATTACCGTAAGTGAGCTCAGAAATAAGAGACACCCCCTATCTCTATGTATACGTTGAATTTCCTCTTTTTGAGAAAATTACTAAAATCATTTTTGAGGTCTTAAGGATTTTTTATATCTGCCTGGGGGGTAAAATTCTTATAAGTATTTTCAATTTTTTTTTTATGTTTTTATCCGCGATGTGAGAATGAAGAAAAGTTGCCATTTCACTATTATATTGCTAAAGGGATGGGGTATAAGAGAGGACAGGGGAAAATAAAATTCTTGTTTATGCCAAAATTTTGAGCCCAAGTTTCCCAATTTTTAAAGCCAATTTCCCATTTGTTTGGTCGCGCTTACTTGGTCGCGTACTTGTGAAGGGCATGCAAAAAACAAGATTTTTAGAAAGAGCCTTGTCTCAAAACTATAACTATAGGTACATACTTATATTTTCCCCAGCAAGAGGCAGTGTTATAGAATATCATTACAAGGGATTTGTCAGTTGTTATAAGTAGGTACTAAACTCTTACTATAAAAATGTGTCGAATTTAGCAATAATTACTTAGGTTATTATAATAATTATTTTATAAATAATAATAATTTTTATAATCATTTTGGAGCAGAAAAATATAATTATTTGAGCCGCCACTGGTTAATTACTCTTTTAATATTTAATATAACACTGTTAAATTGAACCTGCTGCTAATAATAAGTTGTTCAATAATAAGTGTTAATATAACAAAACGGAAAAAAATATAACAAAATGGTAAAGATGTCAATTATAATAATTATTGATGTGGCTTTGTGTTTAATGTTTATTGTACCTACAGAGATAAAGTACTTGTTGAAGATCCCCTATAGAAGCTCTGGTGTGAAAACAATAATTCCATTGTATGTACAGAAAATGACTCTAATAATATTGCCTTGAATGTGAAATCAGGAAGGTTGTGGCTAATATTTTAGTTCTATCTTTTACATCCCTCTCAATCGTGATTACGTGGGAAACGAAAATGGAGTTCCTATATTCGGCGTAGTAAGTTTCTTGTCTTCCCCACGGTTCCCGTCTGTTTTAATTATCTTCATTTCCATTCCTGCTCTCTAGCCGCTCTCTTTCCCGGCTCTTATCCTTCATCAAATTCCGACCTTGTTAAGACTTGGGAGGCGTTCTTTATTTTTTTCATTATAGCCGCTTTTTATTTTAATTTCGTCTGAGTTACATCAAAGGGACCGAAGATGTAGGGCTGATTTTTAATTTAGGAATATTGCATCATTCGTTTCCTGTGTTTTATTTGGCACAGAGGATACGCCAGTACAATAATTATTATTTACCATGGAATGTATCATATTATTTTGAAATAAAAACTTGTTGTTCTTATTGTTATAATCTACCCGCATTTTAAAAATAGTACAGGTATAGAATATAGATCAACAAGAATATACAATTTCTTTGTAGGTACCTATCTTAAATAGTTTTCTTTATCTCTCGAAAATAGAAGCTGCTTTAAAATTGATAAAATATAAAATCAATAAAATTAAAATCAATTTTTTGACATGCCTTGAAGCGGCTTCTATTTTTTCCCCCGAAAACCAAGTAAGACACCCACGCAAAAACATCGAGTACAAGAAAAGCTATGCTCTGAGTTGATTTATAGAAAAAAGAAATTTAAAATTGCAAAAAAGTAGGTAAGTACTGGGTGTTACTTTTTTTTAAGAAGAGTTCTGAAAAACTTGTGCGCACGCCCCTGAAATCCTATCCGATACTCTAATGAATTCAAACGATGGCTTTTAAAGTTGGCAACAAACTCTCAAAATTTGATTAAGATCGGCTATGAGTTTTTTAGACAAGTATTAATAAAAAAAAAGAAATTAATGATAAATTTTAACACCCTGTAGCTCAAAAACAAAGCATTTTGAACAAATGTTTATGAGAAAAAATGTTTGCTTTGACGCCCCCTATACTACCCATAAAAGTTTGTCGGTTAGGCAATGTTTTACTAAAGTCTGGAGGGCTTTAGAGAGAATGATATAATTTCACTGTTATATCGGCTAACTATTATGATTGTACTACCAGAACTTTGGAAAATATGAGCGGCTATCAAAAGAACCATCTTAAAATCGAATTTATTTTACTGACGTAAAAGAAACCTTCAGTGTATCCAAAATCTGGGCCCGTCGATTTTTTGAAACTTTTTTTACAAGAAAAACAAGGTGATTATTGAGCACAAAGTGTGTACGCAGGGGCTGAAATTTGTATCTCATAATACGGTTATCGAGATATTGGAAAATTGGGAAAAAAATTCATTTTTCTCACCGTATCTTGAAAACGGTAAGTCTGGACATAAGTTTATAGGAAAAATGAGCTTTATTTTTTAAGAGATAATTCGCCAAACAGTTGCTATAGGTAGGTATACCTATGTGAAAAACAGCAATTAAAATTTCCCTTTCGCTGTCTATTGCATAAAAATAATTAGGTATCTATTGCGCATGGATGAGGGGAACACAGTACTGTTTGGGTTTTTCTGACAAGCGGAAATTAATAAACAAATTTACAACATTGGAAAACAAAGAAGGGCAAAATGATCCTTATTATCTTTTGCAGGGTGAATAGGTCATCCAGGTTCGGGTTATTTAATATAAACCTAATTATAATATGACAGGAAAGTTTTAATGAATGAACATTATGGAAACTCTACACTGCTCAACCTTTCAGTCCGCTTTCATTTGTAGGGTTTTGTGTATTTCTCCCATCAAACATGTGATACCTAATGCGTTTACTAACTTTTTCTACTCCCAACTTTTAATATGCATATTAAATATGAATCACCAGTGCTTTAATGGGTCTCATTAAGATACAAATTTTTATTAAAGCACTGGTCAAGCTATCCAATGGGAGAGGAGCATTTGCAATCGAATCGGTTCCTTTTCGCTCACGATCGGGTCGGCAAGCCAACCGAAGTCACAGAGTTGTCATATTCACGACAAAAATTGCCTTGTGATATAAGTTCTGTATTTCTGAAAAAAAAATCTGAACGTTTATTTAATTTAGAACATAAGTAACATTCAAAGAAAATTTATCAAATTTTATGTTACCTTAATTAATTTGATAAGTAGGTATATCGTGTAAAAGATGGGAAGATAAAGTATTATCATTCGTAGCGCTCCGTGATATAGTATTCAAAGCGGCAACGCTGCGACCCGCGTTGCGCCAGGTAACCAATATCGTAATTAATGGCTGTCAATGTTATTAAAATTATTAATTCATCATTTTAACAAGATGGCCGCCGCTTTAAGTACACGCGAACGAGAGCTCCTTAATAAGGAGCTAAATAAGCTAAATAAAAATACTTTAATAGATATTATTTTAACCAAGAGTGTACCCAAAGACTTAAACAGTGAAATAGTGAAAGATTTTCTCAGCAAGTTATTTAATCATGGAGAAAAATTAGACAGCAACCCAACAGCGACAGACGGCGATTCCTGTTCTCGCAGTACAGCTGGTAAAGATGAGCGTACAGTCATTGAGATAACTATGAAGGTTCATTCCTTGAAAAGGGAGGTAGATTTGCTAGGTAAATTAAACGATTGTCTCGAATCAAGATTGAGAGATCAACAATGCATAATAGATTTGTTAAGAAATAAGAAATCAGCGAATGACGAGCATATGGAGAGGCGGACCATCAAGGTAGATAAGCTGAAAAAGCCTGAAATTGTGATAAGGAGTACAAATAAAGAGGTAAATCCAACGGCCTTGAACAGCAACAAACTGTGCGACCGAACACAAACTAGTGTGGAGAGAGAAGCAAGATCTACTAATGTTGACGGAGGTGACAGCAGTGGCAGAGGACTGAATTATGCGCTCGCTACAGCTAAAGTAGTTCAGAACCGCAATAAGAGAGATTTAGGCCTACTCGACGATGACGGTAACAAGACAGCAGTGAACCAGCGGTCTACTGATAAGGGACGAGTAGATAGCGATAAAAGGCGATCCAGACCTACTATAATTGGATCAAATAATACTGTCAATAGTGAGGTTAAGACTGTGCCAAGGAATGGCTATTTACATTTATACAGGATGCATCCTGATACTGATGAAGCGGACGTTGTTAATTTCTTGGGAAAAACAGCTCCAGACATCGAGTTCAAATGCGAGACTCCGAAAAAGAGCGAATATTCTGCGTCATTCAGGCTTACATACCCGATTCAGTATGTAAACAAAGTGTACGACAATGAACTGTGGCCAGTTGGGGCGGCGGTTCGCAGATATTTCTGGCGGAGAGACTCGGGTTTTACCCCGGAGAAGATGAGCGAGAGGTCCTGATAGACTGTGGTACAGAAAATACATGTTCCCTTGTTCACTTTAATATACAAAGTTTATTCAACAAGTCAGATTTATTGGAGGTGCAACTAGAGAGAGATCGTCCCCAGTTTCTCTGCCTGAGTGAAACATGGATTACGCGAGAAAAAAGTGATATCCAAATTCAAGGTTACACAATGATGGAGCAGTACTACCGAGTCGAGCGAGAGCACGGCGGGGTGGCGCTTCTGGTTAGGGATGACACTGCAGGGTTCTGTTCTCCTATGGGATGGATTGCTGAGATGTCGAAGGAAACACACTTCGAGTGTGTGGGTGTTGTATACAGGGGAGTAGCTTGCATAGTAACAATTTACAGATCATCTGGTAGTCGTGAGTATGACTTGTTTTTTAAAAGGCTTGAAACATTAATTACTCGCATAATAAATAAATATCAATTCATAGTTCTCTGTGGCGATCTGAACATTCACGGGGAGGACGCGGATGACAGACACACCAAGCAGTTGTTTGACGTATTCCAGTCATATGGACTTAGGAACCATGTTAGGGAACCAACCAGGTATACTAATGGGAAGGGATCACAGTTAGATTATATCGTAACTAACTTCCGGGAAGATTTACCATGTAAAGTAATGGAACTAGGCATCTCTGATCATCTGGCTCAGAGAATCTGGTGGAAGGTGCAGGATGGGAACGGTAGCAAAGGTGATAATAATGACAGTGAATTTGTATACAAAAGGATGATTACAGAGGGAGCAATATCAGAATTTAGATATTTATTCAATAAGACAGAGATAGATATTGATGATGGTAAATATTCACATGTCGACCATGTTTTCGGTAAATTTTGGTCTCATTTTATGTGGTGTTTTGAGGTGGCTTTTCCTAGAAGGTGTGTGAAAGTTGGTAAACATGATCGAGTGACTATTCGATATTCAGATGAACTAAAAAAATGTCATCATAACTTAAAATTCTTAAACTGGGTGAAAAAGATCCTAGGAGACCAATGGTTAGTTGATCTGTATCAGAGCTTTAGAGGGCAGTTTAATAAAAAACTTGACACATTTAGAAGTGATTATTATATGTCTGTGATAGACAATTCAGGTAATAAACCTAGAGCATTCTGGAAGATAGTAAATAATAAGCTTGGTAAGTCCAGACATAACATTCCCATCACTCTCAAAACTGAGTTGGGTAAAGTTGAGGATCACGTGGGTATAGCGAATGAGTTTGGCAGGTTCTTCGCGACAGTCGGGATTGCGTCGCGTTTTTCGGTCCCTGGTGCTTCATGCACAGTTGGCCGGCTACAGTCTGCCTCGATGTTCTTCCGTCCAGTCACTGCCGACGAGGTAGCGATTATAATAGCAAACTTGAAGAATGCTTCGGCGGGTATTGAGGAAGTGCCTGTGACGCTTTTAAAGGCATGCTCCCGGGATATATCGGAATACATGGCAAAACTTATAAACATAGCTGTTGGGGTGGGTGAGTTTCCTGACGTGCTGAAATTAACTAAAACCATACCAGTATTTAAAAAAGGAGATCGACACTTGACTGAAAATTATAGACCTATCTCATTGGTTAGTCCATTCTCAAAAATAATAGAGAAGGCCGTTTATAACCGACTAATTGATTTTTTGCAGAAATTTAGCATCTTGACAGAAAGTCAACATGGATTTAGAACACTTTTGTCTACTGAAACAGCCACCAGGGGACTCACTCAGTACATCAGCGAGAAAATAGATGATGGTGAGTGTGTCGTGGGTGTGTTCTTTGATTTGTCTCGTGCCTTTGATACCCTTAATCCTAACTTTATAGCAGACAAACTGAACCGTATCGGCATTAGGGGCCGTATAAATGAGTTTTTGACCTCGTTTGTGTCGGGGCGGAGGATGGTCGTGGCTATGGGTGAGGCTGTATCCGATGAATACGATGTGAGGATGGGAACTCCTCAGGGTAGTGTGTTGGGCCCGTTGCTCTTTCTGCTGTACGTGAATGATCTGCCGGATCATATTAACAAGGGAAGGATTTTTATGTATGCCGATGATACATCGATTGTCATCTCCCACAGAGATAGTGATTTGGCTGCCCTGGAGGTAAATGATGTACTGGTACAGTTTGGTAAGTGGTGTGAGGTTAATAACTTGGTTCTGAATCACTCTAAGACGAAATATGTGCAATTTACAGGTATTTATAGGGAACCGGTCAACTTTGATGTTGTGCTTGACGGCATAAAAATTGCCCAAGTAGGTGTAATCAAGTTTTTGGGGACAATTATTGACTCAAAACTTAATTGGGTTGACCACCTTAACGGTGTATGCGCAAGGCTAAATTCTCTCTCTTATGCTATGCTGAAGTTAAAGAAAATATTTGACTGTAACCGTCTGATACAGTTATATTACGGATTAATTTATCCAGTCATATCTTATAACATCATTTGTTGGGGTCAGGCAGCTGACGTGAAAAGAGTGTTTGTCTGTCAGAAGCGTGTTCTTCGTGTAATGTTTGGGTTGACACAGATGGAAACATGCAGAAATGTTTTCAGTAGGCATAAAATCATGACAGTTGTTTCATTGTACGTTTATAAAATATTAATGTCCACGTATGATAACTTGCAGAGTTTTGTAAAACGAAATGAAGTTCATGGCTATTCGACTAGAGCAAATAACTTGATTCATATGCCCAAGATTAAACATCTAAATTATAAGAAGTCTCCGGTCTATGCTGGCTGCTCCCTTTACAACGCTCTTCCCGCAAATATTAGGAGCTTACGCAGAAATCAGTTTAAGATTACTATAAAGACTATACTGTCCTCGAATATCTTTTATACATTAGACGAATACCATGCCTATATAGAATTCGGTGAATTTTCTGGAGCTATAGCTTAGCGATGTGAGCACGGAGCCCTGCGGATGTCGTCTATAGTCTATAGATGTGTTAAGACGTGCAATACTTTTTTTTTGTAATTTCGTAGTGTCAATTTACTGTTTTTGTTATTGTAAATACTGTACTCACTAACGACGAGCCATGTAAATATGTTGTGTGTTCTTTAAAATGGCGAATAAAGGAATAGAATAGAATAATTAATCTCAAAATCGAAGCGTAAAATTCGGAATTCGACCTTCGCATAATAAAAATTACGCAGTAGTGAGTAGTGCCCTTTAAACTTGATACTAAAACATGTCTCAGCAGAATAACCTTAGCGACAAAGAGAAAATTTGGTACCTAATATGCGTAAGCAAATAGCAACCTATCTTAAACTCAATGATCCGCAATTGTACACGGGTCATTGTTAAAATATATATTTTTTTTATCTTTTCTATGAAATAAAAAAGGGTCGTAGAAAAAATAGTGTATGGAACTCGCAGATAATGGCTATTAATACGCTCTTATGATGGTTAAGACACTCGCCTACGGCTCGTATCTTAACCATCATACTCGCGTATTAATAGCCTTCATTATAAGCTCGTTGCATAATATACTATTTCAGCGCAGTGTTTTTCTGTGTCGTCAACACAAGTAAAAGGTATATTAAAGACCTACCTACCTACGGTTTGTTGTGACAAGTAAAAGGTATCTAAATATAAATTCATCTGCTAGATGAGATGTAGGAAACAAGTTTGTTAAATAATGCTAACGATTTTACCTTACCTAGGATCAAAAAGATATTAAAAATTATAAAATGTAATATAATTGTGAAATGTTTAGAGTATTCATGCAGCGTTCAACCAGTATAAATCTCATATTATATTTATTGTACCTTAGGGTACCTTACCAAGTAAGGTACCTTACTTTCAGTGAAAGTGTTGGTACCTGAGGGTTTTTTGTTGTTGACAAGTTTTTTTCGTTTTATAAATTAAATATATTCAAGCGTGCACTAAACTATCTTTTCCAAATTCGAAATGTATTAACTATAGAATAATACGAATTTATAGAATTCGTATAGAATCTATATATAGAATAGAATACACAAATTAACAATTAATTACAATGACCAGACATTCCTCTTCCCCATCAGCAACAATTTCAACATCAACAACAATGACAGCTATCACACTTAAACACAAAATCTCAACAAAACTCATTGCCATTCCTGTAAAGTGCTCCAAATATAGATCCTACATCCAAACATCGATACATTACTACTCAATAATCATAATAATACTCATCTAATATTCAATAAAATTTCAACACGAACCATCCTGCGTCTGGGCCACCCATCTCTTAGATCTTGCAAAGTAGGCAGCTGCCAAGAAACTCAGATTTCTTAACCGATCCAAACGTTATTTCACAAACATGGAGGCAACTGAATTTTCAATATCGCATTAAGCCCAAGTAGTATGTCAATCGAATCTTGCTTCCACGTATGGAAATGACCTTCCAAAGCACGTAATCAAGATGCTCGATACAATTCAATAAAATTCAGATATCAATAATAAGAGTAATTCCCCCCGTAACTATAAGTGAGTGAATTCTTCATGCTACTCCACTTCCTAGATCACGGAGTTGCTATAGGTTCGCCTTCGTGGAAGTAGATACATGTTAATAAAAATATCCATTTAACAGAAAAACTTTCTGAATCCCGTAGCCATGACACAGTTACCAAACAATGATCCTATTTGAAAACAGCGACACAGAACTACCATGCTCCATCGTCATCTCTTAGTTTACTCGAAGCGACCATGTCTTGGCATGATCATGTTGCAGGTCTGGCGAAGAGTGCTTCTCAAAAACCCGGAACACTCTTCCTCACGAAGAAATTTTATACACCACAACAGCTTCTCGTCTTATAGGTACAAGGTTCAAATCCGACCCTCCTTCGAATACTGCTCTCATATTTGGAGCTTAGCTTGTAACATACACCCTGTACGTTCTACACGCTCTTGTCCCTTATTGTTGTTAACCGTGCTCAAGTTAATATTTTGTGATAATAACTGTGATTTATTTTAATAAAGAGTACCTGTTGTTTTGCTGACCTGCTTGTCATTGTTGACCCTCTTGGATTAGCGACTCAACCTACGACCCTTGTTTTTTCTTGTCTCATGCTCTCAGCGACTATTTTTCCCCTCTAGGGTTAAATAGTTCGTTTCAAGTGGCACCCAACGTGCCTATCTGCCAATAATTCGTTTCAAGTGGCGCCCAACGTGGGGAATAACGAATGGCGAATTTTTCTACCGGGAAGAGGGGATGTAACGTACACCCTGTACGTACCGGCTAAATGCCAGCGACACAGAGACAACGGCGGGCGCGCGCAGTGAGTGAGTGATGGTGGGTTTTAGTGCGACGTAAACATGGCCGGCTGGCGGCCTCGAGTTTCGTAACATCGATTGTCGAGTTCCAACCCGGAACGCAGGTGAACGCGTTTTCACCTTTTTTTTCTCTCCTGGAATTCGCTAGAGGAAGGTCGTTTCCGCAAACACAGGGAATTTTTAGCGAAATGGCATTGTGAACTTTCACTTAAATTATTATAACCATCCCTCACGTTTTGGCTTGCTTTTTCCCTGGAGGCATTCTTTTTCCCTGGTTGGCAACTTTTACTCCCGGAAACCAACTCTTTCCTGGAAGCAAGGTTCTTCTTCTAACAAGAAGGCAGCACATGTGTTGTACCTGAAACCAAGTTTACCACCAGCTAAACTTTCACCCTCGCTCCGAAGACCCTACGAAGCTAAGTGCCTTTGCCTACCAAGTTTTAACCGATCAGTTCATTCAGATTCTACACGCTCTTGTTCCTTATTGTTGTTAACCGTGCTCAAGTTAATATTTTGTGATAATAACTGTGATTTATTTTAATAAAGAGTACCTGTTGTTCTGCTGACCTGCTTGTCATTGTTGACCCTCTTGGACTAGCGACTCAACCTACGACCCTTGTTTTTTCTTGTCTCATGCTCTCAGCGACTATTTTTCCCTTCTAGGGTTAAATAGTTCGTTTCAAGTGGCACCCAACGTGTCTATCTGCCAATAATTCGTTTCAAGCTCATCGAAGCACATCGAAGAAGAGTAGCTGACCTGAGTCTGTTTCACAGATATTTTTATGGAAAGTGTTCAAAAGACGTGGCCCGCTTGATCCCACCAAGAACAAGACCGGGCAGAAATACACGTCGAGCCGCAGATGCGCATCCGTATCAGGCTTAGCTCATTACACCTCGAGCCGTTCAGTCATCTTTGTTGGTCTCAGATACTTTGTTTTGAAGTTACTAGTCATCTTCATAACAAACTACATTTTTTTGACGTGGTATAAAAATGGTTTAACGCTTTTGGCTTTTTTCAGTTCAGTTTGGCACTAGCATATTTTTAAATTGGTTTACTTTCACCGCAAAGTACAAAATATTTATAAATAATAATTTTTTTCGACCTCTGCTTATTTATAAAGTACGCAAAGATTCTTGAATTTTTATGAAGCTGTAAAAACAACTAACAAAGAAATGGAATGTGATCACAGACTGTGATAAGGCGCATGACAGAGGTTGATTCTCACAAATTGCTTCCGAATCCTGTTGCGTGTAAAAGGGCACGACATCCTTGAGTTGTAATCAAGGGCCGCAAATAGCCTCAGAGACCGACGAGGTAATTCGGTCTGCAATCACCTACTCTGAAGCAATTACTGCAGCAGAGATTGCAAAAAATTACATTAGAGATAAAAAATCCAATGACTTCTTTAGGACTGTCTTGGCATAATAATTTACATTAAATAATCATAGTTACTATGCAGTATTAAGGTGGAAAGATTATTAAAATTAAAAAAATTCTAGTTGGGGTGATCATATTATTATTCTGACATTATTCTGATTCATCCTTGTCTGAAAATCCGCTTACAAGCTCCAGCAATCATCAAGAAAGTGATTGTTTTCACTACTTTCAAATAAACAGAATACTGAAACAATTAACACAACTCCAGTTAAGTTATTTAAATACAAAACAAATAGGAGATGTTCTAGCACAGTCGCCTGAGTCACTCCAGACCTCAACTCTATATTATTCCCTGATCTAGATTCTGGATACAAGACAAATGAGATGCGGACACCTAATAAAGATCATGGTCCTATCCGTCAAATTGTCTGGAAAGATGCCGTATGTCTATAGCGATAGCGTTGGTACATTCTAGCTTTTAACCTACATCCAGTTCAGAGGAAGTCAATAACAATAGTCAGACAAATTGAGTGATCCTATAAATGTTCCTTTTTCATTTTATTATAAAATTAAGAACGGAACCCGAAAGAGTAATAAGTATGACTTTAAAAGGACATCACAACTGGATATATTAGGAGGCAGCTCCTCTTATCTGTCCGCAGTACTTATTTTTCAAATATTAATGCTCCCTCAGTTGACAATGAATTACTGCCGGACTCCCGCTTATATGCAGGGGGTTTACTGTAAGATTAGCCGAACTTTTCAGGCTGATTACTCAGACTAAAATAACGAAAAGGGTATTTCAAAACATGTGTCAGAAAATGAAAGGTGTGATTCCTTTGGCGAGTACTGATAAAAAATTCCTGATAACATGGGTCCACAAACCCATGTTATTCACCACCCTCTGCTGTTCACTACGTGAGCAGCAGAGCATCCTCGATACTTCTCGATATACACAAATATTGTGTTGTAGCGAGGGGACAAGGTCAGATAGATTCCCTGTCTCCAGCTGATGTTGAACCAGAACGTTACTTCTATTGAGTTCTTACGCGTCGCAAGTTTAGCAGCAGGTGACGAGTTGTCTCGTCTCACTTTCTGCAAAATCTGCAGAAGCCGTTCTCTTCTATGCCCAACTTCTTCAGGTGTTTCTTCAGCTTGCAATGTCCCGTTAGGAATCCCGTCAGTGTTCTGAGACATTCCTTACTGAAATTGAGGAATATCTTCATCTTCGATATCTCTCGCTGTTGAAGTTGAGAGGGATTCTTTGGCTTGTCTCAACCCTGAGAGGTTCCTCCAATTGATTTCTCGCAGATTTTTCTTCCTTTCCGGGTGCTGCCTTGAAGCATGTGTCTTCGAAGGCACAGAATGGTTGTGGTTCTATAAAGGCTGTCGATCCTCCTTTTCTTGCCAATGGATGGGCACGTTAACTTCCCTCAATTCCAGTATGACCTGGTATTGATGCCTAATTTGTTGAGTGTTTCTAAGCACTCCCAAGCCATTTTAAGGCTGATGGTTAAAGAGCTCAGCATCTTTATAGCTGCTTAACTATCCGTCAATAATTATTCAGTGTCTCTGTTTTCATAGTTTAGCTTGAGTATGGTTGGGGATGTTCCCATGGGTTTGGAGTACTTGGTACGCGGCCCATAGAGTCTTGCACCGATTCCCCCGACACTTTTGGAGCCGCCTGTGTACCATTTAATCGTACCTTCTTTGGCAGGGCAGTTAAGTGTTGTTCCGTTCCTCTTTCGTAGACAGTTCCGTGATGAAGTTCTTGAAACTGAATTTCTTAATAGTGCTATCTTTTGGCAGTGTCAAGAGCTTCTCGCAGACACTTAATGGTTGTTCCTCAATGGCTCGCTATCCACTTCTGATTTATTATCGTTTTTTTTTCAGAGTGTTTTCCTTGCTGTTACTAGCTTGGTCTGCTTTTACCAGACAACCGCTTCGTATATATATGATGATAGGCCTCACTAGCATGGTGTACATCCTACATCCATCACAAAATAGATAGGTTACAACTGGCTGCCATTTTTCCGCACACCATGAGTACTGTTTTAGATTTACTTACTTACTGTTTTATTCAAGTGCTGGTCCACGATACTTTTTAGGCTACGTATTACTCCTAGAAATTTAACTTTTACATTTCATTCTAAATCAACTCCGCCTAAGCGGATGTTCTTGACTTCTGGAAGCTTGATTTAGTCCTTTCTGTATAATATCACAGAGTGTTCCTTCAAATGTGCCCTTGGCCATTAATACGATGTAATCATCATACCCGATGCAGGTAATGCCGTTCTCGGTGAGTAGCCCGCGGAACTCGTCAACGACCAGACTTCACAGAAGGGGGAAACTTTCCCCCTTGTGGACATCGTTTAGTGCATTTATCTGAATGGTGTTCTTGTCCACATTGGTTTCAACTACTCCCGTAGCCAGCATGTTCTGAATTCATTTGGATACTGTGTTGTCTACTCTCCTCTTTTAACTCAGGCTTTCTTGACAGCATCGTGTTTTGTATTGTCGAATGCTTCTTCTATATTAAGGAAGGCACATATTGTGATTTGCTTGAAATCTAGAGTATCCTGAATCTTTACAGTTAGCTCATACAGGACGGTCGACCTGCCCGCCCTTTACGCGTGCTGTCTTGGGTGAAATGGATGGTACCCCGCTCAATGTTTCCGTTCATATGTAGTTGTCTATAACTTGCTCCATTGTCTACAAAAATAAGTCTGAATGACTTCGAAAGAGTGACGTCCTTTTTTCGCACACTGAGGATGAAAGTAACCGGCGCTCTTTTCCAGGTTTGTGGTATATATCCCATTGTCAAGCTATTTCTGAATATTCTAACCAGATGTGGTGTGAGATCCTTCAACCCTCTTTGCAAGAGTGCCGGAAATACGCCATCCACTCCGGGTGATTTAAATGGCGGAGAGGTGTCCATTGTCCCACTTCAACTGTCGAGAGTGCATATGGTTTTAACAGTGTTCCGTAAAAATCTTCTTTTTTTTTTTTGTTTTACAAATTTAGCGGGGGTGTTCCTGGCATTTTCTAGTGCACTGCCTGGAAAGTGAGTTTTTAACAGAAGTAGAGCTCATTGCTCTTCATCCTCCTTATTGTTCCCATCCGGTTTCTGAGTGACTTGTTCCTTGAAAAATGACCTTCGCCAATGCTTTATGAATTTTACATGTTCACTTCCTTTTAGCTTTCCATATTTCCTAATTGTAGGTTGTCAAAGCCATGGTGTAGTCCTGCCAGTTTCTGTCGTGCGTGGCTTTATTAAAAAGCCGTCGAACTCCGAACCATCGCCCGGAGTTTGAATAAGTGTTCTTTCACCATGGGGCTTTCAGGATTTCTTTTCTTCCTAATTGGGCAACTGGATTCATATGAGTTCTTCAGAACTCAGTTTAAAGATCCTACTATTTCGTCCAATTCTTGATGATTTTTAATTCTAGAATTCAATTATTTTTCTAGGTTACACTTTAGACTGGTGCGCGAGCACCTCCAATTTGTTTTCTATATTATTCTATAGTTAAAGAGTTCATTTGATAGCCTCCAGTATGTGAACACTTTGACTTAAATAACGATTGGCGAGTGTTATTTCAACAATCACATCTTGACTCCGTTTAGTCTAAATAGAACTGGAGAAAAAATTCAAGCAATTTCTCACCATTTTTGTTGGTGTATTTGCTGCCCCAGCTTACGTTGGCTTACACAAGAGCGGTATTCCGTCCCCGTTGCAATACTCGGCCAACTTCTGAACTTTTTTCCAGAGGTGGCGAAGACTTGCAAGTTTCCTGGTCGTCTAGCTTTTTTTTTTGTTGCAGTCGGATGCTAGCTCTGCCCTTGGGTCTCGCTCTTGAGGCGGACTCGAGCTCAAAGAACCAGAACGCTGGCTGTTGGACATGCACAAATATAAAGTACCGACATCGTCAAATTAGAATAAAATTCCCTACCGAACGTTTTGATAAAATATCTAATAAATTATTAATTAAGTACTTTCCAAACATTTTCTGGAGAGTCACCTACATAGGTACTTATATCTGATTTTTTTTATCCAAGCCGTATTATGAACTAAGAGCACATTTATGCCAATGAAACCAATTTACAAACAATTATTTCATTGATACTAACCAAAACATCTTTTGAAGCTGTGAAATTATTGCTGCAGGCGGAGAATTTCTCTCACTGTAGCTATTCAAACTACCAAGGCAGGTTCTTAAGATAATTTTATTTTCGTCAGTCAATGTTTTTGGCATTTTCCTGTATGATAATAATAATTATTATGATATTATTATTTACGATATAAATCTAACATAATTTCATTCTCAGAAATACCGGCTGTTGAATTTTTCGCACTCTATATTATTGAACCGAGACGAAAACGAACAGTCTCCCAAATGCAATTTAATTCCTCAAAAAGAAGTACTTCAAACTTCAGTTGTTCGCCCCCACTTTAATAAGGCATCAATGGATCTTCAATTAAAATGTAAATATAGGTAATTGAATATAACTGACCCGGGCGTGTAATGGAATTGAGCTATAAGAAGTCTAAAAGGAATTGAAAATTGTGCATATTTTAATATCTTAAAATGGTGCCACGGATGTTTTCATTTAATTATACCTATAATAATATGTAACTATAGCAAGAAAGCGTTAATGGAAACAGGATTTCATTCGAAATGTCATGTGCATTATTTAAAATAAAAATAGTTTTAATTAGGACACCTTAAACATCTCAAAGACGTTCGATAGAATCCAGCATGAGGGTTTGCTTATAGTAAACTTTTCTTCTATGGGTTCTCCCCTCAGCTCTGTAAGTGGATCACCAGCTTCCATTCCAATGGAAGCTTTCACGTCGTTGTACACGAATTTTCATCTCACTCCTATGCCATCAACTCAGGAATGCTCTAGGGCTCGGTGTTATCACCCACTCTATTTCTTCTTTATACAGCGTGTTCAGTTAAGGGTACGGAGCGGCCATATCTCGGTAACTATTGGTCCTAGAGCCTCAAATTAAAAATTTTCCAGACAGAAGTGACCATGAGAAATTCATAGAAAATATTTTCAAGATGGCCGCACTTTCGGAAATACCGGAAGTAGACACCTAGTTCGTTATTTTAACGGGAACACCCTGTAAAATATTATATTTTTTAAATGTCTGAAGAAATCGAATACAGGTGGTTTTCACCACTGGAATTTAGATTGAGCGGTTTATGAGTTATAAGCAAGTGAAAATCGAAAATTTTCAACTTCAAAGCAGTCTAGAACTAGAACGGCTCAAGATATCTAAAAACGGTTTACATGTCCCTATCCTAACTTTTCACATTGTATCCTACTATGTGGTTTAAATTTTAATACAGGGTGATGAAAAATCGGATAATTTTCATCACCCTGTATTAAAATTTACTCCACATAGTGGGATGAAACATTAAAAGTTAGGATAGGGACATGTAAACCGTTCTTAGATATCTTGAGTCATTCTAGTTCTAGACTGCTTTGAAGTTGAAAATTTTCGATTTTCACTTGTTTATAACTCATAAACCGCTCAATCTAAATTCCAGTGGTGAAAACCACCTGTATTCGATTTCTTCAGACATTTAAAAAATATAATATTTTACAGGGTGTTCCCGTTAAAATAACGAACTAGGTGTCTACTTCCGGTATTTCCGAAAGTGCGGCCATCTTGAAAATATCTTCTATGAATTTCTCATGGTCACTTATGTCTGGAAAATTTTTAATTTGAGGCTCTAGGACCAATAGTTGCCGAGATATGGCCGCTCCGTACCCTTAACTGAACACGCTGTATATAGGTACAGGGTGTACCAGTTGTTTTCCTCACAAAATTTATACTTTTATTATTTACAAAATTTATACCGTGTGACAAGTTTCAAAGCAGAACATAGGCGAATAGCATGGGAAATCACATATTTGCAGTTTATTTCTCATCACTTTTATCTACAAGAATGGTAATGGTGTCTTATCGAAAGGGAAATGTTTTCTGAGCATGCTCGTCCTGAGAAAGAACTTTGTGTAAAATTTCAACCGAAAAGCTGAAATTTGAAAACAACGAAGATTTATTAATAAATAACTTCTTTTAAAATTTGAATTTCACACCCTGTTTCTTGAAAAAGGGACGCGTATGTGAAAAATTACATAAGGAAAGTCCCATTATTTAGGCCAAATAATCTGTTGTCTGGGATAGGTATACAGTGTGTCCAAGATAAGGAAAGGAACATGGAGATATTGGGAACGGTAAGAGATACGAGGTCGATTAATGAAATGAAATTTAGGAAAACCGTTTCCAATCCCAATGTTATCCCTTCTTTATCTTGGACGCACTGTACCTATAATGCAAGTAGGTAGGTATTAGAGCTTCACATTGGTGAAATAAAAATAAGACTAAATTTACGAGGGACCTATTCAGGTACTCGATTATTATGCAATATGTGTACATATATAGAATTTCAATTGAACAATGTAATTTTTTATATCCATTCTATTGTTTCAGTCTACGTGCAGCACCCCTAGGATATAATTCAATACGTCAGCAGCACTGCCTTTATACTTCAGAAGATATGAACTGTTACATTAAACAATTGTCACTGCTGGCACTACTTATAAAAAACAAAATCAGTTATAAGTTGAGCAAAAAAAACTTTGTTTCAATCCAGTTTCATTTGCATAACATGCATAACGAATTAAGGGGTTCCTTCGTAAAAGGGATGGACATTTAATCAAGGGGTTTGTCGGTGAATGCGCAGCGTTGCAGGGATAATGCTTGAAAGCCAAGATTTACAATACTGTTACATAATGTAACATTATAATAATTATTACGTTATAATAATTATAACGCTATTTTTCCAATACTATAATCATTGCTGATGAAGTTACTCCAGATTTCTTAATTACATTCCACATTTAATTTTTTAGGTCTTGCAAACGACTAAGAAAAGAACTGAAGAAAGGAGATAAACTCAAAAAGTAGAGCACCTAAAAGAATTTTTTGAATAAAATTACCATTTTTAAGAAAAAAAACTTTTTTTAATAATAAAATTTATAGTTTGCAGCATGATCCTTCATGACTTGAATTCATCTAACCTGATGACAAATTCCATGACTCATTTTATGTCATTTGTATAAAACTAACCTACACGCGATGTTTACATGATGGTATATGGTAGAGTTATGGTATGACTCTAGGTATATTAGAAAGTAATAAGTGCATTTGAACAAAATATCTTCAGGATTGCTTTAATTTCTAGAATCATCTACCACATACCAGATGATAAACACCTATAAAAGGGTGTCGGCTTTTAGAGAAAATGCATGGGGATCTCGGTTATCTTAAGAGATGCAAAGTAGTTTAAAGCTGAGCAAGTAGCGTTATATGTGTGCTGATTAGTATTCTGAAAAGAAATTCATGATATTGTCGTTGCTGAAATATGCTGAAAAAGCTTAAAAATCGAGATTTTTTATTTTTATCACATCTTTATTATTAGTGAAAAAAACTGAATAATTTATTGTATTACTTACGTAAGTCATCACGAGGTATTTGACATTTGACGTTTCGAAATTTTTCAAAAAAAGACGACCTAGATCCCAGGGCTTTCATGGTGAACTTTTGTATTGCTTATAACCGCCATATTATTTTTTCATGTTATTCGATATAAAAAAATGAAGAAAAAAATCAAAAGCATACCACATTCAAAATATTTTTTTGTGAAAAAATTCTTTATTTTTTTTTAAAAAGATTAGAAGCCAAAAAAGAAGCAAAAGCTCATTTTTTGTGAATTTAATAAATTTTGATTTTTTTATACCCAATGACATGAAAAACTATGAAAACCCTAAGATGTTGTCGGATTTGAAAATTTTTGAAATACATACCAGATATAGGTATAGCTGACGACGACAAAATATAGTTAATTTATTATTCTCAATGCTAAAAAGACACGGCTAAAATTAGAAACCTTCAGTTTTTTCAGGATATTTGAGCAACGACTGAAGTTATGCTAAATTTAATTAAAGATTACAAATCAACACGGAAATGCGGAAGCTTGTCCTCATTTACCTTACACTCAATCTCTCGAGATAACCGAGATCCCCATGCATTTTCTCTAGAAACAGAAACGGGACCCTGTATATCTTCTGCGTATCATGTTATGTACCTACCTACAAAATAATAATTAAACAGTTAGGTATCAACCATACAAGAGATGCTTGAACATATCCTAGAATGGATCACCCGGCTATTATCCGTTTCAGTTTTTTCTACCTCTAAAAATAATAATAATTAGTGAGTAGGCTCTATTTTCCGCTGGGCATTAGAAGAGATGGACCAGTATGTACAGTTAACCATTGTTATAATTACTATGAAAAAACTCTGTTCCGTTTAACAAACATTCACAACAGAATAAATAACATTCACCAGATGCCTTAACTGCCGAGAGGGTATGTAATAACGGTAATAAGGTGGCCTATTGATGGGGCAGTAAATCATATCGCGCACATTGATGTAAGACTTAAAGAGGTGGGATAACGAATCCAGGTGTTGGCCGTACTCATTGTGACCCGCGGTGACCTCTCGATAGCCACCGGTCCTCGCTGCAACCCTTTCCAGCAAAAAACTCATCAGCATCCGGCGTAAGGGTTCAGAGATCGACAAAGAACTGTACCTACTATACTGCAGCAGGAGATGAGATAATTCGGAGAGGCACAAATATTATGGACCTAATTTTGTTTCCTTGTCATATGTTTTTAACGTTAATAAGAGGAAGCTCCGTGAGTATATCTGAAAGGTGAAAAATTTTAAATAAATTCAAGATATTTATGTGTTTTAGACCAAAAGAGAGTCGACCTATCAAATGTCTATCCCTTCCCTTGACATTGTAACAGTTATAGGTACATACTTTAAAAATAGGTGACAAATTTATTGATCAGGGAATTTTGGTTTAAAACTTTTGGGACCGCAAGGTACGTAGGTACTTACTTACATTCTGAATTACGAATACTTGAATAATTATTTTTTTGTCAATAATTCTCGTATAACATTCTGTTTCCTTCTGTCGCTACGTAATATAATTATAAACATAAATCTAAAGACGATTATAAAAAAACACTAATCCATAAAAAACTCCCTATTTAAACAAATAAATCCCTGACCGTTGAGGACGAGACCGTCCCTTCCTCTCTTTTCACATAGAGCATGATCTGGCATTGTTTCGCCGTATCTGATAGCTCTTTCAAAAGGGTTGGGGTCACTCAAAGGCTTACCTAACATCACCAACCGTCGCTCTTCAGGTCAGTTTTAGTTTTGATCGGCAAACACATGCCTTTATAAACCATTCAGCATTCTAGATGTGTACCTATAATACTTGTGTGAATGTGAATAATAAATGAGATAAAAGGGCATATGGCCACCTTAAAGGTTGTATATAGAGTGTAACCATTTCACTTCTAATTTGAGTCGGTTATTGTTTTCTAGGCAGGTATAGAGACTTGCTGCAGAAATTAAATTTCCTCAGTAGGCAGTAAAAAAATTTCACATAATATTATGCTTTCCAGCTTTCTGTCGGATACATCAATTTTGAGTTTTGGACAAATTTACTCGTTTTCAGATATCTTGCGTATCCAAAAAATGTCAGTCTGTTGTCTGTTGTCAAAAAAACAGTTTTCTGAATGAAATGTCTCCTTTCTGACTCATATTATGATGTTTTGCTTAACTCGTACTTTGGCCAAAAAACTCATTGCACCACACCATCAGAGTGTATGGCGCGTTTTTTTTTTGTTGTATAGGGGTTTCCAGTGATATAATACACATGCATGTAGGTAGGTATTTTTATAATACACTTTGGGAAATTTTGCGCATTTTCTTCCTCTTTCCTATCCTTGATGTACCGTGTTTACGAGTTCATCGTTTTCAGTAACGAACGAAGCGTAGCAGATAAAAATTTCCTCCACATTATCTGCGATAGGATCATCAGCTTCGTTGTAATCCTCTTGTTCATCGATCTCAGTCCGATTTCTCCTCTTCAGCGCTATTTTCAATTGGAACTTGTAAATTATTACCTTATTATATACACGTACCATTTAAATTCGTGCAAATAACGGAGCACGTTCATACATGCTTCACAAAATCTGTTTATAAAGTTAAATAAAATGTTATTATAATAAATAAAATAAATAAATAAATAAATAAATAAAATAAATAAATAAATAAAATAAATAAATAAATAAATAACATAAATAAAATTATTATTCACACTATTCTCAGGTCCCCGTGCGGTTGAGTACTCATCGGGCGCGTCCCCAGGTGGCGGATAGGGGGAAGGCCTTACAATGAGCGTAAGTGAGTAAGGTGAGCAGCGGTGATAGAGCTCGTCGGAGGTAAAATTCTAGACTGGTAGCTCAAAGCCATGCCGCGGACCTCCTCCCCTAACCTAGTTGTCGTGTCATGACTAAAGGTCTGCACTAGGGGAAACGGCGCCAGAGATGTCCGACTGTGGACTATCTGATATACCGTATCATCTGTTGTCGTGCTCACGTTCCGCGCACAGAGAGATGCGGGGGTCTGGGCTTAATCGCCGGAACCAAGAGGAGACAACCTCACTTAAAAACCTAAATCCTAAGTCGGGGGTCCAGGCTGATGGGATGCGTGACTGGATAGAAGACCAGTCCTACTGGATTCAACCTTGGGGCACCAGGGGGCACCCCACTGTATCAATCCCCTCACCTTTGCATGCGGGGCTCTGCATAGGTTGAACACCCTTCCCTAGCTACTCGTGGGATCAACCATGGTAAGAAACAAAAAACCAAGAAATCGCGGGACATCACCGCAAAACAGTCTGCTGACCGAGCGGGGCTTGTCACCCGTCAAGACAGTCGGCAATCTAAACAATCCTTGTGCTCGAGACAACCTCGAACACAAGAAGAATGCCCACGCATCGGCAAGAAAAGGAGCATCGACACCCTTCATAGGACCAGAACCATTCTGTGGCTTCGAAGATACTTTCTTCAAGGCAGAACTCCAAAAGGAAGAAGAAAACTAAGAGAAACCTATCGGAGGAACCTCTCGGGGTTGAGACAAGCCAAAGAACTTCTCGGGAATTTTAACCGAGAGAGGTTGAAGAGTATCTTCGACCTGCAAGGAACGTCTCAGAACACTGACGGGATTCCTAACGGGACATTGCAAGCTCAAGGAACACCTGAGGAAGTTAGGCATAGAAGAAAATGGCGTGTGCAGATTCTGCGGGAAAGGAGACGTAACACCACGTCACCTGCTGCTCAACTGCGATGCGATAGAACTCAAAAGAAGTAATGTTCTGGGCCACCACCAGCTAGAGGCAGGGAATTTACCCGACCTTGATCCTCTCAAAATCCTGAAGTTTCTCAAGGAAACGGACTTGGAGAGGGTGCTTCACTAAAGGGATTCCACACCAGGCGAAGCACAGTAGAGGGGATACAATAGATCTTTTAGGTTGCAGTAACTTGATCACCCTCAAAAATACAAATACAAATACAAATATTCTCAGGTCTCCTGGCTAATGATCTAAGTGGGGTATATATACGGGTTTTCACCAAGCACTCCCACTCTTGACTTAAGAATCTTCTTACTATTCTTATTATTATTATAAATTATTATTATTATTATTATTATTATTATTAACATTCGTTACGAACCTATGCACCAGGTTTAGCAGTGCTATATCGAGTTGAACAAAATTCAGAGAGATGGGATGGAAAAAAGTAAGATGGGCGCATTCCTGTCACCACAGTCCAGCCCCAGTTCTGTAACTTATTTGCTGCAAATGCAAAAATGTGCTTCGTTTTTTGCAATTGCAATGGTGCCTGTGATATTTCGGAAGTTCCACTACAAAAGAGAAACAGAGAGAGAGAGAGAGAGAGAGAGTGGAAGAGAAAGAGGAATAAACAGAGACTGCTCTCGAGCAAATGTATGACGAAATCAAAAAACAAGAATACTACAACGAAGCTGATACATCAACTGTGAATAAAGTGCAAGAAATCTCTGATGCATCGTTCAGTATTGAAGATGTCGAACCTGACCATTCCTCACAAAACCTGGTTCATCAAGGAAAGGGAAGCGAAGGAGAATGCCTTAAATTTCGTAAAGGGCATTACATGTGGACTAGGCCCAGTGGGAATACCATAAAGTACCATAAGGAAATTTATTTTTTGAAAAAGGAAAAAAAGTTATTTCTTGATAATTACGATAATAACACTAAGTATTAAGATCTTGTATACTATATGCATAGGCTGTAAATGAATAAGTGCAAAAAATATTGGGGGATGATTCCTTGTTGAAAATTTAAAATTGTTTGAAAAGGCAAGTTTTTCAAATGAAAATAAACTATCCCCTTTCCTGTTGAGATACAAACTACGGTCCCTTGAAGGGAATGTTTAAAAAGCGGTTTTTAATTTTTTTTTTCGTAAAGAACGGAACAAGTTACAGAAATTAAATTAAGCAGATCAATGTCCGTATTAACAAACCGTTCCGAAAATTATCCTTTGTGAATACGGGCTATTGAGAATACATTCAGTGCACAATTCGTTAGTTACTGTTAAGGGGTAAGGCCAACCCTAGAATACACCTGAATTGTCATCCTTAAATGTATTTTGGATTAGTCCAGTCAATTTATTCACGATTCCTTGCAAAAAAGTATTTCTAATTTTTGGATATGTTGTTAGGGCCACTTCTAGGATCAAAATACCACTTTTTCACCAACGAAAACATTGTGCGTTTTACGCAATGCGAAAAAACCTAAACTTTTCCGAAAATTGTCCATTTTGCGCATAATATCACCCAAACAATGCGCTTCACATACAAAATTAAAGGAAAATTTGAGAAGCAATAAAATTTGCTGTAATTAAAATCTAAGTTAATTGTTGTAGCTTAAGTCGTTTCTGAAATGGAGCTTCTCTATAAGATTTAAGATAAATACACAAAAAATCCGAAAAATGCCCGTGCTAAGATTAAAATAAGCATCTAATTTTTGCATTTCACTCATAATTCTACTTTGGTTAGATCTAGCTTTCAATTTTACCATCAGTTTTGAAAAAGACGTCAATCTCCCGTGAGATCAAGTTCATGAGGATACAACTCCCATAAACTGAAGACTGTTTTACAACCATTCGCGTCTTAGAAATATCAAAAATCAGTATAGGAGACCTGGATTGAGTATCTCAGGAGTTCAAAAATATTATGCGGACTGTTTTCTACTCCTCAACAATAAAATTATAGACACAAAAGTCAAATATTTTTTGATAGATCCTCGCACATTTTGAAGATAACACTTAAAAGTAGAAACATTCCTCCAGGCCTCTATATGCTTTTTGAATGATTTCGACTGGAAATACCCTACCTCACAATGCTAGAACAATAATTATTATTGTTTCTTTACTTTCAAACTATTGTCCCTATCAGCATTAGTTATTCCAGCCCAAAAATCCTGGATGATTGCTCTACGAGTATATTCTCCATATTACGCTAGGCATCAGTGAGAACAGCACGAAAGTAAGCATTTGGTTCATTTAATCAAAACACATCCTTGGCTTGTTCTTCTTTATGATAGGTGATTCTCAGTGAATGAATTTACCATCCGTTTTAGAAGCAATACGAGTAATCTTCCTAGGTTGCGAGCATGATCCCAAAGGAGCTAGAATTCTGCTGACATTGCTCAAGTTATCGAGAGCTTTATCAAATGCAGTTTCAGCAGAGGACTCTGGTATGTGTTGTAAAGGATGACATTGCGGCATCGTTGTTTGCAATTTTCCAACAAATACCTATATCATTTATAGAGAAGCTAAAGAAACTAAAGAAGAAAAAGTGCAGATTATTAACAGGCCGTCATGATTTGTGAAGATGTGAACCTGTTGGTGCTTCTCAAAGGTTTGAGCTCTCATGTCAAGAACGTCTTTTTTACAGCAAAGTAGTAGAGTTGAATCTGGTTACGTTATGTATTCAAGCTCGTCTTATAAAGAAGAGGTCATAAAATATCCACCTGGTATTGTATTTGTGCATGCATCCGGTGGATTGATATATCACTTCTGCTTCGTTCTGGCAAGGAATAACAAAACTGGGCAGTACACTCCAGAAAAATCCTCATCTCATAGAACATGCTACAGTATTTTTGCAAGAAAATTCCTGTAATAAAAGCATTGCCGAAGCAGGAAAGAAGTGAGTTGTTGCTCTATGCCGGGGTGATGTATCACAGTGGTAGTCTGGATATCGACCCCGCTACCAGATTTTTTCATCAAAATCCTCAATGGCGTTTTGAAACTCATTTAAAAATTCAGGCAGGCACATTATCGTCGAGTTTTTCCAAAGCTTATTTTGCGGACTTTCAGTTTTATACCAATTTCAAAAACCTATTCGACTTACGGGTATTTTTGTATACTTAGAAAAATAAATTTGCTTCACAATAAATTTTGGTATTATTCCTCGTTAAAGAAGTATTTTATGAGATATTAGGCTCTTAGAAAATAATAAATATCAATCTTAGAAAAGCTATCCATCAGAAACGATTTAAGGTACAACAACAAAGTAAGACTTAAATTGCAGCAAATTCTAATGTCTTTGAAGTTCTTCCCACAAGTTTTCTGTAAAGCGTATGGTTGAGGTAATATTTTCTTGCGCATTGAGCAAAATGACTCTCGTTGGTGCAAATTTGGTATTTTACTACTAGCAATGGTCCTAACAACATATTCAAAAATCGAAAATACATGACCTTTTGCAAGGAATGGCCTATTTTCATGAATAATAATTAGACTGGGCTGTAGTTGATTTGCATGGAGTAGAAATTTATGAGAAATAATTGAATCAAATCATATTTTTTTCCTTAAAGGACATTAAATTTACTAAAATATTACAAGACACTTTTTTTATTTAGAATAAATCAGACTATCAAAAATATATTTTAGAATGCCGGTACAGCTTTGAAGAAAGCTATTATTTGACTTCCATTCAAGGACATGAGAGGGGTGAATTATGAATTTTAATTTGTAAAATCCGCTTAATTTTCAACAAGGAAGCTCCTCCTATTTTTTTCCATTTCAGGGTGAGCTTTTTAAGATATCTCGAAAATGATTTAAAATATTTTCACGAAATTTTAATGACGTAGTAAGTATAAGGGGCGAGGGGCTTATTTTACGATATTTTTCACATTTGTTCCTTCAACCGATTTTGAAGGGTTGGCGGTAATGAAATTTTATATGGGACCTCTTATTTTTTATTGCGCAGATTCGGATCGTAGGGCCGAAAATACGTAGGAAATTGCTCTCCCCTTCCAGCTGCTTGTATAGGCAGAGTGGAGGGATGAATTTGAATATTAAGTAAGGAGTCCTTGTTTTTCGATTCATGATGAAAGGCGCTGTTATCGACAAAATTTTTTTATTATTATTTTGTCTCAGGTATTATAGGTACCTACTAATGAATCGAGAAATAAATTAGGATATATTAAACATTTTTTCAGTCATAAAATTCGAATATGCAATAAAAATATGGGTTTCTAACTAAAATTTGAAAATTACCTTCCCGTGCTATCTACAAGAGAGGGTAGGGTGGAGTAATTTGTCAAGCATCTTCAGAATGAAAATCCGTATCTGCACTATAAGATAAGGGTTCTTATTTAAAACTTCAAAGGTACCCCCATCCCTCATAAGGAGGTGAAGACTTGTTTGTATTTATTTTCGAATTTTTGATGAAACTCTGTCACTGGCTGTTTTGAATTTTTTGTTTCAGCATTCAAGCTTTCAGCAAAAAAATTTCCCCTCCCAGATATTATGACCAAAAACTTTTTCTTTCAATTGCGATCTCACTTTTTAAACCATTATTAACCATTAACCAATTTCATGCAATTATTATTCGCTACTAATTTTGAATATAGTCTGATGCCAAATACTGCAAAATATGAAAAGTTTGATGCTACTCATGCCAATAATTCTGAAAAAGTCTTAAATAATTCAACTGGTCCAAAAAACTTATCCTTATACTTATACAACGGAGCTGTTTTTCTATTTTGATCTCATCTGATTTATTTGTAGAGGGTCATGAAAGAAGACACGGTTTAAGTTTTTCAGTGACTGAAACTTGAACTTGAACAAAGATCTTGAAGCTGAAACGTCAATCAAGAATCACGAAACCTCAATCAAATTGATAGAAAAAAAAATCTGTATGCGGAGTAAATCAAAAACTAACCCAAAACCATAACTGAAATTCCTTCAAGATTTATCTGCTGACGAGAACTTAATCAAATTGCTGCCCTTTAATCAGCCATTCATCCTGAACAGTTATACGGAACTTTCTTACTTGTCAGCGGACACAATTTATTTTGTTTCAAGATTATTGCTTACTTGATGTAAAGAACACACCGGTGGCCGAGTGGTTCAGTGGGCGGTCTGCTGAATCACTGGAAAAAAAAAATACTTGATGTAAAATTTATATTTGACACATTGATTCACATACAAATAATTATTTAGTTTAAGCAATAACTAAACAATTAAAAATCTATATGTATAGCTACGTAGTACACAAATCTCAATGGGACCTATTAAAATGTCTGGGTCGATTATTGTTAGGAAACTAACCGTGATAAAGTTAAGCTTTTTGTGCAACTTTAAATTTGCAAATTAAACGAACGTTTAATTTAATGCCCATTTTGAAGTGGAATAATTACAGATTACACGAAAAAACAATTCATCACTTTTTACAGTCGTCTCCTTTGATGATGTTTCAGGTTCCCCATTGTATTTAGAAGGCAGGGAGGAGGGGACGCCCTAAGTTAAAACTTTAGCCTTGTTTACATTTAACCATCGAAAGAAATGATCTTCAAAGGCGTACCTACTGAAGAAATTTTTATATGTCATAATTTTTTATTTCTGTTGAGAAAAGACTAGTTTTAATTCAAGAAAGTTTGTTAAAGTTATTTGAAAAGTTTCCAAAAAGTCGAGAAAAAAAAGTATTTTTTTTCCATTATGTCACAAAGTTATATGCCCGGACAAATTTTTAGCAGCGTTATGAAGGTGCTTATTGCTGGCATGATTATTTTTTCAAAAATTAGTAACGAAACAAATACGAGTAAAATCCAAAAGCAATTAATCGAATAAATAAAAAAAAATTTGTCAGCAGGGACGCCAATGAGGAATTTCTTTATGCACATTTCGGAGTAAAAGTATAATGTTTAGGGTCGAAAGTAGTCCTGGTTATTGATCAGTGTAGGCTTAGGAGTGGAAAGGCTGTAAGGAGGGGCTGAATGAGTTGAAAGAAGGAGCTGCAGGGTAACAGCCGAGCTCCGGTCTCGCTTATTAGAGTTTTTCCCCAATGCTGAATATTTAAAGTTCGAGTCTTTGTTCCAGTCGCTCCAGATAAACAATCCATATCTCGCTTAATCATGGCGGCAACTCCAGTTGGATGCCTGTATCGTCCCCGCATATAAAATAAAAATCTCTTTAGGAGGTACTTTGTACACTAGTTAAATTGAAGTCTACTATATTCCATTTCAATTAAGTGTTGGAACATTGATAAATATTATTTTCTTCATATTTTTTATAGGATCATCAATCAATTCTTGACAATACTGAGTTTTGTCCATAAATATTATACTGAGTGAGAATACTCTTTACACCTTGCTGTATACTGGACGTTTATATTAGGGAAATTGTTAGTTTCAATTTTAATAGTTTAAATATCAATATGTGTCGTCAAGGATTTCCTTTCATTCCTGCTTTAATCCAAAAATTTATACACTGACAAATTTTAGCATCCGTAGAAATCGCATTAATTTTCTTGAACTCTTTTGGCTATTATATTTACAGGCTTGTCAATTCTTATACCAATTTTATATAAAAAAATATTATCCTTCAAACACTGATGGAAAATAAACTTTTTATTATATTCTAACTTCTAATTTGATATAGAATTTACTTCTCTAAAGTGTTACAGGATTTGTGTAATTAATAATTAATGGACTGCGAAAGCTGAGGACATTATTTTTCATGTCATTAATCTTGCGAAAAGGGAAGTGGTGGACAACCTTAATAACACCCTTATCTCCTCAGCTACTCTTCAATTTGCAGATAAATCGATTAAGTACCGAAGATTACCAATCGAAGTATGTCCATATGCTAATGACCTATCTTGAGTAATTTCACATGTCTTTAATAGCTCTCTATAATTATAGCAGCTTAAAATCAAGCGGACCTGAATAATTTTAAATGACGTTACAATCCAACCAGATTCTCCTTCTTAAATATTGTGACGTTCTTACTTTTATTATTCTAAATGAAAAGTCTTAAAATAAAACAAGTCTTTATTTAAACAAATCAGCTTCTAAACAAATATAACAAATTAAAATGAACCTCCAAATCTAAATAGTCAGCTGTTTAACTAACACAACAAAACTATGTTCTTCACTCTGATTTCACTTCACTTGTCACAATCATTTCCCTCTGTACTCTACTGTATGTCTTCGAATCGTCAACTAACTCTCTTACTTATTCTTTACTCTATGGCGGTTCAATTTAAATTACCTCGAGCTAGTGTGCCGACTGCTCTTATATACCCGATGGCTGTGGATTCTAGATATTTCTGGTTGTTTCACTGATGACTCCAAACGCAGGCAGAATGATCTGTCACGTCACCCTTCACGGCCATGCGCTTTCGAACATGAATGTGACATTGACATTCCTGTCATGTCAGCCAGAACTGTCACAAGTCAGCATCCATCTGATTATTAGAGAATGTAATATACACGGTGTTCTACAAGCTCTATGACAAACTTTGACAGATGGTAGGTTGCTTGATTTTAAACATATTTTTTTTAATAAACATGGGTCCGATTCGTTTTTGTTTAGAAGTTACAAGCATTTAACCTTTATTAACAATCAACAATAAAAATTTAAATTAAATGATAATCACAAAACTTAAGACTATAAAAATTGTTCGAAATGTCCACCCTCAGCTTGAATGCAAGCCTCACATCGACGAACTAAAGATTCGGTCACTCGAAGAATGAGATTTGGATCATTTCTTATTTGGTTAGCTGCATCTTGAATTCTTTCAAGTAACTGCTGATGGGTAGCGATTTCAACATGGTAGACCAGCTGCTTCATGTGTCCCTATAAATAAAAATCCAGAGGATTCAGATCGGGAGAACGAGGTGGCCATGATATTGGACCTCCTTGACCTATCCATTTATTCGGGAAATGTTCATTTAGCCAAGCAGCAACTTGTCTTCCTCTATGTGGTGGTGCACCGTCATGCTGATACCACATATTTTGAATAATATTGAGTTGCACGTCATCAATAAACTGAAAACTCTAAAAGGTTTATTCTTTAAATGCTTGTAACTTCTAAACAAAAACGAATCGGACCCATGTTTATTAAAAAAAATATGTTTAAAATCAAGCAACCTACCATCTGTCAAAGTTTGTCATAGAGCTTGTAGAACACCCTGTATAGGAGCACACCGGTGGCCGAGTGGTTCAGTGGGCGATCTGCTGAATCACTGGATCCGGCGGACTGAGTTCGATTCTCGGTGAAGCTCTTGGTGTCTGTTGTGTTGTCCTTTCTACTATTTAATGGTATACTTGAGGCTGGGTAATTTTGGCAAATAGCTCAAACCCATAATTATCGAAGTGGAGCGACTTTGTCTTCCCTACATAGTGAAGACCGAAGCTCCCTCCTTAAAAAAAAAGAATGTAATGTAAACAAACAAACATGAAACCACATCCAGAATAAATGGGTCAGTGTTCCTTCGTCACAATATCTATAATGCGATGAAAAAAGAAACATTTTCAAAGCCGCTTAGATTGAAAAGAGGCCAAGATATTGGAAAACGGCTTACATGTCCCTTTTCTTCTTAACTTAATCTTAACTTTTCACGTAGTATCCTATTGTGTGAATGAAATTCCTATATAAGCTGATGAATAATCGGCTATTTGAAAAAAAAATTGAGAAATTTTTGATAAATGTTTCTGTACCACAGAATAGGTACATGATGAGTTAAGATAGGGATATCTAAGCCATTTTCCTCTATCTTGGCCCATTTTCAATTTAAGTGGCTTTGAAAATGGAAAATTGCAAGATAAATCACTCTATAAAAACTTGGACAATAAACACCATTGCTATTAAATTTTCCCAGACAATCTGCAAATGTATTAATATACAGGATGTCCCTTTTAAAATGAGAAAGTTGATGGAAACTTCTGATATAACCGAAAGTGGTGTGGGGCTCTAAATATTTTTTGTTCAGCTCGTCAAAATTGAAGTCATAGATGTACAAATTCTATTCTCGTTCCTCACCCTGTATATTTTGGTTCGAGTTTTTCTTCATTTAGTTTTAATTCGTTTACTATGAACTTCAAGCCTTATTTATCACGTCACTTTCTCGAAGTTCTGTTTTCCCGCATTTGAACATGTTATTATTGCAGTGTCATCTGAATATTGCGTTGTTTTGATTCTCTTTTGACATAAACATTGAAAAATGAAGGAAAAATGTTTGTTTTTTATTTTTTTAATTTAATTTGTTTCTTCGAATGTTAATAATTTTTGGTTAAATTTATTTTTCATATCGAGCTACATAAAAAATAATATGGTGGCAATAAGAAAAACAAAAGTTGACAATGAAAACTCTGGGATCTAGTCGTCTGTGGAAATTTTTTAATTGTCAGATGGGATGGATAAACTCTTTGACGATTTATGTAAACTTCCAAAATTTTCAATCATAAAAAAGATATGGCTGAAGTAGGAATCTTGATTTTTTAGTTTTATCAGCATATTTTCAGCAATGCCTGAAGTTTTTCCATTTTTTTTTAGGTTCTTAATAAGTATAAAATTGTGCAACATTTCTGTATAATTTAACCTACCTTGTATCTCTTACCGTTATCCCATCCTTATTTTGGACACGCTGTATAAGATCTTTCAAATGAGATATCATAAGCTTCTAGTTACTATTTAAAAATTTAGGGGAGTTAAATTTAGGGATGAAATTTGTACCCTGCAGTACACCATCTTAATCTGTCTAGCGGTTTGTTTATAAATATTATTACATAAATGTCGAATTTTAATATTATGCCTACTCACACTGTAGATAGGTTACGGTATACACACTACTCGCCCTTTCCGCTACTGAAAGCATAAAGTTTTTAGCACAAGATTTTAGTTTCACCGGTGGCCGCCGCCGAGGCGCTTACTGTTGCATCTAGGTCGACTGTGGGCCGCCCAGGCCCCAGTAAAAAAAATGGTAAAATGAGAACTTGATCCGCTGAGAGTTATAAGTATTTGTAATATAATTTTTTTGTAAAAAATGAGGTTTCCGGTAAAATTGGTTAATAAATAAAACAAGAAGCTTGTAATCAATGTAATTTGTAAACATTTTTCATCATGAAGCTGTAGTTTCTTCACCACCTTAGCTTACTAGGACACTTTTCACCTTGTCTTTTATTCTAAAAATTTTTCTTGTAATCTGTCTCCCTACAAGCACGTTCTGACTATGTTTTTCGTTAAACTTGGACCCGGGGACAAAGAACACACTATTCCGGTTTCAGTACCACAAATTTATTTGCGAAAAACTAAACTTTGTCTGCAATTCAATGCAATTCGGTAATATTCGGGTGCTTTGTTTATGTTGACGAGAATTCACTTAAAATCGTCGTGTCGTAGATGCAACAACGTCATATCGATTGTCATTTTAATTACTATCGCAGAATTGCCATTTTATGTTCTTCTCCGAACTAAAAATTATGAGTTAGATGCTAAAACCACTATGATTTAAAATTATAATCCATAATAATTGAATTTATGACTAGAAGGAACAGAAGCGCCGCGCGGCGGCCGCGATTAAACTAAAATCTCCGCCTGGCGAGTGTGCTATTTCAGCGCTGCGAAATGTGTGCACTGTAACCAATCTACCGAGTGACAAGTTTCAAAGCAGAACATAGGCGAATAGCATGGGAAATCACATATTTGCAGTTTATTTCTCACCATTTTTATCTATAAGAACGGTAATGGTGTCTATCGAAAGAGAATTATTTTCTGAGCATGCTGATATCAAACACTTAATAATTAACAGTTTTTTTTATCATGCCAGAAGAACTTAAAAATTTTCAAAATTAAAAGATGAGCAGCCATGACATGCTAAATTCGGATAAATTTTTGGCTGTCAAAGCAAATATTTTCAATTATTTAATTTATTTTAATTCTGATTGAACATCACCAAACAATTAAAAAAATCTTCATTTACCATCATTTTGTTTTACCAAAAATTGACCATGGAAAATAAACACGTAAAATAATTGAACTAAAACAATAACTAAGTACAACAAATATTCAAATAGTCCTTCATTTTGAAATCAATATTCCCACCCTTTTATAAATTGTGCTTCGGGCTTCGGACTTGTCCGAGTTGTTGGCTATTAACGAGTGCACATTCAGCAATGACTAGCTCTGTAAATTTTGTTTTTGGTAACCCCAAGATCCCAAGAAAAATCACAACAAGGATGAGCTGCTAAATCGGGAGATCTGGCCGGCCAGTTAATAATATCACGGCGATAAAAACGCGTTTCGCATTAGAATAGCCATTATTATTATTCATTGACAATCTTTTCAGGAAAACGCGTATTGGTAATTAAAAATGTTTGTTTTGACAGTAACAAAATTATTCGAATTAGGCATGTCATGGCCGCTCACAATTTTAATTTTGGAAATGTTTAAGTTCTTCTGGCATGGTAAAAGACCTGTTAATTATTAAGTATTTGGTATCAACGTGCTCAGAAAATAATTCTCTTTCGATAGACACCATTACCGTTCTTGTAGATAAAAGTGGTGAGAAATAAATTGCAAATATGTGATTTGCCATGCTATTCGCCTATGTTCTGCTTTGAAACTTGTCACACGGTATACATCGTGTCGTACTGCTAACACAGACTGCATTACCTATTTGAAATCAATAATTTGGGAGTGAATTATTTATTTTCTTAGCCAACCATTTTTTGATCAAATCCTTTATTGTTTACTCACGAGAAAAAATTATTTGAAATTATGCATAACAAAATTTAGCACCTAACTTTTTTTTCGTGAAAATTCGTAGGACTAAATATTTTGTCGACAATTGAAAAAATATGTTTTTAAGTAGACTCACCTGTACAAGATGTCATATTGCAGATGGAACCACTTAGCATAAAAAATTATTCTCTAGGAATTCCTAATATAATGTATACATGCATATGTACTAAAAAAGGAAGTATAATGTGAGCCCGCTGAAAGCAAAAAATATGAAAGATTATTTTTAAATTAAATAAACGACTGCACCTTTCCATTAAATTAAAATCCTATAAATTTATAGAAAAAACTCCGTGAGAAATACTAAGAGCGGAAGAGCGGTGACTGTTTAGCATATAGGACATTGTGGCAAGAACAAGGCAGTGTCAACGTGACTAGCTTTTTTTGGTAGGTTCCTTTTGTTCAAGCAGCGGCCCATTTGCATACGACAGAGCACCCGTCCGTGAGGTTATTATTATATTATAGTTTCTAGTTATGAGCAGATAGAGTGGCCTTTTAATTATTTGCATACCCTGATGAACAGCCGAAAGAATGAAACCGAAATTCAAGTCTACAATGACATATATTACAATAGAGTCACACTAGCGACCGGGTCTTGAATCCGCATGAATCTTAAAAAAAAACTCCATTCATACAATGAGAATTTTGTTGATTACTGCACATGAAACCTTTCATTTATTAAATTAGTAAGAAACGTTTTATTTGAATATAAATCAATAGAATGGCATTAGTAAAATTAAAACAATCGAAAAAAATTTAATTTTTAATAATTATTGTTGTAATATTAGGAATTTTCATATTCCTAAAATTCACAGTAAAATGTCTTAAAATATTAATGATTTTCAAAATGAGGCCTCGTTTACGAAATATTTCCAAAAAAGTAAAGCTAAGGATTCTAAAACATATATTTTTTTCGTAACTGGGTCGGCAAAATCAAATGCCTTGTATAAAATCGTATTTTAAGCATAAAAGAGAGAAATCTTCTTTTAAAAAAACAGGTCTCGCTTAGGAAATATCTCCAAAAATGTAAAACTAAGGCGGAAATAAATTATTCGCAAAAAATTCAGTAACTGAACAACAATTTTCTCTTTTATGCTTAAAGTACGATTTTATACATGACGTTCGATTTTGGCTACCCTGTTCCTAAAAAACACATTTTCACAGAGGAGTTTTTTTCCTATTTTTGAAAATATTATTTCCTCAGCTATGTCTGATCTTGAAAAAAACTATATTCTCTCTTTTATGCTTAAAATACATTTTATACATGACGTTCCATTTTGTCTGTCCAGTTAGTAAACACCCTGTATAATGCAAATTAGATGACAAGATACAGCTTTAGGAGACCTTAGAATGGTCGACCTACCACAATTAACCTTAACATGACCATCACAGACCGTACCTTTATACTTATGACAGTTTTCTGATAAATAGGGAGTCAGTAAGCAGTGGGACATAATTATGGGTACAGTGGCCCTAGCGCGTTGCTATTGATTCCCGAAGTGGGCAATGAAAAGGACATTTTTATTTTTCGATGATCTTCCCAACTATGAATCAGGAGGCACAAGAATTTGGAGGAGTAGGTATACTTTTTGGATAGCAGCACCGAAATAAGAGACTAAAGAACAAATAGTGTATGTTTTAAAACGAAGAGGTGCAGACTGAATTCACATGCCGCGGGTTCCGTACCATCATCCAAGCGTTACTTTTTATCTCTTCTCATCATGGGTATTTAGAGAACTAGCAGGAGATAGGCAAAAGTTCAGTTAGATATAAGAAATTTGCGCAAGTTAAGGTTTATCAAGAATCTGATGATAAAAAATTTATGAAAACTTAAGGCGTCGTTGCTTAAATTTCCCAAAAATTTTATGGACGCCGTACTGTTTTTCATGTCATAGCAATCAAGGAAAACCAAAATCTATTGATTTAAAAAAAAAGTTGTTCAAAATTGTGAGTCACAAAAAGTCTTATTAAGGTAAGAGTTTTTACGTCACATGGATTCAATTCAGTGAAATTAAAAAAGGGGGAATAATATTTTGATTTTTTTTTTAAATTTATCTGATGTTTGGTTTCCTTGATTTTGAGACCGATTGACTAGCAAAAACAATATGATGGCTATAAGAAAAACAAAAGTTGACTATGAAATCTCTCATAGGATCTGGTTGACTTTGAATTTAAGAAAAAGTAAGATGGCTTGTGACGACTTATGTGAACCTACAAAAAATAAGGAACTTTTTTAAGGAATTTTTCAGTTTTCAGCAACGACTGAATTTTTGTTTACCATTCTCAATTAATAACCATACAATTTTACAACTTTTCTCTAATTTAACCGACCTTGAATCTCTGCCGGTTATCGATGTCCCAATAGTGAGGAGATATAAAAAAATCCTGTGTATAAGTTATTTTTTTTTTTTTATCGAAAAGTACAAATTTTTTATCCGATGACTATAATTTTCCTGTAAGTTTCATCCGATTCCCTCTAGAAATACAACATTGTTAGTGGATAAGGAGAGAAGTCTCTTTTGAGAACATTTTCGCTAATATCTCAAAAACTATTTGACGTCAAAAAAATAGTCAAATAAGAAGTTTCTGAATCTTTACATCAAGTCTTTTCATGCGACTTCCTTCTTGCTTGACTGAGAAGTTTTTTTCACAAACTATTAATTTTGGAGCGATCGCCATAATTTTTCTGTAATATTAAAAAAAATCGGTCACCATTTTATTTTCTTGAAAATTGCAAATTTTACACAGATCGATTTTCCTCAATGAGGAAAAATTTCTTTGAACGCTTTGAGTGTTTTGAGCACTTCTACCATACCTAACTATCTACTTATCATTAAAAAATTCCCAAGTTTCATTAAAAAATATCGGCCAATATCTTCACCAGAAGCAGAATAGGGTAAGCAGGACGCAGGACCGTCTAAATGCTTAGTCCTGCTTGCATTCACTCAATATTCTCTGATTAGTTAAATGTTACCTTGCTGTATGAGAAATCACATGATTATTATTCAGCGTCTTCAGCTACTCCTAAGAGAACATCTGAAAGATCAAGTTTCGCGTTTTTTTAAACGATACCGATATGTAGGCCTGTTATTTATTTAACCGGCTCTCAGGTGTTTTTTTGTTTAGATTTTTTTGTTTCATCTCGCTGTGTCCTCCTGAAAGAAGACAAAACTCCAGAGAGGGGACTATTGTGAAGACTTGACAGTCAAATTATCCCTGACCGTGCTAAACCGTTCCTGTCATTAGGCAATGTAGTTTCTCAAGCTCAAATTAGAACCTGTCCTTGCGGAAACCAGTTACAGTTTTTTAACACACAGTGTGAACACAACTAACGCAGCAGCCACCCTTTCATTCGCACACTCGCTCCTATTATTTTTACTCAGTCATTTGCATATCGTAAAATGTTAATTTTTAATTCACAGGCGTTGTTTCTAAAAGGACCCAGAAGTGTATACAGTCTTGCTTTTTGTCCCGATATGAACCCTTTTCATGGCACATCTTTCATTACGCCATGAATGTGATGTTAAACAATGCCGGTCTAGAATGGGATAAGATTAGACACATTCAGAGCCTGGTCTTGTAAAAAGAAAGTCTGGCCCCTTCGTATGAAAAAACTCTCTTAGCTTTAAGCGTTTCATACAGTAAACGTAGAAGTATGTACTTCGACTCGTTTTGAGCTCGCGTTATATTTGTGTTATGTAAACATTTAACTGGATGTCTTTGTAAAGGCTTTTCGAGTTTTCACTGGTTGAGAATATATAACAAACATGCTATGCTTTCTAAAAGTTGGTGCATGGATCAATACAGAGTAATGAGGCTCTTTGGCTTATGCAAAACAGAGCAAGGTACTGTTTTTTTATAATACAGGGTGTCCCAATATTCCATGGACATGGAGCAACCACAGATTACTGAGGTAAAAAAAAGTCGCTCGGACCAAACTTATCTCTATACCAAAGTGTTTCGTTTGTCCGTTAGAGGGCTTCAAAGTCTTTTGAAAATTTTAGTTTTTTTGAAATAGCTCAAAGTCGGCTGATTCCAATTCGATGAAATTTGGTAGGTCAATTTCTTATTAAAAGTACTAACTTCTGATGTACATAATAATTTGACGGAAACCCGGGAAGGGGTGAAACTACCCCTACCCTCCATTAAAATCGATCGTAACTGTTCATAGGGTAGCAGGAACGCTGTCCATGTTTTTTTGTTTGAAAGATACATCGTTTTAGCCCATTTTTGGTCTCCTACAAAAATCTGTATCTTTCCGAGGTGCTATGTGATAAAATAAATTAGTCGATGATAACTAAATTTTTATTTCATTCTTTTAATTTGAAATCAAATTTTCAATAGTCAGGTGATTATTTTATCTAATCTCATAAAAGATGCTCGATATGGGCGCCGGTTTGGACCCTAGAAAGTTCCATCCTGCGCAAAAAAATGATTTTAACTTTTCTTGGAACTTTTTTCGTTTTGCAAACTGTTTACTGCGTTTGAAAAAAACCGTTTGCAAACACCTGAAAAAAAAACCAAACCATACTAAACATCTTTTATGAGATTAGATCAAATAATCACCTCACAATTGAAAATTTGATTTCAAATTAAAAGAATGACATACAATTTTGGTTAGGTACCATCGACTAATTTATTTTATCACATAGCACCTCGGAAAGATACAGATTTTTGTAGCAGACCAAAAATGGGCTAAAACGATGTATCTTTCAAACAAAAAAACATGGACAGCGTTCCTGCTACCCTATGAACAATTACGATCGATTTTAATGGAGGGTAGGGGTAGTTTCACCCCTTCCCGGGTTTCCGTCAAATTATTATGTACATCAGAAGTTAGTACTTTTAATAAGAAATTGACCTACCAAATTTCATCGAATTGGAATCAGCCGACTTTGAGCTATTTCAAAAAAACTAAAATTTTCAAAAGACTTTGAAGCCCTCTAACGGACAAACGAAACACTTTGGTATAGAGATAAGTTTGGTCCGAGCGACTTTTTTTTACCTCAGTAATCTGTGGTTGCTCCATGTCCATGGAATATTGGGACACCCTGTATATTTAAAGAGAAAATTTCTTCTAATAATTGCTTTTTTGATATATTAAACGTTTAAAGAGTTATTAGCAAAGAAACATTTTTCACAAAAAGGGTGATTTTTTGGGGGAGGGGGGGGGACGCGCTGCATTTTTATGATTTTTGTGAGCTTTGTGGGTACATTTTTTACTCCAACGACTGGACTATATGAACTACTTACACCTGCAATTAAATTCAAGGAATACCTAATTAGATTTGATATTTGATGAGAGTTTTGTAACGAAGGTACTACCTACATCCTTGATAAAGAATGCAAAACAATTTTGAATTCCATTCACGTCTGATATTAACCTTCCTTTTATTCGACAAAGGAAGAAAAAAGGCATTGAAATTCCTTATAATTTCTTGAACATACGAGTATAATAACCATGAGAGTGTCTTATGATTGAGAACTCCATAACATATCTGCATACCGGAATGAAGAGCTTAAAATTTATAATTATGACAGTTGATAAAATAAATAATACTACTGCGTACCTTAAAAAATTTCAGTCCAATTTTTTTAGACGACTGAATTTGAATTTAAATCGGAAACAAAAACAAAACAACCCGATGCCACATACATCACCGGTGATAAACCAGCGGTGGAGTGTACACTACGTGTCCCACTATATGCTTAGTAGTTCACTGGTCTACTGGGAAATTGAGATAGAAGGGTTAAAAGCCGGTTGACCGGTTCCTCTGTCGCGGATCATTTTATGTACCTAATCATAAGCAGAGAAGGGCAGGGGAGCATATGTGAGATTGCCCACTCTTGCTTGCGAGCCCAGAGCGAATTAGTGGATTTTGGATCATACTATAAATAAGTCTCATTCTGTCTTAACAGCTGTTCGGGTATTGGTATATTTATTAGTTGGACAAACTTTTTGATGCTGGAATAAAAATCAAGTGAATGTAGTCATTGGTATTAGCATTCGATAGTATATTGTTATTTAACAAATTCCAAGATTAACGGTTAAATAAATTTGGATACCTATCGGACTTCTTTTAAATAAATAAATCAGACATTTAAAAAAAATCTTTTTACAACGTCAGTTACGCAGAAGAAAAAATAAAGATAAACTTGGATTAGTATGATTGGTTCGTCTGCAAATCAAATAAGTATGCATAGTGATTTTGTGTTAAACAAATATTTAACCTGTGATTTTGTGTTTGTGAGTGAATCACGTGTGATTGAATCACGAGTGAATAAGCAATAAGCATGCTCAGCAAATTTAGGAATACAAGTCTTACCGTGTGCTCTTTTTAATGCTGCAATAAGTGTTTAGAAATACGATTGTGCTCGAATATCATACGTTATTTTTTTGCCTATATTGTTTGTAATCGATTAAAAATTGGCAAAATATCCGACGTAAGTATTTTAATATTGGTTTAATAAATTTTAATTCTTTACTAAATCCTGTTGGTAATTGCTCATTAACCTTTGCTCAGAACCTTTATCAAAAAACACGTTATCTTCTATGAAAACCTTACGGCGCACGCTTTTTGGTTGCGCAATTTTTGATTATCATGCAAACAAAAAAATCATTGTATTCAGATCACATACTGCAGTAGCACGTTACATTAATAAAGACTGTGGCCCTTATTCTCAATAATTTTTTTTTCAAATTAATTACGTCCTACAAAAAAGTCCTGGAAACAAAATTTAAAAACATTCAAAAAATGTAAAGTAGTCTGTACTACCTATTAAATTTTTTTTTTTTAAGACAACTTTTTATACTAAATACGTATCATTTGATAATAAAAAAAAAACATAGCAAAGAATGTGACTTTATATTGACGTAATTCGGTGAAATGTTTGTCGTTTTACAAAAAAAATAATTAAAAAATATTTTTTTTTTAATAATAGTTAATAATAAAAAATCCATGCTATCCATATGCTAGATGGATAGCTCTTAACGGCTCATGCTAAGATTACAAAAAATTCATTAATTTCCAATTTGCAATTAGAAAGATATAGCAAAAAAGGGCCAAAAATACGAAACCTCGATTTTTCAGTTTTTGCAGGATATTTCAGGAATGGTCACAAATATCTTATATGTCTTTAAGGATTCGAGTTGGCCACAAAATAGGGCAAGTTTTCTCTAATTTAACCGACCTGCATCTTTTAGCGTTTACGAGATATAACCATAGTGAGTGACCTCTGAAAAATGGTACATCCTGATGGATACCGTTACCTATATGAAAAAAAAGTTAACTCAAAATGATGGTTAAGTTAAATAGAAGAAAGGCCTTGAAAACAGAACCAAACTGCACTTACTGCAATAATTGCCTCTCAAAATCATTTAAAATTTGTTTAATTTCAAGTGGAGTGCAATAAATTCATATACACGGTGCTGAAAATGGCAAACTAAGTATAATGGTACACCATTAATACCGCACCCCGTAATCATGAAAAAAATGTACCTATGAAAAATCCCAGGATATTATTTTTTGAATAATGAAGGTGGCAGAGAGGAATTATTTAATTCCTTATGCGTGGTGTACCTATTTAATTTCTATTACTGTGATTATGTAAAAATTTTGTTAAAAATAAGTCACATCATTATTTTTAGCAGCAAGGTTGTCAGGTTTGTCATGTTCAAAGCACCTAATATCTTAAAAAATATATTTCTGAGAATTTTTTGTACTTTTTTTCATGATTACAGGATGTTCATAGGTATTGGTGTTAGAAGTTGGTGCACAAATTTTTCAGCAGCCCCTATGTACCTACCTATTGCATAGAATTTGCTGAAAAAAATCCTGACGAAAGAACATTTTTTTTATGAATCGACAGATGATTTATTGAATCTTTTTAGGTATGCAAACTTGACTTGTGGGTGTTTTTCAGATCTTAAGTATTGTCCCAAAGTTTTGATTTAGATTTTCGAAAATTACCAAGGGGTTTTCTCAATATATTATCAAAAATATCTTTGTTTTTATAATTATTATCTACCTGGGTAGGAAAAGGGCCAATGTTCAAAAATAGCGGCTGTTTCCAAAAATTATTAAGTAGTTTACCTTGTGTATTAAATTTTCTGTAGAAGAAAGGCCAATGTCCAATTATTGTGTTTAGGCGTTGGAGTATTTTTAGCTTGCAGGTGGCTATGGAGTCAATTTCAGTAAAATATAAAAAGGAGTGAAAAGACAAAGTTCGGACTTCAGCTCTGCATCAGGTCTTCCAATATATGACCTAAAGGGCCAGTGTCTATTGCAGATTTTTTGAATAAACTTTTATTTAGCATTTTTAGTACAAATTTTTTTGTCAATAAGAGAGAACATTTTTTTAATATTCGCAAATACTTACAATAATATCTGCAGTTTACTCGACAATTATTTTACTCATCAGCATCTATTGTTTTAATGAATTACTTATTATTAGGGTCGATGCCCAACTTTGATGAATTCTTTTGTTGAATTTTTGGCTAATGCCAATTTTCTTTGCAAATAAGTGAAAAAAAAAATAAAAAATCGTCCAATACTTAAAATGCTATCTATAAATCACTTCTTAACAGAAAGATTGAAAATAAATGAACCCTTGTCCTTTTTCTACCAGGTCCAGAATTAAATGAAATAGGTTTTTTCATGTTTGACTTAATGAGATTTATACAGAAATAAATAAATTATTAACTTAAAAATCACTCTGTATGTTTTGTAAAATAATTATTAATTTATAAAAAAAATTATCTAGGGTCACTAGCAATGGTGGAAATAAAAAGAAATTTATCTAGAAAATAAGTTATCCCTAAAATAATGAATAATAAGTGAATGGTTCTTAATAGGTATATCCACTATCCGCGTCTCTTAAACAGGTAACCTTATTTGTATGCTTTTAATGTTCCTTGCAAGGCTTGAAAAGGTGTTATTTCAAATTATTGCTCATAAAACCAGTAACAATGGAGTATTAAAGTGTCACTGCCGTTGCAAGCTTCGTGTTAAGACATAATATATAAAATATCGGTAGAAATAATCTAAAGCAGAAAGAATTAAAAAAACAGTAAAAAATTAAATTTATGACCGTAATCAAAACATTCTTCACACAACGTTAACATCTATACAACGATTTCTCAGTCAGTCTAAAAAACATGAATAGTGACTGAAATTATGTTTTAGAGGTAGATTGATTAAAGGACGTTTTATACAGGACTTCATTTCAATCACGCGACATTTAACAGGTAAAAATTAAAAAAAGCCGTCTGAAATTACCATAATATAGCTTTCTTTAAGAATATAAATGTACAGAAAACCTAAGCTAATTATTCTGTGGTTTTTAAGTTTCAATTATTTATTTTAATATTCTTATTAGAATTATTTTTAACGAATAGTAAGTTCTTCAAATAATTGCTATTATTCACGAGAACGAAAATGTTCATTTTCGCTTTTCTTTTTCCGGTTTTTATCTTTATTTCCATAAACACTAATAGCAGTAATAGCTATATTTAAAATCATAATAATAACAATGTTTATTATTATTTTAAATTTATTTGTATTTAATTTCGATTTAGATTTAAAAATTATTGCCCAATCCTTCCTCCAAGTTCTAAGAAAGAAGGAATCTATAGTTTTTATTATTAATTTTAAGATATTAGTGAATTGTAATCACACTGCGCAGGAACTGCCTAGTATACAAAATTTATATTTTTCTGCGAATATTGAATAAAAAAGTTATTGAATAATTCTCTATGCTATGCTATTTCAGTTTATTAATGATGTGCGTTCCTCATGCCGTAAGATAATGGACGCACATTCACGCAGTCAAGTCAATCCAGGTGAGCCGGTGAAATAATCTAATAAAAAAATCACCGGCTAGGCTAGAACTAATCGCAATACCGCAGTTACAAGAAATCACCGCATCGTAGATGCCTTGCCCTACACAGACTATAACAAATTCATTTATATAAATGTCCCTAAATTTGGTACATTTGCTACATTTGGTTACTTACTACCAAATGTTCCTCGGATGACACTTAAGTCTATTTAAGTCAACTTATCTCAGTAAAAAGTGGCTTGGCTTAATACCGTTTAGGAGAAAATAATCGCATTTAAATGGTGAAATGAAAAGAAATAAAAATGCATCAAAACATCACCTTTTAATAGTTGCCATGGTACCTATCAGGTATGTAATGCAAGTAATAGTGTAGGTATTGTGAAATTTGCCATTAAATTTTATTATTTAGTGGAACAAACTTTAACTTGATTTTAAAATGATGACTGTACAATACCACCAACGAAGAGTATACTGAAATATTATTGGTATTTGAATATTGCCATGGAAATGGTCGTGAATATGTGTCAGGGTATACACTCAAAGATTTCTAAATCGTCGTACACCAAGCCATCCAATATTTGCAGCAGTTGAGAGATGTCTTGGAGAGACTGGGAGGTTTGCTTCAACATCTTCCATGATTACGCAGAGACCGTTTTGTAAGGCCTCCTGAAGTTGAAAATGAAATTTTGTTTATTTCAGAATGCTTAATAAGGAACAACTACTTTATCCGTACCATAGGAGGACAGTTCAAGATATACTTAATACTCAATGACCCTGAAAGGTGCATAACTTTTTTTCGGATGATAAATATCTAGGTAAAGACAACTGGTCCCAAACCAGAAGATTTCACAAGAAGATGCATTAATTTTCATAATGAGCACGTTTGTGAAGATGAAAAAAATCAAAATGCAGTCGGATTATTAATTTTCAACACGAATTTTGAATCTATTGTGCATGATGGAGCGGAATAATAGGGAATTTCATTGTTGGTCCTGTTATACTTCCATAATAAGTAACATATAGGAAGTTTATCTGCAACACCTACAAAATACGTTGTGTGATTTAGGAGATGAGTTTTACCTTCACAACTTCGGAGAAATAAGAGATAAGTGCTTCATGCACTTTGAGCTTCTCCACATTTTAGAGTTATAGTCCGAAACTACTTGAACCAGCAATATCCAAACAAATAGATAGGTAGAGGTAATGCTGCCCTAGTGAATTAGTCAATAGTCTATATTTAATAAAAAGTTAATATAGTCAATATAGTTTAACAAACACGAGGAAACATTGTGTCATCCAAGATGCAACAAATGATGTTAAGAATGCGACGAAGAATTAATGCAATGAGTTTTTGTTTTCGATGCCCTTTGAAACTTAAATTTTTGCATGCTTTTTGGTGAACACTTTTCACAGTTTTTTAGTTTATTTGTTTCCATGATATTTTTTATATTTTCATAGAATATTAAAATTAATTTTCATTTCAACATTCAGATGCGATTTTCTTCCAAGCGATAAGATTAGGCGATCTTTAAATAAAGAGAACCTTTTTGGAAAAAAATAAGTTCATTAATTTACGTTCGATAACTTCGATATTTTAAAGTTTTTAATTCCATTGGCATAGAATATCAAAGGGTGTGTGAAACCTAAACAACCCATGATCTACGTCAATGAATAATTGATGTATGAATAATTGATATGAATAATTCTAGTCCTATTGCACATTTTGTCCCCCATAGAACCATCATATTTGATGAAAGCAATTTTATCAAAATCGCTTCAAAGTCCAGTCGGTAAAGTAAAAAAGGTACCAAAATTTCAAAAAACTTGCATCATAAATACAAAATTCGCAATTTCTTAAATATTGAATAACTGGACAACTATATAGGAACATACGAAAAAATTACATAATATACCTACATTATTTAAAAAAAAAACCCTCAAGCTTTCTTTTTTCTAATAAGAATTTTTGTAATATTCAACAGATAATCAGTTATTAGCAAAAAAGCCTTTTTTACCAAAAAAGTGTTTTTTTTGGGGGGGGGGGGACGCCCTGCACCACCAAACTGATATTTGTGGATTTATGTTCTGTAACCCCTTCACTAACAATAATTATTTATACTTTACTTACTTTACTATCTCTCAACGCTTAACGTTTTTTAATCGAATAGCAATTTCAGAATTGACTCCTTGGCATCTCGTAGTGGCTAAACTAAGCAACTTTGTAGAAAGACAAGTTGACTTAAATCTACTTAATTAATTTAATAATTTTTCTTAATTTAAAAAAATTAATTTAATAAACTTAATAATAATTAACATTTGGCTGTAAGTTGTAAAGACCTTTTAAGGACATCCCCTGTTATGTCATATTATTATTATTAATCTTTACTATCACTACTGATAAAGTGACAAAATCCCAAAGCTTTTATGAGTAGCATTTTATTGGTTTCTGAGACTTTATACAGGGTGTTTTTTAAGGTGATACTTTGTTTTCACTGTTTATAGAATTCATCAAAACAAACAACTTTTTCTTACAAAAAAACAAAAGTAAACGAGATACGTACACAGCCTTTTGAACTTTAAAAAAATTAAAGTCCAGCTGTGTGTGATATATTTAACTAATCAAATAAGAGATTTAAATAAATAAAAAAAAAATAATTCCAATACATAATGTTACCTAGAAAAAAGAAACAAAATAACAGGAAATAAACAAAAATAACGAAAAAAAAATAAAATGACCTATTTCGATAAGTTTATTTAGGTATTGGAATTGTTGGCCAAATAGTAGAATTTATCAAAGGTTGGACTTAAATTTTTTAAGTTTCCAAAAACTGTACCTCGTCTGTTTGACTTTTTTAGGAAAAGTGATTTGAAAAAGTTGTCTGTCTTGATGAATTATTCTATACACAGTCAAAAAATGTATCACCCTAAAAACAGCCTTGAAAAACATCAAAGAAAATAGTTAGGTACCTGTACTAATAGATTATGGTTTAGAATTTTGTTACAGACCCTAGGTAGGTAGTTTCACCTGTTATTGATTTTATTTTATGTATTCAATAAGACACGCTTCTGATTGTAGTTTTTATTAATAGGGTACTTGTGTAGCTTGGCACGGAGTGGAGTGAGTTTTACCTTTTATCCACAGAGGGTCGGAATCCGTCCCGATTGCATTGAATTGGAAATTGATTAGTGACGTCGACGTAATTGGGGATGATCAGGCTATTTATGAATGTTAATATCAGGGTAAGCTTATATAAAATAATTAATGGTTATTGAATTTATGCGTATATTTAACATAAAAGCTTTCAAAAACTATAATAATTATTATACATTTTTATTTAAGAAATTAATAAAACATTTAAAGTCATTTGATTATTACTTTACGATACATGAAGAATGTCAGCTAAAAGAAAATTACTGTACATAATATGCCTATACGATAAATGATATACGTAAAGCTATAGGTATGACATTTCCACACAGAATAAATTAACTATTATCTATATAAAATATATTATACCTATAGGGTGCTTCAAAACATGTATAGGAAAATAAAAGGTGTAATTTCTTGGTTTATCCAAGAAAAAAGTTCTAATTTGTATAGGTAGGTCCGCAAATGCACCGTTTTCACAACACGTGGTGTCTAAATATAGGGACTGTCAATTTAGCAAATATTGATGTAAATAAATAGTAATATTCAAATAAAAATATCAATATTTAGGAACTTTAGTCTCAGAATTCCCAACTAAGAAATATTGTCATTTCCGACACACATTTTGTTCTCTCTGAAAAAAAAAACTAAAAAAAAACGATTTTCTTAGTTAATAGAATTAAAAAATAAATCAAACTTAGTCATTCGAACTTATATCTAAGGCCGATTCTTTAAGCAAAGCGGAGAACATAAAAAAAATCCCTCGCTGATAAATTTGTATCTCGATCATTATAAATGCTCTATTACACTAACTTAATACAGCGTGGTCCATAAATTAAATAAATCACCCAAAGCATTATTTTTCATTTCATTTGTACCTTGTTCACGTCCTTATTTATAGCTATTAAAAAAATCCCCCACACATAAAACGGCAGACGAGCGCTGTTCTGTCGAATTAGCGCTTGAGAGGAGGTTCGCTTAAGAGGGAAAGGAGGGCCCCGTTCTGCTCTAGTGGGGCTCTTTCTGTTCTCGCCATACTTGCATGCTTTTTATCGAATTATTGTAATTGAAGAGTGCATTGTTCTATTTCCACTAGAATGAATTCTTTGCAAGATTGAACAGGGAGTCCATGTTGGAATTAGCAGACGTTGAAGGTAGTGGCAGTCGTTAACACGAGTATGGAGTGTGAAGTTAGTCAGTACTGGATATGAAAATTGACAAATTTTTCATAACATAACACCCTCTCTGACAATTAATTTTAAAATAATTATTAAATATATTACATTAAAATTGAAAAAAAAAGGAGACAAGGATGTATATTATGTAAAGGCGATAAGTGATGTATATTATGTTACAGGAAAAGTATATTCTCCATGTATTAAGAGTTGACTCTGCCTGGTAAAGTTGACCCTCACCGGTCTTTTCTATAAAAGTTGATTAAAAGTGGAAAGTGGTTAATTTTGTTTGGTCAACATTTTACTAGTAAGAGTGGACTACAATCAAATGCCTAGGGAAGGTATACCTTGAGCTTGAAGCATTGAGTTAGTAAAAGTAACTTTTCGCAAGAAAACGGTCTCCTAGCTAATATAAAACAAATAAAAATCGAAGCCTTTATAATACATAATAGAAAGATAAAAATGTTTATCATTTATTTTAGCAACGTAATGATCGTGACACTTTGAGTTGCATAGCATATTTTTCTAACTCATGCACTTCTTGGATTTGCATTTAATGTTGCAAGATCATTTGAAAAATCCTTGTCCATTTCCAAGTGATTGTGAAGTTTCAGCTCTGCCGTGGTAATTCAAAAGGGCGTATCTTATAGAAATTCATCCAAAACTGAGTTTGATGTATATTTAAAATCGTCTCCATGATTACAATGTCTTAAGAACAAAAACCGTATTTCAGCAATATAGGCGGTAGACTATTTTAAAAGAAGAGCGTATCTTACACATTAGTCTGCATTGTTATAGTTAAAAAGGCGTATCTGATCTTGCTAATTGAAAATGACATATCTATCTAAAGGACACAATTTTAGAACTAAATGGTATCTTGCAGATTTCATACGCATACGCCTCTTACTGTTAACAATTGGTATACGACTGCGCGGTATTTTGGAAGAGTTTGAGGTTATAATTATTATAATTCAATATTGTTTAGTTACCCATGTTTCATGTTTCAGTTTATTTATGTGAATAAATACATAGGCACTACCGTTTTTTATTCTGTTTTGCCAGTAGTTTACACCATGTAGGTACCTAATCTACTTATAGTAAGTAAAGTAGACGTATCTGCCAAGAGTGGCAACTAATGTTATAGCTCAAAAGGACGTATCTATCAAAAGACATGTTTGCAGGCAAGTAACAGAGCTCAAATAACCCACAGTAACATTATTTTGTAATTTTTATGATTGTTACTATGAAATAAAAATTTTAGTTCACATAATAATTGATTTCATATTTGATATACAGGGTGGTCCAACTTAAAACGTCAGGACTTTACCAAACGATAAATAACGTAAAAAATAATGCCAGTTTCTCTAATACACTTATAGCCGGGAAAGCTTTCTTTTCAAGATACAGGGCAGGGCGTTGAAGTTTTGGGAAAAAAATAATGTTTTGCGAATATTGTCAAAACGGCTGCTTTAAAAAAATTGAAATTTGGCACGCGGCATGAGCTAAGTATCTGTCATGATTTACGGCTTATGGCGATAAATTGCGAAAACCAGCGGCGGAGATATGGGTGTGCCATCGCCCCTTTTCAAAAAAAAAAAAAATTGACGCCACTGACTCTATGGCAAATTTAATAATACTATTCAATGCCCCATGCTTTTTAGAACAAAAAAGTACTCTCTAATTTTTTTCACAAGGCGCACCGTTTTCGAGATAATTCAGGTTTTCTTAGGTAATATCCGTAGCCATTTTAAGAATAACAGACAAATTCTAATCAAATAACTTTTACTTAAATAATTAAATAACAGAAATAAACAACACCTAACTAATGTAACAATTGTCAGTAACCATAGAGTCAGTGGCGTCAATTTTTTTTTTAAAGGGGCGATGACACACATTCCGCCGCTGGTTTTCGCAATTTATCACCATAAGCAGTAAATCATGAAAGATAACTAGCTCATGCTGCGTGCCAAATTTCAACTTTTTTAAAGCAGCCGTTTTGACAATATTCACAAAACATTATTTTTTTTCCCAAAACTTCAACGTCCTATATCTTGAAAAGGAAGCTTTCCCGGCTTTAAGTGTATTAGAGAAACTGGCATTATTTTAACGTTATCTATCGTTTGGTAAAGTCCTGACATTTTAAGTTGGACCACCCTGTATTTGCAGATACGCCCTTTTGGATTAACATGGCAGAACTGTCCTTACAGTTAATTGTTTTATCCATAGGAACCTCATTTCCTTGGATTATGCTCCTGGGAAATTTACTGTATTGAGACCGGGATAAATATTATATTGAAATCTGAGAAAGATAGATAAGAGAGAAAAAAAGAGAAACCCTTTTTTAGCTTTGAAAAATTACTTTGAGAAAAGCTGCTTCAGAATTTCGTTTCTTGTTCCGATTCGATTGAATCCATCATCGACGAACTCCTCTACCATTCCGAAGATGGATCGGGAATCTGCTCTTCCGACAGAAATTCGAACTGATGTTTCTTTTTCTACAGGCGGATGAATATGATCTAATGTTACTTTTTTTACTGGTGGAGACCGGAAAAATATTACATATATTGAACTCTGAACAATTTATTGCTACGGGCAGAGAGAGAGAGAGAGGCAGAGTCTTAATAGGCAGAGTCAACTCTCCCTAACAGTAAATTTTTCCTGTTACAGACTGAATCAAAATAACTATTGATCGAAGAGATAAACTTCATAGGCACTCCAGACAAACTGATATAATCGATGATTATATCTTTGAATGCTTTGAAACTTTGAATTCTGGTAGTCTCAAAAAATCATTGACAAAATGAGATCGAAATGATAAAACTACAGTGTGACCCATTTGTTCTTGAAACACCCTGTAGAATCTTAATTTATGGTGCGATTTTGAAAAAAATTCTTTTAAACCATAGAGCTTGATAAACTATATTTTGGGAGCAAAAAGCGTCTCATTCCTACAATATCCAGGGCCTACTAGATCAGTGTTTACTTGTAAAATCTCAAAAATTCATATTAGCGATTTTTTTAGAAAAAAATTGGGCACGCCACGGGATTCACCAGCCCTCAAAACGGTACTGTAGCAAATTTTATTGAAAATGTCAGAGTAAAAAGGATCTTGTAGTTATTTTAGAAATTCATAATAATACTCCGAATTTTCATAAATTAATTTGAAAAAGGTCAAAAGCTATCATAAGTAAAAATTAAAATTAAAACAAGTAAAAAAAAGTAAAAACAAAATTAAAAAAAAAATAAAAAAAAAAAATAAATAAATAAAAAATTATAATTAAAAAATTAAAGTACCTACATTATCACCAACTAGACGTACAATTTCTATTTTGTCTCTCTTGACCTTTTCGAATAAATTAATGAAAATTCGGAGTTCTATATTATGAATTTCTAAAATAACTGCAAGATCCTTATTACTCTGACATTTCCAATAAAATTTAGTACAGTACCGTTTTGAGGGCTGGTGAATCCAGTAGCGTGCACAGTTTTTTTCTAAAAAAATCGCTAATATGAATTTTTGAGATTTTACAAGTAAACACTGATCTAGTAGGCATTGGATATTGTAGGAATGAGACGCTTTTTGCTCCCAAAATATAGTTTATCAAGCTCTATGGTTTAAAAGAAATTTCTTTAAAATCGCACCATAAATTAAGATTCTACAGGGTGTTTCAAGAACAAATGGGTCACCGTCACACTGTATATAAGAAATAGTAATTGGTGTGTGTTTCTTCATTGTAGGTGTAGCGTATTATTGGGATGTTGGAAGAATTCCAGATAAAAATAGATTATGTATATTTACGCTTATACCTACCTTGAAAAATAAATATATCTGAAGATACTTTACAAAAGTTAGAGAAATCTCTATTGTTTTCGACAATCAATAGTGCAGGTCTGAAACCTCTTGCAGGATACATACCTAGCTCAAATAAATTCAATACCAGCCTGGGAGTGCTTGCAAGTCAACAGATTTGTGTGAAAAAAAGAATGTAACGGTTATTTGATAGACGCTTGGCCAAGGGTTTTGGCTGGCAAGAAACTACAGATAACTAGCCAATAGCCAGAAGAGTATCGAACTTCTGTTAGAGTATATCTAAGCATTACTAGTCGCAATAGGAAAGAAATCTCGTCAATGAAGTATAGGTACTGCATCTGAGTAGGCGATTAGAACAGCCAGTGCCAGTGGGTATTTTAATTATTAAACAGGGGGTTATCGTTATTGTATCATCAACTTGATCGCAAAGAACGCAGGCATGACAAAGCCCTGGCTAAAAAGCTGTTAATCATTTCAAATGTAAGGAAGATTGGTATTAGTTCAGGACTGTCTTGAAAGGGTTGTAGTATCAGGAATCAGAAATTCCGACTTTCCTATTCAGTGCATTTATAAAACAACTAGATAATTTTTATTGCTTTCCTTAGACAATGCTACAATTACCCTGTCAATGCCGATGAATATTTCAAGATTTATAGGCGACAAATAACTGGATGATTAATTCCTGCTTGGCATGGAACATCCACGATTAAACTGTTGTTGTAGATCATCATCCATTGTCTTCGCTTGGCCCCGTGAGATTATTACGAGAGGAGGTGAATTACTGTCAATAATAATTAGAGTGGAAGATTAATTAACAGCGATTCCGTTCGAAATAAATTTTGTCTGCATGACCTAAATTTATGAAGATCAAAAAACGTTTATATATTTTTTAGATGTTTTTTTATTGTGTTTTATTTTATATGTTGGTATAGTATTTTAGTAATGTTTATGAACATTACGAAAATAGTACATTGTTTACCAAGGACGGAACGAAGTCCATTTCAGCAAGTATGAAGTTATCGGCCCGAGCCTAAGCGAGGGACGTTTTCATACGAGCTGAAATGGGCTTCGGTACGACCGAGATATACGCACGGTATTTTTTAGCGTGATCGCGTTAGAACACTGAAAAATTGAATGTACGTACCTAGGTCAGGAACTTATTAAGATTAATAAAATCATACAAAATCCAGTCGATATATTTATTATTGTTTTAGCGCTTCGACTTCCTTGAAACATGCATAATATGCATGACAGTAATAATGACATAAGTATTTGACAGCTCCCGAGATCGATACTACAATAATATAATATATTATATAATAATTTATTTTTTATTTAGTATTTATATAGTATTTGACAGCAGATACTATTTGACAGTATCTGAGATCGATACTACAATAATATAATATATTATATTATATTATTATATAATTATTATATAATAAATAAAAAATAAATTATTATATAATATATTATATTATTGTAGTATCGATCTCAGATACTGTCAAATAGTATCTGCTGTCAAATACTCATCTGCCGTTACCTGTAAAATAACAACTACCATGAAAATTTGTCGGCACTAAGGCGAGAAAGTAGTCGTTATCTGGCTGTAAAAAATTTTACACTTTGTACAATTTTTTTAAAAGAAAAAAAAATGCACCTATTAATAAAAGTATTTCCAAAATTAGATTACTACCGATTCCAAACAGGGTGAAAGTGAATAGGCAAGTGAAAAAAAATATTGGACGATTCCTTTTTGAAGGTTTTTCAAATTCAAAATAAATCATTCGTCCCTCTCCTTTTGAGATACGACCCCTGCAGGTGGTGTTAAAAATGTAGCTCTTAAAATTTCTTTCTTAAACCGTACCGGTATTCTAAAATGTATATTGGATAGTCTGATTTAGGTATTCTAAATAAAAAAACGTGTCTTAATAAAACAAAATTTCGAAAATTAAATGATCTTCGAGGAAAAAAATTGTTTAAAATTCAAATATTTCGTCACAGTTTTAACCTTTAAATTTACGAAAAAATTGCAAGAATTTAGAATAAATTAGGTTAACTAAAATGTATTTAAAAATTGGGGGTTAAGAAAAAATTACATAAGTGCAAAGTATATTCTATAGAGGTTGCTTTTTCTACCCGTTAAAACAGTAGGAGAAAATTAAAGAACTATCCACTAAGTAGTGTAGGTATTCTCAATAGCAGATTACGCCTACTTTATTTAATCCATATGTAACTTGTTCCGTAGTATATTTGAGAAAAAAATTAAAACGAATTTTTTGAAACTTCGAGGGGTCGTAACTCAACGGGAGAGGGGAGAATAATTTATTTTTATTTGAAAAACCTGCTCAGTTTTCAATTCTATAAAAAAAAATAATCAAAATTTCTTTATTTATTATTTTCAGAGTGATTCACAGTCAACGGTAGGTACCTTAGAGACGTTTGCTGAAAACAAGACAGGATTTTTCTGAAAAACTGGTCACTTGAATAATTGGCCCTAATCCATCTTTCTAAAATGTTATTAGATTTCTGGCACTTCCAATTATTATATACGAAGTGGCTACCATCTTTGATTTTTTAAATGGAATGCCCCATATATTGTTACATTTTTAAAATTGTGTTAAAAAATACAATTAGAATGATTTTTACAGTTGGAGACTAAAAGTGGTGGTTTATGAATTATTATTAAAAATAAGTGAAACTCGAAATCGCAATTTTCTAACTTTGAACCAACCAGAAGCGGAAAACAGCTTAAATTGTCATGTGTTATCTTACGGTCAGCTTGAAATTTTTATACAAGGTGATGAAAAATCTGATAATTTTCATCACCGGCCCTGTATAGAAACTCAAACCACATAACACTACGTTCTGATACCCTGTATAGTAAGCCTAAGCACCTATGAGATGATTTGAAGAAATTACAATGAAATTGGTTTCATAAAAAATAAATAAATAAATATACATCAATAGTAACTATCAAAGTTGGTAAGTACACAAGTTACAAGTTATAAGTATCTACACATACAGGCTAATACCCACCCTAAACTACAGGCACCTCCATGGCCTACCCCCTCCGCTGGGTTTTTCCATCAGATTGTTTTGACATTCATTATCGGTTCGAGCGGCGTCATAATGGAAGCGTCACCTGGAGTGCCGAGACGCCAGTCGTCGTCATGACGACGCGCGGCGACGGGGAGCCTTTTTAAGGACGTAGGAGGGAAGAATCGGCGGACAACGCCCTTACACGCCATCTTACCGACCATCTATCCAAAAAACTTCATTATTACCTCGCACAGTTTTATATTCATGATAATACTATAATGTAGATAATTTAAGAAATGTTGTTCTATCATGACATAAAACATAACGAAATGCTCCTACTAATGACATGTAGATTATTTATTTATTTATTATTATAAATAATGTGGAAACTTTTATTTAAATAAATAACATGACGTGATTTATTATTTTTTTTAATTGGAGGGGGAGTGGGAGAAGGTGCTCCAACGCCAATTTAAACACTATAATAAATCAAAAATTACAAGAGCTACAATCTGATAAAAATGTGTACAGGATAAAAAATACAGTGTGGACCATATATTATGTAACGAACATATGCATTTTCTCAGTGTTAATATTTGTAGAATTAAAAAAGTCGAAATAATTTTACCCTTCTTAAGTCAGACCCCTTCGAGTAACAGTTGCGAGCTCAAAATTTTTTATTGGGAACTAGGGACTTCTTATACATGATTTGAAAAGTCTCTTTATTCTCATCAAAAGATTATATGGTTTTCTAATTTATTGCAAAAATAACATAAAAAAAAGATGATTTAGAAAAAACGCTACAACATTATAAGTACAAACTTAATAAGTAAGTAACGTATAGGTACTTAATACCGTTTTTTCTGGATGTAGGTGGTAAAAAGTAAAAAAAAAAACCCATTAATCTTAGAGTAGATGTTCAAAATGCTTTCCTTGAATGTCTTGGCAACATTCTAATCTTGAATAAAAAATTTTTTTAACGTTTTTTTGAAATAAATTTGAAAACAATATCATTTTTGTACAGAGAATGAAGAGACCTTCCATATGAGGGGGTCACAAGCTTACCATTCCCATTTGAAAATTTAGAGTTATGGTAAGACTCAGACTGAAGGGATTAAAGCAAGGGGTGAATTTTTTACGCTGCTAAGTAATTCAATAATCAAAAATCAACCTGTGTCTAGTTTTTGTTTTTAATTCCACAAAAATTTTTACCGAGAAAATGAACTTAGTGAAACAAAACAAAGTGTTTTATTTTTATTTTCAACTAAGATTTCCACTTAGAAAATAAAATAATTATTTTTATAGGCTTACATAAGTCGTCAAGCGCTACTCCATTCGTAATTTAAAAAATCCAAGGGTTAGGTACAATTTTTGTTTTTCTTATATTATGGCAACTATATAATTTTTTCATGCCGTTCGATCTAAAAAAAAATCAATGAAACTAAAAATGTGTCCGTCACACATTCAAAACACAAATAAAAATTTTATACTATTTTTTCATAATTTTTTTTCTGAGAATGATATAAAAACCTCGAGAAAAACCACAACGGAAACATTTTAGAGAACAGTTTTTTCCTTGAATTTTTTTTATAGCGAATGACGTGCCAAAACAATACGGCGGCCACAAGAAAAACCAAAGTTGACTATGAAAACCCTTTTGATCTAGTCAGCTGTGAAAATTTTTTAAACCTCAGATGGATAGCTCATGACGATTTATATGAACATATCAAAATTAAATTATTTACTTTGAATAATAAAAAAGCAATTTTTAAAATAATAACTCTCGATCTTTCAGTTTTTTTTTTCATCATATTTCAGCAATGAAATTTTGTTTCAGATATTCTTATTAGGTAAGCATAAAATTGACCAACTTATCTCTAATTTAACAGGATCTGTAACTTTTATGGTTTAAGAGATTCCAATGTCATAGAGAACTAAACATAAATTCTAGCAGTAACGACATCTATTATAATAGGTGAGAAGGATTTACTAAATCATTCTATCCGATAGGATTTCGGCTATTATAATAGTCGACCGGTAGCATCCATCCATCAGCTTTCAGTACCTACCACCCTTATTAAGGGTGGTAGGTATGTGCTGAAAGTGATACCTACAGTGAACGGGTTACGTAATAATTGCAGTAGATGGCTTAAGAGATAATTATATATGAATATCTGGAACCTCTGAAGCTGGAGCGTGGATCTTGTATCAGTGACGTAACTCATCACTCTTTCTTTGTAGCTCCTACTTACCGGACAGCCTGTATAAAGTTTCATAGTCATGACGATACCTAACCACCAAAATTTTAGTTTTCACAGTTTACGGATGGTGCCAAGCAATTTTTGCCGCAGTTACAGGATTTTGATGCAGTTTTTGAACTTTTTAACAAAACTGAGAGAGAACAGAAAAATTAAGTAAGGCTTTGCAAATTTATAATCGGCGGAAAATGCGGGGTACCTATTGAATGTCATTGGTAGAGCATACCTGACAAATTTCACTGAATTCCATCAATTCATTCAAAAGATACGGCTCATAAAAAATTTCCCGACTAAATACACGAATCAACCTGTAACATCTAAACGAATAAGGGCCTCAGAAAAATTTTAGAACCAGATCTTGACTTGCCTATAAAAACTACACTTACCCTTAAGTCGAGTCGGTTTGCTGGTGGACACCCTGGAATACAGATGACTGACCTTGGATAGGTGAAACGACTCTTATAAAAGCAAAAAATTCTCGATTTGAATGTTCATTTTTTGTGGTTCAGCCCAGCTTGGTCAATCAAAATCCACATAGGCTTTCCAAGAGTTTAAAATTTTATGCCTAAAGTTTGAAAAGCTATAGAGCCGCCGCGTTTTCAAAACGAAAATTTCTAGTTTTAGAGAAATAAACATGAGATATGAAAATTTTGGATTTATCCGCAATTTTAATTATTTTCTTCCTGGTACTTTCCATGGTTAAAGGTTTTTAGTATGTTTTGTCTACTTTAAAAATGTAATTTCAAATCCTTTATAAAATGTGCTCAAATTTTTTGAAATTAACAATGTTTATCCTTTTCTTATGCACGCCACTGGCTTATTAAAAGAAAAAAAAATCGGGACACGGTCTTCTCATCCAGTTATTTAATTCAAAAGTTTTTTTTCCATCTTGCATACACCTACACCCTACTTACATAGTTAAAAATATGTTAAAAAATAACAATTTTTACGAAAAATAAAAAGACCACCATTTTAGAAACTACTAGACCGATTTTTCTCAAATACAATAACAGATCTCTCCTTATGGGTGTCTCACTTGCATAAAACATTTCAGAAAAATTGGCGAACGAGTTAATTTTGGAAAACCACATTTTGGTGATCTAGGAGTCATCAGGATCGGTGGGTATTCGATGAGTTTGAGTAATTTTCGTAAAGTGATAATCTCCTCAAAAGTGTTTTTTTTTTTTAATTAAAAATAGGTGTTTCTAAATGGAGTACCATAAATTGGAGGACTTGTAGATAAAGTTAAAAAAATACGAAAATGTAGGAAAATTTTTTTCGAAAAGTCTTCATTGATGAGATACAGGGTGTTAAAGAGTCGACCGACAGACCACTCTTTTGTTAATATTTGTTGAAACAATAACCCAACTGAGACAATTTTTTGCGTGTAACAACAAGTTATAAAGAGCAATAATCAGACAAATTTTCGGTTTATTTCAATAAGCCAGTGGCGTAGAAACAGGGGTAGTTTGACACTTTTCACTCTTTAAAAAAGTAAGGGCTAGGTTTTTTGATGTCTTATTACTTTTTTCTGAATCAACGGTCTTTTTACAATAAAAAAGCCATACTTGTTTAATTTGCCCAGAGGCGTCCGTTTTTGAGATATTTGCAATTGTTTTTTTTGCAATTAAAAAAATTCATTTATTAAAATTGTGAAGGTAGCTTTAAAATTTAAATAAACTAATTTTTAGACTTACTTGTCAGTTTGACATTTCATATCCGAAGTGAAAATTAAATAATATTTATTGTCAAGAAAACTATTCAACACATAACAAAACATAAGTAATTGAACAAAACATACCTAACATAAAATTACCTAATGATTATCTAATATTGCTCGAAGTGTCCTCCGTTTGCACGTACACATGCATTTAAACGCTGCTCCAACGAAAACATTATTTTTGGTTGATTTGATAATCATTCAAATGCATTTTTTTTTTTTGCACAAATTTGCAAATATCTCAAAAACGGACGCCTCTGGGCAAATTAAACAAGTATGGCTTTTTTATTGTAAAAAGACCGTTGATTCAGAAAAAAGTAATAAGACATCAAAAAACCTAGCCCTTACTTTTTTAAAGAGTGAAAAGTGTCAAACGACCCCTGTTTCTACGCCACTGGCTTATTGAAATAAACCGAAAATTTGTCTGATTATTGCTCTTTAGAACTTGTTGTTACACGCAAAAAATTGTCTCAGTTGGGTTATTGTTTCAACAAATATTAACAAAAGAGTGGTCTGTCGGTCGACTCTTTAACACCCTGTATCTCATCAATAAAGCCTTTTCGAAAAAAAAATTTCCTACATTTTCGTATTTTTTTAACTTTATCTACAAGTCCTCCAATTTATGGTACTCCATTTAGAAACACCTTGTATAAGTACTAATAGCATCAGCCTCAAGCAAGGTAGTATATTACCATACGAAGCCCTCTATACAGGGTGTTGATTTTCAAAGCGGGCCATAGAGGATTAGCATTGCGAAAGTGGTTTTTGAGGATTCCTGCTCGCCGTTTAAACTGACAGAAATGGTTTTGGTATCAAAATAAAGCCAAAATTATTGCGCATAACGCTTGACATCAGAAATTAATTTAATTTCACGTTGTTTTCTAAAATTCTTCGGTAAAAATCCAAGTAATTGTTAATGTTTAATCACAAAATAGCATGCCTTGCCTAAATAATATACAACAATGACGTTTCTACGTTTTGACAATCCAATAATAAAACTTTAATAAGTCAGTAGGTAATAATAAAGTCTGGTTCTATTTAACCCTCCTGTAACTGGCTACACTGTAGTAGGTTTCCACCATAAAGAAAGACTCTTTCTTGGTTTGTGTAACCCATTTTTAAATAGAACCAGACTTTATTATTACCTACTGACTTGTAAAGTTTTATTATTGGATTGTCGAAACGTAGAAACGTCATTATTGTTTAGGCAAGGCATGCTATTTTGTGATTAAACATTAACAATTACTTGAATTTTTACTGAAGAAGTTTAGAAAACAACGTGAAATTAAATTAATTTCTGATGCCAAGCGTTATGCGCAATAATTTTAGCTTCATTTTGATACCAAAACCATTTCTGTCAGTTTAAACGGCGAGCAGGAATCCTCAAAAACCACTTTCGCAATGCTAATTCCCTATGGCCCGCTTTGAAAATCAACACCCTGTATAGAGCGCGAGAAAAGTAAGGAATAAATTCGATAAAACGGAGAGGGCTGTCGTTTTGGAAAAATAAAAAAACAGGTCGATTTTGTTTTTGAGTTGTTCAACTTTTGATATAATATTGGGGTATACAGGGTGATGCGCGAAAAAGTGGTGACGTCATCGGCATTTTTTTTTAATAGCAACCCTTATTTTTTATTCCATTTTTTGATACTTCATTTAATTGCCAGTACGGTAATGTAATCAATTTGTAACCTTAAATAAGGAAATTTCTGAGAAAACAGCTTGTGAGTCGAAATTGGGCACTTTTTATTGATGTGAAAATCGGAACGTTAACAATAAAAATTAAAAAAAATCAAATAAAAATGACTGTTTCCATGGTAATTTTATAAGGTCTGTCTGTTAAATTAAGTCTATTAAATTCAATCTCTCCAAATTAAGTTATTTTCACAGAAATTTCGTCATTTAAGGTTACAAAATGATTACATTACCGTATTGGCAATTGAATGAAGTATCAAAAAATGGAATAAAAAATAAGGGTTGCCATTTAAAAAAAATGCCGATGACGTCACCACTTTTTCGCGCATCACCCTGTATACCCCAATATTATGTCAAAAGTTGAACAACTCAAAAACAAAATCGACCTGTTTTTTTATTTTTTCAAAAAAACAGCCCTCTCCGTTTTATCGAATTTATTCCTTACTTTTCTCGCGCACTGTATGTAAGTTAAACCTAGAATTGTTTCTAAAAAATTGGTAAGTTTTGATTCTCTTGAAACGTTGAGATGTTTAACAGCCTCAAAGACATAAAAAATATGCATATAATATAATGGAGCCTTAAAATGACCTGTATAGTTTTGGGCACTTTTTACTTAATATAACTGTTTAATACTAACTGTACACCTATTCTCTTCATTTATAATATTTTGATCTCTATTATAATACATATATGTAACACGTCATTATAATAACAAGACGTCATATGGTGTTCGCTATAAATTTGGCTTAAAATTATGGTTTCTTGTAAATTTAATTATGGTGCTTTGGGAGCTTATCTGCAGTTTATCGTCAGTTGTGGCATATGGGAATTTCAAGAGTGGTAATTATATCATATAGGAGTAGATATATGTTTTTTAGAATTTTAATTAATATAAGAAGAATGTTTGATGATGGTAGGATTTCTAGATATTTGTTATTTAAATGATAATTAATTGATTGATATTAGAAATAAAATTATATGATTGTTATGAAAAAATACTTTTAATGCTGCTCGCGATTAACCACGTAATGTTATTAATTATGTTGCTATGGTTACATTTTGTCACAGAAACAATAACATAAGAAACAAATTCGAATTAAAAAAATTTGTCAATATTTGCATAAACATATGCCGCCCCCCTTGAAACTATCAGTTTCAAGAAAAAGATAAATTTAAACATTTATATACATAAAATCAATTTACAACCGAATCTACATCATTATAGATCGGTAAAAGACATATTTTTGAAGTTGATCGCCTTGTTTCGTCAGTGGGAGTTTTTAAAGATACCACTCGCACTATTCCATCACTCCCTGGAAAGACTTCCAAAATGCGTCCCATTTTCCAGTTCATTGGAGGACTGAGAGGGTCTTTGATAAGTACCAACAGACCAGGTTTCAGCATCTCTTGATTCTTGATCTTCCATTTGGTGCGTTGCTGAAGTTCAGTTAAGTATTCGGTTGACCAACGTGACCAGAATGATTGTAGCGTCCTAGTTAGCCGTTGATACTCGTTAAGATGATTGATTGGGGTATTCAGGTTATAATAGTTTGGTTCAGGAATAGAAGTAAGAGGAGAAAGGATCAAAAAATGACCAGGTGTGAGAGCTGATATATCATTGGGATCTGTTGAAATAGGAGTGAGCGGTCTGGAATTCATACAAGCCTCAATTTGAATTATTATAGTGTTAAGATTTTCATAAGTTAAACTTTGATTACCGACTACACGTCGTAAATGAAATTTTGCAGATTTTACTGCAGCTTCCCAGATTCCACCCATATGAGGAGATTTCGCTGGGATAAATTTCCAGGATATTGACTCTGAAGTCGTGAAATCAATGATTTTGGACTGAACATTTGGTTGATTTATATAAGATACAAACTCTTGGAGTGAATTATCAGCTCCTCTAAAATTGGTTGCATTGTCTGAATATAGCTTGATTGGCTTACCACGTCTGCCTATGAACCGCTTGAGACAGTTCAGAAATGCTTCCGTCGACAGGTCGACAACTAACTCTAAATGACTTGCCTTAGTGCTGAAACACACAAATATGCACAGATATACTTTCACAATTTTTGCATTTCTTAGTTTACTAGTTTTCATGTTAAATGGGCCAGCGTAATCAATTCCTGTATGTAGAAATGGACGTGAAGGAGTGACACGTTCTTCAGGTAAATCTCCCATAAAAGGTTTTAGTTCGTTTGGTTTTGTCCGAAAAGATACAATACACTTTCTTAACACGCCCTTGATCATATTTTTGCCAGAAATAATCCAATATCTGGTACGCAAAGATGATAATAATGCTTGTGTGCCTGCATGTAATTGTCTATAATGTTCATTCCGTATGATAAGTTCGGTTAGTATATGCCTTTTTGGTAATATAATAGGGTGTTTTTGTGAAAATGTTATGTTAGCTGCATGTTTCACTCTACCCCCAACCCTCAAAACTTCGTTTTTGTCTAAGAATGGGTTCAACGATATGATATTACTGTTATGCTTCAAAGTTTTGTTTTTCATTAGGATAGCAATTTCCGTAGAGAAAACATTTTTTTGAGCAATTTTGATCAGGCAAATTAGAGCCTTATCTAATTCTTGAACAGTTAAATTGTTTGTTAACTTTGGAGTATTTTTTAAAGCGTTATGTTTAAATCGAAGTATATATGCTACTATGCGTTGTAGCCTTTTGATTGATGAGGTAATATGAAAAATGTTTGATTGTGTTGAAAATTCTGATAAAACAATTACTTTCTTGGCTTCTGGCACATTTCCTTGTATTGTTTGTTTGCTTTCAGGCCAATTTGTTTGTTTAGTGATACTCCCGTATCTGATTTTGCAGACGCATCATACACGACTCTCAATTTTGTTGTGGAGCTGTCTTCCTTGAGAACGCCATGATGTGGTAAATATAATGATTGGTGGTTATCAAGCTGATCTGCTTCGATTATTGACATGTGTCCCAATGACACATATTCTTCCATGAATAACTTGTATTGTTTACAAAATGTATTGTTATTGTTTAATTTTTTCTCTAAGATTAGAAATCTCTTTAATGCTGAACTATATGATTCTCCGATATTCCTTTCATTTTGCTTGATGAGTAATGGTACGATGAAACGTCCATCATGAGTTTTTCTGGTTTCTTTTGTAAATATTGTTTCACAGTCTTCTTCTTCTCTGCTATACGCTTTGCCCTGGTTACAATTTTCAATTTCCCAGAACTGCTGTAGCTGTTCCTGAATTTCTACAAAGTTGCAGATTGTTCTTTTTTCATTATACTTTACTGGTATTTTTCCTGATATCACCCAACCAAACTTGGTTTTCTGGAATATTGGCTGATTGTGTTTTAATTTAATTTGACCGATGCACAATAAATCATAGAACACCGATGCGCCGAGAAGTATGTCAATTTTGGCTGGTATGTTAAATTTTGAGTCTGCCAGAATGATATTTTCCGGGATAATAATGTCCTCTGAATTTAGTTTTGTTACGGGCAATTTTTCTGTAATGTTGTCTAGCAACAAGAAAGAAGATGTAAATTGGAAAGAATTTACCTTTGACTTGATTGTGGCATTAGTCAAGTAGTTAATCATTATTTCCTTCTGATTTATGCCTGACAAAGGTATATTGATTTTTTCCTTGTTTAACTGGAGTTTGTTACAAAGATCGGTTGTTATAAAATTAGATTGAGAGCCTGAATCTAGTAAAACCCTGGCCTCATGCGGGTTACCAAATTGGTCATAAATATCAACTATTGCTGTTGATAGTAAAATTTCTGTTTGATTGATTTTTGATGATGTGAGAGAAAAAGATCTCGGATTTTGATTTTCAGTTGATTGAACTTGGTAATATTGCATGTTTGGTTGATTGGTGCTTGATTGATTAGTATTTGGTTGATTAGTATTTGATTGATTAGTATTTGATTGATTAGTATTTGATTGATTGGTATTTGTTTGATTGGTATTTGATTGATTGGTGTTTGTTTGATTGGTATTTGTTTGATTGGTATTTGATTGATTAAATAGGAATTGATTGTTTGGTTGAATGTTTGTTTGTTCTGTATTTGTATTGCGGGCATCATGTAATAAAGAATTGTGTCTTTTTCCACACGTTCTACAGCCTCTTGTTGAAAAGCAATTACCGGTTGAATGGTTGTTTCTAAAGCAATTAACACATAATTTGAGCTTTTTGATTTCCTGATATCTAGATTTGATTGGTAAAGCTAAGAATTTCTGACAATAAAATATCAAATGATTTTCATTACAATAGAAACATTTGAATTGTGTGCTTGATATGTTTGATGTGACTAAAGATCGTGTATTATATTGAATTTTGTTGAAACGCGGTCTGATTTGAGATTCCGAGGTGTTTTTGTAACTTTCCCTGTTGGTTTGAAGAGCCTCTAATAACTGACATCTTTTCTTTAAAAAATCCAGAAATTTAGTGAAGTCTGGTACTTGATTTGAAATGTTCTCCGATTCCCATTCCCGCTTGGTGGAATTATCTAATTTTGTTGATATTAAATATATTAATAACGTAGACCATGAATCAGTTGGCTGCTTGAATGATTTTAAAACGCGTATGTTCCTGTTAATGTCGTCCAAAAGCCTTCTCAATAGTTGAGGTGCTTCCTTTGTTATGATTGGTAACTCAAATAATGCTCGTACATGAGTTTGAATGATAAGCCTATCATTTTGAAACCGTTCCTTTAGAAGTTCCCACGCGATGTCATAATTTTCACATGTTATTTCTAAAGAACCTATTACCGCTTCAGCATCGTCCTTTAAACAAGATTTCAGGTAATAAAATTTCTGAACTTTGCTAAGGTTATTATTGCTGTTAATTAATGATTCGAAAGTTTCATAAAACGATAGCCACTTTTCTGGTGAACCAGAAAATACAGGTAAGTTGATTACGGGTAATTTTACTGCTTGTGATTGGGCATGTTGAGTTACATCTGAGAATATCTGTACATTATTTTGCGCTTCTTGTGCTACTTGTGATTGATTCACTGTTTCAGGCGATACATTTGCAACTGATGGAATATATTGAGATGACGTTGCCAATGTCTGATAATATGTATTTTCAAATAACTCCAGTTCTGATAGATGTTCAGCTGTATGTTCCTCGTCTAGTTCTATAATTCGCAAGGAATTTGAATTATATTTCCCTAATAAAACTTGTACATTAGTGATTCTTGCATTTAATTGGTCTTTTTTCGATGGATCATCAGCTAAATTTGATAAAAATATTTGGAATCTGGCAAGTGACGCTTCGATGATTGATCTTTCATTTTTTAAGTTTTTTATTCTTGCTTCAATTTGTTTTGGCATGATTGAATTAATTATGATTGTTTGAATTTAAATGTTGATTCAAATATTTACTTACAGAACCTGAAATAGGTACCTAAGTACTGTATTTTGATATTAAATTACTATTCATTAAATAATCTTGCGAAATAATTCAAATTGTAGCTGTTGAACAAGGATATAAAAATAGCTAGGTTATGATAGAAAAGGGAAGGACTTATCTGGGTTATTAAATCTGAATTTGAGTGATTTGACTGCGTAGTACTTATGTAGTCGTAGTCCGATGTCTGACTTCTGAGTTTTGACTGCAGGCTGCAGTCACAGGTTTGTTTTTCTGTGAAAGACTCTGCCGGTCGCCCTTGCCGTCTCCGTGCTCTGGTCGTTCCGTGTTCCGATCAGTTTCGTAGCGTAGATAGGCAGGACAAAATGCCGGGTAGATTTCTGATTTCTGATTCACTTGATATTATGTTTCACTGATTGTTCTTAATCTGCGCTCGAAGGACCAAATATGTTTGATGATGGTAGGATTTCTAGATATTTGTTATTTAAATGATAATTAATTGATTGATATTAGAAATAAAATTATATGATTGTTATGAAAAAATACTTTTAATGCTGCTCGCGATTAACCACGTAATGTTATTAATTATGTTGCTATGGTTACATTTTGTCACAGAAACAATAACATAAGAAACAAATTCGAATTAAAAAAATTTGTCAATATTTGCATAAACAAAGAATATAAGAATACGATATAAATTGTGACTTTATAATAAATTTTAAATAGTTACTTATTAGATCAAATAATTAATAAAATATATTTTTTTTAATGTATTACCTAAAGGTAATCTTTTTACCTTTTATTTATTCGTGTATTCATTATATTTTAATGTTAATTTGTTATTATTTTTGATATACCTATACTGTGTCCATAGGCAAGTTGAAATGTTGTCAATCAGTTGTTTTATTTTATTAATAATATTGCATATCTCGGGAAATACATTTTGTAAAAGTGCAAGAAAATCCACAGAGTATTTCTAATTATTGTTCATTTTTTCACAGTCACAGATTTTTTTAAATCTTTATGAATGGGTTACAAATGTGTTACAAGAAATTAAAAATCTTCCACTGAAGATTGTGTTCAAGAACATTGGCAGATAATGGGAATAATTGGTGCATTAATTAGAAGGTGCTTAATCAAAAATAATAATATAGATACTTACCACAAAGAAATGATGAATTTAGCACAGTGAATACAAATTCATTCCCATATATAGCTCTAGGTATTTAAATTTCAAACGCCTTATGCGTTATTTGCACATGTCCGTTAACGTGCAATAATCTTGTTTTTTTCCAGTTCAGCAGGTGAGATTATTATTATATTGCAGAAGTAATATTATTATAATTTAATATTTTCTTGCAGTAATTAACATTAAAATACATATAACATCTGCCTAGCGAAATATGTTTATTTTAATTCATAGCTTCGAATCTACAGGTACTAGTTCAATTTGCATAGGTCATTTTACCCACAGGATTAACAATGTATTTTTATATTAATAACTTCATAAAAGGAGGTTAACAGTTCGATGCTCACCATTGCGATCTCGGAAAAGGTCGATTTGATAAGAGAAAATTCCACAATTTTATGCTTGCATAATTGAGAATCTGAAACAAAAATTGGGGTAACTTGAGTCGTTGTTGAAATATGCTGGAAAAACTGAAAACTCGAAATATCTTATTTTGTTGATTTACATCAGTGGTCATGAGCAGTTGGCATTTTAAAAGTCTTAAATCTAGTCGGCTTTGGAAATTTTTGCCATGTCAAAACACGAAATGCTCCTGACGACTTATGTAAACTATACAAAGAATAGTTTATTTATTTTAATTAATAAAACAAATATTACTAAAATAAGAAATTTCGATTTTGCAGATTTTTCTGTTTTGTGTTCAAGTTTGCTTGTATAAAATTGTGCTAATTTTCTCTAATCTAACTAACCTCTCTATAACCGTTTCCGAGAACCTATATTGGTGAACATCGAATTGCTAACCACCCTATATAACCGTATGTTTCAGACTTAATTGACCAGGCCATATATCTTAGATACGTCGTCCACCGAGAAAACCAATACCAGGTTCGTGATCGTGATCACGAGTAACTAGATGTTCATGCATGTTATAATAAGAAAACATAAAACAATTTTGGTCCATTAAGATTTTAATAAGAACAAAGAAAATGGTGGTTCAAAATCTCAAGTGCTTCCTTTGATAGGATAAAATCATTGAAAAGAGAAAATTATTAATCTGACGTTTCATATAGTAATTATAAAATTATCACAATGTGAAAAGATATTTTCAAAAATATGATCGTAAGCAAATATTGATGGTGACCCGTCAGGTTAATTGAGCACAACTGGCTGTCACTTTGACTCTTAGCAGTCGCCACGGTACTCTACGAAAAATTGAATAGGTATAAACTAAAAAAATGCTACTTTCATCCCCGGTCTCCCCTACTTTTATTATTCGGTTACAAAAATACCGGCCACCGTATACAGCATTGGACCGCCGGCAATTATGAGTTGATATGATTCATAAAATCGACAGTTATGTAATTTAAGTATCTACCTTTTACCCGGAGTTTTAAAAGTTAGGCATCATTAAACAATTTCTTTTTTCTTTTTTATGGAATTTTCACGAAAGTCTGTTTTATTTTTTTGCCGCTATTTTAGTCGTTATCGGAAAAAAATAAAACTCTTTCATTGTCGCTTTTTAGGCGAATTAGATGAATGTGGAACTTTTTCATAATAATATTAAAAAAAAAACTGTAATTCTTACCGTTTCCAATATCCCAATGTTATCCCATCCTTATCTTGGACACTCTGTTTTTCCTCATATTATTGATTTTTGATTGTTAATTTCTCTATTCTTCCAGCCGTTTCCATCATATAATGACTCTCCCGTCTCCAATAATTGATATTGTGAAGATATTTAAATGCAGAATGAATCAAACTGGTCGCTGCTCCCTCGCTAAATGCTCGCCTCATTACCAACATAAACTGCAAATTGCTGCTTATTTCACCCTGAATCGCTTCATTTGCTCCTCTGCTTAATCAAACGGCAGGCAATGAAGGCAACGAAGGTCTTACCTTGTCCGCACTAATTAGATGGATGAAGGGGAAGGAAGGCCGTAAAGAGCAAGAAGATTATCTTAGCATGTTTTATGTTAACGTTGATAAATGAGTCATGAGTAGTAGGTAACTGAATATCATGTTTTAGTAAAGTAAGTACCTATTTAAGTAACAGACACAATAAATAAATAAATAAACAAAACCATAATAACTCAAACACATTAAAATGTCAGAATCAAAATCAAAATCAATTTATTTTTATAAAAATTAAAATTAAACAAAAACACACCATTTACGACATTTTATTATAATAATAATTATGATTTTTAAAGTATTTTTAAGTTTTTACATATTTTTTACAATTTATGAGTGAACAAGGAACCAATCGGTCCCGAAACGTTTCATTTTTATAAAAATAATTTGAAAAATAATACTTTTATTATCGAGAACCTAAAACCCAAAACGAAGAAGAACATTTAACAAGTAAGTACCTATGTAGCATGCGATTTATTTTGAATAAACTGTTTTTCTATTATATGTATTTTTATTTTTATCGTTCATTAATTGCTTTTAGTAAAAAATTTGTTTTCTTAGTATAGCCAGTCTTGAAAGCGGGTGCCCTGTAGGTAAAAGAAACTCTGTGGGTACCTATAAGAAATTATTCAAATTTATCAATCAAAGAGGATATGTGCACATGGAAAATTGTTGTCAGATAAAAGTAAGATAAAAATTATTTTCTTAACGAGCTGAACCATAGCCTCATATTGTTTTTTTTTTTGGTTGGTGATAACTGGCAGAATAACTCGAATTTTTTGACAGCTATGCTTTGTTACTGCCATTGAAAAATTATTCAATCCAGTGGCAGAGATCTGGGTGTGTTGTTACATTTTTTATGAAATAATTTCTACGCCACTGACTTTTGTGCAAATTTGTTATTTTTGGTAGTTTTGTTTAGAGGAGAACAGGCATTTTATGTTTTTGTTGTAGGACGCACAAGATATTTCACAATGTGTAGGAACCCATGCAAGCTTTTCTTAATGTAACACGCTTCAATAACGATCACAAAAATTATTAATTTATGGAAAAACTCAATAGCATTGATTTTTTAGAATATTTTACCTCGTACGGGTTCCTATACATCTCTAAAACGTTCTACGCAGGTGCGTTCTACAACAAAAACATAAAAAACCTTTTCTCCTCTAAACAAATTGGGGTATCTACCAAAAATAACAAATTTGCATAATAGTCAGTGGCGTAGAAATTGTTTACTAAAAAAGGTAACAACAACCCAGATCTCTGCACTGGATTGAATAATTTTTCAATGGGAGTATCAAATCATGTACTTCAATTAGGTATTATTAGTACTATAGCTGTCAAAAAATTCGAGTAATTCTGATCAGCCAGTTTGTAGATAATATTCAAAAAATATGAAATTTTTCGAAGAACTTTAACACCCTAGTATCTCGAAAACTAAAGCTCCAACGACCCATGTCTATAGGAAATTTATCGCCTATTTTTGCATTTTCTACATGCACTTTAAGTTTGTAACACCTATTCATTAACACCCTGTATATTATTACATTTTCAAGTTGTGCAAAAAAAATACAATAAGGATCGTTTTTACAATAATTATGGAGCTTAAATTAAGTGGTTTGAGAGTGGAATGGAAAACAAGTGAAAATCGCAATTTTGCAACTTTAAAGCCATTTACAACGAAATCGGTTCAAGATGTTGTAAAACGGCTTATGTCCCTATCTTAACTTTTCATGTGATATCTTTTCCTGTAGTTAGAATGTGTATACAGGGTGATGAAAAATCTAATTATTTTCATCACCCTGTATAAAAATTATATTTATACAGCTGTATACTTATACTACTTGAAAAGTTAAGTAGGGAGATGTAAGCTTTTTTGCGATATTTGAGCCCGTTTTCGATGTACACTGCTTTCAAAATGAAAAATTTCGATTTTCAATTGTTTATTATAACTCATAAACTACTCAATAAACTCTAACTCTAAAACCGATCCTTATTGTATTTTTTCGGACAACTTAAAAATGTAATACATATACAGGGTAAGTCATTGATATGGGAAAGCTCGATTGCACCTACACCATTAAAGATATCGAAATGAACCAAAAAGTGCTGTAAATGGGAGGGTAAAGTGCAGTTTGTAAAATTATTTTCAGATACACAGGATGGCCCAATATCGCTGTACGCCATACAACTTTGTTATTTTAAATGGGACACCCTCTATATTATTACATCTTCAGATTGTTTGAGAAAAGTTAAAAAGAATGGTTTGTAAAGTTGAAGTTTGTAATGAGCGATTTATGAGTTATAAACAAATGAAAATCGCGATTTTTCATTTTCAAAGCAGCTTATATTGAAAACGGCTCGAGATATGGAAAAACGGTTTACATGTCCCTATCTTAATTTTTAATTTGGTATCCTATCATGTAGCTGAAATTTTTATACCGAGTGATGAAAATAATCAAATTTTTTACCACTCTGTATAAAAATTTCATCCATCCAATAGGATACCGCTTGAAAAGTTAAGATAGGAACATGTACGCCGTTTTCCTCTATCTTGAGCTGTTTTTAATAAAAGCTGCTTTGAAAATGGAAAATCGCGATTTTCATTTGTTTATAACTCATAAATCGCTCATTACAAACTTCAACTTTACAAACCATTCTTTTTTACTTTTCTTAAATAATCTGAAGATGTAATAATATAGAGGGTGTCCCATTTAAAATAACAAAGTTGTATGGCGTACAGCGATATTGGGCCATCCTGTGTATCTGAAAATAATTTTACAAACTGCACTTTACCCTCCCATTTACAGCACTTTTTGGTTCATTTCGATATCTTTAATGGTGTAGGTGCAATCGAGCTTTCCCATATCAATGACTTACCCTGTATAGGTGTCCTGGTTAAAAAAAACATGTTTTTTAGCTTATTAAGGGCCGGTTGTTCGTACGTCAGTTAAAAATTTTGAGATAATTACTGATTTTAAAATGCCCTATATTATCCAACCCTTGGTCTGATATTTCTGAAAATGAATTCTGCTCGCTTTGAGAAGAGTTAATTGCTGATTAAAAATACAAGATCATTAATTATATTCGCCGTATTTTCAAAATTTGCAATTTAAAATCAGTAGTTATCTCAAAATTTTTAACTGACGTTCGAACAACCGGCCCTAAGAAAGTAAAAAATTTAATTCTTGGTGTCAAAATGTAGCTCACAACAAATCTCAATTAACGTGGTTTTACATTTTTTTTCTAATACTTTTTCCTGATTTTCTAGATAAACAGTTCCAGTTAAAGTCCCCACCGTGCATTTAATATGTTTTTAAAATTTCAAGATAAAAGCCTAGATATCTCATGAAGAGTTGTCAAGGCTTGGGGTACACATCCTGTTAATTTGAAATTTAAGTAGCGAAGCTCTGCAAGTAGCAAACACTTTAATTACCTAGGAGTCTGGAAATATGGAAGTTAATTAGCGGAAATTATTATCTCTCCTTTCAATGGCATTCAACGGCAACGGATCTCAAAAGAGATGTAACTTAATCCTGAATTTCTCATAAATTAATTACCAAGCATCAGTAACGACATTCCCTACAGTTAATCGTTTTTTACTTGACCGTATTCTCTCGTAGGTACCTACTATAAGAAGTATATTCTGTTCGAACCGAAAATCTATTTAGTTTTCCTAAGAGATTTACACGTTTCGGTCTTTCGATCTGTCGACCATCAGTCCGTGCATTTACAATGCGAGGCAAAAAACGCAAAAATTTGATAAATCTTTAAATTATTCAAACCCCAAGGTTTGAAAAATCCAAAAAAGCAGATAATTTTTAATTTTTATTTAATTTATTTTAAAGTAACGTTGTTATTGGTATTGGTATTTGGTATTTTAACTAAATGTGGGAAATGGTTTATGTGGTCTCAAACACTGAAGCCAGCGGGCTTATTGTATTTCTCACATTTAGATTTCCCTTGGTTAGAAGAGCTCCGTTCCTTTGACAAGGTTCAGCAGTCCGCTAACCAAGGTCCTTTCCGCCAGCAGGCTTCTTCTCAAATCTTCTCAATAATTCTTAATATGTATAAAAGTTAGAGGGTAGTAGAATTTTGAGAATTATTTATTGTTTTACTAGTACTGGTCTATGTAAGTATATGTAAGTAATTCTCATCTCGGGTTAGCAAAAAAATTAAAATAAATATAAATGATGCAAGCTGCAAATTGAATAATTTTTTTTTCAAATAATGTCAGGGAAATCATGTTAATTATTATTTATTTCTAATTTTCTATGTTTTTAATTTTTTGTGTGCCGTATAGGTATTTTAAGTTATCTCCAGTTAACAACAGAATTTTTTCCATTTGAAATACTCCTAACACGTACCTTAATTGTGATCAATAAATAAATAATAATTAACTAATGCCCGTATTCACAAACGATAATTTCCTAAATAATTACGTAATTATTTAAATGAGTGAGATGGAGATATGCAGTTTTTTTGCAATAGAATGAGACGGGGATAATTGATTACGTAATTATTTAGGAAATTATCGTTTGTGAATACGGGCATTAATGTGTTTTCTTTTATAACATAAATTAAATACCTAATGTGATTTTGAATTTTAAAATTGAACTTGGGAAAATAATAATAAAACAATTACTTATGAACCAAATTGATATTTGAAATTAAAAAAAGATTATCATTCTCATTACCAATTGTTGAATCTATTATACAAAATTGTAGATTTTTATCGAGAACAATCCGCAATTCTTGAAATCATGTTGCAAAGTAATTGAAAGCAAGAATTACAAGGCAAGGGAAAAAGAACTCTCTCCCTCCACCCTCTACACATTTCCCTTCCCGTGGGAGCGAATATTGGAGGGAAAGGACGGAAGGAGTGAAAGACTTACGGCGTTTCTATAATTAAACTTGGGATGATTAAAAAAGTTCAAGTAACTTCCAGTATAAGATCATTATTACAGACCGAGGGAAAGCTCTGGCAGTGGCATCGACATGAAATGGAAAATAATTTCGGTAGGTAAAATAATTAGTTGTTTATAATAGTTTTACTCGAATAAAATCTCAATCCTGAATACTAATAAAACAATTATAATGGTAATTTCGTTCAGGTTTCAGGCTCTAAGGATACCTAATTACAGTTAACAAAATAAGTAGACCTCACTTGCTCGAATAAACACTTTATTATATAAACATTTTTGTAAACGTCAAAGAAAAAGCATTCATAAAAAAATTATTATTAAAATAAAAAATAAAAAAATTGTGGGGCTGTGTACTTTATTGGCTTTACCTTATTGGCCTAACTTTTATTTATACAGAGTGTCTCAAAAAGAGCATTTACTTATAAGCGGTGCATTTTTCAAAATGGGACAGCCTTTATATTATTGAAAATAAAAACCATCGACAATAATTAATAAATGATCACTTAATTTTTATTTTCCATTTCATTTCTGTACTTTAAATTGCCTTATTGAAGTAAAAAGTCAAATAATTTTTAATTACTTATTTTATTTTTGTCGTTGATTTCTTGTTCTCAAGAAGGTGTAAAACTGAATCTTTGAACATATTTTGGGGTGAAGTTAATCGAAATTACCACACTGCTATTCGCATGGTTTATATTTTTACAACGTAGTTGAATTTAGGTATAAAAGGGGGAGACAATAAGATACAGGCTGTGTCATAAAACTAATGCACCACTGAGAGTAACTGAGCTTTTTTGAAATATCCTCTGTAATAAACTTTCACGGAAGAGTAGACTGATAAGGATCTCGTGGACAAGACGAGTGACAAATGAGAATGTTATCAGAATGATGGGAACAGATAGGGAACCATTGCAACACGTGAAACAGTGCAAGACAGGTTATCTAGGCTACGTACCTATGTAGAGGAGCAAAATACCAACTTTGGAGTTTGTTCGTGGAAGCGTTGATTGATCAATCAACGATGGAAGGAAAAGGGCACCGGTAGACGAAAGTGTTTATGGTATAGATATGTAATAGAGTGGACAGGATTAGACATACACACACCTTATTGAGAGCAACAGCGATCAGAGAGGAGTTAGTTGTTTGCTGCGATACTGTCGCCAACCTTCAGTGACATAAAGAAAAGAAGAATAAATAACAATAACATAGAAGACGTCTTATTTTCGCTAATTTGAGATTTTATTTTCTTTTTATTCGGTTACATATTTCGGCCTATCTGCCATCATCAGACCATCAAAATAAAAAGTCGTCTCTACGTCATGACAGACAATTCCGGTTCATCAAGCCTGTTGAAGAAATCACCACATAAACGAGTTAAGGGGGTTGAAGTAATAATAAGCAATCAAACTAAGGAATGGTCCGAGATAGAGTCATCTTGAATTCGTTAAAGAATTGAAGATCAAACACAAAAATACAAAACACTCATTGTATTTTTGTGTTTGATTATTTGTTAAGAGTACTTAATTAATTATAAAGAATCAACTTAATAATGAGCACTGTAATTTTTATTTTTTGAAGTTTTAATTTTTTGACAAATGAAAAAGTATGGGAATATAATTGTATGTACAACATACAGAAAATTTCTGATATAATAATAAAATTACAAGATGATGGTAATAAAAATAAATGCAGGACAGTAGTTCACCACGACCAGTCAACGCCTCGAAAATAAATCTTCCAGTCAGTTTTGTTTGACGATATAAATAAATAACAATACCAGGAATAATGTGATAATAATAATAATTGTTGTAAACAAGAATGGCGCTACAGCAAAATGTATTGCTGCAACGCCGCTGACGTTCAACTGGAATGCGTGGCTGTATGAATCAGGAATATCAAAAGGGTAAAGAAAAATTGAAAATGGCGAGATTGGGGCTGAGATGGGGTGAATATTAAGAAGTTCAGTCACGACGGACGAGGACGAAAATTGAAACGAAGGTGCTGGCAATTAATCGGTGTAATTGAAATATGCGACCAAGTCCTAATCGCCCATTCTTAACTTGGAAAATGATTAAATACCCCTAAGCTTTCCAGAATATCAATGTCGAAAATGATAATTATTCCCAGATTTAAAATCGCAGATTTCCACAATGAGAGAGGGCGACTGAATTAAAATTAGATTCCGGTAAAATACTCATCAACATTTTTATACATGCCAAGCTATGTCAATATCAGGATCGAAATAATTGTAGAATAAAATTTTAAAATATGAGTGTTTTATTAATTATCAATATGCAATGATTCTACGTAGTGAGCGCTTAGAACATATATTTTAGAATAAAAAAATGTTTAAACCGTAGAGAGTGTTGAGAAAATCGCATGACTTCCACATCGCAGAGATACGTGTCAGGAAACTTGTTTAAAACAACAAAGCTTCTTTCCATTTCCGGTATAAGTAAACGGGAAAGTAGCTTTTTTGAAAATCCTTGATGTTAATGTAATCTATAGTTTGAAATCTAAAACTTTAGAAAGTCGAGAATTTTAAGACAAAGGAATAATAATTGAATATCCCAGCTTGTTCAACTGTTCAATTTTTAAGAACCATATTCTCTGGAATAATTAAAGAATAAATTTAAGTAATTTTAACCAAAAATTGAAATAATAACAGAGGAAAGTATCTAATTATTGTGGTTATAATTGAAGATATTAAACATTTCGCACTCCGCTATGTACAAATTCCAAGCCATTATTCCAGTTTAATAATACCTACAAAAGTATAATATTTATTAAAATTTCCCAGCTGGAACTCTAATATCCCGCTTAAAAATGGATTTTTTCATCTCTGGCGTCTAATTTTCCCTGATTTGTGCGACTCGCTGTTCCCATTGGTTAGCACCCCTGCTAACTTCCCTTCAATAAGAGATGCCTTGTAATGCTGTTGACTCCCGTGATTTTTTATTTCCTCATTTCCTGAAAATAAATAGTGTATTATTCACAAATCATATTAAATTTAGGAAAGTTTTATTCTAAATTAGCAGCAAATTTATTATCTCTTTGGGAAATGGATCGATGTTTTTTTTTTAATAATTTATTTTTTAGTTTAAATTTTTAGTCTCAAAAGTTTGTGTGACAGAGTACCTACTCGAAGTTCTACGACTACGTCATCCCTTGAAGGGCTGATAGGCCAAATCATGGACCAGAATATCATAACATTAGTTAGTAAAAAAATATTTATTTTCGAGTTAATGGTACTTTTATGAACTGTGTAAAAATCGATACTTTAGATCAGTTTTTCGAGTGCCACAGCTACACAATTTCATACTTTTACATTGTAAATTTTGTTGTGCAATGCTGCATAGCCCTGAATGAAGTGCTGAAGAAGTATTCTGGTACCATACCTTTAGGAAAATTTTTTTTTTGCTGCTTAAAAAAAAACTCTTGCAGCCATTAATGCAAAGGAAATGGTGCTGCGTTTTCAAGTTTTAAATAAAAACCTTGTTACAATAATCAGCTGCTTTAATTAAAATTCTAAATTAGTGATATACCTACTTTCACAATGCGCTTCTTTTACAGTCAAATACAATATTTTTTCTAAAGCAAAGCACCAAAAATATTACACCATTGCAGAAACAAGATCAAGTGAGCCATTTTTAGGAATAACATGCCAGGTTCAAGGTGTTATTTTTTGTTACGCATTTATGAAGTTCCAAAGCTAGGTCATGAGTTTTTTTTCAATGAGCCAAAAAAACTATGAATATCCCTAAAGGTATGGCACCAGGATATATCTTCGGCACTTGACTAATAGCAGGGCTATGCAGCATTGCATAACAAAATTTAGAATGTAAAAATATCAAATTTTGTAACAGTGACACTCGAAAAACTGTTCTAAAGTATCGATTTTTACACAATTCATAAAAGTACCATTATCTCGAAAAGAAATAATTTTTTACGAACAACAGGTTATGATATTCTGGTCAGTCATGAGTTGGCCTATCCGTCATTCAAGGGATGGCTTTGAGTTTTGGGACCCCTGTGTACACATCTTTGTCTTATTCTAAAAAAAAAAATGCATTTTATCACGTTACTTGAATTTTAAGTATACCGATTTTGTTATAATTAATTTAAAAAAAGCCGCTTAGTTTCTTAGATACAGGGGAGATTAAATTTCTTGACAAAGCTAATTATGATATTTTCTAAAATAGGTATTTAATGTAGCCGCGAAAGCTTAATTTATTGTTCCTTCAACGAAGACCTTCGACGGTCGGTGATTACTTCTTCAAAAGCTTCCAAACGTAAAGTTGGACTACCTGTCTTTTTAAAACCATTCATATATTTTATTGATTTAGTTTTTTACGTTTGCCTGTGTTTATACTGTGGAACAACTGCAAGTTGTGGTTATGATACGAGAGGCAATTTCGAGAAATCAGTACAGGGTAATGGAGTATATAGCCGCAATTGAATGAGTTCCGTAGTGTATCCCCGATTTAGCTCTTCGGTACACAGCAAAGGGTTGTAATGGCCGCATCGATCCGCCGTGACCGTTGCCTCTACGAGGGTGATTCACCCCCTCTAATATTGCCCCATCTGATTTCAGAATATTCTAACTTGATTAGAAAAATGAAGACTACTTTATTTTAAAGGTAGCTGAAATTTAAAAATGTTAATTGATGCGTATACCTGCCCATCTATAGCAAAAGGTCAACTTTGAATTTGACGATGTTAACCGAGCATGTATACCTATTTAAAATTAGCAAGCAAATCAAAAGCACCTAAGGCCAGTTGTGTTCATTACATCTCCCTAAAAGCGATCACCTAGGTCATTAACCAGCTCACCATTATGGAATATACATATACCGGATGACTACAAATTTATATAGTCCCGTGTGATTTCACGTGGTATGTTTCATTTAGAAAATTTATATTATTCCCTAATATGTTGATTTAAGGCTTTAATTACGCAACAAATTCAATTTAACAGGACCGATCGTCAACTTTTAATTAAAGGAATTTCACGTTTGCTATTAACTACTTTGTTCAGTCTAAAATAAACCGATGAAATTCTAGGCGCTCTAGAATTTTCATGTAATCTGCCAAATCATGACTACGAGGAATACCATAAAACATAATAACTCATTTATTTAACGAGAAAATTGATACAAACCCAAAGATATATAAAAAAATACTTTTACATTTTTACCATGAAGTTTTTAAAATAAATTTTTACCAATGAAGCAATGATGGTTAATTAATTAGTAAATTAATTTGAACAATAAGATAAGCATAAAAGAAATTTTTGAGTGAAAATAGTTCCTTGGCTTCTTACTGAACTGCTCCATAAGAAAACAGTTTACCTGGACAGAAAGAATAAACATTTTAGCAGGAACTTCTCGATCAATTTTCCGATTAATTTGTTCCCCCGAATACTTTCACGTAAACATCACCTGATTCTAATAAATTTCACGGTGATTAAATACACAACCACCTCATCGATAAATCACGAAATTTACCCTTTTCCAGAATCCATATTAACATCCATGGCTCACAAAAGAAGCGGAAATTGCCATCCCCCTAAAACATGCACTCCACTCCTATATTCTCACTCCTTCCTTCCTCGGGAGCGGCGGGTTTCTCTATTTCCTGGCTGCATCGATTGGCGGCCGGCCGCCGCCGCCGCGTTTGTCAGCTCCGCTAATATATTGCCGCTGATGCTATTCGCGTGCCACAGAACTTTAAATCAGCGGGAATAAATATCTATGATTATTATCAACATTGGAATATTGCATGATTTTGGACTGAAATTCTTATAAGTTGGCAGAATGTCTGAGACAAGAGATCAAATGATCTAGATAAAAGAGAAATGTATCTGCATTAAAAAAATATAATTATTATTGGGGCCAACATTTTAGAAACGACAAACCTATTGCTTCTCAATGATGTTTATTAAAATTAGTAATCAATACCTTACACTTAAAAAGCTTAAAAAAATTATTCTAGAAGCTGGTAGAAAAATAATTATTTGATCAATTTTATTTACAAAGTGTCTATTTCTCAAATATAATACTTCTCTAATAAAATGATAAGAACAAGCAAAATCGAATGCAGAAATTGTATCAAATCAAAGGGATGGGATTGTCGCAGTGACTGAATTATTAAGAAGGTCTGCCTAATGGAAAGATTAAACTGAAAGATTAAAGTAGACGACCGTACTAAGACGGTATAAGCCAGTCGAGAAAATAAAAACATGGTTACGAAAATATGTAAGGATCGTGAATAGCATATACATTTTATAGTCCACCCTCTTAAAGAAGCGAGGCAGCATTTTTCTATTCGACAACAGCTCGTTGGCGGTTGCTATGGGGAAATGCTGACGTGATTTTACTCACCCTTCAAGTAAAGGGGTAAGTAGTAAAATCTCGTCAAGGCATCTACACTCTACGGACCATCATCTGTACAAGTTTCATTTGTGTTATATTTTCCCAGTAATAATATCACAAAAAATAGTTAATGATTGTTTCAATATCCACCTATTTGTATAAAATGTACATTATATACCTACCTGAATTGGAATAATTTATTATATTTTTACCGAAATTATTAAAGACCGTAATAACATTCTTAATAACATTATTGCACGTTTCCTTTTTTTTGTCCATTGACGGACACTAAATTTAAATTGATTTTCAATAATTGTGTAAACCAAGCAGAGCAGAAAATTTATCAATATTTCAGAGTTTATATAATTAGAAAACCAAGAGTCCTATCCTCCTGAAACGATCATCTCGATGTTAGGCTTGAAGGAAAGTGATAAATTGAATAGGATACCAAGATTACGCATTTTATCATTTCCCCGAAGAATATTTTAAATTTTTCGATAAAAAAAATATTTTGGAGACTTTTACTCCTTGAAATGGGAGAAACTGAACACTGGGATGTTCAAGTCCAGATCATTACACCGACATTACCTACAAAATGTCTTAATACCTAATATCTTCTTGTAATAGAGCCACAATAGACCTTTGGTCCCAGTGAATGTATCACAATGGCCCACTCACGATGAATCTAATACAAGAGAAGCGAGCATTGTCTCAATTCAGTAATAAATCTTCATCATCAGCATATATCAGACACTTGGACCGAAAGATAATCAACACTTCATTATTGACGCTTAATATAAATAGGAAATACCCAAGAACTGATTCCTGTGGGACACCCGAGGGGAAGCCAAAATGATGTGAAAGATTACACGAGACTTCAAAAACTGGTGTTTTTTTCTGAAATAGTCATTAGTCAACCATATGCCACCGAGACCTTACGAAGAGATTAACTTGGAAACAGTCAGATCATGTGATACTCATTCGAAAGCTTTTGTAATGCCAATCAATATATAGGATCACTCACTGTGACGGTACAGAATTCAGCTCATATTTTAAAGTAAATAAAACACACATGCACAATCCCTAGAAGTGGAGCATATTTAAGAAAGAAGCGATGATGACACAGACGATTTTTTGGTATACATAATAATTTTTATTACATATCCGTCTATGTCATCATCGCTTCTTTCTTAAATATTCTCCACTCCTAGGGATTGTGTGCGTGTTTCATTTACTTTAACATATGAGCTGAATTCTGTACCGTCACAGACTCCCCAGTGTTGTTGGAGTAGGTCAGGCTTCGATGTAGCTTGCCGACGACGACGACAGACGCTCAATCTCAGACGGTACCATTTTAAGTAGTCTGAGAGTTAATGCAAGTTGAGCAAGGCTTTCTATGTCGCTTTGTCTCCCCCGGAACTGTCTCCCCCGAAATTATGGCTGCTCTGCCGACGTTCCAGACGTAAGGAGTTCCGGACTTCTCCTCGCGAACTCCAGGACCTATTTTTGTGACCAAACTCCCCAAAGATGTTTTGTCTTTGGTCTTCCCCGGGACCAGTAACTAATGACAAAATTGTGATAAAAATGTGGCAAAAATAGTGAAGAACTCATTCAAATAACTTGATATGAGGTGACCTTGAGATTTTCACTAGACAAGTCATGTCAACCCGTGACGTTGTGCTTATGACAGGCGCTGCTTATGTGTATGCGTCTTATAAACATGGTAGTACTAGGCGGCTTGTGTGTGTCGTCCCAAAGTATTGGTGACCATTGTCTTATGGTCCCACCTAGGCAAAATTGCGGGGCCAATCCCTATCAACAACTGTTCCCTAACATCTTTTCATAGCACCCAACGTAGTTAATAAAGTCTTCTCAACCAAACCCATCGATCTCGAATCAGAACCAGGTGAAAAAATCTATCATGTAAGTACTGAGAGACGCAGGAGCGTGTCTTATCCTGAAGGTAAGGTAGAAAAACGTCTCACACGAGTCATGAAAGGTGAATGACTCTATCATTTAAATGTATCTCGAAAACGTATTGGAATTTTATTTCAAAAATTGCAGTGATTTGTTTTTACGAATGGCTTCCTTTTTCCAATTTTTTTTTTGCTTTCTGGTACTTCCGGTTAATCTACCGAAAATGGATAGGTACCATTTTTGCTTTTTTTATGGAATGCTCCAATTTTGAATTTATTTTTCGATTCTACTTGTAGAATTACAAGTACTTTTAAATGGAGTTTAAAATTTCTAAAATTAATTATTTTCGAAAAAAAGTTTACCTGTAAATTAAATTTCTATAATTTTGCCACATCAGTTCAAATTCTTTTTCGTAAATAATGCGAGTTCTTTTAAATTTTAAGCAATAACATTTCATAAAAAGTATAACGAGATGCTCTAAAGCTGGTGAAAAAAAAACTTGAACTACAAGAAATTAAAAATCACGCATCTTGTTCTCATTCAAAATTTTCTGAATATATCCCTGTTAAACACCCAATGCTCTCTTGAAATAGATGAAGAATATGCATGAAAAAATTCGAAGACATGGATGATATTTACTAAGCCTGTTAGCGTGCAAAAGGTTTTTTTCTGGAATTTACAGCTCCAATATTCACAACGTTCATCTAAAGCTTCCTAAATTTAGAACGGGTCTTACACTTCATTGGAGTAAGAAATAACAATAAATAATAATTACTAAAAACACTAAATACATTCTTGTGATACGGGTAAAAAGACGTAAACGTCAAATTTCATGTACCGATGTAAGTACCTAAATATTAGGAAAAATAAATGCTCACAAAACATTAAGTCTGATCAAATGAGTAGAAAATATATTACATGAACAGTCTGTCTACCGGTTTTGGGTAGTTAAGCAATCATCAGGACAGTTGTCAGCTTAACAGAGTCTGTTATTACAATCTTAGGATGTTATAAATTGAACATTTTGGAAAACGTGGTCAAAGCCAGATAAGAAAATCTCGGAGCGAGTTTTCATCAATACATAGTAAAAACATACGCAACGTATAGGTACACATTTGACATTTAAAAAAAGATTAAAACCCTCTTCTAAATGGGAAAAGTGTGGTATTTCTAAAAGTTGAAGACTAAAGGATTGAACCTGGTTTGATAGCAAAAATATGTAATTAACAAATGTGAAACAGAAGAGCGACGTGATGCGTCTACTCTTTGGTAAGGTATTGCTACAGGAAGGTCACACAACTTTATGGTTCTTGGTTTTTGTTGAAGATATGAAGATTTTAAAAATATACTGGGGACGTTAAAATTTTCACAAAAAATATATGTAGGTATATCTCGAAAGTATTGGAGAAAGATGCCTTAAAACAAATCACTGGAAAATTTTTGACTTTAAGTTCCAATACGTTTTTGGGATGCTTATAATGAATAAGACAGAACTCAAACACATTGAATATAAATGACTTACGTATGATAATTGAAACAGCTCTGTAAGTGCATCACAAATTTTATCTCCAGGCGTCAGGATTTGAACAACTGGATCTGTTTTTCCACGCTTAGGATTATTTGAGGACCCTATTATGGAATTAAAGGCACGTTAGTAATAATGGTTCAATAATCTATAGTGACCTTCATTAGAATGGAAAGTTTCCCATCTTAAAAAAAATGCCCGGCAGACAGTCACACTTGGTTCAAAGAAAAATGTGAGTAATTTGTCTTAAACAAGCATCTTGCTTCTTGTCAGAGGCGAGAATCTTCAAAGGTTAAAGCAAAGTAGGCTCATCACGAATAATTAGAAACAAACTGCTCCACCAACCCCATCGATAGTTGGAAATATTGGTCGGTTTCTAGGGCCAAAATTTCACCAGATCCACAATCCCACCACTTACATGGGAAGACGGAGCTAAAGCACAAACATCTACTGGTTATCCTGTAGGTCGAATAATTTTATAGTTTTAATGGCAGAATCTAAATGGTTAGTCATTATTAAAGTAGAAACTTCTTTATATGCGTATTAGCATAAAATTCCTGGCTGTTTAGGAGCTGATTCCTAAACATAAAGGCGTTAAGAATAAGAGCAAAATTTTGCTGAACATAATAAAGTCGTTCTCTGTCAAGGTTCTGTGAAAACAATTACTTCCGACCATGGACGAGAGAGTTAATAACTTGTAGTCCTGTCACTGTTAATGATAATATTTGATCCGCAAGTGTGATTTGCTAATGTATTTATATAAACATTACTGAAGGATTGTAAGATTCCAAGATAGCTTCCACAGGAACAAGAAGAGAAGTTGAGTATCGTTCGTTATGCAGAAGTGTTTTTTTTTATTGGCATTGCCAGTAGACTATCTACGTTTCAGTTACAAGGTCAATTTAAACGAGTTCTTTTAAAAGACGAGTTGAAAGGAAATTTATGAAAAATCCCTACGTACATTTTTATTTTTCCACTGGAATTGTCTTACGACCTATGTGGAAACTTACAAAAAAAGAAAAGCATGTGCAGAAATTGGTAATTTTATAACTACATAGTAGGTTGAATGCTTCCTCATGTAAACAGAAATATAGAATATGATTGCTATAGATGCATACCTAAAAATATGTATTTGATCAATTTTTCAGTTAAAATACCGAATTTGACCTTTGGACGAAGACTTAGTTCATCCAAAAAACAAAAGAGATTTTCATTTAAAATTAACGGCGGTTTTTTTACTTTATTTTATTCTTGTTAGCATTGTGCATATAATAAAAAAAAAATGAATAGGACAAGTTGAATTGGCCAGCTTGACAAGCTGTCAGAGCAATCTTATTTGTTTAGTCCGTCACAGGTGAGCGGATGTTCTTTTATAATATATTAATTTCTCAATAAGTCTCTAATTTGCGTTTGCAGAACTCACAATTAGCATATGGGCAGCCACTCTCAACCTGTTTATTTCTAAAAACGACCGTCCTTTACCTGCCGCGGGTTACCTGAACCAAAATTAAAACAGCCAGAAGAATGCTGTCTTAAATTACAAGAATGCATTGTTTAAAAAACTGTTTGTACATTCATTATAGTAGGTACTTGCTAATTATTGGTTTAGTTTGAAGAAAATCGCCAAGTAATAATTGTTACATTTAGTTTATAATTAAGGCAGGTGTATTTTATTCATATAATATGTAATCGAATATCTATTGCATATTAATATAAAGGAGACAATAATTAAATTTGAATATGTTTTAAGTATGCTGATGAGCAAAAAATTTGTTCTTTATTCTATGAACGGATATGCAAAGTTCGATGTACGAAATTATCGGACGAATGAATTCGAATGCAGATGTACCTGATACAAAGAGAATAATTATCCCAGAATTTTATATAGGACAAATAGAATAGTGGAAATAATGCTATTTAATAGTTTTATAAATTATGTATTTAATTTCAAATTATACATTTACTTCATGAATTAACTGCATGAAATTAACTGCATGAAAATATTAAAAATACAAAACAAAATTCTATAGCATGTACTAGCTGGATAACAATTCGATGATCGTCTTTTGGATCTCGGAAACTATATACAGGAGATAAGAGGGCAGATTATAAAAAAAAGTTGCAGGATTTTATATTTATTAAAAATCTGAAAAAAAATAGAATTGCTTCAGTCGTTGCTGAAATACCTACCTATATGCTGAAAAAAAAATGAAAAGTGTATATTTCTCATTTTGGCCAATCTTTTTTATTATTGACAATATTCCTACTCGCTTCAGAACCGATGAGTCCATACTGATCGGTTCTGAAGCGAGTTGAATTTTTAATTTCAGCCTATTTTTTTCAGCGACTGACACCAAGGTCACGGTGTGTATCACTTTTCAGGATGGAAAAACCTCTTATTAGTTTCTGTTTTCCTAGCTATCCGAAATCCTCAAAGTAATGGCACTTTTTCGGAATATCAATTTATCGCAATCCTGATACAATCAAATACAGCTCGTCCTGCGAACTCGTTATATTTTCAGCTTTGTCAGCTTTGGGAATGCATTTAATTAATATTCCAGAAAAATTATCCGTCATAATGCTATTACTATTATTAAGTATACCTAAGGTATATTAGATACCCCTGAAAATAAATCAATTATTTTTCCTCAGATTTATATTAATCGTCAAGAGATACCCATTTGATATTTAAAAAAAAAATCTAAATTTTATTTCCCTTTTTCTTTAATAAAAAATTTCGTTTTACCGATTAAAATTAATATCATGTCAAATTGCTTGCTTAAAGGTTTTTTGAAACATCTGTTAATTTTTTTAAAATTTTTTTCGCGAAAAATAAATTTTTTCTTTTTTTTTATAGGTACCTACCGAATAACTTGATAAAACAATATGACGACCCTAAGAAAAACAAACGTTGATTATAAAAACCCTGAGATCTAGTCGGCTTTGAAAATTTTTGTAATGTCAAATGTCAAATGGATAACTCTTGACGACTTATATTAACCTACAAAAAAAAGTAACTAAACAATTTTCCATAAAAAAATAAGCCAAAAATAAGAAATCTCGATTTCTGACTTCAATATACTTATCAGACGGTTAAAATTATTAAGAAATAATTCGGTCTGATAAAACATTTATTAGGTATACTACAATATGCAAAAATGAAAGTGTTTCACCTCAAAATTTTGCCTGATTTTGATTAGGAAAAACGTTCGACAGCCTTAAGGGATTTAAATTTTGTTTTCGCACTTCAGCAGCCCTATACACTCTACTTTTCTGGTTTATTCATTTATTATACAAAAAAACCCGCACACAATTTTCTACAGGGTGATATGTGTGTGCGTTTTGATATCCCCGTTTTCAAAAAAAAAGTTTTCTTGTGTGCTTTGATGAGCAAATTTTGAAGCTTGTCAAATGTCTCACATCTTTTGAAGTGCATCGCATATATTATATTTTTTCCTGGCCAATCGATTTTGGAAGTTTAACAGCGGATATTATAAAGGCTCATTAAGTTAACGAGCAGATTTCTGTGGCCATTTCTGAAGAAGGTATAGAGTATAAGTGAAATTTTTCAAAATTTATCTATTCTTGACATGAAAGTGATTACAAAAATGTTGATAAAAGTCATTTGACGTCGATATTAGCTTCAAAAACGAGCACAGAAATCTGCCCGTTAGCCTAATGAGCCTTTATAATATTGGCTGTAAAGGTATGTTTCCACCAAAGGAACATTGAGGAACTTTTATGTAGCCACAAGTTTCGTCTTGCTGATTTTCCTTTGAAGTTTACCGCTCGAAATGGAAACCGGCGACAAGAAGGAACAATCTGAAATTGGAACAGAAAGCGAGTGGAACATTCAGAAAATTTGTAGAACATTTTCGAAAAAAGGAAACAGAAACATAAAAGTTCCTCAATGCTCCTTTGGTGGAAGCATACCTTAAGACTCGTATTAAACCTATAAAACGTCAAGTAAGAAAATTCAGGGATGAAAATTGATTCAGGACAAACATTGAAAACAAAAAATTGCATAAAACATTAGTTCAATTTAAATTTTTTTTGGGAACTGGTTTTAGGAGGAAAATTGAATGAAAATCAACTTGTCTCCGAAGTGGCCGTCATTTGCGAACAATTTAAGATTTTTCTTGCTGACACGAAATAAAAAAAGGTTGATAATAACAGCCAAATTGCATCTGCATGTTTTCAGGGGGAATCAGCGCTCTTTCTTACCCTCCATAACCGGACTCTGCAGAGAGCGTGATTGAAATGTTTATTTTAATATAGAAAGTATGAAACATGGAGGTAATAGTTAGCCACGGGATTGTATAACTAAGGAATAACCGGCTATCTCTGCCTCACCTTGAACCATTTGTATTTATTAATAAGTTGTACTTTTCAAAAAGTATTTTTTTGAAACATAGTAACAACTCGGTGGGCTCTATGCGCATCAGTAAAATACCTGAATCGCTTATTTCAGAAACAACATAGGTAAGTAAAATTTTCGAGTTTTTGAGTTTATTACACCAACAATTTTTCCGGGTAACAGTGTCGCAGAAAGACCGTTTTTACTTTTTTTTTTTTTTTTGATAATATGTCAGGAACCGTTTGAATACAGAGCTCAACTTTTGAGCATATCTCACCTTTCATATTAACTACTTTTTTAATGCTAGTTTTTTTCATTATATGCCAGTGACGGAGATTTTGCGGTTGGGTTAGTATTTTTTGTTTCCAATTAACGTTAATAGGCACTTTTTTTCCTTAGAAAAAAGAAATCACTCCCTACATTTTTTTGCACTTATTTAGGATAATTATTATGGGGACCATTTTCTCTTCGGGATCTCGTTTAAAGTCTTATAATTTAAAGATTTTGTTCGTTTTTGCTTAGGTATAATTTTGTATGTTACAGATTTTATATAACTACATACATGAGTACCTACTTATACAGAGTGAGTCATGAGTAACTTTAAAAACTTCAACGCATATTATGTAGATTCCCTTAATAAGGGGAATTTCATGTGACCCTTAAAAAGTTCCAACTTCTCTGTTAATATAGGTACTTGTGAATATTGCATATTATATGTCATATCATTGACTCGAACTATACCTTTCTTAAACCAATTAATTTTTTTATGTGTCATTGGTGGAGATTTCAGGATTGAGCTAAGTTTTTGCACTTCAGTTTCCGACCACGCATCATGTTTTGTGAATTTAAAAAATATTCATTTGGCTATAACGTCTACACGGATTACTAGAATTTTCAAATTTTCTGGTGCATCTACTACACTGTTATATAACATTTTCGATCAGCGTTCTCTAAACTTTCAGAACCAGCTTAATTCCAGAAATCCCAGAACAGAATTAAGAATAATAGATTGGGAGAGTCCGTAGGTACTAAGAAGTAGTTCACCTTGTATGCGATTTTGAAAAATGTAATTATTGATTTTCAAAGTGCACAAATAGACAATGCAAACTGTGTAGGTATTTGTCTTAATTTAAAATAAACGTTATAAATTGGAAATATTTTAACCTAAGTACAGACTAAGTTAACATTGTTTGATTACATCGTTGCTGTGACTTTGTGTTATTTCCAGGACCGGGCTAAATTATTTTTCAATTTTTAATTTTTAAACAAAAGCACGTCCTGTCAATTTTTGTAGACTGAATGATAAATCAAATTACTCAATTAAACTAAACAGAAGATCACAAAAAATTATTAGAAATGTTTTATTACGTTAAGGCTTCATGTCAATGAATTATTTTTTTATAGCAAACTTATTTTTTCAAATTGTGTATGTATTTTCATTCTTATGCACTCAATTTTAGTTTCTTTTTTAATTTCTTATGCTTGTTCGTTATACAGGGTTATTCACGGTATACGCCACGGAAGTTTATGGCCGTGTCTCTGGATTTTAGGATCTTTTTATTTTTGGAGTGGATAGAGACCCGGCAGAGGTACGTTTTAAAATTATATACACAATGTACAGAGTGTCCCAAAAGCATGAAACATATCAAAGTTATGTTTTTTTAAATGGAATGCTCCTATGTTATTGCATTTTTAGATTGCCTGGGAAGAAAAAAGAAGATTGCCTTTTTCAGTTGGTGTTTAAATTTAGAAGTTTGTGAGTTATAAACAAGTGAAAATCGTCATTTTTCAAGTTCAAGGCCCTGTACAAGGAGAACGGCTTAAGATAGAGAAAAACGGCTTACATGTCCCTATTTTAACTTTTCATGTACTATCCAATGATGTAGATGAATTGTTTATACAGGGTGATAAAAAAATTGAAAAATTCTGAGATTTCTCCACGCGTCGACAAATGAAAAAATCAAAGAAAGTACAAATGTTTCTGTACCATAGGATAGTACATGAAAAGTTAAAATAGGGACATGTAAGCCGTTTTTCTCTATCTTGAACCGTTTTCGTTGTACAGGGCCTTGAACTTGAAAAATGACGATTTTCACTTGTTTATAACTCAAAAAATTTTGAATTTAAACACCAACTGTAAAAACCAATCTTATTTTTTCTTCTCAGACAATCTAAAAATGCAATAACATAGGAGCATTTCATTTAAAAAAACATAACTTTGATATGTTTCATGCTTTTGGGACACCTGTACATTATGAATATAATTTTAAAACGTACCTCTGCCGGATCTCTATCCACTCCAAAAATAAAAAGATCCTAAAATCCAGAGACACGGCCATAATCTTCCGTGGCGTATACCGTGAATAACCCTGTATCACATACACCTACATAGTTTTCATTGTCTATTTGTGCACTTTGAAAATAAATAATGATTTTTTTTTAAATCGTATACATGGTGAAGTTCTTAGTACAAACTCCCCTCAGACTTCGAATTTAATTTTTCTTAAGCAGGTTTTGAAATTTCCAAGTTTACAGAACGCCGATCAAATGGTAGATACCTAACAGTTGCATCAATAAATCAATAATTTTTTTTATGATCTGTGTAGATAATTAAAATAACACAAGAATGAAAGCATACAAAATTTGAAAAAAAAAGTTCATAATAGATAAATAATTAATTGACCTGAAGTCTTATGCCCGTATTCACAAACGATAATTTCCTAAATAATTACGTAATCAATTATCCCCATCTCATTCTATTGCAAAAAAAACTGCATATCTCCATCTCACTCATTTAATTAATTACGTAATTATTTAGGAAATTATCGTTTGTGAATACGGGCATTAATGTAATAAAATATTTAAATTTTTTATGACTTTCGGTTTAATTTAATAATTGAGTAGTTTGATTTATTATTCAGTTTACAAAAATTTTCAGGGTGAACTTTTTTTTTTTTAAATTAAAAATTGAAAAATAATTTAGCCCGGCCCTGTAAATAACACAAAGTGACAGCAACGATGTAATTAAAGCCATATTAACTTGGGCTGTTACTTAACTTGTCACAATATTGTCTAGAAGTGAGACGACATGGTGACTTTTCACTTTTGATCAGATTCGATCGTTTATAAAATAAAAAATTACACTAAAGTGTCACAAAAATTTCACATACACAATTCTCATTGTCTATATGTGCACAAAATCAATAATTATATGCTTAAAAATAGCATATAAGATAAACTCCTTAGTACGATCTCTCCCAATTAATTTTTCTTAAGACGGACCTGGGATTTCTAAGCTTAGAGAGCGCCAATCAAAAATGCTAGATAACAGTGTAGGTTCAGTTGCACCAAAAAATTAGAAAAATCTAATGATCCGTATACTTTGATATTATAGCCAAAAGAATATTTTCTTAAATTCACAAATGCATCCTGTATATTAACAGAGAAGGGGAGTTAACACTTTTAAATGACCACGTGATATTCCTCTTAAGGGACTCTACATATATGATAGAAGTTTGTAAAGTTCCTCATGACTCATCCTTTAGATTATGTTTACTTTCGCATTCTTTATTGGTATAATAAACGGCACTTTCGCATAATAATCTCATGTAGTCACTGTTGAAAGTCATTAATTTTAGAAATTAGGTTGTAGGTAATGATGAACTACAAATTAATATCAATATTCAATAAATTCTCAAAAATTTTTCTATAGGTTTCAGAAAAAATTATTGTTTTGCTATGGCATTTTTTGGTAAGTCCTGAATGTAATTTCGTATTACTTATTCTTGTCGAGTATAGATTAAAACCTCGGTTTCAGGAAAATAATTATCTGATGATATGACAGATTATAAGCACTGATTTTAACATGAAATGTATCATCAAAATATCGGTCTGGTTGCAGGAGTGTTATTTCTACTCTCTTTTATCAAATTAATAACAACATAATCCCATTCAATATTTTTACCATATAATATTATAACCATTATCCTCACTTGCAGCCGTCCTGATGATGGGTTCAAACCGGAAACCGCGCGGAATACATTTTTCATAAAATTTTATACTCATTCAACCCTTATCATTGTTAAGTTAAGTATTACACCATGGCCAATTCAACCAAAGTAATTACTTTATAAATCAAGTGATGATTTTTGCTCCAACCCATCAATAAAAGTTATGTTAACGTTAGTGAAAATTTGTTATCAAATTGTTACTTACATTCATGTAGGTATGTTGGAAATAGCTGCTTTTGTTCTTTGGCCAGACAAACCGTATATCTAGTTCCAAAAAACTCTCTAATGTTATAGGTACAAATTTTAATGATATAACCAATAGGTATAGGTAGGTACCTAAGTTAACAGTTTTTATGTTTAGGTACTGCTAATTAAAGAATTTTGAAGCTGCTGGCTTTTGTATGGTGCTGGTGGATACCTAGTCGGATTTTTAAAAATTAAAAACCGCTGCTATTAGTAAATATGTCTTAATTTTCAACTCAAAAAGTCTTTGAGAAACTTGAAATACCAAAATATAATAATAATATGTAAACACAAAGGAGTTTAGAGATTGTATTTTGGTTTACATGCAGGGTAGATAAGTCCAATTTATATTATATACGAGATAGTTAATAATTATTAGTTTTTAAAGAGCTTTGAAATGCTTGAACCTAGAGAGCAATATACCTACCTACTACTAACTGCTTCTCTTTGATCTAATAGGTGATAGTGATATAAAAAAGGAGGGTAGTGCTAGTGCGGTACGAGAGGTAAGAGTAATAATATGCGTCCTGGCTAAATGTGCAGTCTCGCTTTGCACATCCCTGTCAACGAGAGCGAGTCGAGAAATGCAGAGGGTTCGTTTCCTTGCTGTGCAGCTCGCTACCTAGGAGTCTTCAATACAACGTGACTGATGCAGTTCAACCTCCGTATACGAGATGTCGCGACGTACACCAACCTAAATTACCTAAGGCACTACATTATAATATACTTAACATAATAATTACCTAAATATAATATGTGGTCGGATCTAACATAAGAGTATTATTAATTATGTAGGTACACTAGATCACTAGATACAATGGGTACCTACATGATGCATAAAAATTATTAGAATTTCTTTTTGGAATGGATCACAAATCGACTGAATTTGCAAAAATTGTTTCTCACTCGTTTATTTATGTAACTGTAACTCTTTTATAAGTTCACACTGATTCAAGCTAGATAGTAATAAGTACTTACCTTATATCACTATTCAATTTGTTTTAAGTTTGGAAAAATTTCTACCTATGTAAATAGTTTCCTGTAAAGTATACAGGTGTTTATTAAGGTGATACTTTTTTGACTGTAAAAAAGATACTTTTTTTACTGTGTATAATACACAGTCAAAAAAGTATCACCTATAATAGAATTCATCAAGACAAATAACTTTTTCAAACAACCACTCTTAAAAAGTAAAAAATATATAAATAATAAGATTAGGTACCTAGGAAACAAAACAAAAATGACAGGAAATAAAAGTGAAATAAAATGAAAATTTCTAGCCTTTGTTTTTTCCTATAACAGCGGGTATTATAAAGGCTCATTCAGTTAACGGGCAGATTTATGTGGCCATTTCTGAAGAAGGTATCGAGTTCAAGTGGAATTTTTTAAAATAATTTTTATATTCTTGACATGAAAGTGATTACAAAAATATTAATAAAAGTCATTTGACGTCGATATTAGCTTTAAAAAAGAGCACAGAAATCTGCCCGTTAGTCAAATGGACCTTTATAATATTGGCTGCCACTTCACTAAGTACTTAAATACACTTGAGTTATTTTCGTTTTGTTTCCTAGGTAACCTGATGTATTGAATTTGTTTGTTTTTTATTGTTTATTGAAATCTATTAGGTTGGTTGAATTTGTCAGAGAGGTAGGTAGATGTTATTGATTTTTTTAAACTTCCAAAGGCTGTTGTGTCTCGTTTATTTTTGACTTTTTTGGGAAAAGTTATTTGAAAAAGTTGTTTGCCCTAATAAAAAAATATATGGTATGGCTATGGTAAAGCCCAAGTGTCAGAAGTTTTCAAGTTTTTTTTTTTTTTGTCCAAATTATTATCTTTATTTTCTAACCTGTTATAAAAATCACATTATAGGTACTACAGTTACTCTGTTATGTCTTTGTAAGTGTGTATAGTATTGCCTAATAGCACACAGTCTTCAATTTGCATTGTTGAAATATTACATAAGAAAGAGAATTTAGGGGCCTAAATCACAATCTATTCCAATATTATATTATCATATTATTTTTTTGCTTTAATGAATTCTTTATGTATACACATCAGTCAAAAAATCACCTTAAAACACTCTGTATACCTACCCACATCTCTTGAAATTAGTTTTTTTATTTTATTTATTTATTTTTTTTTTTATTTCACGAATAGATGTCTTTTTTACTATAAAATCTACTTTTTAAGTCAGAAAACTTTCAGCTCCAAATGTTTATAGGTAGGTACTAACAATCTACACCGTGTGTCTCTTGAATTTCCGGACATAAGGAATTCCCATGTTATAATAAACTATTGTAAATATTGACTCCCCTAATTATTTTACAGTAAAATGTCAAATGTAAAACTTCTTAAAGAAAAAAAGCTGCTTCTTATGCAACAATTGCATTTTCATTTGGTTCACCCGTTTTCGATAAAATCATGAAAAACTTAATGGTTTTTCGTAGTTTTTCAAGATTGCTTTGCTTTTGACAGATAATGCTAAATAAGATAATAACAAATCTCTAAGAGATAAAAGAGATAAAAGAAGTTTTACATTTGACATTTTACTGTAAAATAGTTAGGGCAGCCAATATCTACAATACTTTAACATGGGAATTCCCTATGTATGTTTTGAGTTCTTATGTTGAGGTAGGTGCGGGCTGTTATAGGAGATTTTGGGACTTTGTTAAATTTCAGGTCGGTGGCTTTGGTCAATTCAGAGAAATTCAACCGTGGCAAACAGATATAGACTCAGACAACACAAGGCGGGTTTAATTTTTTTTTATTTTTGCATTGTATTATATGGAACTTTCAAAAAACCGGATATTATACCTGACTGTTAATTCGTTGAATATTTACTGCTAAAGTTTAATCAGTTTTCATAGTTAGTTACAAAATTTTTAAATTTAAATTATATTTAAAATCTCATAATTTCTTTCACTGTTGCAGAAATTTTTCGACTAAAGATTCTGAAGTTATTATTATTTTTGATTTTTATTTAGGTATAAGCAATTATTATTACATCATAAAATTTTTGAATATTTTTAGTCATAAACTTAATCTGTTTTAATGGAACTTAAATACAATTAAAATATAATTCACGAATCTGAGCGATTTATGAAAAATTTACGTCCGAGATTTTTTTGTTTTCAAGAACTTTCAAGAACTTCAACAAGAATTTTTTGTTTTCGGAAAGCAACCCAGAAGGATTTAAAAGGCTTCCGGATTGATAATTATTATTGGTAAGTACGTAAGTACCTACTTACCTTCTGAGTATTATTTTAATCATCCCAATTACTTACATTGACTTGCCCAAATTAACACCTTTATTCTCTAACCTGTTATAAATAAAAATCACATTAGATACTATACTGCTATTCTGTTATGTCTCTGTAATTGTGTAAATATTGCCTAATAGCACACAGTCTCCAAGATTGCATTATTGAAATATTAAGTGCATAAGATAGAGGATTTAGGGGCCTAAATCACAATATATTCCAATATTATATTATCATCAATAATAAAATTTTAATATTGTATTAAAAAAAATAATTTTTGTCTTTTCATTTTTTATCATACAGATATCAGTAGTTTTTAACACTTTTATTTTATATAAAAAATTTACATTTTAGGAACCAAAGAAATCTTTTTATAAACAGTCTTAATTTCAATGATGCTTGATTCCAGGATGAATCACAGGATGATGAGGTCCTCCAAATGGATGTTTACCGAATGGTATGTGACCAGGAAAACCTCCATGATGGGGTCCTTGACCTCCAAATCCTCCTGGATATCCAGGAAACTTTCCATGATTACCGATTCCTCCTCCAAATCCAACAGGTTTTCCAAAACCTCCTGGTGGACCTCCTTGTCCTCCAAAACCTCCTTGCTGCCCGCCTGCACCACCTGAGTTTCCAAATTGACCTCCACCACTGCTTCCTGAACTACCTTGCTGCCCTCCTTGTCCTCCAAAACCTCCTTGTTGTCCTCCTATATCACCTGAGTTTCCAGATGAACCGCCACCACTGCTTCCTGAACTACCTTGCTGCCCCCCTTGTCCTCCAAAACCTCCTTGTTGTCCTCCTGTATCACCTGAGTTTCCAAATAAACCTGCTCCACCATTGCTTCCCGTACTTCCTTGTTGGCCGCCCTGTCCTCCAGAACCTCCCTGCTGTCCGCCGCTTCCTCCTTGACCTCCTGAAGGACTTCGACCACTACTACCGAAGCCTCCTTGCTGACCTCCTTGTCCACCGAAACCATCTGTGCCCCCAAAATCTTGTGGTCCTCCGAATCCTCCTTGAAAAGCTCCGGTGTTGTCTTGCTGATTTCCTTGTCCACCTTGTTGACCAGATGCCCTTCCTTGAGAATTGCTGCCAACAAAATCTTCTGGTCGTCCAAAAACCCCTTGTATATCTTCAATATCGGTTTGACGTCCTGGTCTCCTGGCAACATTACCTGCTAGATCTGATCTCTGCTCACTAGTTATTTTGACTCTCCTACGACCACCACGCTGTGCTTCGGTAGGAAGTAACATGTGCAAGAATATCACTGCGAAGACTGCAAGAAACACCTGAAATATGAAAGATATTATTTTAACCTTTATGAAATTTACTTAATTCACAATAAGTAATGAGATTAAATTATTAAACGTATTTTATTTATGGGAAGCGTGGTTTCGAATTTTGTTGGGGATAAGAATAACTTGTAGTAACGTTCTATTTTAGAACAGTTACAATTATTATTATTTTTATATTTGTTGTCTCGTTATTTTATTTGTAGAAATTTCAATTTCACCGCTCTCTCGTATCTTATTGTTATGGTTTTAAATCGATGTATATGCCAGTATTCTTAATGCCGGCAACGTTCAAAACTAATATTTTTCATTAATTCAATCACGTTAATTTTCCTTGTAAATTTTGTTTCTAAATTTGAATACTTATTAATTTTTTTTTATTCTCAAGTCTGCTTGATATCCTTCCACACTGTAACTTGTCCCCGAACCTGCTGAAAACTCATGATTTAATTTTTTTTGCTCCAAACTAAAATAGATAGCGATTAAGTCTCGCAAGGATACGCTACAGACTTAATTGTCCCACTTTGGTATTTTGGCCTGGAGAATTGAACTTACCTATATGCACACATACTTTTACAGGCTGACTCATTTTTTTGTAGCAAGACTTTAACGGCGATGAGAAGACATTTTTTTTAAGATTAAAATTTTATATAAACGTACCTATACAATCAGTGAGTGCTTCGTTTCCAAGACACAGGGTGTGAAAGTTTTAAGTTATTTTATTTTTTTTCAAGTTTTCCTCCCGATTTTTTTAAAATAATGAATTGAAATGTGATACACTTGTTACAGTTCAAAAACTCAATATTTGGGGCTGTTAACCGTTTTTCAAAACCTCACATGCAGGATGATACACTTTGATCTTACCCATCAGTGTACATTCTCGAATTTTTTTGCGAGCTGCTTCTGCTCTCTAGTAAACAAATATTCTCTGTTTAATTTCGATACTTTTTGGTCTGTTGCAGGTTATTCGTAAACCGTACCAATTCCAAAGTAAACACGAAAAAAAATTATTTTCAATAAAACCGCATTTTTCAATCGATACTCAGACCTTTTGGTCTATTCCAGACTTTTCGAGACTTTTCAGTCTCGAAATTAAACAAAGAATCCAAATATATGTTTACTATAATAGAGAGCAGAAGCAAAAAAAATCGAGAGTATTACATTGGATAAGATCGTCAAAAGTGTATCACCTTGTAGGTATTGAAAAACGCTCAACAGCCTCAAATATTGTGTTTTTTTTTTAAGTATAACGCGGGTACTAAGTTTCAATTTAAAATTTAAAAAAAATCTAGGGGAAAACTTGAAAAAATAAAAATTAAAATGTAAAACTTTCACACCCTGTCTCTCGGAAACTAAGCTCTCACGAGTATATTTGCATATAATTTTCATCTTAAAAACTCGTCTTTTTCTAGCCGTTAAAGTTCTGCTACAAAAAACTGACATCCTGTATAATAGGAATAGGACTATTAATGAACATTTAATTAGATAAACAAAAAGCTCTATTATATGGCGGGACTCTACATTTAGGGCGATTATCAAAAAATTGATTGTTTTGTAAACTATACAGGGTGTTCTATAAGCTGTTTCACAAACTTTGGCTGATGATAGTTCACTTAATTTTAAGCATATTATTTTAAATAAACATGAGTGTCTGATTCGCTTTATAGTTTAGGCGCAACAAACGTTTAAAAGAATACAGTGAACGTCATAAAAGTAAGGAATAAATTCCATAAAATAGGCAGCACCGCTTAATGATCCGAGGATGAACATTAAAGTTTAATCTATCTTTTCGACTCAGCTGCAAAATGCATCAACCAAAATAAGTACACTTTTAGCTACTGGTATAAAAGACCCTGGTTCACCCAATTTTTATAATTTGCTGGAGTACCCATTTAATATTTGGTGAATCAAATGTATTTTTGTACAAAGTAAAGGTATACCTCACTATATACCAGTCTTACAGTATAAAAAATTACATTTATAAATAAAAGCCATTTCAGAGAACTTGCTTGCTTCACCTATTGTTGTATAATTATTTTTTATATTTTTAATTTGAGAAACTTAAACTTAGTTTTTTATAGGGTTGTTATGGTTAGTTAGGACTAATTAACTTATGATACTCTAAATAAGTAAAAAGCAAGTTTTTGCGTTGAAAGTTCAATTAGGTATGTGCTAGGTTGCTGATGATGTCTATCGCAGTTGTAGAGGAAACGTTCGGAGAATATGTCCATGGAACACACCAAAAACTGACCGGATTGAATTATGATTTGCTAACTAATTATAAATTAATTATGATTTTAGATAAAATTCCAGATGTTTTATTTAGGCCATAACTTCATTTTTTTTTCATTTTTTTCAAATTCATTTTTCTAAAAAGTATTATAAACTGTACGTTTATACCTACTTGAAGAAGAAAATAAACATCAATATTATTACTAGTATATTTTTTAATACCTATTAATTATTTTTTCCAAGTTCTTTTCTCTCTCGGAAAAAGCAGAATAAAAGTTTTCACTTTTTTTTTAAATGTAATATACAGGGTGAGTCATTTTAATCTTCAAACCCGAATATCTCTGTTGGTAAGCCAGATACAAAAAAATTATGCAGACAAAGGTTGTTCAGGACAATGGGGGTCATCTGACTGCACTGATGACTTTGAACTTGTGGACTAATTTCAAGTACATTTGAAGGTGAAGATTATTTTTTAAATAGGACACCCTGTATATTTATCTTTTTTCATATTTCCAGTGAAAAAAGAAAAAGAAAGGTTTTTACAGCTTACAAACAACTTATTATCAGAAAACTTATTATGAAAAAAAAAATTTAAACAAATCCATCGTTTGGCCTACAGAGACTGACTCGAATGAGCTGGGACACCTGTATAGTATTCCGCGAAAATACTAGATAATACATAATAATTAGGCAAGTAGGCCGTATGTATAAACAATTAATACAAACAAAACCATTTTTTTTTATAAAGTTGAATACCCCGATGTAGTCAAAAGGTGAGGCGGTTAAGCCAGATGTTTTTATGAACATTTTTTCATGAAATTAAATTAACTTTTTAAAGCCCAAGTTTTTGAGGAGGCTAATCAATCAGGAAAAAATATTTCGTTTATACTGTGAAGCTGTCTCGAAAGACTTTCTGAATATACAAAAATAATAAGTACATTTAATGAAAGTATAACTTACACGAGATTTCATCTTGGATTGTTGTCACGCAAAAATAAACAAACGTGAGCTCAATAGTATTCTAGAAGATAGGTAGGTATATTATTTCAACTGCCTCTTAAATATACCAGTTCTACATTTTATAGGTATCAGTCCCACCTCTTGTATCTTCTAAATGGAAAAAAAATAAATTAATAATATCAGGTAGGTATTTCTAGCCATCATTAAACGGGAATCTGCATGAAGACTTGTTCTTGGAAAGACCAAAGACCACTGGTTGGGAATCCAGGCTCTTGGCTTGGAGTTAATGACTTTTGTTTTGTTATGGTTTTATTGGTAGTAGGTACTTATATTGGTCATTATTGCAAACTAACATGCAATGGATAGCTAGAATACAGTTTTTATTTTCAACCCTATTGCAGGATTTTCCATTTAAGTGAGAACTTCTTTTATAATAATAAATTTTCCTTGTTGTTGAAAAATCGATTTATTATTTGGTGAATGTTGTTTATGCAGAATAATGATACCCATCTACATAATATTATGAATTTTATTATGAATTATGAATATTATTGCAATAATATAAATTAAAGGAAATAACAGTACTACACGGGGTTTTAGATATTTCTAACACACGGGGTTTTCCCATGTAAATAACGACTTCTGTGAACATTGGCTGCCCTTATAGTTTTACAGAGAAATGTTTCAAGAAAAGTTGTTGCTCTCGTTATAGTTTAAGTTTGTTGAGCCATCTTAGAGCAGAAATTTTTTTCAATGTGATGATATTTTCGTAATATCCTTAACATTAAAATTGAAAATGATATCAAATGAAAAAATGACGTCTGAACGAAACGAAAACCACGAAAATTACGTAACAAATTTAAAACTTTTTCCAGGTTTATGAAATGTGAGTAACTATAGAACGAGAAGCAGTTTTAAACTTAACTAACTTTCTTTTTTCAATAAAATAGCGCATTGTCTTAAATGTTGAAAAAAAAAAGGTTTCAAGGATCTAAGCTCATTTTCAGTACCTATGTCTAATTTTCAAATAAACATAAAAATAGTACCTACTTATTGAATAGTGAATAAGGTGAAGAAGGTGTAAAATACTCGTTCTATTATGCAGAATCATCTGCAAACACCAGCTCGTCACCTACCTCAGCAAATTTATGTTTCTGTTAGGAACTTGCCAAAGCTACTTCGGAAGGATGCTCACTAAGTATCCTATCGAATGACGGAGGTGCAAGACTTATTACCGGAGACATTCCTGAAAGATAAAATTTTTGTTGATGGTTTTTCAAAAGTTTACAACAAACTGAAGCCTTTTTCACTGATGAAGTGTGGTTTGCTGAAAATCCTCGTGTGTTTGTTGAAAAACCACTTCATATTATCCTCAGAATCCTGATCCAAACGCTGGAAGTAATTGTGCACCTGAATGCATGAACACTAACTGACGCGTTTCTATTCATGTACTTTCCGCTGCACGCAAATAGGTCCCGCGCTCGGATCGCACCGCTCCCGCTCCCGCAGTCCCGTGTTTGTGAACACCTTTATTAATGCCACTTTGGTCAAAATTTACGGTAACATTGTATAAGTTAGCTATAATTCAGGGAAAATCAGATTGGTTGTCTGCAGTTGATTTGCGAACATGCTTGAAAATAAAGTAAACTTTGTAAAATCGCGGTGATTTGATTGATCAAATAAAAAGTTGGAAGACTTATAAATTTCTACAAATTGGGCGTAAATTCAAGCAACTTTGTTCAGTAGGTACCGAGAACGCTTATTGCTCTCTTATTTATCTGCAAACTCCATCTCAATCTAATATAAGAGATTGTGTTCTCGGCAGCCCGATTATAACCTGTCAAAATGTCGATAAACCTCCTGAATAATAACCCTTAATATCTTGGCGGCTAGGGCTGGAAACTGCAAGATTCATTTGAGAATTTAATAAATATAACCGGGGGGTTGTGAGGTGGGTGCAGATGGCAGCCTGGCCCTGGCAAGCATCATTAGTCTGACGCGTCGCAGAGCCGGCAAGAAATCACCTCCTAGGTGCTTCGCATCTCTGAGGAAGATGTCAGTCATTTATCATGACGGTGATGGCGTCGTCGACGCCGCCAGTGAGCTGTCTACACTTAGGCGTCTGTTGTGTCGCATTCTTTTGCCGGCATACACATAAATATTTTTCGTGTCGAAAACTATGCACATGAACAAAATATTGATGATTTCTAGAGGCATACATATAATAAGTGCCTGAGAGTAAATCTTTAACAATTCGTCATCTTTCCAAAAGGGCTCATTCTGAAAATATTTTAATCGTTATAAAAATAATTGTATGCTTATACAAGGATGTCAAGGATGTAAAAAATATTCGTAACCGTAGGTATCAACGTTTAAATGAGTAACAATTCTTTCAGGGGCAACATATGAAGGTCCTAAGAGCTGCAGTAGAGGTAGATAGATTTATGTTAATTTTGAAAATGCTTGACAATAAAGAAGAAGTAATTTTCAAATAAGTATGTTGCACTAAAACTGCATGAAATTTTGTTTTGCAAAATCTATAAACAAGACAGCATATGAGAGAAGCTTTTCTTTTTGAGGGCTTCAAGCAATGGCAATAATTGTTTCAGATTTGCGAAAAAAAAATAATTTGTGTAAGAATTTTTGAAATCAGCCCAATTACTAACTTATTGTAATTGTTATAGTTAGATCATATGACTTACGTACCTTCTTACGCAGAACCTCATTTATGCCTTCTCGATAAATTCAATGAATTTTAAGAGGGGGGGGGGGGGTCGTTAAGATAATGTGTCTTCAAGCCTCATCCACTGAGAAGTTATATACCTTTGAAAGGATGCAGTAAAAACACGTTTATCTATTTTTCTGAAACGACTTGAAATATTAAAAAAAAAAAACACTGGTTAACATAATAATTTAATTCTTAAAAGTTTTCCAAAAAAATCAGGGGCCTTGCGTAAAAAAAATCAAATATCAATGCTAAAGTATGTTGCTTTTATTCCTTTATTTTATTTAATTTTCATATTATATTATTCCTTAGCTAATCCAAAATGTCTCTTTTAAGTCTCCTAAAGTTTCACTGAAGTGGCTTAGTTTTGAAAATACAGGGTGTTCAAATTCTGGATTAAAACTCATAATGGCAGCTTAAATCCATCAATGATGCCGCAAATGTCTCATATCATCGACCGTTGATAAATAGCTGTCCCACTGCACAGGTATCTCAAGTAAATACCTTGAAGGGGAGGATGCAAGGTATCATCTAGTTGTATATTAACTTTCCAGTAAACCCTCTTCACTTCTAAATTTCAAATATAGATAGCGCTAGAAAATGTTGCCTTTATTGGTCGGAAACGGTTAGCTATCCGCATGACGTAATTTATTACAAAACCTCGTTAGCCCATTCTTATAGGTGGTAACCAATAATATTTTCGGCGGTAACTGGGGAAGTTGGATTCTTCGATGACTCCGTCTAGCATTTTCCAGATTTGCACTTTTGTTGGAATAAGCAACTTTCTTATTATAGTTGTCTTATTGCTAAGCTGTCCTGTGTTGCAAGATTTCAGCAGCTGATATCGCGCAGACCAGACAGAGTAAGCCTCGTAATCTTTATCAAATACTCATCTTCTGACAGTTACTCTTTCAGACTAACAGCTTCCATCTCTCTTATATCTTACACATTCATACATTTGGTCTTCTTGGCCTTCTTGCAACAGGTGATCTTTTCTGGTACCCAAATTCAAATTCTTAGTTCTATGTTCCCTGCAGATTTATACAGCATGTACTCTGTTTCTGAATTGGTCGTGTTTACCAACGTTTTAGCAATTAATATTAGGTTATGTTAAGAGCCATCTTTTGAAGATGATTCCGTCTGTGCAATGCTGTTCTCAGATCCAATTTTGTTCTTGCTGGCACTATTATAAGTCCTGTCATGCATTCACAATCAAACAACATCTGCGATCTTCTCAGATGCAACACCAAGTCCTTCCCATAATCTCAGGATGTTTTGCTGACCATAAATTCTTGAATTGTTTTGATGAATATTGTCTAGTTCAAGGATAAACTCACCTTCATTAGCCTCGATTATATTTTGATGTAATTATAATGTTTTAAGTCATTTTTCCTGAAACTATTTGCAACTCAACCTTTCTTACCAATCATATCTTTAATGGATACGAATACCCCCAAAGGTCACGATGTTTTTTTTCGATTAAACAGTTTTGAGTGTCGATGATCTCCAAACTATGTAAAAATTACAGATAAAATGAGTGAACTTACAAAAAGAAAAACAACGTAGCCTTGCATGTACAAAAATAAAATAATAATAAAACTGACAGATCTGAACGGATGGAAAATTAAACGCTAATTGAAAAGCTGATCATGTGAATAGTTGGAAAGAATTTCTGACTGCCGCTAAGTACTTATCTTCGGTTTCAGATGGTGTGAAATTGACGTGAAATGTGTTTCAGGTGCTGGTGACAGCTTTGGTGAATGACTTGAACAAGGCGGACGGTCATAGTAACAGCGAATCAGCTTCCCGAGGATGGAAAAAACTTATCTCCAGAAAAAGTATCCGCTACCGTGAAGACAACGTGGTTGGCGGAGGCCATGAGGGAGGTTGGTGAAGGCGACGAGGTAGGGTTTCGATGGCTATAAAAGCATGGTACAATCACTGAATGTCCTTCCTTTTTTAATTACAACACGCTGAAGTCTACACGGGCTTTACCAGTTGTAAATATACATCGTGATTATTACTGAATATACAAAGCCACGTAGACCGTCGCGTGGTGTAACCAACCAAGAACAATTTAAATAGGGAATTAATTAAGTCACATGAAAAGTACCGAGATTACCGTCCCCAGTGTTGAAATAGACATTAATAATCATACTTACCAACGGATTAAATTGGTCGATTGGAGATATAAATTTAAATAAAGTTTAATTATGATATCATCACCTATAGCGTAACGAGCTGTCCGGAGGTTGATAACGGAAAGAAATAAAAAGCGATATATCCGTCGGAGAGGTCGACAAATTTCATTCTTACTGACCTGTCTGACTGTCTTAGACGTGATCGCTGACAGAATATCGAAAGTGCGTCACTCCTTAAAACAGCAGACGATCTTTGGTATGCGACTGCGCCAAGAGTAGGTATAAAGAAGGTTACCTAATTCTGATTGAAATGAAATAAAAAACATGGAGACTGTAATAAATGTAAATAAAACCGGAATGTTGATAAATTAATAAGCCTTTGCAACCAGTCTGTTACACTAATAAAGGCTGAACCTCTTTTTTTTTGATTTTACTAATAAAATTTATTCGAAAAAGTTGTTTGCCCTAATTAATTCTAGAGTGTTCAAAATGCCTCAACATGAAAATCATCCTGTAAACTGTTATTTTACAGTTTAGGGCGTAGATTTGCACGTATTTGCAGTAAAATGTAGACCGCTCTTAATAAGTGATATCGCTAATCAGTCTTATGAGACCGCCCCTGATATCAATTATTAGGGAATCTATCAGCTGGCTACGCTGGAGATGCCATGCTTCATTGTTAACGTGACACCATTCAAAACGGCCTACCGCGGGAAGGGTGCTTGTTGACTGGTATGATATGCCAGCACTCTATTATAAGCTATATCATTACCAGTGAGATGAAAATGTGGGAAAAATTTAATCAATTTCTATAATGTATTTACCAAAATGCTATGTAAACGTTTTAACGTTTTTAAATTTAAAATTCTGTATACCGTCGTTTATAAACATTCATTAAAAGAGCCTAGTGGAATTCATTCAATTAACCTGAATGAGTGTACCTACTGTGTAGATTAAGAGATATGGTTTCTTAGAAAATGTTAACAAGTTGAGATTGAGAATATTAAGAATGATTTTACGACTTGGGTATATGTTATAGGAAATCAACAGACATGTGATTGGAAAATAAAAACAATAATAGAACCCATTTTTTTGATATTATGACGGACTATGTATAAAAGATGTAATGTCAGTGATCGCCAAGGCGATGATCACGAAATATCTCACGCAAAAACTTACTGAAGCTCACAATGGTCAAATTGATTTCTGAATTAGAATCCGAAGAAGTAAGAGGTTATTCCTCCTAATGGTTTTACAATTTTTCGCCCATCTGTTTTATTTACATTTTTTACGTTTAGCAGAAATGTGGTTTTACAGTGGTAACAATTTTCTATAACAACCGATATGAAAACTTATTCGGCCTGGACTTGAAGTTGAAACCTTTTAAAGAATCATAATCGGCCAAATCTAATTAGCATAATATCTGGAGGTGAATCAAATGTGACTTGTTATGCATCTGGAATATCTTATACATTAACAGATTTTGTTCGAGGAAAAACATAGATTTTGTTTAACAGGAATTCGTCTTAATCATGCTCAAGAACTTTTTAGCTGTGTGGGCCAAAAATTTGTCGATGAGGGAATAAAATTCCCTTGTCGAAAGAAAATCATGCATTTTCTCGCATCTATCTTCTAATTTTGATTTGATTCGCACCCTCTGTTGCTGAAAAGTGGAATCATTCTCGTAAAGAGAAAATTGAAATGAAACATGCGGTTATGTACGCAAAATAATTACACCAATGATGGCCAATCCGATCACGACCAACGTTCTCTGAACGACACAACCTTAGATACTCTGGTGGAGACAGAGACATTCACGTTTCGCTGTAATTTTATAGTTACATTGTCATTGGAAACAATATGGCCTGCATGGCATATTGACATTAAGCAGTTGAGAGTGATACTTTCATATAATCGCTAGAGATTCTCTTGGAGGCAACTATAATTTCTCATTTATTTCTGGTGTGTTCTTGAATGATATGGCAGACTGACGAGTGAACTAACAGCTAAACGTCGTTGTCTCTGTCTTCAAGAGACCTTATGTCATTTAAGAGAACTTTTCAAGACGTTCTAAAATCTTATAAAAGCCTATTTCTTTACATTTAACTGTTTTAAACGACGAAAATTTGAACTAAACAACAATTATTATTATTATGAGACAGTCAATTAACTCTAAATGCCCTAAATCTTTAAAAGTCTGATAATCGTGTTGAAATCCTCAAAATAGCAAAAGAAAGTGTAATTGTTCATTTAAATGTGTTTGTAGTCGTTGTATCCGTCTAACTTTTAATATTGTCTTTTTTTCATGATATTGTTTGTCACAAGTCACAAGTGTTTTCTTGTGTTTTCCACAAGTGTACTTACACAAGTCTACATCTTTACTATTTTACGTGGATAATTCTAACATTTGTGTTAAATTGTCTGACAAGATCAAGTGTACAACTGATATCAGGGTTTGCTTCTACGGTGTTCTTGAACGCGTGATCGAACACAAGAGAAACTGTCGTCTGGGCCAGAACGAAAAGACGAATATCCTGTTCTCTACTTCAAACTATACTACACTTGCTTACATCATTGTCAAACAATTTAAATTACTAAACATCCAAATAATTCAGCAGCAGGAGAAAGGAATGAAACTGAGGAGGATTTGGTATCCGGCGTTTTGGTCAAACCTAAATCGTCTGACTCAGCAATCTATGACATCATCGAATAAACCGGACTTTGCTATGGTGGAGATAGCTAGTGGAGGGGTATGACGTATCCGGATCCTCCGCCTATAAATAGTACCTACCGCTCTTTCATGCAGCCCCGCCACCAAAAGTGACAAATACCCCCAAGTAAACCCCCCCCCCCCCCCCCGCCCAAGTGAGAAACACTCACAGTGAAAGCTGTGAAAAAAAAACAACCGTCAAAGTTACACCCAAAATGTCAGGGATTCTTAAAGTGAAACATCAAAAGTGACAGTGACATCGTAATGATGTCCAACCCAAAATCATCAAGACTTATATTTGGCAACACGGCGAAGAAGACTCAAAGCCCCCACCATGGCAAAAAAATCCCAAGTAACCCAGCCAAGGAAAAAACCAAAGAGCGAGGCAAAGGAGGAAACTCCCGACCTCAGAGAGAAAACTGAAGATCCCGTTTATCTATGCAACCGACCAGTAAATTATGAGTGAACACGAGGATCTTCATGGACCACGGCAAAAAACAGCTGGGAACAAATAAAACAATTCAGTTGAAGCCAGCCGTGAAAGTCTACACACATCAATAAGTAAAATTGTGGTGACAACTGTTATTTCAAGACCAAAACCATAGACAACGATAGTACAAAAATCTTGAAAGATTATTAAAAAAGTCAATTTTCCTGACTTGCTGGCGCCGATGTTGCATGTTGTCAATTTTTTCTCACTTCTCTTTTTTACATGTTTTTGAAATTCATTTAATTGAACGTAATCACCTTTTCAATGCATATCTTCTATAACATTTTCCTGAAAGCGTCGTTCTATTCTTAGATTTCATAAAAATGTAGATTTATGCTCGAACACTAAGAATTTAAGAACAATAAGAACAATAAGAGACTAGAGTAGCCGGAACAAAATTGAAAGAAGATATTTTCTTCTTTTTCAACGCTGAGTAATTTTTTCTCATGAGTTTTTCAATTCCTTATGTAACTGCCATAAAACTCTTTTTTCTGAATCTCCAGAACTTGCCCTTTACCTTCTCTTAACTGTCAATTAATTTAATTTTAATATATAAAAATAATAACACGGCACCAAAAGCAGGTAGGTGAATATCTACTCCTCCTTCCTTTTTAGCAATGAGAGAAGTTTAAGTGGGTGGTCGTAGCCGGAGCGGGGTGGATATGTGAGTATTGATCTAGAGAGCCGCAACCGTAAACTCCTATTCTTTTCCTGTGAGCTCCTGTTCGCTGCCACCCTCCATCCCTATGTAGATTATGTAGGTGCAGGACGGATGCGAGACGACCTGACAGCGTCGTCACGACTGGGAAATTTGAGAACAACAAGAAACACGATTTTAAGAGAAGAGATCCCTGATAACCAGCCTTGCTTGAAGTCTTAAAGCTACATTGCTAAAATACTTACTTTTGAGTCTCCGAGTTTGAAATATTTCAAACTAAAACGTACCCATATTGGGGTCAAAAAACTACAAAAAATCTAACGATTTTTATTTTGAAATGATGCGATATTAATACACAAAGTTTTTTTGAAACTTGTCAATCGATATTTACGTTTAAAATTTACTGTTTAGGAAACATTTTGGCAACTGTTGTTAGAAACTTTGTCTTTATTTCCTGTATTTTGTTTAAAATAATATTACTTTTCTTTTTTTAAGTGTGCACGTTGAAATATGGAGTACAATTTTTTGAGGGGTATTTATGCCTTCAACTGTACCAATAATTCCTGAGGATGTCTGTAAGAATTGAATTAGATAAATTCATAACAACTTACTTCTGTTTTTCTGGCAATTAGAAGAATAAAGTTTCCTAGAGCTTAATTATTTATAGCTTAAGTATTCCTAGAGTTTAAGTACTAATGTTTATTTACAACAAACTATGTGGGAATCTATAAAAAAGCCTATTAGTCATTCCGCTGCGAATAAGTTTTGCTTAGTTTATTAGCATTGATCAAAAAAGTTTATGAGTGAAGTTGGCCTGGCAATATCTTTCATGTTTTTGATTAATTTATTTAAATGCAGGCTGAGATTTATTTATTTAAATTCAGGCTGAAAGGAAAGGCTGAAAATTTATCAATAGATAGTCGCATTTATCAATGCGTAATCCTAATCAAAGAGTTAGGCAGCAAAATAATCGAACGCACTGCGTCAGCACGCAGGTGCGCAAATGTCGAAAAACCTAACTTTTTGCAATTTTATAGAGAATTTATACAAAAAAGGTCTTGTGAAAATTTTAAACCGGTTGCTTCCTTTTTACACAATTCTAATAGAACAAGAGAAATAGGACTATGAAGTTTGGATCATCGTGGCTTTGGCAGGTAACAGCTGAGGCCACGCTGTACGGCCAGGGTGTAAAAATCACTCCTCAAAATACAGGTAATATTTTTTTAGCCTTCCTAATACCGAGTGGGGTCCTTTTCGACCCCACTCGGTCGAATAAATTCTATCAAGTTTTGATAGAAATGTTTTTTTTTTACTTATTAAGGGTTTAAAATTGGTACCTACAGTTTGACAGTTTACAGTTTAAAATTTGACAGTTATCAAAAGTTACATGACAGCTATTATTGTGCCTGTCATTAGACATCACTTTTGAAGCAAAAACTGTTTGCGAAATCCACATTTTCCTCCTTACAAGGAAAAATATATCCCATATGATACGGACTTTATGTGTGACACTGTATATGCAAATTAGTGTTATAATACCTATTTATGTTTTTAAATGTTTATCGAGGGAGGGGGGGGGGTAATTTTTTTAGAAGAGTAAAAATATACCGAAATATATCATCGAGTAGAAAATCCTAGCGTGATATCGAATGTTAGTATAAAAGGCAAGGAGTTCTTCATGCTCCTCTGCTTTATATCACAGAGACAGTTTTCTATTTAGAGGACGTGATGAGTTTTTAAGTACTTACCGGGACTAACTTAGCGCGCCACGTCTGTATCTCGATGCTGTTAAATGAGATTTCGCACCTCCAATCTCACTTCTGATATCTGACGACCGATAAGCGAGACATTCTTGAATCGGCTAATGCAGCTGTTACAGTTTAGTAATATATTATTCAAGTTTTAAATTCAAGATGTTAATTATTATTAATATGTTTCGGCAATTTTAGGTCAAACTGTGCTCGAGGAAAAGAAAAACTAAATTGTAGTTTTAGTAGGTAGTAGAAACATACCTGTTGAAGCAGGTGATGAATTCAAAATAATCAACAGTTTATTTAAAAAATTGGACTTACCTACTATCAACGGCAAAACAAAAATCATACTTAATAATATTGTAAAAATATAAGAATAAGGAAGCGGCGATGACTCTAATAATAATTATTATCATTGTCTAAGAGTGGTAGTCGTTAGTACCCAGGTATTGTGGTACCTGATCAGAAGTAGTCATCAATGCTCAGATAAAAATGATCTTTTTTGGGAATCGAATGGAAGAGAATTAAAAATCACAATTTTTCATTTTGATAGCGGTCTACATTGGATACAACACCATAGGTAGGTAACCCACTACTATAAAAACCTCCCCAATCTCAAGGAATTGCGCGCGCCGAAGAGATGCATGACTATGGGTAGCTCAGTCTTAGCGGCAAACATAACCTCGGGGCACCGAGCGCACCCCGCTGTATTGAGCCTTACTCCTCGCATGCGGGGAGTGGACCAACCTTTCCCAGCCACTTCTGGGACATCCATGGATTATATAAAACATATATGCTTCGTAAGCTGTGGAGATCGGTTCTAATCCCACTCCAAGAAACAGCTCGATTCCGCTAGACAAGGAGGAGAAACAAATCTCCCCTGAGAAAAAAAAGGAAGACGAATAACCAGGATACAAACCTTCAGGAGAGACTTTCTTACACCGGAGGACCTGGATACATTAACAGTCAAAATGGTCAGCTTCCTTAAAGAGGCTGACCTGATTGAGTTAATGTAGCACGACTAGATGTGAGCAACAATAGACCGACGGTCGCAGTGGAGGTGTCACAATGGCCCACTCACGATGAATCTAATCTAAATCTAATCTAAACATTGGATACGGCTCAAAATATCGCAAAACTGCTTACACATGCCCCTATCTTAACTTTTCGAGTGTTATTATCTTACAGTGTACTTGCAAGTTTTATACAGGGTGATGAAAATTATCAGATTTTAGATTTTTCTTCACCCCGTTTAAAATTTTTATCTTCATCATTGAACAGTAGGTACATAAAAAGTTAAAACAGGGGTATGTAGCAATTTTCCGATATCTTGAGCCGTTTTTAATGTAAACAAGTTTTAAACTTGAAAATAGCACTTCTCATTCGTTTATACAATCTGTCCACTGAGAGCTGTCCGTTGTCATGCCACACTGATTCTGACTAAACAATTTCATTTAATTCGATTTGAATCGTACACTTATTTCTAAGTCTAACCAGATGTGGTATCGCAGTTCGTGTCAGTGGCGTGTGTTGAGGAATAATGAATATCCTACAAATATATTATTTCGACAAGTTATTGACGAAGTAGAGCCTTGCAACTTTTTGATAACAAATATATATAATGCAAGTAAATAAGAATGATAATAATTATTGTTATCATCATGATAGAAATATCATGTCACCTACCTGCTGGTTGCCTTTTAAAAGAAAGAATAACACCTCCGTTTTCTTATTTGCAAGTAAAATATTCCAGCAATTTAACCACAAGACCACGTACTAGGGAGTTCAATCGTTTCCCAGGCAAAACAAGGAAATAGAGTTAAAAAAGTTACTCGTAGTTTATCACATCGTGCAATATCACAGGTAATTCTGCTAATTTCGTATTAAAAACGTTTCAAATCACAACACAAACCTTATTAGTATATTTAACGCTGACACTGACACTACTGACAGTAGCGACGACAATCTTATCGTAATATCGTAACAATCTAAGCGTATCAAGACGCGAGTCGGTACTTCCGTTTCACTCTCGCTCATCTTTTTATAGAATTGCTGACGATTCAAATGTATTTCTGACAATACGTCCCATTTTAACTCGATTGACTATGCAATGCAATAGCAGGAGTAAGAAACATAACGAGATGATGTATCCTTAGTAATCACAACAGACAACTCTCAGTGTACAGACTTTAACTCATGAACTACTAATTTTAAACTCCAACCAGTGAAACCATTCTTGTTCGATTTTCTCAGGAAATCAAAAAATACATTAATACACAAGGGTTTAATGTATTTAATAAAAATTTTTCCACATCAATAGAAAGTAAATCAGTAAAAGTAACAAAAGACCTGTTTTCTAATTTTTTCCATGACTCAAAATTTAAGGATTTATTGAGGATTCCGGGAGTTATTCAACACCCTATGGTTTTTTATATTGATTTTTAAAGAATAATTTATTATAATTTATTATGAGTTTTCATTTGACATCTCAAAGATTTTCAAAGTTGACTGGATCCTAGAGTTTTCGTAGTTAACTTTTGTTTTTCTTATGGCATTGCAGCCATATTATTTTTCAATGTTATTCGGCATAAAAGAATCAATTCAATCAAAAATCTATTGAATAAAAAAGAAATTGTGATATATTTTTTTGAAACAGCCATCAAATAATGTTGACATTTTTTCATAAACATCCGAATGAAAACGAATGAAAAATGACACATTATTATTTATGTCTTGTGATCACAGTACGCGCAGTATTTCGCAGTCTAGATTAAACTACTTCGGGCACTGTATAGAAATCTTGTTTTTGTTTTCCTAGCAACAATGGAACTTGGAAAAGCAACAAATCAACATGGAACTAAATAAAAAATTTCCTTGCATCATTTAAACGATTTTTATTTCGGTTTTTAGCTTATTGTTTCGATAAATCTATCTAAAAAATGTTGCATGCATCTCGAGCGCGAAATTATGGTGCTTTCAAATGAGCTTTTGATATATAAATAACTATTTTCTTTGAAAAGAAAGGGGAAAATATTGTCACCGAATGAGGTCATGAGCAAACATAATTCACCAAAAAATCATAAGGCAAGCAATTTAACGTCGTACGAGCGTCAATATTATAAAAAATAGGCACCCTAAATATTCTCAATTATTCCACCTATGTTTTCAAAACTACTGAAGTGAGCATACACAACGTCGTCACTTCTGGTTTAATACGAGTACGTAATAGTAATCCGCAAAATTACTTCCACTAGTTTATTAATCATTTCTAACACAGACACCGCGTCATTTGGCAAAATAGGAGGTAGCTAATTTAGTTAGTTCTTTGGAAGTAAGTTCTATTAATAAATTATAATTTCACTCTCAAATTCATAATTGAATAGTGAATTCAACGAAACGAACTAAGGTGTTTATGCATGGAAAAGCGAATGCAAATGGTTCGGCTGGAAACTCCTGCATAATTCCTTATAAGTTGTGTGATTTATTGGCGTTATCTCATTTGTTGCTGTATTCTCAGGTTCCCAAGAAATTGAATAAAAGTGCCGTTTAGCCGGCTATATACGCCTCGACTGGAGTAAAATATCACTTCCCGGGAAACATAATATTATAAATTGCCGAGGCTGTAAGAATCCGTGACAAGTCACACCTATGCAGCTCAATATCCGTTTATTTATAATATGCCGTGCTATAATAAAGTAGATGAAGCAAATTCGCAGGATTAGTGCCTTCAGGATTATGTTAAATATATATGTATGAAAAATATTGTATAGAAAACGAACTATAGTAGGATTAACTTTAAAAAGTCAGATGTGACGTTACACTAACCGTCCGAATTAATATTTTTAATTTCACCAGAAAATGTCAAACAGTTAATTGTCAAGTTGTGAACGAGCGTAAATTATTGAAGGAAATCATTCAAATATGAATTGAACCGCTTACGTCAGTTTGAGAGCCACTGACAACTACATAAAATTTATTCACGTAATGACATTCTATCCTCTGTGTTGTGCATTTAATTCTCATTCAAAACCAATGTTGACGTATACTTATTTATGCGGGATGGAGTGTTTAGACAAACTGGACGGTTACTATAAAAACCACGTATATGAAACAAAATAAATCGAACTATCAAATGGAGGTGTATTCTTAATCGATACGTATGACTTTTTAGACTTTATTGGACTATATACACGTGTTCTCGTTAAGAAAATGACATCTTCTGAAAATGATTTGGATCAGTTTTACAAAATCCAATACAAAGTAGGTGGGTAGTCGGCCAATTACTTACTTATAATCAACCTAATTTCAATGCTTATGCTGCTTCTCTCCGTCTTAAAACAAATACCTCTCAAAATCAACTTTAACCCAGCTCCAGATAACATAAAATAAATATAGAATTCGTTTTTACATCTTTTTTTTTTTTTTTTGATTGAAAATGCACATGCACTGCAGGGAAATCCTTATGACGCTCTGGGAGCGATGCATGAGCGGAGATATCGATTCACGTTGGCTTTGAATCTCTGCAGGTTGTATACTTCGGGAAACACACGCTCTTTGGAATGCGATTCCAAAGTGATGCGGTTCTATACATAAAAGAAGTCTGATATAGGATGGTACGAGGTGTAACGAGCTTGATCTTGGTGGGATCAAGCGGGCCACGTCCCTTGAACACCTTCCATTAAAATATCTGTAAAACAGACTCAGGTCAGCTACTCTTCTACAATGTTCGAGAGTGTCTAAATTTTTTGTCAAATCTGGGTCCCCGATCAAGCGGATGGCTCTTTTCTGAATAGAGTCGAGTAGTCTCAGCGTATGTTTAGGAGCTGAGCTCCAAATATGTGAGCAGTACTCCAAGGATGGTCGGATTTGAGCCTTGTATAAGAGGAGAAGCTGTTGTGGTGTAAGTATAAAATTTCTTCGTGCGGAAGAGTGTTCCAAGTTTTTGAGAAGCACTCTTCGCCAGACCTGCAACATGATCATGCCAAGACATGTTCGCTCCAAGGCTCACTCCAAGTAAACGAAGAGATGACGCTGGGGTAAGAGATTGTCACGCCATCATCATATCTGGCTCCAAAACGTTGGTCTTTTTGGAGAAGATGGCTGCTTGAATTTTTCCAGCATTAAATTGGACTTGGTTTCTATCGCCCCAAGTTAGAATGTCCCGCAAGTCATTGTTAAGTATGGCAACTTCTTGCTCCCTGCGAGACTGTGCGTCGATGGCAGATGTTCGCGCATCTAACGTATAAGTAGATATGAGGGTACTGTCGCCGGGGCATAATAGTAATAGTCCAAGAACTTATAACGACAAAAAAGTGCAAGATTTTCGGAAAGGCTGATACTTTAAGATCATACTGTATTTTAGCTATAGAAAGCCACAGTACAGTCAACATGCCAGGTGTTGGGACATAAAGGCAGGGTCACGCTTTCAAAGTTTTTGAAAATAAAATATCTGAAAGATCTTCAAGTTCATTATTTAATGACAAAAAACTGTCAACGTAATAATTCACAATGATACGAGATGATTTCGCATATTCTAACAATATAAGACAATGAACAGCAGACATAACAACAATTCTTGCTTCCCGACATCCAACAGACAAGTTTTTCCAGGAAAGTTTTGCATAAATTGTTTTATATAAAATGTTCATTGTCTCATATTCATAGACCATGAAAACATGTAGTAATATTGTCAAGTATTGCATCGACAGTATTTGCCATAAACAAAGAATTAGAAGGCATTTATCAGATAGTTTTTTCGAAGACTTTGAAAGCGTGCCACTGGCTTATGTCCCCACACCTAGCGTGCTGACTGTACAGTGGCTTCCTCTGACCTAAATACAGTTTGATCTGAAGCTATCAGCCTTTGCAATATTCTTGCATTTTTTGTCGCTAGCTCCCCGAATCGGGAAACTGAACTCAAAAAGCGGCGACAAAATTAAGTGCAAATACCTTAAACTATAATACAGGAGGAAACTTTCACTGAAATACATGCATTTGGTCGACACTGAGAATCGCGACATCTATTGGTTCGGGGCGGATCTAACACCAAAATTAGTACCTATGCGAATTGAGTTGATTTCTTTGATATCAATTTAGACAACCCACCTTTTTCAATTTTATTATTTAGAGTGATGAAGTAAAAGGAAGTAATATTGTTTAATTGTCGTTAGGTCAGCCCCGAAACGCTAGATGGCACTTAATTAATGTCGCTGTTTTTTGAGCGTTTCGTGTATTACAGTTTCCTGTATTACAGTTCAACGTATTTGTTAAGTGCCATCCAGCGAGGTTGTGTCAACTGATATCAAAGAAATTAACCCAATTCGCATACTAATTTTGGTGCTAGGTCCGCCCCGAACGAATAGATGTCGCTAATCTGAGTGTCGTCGAAGAAATTTCAGTAAGAGTTTCCTGCATTGAATAGTTTATAGTTTATAGTTTGTACAGTTTGTTGTAAGATTGCATAATAATTTTACAAGTTAAGGTTTTAAATGGATTTAAAGGAATACATATAATATAAGCCATTTTATGAGGTAAGTATATACCTATACTATAATCGTAACTTATTCTCACGTAGATACTATGTTTTACGATAGCATCAACTTGTTGTTTTCTTTTATTATACTTAAAATTAAACCCATAATTAAAGAAACTATACGATCAGCGAAAATGATGAGCTAACGACTGAAAACTTCAAATAATATCATATACTTACCCTTAGGATACAATTTACCAATTATTACACAAATACTAGGCTACATATAAAATTCCAACTGATTGATAAATTATAAAGATAAAGTTAAGAGTAAGTATGCAAATGTATCGTGGTCGATTATCAACCACAGATAATGATTATATATGGACACCTGCATGTATACATAGAATTAAAATATCTAAACGTTCCTTCAAATTAAACACGTACCGTCATAATACTGGATCCCACCTGCGACCAAACGACATTATAATTTTCATTAAATGTGTGGGTCGCGTATAAATCCTACACACGCTCGTGGAGTGATGTTTCCGCACCTGTATTAGGGGTTGAAGGTTTGTCAGGGCCGTACAGAGATTAAGAAAGAGTATATCCGGTCTTATAGCGGGTTTTTTTATTGAGGGATTTTTAATGAAAGTGAAACCTATTAAAAAAAAAATGTATTATATTTACATCAATATTCGCCATCAAAAAAATTATTGACTTGTTGACTGATTATTGAGGGAGAATGATCAGATATTAATAATCGACGAAATACTATATACAAAGCACAAAAGAGACACTTCAATGCTGGTTCCATTCCAAATATGGTAAGACTACGTCACTGAATAAAAAAAATGCACCTGCTATTCATTATGACTTCTCACCTAACTAGGATAACTAAAGCTATCATTATCGGGGTCTATTTTTGATAAAAAATCCCATAACTTACTATGATTAGGTAATAGGGCAATTTGTATCTAGGTAACTGTATAATACTTATCTATAGCAAATTCGAAATATCTTTCGGTGTATCATACCTATACCTAATTTATCAGCTTGTCTTATAATCAACTAACATAACATATAAATTATTTATTTATTTTTTTTTTTTTCAGTACAATACCCAACGGGATAACATCCGTCATGAGAGGGTAAGTCATATAGGGTATAAAGTATGGAATCAAGGCTCTGTTGCGAGAACGGTTTAACATATCGCTCTGAAAATTTCAGGGGTCAAATCTGGACAATATTTCACATCTTTCGACAAAAAAAGAAAAAACTTTTTGGCCGAATAATTTTACGATACAGCTGTCATGCATATTTATTTTTTTTAATGAGAAGAATAACAGATGTTAATGCTCGCCTATGAACATCTAGGCAATATCCTGATAAAAAAAATTTCTAAGGGATTTTTTTGCAATAATTTTTTATTTTGAAATCCTTTTTTTGAATGAATTTGAAAGCAATATCATTTTTATATAGACAACAAAGAGACCTTTCAAATGATGCATCACGTGACCTATCTTCTCATTAAAAAAAATCAAGACAGCGGTAGTATCGTAAAAATATTCCTAAAAAAAAATTTTTTTCTCCCAAAAGAAGTGCGCAATTTGGTCAGATTTGACCCCTGATATTTTCAGAGCGATCTGTTGAACCGTTCTGGTACCAGAACCTTGGTCCCATACGTATCAGACTATATTCACAATACTACAAAAGTGAAAACATACATAATATTATTACTTGTGGTACTTATTATTTACGATACCAAGTATAAACACTAGTTTACATTAGCTTGTATTAACTGTCCTAAAGAACAGGACAGGATAAACTTACTAGTTCCTTTAATACGTGGAACAGAGAAGATTCAAGTTGGGCCGAGGTATCTAAAAAAAGTGGATATCTAAGAGATGGCCTTGACACTCGAGAGGTACCAAATTTGCCAAAAAAAAGCGTTGCTCGCTACAGTCAATCCTGTGACGCAAAATGTCAGATAGGAAGACAACAGACTCTAATTGACCATAGACTTATTTGGTGTCGAGTCTGCAAGCTAAAACATTGAAATCGAGTGAGCAGAGCTTGATGATCAGAGCTTGATGGGATAAACCCCATCAATTTTATACGAAATAAATTTCAGTAAACGGCGAATGAATGCCGTAGGTAGATACGAGCCCAAACAGCAGAAGCGTATTCCGATTTAGACCTAATCAAGATGGTGCTCGGACATTTAAAACCAACAGGATTTGTCAGAATAAACCCCAGACCCTTCTAAGCTTCCTACTGTGCAATTTTTAATATTTAAAGTAAACTTATTATGACACTAATTATGCAAGCGACTAAGAATAACCTGTAATTTTATACAGTTAGACATATCAGTATATTTTCAAATCATCAGAGTAAAGGGAAAAATTCGCATCAAGAATACTAATGACATTATCTATGCAGAGGAATAAAGGTCCTAATATTCTTCCCTGAGCGACTTTTAAAAAGGGACTCGAGAAGTCAAATGATTGAATAAAAGATCATGGTGCAAGAAATCGAAAGCAGTAGACAAATCGTGTATCTAGGCACGTCAACCTGGGCACGCCTATCAAACACTTCCGAAATAAACTTAATAGTGCACAACATAATATTGATATCTAACTGACAAACTCCGACTTAACACCCTTTTTGAACACAAGACGTATTCGCGAGATTTTCCATCTAGCAGGAAAGCTTGAGAAACCTATCACCAAATGGAATAACAATATGTATATTGGCGTTTTTATACCCTAGTACTAATACACACGGGAAGAGGGCTATATAGTTAGTATCAGAAGTTTGGTAAATATTTTATTATAGTCAGTAGTAGCTACTATTAGTTGGTACTGCAGGAATGAGCTTTGCACCCTAAGCGACTAGGTCATCAAGGTTCCTTTTCGCTAATCGCTCATCATAACGGAACTCCTTCTCAAGCCATCTCGATCTTTTGATCTTTTTATAAAGGACAGAAAATTATTTCAGCAGCTCTTCTCCTGCAGCATTTCGCTTTATTGGGATTTTATAATTTGGGCAACTCTTACCACAGCAAGTTAAACGTTAATATCCTTCCAGGAAATTTGAAATACCTATAAAATTTTTCGCATTGCTTGGTGTACGTTTTGATCACTGTATGTAAACAATACTCGACATTGTGAGAGTTACTATCATAGCACGTTTGTGACAGTTGTTGTCGCTCTCAGGACAGCTGCTCGCAACTACTGTCTCGTCGAACGTGATAGTGTGATAGTTCTATTGCGACAGCCGACGGCGTGAGAGTGACTATCAACATCAACCAGTTTACACGAGGCAACTTGGCCGAGCGTTATTACTGTCGACTCTCACGCTGAACTATCATCGTTAATCGTTTAATTTCTGCTCAGAATAAAATTGCTGTCAAATGTGTACTTGTCTTGGGCAATCAGCCTGCAACTAGAACAGGCACTTACACTTTCTTACTTAAAGAAGGATCGGACGTTCAGGATTGGTTAATTTAAACCAAAGTCAAAATTCAAAACATAATTTTTTCAATCAATTAAGTAAACCTTTTTTCTAAATGAAGTATTTTCGAAATATTGGCTATATTTTGAATTACAAAATGTTAGCTACCAATAATAATTAATTTTTATAAGAGAAGTACAGTCAGAATTAGATTTCCTTAATAATATGTATATTATATTTCATGTACCTACCTATGGGTGGTAATAAAAAAATTAAACTTAAACTATATTTAACTTTTTCCCTGGAATGAATCTAAGCAGTTGACAATAAAATATTTATTAGGGCAGATATCACTTATTTAACAAGTTACTGCGCATTAAAATGTAACTAATCATTTTGACCAGATATTTGAATTATAGGCAATTCCAGAGTGTCCCTTTCAGCTTTTGCATAACACATTCATTCAATAACATTACTAACATGGAAAACATGGGCTTTATATACTGAGAGTCAAATGAATATGGATTAAAATATAGTCATTCCGGCCAGATATAACCCTCTGAGGAATCAAATGTGTAGGTAGAATTATTTAGAATGAATCCCGAGTCAGCCCGAGTTAATTTAAATTAGCGAAGTTTGCAACAACCGGAAGCTCTCACCGAGGCCAAGTCATACGTAGAGGCACCGTTGCTTTAATGAAATTACATGTTACATTAACCATTTGTTACAATTAGGCCAGGGACACTTCACGTTCGTTATTGTTTATTTGACAATATTTGACAACAAATTTAACCGACAAACATAGTCATTAGGAGAGCCAATCAAAACCTCATCAATGCTAAAATTCAGTAAAAAAGCTTGTGTCGTAAGTACAAAGGTGAAGTAGCATGAATAATTTTTTTCCATGGTAATGAGGTGCTTAAATAATTATTAAGATCTTTCCTTGATCAAATACGTAATGTGATCGGGCAAAAATTAGAATTTCAGTTCTTAAGTTGGGTTCAAATAATGGGCCGAAAAAGTGTTTCTAAAAAAATGCAGGGCTCTCTAATAAATAACGGTCTGTGAGCGGAGTTGCAGGCCAAACCATTCGATCGATTTGATTCAAATTTGGATATACCGTGTAAATTTATGATATGTCAGAACAAAACCGAAATAAAAAGGTTTCGTTAAATTGAAAGAACATCAAAAGCCATCAAAAACAGTGCTTTTTACATAACTTAATATTTTTATCAAAAACAACTCTTGTGATTTTGATTTGTGTGGGGAATCTTCATCTAAAATCATAATAAGTTCAAGACTGTTTTGCCGTGGTCATTGAGATTTTCACCAAGATCACCATGGACCACGGTTAAGCAGCTGCGCTCGGAATCATTTATGATTTCAGTTCTTTTGATTTTAATAATATTTTGCAGAATTATAGGCAATATCCCATAATGTGATCCGTTTTATGGTAGATATGGTAGAAATTATGGTAGATATATTCTAAACATCATCCGTGTAATGCTGAAATAAACCAAATTAGGATTTCTCAATGCGGTCGGTACACGGGAGGCATTGTTCAGTGTGCAGGTTTTAATGTAAATGTAACGAATTTGCATGCCTCGTGGACTACCAAAAAAATTTAACCAGGTAAACGACGAAAAAATGTTGGAAATTCAGAGAAAAACTGGTATTAATGGAAGAGATCTGAGAGTTATAAGCAACCTGTACTGGAATCACAGAGCGGTCCTAAGAGTGGATGGGGAAACTACGGAGAAGGTGAGGATCATGCGCGGGATCATACAAGGCTGAATTCTTGCGCCCGTGCTTTTCAACCTCTACTCCGAAGACATTTTTAGGGAAACGCTGCAAGATTTAAATGAAGGAAGTCCCATCAGTGGTGTCAGACTCAATATCCTGCGATATGCTGATGAAAGGATTATATTTGCAGACTCAATTGAAGAACCTAAGAAACTGACGGATAAGATCACAGAAACCAGTTCTAAATAAGAGCTTGACATCAATAAGTAATAAAACCAAACTGATGATAATAATTAGCAGAGACAAGATAAATGGAGTAAATCTGAATATACACCAGGTGAACGAGTTTCACAACGCAATACTTGCGAATCATCATTAATGAGAGATGAGATTGCTCTCAGGAGATAAAGGCTCGGATCGGAAAGGTCAGGAATATCTTCAACAAAATGAGCGGAGCATTCAAGAGTCACGATCTCGCTCTGGACAACAAGATGCGGCTCCTGAGATGCTACGTGTTTCCAGTTCTTCTATATGGAGTGGACACTTAAACCCTATAACCTAAGAAACCACGGATATACTCACTGCCTTCGAACTCTGATTATACAGTGCTTCCCAAAAGTAACGGATAAATTCGATAAAACGGAGAGGGCTGTTTTTTTGAAAAAATAAAAAAACAGGTCGATTTTGTTTTTGAGTTGTTCAACTTTTGACATAATATTTGGGTATACAGGGTGATCCGCGAAAAAGTGGTGACGTCATCGGCATTTTTTTTTAATGGCAACCCTTATTTTTTATTCCATTTTTTGATACTTAATTTAATTGCCAGTATGGTAATGTAATCAATTTGTAACCTTAAATAAGGAAATTTCTGAGAAACAGCTTGTGAGTCGAAATTGTGCACTTTTTACTGATGTGAAAATCGGAACATTAGCGATAAAAATAAAAAAATATCAAATAAAAATTACTGTTTCCATGGTAATTTTATAAGATCTGTCTATTAAATTAAGTCTATCAAATTGAATCTGTTAAATTAAATTAAATTAAATCTAATAAATCTGTGGAAATTAAGTTATTTTCTCCGAAATTTCCTTTATAAACGTTACAAAATGATGACATTACCGTATTGGCAATTGGATGAAGTATCAAAAAATTTAATAAAAAATAAGGGTTGCCATTTAAAAAAATGCCGATGACGTCACCACTTTTTCGTGCATCACCCTGTATACCCAAATATTATGTCAAAAGTTGAACAACTCAAAAACAAAATCGACCTGTTTTTTTATTTTTTCAAAAAAACAGCCCTCTCCGTTTTATCGAATTTATCCGTTACTTTTGGGAAGCACTGTATATAAGAATCCTTAAGATATCATGGGTGCAAAGAATCACCAATGAGGAGGTATTAAGACGAATGCGAAAGACACCAGTGCTGGTGAACACTGTCAAATGTCGAAAGACGCAGTACTTGGGCCATATATATGGGCAATGAGTATAGAGGTATACCAACTGCTCCGGTGTACATTGCAGGAAAAAATCGAAGGCGACTACCTCCTAGTAGAAGAAGATTATCTTGACTGGCAAACCTTAGAACCTGGTTTGGCAAAAGTCCCGCAGAATTATTTCGACAGCAGCCAACAAAATCAAGATAGTCTTAATGATCACTCATATCAGGAACGGGTAGGCACGCAAAGAAGAAGAAGAATAAATTTTTATCTTGCCATTTCCTTAATAACTCCACAAAAAAAGTGGTTGGGAACGTCAAAACTTTGTTTCTTCAAATGTCGTTATTCCGGTTAACTTTATTATGGAATATCACAAGATAAGTCTCGTTAAAATAGCAGATTTTTCATCACCTGGTGGTAACAAAATGAAAAATTCGTAAAATGCAATCGAGGGATGAAGGAAAACTCTTCGTAACGAGAGTAATCATGTTAAATTTAAATTCCGTTGAGGTTACCTGGAATAATCGACATTTGAGTAAACAAACTTTTGACGTTCCGTTCCCCCACTATTTTATTTATGGAGTTAATAAAAAAAACTGCAAGATAAGAAGATCGAAGTTATTGAAGCATTAAACCCAGGATATTGTGAATACATATAAGTACCTCAATTTTGAAAAGTGATGAGAAAAATCCAATTTTGGATTTTAATGGTCAATTTAAAAGCTCAAAACTATTTTCCAACGATTTTTTATTAACACGTTCCTTACAAAACAATTTTTGCCTTAGGCTGTATGACGCTTAATTTCTGAGGTATTCTTCTTTTCATTCTTGGTGACTCACCCGGTACATCTCCAGAGTTTTTTTTCGAAACAGCAGCATCTCGAATAGCTCATTTTTAATCAAAAAATCCCAATTAAAAGAACTTATTTTAGATTCCACTTATTCTTGTGGTATTGTCCACGTGTTATTATAAGTAAAAATAGTATTCCTGATGCAGTATGCAAATTATAGAAAATAAAATATTAAATTTCATAATAATTATTAAGATTTACAAGTAAGAAGTAAGATTTCCTTCTTTAAAAGATCTCTAAAAGTCCGATTCCTTGATTGAGAAAATATGTACATAGATAATTTAAACTTAATAAACTTAAACTTTAGAAACTGAAATCTCTATGATGGATTGACCGAGTCACCATCAGTCGGTTTAATCATTAACATCATCGCTAACACTTTTGGGTACTGGGAACTACAGCGGAGTCTAAAACGAGGAACGGAAGGGTGTTTAAAACGCATTGTTAAAGCAGATGTGAATTACGGACGCAGGGCGGTCAATCCTGGTACAGGTCGGGATTTGCATACCGACTAAAATGCTTGCATCTCTCGTTCAGGTAGGCCCCTGAATGTGATAATATGCAAATAGGCCATTTGTCTTTGATATGCCTAAAACGACACTTCCCTGCGAACCGTGACGGATTCGCATTCCCCTGCCCTAATACAGGGAAGCTGAAGGTACAATATGTAGCTAGAAGGTGACTCAAACGCACACAAGGTTTTAAATAAACCATCTATAGAAAAAAATAACCGTTTAAGTACCTATTTGAATTTCCTTGATTAACTAGTTTCAGGAATAAAGTGGAGAAAGATGTAAAGACAAATGTTTTCTCTACATTTTCCGAAGAAAACTTTTGAAAAAAAAAATTTTGAGTTCTATTATAAAATCCCTTTCTATTGGCACTTCGCAAGCCAAATGAGATTTTTTTAATTCACAAAGTCTCCGGGAGGTACCACCAACGCTCTGTCACAATCCTGACATATTTCTGAGTATAAAAATGCGGATTTAAAAGTAGTATTGCAAAATGACAAACATCGATCCAAAATGACACCGTTTGAAAGATAGGGTTGGTTAACCAAGTCAACAAACTTAAAAGTGAAACCAAAAACACATTTTCCAGGATAAGTAAAAAATGGATCAAATTAAGACAAGATCAATTAAATGTGGAAGAAGTCGTTGTGTGAATGAAAACATTGGAAAGGTGCAAGTTCATCTTGCACCTATCTTTTGATAAATTATTTACCGGAAAACCATCTAAGATACGATGCTCTTTGGTGTGATAGGATTAGTAATACTTTAGTCTTTTGATAAAAAAATAAAATATGGACAATCAATCAGTGCTGATAAAAAAGTTCTAGGGAAAAAAATGAACAGTGATAGGTACTAAAAACAGGAACACCCAGTATGCCGACGTTTGTAAACCTACGTGAATTTATTTGTCTTAACAATACCTAATAAAAGTATCTCTAATAATAAAAGTTATTAAAAAAAAAAAATAAAAGTTTCTCATTAAATGCTTCAGTAGATAGGCATCAAATAGTCGTAAACAGCGTTGCTCGCGCATGGATCTCCCAAGTAACGAAGACATATAGGAACTGTCACTGCTACCTACTTAGGTTCTCCCAACTCTAGTCCAAGCACAAAGAAATGGAAATGGATGTAATGTAAACAATATGACGTTAGTGACATCTTAGCATTATTAATTTACTGAAGGCCGTTCTTTTTTTCAAAGGAGAGGTTAATTAATAAAAGTTAATTGCCAAAAACAACTTAAGTTTGTTTTTTTTTTCTTACAAAAAGAGGGAGCATCGGTCTTAACTGTCTAGGTAAGACATAGTCACTCCACTCTGGTAATTCCTGACATCGAGATCTAGCTCATATTCCCACGCACAATTTTTAAATATAGCCTTAAAACCTTGGATCGCTTCGAGTTTCGAACCCGTGATCTATGGCTCCATAGCCAGCGGACTTAACAACTAAGCGAAGCCAGTCACTGTTATTTATTTATATTGTTCAAATGAATTAAAAGCGCTCACGTAAGAGCATAAAAATGCAATAGTTGAAAGTTATCTTCACAATGGGAGTAACATGGTTTCTATAGGAACCGGCTTACAAGCCTCTTAGAAAAGGTGCTCACTTTTGTCCTTATCCAGTGATATAGCAGTGAAAGTAACTCCTAGACATTCCTGGTAGATAAAAATTTTTATCAATAGTTTTCTCGAAAGTTACAGTGTTTTCACCAAGACTTTTTGCCGGTTTAGCATGGCTTAGAATATCATGTAGATCAGTTCCCAGAGTTACCGAACAAGTATTTGTTGATTTGAAAACTTCCGAAGCAACCGATTTAGTGAACGAGATCTGTGAACATTGACTTATATGTCGTAATATACCGATACCGTAGGCAGCCAGATTCTGCAAGCTTAACTGTGATTTCTTCCTATACATTTACATCGATGACTCGATATTTTGTGTGAGGCTGTTAATGAAGTTAAGTCAAGTAATTGAGAGCATTTGATTAAGTTATTAAGTTATTATTAAGCATTAATTGAGTTCTTCGACATAAACGACACACCAGTTACAGAGTGCCGTTACTGGAGTGAGAAACCGTGTATTAAAATGTATCCAGGAGAATTCTTAAACTATTTAATTGTTGATTTTATATAATATGTTTTATAAAAATGCCGATAAAGTGGGTGCCTATTTTATTAACGTTCTTGAATGTTTTGATAAAACTGTTCTAATCTAACAAAATCATTAATAATAATAAAATAATAAGGTTTATTGCACATTTACTAGCCTGTTAGGTGGGGTCTGAGAATTCCTCCATCGCCCATAACAGTTGTCATGCTGGCTGTTAAAGCCCCATCTAAAATGTTCTTTCTATTTTATAAATAATACTTTTGTTTTGTTTTGTTTTGTTTTGGGTAAGGGAAATACCTAATTAGAATCTACCATTTCTATTAATTTGATTAACTTGCTCGGGATATTTATTTTATTTTACGCGAAAAAATAATCGCCTGGCTTCCCCACTTGCTTCTGAGTCAAGAGGAAGAAGAGTCGTCGTGTCGCCGCCTCGAAGGAGGTTCGTTGGTTTTTGGTTAGCTGAAAATATGCCGCGGTACGCTGGTGCCAACTTTTTCGTCTCGTTTTTGCTCTTCCACTTCTATACAAGCTCCATTTCTAGGCCTAGAACAGAATTCACCACCGCTCCTCCAAAAAGGTAAGTGGCTCAGTTGTCAGGCGATTCATATCGTTTAAAATTTCGATTCATACAGTCCACTTAATTAGTACCTATTCGTAGGTATACTCTAATTTTTTCGAAAACCTAGATTCGTTTAGGCTCATTCACAAACACTGGCAGTGCCCCCGAAACTCCAATCTAGAGAGGTTCCACATCCAACAGCAGAGCCTTCCAAAGTACCAGAACAAGTACAGACACGTGTTTCGCCCTACTGGAGCTCTTCACTGTGCTGCATCTGGAGTATACGGAGGATGCTGTCGGATGAATGGAAGTTTAGCCGTCTCAAATAAAACAGCAACACGGATCTCCGTTTGGTGTAAAGTATAGGTTTCCAGGAAATCTAGACCTGCAAATTTAGTTACGAAATTTTCTTAGTGCATTCTTGACTAACTTTTCTTGACCCCCCATCCTCGGAACACCCATTTAACCGACCCGGTATCTCCCACGGTTTCCGAGATCTCTTTTCATTCTTATCCAAGGTTATTCATTCTTTTCTTATCTTGGACACAGTGTATAAATAATGACTCATCATCGTTACTTGTCCGTTAGTTTTTAATTTTACATGTCTACATACAAGATTATTTGACTATATTACTCTTTATTTCATTTCAAGCATTTTCAAGAATAATATTTCAACGATATAACAATCATAGTGTGCTGTCATGAAGCAAATTCTAATAAGTGACTATGAGCTTGTTATTTTTGAGCAAGCGATGACAGTTTTCAAGCAGTGCAATAATTTAATAATATACTCAGAGTGCTATATCCACTCGTACTAAGCAAAGTTACATTGTCAGAATGTATGATCTACTGAAAGACTAGGATCCGTTATTTACATCAGGCAGGTATATCTATCATAAGGGTGCCCCGAAAATTACATACGGAGCACTATGATTGATCACAGTTTGATGGTTCACATATCAATAAATAATGTCCCCCTTTATAGTTTTGAAACTGTTTGATATTTATAGCAAGATAGGTTTGGTATTCGAGTGGATGCGTATTGAGGTCCTTGTAGTTTTTTTAGGACACTTAAATTGTAGATATTGATTTACATCGGTTTATATTAATTTGATCGTTTATTCAGAATAATTATTTTTTCAATCAATGATGAGTGAATCTAGGGGTTCATTACTATATTTACCAATTAAATTTTACCAATAAAACGCCCTCTAAATTTAAATTAAAGAATTCTAAAGTTCAATCCTCTCACTCGAGTTAGCGCTTATCTAGGCACACCTATTATTAGGCACACGTCAGTACGTCAGGCTAAACCGCCAAAATTGTATGATGATTCTATGTTGTAAGTTTATGGATATAAAAAATTTGATACCGACAAACAAAAAGAAGTGCACAGTTGAAACGACAGCTTGAAATTATTCAAGTAAACTTGTTGATTCCATACTTGTCAACAAATAATAAATTCAATCTTTCAGGCTTAATTAAAAGGGAAATTCGAGACGCGTCTGGAAATGTTGGAGAGGGCGATATTTCTCAATCAGTACGAGCAATATTCGTCTTAATAATGGTAATCGGAAAATAATGAGCACAATCTGCGGCCAAGGTCTAATGAGGTCTTTAGAATGCTTTCTGTGTAGACGGTGACACCGGAGGCGATCCAGCGCATTCACTAAGACCAAGGGAGGGTGCTAATAGGACTAAAATATAGTATAAATTTTAATTAAGAAATAAAAGCTACGGTTCTAAAGAATTGCCAAATAATTCTCGACTTTTTTCAAAATTAGTTATTGTGATTGGCTATATATTTGGTAATTCATTATTAGTGCTCTTTTTATTTTAAAGAGGTTTTTAAGCGTTAAATACTTCGATTGGAAAATAATGTTTAATTCACGGTTGATTGGAAATTTCCATTTTTTACAAGGTAGCGATAATATTTCGTTTAATATCTTAACGGTTATTATTTGATCCTTTAGTGTTTGAGAGCTAACCAGCTGTTCCATGGAATTATCACTATTGACATATAATATGGCTTAAGTATGTATGTAAGTATATATTTTGTAGAGAGCCATCGTCCCCCATCCCTCCTTCATAACTTTTTTATTTTAAATGTTACAAAAAATATAAACAGATTAGTATATTATGCAACGAGCTTATAATGAAGGCTATTAATACGCGAGTATGATGGTTAAGATACGAGCCGTAGGCGAGTGTCTTAACCATCATAAGAGCGTATTAATAGCCATTATCTGCGAGTTCCATACACTATTTTTTCTACGACCCTTTTTTATTTCATAGTAAAGATTAAAAAAATATATATTTTAACAATGACCCGTGTACAATTGCGGATCATTGAGGTTAAGATATGTTGCTATTTGCTTACGCATATTAGGTACCAAATTTTCTCTTCGTCGCTAAGATTATTCTGCTGAGACATGTTTTAGTATCAAGTTTAAAGGGCACTACTCACTACTGCGTAATTTTTATTATGCGAAGTTCGAATTCCGAATTTTACGCTTTGATTTTCAGATTAATTAATAATTTTAATAACATTGACAGCCATTAATTACGATATTGTTTACCTGCGCAACGCGACGGTCGCAGCGTTGCCGCTTTGAATACTATCACGGAGCGCTACGAATGATATAATACTTTATCTTCCCATCTTTTACACTATATACCTACTTATCAAATTAATTAAGGTAACATAAAATCTTGATAAATTTTCTTTGAATGTTTCTTATGTTATAAATTAAATAAACGTTCAAAATTTTTTTTCAGAAATACAGAACTTATATCACAAGGCAATTTTTGTCGTGAGTATGACAACTCTATGACTTCGGTTGGTTTTGAGCGACCCGATTGTGAGCGAAAAGGAACCGATTCGATTGCAAATGCTCCTCTGCCATTGGATAGCTTGACCAGTGCTTTAATGAAAATTTGTATCTTAATGAGACCCATTAAAGCACTGGTGATTCATATTTAATATGCATATTAAAGGTTAGGAGTAGAAAAAATCTATATAAATGCAATAAAATAAAGAGCATTCCCATTTATAAAAATACAACTTTAATATGCCATTCTGTTATAACTATATAGTCCAAAATAATTTTAAATTCTTGTCATTTTGATCTTGTGTCTACTTGAATTTGCATTTTTTTTGTGAAAAGAAAAAATACATCGTTTGGCCCACAGAGACCGGTCAGCTGGGATATCTTCTATCAGGCTAACAAGTCTTCAATTAGTATAGTTATTTTATTTTGTGGTATTATGACACACTCATGTCATAAACACTGACCTGACTTTAACTGACTGTAGTATTTTATTGATTCTGGAAGGATTGTGAATTGTGACTATTGTGATTACAGCTGTTATAATGACGCATGCGTCATTATCAACGGCCATTACGCATTCATGTACATGGTATAAGAGGGAAAACAATACCTACCTACCATTCATTTCATCTGCATATACTGGCAGCCATCAGGCACAAGGCATTGTTTGGGGAGTGGGGTGTGAGTACACGCCATGAACAATACTTATTACGTGTAAGGATACTAAAAGGATCAGAATTCACTCTATAAATTCATTCCAGAAAAACTCTAGACAATAATATTGTGGGTGTAGGTACCTATCTAAATCTAATCAGTCCACGAGCGCATCAGTTTTTACCTTTCATGGCCAACTCGATGGTTATATTTTATAGGTATTCTCTTCGGTGCAAAGATTGGTAATGCGAATTTATACACGTACCAGCTCTTGCATGAAAAATTTTTCACCAGTAAGTAATAAAAACTTCATAATAAAATCTGTCACTTATTATGCGACATAAATGTTTATCATTTCAGCAGTTGGCATTACGCAGGGTCAAGTAGCATGTCAAGGTATTGTTATACAGGGTGATTCATATAATATGTGCGCAGGACTTCAGGATGTGGTAGTTCGTTCTGATATGAAAAAAGTTCCTATTAACATGGTTCCGCAAACAAACAGTTTTCGAGATACAGGGTGTCGAAAAAATTAATTATTTTCAGTTTTTTGACGATATATCTTAGGAACTGTTTGAGATACAGAACCCAGCGTTTGTACACATTTTTTCATCAATGTTATCTACGGTAAAATGGTAAAATAAAAAAAATTCTAGGAGCGAAATAAATCTGAAAAAAATTTATCATAAACAAGTGATGTTTTCGTTAACAACAATGTTGCCACTTTTACGTGTTTCATAATAAAATGCTGTTTTTCTCGAAAACGGTTCACAGAAAACTGAAAATAGTTAGAGTATTTGACCAAGAAAACCTTTTTATGTAGAAAACATTAACAGTTTATTTAATTCGTCAAAAAACTGAAAAAAAAATTTTCTTGACACGCTGTACCTCGAAAATGGTGCGAGTTGGCGAACCCATGTTATTAGGAACTTTTTTTCATATTTTTGAAGAATCTATCACATCAAAATATCAGGATTCCATGATTATTTTTTTGTTATTGATTTTTCTGCTATATTTTACATAAATTATGATACGGTACATACGTATAGATATATACTTTGTTGGATGCATTATGCTAATTAATTAGGTATGTAGAAATACACAGGAGAAGATAGATAATATCGGGGTGATGCGCATTAAGAGAGGATAGATAGATAGATAGATACTTTATTTAACTATTTTACACATATAAAAATGGTGTATAGCAAGTCATATTATAAATTATACAAGAATTTGACAAAAAGTGTCTGTAATACACAGACGTCATCAAACAAACACTCACAAAAACACGGAAATAAACACAAAATATACAGATAGATACTAGGCAACTAACCTCTACACAAAATCTGTTTTTAAAAATCTTAAAAATTCAGCCACACATCATAGAAACAGTGATGCAATAGCAATCGCTTTATGCAATTACTAAAACAGTCATCACTCATGAGTCTAATCCGTGCAGGCAATACAATTAGATTTTTATGTCAAGGGAATTCCTCTCTGATTTAACCAGCCTGTAGCGGGGCTCAAGTAACAGATCCTCTGTGACAGAGCGCGTCGTATACTGATGGACATTAGCCACCTTTGACAAACAACCTCTCCTTGCGTGAATTTCCGTTAGCGTCTGGTGCATATAGATACACGGGAGTGGTAAAATTTTGAGCCTTTTAAATAAAGGTCGACAATGATCCCTACACCCAGCCCCAGCTAAAATTCTCACTGCACGTTTTTGTAGTCTAAACACCTTAATTGAATGAACCGAGTTGCCCCATAAAGTAGTTCCATAGCTGACCAAAGAATGGAAGAGTCCAAAATATATGTTCTTTAACATAAATGAACTCAGGATTTTCCGGAGTTGTCTGAGCAAGAACAGTATGCTTGCTAGCTTCCTCCTTAATTCATTTATATGACATGTCCAATTTAAAGAATCATCAAGCGAGACTCCAAGCAGTCTGCAGTACTTGCCCGTACTGATGGTATTGTTACTAGAAATAATCAAACTCTGAGTTTTATCTTTATTTAGCTGTAACCTATTCGCGGAAAACCACTCCTCTCCCATTTCCAGTACAGTATTCGAGTACTTAATCAGCTCCGAAACACTCACCCCGGAGCAGGAAAAGGACGTGTCGTCCGCAAAGAGCACAACCCCACATTTTTCGTGCATGTAGTAACAAAGATCATTGATGTATATGACAAACAGTAGCGGTCCCAGAACAGAGCCCTGAGGAACACCATGTTCAATTTTGTTCAGCCCGGACTTATTTCCACTTATATAAATAGACTGCTGTCTATGGCTCAAGTAGGACTCAAACAAACTCAAAGGCACACCTCTCACGCCATAACATTCAAGCTTCTGTATCAGGATCCTATGGGAGACACAGTCAAAAGCCTTCGAAAGATCGCACATAGTCAACAAAGAATGCTTATGCTCCTCCAAGCCCCGCACCACGCTCTCCACGATCTCCAGAAGAGCTCTGACTGTCGACTTGTTCTTTCGAAACCCGAATTGGGCAGGATGTAATAATCTAAACTTTTCAAAATAGTTGTATAGTCTGTTCTTTAGCAGAATCTCAAATACTTTTGAAAAAATAACAATAATGGAAACCGGCCTATAGTTACTCACAGATTCCAAGTCGCCTTTCTTGTGTAGAGGCAAAATTTTCCCAAACTTGAAGGCATCTGGAAAAATTCCCTGAGTAAAACAACTATTTATCAAATATGCAAGTGGCTCAGCCAACAAATCCACCGACTCCTTCAAAAATATGTCACTCAGGCCATAGAAGTCACCCACTGAAGATCTCTTCAACCCAGTTATTACGTCATGTACTTCCCTAGTGGTCACTCCCTGTAGAAAGAAGTTAAAATTCACCGGAGGTAGATATTTTAAAAAATCGCTACTCTGAGCAGAGGTAGTAGAAATACTCTTTATTACATTGGCAGCCACAGAAGCAAAGAAGTCATTAAAATCATCCGCTGTAAGGGTTTTGCTAGCTTTGGGAGTGGGTTTTCTGTTAAGTTCAAAATTTACCAGCCTCCAACAAGCCTTGTTTTTGTTGGCTGAATTGCACAGATATGAATCACAGGCTCCTCTCTTTGCGGACGCAACTGATTTTCGATAGTGCCTCCTCAACTCCCGGTAAAGAGACCACCCTTGAGGATCCCCTCCAACGTCACATATGACTTTCAACACTGATAAGAATTGTCGTTTTCTTGTTAATTCCTGATTAAACCATTTCACTGGTGGAGAGACAGAAGTACTTTTTTTCAAAGGAAAACAATCCTCCACCATGAATTTGTACGTATTGACTAACCAAGTGGCCATGGCATTTACGTCTTCACCCAAATTTAAAATTGTTGACCAGTCAGTACTACAGACAGATGACCTAAACTTACTCAACCCAATGTCAGAGATGTGTCTCCTCTCCGTCACTGCAGGGACCGAACCCCCACCCCGATGACTCAAAACTATGTATTGCCCTCTATGGTCAGCTATGCAGGCTTCAAAAACACCCACCCGTCTGTTCGTCTCATCAATATTAGTAACAATATTGTCAACACAAGTAGCAGAATACTGAGTAACTCTTGTGTAATCACTTATAGTCGGACGCAATCCGAATGAGTCGCATAAATTTAAAAACTGAATAAGATTTTCAGATTCAACCTTGAAGTTTATATTGATGTCACCTGCGATTATGATCCTAAATGAACCCCGCAGCAGGCCGGTCAGCACACGTTCAAGGTTCCCAAAGAAAGTGTTAAGATCTCTCGAACATGATGACCTATACACCACAACAATAATTAATCTCAAATTAGATATTTCTACAGCACAAAATTCAGAATTTAATTCGTCGCAATAAGAAGTCAGCAACATTTCCTTAACATCGAGGGAGTTCCGAGTAAAGATACAAACACCCCCCCCGATCTCGGTTTTCCCTGCAGAAATATGAGGTCAGAGAATATCCATGAATATTCACGCTTTTTAAGTCAGATAGGGAATCTGCATGTTGTGATATTGATACGGGAATCAGCGAAGCGATAACAATTTGCAATTTGTGTTACGACAAATTTATTAAAAATTTACAGGTTATATGTTATGATGATGCTGTAAAATTTGATGTAGAAGTCCATTTTAATGTTATTGCTGCCGTCTAATTGGCCGGTCAACTCGATAAATAAAGGAATAATATGAAAAAACTTGAATACTTACGAGATATATGATTTTCAAAACTTGCCTCGTGTGCTTTCAAATTCATTGTACCTACATACTTTCAACAAGGTTAACCAATTCCAAATTTATGCGATAAATTATTATAGTAAATGAGCCTTAAAAAGGGATACACACACAACAATTTTATGTCATTTATTTTAGAAGACCTATAGTATGTAATAGCTTCTCTTCCCAAAGATGATATTTTTTGATAGAACATTGTAGAGAAGAATCATTTTTTTTAATTTGCAATTAACTGCATAGCTACTACTAGGTATGATTATATGTACATATTAGCGGTTCTATGTAGTTAAATTTATTTGTGGTACATTTCAGGTTTATTTTATCATGGTGATCATGGTCACAGTTTCTTGTAGGCATCCACGTATTTCAGGAACAATAGAAGGTTGGTGATGCCGGCTTCGTTGTCACCTACGGCTTCACGGACAGTCCCTGGGATTTCGAACTTTCATGGTTTGCATATCAGGTGATATATGCGAAGGCATTCATAGTGATTGCAGAGTTCTCGCAGTATGGGATGGGTATCTGGGTGGAAGGGACAATTTGGTCCCTATTATAAATTTTGCTGTATCTCAGAATTGAAATAACTTTTCTTTTCTTGCGAACATCATCTAATATCTTTCTTTTTTATAGTAAATGAAACTAAATATTTTTTTGTAATAAAGTTACACCACTGTCGGATTTTCATTTTGGAGTTATTTTCATAGAGTAGGGAAATATAAAAAATATAAATAAAAAATGAAAAAATAAAAATGATAGATGAAGTTCTCAAAACATATACGGATTGCTTGGGAGCATAAATGGGACAGCCTGTATAGATATATAAGAGTGGTGAAAAAATTAAAAATATGAGTAAGACTGACAATGATTTCTTCTATTTGTACATACATAAAATACTCTCATCCAGCGTCAAAGTAAAATTTTAATATATTTTTCTTGTCGGAGTTCATTAAATATAAGCCCGAGGGAAAATCATTTTCACATCGCAATTGCTTCCTTTTATAAAGGCATTGGGAGGCAAAAAAAATATGTTCAAGTGCGCAGTTACATGGAATATTCTAATCAAGGACATTGTACGTGTATGGGAGGCAATATTATAAAAAGGATAAGCGCCTTTCCTTGTTGTCATAACATGAACGTTGAGAATTTATTGGAGTTCAGCAGTCAATTTCGTATACTTAATTCTTTCTGTTTTTGACATTATTCTTCTCTATTAAATCTTGTTTAATTAGTAGGTACCTATAATATCTTATTTAAAAAATGTAGCAATAAAAAACGTACTAATCTTTTTGTTCTGACTTGCACCTCTTGTTGTGTGTTGGGTAAATACTTGTCGTTACCTGACTAATTATTGTTTGGAGGGTAAATGGTATTTAGGTGTATTATGCATTATTTACTCATTTCTCCCTAAAACTTCTAGCATCAATTATTGCCACGCAAGGATAATAAATTGTAATTCCTGAATAAAACTGAACAATGAGCGTTATCGGAACTAAATTCAACATTAAGTTTCTATCAGTATTCTGTATATTTTCCCGTCTTTGACCATCCTTGCATCCAAGTGAATTATCCGGAATATTAAGAGAGAATAATAAGAAAGAAGAGCGGGGTGTCATTATGTAGGTGCAACACGCTAGTTAAGCAGCGTTCTTGGAAAATTCCGTGCCATTAGCGCTGGAGAAAACAAAGAGATGGAACGTTTGATATTCCGGCAGCGACTATGAAGTTCTAGCAAATGAATAATAACAATTTGCTCTGACCGGGAGCGATGGAGATCTCAAGAGCGCGAGTTCTTTATATTCGCACCATTAGTGACCCCTCAAGGCTCGCTAATCGAGTATGGTTGCTGCTGCCTGTTTTCTCGCTCATTTCGAGTGGTTTCAATTATTTCTGGTGTAAATTACTGATCTACTGAATGAAGACTGTAGCTTGCAGTGCAGAAAGAAAAGTAAAAGAGTAACCATCTATACTGGATTTACTATTATAAGTACCTGTTACTTCTTCCATTATTTAACTATGAAAAATGGACTCAAAAATTTAATAAATAATAATTCATCGAGTTGTGTCAAATTGACGATTTTCTAAAGGATTAAATTATTCCTAGTACTAATAACTAGCGAAAAACTAATAGGTAATGTAATCTGGAATGCTGTTATATGGACCATTCTGTATTCAGAAGTGACTTGCATGACAAGTGCTGGGTCTTCAGAGTCTCGAATAACTCTAGAATAAACTGATGCTCTCGCATGCGCCTACTGTACCTAACTGTCTATAAAATGTTAACTGGTAAAACGTAACAGTCTGGAACGTGATCGTTCGGGAACATCTGTCTAGAACGTCAATGTCGTTACCTGTCGGGATATTTAAAAACAGTGTCATAGTAAGGGTAGAACATTAGTAGTTCGGCAGCTATTAGAGGAAGATCAGTTGAAGAGTTGAAGACAGAAGTGAACAATGAAGTGTAGTGTTGAATGCTATGGAAGTAAGATCAGAAGAAAAGTTAAGAAGAGTAATAAGTAAATAAATTTACTCGGACACAGTTTAGTTAAAGAAGTGACAAAAGATTGTGCAAAAGTGAAAGAAGAGTTGCGTTTAGTATTGTGAGTGAAGAATTTGTAGACAGGTAGAAAATTAAATAGACTGATGGACTTGTGTGGCGGAACCAGGATGGTAAGAAAGACTTTTTGTACTTTTATTTACTTACAGTTGAAGATTAAATTAAGATTAATATTTTCACAATTAATTAAAAAAAGCTGCCATTTGCTGATAAAAAAGGTCTTTATATTAACCTTAACTCAATAAAATTTCCCAAATAGTAAAACAATTTACCTATACAAATAATCATTGATAAGTAATACACGTTTATTATAGGTGAGCAAACAACGTAACTAGGTCGGCAAATAGCAAACGCGTCAAATTTTTGTTTAAGACGTGCTGGAATTTATACCACACTTGGTTGCTATTTTCATTGTCAGAATGTACCTAACTTTTTTTTACCTACGTAATGTAAATATTTATGTTACTGGAAAATAAAAGTTCAAGCGGCAACACTGCACGGAAAAGTTCAATTTCAAAACCGGAACAAGAAGAGTTGATTTGGAAGAAAGTGAAGGATTCAAAAGGTCAGTGGTGTTTCGGGCACTAAATAGAAACGGTCTAGGCTGAACGGTGCATGGGGAGTTTTGATTGAATTTTTGAGGTATAGGCGAGATTATTAATGGTATCGCTTCGTTTCCGGATGTAGGTTCCTGAATACCTATACCCAAAGTTTGCTTACAAATTGGTGCACTGCTTGATTTTATAATTATTAACAGTTAGTGAAAAAAAGGCACTTCATCTCTATGTGCTATAATATCTTCATTCCTGTTAACTTTTAGTTAACATATGTATTAGAAAAGTTGATCGTTATGAAATTACATAAAAAATTATTAATGAATTTTTCCTGCTACCCTATCAATTACGATGAGGGTGGGGGTACTTTTACCCCTTCCCGGGTTTCCGTCAAATTATCATGTACATCAGAAATTAGTACTTTTAATAAGAAATTGTATAAAAAAAAATTGTTTCATTTGTATAAAAATATTTTTGAAAAATAGTATTTTAAAGAACCTAAAACCCAAAACAAAGAAGAACATTTAACAACTACTAAGAAACAAGGTTCAATAAAAATAATCAAATTTAATAAGAAATTTACCTACCAAATTTCATCGAATTGGAATTAGCCGACTTTGAGCTATTTCAAAAAAACTAAAATTTTCAAAAGACTTTGAAGCCCTCTCACAGACAAACGAAGCATTTTGGTATAGAGATAAGTTTGGTCTGAGAGACTTTTCTTACCTCAGTAATCTGTGGTTGCTCCATGTCCGTGGAATATTGGGACACCCTGTATATTTTTGTCGGAAAGCTATTACCTACCTGTCAACACGAATTTTATGAATTTTCAGTTTGTTTTTTTTTTTTTTTTTAAAGGATGACTATTTTTTTACGAATTTTGACCCAAGATTCTATATATTATAGAAAAAAGATTTGTTTAAAATCAAAACGGGGATAATACTATTCTATGCAGACGGCGTGTTTGAGGACGGGTTTAGAGGGGTTGTGGTGGGAATTTTCGAGTTTTGAAAAAAAATGTCGACGTTTGGGAGGGGGGAGTTTTTTTGACGTTTTTTCGATTTTTTCAAACGGTTTTTTCGCGGTGAAGGGGCGTTTTTCTTTTGTTTCTTTTACGTTTTTCGGGAGGGGGGCTAAGATGTGTTGCCGGGGAGCGCGAAAAAACCGTTGACAGTTCTGGCAGTTTCGACAGCTGTCAAATGTCACTTTTTTCGAAAGGCGCGCAGGGGGAAAAGAAAGAGCGGCCCGGGTGCGCGCGGGAAAGGGGAGTTTGAAAAGGGCGGTCGGGGGGCGGCCAAAATTCCGGGGGCGGCGAAAAGGGCGGAAATCTGTCACGGCCGAACGGTACGAGGAAATCGCGCCGTTTTTCTTCGGTCGTGTCGGAATTTACTTCCTCTTCGACTGCTGAAAGTTTCGCGCCGCTGTGACCGACCGTCGCGAGGTTATTTAGGAAAAGGCTTTTTTTTCGTTTTTTCTCAGTTCTAAATTTCGATAAATTTCGAAACGCTATAACTCGAGAACGGTGCGTCGTAAACGGGTCGGGTTTGTGGATTTATCCGTTTCCGAAGTTTTCCGATGTTTTACGAGCGCTTCCGATTTTTCCCGACCTTTTCCGAACTCCGAAGCGAAGCCCGCCGTAGGCGGCACCGACTCGACGAAGCGAAACCGACTAGGCGAACGTGACCGCGAAAGATGAGGCAAAAAACGCGAAACGTCAAATTTGACATTTCTGACAGATGTCAAAAGTGGGACAGCGGAGCCGCGCGTTAGCGCGCAACGATTCTCGCACGTGCGGTCATTTCGGAAGCGTCTCGACGTCGGAAACGCGATTCGGCGAAAAAAATTTCGAAAAACATACAGGGTGTCCCGTAAATGTCGAAAAACCGCCCAGACAAAATGGCCGCCGTGTTTTTCACGAGACCCGCACCGATCGATCGCGTTCGACGGCGCGAAAAAAATTGGCGCGAAAAAAACGCGAAAATCTCGCGCGCGACTTGGAAAAACGCGAAAAACGCGTTTTTAACGCGATTTTGCCGTAACGCGATTTTCGAAAAATCGCGTGAAACGGACGATGCCTCCGATCGGATTTTTTCTCGCGGATTCGGAAAGGTCTCCGTTATTAGAGTGCCCGATTGGTTACCCGACGTTTCTCCGACCGTCCGTGTAGACAAAATGGCGGTCGGCGCGAAAACGTTTGCAGAAATTTTTTTTCGCGTAGAGGACCACGGGAAAGCTATCTCCTCTGAAGGCGCCGAGAGTCGAGATTGGTGGTTACCGGGTTAGCATAGTCGACACATGTCGGCGGTGCGTAGGCTAGGTTTAATATCGATATCTTCAAAAATAGCCGTTTTAGAGCGATTTGAAAATGGCCGACGAAAAAAAAGAAAAGTCGACTTTGACAATGTGTGGATGACAGACGGTAACACCCACAGAGACCAAACTCGGTGTGAATGTTTACCCATATCTTGGCTACCCGACGGTACCACAAGGAAACCGTTCCGATAATTCTTGCAAAAGTTATTATTGATCGTTTTTCGGAAAACACTCGGAAATTTGCGTAAATCGCGAAAATTGCGTTTTTTCACGGCCGGAAAATTTCAAGATGGCGCGGGAAAGTTGGTGTGTGAAAATTTTCAAAAATTTTCACCGGGATCATCAAATGACGTGTATAGCTCTCCAAAATAAGTGTTCCGAAGTTTCCATGTTTGACAATTTTTCCAAGATGGCGGATTAAAGTCGAGGGTCAAGTTTTTTGTAGACGTTTGCGGGAAAGCTATCTCCTCTGAAGACGCTGGGCGTCGAGACAGGTGCTTACCGGGTTCGTATAGTCGAGACATGTCGGCGGTGCGTAGGCTAGGTTTAATTTCGATAACTGACAAAATGGCCGTTCTACAGTGACTTTAAAATGGCCGATGTAAAAAAGACAAATTTCGACTTTGACAGTTCATAAATGACAGGCGGTAATTACGAGAAACGTCAAACTCGGTGTGTCGAAAGATAGTTTTCTTGGCCATCCGCTGGTACTCAAACGAAACCATTCCGACGTTCCGTTTAGAAATTATTAAGGATCACGTCCGAAAAAACACACTTTTTTTCGTGATTTTTTGAGAAGAAAATTCGAAATCAACGCCATCTTAAAAAACTTACCGCGTCAAAAATATCCGCGAAATTTGAACAAAAATTGCTTCTGTTGATTGTCAAAGCATGTAGTGACACGACGGTGTGTCCAGTCTATACACGTTTCTCGGAAAATGTCGGAGTTACAGGCGTTTCAAAATGGCCGACATTTTTGACGTAATTTCGACTTTGACGTTTCTAAAAATTGACATTTCGAAAAACTTGCAACGGCATGTCAAGGCCACATGTATTTCCGTCATTTTGATGTATCTGCCAACTCTGTCCGGTTGTTTTTAACAAAATGGCGGCTGATTTAGTTGAATGGAGACAATAGCTTTTTAGCCGTTTTAAACTGAAAATACAAATTTCAGAGCACTTTTCTAAACCTTCCTGTATACAAACTATAAGTGATATCGAAACCAACTCAACTACCAGCGATAGACAAAGCACGCAGAAACATCGTGTTACCATTCGTTCGCGCGGTTTTTTCAAAAATGGCGGAGCTACGAGCGTTTCAAAATGGCCGATTTTTTTTGAAAAAATTCCGAGTTTGACGTTTGAAAAATGACAGTTGCGATTTTTTCCGGTGCCTCTTGCATCAATATGTCATTGCTGCACATTTTGCCTGTACGATGAAACCAAAATCTGGCCGCCATCTTGATTCTTCGATTTTATCTAATTTTTTGTGTATGCAAAAACACGTGTCTTTTTCCGATTTTTTCCAACTTTTCAATTTTGACATTTTTTAAATGACAGTTTCAATTCTTTTTTCAAAAACATTTCGTGAGGGTGTCGTAGCTCGGAGTTTTTTCGTTCCGGTAAAATTACAAAATTTCCGCCATCTTGATTTTCCGAATCGGCGAAAATTATTTCCTCGGTCGTGTTTGCCAAATTTTAGCAAAACCTGACATTTGGACGCCATTTTCTCCGGAAATATGCACGCAAACGAAAAACGGATTTCGGATTTGAATTCAACGCGCTCCCGACGTGCCAAGCTGCGAATTTCAGCCGTTTATATTTTTTGAAAATTTTTGTCAAAAATTTGAATGGGTAGGCCTATGAATTTTTTTGATCACAAATTGTTTCGTCGTTTTCTCCGGAACGGTGAAAGTTTTTGGAAAAATTTTTTTTTCGGTCGACAGAGTTCGTCGATGAGAAGTGTAACGTTGAATTGCGATCGAAAAATTTTCCAAAATGGCCGCTACAGACGCTTTTGAAAATTCGCAAAAAAATTTTTTAAAAATCGACTTTGACATCTTATAGGTGACAGACGGTTACGTCAATTGCGATGAAATTTCGCAGTCTTCAAGAACCGTTTCTCAGCTACACGTCGATACCTTTTCAATCATTCCCCGACCGACGTGGCCAAAGTTACGGTCAAAAATGTCCGAGCGGTACAATTTCACGCTTAAAAACTTCACGATTTTCGACCAAAATCAATGAAAATCAGCTATGTTTTGGATTTTTTTTTCTCGGTAATTACCGTACATCGGGACTCGCGGATCATTTTAGCAGGGTAGTAGAAGAGTTGGTCTGTCGGAATTTTCAATTTTTGTCGCTAAAATTTTCAAAATGGCGACGCTGTGAATTTTCGAAAATGGCCGATTTTTGCTCCCAATTTTTGGACTTTGACGTTTAAAAAGTCGCATTTTCGTTTTTTTTTTCGAGTTTTTTTTTACGACCACGTTCAAGTTAAGGATAATGCCTTTCTTTTTGAATTTAAAAAAAAAATTGTATCGCGACTTTTAACGTCACAGCGATTTTTTTCGCTGAAAAATAAAGAAGTTCGTTCACGATTTTTCGCATTTGGCATTTTATATTTGACACTTTCGATTGTTTTGCCATTCTTTTTTCACGGTCAGGTTCGAATCGCGGGTATTCTCTTCAATTTGAAAACGGCAAAAATTATTTCAACCATAAATTACACAGCCACCATCATAAATTTTGTTACAGAGAAAAACGATGTTTTTCAATTACTTTCGATTTTGACGTTTGAGAAGTGACACTTTAAATTTTCTTTTAATTTCTTTCTAAATATAGGATCGTAATTTTGAGTTTCTTTGTTACGTCGAAATTACAAGTTGACCGCCATTTTGATTTTAAGAGTTAAAAAAAAATTATTTCCTTTGTTCGAAACGCCCGTTTTCCAATGCTTTACCATATAATCTAATATTTGGACGCCATTTTCTCGGAAAATAAAAGCGAAAAAGACAAACTGACAAACGGCCCAGGCTCTGCGACTCCAAACAATTCGTTCACTTTTTTTTAGTCGTACTCTCTGACCCCCCGCCGCGGTAGCGGCCCAGACTCTGCGACTCCAAACAATTCGTTCACTCTTTTTTAGTCGCACTCTCTGACCCTCCGCCGCGATAGCGGCCCAGGCTCTGCGACTCCAAACAATTCGTTTACTTTTTTTTTGTCGCACTCTCTGACCCCCCGCCGCGACAGCGGCCCAGGCTCTGCGACTCCAAACCAGTCGTTTACTCTTTTTTAGTCGCACTCTCTGACCCCCCGCCGCGATGGCGGCCCAGGCTCTGCGACTCCAAACAATTCGTTTACTCTTTTTTAGTCGCACCCTCTGACCCCCCGCCGCGATAGCGGCCCAGGCTCTGCGACTCCAAACAATTCGTTTGCTCTTTTTCAGTCGCACTCTCTGACCCCCCGCCGCGATAGCGGCCCAGGCTCTGCGACTCCAAACAATTCGTTTGCTCTTTTTTAGTCGCACTCTCTGACCCCCCGCCGCGATAGCGGCCCAGGCTCTGCGACTCCAAACAATTCGTTTGCTCTTTTTTAGTCGCACTCTCTGACCCCCCGCCGCGATAGCGGTCCAGGCTCTGCGACTCCAAACAATTCGTTTACTCTTTTTTAGTCGCACTCTCTGACCCCCCGCCGCGATAGCGGCCCAGGCTCTGCGACTCCAAACAATTCGTTTGCTCTTTTTTAGTCGCACTCTCTGACCACCCGCCGCGATAGCGGCCCAGGCTCTGCGACTCCAAACAATTCGTTTACTCTTTTTTAGTCGCACTCTCTGACCCCCCGCCGCGATAGCTGCCAAGGCTCTGCGACTCCAAACAATTCGTTTACTCTTTTTTAGTCGCACCCTCTGACCCCCCGCCGCGACAGCGGCCCAGGCTCTGCGACTCCAAACAATTCGTTTGCTCTTTTTTAGTCGCACCCTCTGACCCCCCGCCGCGATAGCGGCCCAGGCTCTACGACTCCAAACAATTCGTTTGCTCTTTTTTAGTCGCACCCTCTGACCCCCCGCCGCGATAGCGGCCCAGGCTCTACGACTCCAAACAATTCGTTTGCTCTTTTTTAGTCGCACTCTCTGACCCCCCGCCGCGATAGCGGCCCAGGCTCTGCGACTCCAAACAATTCGTTTGCTCTTTTTTAGTCGCACTCTCTGACCACCCGCCGCGATAGCGGCCCAGGCTCTGCGACTCCAAACAATTCGTTTACTCTTTTTTAGTCGCACTCTCTGACCCCCCGCCGCGATAGCTGCCAAGGCTCTGCGACTCCAAACAATTCGTTTACTCTTTTTTAGTCGCACCCTCTGACCCCCCGCCGCGACAGCGGCCCAGGCTCTGCGACTCCAAACAATTCGTTTACTCTTTTTTAGTCGCACTTTCTGACGCCCCGCCGCGACAGCGGCCCAGGCTCTGCGACCCCAAACAATTCCTTTACTCTTTTTTAGTCGCACCCTCTGACCCCCCGCCGCGATAGCGGCCCGGGCTCCGCGACCCCACGATCGTTCACTCTTTTTTAGTCGCACTGCTCCAAAATAAAAATTTTGAGCAATTTTCTATACCTTCCTGTATACAAACTGTAAGCGATATGGAAACCAACTCAACTACTAGCGACAGACAAAGCACGCAGAAACATCGTGTTACCATTCGTTCGCGCGGTTTTTTCAAAAATGGCGGAGCTACGAGCGTTTCAAAATGGCCGATTTTTTTTGAAAAAATTTCGAGTTTGACGTTTGAAAAATGACAGTTGCGATTTTTTACGGTGCCTCTTGCATCATTGCTGCACATTTTGCCTGTACGACGAAACCAGAATCTGGCCGCCATCTTGATTCTTCGATTTTATCTAATTTTTTTTGTCTGCAAAAACACGTGTCTTTTTCCGATTTTTTCCAACTTTACAATTTTGACATTATTTAAATGACAGTTTCAATTCTTTTTCCAAAAACATTTCGTGAGGGTGTTGTAGCTCGGAGTTTTTTCGTTCCGGAAAAATTACAAAATTTCCGCCATATTGATTTTCCGAATCGGCGAAAATTATTTCCTAGGTCGTGTTTGCCAAATTTCAGCAAAACCTGACATTTGGACGCCATTTTCTCCGGAAATATGCACGCAAACGAAAAACGGATTCCGGATCTGAATTCAACGCGCTCCCGACGTGCCAAGCTGCGAATTTCAGCCGTTTATATTTTTTGAAAATTTTTGTCAAAAATTTGAATGGGTAGGCCTATGAATTTTTTTTATCACAAATTGTTTCGTCGTTTTCTCCGGAACGGTGAAAGTTTTTGGGAAAATTTTTTTTTCGGTCGACAGAGTTCGTCGATGAGAAGTGTAACGTTGAATTGCGATCGAAAAATTTTCCAAAATGGCCGCTACAGACGCTTTTGAAAATTCGCAAAAAAATTTTTAAAAAATCGACTTTGACATCTTATAGGTGACAGACGGTTACGTCAATTGCGATGAAATTTTGCAGTCTTCAAGAACCGTTTCTCAGCTACACGTCGATACCTTTTCAATCATTCCCCGACCGACGTGGCCAAAGTTACGGTCAAAAATGTCCGAGCGGTACAATTTCACGTTTATAAACTTCACGATTTTCGACCAAAATCAATGAAAATCAGCTATGTTTTCAAATTTTTTTTCTCGGTAATTTCCGTACATCAGGACTCGAGAATCATTTTAGCAGGGTAGAAGAAGAGTTGATCTGTCGGAATTCTCAATTTTTGTCGCTTAAATTTCCAAAATGGCGACGCTGTGAATTTTCGAAAATGGCCGTTTTTCGCTCCCAATCTTTGGACTTTGACGTTTAAAAAGTCGCATTTTCGGTTTTTTTTTCGAGTTTTTTTTACGACCACGTTCAAGTTAAGGATAATGCCTTTATTTTTGAATTTCAAAAAAAAATTGTATCGCGACTTTTAACGTCACAGCGATTTTTTTCGCTGAAAAATAAAGGAGTTCGTTCACGATTTTTCGCATTTGGCATTTTTTATTTGACACTTTCGATTGTTTTGCCATTCTTTTTTCACGGTCAGATTCGAATCGCGGGTATTCTCTTCAATTTGAAAACGGCAAAAATTATTTCAACCACAAATTACACCGCTACCAAAATGAATTTTGTTACAGAGAAAAAATGCTTTTTTCAATTACTTTCGATTTTGACGTCTGAGAAGTGACAAACGGCCCAGGCTCCGCGACAACACGTTCGTTCACTCTTTTTTAGTCGCACTCTCTGACCCCCCGCCGCGATAGCGGCCCAGGCTCTGCGACTACAAACAATTCGTCCACTCTTTTTTAGTCGCACTCTCTGACCCCCCGTCACACTGCTCCTCTCTATCTCTCTCTCTCTCTCTCTCTTTCTCTTCCCCCCCCCCCACTCTCTCTCTCTCTCTCTCTCTCCCGCCGCGTTAGCGGCACAGGCAACACGACCACACGTTCGCTCACTCTTTTTTGATCTCACTGCTCCCCACTCTCTCTTTCTCTCTCTCTCTCTTTATCTTCCTCTCTCTCTCTCTTTCTCCCGCCGCGTTAACAGCCCAGGCTCCGCGACCCCACGTTCACAAAATTTTTTGAGTCACACACATGCCCGCCGCGTTAGCGGCCCAGGCTCCGCGACCCCACGTTCGTTCACTATTTTTTTTCTCGCAAAGCTCATCTCTCTCTCTTTTTTTTAACTATTATTTTTTTTCAAACACCTTTTTTACATTTTTCATTTTCCTTTTTCATTTAATCTTCTTTCTCTGCCCCCCTCCCCCTTTCCCTTTCCCTGCTTTCGATATTATTTATTTAAACAACCGGGGAAAAAGTAAAGGGTAAAGGGTATAGTATTTATTTGTAAAAAGAATTAATACTATTCATACACAACGATTTATTTATAAAAAAAAAATATTTATTTATTTATAAAAATTTCCACTATTCACGCAACCTTTGAAAATTTTTTTTCGCCCCGTTACCCCCCGCCAAACTTAAACACCAACATCCTCATGTCCCCCCTTACCCCCCTAACACATTCAACCATAACCCTAAGCCCCAGTACTAGTCAATAACTATTTGAAGAACTCATATTTCTGTGATCTATAAAACATATCTTATATGAGGAATGCTTTCGTTATTATGCTTTATCAATGTGTTTCGAAATCAGTTGAAAGAAAAATGTAGTGAGAATAGGTACCTAAATCAGGTTTGGAAATTATGCATGCATGCAGATACTATTTATTTAAATCATGTTATTAAACCCAGCCACCTATTGGCTTTATCATTCATGAAGTCTAAATTAAAAATCTTCGCACGCATAAAAGGTTTTGCATATACGAACTAAGGTCTGATAACTGTGGGAATGCACGTTTTCCAATGCGTAAAAAGATCCGTAAAAAATCATGTCCCATATTCAAATATTTCATAAATAAATATTTAAAATTCAAATGTGTTGCAGGTAAGGGCGAAGGGCAGAGGGTTAAGAGGAAGGGATTAGAAGCGCCTGGTGACAATGGGAAGGTGTCACCTGAAGAATAAGAACCCCCATCCATTCGAGTCGGTCTGTTGAACCCGTAGAATATAAATTGCCGTTTTGTTATATGATAAATATGGTTTGTAAATGGTGTTGTTGACTTTATTTATATGGAGTGTTTATAAATATATTCTATTCAGGGTTTAGTGCTTCCGCGCTATCGATTCTATCTTATTATTATTTATTGATCACAGGTAGGCGACACCGGAAGACACATGATAGATTCTTTATTGATGTTGATTCCATCCGAAAGTAATTTTTCATTTAATTCCATTATAACATTTCATCAGTTGAATACATGTAGAGTAGACATGTGTATTGTGATTTTTGCAATAGAAACAAAATTTACTGGGAACTGGGAACTTTTTGATAGTATGAATATACTTATTTTTGATAAACCTAAACATTTTCTTAATAAATCAAGCCACTTATTCATGCATTAATGCTTATTATTAAATTTCATATCAGCAATATACCTACTACTATACACATGAGTAAGAAATAGCATATTATTCTGAAACAAGTGCATAAAGTAGCATATTTCTCACGAGTGTGAAAGTGGAGTACCTTATTTCGGGCGATACCGAGTTGGGCGAAGGATTTTGTTCTTTACTAATCCCAGGGCTCAATTGGGCGACAAACGAGAAACTAGGGGACTATGAGAGATAATGAAACATCACTTATTTGGAACAACCACAGATTTGGAAATTCAAACTGAGCCCCCTATTTCCTATACGACATTTTAAAGAGAGTTTCAGCAGAAATACAATGGTTGCTTCGTAAATTAAAAACAAATGACAATGCACAATTTTCCGTTTTCAAAGCAGCTTACTTGATGATTAAGACAGGAAAAAATATCGGAAAACGCTTTATATTTTATATACCTCAAGTTTTTCCTATAGGTAGTTACTTACTTATACCATTTTATGGTAGGTACCTTCCGAAATATATTTTAAAAATTTTAATTTATTTTTTTTAAATATCTGTTTTTCCAAAACCCTATGAATTAACATTTTCCAAGTATACAACATACTCGTATAATACAACATAAAAAGTTAGGATAGAGACCTATAAGCCGTTTTATGGTATTTTCGACGTTTTCAATGTAAACTATACTTTGAAAATGAATAATTATTGATATTTTCACTTATTTGCAGCTTCCGTAAAAAGTAAATCGACTTCATAACACATATCACCATTGTATTTCTATTGAAATGTCTGAGACCTTTAAAAAGTCTTCTAAATCTTCTAAATTCCCTTTAAAATTACACATCACGAGAATGTGGGGGTGGAATATTCCAAGATTGAGGTGGCTCATCAGGATGAAAAGGTAAGAACTATAATAGGATTCATTAGATATCATTTTCGAACTTCCCCTTACTATCAAAATTTACAAGTTTTTCTTTTATTACATGATATGTCAAAAGTTATGAGGAGTGATATTAACACAGTGATACATCTACTTATTTAGGTATTCGTTAACGTTTGAGTATATCACTGAAGAAAAGGGGGGTTCCCGATTGTCATAAAGTTAAAATCAACACATAAGTATATTTACTGCAAGTATCGTTTCTACCTAATCATAAATTTGCTCGTACAGATTCAATTATGCTGCTGTATTGTTAGTGTATTTTTTCAATGTTTTGTAACTATAACATCTCATATTGAATACTCGCTAGATTAACAACCTTTATATATTTTGTTTTTAAAAGTTCTCAAGTTCACTTCCTCTGATGTTCGAAGGTTTCGTATTCTTATGATTCTTCTACTTCTGCTACATAGGTATTTCTTTCTCCTTCATAATATTGCGACTTCTTACTTCTTTCCTCTAGTACTACCACCTAAAAAAAAGAAAAACATATCATGTAATAAATTGTATAATTATTTATTCTTTAATTGTAATGCCTCATATTTATAATAAGTGAATTTACTTCATAAAAAGAATTGATATAAGTATATTTATGAAAGAATGTCCGGATATGAAAATAAACAGACTGTAAAGAAGACCAATTATGAAAAATAATATGTCAAATTAGAAACTCATCAAGTGCATCAAGAGTGTTTGTATACGCGACCCACTAGGTAAATCAACATAGTCAAGAATGTTTGGTAGTAAACCCCTTAGGGATGAGATCTTGTAGTTACTCATTGTGACTACCTATAATATTTTAAATCAACGTTTATTATGGTACAGCAGGTCAGGTAGCAAACTGTATATGATCCTTTTATACGATGTAATCTTAAAAATTTCCCTCTAATTACCATTTTATATCTTGAGAAAAATTCATGTCAAGTTACAATAATATTGCTATGCTACTGTTACAAGTATAAATTATTTCGACTAACTCATGTTATTCCGTATTCGCCCATCGCTAATTTCCTTTTCTGTAATGTCGCAGTCCCTCCCATGTATTGATTATTCGAGGGGAGTCGCGTTCCTTCAAACACACGCGTATATTCCGTAGGAGTCCTGGGCTCCGTAATATCTCCTATTCATCGAGTTATTCCTCACTGGCAGTATTTTCAATTAGAGACAGGGTAACGGAGTCATTTATACTGCACTGCCTTTTACTGACAGGTCACGATTAACTCATGCGTGCATAATTAATGGAAGAGATGGAGATTATTCTATTACATATTATGAAATTTATTTTTAGGTAGGAGGTTAAATAGCTAGTTGATATTAAAACTTGAAAAAATGAGATGATTAAATCATCAAACCACACTTTATTTAAATAATATTCTAATTGTAGGTATACCTACAGTTAGTAGATATATGTACCTAATATTGTAATTCCAAAGACAAATTAGTGAGAATGTAAAATAATATTTACTATGGATGATGCCGGCTCCACTTTTTGGAAAACCAGATACAGGAGCCGGCTAGTAATGCCTTTATTAACCGGATACCGGATTCAGAGCCGCAAATCAGGTAGGTATTATTCTAATTAAGTAAAATTTCAAGATTGTCAATTTCACATGAAAGCAACCTAAACAGAAACAACAAAAAAGAACGAAAAATCATTTCATTTCTCATGTTAGAAGTAGAACTGCAATTAGGTAAATTTAGAGATGAGGTGAACAACGAGTTTTTGCGTGATGAGTGTTTTATGAGGTTACACAAGAATAGTTATTATAGTTATTCCGCAGAATATATCATGCGTTGTTTATATTTTTGTCAGTTAGGCCACTGCCTCTGAAATGTCGACGAAATGTCCCTGAAGAGTCCCTCTTTGGTAAACCAATGTTCCAAAGAGTTCTTCTCGCAGGATACTAAAATAATTTCTATATTCTCTGCAAGATTTGCCTTTGCACTATTTCAAGACCGTAAGATGAATTAGTGTTATACATAGAATGCCAGAGAAATCCAGCAAAATCAAGATGGGATCTTTAATTCAAGAGCTTAAGAAGATAATATTATGTAATTTAGGATATATCTGAAATAACCTGATCTACAGAATTTTTATATTGAATCGGAATCGGGTAATATTTCCTAGTACCTATGTATTATGGCTCTAGACCAAAGGTGTCCAAACTACGGCCCGCGGGCCAAACCCGGCCCGGCAGGAGATTTTATCCGGCCCGCCAAGGATTTCGTAAAATATAGTAAAATATAGATATTAGATCTCGCGCAGATGAAGAGCGCATTCGGTATTCGGTTAGAATGAGCATCACAGTATCACGCTCGACTACACTACATTTGATTTTGTACTCTGACTGTACGTAGGCCCTCAACTGCAGTGCCTGCAAAGCTACGAGATTGTCCACGATAAACCAAAAATTCAGGGCCCCGCTAATGAATTTAAATACCAAACTGGCCCTCGCAGCAAAAAGTTTGGACGCCTCTGCTCTAGACTACACCTTATTGCATGTACCTCATCAAGGCTCGATTGCTCGATTAATAATAATAAATGACTTACACAATCAGAAAACTAATAACTTGCTGCATAATCATCTCATTGTCTAATAAGTCACCAATGTAAATATTAGTAAATAAAATTGAACTCAACATTGAGTGTTGAGGAAAAACAAAATAAAATCTTCTCAGGGGATGACATAGACAGCAAGATCTCTGATCTCTCATTGTAACCCATGGTGTAAGATAATGGTGTAAGTATAAGTTACGTTATCGTTGGACCACTCTGTATTTAAGCAAAACCCAATATGTTGGATATCGTTGTAAAGATAATTCAAGTAGCTTTCAAATGATGTATCACTCGATAGCTGTTCCCTATGATGATAAGCAAATGGGTAGCTACCCCTGCCAAGGGGGTGAAATTGGGTAGTTAAATTTGTCACGAAAATATGCCCCCCTCAATAATAAAATGGACCTATTTCGGCATTTTTTGCATAGATCTTCACTTTCCAAATTATTAGTCTTGTTACCTTTTCAATGGCCCACCCTGTATATGACGGAGTTTTTAGTTGCGATAGGATTCCTTTGCTGCTAATTTCTATACGGCAATAATAATTCTCAAATTAGGATTTTGAAAGCACATTTCAGATCGCCAATGTTTAATACCTACCTAAAAAAAGTATTATTTACCAAAAGCTCCAACGTGAACCGTTTTTGAGATAAATTGTATTTTTATGATGAAAAAAAAAATTAAAAAGGGTTGCAAAATATTTTAATTGGCACCCTGCATTACTGAAGAAGGAGGTCCTTTTCATCAAGTGTTATGATTTTTGTTGTTTTTTTCATGTTATCTGCTTTTTTTGTAATAATTGTAATTTATTATATCAAGGTGGAAAATAGGAGTGTTTAAGGCACGCGACGAAAATGGCCACACTCGGCCTAATGGTCAAACTAGGCCGAAGGCCGAGTTTGACAATCGTCAAAGTGATTATTAAACACTCCCTTTGCAACGTGTATCACACAAGTTTTTTTCTTAAATCGCTAAGAAACAAACAATTTATGAATTTCAAGTCGACAAGAAATATAAGTTTATAAACTCTGGAGATTGGTGTTTTATATTGTCAAAGTGACAGGCTTCATGAAGATTCGTGAAAACTTGATTTTAATTACTTTTTATGTCACTTTTAAGCACACGTGTGCAAAAGTATGTCATAAAAAAATGTCATTTCGAAACTAAAATGAGAATCTGACACTCTAAAATGACAATTATTATTGTTGCTGTTTTTATACTTTTTCATAAATTGTGCCTTTTTTCTGGAAAAAAAAATCAACATAGTACCTACCTTTGCATGTAAAACATTGACAGTTTAGAAATTTCTTTCAAAATGCTAATTTTCTCATCATTGTTGTAGACATCGTATAGGAGCAAAAAACCTTAGGCAACGCTTAAATCTCCATGTACTGTCGCGTGAATAAAAATTAATTCAGCGCTCAAAAAGTAATAATTGTACTGATGATAATATGTGTACAGGGTGAGTAAATTTGTATGTTTTAATAGGAAATCTCCATACCTGTAAAGAGATGAAGGATAATGGACCACACCTATCTTCGATTTTTTTTTTGTGAAAACAATGGTGAAAATAAAATTGACTATCGTCCTATTTGTTGTCGAGTTATTTGATAAAAGCTCGCTTTTCAGATTTTTCATTTTTACAATCATTTTCCACATTTACTAATAGAATTAGGAGGAATAATTTACACATTCTTCAGACACTTTTTAAAGCAATGCAGTGGGGAATAATTTGAAAATATATTGTGAATATGTATGTTGTCTTCTATGGATTCCTTTAGCCATTTTTAACACTTCTACTATTTTGGTATATCTTTCTAGTCTGCTAAAAACATTACATTCAGTTTTTTTCCAAACAAATGAAAATGAATACCTAACTATGAAAATGAATAAATCGACCCCACCTGATGTTTTATTGTACACCTCATTGTAACAGGAAAAATTGTCTTTCTATTGAAGTCAAAGCCAACTATGACTTCCATTAAAAAATATAACTTCATGTTATAAATTCGATTTTGGACTTTGAAAAAATTTCTACGCTCACTGCATTCCTTTTATTAACAAAGTGTCTCAAGAATGTGTGAATTATTTACTGCTAATTTCATTAGTGAATGAGAGAATTTTTCACCACTGCATGAAGTTTTCTCAAAAAAAGAAACGGAGATTTTTTTTCTCTTTTTTTCTATCTCTTATAGTTATGGAGATTCCCTAATTAAACATGCAAATTGGCACACCCTTTACAAAAGCTTAGTTCTGTATCTCATACGGTTCCTGACGTATCGTCAAAAAACTGAATTCTTTTTTGACAGCCTGCATATGTATGTCGAAAAGGGGGTTTGCGTTAATAAGAACAATAGAGAATCCGTGTTTAATAAGAACAAATAAAACACAAATGTTTTAGAATTATTCTGTGTACATTGTACGAGAGAATAATTAATAAAATTAATTAATAATTAATACTGCCTCAATAGTTTCAATATTAATTTACCTACATGCTCTGAAGATGCTGTTTTGAAAGTACCGAAACACATCTCGTACATAATTCCATTATTGATCCCTTAATATGCTGGGTAAAATTTTAAAACAGGTTGATTTAATTTTTTCATCAAGTTTTTTTGTCCATTGAACCGATTTTTCTTATTTTGATTGACAAAGTGCAAACATTTTTAGTTGCAAATTAATATGGTTGTGGATCGTGTGGATTGTAATGATCAAGCAAATAAAGGAAGATAACATACTCGTATTATTTATACATATACATTCGGGGCTGTGATGTATCGTTTAGCCACCTATGTTACTACCTATATCAACAATTTTATTCATTTATACATATGTCTGAAGATGCTACTAAAAGTAGCGAAACACGTGTAACATTTACAATATTCCATCAGCATGCAGTAGAATTTTTTTAAATAGTAGTGTTTTATTTATCATCCATCAGTATGCATGCAGTGATTCCACGAAGTAAGAGTTGAAAACATACACTTAGAAATAAAAATACGCCCTAAAGTTTTACCCGTAGTTTTCTTAATGATTCGATAAGAAGGTGTACATTCTTTTAATACTCTAGAACAGTTAGGTATGTAAGTACATAATAAAGTTCAAACACAACTCAGACCCCATAATAGATCTTAGCATAACAACTCTATATATTAAGAGACCGAGACGATATTGATTTAACATTTGGAAGAGTTCCACCTTATTACCGAATCGCATATCCTTGTGTAAGGATGTGAGCGAGAGCTGGTGGATGTGCGGACGTGGGGTGCAAGAGGGATGGAAGCCCCTGTTAGGTAATGCACAAGGCGCAGTCACTCACCGTGCCATGGTTAATGTTTGACTTTACGGAGGCCGAGTGTGTGTGTGTGAATTTATTATCTGCTGCTTCCCCTTATAGTCTTGGGTCTTGGGAGGAAAGCAGTCGTATTGTCGCAAGGGCAACGGCCTTCACTCGCAAAAGGATGATTGAAAAAAATAAGTGTGCATTTAAAAATAGGATGTTCTTTCACGAAATAAGCAAGATTGATTCATATTTTTCATAATGAAACGACAGTTATTTTTTCTGCATTATACCTATAGCACAAGCTTTGAATTACGAGTAAAGATCGTAATTTTTTAAAGGCTCTATGAATTTTATTATATGTATTATTTCTCTTATATAAAAATTGATGTGAAAAATCAAGGTACCATCAAAAAAAATATGCCAAAATGGCTAATAAGTAATCCTCCACACAAGTTTATCCATCGACTATAAAGGAATTTAAATCTAAAATGATACTAAACCAGTAAAATAAGATTTCAATCTGTTCAGACTTATCAAGCTTTAATTGTAGGTAATAATGTAAGTACCACTAGTTTTGTCATACCATCAAAATTATATTTAAACTAATTTATGCTGCAGCTCAAATCAGCTTAATGGAACTACAGTTTTGTACCTTATACCACATTCACTCTTAAGGTACTTAGCTAGGAAATGCGTCTTCTTCCTCTATTTATTTTTCCCTGTATCTTTCCCTACATAATGTTCCGCAACACTAGATAAATACTTCTATCCCCTCATCACATGGCCCTGATACTTTTGCAACTTCATCACTTTAACTGTGTTTAATATCTCCCTGTCCTTTCCCGTTCTTCCCAGTCTTCTTCATTTGTTATCCTGTCTACCCAACCTTCTGTATAAACACATCGTAAATGCTTCTGCTGCTCGATCACTAATATTTTTCTTCAACGTTCAGGACTTCATCCCATAGAGCATCGAGAAGAAATATTATCATATCATTCTTCTGACTCTGAGGTGCAAATTAAGACCTCTACTGCATAATACATTTTACATTTATTTAATTTATTTAATTAATTGTAGCAGTCTACATGATCTTCTACACTAACAAGTTTGAGTTTTCTGTCGATATCCCGCATCGCAAGTTCTCTTAAATCCATTTATTGAATTGCTCTTAATATCAATGAGATCAGGGAAAAATAGATTTCACACTGATAAAATTTCAGAAGCTCCTGAAAACGTCAAGTATAAAACGAAAGCACAAATTTGTTTTGTAGATAAGGTTCTGGTGTGCTGTGCTGTATTTTCTGCAGATATAAGGTGTCTCAAGACCATTTATTTTATATTGGTAGAGTAACTGGTTAAGCCCTGCTTATTAAGGATAATCGAATCTGTATTGACAATTGACTAGCAAAAATTATAAATTTTCAATGGAAGAAGAATGCTATTGACACGATGTTATGTTTTGGCCAGACCTTAGGAAATACCGTCAACATCACAAGATACCATTTGTTCCGCGGAGACAGTAACCTCCCCAATCTTCCCCAATCTCGTCCGATAGAAGATTTTATTGGAAGCCCAAAATGAAGAGCAGCTCAGATTGGGAGTATTCAAAAAACTTCCAAAAATCGATTTAAATAATGTTGAAAATCTGATGCATGATATTCACTGAAAACTGCGTCTTGTAGAATACCATGGCCACTTTATTTAATATATAAATGGTATTAAATTAATTAAATTATATTTAATTTTTTTTGTAAATTTTAGTATTATGACAAAACTAATGGGATGTAGGTTATAATAATTTATGACCATATTTTATATATTTAGTTGGTCATATTGAACAATATGAAAATGATACTCCTAAACTAACAAACTCCTAAACGTTAGTAAAATTTTCTACAAACGCAAAGTAACATGTGTTCATGATGATCTGAGTTGACTTACTTTAACATCATAGTCAAGTTAATAAGCCGGAAAATACTGTACAATCTGGAAAAGTGGCAGAACAGCACCGATTTTCCTGGATTCCTTAGACTTTCAGAAATATTCATTACCACTAGCCCCTGCATTATCTTGAAAAATGATAAAACTAGGGTAATTACCTCCCTCCCAAAGCAATCCAACAAATGGTAAATAGTAACAGTGATGAAATAGTTATGAAAATTCAAAATTTCAAAACTCAAAATTCGAAAAAACGAATCCGATGTCCATAGGCAAGTCAGAGGGGTTCCAACCCCTCAAAACCGCCCCAAGAAGGGGCAGTAATCTACAAAAACAAAATTTTCGCCTCGAAAATAGTCCCTCGGAGGTTTTCTGGGTCGCTGATTATAAATCCGAGGTCCAAAAGCAAAATGAGAGTAGTTCCAACCCCTGAAAACCTATCAAAGAAGTGGCGGTTCTACAGAAAATTAATATGTCGCCTCGGAAATCGTCAGCCCTAATAAAATTCTTTAGCTTACAAATCATTCAGTTGTCGAAAATGGAAAAAGTGAAAAGTTTTATCGAAATATATATATATATATATATATCGCACATCGAACTGGATGTTTTTCTTTTTCAATTTTTTTATAGGCTATAATTCATGATCAGCGACTCCGACACCCCACCGAGACCGAGACACGATTTCCGAGGCAAAGTATTTTGTTTTGTATCACTGACATTTTTTGGGGTGGTTTTTGAGGAATTGGAATCACTCTACTTGCTTTTGGACCTCGGATTCGTGATCGGCCAGACCAAAAATCCTCAAGAGACGATTTCCGAGGTTAAGTTTTGAATTTTCAAAGCTTTTTTAACACTGTTACTATTTGAGGTGATTTGGAAGGGTTACCATAATTTTTTCATTTAGATGTAAATGCAGGGGTTAAGTGACGAATGTTCCTAAAAGCCTAATGCAGGAGTCCAGGACAAAAATAATTTTTAAATCGGTACTGTTCCATTACTTTTTCCACATTTTCCGGCTTATTTACTGGACTAACATTTACGACGAGAAATTATGGAAACAGTCTAGAGATTTGCAGATGAAAAAGTAATAAGATTGTAAAATAGGACTCGTAATTACCTAGATATATTCTTTTCGAAAACAATTATTTCATATATACCTGCTTATGTTGCTATGTGAAATCCCGGAAATCATTTTTAGTCTTTTAAAATTTCTGTACCGTCAAAACCAACTTCCATTTCCAATTTTTAAAGAGATAACAATCTAAAATTTGAAATTATGAAAGCACCTGAAACTCCATCCCGTAGTCTCAAGGCGGTGGGACGCTTGTTTAGTGTGCCTGCATCTTCTTATTATGATATATTTCCCTTTGTGATTGTGTGCGCGTCTCCCTACAATGCAGGGCCAATTCCTCATATCCGCCGCTCTACTCCTCGGTCCGCTCTCCAGAGAAAAGAAGACTTATTGCTTTTAGGGACGTAACATCTTACAGCACACACACAACCCGAAGGGGAGGCCGTCCGCCTAAAGACGGGCAAATGGAGTTTTCTTAGGTTTATGTTGCGTCAGACGTTCGTAGGGGGATCAAATTAAGTTTTTATTGAAAATATACGAAAGCGTGGTGTGCTGGTGGAAAATAAAATAAAATTATTCTCAACATCGTTCTTTCGTTGTATATGAAAAGAGTTTCGTAATTTATTTATCACGTAGGTACATACAACGAAATAAGTTTCTTGTTATAAATATTAATAAGGGCAAGAACTCGTCATGTTAACATTGTGCATATCTATAGCATTGTCCATAGCTAGTCTCACAGAAAGGACTAGCGAAACTTCCTGGTCGCCATAATATGAGCGTTGTCATTTAGGAATGTCTTGCATGTGCCTATTCATTGTGTCACTGCAAATACAAGTACCTAATTGGGAGATTATGGGAGAATTTTATAATATAAAACAGAAAATAAGTTTGTCTATAGAGTTTTCTCTATAGTAATAGACATTCCTCTGGAAGCGGGGAATTAACAGACATTCAAGTTACACAAATCAGGATATAAAAGAACGAATAAAACTTAGAAAAAGAAAAGTACACAATTTTCCTCTCGGTTAATAGCGGCAGTTAAGAAAGGCGAACGGATGAGGGCGAGTAGCTCGGAACACAATGAAAGTTGTAAATTTAATAAATTAACAAGTTAATGAAGGAAATTGGCTGGAAAGGAGAGTTTAATTGAAGTTGGTCGTGTTTTTGCCAGGGGAGAGGATAAGATTGTTCAATTAAGCACCGTGCCAGTGTAAACTCTTTCCTTTCCTTAGCTCTGCTGGCCTCCTTTTCCTCCGCTCCTACCACCTGTTGAAGTGGTAATTAATCTAATTTACGAGATCACCAAGTACTGGCAGGACGATGCTCTGTTGCCAATCTCTGTACCACGTAGCTCGGCTGTTTTAATTTGTTGAAAAATTGCTTTTCTTTTCTCAAGTGTTTGACTATTTCCTTTTTTGTCTTAACTGCAATTAAGTCTTTTTCTGGGGTGCTAGATAGGCTAGCTGTTGACCCCGATTTAAAGATTTTCCTGGCAATGCTCAAGGAATACTACATGAAATATCGTGGGTCAAATAAGAAATTTCCCTGTTCTTGTTGATTTGAAGCATCTCTACCAAATTTACAGACTTCACAAAAATTGGTAACATCTTTTTCGATAAAGGGATGAAGGGTTAACATCTTTTAAAACGAATACAGCAGACTCCGGATTCTTTGTGGTTTTAAAAGTTTCCGGATTCTCTAAAGGTCATTGCGGGAGGGCTTCAGTACCTTCTGGTAATATCCTTCCTAAACAATCAACAGTTTGGTAGGTACTCATACACGAACAAAAAATCTACAAGTCTACTTCGATGTTATGGTAAGTTTTTAGTGGTTCAAGAACAGTCAACTCTAAGGACTTGATCTTATGACTGATGCAATTCGGGTGCAACGTCAATAGCATTTTCATTTTTAGTATCTAAAATGTTGAAAAATGTTGATATTAATATGAGATTCATGGTTGTGACATATCATTAACAATAAGGTTATATCTTTCATACTATTTGTGTTTTTAATGAAACGTGCCATTAGAGAAAAAATCAAAAGTTGGAATAATCATAATATATTACTTGTAATGTTTTCTGAGGAATTCGTGACGAAGGGACTAATGCCCCTACAGCAAAAATACAAACTTAAAGTGTTACTATACTAAACTCTCCTCACTGGACACTTGCATGCGCACGGATTCAGTTGCTTTAGTCCCGTCTGAGTCATACATACCTAATTTTGCTTTGTTTTTATACTGTCGTCATCCAGTTCCATCCATATTGTAGTTTTTCGTCAGGTTTTTGCAAAAAAAAAATTCAAAAATTATTAATGGATAAATTTTTGAATTTTCAGAATAAGTGCTTTTGTTTTGGACAATAATAATTAATAATGCATTTTTATGTAAAATCGCCGTTTGATCACCCGTTGCAGTGCTAAGTCAATAAGTAAGTAAAAAAAATATCCACAGTAGAAAGTTTAATGATTTTATAGATACAAATAACTACCAGCACTAGAGGTACGTGAAAAACAAACAATTCACATTTAGCAGTTCGTATAATCAATACACCCCGCAGCTATAGGGAAATCGAGAAAGCAGTGCCTTATGGGAAAGTCCAATAACTGCCACAATGCGTCTGGATTACAGTCAATTCACATGCAGAGCCCGAAGGGCGGCGACTTTGCCCTCGCAGAGGGATAAGGAAGGCTGTTGGTGACGCGTGGGTGGTGAAAATGGGATCCCAACATATAAATCGCCAATCACAATGTATAGTCGGACTTTTCCATGACTATCAGTATTGATCACGTGCTGTACACTTTTAAAAAAACTGTTTAAATGGTGGACATGGAAGGCTTGCTGATGTCGTTTTAGTTTATTTAAAATTATGCTGGTAATATTTTTCAGTATTTTGTAGTCAAGTAGTTTCTAAACGATTTAGGCCTAATTCTATTAATAACACTGCCGAGTATAAAATTAGGATCAACTCGTAATTTGTATTTATTTAAATTTTTTTTTGTTACCGGTATTTATGATTTTACTATTTCCGCAATGTAATTAAAAAAAAGAAAATGTTTATTTAATTATGTTGCCACAGAGTCGTATGATTTTGTTTTTTTTTTCAGTAGAAAAGACTTGAGTTTACGCAAAATTTATAAGTCACAAAATAATTCTAAATTAATGAGCAACTAAAGAATGAATAAAAATATTTAGAAAATGATTCTTGTAAAAAAAACTAAGAAGGGATGGTCTGGTTCACCCATATGCCGGTGAGCGGAGTGAATGGAAATTGTCATATTATAAAGGCTTTTTGGTGGTAGTTTTTGATAGTCAGAGTTTTTTTTTCACGTAATTTCAGGAAAAAATACCTACATGTGATTTTTATACCATTTTGAAGTTTATTTTAAAGGGAAAGCTTGAAAAAATAATTTTGAATGAAAATTAAAAATCTATCAAGATGTATTCGCAATTTTTTTCTTTAGAAAAAGAGGGATCATCGGTCTTAACCTATATCTTGGAAGTCGAAATGTCTTCATAGAAGCTTGAAAATTTTCATATTCACTAACTCGAGGTCGAGGAATTCGGAAAAAATACTTAAAAAATCCAGTATCGCGGAAAATTTAATTTTCCGTTATTCGTATGGCCTTTTTGGAGATTTTTTAAATATCGGAAAACCAGCAGCACTCGTTTCCAATCCACTTGTATTGTTGAGTTAATGCCATTGGGGAGTTGGTAGTCTACAGAGCTGTGACAATTAATGGAGTTCTATGCTTTTAGTCAAAAAAAAAAAAGTAGGTATGGCCTTTTTTTGGAGATTTTGGCTATTTCGATGCTCGTAACTTTTTTACTGTTCATCGTATCGACAAACGGTTTTCACCATCGTGATCAGCGACTCAAAATCTATAAGAAATGATGGATCGCAAGATGTCGCGGATAATCTTTAATTTTGGCTCTCCCCAAAATCGCCGGTTCTGAACACATATGAAACGTTGAATTATGTAGTAGTAATCTATGTAGGTAGGACATATTAAAGTCGTTTCACTCTGGTAATGAGATACATAAATAATTTTATAAACGAATACAAACAACCAAGCCAACCTGGGATTTTAACCACAAACGGTGGCAGCGTCAACGGTTTCAGTCCTAAACCATCGCGCTACCGTCCGAGCTCTGTATTCGCTTAAATTTATTGTACAGAATAATGAAACACCCTATATTCATTCTCCTTAAAACGTAAAGCAATGCTATTATCTTGGGCATCGAGGCAGACAGATATGTAAGAGAAAATTGCCATGAACAAGAAAAATATTTAAAAGGGAACAAATGCTATGTAAAAATGAATGAAATATTTTCGAGCCACTGTTAATTAGTTGTAACTTATTCCAGGAATCAACCATTCTAAATTCTGCAATTGGAAAGAGTGACAGGGTTATCCTAAATAAGTAAGAAAAATGTAGGGGATGATTCCTTGGCAAATTCTAAAGGGAAAAAGTTCCTCGTGAGTCTGCAAATGTACCGTTTTGGAAATAAAAGGGTTTTAAAGAAAGTTTTTTTTTCAGTCTTTTGATGATATACCAAGAACCGTTTGAAATACGTCCTACAGCTCCTACAAATCTTACTATTTGAAATTAGGTACTTTTTTGATACTAACAATTTTTTTATATGACAGTGGCTGATTTTGGGGTTACTATTATGTTTCTTTGTCCCTAAGTTCACGACACTTCGTAAATCTGACATTTTCAAAACAAATTTTAAACCACAAATGTTTTCTACATGAAAAGGATAGGTGTACTCTTGGTCATAATTTCGAACGAGAACCATTTTCGAAGAAAACGGCCATTTATGATGAAAAACTCGCCTTGGATGTTTAAAAGCATGTGTCGGAAAATGAACGACAAAAAAACATTGTTCAATCCTAAAATTTCCGTCAATGGCACATGAAAAAAATATGAGAAAATTCCCACCATTAAAAAAATGTGTAAAATTTTTGTACCTACTTCCCATCATTGGGATCTCCTAAACGGTAAGAGATCCAGGGTCGGTTAAATTTGAGAAACAACGCATAGTGTTATGCTTATTAAGAATCTGAAACAAAGTTTATAGAAGCTCCAGGGGTTGCTGAAATATCCTGAAAAAAAATTGAAAAAGCGAGATTCCTTTTTTCAGTCATATCTTTCTTATTAATGAAAATAAATATTTTTTTTGATTTACATTAAGTCGTTAAGAGCTATCACCTTGAGATTTAAAAACTCTTCAAAGCCACCTAAATCCCAAAGTTACAAAGTCAGCTTTTGTTGGTCTTATGGCTATAGTATATTGTATTTTCATATCACTCGATATTCAAAAATTCAAGGAATTCAAAATTTTCTTCATCTTTTTTCGAAATAAAATAACCAACCAATTCTTTGATCGAATGTCATTAAAAATATCCAACAAGCAATGTCACGTCGCGGCGTCATATAGACGTCGTTCGGTGAAATAAATTTCTTTTTTTTTCAAAAAAAAAGACAATTATAGAAATTTTATCCTTTGAATTTTTTAATACCGAATTTTTCAATAATAAAAAGATATGACTAAAATAAGAAATATTGATTTTTCACTTTTGGCAGCATGTCAGAAGTCAGAACCGCGCGAAGCTATCCTAAATTGTTTGCAGATCCTTAATAAGGATTTAATATGTTATCCTAAATTTTGGTTCAGATTGTATCTAAGTGCAAAATTGTGCATCTTTTCTCTAATTTAACAAGATCCTGTATCTATTACCGCTTAAGAAATCCTAATGATGGGTAGTACAAAAATTTACCACCCTGCATATACCAGTATACATCAATGATATGACATGTGCAAAGTCTGAGTTCTGTTTCTCAAACGGTTCCCGAGATATCTTCAAAAATAAACTGGAAAATAAAATTTCTTTTAACATCCTCTGTCTCAAAAACCGTCCATTTGCGGACCCACGTTAATAGGATCTTTTTCAATAAAATCCTAGGAATCACCTCCTGAAATTTTTCTCAATTTATTTATTTATTTATTTATTTATTTATTGACAAGAAGGTCATCCAACAGACCATAGTCGTCAGCATAGAGCTTGAAATCAGTGTATTTAAAACACCGCTCGATATCATTAATGTATGTTATTTAGGATAACTCTCTATATTAACCTTTGAACGTTTTTAGCAAATATCTAGTGCCCATCTGAATACAGGTTGTCACAAAATATACGTTGGGGTTCTTGAGACTCGATTATTGGAGTTAAAAAAGTTGAAAATCAAGAGTGAAAAATTTTCCGCTTGTCCTTCATTAAAAATTTTTTGTTGAAAAGAGTAACTAAAAAACTAAAGAAATTTGAAAAACTGATATGCTCCCCACATACTTAGTTGTTCTCACAGAATGTGTTCAAACAGATCGCCTCCTACTGCAAGGCCAAGATTCATCCAAGCAATCATGGAAGCACGAACTCTTTTAGAAGATCATCGTATATTAATGCCACAGACTCGAGTTCTGTACCACAAACTTGTTCTTTAAAGTAGCCCTCAAATGCTTAGATTTCATCTCTCTCTATTTTGAAATAACGCGTATATCGCTTGAAAAAGAAATTTTGGGCACCCGATACAGCAATACAGCATAAGATTTCTAGAGGTGATAGGCTGAAACTTGATAATGATATTATATTTTTTGTTATCATCCTTTAAACTCCTGTTGAAACTTTTCAATTGCTGATCAATACCTAGGTACCTACTGTCGTTCAAAATCTAAAACTAAACAATAGATTCACTCTTCATAATACTTTGCGCTTCTTATTGACCCTCAATACACTTATAGATAAATTACTTAACAAAAAGAATATATTTTTTAAATCCAGAAAACAACGTCTTTTTTATTCTTAATCGAAGACATGAGTTGGTGAATCTATATGCATGCCTTCTATCTTTATGGGAGTCCCAAACCCCTTCCTTCGCCTTTCGGGATGCGACCCGCGGCTCCGGAATACGCGATGAGCTCCGAAGGGTGGGTAATGGCGGCTCCGTGGGCACATGTGACGGCGCACCCCCTTTATCACCCCCTAACAACCACCCTCTTGGCCAGAGGCGGACATTTACCCTCCAATTCTTCCAATATGATGAAATATTATTGCATAATGGCAGCGTTAACTACCTACTGTAAAATAATTTAGATTTTAATATCTAGCATTCTAGAACAGCCCGATATTAGTTTGAAAAAATGATATCTAAATAATAATAATTATTTTCTCAACTACCATCTATTAGCTCTGCAATTTTTTTCTACTCATAACCTTTTATATGCTTGATTACCTGTAAGAACAGTCTGTAGGATATTATGACGTGATGTTGAAGTCATGGTGAAGCATTTGCTTTGTAAGATATAGTCTAAGGTAAACCCCATGAAAAACCTAGACAGCACACCATCGCTTGTTGGTTTGAAGTTTTCCAATCACTTTACAGCATCTGGACTGAGGTTATCTGGCTGTTAATGTAGATTTTGTTTACAAGAGCTTCAAATTCTGCAGCAGTCTATTGTTTCTGTCTAAGACCTCCAACAAATTTGACTAAAGGACATCCATTGACAATGCAATTGATGGATTCTTCAGAATGTTCGCAAACACAGGAAGCGCTTGAATGTAACATGAAATTGAATTTATCGTGTCCTGTCCTTAAGCGATTTACTTGTACCCAGACTTTGCTTCTTATTTCAAAATTGTATTGACGAAGGATCTTCGATTATCGATCTTCGATATTGTTGAATAAAGGCACACTTTTCGCCAATCGTGTCTCCATTCATCTTCAATGTTAAATGGTCGGTCCAGGTATGTTTGTAGCTACACAGGTTTTCGTGATTTTAATTTTATTAAAACTGACCAATAAACAGCAGAGTATAATATATTGGACTCGAAGCGGTTCCTTTTCGCTCACAACCTATTTCTTTATCAAATAAATGTCAGAATGAAAAGTCAAGTTAACTATTTTAATGTCAGTTCATGAAAACTTCTTCTGGTTTCTGAATATACTTTCGCCAAGTGACAAGAAATGAAAAATTCTATTTCAAGATAGTTACCAATGCGACTCGCGTAGCCTAGCGGTTCAGTCCGCTGCCTACCGAGCCTAAGGTCGCGAGTTCGGAACTCACCGGCTCGTGTTATTTTTCGGATGCATTTTCGAATGTATGTGAAAAATAAAACAAGCGACCGAACGTTTAAATTTAAATGGCATACTTGAGGCTGGGTGAATGAGTAAGATGCTCGAAATCCCGTGTTACCGGAGTGGAGCGACTTTGTCTTAGGTACCTACATAGTTAAGACCGATGCTCCCTCCTTTAAAAAAAAATAAAAAAATAGTTACCAATTAAAATTGTCGCGGCGTCTGAAAAATAGTTTTGACAATAGAAAAATTATGGTGACATAAAATGATTCATGTGAAGAGCATTAAAATTTACTTAACTGCGTGTCAAAAATGACCCATAAATGCCTACCTTCTCCCTGTGCTGCCACTGTTTGGAATGGCGGCAACAAAGGGGAGAACGGGGAATGAAACAGGCAGAGAGATGGATGTTCCGAGCCGAGCGCGCTCACACGACGGAAAATGGCAAAGAAAGCCATCAGGGGAGCGAACCAGCTAACGGAGGAGGAAAAAATAAGATGGATTGATGGAAATGTCTTCGTGATTAAATTTGTTTTGCGCTATATACGTGTCTCATTCGGCAATCTCCAAGGGTTCGCAGCGGAGCTCGGCGCTTTCAATATGTAAGCCTTTCAGCCTGTCTTCAGCGTTCCGACGCCGCTCCTTGGATTGTAATGTAATGCATTGTGTTTGACTAATCTTTCCCTCGGAGTAGAGAACTCTGTTCAGATGTATGCATGCGAGAATTCCCAGTTCAGACGTTTGTTGCTCTGGAAAAATTCGTTTAGTTTTGTGCTTTGCATTTTATTTCTTTTATCGATTCGTACGGGCGGATTCATCTCCGATGGAATCAAAGATCTCTATATCCAACATAGAATTTCAATTATAGCGTTTGGGTAGACGTGCAAAAAACAACATCCCTGCCCGGCATTCCCCGATATGAGATTTTGTAGCATAGAAATATCGTTCTTTTGTAAATTCGGTGACAAGTTTGTGTTAATACTCCTCCCACGGGTATACTATATTATGCAGCCAGATAATTATTATTATTAAAGAAACAAATTCAAGAAAACACTTCCGGTTTAACTAATAAAACTGACAACTACCTATACCAAAATTTGATGGAAAATCAAAGAACTCACATTTTTAATTAAATTTTTGTTACTTAATTAAAATATTTGCATTCTTATATTGTGTTTCGTAATTGTTCTTGCAAAAGTACTAAGTAAAGGTAAGATATACTGATGACATAAAATTAAGTCCAACATTTATTCCGAAGAAACATTTAAAAGAAATTTTCAAAAAGTTAAAAGAATAGTTGAGCTTGTAAATTTGAAAATTGTATGCTGGCATTACTAAAAAAAAGCAATTTGAAGGGAGTGACGACCAAAAAATTTTTCTCGGAACAGAAGTTTCTGCTTGCCGCTTCTCCGAAATTGCTATTTAGTAACGTGCAGTTAATGCACACAATTTCCGTCCTGAGGGTATAATGTACGAGTATGCAAGGTATCTCTAATATTGCAAAAAAAAAATAAAAAAAAAACAGATTCTATATTTATACTCCAAAATACACAAAAAAATAAAAACCAGAAATTCGGTTTTTAGGTAGGTATTGCGAGACACTCAAAAGCTACCGATGCTAAACAAAACAGGTAAAAATCAGGTTGTTGTTGTTGTTAAATACCTACCTACATGAATGGATTACCAATTATTGACGGAACTTGGTCGAAATTCGCATAAATTCGATTTATCTAAAAACCACTAGTTTTATCGAAATAAATTAAGATGAGTATCTTTTGTAACGATTAATGACCACAGTATTTAAAAATAAGTTTTCAGTTCTGTAAAATGACATCTGTCAAAAATTTAACCCAAAAAGTGAGGTGGCAAGTCTGTTCCCTGACTTCTCTGACGATTATAGATGTCAATTCGTCTCCTCTATTATACTTGATGGCTCTTTATGGCTTCTATAAATGATAAAATTTCATCGAATTATACTACAGTTCGGTTCAAAATTTAGAACCAAAAAAGTAAATCGTTGGGTATACCTTTTGGGGGCTCTCTGTATCTCTATTTCCGTTTAGGAACACTTTAGGAAATTTTTGACGACAGACTTGGTTTATTTTGACTTCCCCTGTATGCTCCCGAGAAATTAGGAGGAATTTACCAGACACTGTCATATATGTATATCATTGATATAAACTACTTATTTAATAACAATTCAGTTTTTTCCATATACCCTTGGCGAAAATACCTACCTTTTTGTATAGAAAATATTAGTGTTTCAAAATGCAGTATTAAAATGTAAATTTGTCCAATGTCGTGGATATTAAGGGTAAGAAAACGTCACGCAACGGTTTCCGAGGACTCTTCAAAAACTTCAAAAAACGGTGCAGATCCGGACACACGTTAATAAGATTTTTTTGTTTATTTTTGACCGAAGAATCTGTCGTTGAACTTTTTGCAATATTAACGCCAGAATTCACAAACAAAAGAAAATAATCCATATAAACTGTATATCTCCTTCCCATTTATTTTTCCCATTTCTTTTCTTGCTATTACAGGGCCAGAACGTTTTGTGAATACAAGCCTAAGTATTGAAAGTCTTGAGAGAAAAAGAGAAGGTATCTAAGAGAAGGTAACTATCTTCACGCAAAATTTACAGTAACTAGATTATTTTCGATTTGGCACTAGATGCAAGGTCTGTTCTAAAGAAGTACCAAATTTCAAGTCTCTATAAGTATACTTGCTGTTATCCAGAAACAGTTTGTTATTTATAGAAGAAAAAAATTTCAATTTTAATTTTTCTCTACATCTACTTATAGTGAACTCTGTAAAATTCTTGAAATCTTAAAAAAGTATTTTATTGTCTTATCAAAAGTTAAATTCGCATGCATATAATCGATATAATTTTTTTTTTATACAGACCAAATTTTTTATACCATAATTATTATCAAATTTATGTTTTTTTTTTAATGTCATGCGTGGCAGAATAAGTAAATGAAAAAAATTCATGTCTGATATTTATTCTGTAAATGTGGAAACTTTTCAATTTTACAGTTTTATATTTCAATTTCAGGCATTAATTTTTCCCAAACCCTGCCTAAATTATACGTTTTCTTTTGACCAGGCGATAGGGAATAAGTAATGTCGTAAGAGGAATTTAAGATATCAGTAGCTATAAGATATCTCTGTAACATGATAATTGTTTGATCTTCAATCTTCATTAATTATTTTTGTGAATGATACAATATGACGTAGGTATATCTATGTATAAATTCCATTGCTATCTAACAGCATCAATAAAGCAACCTAACACTAAATATCAATTAGCTCAAAACTTCGGATTTCTCATCAGTGGCGTAGCTACAGTACCGCAAAACCCCGCGGCCGCGGGGGGGCCCGACGTCAAGGGGGCCCTGAGCTCTGGACCCCGGCTTGGCCCACAAAAGAGCCCCAAATCAAAAAATCAAATAAGTATTACTCTTAAGCATATTTAAACTGACAACTGACGACATTAATAATAATTATATTACGAATTGAAAAACAACAATAAATAATAAATAAAGCTTGAAATTATGCCAGAAATGACGAATACAGTAAATTTCTAATATAACCCACCCATCTTCAACAGTAATTCTCAGAACCAGAGGCAAAGTTATTCTGGTCCTATTGTAATCTCAGGATGATTATAATAGGATAATATAATACAAAAAATGATTATATATGAAATCATCCGTGTTATTTTATTACTCCAGCATGGGCTAACTAAGAGCGGCAATGTGATGTGCTTTCAGTGCTTTCGCTTTCTTTCAGTCACCTCACCACCACAAGCCCACAACACAAATATGTAGAGTATAATACGAAACCAATCATAAAATTTAAACCTGTTCCCGATTAAGGACAAGGGTGCATAGCAAACAAAAAACAAAAGTAATAAAAATAGCTATTATAGACTGAAAGATGATGGTAAAAAAGTGTCTAACATTTGGGCGGTGGGCGGCGCAGACAAACATGTGGTTCATTCACAAAGTCCGAACACCCAGGAATTCATATAATACCTATATCTGATGTAATTATTTTTTGTAAAAAAATAAAACTCTTGGAAAAATTGCATAAATACTATTGCAAATTATTATTTCATAAAACTTGGGCTTTACCACAGCCATACGATATTTATTTTTTATTGCATAAAAGTAAAAATATTGCATTTATTATAAAAAAAACTAATTGATACAATAAAAAGTTATCTCAATTAAATACATTATCATTGACAATCATTTTCGCAATTTATTGAAAATTAATTATTATTAATATGAAACTATTCGGTCCTTGGAAAGTAGAAGAGAATTTTTCTATAGAATCGTTCGGGGGTTGGGGCTACTCAGAACTGTAATCAAACTCATTTTCGGCACTTGTTTTATCATAACTTTTTTTGATTATACTTATTATTCTGAATCATTTTCGAAATTGTCAATGATTGAAGTATGCATTGATGTCTCGCTAAAGTGGAACAGATTTTCTGTAGCACTTTTCGGACACTACCCGGAGCCCGGAGCCCGGAGCTCTAAAGAATTAATTTCTGCTTAGCAAAAACCTCTTGCGCTTAAAAAACTTTCACCTAAGGTACACTTTATTAATTAGATTTAGTTAATTTTTTTAATTTTTTTTATTTTAATTTTAATTCTTATTAAATACAATTAATTTAAGACTATACATAAGTAATGTGGCAAAAATATTTGAAGTAGTTTTCAAGAAATAAATAAATAAATTCACAAATAATCTATCCTGGCATGACTAGATTTCTTATGATGGGACCACAAAGGGCAGTAAATTTCTTAAAAATATCTATCAACATCTGTTGATTTTATTGCTACTTTGTTATATTTTTCTTAAAGTTTCACAACTGCCGATGAACCGAATTTGCTACTTTGCCAGTTTAGTTGATCTTCGTCTGTACGGAACGTACAGTCTGTGTTTACAGTTTACAAACGGCTTTTTTTATACATTTTAAATTATTTTCTATATTATTTTTATTATACATTTTAAAGTTTATTTTTTGTTATTTACATAGTAACTGTATAGTGAAGTGGCTACTTCGTGCGCTTTTGTGTTGCGTTTTTTTTTTTTTGAGAAGACACTTAATTATTTGTGAAGAATCGTGAATAGTTAATTAATTATTGAGGTGTTTATTTACTATACATTAGTATGGAAATTGTGTACAGTAACTGACAGTACTAAAAAAGCAATTTCGGAGAAGCGGCAAGCGGAAAATTTTTCTCGCACCGAAAAATTCTGCTTGCCGCTTCTCTGAAATTTCTTTTTTGGAAATGTTAGTTACTGTACACAATTTCCGTACCGATGTATACATATAAATATTTATTCATGTGTCAAATTATTATATTCATATTACGACTTGATATTAATCTTACTTTTGTGCTTATAAATAAAATTATTTTAGCAATATTATAGTGTCTAGCTATTCTATACCTTTTATAGGAGGATTCCCCCCCCCGAACCCCCCTTTACTCTTGGGGGATACTCCATACCCCCCAAACCCATCGGAGGTCCACCTTATTGATTATATACAATATGCTAATAAAATTAAATTTTTGAAATCACGAACCACCAATGAAGAAAACTTTAAGTGGGGGCCCGTCAAAAATATTTGGCGGGGGGGCCCCAAATCTGAAGCTACGCCACTGTTTCTCATTAAGCACAGAGATATATTATTTTCATTGCACCCTCCATACCCAGTTCATTAACCTTGACACTGAAACAGCACCATGGCAACATTAATCTATGATCGGGGGAAGGGGGTGTGGAAGGCTGCCCCCACCACGGGTCTTCACCTTGACATTCGCTCCCCTAATTCGTGGCCCCACCCGGCCGTTCGCTAATTAACTCGGTCAGTAGAGCATCCAACTTCCGACGACGCCAGTAGCTACGAACTTTGGTTTAGGACGCTCTCATCATGGCCGCTAATTATTATTACTTGTATGTCGGCATTCTCATCACGGAAAGGGAACTTCGGGTTCTTCTGTGATAAGTTAAACTCGCGTTAGTTGAAATGGTTTCAATTCATTCGAACACGTAGAATGGGTACATTATTATTATGTACCTACGTATAGTTTATAATATACCTGCAAGAGTTGACAAACTTGCATTCATTAGGTAAATTTATACAGAGCGTTTCATTTTTTATCAGTGTCATTTTAGGAGGTGATAGAGAATTTCAAAATAAGTGGACCTTCGTCATAAAATATTTTTAGAAATACTTACATAATAACGAAAGTTGAAGTAAGAATATCGAATTCTGGGAATAACTTTAGGGCCTCTTCAGCGATGATGCTGTTCAAGTTTGGTACAAATAGATCCTGAGATGGATATGGATATCTGTTAGGTATTTATTAGAAATAACTTATTCCAAAACTATATCCAACGGCGTAGATATTGGGTTAGTTACCCCTATTCTCCCGCTCCGTATTCTATGCCTATCTGGATCTTTTGTCACATATGATCATATTGTTAGATGATAAGTTCTAATTTGAAAAAAAAGCACTGTTGCAAAATTTTGATGTCAGGTATCGTTTACGAGCGTTTCTAGGTTATTAAACACATTTCTGTGTCTTCAAACTGTAATATTGTTCAAATTTTATTATGTGGAAAAAAAAACACAATTTACTACCTGCGTTATTATTCCTTCCTGAAAAATATTACGTGAGAAAAGTCCACGTATTCTGAAAATCTGTGTCACCTCCCAAAATAACACTGGTAAAAAATTAACACCCTGTACTCGTAACTTTTATACATACATTGGTAAGGGAATAGGGAAGGGAAATATTTTCTGTTACTTTTTTGTTTCTCTCTCCTATATCATTATAATTGGGATTACAGGAATTAAATTAATCTTGTACATTTTTTAGAGGTAAAATTTTGTGTCTGTTTTCGAAAATTACCCCTTTTCTATATGCTTGTACAATTTAAAATATGAATTAACATATGTCGAATATGTATAATGTTACTTCCAGCAACACCTGTAGGTCAAAAAGTAGTAGGATCTGGATACAAGTTGATTTGTGAATTGAGTTTACTTATGCGGAGCCGATAATAGCAATTTTTGAGCAGCAGAATTCCCTTTTTTTTGTTTAGCGTATAGGTACGTCTGATTTCTGATTGTTTAGTACAGCTGTTTCCAAGACAGTTAGTTGTGTTTGCAAGTAACGTGACGGTAAGTTTAATAATTTAATAATTTTCGAAATATTTTATATAAGAAGCAAAAATCTAATAATAGACGTACCCATCATAGGACCTGCGAGCTACAAATCCACGTCTTTACCTATAATCGATCGACGTCACGATATTTTATGCTATTCATCAGTATTATGAAAGGAAATTTGGCACGTAATAATTATTCAATTTCATTGTTGACAATTATTAATTTTAGTTAAAGTGTAAAATTTTGAAGATTTGTTAGATTTAATTTTTAAATCCAATCGCAGGAAAACCGCTTATAAGTATCACGAACGTTTTTTTAAGGAGTAACTACTGAAGTATAATGGGTTAAGTGCAAAAGGAATATAAAAAACTGACTCTTTATGTACCTATGGGAAAAGAGATCATTCTTTAGTCGAGAGCACTTATTTATTAATGTGTAAAATGAAAAAACTAGCTCAAATTTAAAATTTTTATTGAGAAGAGAGACATTTCAACTTACAGGAATTTTGAAAAATTATTTTGACTTGTATCTCTTTTCCCATACATCTGACAATAATTATTGTTTTCATTGTATTTCATATTAATTGGCCCAAAATCGAGTAGAATGCTTTGAGATAAAATAACATTACTTGGGTAAATTTATTGAGTAGGTATAATGCATGCAAATAAAATTTTATAAAAATCGTTAAAATTGAATGTAAGGTGACTGTACGAAAAAAAGTCTCGCATCTCGAAAAGTCTTGTTCAATAAACATCATATTAACATTAGACGGATATTGCTGATTATGTAATTAAGTAGATATTAAAATTTTTTTGGGGACGCAGGTGTTTTAAAATTAAAATTATTCATTTTTATGTATCTTAAACTGCTTTATATTATTTCTAAAAGGCAACATTGATAACATATTATTCGAAGTACAATGATATAACACAAATCTTAATAAGATCTCAAAATCTGTGTGCCTTTTTAAATCGGTTTCTGAAGTTTATAAAGCTTATAATGTTCGAAACGAAACGTAAATCGAGGCATTCTTAGAGGCGATTTTCTTGCTTAAATGCGTTTTGGACGATGACAGAAAAGGCCTCTCATCTTCAGTTAAAAAAATGCTAGGCTTTGCTTAATTGGTTTATAAAATCGAAAAACTAGTTTTCCGAGGTATTAGGAAAATCACTGACCGTAGAATAAAATGAAGCATACAAAAGATGTACAAATTGAAACTTCTGAATATTATAATCGGTCACTACATTGTTATAACATTGCCAAAATTAATTTGGAATCATTCAAATTATCTTTTAAACATGATTTTGCGACGTGAGAATGACGTCGTAATGACGAAGAAATGTCAGAGGACGTCATTTATTTACGTAAAAATCACGCCCACACGACGAAAAAACTACCAAATTAAACAGGTAATATATTAAGATAAAAAACCCGCCATTGTTTTTTGTTTTTTTTTTCATTCCATGACCGAGGAATTCTATCTCTGGCTTCAGCTTCTCAATTTGGATTCTTTCAAACAGAAAAAAAACAAATTTTTTGAACATAAGTTCCACATGTTTGTGTATTACATTAAAAACTTCTTACTTACGGTAGCGTTGTAAGCAGTTGAGGTCAGTTGACGTCTTTTTGACGTGTCCTATCAATTGTCTATAATTATGTGGGACATCAGGTACTTAAATGGTTACTGAGGTCATTTATTTATGCAATTAAAAAATTATCCAATTAAATTCAAGACTTTTATGAGAGCGATTAAAACCAACTAGAAAACAACTGATCAAACTGACAGGACATCGCTGTTTAGAGTTCGCGGTAAGATGCATGGGAGGGGGGTTAGGGGCTTAAACATCTAAAGCCCGGTCCAGACTCAGTAACATTGCTATATGACTCTGCTATATAACTTTCTTTTAAAAACATAGTCATGTCCACCCACACTTAGTAAGAAAAAAATCCGAGGAAAAAGCGATTTTGCGTTCGACCTATACTAAGGTCAAGAAAATATTGGGATCATTTTTTGGAAAACCTAAAAACGAGACGATTTCTTTCATCGATTACAGAATGACATATAGGGGAAGTTTCAAAAACTTTTATAATTATCAAGTCGGATTTCGATCACTTGCTAAGTTTAATTGGACTTAAAATTCGCAAGAATGACACGAGCGAGATACAAAGATGAGTGTTCGCTCCACGTTCCACTTCATAATATTCGTAGAAAAAACTCGTTGTCGTACTTAACTCAAAAAGACACACTTTATGACTTTTTTGACATTTTATCGATTCTAGACGGAAAACATCTAGCAAAGTTATACATATACGTATAGCAAGAAATTCTGCCACAATTAGCCTAAATTTTAGTAACATTTATGTTATATAACTTTGCTATATTATAGCAGTGTTATATAGCAAGTCTGGAACGGGCTTAAAAGGCACACACCCAAATCGAAAATGAATATTCAAATCGAAGCGGGTAGTAAAATTTTGGAATCCTATTTGTTTATAAGAAAAAAAATTACCTTTTCGAACCAAAATTTGAAAGCCCTTTTTCTAAAAAATTGATTCTCATTTTTCACAGATAATCTTTTATTATTAAAAATTGGAAACGGTAGAAGCGGTCAAAGTTAGGGTGGTTCGCCCTTATGTGAGAAAAACACGATTCAGCGAAAACAATTGCCCAATCTTTCACACGCAATTTTTAATTTTTTGGAAAAATCGTGTTATAAAGATATTTTGAGTAGTTATTCCAAATTAATTTTTGCAAGATTACCTATTACAATAACAAAAAAGTTCAATTTTCATGTTTTCTTGAAATAACTTTTTTATTTAACGACCGATTTTAATTTAAAAGTCTCAATTTGCTGGTCTTTTTATTGTTCACAAATCTCAATTGCTTCATTTTATTGTTCGGCCGGTGGTTTTTCCATGCAATATATCTCGGGAAGTCTACTTTTTCCATTTTACTGAGAAAATTAACATTGAAGCTTAGCATTTTTGTTTGAAACTGGAGATGAGAGACCTTTTCTATGATAGTCCATAATTTATACTTATGCAATAAAATCACTTTCAAGAATGCTTTCATTCTAAGATAATTAAATATTCCTGGACTTTTGTTATACATAATCACATATTATAGATTTTCTCAGTTATTAAAAATTCAATTATATTCACAAGATTCTGATGTAATTACGACAAAATTACCTATTTTCCTTACATTAAACATTTAACAGCTCCAGATGAATTTTAATTTAATATAAATATTTGAAAACGCGCACCTTTAAATTCAATGAGATTGTTGACAATTGAAATAACCCACAGCGTTTAATATCAAGGGAAGACACAGTTCGAGAATACCAAAGACGTAATTTAGAATTAAGTCCCTCTTTATTAATAATTCCCTCTCCAGTCATGATACATACGAAATAAAACTGCTAAAACCGGGCATGAAACAACAATTCCCGTAACCGGGAGAGCGCTAATGTCCGCGGGTAATAATGCTTGAAAAATATATAATTTACGAGTATCCCGCTATGAAACGTCTCCCGTTTTTATCCCGAACGCTGTATTAATTGCGAGAGAAGTATGGCGGCCGTATAACTTAACATCCGTATATAACACCATATACTCAGACAGTATTCTTTGTTTTATCTTTCAAAATAAAAAACTCTCAAATGTAATGTAATTTATGAGGTGTAAAATTTTGGAGAAATTATTTTCCAGGTTAGAGAATGCTGCATTTTATGTATAGTAATACAATACAAATAAATGGTAGGTAGTCATTATAAAATTGCTGTAAAAATAACATCTCATGCATTTTTCTCATGCATGTTTTGAAAGTCTATCAAAATTACCATTTTTCTTAAATCCAATAGAATATTAAACCTTATATTTTCCGTGGTAGTGGCGTGATGATTCTTTGCAGGGGGTTGTTTTGAATATAAAATTTTCAAGTACCTACCCCTCGGGTACACTATTGAAAAAAATCCTAATTTGTGACATTCAAGACCCTCCAGCCCCTCTATAATAATATCCTGCTCTCTTTATGCACGATTACAAATAAATATTTTATACACTAGGTACTCTGCAGGCTATTTGTTAACGTCTAAGTAATTGAAAACTAATTAGAAATACAGCTAACCCTTCACTATTTTATACTCTTCTTGCATTTGAGCGGCAACAATGTTGTCAAATCACTTAAAAAATCACAGTTTACGAAATTTCATTATCAATATTACAGAAAGGTAGAAATGTTCCTATGAAAGTATACAGGGTATCCCACGTTATTCAAGTCGGTCTCTGTGAGCCAAAGGATTGATTTTTTCAAAAATGAAAATTACAAATTCAAATACAATGCAATAATGTCAACTATTTAAAATGATTTTAGATTGTTTTTAGATGAACACGTGTTCTTACAAAAAGTCTTTTCAAAATTATCTTCTGGAATAATCGACCACTATTTATCTGTGTATGGATGGGAGTTAATGACGGAGATTAATGAACCCTCATTACTAAAAAAGGTGGATTTGAACGTGTCTGGAAAATGAGGTGCGCTCAGATTACCAATAGTTACAATTATTATCACATACCTAATTAAGATTTCCACTGCTGGTGTAAAATCTTCCTTCACATAAGCTGATAATCATGCATATTTTTGCATATCTTTATTAAGCTGCAAGGCAGATTGAGCAATGCTTGTTCAGAATTTTCAGATCATCAACCGGCCTTTAGATCATCTTGCAGAGAGTCTGCCTCAGCTACTAAAAGCCTCATCTTCCAGGAAATCGTTACCAGAGATGCCCCCATGTCTCTTGGGTAATTCGAGTGTGCACCCATGACTAATAATTATTGTGAACCAGGATTCACAATGCAGCAAATTAGATCTGAAATAATATGAAAGCATTAAAGGAAGAATTTGTACTGTAATGTTTTGTATATGTATAAGAGTTCAAAAATATTTACGACTATACCTTCTCATCACCTCTATGATGATTTGAATTATTTATGTTAATTTTAATCTAGGAAACAATAGTAATTCTTGCAATAAAAAAGTGTGGTACGGTCAACGGCGCACATAAAAATTTTTAAATATTGGTACCTACAAAATTTATGCAGTCCTCGAAAAATGAAATTTTTTTAATAAAAGATTAGGCAACCGTGGACCTACGAGAATTCTCCTATACATATACACCTACAACAAACCGTTTTAAATGGGTTGGAAAAAAGTGTCTGATTACTTATTACCGTCTTTAAAGGAATTACCAAAACAACCATGTTTTATAGGGTTAGTTTGACTAACAGCTTATTTTTGACTCGAACTATTTTTCAGTGTTACTTTTTTTTTGTTAATTATACACACAGGATGTCACAGCTCATTCGAGTCGGTCTCTGTGCATGGGCGAAACGATGGATTTTTTCAAAAAATTGCAAATTCAAGTAGGTAAAGGATCACAAATGGTCAAAATTTAAAATTGTTTTGGACTATTATACAGAGTGTCCCGCATATGAGAGTGGCATATCAAAGTTATATTTTTTAAATGGTTATTGTTATTATTACATCATCTAATGTTATTGCGTTTTTACAGTAGTTGGTATTTAAATTGAAAAGTTCAAACAAGTGGAAAACACAATTTTTGAAGTTCAAGGCCAAATATGAATTTTTATACTTTTTTAGTTTTGGATTTTTTTTAGTTACCCATTTCTATTTTAAAAATTTAACTCAGGTAAATTTTAGTTCTATACCTAAAGCAAAATCTTGGTAAACCTTAATCGAAAACCTTATTTGAACCTCTAAAAACTCGTGTCAAAGAAAATCCAATAAAAATAAAAAGTAAAAATAAACAAAATAAAAATTCAAATAAAGCTATAAATTTATATTTGACAATAAATTTTAAATCGAAACAACTTTTTCCAATAAAATTTTTTAATAGCTTCACAATGGTAGGTACTTTACTCTTATAAAACTTTTACATTTTTTTTCCTACCCTGTATACTATTTATCCAAACTTAATACAAAAATGTGTCAGATAAGTTTTAGAGCATGCAAAAACTTCATGCGCAATTTATTAAAAAAAAAAATCGTACTGATAAAAACAATTCTTATTTGATGCGTACTTTTCGGATGGCACTGTATAATTATAAATAAAAAATAATAAAATAAAAAAGATGGTAAATTAAATTATTGAATTTCTTTCGTTTTACGTTTGGATAAAAATGATTTCGCTACACGATATCTAACAACTTCTTAAATAAACAAAAAGTAATTTTATCAAACATGATTAATCCAGCTAAATGTATTAAAGTCATATTTGACAACAGCCATATTTGTGCTTTTCATTGAATATTGAACTGATGACTCAGAGAAAGAAGCAGCGACGGCAGCTGGCTAACTGCGACGTGCCAGAGACCGTCAATTACACGTAATTAAAGGGTTATGGTATCTCTTAAAGTTGAGTGGAGGAATTAAAACGTAATGTGTAGTAATAAAGAATTTTAATTAATAGGAAGAAAATGAGTTTTTTACTCTAAAGGGGAGGTGAAACTAATTTCGTTCTATAAAATACAGACTTCGTACATAATTAAGGACCTTTATATTTATAGATTTAATTATGATTGTACATGTAATAACTGCATAGTTATTTTCTTAAAATATCGCTCAAATGTTCATATTTTGTCTTTTGAAAAACTGTTTATCTCAAAAGGTCGAAATGAAACTCTTATCGATTTAAGTTATGTGTTCTAAAATTATGCGAAAGTCAAATCCTAAAAAATTTAATCTAAGTGTCTAAGTTATGAAGCTTTTATACACTTATTTTCTTAGGAAATAAATGACAATAGTTTTGAACTGTTTTGTAATACTGAGGTCCAAATAATTGAGGAGCTTGCGTACTAAAACGAATACATGAATTCCTTGAAAATGTTCAAGAGAGCTTCTCATTATTTGGCACAAAAACCAGGTTAGTATTAAAAATACATCTAGTAGTTTTTGTGTTGTTTAGAAAAATAGTCTAGATAATTATTTCTTTGGGTTCAAAACGTCGCGGCTATGGGCGCGACTTCTTCTTGATTTTTTCTAGATTTGCTTGCTGCATGAGTCACAAGATTGTCATCATTTTCCCCATTCTTTAGCAAATGTGTACTTCTTGGTGTCCTCTAACTGAGTTTTAAACCTACAAATATTATAATGAGATACCCTCGCGAACAATAATTATAGATACGTATTTGTTTGCTTGTTATTTCCTCAATTTTATGATGACTCAGCCAGACATGGTTATGTCACCTTCGCGGCAGTTCCAGTGACATGACAGGAGTGACACACCGCCAGGCCACTGCAAGAGAATCTATTAAATACCAGAATGGTTTCGCATTCTACACATTCAACTGTCCTTGAACTATCTGACATTTCTAGACTCCACAGCAACGGATATAAGAAGATCTGTCGGCTCTCTGGTCAGTCAGTCGTATCTTGAATGTGAAAGCTGAAGTATCACAATTATCACATACTGAGTAAGACACAGAGTAGTCAGTGGTAGCCATTATTAGTGGTCATTATTAGGTCATTTTTTAGTGAATTGTGAATCAGCGGAAATAGACAAGTGTGAAAGATGGAAATAAGAGAAACAGCTGATTATTTATATTTAGAGGTTACTGCTATAATTGTGTTATTTGAGTTGAAGATTAAGGAAGTGTGAGATGCATAACTATATTATAGATTTAAAACTTAATGTTTGATCTTTGCTTCTATTATAAGCAAAGGCCGAAACTCGTACTTTGTTTTTATACTTTATCCGACTTACATTTTGGACTGTAATGGATTGGACTGTAATTGAAATCGGATATTCCCTTCACTTCTTAGTACGTATTTTCTAACTATACCTACTTTATTTATAAATTGAATTAATTACAATTAAAAATAGTGCTGTAATAAATTATTATATCAATTATGTACATTCATTATTATCAGTTCCATGCACTTATGTTCACCCCCGAAATAGAGGTTATTTCTAGAGATAAAAAATTTACAGTTCCAGGATTCATGTAGGTACCTAATTAATATGTGACCATAGAAAGGCACAATCAGTTTTATTAATTTTTTTTCGTTTAAAAAAAAAACTTCATATTGGTGGTAGAGTGGCAAAAAAATCGATTATTCACCGATACATCGGTAGAATATTAGATTACTAAAAGCAAAACCGCTTGAAACAAATATAAAAAAAAACTAACTACAAGCCTTAATTAATTAAATAAAATACATTATGGCAGTAATAAAAGTGACCAATAATCTGAAGAGGGTAGTTACCTACCATAAACGTGGTATTTATGGTAGATGCTTAGGTAGCCTAAGGATTACTTAAGCATTTATGGTAGGTAACTCCCATGCATAAACAGTTTAAAGAGTTTAAACAGTCCTCAATGTAGCGTGCCGGTGAACTCGAATGGGCATTCTTCTGGCTTACTTAGGATTTATGGTAGATACATCCCCTTTTCAGATTATTGATTACTTTCATTACCACCATAATATCAATCATTCTACCTGTCATTTCCATATTTTATGCATTTTATTTAATTAAGGCCTTATAATTTGATATTTTTTTCCAGTCATTTTGATTTTATTAATCGAATTGTAAGTTCTAACGATATATTGAGGAAAATCGATTTTTTTGCCACTTTACCACCAAATTACAGTTTTTTTCACCGCCAGTGGCCGAACGATAAAAAATAATAATTAAACTGATTATGCCATTCTATGATTGTTACACGAATCCTCAAAGTTTAATTTTTTTATCTTAATTAAAATTTACATGTATTTCGTGGGTAGACACCATGGAGACACGAGGTGAAGATTTGTATATTAGCCATAATATAGTTCTAGGAATAGACGATGTGTCAATTCATGTTTTGGTCGGCATAGCCATATCAAAAAACATAACATAAATACTGGTACTCATTATATAATCGTAGCAATCAAGTTACGTAGTACCTACCTATTTAAACTGAAAACTAACCGATCAATGAAATAACATCTAAGTATTTATTAGCCTATTTCAAATTTTTTAAAGCTCTTTGATTAGTTTTTCGTAGAGTCGTAGAGAAATTATCGTCTTCTACTCGCAAATATTAACTGCAGTATTCATTCAGTTTGACTCCGCATTCGTATATCATTTGAAAAAGCCTACCATTTGCATGCCATCGTAGGACACTACTTACTGTCCACCGTTATTGGACTCTATAGGTATAGTTACAGCAAGGATTAATTCTGCGCGGCCAAAATTAATATGTAATTTGTAAAAACATGGCTATAGGGCCATCAAAAAAAAATGTTCTATACAGCCTCGGCGTCCCAAATTACTCCATTTTATGGTAAGTACCTACACTTAAGAATAAAAGGATTAAAAATTGTATTTCATTAATGAGCCTGAATTGTTTACCTAAAAACTTTCAATAAGTTGAAAAACTTCGTTTCATTCTGTCAGTTCGTATAATAGTTATAAAAAGAACCGTTCGCGAAACATGTGTCTCCCTTCATATACCTACGAAAGTACATAAGTAATTAGAACATGATTTTGAAACCTCTCTGCATAAATCTGAAGAGACTCCCTGTTTCGCGTCGAGTTCTTCACTCATTCCGGTATCCTATGTTAGGTTGCTAATGAACCATTTAGTCAGTCTCGGGTCTCGCGATCTGTAGTGCACTTGAACTCAGAGCTCGACATTCATGCATTTTTCCACTCTTTCGTGAATACTAACGAGCTAGCAAACCAAAAACCCGGGTAATGATATGGACCGCGTATTTCCAGAATCTCGATTTAATTTTTTGTAAGTCTTTTCTATGGATTAAATTTGAAGACAAATTAATAAAGCACAGAAAGCGCTTTTAGATGAATACATAATATTCTGTTGAAACTGAGCCGCAGGGTTATCTTATTTCATTTGACAGTATTGTTGCCAATGTGTCTTTTTTTAATTTTACGTGTTTCAAATCATGTTATAGGAAAATGAAGTGCATCAATTTAAAGGAGGATCCGTGCACGGCCGCACGGATCAAATGGAAATTAATAGCCCTCTGTTAACCATTGCTATAACTTCATTATAATTGGAGCTATGAACCGGGTAAATTAGCGAAAGTGAAGTTTTGTTCCTCTCGTTATAGTAGTGAAAATTGAAAAACCATTAAAAGTCCACATCATGAGATATTCCCAAAATAGCAGTTTTAAAAATTTTAAGCCGTGCATATTATTATATTTTTATAAGTGTTATTATAAACAAGTGAAAATCGACATTTTCAAAGTTGAAGCCAGTGTACAACTAAAATGGTTCAAGTTATCGGAAAACGGTTTACGTGTCCATATACAGGGTGTCTGCTTAAGGCTGGCCACCGGCTATATCTCGGAAACTAATGGGCCTATAACCTCAAAATAAAAAATTTCCAGACATAAGTGATCACGAGAAATTTAATGAAAATATTTTCAAGATGGCCGCACTTCCGGAAATACCGGAAGTTGACACCTACTTCGTTATTTTAACGGAAACACCCTGTAAAATATTATATTTTTTAAATGTCTGAAGAAATCGAATACAGGTGGTTTTCACCGTTGGAATTTTGATTGAGCGGTTTATGAGTTATAAACAAGTGAAAATCGAAAATTTTCAACTTCAAAGCAGAGGGTAGAACTAGAACGACTCAAGATATCTAAAAACGGTTTACATGTCCCTATCCTAACTTTTCATGTTTTATCCCACTATGTGGAGTAAATTTTAATACAGGGTGATGAAATTATCCGATTTTTCATCACTCTGTATTAAAATTTAAACCACATAATAGTAGGATACTATGTGAAAAGCTAAGATAGGGACATGTAAACCGTTTCTAGATATCTTGAGCCGTTCTAGTTCTACACTGCTTTGAAGTTGAAAATTTTCGATCTTCACTTGTTTATAACTCATAAACCGTTCAATCTAAATTCCAATGGTGAAAACCACCTGTATTCGATTCTTTAGACATTTAAAAAATATAATATTTTACAGGGTGTTACCGTTAAAATAACGAAGTAGGTGTAACTTCCGGAAGTGCGGCCATCTTGAAAATATTTTCATTGAATTTCTAATGATCACTTATGTCTGGAAATTTTTTATTTTGAGGTTATAGGCCCATTAGTTTCCGAGATATAGCCGGTGGCCAGCCTTAAGCAGACACCCTGTATATTGTGACTTTTTAGAAACTACGCTATGATGTGGCAAAAATAAAATAAATCAAAATGGAAAAATATTTTTATATCATACGATATAGAACATTAAAAGTTAAGATAGGGACATGTACGTCATTTCCGATACCATGAGCCATTTTCTTGATTTCTATTAGCCGATATCATGAGCCTGAAAATTTAAAAATGTCAATTTTAATTTGTTTTTAATAGATGACGTGGACTTTCAATTGTTTCCTGTTTTCGCCGCTGCAATAATAAAAAAATTCTTCTTTTCTTTTCTGCTAATTTGCTAATTTAACCGACTTCGTATAGCTCCAACAATAACGAAGTTATCTGTGGTGAAAATAAAAAACAGAAAATTACGAATTATTCATCACCTTGTATACCAGTGTATTCACTTTACGCCCATGGAGACTTTTGATCACCAGAAACAGTTGAACAACATATTTGAATTTTAATAATTTTAACTGAGAGATAATTCCCATATAATCCATGCGTGGTCCTTATAAATAAAAAAATATAGGATATAATAAATAAATGATAAATAAAAAATAATTTATAGAATGTGAGAATGTTTCAAATAGCTAGATAATGAATAAAAATGGTTTGGAACCAAACTACCATTATATCATTATTTTATGGGAAATATAACATAATCAAGCGTTTGTTTTTTACTACTCACCGTTTGTTCCGCTTGTAATAATAATAACTTAAAACTTCAGACTTTCTTTTAATATACCGGGTGTTTTGTAATTGAATGTCAATATTTAGGGAGGTGGGTCAATATTTAGGTCCATTTTAACAAGAAAACTTCATAAGAACGTATGTCCTAAAAGTCTTAACTTTTGAGATACAGGGTGGTAAAGTTTTTAAAAATAAATAATTTTTTCATAATATCTGTAATACCGCAACCGCTCTGGATATTTTAATGAAATTTAATAGACAGGTAGGTATTACTCATCAAGAGGCATTTTTTCACGTACCTACCACATCTCGTTTTATCTCCACTAGTGACGATCGTGCAGAATTTTACCTGCATATTTTTATATTTTTTTATTGTCATTTTAACGACAAATTATCTTGTGACCATGTAGAAACCGATTTTATTTTTTAGGCGAAAACCGTGCATCGGACTGAAAAAAACAAGTAATCAAATTTGATTGGAAATGAATGGGGATTCCAAAAATGATTTCTATTTGAAAAGAAATCAGTGACGTACCATCAATGTCTGCTAAAATATGCAGGTAAAATTCTACACGATCGTGAAAACCATCGTCACTAGTGGAAATAAAATGAAACGTGGTAAGTATATGAAAAAATGCCCCTTGATGCGTAATACGTTATCAGTTTCTGCCCTAAAAATGATGTCAAATGACATGCACGCATTAGCTGTTACGTGACTTTTTATAACTGGTAAATCTGACATTTTTTGCAAAAATATGGCATCAGTTTTGAAAATTTTGTAAAATGTAACAGGAAAAAGTTGTTTTATGTTTAATTTTTCACCAATGCACCAATTTTGAACCCAGTCGTAAAAAAATAATCGAAAATTTGTTGAGCTGACCATCGAGTTTTCAAAAATTCTATAAATTTGCACAAAATTATTTGTTTACATGAAATTCATATTTTCAGTGTTCTTTAAGAATTATTGTTGTTCTAAATATCGTTATCTGAGAAAAATAGAAACCCCAGAGTATACATGTATACACAGTATACAATACATGTTAACATTAGTATATAAATTGGATGCAATGTTGATATAATTTATACAAATTTGTACAAACAACTAAATATTTTACTTTATCTCGGATTTTTATCAAGTACCTAACTACATTATAAGATACATAAGTACACCGAATTCATAGACTTGGAGAATATTACTGTTATTTAACTGTTTTCACCCTTTGCATTGTTACTACATATTCTCTTTCTTTATTAACAATATTTTCTCTATTAAAATAAAGGTGAAATAAATATTTTTCGTTGGGTTAGTTATTTCTCTTATTTTGTACAAATTATATCAACTTTGCATAAAGTATTTGTACCAATGTTTATATGTTTGTTTATATATTTTGTTTATATTTGGCGGTTTTATTTTTCTAAAAACACGGTAGGTACCTATTTTAGAAAAATACCAGGTCTTAAAAAACATTGAAAAGATAAATGTCATATAAAGAAATAATTTGCAAGTTTAGAACTTTTTTAAAACTTAAGAATAATGTTCAATTCAAAAATTTTTGGAAAAATTTTTTTTATAAGCGGGTTCAAAATTGGTGCCTAGGTGAAAAATTAAATATCAAATAACATTTTTCTATGTGACATATTACAAAATTTTGAAAACTTTTGCCGTATTTGGTATCTTTTTGCAAAAAATGTCAAATTTGACAGTCATAAAGAAGATACGTAACAGCTAGTGTGCATGTCATTTTTTAGAGCCCAAATTGTTAGCGGAATCAAAATATCCTTGACCGGCAATAAGGAAAAATATTTCCCATGCGATGCGGTAACTGTGACATTGCGTAGATGAAAATTCACAAAAATTTTGCCCTAATTCCTATAACTATGTCACTGGATAGCTAATAATAATTATTGCTTTGTTAATTTGGCTTTAAAGTTTTCTTCCATCTTGAATATACAAATGTACCTCAATTACTCAAAACGTATAATGTTTTTACGAAACTTCAAATAGTCGCCATTTTGAAACGACTCTACCGATAATGTCAAGGATTAATCGACATTCGATGGTCTGGGGTGTTTTTTTTCCATCAAAATTCGAGATCTCCATAGGTACTGTGTTTTTTTGTTAAATGTACAAATCAATACTAACTTGTAACAAATAAGAAATACTCTTAGGCACTTCATTTTACTGCTGGAATATACATACAATACATTAGGATTTCTTAGCGTGATTCATCCTGAGTGTGTTTAACTTTACAGCCGAGGCTGTGAAAAGCCAGCCAAGACATTTAAATATGCATTTGCTGCCGAGTTGAACACGTAATTTTTTCGCGAATTCTTACTTAACGTTTTATCTTCGGTTTTCTCGTGTTATGTCCATTATCATCACTATGGAAGTCACATAATTCCAGGAAGTCATTTTTGCTGCCTATCATCAGGCACCATGAATGGAGTGTCTATTGGCGAAAAAATCGATTTATACAGGGTGTACCAGCTCGATTTAGACAACGGTAAGGGCCGTGTAGGTCTCGTCAAGACGAAACGTTTTTTTATTTGAAGTTTTTGGATTTGGACCTTCGTTGCGGAAATATGGCCGACTTCCGGTTTTTAGTTTTTTGGCTCCAGTTTCGGCATTTTTAGGTTCTCGCCCAAACTGAAACTAGTTTTGGAAACTCCTTAGCTTCAGTTACAACTTTCATATTGAAGTCAAGGTTCTATCTCTGTTGGATTCAAAATGGCGACATGCCCAAGACTTTAAATTTTAAGTCTTTGAATCAATTCAAATTGATTCAAATTGAAAAATTAAGATTTTGAATCCAACAGAGATAGAACCTTGACTTCAATATGAAAGTTGTAACTGAAGCTAAGGAGTTTCCAAAACTAGTTTCAGTTTGGGCGAGAACCTAAAAATGCCGAAACTGGAGCCAAAAAACTAAAAACCGGAAGTCGGCCATATTTCCGCAACGAAGGTCCAAATCCAAAAATTTCAAATAAAAAAACGTTTCCTCTTGACGAGACCTACACGGCCCTTACCGTTGTCTAAATCGAGCTGGTACACCCTGAATAAACACTTTTATTTTAATACAGGTACCTAGATGTAATTATAAAAAATCAAAAATCAAGATCAAAATTAATTTACTTATATTTTTTCTAAAGTTTAAATTTAAAAACACACCATTTACGACATTTTAATATAATAATTATGATTTTTTAAAGTATTTTTAAGTTTTTACATGTTTTTTACATATATTTATGAGTGAACAAGAGACCAATCGGTCTCGAAACGTTTCATTTGTATAAAAATATTTTTGAAAAATAGTATTTTAAAGAACCTAAAACCCAAAACAAAGAAGAACATTTAACAACTATTGTACTTACTATATGATTATTATGTGTACATTATAAAAAAAAATATAATATACATGTATAAGCTTACCCTTTATTATATTTGTAGTAATGCACGAACTTTCTTTCCAGATTTTAGAAAATAAAAGAAACGGCTTTCATCAATCACTGTGAATGAATTGGCTACTTGATAAATAAATTATACTTTATCCTATCAATTTTGTTCAGAGATTGTTCCTAACAGTCGCATTTTATTCTTCAACGAGCAAGAAAGAATTCAGCATTAACAAAAACCACTTTACGCGATATATGTTTCAAACCACTTTTCTTGAAACCTCTTTCCGATTTTCAAAATATGATTAAAATATTGTTTAAGACCATAATGTTCAATCACTCTACTAAAAATATGACTCTCCATCTCTGAGATTCACGTTCACACAACGACAATTAAAACACAACTGACTAAATATCAGCGGGACCGGATTCGTTCTTTCGGCAAATCTTGTCAGTCACACTTCACCCTTCTGTTTACATGTATGGATAATTTGCATAGAGAGAGGACCCATCGCTTGCATATAATTATTCAGGGTCCTCGCTGATGGGAAAGCGTTAATATGCAAGATGCGAGGACGGCGTAAGTTGATAGGGGTAGAAGCAAAGGGGCATCTCAGTGCAAGGAAAAGTAACGGGTACTAGGCTTTGTGGTGATCGCCTACCAGTTACAATTTTTCATGCTGCCAATTTCAAATAATTTTTTAGTGCTTTCAATATAAACAACTCGCCTTTCTGTTTTTTGCAAATAAAATTATTTTCTTAATGGGAAAAATTAGTTCCTCCTTTATGTGTATATCTATCAATAGCACGAAATAAAAACAACTAGGTATTTTGCATTAGTCTCGGGTTATTTATAAGACTAGTTCAACAATTCTGGTATGTCTTATATATTTATGTTAATATGATAATTTTTAACGATGAAACTTGAGGAACATGACGCGTTCAATATTATTTACTGATAATACAAAAAAGCTTACATAATACGTGACAACTGGCACACTGTGCGTGGATGGCTTGCATCTTAAAATTAAAAATTATTCAACAACCGAAGAAATAATAAGCGGAATTTACAGGCTCATATTAACATGTAAGTATAATTATTGCGCCGGCCCCAGGCCAGGGAAGTGCCGGGTAATAGAATTTGCATACCGGAGCGGAGGTAGATGGGCTGGCTGTCTTGTACGTGACGAAGGTAACGACAATGACGAGCATTGTTTCCGTTCCGGCACCTCTCAATGACAGATCTGCATATGCCTCTTCTGTACTCCGTTCCTATCCTAAGCCCGAGAGGCTCATTATATTATATTGTAAATACTCTGAATGTAGTAGGTAGAAATAATATGCCGAGTGGAAGCCCATGTAGTTTTTTAAAGCAAAGCAGTTGTTAGCAAATATAAACTTGATTCCTCGGCCAAATTTGAAGCTATGGAGCTTTAATTTTCATTATTTTTACCCCTCCCAGGCACCAAACCAAAAGAATTAAAAATATATCAAAGAAGACTACTACCCTGGCTTTAGTTATAAAATCCTTGCAGGATTATAATAGTATAGTAGAAATTCCACTTTTTCTAATAATATAGTTTGAAACGGAAAAAGGACATCCTTATATCATACTGGATATATGACGATACAATGGTCTCTAGTAGTTCAATAATTCATTAATTTGATTATACTTTTCATTAGCTGTAACTGCCATATTTGTTAACAATTTCATTATTTTCATTATAAAATACGAGTCTCCTGGGAGGTAACGTTTCCTGAGAGCTGGACTGAAGAACTTGAATATTGGTAAATCGCCTTAACGGACGGAGCAAGAAATTTGTCTCTACATGGAAAGCCGAATACGTCGTTTTAATGTACTATTAATCTTCTCCTTTGCCAATAGCAGCTTCCTGGATTGCATCTATAAGATCCAATATACCATAAATTCTGTCGATTGTAAAAACCAACGTCACCGAATCCCTTATAATATTCCAGTCTAAAGATAGCATTTTACCGGGCGGAGGTGAAGATCTCACCAAACCTCTAAAACATCGAATGCAAACATGCAAACATATAGAAATAGCCAGGCAGAAAGGCAGCGTTGTCCTTCGTAACCGCGTCTAAGTGGCCTAAGGTACATGATGGGTATATGGGTCAAAATGCAGGGTTATCGTAAATAAGTTCGATAATTTTTAACTCATTCTAAGGAAAAAAGTTCCAAGTAACATTTATCCGAAAATGCACGGTTTTTGAGATACAGGGTGTCAAAAAAGACTTTTGTCCAGCTTTCTGATGATATCCTAAGAACTGTTTGAGATACAGAGCTCGACTTTTGTGCATATCTTACCATTTAATTTGATATTAGCTACTTTCTAATACCAATTTATTTCTTTTCATATTATCCCAGTAGCGGAGATTTTAGGGTTGCTTGAGGTTTTTTGTCTCTAATATCTATAACACTTGATAAATGGACATTTTAAAAGCTCATTTTTAACCGACAATATTTTCTACAAAAAATGTACTCTTGGTCATAATTGTTAACGTGAACCGTTTTCTAAAAAAAAAGCGACCAGTTACGACAAAAAGTCGCTTCAGATGCTTTCAAACAAGTGTCGGAAAATGAAGGAAAAAAAAACTTTGCTTCACTCTAAAATCTCTACGCCAATGGCAAAATAAATGAAAAAAAAAATGAATTGGTGTATTAAAAAGGGTAACTTTTGTATCAATGATATTACCATGTACAAACGCTATAAGTTCTGTATTTCAAACGGTTTATTTAAGATAACTCTGTAAGTATAGGGAAAATGCCACAAAAATTTTAAATGTTTTCTAAATTATTTTCTGGTCTCTTTGCAACTAATCTTCCATTCAAATTAGCATCAGTGTCAGATTAGAAGTTTATTTGAAAAATTGTCACATGTAATACCACTAGAGGTAAAATTATTTCCGGAAATTTTTTCGAGCTCACGAATATTTTGAAAATTATCGCGAGCCGAAGGCGAGGGATAATTTTCTTAAAATATTCGTAAGCGAGAACAAAATTTCCTGGTATAATTTGATTTCGAGTGGTATTTGGAAAGAAAATTTCACAACAAAATTAGTTTTGAATAGAAAAATTACAATTTAATTGTTGAATAAAAATATGACATGGCGGCGTAACATAATCACGTGACAACGCCAAACTGACGTTTAATAACTGAGCCGCCATTATTAGCGCTGTCAAACACAAATTTTAGTTTCTAAACTTCACCAGCCGAGTGTGGTTTTTGGTAATGATAACTCGACAATTGTGGTACAATAGTAATTATGATTAGTATTGATTAGATGCCATTCTGCCATTATATATGCGTGGTATATATAATATACCACATATATATAATATAAAAATATATAAGATACCATTATGCAATGCGTGGCCTCTTATGATTTTACACAGCTAATTGATGAACCTACTCGTATACGGTGAAACTCTCAGACACTCCTGGATGTGATTTTTACGAACAAAAGTGATTTGGTCCTTGAGGCAGGTGTATTGGTTCATCAGATCTCTGATCATCGGGCGATTTTTTGTACTCTTAATCTAAAGCATTCTCGTCCTAAACCTAAACTTATTACCTACAGAGATTTTCGTGCATTCGACGTTGACAAATTTAATAAAGACTTGTCAGAGATCCAGTGGGATCGTTTACTATATTTCGAAAATATTGATCACAAAGTTAAGTATTTGACAGATCAACTTTTGAGGTTATTCGACGTACATGCTCCATTGATCACGTCTAGGGTGACCAAGCCTTTCGCGCCGTGGTTGACTTACAATATTCGTTGCATCATGAGGTCCCGAGACAATGCCTTATCTAGATACAAGCGAACTAAAAACATTCTAGATTACAAATATTTTCAACAATTAAGGAATACAGTTGTTAGTGCAATAAGGCGAGAAAAGGTTGCTTATCTCTCGAGTCGTTCTAAGGGTGATGATAGCAGACAACTTTGGAATGCATTGAAGTCATTAAATATAAAGGGTAAGCGATCAGTGGAGCTTCCTGCTAATCTGAAAAGGCCTTGTGAATTGAATGAGTATTTCTTATCGGTATTCACACCGAAAAATAACTGTCCTGATACAACAGCCTATTACTTAACAAATAGATATAACACAGACCAGAGTTTCTCGATTCGCTTATCGACAATTGAAGAAATAAAAGACATAGTGACAGGTCTTAGATCAAATGCAATCGGATCTGATGATATCTCCTCCAGAATGTTAAAGCTATCCTTACATGTGATCGCTCCTTATCTGACTCATATCATCAACTGCTGCTTGGAAACCGGATATTTCCCGCAACAGTGGAAATATTCCCTGATTAAACCCCTGCCCAAAGTTTCTAATCCTGAGAGCTTTTCCGACCTGCGCCCAGTTAGTATTCTTCCTTCGTTGTCTAAAGTACTTGAAAAGGTAGTGTCTAAACAAATTTATCAATTCGTGGTCGACTCCGAATTAATTCCAACTAGTCAGTCGGGATTCCGTAAGGGCTACAGCACAACAACCTCGATGTTGAACCTGACAGATCACATCATTAGGTCGCTGGACCTCGGGCTTGCCACATCAGTGGTTCAGTTGGACTATTCAAAGGCCTTTGATACCCTTGACCATAGACTTTTATGTGCAAAACTACGGTACTTTGGCTTCGATGACATCTCATGTGGTTTTTTTAGTCATTATCTGGAAGATCGCTTCCAGAAGGTTATTTTCGATGATACTTCTTCCTCTGATTTTGCTCCGGTTACATCTGGAGTTCCCCAAGGCTCTGTCTTGGGACCGGTCCTTTACTTGATCTATGTAGCAGATAGTCCAAGAACAATACAACATGTTAGTATCCAGTCATTTGCGGATGACACCCAGCTCTATTTCTCGTATGGCCCCCAGATGGTGGAGTTTGCTTCAAATCGCATGAATAGTGATATTGCATCTTTGGTAGCCTTTTCTGATGCCCACGGGCTCAGGCTAAATCCCGAAAAATGTAGCGTTATGACATTTGGTTCGAGCCCGGATGTGGAGGACTTACAGCTGATTGTTGGGAACCAGCCATTGAGGAGTGTAAGGTGTCAAAAAAATCTCGGTATAATTTTTGATTGTAGACTGCGGTTCAATGAGCAGGTCTCCATTCTGCTTAAGAAGTCTTACTTAGTTTTGAGGCAGTTGTACAGAAACAGACACTTGCTTGGCTTTCGGTTGAGAAAGGTATTATGCGAGAGTCTGGTGCTTTCTATTCTAAATTATGGTCTGGTTCTTTATTTTCCATGTCTGTACCAATCAACTAAATATCGCCTTCAAAAAGTGCAAAATGCGTGTTGCAGATTTGTATTTGGTCTCCGAAAATATGACAGAGTATCAGCTAAAATAAATGAGCTGGAATGGTTGAGAATGGAAAACCTTTTCAAATATCATATGAGCTCGTTAGTGTACAAGATCTTATATACATCGACACCTCCATACCTCAAAGAGAAATTGTTGTTAAGAGGTGACATGCATCATCGCCTTATTAGATATACAGATACATTAATGCTACCCAAATTCCGTCTTGCTGGGTCTCAGAGATGTTTCACGTACAATGCGGTTAAAATATTTAATGCTATACCTAGCTTTATGAGAGCACGTACCCTAAATTTTTTGAAAAAACATTATAAAGTTTATTTACTGGAAATTCAGCAGCGGTTGTGAAGTTATTGTTTTGTTGGTTTAAGTAAATATGTTGTTAATTTCATTGGCTGGAGGTTAAGTAGAGTAGCCCAGGCTAGACTTCGCCTCCCAGTTTAATTTTGTATTGTAAAATGTAGGTACAGTACACAAACAAATAAAGGCTCTTTATTATTATTATTATTATTATTATTATTCTTTCCAAAGCGCAAGGATTTGCTCAGCAGATGGATTCTATCAACAAAAAGTGCCATATATAATTAATTATAAAGATAAAGTGGTCGAACCCCCATGGATTAGCCGTGATTTAATCCGAAAAATTATGTAAGTACCTATCTATTTCACATAGAATTACTAAATTAGGTAAATTAGGTTTCCTCAGATCATTTTTTAGATAGTGAATCCGTGATTTCATACGTGGTAATACGCGAAAACATCACTTTAATATTAAATTATAATAGAAACTTTAACAAAACGCATTGGTTGATTAATATTTATAACAGCAACAGTCAACAGTTGACATTTATAAAGATCCGGTTTGTCACTATTAAACGTCAAAAAAATTTCCACTATAATACTCTCCAGCTTACCCCTGCAGGAGAAAATTTCCGATATAATACACAACTAACCATGGCAACGGTAAGCAATGCTCGTACTTTATTGGCTGAAAATTGATGGCGTGAAATTTTCACATGTAATACCACTAGAGGTCAAATTATTTCCGGAAATTTTTTCGAGCTCACGAATATTTTGAAAATTATCGCGAGCCGAAGGCGAGGGATAATTTTCTTAAAATATTCGTAAGCGAGAACAAAATTTCCTGGTATAATTTGATTTCGAGTGGTATTTGGAAAGAAAATTTCACAACAAAATTAGTTTTGAATAGAAAAATTACAATTTTATTGTAAAATAAAAATATGACATGGAGGCGTAACATAATCACTTGACAACGCCAAACTGACGTTTAATAACTGCGCCGCCATTATTAGCGCTGTCAAACACAAATTTTAGTTTATAAACTTCACCAGCCGTATGTGTTTTTTGATAATGATAAGTCGACAATTGCGGTATAATAGTAATTATGATTAGTATTGATTAGATGCCATTCTTTCCAAAGCGCAAGGATTTGCCCAGCAGATGGATTCTACCAACAAAAAGTGCCATATAATTAATTATAAAGATAAAGTGGTCGAACCCCCATGGATTCGCCGTGTGTTAATCCGAAAAATTATGTAAGTACCTACCTATTTCAAATAGAATTACTAAATTAGGTAAATTAGGTTTCTTCAGATAATTTTGTCGATAGTGAATCCGTGATTTCATACGTGGTAATACGCGAAAACATCACTTTAATATTAAATTATAATAGAAACTTTAACAAAACGCATTGGTTGATTAATATTAATAACAGCAACAGTTAACAGTTGACGTTTATAAAGTTCCTAGTTGTCACTTTTAAACGTCAAAAAATTTCCACTATAATACTCTCCAGCTTAGCCCTGGAGGAGAAAATTTCCGATATAATACACAAATAACCATGGCAACGGTAAGCAATGCTCGTACTTTATTGGCTGAAAATTGATGGCGTGAAATTTTCAATGAAATTTTTTTGGGATTCAAGATATAGGTTCTTTTTTGACAACATTCAAACCTGTTGAAAGTTGAAAAAAAAACTTATGCAAAATTAATTAATATTACGTTGCAGGGGATGGTTAAAGAAACACAAAAACAAGGTTTTACTATGTTTTAATGTATACATATAGCTACCTATAGCCTTCAGGACAAAATAAAGAAAATTTGTCATTTTATAGGTGGCAATTTTGTGGTGGGGGGGGGGGGGGTTAAATAAAAGAATGGGTTCGTTGAAATTTGACAATTTTTTTCTTCATTATAGTATAGCTGGGGTTAAACATACAGGAGTTATAAAGTTATTAAATTATAAAGTGATGGCTGTCCGCATGTTTTACGAAAATTCCTGTTTCGTCTGATTTTTTCTATAGATTTTGAAATGTTCTTTAGGATTTTGCAAACCTCATCCGAAATTCGCACATACCCAAATCAACTCTAATCAACACACTCTCCGAAACTCTATACAGTATGTCCCCGGATCGACTTTAAAAGAGGAAAAACTTTTTTGTTTTTGATTTCTCAGAAAATTTCACTCTTCATGATCTGGCCTGCTTGATTTCAAATCGCCAAAACAAAAGTTACTTTTTACGTAACTCGAACGGTTCTTGAGATAATATAATTGTTCTAATTGGAATTTTTTTCATATGTAATTTAATTTTTTCTGAAGAAATTCAAATAATCGTAACATGAAATGAAATTCTCAAAAAGGACAACTATTAATTTTCTATTCGAATAATGCTCCTCCTTTTTCTGCACAGATTTCAATGCGAGCTTTCCCAGGTCCGTAACATTGAATTAGATAAATTCTTTGTTGTAAAGTCAACATTATAGCATACAGTAAATTAATTTGCAGTTCAAGTGATTTTGTTAGATTTGACAATTGCTGTCAGTGTTGTTTTTCAATGAAATCATCTTACCAAGCTTACGTCTAAAAATTACGAAAAAAATTTAAGTCCAATTATTGAAGAAAAATTATATTATCTCAAGAACCGTTCGAGTTACCTAAAAAGTAACTTTTGTTTTGGGGATTTGAAATCAAGCAGGCCAGATCATCAAGAGTGAAATTTTCTGAGAAATCAAAAACAAAAAAGTTTTTCCTCTTTTAAAGTCGATCCGGGGACATACTGTATAAGCGGATCATATTTGAATGAAAATGTTAAATATAATAATTATTTTTTAATTTATAAAGATCTAATTTATAACACCTAATAGGTATATTATGTAGGTACGTTACATGTGTTATAGCGGAAAGCTGGAAATGAGAAAAAAGAGTTTATTGAAGTTTTCATCAATAATTTTCTGTTATTTACTTTATTTGTTTTCCGTGGAAAAGACGTGCCACGTACAGAAAAAAAGCATACAATAAGACAAAATAATCTACAATTTTAATATGCAAAACTTACACTATACCTACAAGCATAAATACACAAAGGTTAACAATAGCTTACAAAGATTAAAAAAAAGCTGCTTATAAATTGTGTAATGGGTAAAGGGTAAAGTATCACAAAAATCTAAACATTTTCGGAGGTTTTTTTCAGTTTTTCACTGAAAATTTCTAAACAATACTATGTCTCCTGCATGGGCTATAATCTACTCGTACTTCTCATTGTATCCGAAATATAAAGTATTTTTTATGTCTTACAGCTGCGTCCCCTCAGTAACCTTCGGCATCTATACCCATACTTCCCTAGGAATCAAACTAAACTAAAGTTGCTCGTGAGAATTAGCAAATTCTATAATGAAAAATGAAACAATAATATATGCAAATTATAAATATAACATGCAACGGCTAAGTTAACAGGGACTGATTTTACTAACAGTGATAATTACTAGATGTCCCCTGGTGGGACAGTTTGTTCTTCGACGGCTTCTCACCTGCTACCTGAGGGGTAACAATGCTTACCTCAGGGTTACTTCACGTGTCGCCCCAGACATATTTGCATATCCACTGAATTAGAGGCAGGATCTATGTGGCACTATGCCACATACAGGAACGGGAACGAAAATGTAACGGGCAACAAGGAATAAGATAAGATATAGTTCCTGATTAGATTTTTTTTTTTAAATACGCATTTTATGGAAAAATAGATAGCTAGAATAATCAATACTTTTATTTACTTATACATGTTTAATATATTCAATATAATCATATAATATTTTTTTTTAATAATATCTGTAAAATGAATTTAGATCAAATACAATTACATGATGCAGTTGGATCCAGACAAATGATTTGGTCAATAAATATACAGGGTGTTTCATATCGTATATATTACATATACGAGAAAATTATATAATACCTTTCTTTTAGGAAATCACTCAAGGTTCCTTTCTTCTAATAAATATTTTTCTGATATATCCAACGATTAACGACTTATTAGTGAAGAAACTTTTTTACAAAAGGAATCGTTTGGTTTTTTTTGGGAGGGGGGTTTATCACTGCACCCTCAGAAATTATTTTTGTGGATTTGTGTTCGATAACCTCTTCACTAACTAACAATAATTATTGAAGGAAATTATGGATAAATTTTTTTATGAACTTTGAGTACATTTTTTTACTTTACGGACTTAACTATTTCACGGTTTAGTTATTTATTTATTTTGGTTTTTATAGAGGTATGTAAAAAATAGAATGGAATATGTCCCCTCTTAATTGATACTTTTACGAGAATTTGTTTCATCCTAGTATCAAACATAATTATTATAGAGGTGGTAAATATTAAAGAACCCAAGTATTATAGTAGATTTTTGTACTTTTGGTCTAACAATTTCAGTTATGAACTCTTTCAAAGAGTTAAAATGGTGTAAATTTCAATTTAAGCTATTACGGCACACACGTTACTAGTGAAGCTTATTACATTCTCATTTTTATCTCGGTAGTTTTGTGGGGAGTTTGGTAGAAGTGAGCGTTCAAAATTAAAATTTACAGTCAACCTCAGAGCGAAACAAATTGAAATTTTAATAATGTAAATATTTCCACCCTAGATAGATTATTACGTCTATTTGAGGAAACGTTTCGTGCATTCTTCACCTGGCATTCAATTTTTCCGTCGTTCTTTCATAAAGCTGGCGGTCTAACTTCAGCACATCGTCTAAATTGAAAACTCCCAGTTCTATATTAAAAACACAAACTCCGAGGAAAATTAAAATATGTTTCAGAATAATATCAGCTCTACCTATATGTAATGCTTTCCCTCGGGAATGATGAATTCCTTAATGTAACAAAAAAGGAATGAGATTCTGAATACATTTCTCCGGATTTAACCTCAAATCGGTTACCTCAAATAAACAGCGCCATGAATTTTAAATTACTACCTACAGGAGAATTGTATTTTCCATCGTATGAGAAATTAATCTTTATTTTTCAAGTTTTTAATTTTATACCTAACTGATGAATTTTTTTTTTGCTGTCAAATTAAATAAAATTGAGAATTCTCGACTGTCGCCAGAATAAGGTAGTAGATTGGTATACAGGGTGGTCATTGATATGGGAAAGGTAAATTTCATCTGCACCGTTAAAGATACTGAAATGAACCAAAATCGCTGCTAACTGCAAGCAATGCAGCAGCGAGATCACATAAAGTTTACATACATTTAAATTTTCCCTTTTTTAGGCTTTACAAATCCGGTTAGTTCACCTCATTAGGGAACACCGGTTAGGGAACCTCATCCAAGTTATAATTATAATTTGACAACTAACAATCGGATTTAATTTTTTTTTTTTGTAGATTATCCTTAATGTTAATGGCCTCTATAACGCTCTGTATTTTAATGTTGACTAAAAGTCCTTACAATGAGTAGGTACCTAATGAACAAATAACGTGGGATAGCAAAAGATTCAAAGGTATCGCAAATTTCAGCTTTACCCCTTTGTCTAATCAAGAGAAACTTAACTATGGTACACATACAATAAAAGTAGGTACAGTTTTTCTACTTCTAAGTTCCGGAACTTCAAAGTAAGAAACTAATAAATTAATAAAAAATATTATTATATTATGACTGTAGGTATAAATAAAGCAGACATTTTTTAGGACCTATTTCGATGTTTGCTTTTATAAATCCTTTTAAAATGTAATACAATTTTTCTGCCATGCATATCTAGTAAATATTTTTGATAATACATAATTTATAAATAGTTCTACAACATTTCAAGAGTTAGGTACCTATTCGACCGCCTCAATTTAATTTTTAACGACTGTACAGGTAAAACACATTCACCCTTGTGGGCACAGCTGAGCAAGTACTTATGTGTTTTTTTATTTTCCATTAATAATGTGTGGGACGCGTCTGTTGCCTGGTGTAATTGTTCTCAGATCATTTAGTTGACCTGAAATCGTTGAAGGTAGACATTGTCGGCATGCAAATGAATTGCCCGTTGAGGACGGGACTAAAACGGAAGTTATAGCCGAGGGGTTGGTTGTCTTGGCAATGTTTCTGTATGTATAGCTCTGCACCTCTGCTGTTAATCTGGTTTTGTATACCTGAGAAGCTCATACTTTTTCAATATTACCAAAAAATACTTATTTTCTAAATTGACTCTTTGCAGATATTTTAAATGTTTTCACTATTATAGGTAGTAGGTACCTACCTACCTATACAGGTGTCCCTTATTTCAAAACTTATTACTATGGGTATCTCGTAAACGCTAAGACACAGGATCGGTTAAATTATAGAAAATATGCCCCATCTCCGTCAATGTATCCGTCAATACAAACATCGGTCATTATTTACATCCGCGGCTCCTACAGTTTCACTATGGCACCTATATAGGGGTGGAGAACATACCTATAGTGTAACACCAGGAAGGCATTCATTTGCTTTGCAAATGAAAGGGAAAGAAAAAAAAAACGGCCTAAAAAGTCGGTTTTGAGAGTGCGGAGAGAGTGCGGTCCTGACAAGAGGCGTCGATTAGATACCGCGAATACGGATGAACCCACTTCACGACACAATGCCAAGCGCTTGGAAGCTTACAGTACCGGACTGGCGCGATATCCGCTTTCACATATCGTGTCCAGTTCGCAGGGATTGATGCAATGATTTTTGGAATATAAATGCAAAATAAATGCAAAATTCAAAATAAAAACCGTGCTACTGTTAATCTCGAAAATTTTCCTTGCCCTGAAATTAAGAAGAAAACAGTGTAGTAGTGCCAAAGAGGCCTTAGTTGCGACCTTGATATTAGTTTGCAATAGCTGTTTTTAGCTTCTTACCCACCCAGCACCCCTATTTCGCTCCTCGGTCCCGAAAAAATTGATGAAACTTAGGAGCCGCGGATGTAAACAATTACCCATACATCTACCGTATCTGCTACCGTTACTGAAATATTCTGCAAAAAAACTAAAATATCGAGATTTCTTATTTTTGCCATTTCTTTCTTATTGTTGGAAATTATATTTTTTTTCGTGGGCTTAAATAAGTCCTCAAGACCATTTCATCTGACATTTAAAAACTTTTCAAAGCCGACTAGGTCCCAGAGTTTTCATAGTTAACTTTTGTTTTTCATATATGGTCGCCGTATAATATTTTTCTATGTCATTCAGTATAAAAAAGTCATGGAAACAAAAAATTTATAAATATCATTTTGTTTTCTTCTTTTTTTAAAAACGACAGCTTTTTATACCGAAAATCATAGAAAAATTGTAAAAGGAAACATTATAGACAAGTAGTATGAGTTAAAAGTGATGTAGGTAGGCAATTCGGTGAAAAATTTTTTGTCTTTTTTTTCGAAAAAAAGAAGAAAACAATAAAAATATCCAATAAACTTAACTTTTATCAAACACTGAGATATAGGTCCAGACAATCAACAGCCAATCGGAGACTAAACAAATCCCTTTTAGGAAAGATTTGACCAACCCATTCCAAAATCAACCAGAAGAGCATCTCCATGGACCATTACTGAAGCCATAATATACCGCTCGATGGTATCACTAGCAAAACCATCAATACTTAGGTCCACTTTCCACCAAATAGAGGCATCCTATCTGGACTCAATTTTCATTCACACATGCCTCAAAACTAAGGAGGGAGTGGCCTCTGCATCAATTTTCTCATCAGAAATATCATAGAAGCACAGCCTGAATCCCATCTGCAGTGTCTTGACGGGTGAATTCAGCACTATATTATATGTCACCTATAAATGTGCAAAAACCAAGACAAAAATTTGTAATATGTACGGACGGACTCGTACATAGCTCACTTCAAACCATAAACTATAACGTTACATCATCAACCCGCTAATAGCAAGAATAAAAGAGCAATTATCAATAGCTAACAAGATCTTCAACCTAACCCTTATGCCACGGCGCGTTCATTTATATCCCAACTAGGTTTTGCCAATGTAATAATATACCGCGTTTTGATTGGTGCAAGTCAATACTGTGAAATATGCGAGAAGAGGCCGAACACCTTTATGTGAATGCGTACTTTATGGTGACGTTAGGTCAAAGTACAACATTCCAAACAAAACCTAAAAGCTGCTCTAGCGACAAAATAGACTTAATGGAACGACTAGTGATGTACTTGAAAGAAGCAATTATTTATGATAAACTGTAATATTATATGTATGTATTTTCTGTTCCACATATCGCTAATGACCTCGTTGTCAATGCGGTCCTTTATCTTAAATAAGAAAAATTTGGTTTCCATGATTTTTTTTTAATACCGAACAACATAAAAAAACAATATGGTGGCCGTAAGAAAAATGAAAGTTGACTATGAAAACTCAGTCGGCTTTGAAAATTATTTATTAAATTCGAATAATAATTAGAAAGATATCTCAGGAACGGTCGCAGATATCTTGTGTCTTGTCGCAGATCGCCACAAGAAGACGCATCTTTTCTCTAATTTAACCGACTATGATGTATCTCTTAGAGCTTACGAGAAACTTATAGTGAGCTTTAAAATAAGGATCACCTTGTATTTGATCAATTTTCAAAAATTAGTAGGTACGAGCATCAACTAACAGGTACCTAACCCAAAAATGTAAACAACTAAAAGTAGGTCCCTATCTTTGTCTTTATTTATTTATTTTTTTGTTTCTAAGTTTTTACAAATTAATTGAAAATGATAATTTTTACGATTAATTAACACATTTTTTCGTTTTTTCTCTTGTCAATGGTTCCGTTTATCAAATGTCAGTGTTGTTCTAAAATAAAAATCATGTTCTGTAAAATAAGATTATTAGGAGCGGGAGGTAGGTAGCGCGGCAGTTTAAGTCGCTGACTGTTAAGCCGTTGACGCAACCGTCTGGGTTCGAGTCCCAGCTCGTCATGGTTGTTTGTGTTCGTTAATTCAACTATTTTTACAATTAAAAAGGTGTCTGCGGTTATATGAGCTCGATCTCAAAGCCAAATTACCAGAGAGGAGCGGCTATGTCTTATCTATATGTATACAGTTAAGACTGATGCTCCCTCTTTAAAAAAACACTTTCACAAAATGCTTAATATGTTAATTGAGGTTAGAAGGTATTATTGGTAATTTTGGTATAAAAATGTAAGTTAACCTTTTTTTATTAATAAGTATGTACCCATAAAAATATTCATAATATTTAGAAAGGAAAACATTCTTACATTCGTCGAGGGCCGGTGAGCGATAATTGCATGTGAGAGACGGTGAGGGACGATTGTTGCGTAATCATCCCAATGAATATTTTGCACTTGTAGTAGTCTATTTTCTCTACGAGAATTCTAAAAATCGTCAACGAGTTTTAATTGAAAAAAAAATACCTTTAATGGAATGAGAAAGGTTGAAACTATGTGTGGCTCCGTTGATTGATCGATTGCACTCGGACGATATTATAACACGTTACTTTCTAGTATTTACAGCAGAATTTAAAATTTTATCAGAGAGCTAGTAAGTGTGGATTGAAAATGTCGAACTGCGCATGATAATTCCGTGAATTAATATGTAATTTGTAATTTGCTTTTATTCAGAAAATTACTTTAGCAGAATTTACAAGCAAGTTGTGATTAACTCTCTACTTCCTTATTAAATTATAATTAGCAATTGCGATAATTGATGATTTTTTATTATTTTGATTGTTTTCATCGGCCGTTTTAAAAAATCCATTAATAATAAGGTAATTCGATATACCTAATTCATCAGAAAATATTCCATATAAACTAGCTGTATTATTTTTTATTAACAATTTATGGTAATAATGCGGCACTGACTAATAAACAACACTTATTATAATAAACAAATCCTATTAAAAACAACACCGTTTTTAGAAAAAATTCTTAATTTGAATTGTAAAATATACAATATACCTACTTTATTATTATAAAAATTTTGTAAACAATTGAGTATTAATAAAAATCAAAGGCATCATATCTATCTCTAACCTACGCATTGTGATCTTGGAGAACGATACCGGGAATGGATTATTAATTTTAAATAAGAATATACCAGTTTCCAAGCAGGTGCCTGAAAATTATTTAATATAAATATCGGTGCTTTTCCATCAGAGAGAGTATTATCAATACTTTACTGGAACAATAACATTCAGTGACTGCAGAAAAGTGAATAGAAAATGAAGTTCTCAGTAAGTTTTTTTTTTATATACGTTTTCTATAAATATATCAGACTTTTATGTAAGCTATGTTTCTCAGATTTGAAAATTAGGTAGTAAGGCTTAGGTGACACAGCTTAATTATCTAAATTTGGGAATATCTCTAGATTTCTGATTGTTAAAAGACTTGTCATTAATTATTTGTCAAACATTAATTACTTATAGGAATAAGTTTTCACCTTATTATCATTTTTCCAAAATGCTGTTGAAAAATCGTTAAAAATTTATGTTTCATCTCATAAAATGCCATTTTTCCCGGAAATTATTCATTTTAGAGCCGTTAACCAAGAAAAGTTATTGGTGTACAAAACGCGGACGGTTCAAAGGCGCTGCTTAAAATCGCATTTATTCCAGTGGCGTAGAAATTAGGGGGTCGAAATCCTCAATATACCCTAAATCTGTCACTGATTTTGTCTTAAACCTTTACTTTACGGCGAAAATGAGATCAGTGAGCACAGTGTGTATAAAAGCTGAACATTGTATCTCATACGGTTCCCGAGATATCGTCAAAAAACTGGAAAAAGAATATTTATTTTCTTCGACACCTTATGTATCTCAAAAACGGTGCATTTCCGGACACACGTTAATGGGAATTTCTTTGTTTATTTTAGTCTGAAGAATCAGCATGTGAAGTTTGGCCAACCTTACAGTAAACACCCTGTATACATATAAACAGCAAACTAGCGAAATGCTTTATCCACTACTGATGTTTACTAGTTTTTTTAAACATATTCAATTAAGTAGGTAACCGAGAAAGTTATAATAATTATTATTGTAAAAAGTGAAATTAATGCTAGGTATACTACAAATCTATACAACGAGTTCAATTCCAAATTTTGATTCACCTGTCACAGTCTATAAACAATAATTATTTCTGTACTTCCAGGCAATCCTACTGTTGGCTTTCATAGTCTTATCAACTTTGATGACATTCGCTGTTCCCAGTGCTGAAGCACTACCTCAAGGATTTGGGGGAGGTGGACGCCGTGGTGGCGGCGGTTTCAATGGCGGCGGTTTTAATGGCGGCGGTGGTCGTGGCGGCGGTGGTCGCGGCGGCGGTGGTCGCGGCGGCGGTGGCCGTCGAGGTGGTGGCGGTGGACGCCGTGGAGGCGGTGGTGGCGGACGGTATTATTATTAAGCTAGATAAAAATATATTTTTTTAAATCCTTTTGTATTAAAATGAGAACTTTGAAGTAATACTGTTGTTGTAAATTATAATCGAAGATTGTTTAAAAAATTTTTGTGTAAATTTAGTTCTTAGGTATCTAATGTAGTTTATTTTTTAAATAAAATGAGGAACAAAACATTTCATAACTTTGTGTTTGCACTGGTGATCCGAAAAAGTGTACCGTACTTATAAATATAATATATTATTATGTCCATCTAATATGTTCATTGAATTAAAATATAAAAAAGCCGTTCTCCAACTCTACCTGTTATACGATTACACACAACATTTAATTTTCATTTGACTTGGGAGAAAAAATGTTCATGTCTCCGTCAATCAAATGGTAGAAAAAAATTAATCTAGTTTTTCGTAACCACTTTAATTAGGTATGTGTTTCACTTGTACAGAATATACTTAGTAAAGCAGTTAGCAGAAACATAACTGCCACCACTAATTATTACCAACAAGTCTCACAACTGTGAAGACCCAGTTAGAGGTGGCCAGATGTTGCGGCAACTATCAAAACTACTTTTAGTAAGTAGAACTTTGAAGACGCAATTTAGTAACATTAGTTAGTTGCTGTTACCATAATTTACCATCTCTTTGCCACCTTTAAGTTCCAAATACTTTATCGTTATTCTGCTATTAACTACGACGTCTTCAATATCTTGAAGGCTACTTTGGGAGTTATTTATAACTATAGAGCATCATTAAATGTATAAATTACGTTTTAGAGACGTTAATAGTGGAAAACAAAGTTATTTTTACGAAAAAGTCGTGGATTAAGTCGTGGTTACGTATTGATAACCAAGTTCAAGTACCGATCTTGGTTGCTTTTAACTTTAGTGCTAGTTGGGATGTATTAGGGCATGGCATGCAACGTGGCACAGCTCGCCTTTACTTGCCACGCAACTTCGTGGACTTCCCGTTCGTTTTCGGTGAACTGTATCAAGTCAAAATTCATTAGTTGCAAAGTATTTACCTCTCTCTTGTACGAAGAAGTAATATGTGTACAGTTTGACTTGTCCTTGCACAAGTATACGCACAAGTACTCGCCAAATGCTTGCCAAATACCTCAATTGCCAAGTACCGCGTAGTGAATAGCCGACTTAAAAGCTTAGCTCTTTGTCAATTTATCCATCAGTTTTGAGAAGTGTCAGTAACCTGACGATATGTATAAATAATCCATTTAATATCCAACTGAAAATATCCCAACTAATTAGGAACGAATATGTTAAATACCAAGTAATTGCCTTTTCTAGTTTGCGTATCTTACTCAAGTGATATGAAACGAGTATATTTACTATGTATTTATTTAGTCAAGAACTAGAGTATGAGTATAAAATTTATACTTAATTTTAAAGTACTTAAATTTATACACATTTAATGTGCTTAATATGATAAACTAAACACAAACTCATTATTATTACATTACAATTTACAGCTAAAGATTAATCATTTTGGTAGGAGTTGAATAAATATCTTCAGATATGTAGAGAGGTTTCAGTTTGCTTCAGTTTACTTCTATGGTATCTAGAGTTTGTTCATAATAATAGCTCTCAATATGAAAGTAATGGTAAGTTTTAATGAATCCTGTCAATACCACTATACCCATTTTATTTTAATTATTGCCCACTTATACGATTACCTAGAGAATACATCACTCGAACTTTTTTTTTTATGTTTGTACCCAACTTGAATCTCTATCTTGGTATAGGGATGCAGACAAGCACGACTTTCATTTTCTTTCCTAACTTCAGTCATCAGTTATTCGATTTAAATCGCTAATAATAATTGAGATCAATAATTATTATTATAAGTTACTTTATACCGCTCTATAAATTGCCGGAGCAACATAACAACATGCAGATTCTCCTTCCTCTTCTAATGCGCATCCCCCTGATACCACTCCATCATGAAGGTACCACTTCATCTTCTCCTGCGTATTTCTACATACCTATAGCATAATACAGGCAGCATGGTATACAGAGTGTCCGGAAATTTAGGCGCAAAAAATTAAAAGATTGATTCTACTTGAAAAAATATTGCCAAAAGTACCAATAAATTTTTTTCGCAAACTCACAAATAATAAGGAAGTTATAAGGCTTCAAAGTTGATTTTTTTTAATCAATATTTTTCTATAACCATTTTTCTAGTGTACGGATTTTCTTCAAATTTGACTTTATTGACAAATTTATTTTGAATTTTCAAATTTGTTAACTTGTCAGAAAGCCAGTAGTTTAAATAATTAAATCCATCCATCAAACTCAGAATTTCAAAAAACTTGCAAAAAGAACTAATCTGTGCATATAACCAAACGGGGGCACCATTTTATGGTAAAAAAATTATTCATCTTGTCTTATCAATTTAATAAGATACTAGAATCAAATTGCTATCTGTCAAAATTAAATTAAAAGTAAACGTCTTGTTTCCTAGGCAACCCTGCAGGTGTTTCCAAAGCATGCTTTTGTATTTTTGCAGAATAATCATAATTACCTATACATATTTATGGTACCTAATCAATTTTAGTGCAAGCAAATTTTTAAAACAGTTTTTTTATACCGAAACAGGTCTTTTTATCGTGTTTCTTCCTACTCTTGAATAATTGAGCATGTTCAAAACTCAGAAAAAAATATTACGAAAAAAGTTATAGGCTTGTTTTGAAGGTCAAGGGCAGTTAAGGCTACTTGATTTCGAGGGATTCAAGTCTAATAATTTTGACCAATGATGCAAAGAAACACCAGTGGCAAGTCTGTCAAATTTGAAGAAAATCCGTACACTAGAAAAAAAAGTTATAAAAAATTATTGATTTAAAAAAATCAACTTTGAAGGCCTTTCTTATTTGTGAGTTTTTGGAAAAAAATTGAAGGTACATTTGACAATATTTTATCAAGTAGAATTAAGTACCCCTCAATTTTTTGCGCATAATTTCCTGACAACCTGTAGGGCAGTTTATACACCGTCCACCAATCAATCAATAGTGGATCTTTGCGTGACGTTATAACTGTCAATCGTATGAACACTATCATTTAGAATTTCCGCTTTTATAAGACAGTGACGTTATAGCAAAGTACCACTTACGCAGTGATTCAAAATGTAAGCAACAACTATTTTCACACTGCAGTGCCTTGCTGTTTTGAAAATTATGAACTTTAACCTAAATGAAATTTAACCTAAGATTGAAATATTCTTGGATGTCTGTGTGCGAGCAGTAGCAACCGACCCTTCCTCTGTTGCAAGTTATACGCTGAAGTTTACATGTTCTGTCTTTGTTTCTCTTACTACTAGGTATATCTTATCATCATCGAATAACTGAACCTCAGTAGAGGCTCATATTATTCATAATGAGCTGCATATTGTCGTGGTGAACTCAGACACATGCAAAGATCCGTCGAACAAAGTATTTTAACAATTTTTCTTAAAAAAATTACAATGTCACCCCTTAAAATTAAAGTCACCACTGATATTATACACACTTTATACAGTGTCCTAGGCATCTGGTACAACAAGAGAAACTCATAACACCCAATAAGCTTTTCCAGTTACATGATGTTAAGGAATACGTGTTAGAAAATTGAAGGGCGTGTATGAAATTCAAAAAAAGTGAAAAATTTCCGGTAGACATGCTGTGTCGATGGAGAATAATATTTTTTGAATATTTAAAAATTGGCTGATCAGAATAATTCGAAATTTTTGACAGTTGTTGTATTAATTGAAGTACATGACTGATATTAATTGATACTCCCAATGAAAAATTCTTCAATCCAGTGGTAGAAATCTGAATGTGTTGTTACCTTTTTCATTGGATAATTTCTAGGCCACTGACTTTAATTCAAATTTGATTTTTTGTAGATATAGGAGTAAAGTTGTTTTATGTTTTTGTTGTAGGATACCAGTTTTGAAGATATTCCACTATGTGGACACCCTTGCAAATTTTTTGTAATGCCACAAAATTGATTATTTTCTGGAAATAATTTCAGTTCAAGAGATTGAATACACGTTTAATTTAAAACTCTTTAGATTCGATTTTCAGTATCTCTTAGTTTCTAGTCTAGGAGTAGCCTGTAGGATTATTGATTTTAATTAAAATTTTAATTTACTGGTAATATATTCATTGCGTATTTATGATTACTTGTGTATTTATGTCTTCACCTGATAAACAAAGTATCCCAATGACGCACAGGTGAAATATTTTATGGTCAATAATAAACTATAAATAACGTGAATATACCTTCAAGGTCTTCTCTGTTATTATATCATTTCAGGTTAACGATCTTGATAAACAAGTTAATGAATAATTCTGATTCCTGGTAAATCGGTAGTTAAAGCACTCGCTTAACGAGGTAAGGGAATCCTGATTATTAGTTTATTTCAAGGCACTACGAAACATCGACTTCTAGAAATTGTTCCTTGGAGGACATTTTTGTGGAGATGGCAAAGGTACCTATGCGATAAAAAATTAAAACCAAGATAGTTTCGGAATAAGAGTCTTACATAAAATATGATGTTTCAAGTATCCTAGTGCGTACTTAATTCTTACTGGATTAACTTGAAGCTATTAAAAAATTTTTTTCATTGACGCATTCTTATGAAGTCGTCAAATTTTAAATTATTTTAATATAATTTTTTAAATTTAACCTATTATTATTATATTATGCCGCCTTGAAAACGACTTTCAATAATCAAAGCACGTATATAGGCAGGTAAAAATGTATCTATAGGTAGGTTTTTGAAGTTTAGATTATTTGTATTTTTTTCCAAACATTCACTAAAATTTATTTTTTAGGAGGTCTGCCAATTCTCACTCCTTCTTTTCAAGCCGAATTTTCTGCGCGCATCTTGATATTTTAGTGCATTCTAGGAGAATGCGTTCTAACTTAAGAGCGGCTTGATTGCAATGCTGGCAGGTGGGGGTAATGCTGGATGTCATTAGGTGACCGTGGATTAGACATGGTATGAGTCTATGCGTATGACCGTTTCTTAATCTCCTTATTATGATCTTGTCTTTGCTGGTCATCTGCTCTAGTTTCGGTGGGTTTGTCGTCGGTTGAATTGTTTGCAGCTTGGTGTTGTACCTGCCCCATTCGTTCTGCGATTTACATGATGCCTCTTTCCTGAATTTCGCCTGGAGATATTTGGGGACCTGAATGTTACTGACTGGTAGATCTATTTATGTGGCGTCTTTGGCGGCTTTGTCAGCTAATTACTTACCCGATATGCCGGTATGCGATGGAACCCAGACTGTGTCAATGAAGATTCGTTTGACGGAAATCAGATGATATTATTCGAGTATTTTTTTAACTATGGGGTGGTTATTATGTACATAGACTGAACTGCGCTTAGCTATATTATTGCTTAGCCAACGTATTACCGATCGTTTGTTATCTTGGATGGAGATTCTTAGGGTTTCTAAGATTGCATAAAATTTGCCTGTAAGTACGCTGCTTTCGGACGATAGCTTCAACTTCTTCGGGGTATTATTTCGAGAGGTGGTGACAAAGCAGCCAATTGAATTTGGAGACTTGTTAACGATGTCATTGTGAGTTTCTGATTTATTGAATTTCTTGAGCGAGTATCAATGCTTGTCAGAGTTCGTGTCTAGGGTGGGTCTTCAGGGATTGAGACTGTTGCTGTCTCGGACAGGTTGGAATTTCCTTGCAAGACAGATAAACTATGAGGAGGGCTGCATGGAGGTTTGGGTGGATGGGATTTTCTATCAGTTTGTAAATTGATCCCTGGGTTTTTGCGATAAACTTCTCTAATATTGTTTTTGGAGATTTCTGTTACACTGTGTTCATGTTCAGCTATTTTCTTCCATTCTGTGTTTTCCAATTTTCTTCCATTTCTTGTTTCTTTTCTTGATTGATGGGTGATTGCCTACTTGGAGAGCGTTAAGAGGAGACGATTGAACTTCTTGGCATTCTTGGCTTGATGTATCGATTTGTATTGGGTTAGGCAGATTGTATTATGTGTCGGGTAAGGTGGTTAAGATTGGATGTGTAAGGTGTGTCAGGGGGTTGATGACTGTGGAGTTGGGGCAAGCGGATGCTGGTGTTCAGTTCGTTTACACAGATGCAATTAATTGTTTACAATCAGTTATATCATTGGAATTTCTTCTTTTCGCGGAGCAGGGTATAATCACCAGCGTGTGACTCGCTCCGGAGATAGGTGCTAATCAGACTCCAATAAACGGTTCGATTCCCGCAGACCAGGAGGAGAAGCAAATCTCCCCTGACAAAAAGGTAGAAATTAATCAGATTACAAACCTTCGTGAGAGACTCTCTCACAACGGATGACCTGGATACATTAGCAACAGTCAAGATGGTCAGCTTCCTTAAAGAGGCTGTTAATGTAGCACGACTAGATGACTAGACTAGTGAGCTAGAATAGACCTACGGTCGCAGTGGAGGTGTCACAATGGCCCACTAACGATGCATCAAATCTAATCCAATATAAAAATTAACTATACTATACTTAACCCATTTAACTATTTGTATTTAACTATAAATATTTAGTGTGTAGGTACCTACTATGCAGTGTGTCCAGGATAAACGAATTTATAGGTATAAATGACAACGAAATTTCGAGTTGAAATATGACTTTGGGGTCCAGGCCTGCTTGACTTGATAATAAGTTTTACATACCATATTTTTATGTTTAATAATTCAAGCATGCCGTGACAGAAGCGTTCTTTTTATTTTCTGTGTGGGTAGAGAACCTATTCTGTACGAAATAACGAAAAACTATATTTAAAAAAGTGGGTCATAATTGAAAATTATGCGTGAATGCCGAATTTCATAATAATAATTGATTTTTTACTTTTTTTTGGTATATTTTTCGTATTTTTTATTTTTTTTTTGTAATTTTGTAATTCTTGATTCATTTTTCTCATATCTCGTTTCTAAAGTGTAAAAATGCCTTGATTCGAATGCTTTAGTAATATTGACGTTAACGTTATTTTCTACAATCTGTGTCCCAAACCAGTTTTTATTATTCTAACAGCGAGTTAGAGTTAATTAACTTTTTAACGAGCTATTAGGTCCAAACGGGCTATTAAGCGTCTTATAAAGCTTTTGACAACTGAAATCGAACTTTTCTCATTAGGCTAATAAGACTAATTAAAAAATATATAGCGTATATGCCTTGGAAACTTAAGTCTCAGGATTAAAGACTATAGCACAAAGCATATTTTTTTTAGATGTTTGTTACCATTATCCTATAAATCAAATTCGGTCTCCAAATGTTATTTCCGAAATAATTTTTTTTTAATGTTCTCTACTGATTTTATTTTGAAACCAAAATTAAAAAATAAGTAAGCCAACAGTTATGAAATTCAGCATGCGGAAATAGTTTTGAATTCTGAGAAACTTTTTTCAGTAAAATTTTTTGATATTTCTTGTACTTTACCTACACAGAAAACAAAAAGAATGCTGCTGTCAAGGATTGCTTGATTTATTAAACATGAAAGTATGATCAAATTTATTATCCAATCAAGCGACCCCAAATGGTCCAATTTCAACTCGAATAGTTTTTGTCATTTATAGATATACTTACCAGTGGTTATTGGGTGCTGAGTCAATAAAAAGGCCAAAGTTACATCAACTGTGTATTTCTATGTTGCAAGCTTTCGGAGGAAACTGCCCCCCTTCATCAGGCTCTGTAATAAATAGAGGAGACACATGTAATGCTAAGGTCATCTCCCGACAATGTAAATTTAAGTTAAACTACTTACAGAAACAGTTCAGTTGTGGCACATGAGTTGTTGTATAATTGAAGAATGTAATATTGGGTGTCATTATAAAATGGATTAGAATTTAATTTAAAATAAGATGTTACATTATCAGACCACGCTTGTGTTAAAACTCGTCAAAATGGCGTGTTGTTATCGCCGGACCATGCCTTCAGGACGACTGCCGTCTGATTTGATAAAATAATATAGTCCAATAAAGTCTAAAAAGTCATACGTATCGATTAAGAATACACATCCTTCTGATAGTTCGATTTATTTTGTTTCATGTACGTGTTTTTATAGTAACCGTCCAGTTTGTCTAAACACTCCATCCCGCATAAATAAGTATACGTCAACATTGGTTTTGAATGAGAATTAAATGCACAACACAGAGAATAGAATGTCATTACGTGGATAAATTTTATGTAGTTGTCAGTGGCTCTCAAACTGACGTAAGCGCTTCAATTCATTGTTTGAATGATTCCTTCAATAATTTACGCTCGTTCACAACTTGACAATTAACTGTTTGACATTTTCTGGTGAAATTAAAAATATTAATTCGGGCGGTTAGTGTGACGTCACATCTGACTTTTTAAAGTTAATCCTACTATAAAACTTTTTTTCCTTTTTTTCCAAACTCAAAATAAATGATTAAGATGACCAAAGCTGTCTTTAAATTTCGTGAAGTGTCAGGGGTCAACCATAGACAGATTGACACCCGTCACTTGTTACCTGTATCCATCTGAATGACGGAAACATGACATCTCAAACGTTATTTTTCAAGTTACCATTTGGCCTCACACGTTCGGCACACCGACCCACCAAGATGAAGCGGACAGATCCCTCTCCAACAGGAAGGGAAAGACACAGAAATATCATAATAAAATGTACAAAGTAAAATTAGAAAAACACCAATGAGCCAAGTAATAATGATGAAGTCATTAAAATGTACACAAAATTATAAAAAGGGATTTACCCTAGTTTAAAAACTTTTTTACATGTTCTCTAAGTCAAAATAGTTAAAAATTATTTTTCTCTTTTTAAAAACCACTATCTAAAATAACCTAACCGGTCTACGTAAGTTAAAAATGACCGTCTACTGTTTACAAGAATTGCTAATATTTTAAAATGACCTTAGGGGTCCTAACACAAATCTAAAATCCAAACCGCATCCTATCTGGTATCGATATACTTACCTGTAAATTCGCTTATCCTGGGACACTGTATGTATAGTTTCCGAGATCTCTGTACTAAAAAATAAAAAAGCCAAATCACACTGTATAATCAAATAATAATCATAATCAATAAATAATCATAGAGTACCTAATCTACTATAACAACTTGCCTCTAAAAAAACCTCTGTCTCGAAAACTGAAGCTCTGCGAGGACTTACTTACCGATATTTATTAAAAGTTTTCTGCCCTTATTTATTATAAGAATAATCCCTATTTTCAGTTTATTTTCGTATAGATAGAATCATGACCACCCTGTATGAACGTATTATTTATTTATACCAATTTTATTTTTAAATATCTGGATACTTACTTTAAACTGTAATACAGACACAATAAACTAAGAGAGCTTTCTAAATATTTTACATCAATTTCTCCATTTTATTAATGAGATCGTCATTGGTTGGCGTCATCGGATTAAAGAATCGGGAGCACTGCTTACGCAGAAGATGCTGTCGTGGGTTGTGTATTCAATGTCTGTATATAATAATTATGCATAATAAAAGTCGTTGGATGGGGACTATATACTTTGGGTTTTTCTTGGTATAAAGAGATGTCAACGAGTGGCGAACTCAAACCATCCACTCACTGAGAGATCACGAGATCGAGACTGATTACTTTAAATCAATATATTCATATACAGCTTATTAAAATACAGTTATAATATAATTATACAGGGTGAAGTTTGTAGTATTAAAATGAAACTGATTGTAAGTACATAAATCTGTTTATTTATTTTTTATTAACATGTGAAATATTTTTTTGAAAATAGTTTCATAAAGTTGCTATTTTGATTGTCAAAAAAAAGTTTCAAAATTACATCCTTTAGACTAAGTGCCTAAAAGTGATGACATACTTTTATGCACTTGTGCTTAAAAGTGGCATAAATGACAATTAAAAGCAAATTTCGATGAAGCTCCATGAAGCCTGTCTCTTCACAAAGTGGGCCTTCGGCCTCGTTTGATAATTTTCGTCCGTGCTTAAAACATTCTTATTTTGCAACTTGTATCACAAACTACACTATTATTGTTTCACTCCGTCATTTATCCGTTCTATTCGCTCTTATTTAATACATATCGAGTTTACTAATTTTTAAAAGTAAATAAGTAAGTATAGGTATTCAGAAAACATTGACTTTCAAATCATAAGAAGCATCCGTATTATCACAACGTCATAACATAAGAAAAATGCTATTTTAATTATTATTAAATAACTTCTGTTCTAAATTATCTACCTCATTCATAAGTTTTTTTTTTTGGAAGAGTGTATTTAATTTAAGTTTTGATAGGTATACCTACCTATCAATATTTCAATTTCAATAAAATGCAAAAAATTTATGTGTGGTTATACACACAATTCTATTACGTAGTTATTGATATAATTGTGTATTACTTACACACTGAGGAATATTTTTTGTTCATTCAAAAACTTTCATTTTATAATTTTTTTCTCAAAGTGTTCGCATTAGATATTGATTTTAGATATTGATACTAGATATTCTGTAAATTTCTTTATTATACCTATTAAAAATTATTACCCTTGATACCTATGTAATAATAATAATATTCCCGAAACCATTATTATATCTACAAAAATTGCTATATGTACGAGTAATTATTCTTGTAGGGGGCTAGATTTTTGCAATTTTTGAAATGATCAGTAGATGGTTCACTTACTGCAGCTACGTAGAACTTATCTGATTTTAGCGTACCTGGCATGTGATTCAATAGAATGCAAATGAGTATATTTGAACTTCTCGCTTTATTTTTGTTAGTAAAAAAAAATTTTTATTAGAGTGTAATTAAATCACTTTCTAGTCACTATAGAAGTTCCCTTTAATGATTTCCAATTCCTTTAAATTTCAGGATGAGTATGTACCTTTTATGTGCTCATAATAATTTTTCGTTGCAAATACCTACAGAGAGATTCATTATCATTATCAAAGTTCATTATCATTTCCTGTAATATGTGTAACATAAAATAATTTTTTCTTATCATTTTTACAGATACTTGGCTTCTTTCTACTATGCTTCGTAGCGCTGTCCATGTCAGCACCTGGCCACTACAATGAGGGGTATCCGGGAGGATATTATGGAGGAGGGGGGCATGGTGGACATTACCCAGGTGGAGGTCATGGCGGGCACTACCCGGGTGGAGGACATGGTGGAGGACATTATCCCGGTGGAGGACATTATCCAGGTGGTGGACATCGTCCAGGTGGTGGACATTACCCAGGTGGTGGACATTACCCTGGTGGTGGACATTACCCAGGTGGTGGACATTACCCAGGTGGTGGACATTTTTAAGGATAATTTTCATTACCTTTTACAAGTTTAACGAAAGTGCTATAAAGTGTATAGTGTCAGCGAAATTACTGAATTAATATTGTGAGCATAAAGCACCAAAATTATTTATAAAAAGTTAGTTTTAATTTGATGCTTAATTTTAGAAATGTAAATATTTTAGAAATTATTGTAAACAAAATTTTGTAATATAATACATAGGTACCTATTGGTAATAAATTATTATATTCAACAATCAAAAACTATTATTTTTATATACCTGCTACATTATGTTATTGATCCTAAATGTTCACAGTTTCGTCACAGAATCCCACGATTACCACTCATTAAAAGTATCTATAGATGTAGAAAAAATAAGAAATTTTCTATTCGAGCATCATGCAATGATATGCGTCCTTCAAAAATATCTTCACCTCCACTTCACGATCGTTTATATTGACAATCGATACCAATTTTGTTAATTTAAATAGGAGATAGCCTGATGTATATCATTATTTTGTTCATATTATAATATCAGAAAATCAATAAGAAAAAAAGAAAACTATACCGGATGTCCGATTTAAAATAGATAAGTTGGTATCAACTTCCGATATACCACATATCACAGAAGTGATGCGAGTTGAAAATATTAGAGAATGATGAATCTCGATTGACCAGGTTTATTAAGTATGTATATCCAGTAGGTGTCGTATAACCTTTCAGAATTTTATCAAGTCTAGAACTCAAGATGCTTTTATTGGGTGGTAAATGTGGGACATTCTGTATATACCTATTATACTTATAGGTTATCTTTTAGAAAAAAACCTTTATAAATAATTATTATTGTTAAAAAAATAAAACTGAATTCTCAATGAGGTTCACTAACAATAGTTATTTATTTTATTTTTAGCCACATCATACATAGTTAATTATTATTCTTATTATAACATTTTTTTGTAAGCTGCAAGTTAAAAATTCAGATATTGTAGTTGTTCAGCGTCGGTGTGCTGTCCTTTCATATGATTGTACCATAGCCTCCTAAGCCACCATATCCGATAGGTCGGACGCCGCCAACTAGTCCACTACCTATTCCATATCCTCCTACACCAAAACCTGTGTTGTAGTATGGGTATGGTTGGCTAATGCCTAGGCCACCAATATGAGGAGCAGCCAAGGCCAAAGAGACCAGGAAACATAAGATAATCTGAAAATAAAAGAAATACCATGAAACACTTAAGTACGGCACTAATATAAGATAAGTGCTACCTAGTCGAACTGGCTAGGATTTATAAATAACAGTTTTTATTATAATAATAAATACAGTGTCAAGAAGGTTTTTTGTAAACTAACAGCAACTGATAATTTTAAAAATGTATTTAAAAAATCGTTGCCATCTGAATTCGAACCCATCCGTGAGTTTTTTATTTATTATTTTATTTGAAGACGTTTCTAAATTATACAGCTCAGTTGATGAAACGATTAATAGTAGTACCTAGATTTTCTGTCATTTTTGTTTCTTATACAAGAAAATATAAGAGTTCAAAAAGATGGAAATTATAGCCTTTTTTGTGAATACTCATTTATTATAGTACCTATTTTTCATAAAGTAAATCAAAATATTTGAAAAAAAAATTGCGTTTTCTATCGTGCTGCCGGATTTATGAACCAATACAAAATGATACACTCTGTATTGTATAAATGTAGGGAAAAAAGCTGTATTTAAGAGACAAAAGATTGGATACTTTATGAAAAGACAAACAAAAAAAAAGGCATATTATGCAATGCAAAAATTTCAAAAGACAAATTTACAGCTATCATTTAATAATAATTACCTAGTTAATACTATTTTATACACTAACATACACTAGAATCATCATTAATTTAATGATTATTACCTCATAAATTATTTCAAAATTTTATTCCTAAGCAAGGATCCTTCTTTGATATAAAATGTGGAATTTAAAAGCATATAAAATACGAAACTTTGAACACGAAAAAATCACAACAATTATTCTTTTATTTAACCTATAATAACAGAATGACGTTCGATTTCATCAAAAATATTGCTTATAAAGCCTGTGGTATGATCTTCTATAAAAAATAATATACTATTTTAATATTGGAACTCAAAAATCGGAATTTTATCTATATTTATATAATTGCTGGCCCAGTTAGGTAGAAATATTATCCCTTGTGAATTTCAGATCCTCTTCAACATTATACTCATTAATTCAATTTTAGGGATGTTCTCTAGGAATGAATAACAATAAGGAAGGTGAAAAAATAAAATGAAATATCCATGTCAATGGAATCTCAACTTTCATTTATTTAACGAATAAACAAAACGATTGGAGTACCTAAAAACGTGAAAATGAGAAATTTTCAAAGAACGTTGAAAAATGACTAGATATAGATAGGTAATATAAATTTGTAATCCGATGCCAATATTTTTTAATGTCGGGGCTGCTCTTCTACATTTTCACTATATTCGTATACTTGAATATAATAATAATTGTTATTGGGTTTCTCGCTTGTAAACGTGTAAGACATACGTCCAACAAGAGCAACAAAAGAAATTGCAGAGACGTTAAGAGAAATTGTTTTAACGAAACATTTCTGAAATTCGATAAAAAAAAATGCAAATAACTTGAAATTTTGAGTTTAAAATTCTGATTTTAATTTAGAAAAACATTAATAATTGGGATATGTTTTTATTTAGGACACCCTGCATATTTTGAACCTTTAAATATTAGACAAAATCAATAATTATTATCTAAAGTAATTTTAGAGTTAGAGTAGTCGTGTTCTTGTAAGCAAATGTCATTAACAACAATAATTTATTAAAACTTACCAAAACTTTCATATTGACGGACATAGAACGACAAAAGAATATTTTGAGATTATTACAGAATGGTTACAGTGTAAGAACAGACTAAATTCCAACAAAAAAATAATCTATTTATAGGTGAGGTACTTTCCTTCTTTCTACCAAAGTCCTAAACTTACGAGTTTTTATTAATTATACAGTAATGTAATAATAATGAGAGTCTTTCTTGAGTTTATTAACACAAGGTTTGGAATATTTATTTTTTCATTTAAGCTAGATAAGACTATTTTTTAGGAATGCAGTTCCATTATCAAATAATAGATACTCAACCTTCTTTCATAATCAGTTGAGAACATTTCTTTATATGTCGTTTACCTTTAGTATAATGGTTTACAGTCACTGAAGGCTTTCACCTCAGAAAAGTTTAAATGTTCACCGATTTGCGTGAAAATCGGTAGGTAGTTCGAGGGTGCCTCAAGTATAACAAAAGTGACATAGTGCCGACTTGCGCTCTTACCCTGTGGGTGGATGCCACCTATTCTCGGGGGCTGGAATTATTTATTCAAAAATAATACCGGAAATCGATAAAGGAACTAATTCGAAGCAAAATATATTTTTGTAAAATTTTTGTAAAATATTTTTCTTTTGTTGAGTCAATATTTTTTTTGTTTTTATAAAAGAATGCATGTTTTGTAACTGTTTGTTGCAAATAGCTCCAAAACAATGCGTTTAAAAAAAATCCAAACAAACTAAAAGCTAATAAAAAAAACAGAGAGATTGGTTTTTTATGAACATTTTAAATTAAATACAAATTTGTATAGGTAGAGTAGTCTAATGGTATCATTTTTCTTTTGAGTATGTACTCGAACGTGACATATTTGCGGTAAACTAACGGAAAACCGATATTTTTGGGAAAAAACTATAAAACACTTTTCAAAGTAAGTACTTGTAAATAATACCTTTCAAATAAGCCCTGGATGGAGTGCATGGCTTGCAATAAAACTTATGATGAAGAGTTATGATGAAAATAGGACGGGACTCTTATTTTCTCCATTTATTTCAATACAGGGGGTAGTTTTCAAGGGTTGAAAATTAACAGATAATCAATAAATTATATCATAAGCTGTAAACAAATTCATTGTGTATAATGTGCGAGAAGATAGTGTAACTTCGAGATCAAAATGCCACTCGTAGAATTGGAGCGGAACTACAAAAAATTGTTTAATTCAAAATTTTCTGCTCTTTTAAACTACTGAAACGAATTTTGAAAATTCTGATTTGAATGTCTGATACAGATGTTGTTTTACGAACACTACCCTTTATAAATTGTTTGTAAGTACGGACCTGTATTATTCTTCTGACTATTACGTTAAACGTTTGTGCACTGAAATGGAAACTTTTTTAACCAAATTTAAAAATATATACAGGGTTATTCACGGTATACGCCACGGAAGATTATGGACGTGTCTCTGGATTTTAGGATCTATTTATTTTTGGAGTGGATAGAGACCCGGCAGGGGTACGTTTTAAAATTATATTCATAATGTACAGGTGTCCCAAAAGCATGAAACATATCAAAGTTATGTTTTTTTAAATGGAATGCTCCTATGTTATTGCATTTTTAGATTGTCTGAGAAGAAAAAATAAGATTGGTTTTTTCAGTTGGTGTTTAAATTCAGAAGTTTTTGAGTTATAAGCAAGTGAAAATCGTGATTTTTCAAGTTCAAGGCCCTGTACAACGAAAACGGTTCAAGATAGAGAAAAACGGCTTACATGTCCCTATTTTAACTTTTCATGTACTATCCTATGGTGTAAAAACATTTGTACTTTCTTTGAGTTTTTTATTTGTCGACGCGTGGAGAAATCTCAGAATTTTTCAAATTTTTTATCACTCTGTATAAACATTTCATCTACATCATAGGATAGTACATGAAAAGTTAAAATAGGGACATGTAAGCCGTTTTTCTCTATCTTAAGACGTTTTCCTTGTACAGGGCCTTGAACTTGAAAAATGACGATTTTCACTTGTTTATAACTCAAAAACTTCTGAATTTAAACACCAACTGTAAAAGCCAATCTTCTTTCTTCTTCCCAGGCAATATAAAAATGCAATAACATAGGAGCATTCCATTTAAAAAACATAACTTTGATATGTTTTATGCTTTTGGGACATCCTGTACATTATGAATATAATTTTAAAACGTACCTCTGCCGGGTCTCTATCCACTCCAAAAATAAAAAGATCCTAAAATCCAGAGACACGGCCATAATCTTCCGTGGCGTATACCGTGAATAACCCTGTATATGTATATTGGGTGGTTAGTTAGTGTCATGGCCTTCGGGAGAAATTAGCGATATTCACAAAACACCCGGTATCTATACGCACCGTTCACATGTTATTTACGCACTATTAGGCAATGAAGTTTTGTTTTTAGGTTTACAAAAATCAAAACTCCCTAGATCTTCATTGACAATATCAGCTGATCGAGGTATTCAGAATTTGAAATAGTAAGTTAATTTGACAGGACAAATTTTAAACTAAACGTTTGGGCAGACCCTGAAACAGACAATAATTATGAAAATTTTACGAAAAATTTACAAAAGTCTTCAAATTGTCTTCGTTGTCATGGAAATAAAAATAATAAGAATTTATTCCCACGTTATTCAATGTTGTTTTGCAATTTTTACTTTTACAAAAATGGTGGTACCTTTTGTAAAGAAAAGAATTACTGCATCAGCATCACTGCAGTAATAAAATCAGTTACTCTTCACACGTGCATGCACTGCGAGTGTGCGAATTACTGATCACTCTGTAGCTATATATATTTTTTTTTAATAAATAATTATAATCATGGGAAAAATTATAAATATAAAAAAAATGTCCAGGAAGATTAATTGTGTTAAGGTTTATATCTTATTAAATTTACTTACTGAGAATATTTATCAAATGAAACATGGAATCGTATAAATGTTGAGAATAACTATAAATGTTTCCCACCACATCCCCTCGTCAAAAAAATACTCACAATATTAATTATTCAAGATAGGTAAATATTTTGCGTTCAAACGAGTTCTAACTCCGCTAGCTATTTGAATTCCTTAGAATTAGGCTATGAAACTCCCTATGAACTTGCAACCAATGTTCTAAAGCCCCCATGAGTTTGTCATTAGAGATGATTGAATGTCAAAATATAAGTGGAAGCAATCACGGCAACAACCCATTAGCCAACCTGTCCACTTCAACACTGAATTATTATTGTGTAGGTACCAGGAATTGTATCACATGAGTTAAAAAACCTGAAGAAATATTTTATTGACAATTTCTGTGATAAAAACACTATATAGGTACTGGGACAAGCATTAATTCAAACGAAGTTCGTCATAAAATAACGTCAAAGAATCGTCCCTTCTCATACTTCTTTCACAGAATATGATGTCTCAACAAGAACCAGTCATGTATAATGCATTTTCCGTTTGATGGAAAATAGAAACTTTCCACAGCTATAAAGTCTTGGAGAAATCTAGTTTACATGAATCTGTGAGAAGATTTTATATTTTTAGGTTTCTTTTACAGCATTTTTATGGACGTACGCTGGAACAGATAACAGTTTAAAGTCTTCATAAGCCTTCCAAACCTTTATATTCTAACTCGATACATCAGTAAACTGCATTTTATCGAATGGGTAGATGACCAAAAACTTTAAACTGAGTTTATTGATTCTAAATGAAATTAACGATCTGTGCGAATTTTCAAAAGTTAGAGAGCTGAAGCTTTGAGTCTCATAGTCACAGTGCGCATATTGGATTGTTTTCAATATCTTTACTGCGCTTTAAAATAACGTGTTAGTACAGCTGAGGAATATTAATCAGTTTTGATTCCTCCAAGAAATAAAATGTACTCTTTTTGTGACTCAAAAAAGTTAATCCGAAGAATTCAATATGTTTTTGTAATATTTGGTACATTTTCCTTGTAATGGTCACTGTTCAAAGTCCTTAGTTTGCTAATGCCCGTATTCACAAACGATAATTTCCTAAATAATTACGTAATTAATTAAATGAGTGAGATGGAGATATGTAGTTTTTTTGCAATAGAATGAGATGGGGATAATTGATTACGTAATTATTTAGGAAATTATCGTTTGTGAATACGGGCATTAATGTAAAAAATAAATTTAATTAATTGAGTAGGAATATCGAGTCGTTAAATACATGGTGTGCAAAAACAATGTTTCAGACTATACAGAGTGTTCGTAAATGAATGGGATGCAGCTCAACTGCAGCTTTGCGATCTCAAGTAAAAGCGATTAAACGAAACATATCTTATTATTATTACAAAAGTGTTCCCTCAAGAAGTTATTGCACCTTTATAAAGAAGAAAATTTGAAATCTAAGATTGTGTAGGTAAGTATAATTCAAGTAAATAAAACTGCGATCAAGCTGAAAATTGATATACCATCTACGTCAGTTTAAGAGGAAGTGGAACGATAAGTCTTGTAGCTTAATATACAGTGGGCGCTGTCAGCACATTTTTTTCGTTTGCCTTTTACCATTTTTTTTTCAAATTATCAATTTTTTCATCATTAAGGGTAAACTTTATGGAAAATACCTTATGTTTGCATAAATAAATAAATAAATATTGTATGGCTGTGGTAAAGCCCAAGTGTCAGAAGTTTTTCAAAAAGGCTCAAGGGCCTCTGACGTAACTATGTTTACATAAAAAAGTTTTACTTAATCCATGACGAAAAAATACATCGTTTAAAAAAAACGCATTGAGGCGTTTTTCAAAACATCATGAACTCTGGTATTTTTATCCAATTACCGTCTGCCACAGCCATAAAACAGCAGCTTTTTAATAAAAAGCCCATTTTATTCAGAAAAGATTCACAAAATGATCCGTTAAAGTTTTTAGGATATTTTTATAAAATCATTTTAGAAAAATTATTTATTATAAAAATTAGGCTCGTTAAAATATTATAACGAGTCATCACACTCGCGAACAATTCTAGATTTGTATTTGTTTGTTTATTTATTTTCTCAATTTATGATAACTCAGCCAGTCATGGAAATGTCACCTTCGCGACAATTCTAGTGACATGACAGGAATGACACATTGCCCGACCAGTTTAACAGAGTAACTGACAGTTCTACTAAATACCAGAATGGTTCCGCATTCTACGCATGTTCGAGATTTTGTGGAGCTCTCCGTTAGCTATCAGACATTTCTAGATTGCACGGTCAACGGGTATTAAAAGAAGAGCTGTCGGCACTCAAGTCAGTTAGTGGTATCTTGGATGTGAATGAGAGCAATGAAGTATAACAGAATAAGGAAGACATAGAGTAGTCAGTTGTAGCCAGTGGTAGTATTTAGTGTTTGTGAATCAGTGAAGTATAGACAAGTGTGAAAGAGCATTAGTTGGGTAAGATCTGTGTGGAAATAAGAGAAACAGCTGATTATTTTATATTTGGAGGTTATTATTGTTATAAGTTATAGTTGTGTTGACAAGACAACGCCTTCGTTTAAAACGTTATGACGTCTGTTTTGTCGACGGGGTTGAAAATAATCTGTCATAACTTTATCCTTTAAGATATCTTATTTCTCTATATCTCTATCTGCAACATTTGTCAATTATTTATCAATCATCAATTTCGCCCAGAATTTGATGAAGATCTACAGATGAAATTAAAAAAAAAACTCAAAAAAATCTTTCACTGCACTTTTTGAGTCATAGTTTGGTATCCGTATAAAACCATAACATGGTTGGCTACCTAAAGTTACATAATGGTCATATAGTACCATCATAATACCATTAAAACCATAGTATGGACGGGGTATTTTTTGAAAACTTTTTAGTCTTCAATTGCAAAATTTTTTTATTCCTGCGATTAGGAATTTTCCGTTGTTTTATTTTGCAAACAAATTTAATGTGCTTTACGGGAAAACTATGGCGATTATGTTTTTTTTTTAAATGTTAAAAAAAGAATGATAATAATTTTCATAAAAATTAATAAATATTATTTACTTCTAAAATGTGATGGGTCAATGGAAAGGAGATTTTTTCAGAGATTCCTATAACACATTTGCTAAATTTATTTTCTTTTAGGTATAATAGAATAGGTAAATAGATAGGTAGCTATTGAAGAAAGTGTCGAAAAAACAAAGATGAGCCACCCGTTACATACAAAAATTGTAAATAATAATTTATTTTTATAATACGGTTTTCTAGATATAAGTGTTTATTTTAATTTTACAGGAAAACTATAAGCGGTTATACATTTTTTCTCGTAATACAGGGTGCACCATGTATCCTTCTCTATATTGCTATCTCCTGAACGCTAAGAGATACAGGCTCGGTTAAATTAGAGAAAAGATGCGCAGTTTTGTGGCCATCTAGAATTCGTCCAAACATGCAAGATATCTGTGACCGTTCCTGAAATATCCTGAAAAAACAAAAAAATCGAGATTTTTTATTTTCCTCATATCTTTTTTATTATTGAAAATTAACAAATAATTTTTTGTAGGATTACATAAGCCGTTAAGAGCTATTCATCTGACATTTCAAAAATTTTCAAGGCCTACTTAGATCCAAGAGTTTTCCCAGTCAACTTACGTTTTTCTTATGGCCGCCATATTATTTTTTTATGTCGTTCGATTAGAAAAAAATAATGGAAACCAAAAATTAATAAACTTCAAAAAAAAAAATTAAAAAATTTTTATTCTTAATATTTCAAAGAAAAACACCTAATAAAAAATCGTCGAAAAACGTCAACATTTGTAAAATATGCCGAAATAGTGCTTGCATTATGGTTTTTTAATTTATCTATGAAATTCGGTCTAAAAATGTGTCTTTTTTGTAAAGAAAAAAGAAGAAGAAAATTTTTTTTTTTTTTTTTTTTGAAGTTTAACAATTTTTAGTTTTTATGATTTTTTTTTATACCGAACAACATAAAAAAACACTATGGTGGCCTTAAGAAAAACGAAACTTGACTATGAAAATTCTCGGATCTAGTCGGCTTTGAAAATTTTTGAAATGTCAGATGGGTAGCTCTTACCGACTTATGTAAACCCACAAAAAAATTATTCATTAATCTCCAATAATAAAAAAGATATGTCAAAAATAAGAAATCTCGATTTTTCAGTTTTTTCAGGATATTTCAGGAACGGTCACAGATATCTTATATGTCTCGACGGAATTGAGATGGCCACAAAATTGCGCTCGTTTGGATTTGTTTAACCGACCCTGTATCTGTTAGCGTTAGGAGATAGCAATATAGAGAAGGATACATGGTGCACCCTGTATAGTAGGCACTTGTAGTACAGTTGGTAAAGTAAAAAATACACCAAAAGTTCGCAGAAACTTTCGGATCTAAGGTTTCTCTTCAGGAACTTTAGAAATGTTAGTGGAGGTATGAAAAATCATAAAACGATGAAATCATTCTGGGGGTGGGATGCCGTGCCGCGTCACCCATTAAAATCCCTCTCGTGGAAAAGGTTTACTGAAGTAATAACTCGTGAACGTCAATTTTTTTTTTTAAGAAATTGGTCTAGCTTTCGTTTTTATTATAAGCAATGTTTTATGTATAAAGAAGGGGTTTTCCACCAAACGGATAAGTATTCTTAAAGGGAAGGGGGGGGGGGGGCGGAAACGCGTCACCGCAACAGAACTTATTTTTGTGCTTTTATGCTGGGTTTATGACTACCAGTTTGAGAAGAAAAGTCTTAGATCATAAATTTTCTATAATGTCGGAACTATTATTATACTAAAGTTCTTCTCTGAAAATATCTTCTATAAAATAAATAATTTATCTATCTGAAATATTATGAGGTGTTTTAAAAATCTATTTACTAGGGTACCAAGAAATTAAAACAATATTTTAATTTTGGTTTCAGAGTGTCGTAGAAAATGTCATAAAAGCACCCATTAAAACTCCGAAACTGGTAAATCTTAAAGACTCAAATATATTTATTTGCTTGATAATGATAATGGTAAATAATAATGATAAAAATAATGATACTTCATCGGCAATTGGTTCATGGAATACAATTTTCTAATTATTATAGGTAAGTTAGGTACCTACTTACTTAGTTAAAAAAACAATATATTATTCGTCGTTCAATGGTAATTTTTCCCCTAAAGGTACAAAAACATTATTGTCAAATATTTATTTGACAATATATAAATATGAAATATTTATTTCAAGATCTCCCAGAAAATGTCGAAAAAATTCCATTAAAAAAAGTTGATTGTTTTTTGCTTTCAGTGACAATCATATAATTTCCGAAAAAAATTTCTTTTTATTGCAATCTTTTGCACAGGTTGATTAACTGTCATTCTGCACTCGTCCTTATCATATTTAACTAAAAAAATTACCTAGTAATTAAAATTAGGACTCATTATACAATTATTATAATTGTTAATGTTTTTAATGTTTACCCAGGTATCTTATACCAATGCTGTATATAACAACATGCAATCTAATGCCCTTAAATTTGGAATGCCCCTATAATTTTGAATAAAACATGTATTTTTGCAATGACAATTTCATGTAATAATTAATTCCTCAATGCAACCGACTAGTACAACATTACCTCTTCTCTGCGATATCTTTAATTACTGTTATTCTCATAAATTGAAAGTCATGTTTGATGTTTGAAGAGATATTGCCATCGTTTGAAAAATTCATTTGAATCTTGGCGTGGTAGTGACATCTTTGTGGAGCGATGTGAAACTCGCGCTGTCGGAGTCTGTATCGATCATAAAAAGCAGATGTCCTGACTCCTGATTATCCAGGACAGCAACAATGTCACCGTAGAGTTTATACCGTGGTTTACATACTATATAGCTGCATAGGTGCCTTGCCTTGGAGATATTATACTATTGACGCTTTTAATATTATTGTAAGAAGAATAAATCATAGAAACACAGAAAGAGTATTTTGTGAACTTGAACTATAATGTACCTACTCTATTTACGTAAATCGTTAATTTAGGTATTTCAAGATTGGTGTTCAGCTGTTGTAAGAGAAAAAAGTACTTAGGTGATTAATGATCACTCTATATTGACCCTATTTTTATTAGGTTGAGAAAAATCTTATAAAAGTTTTCAAGTTATCGCAGCATCAATTCACAATTAAATTTATAGAAACATAAATTAGGTAGGTACTTTATTCGACATTATTAGAAATAAAAAAAAAACACTTTGATACGTTATATGACGTTATATTCCCATTAAAAATCTGTAAAATCATGAGAACACAAATTATCTTACCTAAATAGTATTAGGTAATAATTATTCAAGAACATAGTTGAACTACGCAGAATATTTTAATTGTTTCCAAGATTTGAAGTTTTTCGTAATCATCAGGATTCATAGGTCATAATCATGTCGAAATTATAATCTCTATTATTATTGGTAAGTGTTTTAAGGTAAGTTAAGTAAAGAAAACGTCAGTTATTTATTTTAACTGCTCCTGTTTGAGTCATGCTACATGCAGCAAGAAACCGACCAATTTACTACTTTAAAAGAGCGTACAAAAAACAAAAGATAAAAACAAAAAACAAACTGAGTGCAACGCCATCTGCGAAATAGCAGAAGACTCCCCGTTATGGTTTTATTACCTTCCTCCTGCTGGGCTCATTATGTTATAAAACGTAAAAAACAAATAACACATTGACATCTTACCCTCACCGACTCGCTTTTTGTGAAGACGATGTCATTAAGCTGGTAACAATAAGGCTTGGCTTGTACATAAGAAGCTAGTCGCGTGACGCGATTAATTTATCATAAAATGTGTTATTAAATGTCAATCGCCTTCACATGTGCTTAAGGAAATATATCTGCCACTTATTATTATAGGTAGACGTGTGAGCCTTTATGTAGCTCCAACTTTGAAATAAAATAAATATACTAATGATTTTCCTGCAATATAATGTCCAGTAATTTGGTAATTTCAACTTTTATAATTTTTACTTTTTACTTTTTCGTATGGAGTGGTGTATGGAGTTGAACAAAATGTAGCAGAGCAATGGCGATGAAAAAAAAGCAAAATGGGCTGATTCCTGTCCCCACAATCGAGCCCCCAGCTCCGGATTAATAAAAAATAAATAAATAATATACATTACTTGGTGGATCAGACCTATTTGGATACCACAAAAAAACACGCCAACTTCGCACTTTATCGGTGGTGTCGAAATGAGTTTTTTTTTAGCAAAACACTTGCGTGTGGATCTTGCGTTTAGTAGATCGTATACGCCAAATTTATCATTTAAAAAGGTCATCTGAGCCCAGAGTTTTCAGTGTCAACTTTTGTTGTTCTTATTGCCTCCATATTATTTTTTCTATTTTGTCGTTCGGTATAAAAAAGGTCAAGGATACCAAAAATAAATAACATTAAAAAAGTCAAAAATAAAACAAAAAATTTTTTTTCATCAAATTACGTCAATATGAAGTCATATTATATTACTTGCCTTATGGTTTTTTAAATTTTTCTATGATAATCGGTATGAAAAGATGTCTTTTTTTAAAACTAAAGAAGGATAAAATAGGAAAAAAATTTATAAGAAAATAATATGGCGGCCATGATAAGAAAAACAAAAGTTGACTATGAAATTCCTGGGATCTAGTCGGCTTTTAACATTTTTGAAATGTCAGATGGATAGCTCTTATTAGGTATTAGGTACCTAAAACTTATAATAAACAAAAAATTATTTATTAATTTCCAATAATGAAGATGAAATAATTAATGAAAATAGGTAATCTCGATTTTTCAGCTTTTTTCAGAAGCGCTTTAGCACTTTTTTTCTCTAAGTTAACCGACCTTATACAGGGTGTATCTAAATAACACTGAAAAAAATTAAGGGGTGATTCTGTGATGAAAATTAAGGGGGGTATTTGGTATAGAATTTTTCGAAAAAACTCTCCCCGAAAAAGTTACACCCCTCCGAAGAATTAAGAAAAAATGGTTTTTATTTTTTATTTTCCCTGTATATTAAGCTAAAGACACGAAAATTGGTAAATATCAATTGTCAATGAAACTACATATTTTGAATTTTTTTCAACCCTGAAGTATGCTTAGAAGGGATTGAAATAGTCAACCCCTAAGATATTTTACCTTACAATTTTTTTTAGATTAAAATTTTTCTTTAAAAAAAACACGGCTGAATAGCTCAATTTATCTACAAAATTTTTTATCTCCATAAGTTTTTTCTGAAACTTGCGCACTTAAGAGAAAAAAATAAATGTATTGCAAGCTCATGTTATAAATAGAGTGTTTTATTGAACAATAGCCAACCAAAAAATTAGGCAAAGATTCTTACAACTAAAACAATAGTAAACAAAGAATGAAAAAAGAAACTGTCGAAGGTCAACAATACAATAATAATGCTATCAGTATTATTGTTTTTATGAATGTCACTGCAAAGCACAGACCACTAGACCTTAAGGCAAAATATCCTCGCGTTAGCTCATCTTTGTGAAAATGCATTTCATTTATTTTTTTTCTCGTAAATGCGTAAGTTTTCGAAACAACTTGTGAAGAAAAAAGTTTGTACATTCATTGAGCTATTCCGCCGTGTTTTTTTAGAGAAAATTTTTAATCTAAAAAAAAAATTGTATGGTAAAATATCTTAGGGGTTGACTATTTCAATCCCTTCTAAGCATACTTCAGGGTTGAAAAAAATTCAAAATATGTAGTTTCATTGACAATTAATATTTACCAATTTTCGTGTCTTTAGCTTAATATACAGGGAAAATAAAAACCTTTTTTTTAATTCTTCGGAGGGGTGTAACTTTTTCGGGGAGAGTTTTTTCGAAAAATTCTATACCAAATACCCCCCTTAATATTCATCTCAGAATCACCCCTTAATTTTTTTCGGTGTTATTTAGATACACCCTGTATATCTCCTAACAGCCATTATTATAAAGGCTCATTAAGCTAACGGGCAGATTTCTGTGCTGGATTTTGAAACTAATATCGACGTCAAGTGACTTTTATTAACATTTTTGTAATCACTTTCTTGTCAAGAATGGACAAATTCAAAAAAATTCCACTTAGACTCGATACCTTCTTCAGAAATGGCCACAGAAATCTGCCCGTTAACTTAATTGGCCTTTATAATACCCACTGTTAGTGTTTATACGAGATACGAGATACTCATAGCGAGCTCTGAAAGGGAGCCTGTATACCGAGACCACTAAAAAGCCAACCTGTATACCTATGCCTAGATATAGGGTTTAGAATAAATTGCTTCCAAAGTCTCTCAATACAGGAAACTGTTTTATTCAGCGAGAACAGAGTCGGTTAAATGGGCAAAGCTGATGGTCAAAATTTGATCCCGTATTACTTAGAGTTTGTAAGCCGAAAATAAATTTTCTGGAAATAAAAAATGAGATTTTAGTATTTTAGCCATAATAATGTATACCTATTTTTTTATAACACTTGAAAATAAATTACTTTTGTTTAAGTCGTTAAGTAACAGCTAGGTATGACTTAACTTAACTAAAATAAAGTCACCGTTTGTTTAACCTATGGAAATCTCATATTCTTTCTTCATATTATTCTGTATTAAAAAAGTCGAATTAACAAAAAAACTTTAAAATAAAAAAACAATTATTTTTCCTTTTTTCTTAAGAAAAGCAAAATGTTTTCTTAGCATGACGTCATATGACCTCATATTACTTATCTAATGGTTTTCCGGTGAATGCTGGTGTTTGCTTATGAGGTCATTAGGTAAAAATATAAGATATCTTTCTTTTTTTTTTCTAAAGAAAATAACTTTTTTTAATTTTTATGAAATTTTGAAGATAATAATTGATTAAACTTGGTTTTTAATACCGAATTATATGAAAAATAATATGACTTACGATATTGCTGAAATAAGAGATTTCTTTTTTTCGGACTCTGTATCTCGCAAAATAAAATAAAAATCCTGTATTGGGAGATATATTCGGAAAAACTGTATAGAGATTTTACTTCCTTTGACGTTGAGTCGATAGCTAGCTCTTTAGGGGTCTTACTTCTTCATCACAGGTCATCGACCCCAAAAGGTCTCAGTCTCCGTGTTAACACCTAAACCATGAATCTGTACTACTACTACACAATAGCACAATAATGCTAAAGCTGCTATTAATCTCCCCCTATGTGATATACATCAGGTATCGACATAATAAGGGCTTCTTCCGGCTGTCAATAGTCTATATGTGATCAATCTCCCATCCAGGATACCTGTGCAGGACCTGTCGCCACCTGTGATCGTTATACCTGCTAGCAGCATTGGCAAGCATTTTCAGTCTGTTTGAGGCAACTAATGATGCACCTGAGGTTGTTTTTTAGTTTTTTAATAGGATTATCAGCTAAGTGTTATGGATCTTTAATAACGCCTATGATGCGTTAGTTTGTAAATGGTTACCTAAAATATGACTTATGTACGAATTTTAAAATTACACTAAATTACAAAAGTCTGTGACTAATGGGCTCTAATTAAGCCCCGAGGTCATCCTCATCACCACCACCACCACCACCACCACCAAAATTACACTATACTTCAAAATAATATGAAAAAAAGTGTAAAAATTATTGATATAGATACTTACCTACTCCTATAAAAATAGGTAGATACCGGGTGATTTTAAATGATTGAAAGTTTTCAAGTGAGTTGGTATTATGTTGTCATTGGTAACACTTATTAGATGACAGACAGAATGAGTTCAACGAATTTGTTGGTTGTGTTTCCTGTCAATTTAAGGAGGATTTAAGAAGGAAACACAATAATTGACAGATGAATTCATTTAATTTCGTTCGTCTGATACTTATTCTAGCCACTGATCTTCTGACAAACTTAAAAATTTGAAAATTCAAATTATTTAATACTTACTTACAAAATTTAGTAACTCGGCAATACCAACTTACTTGAAAATTTTCAATTATTTAAAATCACCGGTATAATAATGCAAATAAAATAACAATAGCCTTAACCCTTATTAAAGCTTTTTAAGGCTTTTTAAGTACCTAAGTTACTGAAAACGTAGAATCTCTGATGAGTTGTCAAAATTTTTAATCACTAAAAAAATATGTATAAATGGTTATTTCTATCTCATCAGTCTGTCACATCATCGAATGATCTGTCTTATCTTCACCATACCATCAGGACAAGTGTGTCGTTCAGAAAACGTTATTGTTTTTCAATAATCGGATTGCGGTAATTGATATAGTCATTTATTATTATACCAATTTGTTTCTTAGACACTCTGGCTGAAAAATAACATAATGTTATTTTGAAATTTTCTTATTTTAATTTACATAGGTACATGTCCTGTTTTTTTTTTATCAGGTCTTCCAGGACATTATTTGCCGCAACATCTGTGTAACTGCCAATAAATTTTATATGGGACCTAGGTATTGCAGCAAATTTGGTGAAAGCCAACAACTAACTAAGGAACATGACATTTAATTGCAGCAAGAGAGGCCCTGTAGTTCAGTTAAATGACGTTAAAAAATGTTTTTTTTTTAGAAAAAAATCCCTTTTCTACTCTTTTTTTGTTATAATAATGTGTTTCCTGTCAAAGTTCTTATTAAGACAGAAAAAATATAAAACTCCAATCAAAACTTTACTCCATTTTTTACACTTTGATTGGGTTATGGGATACTGGACATCAAAGGACAAAAAGACTTGATGTAGAAAGATAACTAGCGAGAAATACATAGTTGAAAATTATTCCAAATTAAATTTTCAAAATTGTACGAAAAACACACAGATCAACTTTATATAGTTTTTGTTAGCGGTAGGTAAATAATTAAATTTTATCTGATGCACAATTATTAATGCCTGATAAAGTAATGCCAAGAATGTTAATTAAGTAGATTGGTGTTTGTGGTCAACAAATTAACAAAAAGTATTAATTAGAGTTTTAAATACGCTTACCTAAAGCGAATTTTTATTCACAATGATAAGTTCCCATATTAAAATTATACCCATCTTATAACACGATGGAATGGAATGTTGCGTGTAATAAAAGGATTGATTTCAGTGTAGATAGAGATAGTTATTATTAAATGTCGATTGAGCTAATTCGAGGTTGATTCAGGAAGCCGTAATGTATACAGGGTGTGTGTGTGGGTCATTTGACAGGCCCAAACATCCATCATCATGAGGGAACTATGCGGGGAAGTAATAAACAGACGCACCTGTTCAAAGGTGTCAGCAAGCAAAGGTGTTAGGGAGCTATAATATTTTATGTCTTATAGTTCTATAGAACAACGGCTTTCAGAGACGTTTGTAATTTAAACTTACTAATAATATAATTATCATTTTTTTACAAATATTTGCCGGTTACGTTAACAGAAGTGTTTATAGGTACATATAGCAATTACTTCGTTTTGATTTTTACTTAACTCAATATGTATAATCAATAGTTTACGTCTTGTAATATTCGTCTTTTGTATTATCTTTTTGCATATCTTTTTTTTAGAACTCAATAATCGCACACTAAATTATCGTCAATATTATACGTCTGTAAGTTGAGTATAATGTCCCCTTTTTCTTGAAGGGACCATCCTTTTTTAACTTCAAGAATAATAATAATTATTGAGCTTTGAATTTATAAGTAGCGACAATGAAAACCTGTTTTTTCATCATACTCTCAGATTGGATGACATCCTCAATTTTTCATGGCCTACTTAATATTTAATTAGATACCTCGAATTAAAAAATATTTTACATAAGAAATAAAACTGCTATTGAAAATTATATCTTAAAGAATATCGTGAGACAAATATTGAAAACAATAAGCGATCAGATCCTGCAGAGATTTTATTATGGGACTCAGAATGGAAAAGTGAACCGTTCTCTAACCTTTTCTGATCATACCTATTCTAACTACCTATACTACTCCCGGTTGTAACGTGATATTTTACAAAAATAAATTGAATTAAAAAGGAAGTATTAGATAATAAGATGTTAATACAACATCCATGGATACAATGGCAAAAACTTACCCAGTATTCACGTCAAAGAAATGACCATACGAGGATGATTTATACGAGGAGGCGAAAAATCAATACTCATGTTTTGATTGGATTTTATTAATCAACAAATGCGAAATTTTTTTTTTCGATCGACTTTTGTTTGGGGGAGAAAAAAAATTATTTCGCTTTTTTTGCTAGAAATTGAATCCCAAACATGAAAATCATTTTTCGCCACCTGGTATAAATCACCCTGTATAATGAAAATTTTAAGTGACCCGCCTACATAGGATACATGTTTATGAATCCAAATTATCTAAATTTGTAATTTATACAAGTTTATACAACAATTCTAAATGAAGTAGGTACCATAAGTTGGAGGACGTGAAGATTAAATATTAAGAAATAAATTTAAATAAATTTTTTTCCGAAATTCTTTTTCAACCGAGATATTATAGGGTGTTTAAACGTCGATTAAGAAACTGGTTTTTATTGTATCCTTCTACAGAGTGGACCAACAATTATGAATTTTTCTGTATACCGCTTTCTTTCTATTTGAAAAAATTCTGGGTAAAACCGAAGCACCAGTTTTCATATAGAAATAGAAAATAGAAATAGAATTTATTGAGCTTTAAATTACACAGCCAAGTCCTAAGAAATTACAATAGAAATACAATACAATATTATCAAGTACAAAATTACGTCAGTCTCACATTAAACTGCCCTATAAAATCATTTATCTGGAGTTCATATCCGTGCTAAGATATTTGATCTGAGTTCACATGACATCTTTTTTTAAAGGCTTGAAGGAACTGAAGGGCTTGTAGATAAAGTCAAAATATGGAGGCAATTCACTTAATTTTCTTCCCAAAATTTTTTTTTTGTTCTTCTATCTCGGTTAAAAAAAACATTTTCCAAAATTTTTTTTTTGAATTTTCCTAATATTTTAGCTCTATCTACAAGCGATTCAGTTTATGGTACTTAACTTATCTTGGACTAATATCCGACACCCGTATTCACAAAGCGTTCTGGCCTTGTAATATCTTGAAACTACATAATTAAATTAATGAGATGGAGATATACAGTTTATATGCATTAGAATGAGATACAGATAACTGATTACGTAATTATTTAGAAACTTGTCGTTTGTAAATACGGGGTAAGTATTAAAAAAATACAATAGAAATAAAAAAATGTTAAAAACGCTACACTTGAATTTTTATGCAATTTAATCTGGCAATCCGAAAAAACAATAAAAAAATTAAAAACAAAAGTTCAGAATTTTTTACGAGAAAATAGGTGTTCTGGGACCTATAATAGGATTCTATGGCACTGGTTGCTTCGGTTTTACCCAGATATTTTACAAATACAGGTTAGTAAATACAAAAGCCTGTATACAAAAATTCATAACTATTGGTCCACTCTGTAGAAAAATATAGGATGTTCGAAAACTAATCCGTTTTGGAATGGGCCCTGACACAATGAGGTTTGTCTTAGCTTAATCCAGTCTTTACAACTGACAGCTCTTGATTTTTTTAGGTTAGGACAGCTGTCAAAACATTCAAGGTCAAAATAATATAAAATAAGCACTTACTTTATCGACATTTTTATAAAACACAAAAATAAAATCAACAATTAATCCATTTAAGGAATCCTGGACACATTTTAATATACGGTTTCCCGAACTCCACTAAGGCACTCTGTAATAATTGTTCGGATATCGGATAACTGCTAGGGTATCGGTATATTACGACAGATAGTCGATCTTCTCATATCTCTTTCACTAAATCGGTTACTTCGGAACTTTTTAAAATAACAAATCCTTGTTCGGCAACTTTGGGAATTGATCTACATGATATTCTAAGCCATGCTAAGCATGAAAAAAAGTTTTTGGTTAAAACTGTAAGTTTTGGGACGTAATAAAACAAAATTTACCTGCCTAGTAGGTAGACTTTCACTGCTATATCACTGGATAAGGACAAAAGCGAGTACCCCTTTTCTAAGGAACTTGTAATAACAGGTTCCAACAGAAATCCAAGGACTGAGTTTTAGAAGCTTTTCTTGGGTTTGCAATCTTGATAATTATTCTAGACAGATCTAAAGAGAACATCCACATTCCATGAAGTTTAATCCCATTGTGCAAAAAACTTTCAAATATTGCAGTTTTTCGATCTTACGTGAGCGCTTTTAATTAATTTGAAGAATTACAAACCATGGAATTAAAACAAAGTATGGCGATTACTGATATAAATAAATAACAATAACCAAACTTCTGTTATATGCGGTGTAGTCTCTAGTAGACTAGTAGATTGTGATGCGCTGTCACGGTAACGTCATGTAACTGTGATTTATTTGTCCGTTATTTCAAAATAACTGTAGTTTTACGGGTAGTTATAGAAACACCTTGTATAACTACTGTTCTGTAATTAAATTAAACCATGCATAATAATATTAACCATAATTTACTATAAAATATCGAAACATTAAACTGGCACAAGAATGGGTAAGTTTGACATGATGGCAACCAAGTAAGGTTTTTGGAACATGTTTACGCACTTGTAAAATGATTTTACGCCTAATCGTAAATCATTTAAAATTTTTAGGGTATACGTGGTAACGTACCAATCTTCATATTCTGCAGCACAGATCTGCTATTTATTTAATATCAGCACTCACCTAGTGACTCTTCTTGTGCATATTGCGTGGTCCAGTGTGTGCTTTGCCAGAGAGGTCCTCGTCTGTTTACTTAACTGTAACTGTCGACATACAGGGTGTTGAAAAACTCGTGATATAATGAACAACACGCTATGATACGATGTTGCGGGACTTCAAAAGTTGGAAAAAAAAATCTACTATCATTTTTCCGAGAAATTGCAATTATTTATTTTTAAAGTTTGCTATGCAGCAGTCATTCAAAATTTGTAAAAATTTAGCTTGTCTTGAAAAATTGAAACTTCTGTGATATTCTGCAATAAATATTAGAGATTTTTTTCTTAAAAACTACTTTGTAATTTTTATCATGCCATTAAAATATTTAAAACACTAAACAAAGTTTATTGTTTGTAACGAAATACAACTTGCTATTAACGTCTTTCACAAATATTTATGATAATTAAAAATGTCTGTAAAAAAATGTGTACTGACATCAGGAGTTGCTTATTCGGTGCTCTTGAACTTGTTCTTCGAATTCCGATGTCGTTTAATAACACATTGTGAGGTAGTCCACTATTTTGCACTAGGAGGAATAAATTATTGACCTCTTTCTCAAAGACGCTGTCTAATCCATTGAATTATCTCTGATCAATATCAGAATATCAGGATACAAGTAAGAGCTTTGGAAATACTTGAGAACTGAGATTAAGCCCAACTGAAGAAACGTAATAAAGCACGTGATAATCAATAGCTGATTTTTTAAACAGTCGGTTACAAAGTGAGGACGTAAATAACCCCCCCCTACTAGCAAGGCAAAGGTAATGCTTATCTGGGTGAAGTGACATAACTGAGAGAGGGATTGATGGCAAGGCAGCTGCTGCAGACGAGCTAGCTAGAAAATACTTTGCTGCTACTTCAACTAAGCTTGAACCATTTTTGATACTACAAAATAATATCGTGTGTGTTGAAAGGTGAAGTAGTTGATTGAATTAAGGAACCACTCCAAGCATATTGAAGTCTCGTACCAGGGAGCAACCATGTTAAGTTCTATAACTCCTGAAAATAACTCCAATATAAAACCTTCTACAAAACTGATGGATTACCAATGATATCAATTCCTTATTGGACAGTGTCATTTGGGGGAATAAAAAAACAATCCGGCAATAAAAACCTTTGATTTACACCTTCCTCAATTTTTTAAATAATGTTTGCTAGAGAGTTAAAAAATGATACATGGATGAAAAATTAAATATCACACCTTTTTCCTGTGACATTTTCCAAAGATTTGAAAACTAATGCCATATTTTGTAATTTTTGGCCCAAAAATGTCAATGTCAATCAATATCAATGTGTGTATGCGGGTAGTGTAACAATCCAATATTTTTGTTATAAGAACAAAGAATTTAACAGCGCCGTATTAAAATACTCAGACCTCTACAGAAATATTCTGATGTTATAGTCGACCAAGAGATATAACGGAATGATCTAATTGTTACCCAAACTGTCATATTTTATGACTTCAACAATATTTCAATAATACAAAATTTGATAAAATGACAGAAGTCGTTTCGTTATATCCCTGGTCCAACTATACCATCATTTTGAATAATAATAAAGTGATTTAAAAATAAAAGTTTTTCAAATAACTTCAATCTAAAATGCACTACCTTCTTAAATTATTTTTTTACTCTAAGGGTCTTGTGACAAGTTTTTTTCTTTGCCAAAAATTACAGCAAGAAGTACTTGAGTATAACATACAAGAATTGAAAATGAAATATAAATTAAATATTAAAAAAGAAGTACCCAATGACCATTGGCGCTAGTGCAATGCCTGATGGAACTTTACCCAAATAATTTTTTTTCTGTGTATTTACTGAATGATAGTATTAATAATAGCTATGTGAATTAAACACCAAATTGCACAGCTTCCTCCACTGGTCTCAATTTTCCTATGAAAAAACTTACCAACTATACTATAAACGGTCTCCTCTAACCTACTCTAACCTAATGAACATTCGAATGCATATGCCGGCACAAAAACTGGTCCTCTTATCCTCTGATTGATGGGAACCCCAATCGGATCAGAAAAAACGTCCATTTGTGTGTTTTTTAGTCTAGAATAGAAGGGTGGCTCCAGTGTCTCAATGCTGTAATGTATGCATGCTCTTGCATATCGTTATCTGAACGGGTTATTATGCCGGGACACAGATAGGCCATTTGTGACGCGCCGTGAGAATCACAGATGAACTATGATATAACCGGATATCGTTGATTGTAAGTACCTACCTACCAGGTTCGCATAGCCTACTAGAATACCTACACATACATATTCATATCACGTACGGGAGGGTGTTAAACTGAAGCAATAAATGACCTACCTGAAGAAGTACTTATTGATGCTAATTTCGATGATTTTAAGTAATTTTATTTCAAAGCAAAGATGCAAGTTTAAAATTCAAATCTATCTGGATAATTTGAAACTTTTATTTTATTTTACAAAAATAGCCGTATTGTTTATTAATCAATTAAGTCTTTTAATATTTTCATAGCTATATAAAGTACAGCGCTAAATAAAATATTTATTCAGCTGATGTAGAATAAGAGACATAATATGGCTTAATACTTCAAGAGGATCTTATTTAAAAATTTTGCAAGTAGGTATAGGTATAGGTACTAAAGATATGATATGGAAATTTCAAGAGGTTGCTTATTTTTAGTGGTAGGTTTTCTGTAGCTAATTCCTTTGTTTATACTTTCCAAATTTTTTTCTAAATAATTTTGGCGAGACCGCAAAGTTTGCAAGAATTTTCTTCTTATAACTCTCCTTTAAGATCTCTTTAATCTACCATTGGGATAATTTTTGTTTCAGATTCTTAATAAGCATACTATTACGCAACTTTTCTCTAATTTAACCGACCGTTTATCTCTGCTAGTTCTCGAGATCCCAATGATGAGAGAGATTTTATATTAAAAAATAAGGGTAGGTATATCACCGAGAAACTTAAATAATTTTTCAAGTTTCAAGTCAATTTTTTCGAATTCAAGATTATTGCATAATAATTTAGTCATCTTGGCCAGAACAGCAGCTGTAAAAAAATCCTAAAACTATATGTAGAATCCAGTTTCATTAACTTGACATAACAATACCCAAGATTTTCTCAATCTACAACCCAGGCCGTTACTGCTTGTATTATTCTACTATATGTATAATAGAAACACGTTGAGAAAACAATTCAGCAGTAATGAAAAGAGTAAGCTGGTTCTAAAGGACGAATTGCATGGGCTAGGCTACCTGCCAGTCCTGTGAGAACTGCAACAACCTTAATTCATATCACGGCAATAATTATTATCCTCCAGTTGATACAATAAGTGATCCGCGGGCGCAAATGCATTCCCATTATGGTCCTAACAAAACGGTTAGTTAAATAGGCAAATGAGGCGACTTCCGGAGGGATCCCGCATATATTAGGAACGTATGCAAATACGGTAGTGTCTTGCACTGCAGGATGCATTAACCGGGTCGTGCCGTATGTAGACAAGAACAAAAGCAACAAAAAATCTAACAAAAAGCCAGGCAGAGGATGGAAGAGTTGCCCCCGTTGTGGTCCATGAAACCAGCCAGTTCTGGTCGGGGTCGCTTTAGCTAAACAGTGAGTTGGTCATGATTCATTCGGTCACGGTCACCCGTTGATTGGTCAATTAGATTTACTAAAGTTTCTCTGCCTACGCAGTGTTAAATAATACTAAAGTGATCAGTGATATACCTAATTATTATTATGTATATAGGAAGTTGAAGTTAGTGATATACATTTTGTCTAATAATAATTATCTATTGTGAGTGGAGTGGGCATTTATCAGTTCTTACCTGCAACCGTTGAGGTCAAGATGAGTGGTTGTTAGGAGGATGGTAGGAACTTCTAATGACAATATTATTTATAAGTATAACTACTTGACAAAATTTAATTTTTATTTCATTTTCAAAAAATTACTGTTTTTTAATTATTATTATACAAGGTGTTTCTAAATGGAGTACCATAAATTGGAGGACTTGTAGATAAAGTTAAAAAAATACGAAAATGTAGGAAATTTTTTTTTCGAAAAGGCTTTATTGATGAGATACAGGGTGTTAAAGAGTCGACCGACAGACCACTCTTTTGTTAATATTTGTTGAAACAATAACCCAACTGAGACAATTTTTTGTGTGTAACAACAAGTTCTAAAGAGCAATAATCAGACAAATTTTCGGTTTATTTCAATAAGCCAGTGGCGTAGAAACAGAGGGGTCGTTTGACACTTTTCACTCTTTAAAGAAGTAAGGGCTAGGTTTTTTGATGCCTTATTACTTTTTTCTGAATCAACGGTCTTTATTATATCTTAACGAATAATTTGTAAAAACTAAAGATTAAAATGATTAATTGAGAAAAAATATTTAAAAGATTTATATTTCTGAGGTTTGGGACTATCAAGTGAGTTGAACAGTGAGTTTTTAGAAAAATACAGCTTTATAAGCACAATTTCGAACAATTTTCTCGGTAAATAAAGATGAATCTGTATATCTTATCGGGGTAAAAGAAGTTCTCAAGCAAGTAGAGATTTTGTTACTCTTGAAGTTTTTTTTTTGACAAATCAAAAAGTATTATTTTCCCCATTTATGAAAGTCAGGTTTTTGACATCTACAGTTTTTGGACTGTCAAGTTCTTAGAAAAAAAATCTATTTTTAATAAGTACCTACCTAATTTATAACTTTCATTACTAACCTAGATATTTTTGTGAAATTTGGTACACCCTCTATGCATCAGACATTTTTTGTGAAGACAATTTTCTGAAACTTTACCAGTGAGTGGCCTTCGTGCAAGATTTTTGGAAATATTTTTCAGAAAAATATGACACGCCGCTGCTTTTTAAAAAACAAAATTGGTTTATTTATGATAACTTCAGTTTGTAACAAAAGAGGCCTCTTGACTTTTTTTCAGAAACTAAAGATGCTGTTCTAAATTAAATTGATGTAAATCCTGAGACTAGCACTAAACAAATAGGAAATAACTTATAAGTAAATATCTCCAGTTTGGAAAATTCTTCGCAAATTTTTGTCATATTCATATCAGATTTAACGTGCCAAGCCTGATATTCTAGAGATTTTCCATTGCGAGTCGATGGTTTTTGGAAAATGTTACGCAAAGTCCCTTATTTGGCTGTAAAATATTGTTCACAGAGAAAAAGCTTTCTAACAACAAAAATATTCATAATAATCATATTTGGGCAGAAGGAAACCCACATGCATTTGTAGACTCTACTAATCATCAAGAGCAATTTTCTCTAAATATCCGAGCTATAAATGTTGAAAATCACCTATTTGAACCTTTCTTTATACCACAACGGCTAAACGGCCATTCCTATCGCCGGTACTAAAAGACGATTTTCTCATATTGCTTGAAGAAGAGCCACTTTTAATTAAAAACAGAATGGGTTCTATGCATGATGGCGCACCAGCTCATTCATGGTCAGAAGCAAGATATTTAAATCATGCATATTCGGAATACCTAGATGGGTAAGTCGTGGTGGACCACAACCATGATCCACGGTCCACGGGGTCCTCAGATTTAAATTCTGGGGATTCTTTTTTATGGGGACATCTTAAAGCTCTGATTTACAACAATCCAATCATCACTACATATATAAAGAATTGGAGAATCGCTTAAAAGCTTCCTGTGCTGCAATAAGAAATAATGTATGCATTTTTTTAAGAGTGAGAAGATTTTACTACATGACAAGAAGAGCTGAAGCAAGCATCCTCGCAGGTGGAGGACATTTTCAACAACTTATTTAATTTCTTTTTTCGTTCCACAAAACTGTCATCATTGTTATAATGCCTTTAGAAAAAAATTAAAACATAAAACCACGACTTTTTTCGACGACGTTGCAGATACTATCAATATGACCAAGCAGGAAAATGGACTTAATCCTTTTATTCTAATAGCGTACGGTAATCAAAGAAAAATTTAAGAGACTTTGTTTTATAATAAATAAGGGGAGATTCCCAGAATATTTCATATTTCAAGAAAAGAAAATACAGTGGCGTATCAATATTTTCTTCAAAAATATTTTATGAAAGTCTTGCACGAAGGCCACTGTGGTGGAATTTCAGAAAATTGTCTTCACTAAAAAAACTTCCTGATGTATAGAAAGTATTAACCAAACTTCAGAATAATATCTAGGTTAATATGACAGTTATTATTATTAAAAAACTCATAAAGAATATTACTTATACATATTACACTACATTGGCGCGTTGAAAATTCTGCGAAGAGATTGTAAACATCAAAATTTCACACTCCATCACTGAGGTAGGGCAAAGGCGCTTTTACTTAACGATATAGGTAATCGAGGGGAATATCTCAGAAACTGAAATTATACATATTGGTGTATGAACTTTGCGATAAAGATTTTTATGACCAACTCGGACAATCAAAAAATCAACAAAAAATAGTTCCTTCGCCGCCACGGTGTTTCATAAATTATTACTTTCAACCATTTTTCGTATAAATCATAGACCGAAAATAAAGTTATCCAAATCTATTTTTTAGATAAGGTTAAAAAAATATTATTTTAAAAGAAAATATTTCATAAATATACCTAATGTGCAAATCAGTCGTACTGCTGATTTGTTAATACTGCAATACTGCAATAATAGTCGTAATGCAATAGCTAATAAACAAATAAATAGGTAATAAAAAGAAATGGAAAAAAACTGTTTAAAAGACTAATAACGGTTAAAGTGAAACAGTAAAAAAATAACTAAAATAAAAATTCAGTTTCCAAACATGTAGGAATAATATTCCTATGATATAGGGACCTATGATGTATTTTATACGTGATTATATCTATACATAATTATAATGATATGAGGTATCTAATTCATTGAGAATCACCTATTTCTAACGATATTTTAATTGCAAGTCTACGATGATTAATGATAGTTTACAGTCTCTACCTGAGGCTCCGTCTGTGAATTAGTTTTGTCGGTGTGTCTTCTGTAGTGACTCTCCAATTAGCGATGGTGTCAAACAACAAATCCTCGTGAACTAATAGTTTCCTAATGAATTTAGACATTCCTTTAGACATACGTTTTCTTTTGAGTTATATTTGAATTTCTGACCAACCTTAATATACCATTAATATATTTTTATCATTATTTTTAAGACGTATTATATATAATTCAATTTGTTCACTCTAAGAGGTTAAAAATTAAACGAAAAGAATTTACTACTTATTAACTCCACAAAATTTACCTATACTTACTTGTTTTTCAAATTCTTTTTGTTGTTTTAAGCAAAGCAATTTCAACGTTTTGCTAATTTTTCATCATTAAAATTTTTCAAGTTTTTTTTTATATCTTTAGCTAGAAATAATCTTAAACAAGACTAGTACGTTATTATTATAATTTATTAATAATAATAGGCAATTTTTTGTCTTGCAATATTTCCTTATTTTAATGGTTATGTTATGTGTAAAGAAGACTGTCCTTTTGTCTCTCTCCCTCTTCTATTTTTGAGATCATGATTAACGTTATATGGGTCTGCAGAAGTTTCTCGTCTGTTATAATAATCAAGCAACTATTACGGTAATATAGAGAATATTATTATCAAAATGACAAAAACTTGAATTCATTTATTATTTCTTTTTGTCTGGCATTATTAATAATTCTAGAAGAATTTTAAGAATTATACCTGGGTTGGCTCCCCCTGCTTATGCCAAACACACTCCAAGGGGCGCAGTTATTAACCATTGAACCGCGAAAAAGTAGGCGGAAAACAGGATGGAGAAAGCTCTTTTATTCCTTCTGAAAGCCTGCAACGGTGGGGTTTTACCAACACAGAGTGTTAATAAATGCACTGCTACCTTATATCCTCACAAGAAATAAATTTTTTTTTTTTTTTTTTTATTTAACATACAGGCCGCATCAACCAATGGTTATTAGCAGCAACGTTACATGATTTGACGAATGATTATATTGCGTCACTATTGCTATGGTACTATATTATTTTACATCTACTATTTACATAATATTAAATGTTCTATTTTACATTGGGTTTCTAATTTAGAGTTTATTATACAGTTGAGTTTCTTTAAGGTATCTTTCTATTTGTTCCCAGCAGTTTTCGGGGTGGTTTAGGAGCTCTTTCATAGACCCAGGAAACTGGCATTCCTCTCTTTGTTGTCTGTATTTTTCACAGTCAAGGAGAATGTGTTTGACTGTTAGCTCTGCTTGACATACTTCGCAGATTGGTGCTTGTGTTCGATTTAGGAGATGTTCGTGCGTTAGCTTAGTGTGACCTAGCCGCAACCTGGTTATGATGACTTGTTGTCTTCTGGGTGACGGTAGTGAGAGAGTACCCTGGAAGCTAGTTTTTATTCGTCTTAGTTTGTTATCTACCCGGGATTGCCATTTGACGTTAGCATCTTTTATTAGTTTATTCTTTATATGGTTTTTTAGGTCTGTTGGGTCCCAGAAGTCGGTCATGTTTTCATTGGACTGTGCTATTTCACGAGCACGACGATCTGCTTCTTCGTTCCCTCTGATGCCTATGTGTGAGGGGGCAAAAATGAGGACTGGGTTGCTCGCACATTGGTTCAGTTTCAGAGCTATCTCTTGGGCTATTGCGTTGTCTGAGTATAGTTTCTTGATGGACAGAAGGGCACTCATTGAATCTGTGACTATAGCATCATATGGTGTACCTCGTTCCCTTGATGTAAGATTTACTGCTTGGAGTAGGGCGAACATTTCTGCCGTGTAGATGCTACATATTTCTGGTAGGCGATATCTGATTACTCTCTCTGTCGTTACTACTGCTGATCCCACTTGTCCGGCTATTTTGGAGGCATCTGTGTAAATAATCTCTGTTTCTCTGTATTGTTCGATAATTCTTTGGAATTCAGCTTTAATTATTGATGGATGGGTAGTTTTTTTGTTGAACTTTGAGAGTTCGAGATTTACATGTGGTTGCCTTATGTTCCAGGGGTAGCTGGTCCTCTCCCTATCCCTTCTGTCTCGCTTTGGAAGTTGGCATTCTGTTTCTAGGAGTATTCTAAGAAATCTTTCCGCAAAAGGGATTTTGGTGTTGGGAAGATTTGAATATTTGTTTCTGTAGGCTCGGGTGTTGATCTGTTTGTTGATAGGTTTGGTAGTGTTTAGGTAGTTTGAGACGCCATATGAGATTGTCAGTTGTTTTATTCGGTTGACCAAGGACATTTCTTCACTTATGCAGTATAAGCTTTCTACAGGACTTGTTGGGAAGGCGCCCAGGGCAATGCGTAATGCAGTATTGTGGATTTTTTGAACTTTTTTCAGCAGTCTGTTGCTCGCTGTTGCGTACACTATAAGTCCGTAGTCTGTTCTTGATCGGATCAACGATCTATAAAGCATTAATAGAGTCTCTGTGTCTGCGCCCCAGTGATGGCTCGTAATACATCTCAACAGGTTTATAGATTTGTTGCACGTAATTTTTAGCTGCTCTATGTGGTTTTTCCAAGTTAATTTATTATCGAAAAGGAGACCTAGGTACTTCACGGTTTTGACGTATGCAAGCTCTTTTCCATATAGAGTTAGACTTGGTGAGACTTGTGTTCTCTTTTGAGAAAAAATAATACATTGTGTTTTCTCTGCGGAGAATTGGAAACCTGATTTCTTTGTCCAAGTCTCCAATTTATTGATAGCTGGTTGTATGATACTCGCAAGGTGGTGTCTATTCTTTCCAGATGCATATATTAGCAAGTCGTCTGCGTACATTACGGATTTGATAGGTAATTTGACTTCTTCTAGTAGTTTGTTTATTGCAATGTTAAACAGGGTGGGGCTAATACTTGAACCTTGAGGTATTCCGTTTACTAGACTCTTCTCCTCAGAATAGGTTCCGTTGACCTTCACTTTGAATTTTCGGTTGCCAAGTACATTTCTTACATATTCTAGTATATTTCCAGTAAGCCCCCATTTGGTCATATTTTGTACAATAAGATGCTTCCACGTAGTATTATATGCTCCTTTAATATCTAAGAAGATTGCCAAAATTTCCTGTTTGTTGGCAAACGCTTGATGTATGTCTGACTCAAGGGCTGTGAAGCAGTCAGTTGTTGACCTCTGTTTTCTAAATCCAAACTGCGAGTTGCTGATTTTGTTTTCATCTTCCATAATAAACGAGAGTCGTCGATTAATAATTTTCTCTAGCAGTTTTCCCATTGTACAGTTGAGAGAGATCGGCCTGTAGGATATCATAGAGGTTTTGTCTTTGTTGGTTTTGAGTAACGGCAGTATTGTCGATTGTGACCATCGAGAGGGGTAAATTTGCTCTTTCCATATTTTATTATATAGTTTAAGTAAGTACTGTTTCCCTTTCCCAGACAGGTGTTGAAGAAATGTGTATGGAACCTGATCCGGTCCTGGGCAAAAACTTTTGCATGTTTGAAGAGCGTCACTGATTTCTATTTCCGTTATCGGACCATTAATGAGATGTAGTTGGCGGTGGTCCCCATGATTCTCCGGTTTACTAGATTCTACCGCATTTTTGATTTCCCTGAATTCAATGTCGTACTGGGAGTCACTGGATTCTTGCTCGAAGTAAACCGACAGGTTTTCGGCTATCTCTTTACTATTACTTATTATTTCACTCCCCTTTTTCAAGCAGACAATCTGTTTAGATTCCTTGTGACCTTTGATGTTGGAAATTTTTTCCCAGATCTCTTTAGTTGGTGTGTCGACTTTAATATTTTCTACATAATTTCGCCATGATTCTTTTTTACTAGTTTTGATAATTAATCTGGATTTTGCTCTCAGTCTGTTGAACTCTATGCGGTTTCCTTCCGTGTTGTGCCTTTTTAGTCTATTGAATGCGTTTTTGGATTCTTTCAGTGCCTTTTCGCAGTCTTCATTCCACCATGGGACCACTTTATTCCGATATATGTTTTTCTTTGGTACATATAGGGTTCCCGCAGAGTTTATTGTCTGTTCTAGATGTTTTACGGCTGCATCAATATTCTGGCTTATGAATCTGATATCAACATTGTCGTCGATGAATTTTGAGAAGTTTTCCCAATCGGCATGTTTGGTATTCCATTTTGGTTCGTTGCTGGTTGGGGTTTCTTCTCTTGTGTTTCCCAACTGGATTTTAATGGGGAAGTGATCACTGTTATATAGTTGGTCTAGAGTTTCCCAAGTTTTGACGTAGGTTGCTAACTGTGGCCTACAAAGTGTCAGGTCGATAGCTGATCCCTCTCCGGTATAAGCATTATATCTAGTAATAGAACCTGTATTAAGTGTTACTAGGTTGTTATTGTTAATGAAGCTTTCTAATTGTTTTCCTCTCCTGTCCGTATGACGGGAACCCCATATTATATTATGGGCGTTCGGATCTGTTAAGATTAAACATGGATATGGTATTTGATCTAATATGCGCTGTAGTTCCAGTTCTGTGAGATCTTGGGAATTAGGTATGTACATATTAATTATAGCTATTTTAATCGGCATACTGACGACTGAGCAAACCACTTCGTAGTTTGAGTAAATTGGCATTTCTTCGGACTGATATTCGGTGCTTATATATGTGGCAACCCCACCACTGGCCCATTCCGCAATTCGGTTTTTAAAGTAGCAGTTATATTTTTTAAGGTTGTGATACTTATTGTCTTTAAAGTGTGTCTCCTGAAGGCATATTATTTTTGGATTGTTACTTGCAATTATGTACTGCAACTCAGGCAGATGGGTAAAGTACCCATTAATATTCCACTGAACTATGAATGTCATCATTAAGCGAGCTTTGTGAGGAAGAATCTGTATCGTAGGGATCTTCTCCTTTTAGCTGTCTTGTAAGTTTCTTGATTATCCTGGTGCACCTACTTTTTAGAGCTCTGTGACTGAGACTGGGATATATCGAATTAATTGATTTTATTAACTCAGTTATTGATACATCATATGTCTTGGCTAGGCTTAAGGGATCGGGGTTTCCGTGAGCATTTTCCAGGAAATCTGATAAAATTTCAAAGGTTATTGTTTGTTTGGTTTCTTCATATTTACTCTTAATTGGTTCTAACATCTGTCTTGTGTTTGTGGTTGGAATAGTTATGTCTGTTCCTATTAAGGTTGGTCTTTTCTTTTTCGGAGGTCTTTTAACTGTTGCTGTGTTGTTCTCTTTACCGACCACGGTTTGGGGGGGCTGAGTTAGACTAAAAGGTGATTTAAACTCAAATTGAGGTTGGGGGCTAAGACTGTCGATTGTAGAGGCTGTTCTCTTTTTCGAATTCTCGATCTTGTTCCACTCACGTTCAGTGTTTGTTATTTCCACCGATTCTGCATGAGAGCGTGTTGTTATATTAGTATCAGTTGATTGGATGGCTTCATTATTCCTCTCTTGGGTGGTGCTTGGTGCTGTGTAGGGATTTTGACTCTCCTGGTTTTGTTTAGGGCATTGTTTTGAGAGGTGTCCTTTTTCTTTGCAAATAAAGCACGCGACCTCGTCGAATCCCAGGAATACCCGGTAGCTTACTTCTTCATATTCTAATAAAATTGACGGTGGTATGGTGAGATTGTCGTTGGGCTGAATATATACTTGTCTTCGAAAGCTCAAAATATGGTTATATTCTTCAGATATATGGGTCGCTCTAAGAAAACTGATGGGTGTGACTGTCTGAATTCCTAATTGCGCTATGGACTGTTCTAAGACTTCATTCGGGATACTCGGACTGACGTTAGATAGCAGGAGACGTTTTGCAGGGGTGATAAGCCTGCGCAGGTTAAGCTCTTGATCGTTTATTTTAATTTTGGGATGATCTTGTACTAGAACATCGACTATTTCCTTAGAGGACACGTATATGCACACTCTGTTGTTTGAGATCCTTGATGCAAATAATATGTTTTTCGGTTGAACAATATTGCCTACTGCTACGATATAGTCGGGCAGTTTTAGACTTTCCAGAACGTCGATTACGATAGCTTGCTCTCGTTTTGGATAGGAAACATTTGGACGTGTTTTTGTTGCTTTAGCGTAGCTGATTGTAGTATTTGTTGTTTGGCTGTTAGTTACATCTTTAGATTGGGTGGAAGTAGTTGGGTTCATATTTTTAATACACCCCTGTAGTCAGAGGTGTATAGGTATATTTTGGTGAATTTTTAATTTATTTATTTATTTATTAATCACCCGCGGCGATAGCCTTATCATATCGCCTGGCCGGCGAGAACTGTGAATACTGTTAGGATATATATTCTTGAATTGATTTCTTCAACTAGTTTTACAATGACTGAATGGTAAGAATAGTGAAAATAAAACAGCGTTTTACCCTAGTTCACACATTGGTTGATGCACTAATCACCATTTTTCTACTATTTACTTTTATTAGATGGTTTATTTCGATGTTTTTACGGAGCGATCGGAACACGTAGTTGCCGCTTCACTCGTAGCACTCGAATTCAAGAAATAAATTTGAATTGTTAATAATATTGAAAACTGCCCTGAAAATCAATAAACATATAATATATCTTACAGCATGATTAGAAAGAGCTTTGTCTTCCTTATTAAGAAAGACAGCTTTTGTAGTTTTTTATACTTATATATACCTACCTACTTATTTTCAGATATAATTTTGAGTATGACAGGAGCTCATATTTCTTAAAATCCTTATTTTCAATCAGTTTCACTGAATAATAATAATTTTGTATTTATAATATACAAAGTGATTCAGTTGTGGGTATACCATGAATAAATTTTATTAAAAATTTAAATAAACAAATTTATTTTCGAAAATTTATTTTTAACCGAGATACATAGTGTTCATTTAATCTTCCCATTACTACCTACATACAAAATCCGTAGAAATTGTATAAAGTTTGAATATAAATAATTTTTACTTGGAAATCTGTATCAATTAAAGAACCATTGAAATAGTTATCGCTAAAACCGCATTCATCTTGGCTAATCAGCAGTGTCAGCCATTACTGCATTTTACCCTCAGGAGGTAGTTGGCCATGTCTGTGTCGGGCAAACATCGGCGAATCGCTTCGGATATGGGGGTGCATCATTAGCGTTGGGGTGCAACTGCAGGAGGGTGGACTGATTAGAGTGATAGCGAGGGGTGAGTTCATATAGGAACGCCATTAAGCGTAGTGCTCCTGCGTACATACAAATGGAACACTGATCTAGTTTAGAGTGTCTTATAGTCTGTCACCTGAGGCCTCTTAGGAATAAATTAGAGTGAACTTAATTTTAAATTTTGAATACAATATTTTTGAAACTAAGCTTATATTTTTCATTAGACTTATTTATTGTTAGTTCCGAAAATGTGACGAAAAAATACAGGCTGTTAAATTTAAAATAACGAAGTTGCTGCTGGTTTCTGGTATAGGTATATTTAACAGCATGAGTCACCATCGTCGCCATTAAAAAATTCTTAGTGGAATTAAATATTATTAAGTGTTAGAAGTAAAAAATAGCAATTTATGTATAGATGTACATAAACTTTAAATAAACATACTACGTGCATACAACTACTTCGTGCACTCGATAGTAAACTTTTATGCGTCTCCCTAGCAACAATGCAACAATCAACTAAATTAAAAATTTCCTTGCCTCATTTTTATGATTTCTATTCGATTTTTTCGTTTATTACAATAAGCTTGTGTGTATCTCTTATTTCGAATAAAAGCTCTCATCTCAAGCACCAAAGTTCAATTTAGCGCACTATTATAATTTAACCGAATAATAATTGCTCAGTCTTAGTCAAACCTTAGTAAACTGATATACAAACAAATTGATGTCAGTAATATTGTAATTTAATTAATAATTATACTTGTCTTCTGCATTGTATCCAAAAATGAATAAACTGTATAGGTACCTTTTTCTGTACAGGTTATATAATGATGTCTACCTAATTATTTTACATTCACGTGAAACGTGCTTTTATCCACACTACAGCTCCTGCGTCGTAAAATAATGCCAGTCCAAAGTGACTTATTTCTATACCTATACTTACATGTTGATAAAACGACTATAATTTTCAAATTATTAAATTGAGTGCTTGGATGATAAAATAACTGCTGATAATTATGGCCAGGATACATTGTTAACTGAAGCAATTTGACAGGTGTTTTTACTCCATATTTACTGATATATATATCCGCATATATAAGAAAATCTCAATCTCTAAAATAAATGAAATATGAGATCACTGAACCTTATTCTTATCTTGTTATACCGTTCCTCCCTCTCGGATGTGAATGGCTCTTCCCCACGTGAATAACTTGTGGGTTCCCTGTCCCTGATCGGGATATAATCATTAATCCTGATTAGAACGTCACCATGCTATCCTCCTTCTGAAGGCGACCATCGCTCATCCTGTCAACGCCACAATGCATAAGAACATCGCTCCCGAGGGACTTCGGGAGATACCAGCAGATCTTTGCATAGGATCACGGAGTATGCAGGGGATATTTCAGATAGAAGTCACTTATTATGGAAAAAGATTACTCTGCCTGCAAGACGAAAAATTCGTTAAATGGGTAAATTTTAATTTTAATTCTATGTTGCTTCGATTTATTACCTATAGCGCATTCTGCGTGGAGTTGCGTAGAAAGAAAACTGCCATCGCAAGATGTGAAGAAATGGCATTTATAAAGTTTATTAGTTTCCTAATACTTAATAAAATAATAACTATGTCACTGTAAAAACACCAATATAAGTAAGTAATTCTATTTACAGTTTATCAAAAGTACAATTAACTAATTCATAGGCCCCCGGAAACGGCAGCTATATTAATATTTATTTAAATACCGTGTTGACTCAAGGATACTAGGTATAGGATTCATTGAGTGGACGCAGGGATAAAAGATTAGAGTACTGTAAACGCAGAAGAGAAGGCAATAGATATCCCAATAGAATTACTTGCTAGCGATGTTGATTATCTTGTCAATTTGTAATTAATTTGTCGTGATAAGTGACAAAGTGTTGACAACAATGACAGCATACAGATTCTGTATCCTAAATGCGCACCACCCTGCATATATATATATCTTTCCCCGTGCATTTCTACATACTTTTTAATACATCATGCAGCCAACATTGTATACCTAGGCGCGGGACTGGTCGGCTGCATGAACTCTTTGACTATACATATAAATCATCCCTAACCAGGAAAGGGTGACCAAGAATAATTCGAGAAGCATATTTTTTGAGAAAAATAAACTTTTTTGTAGCGTCATATTTTTTTTGCATGGTTGCGGACTTCTCCCTGAAAAGGTTAACAAGAAACAAGAATTCATAGACATTTATATTAATTAGATAGATAAAATTGGCCATGATATACTCAACATATTTAGATAAAACAAAAGCTTTAGTCAAACGAGTGTAAAAGTTTATTAAGTAGTCTGTCAACCGGTTTCGGGCTACAAACCCATCATCAGGACAATCACTGGCAACTGAAACATTATGTAGATGTAGATGTAAGGTAACACAGTAGATAAAATTTTCATCCTTGGTCTGTAATGAGTTATAAAAATTAACTGTAGGAACTCACTTGTCAGCTTCACAGTATCTGAGACTATAGAATAAAACAACACAAATATATATATTTTTAGTAAGATATAAAAGCACAGCAAAAAATGAGAGGGTCACCACATCACCTCATTCTGGGGAATAAAAATATAAAATCTTATCTAGATTGAGGGCAGACCATTTGGTTAATCCCTTATGTCAAGAAATTTTTTTAATTTTGTTAAATGAATGAAATTTGAAGTAGAAGCATTGACGTATGTTGAAGAATCAATCAAAGGCCTAGAAAAGGGAAGAAAGAATACTATAATTGAATAAACGACAATGGCAAACTGATGCGTGCCGATTGACAGGTGAAGTGTCACATCAATCAAACCACCATAAGCCAAGCACGTCGCGTCCTCGCCAACACAAGCTCTAACCTCACCTGTTTGTTTACATCTGCATCTGACCATCATAAACTAAGAGTATTATTAAGAACGGATTACAGTTATTACTATGCAATTATACAATAAAAATAACAAAATTACAGAAAAACCCATCAACAATAATTAAATACAACACTGAACGATTAATTAAGAGGGAATTATGAAGAGATCGAGAAACGTTAAGTATGTTTATTAAGAAATCTTGTAATGTTATCCCTAAGGGCAGTGTCTATCTCGTCACTCTCAAAAAAGTTGTGTAGTAAACTGTATATAATTTTATATGCCAGATTTTTTTTTGTATTCTTATGAAGAAAACAAAAAAAAGTCTGGAGAAATGATTTACCAGAAATACCAGAATATTTCTTCATATAAAAAATTATGTACGTAAATTCGGTAGGCGAGTTACTTAGATAAGAAAGTTTTGACTCTTTGAAGTTTTTTTTTTTAAATAATTCCATCGCCCGGAACTAATCTCCTTATAAAAGCAATTGCTTCTTGTTTTTTTTTTGTTTTCTTATTCCGATAGAAAGAAGGACTTTGGCGAAAATACGAAGACTCAAAAAAGCTTATTTTTTCTAAAGAACTTGACTAATTTATTCAGAATTTTTGAGCTATATTTTATATCGTTCTTTGATTACGGCTTCCCCCTCGAAGAGACAGCGGTCACGTAACCTGACACTGCGAGGAAATCATCGTCGCTACACATAATAATATGCCTATATCTCCACTAAGAGACGGTGCATGACGCATGAGGCTACTTTTGTCAGTGGACTCTCGTACTCAATGTGAACTCAGACTTAAAAATTTAAAATACAATTTTATTTAAATATTATGAAACTGGCCCATAAAATAATCCATCACATTTGGCAAGTCAATTGTCGATTTAACACATAACTTGAATACAGAATGAACTTTTTATTTTACGACCGGGAGGTTAAACATGGTCTGGACTATCATGGTATGGTTGGTACGAGAAGATAAAATTTCTCTATTGGCATATGCTCCTTTGCATCTACAATATCCCATCTATGGAACGAATATAAAGGTTCAAATAAAGAATTCCATGTAGGTATAAAGGCTTCCAATTATTCGCTAGTGTAAGTGAGTTGCCGTCTATCTGTATTCGGATCACGATTCAGCCCGACCCAACGGAGTTCTCAGAATCCTCTTATATAATAGTGAGTTTCGGTGGAAATTGGCGAACGTGGGACTAAAACGAACACACACAAATTTAAAATCCACAAATACGAGCCCTTGGAAAGGGAGGCATCTCCGAATAACCCTCCTCGTTCTACGTAGAACGAGAATAAGAAATGATAAGGACCATTATTGAAATCAGCGGCGGACGCTCAAAGGTCTCAAAAATCATTATTTTTATAAACGCATCAGTACGTATCATATTTAAAAGATTCCAACCAGAACCTGTGATAGCTGCTAGATTTAATTGAAAATGAAAAAATACAATTAAAAATCATTTTTTATAGACAGGTAGTCGATTTTATAGTATATTATTATATGAGCGATTATGAATTGAATGAATGATTTTTGTACTGTCCGCCATGTCGGACAAATGTAACGAGGCGCTCTCCTATTGCTGTTATGTGTCACTATTTTATTTTAACGATATATCTGAACACTGTGACTTAAATTTTGACAGTAAAGGTGATATCTTGAGTGTCGCAGCCGACAGCGGCTTTTACAACGCCTGATGAATTTTGTTGTTGTTAAATTTAATTACCTATACTTATTTTATCAATTAATTACTTATCTACCCTCTCTGGGGGGTCATGTACTCGCGGAACACAATGGTCGCTTGTTGCCGGTCATTGTTTTTTTTTACATTTCCTTTTTGTTATTATCATTTTCTGTAATTGGGTGTCGTCACCTGTTGAAAATAAACGTTATTATTATTATTATTATTATTATTATTATTATTATTATATTAAATGCTTCACTTAGCTTCAGGCTAAGGTATTTAAAATATTCGCTAGTAAACACCGGGTGCAAACCATGCTCCTAAGGTGTTTCTTTTAGACGGATGACTATTGTTCAGCGCTACAAAATCTTCCGTAAAATGTGCGCTGTACTTAGCACTACGGCTTTTTGCATACTAAGAAGATTGTGTTTTCCGGGGATTTCTTTTATTAAAATAGTTGTGGTTTTAGAGATGAATCCTGTTGCCCCGATGATGATTGGAATGACTTTAGCCTTCATGTTCCACATCCTCTGTATCTCAATCTGTAAATCTTTATATTTGAGCTTTTTCTCCGCTTCCTTGGCTGTGAGATTGTATTATTATTATTATTATTATTATTATTATGAAGCCATTATTCACGAGATGATGATTGTCATCATCAATTGAATAATGGCCACAATCGCGAATGTAATACTATGCTTTTTCTACTCTTTTATTAAAAAAAAAAAAAAATTGTAATCAAAATATTTTTTTAAATTTTAATTTATTTTACTGCTTGGAACAACTTCCTGCTATGTGCATTCTCCGTCATCTTGAAAGAAGTGCTAAATTTGTTTTTTTGTTTTTTCAATTACTCGACTCTTCGTCGAGATATGAAAATTATGATGGGATAGTTTTTTTTATTTTTTTACGCTCTACAATTTAGGTCATATACCTACTTGTTTCACTTACCGTTTATCGTTGTTGATGTATCAATAAATATAAATATAAAAATTAGACCTCCTTCAATTGTTATTTTTACAAAACACAAAAAAAGTATTTGCATAAAAATTTTCGTGTGTAATTTTTGATTTTGTTGGTATATTTATTTATATTGTACATAAATAATTCCCTCCACAACCGTTTTAATCCGTTATGACATATGAATACAACCGTGCGAGCTAAGAAATCGAAGCTGCATGCGCACGGACTTACCGACTTAACGGAAAGTGGTAATTTTTGTCTAAAACGAAAAAAAAATAATTGCAGGTTTTGACATGCTTTACAAGTTTGATCATAGACATTTTGTCGATATCTATCACTAGAAAGAAGAAATCAGCAAACAAAAAATTTCACTACCTGAATTTACTACGAAAACGGTGAACGGTAGGTGGAAAATGTACAAGACCTAAATTGCAGATCGTAAAAAGAGAAACAAAAAAGTATCCAATCGCAATTTCCAATCGTATCTCGACGGAGAGCCAAGTTATTGCAAAAAAAATAAAAATAAAAAATTAACACTTTTTCAAGATGACGGAGAATACAGATAAATCTTGGTCGACAATGTGAAGTTACGAGTATAAGATTTTCTAAATTTTCCACACAATATCCTAAAATCAGCTTTCTCGGTTCACTTGCATTTGAAATGTATGGACTGTATGTACTATATGTATAGGTTATATTAATGATAAGATGTGTACAAAGATGTGTAAGGCACAAAAGCTGGGATCTGTATCTGAAACGATACAGATATCGTCAAAAACTGGAAAAAAAAAACTATACGGTGCGAAATCAAACTAACTTCAAAACTTCCTCAATTGGGTGGTATTCCACATAAAGTAATATTCAACAACTATAACAATATTATTATGTCTATTATAAAGAGTTTTTAATTATTAAATTACAGTGAGGTTTTTAAATTAGTAAAACATCTGATTTTTACATATTTCTGTTAAGAACCTTTTGTTATAATAACAGAAGTAAAGCTTGTGTAGTAAAGTTTTGCGTCCACCTTAACAAACCACCTCGACAAATCATTGAAATTTAATTTTTCAAAGCTCCATTACGTTTTTCGTCAAGCTTTCCATAGCTTCACAGGAATGGATTGACTGATTGAATACGTAGTTATTAATCCATCAGAAGAGGCTTCTTATTCCCAGAAGTTTTTCATCGAACATTAATAAAATAAAATTATGCTGTCACATAATAATTACTGGAAATATAGGCTCCCAAAACAAAAAGAACAGATATTCTTAACATGAGAATTCTGTTATAATTGAAAATTTTATTTTACTTGTGTATATAATAACAGGCTATTTAAAGATATTTCTGCATGACTGTTTCATTTTGACGAGTCGCAACTGCCTCTTAAGGACCTTTCAATGAGATACACGGCGCCCTTATTCTGGATGCAATATTGTAATATTGCTCGAATACCTTTGCGCTCTTTCTAAGAAAATAAATAAATAATTAAAAAAAGGTTTCGAATATCAAATCGTATGCGCACTCACTTTCTCGTTATAAAACGAGCTTTCGAGGACTTCTTATATTACTTATTGGATTGGACAAACGGAGGGAGTGGATATTTGAAACATTTCTGAGGATCAGATCCTTTCAATGATTATTTACACTCACTAAAATATCTTTATAGGGAAATGCCTTGTTTTATTTTGGGTGTGAAAAAGTTCAATTTCAGCTCTCTTTCAACACACGAATCTGAACATGGGAAAGCAATAAGATTAAAATTTTCGAAATTCCGCCCCTAAAAGATCTCAAGAGGTTGTAAGGGGGTAGATTAGTTTGCTTTTTATCCTTCATGTGCATTCATGTGACGTATTTTTCTATTCCATCCCACCTCGCATATTATCGTTCCAAATAATACAGATCATCATAAAAAATGAAGGAGCAAGGCGACTCAGATTTGATTTCAATGGCTGATGAATATTAAATTCATGCAGTAGGCATATTACAGATCTGTTGTCATTTCATTTCTGTAAATTTTGACTGGAATTTTTTCATTTTTAATAATAGATTTGAACCTTGGGGTAGGCTGTCTGCCTCCCACCTCACTTTCGCCTGCAGGAGATGAAAAATATGCCAAATGCGCACGTTCCAAGCTTATTGAGGATCATAAATCTCGCACACTTATAGCTTATCTACTAAACATCCAATAAGGCAACACAATATTAGACTTCTTTACGGCGACTATTTCCATCAGAGAGCTCCCGGTCCCGTATTATTAAACCTGAAATGTTCCTCATTCGTAAATCGCCGGAGGCGGAGCGCCATAAAGGAATTATTAAAAAGCACGTCAGCTCCCTCTACTTTATTCAAAAGCTCATATATGATTCTAGAGATGAGTTGGAAAATAACTTATACCTACCTACTTTTACACGATTCCTTACAAGTTACATACAAATCATTTATAACTTGGTAACTTATCAAAAATGCAGCCCTTTAATAATAAATTTTTAGAAAATTGTTTTTTCAGTAAATTTTCAGTAACTTTATAAGTAATAACTTTTTTTGAGTAAAATTTCCAGTCGACATAGCAACTCTAACATGCTGTCTGTACTGCATGCTTATCGTTTTTACTCGAATAGGTACACTTGGTTGAAAAATCCAGCTACGTGCATAATTTTAACAGAATGCAAGCTAACAGGAAATAAGATAACTATTGTTAACATAAATTTTATACAGGTTGCTATTTTAATATTTCTTTCAGACACCTCGTACTCCTTCTAGATAGCGTAATCTTTATCATCTACCATAATTAGCAACATTGACTTATACCTACATAGATAGCAGTATATGTATTCAGTTTGTTACATCTGTTTAAGCTGGCTAATGGAATTAATTTTCCGAGGCCAAGCTCTCCTCACACACGCACACCCACATCTGCTCGATATTAATATTCAGAATGTCCAATGCCTGTGTAATAAAATACGGTTTTATATAGTTTTGTTTACAAAAAAATTTTCATTTAATTTTTTTTAAATTTGTTCTTATTGTGATGACCTGTAATTTTTTACTGAAGCTTTCATTGCCGGGTCATTAACTTGTTTCTATGATTTAATAACAACATAACAGTAAATTGTTTATATCTAATTAGTTAAAATCTTAAAACTATTTTGTTTCAAGTAATCTGCTAAAATTTTCAAGATCACTTGGTATTTGAAATATGTAAATTAGTCCCGATTTTAAAAAAACTGCTGTTGAAGAAAGGTAAAAATTTTTAAGAATAGTAACAATTTGCATATTTCATTTTGTAATCAACCTTCATAGTTAGGTACGGAGATGGCCACAAAAATGCCTTCTATCTCCCAAATGGAAGAAAAGCAGGTTTTTAGAGATATAGTTCGAGTCCCATTCTCAAAATCCGTCTTGTAAAGTAGGGGTCTGGCGTTGCGGTGAGCGGCTACGGTCTTTTGCCCAGATTTGACCGAGCGATTTCAAAAAGTTTCTACCATTTGGAAGAAAATTACGGGGCGCATTTAGGCAGCCCCCCCCCCCCCCGATTGAGGGAAAAATATTTCCAATTTGCTCCTTGCGTTAACCTCTAAGTATAATTAAACAGACACAAAGCCACTTACTAAACTTTAAAAAATTGTATTTTGTCGATGGAACCAAAAAAATTTTCATAATAATAATAATAATAATAACGTAAAAAACATAAAAATAAAAATAAAAATAAAACGAATGAAGGAGGTCATTTTCAACATCATTTGTTGTAGTTTCGTGCCTATATTTAAATTTTTATTAGTGTTATTTTCTATCATTGTTCTGGTTTAATGTTACTGCATTATATATTACAATCAATTTTTTTAAAAGAATACCTTTATGTCGGAAAACGAGGCATTTGCGCACATAGGTATAGGTACATAGAAAACTGTCATTATTTTTTTACTTTTTACTAACGCCCTGTATAAACAGGGTTGCGACAAACTTCAGTGGGTGATTCTGCATGAAAAAATAATGACAGTTTGCTATAAAAAATCTCAGTGGCGTACCATTTTTTTTTATAAAAAAATTGAGTACCTACCTATTTTAAAAACAAATCGATCTGTCAAAGCGATATCCGATAAATGTCACAGTTCTAACGGAATTATGAATTTTGTTCAATATTTTATTTTATTTTACCTCCTAGATAGTAATATTGTCTGCAGATAATGACGTGATAGGTACCTACTACAGTGGGACATTAATTTAAATATTGTTCACATTTCTTAAAATTTTGCACCACCTAATAATTATACCTACCTTTTATACCTACATAGTTTATAAGTACTTAAGTCCCTACTTATAGAAGCTTATAGAAGCTTTTTAATATCACTCTTTCAAATTTGTAAAGGAATTTTTTGTAAAGTAGATATAGGTATTTTTATAATAATTATTATGAAACTAAAGCTATTCTAATTCATGGCCGTTGACTATGTACGTATATGAGCTTCCATGCTGACTTTCCACCAGCCATTAATCGCGTAATGGCGGCCTAGGGACGCGTGCAGTGACGCGTGGCGTCGCCGTCCATGGCGCATGGCCAACGCCGCACACCGGCTATCATCAGACCCCACGATTTTCGTTCACAGTACTTACAAACGATATTCCTTGTGGCGGGGGATGGTAGGAGGACATTGTGGTTTTAATTTATGCACCTCCCACGTATGAGCATATGAGGGATTATGTGTGTTAGAAAGGTAGTAGGACTTTGTAGGGCAGTGAACTTCTAATCTATGACACGAAGTTTAAAATCGTAATTTTGAAACTTTTGTCATTGCAACTTTGTACCCATAATAAAAAGAGATAATAGTACCTACGTTGAATCATTAGATTTCTGCTTCCAATATGAAAATAGGTGCATATTATGCAAGGTAATTAGTGTGCTGAAATTTCTGTTCGAAATTATATTCTTACTTATTGTAATGTGCATATTGGGCAATAGAATCAATGGGTAAAAATATACGCAGTTTCGTAGTTAACTGCGTTTGGAATATTATTTATTCAGTATAATAATATAAGTAATGTACCTATCTATCAATCTTATGAATTTAATTTAAAATAATTATACACTGAAAAACTGTATTTTTAAACGATGTCATATTCGTTTTTTAATACAACAAGAAAAGTTTGAAGTTCTCTTTTCCGCTCAAGAGTTACGCTTCGAATATTTCAGGACGGTTGAAGTGCAATTAAATTGAAGTGAGTTCCGAAGACCCCACCTGTGAGCCAATGTGTCATACCGAAGAATCCCCTCATTTAAACTTTATAGCATGTTTGGTTGATTTTTATATATTGTAGAGATGATTACTCGTCTCTGCCGTTGACACAAACCTTGATTTGCGCCGATGGACTGCTCTGCTTGCCTCGAATATCTAATTGGAATTGGAATTTGATCAGAACTTGGAATTGTTAGCAGCCAACTTTGACGTAGCTTTCTGTTGTATAACGAGAACATTTCGAAGAGCGTCTTTTTATTTCACTACATCGCGTCACCGAAATAATAAGAGATCATTTATTGAAATAAATAAGCAGAAAAAGAACTGATTTTCCCCTTCAATTGTTGGTTACTGTAGCGAATGTTTACTGAAGTTTTCAATTGTGAAATTTTTTCATTCGTCAGCTCGTGCTCTTTATCTCGTCACGCCATAATAATGAATTGATGCTAATTATTTGACATATTCGGTTCAGTGTTTCAACTAATGAAGTCTGAAATGATCAAAATCCCGATCAAAGTAAAATAAATATATAATGTATTCATATTGTGTAGTTATACTGGTTGAGTTTTTTTCAATGTTTAGCACAGGAATCTTGTAAACTACTGCAGTTAGAGGAACGGTCAAATGGAAAAAGTGCAGTTTTATGAGCTTAATTCCAAGCAACTTTTGTTTTTTGAAAACCTCCATGTGTTTCTAAGATATTTGGCATAAACTAAATTTCTTTTTACTGAGATAGCGTCCTTATTAGGACTAGCGAATAATCGTAAAGGAAAATGTTTTAGACGATTTTACAACCAATAAAATTACATTAAGTTTTTTTTTTATTGGTCGTGTCATTTCCGAGCTATGACATAAAACTTCTGTTTTTTGAATGGTAAAAACTGCCATAGTAGGTACCTATCTTCTTTATTTTCAGAAATATCTAGTTTTATATCAATATTTTAAATTTACAGTAGAAGCTCGATTATCCGGATCGTGATTATCCGGAATCCGTTTTATCTGGAATAAAATTGATTTTTAAAACCGCCGCTTTATCCGGAATGATCTTGGTCCGTACCTGAAATTTGAAAGAAAATTCAAGTCTTTCGCGTTATCTGAAACCGCTCCTTCAAATACTCAGCATTATCCGAAATTGAAATATGTACACCTATGTACTGTTCTGTACATAGTATACATACTTGTATTTCCTTAGGATATAAATATACTTAATAAAATATTTTTTACTGGCGAGGTACTGAAATTTCAAAGAACTTGCCCAATAAAAAACTGGTTTGTTTCCTGCCTGGCTCCACTTCCAATAAGAATAACAGTTCCACTTCAGTTAGGTAGATACTGTTCCCTATATGCTTTTCATTTTCAGTTTAGTTCCTACTGTTCCTAGCCTAGCTTACTAGATCCTATATTGCTATTGCTAGTAAGCGATCGTCTTTTGGGAAGTAAACGTGTGTGGTACATCAATTTTAAAAAGCGTAAACAGATTATCGTATCAACGAACTATTTAAAAGCAATTGAGCGTATTTATTACTATATGGTAAGTTGTCTTTAAACAATAAAAAAGCATGAAACTTAGGTACCTGCGTTATCTTATATATTTAAAAAAAAATTTCGTATTACTTCGGATAATCGAGCTAATTTCCAAAAAAATATGATCGCTAGCAAAATTTGCATGGAGACCAGCCAGGTTATTCGTCTATCGTGTACCTACGACTGGCTGTCACTTGGATTGTTCGTAGTCGCCACGGTGGAGGAGCAAGTGAATAAAATTTTTATGAAACGTATAGTGATGGGCGATATTAGTCTAAATCCCAGTCACCGATGTTTTCTCAATAAAATCACAGGCGATCGGTAGACGTCGGTATAAACTAGACCTCAGTTCAATAAATATCCCCCAACACTCGTACATAAGCAACTGGTTACCTTGAATATATTTGTTGATAAGTCGTTGATAAGTCACTTTAAGATCGATGTTCTATGTTGAAAAAATATAAAAAATAAAAAAAAACTGTCAGTAGAAAAAATGCTTCTTTTGTAAACATCGAAACTTGTAAGTCCAATAATGAATTCTTTGAAGAAAACTATGGAAGTCTGTCACTTTTGGATGAAAATCGCTACAGAAATTTTTGGAGAACGAAAAATTTCTTACTTTCCTAATAAAGTCCTTAATTTGTAGCTGGCACTGTATAAAGACAACATTTCTTGCCTCCATCGAAAATTAATAAATTTAAAAAAACTTAACTTGAATCTCTTGATTGTATTAATAATTTCTCCATAAAACTATTTTTTTAATGTACTTAAAGTCCTTGGAGGTAAGCCAGCAGTTCCTTGAAACATGAGTATGTCATTTGGCCGCGACCTTTCAGCTGCTAAGTGATATTTACTGCGCGATATAGAGAGGTAGGTTCGTCTACACATAGAGAGCGCAGATGTTCAATTCTAAAGGAAGTAGCTAGGTACATACTCTTCTAATGAAAAAAGCTTACGCCTAATTAATTAAGTTTCAGTTATTTTTGCGTTAGCGATAATAGTATTTTAGGTTTAAGTATTAGATATGTGGTTATTTTTTATACCTACCTAAATCACCAAAAAATGCACAATGCATGACGTCGTTTCCAAGAAAATATTAATTTTTCTTCCTTATTATTTAAATCTAGTTACATTATTTCTTTATAACAATCACCCATGTGGAGGTTTCTTGATTATAAAATAAAATCATGATGCGCCGTTATGCATTGCTGCATTATTAGAAGAATATAAATGATATTAAATAGCTCAAAATAGTTTCTTTATAGACCATATCAACATTTCTTAATTAGTCATAGATTATTATTTATTTTTTATTGCCAAGTATGATTATTAATACCTTTTTGAACATTGAGCATGTGAATTACTATATTTTTCTATTAAGTTAAATAATTGCCTCATAAATTATGTTACTCGAACCTGCACGTGTCTTTGTATATTCATTTTAATTAAGAAGATCAAGTTGAACTTTAAACTACCCGTGTAGAAACCGATTTCCTGCTGTTGCTTTACTATATGAGCATGCAGTGATTGAGCCGTGATTTTATAGCCTTTCCCTGGGAGCTAATTCGTCGAGTACCAGCACCAGCACCTCACACCAATTATCAAGTCAGCCGCACGAAGATCAGTATCTGATCTACTTATAGTGAAATTCAGTAATTCTTTTCATATGTTGACGTTACATGTTTTCAATTTCATTTTTATTTTTTTTTTGCTTATTAGGCCGTTCAAATTAGCCATTTTTATAATTTTCTATTTGTACTATGTATTTGTAAATGTAACGCTTAAGTAAGTTTCATTTTTGCATTCCTATTCTAAATGATAATTAAAAACTTATATTTTTTTAATGGTATTATTTTGTTTGTGTCTCCAACCCGTAACAACGACACTACCCTTGAGTTTGATTGTTATTAAGTGCTCTCTGTATTAACTAGCCTGGGTAATTTTATTTGTTCTCTGTAATTTTAAAATTTCAATATTTTAAATTTAGAGCGGGTGGTAGCTCACCGGGTTAGAAGTAGACTACAAATCCGTTAACGCGGTCACCGCCTGGGTTCAAATCCTAGTCTTGCATTGGTTGTTGTATCCGTATATATGTAGAACTATTTATACCGAGTGTTGGAAAACTCTACAATAGAATTTTTTAGTACCGTAGTGTTTTATTTATCATCCATCATTAAACTTAAAAGTTTTCTGCTACATAAGCACTGTTATACATAATTATTACATAATTATTATAATAATAGGTAATGAATACCTATCTAATTAGCTTTAGATTGAGATAAGATAGGTCTACAAGCCAATATAAAAGCTTGATTGAGCCAGAGCTGACGTAAATTTTTAGGAAATTTGTAGGGTAGGTTGCCAATTGAACAGAGAAGTTTTTGAAACATGTGCCAAAAATAAATTACCCCCAAAAATTTTCAGCAGAAGCGTTGTTAAGTAAAAAAATTCTGCTTCAATAAATTTTTTATTAATTTTTTTTTCTAATTGTGTCCCTTGTATTGGGAAGCTTACACACGATGTGATAGACTCATTATTTGACTACATCTTTGGAAAACTAAACCGAGTCAAACTAAACCGAGTCAAACTAAGCCGAGTTGTTAAGCCAGCATGACACATTGTCTTTGGAAAATCAGTTTCTTCGGGAAATAGACTTAAATGATGATGACTCCCAAACCATCAATTTTCCGATCACACATATGGGCGTTAGATCGATAGGTCCTCTATCACCCTACTTCGTTTGATCCATCATGACTGATTCACCCTGTATGTACCTATGTAAAAGTTCCGGCACTACGACTGAATTTAAAAACGCAGGCAATTAATATATTACAGCAAATTGAAGAACATCATTATGGTAAGAATTATTGGGATAAAATACGCAAAAAAAGATACTAATTACTAGGGATAAAAAATATTCTTGTAGCAATAAAGCCTCAACACTCAACACGTAGATAGACACTACTGGATAATGAATAACAACAATTCTGTTCAATTCTCCTTCAATCAAACTTTATTTCAAGACACGTTGTTTTCACGAAACGTTTTTGTATCAGGTAAGTCTTATGTAAGTTGTGAAATAAACTTCTAGGTACACTTAATAGGCAGCATTAGGATTTTATAGAAAATGAATATCAACGTTAATTTTTATCATATAATTTGTTAGGGAAAAATTAAAAATTAGGACTTGAAATATTCAAGTTTCTTTTTATATAAGAGAGTATTTATGTAGGTATATAGTGAAATAGAGTGTGTAGGTAATATTATTCAATTAATTAAACAATGTGGGCACTCCTCAGAACTCCATTAATGTTAATAACCCTAGAATAACAAGCCATAAAGTGGCCCTCCTCTTAATAATAATTTCGTACCTGGCTTCAAATTTAAATGGTTAATTTCTCCAAACAATAGCCATTATTGTAGTAATCACACTTAAATGTTTATATTATTTATTCATGTAGAATCACAATGAGGAACATAAAAATGCTTTTATATGCCAGAACAATTCAGATATGTAAGATATGGAGTTTATTAATGTAAAATTAATTCTTTCAAGAAGGGAGCTTAGAGTGAGATCTCTCTACCGGCAAAATATTCAATTAGAAGCATGAAATGATTTAGAGATTTTTAAAGCAAATTATGGTAATAATTTGTCGGAAGCAAATACCTCTCGAAGGCAATAAATAAAAATAATCCGGCATTATTCAAATCTAATTCTCTTCAGGGATGGAAATCTGAAATTCAGTTTTCCAATTCGTCGCTTAGAAAGTAGCTCTGCTTAACTACCGAATCGATTAATCGACTGGTAAAATTCATCTGATGTAGATAAAGACTACAAGCAATTCCCTGATCGGATTGTGAAATATTGGCATTTCAAATATCTTATTTAAAAAATAAAATCCTAATGGGATCTGATTTATTACATATTTAAGGAGTATGTACATGACTTCAACATCAACAGTAAAATAAGTACCTCTGTTTATAATCTGTTTTTGAAATTTCTCGTCAGTAAAATTAATTAAGAAATTATTTTCGCTAGGATTTACTTTTATGCGACTACTATTCCGTTTATAAATTTTTAAATACAGAAACTTAATTTTCCTAAAATGTTTGCATTTTTGGCCATATCTACAGGGTGCACCATGTATCCTTCTCTATATTGCTATATCTCCTGAACGCTAAGAGATACAGGGTCGGTTAAATTAGAGAAAAGATGCGCAGTTTTGTGGCCATCTCGAATTCGTCAAAACATGCAAGATATCTGTGACCGTTCCTGAAATATCCTGAAAAAACTGAGAAATCGAGATTTCTTATTTTCCTCATATCTTTTTTATTACTGGAAACTAATAAATAATTTTTTGTAGGCTTACATAAGCCGTTAAGAGCTATCCATCTGACATTTCAAAAATTTTCAAGGCCTACTAGATCCAAGAGTTTTCACAGTCAACTTTCGTTTTTCTTATGGCCGCCATATTATTTTTTTATGTCCTTCGATATGAAAAAAATAATGGAAACCAAAAATTAATAAACTTCAAAAATTTTTTTTTTTAATTTTTATTCTTAATTTTTCAAAGAAAAACCTAATAAAAAATCGTCGAAAAACGTCAACATTTGTAAAATACGCCGAAATTGTGCTTGCCTTATGGTTTTTTAATTTATCCATGAAATTCGGTCTAAAAATGTGTCTTTTTTGTAAAGAAAAAAGAAGAATAAAATTTTTTTTAATTTTTTTTTGAAGTTTAATAATTTTTTGTTTTTATGATTTTTTTTATACCGAACAACATAAAAAAACACTATGGTGGCCATAAGAAAAACGAAAGTTGACTATGAAAATTCTGGGATTTAGTCGGCTTTGAAAATTTTTGAAATGTCAGATGGGTAGCTCTTGACGACTTATGTAAGCCCACAAAAAATTATTCATTAATCTCCAATAATAAAAAAGATATGGAAAAAATAAGAAATCTCGATTTTTCAGTTTTTTCAGGATATTTCAGGAACGGTCATAGATATCTTGTATGTCTCGACGGAATCGAGATGGCCACAAAATTACGCTCCTTTGGACTTGTTTAACCGACCCTGTATCTGTTAGCGTTAGGAGATAGCAATATAGAGAAGGATACATGGTGCACCCTGTATAGGTCATTATAATAAGAAAAATACAAGTTTGCCAGTTTTCAAAATACACTGTTTTCAAGATATTCCACAATGTAGGAACCCATGCCAGTTTTTTTGTAATGCAACACGTTTCAATAAAGAACAAAAAAATTATTAATTTCTGGAAATGCTAGTTAGCATTGATTTTTGTGATAATTTACGTTTTACTGGTAGGTAGTGTACATTATGTACATTGTAAAGTATCTCGGAAACATTTATTTTCTCCTCTAAATAACACGAGAGGTATGTATCAAAAATGGCATATTTGCATACTTACTTTAAAGTCAGTGGCGTAGATATTATTGAAAAAAAGAACCGACATACCCAGATCTCCGCCACTGGATTGAATGTTTCTTTGGGAGCATCAAATCATGTACTTCAATTTATGCAAGTACTGGGAAAAATTTTGAGAAATCGAATATGTCAAATTTGAGATATATCCAAAAAAGTTGATTTTCTTTCAGAAAACTCAACTATCTCGAGATCTTTTCAACACACGTTGGTAGGAGGGGTCATTGAAACAAAAAAAAACTGATAAGCAGTGGTCCAATTGTTTACGGATTTCGAGTTATTAGTCGTTTTATCTAATCTTATCAAATCAAATGAACGTAACATTAGGCAATAAGGGCATTAAACGTACAAGTTTTTCTGAATAACGTTCACGTTTTCTATGTATTAATTTTTTTATGGAAACTCAATTATCACGATGATTTCTTTTAACACTAAAATCGAAGAAAAATGGCGTCTAACTTATTATAATATGCAAAAAATTACAAAATAACAACTGTAAGAATAAGACTTTCTGAAACATTTCAAAAAAATGGAAGTAAGTAAATAAGAAATAAATGTTTCAACTACCTAAATGCAAATTTCGAGTTTTATTTATAATGAGGTATACCTACTTGAATAGTAAAATATCTAACAAATCGCCCCACTGCTTATGGTATTTTTTGTTGCAAATGATCCCCCCACCACTGGGTTCGTTTGATCCATGCCTCCTGGGACACCCTGCGTACTTATAGACTTAGATAATTTTCTAGTCTCGATGAATACTGTTAATTTACTACTTCATACCTGTCAAAACAAAATTTTGATAAATAGGTAAATTTTGATAAATAGGTAAAAGCTATCTAAAACGTTTCGCCCATGCACAAGTTCAACTTTTTTTTTATAATTTTCTACTCTATCACACTAGTTGAAATAATTATACTGCTGTTTTAACAGTCTCAAAAGTACCCAGTAAACTTGGTTGAGGCTGTTCAGGACAAAATCCAACTAAATGTTAAGAAATATAACAGCTGACAAATGATTGTTGAAAATAAGCATGCAATATTACACAAATTGTAGACATTTTTGGAATTTAGTATAAGTATCAAGCATTGATAAATTCAATCCAGTCTTAATTAAATCCCGACGTTCAAAAGTTTATAATGAGTCGTTCGTTTTGAGGGTGAGTAACAACTAGATGTGTCCCCAGTTATATGAATGCCCTTCAGCAATTATCATTATTAGTTTGTGTCTGCGGGCTTAAAGCTACACGACAACACAGTTGCACAAAAGAAGAATCCAATTATTGAATAGTAAAGTTTTGATTTAGGTATATCATATTATCCAATATACCGACAAAAGGAAACTGCAAAAAAGCGAAAAATGTTTCTTGTATAAAATATTTTACTCGATCTACAATCTTATGAGTTTTATGACAATATAAATAATGGATATCAGACATAAAAGGTGCACCATATATCCTTCTCTATATTGCTCCTAACGCTAACAGATACAGGGTCGGTCAAACTAGCCAAAAGATGCGCAATTTTGTGGCCATCTCGAATCAGTCAAGACGTATACAAAATATCTATGACCTTTCTTCAACCGAATGTCATAAATAACCATAAGTCAAGCGATGTCACGTCATATTGCGACGTCACACGACGTCGTTCGGTGATAAAATGTTCTTCTTTTTTTTCAAACAAAGAAGAGAAAGTTTCGAAGAATTTTTTTTTTCATTGTAATAGACTTTTGGTTTCCTAGTTTTTTTTAATACAGAATGACATGAAAATCCAATATGGTGGTCATAAGAAAAACAAGAGTTGACTATGAAAACTCTGAGATCTAGTCGGCTTTGAAAATTTTTGAAATGTCAGATGGATAGCTCTTAACTGCTTCTTTAAACCTACGGAAAATTATTTATTAATCTCCAAGAATAAAAAGATATCGCAAAAATAAGAAATCTTGATTTTTCAGATTTTTCAGGATATTTCAGGAATGATCCCAGATATTTTGTTATGTCTCCACGGATTCGAGATTTCCACAAAATAGAGCAGCTTTGCTCTAATTTAACGGAACCTGTATCTCTTAGCGTTTAGGAGATACCCATGTGGTTGGCCTCGAAAAACGGACACCCCCTGTATTTAGCGCGTCACTGTCAACTGTCACTATCCGTTCAGCTGGATGACAATCTTATCGATCACATAATTTCTGAGCTAACTATCAAGACGCGTATCAAGACGCGAGTTGTACTTCCATGTCACTCTCGCTCATCATTTTAGAATTGCTGATAATTTAAACGTTTTTCTGACAATACGTACCAATTAAACTTGATTGGCTATGCAATGCAATCTAGAAGGAGTAAGAAATGTAAAGAGATGATGTATCCTTATTACCACAACAAACAACACTCGTTGGACAAACTTTATTTTATGTTAACCTTACATCGTAATTACTTATTAATTATTGTATCTGACAAGTTTTGTGTCAAATGTCAATTTGCCTTTTCGCTAATTGACGCTATAGACATGCTATAATTTGGGGCTTGGTGGTATAGTTATAGACAACAAAAGCATAGTTTTGCAGCAAAATTATATCATACAATATCATAATATAAATATACTGTTGTTTTACCTATTTTATATGAAAGAATTTATACTTTAATCTTTACTTAACACTTTTTTAATAATTATTTTGTCAATTCCAAAGGCTTACTAACTTTGGGATAAATAGGTAGGTACATGAAATATTTTTCTCATTATGTAGGTATAGGTACTATATCCTAAAGTTACCTCGAAAATAATACAGACACAAAATTGCGAATGATTTTTAAATCTCATATTGAAGGTTATTTCCATATTCTTCTACCTGTTATCCTTCATAATACGGCCTGATTGAATATCGGCGACTTGGGCGGTGGCATACAGTTGGAGACGGCGTCTTGCTAATTCCCCGTACACCCGAATCTATAATTCAGGCGGATTTCTCTGCATCTTCATAATTCGGTCTGTCAGAGTTGTCAGGGATGAACGAGGGAGGACAGGAGGGAAGAGGCGGAGGCGCGACTTCAATCAGATTACCTCCAAATGATATTTCGATGCGTTGTCGCAGCCAGGCGCCCGGAGACTAAGCAAGACATGGCCGAGGAAGGAGATGATGACTTCGAAGACCAAGGGGGTTACACGTATTGGAGGAGTTTTAAAATTGTATGCTAAATTATATTTATTCATTCTTTAATGGTAATTTTTTTTTAATAACAAATGGTAATAAGTAATTGTTTCTTTAAATTTTTTATAAATATCTATTGACATACTCAATAACAGTTCACTTTAATTTTTCGACGTTACACATTTTATTATACAGGGTAGCTGTTAAGTATGGAACCAAGGCTCTGACAATTTCGTAAATCTTTTGACACGAAACAAGATTTTACGGCCGAAAGATAGGTCATTTTATACATCATTTGAAAGGTATTTTCATTGTCTATACAGAAATGATATACTGGGGGTGTATACACTCTTGGTCCACTTAAATATCTTGGGCATAAGTTCAAGGGGCCCAAAAACAAGTCACACATTTTATCGCGAATGAAAAGGAGTCGGCTGGCCAAAATTAAATATTCGCAGTTTAATAAATATACACTATGATTTATTTTATTTATTTATTATTTTTTTGCAGGTTAAACATGTCTGAAGATACCGAGCGTTGCGTTTTTGACAGCAATTTTTCTGATTCACTAGTAGGCTATTAAATATGTCCTGATAAACAGAGAAATAAGGAACTATCAAAAGATCGGGTTTTTATTGCATTACTCCTTCAAATGGTCGTTGAGGATTAAAAAATCGTGGAGAGCTATCAAATTAGAGGGTGACAGTTGAATATGGGGTGAAACTGCGAATTTTTCAGTTTTTTAATTATACCTCAAAACCGAGGCTAAATTCATGTACAGTTAATGGGAAATTTTTTGTAGATAATACAATTTTAGATCAAAGTAGTTTATTAACAAAATTAAAAATTTCTTGTGTTGAAAATATTTAAAAAGTAGGTACTTTGAAAAACACTTTTTTTTCCTCTTTTTGCATATAACTTTTTCTTGACAGAGATAAGAATAAGCATATAGCTGTAGCCGCTCAAACTTATTTTTTTTTGCGATTTTTATTGCATTTACCCTGATATCGTTTCAGTTCTTATTTTTTACAACAAAATTGAGTTACCTAATTCAAAAACAAAAATTATAAAAGTTTCATATACCTACTCGAACAAATATTGATTTTTTTTTTGGACAAATTAATTTAAAATACTTTTTTTATTGAATAACAATCAATTTTACTCTAAAAAATAAGAACTGAAACGATATCAAAAGGTAAACGCGATAAAATGAATAAAAAATAATTTAAGTTTGAGCGTCTACTTCTAAGAGGACTCATCCAAAAATCTTTTTTAGTCCACCATTTTTAAGGAAATTTGTTCTACTTGCTTTTCTGTAGAGCAATTCCCATCTCTGCTAAGAAAAAAGATGTATTTTTTCTTATTACTGTCTTTTTCAAATTACTTTTTTAAATATTTGCAACGCAAAATTTTTGTTAAGATTGTGTTAATAAACAATTTCGATCTAAAATTGCATTATCTGCAAACAATTCTCTATTACCTGAATTTTGCTTCGTTTTTGAGTATATGTATAATTTAAAAAACAGTAAAGGGGTGTAATTTCACCCCTATCTCCAATTTCCACCCTTTAATTTAATTGTACTCCATGATTTTTAATCCTCAACGATCATTTGAAGGAATCATGCAATAAAAACCCGCTGACATTTCATACATCATTAAAAAACACCGAATATTCAAACCAAAAATCAAAAAATATTTTTTTTTTTTCACTTATTCCGCATGTTATTTAAGATGGTGCTCAATCCAAAATTTGATTCTTGATTCTTCTATCTGTAGAGTGGTCATTACAGTAGAACCTAGACAATCTTAATTGGAATGTCATCTATTGCACCTTTAATTCTAGGCACTATATTTTCACGTGTTGTTGATCGAATCTGATGGATTATGTTCGTAATTTTACCCTAAAAGTTATAATCAGTGCTTATAAAACTGTATCCAGGTATACTCGTATATAAATACCTAATTATTGTAACTTCCTAGGTTTCATAAACTTACTCTTAAGATTGTTAAATTAGACACTGCTACACGGAAATATACTTTTTAAATAGAAATACAATCAATGTAATTTTTTTTTTAATTTTGTTTCAGATTTTCTGTGAAACAGAAAACGTTCATATTTTGAACAAAGCATCTTCAATCATTGATGGGGTAACACAAAACTAGAGATGAACATTATGTAAACAAGAAGATGAATCTGCAGAACCAGTGCTTTTCCAATGTCCATCAGCGTTTCGTTAATATCGGCAAATCATATTGGAGGAAATCTAGCATGAAATGACCAGAACTGTGCAACCCCTAAGACGAAACATCTTTCAATACACATGCGAGAAATCAGGTGGTTGCAGGATGTATATAGAATAGGAGGTTACTCACTCCGAAGAAGTTACAAATCGCCCAAACAGAGGACTAGGATCCGGTGAAAAGCCACCCTCTCCGCTACAATCGAGATCCAGAAAATAGAGGAGATAAAGACATTATTACAATGAATTAAGCTTCTCAAAAAAAAAAAATATTTATAAACTTAAAATCTAAAAATAAAATAAGGGTTGCTTTTTTCACCCTCTCAAACGATATTTGAATATACCGATAACAATACCGGTAAGAGAAATATTTATATTAGTAAAACATATCTCTCAAAAACGTAAAAAAAATTTTTCGTGATAGCAAAAAATAAAAAAAAATCAGATTTTTGGAGAGGTAAAATATAAATGAACCGTGTTCGGACTTTCTGCAGGTACCAGCTAAGTTGATTAAAATATATCACAGTCGTGTGTTGATCACAGTCGTTTAAAATTTGATAGTTCCTATAATAAGAATAGAAATGCCGACATGTTTCGGCCTAGTATAAGGCATCTTCAGGCCACTACAACCGGTCAGTGGCCTGAAAAATCAGAATTTTATATGTATTTATACATATTAATAAAATGAATTTTTGCTCCGTTGCTGTGCGCCTCCATCCCACGCCGTTTTAACCTCACATAAAGACTGAAAATAATATGTTACTTAAAAGGTTGAAATGATGTACATATGGAATTAAATGAGTTAATTAAGTTTTATATCTGTTACATGTCACCCTCTAATTTAATTGAGCTTTTGTAAAATGAATATTCATATTACATAAGAACTGCACAATCAACTTGGTCAGATTAAGGTCTGGATTTTGGGCACATATTATGTCAAAACCAAATTTTTTCCAGTAGCGCAAAACTTAGTGGATATACACAAGTTGGATTCCCATCGACTCCATACGCCCCTGATTCAATGTAATAGCAGTCTATAACAGCAGTCTAAATTATTGTACAAATTCTATTAAAAATGTTAGCATGCAGGCTATAATAAAACGGGGTGTACAAAAAATCTGGAAACGGTTAAATGTCTCGAGAATTGGACGGGTACTTGTGTTTTATAATTTCGTAATAATTTTAAAAGCGCTGTCCATAATGATATCAAACACGATCCCCCAACCCTACCCCTTGAGGTGTGACTAGGAAATCTATAGAATCTTAAATGGGGTACCCCTATTTTTGATTGCGGAATCGGATACCACGATAAAAATTAAGTCAAGTTTGTCTGAGAGATTTTTTCATTCGTTACAGATGGGCGCTAAAATATAAATTTTTTGCCAATTTCTATGAGATTCAAACGGAAGAATCAAAAATAAGAAAGTTCCACGATTTCATTTACTTCAAAACAGCCTTTTTACAAATAAATATAACTGTCAATGGTGGGTAATTATCAAATGCTAAATAGAATAGTTTTTGTGTTAAATTAGGTTAAATATGCTGTAATAGCATAAATAGATTAATAATAGTTGTTGGTTCACCAGACTCTATACCAAAAAAAAAAAAAAAAATTAAGGCTGCTCACCTTTTCTCCTCGCAAGGTGATGGGAGGGGAGTCGATTCCCCTTCTCAAAATCCATCTTGTCAAACAGGGGTCTAGAGCATTGCGTCAAGCGGCTAAGGCCTTTTGCTACATTTGCTCAAGCGATTTCATAAAAACTTCTAAACTTCTACAATTTGGAAGAAAATTCTGGGGGGCATCTAGGCAACCCCCCCCCCCAATGGAGGATAAAATATTTCCCTACAATTTGCTCTTTGCAAATATCTCTTTCGGGAGCTCCAAAAAATGAGAAAAATGGAAAATAAAATAAAAATAAATGCAAATCTCAACTTGAGAATTGACCAGAGAAGTCAAGTTTGTGACACTGTTTGAGTCTGTTTAATAATTGTGCTGGAGGTTATATACGGCAAGGGGCAAATTGGAAAAATATCCCTCAATTTAGGGGGTTGCCTAGATGTCCCCCTGTAATAATTTTCTTCCAAATTGTTTTCCATCAAATTTTCTTGAAATCGCTTGGGTATATCTAGACAAAACGCCGTAGCGCCGCTCACCACAGCCCGGTATACTCGTATTGACCTCTATTCGACAAAACGGATTTTGAGAATGGGACTCGGACTATACAGACTAATCCCGAAATGACGGACATGCGCGGTATATATACAGGGTTTTGTAGAAGATTTTCAGAGAGACTAAATTTAAAACAAAAATTGTTTCCTTAGCTTCGTTACCGAGAGATAGGGTGTCCTTTTTCTAAATTTTAATCAAAATGGCAGTCAAATTTGAACAACCTCCACTGGCAAAGCACCTGATTTGACATAACTTACGGTATTGTTTGTTTTTTATTTTTTGAATTATCACCATCTGTGATCATAAGTTAATGGACTCGTACTTTATTGTTTTTCATTGTTATACATTGCGATTACATCGACTCCCGTCAAGAATCGAAAAACCAATTATGAAAAACTCGACTAAATTTTTGCCATAGAATCCGATTCAGCAATTATGAGCATGCACCCATTCAAGATTTCAAAGTGCGGTGAGGGTCCCCTTTGATATCATTAAATAGCTGTTTAAAAATTATTAAGGAACTGTTTTTTTATGCAATGCAAAAATATTTTGACCGTTTCCAGACCTTTTGGACACCAGGTAAACACATGTTTCTTTAGAATAATTACTTGAAATTTAAAAGCAAGCGCAGTCGTTACAAGGAATCTTAAACGAGATTTAAATGATGCGCTGTGGACTCCCCTCATCATTTAAAATCTTAATGATTAATTTGACCTGCTCTGATTTGGGGTTGAAACTGCTGTGTTCAAAGTTACCATCATAGTTTTTATATTAATAAATTTTCATTTCTTATAAATATTTTAATTTTCTTAAGTGTTGTAAGACATTAGGTAAGTGGGTATTATCCAGAGATGTTTATACTATGTCGTAGAATAAACATCTTTGGCTAAATTCCCCAAAGTAAGGGTTGACACTTGACAACATAATCACATAATTTGAGATGTAAAAAACTCTTTTTATGGTATGATATAAGATCGGCGATGGGAGAGGCTGAACTACAGCAAGCTAGGGTACCTATTTGTATTTCGGACACTACCAATAGTTTCTATCAGATATTAGAGGAAAACGACAATAAATAGATATTTTAATCGTGAAATGTATTACTAACACATTACTACAAATTGCACAATATGTATTGTGCGACGATTTTATAAACAAGAAATTTGGTTTTCGTAAAGAATTGTTTTTCTTCATTATATAAAAATCGTACTAATATAGCCAGTGTAATGTTTTATGACAAGTAATTTGGATACCCAGATGGCAAACTTAGTTGTTATAACTTTATATACTTTGCATCCCCACTCCTTTTCCTGTTACGACGTTCTTGTCGCCCATAAGAGCCTCCTGCTGGCGGTCTCGGAGTATTTGCAAGGGGATGGGGTGGCTTACGTGGAAATCTCGTTTAGGCAGGACGGGAGACGGGGGTTATCGATCACAGCTTGGCTACAGGGGGAAACCGGTATGTAGGGGCAGTATTGCCATGTCACGTATTTTTATTTTTTTTTTATTCCGTTAAAAATTTTTCTTATATTTTAAATAGGTAGGTGTATAACTTAATAAAGTTTATAGAGGGAGAAGCGAAAAGAACTTATGCAAAAACCCTTTACCATTATTCTTATGTGGTCTATTATTATACTGTCAGACAAGTGAAAATAAATAAATAGGTGGTAATTAATAAAGCTTAGTAATTATTATGATTGAGTGGAACTACATAAGTCGTAAGAAAATAACATTTTGAACTTATTGCCCGAAGTTTCCTGGAGATACGAGGTTTGGAGAGTTTTTTTTTACAAAAAGTGAAGGCCAGTGCGGCTTTTGACTTGACAGCGACTAATGTAGATAGCCGTTAAGTAATGATTAGCATTCACATGGTGGCATGTCCAAAAATGGTAGGTACTACAGGTGTAAGTGCCTTATTTATTACATATTTATCTGGGAACCCTCATTATTCATCACTACTTGGAGAGGGTGGTAAAAGTATGCAGGTAGGTATATGACACATTTTCTTTTACAGTTACCAATTATTTTAAATTAAAATTACTCTTTCCGATTAACTAAACTGACCATTCCCGACATATTATTCTTGAAGTTAAGAGTATGTACACAATGTGACAACATTGTGTGTTGTAATTATAAGACGGCTGCCGCAGTCATAGATGGAATAGCAATAAGTGGGTGCCGCCCACCTAACCATGCTAAAGGGGATGAAGAAATGAGGGGACAAGGAAAATACAGGAATATAATGCACGCCTAAGTCACAGGCGGCCATCATTGTTATGCTGTATCACGGGTAAAAAACGAAGCCGTTTGAACATAGGTACTAGAGATATGAGATAAGTGTATTGAAACAGAAATAATTTCGTTGTAAATATATCTTTCCAGGCTGTCTCATATAGGTACAATCTAACACCACTCGCTCTAACAAAATATTGATTTAAAAAAATATACTTACATCAGGGTGGCAAAGTTGAGATTTCAAAATTTACTTTTCGCAATGATTTATGAAAAATTTATAAATGTACGAGCATACAAATTTGGGGATAGGACGATGTGAATGAACACTTAACTTTTTTACCTGACCAGCAGAAACTGGAGTTCGATATGATTCCCAGACTAGCTCCTTTTGGCTCAGTAATGACGACATTGTCTATTTTTTTTTAAATAAAACTGCCTGTCTATTTCTGCATTTTCATTTATTAGTTTATTACAGTTTCAGCTTAAACTGAGTATAGTTGATTAATTTAAAAAAAGTGAAAATCGTAATTTTTTATTTTAAAAGCAGCGTACTTACTTAGGAAAAGGCTCCAAATATCGTAAAAGGCATGCCTCTTTCTATTAAATTAGAACTTAAATTACAAAACTGGTTCAATTATATTTACATGATATAAGTCTGAAAATTTTCAGCAAGGCTGAAAAAATGAGCCGTAACATCTTAATTTTTGTATCTCTAATATACTTATACCACAAGAATTCGATAATTCGCTTAAAAGAATTAATGGACAGGTAGGTAAAGCCTACGTGTTGTATTGCCAAACCTACAAAATCTGTCGGGTCTCTACACACAGGACGGGTGTATTGAAACCATGTAAGTATGTTTTTCTGGTTGCCAACAATTCATTTGAAATTAAAAGCCACTATTAACATCGAACCGTTAGGATAAATATTACTTCCAACTTTCGTATGGTATGTGTAGTGTTGATCTGACTGCATAATTATGGTATGCTCATGAGTCCGTAGTAGGGACGAAAGATACCGTCCATGGCTTCAATTCTCACCTCACATACGGTGCCAAAGATTCTAATTTGTTCTGTAAAGAACCTATAGGTAATGGTAAATTAAATTGGAAACTAAATCCCAAGAAATCTCTAAGTCTAGTGTAATTCATACGATAACATAAATAATAATATAAATGTCAATCAAGACCAGAAATATCCTCTGCGAACGATGAAACAGACATTTTCATACAAGCGCAAGTTGCTAAACTGATTTTTACATAGTAGGTACTATTCCGTAAAGCAAAAAAAAAGTACGTAGTAGAAATCTCGACGAAAAAGGGTACACGGTAAAGGGATAATAATTGATTTAAAGACTCCGATTCACGGAGTGGCAGAAATAACTAAGTAACAGAGTGTTTGATGAGGCGGCGACAGTCTAGAACTGGAATTAATGGTCGAATAAGGAATTAGGCGAAAATCCAATAAAGCTATTACCTCCCCTACCACTCCAGCAGCATTCAGGGTAATTGATTTGTATAATTATTCTTCTGGCTGTGTTCTAATTGCCGGCAAATTTGCCAAACGATTACAGAAAACAATATACCTACTATTGCGTGGCTTAGACTTAGAACAATATTATTATACATAATGTATACACACCTATAAAAAATTAATAGGAAGATTTTTTTGAAATAGTTTTAGATGCCGTTTTAATATTTTCCAAAGAAATACAAAATGGTTTGTATGTTATAATATAGGAATTATTTTTTCAGCTATATGACTGTATCGAGATCATTCAATAGGAAGACTAAATAAATAAATAAATACCAAAATAAATAAATAAATAAATAAATAAATAAATAAGACCAAGAAACTCTAAAATACTATTAGGTACATCAACTGTTTTCTCTTTATAGGTACCGCTTTATAATTGCGAAAAAATTAAAAGACAGATTTTTCCGTCAAAAGTAAACAAAAAATTCCCCATTAACAGGTGTCCTGCAATGCTAATTTTTTGAGATGCAGGATGTCCAAAAAGATTATTTCTCCAGTATTTTAAAGATATTCCACGAATCGTTTAAAAGGCACAGAGTCCAACTTTTGTTACATGTCTTACCATTGATATTAGCAACTTTTTTAATACCTACTTTTTTTTCATACCCCAGTGGCGGAGATTTTGGGGTAGTGTGAGGTTCCCCCCCCTAATATCTACGACACTGATGAGCAAATTGACATTTTAAAAGCGCATTTTAAACCGCCAATATTTTGTACACAAAAAACGTCCTCTTAGTCATAATTGCTAAAGTGAATCGTTTTCGAAAAAAAATGGCAATTACGATGAAAAACACCATTTGTATCAAAATGTATCAAAATATAGTTATGTGTTGGAAAAGGACGGCAAAAAACTAAAAAAAAAAACCATTCCTAAAATCTCCGCCAACGAAACATGTAAAAAATAATAATTTGTATAAAAAGGTAGCTTATATCAATGATAAGACTATAAACTTACAAAAGCTGAGTTCCGTATCGCAAATCCGTATATTTTGGAAAGTATTTAATTGATAATAGATAAGAAACTTCTTCCGCATATATCTAATAGCATAGTCCACTAAAACGAGGAAAACACACTGTATAGATTCCACACATACTACTATAAAGTTGTCATTAAATTTACACACCATGTAGAGGCTTGTATACGTACGTAGGTATAGTTACCAGATGGTGTACTATACATTGAAACTGAATATGTTGAGTTTTTGTATAATTTATTATAGCTGGCGAATACTATTCGAGCAACTGGAGATATTCTCCGGGGAAAGGTATCTTCCCAGTTACGTTCCTCTCATCTCAACACACATTATTGTCTCTAAATATCTTACATTTCAGAATAATAATTGTGTTATAATTGGCGTATTTACGAGGTGCTTCGTACTTTCGTAGTTTTGCGAAATCATGACAGTTCTTAGTTTTATACAAAATACGACCAATGTTTCGTTTCAGGCATTCCTGAATTATTGTAGACTTACCTATTCACAAACGCTTCTTTTCTAAATAATTACGTACTTTTATTATCTCCAACTCTTTCTACTGTATCTAAATTCTATATCTTCATCTCATTATTTAATTATTGTCGAGCTATTACATGGCAGAAACGGTTCTAGGAGTAAAATAGGCCGTGAGATAGAGTCCACACTGCATATTTCAATTTCAATTTCAATTTCAATTTCAATTTCAATTTATTGTTCAACAGAGTAACTCCATTTACAGAACAAGATAATATATACAATACATATGTACAATATAAAACATACAATATAAAATAATCATATTATTTTCTACAAAATCCTACCAGCCAGGCTCGTGAGCAAGTTCACAGAGCAGCCATGATATAAGTCACAATTTGTACAGATTATGTTGTAACTCCTACACATCATATTAAGAGGTGATCTCACTCCTATATCTGTATTAACTGCTTCGGTATATAGAATGTTACTTCACTCCTTGTATTGTGTTTGGGAACAGCAAAGTTAATACTCGTTAATACTCGTTAATACTCGTAATATTAGAATGAACATGCGCCTACGGGGTAGTGGCCAATCATAGCTCGGCATTTTCGTTCTCCCAGTGGCCTCTCATACTCTTCAACCACTCTACTCTAATAAACAATATACTACAACGAGACATTCATGCACTTGCGAACAACTCTAGATACATATTTCTTTGTTTATTTACTTCCTAAATCGTTATAATGACTCAAGCAGTCATGAGAACGTCACCTTCGCGAGAGTTTCAGTGACATGACAGGAGTGACACACCACCAGGCCAGTGCAAGCAGAGAGTCTACTAAATACCAGAACGGTTCCGAATTCTAAGCATGTTGAATATTTTGAATAGTTTCCCGTGAACTATCTGATATGTTTATCTGATCAAGGACAAGTGGTTCATATTTTGTATCTTTTATGGAGATTCCCTATTAAAACGTCGAAATTAAGCCTATGTGGAAGAAATTCATTCATAAATAATCTACCTAATCTTGCATGGACTGCACTGTTTACGTGAAGTTTCAAAGTCATTAAAAAGGGTGTTTTCACAACCAGCTTTGCAAATATAGTTATTTATAAAGTATTTTCAAATACAGTGACTATTTCCTGCCTTGTAGGTACACTACTAAATATTCGTTAAGGTCAACGAAATGTCAAACCACAGCCCTCCTAAGAAGTTGACATTTACCTATTACAGCTTGCTTTGATTGAAGAGACTTTAATATACCCGGTTATATTTTATTAAGTAATAAAATGGAAACGGTCTTGAAAATAAGTTTTGCCAGCCAATTTCCGATAAATCGTCCGCAATACTAGTTTGGAATTCCTCCGTTTAGGATTCTTGTCACGAAATGATTAGGTACAGAAACGAGCACAGTCAACAGCGGGGTGATTCATCCATGGATTGGCTGCTGCAAAACAGACGTTCGCGTGTTTAATCAGCGCTGGCTGCTTATAATCCGATGTGATTAGCTGTTAATGTTGCGAGGTAATTCCTCTGAAGCCCCGACACGACCCCCGGATCTACAAGACATCTCCAAGGATTCCCGTTCGTTACTTAAGGGAGGGTTTAGGTCTCCGTCGCGTTTACTCAACTGGGAACTAAAGTTAGGCTTTTCTTCTAGGGTACATTTTTGTATTTGTATATTTACAAGTAGGTATTATAGGTTTGTAACAGGCATTGATCAATAATTTAATTATAAAGTTAATTAGAATATGTACACATTTTACTTATAGTATGATGAGTGATCTCACGATAATCTCGTGTAGTACCTACGTACATTTTTGCTAGGTACGTAGGTATGTGGGGATATAATGCAATCAAAAATAATAATATAGAAATTTGTAATAGAAAGTAATAGAAAATATCAACGTTTTGCAATAATGTTCAATGTCCAGTGAGAAATAAGTATTTGCCCTAAAATGTATCGTTTTCAAGGTACAGGTGTGAAACTTTTATAGAAAATGATAATTTTAATTTTCAAAACAGTGCAAGACATTTTGATGCCATATGGAATGGACATACCTACATGTTGGGTCGAGATACAGTACGTGGAAAATATACATACTGAAAAGCCTACCAAAATCCGTATGCTATTCGTCGTAATCAATGATTAATCACTTCTAGAATAGCTTTTCGATTAATTTCATTAAATAAAATAGTTTGGGTGTACCTATGGTAAACGGGCAATTTATTGACCCCTTTGTGCTGCCAGACTGTTTGACTGGAAATAAAATCTCTTTTTTTAATATAATTTTCAAGAACTATTGAATGTGCATCGACAAAAATGTGGTTTTGAACAATAACTCACTTCGGTATTTTTATCGGCACCACTTGGACCAAATGAACCATGTGTGGTAGAAAATAAATAGATTGATCCAAGCTGAGCTTCGTCCAGGACCTTTCGGATCATGCATGAAACTTTTCATCCCTATATTTCTATAGATGAGACCATAAAAAAGCCAAAGCCCTTCTATGAAACAATTTGAAATGACCATTAAATGTATCGTTCAGAAAGCATTATTGTTTTTCAAAGTCCTTCTGTAAAACCTGCAAAATACTTGACTTGAAAATAGCTGCGATGACAATTCGACAGACAGACCTATGTCAATAGATGAAGACGTCAAGCGAGACTTTGCTTTCAAGAACAGGATGATAATATTGAACAACGACACTTCATTTTGAAGGATTTATTTTTCAAAATTTTTGGAAAAAATCATAAAATTCAATTTTATTTCTCGTGTTATTCTATTTTATCAAGGCGCTCTGTGGTTATTAATTTTCTTTTAGGGTATACCCCAAAAAAATCACAAGGCTGCAAATACTCCCTGTATCTCATATATTTAAAATATGTGTTGTGTAAAGATCGTAATAGGTCGTAAGAAAGTAAGCGTAATCTAGGTGTCAGGATCAGTTCTAATTTGTATGCTGCTTTGATTATGATCGAAAGGTATTCTTCACAAAGGTATTCTTCGACTATAAAAAGGGAACTACCGTTTGCCGCACAGACCTTCTGTGTTGAAACTTAATTAACAGTGGAATGGAAATAAATTAAGTATTACTTTATTAAAAATAAGAGAAGGTTGAACTGCAAAATGAATTAACATAATGTTGGGATATGAAGTCATTCTCGTGTATGCGGCAGAGTGATTTCAATCGCAGAACACCCACGGAGAGAAATAACTGACATTCAGTTTTACTTTTTTTCATTATTATTCAGTTGCATCCTGATATGTGGTTTAAGTTTAATTGGAAAAGGCATTCGCTTCTTAATGACGGATAATTACTGTAATTCGATATCTATGCTACATGAAATTTTGAACACTAGTGTTGTTCTTATAAGCCATTTTAATAAAAATTAAAAAATATAATTATAATGAAGTCCTTTATTGTTTTTAAAAATAAGAAAAAACTGTCGTACCTATGTCAACTAATTGCTAAATGAGAGTATTTTTTAATAGGCGCAATTTTGAATATTTCTGCCATTTCAATAATAGTCTTCCTGAAATGTTTATTTTAAGCCAAAGGTTATTCAGGATGATCCCAATATTGACATGAGGCAATACGGGAAACTCTTTTTACTGAAATGCACGAATTTGGTCGAAGACATAGAGTGCCTGCATTACCGACACTGACGCTTACCAGGTTAGCGCATTCTCGGTAGGATCAAAAATGGGGAAAAAGTTGGAACTGTCAAATTAACTTTAAAACGATTTTTCATGACTTACAAAAATTTCCAAAATTTGGTGTTATGTCATCGTATTTAGTAAAAATGGTAAACTTTTAGCTCGTTAAAGGATGAACGTGAATGCTCAATAAGGAAGGTTTCTAAATCGACGCATGCCAAACCGTCCATTGTTAATGTCGAGAGACGCCTTCAGAAACAGGACGGTTCAACCCCCAAGGAGGAATTGCTGTACTGCCTCATCGAGTCCGCAGACCTTTTGCGGAAAAAGCAGTTCTTGAAATGGTACAGGACAATCTTGGAAACAGTATGCCTACCCGGCTATTCCAAAAAATGTTTTCGTCCTTATCACATTCAGCCTGTTCAAGCACTGCTGGCAGTTGATCATGGATCTCGTTTGAATTTTGCCTAAGTTGTCCAAACGTGGTTCACACGACGTGGTGTAACAAATATCCAAAAAGAACATAGGTTTTATGCAGATGTCAATCAACACGTAGTGAAAAACGGGAATTTTAAACGTGAATTCCAAATCAATGTATAAATGAGACTAATAGTCGACACTCACTTGATTGGCCCGGTTAGGTTACCAGATCGCCTCAATGGTACAAATTACCACTAACTAGATAGTCTGCCAGAATTGCTGCAAGACGTACACCTCACTTTGCGTAGGCGGTCATATAAAACATCATTTGTGAAACAAGATAAAATACCTAACCACCTGATAGCATTTGAAAATTTGATTTTAAATAATTATCATTATGAAATGAAAAGTTAGTTATCAGCTAATCATTTATGTTTTTTACACAGCATCTCGAAAAGATACATGCAGATTTTTGCAAGAAACTAAAATCTGAAAAAAATATGTATCTTTCAGACAAAAAAAAGGACCGGTGCTCTTGATACCCTTGAAATAACTGCAAATAATTAGGGGTTTCAGTCAAATTGACATGCACATAAAAAGTTGCTACTTTTAATAAGAAATTCACCTACCAAATTTCATGAAATTCGGATCAGCCACATTTGAGTTAATTGCGAAATTAGCACAAATTTGTCCTAATTAAACGGACAAACGAAACATTTTGATAAAGAGGTAAGTTTAGCCCAATAGCCTTATTTTGACCTCAGGAATGCAGTTGCTCTACCTTGTGTCCCCGGACCGACTTTAAAAGAGGAAAAACTTTTTTGTTTTTGATTTCTCAGAAAATTTCACTCTTGATGATCTGGCCTGCTTGATTTCAAATCCCCAAAACAAAAGTTACTTTTTAGGCAACTCGAACGGTTCTTGAGATAACATAATTTTTCTTCAATAATTGCACTTAAATTTTTTTTCGTAATTTTTAGACGTAAGCTTGGTATGATGATTTCATTGAAAAACAACACTGACAGCAGTTGTCAAATCTAACAAATCAATTGAACTGCAAATTATTAATCTACTGTATGCTATAATGTTGACTTTACAACAAAGAATTTATCTAATTCAATGTTACGGAACTGGGAAAGCTCGCATTGAAATCTGTGCAGAAAATGGAGGAGCATTATTCGAATAGAAAATTAATAGTTGTCCTTTTTGAGAATTTCATTTCATGTTACGATTATTTGAATTTCTTCAGAAAAAATTAAATTACATATGAAAAAAATTCCAATTATTAAAGAAAAATTATATTATCTCAAGAACCGCTCGAGTTACCTAAAAAGTAACTTTTGTTTTGGAGATTTGAAATCAAGCAGGCCAGATCATGAAGAGTGAAATTTTCTGAGAAATCAAAAACAAAAAAGTTTTTCCTCTTTTAAAGTCGATCCGGGGACACACGGTATATGCAGTTCGCATATTATAGAATATGCGATATCAGAATATCAGAATATGCAGTTCGCGAAACTGCTCCAGTTGTTGAAGTAAAAATACCGCTTTTTTACTAATAATAATATTCGATCTCTTAAAAACTGAAACTAATCAAATACAGTCCAGTAGAATTTAGAGAACTTATTAAAGAATGTTACAGAACATCAGAAAAAAGGAGAAACTCTCTATACTATTCTGACTCTCTAACTCTTCCAAAACTCTCAAATTAAGGCGCTCACAGATAGGTACTGATTTTTTTGTAGGTATATTTATTTCAATTTAATCTTGATAAATATTAGTGTCATCAGCACTGTCAGTGTTAGCATAATATCGTGCTAAAAATGACTAAATGTTTTTGTTAAGACTAAACAGCTACTCATGAGTGAAAACAGGAAATCGAATTTACTCAGTTTGCTGTATAAACATTTAATAATGTACGGAATGATGTGTAAGACTGAGCCAGTGAGTTCGTATTTCCATTACTTAATATCCTGAATTGACTTATATGGCGCAGCCAGTTTTGTTCTCATGCTGTGTTAAATGCAGGATATCAACATCGGTAAAGAAGCAGAAGCACTGTATGTTGGTAATTATAATGTTTTTAGAAGATAATACATACACCATAAATAATTCCAGGTTAAAAAAATCGTAACAGCTGCTAACTGACATACGAGATTGAATCATTATTTATTATTTCGCTAGGAAAAATGTTAAATACCTTCGACATTCTACGCTGCTTTGAAAGGAAAATTCCTGAATATTTATAAATTATACTATAATCTCAACTGTATATTAAATAACGTTAAAATACAACTCTTAAAGAGTCCGAAGATATTAATCGACAACTTTTTTTTAAGTAAAATAAAAGTAATTTCCTTTTCCACAAGTTTATTAAAACTTATACCTAAATAATTCATTTTAGCGATCAAGTGTTTATACAGGGTGTATCAGGTAATTCGAGACGGTCACTGCGGGCCAAGGATTGATCTTTAGAATACATTTTTTATTTCAAATTCAAAACACTGTCTCAATTCTTGTAATTTTAAATTATTTTGGACCATACAGATGTCCCACCAGAAGTATAGTTGTAATTTACATAAACGTGTTATTCCTCGTTAAAATAATTGTAGTTAAATGCGGCTTTATTTATATTCAACAATTTTAACATGTACAAGATAAGGCGGGTCTCCTCTACTAAATTGTCTGTACTCTTAGAATTTATAGTGGTGTAAACAGGGTCAACTTACTGCAACAACCGGAAGCCATACAAGAAGGTTTTTTATTTAACGTGTCTATCACAAGGATCAAAAATCAAGTAATATATATACTCTAACAGAAAATGTTCTGATTCTATAGTGAGAATTCCTACTTTTTAGTCTTGATCATTATTATCAACGTGAATGAAGTCGCTATTACCAACTAGTTGTAGATAAATCTTTAGTTCTTTTTTTGGGGGTTTCAGGGTTAGTATATCATAAACAATAATAAGGGAGGAAAGGTAGAAGGTTACTGCTCAGACATCAGTGAGACTGCTTGCTGCTCGTTGGAAATTATGGACGGTTTTAAAGGAGTCATTCAACTGGTACTGTAGCGACTTGGCGACAGTAACGACATCCAACATTGTTGGTCAGGTCATCAGGTCATCAGGTAAGGTCAGGTCAGGCCCCTTTATCTTGAAGCTTGAAACCACCGTCAAAGATGACTAGTCTATTTTAAGCGGAATAAAAATCGTGATCGTTAGACGAAATTCGATCAGCGACAGTAAGGACATCCAATAAAAATACCCAGGGTCATTATATTTTTTTTATGATGACGCTTCATAGCGGCGCATGTTACTGTTATGCGTTGTTACATCCAGATCTGTAGGTAATTTCAATTATTTTTCTTTAATGAGTTTATTAGTGATTATCAAATAATAGGTACTGCCTGTTTAAGCACCTTAATAAGTGGTTGTGAAAAGTCTGACGCGTAATCTAGTTTTGAATCCGCATTTCCAATTTATTAAAGTTGTCCTGTCTGCGAAGTTAGCTACTTCTGTATTATTATTTGATGGTAGATCTGAGGTCCAAGTATGATTCCCTGTGGAACGCCAAATTTAATAAGACACAGTTGGGTGGATTCATCTCCAGTAAGTCATTTTCAGGGAAATAATCATAAAGAATACTCTTAACGGTATAGGTCTGAATTCGTTACAAGTGCAAAATTTTACTATTCGTCATTCAACATGTCTGGACCTAATAAGTTCAATCAAAATTATTTCATAGCAGCATATTATTATTGTAGGAATATTAAACAAAATCTACTTTTAGACGAACTAAGAATTTCATGATTAATAAACAACGTTACCTATACGAATTCATGAATAAATCATTGAAAGTATAAATTCAGTATACCTATTCGATAAATTGCTTTCAATAATAATTATAAACAGCAGTAGTTTAACGACATTGTATAGTAAATTGTACAGCAAAGACTAATGAATATCATTATCCCTGCATAAAATATTCTGTAAGTATACGGCTCTTATACCTACGTATCATCTTTGGCATATTACTTCGCTATCTTTAGCACATAGTTAATAACAGGGATAATAATCATGAAATTGTTGCAGCTGCAATTAGAAAATGCTAGTATTACCACTAATTATTCAGTGTTGATTTAATAAGCTGCAAAAAGAGAATATACCCAAGTACATCGGGATGAGACACGAGAATTCTTGATGTGGTGCATTTCTAATTTTCTGCATGATATAGCATATACACTGCATTGTTTATAATACCATCTACACAGTTGTACATATCGATGGCGGTAACCAAAATAAATGGTACCTAATATCATTTCCGAAACTGTTCAAATTTGCAGAAATACTAAATTAGTCGGTAAGTACCCAAGTATAAAAGATTAATTTGTATAATTTTTCAGAAACTTTTGACTAATTTTTCATAAGTTTAACTTATTATTGTAATTAATTAATATAATTTGACCTAACTATAGTTGTATTTCCGGGACTTAGGTCTTGGAAACTTATTTAACCGCTTCATATTTAAAAACACACAGCTAAAAAATCGTTGCTGAGTGGCTTTAATGCTAACTCTTGCTTTACGTCTCTTCGAAGAATGATTGTGAAGCCGACCGCATCCAACTTCTTAAGGTATTTAAAATAGAGTATTTCTTAAAATCTTTCTTGATTATCCTTAAAGAGTTTCCTGCAGTTCGATTTTTGACATAGTCTGGCATAGTACAGAGTTAAGATGATTAATACTGTCTGAGTTTAAAATGAATTTGAACTCTGTCCAGTACAATACTAACTGTCTTCAATTCTATGTTGTTAAGTAAATGGCGTCTTCATACCAATTCCAACAAAACCGAAGTGTCTTATTTCCATCTGAACAATCACGATAATTGGAAAACTACAAGTCTCGATGAACAATGTAGCTTTGAAACACAATTTCAATCCAGTAGGTATCATTGGAGATTTTTTTTATATTTCGTTAACCTACAAAGCGCATATTGACAAATAAAGAGACTTAAAGAAAATGCAATAAACTTAAAACGCATGAAACAACATTTAACATAAACTGGCGGGTTCAGATTGGTGATCTCGCACGCAGACACATTCCAGGAGTTCCAGGCATTTAATTCGCTTGTGTATTCTACGTTCTAATTATTCTGCTCTAGGGCCGAATATTGTTGCCCAACATTATACCACCAGTATTCAGAAGACAAATAGCGGCTAAGCGAGAATTCGAGAAATACATATTGTTGGACCAGACATATAACGAAACGACTTCTGTCATTTTATCAATTTTTGGATTATTGAAATATTGTTGAAGTCATAAAATATGACAGTTTAACAATTAGATTTTTTCGTTATATCTCTTGGTCGACTTATACCCGAATTTCCAATCTAACAAGATCTTCAAAATCCTTCTGACACAAGACTGAAATCTCAAAATCTGGTGTGAACTAAACCGCCTAAGAACTGGACATGGACGATGTAACTCAAATGTTATTCAAATGGATGGCAGTTCACAATTCAAATTATCTTATTTGTTACAAAATGTAAAACCAGTTTGAAGAGGATGGTGTGCCCAGGTTTCCTAATGAGGGTTTCCCTAGACTGACTGAAAAAGCAAATGCTTTACCAGGATGTCAACAACTCATCCTTATTATATTCTGCAAAACGTTTTACTCCCCATAAATGTAATTAGCGATTTGTGCAATTCACCTGTGATATGTAATAATAATAATTGTTTACCCCCTGTAATCATTGTGGAACCACTGCGTATAAGCAAGATAGAAAAAAACTTTGTTTTTCCAATTCTGTTTTTTTTCATTTTTCGGACTTCTTAGTATGTTAGAAAAAATTAATTTTTACTATTTATTAATAAGCCATTTTCGTGGTTAGTAAAAGGAGAAAAATTCTAGAACCATTTCTGAGCACATTTTTGAAGGAATTTAACTAAACTTTTTAGAGTAGACAGATAGACTAATGGCCTTTATTCTTGAACAATTTCAAGAAGCAAATGTCAAAAATAACAGAGATATTCAAGACATTTTATATAATGTTTATTTCTCAAAAATTTCAAATTTTCGATTTTCAAAACGGCCTTGTAGGCCTTATCTTTCAAGGTTAGTGTGCCTAACTTTGCAATCTTGTAGATCCTATAGAGAACTTGGATTTTTCATCGAAAAAGTTTCCCAAAGTCACGTGACTTCTTCAGGGTGTCCCTTCAAAATAAAAAAAAGTTCTTGTCACTCTATTACAGGGCGTAGTTTTCAATCTAGGGAACTGAAATTTAGATGTCTGGAGAGAGTTGCCTGGTATTGATTTGAGAAATATCGGTCAAGTCATTTGAAACTGGCGACCATTTGAACTGTGGTAAAAGCTGCAATTGAAGGGTCCAATGCAATAACCAGTCAAGTCCATTTTTAAGGCCAAAATTAGTTTGCAGTCGATTCTTACATAGTATAAAATTCTCTTTCGTCCTGTGTAATAACCAGCTCTTGATCATAGAAAATAATAAGAATAGCAATATCATCAACTCTAATTTTAATTTTTAATTTCCTTATTTTCTATGATCAAGAGCTGGTTATTACACAGGACGAAAGAGAATTTTATACTATGTCAGAATTGACTGCAAACTAATTTTGGCCTTAAAAATTGACTTGACTGGTTATTGCACTGGACCCTTCAATTGTTTTAACACTGGTAGGTGTATGCAAAACTAGTCAGAAATTTTAAATAAAATTAACAGAATAAGAAGAACGTATCCCAATTCCCAATACATAGACTTGCGCCAAAAACTGGCATTTTGTTAGTTTATCTGGTCATTATTCAGATCCGCGTATCATACAGTTTCACTTTGGCACCTATAGAGGTGGAGGATGTACCTATAGTACCACCAGGAAGGTATTCATTTCCTTTGCAAATTCATGGTTAGCCAAAAATAAGCACTAAAAATCGCTCAAAGGCGTCCGGTCCTGGTTAACCCGCATATAATCATAAACATATAACATATAAACATGCACTATACTGAAGTTTCAGAATAGTAGGCACTAAGTTCTTAGAAATATTACGGACTTAAAGTAAACACATTGTTGCCAGCTTTTAATTCTTGGTGTTTTATCATTTTGTATTTTTATCATTCACATGCAGGTAAATGGTTGTAGGATAAAAAATACTGTGTTTTATTTGTTGAGTAATTTTTCTGCTATAATAATTTCACAACATCGATATTTAATAGCAAAAGATGTAGAATTTCAATGAGGTTCGGTCCCTTAAAATATAATATATGGCAACATTACAGCAGTGTCAACAAGTACAAAGGATAAGCAGATCCAACTTGTAAGGTAAAGTAAGATGGATATATATCGAGCATGCTGCCAGTCCGTCCAAGCCAGCTCCGTATTCAGTGGCGTATCGTTCATGCTATTTTCGTGAGGGGCTGCAATATAACATTTATCGCTCCTTTAAATCCTTAATATTTTATTTTTATGTTTATATTTGCTGAATTATTGAAGCATCACAAAAATTAAAAAACGCATGAAAATGAATGAAAAAGAATTCGCGGCAGTGGAATAACCTGAACAAAAAGAAAAGTTGTTTGTTTTGGGCTGTTATTGGATGTCGATCGGGACTTGTATATTTTTCTCTTTCTGTTTTCTGGTTGTCAGAAAAGAAAAATTAATATTACCGGGGGAAGAAGATTCTCGACTCTCGGGAACAACAAAATTTTGAATATTTCATATTGTTCATAGACAATCTGTGAAGTAATTAAGAAATACAAGCTAGAAAAAATCAATATCTTACTAATTTGTTAATAATTAGTTATTAGTTAATTATTTGGTAAAATAATAATACAATAATGATTCCTGTTTTGGGAATGAACTGAGTTCCAGGATACAGAAAAAGTTTAACTATAAGAAATTTACGGAATTACCATCCCGGAAAAACCCATACCCGGTCGACAATAAAGTGCATAATTAGTGGGGATAGCTTGGTTGCTTTAAGGGTCGCTCATCAGATTTCCTGTCTGAATCTTATTTCTCAGTTCTCACTGTGGTGTAAACGGGAAAGAAGCAAGCTTCTTTGAGTGCCGAAGTGAAATACTGTTTAAATTTAAAGTTGTGAGCAATATGGAAGGCGAGAGCAGCCAAAGTAAACGTCGTCGTACGAATTTATCTACAGGAGAAAAAACTATTATATACAACGTGTATTGTGGACTCCGTGAAAGGAATCAAAGTATGTTGGTAAACGATGTAGTTGCTTTGTGTAGTGATTTAACCAAAGTGTCAACTAGGAGTGTACACCGAATCTTGAAAACTTTCAAAGAGTCCAAAGGCGGAACAGAAAAGGTAGCTGAAAATATTGAAACAAGGGGGAGAAAACGCATTGACATTGATGATGACATAAAATACGCCGTTCGGAGAAAATTTCATTCGTTCTTTTTCCGAAATGAAATTCCAACATTAAAAGCAATCGCTGCCGAAATCAATTCGGATGACGCAATGCCGAAAATATCGCGACGTGTCTTATTGCGGACATTAAGACAAATGAACATAAGGCATATGAAAAGGCAGAGAAAAAGTCTTCTTATAGAAAGAGAAGAAATAATTTTGTGGCGGAGAAATTATTTACAAAAAATTCGAGAGTATCGTCGTGAAGGGAAGAAAATATATTTCTTAGACGAAACTTGGCTGAATCAAGGTCATACTGTTTCGAAAATTTGGCAAGATTTGGAAATAACAAGCCGTCGACAAGCTTTTTTTGAAGGTTTTTCCACAGGACTAAAAGCGCCAGCGGGCAAGGGGCGGAGGCTCATAATAACTCACATAGGTAGTGATTCGGGTTTTTTGGAAAACGGATTGCTACTTTTCGAATCGAAGAAAACTAGTGACTACCATGAGGAAATGGATGCGGAAAAATTCGAAAGCTGGTTTTTAAAAATTTTACCAAGCCTTGAGCCAAATTCGGTCGTGGTAATGGACAATGCTTCCTACCATAGTCGACGATTGGAGCCATCGCCAACAACTGCATGGCGAAAAGGTGACATCATTAACTGGCTGGCTCAAAGAAATATACCATTTGATGACAACATGTTAAAAGTGCAACTATTAAACATCGCAAGGGCACAAATACCTCATTTTAAGAGATATGCTGTCGACGAATTGGCTCGCGAGTGCAACATCATTGTACACCGCCTCCCTCCTTACCACTGTGAACTGAATCCTATAGAACTTATTTGGGCTCAAATAAAAAACCAAGTGGCGAAACAAAACGTGACCTTCAAGATGGATGAAGTGAAACGCCTGCTAGCTACTGCAATAGGAGATGTGACGGCTGAAACATGGAGAAACTGCATCCGACATACTACAAAAGAAGAAGACAGAATGTGGGATCTAGACACAATAGTTGATGTTTCGGTTGAGCCATTAATTATCAACTTGAACGATAACGGTGATCGGGATAGTTGTCCATCATCCGACGATTTTTCTTCTGACGATGACTAAGGTACTATTTTTTTCCTATTTTCTTTGCTATTTTTATTTTTGCTATATGCTATATTATTTACTATATGCTATATTATTTGGAAGTTTACAATTATATTTCTCAATAAATTCATTATTGTCTGAACCTATTTTGATATTTTGCGTCCGCCACTGAATGCTCCAACTGAGCGCTTATACGTCACGACCACTTCCGAGAACTTAGTGCCTACTATTCTGAAACTTCAGTATAGAAGTGTTGATCAACCGCGTCGTAGAGTAGCGGATGCGACCGGCATAATACAGGGTCGGATCGGTGCGGAATTAGCGCAGAATTAGCACTCTCATACCGTATCCAGGACGTAATGGTCCCATATATGCGCTGATCTGCCAAATCTTCTGACCTTTTTTTTGTAGGTAGGTATACGAGGTTACCTACGTAAATAACTCAAGTGTCAAACACAAATTGGAGATGAAAACTTCCTATATATGACAAAGAATTATATTTTTTTATAGCTACAATTCAAGACTACAATTTGACAATAAGAGTTTTGGCTTTGAAGAAAATTGTTAAAAATGTACCTAACATGTTTCTCGTCAGGAAAGCTTTTATATCAGTTGCCAATCGCGTTTTTTTTTCTAAATTACCTCCTACTCTGGCAACCTTGCTCCTACTTACCTAATTTAGGTCTCTATATGAATTCATTCCGTTTGGATATGATGAGATATTTCCGGAAGTCTCGGTTTTAAGAATAAATATGCGATCCTCTTTGTAAAGTGTTAGTTTTTTTTACGTCCCTCTTACTTAGGTACTTATATTATTACTCTCGGTATATTTACAAGCTGATGCGATGTTTTTGGCCCCGAGGCAGCAATTACCTAATTTAAATAAGTGTGGAGAAATGCATGAACTTTGTATAAATTTACATATTTCCAAGCTTGTTAGGGAAAACGTTGAATAATCGTTCGCTCTCATAAATCAGATAAGGTGTGTAGTAGTGTAGTTGGGGTAAGACACTCTAATTAGAATCATTTCGATGGGGTGTGAGGTATTTTTAAATTATGAGACTAGATATCTGTAAATTACAGGGTTTTTTATACACCTAGATGTATTTCCTAGAGGAATAATACGTACGTAATAGTTTTTTGGAGTTTAAATTCAAAGTTTCTTTTTGGAAGTTTAAGAAGCCCCTACATATTTTTTTTAATCCTTGTTAAAAGGTTATGTTAATAAAACGTAATAATAATATCGCTCTTCGTTGTTTGATTTCCTTTTTGATGGTAATAACTCAAAAGATTCTGAAATTGTATTACGATCTAGTTAGTTCTTTTGAAATTTATTTAAATCTAGTTACATACTTGTTTAGTTTTGTTTTTAGTTACCATAATACATATTGCTATATGTTACTACTAAATATATGTTAATAATGTTAATATACTTTTATATTTGTCTGAAGATGCTGCTTGATAGTGACGAAGCACGTGTAACATCGTTGATATTCATCAGTATACAATAGAACTTTTGAGACATTAGTGTTTTATCTATCAAATCAACAACACTGCCTACTACTTAAGTATTTGCAATTTTTAATAAAGGCAAAGTTCTTACCTAAAATCTTGTGTATAAGGTATAGTCTGTACACTGAGTGTTGTCTGTTGTGATAACTAAGAATGCATCATCTCGTTATGTTTCTTACTCCTTCTATTGCATTGCATAGTCAATCAAGTTAAAATGGGACGTATTGTCAGAAATACGTTTGAATCGTCAGCAATTCTAAAAATACGAGCGAGAGTGAGACGGAAGTATGACTCGCGTCTTGATACGCTTAGATTGATACGATATTACGATAAGATTGTCGTCCAGCTGATCGGCTACTTGTCAGTAGTGTCAGTGACAGCGCTAAATATACTAATGAGGTTTGTATTGTGATTTGAAACGTTTTTAATACGAAATTAGCAGAATTCCTGTGTTATATTGTACGGTGTGATAAACTATGAGTAACTTAATTTCGCGAATGCCTAAAAATCTATTTCCTTGTTTTGCCTGGGAAACGATTGAACTCCCTAGTACGTGGACTTGTGGTTAAATTGCTGGAATATTTTACTTGCAAATAAGAAAACGGAGGTGTTATTCTTTCTTTTAAACGGCAACCAGCAGGTAGGTGACATGATATTTCTATCATGATGATAACAATAATTATTATCATTCTTATTTACTTGCATTATATATATTTGTTATCAAAAAGTTGCAAGGCTCTACTTCGTCAATAATTCGCTATTAGGGATAGTAGTAGACAACATGATTTTATAGTATTCAATGCGTGAGTTCATAAATTGAATTCTTTAATATCCCATATAAATAAGAACAAGTCGATGGATCATAAAGATTGCGTGAAGGTGCCAGGAAACACGATATTCATGGGCTGATTCACATTGAATAGATACAGATGAACAAATTATTTAAATAATCACCGCTACTCTCAGAATCTTGATAATAATTTTTTGTTATTATCCGTAAGATTTAATTACATGTTATTACAATGTTTGTTGATGGGTGTAATTTTGACTTGCTCTTGCCGAGTTTTTTATTTCGAGGAAGATTTATTTCCAAAAAGTTACATTCAAAAATAATTTTTTTCAAGATTTTCCGAGATGTATTACAGCGATTTTATCGCGGAAGCTCGAGCCTGGCGCGTTGCTCGATAATTAGGTAAACATCCACGAGGAGGTGCAATAAAAATTTAGTAAACTCTTTGACTATGACTTTGAATCAGTTAACGACTTGTAATGTAAATTGCATAGTGGCTATTATAGTGTACGTATACAAATGTCAGCGAGAATCGCTTATCCTCAAGAGCACAAGATTTCAAAAGCCAACTCCGATCTTGTCAAAATTATTTATGTACAACAATAACTACCTTTGTTGGACAAAAAAATAAATAATCATTTGATTTTTTGAGACCTTAGAGCAAATAAAGTCTGGGGGAAAGAGAAGAGGCGAGACAGAGAAAAGAGTCGGTCGCTGAATCCCAACAGGAGATCGTCAACGACCTGGCTACAATTCACCCCCATTCCCTCGCAAGACGTGAAGGGTGCAGGGTGGCTGCGACTTGAAATGATGACACTAGACCTACGAGCAAGGTGTCGTATCTATATCTTGGCCTGGGTATATAGTTCTTCCCTCCAGGGGGAGTATCGGAGCTGGTGCTAGTTTACCTCCCACCAATACCTTTCTTTGGCTTCCTCGGTCCCCTAAAAATCTCTCATTTCTGATGAAAGAGGAATCATGGGGTTGGTAAAGATCCATTTTATCAATTTTTTTTCAAAATCTAAAATTTAAAGATGGGTGGAAGTTTCAACACCCACTCCATCACAAGGAGAGAATGTTGCAGGGCGGATAGTTTGATATAGAACTCTTCCAAATAATAGCAGATTTGGAGCTATCACGAAATTATTACTTCGGCGTCTGCGTACATCATAGTCCGTTTTTCGACGAGAGAGGGGATGTTTGGGGGCACAACTACCCCACTACCCCACTTCCGAGGTGTTCTGATACTCAGGAACTGATTTTCCATCAGAGAGAGTGGTATCAATGGCTTTGAAGAGATGAAAATGCTAAAAGGAAGATAAAAGTAGTATCATACAATAGGACCAGAATAACTTGGCCTCTGGTTCTGTGAATTATACTGTTGAAGACGGGGGGTTATATTAGAAATGTACTGTATTGGTCATTGCAGATTTCAGGCGTGGCTATAGCAGGGTATAGGTAGTCGAGTTAATAATTTTTAAAATTTTCCAGATATTGTAGGTAAAAGGCAAAATACTCCTTCCTCAAACGGCCAACTTATTTTGGACGTATTATACAAAGTGCTATTTCTCGATGTAGCTGCTCTACTTGGAAAACTTTTTTCTGATGTTTTACGTTTTCTCGACTACATTTGGAAGTGGAAAAATTATTGTATTTTGTTAACAGCCTGATAAAATTTCCTAAGCTGCTATATTACATACACTCCATAACAATCAAAGTGGAGAAGTTACTAGCCAAAAATTTCTTTTAGGCAAATCATAGTGCAGGGTTGTCTATAAAATTTGTTAGAACACCAAAAGCAACAAATTAGTAATGCATTTGATGTAGTAGGAAGAAAATGGTAATAAGTTTCTGCTTTCTGAGGAGGTTTTTGAGATAATAATTACCTACCTATTCTATTGGTTTAACGAGGTTATAAAAAAAAATTAAATTTTGAACTATCTATGCATTTTAGGTTCCAAAAAAAATTATAATCATGCGTTATCTGTCTGTCTGTCCCGTAAAATATTTAAAACAGCGCGTAGTAAAATTAACATTTTTAACTCAAACAGTACTGTACGAAAGTTTGGTACTGAGTTGGCATTTGGAGTAGGCAATCTCATTCCTGTTTCTAATGAACTTAATAATTTTATATTGAGACAATGCGGAAATGCGTCCAAATTAAAATTCAATTATTCTAAACGAAGGTGACAGAAAATTTTATTATTATCTAAGTTTGGATAATTATCAGGTATCATTTTAGAGCCGGAAAGCTTCTCGAAAACAGCTTTCTACTCTCTTCTTTTATTTAATGTAAATCATCCCTTATATCTCCTGGTCCCCTTAAATTGCCTTCCTCAACTTGGAGACGCAGCCTTCCCGTTATCGGCATATCGTGTGCCGTTAGATGAAGGTTTACGACTTGGAATAAAGGCCACCCCTTGCACCCTTCTCTGTGGTTTACGGCCTCAGCAGGCACGAGACGTGACTCCGGCTTCAGGAAGGCGACATTATACGCTGATATCACACTACCCAGGAATGTGTGCTTTGCAGGTCTCCCCAATCAAACACGCACACGGGAGAGTTTAAAGGGAACATTCTATGTGTTCTGATAAAAATATTCTTCTCCTATATTACATTTTCATGGTGTCTAGACTCATGGAAGGAAACAATCACGAATAGTGTTGAGTATAATAATTATACTTAGCATTATAATTATAAAATTTTAGAGGTATCGCTACATGCGGGCTATAAAAATAATAACAATAATTTAGGCGATCACATTATAATATCAAAAGTATCGAACGTTAACCTTGTTGGAGGATAATTGCAGGATTATTATTATTATTATTATTCGTATGTATTCTTAAGAAACCGGAACCGTAAATTTATGATGTATTATAGGTAAGTGTTGCGAGTGAGGTTTTAATTTTTGAGTGAATAAGATTGATGACGAGATAAAGCGATTGAGTACCTAATCACACGAACAAAATTAACCCCTTCTAACACTAACATACCTAGGTACAACGAATTTTGTACAAACTGCTTCTGCTGAATCCAAAAAGTCTCGTTTTCAATGAAAACTTATTCAATCCAGTGGCGGAGATCTGGCCATATCGTTACCTTCTTTAATGATTTATAGGCCACTGACTTATTGGAAATGTGACATTTTTGATAGACACCTCGAGTTGTTTAGAGTAGAAAATTCATCTTATGTTTTTGGCATAGGACTGTTATTTGTAAGTTATTATACAATGTAGAGGCACCCATGGAAGTTTTTCGCAATGCGCAAGTTTTTCGTGACAATAACGAGAAACAAACCCAGATCTTCGTCACTGGATTAATTATTTTTTGGTTGGGAGTATCATATCATGTACTTCAATTCCAGTATAACAACTGTCAAAAATTTCAAGTTATTCCGATCAGCCAGTTTGTAGCTATTCAAAATATATAAAAATTTTCCAAGACATATTTTTTAACACCCTGTATCTCAAACACTGAAGCTACAACGACCCATGTCTAACAGAAAATTTTTCCCCTATTTTTGCATTTCCTTTTCAGCTGTTCCCTGCCAAAGCCATGATGATCCACACTTCATAGTCGCTGCATCGTTCCTATACCTGTGTTGGAGACATGTGCGGGAAACTTTTAGCTTTTATAAAATAACGAAGGTCTGGCAGTCGCGGGCTCTTGCTCTAGAAAATTATCTGTACATAGTATATAATAGTAATTATGATACCTACCTATATTTAAGTATTAAGAACGGATAAGGACACTACCAATCGAAGACAATTGTTTGGAGGAGGAGCGCAGCCATTACGCTAATTATTGTCTGAAATAATAATAGTGCTTAACATTCATGATGATTATATGACGTCTTGAAATTTAGTTAAATATGAATCTATGATTCTCAATTAACAATAATCTCTTGTATCTATTTACCTACAATGACGTTAAGTTTTCCATATTCATTTATTATATTCACATTGACGAACAAGCATACAGCATGGAAAGGTATGGATATGGCCTAGCGATTAAAGGCGTGGTCCCATTGCTTCCCCCTACAAGCATATAAACACAACTTTTCTTCTGTAAAAAAAAAATATTTCCAAAATTAATAAATTACTTTCTGTTGAGCTAAACACAACTTACTGTTTAGGAAACAGATGTAGCAAGCGATCAAATAGAGCGCAATCGCGCAAAAAAAGAATATTATTAATGGCATAGGTTGAAACTTGATACTAAATTCACCCTTGTAAAAAACTCCCCCTTAACACGAACATGACGTGTTTGTAATTAGAAGTCTGACAACACCGTAGCATGAGTTCTATTATGTATGCATGGCACGGCCGGTCACGGTTCCCACGTCCTGTTATTTAGGCGATTGGCTCTTCAAATCGGTAATGCGATGGCTCTCACACCCTGGTACACCTACTACATACCTATCCACTCCACTGGGCTAGCGACGCTGAAAGTAATATTTTTATTCAAATCGTCCAAGTATTTTATTTTATTAAATATAAATAAGCGAACATTTTTCTTTAGCATAATAATTAAAAAAAAAGCGAAATATGTGTCTATTACAGTTGCATATGCATGGATCCGCGTCGGATGTCCCATGAAATTAACATGGCATTACGTTTGAAAATTTTATCAAGTCTGGAAGTAATGTGGTTCTATTACGGTAAGCTGCAGTGGCGGATTAAGGGAAAGGCGGCAGAGGCCCATCCATCAGGGCTCACATTTCATAAGAAATAATATACCTAGCAATAAATACCGGGTGATTCTTTTAAAGCGCCCATTAGAATAGGTTCCACTTCTAGTTGATGTAGGAATTTTAAATTTGGAATTTATGCAACATACATAATAACAAGTCAAAATTAAATATTACCAAGAAGGAGACACATTTAAAAATGACGAAAGGAAAAACGAAGTGCTGTTTTTGTTTTTTAAATGGAACACTCCACATAATATTGCATTTTCAGTTTGTTTGAGAAAATGTAATAACAATGGTGCTTATATGGTTGCAGTTTAAATCGAATAGGCTATGAGTTATCATTGTTGACTATACGTAATCACGTTCATTTATGTCATTTACATGTTCATTTACACATCTCAAGAATCTGATGCAACTCTAGAATTTTACTCCTTTAAAAGTGGGACTGACCATTTTGAGATAAAATTACATAGTTAAAAAAAGAGAGTTTTTTTGCGTAATTTTTGATTCTTTTACTGTTGTTTTTTTTTTTCTTTTGAGTACTTGTGGTTGTTATATATTAGTTATTTTTATTGATTTGTTTGGAAAAAAAAGAGAAATTTTTTTTTTTTTTTACTGATCAAAATTTTCACCCTGAATTAATAGTTGTACGTAATAGTTATACGTACCTGCTGTTTTTATTGCGCCAACAGAGTTTCCTTTCTGTAGATCCATTTTAGAAAAAAAAATTAATTGTGAATAGATGGTGATAAGGACGTTAATATAAAAAATGTAGTAGGGAGATAAGATACAAGAAATGCATTCGTTTGGTGCCTTCGATTTGAATAATGTACAATCCGTTCGGTGTATTAATATAATAACTTATACCTACTACTACTACTTACTTCATATAAATTCATGATGTTGTCGATTTATTTTATAAAAGTTTTCAAACGATGTGTTTTTTGTAATGGTACTGTTTCGTTATTAGTGATAAGTGTTTTTTGTAATGTGGGAATATAAGTTAACAAGCAGTGACTCTCGTAGTTTTGAAGATTCCGACTTTTTACTGAGATGATTGATGACCGAATGGCATATTACTTGCGTAAGTTTTCTTATGATCTCACGAAAATTGTTTTTTACACTTTTTTTTTTTTGTATTTTTCCTGATGAAGTCGAGATAATCGACGAAAGCTTGAAATTTTGCATAAATGATAGTACTTTACTAGGTTGTTTTTTTATTTTTGAAATCGCTAAGCCTTAATCCGGTTGTACTGGAATATATAATTACATTGTTATACAGGGTGATAGAGGGTGAAAATTTACCACTCTTAAAAAGTGAAGTTTACCGCAGCATGCTCCGAGGGCGCGAGTTACTGATCATCCTGTATATGTAAGTTACAAATTTTAGATTTTTTTCTAGATCAACTAAGTCGAAATTTTTCTAATGGGCGCTTTAAAGAATCAACCTGTATAATAACAAATAAATAATTAAATTTTGGAAAACTTTTACAGGAACCTATAATATTCTTTGTCAATAATTGATAAAGTCAATTCATGGTAATTCAAAGCTATATTCATGGTAATTTTTGTAGCTTCTGATGACTGGAACCTGCTGGGGCTCTGGGGGTTATTTACAAAGGCGTTTATAACATTTTGCTATAAATCCATAGAATATAATTAATTAGTTAATAAATGAACGTAATTTCAAATTCCACCATTGTGAAATTTAATGTCATGCTTCGGATTGCAAGGGAAAAAAGGCTGGCACAATGGCACAACTAAATAAATTTGAATTAACCGATTTTACTCCAGTAGGAAATCCAAAGATGTGCAGTAAAAAAAATGAATTTAGATTAACATTCTCTGAGCATTTAAAAAAAAAATTTCTCGGGAGAGAACCACCAAGCTCCCTTTCAACTGAGGGAAAACTCCATATCCCCAGACCCCCGTGGTGATACACTAATGCCAACATCTTGGAAATATTATTTTTTCAATAGTTTTCAAATACAACTATAAACACACCACAAAATTCTTATTTTAACCCTACTTATCACTTTCTTCTTTAATTACCTAACAAACGGGGGAGGAGGGGTCAAATTTTACGATTACACTAAATGACAAAAATTCATAGTACGCCACTGTGGGCTCTTAAATAATTATCCGCCCCTGGGCTCATATAATCTTAGTCCGCTACTGGTAAGCTGGACTGCACTTAGTATAAGAATATCGTATAGTTATTGCACGCACTGCTATTAGTTGATTAGAATAATATAGTTCAAATGTAAAATCGATATAACCTCCGTAACCATAAGTTTTCTTCTTGCTACATCTACTTGATAATAAAATTACTTTGTCTTCTGTGACGTACAAGGTGAAATTCAATCCACCAAGAGATGACGTTCAAGAATACGAAATGAAAACAACATAAATGTACGTCATAGATTAGCAGAAAATATAATCGTTAGTAGCCAGTCCTGATGCAATCAAAAAGGCATCTGTTGGCTAAACTATTAGAGGCGTTTTAAGCCCTACTATTTGTAGATAATTGAACTTCTTAAGCCTGAATAATTGCACTATTTTTGATAAAGAATTTAAAGAAAAAATGACTTCCTTTAAGAAACTTCTTTCAGAATTATATATACCTATGAATATAAAACCCGTCCAATCAGATATTACACAGGTAGTATACCTACCTACCACTGCGTTGCCTTGTCGAGCACTTCAAAAGATTTACAAGGAACTTTATCGACCGACTTACCGATCACTCCAATGAATTAGCGAGACAATAATTGTGCACACAGCCAGAAATAAGAAGACGGTTAAAAAGACAGTGGCCGACAGATACATTAAATCAGTGACTTAAGCCGAAAGTGTTAACTTATGTTAATTAATAACCGGGATTCATACCATAGGGTAATTTCTCCCCTCATGTAATAAACATTTATCTCATTTACTTATAGCTTCCAATAGCAGGTTGTAAATTTGCATACTTTATTAAAAAAAAAATAAAAAAACAAAAAATTTTGTCAAAATTTAACAATTTTGTCCCTTTTTCTATGCCCACCACGGGCTAACTTTATTTTTAAAATCCTATTTTTTACACTACCTTTAATAAATTTGAAAAAAGTTACAGGGAAGCTTTTAAAACCGAAAACTTTTGTTTTCCTCATGGCTGCGATAATATTTTTCACCCGATTTTTCATGTCATTCGATCTAAATAAATTTAGGAAACCCAAAAAGGTGCTGAAGAACTGCTCAATAAGTGAATCTGTAGGTGTCTGAATCCTGCGTATGACGTTGCATAACTACATGTTGTCAAGTGGATTTTTTAGTTCAAAGACGTATGTGTGTACTTAATTCAACACAGATAAGCTTTATTACACTAAAAATACCACATACGACCTTTTCAACTAAAATCTCCCGCATAATTTCGTATATGCCCATCTTCTTTGCTTTATCCTACCGCATTATTTGTGTATAGATACGATCAAGTTCATTAAAAAATTAGTTGGATTGGAATGAACAGTATGAAATGTACTTTTAAGCTAAAAACAGGTAAAACTGCATTTTCAATTAAAACGGCAGTATACAAATTGTCTTCAAAAGTTGCAGGTGATGTACAGATACGGCGATGTGTATAATATTTCTTTAAACTACTTAGTGTGCTGATAAACTGATAAAACAAGTCTCTAGTAGGAACCGATCAGGAAGTCTAACTAATATCAGTTATATCCCGCGGAAAACGCATTTTTATGTAAAACAAAAAAATCCAAAAAACCTAATTAAAATCGTAATAGTTGATGGAAGATAAAATGGAAATTAAGAACAGTTATTTATGTTTTCCTGTTGAATCAACTAGCCCGGGCTTAAGTATTGTGGTGTAATTCATGTGTTTCTGTTTATCTACTAAACAACTCAGGGGTAGGATACATCATTAGAAGATTGGTGATGTAGATTTCATCTATAGGTTTCACACCTTGTGGTTCTATCGGGGGGATTTTGTCTATGCTGGTGACTGAAATTTACAGGGTTGAACCACTCGAATTTACAACAAAAACTGATTATGTAACTGATAATGTTTGCCTGAACTGAAAACTACGATACGGAATACAGAAAGTCGTGGAACGGGTGTTTGTATAAGGATTATATGATTTATAAAAGATCAGCAAATTCTTGCTGATTTGCTGGTCCCCAAAATATGTACATTTTAAGAGGGTACTTTTGAAGTGTCATTTTGTGAAGAACACGGAATAGATATAAATAGAGGGTGCCTGATTTTAGAGAAAATGTATGAGGATCTTATACTTATCTTAAGAGATAGAAAGTCGGTAAATGGGGGCAAAGTTGAGTTTTGGTATGAAAAGATAATAAAAAAAAAAATCTGAAACATATTGTCAAAAGATTGCCTGATTTTGATTGAGAATAACTTCCGAAATTCTCAAAGGATTTTGGTTTTGTTTTCGCATGTCAGCAGCTCTATTCTTTATTTGTCTGCCTTATTGGATTTAAACTCAGAAAACCTATCAAAAAATTTTCTACATGGTGATATGTGAAGGCTTGCGGTGAATTACCGTTTTTCGTACCACCGTTTTCCAAATAATTTTTTTTTGAAAGTTTTGATGAGCAAATTTCGAAGTTTGATGTCTCACCTCGACACAGTTTTCAGGTTTTCAATTTAACACCTGTATTTACAGGGTTAATCTCGAAAAATCAACTGTTTGTTCTTGAAGTGTATAACTTTTTTCCTCGCCAACCGATTTTGGAGATTTTAGCCTCGTATTGAAGCTAAATGTTGAGGCAAGAAAATTGACTTAAGAGAAACAGTAAAAACAAAAAATTCCATAGAAATTACTCAAATTTAAATTTCTTCTGGAAACAGGTTTTGGGAGGAAGACTGAATGAAAATCCACTTGTCTCAGATCTAGCCTCCATTTGTGAACAATAAAAAAAATTTCTTGCTTACATGAGATGAAAATTGTTGAAGGAAAAACATGTAGAGCTTAAAAATTCTAAAGCTTTCGGATACTTTTATCTGCCGTGAGGTAATACTCTTCGACAAAGGGGGATTAAATCCACAGGTAGATGCCAACGGTTCAACGGAACGCTACCTCTGTGGTGGTGTGGAAGGGAGTCCGCATCAAATGTATAGTAACATCAAAGTCCACGTACAAGTGTCAAAAAATACGAGAGAAACTGAGTAAAATCAATACACCAGCATTTAACGATTACTATTTACAGCATGCAGTGAAATTTTCCAATTTATAATATAGGTTGTAAATGGTCGGTATCCGCTGCAGCTATGACAAAAGTATAAGGAGCAACTTGTATTCGGCGCGCCCTCTTCGCTGGTTTGTATTACTTTTGTCGTAGGTATAATACAAGCCGATAAAATTAGGAAACAAATTTTAGGTACTCACCCCCCCCCCCCCCCCCCCGTAACCTAAAAAATTGTATACTTTTGTACTTATAGGTAAATAGTGTTGATACTGTAAGTGTAAATATGTAAATAATTAGGTAAAATATTTAGTGCATGTGTGGTGTGGAAAAATAATTATTAAAAGTATTAAAAATTATAAAAAAATACAATTATTACAAGTAATTATTAAATAAATAATTGACTGATTGAGTCTGGGTGTCTGAGATTTCGTAATGGATGAATTTTAACGCAAAATCCGTTAGAATAATATAAATACTGAATCGATTAAATTTTCGTAATAATTGAACACTGCAGGTGAAATCGACGACATTGTTTTATCATTAATACTCCGCAATCGGCATTTGAACATAACAATGTTTTTAAAAAGATGGCATACTTTGGGTTGCTTGCAATGTAACATATAAAAACGATTACATCTGCACATTCATTTTTAATTATTGTAGCATGTACCTACATACAGTAATTACCTATTAAAAGTAGGTACATATACTCAGAGTGGTCCTTGGAAATCAACTCTATTTCTTTACTTTGTTTCGCATGTACTGTCAACCTACACTATACAGGGTGTCAAAAACACATTAGATCTTTTTCAATTTCAACAGGAAAATAGAGTGGTGCGTAAAAAATAACTAAAATAAAGTTCGCGCTAGTGGATGATTTTTCTTGCGAGTTGCGATTTAGCTATCTCTCCTATCAGCTTTCTTATTAATTTCTTAGATATATGATATAATTATTATTATCGTATCCTGAGAAATTACATTACCAGGTCATCTATAATTTGTTTCTTGTTTACACACCAAAAATTGTGAACACAAAATATCGGAAAACTATACTGTAACGACAAAAGTGTCAATTATTATTGATAAAAAATATTTATTTATGTAGGTATTAGGTAGTTTTAAGTTCCATAAGACCAGAAAAACTTTCAATCATCTCCATTATTTGGAACTGCACGAATTTTTTCTGGAAGTCTCAAGGTGATTTGAGTTTGATATCAAGGGGGAAGTTCAAAAATGGTATCCAATAAACTTTAGGTTTCACTCTGTCACTTCCAGTCACTTATTAGTCTTTGAAATTTAAAATGGCACCTCCTGCTTAGCGATAGATCATTTTAAAAGGAGTTTCGGTGAAATATATTGATGTTTCGTGTTTTGAAATTAATTAATTTTTACCGAAGTTAAAATAAATAAATGAAAATTAGCAATTTTTCGGTTTCATTTAATTTCATTTAATTGAGCAATATTTTTTTGTTTTTTTTTTAGTTTTAGTTATTGATTTGTTTTTTCATACCCCTGTAAAAACATAATTATCAACTACACAATAGAATACCACAGAAAAAGTCACGGTAGGGAAAATAAAAAATTTTGTGAGTGTACATTAAAGTTTTTCCTTGTTAAACTTTTAATTTTCTCATATTATTCTATAATTTTAATAATTTAATTGGAGTATAATAATTATTAGTACTTATACCTAGTTTAAGTTCTCAATCCAACCCTGATATACTCCGTGTGTGCATTGCACCTGTGCAAATTAACCTTTCGTGATAGACGGCCGAAGGATAAAAGACCACCGAGGCCACTGGAGAAACAATCGATGTTACTGATTAAGTCCCTTACACTCAATTAACACACTACTACCTTTAATTACTGTTATATATTACCTATACATCTATCATCAGCGATTTTTATATAGATACCTCACTGGATACTTCCTGTTAGCTGTGCCTAGCGTTCGCTCCTTTAAACACAATGTTTCAGAGGCTAATTTATATATTTTGATTATCTTCTTTTTGTAAGAAACCAGAAACCTAATGAGACTTTACAACATTAATTGTTACCGCTTATTATTTTTAACAGTTGTCGTTCTCTAGTTTTTATTATTCATCTTGTCAAGAATATTTCCGAGTTTTTCCGAGAATTTCCGATATTATTAACAACTAAAGTTGGTAAACAGTATGCCAGTAACAAGATTCTGCAAAAGTTTTAACAAAAAACTAAATTTATTTTTGTAAAATAATATAATATGTATACATTGTGCCACACGGAACCGTGAGCCTGAGCGTGGATTAGGCGAAAACGGCTAGCTCAGGGGGCGAGTTGTCACCTAGCTGTCAACGCCACTTGTACGGCCGCAGGGTTTTCTGCCTAACAGGGGTTGTTTAAGGTTGGCCAGAATAGATAGTAATAAAACAATCAGCTCCACGGGAGTGCCTAGTTTATAATATAACTTGAAACAAGCTACATCGACCCTTCCAGGTACGTATCGGCATATATCACGAAGGTAATATTACAAAGACCAATTTCTAGTCTACGCTAAGTCCCTAATAATCTACCCCGCGAGCAGCTGCTGTTGGTTCACACTATTAGTAACTAAAATATGAAATAAAACCTTGGTGAAGTCCTGGACTCGGTGCCAATGGGGCTCCTGTGGCAGTGGAGGTAATTGACAATTAGTAAATACCTGTGCAGGCCGGGTTGCTCTCACCAACGACTGTGCGTCGGGCTCGGTCAGGCAGGGACAGCCGGTGTCAAAGACAAGATGGAGACTCTACTCTGGTGACTCCGTGCCGCAAAAGTACATCAACAGTTCTCAACATCAGTAAAACAACAGTTACCACGTCCGAAAGTTGCCGTTGAGATGAACAAATACCCTGGACGAACAACCCTGCAAAGAGAACATATGTAGCCTGCTGTCGGAGACTATAGGAAAGTTCGGCTGACACAAAGCGTGCCAGCAATATCCTTTTTGGTTAACTAAAATAAGTGTGGTAGTAAAGTGGACTTGCAATTACTCACCTCCAATGTAGAAGGAGGGCGTTTAAGGAACAATCCTTGGGGAGTTTTCTTGCCGTAATAAATTTTTATCCTTCTAAGAAGAATGACCGTACCACCAGTACCCTGCACGGTCGGCCTAGCGAAATCCAGCTTCTCCTACTCCAACACACGTTGAAACTCCCTACGAGTTTAATGTGAAGCTGGGTTTCAATAATTATTAACGACCAGAAAAGGTTTTAAAGTTCTCCTCTGAGGGGATTTTTATTTTAATAATTAAATTGTAATTTTTGTTGAATTTTTCCTCTTAGTTTCCTTTTTTTTTCTACTTTTAATCAGGGTGATTAGATAGTTCGAACTTTTTTGATAAAAAAAACTGATAGTCTCTGGTCAGCAGGATCAAGATTCCTCTTGCAAAAATAAAAAGAACATTCAGTTCCCACCATTAATAATGACAATGACAAACAACACTGACAAGACAAGACCACAGAATAACAGCCACTAAAATAAATAAATCAGAAATAATAAACAAAATATAAACAAATAACATAACCCCATTGTTTTATTTACAATAAATAAAATAAATAATAACCACCGTAACCATTCTTAGGAGGTGACAAAATAAAACCGTCACAATTGATTATACGAGTTATTGAATATTAAAATTAGTAGATTAGTAGACTACTCAATTCGACATTTTTGAATATTGACACGTTGTCACGATTACTTACTGTAACTGTTATTTGTTTATAGGTTATTTCGCAATAGCTGTAGTTTCACTGCAGGTTGTCAGTCTCAAGTCGTCCATTTTAATTCAACTATACCAAATTCCCCAGTAGATATGCTAGAAAAATAAGTTGACACACACGGAGTTTCTCGCACACGGATATCTTGAGTAACGACTATTAATTAATCTGTCGCTGCTTAGATCTGTAACTCGGTCACCGCATCTCTGGTTTCGTCAATGTAATTATTCATGTATTTAAATTTCGTTAGTTATTTATGTTGTTTAAATTAATGATATCGATTAAAAAAAAACATAAAATGGCATTTACTTTAGAGCAAAAAACTTTTATAAGTAGGTACCTATAGTTTAAAGTTATTTTCGTACTTTAGCGGTGCACTCTGTGGATAACTAACTGACCTTGATGTTGCGGTGTCTCTCCAGAATTTTAGAAGAGCCGCTAAGCCGTCGGCGGCTATAGAGATCCTACTGGACTTACCACCTCTCCATATTCATTTGGAGAGGGAGAGACAGAGAGAGAGAGAGAGAGAGAGAGAGAGAGATGTCAGATGGACTACATAAAGAATGCTACAAATGGCAAGATGCTTATTGCCAGAGGCTTATAGCTTGGAGCCAACCAGGTTACTGGATCACATAGAAAGTCACAGTCTACTGGGTATGCCCTCGGACATAATGCCTAAGACAATGATGAACTGCTCTGCTGCTTATAAGGTCTTTTTCCCAGGAATAGACGTGTGAGAGGACAACAGAAATGAACTCGTGGCAGCAGATTTAAGATGGTTCACCAATGGACCGAAGAAATCCATAAGAACTGGAGCTGGGGTGTGTAGCGCTTTCCAGGCCGAAATCTATTCCATAAAGCTCTGTGCGCAGTTTCAGGAAAAGATGTACTGCCAACGCAGATCAATAAAGATATTTTCAGATACCCTAGCGTCTCTAAAAGCCCTTAGCTCCAGGCACTGGCAAGTTCAAGTTGGTCTGGAACTGTCAACTAACCTTGAATGCTCTAGTAAACAGCAATTAACGATGTAATTCTGGTCTGGATTTCGGTCATGCTGGATATGGAGAAAACGAACTTGACGATTCTCTGTCCAGGAAAGGTACCGAAACTGAATTTTTCTGACCAGAACCAGCATTTTGTTGCCAAGACAACAATAAATTGGGCTGAGCGGGGCGTCCTCCAGCCCTGGAAAAACTTACCAAGATTGGACCATTCGAATACCTTCATACAGAGTACGTCGAAAAAACGACCAAAGAACTATTGAAGCTTAACTGGAAAGAACTAAAATCCTTAATGGTCATATATACTGGGCATCTGCACAGGATGGATTTAGCGAACAGCGCTGGATGCCGCCTGTGCTTGGAGGATGACGAAACAGCAAAACATATTCTATTTTTGAGTGTCCCGCTTTTGGAAGAGCCAGTTTACAAACCTTCGGGAGAGAATTTCCTACACCGGAGGACATGAATACATTACTAATAGTCAAAGTGGCCAGCTCCCTCAAAGACACTGAACTGATGGGGTTAATAGAGAAGACTATATATGTGAGTCACATTAGACCTTCGGTAGCAATGGGGGTGTCACAATGGCCCACTCAGGAGAGAAAGTCTAATTATTATAAAATCTAAATCTAAAAAAAATCTACATAATGAAGTTTGCAGCAAGTTTCACCGAAAAAGCGTTGCTTAACAGATCGGGATATGTCAATTCTCAAAATATGCATCCTGAGAAAGTTGGTGTTTGGGCAACAATTAGCCCTAGACGATTAATTGGGCCAATTAATAAAAAAATATATTTAGCAGGACGGTGCACGATCCCAGTTGCGCTATCGAAACGCTCAACATAAAATACATGGAAATGCAGAGTGAGAAGCCGCCTATTAAAATATGCCCAGGAGGGTGGAAGGGTACCTTCACTTACCTCAGAAATTAATTGATTTAATTTATCCGCTTTTTTTAAATGTCGATAACTTGAGTAACTATTTTATTAACCTTCTTAAATGTTTTGACAACTTAAATTATTATAGAAATATAGACCTATGCCCGTATTCACAAACGATAATTTCCTAAATAATTACGTAATCAATTATCCCCATCTCATTCTATTGCAAAAAAACTGCATATCTCCATCTCACTCATTTAAATAATTACGTAATTATTTAGGAAATTATCGTTTGTGAATACGGGCATTAATCTAACAACAAACAGAGCTGTCAATCAATTCATTAAGTTTATAATACAAACCTCTTTTTCTGTTAGGGCCTACTTCAAACGGATTATTTTTGGAACAGCCTTTATATTCTTAATATCTATTATAACAGCTAATCTAGAAGGTATTTAAAATGTTTAAATTACCTTCACCACCACCCCTCCCATCCTCGGGAGGAGTGGTAGTATGATATTTAAATTACGTCATTTGTAAAATCAAACAACTTTTGTTACTTGAAATCCCTAAAGGCTGGTTGAGGCTCAAAAGAAGCGAATGAAGTTGCAGAACAAGGACTTTTCAGAACAGGCTTTTAAAGAATTGGGTTGAGAGGTTGAGTGATGGTGTGATATTTAAACTATGTCATTCCTTAAACAAAATAACCGTTGTCTGAAACTTTTTTTTTTAATCTATCTGTCTGGAAATATTGAACCGTGGTCGGACTTTTGCCCCAACCTGTATATCTAACTATGCTTATACACACAAAACAACCTGATTCAACCACCTGTAACTATTAAAAACCTCCATGCCGGCAGAGCTGGAGGTGATCTTCAATACAATTACCCATATCATTACCCGATTTCATCATGCTATTACCTACAGATGATCTGCCTACCCTTTCGGTATTATACCTACCTCCCTCTGAAAGAATGCAGCAGGTGTCCAGCGCATACAAAGCAAATAGGTTTGTCCAACGGTCAGCATGCCGATAATTATTTAAATTAACTGAGGGTGTGTAAGCTATTTAAATATATAAACTGTGGAATTGAGAATCGTTATAATCTTCACTTCCACATTTTTTTGTTCTGTAATCCAGTAAACCGTTCCAAAAAGGTTTGTTAGTAAAGGTATATTATTTAAATATTAACCGACACATGTTGAATCACTCAAATAGATTATTTCTGTTCAGAAATAGTGAAGGTCCCGTTCAACGTCAATTTTAGAACAATTATTATCCTCAATTTCAGAAAAGTAAAATCAAATTCAAGGGGACTTCAATTTCAAAACAGTAAATTCAGATTCAGAAAAAGTATTTTAAATTCCAAAAAAGTGTATTAAGATTCAGAGTAGGTAAAGTCAAATTCAGAAAAAGTAACAACAATTTGACAATAATTGCATAATTCCAATTTAGGAGAAAGTACTAATTTTCTACAAGCGTAGGTATTTAACCTTTTAGATAAATATTATAGTGTAGATAAATGTTTTGTATTTATAGTAGCACCAATTAAAATTATTTAAAGTGTTTAAACTGTATGTTAGTCACACAGTATCGTGAGTGAGCCATTGTGATACCTCCACTGCCACCAAGGGTCTTTTGTGGCTCAAATCTATCATGCTATATTAACTCTATCAGGTCAGCCTCTTTGAGGAAGCTGAACATCTTGCCTGTTGTTAATGTATTCAGGTGTAAGAAAGTCTATCCCCAAGGTTTGTAATTAGGTCTTTCCCAAAGCGGGACACTCACATAGGATGGGTTTTACTGTTACCCACCAAGCACAGGCGGCACTAAGCGCTGATCGCAAAGCCCATCTTGTGCAGATGATGATTCAGCTTGCAGGTCTTTCAGTTTTTACCCTGTTAAGCTCCAATAATAGTTATTTGTTCCTTTTCCTCGAAGTACCCTTCATAAACGCCTTCGAATGGTATAACCTTGGTAAGTTTTTCCAGTGCTGGAGGCATTCTCAGCCTAGTTTCGTATTGTTGTTTTGGCAATATCAGGTGACATGCCAAATGCTGCTTCTGGTCCAATAAATTTTCTTCTATGTCAGGAAGGCAGCCACCGCAGTCTCTTTTTTGTCGAGAGTCCTGTTGATCTTGTTCACAAGGTTGTTGAGAGCAAGAGCGGTTGACTTTCCAGTCTAGTAAGCAACCTAGCCCTCACTCAGTGGGTGTCTATTCAACGCACTCCCCCTGATGTACGCATCCAACACCCTTTCCATACTTTTTAGTAAAAAAGAGGTTAGACTGATGGGTCTGAGCGATTTTGGATGTGGTTTTGTGCGACCAATTTTCGTATGGATACCACCCTAATCGCCGACCAGCCGGGTGGTATATGATTCCATTCCAAGCCCGCTCTAAATATATTAATTAGAGATAGCATCTATATGTCCAAATTCTTTTGTAGTAGGGCCGGAAATATGCCGTCATCTCCTGGTGATTTGAAAGACTCTACGGCTTTCACCGCTCTTTCAATAATTATATGCGTAGTTATGATCGATCGACAGACCATCCAATCAGGGTTTTGTGGTCGTTTTTGTCGTCGTACTGTTGGGGGAGGTCGACGATCAGACACAGGCAAACTACCTGGGAAGTGTGTATCTCTTAAGATCTCTAGCGTTTCTCCGATTGAGTCCGTGTAAGAGCCATTAGGTCGTTTTACCAAACCAATCGTCTGTACCGGATCTTTTGAGAATATGTTGTGGATTCTGTTACTGCTAGGCAGATCACTGATGCTCTCGCAGAACTTTCTCCAAGACTTCCATTAATTGATACACTTCAGATTATGACTAGCGTGAAATGAGTTCAACAATGAATCGCTGCAGCACTTTATTTCACTCGTTTTTACTTAATGCATTCGGCATGATAATCAAACATTTTATGAACTATAAAACATGTAAAAAAGTGAATTTTATAAATCACTCGTAGATAAAACATTTTGTATCGATGAGGGTTATTTTTGCTCATTCTTCTCTGAATGCGATCTTCATGCAAGAAATATCTGACCAGAGAAAGCGATAGTAATCTCCTTGTATTGTAAGTCCTAAGTTTACATAGTACTTAAAAAATTCCCATTATAATATCACACTGGGAAATTCAACAAAATTTTAACCTAACGGTTAAATAAGCAATTAAATGTAATTATCACATTATGTACTTGTATACTTGTTTCATATATAAATTTACAAGGTTCCTTTTTCCATTTACATCGCACCATGCAACAAAACATCAGGTACTTTATTATAACATCATGCGACTTATTATTATTTTTCCCTTTTCTCTACACGAAGCCATTAATTACAATTAATTAGTGATAATTAAGAGCAATATGTTATTACACGCAGCTTGTATTCCAGCCAGCCTCATTACTAGAACAAGCCATTCCTGCATGGATCACTCCGATACCATCGCTAATGATAGTGGTTATTTCTAACGAAAATCCCTCTAACAATAACCGACAACATAATTATTATAACACTCATGTGTATCGCCATTCCAATCACGATTTGAACACGAACAGTATCGCGAACGTAAGGGCGTTTTAAAATTTTTGTGTCAGTCAGAATAATAAAATATTAATAACTACTTAGTTCTTTTAGGTTTATATAGCGTCCTTTTTATATATCCTTATTATTATAATAATATATCCGTATTATCCTATTATAAAGTGTGTTCGAAAACGAATCCGATTTGGAGTAGGCCCTGACTTGATTGAGATTTAGAGATTGCCACTAATAGTTCATGTTGAAACTCTCATGGTCATGTAAATTTTCATGTGCCTATACATGTTGATGATTGCAAAAGTTTACAGTCCCATATAGAATATTTCTTAAGAAATCCTCATTGCTGCTCAAAAGCCACCTAGAAAGTACCATCTTGTGTTTTTCGTCTTCTGGATGTAAACCATGAAAAGGTTTGGGATGAACCCGATTTAGTACTCTTAAAACATGGCTTTTAGGAGTTCCAGGGATTTGACACACTTTTCTTTGACATGTCCTCGGATCTCTGTTGAATTTAAGCAGCATTGGATTGTTTCTTCGTACAGTTTTAATATTATTATGATCAGGGTTCCTAGGTATGGGCCTTAATCCTTATGTACTTAATAATTTGGATGTGCAACAAAAAAGATTATGGAGAAAAAACGTTGTATAGTACGATGAAGTTCAAAAAGTCATATGTATCGATTAAAAATACACATTTCACGCTTCTGATAGTTCAATTTATTTTGTTTCATTTACGTGGTTCTCATAGAAACCGCCAAGTTTGTCTAAACACTCCATCCCGCATAAATAAATATACGTCAACATTGGTTTTGAATGAGCATTAAATGCACAACACAGAGGATAAAATGTCATTACGTGAATAAATTTTATTTAGTTGTCAGTGGCTGTCAAACTGACTTAAACCTTTCAATTCATTGTTTGAATGATTCCTTAAAATTATAAATTTACGCTCGTTAATGCCTTGAAATTTAAATGTTTGACATTTTCTGGTGAAATGAAAAATCTTAATTCGGACGATTAGTATGACGTCACATATGACTTTATAAACTTTTAAGATTTTTTAAACACGTTTTCTGACACTTGAAAAACGGTTGAAGATGCAGCAAAAGACTGCAAATATTCTTATTCTATAGTGTTTGTAACTCTTATTCATGAAAACGAAAAATTTAAACCAAGACAGAGTGACCAAAAATTCAAAAATTTTAACACTTTTCGTCATGTAGGTACATAATGTACTTATATCTAATTATAGTTTTGAATTTTGAGACTTTCGTTACTTGAGCGAGTATTTTATTTACCCCTCGGATATGACGATGTAGCAGTATCATTAAGTACTTTTAAAGTTTTTTAATACATTGAATAATTATCGAATAACAACTTATATCAAATTATCATTGCATGCAGAAAGTAGGAAGTATCGCATGCTACCCATCTAGAAGGAAGTCTCTATACAGTACCTATACTAACCTCCCTGTTAGGTAATTGTTGGCAGCCAACTGCGATTATTGGATAATTTCATGTTACCCCAAGTGAAAATTACGGGCCGAAGCAGACACTAGCCAGAAAGCTTCCGGCTCCGTGTTCCCGGTTGCGGCCGGGTTGTGGTTTGACAGTATATTTATGAAGTCATGAACTCGTAGGCATTGTAATAAATTATTATTTTCTTCTCAAGAAATTGTTGCGTCATATGCTCGTCTACCAGTGCTGTTGAGAATTTTCCAGTAGGTATATAGGTATATAACTTTTAATATGTTACTTGTCATTGTTATAGTTATTGTTTCTGTTACCAATGTTGTATTAATATTGATTTATTATCTTGTTGTACCGGGTGTCCCAACACTAGTGTCCACCCCCTAAATAGAGCTTAATTTTAAAGAAAAAAAATTGAAACTTTGAGGATTTGTGTACTTGATATAGGACCACGGAATGGCATAATCAGTTTCGTTAAAAAAATCGGGCGCCAACGATAAAAAACTGTAAGATGGTGGTAAATTGCCGGAAAAAAAAATTGATTTTTTTTCAATACATAGGTAGAAATCGATTAATAAAATCAATATCGCTCGAAAGAAATGTGAAAAAACTAATTATAAGGCTTTAATTAAATAAAATATAATTATACAGGGTGATTCATGAGTGACCTTACATAGACCAATGGTGATAAGCGGACTTCAAGGCGGGTCGAAAACCCCAAAAGAAATTTTTTTTGTGTGATTGGTTAAGAAGTTACAGGGTGTTTTATGTCTCAGGTACAAAACTTTGATGGGCGATATTTCTGAAACGGCTGGAGATATTTTGTAGAAATTTACTAGGAATGGTGCATTCCGGAAACTCATCAAAACCGCATTCTGAGTTAATTAAAAATCCAGGACCGGACTTGAAAATTTTTGCCCCCATGGTCTTTGTTGAAAAAGTTTATTTTCTGACCGTGCTACTGAAAAACTGTCATCGAATTTGAAAAGATAAGAAAAAACTCTATAGAAATCATTTCTCAATTTGAACGGCACACCCAAACCGTCTCGAAAAAAAAATGTCAAAGTAAAACTTTTCTGTAAATTATCGTTTTCGAGCAGACATATTTTACTTAATGTTTGTCTGAATTCCTTCAAATTTATTTTTTGACTTGTTTCTGTGGGAAAAATGTTTGACAGAAGGCCAAGCTTTATTACTGGGAAATCAGGTGTCAACTACAAAATTTTCAGATTTCACTAATAATCACAAATCATTTCACTAATAACGAATACGCAGACATTATGTTTGTGTATGGTTTCTGCAATGGAAATTCAAGAGCAGCTGCGAGAGAATACCATAGAAGATCACAATCGAAGAACCCCGGCCCATGTAACGTTTCGCGTCTGTTTTCCAATTTTCTCGAAACCACGGCATATTTCCCTGAGTTCAAAGGAATGCTGAACCTCAATTGGAAAATCTGAGCCATCAAAACATCGTGGAGATGGTGGCAGTAAATCCAAGTACAAGTACGCGAAGAATTGGGCAAGCACTGAGCATTTCTCAATCAAGAGTATGGCGAACTTTGAAAAAAAGAAGAGCGGATGCCATCCCTGTCACGTACAAAGCGTACAGAGGCTTCAACCATTCAATGAAGTTCCATTGAATGGACTGCGTAGAATTTTGTGTACTGATCGAAGCTCAGTTCACGCGGGATGGTGTAACGAATAAAAAAAACTCCCACCTATGGGCATATGAAAATCCGCGCTCTGTTGTTCAGAAGAACTCGCAACAGATTTTCTATAAATGTGCAGTGTGGCATTGAAAATGATACCCTAATAGGACCCCATTTTTTGTTGGGCGGCTCACGGGGGAGATTTATTTACTTTTCCTACAAGTCATTTTGCCCGGCTTGCTTGCAGAGGCGAACGTGAACAGGCGTGCTCTTTCCTTCCAGCAAGATGGGGCACCACCGCATTTTTCTCGACAAGTCAGAGAGCATCTCCACAGTGAGTACCCCAATCGTTGGTTCGGGCGCGGCGGCCCTCATTCCTGACCACCTAGGTCCCCCAACCTCACTGTTTTAGACTATTACCCATGGGGCCATATGAAGCAGGAAGTTTAAAAAACGGAAGTAAGTACCAGAGAGGAGCTCAAGACGCGAATACTGGTAGTTGCTGATGAAATTAGAAACAACAGGCAAATAATTCAAAAAGCAAAACAAAATTTATGGAAACGCTGCAGGAAATGTATTGAAGTTGGTGAAGAACATTTTGAGAACCGTTTATAACATTAATATTGATAACATTTAATTTACACTGACATTTTTCCCACAGAAACAAGTCAAAAAATAAATTTGAAGGAATTCAGACGAACATTAAGTAAAATATGTCTGCTCGAAAACGATAATTTACAGAAAAGTTTTACTTTGACATTTTTTTTTCGAGACGGTTTGGGTGTGCCGTTCAAATTGAGGAATGATTTCTATAGAGTTTTTTCTTATCTTTTCAAATTCGATGACAGTTTTTCAGTAGCACGGTCAGAAAATAAACTTTTTCAACAAAGACCATGGGGGCAAAAATTTTCAAGTCCGGTCCTGGATTTTTAATTAACTCAGAATGCGGTTTTGATGAGTTTCCGGAATGCACCATTCCTAGTAAATTTCTACAAAATATCTCCAGCCGTTTCAGAAATATCGCCTATCAAAGTTTTGTACCTGAGACATAAAACACCCTGTAACTTCTTAACCAATCACACAAAAAAAATTTCTTTTGTGGTTTTCGACCCGCCTTGAAGTCCGCTTATCACCATTGGTCTATGTAAGGTCACTCATGAATCACCCTATACAATCATGTATAGCAATGACAGGTAGACAATAATACAGGGTGCACCATATATCCTCTCTATACTGCTATCTCCTAACGCTAACAGATACAGGGTCGGTTAAACAAGTCCAAAGGAGCGCAATTTTGTGGCCATCTTGATTCCGTCGAGACATACAAGATATCTGTGACCGTTCCTGAAATATCCTGAAAAAACTGAAAAATCGAGATTTCTTATTTTCGTCATATCTTTTTTATTATTGGAAATTAATAAATAATTTTTTGTAGGCTTACATAAGTCGTCAAGAGCTACCCATCTGACATTTCAAAAATTTTCAAAGCCGACTAGATCCTAGAATTTTCATAGTCAACTTTCGTTTTTCTTATGGCCACCATATTGTTTTTTATGTTGTTCGGTATAAAAAAAATCATAAAAACTAAAAATTGTTAAACTTCAAAAAATAAATTTAAAAATTTTTTATTCTTCTTTTTTCTTTACAAAAAAGACACATTTTTTGACCGAATTACATAGATAAATTAAAAAACCATAAGGCAAGCACTATTTTGGCGTATTTCACAAATGTTGACGTTTTTCGACGATTTTTTTAGGTTTTTCTTTGAAAAAAGAAGAATAAAAATTTGAAATTTTTTTTTGCAGTTTATTAATTTTTGGTTTCCATTATTTTTTCAAATGGAACGATATAAAAAAATAATATGGCGGCCATAAGAAAAACGAAAGTTGACTGTGAAAACTCTTGGATCTAGTAGGCCTTGAAAATTTTTGAAAAATCAGATGGATAGCTCTTAACGGCTTATGTAAGCCTACAAAAAATTATTTATTAATTTCCAATAATAAAAAAGATATGACGAAAATAAGAAATCTCGATTTTTCAGTTTTTTCAGGATATTTCAGGAACGGTCACAGATATCTTGCATGTTTTGACGAATTCGAGATGGCCACAAAACTGCGCATCTTTTCTCTAATCTAACCGACCCTGTATCTCTCAGCGTTCAGGAGATAGCAATATAGAGAAGGATACATGGTGCACCCTGTATAATCTGAACAATATAATCAATATAATCTGAAAACGGTAGGTGCAATAAGTTTTATGACAAAGTAAATAAGGCCCAAATAAATAGAAGGACGGCTCTTGCTGGGCTAGCCGGCACACTGAACCTGCACTGGACAGTGTCGTAGTATGGACTCATGAAAAAGGTGATTATTAAAAAGATATTAAAAATGTTTTTAATGAAACTAATTATGCCATTCCGTGGTCCTATATCAAGTACACAAATCCTCAAAGTTTCAATTTTTTATATTTAAAATTAAGTTCGATTTAGGGGGTGGACACTAGTGTTGGGACACCCGGTACATTATGGAATATTTTTTTATTAAGTAATAGTGGACTTTAACTTTAAATTTTACACATTTTTGTTGATCAGCATGCACACTTTTAAATATTCATACAACTGTATGATATCTAACATCAAGCATCAACCAAAGAATTACGAACTAGTATACCTACCTACCTATTATTATATTATATTATTATATTATATTATATTTCGTTTGTTCTAAACGAAATCACATCTCGAGTTAAAATCTATTAGAATTTATGTTTTCAACTTTTACTTAGTAAAATTTCTGCGCATACCTACTGATGGATGATAAATAAAACACTACTATTGTAAAAAAAAATTACTGAGAATGCAGTAGAATTTTTTAAGGCAGTAGTGTTTTATTAGTGTATTTTTTAACAAAAAATACACTATTGAGGACGACATCACTTTTCGAAAATCACCCAAACTCATCAAATGTCCATCGATCATGACCCCCAGATCACGAAAAAGTAGTTTTCCAAAATTCACCTGCCCACGATATATATATATATATATTTATATATATATATATTTATATATATATATATTTCTCCAAAATCGCGAAATTTCGATTTTCAAAAGGCTCCTGTAGCTTTATCTTTCAAGATTAGTGAATGAAATTTTGGATCCTTGTAAAGCTTTGGAACGACGTTAGATTTTCTTAAAAAAAAATTCCTAAAGTCGCGTTACTTCTACAGGGTGTCCTTTCAAAATTCCCCAAACCCCGTTTTTGTCATCTCATTTCAGGTCGCAGTTTTCAATCTAGGGGACTGAAATTTTTGTGGGAGTAAGATATCTATAAGAACTGGTCTGGTATTGTACTTGAGCAAAATCGGCCGAGCCGTTTCAAAATGGCGGCCATTTGAATTTTTGGAAAAATTGCTTTTTTTGGAACCCCTGTATGAGTAAGATGGAAAAATAACTTTGAAACTAAATCAACATGATTGGAGGAAAATTAATTGAAATTTGATATAATGTTATAAAATTTGCATTACTTTTATTAATAAGCCAGTGGCGTGGGTAGGAAAAGGGTAAAAATCGCTAAATTTCTCTAACAATTTATGAGCACATTTTTGAAGGAATTAAATTGAAATTTTCACAGTAGGCAACTATACTAATAGCCTCTAGCCCTTAAAAATTTCAAGAAGTAAATAACAAAAATGGCGGAGTTATTTGATTTTTTTTTACATGATGTTTATTTCTCTAAAATTTTAAAAACGCTCCTGTAGCTTCACCTTTCAAGATTAATGAACGAAATTTTTTACTCTTGTGAAATTTAGAGATGACGTTTGATTTTCGTAAAAATAATTTTCCTAAAGTTTTCAAATTTCCAAAAAAAAAACGGTCATGAGGCACGGTTTCTGGTCGCAGTTTTCAATTTAGGGGGCTGAAATTTTTTTTGTAGTAATATAACTGCAAGTAGTCGGTCTTGAGTAAAATCGGAATAGCCGTTCCAAAATGGCTGCCTTTTAAATTTTAGGAAAAATTGATAGATTTTGAACCTCTAAATAAGCAAGTTAGAAACAAAAACTTTTAAGCAAAATTAGCATTATTGGAAGAATAGTTATTGAAATTTTAGTTATTGCAATAAAATTTGCATTTTTTTATTATTAAGCGAGTGGCATGGGTAGGAAAAGGGTAAAAAAGGCTAAATTTCTATAGCCGTTTATTCTATTTTTCTATTTTTGTACGAATCGAACTGAAATTTTTCCAGTAGATAACTATACTAATAACCCTTAATTCTGAAAATTTTCGAGAAGCAAATAAGAAAAATGGCGGAGATATTCGAATATTTTTAAATTATGTTTATTCCTATAAAATTTCAAATTTTCAGTTTTCAAAGCTCCCTTTTCACTTTTTCGGTTCTATTGATGAAGGTAGTGTGAAAAATAGTATTTTTTAGGTAAAGTCAGCCAGTGGCGGGCAAAGGGAAAGGGGCAAAATTGTTCAATTTTACCATTTATTTTGGTTTTGTTAAATTTAAAAATCCATTCTAAGGCACGTTTTCAAACGAAGTGAAATGCAATTTTCACAGTTAACCACTACGCTAATATGACCTGACTAGGGAAATTTTCAGAAAGCCAATTTAAAAAGCGGTGAAAATATTCATAAATTGGATCGCTTAAAAATACACTATTTTTGCGATTGATGCGCAAGAAGGTTTTTATTATTCATCTAAATCTATTAGGTACTTTGTTCCTCCCCTTGTATAATAAATAACTATTATTGGACTTTAGGAAAAAATAAATAAAAAACACCAATAGTTTTGGACTAAATAATTACTGTGTGGATGAAATGTTCATATTATGCATATGTGCATGTCGTACTTAAGATGAATACACTCCTGTATTTTCGTTATTTCAAGGAGTCGGGGTTTAAAATTTTGTTACAGTCATAGACACAGACCGATTTTATAAACGGGCTGCATAGGGATCGAAATCTCATATTTTAAAAGGGAAATCTTTATTCGCATCCGCATTTAAGGCGAATAATTGTAGTTGCGTGTTGCACATAATATAGCCTGCACATTCTTTAATTAAATCATGTCTTATGCTTATGAGATTCGTTGATAAGGACTTGAGATGCGTTGTAGCTTCAGATTACAAAAACACTTTTATATTTATATTAAAATCCACTACATACTTTTAGTTCTACATATTTCTTTTTTTTTGTGAAATAATGTACCTACTCAGGTGTACGGGTGAGTCGTTAATGGCGGATTTCCTCAATGGTACATAAGGAGGTAATTCATCGTGCATCACAGAAAAAATAGTAAAAAAATATTTCTTGTAAATTGACTGAGATATGAAGAGGTAAATTTGAGGTAAACTTCAATAAAATTGACAGTTTTAAAGAATTTTGTTGCCTTAAAATTGTTTGCTAAAAAAGACTACGACATCTTGGTTTAAATTTACATGCAACGAAATTAAACTTGTTCTATGTTATTCTGCCAATAAAAAAAAAAAAAACTGAATTAAATTTCCTTAATATAAATTTTAACAATACTTACTTAAAAAAAATATGATACTATTTGAAAAAAAAACCGCCATAGTCTCTATTTTAGGCAAACAATTTTTTCTAAACTGTTAATATCACAGAAGTTGAGTTGTTCTCAACTTTACCTTTCCATATCCCGGTCAATTCAAAAGAAATATTTTTTTTACTATTTGCTCTCTGCTCCACAAATTGCTCTCTGCTCCACAAATTGCCCCCTACACTTGAGGGAAACTCACAGGGTGAGTCTTTACACCCTGTATAAGAAGTGACTGAGTGAATGGTGCTTTTGCTCTGCTTTTATTAATACTCTAGTCAATGCTGTTCCTTGAATTTTGACAGATCTAGAAAAATGTTGTAGGTATACATAATATTCCCTTCGTAAGTGAATATTCTGAAAACTGGAAAAATCTTATTCTCGACATCTTCTGCATCTAGAACTGTATTTTATAAACAATAATTTACATACCTATTTTCAGTAAAATACTTACTTTACGTATTATAAAGGCTCATTCATTAATTTAACGGGCAGATTTCTGTGACCATTTCTGAAGAAAGGTATCGAATCTAAGCGGAAATTTTTTAAATTTATCTATTCTTGACATGAAAGTAATTACAAAAATGTTAATAAAAGTCATTTGACGTCGATATGAGCTTCAAAAACGAGCACAGAAATCTGCCCGTTATGCCCGGCTAATGAGCCTTTATAATATTGGCTGTTACTGAATCAGTGAAGATTTATTTCATATTTTTTATACGCAGAGTGCAACTACCAACATGTGCAAAATAAAGGAGGTAATTCAAAGACTTAGGTATTTCAAGAAAAAAGTCCTTCATTAACATGAGTTCACAAACGCACCTTTTTTCGAGATAGGTACAGGATGTTCAAAAAAATACAAGCCCCAACTTTTGTACCTACAGATTTTTGAATTAATAATACATAGCTAATTTTAAGGCTCTAACTAAACCACTGTTCTGTCATATATCGGTGCGTGGAGATCTTAAAGGGTAACGTAACAGTTTTACCCGCGTAGGTAACTTTTCCGCCACTTGAAAAATTGGCGTTTTGACAGAGCAAAATCCAAATCGCTAATGCGCTATGTTTACACAAAGAAGGTAGTCTTTGTCAAAAGCTGTAGGAGGCATCGTTTTAGAGAAAAAAGACATTTTATTATCAAAAACGTACAAAATTAAATATGAACAAAAAAAGTTATTTTCCAAATCAAGGAGGTAGGTACCTACCTAATTTGTGTATTTTTTCTGAATTTTTGTGTAGCTGGGGTAAGCTGGAGGCGAGGCTGGAGGGTTATAGTGGAAATTTGGTGACATATTAAAAAGGGGACAACAAATGAAAATGTAATTTGTTAACAATCAGCCTGCATGTCTTTTAAATAATGCAGTTTTAATTTAAATAAAATCCACTTTGTGCGTACTTTCCGGATGTCACTACTTAATCACTTAATCACTAGACCGGATGTCAATACTTAATAATTTTGTTGTGAAATTTTCTCATCAAATACCACTCGAAATCAAATTACCTATATCCTGAATTATTTCTCGTTCCGAGAATATTTTAAGAAAATTATCCCTCTCGCCTTTTGCTCAGTATACCTAATTTTCAAAATATTCACAAGCTCGAAAAAAATTTCGGATATAATTTGATTTCGAGTGATATTACTATTGAAAATTTAATAATAATTGAGAACCTTAGAAGAAAATAGTACCAAAATACTACCTACCTATTTTATTTTTATTGGCCGCTAGGTAATTCAGAAAGCTCGAGAGGGGTGGTCCCAGACCCTCACGATATCAAAATCTACTTCTAGTCGGGATTGCAGATCGCTTCCCCCTAAACCTAACGTACACAACCAGTTTCACTCTACTTCTGTCATTCAGTCAGAGGTGGCGCCATATAATTCATGGCATAAATTTAAATACTGTGCGAGTACTGAGACTGTGCATATAGGCGAATTGCAATATGTAATTGGTAGTTTCTAATTATTGTAAACTGTTTCAATGGGATAGTTTCTATGATGGTTGTTTCAATGAGATTGTTTGTAACAAGATCAACAATGACATTTATATCTATGAAACTCTTTGAAACGCCCAACAATAATTTCCCTATCATTATTCAACATAATCCTACAGTTAAATTATTAAAAAACAGTTAGCGGTGTCGTTTTGGAGCAAGGAAGATTCCCTTTTGAAATATTTAGGTATTTTATCCAATTAGTGTATTGATCAACTCTGACAGCTATTATTTTTATAATTAAAATATTTCATAATCATAAAATATAGAGCTAGCAAGAGTCTAACTTTACAAGAGCCTGTGACCTGATCGCTGACAGCGACAGCTAATTATTTATCTTAATTTATGCCTACTTTATAATGCTGAAAAGAGAGAGTTTTTAACTGACGTAATTTTTAAGTTGGTTTTAAGGCTGGAACGACTATAATTTTGTAGGAAAATTCGTAGTTCAGAGCTCATTGCTTTTCTCAACAGCTGCATATTGCGTTTGCTCTCTTATGGTTGAATGGCCAACATATTTCAAAAATAAACAACTCAAAAAAACAAAAATTATCCCTAGAGTGATTTCTTCGTCTTTACTATACATTTGCCCGTATTCACAAAGCATTCCTACCCTGTAATATCTCAAAAATAATTAAATAGGTGATGGAGATATACAGTTTATATGCATTAAGAATCAGATGGAGATAACTGATTACGTAATTATTTTTTGTGAATACGGGCGTCTGTCTACCAATATTATGATTATTTTTCAATCTTAAGTAGTAGATACCGGAAAAAATGGGCCAAATCTCAACTAAAGCTTTCTGACCTCAAAATAGAGCGAAGATACTAAACATTATATCAGTACAAAAATTGTTCCATATGAAGTTATGGTATACCCCAAAGAAGAAAATTCTTTAACATTTCTTTAGTATCTAACCAAAGTGGTAATCAAACTGAAAATTGCTACACATCAATTGTTTCAGAAAACATCCAACGATAATATTGGCGCATAGGTTTTGTAACGAAATATAGAGGGAGCTGTCGGCAGACTTTAAAATTTTTAATTTATCTTTTCCATTACTTATTAACATTTTGTTTTCAATATTTTTGTTACTGCGTCGGTGAACTTTATCAAGCATGTACCTTCTTATTTTTACATAAAAAAGGTTACCTATACCTACATATTTTTGTTTCATGTCGACAAAATGTATCGTTTTACTGGAGCGTTTTTGAAGACATCATGAATTAAATTGTGATTATCAAGTTACATTCTGACAGCTATTATACAGGGTGCGAATTTCTCGCACTACCCATCATTGCGGGATCGGATCTTGTAAACAGTAAGATATACGTTCGGTTAAATTAGAGAAAAATTGCGCACAATTTTATGCTTGTTACGAAACTGGCACAAAGTTTCTAGAAACTTCAGGCGGTGCTGAAATATTCTGAAATAAACTGAAAAACCGAGATTTTTATTTTCAGTCATACATAATATTATGTATCTTTTTTATTATAAAAAATAAATGAATTACTTTGCGGAGGCTTACAAAGGTAAGTCGTCAACAGCTATTCATGTGACATTTCAAAAGTTTTCATATCCCACTAGATCCCAAGGTTTTCATAGTCGACTTTTGTTTTTCTTATATGGCCGCCATATGATTTGTTCGTGTCTTCGGTATTAAAAAAATCAAGGAATCCAAAAATTTATGACATTAAAAAAAATCAAAATTTTCTTCTTTTTTTATAAAAAAAATTAGTAAATTATTTCACCGAATGACGTCGATATGATATCTTGACGTGACTGCATGCTTTTTTTTTTGTTTTTTTTGTATTTTTTTGACATTCTGTTAAACAAATGTAATTTTTCTTTCGGAAAATGATGAATAAAATTTTGAAGAAATGTTTTGTGAATAGGTAATATTGGTTTTTGGTTTCCTCGATTTTTTTAATAATACGGAATGACACGAAAGAACAATATGGCGGCTATAAGAAAACAAACGTTAGCTATATGAAAAGCCTGTGATCTAGAATGGGTTTTGAAAATTTTTGACATGTCAAATGGATAGTTCTTAACAGCTTATGTAAAGCTATAGATACAAAAAATTATCTATTAATTTCTAATAGCAAGAAAAAAAAAATTACTTCAAAAATAAAACTATGATAAAAATAAGAAATCTCGATTGTTCAGTTTTTCAGGATATTTCAGAAACCGTCGCAGGTTAGGTATCGTGTATTTCTTGACGAATTCGAGATGGCCACAAATACCTACTTATAGCGCGCATGCTTTCTCCAATTTAACCGACCCTATATCTTAACGTTTAGGAGATCGCAATGAAGGGTAGTAGGCACAAAAAATCCCACTCTGCATAAAAGTCATTTTTAAATAAAAACGTTTTTATCACAACGCATTCTCGAAATTACTCCTCTAACTTTTTACTGATTTTTAATTAAAAAAAAATATGAAAAATAATTACAAAAAAATGTATATGCTAATAAGAAGTTTGTTTGAATTTTTTTTAATATAATAAACGTGTAAAAATGTGTATATTAGCATTGCAAAAATAACATTAATTTTCAAGCAAGACATGAAAAGATAATACCTAGGTATACCTATTTGGAAACCATTGAGAGTCACTTTCTCATTGAGGGTTAAATTTTAACACTCCCTATACCTATTAACAAAGCTATCTGGCCCTGTCTGTAATAGCTAGAAAATAGTTGAATAAATGCGATGAAGATATACCTAAAGTTTATATGTATTAGAATGAGATGTAGATAACTGATTACGTAATTGTTTAGAAAATTAGCGTTTATGCTCGGTTACCATAAAAAATAATTTATTCGAAAGCAATAAAATCAGTGAATTTAGAGGGAAGAGGTATTTCAAATACAAATCATTTGACTGCCTTTACCCAATATTTATTACGAGAACGCTAAAATAATATTTATAACGACTAGGTAATATAATAGCGAACAAAAAATCTCGACACTGGGTATACCAGATTGGAACAGGTGTCGAAGCAATTAATCCGAGCGTCTACCTGGGAAACGATGACAAAGGCTGGGAATAACACATTTGACCTCACATTCAAGGGCTGTTGTAATCGATGATCTCGCCAGCTATCGAACTATCGATATTGGAGTTGTTGATCGGCTCATTTGAGACCTAAGCACCCAGAAACACACAAGCACAATTCGCTAGGGATAACAGCCGATTAATTTGCACATCACAGGTAGACGATGTATAGGATAATGAATCTGAAGACATCTAAAGCTTGATATTTTTATATATGACGTATTAGAAAAAGCATAAATATTATTCATGTCATATTTTTCTGTATATTCTTGCTTGCGAACAAAACATAATCCTCATTTATGGAATTGTTGACAGGGAAATTTATTATGTTGTTTAAAAAGGCAACTTAAATATAAACTTATAAGCGTAAAATAATGATAAAAAAAGAAAAGGAAGAAAGTATATCGAAACTACAAATAGAAGATGCATAATTTTTACATGTTGTTATTTAGTTTTAATATTTCTTCTGTTTCTTCTTTTATCACAATTTTTCGCTCATAAATCATGATAAAGGAAGAAAAAAAGGATCCAAACTATAGAAGATCGATAATTTTTGCATGTTCTTTAGTTATGATTTTTCTTCCTGTCAGTAAATTTTTCTTTTTATTATACTTTTCCCTCAACAGCTTTAGTTTTGTAGGTTACTTCATCATAAATGAAAATTGTATTTTGTGCAGAAGCAAGGATATACATAATACCTATAGGTACAAAAATACATCCTAATCAATAATAATTATTAAAAATGCTTTTTCAAATTTTTAATACATAAGAAAAACAGCTTTTGTAGATGTCTTTTGAACCCTTATCCTATATCGTTGAAGATGATGGATAATTTATGCATTTTCATTAGTTTTGATTTTTTATTCTTTATATTTTTTACCATGATTCTTCGCTCATACATTATTTCTCTTCTTGAGCAAATTAAGATTCTATGTTCTAATATACTTGTAATATGTATAAATGTGCTTAAAAAAATTCCCCAATTTCTTAAACTATTTTAATAACTCGAGGATACCTTTGTATTCACTACATAAGTAATAAGCCCCAGCCTTCTATTTCAAAAATAGCATTTACGACAATTTAATTTGAGCAATTTTTTTTATTTTCTGTATTTTAGAGTATTGGAAGATGGCTGCGACTACAAAATAAAATCACTTGAACAATACACCAGTATATCAGCAAGAAGGAATATATTTTATTAAACAGCTTTAATGAAAAAACTTGTATATGAGACTTGCAAGGATCGTTAATATCTTGGAGTAATATCGTACGTGTCAACTATGTCATCAGTAGAAAATGTGTAGATAATGTGAACCATGTCGTATGTGTGTCGACAATGGAAACAAAATAGACCGTTGTGACATTTATGACACTATTGGCACTGACACTATGAAGTTAAATTGTGCTATTTTTGTTTTTAATATTAATATTAATATTATGTAATTAACTCCATGTGAAATGAGTAGTCGCAAGAAAAACAAGCAAGAAAAACAACTTAAGCAAATTAAATTTAAATCACTAACAAATAATTAATGAAAAATATGCTGCGCAATGTCTGGTTTGTGGATGTATCAGAAAATATGCCACAATCTTGATCACAATTACTACAAGTAGTGTTGGCTGATAAATTCAACACAATGATCACAATAAATTAAATTTAATAATTTTTCAGGTTTTAAAAAACATTGGGCCTATGTATGTTTAACAATAGATCAGGCCTGTATTAGGTATTGAAAAAAGCTGAAGGCAGATTAAAATTTAATAGATGATTCTATCAACTTAACCTCAAACTTTCGTACAAAACGTTTTTCTTCCGATTATTTTTTTTCTCCTCCGACTTATGGATTGTTGGCTATTCTGTGCTTACTTGTGACATTACTTATGAGTTATGACCTATAATATAGGCTATAATACATGTTAAATGCATCATACATCCTAAAATAATTCAACAGGCGAAATCAATAATTTTTGTCGACATTGTTGACATTGTCTACATGAGAAATTCCCCCAAAGCTGTGTACATCGACATGATAGTCGACATGTAGACAATTGCATTGTCTACATGCTATTGTCTAAGCCATCTATCCCTGTTAAAGAGTAGGTTCATTGCGATGACACGAAAATACTGTCCTCAGAGAAAAGAGAAGGCTATAAGGACATTATATTTTTTATCCTTACAATTTTTTTTTTTTACAAATTAATACAAATATTAGGTACCAATCTTTTTCTTCAGTGAAATATCCTTATCCTCAACCAAATTTGATCGTTAATCATATTGTATATCAATTAACTAATTCTATAAAAAAAGTCTTCAGTTGTCTGTCTTAATCACCTCTTAATCCAGTCGGTAAAGTACAAAACGTACCAAAAGTTCATAAAAAATCTTCTTCAAGATTTTACTTCAATAATTGTTAGTGAAGAGGTTATAGAAAATAAATCCACAAAAATCAGTTCTGAGGGTGGAGCGCGACTCCCCCAAAAAAGTCCCCCTTTTGGTAAAAAAAGTATTTTTTTGATAATAAATCGTTAATCGTTGAATATATAAAAAATACTTATTTTGAGTTATTTCCTAAGAGAAAGGTGTCCTGTAATTTTTGGAATATGTCATAGTTTTCGAGTTATTAAATATTTAAGAAATTGCAAATTTTGTATTTTTGATGCGCGCGAACTTTCGTGCATTTAAAAAATTGTTGGTGCGCAGCCTCTATAAAAAAATGAAATTTCTCGAAAACCAAACAACCTACGGAGAAAGGTCAAAATGGGTATTGAAGGGGACATAAAATACAACTTGTCTGTCATTCTCATTTTATTATGAATAAGTTTTAGTATAATATAAATATTAGAAATGATATTAAGAATTGTTTGGTAATCCAATCGTTTAAAAAAAAAATATTGCACTCCGAAACAATTCCTAATATCATTTATAATAGGACAGTCAAACCAAACTATTAATTTTTAAATATTACAATCTAGTACAAAGCAAAAATCCAGCTTCGAGATCAAAATGCCACTCGTAGAATCGGATGCGGAACTACAAAAAGTACATTGTATAATTAAAAATTTCCTGCTCATTTAAAATACCAACTTGTTTTACGAAAACTAACATTCATTAATTTTTTGTAAGTGCTGACCTGGATTTTTCTTCCGGCTATTATGTCAAACGTTTGTGCAGCGAAATGGAAACTTTTTACTTAATTTCAAAAAAATTTACAGGGTGGTCGTTAGTTATGACCTTCGGAAAAATTGGCGATATCCATAAAACACCCTGTATCTATGTTACTAAGGACGTGAGACCCATTAACCATGGGGTTTTTAGAGCCACCTTGGTGTCCTCTACCCACGGTTACCGTTTGTCCGTTTACCAATAAAACACCCTGTATAAAATATTGGTCATCCTTTTATTAATAACCAAATATTATTTTTTACTGCTGGAAAATTATAGTCCAGGTGTTTTTGAACATACTGATAATATGTAATTTGGAATAAGTTGGCACAAATCGTCACCTTAAAACAGAAGTCCATTTTTGCCAAAAATGAGTTTTTTATACAAAACAATAGAGTAAGGTGTCGCCGATCGAATGCAGAACTAATCTAAGTCCTAATGATTCTATTTATCCCGTATACGGTAAATTACAAATAAGCCTATGTCCAAGGGTGCTCAAATTTTTAGTGCAGAACTATGCTTATTACCATAAGGTAACCTATGTTAGTGTTGCGTTAGGACTTATACTAGTTCTGCTTTCAAATAACATCCCATGTCCAACAAATGGTGGACTTGGGTTAATTCTGCTTCGTAATCTTGAAAAACTATTTTTATTTACCGATCAATGCCCATTTAGCTCTAACTGCAAGATAACCTTCAAGGATATACTGTTTTTGGAACAAATAGAAGCTTTGCGGCTTTTATTGCTAAGCGAATATTGAGAGTTTTGATCTTAACTAATAAAATGAGCTCTCAGAAGTATACTATGTCCAAAACACATAACTAACCTAAGTCCAGAAAATGGACTTAAGTATATTACTTACCGGTTTAAAAAATATTCTATGTCCATTTTTTTTCTTTAACTTATACGTTTCTTATTTAATTCGTGCTGTAATTGAAACGGTGCGTATTTAAAATACTTGTACAAATTTATATTAAAATATGTGTGTAATTAAAGCAGCTATAGAGAAAAAAAACGTTTCCTGAAAAATGTAGTTTTTGGACTTGGGCTAGTTCTGTTTTAAGGAAAATAGACAAATTATGGGACGTATGTTCCCCTATATGAAAAAAATCATTACCTGTAAGAAAAAATTCCTTTTGAAAAAACTTGGCACGTCTACTTTTTTATTTGGTATCTATATTTTTAAGCAGAATTTAAATTTTTACAGCCATTGGTTTTCCCCGGCCATTATTATCAAATTTTTGAAGATATTAACCTATTGGTTTTTAGCAAGATAGATAGGTCCAGATTTGTCTGAATGACATCATAAAGCAGAAGTTTCAAAATTGACAGTTATGATATACCTACAGGACGAATAATTTTAAATAAAAGTTACCTATTTAGATCTTATATAATATGGAATCAAATTCACAATTTGAAGTCAAACTCGAATTAAATGTAAAACTCAAGTATTATCTTTTGTTACCTATTTAAAATCAATAAGTGTAAAGTTGAATATTTTAAAATTTTATAACACTTTAAAAATTTATAATTATGAAAAATTCCTGCTTAATTTGCTTTTTTACCATTATAATACGTGTTTGTGTTCTTTTTAAAGTAAATTTAGTTAAATTTTTCAATAGATATTTAAAAACATCCTCTCTCCGAATTTAAAATGTAGGTGAAATCTTTCAACTATTGTTTGTCAGTATACTTAGGTATAGTATATATAAAGTTTATTTAAACAACTGACTGGCATACCAGTTTGCCCTAAGACACAGTATACAAAATATTACTTAAAAAATAAAATAAAATTATTAAATGAAAATTATTGCAAAAAAAATTATTGTAATTTCGGTTTAAAACCAAAAAGATGATTTCTTAAAATGTACGTTGAACTTTTCAGAATTTTGATTACAATTTCCATGTCTAAAGATTTATTTAATCCAAAAAATTTCCTAAATTCAATATATTTTTTAACTAAAGTTCCTCTAGAGCCGAAAAATAGTCCGATAACTTCAATATTTTTAACTTGAAATTTGGATTTATAATGTGGTATAGTTGGCTCATAAATTTGACATTTTTCTAAGTGGACGTCCTCTGGTTGATTTTGGTGTTTTTCAAATCTTATTGTAGGGTCAATTATGAATCCTCTATCCAGTTTTCTATCTATTGCCAAAATGTCAATTCTTCTGATGCTGTCTTCAATGGATAATCCAGATATTTCTTGGTGTACTTCAAAACCTTTTTCCAGTAACGCATTCGCCAACATTTCTCTTATATCGTTGTGCCTTTTGATTCGTAAAGTTTCTCCGTAATGACAATATCCTTACACATGTGCAAGGGTTTCATACTCACTGCAATGTCTGCAGTGGTTTAATATTAATATTAATATTAATATTAATATTAATATTAATATTAATATTAATATATTTATTTAATATTAACTGTTAAATGTTCTTCTTTGTTTTGGGTTTTAGGTTCGATATTAAAATATTATTTTTCAAAAATATTTTTATAAAATTGAAACGTTTCGAGATCGATTGGTCTCTTGTTCACTCATAAATAATTGTAAAAAATATGTAAAAACTTAAAAATACTTTAAAAAATCATAATTATTATATTAAAATGTCGTAAATGGTGTGTTTTTAAATTTTAGAAAAAATATAAGTAAATTAATTTTGATCTTGTTAAATTAAATAAAAATTAAATTAAATTAAATTTCTTGTTAAATCTTTAAAATTACATATTAACTTCTTCCTTGGATAATTACAACGAAGTCTAAAAACTTAATAGGGGGATGGAGACAACTACCGACTTACCTTACACGTGAAGCGGTTTTCGGGCTTTCCAACTATTTACTGTCTATAAGCACCGCCTTAAATAAAATAATTATTGTGTCTGGCTTACAATTTTATTTGTGTAAGGCACTGTATTAAACTGCCACGTATCTAAAAAAATGGAATACTTTGTGTACCTGGACCTGCGTACCTGGATAAAAATAAATAATTTTATTTATTGTTTTTTTTATTTATTTATTTAATTTCTTGTTTTAAATAAAAATCTCCATCAAAATGCGTATTTCTGGATGATTTTTGTTATAAGTACAAAAATTTCAATAATGTTATCATACTTCAGCTGAACGTATTTCTTTTTAAAGATTACAAATTATACAACTGTATTCTTATTAAGCATAATAAGTACCTATATCTATTTTCATATATGATGGCAGACACTTTTAAGACACTATTTTTAGACAACTTAAAATCTAGAATTATTATTTTTTAATTGTAGAGGAAAATAAAACACGAAACTGTAAAAATTTATTATCACTTTTACAACTGCATATGCATGAAAAAGCTAAATAAAAATGAATTTAAAACAAACTGGATTTGAAGCTTAATAAAATAAACATATAAACAGTTCATGATCACATAATTACTTGATAATTAATTCACCGGGCACCTGTCTGAACGAAGTGTAGACGCTGAAACAAATAAAATGTTTATTAGGGACAAATTAACATTAAATGAGGCTAATAACATAAAGAGTCCGACAACTGCTGTCCAAAGGATCATTTTCTAATCGCTAATGTCTTTATTAATTTTATACTATCAAGATATGGGATTTATTATTTCTCCCTGTCACTTGTAAAGACCTTATCTAAATCTATTTATATAATGATACTTAATTGCCCTATCCCACCGATGACAACATATGCCTTTATATTTTGAAATTAAAATTTTTAATGGTGAAATATATAGCTTGATTATTTTGTTTTCGAGAGACGTAATTAATTAGGTATGTTTCAAAGAACCTATGTTCCACTTAGGGTTAGTTTTTTATTGCGAATGCATAAACGTCCAAAACGACTGTATCTCGCAGGTGCCTATACTTACCTACTAAGCCTAACGCATCTATCGATTATGTTATAATTATTATTATACAACAGATGAAGATCTCTTATTAACATCAGGTTGAATTTGACCAATATTTATGGGAGGTAAAGACTTTGAACTACGACAGTTTGCGTATAGGGACTACCTATAATATCGATTGTTTTCATGAAAATAATTTTTTGTCAATTTATTTACACAGTGCTTAAATATCATTATATACCTACAAAAAAATTCAAAAAAATGGGGTTAGAGATCCCGCGGTCCCGTCGTTTTTAGTATCTGTCAAATTATTATGGTACAACCAAGATAGTTAAAAATTTTGAAAATTAATGTGAAAATATTTGTTTTTAATCAAATGATTGCTATAATCTGGATGATGACAAAGAAGCATAATATTAAAACAACTTGATAAGCTCTAATAATACAACATTATTAACTTTCAAGTAAAATTTAGGTAATTTATCACGCATCTATTAAATAAAAATGCTTACCTATAAATTCAATTTCAGTTAGTTAATTTAACAAAATATTTACACGTTTGTAAGTTTTGATCGTGATTACATATTATGCATTGTTTGTGAATGAGCCTAGACGAATCTAGGTTCTCGAAAAAATTAGAGTATACCTACGAATAGGTACTAATTAAGTGGACTATATTAATCGAAATTTTAAACGATATGAATCGCCTGACAACTGAACCACTTGAAAATACCGGGTATCTTTTTGAAAACTATCCACCCTGAATAAACCCATTGGTATTTTGTTTTAAGGAAAATCCTGAGACAGGACAATTTTTGTTTCTCGGGGGGACACCTTTTTGACACCAAATTTTACGTTGATGCAAAAAACCCGTATTTAGCCCCAGCGGCCCCAATCTCAAGAATTTTAAATGGAAAGGGGGGTCATGTTATCCTCCATTTAAAAGTTAATCTACGCCACTGTGTATTTGTTATAAGGTTTGAGTCAATTTTTTAGTACCAAATAATAACCAATTTATGAAAGCCGGTGTTTTTTTTAAGGAAAATCCTATGACAGTCAATTTTGTGTCAAAGGGTGTCAAAATCCATCCAAGAAACCAAAATTGACGTGTCTCAGGATTCTCCTTCGAAACAAAACACCAACGGACGTGGATACAGTTTTCGCACTTTAATTTTAATTTTATTTTTAGAACTATTTAATTCATATGATGGGTGCCTGATTTCTTGATATGGATAAGAACAACTAGATCGTGCACGAAGGTGCGTTCTTCCGCGTAAGTCTTATTAGCAAGAACTCAGATTATTATTACATTATATACAGATGCAATAATGATTTATGTAGCTAAGTAATGCACAAATAATTATGAGTAATGCATACGCAATTATTATCAAGTTGCTTGTAACAGCTATATTTTATGAAGCTAATAATACCTTATATGATTATAATTAACAGAAAAAATACAAATAACGGCAGCTTCATTTAATAATCAAAAAGAAACACAGTTGAATAATTATTATCACATTCTCCGTTATTTACTTATGAAGGAACGTTATGCTGGAGTTTACTTTTTCTAAGTATATACTTACTTTATTACTCATTACGCTTACACCCCATCAGTTAAATCTTCCGTGATTATTTTATACCAGTAATTTAATAAAAAAATTAAAAGTCTCAAAGTTAAAAACAATAACTTACCCAAAATATACGTTTATAAATTTTGAATATAACTTTAAGAAATTTTAAATAGGTAAGTATAAAATGTAATTTTTTAGTGAAAACTTCAATCTTTTTTAGGGAGAAATGTTATTTTAAAGACATAATTTTTCTTAAATTAGCTACTTAAAAGTCCAAACCACCCCTGGTGTATTTTGTTAGTTATTTGTTTGAACACAAAACCCCTATCACTGTTTTACAATCATATTAACTTCCATGGGCATATTTTGTCATATAGCTATATCATAATCGGTTTACTTATGTCATTGTAACGTCGTTAAAGGTTTTATTCTTTAATTAGCTCCATTTAATATTATTAAATAAGATATCATTGTCTAAATCCCTACTATAAAGGTGTCCGCCTAGCCACTTTATTTGATTGAAACATGAATTTCGATCCAACATCGCCACCTGTTGCCGAGTGGTAAAACTAACTAAACTAGGCAAGTTCAAGATCCCTACCTTTTGAGTACAATCTGTAACTTCCTTCTCTTACAATCTTCCTTTTCGATAAATTAGAAACACAGATGTCGCTGTGATGTAGTTTCGCGAATTTAAATACAACAACCCTTTCTTCGAGCTGTGCGGAAAAGGTGCTCCGCAATTTCTGGACAAGTTTGTTCGTCTTCCAATCTTGGGGCTTGAAGCGACAAGTCGCACCCCTACCTTTTCTCTTTATCTAAGGACCGATTAATAAATCGGGTAAGTAAATTGTTCAAACTATCTGAAACTTTCTCTAATAGAGTTTATATATTGTTATAGTTCTTTCTACCTACCCTATCAATCGGGGTACTATCTTATCTCGTCGGAAAACCTATCTACGAAGTTGAACCCCACCTGTCTTCCCGGACGCCATATTGGTTTCCATTTCTGGTACATCCGAATATCCGCTTTTATGGAAGGAATCTCTTACACTATCTGAAAGTTTTGCTGCTACCTGCCCCTAAATACTGGATCTCATCATTCGGAGTCTCATATTTTCGAGTTTCATCTAACCTCGAAGGACGACCACGCTACCAGTGTTAGGCACGTGTTCCCACGGGACGCGACACCGTCCACCAGTCTTTCTGCCACCCCAGAGGGAGACCACGGTCTCTTATCCTGAGATTTCGTCCAGGGCCCCGCTCTCCAGTCTCGGCACGACATTCCAAGGATGGCAAAATGTCGTATCAGTAAGCAAAGTGTGACATAACCTTTTATTGCTCAGAGTGATATCAGAGAAATCTGTTAGGATTTTTGTGTCGTTCTATTGCCTTATCTTGTCGAGAGATTGATGTTTTATTAATTAAAACTTATATTAATAATAACTTTGAAATACCTGATATACAATCATTACCATTATTATTCAAGTAATACTTGAAATGAACTTGTCAATTATTATGTGAAGGAAAGATAGATATCTATTATTTTCTCTACCAGTTAAACTGTTAAATGAGATATTTTACGATTAACTTCAGAATCAATTAATTAGTAATTTCATAACCATAGAATTTCAATCATTTATTTTATAAACAGAATAAATAAATATACTTTTCATTAAAAGATCAATTCTATTATTCCGTAGGTAGATACAGTAGTTAGAAATTATTAACATCTCATAACCTGAGTGAATTTTGATGCCTTTATAGTTCAGGTTACTTTAGATCTATTATTCAAAATTAAAAGGTCATCTGGCATCCCAGTACCTTATATCTTAGGGGTAATTAAACCGTACCGCTTTATGCTGCTGATGCCACTACAGTCGCACGAAATCTGAATGAGATTTTGGTGCATCAATTAATACTTCGGCCCAACGAAGGTAAGTCGGCAATTGTTTTTCAACAACGTTCGAATTTTAATTGGCCCAGAGCCTAATCAAATTAGCCCGACCGCAGCAATTGGCACTCCCCGGTGTGGAACGATTACTTCTTTGAATTAGAAATCCAATTTATCTTTATCTTATTTGGCTTTTATGTATCTAGGATTTTCATAAAATAAATCTCATAACTATTTGAACTTTACGATTTGTCTGCGATATCACTTGATATTTATATAAATTTCTCTTGTTGCTTACTGCATGTATTATTTATTGAAAGCTTTTGCATGACTTAGTTTTAAGCATTATTGTTCCCTAATATATGTGTACCTACCTAATTATCTTTGTGCAAAGTGCCGTGCCGCGAAAATACCTACTTTTTCTTACCGCTACACTGCCGCTAAAGGGTAACCTTGAAAAAGGAGCTTTACGGAGTGGTTGATTATACCGTCGCGATGTCTCGAGCATGTTTTAGAGAAGCTTAATTCCGTACAGAGAGGATACTCAGATACGAGAGCTCTGTAGTTAAGCTGTCTTTGAAAACTGTATCCAAAAATCTTTCCCTGAAATTTACCTTACCATGTTCTCATTAAGTTAGGTTAGGTTTCCATTAATCTTTGACTCTCCAGTCAGCTGTTGATAATAGTGCCGACAAGCGCTAAAGCTACGAGCAGTGTTGCGACGTATCCCTTGCATTCTTTACGTCAAACGTAGAAAACGAATTCTTTACGTGTAAAGATACATCATAGCGTCACATAGCTTTTTCGATCCCTACCTTACCGACTTTAGTAGATTTCAATCATGAATCCCGTTCAAGCTTTATTAAGTGAAGAACTCGCTTATGAAATAGCGATTAGAAAACAAGTCCCATTTAGTACACAGGAGAAAAGACGAATTCAATTTCGTGCCCTGTTAAATAGGGAAGTAAATTCTCTTTCTATTTCCGAATCTGTCTACCCCTTTGACAAAGATTCTGCAGAGGTGAAAAAGACTCTTGCAGATTTGAAAATCAAAATACAGGACGCTCCCTTGTCTCTTAATGACCCTATCTGTCAAAGAATTCAATGTCGTCTGAATCATGTGATCTCTAGAATCAATAGATTCAAACTTGATCAAGATCCTGAAGCAAAAGCTTTAGCTGATGATTTATTTTCTGAGGCTCTAGAATTAGAAGGTCAATGGCTTCTGAAAAACGACCAGTCCCTAGACCAAACTGATAACTCATCCAATTCCCAGAGTGCATCAAGCTCTACTGTCTCCACTCATTCTAGACCTAGTGTTCCAGTTTATAAATGGAATATTAAATTTTCTGGTTCTTCTAAGGATAATTTGATCCAATTTCTAGAAAAGGTCAAAGAACTTCAAAGGTCGAGAAATGTCTCAGACCGCGGTCTTTTTGATTCGGCAATGGATCTTTTTGAAGACAAGGCTCTGATTTGGTTTCGCAGTGTTGCCAGCTCAATTATTTCTTGGGAAGATCTCAAGAATAAATTGAAAATTACTTTTCTCCCCCTCTCTTACGATGATGACCTATTAGAGGAAATCAAACAAAGGACTCATGGTGAATTTGAGTTAGTTGCTATCTATGTTGCCTCGATGCAAGGCTTATTTAAGAGATTGTCTACTCCCCCATCAGAAGTGGAACAATTTAAAATAATCAAGAAAAATCTTCATCCCTATTTCCAAAACCATCTTGCCCTTGTTGAGGTAAACAACATTCAGGACATAATTTCCATTGGAAAGAAGTTAGAAGATAATAGGACTATTATCCAACAATATCGTCCCCCTCCCTCTAAGAAGGTTCAAAGTCTCTTAAATTCAGACCTAGCATGTTCTGGAGAACCAGCTTCTTTCTCTTCTCGTAAAGCCAGAGGCACACCAACTAAAGGTGCACCTACACCTAGTAACACCAAGATCCCTGTTACTAACCTTTCTGCAGTCACCTGTTGGAATTGTTCCAACAAAGGTCATACCTATGTAAGGTGTAATCTCCCTAGAAAAGTTTTTTGTTATGGCTGTGGCCATAAAAATGTCTACAAGTCTAAATGCCCCTCATGTTCGGCAGATTTCCTGAACTCTCTCAAAGTCACTTCTCGTTCAAAAAACGACGAAGTTGCACAACAGGGTGCAGTGCGACAAGAAGAGACAAGCCGCCCAAAGCGAGCCCTTGTAGAAAAGAGCTTGAAGTCAAAGGACGATCAGTCTCCTCCCTCTCCAAAAGACCAGCACTAATATCTTCCAGTTATCTTGTTGATTTCACTATCCAAAAGGAACAGTGGAAATCATGGTTGCAAAAAGTTGCAAACTTTTTCGAATCTTTTCGAATACCTCCTAAAAAGGACATACCTAAACCAAGTGCTGACTCTTTAATACCTGTTATAGCTCCAATCTTATTATCTAACCCTGTTGACAATAGACCATTTATAGCTGTCAAAATGTGTGACGTACCTTATACAGCCCTCTTTGACACCGGCGCAAATATCTCTGTTTGTGATTTGGAAACCATGCAGGAAGTTCTGGGTGAACTACCCATCCCTTCCAAAAATTCGGATTTGTTGTGTTCCCTGAAAAATGCTGACGGCTCCCCTCTATCTGTTATCGACATAATTGAACTTGACCTGACCATAGATGACGTCACAAAGAAAGTTCAATTCCATGTGGTATCTTCCATTTCACCACAAATTATCTTGGGAATAGACGTAGCTCGTATTTTCAACATGATGATTAATTTCGTAAATGAATCTTTCGAAGTTCATCCCGGTGATCCTTCGTCTTCATTATCTTCTGTCTTACCTAATGAACTTAAGGTTTGCGCTATCAATAAGATTCAGGATATCTCTTGTTTACCTCCTACTGACCTGTCTAGACTTGAATCGACGATAGACAAATTCAAAAGTTTGGCCCGTGTTGATATACTCCCTGAAACCAATGTGCTATGCCATTCCATAGAAACAAAAGACGCTAAGCCTTTTAGACAGAGACAATATCCCTTATCTCCAACCCTTCAACAATATCTGAATGAAGAGGTAGATAAATTACTTAAGTTGGAAATTGTCGAAAAAAGTAATTCTCCTTGGGTGTCCCCTGTTCTTTTGGTCCGCAAGAAAGACAAAACATACCGTATGTGTTTTGATGGTCGAAAGCTAAACGAGATCACCACACATGACTCATATCCCCTGCCTAGAATCGATACTATCTTGAGCAAGCTCAAAGACGCTAATTATCTTACCTCCATCGATTTAAAGCAGGCTTTCTTTCAAGTTCCTTTGGACGAAGAATCCCGCCCAAAGACCGCTTTTGTAGTTCCCGGGAGAGGTTTATTCCAATTCCGACGAATGCCTTTCGGACTGAGAAACAGTGCTCAAACCCAGCAACGACTTATGGACACAATTTTAGGTCCAGCTTTGGAGCCATTTGTTTTTGTTTATCTTGACGATATAATTATCGCCACGAATAGTTTCGAGAAACATCTAGAAATTTTAAAGGAAGTATACGAGCGTTTAAAAGACGCTAATCTTACTGTCAACTTCGACAAATGTCACTTCTGTCGAGATTCTCTCTCCTTTTTGGGTTTTATTATCGATAGAAACGGATTGCGAGTTAGTGAAGAGAAAGTTAAATCGATTATTGAGTCCCCTGTTCCTCATAATACCACTGGAGTAAGACACGTCCTAGGTATCTTACAATATTATAGGCGTTTCATAAAGGATTTTTCTACAATCAGTGCTCCTATCTCAGCTCTGCTGCATAACCGAAAAAAGGGACAGTCAATAACTTGGAACTCAGAAGCTGATCAAGCTTTTAAACTTCTCAAGGAACGACTGACTACAGCTCCCGTTCTAGCTAGCCCAGATTTCTCGAAGCCCTTTTGCATACAGACGGATGCAAGTGATTTCGGGTTAGGTGCGGTGCTTTTTCAACTTGAGGGAGATTTCGAACATCCCATTGCTTTTGCTAGTCGAATGCTCTCGAAAGCCGAGAAGAAATACACCGTTACCGAAAGAGAATGTTTAGGGGTCCTCTTTGGTATAGAATATTTTCGCCCTTATGTCGAAGGTGCAAATTTTACAGTTTACACCGATCACGCCTCTCTTCTCTGGCTTCGCACGTTAAAAGATCCTATGGGTCGTGTAGCTAGATGGTGTTTACGCCTCAGCCAGTTTGATTTCGACATTAAACATCGAAAAGGCACTTGCAATGTCCCTGCAGACTATCTTTCCCGCTCTATATCTTCTATCTCTCTCCAAAACTTTGTACCTGATGATTGGTATAAAGACATGGTCTCCAAAGTTACCGAGTTTCCTGAGAAATACCCTGACTTTACCATCAAAGACAATATTCTTTATAAACATGTTAAGCCTCGAGTGGAAGTCATGTCTAACCTATCTGATTGGAAAATTGTTGTCCCTACTCCTAATCGGGAGGAAATAATTGCTCAGTTTCATGACCCTCCAACTTCTGCACATTTTGGAGTAAGTAAAACTTTGGCAAGAATATCTGAAGTTTATTATTGGCCCAAAATGATTATCTCAGTCAAAAAGTACGTGAGAAACTGCCAGGTTTGTGGTGCACACAAAGCCCCAAACACTGCTCGCGTAGGACTTATGGGTAATTATAAGAAAATCAATTTTCCCTTCCAATTTCTCTCCATTGACTTCATGGGACCTTTCCCTCGATCCAAGGCTAGAAACACCCAACTTTTAGTCGTCACTGATTGGTTTTCGAAATTCGTTTTGGTTAAACCAATGCCTAATGCTACAGCAGCTGCCGTTACAAAATTTCTTGAGAACCAAGTGTTCTTAATTTTCGGTGTGCCTCAAATTCTGCTTTGTGACAACGCTCAAATCTTTAAAAGCAGTCTATTTACTAATTTGCTGAAAAACTACGAAGTTAATTTGTGGTATAGCGCCAGGCATTTATCTCAGGTGAATCCGACCGAGAGAACGAATCGTACCATCCTTACAGCCATCTCATCTTACATCCGTGACAATCATAAAGATTGGGATAAAAATGTTTATAAAATTGCACAAGCAATTAACTTATCGGTGAGCGAAGTTACTAAACACGCTCCAGCTTTCCTACTTTTCGCTAGAAATGTCCCTATAGACGGAACCTTTTACGGTCCAGTCTCAGATAATTATCTAGAATTACCTGATGATCTGTCTTATGTTCATCGAGAACAAGACATATCTAAATTACCTCCTATCTTCAGTGATATACGCGATAGACTTAAGAAAGCTTACGAAGTAAGTAAGAAACATTACGACTTACGCAAGCGCCCCGATGTTTTCACCGAGGGTGACCTCGTCTGGAAACATACCTACCCACTTTCGAATGCCGCAAAGAATTTTGCTGCTAAATTGGCCCCAAAATTCGTACTATGCCGGATATCTAAAGTAGTGTCTAAATTAGTGTACGAATTACAAGACCAAGAAGGCAATCCCCTAGGTCGCTGGCATTCTAAAGATTTGAAGGCTTATCGAGGCGAAGACCCGCCGAAAAGCGACGAATAGTTCCTTGTAATATCTTTTCTCTAATTTTATTTCCCTGCCTACCTTTATCTCTCTTTTTGTATTTGACAAAAATCCGTTAGAAAATGAGGTCTAGCAATATGAGAATTGAGAAAGCTCCGTTTCTAGTTGTATCTTAGAATGAATGAAGAATGTATGCAGAATGAATACCGTATCTTTCAAAGCGTTTCTCAAGGATCTCGAAACTAGTAGTGTGAATGTGGATCCAAAGTGTGAATGTTGCTAATTTTGGGATCGGTATCTGCTATCCTCAGGCTCTCATTTTATTTTATCGCTCAAATTTTGAGAAGCCATATCTTTCTGGTTATCTGAAATCATTACCTTGAAAAGTAACTATTCGCCTATCTTGTCTGACCACGTTTACAGGTCTAATGTTATCTTTTAAATTTTCTTATGTTCAATGAACTAAAGAAAATGCTATCTTGCCGTTGTATCTACCTTATCTTATCTTTTACCTTTATCTTACCTACCGTCTAGTTTTAGACGGGTGCTTTCCCGACAGTTTCCGCCCTGCTACGTGCTAAAGTGAAAACTGCCCTGTTTGTCCAAACAAAAGACAACAGGTTATCTTTATCTTACCCACCATCTTTCTAAGTACGGGTGCTTTCCCGACAGTTTCCGCCCTGCTATGTGCTAAAGTGAAAACTGCTCTGCTTGTCCAATCAGACGACAGCAGATCTCTTTTATCTTATCTTACCATCTCTTTCAAAGACGGGTGCTTTCCCGACAGTTTCCGCCCTGCTATGTGCTAAAGTGAAAACTGCTCTGCTTGTCAAATCAGACGACAGCAGATCTCTTTTATCTTATCTACCATCTTTCCAAGATTGGGTGCTTTAAGATTTTCCGCCCTGCATGGCTAAAGTGAAAAATCCCTCTGTTGTCTCAACGGAAGACAACAGAATATCTCTACCTTGTCTTACCTATCTTTCAAGAAAACGAAAATTGAATTAGCAAATTTTCTTCTTGATAACAATGACAGGCGTAAGCTTTAGTCAAAGCTTCGTGCCTTTCTTATCTTTAATTTCTTTTCAAAGAAAAGGAATTATCCTATCTTACCTTGTCTGTACCTGTTAGTACCATAATAGAATGGTAGCTAATACTTATCTTCTCTGCGAATATTTTCCAAAATGGAAAATAAAAATCTATGTGAATTCTAGTGTTGAATTTGCAAAGATGACTTGAGATATTCGGTGTTAACACAAATGAATTTGAACACGGATATTGAATGTCCCCTACCTTAGCGATGAAAATGGTTGTTCCATTTTTCTTATCTTACCGAGTGAGATAAATTATCTTACCGTTACCTTAATGTTTATCTAATAATCCAGGCGATTATTGATGTTTTCTCTGTGCGATTATCAAATGTTTATCTATGCGATTATTGGACGATTTATCGATATGATTGTTACAATTACGCTATTTGATAAGCTACGCAGTGATTATCTGCAAACTTCCTTTCTCTCAATTATTTATTATGGAGTCGCATAGACGACGACATAGTCAAATTTTGACTGGTTCAAAGATGAAAAATCTTGCCTATGGATTACCCTTATGGACTCCAAAAATTTATCTTTCCCTGTACATAGATGTTTTGATGCCCAAGTTTGGACAGCATCAACCCCCTTGAGGATCGAGTTTCACTTTTGCTTTGTTAAACCTGCTACTTAACCGCGACAGTTTCATTCTTGACTTTTCCGCTCACCACTGTCTCAGTGGCGGGGCATGCTTCAAAGCAGAGCGCGGGTTGTCGTTGGTCGGGGAAGCGGCGTTCAACAGCAAGGGAAATGTTTCATGCCCACCTCAAGAGATTTTTTCTTCTTAGGAATTCTAATTTTATTTATTTCAGAATATTCATTACTGTGATATCTGACAGTATTATTGATTTTGTTTATTTTAGTATGTATCTTATCTTATATTATCTATCTTATCTTATATTATCTAACCATATCTTATCGTATCTTCATATCTAGTTATCTAGAAATTATTCCTTTGTTTATCGACATTGTTCGGCGAGAACAATTACCATTTAAGAAAGTTATCTTAATTATCTTATTACTACCGTTACTAGCATATCTTTTATTTTGTTGCCTTTGCAATGAAGCAAGAATATTTTATTTTTATACCTTATGAATAATTATTACCTAGTGCTTAATATTTAAGTTGCATGTAATTTTAGTAAACCTAACGCTATTCCCTTTGAAAGTTGCATGTTACCTTAGTAAGCATATATAAGAGAAATTTTATTCATTCAATGAAACAGATCAATGATGTCGTTGACAATTTGTTCGTTCAGAATTGTTATCTTATTTCTTCGAAAGGTTCATGTTATTTATGAACGTGATTTCTGAATCATATTCTCTAAACTTATCGTCACCTAGTTGTCCCGCAAACATACCCTTCTTCGGGTATAGTAACAACTTGAAATACGCCTGTGTTTTTTCCAGTTGGTTTATCTTTAATCCTTTCCTTACCCCGGTAAAGAGAGGTGTGTAACGTCGTTAAAGGTTTTATTCTTTAATTAGCTCCATTTAATATTATTAAATAAGATATCATTGTCTAAATCCCTACTATAAAGGTGTCCGCCTAGCCACTTTATTTGATTGAAACATGAATTTCGATCCAACATCGCCACCTGTTGCCGAGTGGTAAAACTAACTAAACTAGGCAAGTTCAAGATCCCTACCTTTTGAGTACAATCTGTAACTTCCTTCTCTTACAATCTTCCTTTTCGATAAATTAGAAACACAGATGTCGCTGTGATGTAGTTTCGCGAATTTAAATACAACAACCCTTTCTTCGAGCTGTGCGGAAAAGGTGCTCCGCAATTTCTGGACAAGTTTGTTCGTCTTCCAATCTTGGGGCTTGAAGCGACAAGTCGCACCCCTACCTTTTCTCTTTATCTAAGGACCGATTAATAAATCGGGTAAGTAAATTGTTCAAACTATCTGAAACTTTCTCTAATAGAGTTTATATATTGTTATAGTTCTTTCTACCTACCCTATCAATCGGGGTACTATCTTATCTCGTCGGAAAACCTATCTACGAAGTTGAACCCCACCTGTCTTCCCGGACGCCATATTGGTTTCCATTTCTGGTACATCCGAATATCCGCTTTTATGGAAGGAATCTCTTACACTATCTGAAAGTTTTGCTGCTACCTGCCCCTAAATACTGGATCTCATCATTCGGAGTCTCATATTTTCGAGTTTCATCTAACCTCGAAGGACGACCACGCTACCAGTGTTAGGCACGTGTTCCCACGGGACGCGACACCGTCCACCAGTCTTTCTGCCACCCCAGAGGGAGACCACGGTCTCTTATCCTGAGATTTCGTCCAGGGCCCCGCTCTCCAGTCTCGGCACGACATTCCAAGGATGGCAAAATGTCGTATCAGTAAGCAAAGTGTGACATAACCTTTTATTGCTCAGAGTGATATCAGAGAAATCTGTTAGGATTTTTGTGTCGTTCTATTGCCTTATCTTGTCGAGAGATTGATGTTTTATTAATTAAAACTTATATTAATAATAACTTTGAAATACCTGATATACAATCATTACCATTATTATTCAAGTAATACTTGAAATGAACTTGTCAATTATTATGTGAAGGAAAGATAGATATCTATTATTTTCTCTACCAGTTAAACTGTTAAATGAGATATTTTACGATTAACTTCAGAATCAATTAATTAGTAATTTCATAACCATAGAATTTCAATCATTTATTTTATAAACAGAATAAATAAATATACTTTTCATTAAAAGATCAATTCTATTATTCCGTAGGTAGATACAGTAGTTAGAAATTATTAACATCTCATAACCTGAGTGAATTTTGATGCCTTTATAGTTCAGGTTACTTTAGATCTATTATTCAAAATTAAAAGGTCATCTGGCATCCCAGTACCTTATATCTTAGGGGTAATTAAACCGTACCGCTTTATGCTGCTGATGCCACTACAGTCGCACGAAATCTGAATGAGATTTTGGTGCATCAATTAATACTTCGGCCCAACGAAGGTAAGTCGGCAATTGTTTTTCAACAACGTTCGAATTTTAATTGGCCCAGAGCCTAATCAAATTAGCCCGACCGCAGCATCATTTAGAGGATTTTTGGTCAATCACTATTCATTAATAGTTGTGGATTAGAGTTTCACAATTTACCTACATAGGCTACGATATAGAATAATTTTTTCTCACAAACATATTCCTCTCTTAAAACATCTTGAATCAGAAATGGGAATATTTTAAGAATTACAATACATACCTACTTAGCTTTTCAGTAAATAAATGTACTGAAAAATAATAATTTTCAATTTTCATTATCTGCTAATAATAAAACTTAACGCTTATAGGACAGAAATTTTAAATTAAACGCAAGAATGTGAAATTTTTAAATTAATCCCAAAATTATATAATAGTTTTTTTTTAAGTTATCTAAAAATATATGTTTTTAGGGCTTTGAGACTAGTATCAAGTGAGCTGAAATCGACAAAATATACCAAAATCTCATACCTACATAATATGTTTCATAAAATACATAAAATTTTATGATTTTCAGAATTTCACAAAAGACATGTTCGTATAATAGTAAGTAAAAATCAGAATTTTTTTGTTCTCAAGGTATATTTTGACAAAACAAAAATTGAAACCAAAACGTTTTCACCACATGATGCGAACTTTTTGTCTGAACTTGTAACAATTCATTGTTACAGAGGTTATTTACTTATCGACATTTCAATTTTCTTTACAGTTATTGCAGTTTCCATGATATTACTTTATTTCATTTTAATCATTACTACAAGCAAGCCTCCCTATACACTCCTAGCACAGTCGCATTTTTAGATCGTCCACTATCCGAGAGTGAGCGGGTGTTTAGGATCAACGTAATTACCGTCATTTATATTTTTACCTGTCTGCCAGTTGGAATCTCCCAGTTCCGTCAATACCTTTGATGTTCGCAGATTTTCGGGAATTGTAAATTTTTTTTTTTTCCTTTTTAACAGGGTCCGTACGGCTTCGCCATAGTTTGCTTAAACTATTGTAATAATTTCTTACATTATATCTTCCATCTCCTCTTTTAATCCAACGTGTGATTATTATTACCTTTTTGAATATTGAGCATGTGAATTATTATACTTTTCTAATAAATTAAATAATTATTGTCGCATAGATTATTTTACTCGGATCTGCACGCGTCTTTGCATATTCATTTTAATTATTATGTCAAGTTGGACTCTTAAATACCCGTGCAGAAACCTACTGTTGCTTTTTTATGAACATTCGGTGATTGAGCCGTGATTTTATAGCGTTTCCCTGGAAGCTGATTTGCGTATCTCTGGGAGCTGATTCGTCGTTACTTGGCAGCCGATACACCGTTTTTAGAGTTCATTCTTCATTTTCTGCGCTATATACTACTTAGAATCTGTTACTGAGCATTCAGCCATGTTGAACATTTAGCCATGCTGAAGCCTTACTCCAAGGGAATCTCCTAGCACCAGCACCAACATTCATATCAATTATTATCAAACAGCACGAAGCTATACCTAAGTACCGAGTGAAATTCAGTGATTCTTTCTTCCACTTACTTTCTTAGTACATTCAAATTTGCCATTTTTATTATTATTCTATTTGTAAATGTAATGTCACGTTCATTTAAGCAAGTTAATTTTTGCATTTATAATTTCAAGTGTTCATTTAAAACTTTCATTAAAAATTCATTAAAAACTAATATGCATATTCATAAAAAATAATGCATATTTGCATATTGAAAGTTACAGTAAAGGTACTAATCAACAAATATTCATTATTATTATTATGAAACTGATCCTAAATTAGAAAAACTATAGTCTTTTCGAAATAACTAGCAAAACTATAGGAAAAACAAACTTATTATGAGTAGTTCTTATAATATTGAAATGAAAATTGAAGATTTTAAAATTAGAAATTAGACCTTTTCCAATTGTAATTGAGAAATGGTTAAATGTAATTGAGAATGGCCAAAAATAATTCAGAACGAGTTAATTGTAATTGAGAAACCAGGAAAAAAAAATAGAGAAAACGTCAAGTGTAATTTGGAAAGTATATCAAATAGAATTCAGAATTCAGAACGCATTCTGAATTGCATTTGACTATTCTCGATTACAGTTAACGCATTCTGAATTACACTTGACTAACCTCACTTATATTTATGCATATTATATTTAAGCATTCTGAAGTACATGTAGATAACCGTTTCTCAATTATAACTGGAAAAGGTATAAACCAGAAAAATGTATAAAAAAAAATCTATAATCAAATTACCAGATTTGGGGACTGGTTTTATTTTAATGTTTTGAAGGCAATTTGTATTTTCAATAAAAAGGTAGGTACGTCTTAAAATTTATCTTCACTTGTTGACATTGAGAAAAATAAAAATTAGACAATTTTACGGTAGAACATGCTAAAATCTAAAAAAAAGTTTTCTATGTAATTAGGATTTTTATGTATACATAGTTTTTATAGCTGAAAGTTATATATTTTTTTGTAGGTAAGATTTTATGTACTTTCATTCGCATTTGATCTATTTTCAATTACAATTAACGCATTCTGAATTACCTACATTTGATTATTCTCGATTACAATTGACGCATTCTGAAATATATATTTTGACTAAGTATTCTCAATTATATTTAACGCATTCTGAATTGCATTTGACTATTCTCGATTACAGTTAACGCATTCTGAATTACACTTGACTAACCTCACTTATATTTATGCATATTATATTTAAGCATTCTGAAGTACATGTAGATAACCGTTTCTCAATTATAACTGGAAAAGGTATAAACCAGAAAAATGTATAAAAAAAAATCTATAATCAAATTACCAGATTTGGGGACTGGTTTTATTTTAATGTTTTGAAGGCAATTTGTATTTTCAATAAAAAGGTAGGTACGTCTTAAAATTTATCTTCACTTGTTATTATAATTATATCAATAAAAAAAGATTGTATTATGATTTTAATGATTTATTTGTCATGTTAAGAACTTATAGAAATTATATCTATAACGAATAAATTCAATTTCTCAGTTGATATTTGTATAATTAAAAAAAGCAAATGAGGTAGATTTTTGATTAATAAATTAATTATACTTACAGCCAGTATTATAAAGGCCCATTAAGGTAACGGACAGATTTCTGATATTTTTTTTAAAGCAAATCTGCCAGTTAACTTAATGAGCCTTTATAATATGCTCTGTTAGTAGCATAAATAATTCACCACATTCTGGGTGAACCTGCTCGCTTTAAACCCCTCAGTCTTACACTTACCACCTCTAAATTTAAAATTTTCAAAAGGAAAGGGTTAGCTTGTGACCCCTCATTTGAAAGGTCTCTCAATTATTGCAAAAAAAGTGCAATATTTTTTGCAAAATTGTTTTGAAGACGAGCGTTTTGAACATCTCCTATTTTACAAACTACACTAAAACTTGTACAAAAACATCAAAAATTAAACGATATTACTTATTAAGTTTTAAGTGTGTGTTGTAGAGCATTTTCTTAATCAGATTATTTAAAATTATTTTTAATGTAAATTCGGGACATAAATTTTAAAACAATATCATTTGAGTATACAGAATTAAAGGACCTTTCAAATGATATAGCAGAAGCCCCTTTACTTTCCTATTTGAAAATTAAGGGGTCGCTGCTATCACTCGAAGGGGGTTTTAGAGATGAAATTAGTATAAACTGCAGGATGTAATTTAATAATCAAAAATCGACTTGTTGTTTTTTTTTAATTCTATAACAAACATTAACTGGTTCAATTCTACAAATGGTTCACATAAAACTGTATTATATTAAGTAACTAAACATTAATATCCCAGTGCGTTGGGCTTATTTCTAAGGGAGGGAGGAGTTGAGCAAACACTAGAATAGGAGAACAGATAGAATAAGAAATCATATACATATTATTATAATATCATTTAATTGATTGTTTTCATGCCTGTATAGAAGCGCAAGTTCATAATATGAAAGAGAATTATTCTCATATACATACTCGTAAGTACCTATGTATGATTGAATTTCAAAAAAGTTCTTATATAGGTACTGGAAACTTGCTAGAAAATCACTATAGAACTAAACTCTCTCGAATGAACCCGTATTTAACGATCTACACTTCTTTTCTTATCGAAACTTAAATAATTTTCTGTATACCTACAAGTGGTTGATGTAGGTTTGGAAGATTATAAACCTATAACCTATAAAACGAATTCCTTGAGTTAAGTGTTTAATTTCGTCTTCAAGTTAGAAGGCTTTTTATAATAGAGTAGGTACGTACCTATGACCTTTTCTGAATGATGTACAAATAAATGATTATTTATCATCCAATTCTAAACTTCTAAAAGTCGATCATATCACATGGGAAATGATCTCGGAGTCGGAATGCAGGTATCCCATACTCATGGTAACCCGATCCTTTCCCATCTGGATCTCCCGTCTGTCGACAACAATCGTTCTTGATTTGAATATTGTAACGGACAAGCATGCAAATGCAGTCCCGCGGTGATTTATCATCTCCTAGCCCTTCGTTACCTGCCCTTCCCGCCGAAGGGAGTATGCAGATGGTTAGCTCCCAGGTACCTGCTGCTAGACGGCCAGCCCTTACTCTTGCTTTTGTATAATGCAGGCCCGGATGCATAATATGTAAACTAGGCTCAAAGGGTAAGGATGGAACAGAACGAATTTTTTGTTAGAATAAGATCCACGGAAAAAATATCGATTGCTATAGAAAAAAGAATCATCAGTCTATACCCATTACAACTTGAGTTAAAAATTTTTGCGAAAATTAAAAAAAAATTAAAATTGAAAAAAAATTGAAAAAAAAAACACAAAATAGCAAAGATTCAATGACTCAATGGAGATGATTTAAAAACTCAATTCATAAAATTCAATGACTCTTCTAAAACCTCTATAGTAACACCTGAACACACAGCAAATCAACAAAACCATGGCAACATTTATATTTATTTATTTATTTATTTATATAGTGACAGTCGAAGCACTAGAGACACTAAAGACATTAGGTCACTTAGAGGGTCTAATTTTTTTTTTTAGAAATGATGAATCAAATCTGAATGGGTTTAGGTATCTTGAGACCGGACTGTAGGTAGGGGTAGGGGGTATGAAGACAGTTAAGGTTACAAGTCCGTGAGATGTTCCCGGAGACAGGCCTCGAACTTTTAGAATCCAAAAGTTGCAGGATCTATTTTGAAGTAGTTTAGGTATTTGATTGACGCCGTGAATGTCCTTTCTGTGGATGCAAGATTTTGTGTAGGAGGTTTGAACAGATTGAAGCTGGTACAGTATAGTGATGGGTGGAATAATACTTATTTTTGTGGATCGGTTTGAGAAGAGAAATACATACAACGCAGGCAAGGTAAGAAGTCCAAGCCACTTTAAATGATCTCTGCAGGAGAGTCATAAATAGTTCTTATATATCTGTTAAAAAATTACTCACCTACTTAAAGCACATATGCTACAAATCAAGGCGGTTCAGGGACGTTATAAAAGACCTAATATAAGATAATTAAAGTAGTAGAAGGAATTTGAACTATCGAAACAAATTATTCTCAAAATCTCTCACCGCTCGTTTATATTTAACTGCAATGTCATCTCATTGCCAATGATCCTTTTTTACCGCTTGCTTTGTGTGCGGTGGGATTCCAAGCCCTTCCTGTTCTGCACGCATTATTAGATAGTCATTTCTTTGAATAGACGATAGCAAGTGAATGGAACCGAAGTTAAGATCTACATGTGTTCATACAAGTCCTGTCATTTCATTTGAATATTTCCTCTCACTATGAAAAGGCCGTTGTTCGTTTACATTCCCCAGGTAAAGGGGTAGGTACTATTATTATTCAGTGGTTGGTTTTGAATATTCGGTTAGAAATAAATTACTTACCTAGGTAGGTACTATTCAATACTGTAGATAACCTCATGCAGATGGAACTAGCTGGAGACATTTATATGTATGTAGATTAAAATTTCGTTAGCAAATTATGTCTTTTTTTCCATTACCTACCTACCTATTTAAACTACTAATGAATCATTAGTGTTGCTCTTTTATATTTTCATACATTTTATGTGCATGGTTATGAAAATTATCTAATTTCTACATTAAATAAAGAAAATAAAGAAATCCCTAGAGCTTGGAGGAAAGATTAAATAAAGAAGTTCCCTACGGTGCGTTTGTAATTAAATGGAGTAATTCCTTACTATACCGCAACCAATAATAATTATACCAACTAATCTCTATAATTTGCTATCGCTATCAAAGGATACTTACCTCTAAGGTATCTGTTCCAAATAAGGTTTCAAGCTTTGGACTGTTGAAATTAAATGATAGAAAATTATGTAAACATCTCGAGTAAACTTTTTCTGAACCCATTCTGAAGGACAGCGCGTATAATATTATTTTCTCGTACAATTATTGTTTGTGAATTTTTGCAAAATATGATAAATGACCTTATTCGGAGCACGTGTTCCATATAAGTCCATATTATAAGTATGTATATATTATGTACTTATGTAATGAATAAAAATCCAAAGATATTGAGTGTCTATTTCTCTTAATATGGTTTGGTGATCCTTATAAGTAGTAACCAGGATAACAGAATTAAAATTTCAATTTAGTACACAAAAATTTTATTAGATATACCTACTGAGTGACTTATAACAATTAAGTTTGTACAATGTATATGGAGCGGGTCAGCGGGGAGTCTCAGGATTATATCCTGGTAACGGTTACTGTTTCTTTTCGAGGCAGACGGTGACCTGTGCGCGCAACTGCTGCCGCCGTTGCCGTATGCAAAGCAACACCGGCACCGGCATTACAGGACACATTGCAGTCTGTCTACTGTCTACTCTACTCTACAACCCTCTCTTGGTGATTTATATGACGGACGGTAGTCCTATAATAGACATCAGGCGTCAGTTGGCCAGCCTGACTTCCTTCTTCAGAGAAGTGTATCTGTAGATGACTCGTATTTAATTTAATGCATACCTACTAATCTTTCACCTAATATGTAACTATTTTGTCTACAATAATAATAATAGTATAATGAGTGGTAGCGCAGTGGCTTAGCGTGAACGCCGACGCGACAAAGTTGTCAGGACTACCACCGGCTGGGTTCGAATCCCAGTCTCGCCATGGATGTGTGTGTTTGTTTATTTAACTATTTATATACAGTAAGAATGTGTGAGGGTAGAATTATTTAGAGTCCATCGATATTAAAATGAGCTAGTTCTCGAACCCCAAAATTACCGGAGTGGAGTGACTTTGTCTTAACCACATAGTTAAGACCGATGTTCTCTTTTTAACAGACCCCATGAGCAAATGTCTGCTTCGTGGTGCCACGGTCAGGATTGCTAATTGCGTGAGAAGGGAGGTCTGGTCGCCTGGGTTCGATTCTCGGTAAGGTCATAACTATGTAACTTTGCTGCTGTTTGAGTCTGTTCCCAATTAAGCCTTTGCGCCTATACTGTATAGTCGCACTAACAAATCGATCATGCCATGGGCAAAATACTGCGGTGCCAATTTTGGATTCCAAAAATTACGTTTTTGAAATTCGAATAAAAAAATACATCCAGATGGTAGATCTCACTTCTTAGTCTCGCCAGTTGTGATACCTACCATGTTAAAAATATTAAAGTTGCTTCAAGTTGAAGTTTCGTTGTTGTGCTGAAGATTCCGATCAGCAGGGTGAGAGGATAAAATCTGATCGACTTCTTAAGCGATTTCAATATCATTGCATAAGGTCAACTGACTAAAGCATATAAAGCACTCAATTTAACGGAGAACGTCATGAAATATCTTCTTTCTGGTATTTGCTTACTCAGCTCATTATTTATGAACCAAGCTGTGTTTTCAATCGTTATAAGTCATCATGGCATCGTGGCATCTCCGTTTCATGTGGAAAGCTTTTGTGGAAACTCCACAGTGAAAACTCATGTCTTCATTGGATTTTTCACATCATCATTAAGTATACCAAAACAGTCAGTGAAAAAGAAGTGTATGAGCTTTCCAAAATATGGTATCACTGTAGACATCAGCTACGACGGTAAGTGAGGGGAACCCAAGGAACATTATCGAACTTTTTACGTGTGAGCGCGCTTCTTTAGATTTTAAAGTTACATCTCGTTATGTGCTAAGAAAGGGGTTTCGAAATCATCTTAACTGCTATGGAAACATTATCTCCTGTCTAAAAATGCCCTTTAACCAGCAAACCTTATAATACAAGTATACTGGTTTCATTTTTTTATAAAAAATACATGGGACCTGTCGCATTCGCATAAAAAGAATTTTACATGAGGCCGAAAAATTGAAACTCGAGGAGCACATCACAATTTCATCGATGTTTGCTGATAGGTACATTGCTTAATAATCATAGACGAATTACAAGCAAGATTATACAGTGTGGCCCAGCGAAAACGTACCAGGTCTAATAACTTGAAAACTGAAGATGTACGCGAAAAACGCCGAAACAAGTCGATTTTGTTATCGAGGAGGACATATTTTCATGATAAATTTAACTACCCAAGCTCACCCCCTTTGCTTATCATCATATAGGGAACAAATATCGAGTGATACATCATTTGAAAGCTCCTTGAATTCTCTTTACAACGGTACCCAACATTTTGGGTTTCCCGTACATACAAGGTGACCCAACGAAAACGTAACTCGCCTCAATAACCTGGAAACTGAAGATGTACGCGAAAAACGCCGAAACAGGTCGATTTTATTATCGAGGGGGACATATTTTCGTGAAAAATTTAACTATCCAAGTTGACCCCCTTGGCAGGGGTAGCTACCCCTTTGCTTATTATCATAGGGAACAGATATCGAGTGATACATCATTTGAAATCTACTTGAATTCTCTTTCCTTTTTCGCGTACATCTTCAGTTTCCAAGTTATTAAGGCGAGTTACGTTTTAGTTGGGCCACCCTGTATGTAAGCGAATTCCAAAATTTTGGATATCGTTGTAAATATAATTCAAGTAGCTTTCAAATGATGTATCACTCGATATCTGTTCCCTTATGATGATAAGCGAAGGGGTAGCTACCCCTGCCAAGGGGGTGAACTTGGGTAGTTAAATTTGTCACGAAAATATGTCCCCCTCGATAATAAAATCGACCTGTTTCGGCGTTTTTTGCGTACATCTTCAGTTTTCAAGTTATAAGGCCTGGTACGTTTTCGCTGGGCCACCTGTATACTGGAAAACGGTTAACATGTCCCGGTCTTAATTTATCACGTGGTATCCTATCGTGCGGTTGAAATTATATTATACAGGGTGATGAAAATTATCAGATTTTTCATCACTATAAATTTCATCCACACGATAGGATACCACGTGGACAATTAAGATATAGGGACATGTAAACCGTTTTCCGCTGTCTTGAGCCGTTTTCATTGTAAGCTGCTTTGAAAATGGAAAATGGCGATTTTTACTTGTTTATAACTCAGAAGCTATTCAGTTTAAACTCAAACTGTGAACTCAAAATTCTTACTGAATTTTCTCGACAATCTAAAAATGTAATAGGTAATATACAGGGTGTCTCATTTAAAAATCAACGTTGTTGCAATTTTTCCAAATAAGCGGCAACGTCGCAATGCCAAAAATATTTTAGATCGCTAGAGCAGAGCCAATTATTCAAGTAACTAAATTTTCAGAAAAATCAAATGACTCGTTTCCCGTAAACGTCTAAGTAACCATCGACTGTGAATCACCCTGTATAGCATAAACATTGGAAAATCATTTGGTATAAAGGGAATCTAAATTATTGACAAAATAGGTATTTGAATTGAAAAATCACACTGTCGTGTGATAAATTGGAAAAGAAATTAACAAATGACGAAATTAAAAGAAAAAGACTGTATTAAAGCAATAAGATTGTATAATATACAGGTGTATCTTTAAAATTGAAAAAAAAATAAAAAATTAAGCGATATTCCTTGGTTAAAAATAAACAAAAAAATTATGATTAATTGTGGCCAGAAATGCACCATTTTTGAGATACAGGGTCAAAGAAATAATATTTTTTCAGTTTTTTGACGAGAATGGCTTTATTAAAGTTGGAAAATCGCAATTTTTACTTGTTTATAATTCATAAAGTACTTATTTCAATCTCTAACTGTAAAAACTATTCTTATTGGATACTTTTAGACAAACTAAAAAAAACAAAGCTTGCGTCCTCTTTCGCCATTTTTCAATGTGCCTTCATCTTAGTAACATGTAATATCAACTCGTTATTTTGTATGTTGCCTATAATAGATTCCAAATTTCAGATTCCTAGATCAACTGGTAGTTGAACTTTTTCTAATAGGCGCTTTAATGGAATCATCCTGTATGCTTGATCGCACGGCCAGATTCGAATGTCTGCACCACGGTGGTAGAAGTGTATCTTTTACCGTGGTCTGCACGCACACTTTTTAAACTAAGTAGTAAGTAGGTACGTATTTTCTTCCATACCTATGTATAAAATATTTTCAAATAATAAGTACCTAAGTATAACTATACTTATTTCATTAAATATTTAGTTTCTCTGTTGTATCTTATGTCTTTTAATACTAACCATAGCGTGTTATTATGACCTCGTAATACGTCGATTGTGGATAAAGTATATTTTTATATTTAGTTTATTAATTATAATAACAAACATGAAACATTGTAATTATTAAAAAAAAAATTAATTAAGTAGGTACCTACTTATTTATTAAATCAGATTTGGAAAGAACTATATGCAATTATTATATAAGATGTTAATAAGAAAAATTTAATAAGCCAAACGTATTATTGATCACGTGCACTGTCAATTATTAATTTTTTTGTAACAAAACGTACAGTGCGAGAATAAAAAGTCAGGAATAAATTCAATACAATAGAAGCTTTATGATTATTTATGTTTAGGAACAATGATTGAGTAATTATTTTGGAAAAGAAGAAAAACAATGTGTTAATATGCATCGAAAATGATTAAAAATAAAATATAAAAAACAAATAAAACAAATCTATCAAAATTAGGGAAACTTACAAAATATTCATAAATATACTTTATAAGTTATAAGGAGGTACCTATACTATTAAGGATTCATTTTAATTAGGTAATTTGACTATTATGATGCCGGTATTGTATTTTATTTACATTATAAGAGTGGATATAAGATTATACGCAAATAAGGTCTTACCATATCCTGATAAAAGAAAACTTACCTGCAATGATTACACATTTAACTTTAGGATAGTTCAAATTTTGCCAATAAAGAAAATTCTTTCAGTCCGTTCCCGTTCTCAACGAGAGATCGATGACACAGTGGCGTCCCTATCGTTCTTATCAGAGTTATACCTGGATCCAAGCAACCCACAATAATTATCTCTTAAATTAGAAAACGGTGCCAACATGCCACGTGCAAACATGCCAGGCAACGCCGACACACTGACCTACTGACAAACACTAGCAGTAATTAGACGGGGGTAATTATACGAGTACAAGCGGCAATGAAACCGCTCGTTGTCAGATTGAGCAAGAAGGGCGACATCAGGGAGTGAGCATCGATATCTGATTTAAATGCAGAGTAAAATTTATTATTCAGTTATGGAGAATAATAATCAGTTACCTACCTAGTTCCATTTTTTGATAATATGAAATTTTTGAACCCCTTTATAATAATTAATTCAAGGTTTTACATGCAGTAAGATTTCCAACTCTTGCCTTAGAATTAAAGTCTAATTATTCCAAATTCGTTTTAATATTGATATGGTCACAGTAATTGATTCCTATTTACTACTTAAAACCGTGAAAAGCACTATAACAATTTTTTACGTGAAACTGGACATAATATCTTTTTCTCGTAAAAAACTGGCAGAGATAATTAACTGAATCAAAAAAATCCTAACATTTATTAGACTCCAATAATTAATAAATGATCATTCAAGTGGTACTTGTTATATTTTAAGAAATTTTCTTTCAAATTTACAGTCTTTTGCTTTTGGTTTTCCTCTTTTGTCAATTACTTTTCCTTATTTGTCAAATGATTTTCTTAGTTTTCTATCTATCAATGATTATAGTCATTGATTTATCAATCAATTTCCTTTTATGTCAAATCAGTTTCACTTTGTGTCAATTGCTTTTCCCATTTACGTACAGTGACATTATAAGTAAGATTGGAAAAGCAATTGATATAAAAGGAATCTCATTTGACAAAAGAGGAAAACAAAAAGCAAAACACTGTAATCAGATTTGAATGGCATTTGTATGGCAGAATGTGATTTTATCAAACTATAATAGGAGTTACCAAAATCAATAATTAAAATATATAATTGGCAAAATAATTCTTTTACCTGTAAATTTATACTTATGTGCCTACCTATATACCTTATTAATATTATTGCGTTATATAAATTTGCACAATGATGTGTAAGTACCTTAATTAATTAAATCGTTTTTATATCTCCGTTAATCTATCCATGTATGAAGTAAGTACCCGTTTCGCGTTTTATTATAGTAAACTAGCTCGTTATTGAGTTTTTATTACCATTTCATTTAATAATTTCCAAAATTCTTATTTCTTTTGCCTTTCTATACTATCTATCCAGTCCTTTCTGTCTATTTAGTTGGACAAAATCGGATAAAGCTGAGGTGAATTTAGAATTCTTGATCAATTTCAATTCTTATTAATTACCTTAAAAAATTTTACAAACATCTAAACGGTTTTGTTAATAAATTCAAAAAATCATTTAATGTATACAAACCCTAAAATCATTTTTCCCATCTGACATCACTGTCCTTCATCCTCCCCCATGCGGGTGACGTCGCCTCCGGCGGCCATCTTGCGCTTGCGTTTTCCTCTCTCCTGCCACCCTTATCCAGGATAAAGGCTCTCTTTCTCGAACCCCCGCCGACGGCGTGGGCGAGAGAGATAGCCTGCGATGGCACGCGTGCACACGTCGTGACGCTGAGAACGCGACGCCGGCATTCGCCTTCCCATCTTCCTTGAGGTCGCCTTCCTTACACTTCTCGGTCCCGAACCTTGTCCTTCCAGACGTTAATGTCCTTAGTCGTCCTTGCAGTTCAGTTTCGGCTTCTTGAAACTTTCATTTACGTAGGTAGTTAGTTGTATTCTCCACTTTTAATTTTGCTTGTACCTAGACTGGTTTAGATTTTAATTTTTCCGTGCATCAGAATATTATATTTCTCATAATTTTGTACTTCATTTAGTTGATTCATTCATATCTATAATAAGTACTTCTGAAAACTGCAGGCTATCCATAGCAAAAAGCTATCTATTCAATTTTTTTCTTCTCATTTTTTTAAATACTTGAGAAGTTTTTTTGTCTTCATTTAATTTTATTTTATTGACTACATTATAGTATTGTCATTTTTCCACCAAGTAGGCGAGTAAGTGAAAGTTCCAGCCTCCTTCGATCTTCAGAATCTGCAAAAAGGTAAAGAGAAATTTTTATTTAATTTACTTAAACAAATAAAAATTTTAGCATGTTAATGTAAGTGTTTCAATTAATAATTTCAATGAAAGACAAGGTAAATATCGAAATAATTAAGATAACTCTTTTTAAACGTTTTTAAATAATAGTTCATTACCGATGTATCATATACTACCTACTTATTAGTGAATTCACCTATGACATAGGTAAGCCCATGCATTAACATATTATGGGCTTATAGGCCAGTAAAAAAGTCTTCAAAAGTCCTTATAATATTATAATAAATTAAGCCATTTTTGATAATATAAAATGGTAATCAAAGATATAAAAAATCTTTTAAATTATTGACATAGGTTATAGTACTCTTCGCTATAACGCATTGCTATATTCAATTAGCTATAACGGTCATTAGTATATGTTAATATTTCACCGAATTGAACCAATTAATAATATACTTATCCCTGGTTAATTTCCATTCCCATCAAGGGTATATTTTCTAAATAAGGTTGACTTGTGTATTGCCAATGTTCGTTCATTAAAAATTGATGCAGATATAATTTTAAATATTTTGCTGAAAATAATTTGTATTGCAGGCAAATATAATTATTTTTTGTGATCTATTCGGATTAAATATTTTCAAAATATTTCGACTGCGCCAAAAATCGTTATCAACTTTGTTATTTTACCTGTAGGCACTTATAAAATCCGTTTCCTTACAGCCCGTTTGTAGATAAAAAAAAAATTGAATTTGTCGAAGAACTTTAACACTGTGTTTTTCGAAAACTAAAACTCCATAACGACCCATGTCTACAGGAATTTTTTCGCCTATTTTTGAATTTCCTACAGGCCCTTTAAGTTTCTAACACCTATTCATTACCTATAATAATTATTACATTTTAATTTTATAAGAAAATTTTATAAGAAAAGGTTTACCTATACCTAGATACTATTATTGGATATTTGATGACATATGCCCGTATTCACAAACGATAATTTCCTAAATAATTACGTAATCAATTATACCCATCTCACTCTATTGCAAAAAAACTGCATATCTCCATCTCACTCATTTAATTAATTACGTAATTATTTAGGAAATTATCGTTTGTGAATACGGGCAATAGTATACCTATTATTTATAATACGGGATATTCTTTGTTCAAACTTATTAGATCCCTTATTTAAATAAATAAAGAAGGTGGCTGACCATATACCTCTGTACATACATAAGAATGGACGCCGACCATATCTCAGGAACGACTCGTCGCACAGCTTTAGGGTAAAAAATTTTAGAAGGAAAGTGACCCCGAAAAATTGTTGGAAAATAATTTTGAGCTTCCAAAATTACCTCTAAGGGGCGTAACAGTCATGACAGAATGGAAAATGAGTTGTTTCGCATTATTTTTCAAAACTAGGATATATTCAAATCGAATTGCAAAATATTGTTTCTGATGGCTTTCTTCTGCTTGAATATTTAGCCATAGATTGCATAAATTGCAATAAATCGTCGAATTTGTAGATAGGTTATAAAAAAAGTCAACTCGCTTGAGGTAATTTTACACTTGTGTCAAATTGTCAAAAACCATGGGCTACTTAGATTACTTAACGCATCATAAGCGAAGTCAGATGAAACATAAATGTTTACGTCAGCAGTTGTTTTTTTAATTACCCTGTTTTGGGAATAATCTGAGACGAAAAAATATAAGTAAACTTCAGTTTTTACTGAAATATCCTGAAAAAATCTTAATACCTACTAGAGATTTCTTATTTTTTATTATTTATTTTTATTACCTATTAAAAAAAATTAACATGAGTCGTATGAGCTATAACCATCTGATATTTCAACAATTTTCAAAGCCGACTAGATCCTAGAGTTTTCTCAGTCAAAATTTGTTTTTATTATGGCAGCCGCTTTGTATTTCATGACAATATATTCGGCATTCAACAAAATCAAGGATACCAGAAATGACGTCAAATTGAAAGAAAATTAAAAAAAATTTTTAGGCCGTATTTCCGTATTCGGGGAAAAAAAATTTCAAAGAATTATTATAATTATTAGCACACACTAGATGATAATAATTATGAGTTCCAGTGACTTCCCGAGGGCGGTCTCACGACAAAAAATATTGACAAAAAATATACGCTACTGACTTTTTTAGAAATTTAATATTTTTGTTCTGGTATAAAGCAACTAATTTTTGTTTTTAGATATTTTTCTATATCTACTTTATATTTGAGAAAAAAAAGTCGCTTCAATTTATGCCGAAAATTTATTTTAATAATAATTATTATTTTAGTGATTTTATTTTATATTTTTTTCGACATGCTTTGAGGCGGCTTTAATTTTTTTTCGGAAACCAAGTCAGATATAAAAAAAATATCAAAAAACAAAAAAGTTGTATTTTTAGCTGCTTAACCAGAACAAAAATATAAAATTTTTAAACAAGTCAGTGAAATATATTTCTTTGTCAATAATATTCGTGAGACTGTCCCCGGGACGCCACTGGAACTAATAATTAGGTATCATTTATAAGTGTTAACTTTACGCCTTATCAAAACGAACAACGTTGCCACATGTATGTATCAATTAACATGAGAGTGAGCAAAGCATAATTATTATTTTGACAAAATTTGTTTGAAAATGCGGATGAATATCTTCCACTTTTTTGAAAAAATAAATAAGTAACGAAAATAGACAACAAAATTCATTATAAAAAAGTCATTATACCAAATAAACTACAAATATAAATAATCTGACAGTAAAAATATAAAAAATATAAATGTAAATATAATATAAATATAGAAATACAGGGTGTTAAGAAAATGACGGATCAACTCTTTAATAGGGGTCTCTCAGTAGAACAGGGGAAAAATAATTTTAAAAATTTTGGTCTTCAATTTGGTGTTAATTGGTAACATCTTACTATCTTTGTTTTTCAATATTTGCAAAAACTACATAGATGACTTTACAGATAAAAAAATAAATAAATAAATAAAAATAAATAAATAAAAAAAACTGTCAAAACAGAATCAGTAGGTACGGTTAGAACCATCTGACATTTTATTTTTCACGAGGGGCAACACAAATCATATAAAATTAAAAAGTACAATATCAAATACCAGCAGTTATCGTGTTAAACAGTGGCAAATTTATTGCTCAATATTTTTCTTATATTTTTTAAAATGTAGCTCAAGATTTTTTTTCCCATACTCTACTGAGTGTCCCCTACAATGTTACTAAAGAGTTTATCAGTCATTTTCTTAACACCCTGTATAATAAAGGGTCAATACGCATTTATAGGTTGTTGTTAAAAAATGTGGCATGTAATTTTTCGAAATGTAAGCCCTTATTGGGAGAAAGCCTCGATGTATGGTGTCTTGAATAATGATGGCTTGTTGAATGTTCAGTTTTTTAGTCGATCGCTGCCTAAAATTATCCTGAAATTATTGTCAGGTCGTTTATTCAAGTTTAAGTTTATTTTTGTATACATGATTTTAGAGATGGTCGTTTGTTAAAAGCTTAAATAAGCTTAAAAAAGCTTAATAAAAAGGTTCAAGTCAAGTTATATGATCAGATTAAACATGTAGGTATCGACGTTGGCCTTAAATTATTATTAAATTCCTAAATCTTCTCAAAATTTTCCTCTCAAAATCACTATACCTATCTAAACTAAAAGAGCAGCGTTCACGATTTTTTTCTTTTTCTACCTACTACTTTCTGTATTTAAAAAAATAATTTGAATATTTCAATTATACAGAGTGATTCAAAATTCAGTGCAAAGATTTTAAGGGCGTATTTACCAGCCAAAAATAAGAAGTTTTTTTCATATAATCGTATGTCCTAACTTGCTTTGTTTTCTAGATACAGGGGGGTAAAATTTTGAAAAAAAAATCGTTTTTTATCAATTTCTCAAAAACCTCTCAGCCGATTTAAATAAAATTTTATAAGCTCATTTGTTATCATAAGGGCCTTCCTTTGATGGGAATAACATGAATTTATCAATTTGAGTGGCGCCTTAGGGGGCTACCTGAATTATATTAAATGAATCTCAATAATCGATGTGAATTTATTACTTGTTTTAATAGGGCCTGGCACAGATTTTGATTTTTTTCTTGGAAACAAAGCTAGATACGAGTAAAGCTCAAGAGGCAAGAAAGTTACATTATTGACCGCTTAATCTAAAAAAAATATAAGTTGTCAAAAGAGCAGTGGCGTACCATAATTTTACCTATAAGTTTCAAGTAGGTAGCCCCCTGAGACGCCACTGGAATTAATAAATTTATGTTATTCCCATCAAAGGAAGTTCTTTATAACGACAAATAAGCCTACCAAATTTTATTCAAATCGGCTGAAAAGTTTTTAAGTAATTAATAAAAATCGATTTTTTTTCTCAAAATTTTACACCCTGTATCCAGAAAACGAAACAAGTTAGGACATCATACGATTATATGAAAAAATGTTCTTATTTTTGGCTGGTAAATACCTACGCCCTTGAAATCTTTGCACTGAATTTTGAATCACCCTGTATACCTACCTATCTACTCAAGAATGTTCAAATAATATCCTATTATATTTTTCTAATATAGATATCAATCATTAAATTATTACTTTATTAATATGCGTAATTAATAACTTCGTCCAGGCAACACATATCTTCTGGAATTAAGAAATATCTAACACCGTTAATGTAGAAAATTTATCCATTTTTTAAATTAAATTCAAATTCAAAAATGTTTATTGCTTTTGAATAATTATTAGTTTAAATTGCTTTAATTATTTTTTGTACACAGCCGTGATCTCAACAATTAGGTATTATTAATTATGGATACAGCATTGTTTGTTTCAATAAAGTAATCCATCATTTGATTGAAAACCAAATAATCGCTTTCCGGGTAATGTGTATGTGCGGGGATGCGCTGTACCCATAGAAGATAAAAAATGTGAACCAATATATTCACTCAAGATTCCCTTATTAAGTGTAATTAAGCATTTTGAGTCTTGTGACTTCTTTCTCGCGTCTTTTAATAGCTCTTGTTGGCGCGGATCGTCGTTTTCCTGACCCAGTTATCTTCGGAGGGCGTTGGTAATGGCGACCAATTAATAAGCGAGAAGGAAACTCAGTCATAGGGCGCTACGGTACTGAGACAATATACAATGTGGGGGCTAATTGTCGGCAGCAACGAGGGGTGCATTAAGCGGGTCAGGGTTGCGCTAATCATCCCTCGGCTATCCACCTCGCCAATCAGAACATCGCGTCGCGACGCTCGCATGGCACCGTATACGGATGCCATTTAGATAATTTAGGTACAGAACTTTGGCTGATTTGACTATACGTGTAGAATATTATCAGTATATTTTTTGTTTCTAAAGCGTTTAAATTTATTAATGACATACGTTTTTACTAAAATAAAATTTAATTTAATTTAAAAAATAAAAACTCTAAATAGTTTCTATAAGTAGTTCAAAGATAAAAGAAAGGTGCAAATATACACCAACTGAGTTTTTATGGTACCTAGCAGTTATTGCATGAACATGATATAATTTCTATAGGAAACTGAATCATAAAAAGTTCACCTGATCTTATTTACACAAGCAATAATATAACGTGCATGTATAACTGCAATTAGTATTCGAAATTGTTGTGAATTACATGAATTGCCGGGCCAGTTATTGGCAAGAGTAGTTACACGTAGGTACACATGTTGCGTCCATTAGAGTCACGTATTCGTATCCATTCATTACCGTGACAGGTAATTTGGCAGATTTGCATGCCATGCGCAAGTTGCAGATGTCGCTTCGGGCGAAAAATCGACTCAAAGTTTTAATGTGAGCCCACTGAAAGCTTATGCAGTCACTTGTCAACATGGTGTAATGTGTAACTCTTGAAAAAGGGACAGTTTTATTTTATGCCTATAAACCGATTACCTTACTTACATGGTAGGTACGTATTTTTAATCTACACGAGTTCGTATAGGTACAGTATGTCCACGGATGTGGTTATGCATGCAGAGGAAAAACTTTCTATTTATTGTACGAAAAAAAGTCATTTTTTTGTAGAAGATTCTGATTCTCCAGAAACATTATAGAAACCACACCTATATAGATTCTCGCTTGGGCTTACAGGGTGTCATCTTAAAACGTAGAACATTTTACACTTTGCATCTTAGGGAAAAAAAAATTTCTTATAAAATATAATAAAGAGGAATCACTCGGAAATAATTCTAGATTCGCATTTGTGTTTGTATTTGAGAAACAGCTTATTATTTAAATTTGGAGGTTTTTGTTATGAGTTACAGTCGTGTTAGATAATAGATAAATAATTTTGTAAGACTTTAATAAAGTGTTTTGTATTAATATGTATCAATAAAGTGTGAGACCCGTATAACAGTATTCTGCTTATAAGACACTTCTGAAACTACAATAAAATATGAGGGTGCTACAAGTAGTCAGAATTTTCTTTAAAAAAAATAAAAGAAAACGAAAGTTAAATATAAAACAAATATCAAAAATCAAGTTATTCTACGTATCTTCCACCCAAACCATCTCCATTATTCCGTTTTTATTTTTTAAAGAAACCGTCATTGACTTGGACTACGAATGGTCGCAGGTTGATTTACTACCTACTAACTAGACAGGGTGTATGGAAAGGACCAAGCCAACTAATCCATATTCTTCATCAAATCCAAAATGCTCACTTAGAGTTATTTTGTCTTACGAAAACTGTATATGCGCAGGCGTAGGTCGTCCATCCTGCCATAGTACATTCCGCGGTACTTTCTGACTTCCTGTTCCAGAGTATTTATTAGAGATTTTCACATACTTAAAGATGAATTTTTTGTAAAACTCCCAAATCTGTTCAACCCTTCGCGCAGTGACGCGTAGTTCCTAAAATTATTTTAAATGACACAATTAAAAATAATACTTCATTTTAAGAGGCCATTTCTGCCCTGATGTCCCGAATAATATTAATCTGAAAAAATCTATCTATTTTTTTCTATTAAATAAATTTAAATACAATTACCCGTTCATCGTTTAAGTCGATGAAAGGAAGTCCAATTTTTGTACAATCTTTCCTTACCAAATTTGAAAAAGTGTAAAGTTAAACTGTAACACGAGCAATTCCAAGGTCACAAGAAAATTCTATAAGTTAAACAAATGCTCAATTCGTGCGCCACCAACATCTATCAAAAATGATTCTGATGATGAAATGGTATAATCTACCATCAATGTCAATATTAATAATCATTGATGTTGATATTAATATTAATAATCAAATCAATTAAAATTATAAGAGGCTTCTGTTTTTAGTAAAATATGGCAATTTATAAAAAAAATTTAAACATTAAAATCACGACCAATTTTATTGTATAAGTATAAAGTATAGCTATAGAAAATATTTTCGAAAACTTTAAAAATTTTTATAATAATAGAAACGTTTCGGGGCCGATTGGTTTCTTGTTCACTCATAAAAACGTATAAAAATATTTTTAAGTTTTTTACATTTTTATACATTTTTATAAGTGAACAAGAAACCAATCGGCCCCGAAACGTTTCTATTATTATAAAAATTTTTAGAGTTTTCGAAAACATTTTCTTTTTAATATCTCATAATTGGATCAATGAGTTACATTGGGGTGAAGTTGGGTGTTTTTGTGCTGATTTGTAATATCAAAATAAATTTAGGATAGCTTTCGTCGTTGCTGACATTTGCTGATCGAAACTCAAAATTCTATACAGGGTGATCAGTAACTCGCGCACTCCGAATACTGGGCGATATAGAGCCCATTAAAATTAAGGATATTCTGCAAAAAAAAATTGAATCCGACGGTTGGTTTTCAAGTTACAGAGTTTCCCTCATCCGAGTTTAAAGGTAATTTTTTCAATAACCGTGATAAAAATTAATGAAATACTCAGTTTACTGTAATGTCTGGAACGCATACCATATAATTCATCAATTTTTTTTCTACAAAACATCTTTGCAGAGGAATTGAGAATGTTGGAAATTGATGAAATACCTATAACACTGAACGAAATTTGAAGTTTGGCAACCGCCTAAACTCAACTGAGAATATAAAATATTCAAATGCCTTCGTTGCTATGGAAATGAAAATACTATAACAATACCATCTAACCCGAACTTATTCACATGTTCAGTGTAGTAGTGTTGCCACCTTTTTTTTACAAAAATGGTCATATCACAGGCATGGTACACCCCCTTTTTTTTCTTTTTTTTTTGGAGATAATTTTTTGAAATTTGGTACGTCGCATATTCTCGATAGAGCGCACTTTTTAGCAGAAAATTAAATTTTTTCTCGCATCCAGTTTTTCCGGAAATGTTACCAACTTTTTATTTTTAAATAGGACACCCTATATATTATTATATTTTTGGATTCTATACATTTGTACGAATCCAACAATACCACATAAGTACCATTTTAAATGTCAAATTTGGTTTTATTTAATTTTTTATAATATACAAATATATATATATTATAATGTACAAATGTATAGAATCCAAAAATATAATAATATATAGAGTGTCCCATTTAAAAATAAAAACTTGGTAACATTTCCGGAAAAACCAGATGTGGGAAAAAATTAAATTTTCTGCTAAAAAGTGCGCTCTATCGAGAATATGCGACGTACCAAATTTCAAAAAATTATCTCCAAAAATAAAGAAAAAAATGGGGGTGTACCATGCCTGTGACACACACTGTATATATCTGACATTTCAGAAACTTATTTCGAAGCCGACTATAACTGTTGTATAAGTCAAAGTTGTTTTTCTTATGGCCGCCACATTCTTCTTTTATGTCATTCGGTATTAAAGAAGAAGGTTGCTTTTTCAAAAAAAAAAAATTAAAAATTAACAGAAAGACTAAAAATAAATAAAATAAAAATCATAATCAAAAAACGTTCACGGAAAATCCATAGGAACATCCAAGACATGCTTCTATGACGTCATAGAAACGTCAACAAAAGTTGACTATGAACACTCTGGAATCAGCCAGCTTTTGACAATGTCAGTTGGATACCCCATAACGACTTATCTTAGCCTACAAAAAATAATTACTTTAGTTTCAATAATAAAAAAGGTACCTATGGCCAAAATAAGAAATCTCAAATGTTCAGTTCTTTCACCATAATTATGTTAACAACGACGTAAGCTAGCGTAAATTTGTTTTCAGGTTACAAATCAGCACCAAAATGCAACTAGGTATTATTGAATCCTTGGATTGTATTAGATTTTAAGGTTTTGGACTTAGGGGTTCAATGTAACTTCGTCACTAAAGGTTATTTGCAGCACAAATTGAGATCTCTCGCACCTCATGTGAGGTGAGAATTGGAGGCGTGCCGTCCTCGTTAAGAACTCTACAGTATGTCAAACCAATAAAACATGCATGGTGTGCCTGACATAACGCTACTCTCCATTCCGTCAGTTCTCACCTCACATGTGCGAGAGATTTCTATTTTTTTCTGTAAAAAATCACTGGTGGCAAGTTAAATTAAAACCTAAATCCCAATAAATCTCAAATCGAATAAAGTTTTTGGGGTATCTTATGGAATAGGTGGGTTTTTTTTAAATTCACTGAACACGAGAACGTTTTAATAGGGAAAGTTTTGGAGAATTTTTTGACGCACCTCAAACCCCCACCAAACGGTCATGGCTGTCTTAGATTTTGAGATATTTTGAAGAAGCAATAAGGATATTGCATTTTCTAAATACACTCATAAATTTTTTACGTCTTATTATTTTCGAAAAATATCAAAACCATCTAAGGGCAACTTTTCACCTAGAATCTGTCATTGTAGTCTAATTTTTATTTCTACGTTTCGGTTAATTTTTTACTAAACTTAATGTAGAAAGAGTCGATATCCCGCAATACATCATGCAGCACAAATCTGGGGACACACTGTATAATTAAGGTGCTCCTTTTATACGAACAATGAACTTTTTCACTTTTATCGTGAAATCATAGCCAATTTTGACTAATCAATTTTTTATTAATAAATATTCATTATACCAAAAATGCAATAATGCAATGATTATTCTAAAATCGATGTGTTGCTTTACTGACCTCCAAATAGTTCCATTTTATGTATGCTCCACTGACATCACAATAATAATGATCACTACTGTACCCACACATGGAAGACTTCATCGATGGCTACTATGTGACTGACAACGACCGACTCATCAGATGATAAGGGAGTGGTCGTACCGGTTGGTGGGGGCTAAAATTAACATCCAACCCTCTCAAATTAACATCAACCCATCCGCAGCCCATCTGCATACCGTTTACCCCTCAGAGCGCGAACTAACCCCCCGTTACATATGCATCATAATGTCTCGCCGTAAGCCCGGTAAAATATGATATAAACCATGCTCTGGTGGATAAGGAAAATGCGTTTTATTATTAGGCAGACAAAAGGAGGTCTCTCTATATGAATAAGAGTTTCGGCTACGACCCTACAACCTGGTAGGTACTGCAAGGGTTGAAAGGGAAAGGATGCATTAAATAAAGCTTCCTGGCCTTTGTCGAGCCGATGTTAGAGTGCATCTCATTAAAAGCGATTGTATTCGGGCATTTTTTAAATAAACTTTCGGTTGTTGTCACGAAAAGCTTTTCTCGTGTATTTAAATGACGCGCTCATACATTAAACTATGTTTGACATGTGCAAATGCATCTCAGACTGGAGGCTGGTAGGTATATACTGTGTGTTTATTGAGGTTTTATAATATGTAATATTTTGTGGTTAATTAAACCTACGATATAGCTATTTTTGATACACTAACTAACGACTTCATATATCGTGTGAGCAAATAAAAACAAAATTTTGTCAGATCTTAGAAAGAAATTCATTTGTGAGATTGATGCCCGTATTCACAAACGATAATTTCCCAAATAATTACGTAATCAATTATACCCATCTCACTCTATTGCAAAAAAACTGCATATCTCCATCTCACTCATTTAAATAATTACGTAATTATTTAGGAAATTATCGTTTGTGAATACGGGCATGAATCTGTAAAATTGTATGTACAATGAATGAAGGTTCTGAATCTTTATTTATTGACTCAGTAAATATAATGAAAATTTATTGCAACATCACACACATTAGAGCACACATTAGAACGTCACACATTCATCACTCTGATTATTAATTTAGCATTTAAATTTCGGACAACGTATGCATTGTTTCCCTGTTTTTAAATTAAAAGAAAACATATTCGGGTGGACTTGAGTCAATGATTCTTTCATATGCAGGACTTTCATGGCAAATGGGTAAATCATGGGTAAATCATAACGGTCAAAAGTAGCCAATTAGGCCAAAAAATAAAAAATTGTCATTAGGTCAGAAAATCAAAAATTGTCATTATGACTAATTTATTTCTAAGAGCTTATTGAAGCTTCAAGCAGCACATTACATACATAACAGCACTTACAACTTTCCAGCCATCAATGAATTTCATGACATAATCCATCTCTCTCTTTCCCGCTCGTTTCGTATCTAATTCCCTCCCGAGCCAACTACGTCGGCGGTGTAAAGTTCGTTAACTCACTGAATGAGCTTCCCTCCCAGCCCATTCATGCTGCCGCCCCCGCTGCCGCCCCCAATGCCCGCTCCAGCAGCGTGTCTTAGCAGATGACAGAGCTGTCCAGTATTTGAAATAAAAGTAATTGGAAAGGTATTTCAAATACTTTCGGTATTTGAAATACTTTATTTCAAATCCTTTTGATTATCGGTATTTGGTATTTGATATTTGAAATCTTTTGGTTGAGTATTTGGATTTGGTATTTGGTTTTCAGAAATTCTGGTATTTCAATTACTTTGCTTGGTATTTCAAATACACTCCGGTATTTCAAATACTTTCTCTGGTAATTCAAATACTCTACGGTATTTCAAATACCCTCCGGTCATTCAAATAATTTATAAACATTATAAGTATTTCAAGAATGAGTACTTTAATTATTCAAAATAGGTACCTAACTCTAACGTATCGATCTAATTATTTTCTTACATATTTATTAGATTTATCAATCTACAAAGTAAGGGTTGAAAACATGAATTTTATAATTTATTAATAGTTCCCAATCTACTAGCTGTCCCGTAAGTGGCGCATAAACTCTTCAGCATGTTGTTCGGGGGTCATCAGAGAAGCGTAGAAAAATTGTAGATAAAATTTCTCTGGTAAATTGAGTGAGATATGAAGAGGTAAAGTTGAGAACTCAACATCTTTAATATTAGAAATTTTGAAACCTTTGTTTTCTTATAATAGAGAATACGCTCTGCTGTTTCAAAAATGTAAGTGAAAAAATTAACGTTGTAAGAATACCGCATAAAAAGTCGTTTTCCGATATTGTCACTTGTCAGTTGTTTTCGAGATAAATTGCTTTGATAATGTAAAATTGCGATCTTCATTTGTTATGAAGTCATATACATATAATATACTATTGCCCGTATTCACAAACGATAATTTCCTAAATAATTACGTAATCAATTATCCCCATCTCATTCTATTGCAAAAAAACTGCATATCTCCATCTCACTCATTTAAATAATTACGTAATTATTTAGGAAATTATCGTTTGTGAATACGGGCATATACATACTACTACTGCATATTATACTACTCAGTTCAAATTGCAATTGTGTTGACCGTTCCTATTTATTTTTCACTGACAACATATAAATCAATCTTAACAAATTATTGCTCGTATTCACAAACAATAATTTCATAAATAATTACGTAATTAATTAAATGAGCGAGATGGAGATATGTAGTATTTTTGCAATAGAGTGAGATGGGTATAATTGATTACGTAATTATTTAGGAAATTATCGTTTGTGAATACGGGCATATGTGTAGTAATATAACAAGAGAGTGAGAAAGGGAAAATAATTCCACAGATTTTCGAAAAGGTGTTGCCAGGCAATAGACACGAGAGCAAAGAGGGCTCGAGTGGCTGTTGTCGAATGGCAATAGCTTTGAGAAAGGTCTGTGAAATTATTTTTTTATTTATTGAACTCTCATGTGGTATTCGATTGATCATTTTTTTCCATGGACTGACGATGAACTGAACTGTTTCTCATTCATTTTTACAGTAATTATTTATTATTGTCTTGCAATTGATGACAGAAGTCAAATTGAAAAATAATATTACTATTCAGTAAAAACAAATGACCTACCTCAAATTATTCTCGTGGCAATAATGTAAATAGAAAATTCCCACTATAATAATGTTACGATTGGCTACAACCTGCAACGCTGCAAGAAACTCACCAAAATTATTAAAATGGAGTTTTCCTATTGGTTTATAGAAACAAAATAATCATTTATATAATATTTTTATCTAAAATCAAGGAGGGAGATAATATTTTTGAATACCGATGTCTCAAATTCAAATGAACAGTCCATACAAAACATTTGAAATAACTTAAAATTATGTTTTGGGTATTTGAAGTACAATTTGCGGTATTTCAAATACTTATAAAGGATTTCAAATACTTTTAAACGATTTGAAATACTTTTAAAGGATTTGAAATACTATAAAATATTTGAAATACTTTATTTGCTGTAAATTTCAACTACTTCTGTTGAGTATTTGGTATTTGAAATCTTTTTTATTAGGCGGAGTATTTGATATTTCACATTGCAAATACCTTATACGGTATTTGGTATTTGATATTTGAAATACTTTCAATGGGTATTTGTAGCAGCTCTGGCAGATGAGCGACCGGAATTAGAACGCGAGTGCAAAGTGCGGACCTTGACCTAGTGCTGAACTCCTCATCCGGCTCTCCGCTTTAATTCCTCCCGGTGATGAAATTTACGGCCAGCATTACGAATTCCGCGGCGAGAGCGGGTTGGAATGTGGGACGCATTCGTTAGTGCCGTGGTGGATAGTGGCAGTCGGTGATTTATCGATAGGGGTCGGTTATTTATATACAGGGTGTTGATTTTCAAAGCGGGCCATAGGGGATTAGCATTGCGAAAGTGGTTTTTGAGGATTCCTGCTCGCCGTTTAAACTGACAGAAATGGTTTTGGTATCAAAATGAAGCTAAAATTATTGCGCATAACGCTTGATATCAGAAATTAATTTAATTTCACGTTGTTTTCTAAAATTCTTCAGTAAAAATTCAAGTAATTGTTAATGTTTAATCACAAAATAGCATGCCTTGCCTAAACAATAATGACGTTTCTACGTTTCGACAATCCAATAATAAAACTTTATAAGTCAGTAGGTAATAATAAAGTCTGGTTCTATTTAAAATGGGTTATACAAACCAAGAAAGAGTCTTTATGGTGAAAACCCACACTGCAGTGTAGCCAGTTACAGGAGGGTTAAATAGAACCAGACTTTATTATTACCTACTGACTTATAAAGTTTTATTATTGGATTGTCGAAACGTAGAAACGTCATTATTGTTTAGGCAAGGCATGCTATTTTGTGATTAAACATTAACAATTACTTGAATTTTTACTGAAGAATTTTAGAAAACAACGTGAAATTAAATTAATTTCTGATATCAAGCGCTATGCGCAATAATTTTAACTTCATTTTGATACCAAAACCATTTCTGTCAGTTTAAACGGCGAGCAGGAATCCTCAAAAACCACTTTCGCAATGCTAATCCCCTATGGCCCGCTTTGAAAATCAACACCCTGTATAGTTTTTCCAGTTTTATTGTAATTTTAATGTTAATATTATTCCGAATACGAACTAGCTAGATATTCGGGGGCGGGCCTGCAAAAAGATTTTTTGCAAATGAAAAGTTCAGTATTATGTATATAGGTCTAGGTGTATCCATTCAACAAAATTTTCCTAATATTTTACCTTAATCTTAAAGCATGACTTCAATTTCATTTATGTGTTCATATACAGAGTGTCCCAGAGTTATAATTTTTTTGTATAACTGCAACATCCGATATTTCAATCAACATGCGTTTAATACAATATTTTAGCGAGAGGAACCCACACAAAGATTGTTTTGAAGCAAAAATTGGACCCTGTACATGTAAAAAAAATTGTAGATTATACACAGATATATAAAACGAGGCTCGCATTGTTATGTGAGTCCAGAAAAAGACAGTAAAATTAAAAGTTTCAAATTAAAATTTCCTACCTAGCCAACAGATATGTGAAATGTCTAAAAAGTTCTTCGTCATAATAATAAATAATTAATATATCCATACTCCTTAGCTTATACGGAATACGATGGTAAATGTATCATTCTGTAAACAGCGTTTCTTTCAAGCCAAGATAGAATCTTCGTGTATAATAATGTGCTATGTATTCAAAGGGGTTACAAAAATTAGTATAGGAAATGGATTGAGGGAGGTTCTATACACTTCTGGTGACTAGGCCACCATGAGTCCTTTCTTCCCATGAAAAAAAAACTGGATAACCTCCGTTAGTGAGTCTGACCCAAAGATGTTTAATCTGAGTCAACCGAATACCTGGTATACATACACCATACACCTATTATAATTTGCACTGGTATAATAGGAGTCGGCGTCGTCTGACTCTGTTCTACATTCAAGACCACCGACGTCTGTTCTATCCTCATATAGGTGTCTGTTCAGACCGTTGTGATCGGTTGAGAATCCAACTAATAATACAAAAATTTAGTCTCCATAGAATCTGGTAAACGAAAGGTAATCTGCAGCTTTCAATACTGGTCATATAGAACTGGTGCACTTAAAACAACAAATTTTGCGGAGTTCAGGTTCACATTCTGACTCATGAGGTGTGAAAATGAAAGAGAAAATTATTTTAAAAGACGTCGTGAAATGACTAATTTGTTTCAAAATCTATTTTGAATTTTATGGCATGCGACAAAAAAATACGGATTTTTCAGTACTCTTAGCAATTTTTCATTTCCATGGAAAAGAGTCCTAAGTGTATAGGGACATGTAAACCACCTTGCTGCATCATCAACCGTTTTTCTTTTATAATATCCAGATGATGAATATATGAAGAGGTGATTATTTCTTGATCAGAAAATGTGATGGTGTGATTTTTTGAGCTGTTTTTTATGTACTGTTTGTACCTACTGGGTCACTATAGGTGAATAACCGAAATTGAATATAGGCAAAATTCTTTCATCTTTTATTCGGTACCAGTTTCACTTCCTTGGGTCAAAATGGGTCTAAAATGGTGACCTTGTATATGCAAAATATATCAACTTTTTCCTATACAAGATTCTCTATACAGGGTTTGATAAAAAATGGCTTTGGTGATCTGATAAAACAAGAGGTAAGGAGTAAATTAACTCTAACATGCCCTCTACAAAACTCAATAGTTGAGATATTTCGATTTTCAATTTTTCTTAAGAAAAGATTTAAAATGTCTTCAAATGTTATTTTCAAAAAATGTACTTTAACTTTTTGTATTTATTTCGCCCCAACACAAATGGTCTTCCGTTAAGGATAGAATATGTACGCAGGTATTTCGATCATGTGAAAATTTCAAAGAAAAACAAAAAAATTGGAAAGCAAAATTCAAAGAAATTTCAAGAAAATAATCTCAAAATTTTTCGAGTTTTGCGTAGTGCATGTTAGGATTAATTTACTCTTTACTTTACCTCATATTTTATCAGATCAACAAAGGAATGTATCCAGTTACCAATAACCCTGTATAGCCATCAGCCTAAGTCCTTTTAGTTCAATTCGACCATGTTGGATTTGACATAATATCTTTGTCCGGTTCGGTTTACGTCACGGTATAAGATATTATGTATAGTAGATGCTGACCCCTCTGATCCAGAAGTTGCCACCTAATACTTCTCTTAACAAGATGGGTTGAATTGGGTTTTACCAATTTTGTGTTTATTCCCTTATTATGTTATGTAGTCTCTATTATAAGAAGAGCTTTAGTCAAACCAGTTAACAGGCTTCGGTGCCCAAAAAGTTGTTCCTATAGTCCCGAGTGTTTCATATATGGTGATCCGGTGAATTGTTGATCTGCCGCCTCGTTTTCCGATACTTCGTAGTGATGATGAGGTCATCATGTAAGTGTTGATCCTATATAGTTTCGCGGTGGTACATTTTCGATGTGGTAGATTTCTAAACACTGTCATTCTATCGAATTTGTTTTTCGAAATTAAATCCCATTAATGACTAGAGCTATATCAATACATCAGTGTTTACACCACTTTAAAGCCAAATTTTAAATCGTAGTATACTTAAAATGTGAAGCTTTTTAATTTAAAATATTCTTATGCTAAACAGAATACGCTTTTCCAGATAAGGATTCGTTTGGGAATTATTTCAAGAAATGAACGAGCAGCTTTGAAAATATGTGTTTTTTCGAAAATATAAAATTTTAGGTGGGTACCTACCTATCTAGCAATAGGTACAAATATTTAGATTATGGCTATCGAGTTACCAAACACCCTCTATACTAAATATAATAGACTATTGCCCGTATTCACAAACATTAATTTCCTGAATAATTACGTAATCAATTAGCCCCATCTCATTCTATTGCCAAAAAACTGCATTTCTCCATCTCACTCATTTAAATAATTACGTAATTATTTAGGAAATTATCGTTTGTGAATACGGGCATTAGTGTTTCTTTTTTGTTATTTTCACTTATGTTTAAAATTAATGTTGCAAAAAATATTTTCTATATCTATTCGTCAATATATTATAGAAAGCGAGAGTCTTGCTTCATTCATCAGCCAAAATTATTTCAAAACTAAAGAGTTTATCCCAAAAATGATATCTTTCAAGAACTTCAAAAATTGGTGTCCTATACATAGATCGTTGCTTATAGGCACAAATTCCTAAGCAGAATAATAATACGACATTCGTTTTCGCTGTTACCTACAAGCATACACATTTCGAGCTTTCAATCCCAACCCAACCAGCTAGATTTTTCCATAACAACTACCTCTACATGTCCCATACAGCAACTACTAAATAAACCACTCCAGATTTTTCTATAAGGATGTAGGCTACCCCTGCTCGGATTTGCATATCGTGCAACCCTTCGCCGGATGTTTGCCCCGCGATTGTCATGTTAATACTCCCCTGACATTCCTACTTCACCTTTATGTAAATCGACCGTCTGACAATTCTTGACTGCCGTAGTTGGCTGTGTTTCACACGCCGGGCAGGAGATAACCCTTTCGACCGCTCAGGTAGGCTTGAGACACCCGGAGAGCTTTGCATTGTACACAGGGAAGTCCTAGGGACTGGAGTCCGTCTTTTCCGGACTGGATGTCAGTTAGTGCATCAGTGTTCTTGTGATATGCGTATAGTAGGTATATGCATGAAAAAGGCCAATAAAGTTGTGTTTTCATTTCTTGTATTAGGAATTGCCTATTAAGATTATCATCGATGTGTCAATGTGAACGTTACACGAACTAGACATGAATAAAGATCCGCCGTGAGACCAAAAACAAGTATTTATCAAAAATTATTTGCTTAAACAATAATTTTGATCAAGTTGATAGTGTAAAGAAAATGTAGTTGTTTTCTCATAACTCGTTATTTTCAATATTTTTGCATGTTTTTGCAGTTTTTCGTATGCAGAAAAGGCTGGAAAATTCGAGGTGATGATCAAGGGACAATAATAGATCTTGCTTGTTTAAAAATTTTTGTTTCGAAGGATCTTTCATTAACACCTAAATGTAGTGCAAATTTTTTTTATAACAACATAGCAATTTTACTACTTTTCTTATAAAAATGTTGACCAAAAATCTTACTGAATTTCTATACAGGTGTCCCGTAAGTAACCATCGTAATAATCCGTGGTGAAATGGGAGAGATTCTTGGTTTAAAAATATTACGATCTGACACTACTTGCTCTAACAAAATCTTGATAATAAAAAAGATACAGGGTGGCAAAGTTGAGATTTAAAAATTTTCTTTTCAAAATATCTCGAAAAATTGTACAGGTACGAACGTGAAAACTTGGGGATAGATGTTTTACGGTATGAGAAATCATAATTTGATATCCGTCTCGATGTATTTTATAGAGGGCGCCACTTAGGTCATGTTGACGACGTAAATGAACACATAACTTTTTTATCCTTCTGGATATCGCGCATTTTATTGTGAAATATTAAAACTACATCATTGATGAGAAAAAAAGGTATACCGGTTGTCAGTCTCAAAAGTTAGTGGTTCTTAAAAAACATAATCTTAGACTTAGACCATATTGTTTGCACTTGTGAAAGAAGCCGATTTTATTAAACGAATATCTTTTTTGTGAAACTGTGCACTTCTAAAATTAGAAGAAGTCCCCAATCTTTATGTTTTTTTTTTTGGAATAACTGCCATTTTGGTTTTAGGGTATGAATTTGTTCTTTGCATTTTATGACGTTAATTATAGCTTTTTATCGAAAAAAGTGTACTGGCTTATTTTTCGAAAAAAACTCTCTTTTTTTCATATTTGCAATACTTATTAACTACAGGTACCCTAGGTGATCCATTTCATCAATTTTACGTCATACACTTTCGTAGATGAAACTGTTTTATGCGATTCTGCTGGTTTTAAAAAAATTCAAAAAAGTCAAAATAACTCAAAAACAATTGAAGATCGATAATATGTTGTATTATCAAATTCACAGTAATTTTTGATGAGAAACATGAATCCATAAAAAATGCACCGCGTCATTCAAAATAACGAAGTTCGTGTTCACTTGTGGTATAACCGGAATCGATGTTGTCATAAAAATATTTTTTAAATGTTGCATTTTTCCTACAACACGAAAATGCAAAAAATGAAAACTGACAGACTGACAGCCTGTAAGATGTATCATCTCCCAAAGGTTCATGTTACCTACGCGTTTCAACATCATATTCAGCGAAAGCCCCTGTTAATTATCTTTGAAAAGTCAACAATATGTTCAAAGAGAAAATTAATTAAATAATTATACCTACCTACCATATTATTATTATTATTACACCAGAAAATAATTTTTGTGTTCATCCAAAATTTTTAAATGATATCAGCTCAACTTATTGAGTTGCGATTATTGATACCAAATTTCGATTCTCGCAAATTGAAAATTTTCTGAGGTTTTCGTTTCAAACTTCCCATAGCTGCATTTATCACTCTATCTCCATCGTAAGAGTGAACAATTCCCCATCTCTATAGAATAAATTGGCCTAACTATTTAAAGGAGATAAATCCAATTTGCGCGCATCTCTCAATTCTACTCTTATCTCTTTCCCGTGCCAGTGTTATCCGCGACGCAAGTCCTCCCCCACGGCGGCTACGTGTGTCTGAGCTGACAGTCACACATGAGGGTAGCTGCATGTTCATATGTGAACATGCGGGGCGGCCATGGAACCGGGGGCGGTTGCCATGACTACGGCGAGGGGCGGCTGCCGATCATCCAGGCATCAATACCGGCCATGCAGTCAAGGGGCGAGAGTGGGATTGTTGCCTTGTACCTACTTGCAGGAAACTTCTGCATAAAATTCAGGTTCTTGGGTTTTGCACAAGTGAACCCTGAAAAAGTAATACCCTTTTACTTAAAAATTCTATCATGAGAAATTACATTTTAGATAAAATTTATTTGGGTACAGTAACGAATTTAGGTACTAATTTGGCGGTCCTGAGAATTTAAAGGATTATTTATTTTACCCTGACTAAAATGACATTATTCAGAATTACCAAGATTTATTAGAGTAAGGCAACCTAATTTGTTAGGTGCAAAAGTTTGATAAGTATCTTCCATTTGCATAACTATACTTATATTGTAGCCTGTATAGGTAATAAATATAACTGATACATATTTTTTGTTTAACTAGGCATCAAAGTTGGAGATTGAATGCCCCCGGCTGAGTTTAATAGCCAGTAAAGTCATCCAATCTGCATTTGCTGCCGAGTTGAACTGTTGGACACATAATTTTTCCGTCCATTATTGTTATTTAACACATCTAGTCGGTTATTATTTCTTTCTTAGTTTTATAGTTTTCTTCCTAGTTACATATTATTAATCACTTGACAAATTACATCATTTAAAAAAATCACTTTTAATGCTTAAGTTTGCTAAGGGATTTATGATATTTTTTTCTAATCAATCCTAGGATTCCGTTGCAATTTTAATATATTTTTCCTTCTTTGGTTTACTTACCGTTCTCGCTTATTCTTTTCTTTGTCAATGTGCTCATATGCTTTTTTTTTGCTTTTCCTTTGTAAAGTCTCTTCTCTTTTCAAAACTTTGTGATGCTTGTTGCATGATTGTTGGTGAATACGAAGTTTCTGTTAATAATTTTAGTGTACCTACAACATGCTCCATCTGCAACACCGTTATTTCCTTTGAATATTCGAAGTCTTTTGTGATTTCTTTTGAGGTCGTTGAAACGTTGAAACTTTGAAACCCATTCGTATTTGGTATTTGGTATTTTAACTAAATGTGAGAGATGGTTTATTAGGTCCCAAACACTGAAGCCAGCGGGCTTATTGAAACCCATTCACTTCGATTATGAATAATTGACTCTGATAACTACTTGATTATGCACCTATTAGGTGTAGACTCTATTAAAAAAAAATATGGCATAGCTTTTTTTTATCGCAGATTATACAGGGTGTTATGTAATTGAATGTCAATATTTTTAAGGGGGTAGTTTTTGGGGCCATTTTAAGAAGAAAACTTCATAAGAACGTATGTCCTAAGAGTCTTAACTTTTGAGATACAGGGTGGTAAAGTTTTATAAAATACAAATTTACAATTTCAAATAACCATTTACAATATATTATATTGTAATCAATTTTTACTTTCTCACGATTAGGATGTGTTTTTCAAAAATTTTCAAAGTCTATCATATTCAAGAAAAAAAAATATATAATCCTTCATTTTTAGAGAAATAAAAAGAAAACTTTCTACTGTGATTGACGTCGATATGACTTATCTTGCTTGAAGTCATATTGCTTATCTTGTTTTGTTTTTCAATGATAAAAAATGTCTTTTTTAAGACGAAATTTAATGTTTAATTTTTTTTATTTTTCGATCAAATGACAGGAAACAACAATATGGCGGCCATAAGCATAAGTTTGATTATGAAAACCTGAGGATCTACCTATAGTCGGTTTTGAAAATTTTAGAAAAATATCAAATAGATAACTCATTTAAGGAAAAAACGTTATTTTTCATAAAAAGTTTTGCTTGGTTTGAAACCTAAAACAAAATAGCCAGACATCAAAAGTTCTTGCAGTCGTAGGCTTACGAGGTTTGTCCAAGAATATGATTTTGCCAAACAGTAAAGTACCTTCATTTTCGACAATATCAAAAATTATTATTCAAGAAAGTTGATCAGAGTTGTAAACAACATTCAAATATGCAATAACATGCAGCTGCGTAACCAACAAAAAAATACACTAACAGCATAAAAACTAAAACACTAACTGATAAAACATACCTCTTTAACACATATTTGATCAATTGCCTAGCGCGGGCGATGGCGCAGCGGTTAAGGTATAATTATTGACTGAAGCCATTGAGGCTGTCAAACGTCTGTGCATGGTGCATGATTCGAATCACAGTTCGGTTTGGTTGTTTGCATTCGTTTATAAGGCTGTTTGTTTCTTTAGAACTGTGTAAGACTGTATATGAGCTCGTCCTCGAAGCCAAATTACCAGAGTAGAGCGACTATATGTCTTACCTATACACAGTTGAGATCGATGCTCCCTCTTTTTAAACAAATACAAAATAAATTGCATATTTGAATGTTGTTTGAAATCCTGATCAACTTTTTTGACTAACAATTTTTGATATTGTCGAAAATAAAGGTAGGTACTTTACTCTTACTCTTTGGTAGAATAATAATAAATAATAAATAATGATAATAATAATAAGAACGCCTTTATTGATAAGCAGATGTACAAAATTTACATGAGAAATTACCAAAAAACAAATACACTGAAATGTACGATCAAGAGGTTCAACAAACCTCAAGTATGCGACTGAAAAAATTTAATATGTGATTATTTTATTTGAGGTTGTAGACCAAACACGACTTTTTATGGAGAGTAACTTTTTTCCTAAATTGGACAATGAAAAGTATACTACCATATTATGACTCCAACTTACGCACCAACCATAACTTACCGGTTTTTATAATATTTCCAGACCATCCTCGCACCAAGTGTGTATTTACAAATGGCAAGCTCACTCTTTTTTACCAATATGTATTCTGGTACTAGGATTTTCGCCAATTAATTATATTATTGTCAAATAAAGTGAAAGTCGCCAATCCACACGTAAGTACCTATGTAAATTTGAAGACAATCGTGAAAAATAACAATAATAAAATAATTGCAATCTTCTATATAATCATGTTCAAACCATCAAGAATATGATGATTAATAAATAATAATCGTCAAGTCATTCAATGAAACCGGCCAAATACCCACACGGTCTTCTGGACAATAAATTACAAATGCGCTTTTAATTTGATTTTTCCAACTGTCCATCATCTATTATTGATAATGGAATAATAACAGGTCGTAATCTTCCACCAGTTGACCTCTTTCAATGTCTTGTCATCGAGCATACATTGAAATGCTGCTTGTAGAACGGAAGTTATCTAGTGAGCCTCACTTTGGATAGTATCAAAAAGCCGTCATCTCCATCAAGTCCCCTTCACACCTGCCCGCCTGTTTCCGTCGACCCTCACTCGGAAGGTGCCGAGTCATGTCTGCACAAGGAGAAGGGTTAACGTCTGTTTGTGTATTTTTATATAACTTTAATTATAGCTTCTATTCTAGTTCACTATAATATTATTACAGAAAACATAATATCTAGTTCAAAGTACCTAGATGTTTACAAACAATACGTGGCAAGTGCTCGATTGTATTGTTGATTATTTTTGGGGTTTACAATAAAATGTATCGCGAATGTTGAATGGGTTGGATTCCTCCAATAGAACGGGTGCATCGAATAGGATTGTGAAAACGGTCCTAAAATTTAGACCCAAATTTCACTATTATTACGAATTAATAGAATTTTGAAGAGTATACATCGAACTAAACCTTGTTTTGAATATTACTTAAAACTAAGTCACTTTTTCTTTTTTGGTGGTTCGATAGAGCCATCATCACCATATCGATAACGGCTGCATTTTTTGTGTAAAGTATTAATTAACTCCAGGCAATCTTTCAGTACATTAGACGATTCAGCTTAAAGTGCATGTTTCCCATCAGATTTCCCCGTCAATATATCAAGAAAAAACCTGCGAGGACAGTTTTGTTTGTTATCCAGTGACCAGCCGAAGTAACTCGATCAAATCGTTTTTGCAGTTGAATGGGAAGCATAATCAGAAGACAGCTCAAAAATGAAAACCTCTTTTTCAATAATTATGGAAGTAGCTTCAATAATAATATCAAAATATCTCTGTGTGATTTTTCTATTTTAGGTCTCAATGTTTCTAAACAAACCAAACTTGTATGGAATTAAATAAAATTAGAAGGAATAAGATCCTGGGCATGCTAATAATCAAAAATATGATAAAACATTTACTGAACCTCCTGATTTCCTTTTAGAAACCAATGAACTTCTAAATTTTCTAACTTTAAATGAAACATAATCGAAATAAGATTTAATAAAGAGACAATTGTCTAGCATAAACACAGCCATTGAATAAATTTAAATATTTTCACATCACACATAAACAGTGAATATTCCCAGTCAGCATCATCCGTCTTGAAACTGGGTGATAAATATGAGGTTTTAATATCGCCTTAGCGGTTTTATTCACATATGCGTCGGCACACTCTGAATTCAAATACGGCGGTTATTCGGCCGTTTATGTGTTCATATCCGTTAGTTGCATTCCGTTATTGTCCCTGCCGTTCCCGTTTACGGCTTCCAGAGTATTCCCAGGCCTTCATGAAGGCACATAACCCGACCTTGGAGAGCTAACATGGGAGTTAGTTGATAGGCGGAAAGGGTTCAAGGGTTTAAGTCTGAAGTCGATTTTCATAACTTGGAAAATGTGGATGTTTCTACGCTAGAAAGAGTTCTCAGAAAGTTCTTTCGGGATTAAAGAAGATATTTGAAAACTAAATTATTGTTGTCTATACAACTTTAACTATTGTCGACGCTAAAAAAAGGAATACAGTGGAAAGGCAATATACTTTATCCCTGTTGTTTTCCTAATGGGAAATAATTATTTCACATTTTTCTGTAAAGATATCATAACATATTATTATCTTATATTTTTCTTGCTTTAATTTATGCGTTTCCAGTCACAAATCTGTTAAAATAAAAAAAAAAATTTGGATCATTTAAAAAACTATTATGTAACTCCTATATTCAAAAAAATCACTGAATGATCTTATACTTAAATAAATTTACGTTAGATTCAGACTTATGATAAGTAGTTATTATTATTACTTAGTTGAAAAATCAACATGCTGATGCATCAGCCTGAATAAATGTATGTGACTTTCATATTTTTATAACATTTCATTAAACATAAATTGACGTTTAGGGACTTTACAATAACGCAAGCGGAACAATGACAGTAGGCAGTAGTTTAAATCTGACATACGTACTACAGCACAGAACGGCAAAGTTAAACAAGAAGTGACATTAATAATGAACAATGAGCTCATTATTCAATCGACCTGACACCGATATTTATATTCGATAGGGCAATAATTAATGCTTGCCATTACTTGGTTAAAATTAGGGTAGTAATGGATATGTTATATAACAGGAATAGATAAAATAAATGCTTTCTTCGTATTAAATGAAAATACGACAAAAATGACCTGACCTGGCCTCTGGCGAAACAACAAACAATTCTAGAGAATCTCAATTATTAAAACTCTCCTATTTGGTATTGAACATTGACTAATTATATGGATTAATTCCAGTTTGGGTTAAGAAGAAGATACTTTTTGAAACAGGCATGTCTATCAGTGCTAATTTATCAAATCAGGTCAGCAGGTCCGGTAAAATGGAAGATTTCTAACAGTTAACAGTTTTACACATTTTTTCCAAAGTCTGCCTAAATTACATTTTCACTCGTTCACACGGAATATGAATCGAAAATCAGTTCTGCACAAAGTAATTTACGACATGTACCGCCAACCTGAAGAAACCCATGGGTAAGTCATTAATCGTCTTGGTATATTATTGACTATTGCTGGATCGTGATAGTTTATTCATTTTTGCATGTTAAACATATAAAATTTAATGTAAAACTTAAACATGAGTCAAACTCATGCATGCGTGTAACGTGACGAGGTCTCGCATTAAGTGAGATCAATTCGAATCAGAAATACAAAAATAAAAAGGAAGTGCTAAAAGATCATTCAATTTAAGCAACGGTACTGATTTTCTGACCGATGATATAATAGTTGCGATTACCGGCAACCCTTTAATAACGAGCCGCCATTAAGAGGAAGGTGGGGGCCGAGGGGAGTCGGGAATGCGAGTTCGAGCCTCGGGATCGCGATACAGGCATAATTTGGAAACAATGTAGCGTGTAATTCACATCGTTATCGCGGCCGCCGTAAATTTACAGATGATTTAGAGCCACAACAGTTCACTCTGTTCCTGTAAACACGAACGGCCCTCTAAATAATGCATGCCGCTTGGAAATAATGTCGGGAACTCACTCGGAGTTGTTTTAATTTGTCAAACTGTTGAAAAAATCTGCTCCCCTGAAATGGGACATTACTTCCTGTGTTTCCCTAAATAGTGTTTCGAGATAATTAGAATACTGATTTAGATAATATATTATTGCTCCCCCTTTTCTTACATAACTGAGCGAATAAGAAATATATTGTTTGAGTTGGCAACTTAAATTTTGATTAGGTATTTCGTTGACAAAATAATTTTGCATAATATGGTTTTAATTAAAATTATATACTCCGTAGTGGTATCTAGGGATCTTATACATGAACTAAAGGAAGTAAAGGAACATTAGTAGTAGGTACCTAATCAAATCGTGTGATCTTTAGTTAGAGCTAATTCTAAAGTTAACATCCACGTAATACAAGGAAATAATGAAGTACTTACGCATTAGTTGATATTACTTCAACGAGCGATAACTTAAGAGGTCCTATTAGGAGTCTTAACTTTTTAACTACAGGATCTTGAAGTTTCAAGAAAAAAATCGTTTTTTAATAGTAGCTTTGATAAGAATCAAGGTATTTTTCTGAAAATTTGTGTGCACATTCCATGCATCAAGAGGCATTTCCCAACTTATAATTTTAAGTTATTGTAGCAGTGGCGTTCGTTCAAGTCGCGCTACACTTAATATTTTTGAAAAAAAATATACCTAGTACGCCACTGTTTTTTTTATGAAAATTAAATTATTTTTCAAATCCTCTTTCATTTCTGAGTAAATATGATCTTTTGACTTTTTTTACACCGAAGCAAGGTTTTCTGATAAAAAAAATTTAATACATTTTTAGGTTGCCTCTTTCTTCTTTCTCATATATCTGACTCTTAAAGAAATGGCCTGTGGATAGTAAACGTCGTTTAACGTAAATAAAAGCGAAACTCTCGAATTTGTTAATGTATTTTTATTTGTAAAATCCAACTCTCTACTCAAACACACATGTCTAAACATATGATATTTATTTTTTTGTATCGGAAAACCTTGCATCGGTTGAATCATATTTACTCAAAAATGAAAGAGGATTTAAAAAATCATTTTATTTTCATAAAAAAAAAACAGTGGCGTACTTTTTTTTTCAAATCTATTAAGTGTAACGAGACTTGCACGAACGTCACTGCTACAATAACTAAGAGTTATACGTTGGGAAATGCCTCTTGATGCATGGAGGGCGTACACAAATTTTCACGAAAATATCTTGATTCTTATCAAGGTTATTATTAAAGAACGATTTTCTTCTTGAAAATTCAACACCCTGTAGTTAAAAAGTTACTCCTCTTAGGACATACGTTTATACTTACTTTTTTTCCTAAGATGATCTTATCAATCACCCCCCTAAATTTTCTCGGTTCATTTTAGATACAACCTGTATAACAGAATTAAAATTAAAAATTATCATGATTTTGTTCGTAAAACAACTGAAAAAAGTCAAGCTCAGAACTATACTCCACTCCTCTTAATGAAGTCAGCAAAAAAATTACATAAAACACCAGCATCACTGATGACGTTATTAATGCGTTATCTTAACATGTTGACGTCATGCAGTCGTGAGTTCCGAAAATGAGTTCTCAAAATGCCGAACTGTGATTGGCTCTAAGCGGAGGAAACTAGAATTTTCCCTCGTCGTATGGGGTACATACATCATTAGTTAACTGAAATTAGTAGTATAAATAACGTAATACTTGATGACCGAAGAGAAAATTATTTTACTGAAAATAAACTAGTCAACACTCTAAAAAAGGTAATCAATTAATGGATATATTGATTTACAAGATGAATCGAATAGAGTAATAATACTACTACAGGGGTGAACAATAAAACTTCCGCATGGGAAAATTCTATACTTAGACAGAGGAAAATAGGAGTTTGTTTTATCAATATACCTATTTATTATGGTAGGTATCACAATAATAAACATATTATGTTTCACGCGGTGGTATTATGACATTCCGGATTTGGAAACGCGGTTTAAGAGGAAAATATAACATTTAATTGATCATTGATTGTATATTTTTGTTTATTATAAAATCTTCAACGTTTTTCTAAAGTAAGTAAGTATAGTTTAAATTTCCTAAAACTTTTAAATATATCTTTTCTGTTTCCTAAGATGTAAAAATATAAAAGAAGGTATTGTAGGTACGCAGTTAAATGTAGCATCTCATCTATGCGGATTATTTTTCATTTTCGTGTAACAGAGCTTTTATAACATTTACGCGTTGTAATTTTAAGCGAAACTATTGTATATGCACGCGAAATACATATATTATAACTAATATATGCGATGAAATTACTATGCAGTTAGTTAGTTCATCATTTAGATTTTGGTACGTGTACTTGTCATTAGGTATATATTGAGAAAGCAGACTTCTTATTATTTTCCCATAAAAATTTCTCTAATAAATTTTTCCAATAAAGCAGACTCAGTCTTCCTATTTTCCGCTAATTTTCTCGTCTAGTTCGAGAGTTCCAAAATGTACCAGAGAAATGCGTTCCGACAAGCAGAAAACAATTTGTTGAAATCGCTTGTGCATCTAAGTGTAGAATTATTAATGCTGTGTCAAATTTAATTGCTATTAGTTATGATAGTTTGGTGCCCGTTTATATAATTAGGCGAAGAAAATTATTTAAGATTTATGGTTTAACGATTTTATAATTGAATATTAACAAGCGTTTACTAATTTTTATTTTATTTATCTGTCAGGAAATTATTTCATTAATTTTATAGCTTAAGGAAGTTAAATAACTGTTGCCTGGAGAGTAAAGAGGCTTGTTAAGTGCTTCTATAAGTGAATCCACCAGTGTATAACGTGAGGGTCATGAGGTGATAAAAATCTAGTTTATCATACGAAAAATAAGACATTCAACCGGTAGTAAATGGTAAAAAGTGCCCTAGAATTGGTATATATTCATCCCATATTAACGAAATTCTCTTACAAGTGACAAATTATTATTATTGGGAAATCTAAACGCAAGAACAGGCAAGAAACACTTACCTTATTTTAAGTAATCGGTGTAGAAATTATTTTTTTCGATATCTGCTACTCTGTGGTGCTTATCAAAAATAACCGTATCTTCAAAATTGCGTGTTTAGAGAAAATGGCGTTTGAAATTTTAGTTAAATGTTTTCTACATTACTTAACTTTTTAACGAAATGACATGCATGTATTAGTATTATGACTATGTGATTTTTTAAGTAACTAAAATTGTTTGAGAAAATCTTCCATAATACTTATAGGGCCGCGGTGACAAAAGTGCCTTGCAACTCCCAAACGGATGAGAAGCACGGTTTTGTATAGTTCGAGTGTCGTTCTCGAAATCCGTGTTGTCGAGTAGGGGTCTGGCGTTCGGCGTTGGGCGGCTATAGTATTTTTTCCGAATTTTTCCCAGCGGTTCCAAAAATTATTCCCCAAACGGATGAAAACTACTGGAGGGCATCTACGCAAACCCCCAATTACCGGAAAAATATTTTCATCCGATTTGATCCTTGCCGTAGCCTGCAGTACAATTAAATTGACCCAGACTCAATTTGGAATTACTTTATCAAATTTGGCCCATTTAAATTTTGGAAAATTGTTACAAAGCGATCGCGATTCATAGAGCAAAAAAAAATTTTTTACATATTCTCAGACACGAACTATATCTCCCTGCCAAATTTCCAGTTCAAATGAGGAAATTTTTCCCCCCCCTTTTTTCCATTTTTTTTTAGAGCTTCTGGAAGAGCTCTTTGCAAATATCAAATCGAATGAAAATATTTTTCCGGTAATTGGGGGTTTGCGTAGATGCCCTCCAGTAATTTTCATCCGTTTGGGAAATAATTTTTGGAACCGCTGGGCAAAATTCGGAAAAAATACTATAGCCGCCCAACGCCGAACGCCAGACCCCTACTCGACAACACGGATTTCGAGAATGACACTCGAACTATACAAAACCGTGCTTCTCATCCGTTTGGGAGTTGCAAGGCACTTTTGTCACCGCGGCCCTAACTATTAAACAATTACCTAAATAATGTTGTCAGTATGTATATTTTTCAAAATTATTGTCACCTACTTACCTACGTCACAATAATCAAAGAAATAGGCCTTATTAAGCTTGAAATAACTACCTATAAGTAACCCGAAAGTTCCAGTACAACATGTGTTGTCACATACGTCAAAATGTTTAAGGATTGTTTAGACATATACATACTTCTAATAAATGCCGTGGGTACCTTACATAGATAAACTTGACAATTTTGAAGAGAAGAAGGAATAACCGCAGTTACTGTCCAATTTTTATACGAAGGCGAAGGCTAGGCGTGAACTGCGCATCTTGCGAGCTTTGTTCATCGCCACTACGCATTATTACATGTTTGATGAACGGCGGAGATACTCTTATCAGCCTTATCTGGTTGGTTGTTTTTATACGTGGACACCGACTAACATTGCTGTTATTGGATGGCAAATATTGATGGAATCGGAGACGGTAACCAACCTTTCTGCGCAGTAAGAACTTATTCGCCTTCCTATAATAACTGGACCAGTACTGTACTTGTTGAATGTTTATTTACCTTCTTTTGAAAATAAAATTTAAAAAAGGTGAGAAATAATCATAAATACATAGCATGGGAAATATAAGCAAATATGTATAAGTAAACATGCAATACAGAAAATCAAGGAAAACATATCATATAAGTATACAATTTCACAAAATAAAGTTATCCTTATTTTTATAACTATGGTAAGCAAAATGAATTTTTAACATGTTTATGTTTAATTTTAAAAGTCTGATGATGTTATGCCAGTAAACAACGAAACATGTTAGGTGCTACATTAATAATTCTTTACTTTTTTTAAGGAGAGGGAGTATTAACTATGCAGGTCGCTCCCAGTAATTATGGGATTCGAAAACTAGCTCATTACCCTGCCATAAGTATATCAATTAAACAGTAGAATAGACGACACAGACAACCAGAGTGAGACTGGGAATCGAACTCAGTTCGAGGCGGTCTAACGGTTTAGCAGTCTGCACTATAAACTGCAAAGCCACCGCCGTCTCAAACATTAATGGAACACGGGAAACAGGTTGTTTATATCCTCGCCCAAAAAGAGTAAATTCTTCAAATTGTAGAGCGGAACCAAGTACAAGTCTTCGTGTTGCATTCCCTCAGGCTCATGCCCAAAAAGAGAAAATTCACATGCCATTAGGGAGAAATGGTTGGATAAGGAGCTTCGAGTCAGTTTTTGTATATCAATCAACGGATATAGCTTAAAATGATGATTCCCAGTTCATTGGAAAGATTCTATGGAGTGAGGATTCCCTACTTTTAACCTGCGCAATAATGGAGGGATCAAAACTTTTATTCAATACGCCAAAGATCTCATAAAAGACGATTTTTGGGCTTTCAATCAACATTTGAGCTGGGTTATTGAATAATTATTTACACATTCTGTCTAACCGGCCTAATTCAGCCCTGTATCTATCTACCTACAATTTGTCATCATATCTACCACAACCCACAACCATTGTTTGATGAAGTTCCATTGTTACGCCAATAATTATTATACTGTTAGTTCCAGTATGAATATGATACACATTCTGGACTTCTGGAGTGATGAATTTCTTGAAAGAAAATTTCCCAGAGAGGTTCAGAATGATTGGAAGAGGTGGACCTATATCATCGCCCTCCAGATCACAAGATCTGAATTCATCACTGGATTACTTTTTCTGAGGCTACCTATTACTTGAAAGAAAAGGCTTACTGAGCTCCAGTTTTAAATGAAGAAGATGTATAAACTGCTGTGGCGTTAATATAGACGATGATCTTCTACAAAGAGTTCGCACTTCCGTGATTGTTCATGCGAACCTTTGCCTTGAAGATGGAGGCGACCTATTTGAGCATATTCTGTGACAACAAATGTGGACAACATCTTCTTTTCGGTCGAAAAAAAAACTACCATGAGAATCGAAAAAATCAGAATTATCATTTTTAGCGGTTAAATGCTAATCTGCAATTAAAAATAAGGTTCTTATTCAACATTTCACAGTTACCCCTCGCCCCATCTACAAGGAGGAGAAATTGGAGCAGGACTGATTTATCTAACACTAATGATCTATTGCATGTGTAGAATTTGCTAACGAACATTTTTTGGTGGAGCTTTTTATATTGAATTTTTTTTTAGAAACTGCGCAAGATCCCAGAAGGATAGTGTTTTTTCTTGAGAGGAAGGATTAACCCAAGTGTTAATTTTTTAGTTATTTTAGAGTATAATAGTGTGGCATCAGATAAATTTAGTGCGCATGCATAGTAAATTCTGTAAATGATCCATGAAACTTTAGATGTTATTAAACATAAGTTTATAGGTATACACTGGGCATTAATTTTAAAACAAATTCTTGAGACATCCCTGTTCGTAATTCCGCGTTTAAATTTAATCTTCGAGACCAAGTTAACATAATATTTCACATTCACATGATTGAGGCGTAGTTCCGAAGACAGCAGGGAGCTGCTTCCAATTTCCTCACGGTGACGACGACGATTCGAGTGGAATCGCGTCCCTGCAGCCCCTCAGCGAGGTGAGATACACAGGTGGGGGTGCTGGTGGGTGTATGGGCAACCCATTGTACTATTCATACCCTGGTCACGATCGTACCGCGTTAGCGCTACTGTGACAATTCTATGCCGTCGACAGGACCTCTATAGCAGGCATTATTTTATTATAGCGCGTGTTCATGAATAGGTAGATTCAACTGTGTCAAGTCGCCATGGATGTAGGAATTTTTATGTACCTATTTATGTATGTACGCAATTTTATCGTTCCTCTTAAAACTTTACGAGTACTTACACGACCTGTTTAAAAAAGATTTGTCAATGGATTTATTGCATTTCTATCATTAGTTGATTGATATAACTTAGTTGGTAATCTGAAAGTTCACAGAAAAATACGTTTCATTTACTCATTGTCGTTACTCTCTCGAGAAGCCAACATAAACTGAACAGTGAATCCATATCTTCTTAATCACTCTCTTTACCTCTCTAGGATGATTGTTTATAATATGTAAATAGTAGATAAGCTTATTTTATTCAGAATTTTATGTAGCATGTTGAAAATGGTTCAAAATATCCGACAATTTCCTCTCAAAATTCAACAAATAACACGGGATTTAAATGAAAATTGTCGAATAAATCACATCGTAAATAGGTTCGTACGACACTGTCTGGCCTATACCTGTCTTAGCTACTACTGATCATTTCGATCTCACACACGTCCCATCCAAATTTCATTATCAATCTTTCCAGTCGGTGCTTCTGGCAATCTAGTTGTTAACGTGGCACGACTACGTGTTTCTTGCCAAGGCAAACACCGGGACTACGTGGGGAGTTAAAAGAAGTCACCTCAGTCGAACTTAAAGAACATGTCACAGTCTCAGATATCACAGACTGCTGATTGAAATTAACACGGAAGTGATGTAGGTAAACTAATATCCAGATTGTGATTTTTAAAATTCTCCGTTGATGTTTTTAGAGTGTCAGTTAAAAATTTTCAACTACGTGTGTTACTCACGATATTATATTCTGGATCTCTTCAAACTGCAAGCTTAAGCAATTATGGACACTTGTTGACTGAGCAAAACTAGTCTAATAGAGGCTGTGAGTTCCCGTCACTAGTAACTGCGGAATGAGGACTCTAGGGAAAGGAATTCACTTTCCGGAAGACGAATTTGCATCCAATAAGTGCATCTACACTACAACCCCTACTTTGTACAGTTATGTTAAGATAAGACTTCTTTCATAAATACATTCAAGTACCTAATCAAAATTATTGTGATAAAGTCACAATGGTATGTAACATACAGGGTGGTACAGTTTTTTATGCATTAAATTCAGGAAATGATAGAGAATCGAAAAATAATGTGAGTTTACTTTATGAACTAATATTCGGGTAATGCTTTGTTAAAATACTTGTTAAAAGGAGAAAAAGTCATCATGCACCCAGCATTCTGTAAGTTGAGTAGGTATCGATTAACAAAGTTACAGGAGCTTAAATGTTGCAAAAAGAGTTTTTTTTCAATTCCAAAATAGATAAATATTTTCTTAGAATTTTTTTGTGTTTTTTTTTCTATTAATTACTTAGTCTAATAATTACAGTACGACCCTGAATTACATAATAATATCTGTATGTAACTTGAACCAGGGATGCTAGGTACGGTATAGATAGGGGTCCAGGTTGTGAACCCCTTATTTTAAGTCACTGGTAAAATTTTGATTTTGACATATTTTGCCAAAAGCTTCACAGTTCTGGTACAAAAAGTGCATAAGGTGTTATATGTATTGATTGAGCGAGTTTTACACATATTACCTATTCCAAGAGAAAATCTGTGACTTTCTTCAGTTCAAGTAATCATTTACAGCTCTTCTCGCTTTTTTCTCTTGTTTGTATTAAATGAGCAATTTTTTGTAATTTTATAATATTTTTAAATATTGTGCGCTTTTTTCTTTTATGCACATCTTTTAAAGAAACGGTAAAAACGCTACATGCAATTGTTATCATGTAGACATATTGCCTTAGCGTGGATTGTAGCGAACTGCATCGGCGAGGGTGAGTACGAGGGGGAATGACACTGACAGGGTGCATTGCCTCCAACAGCAGCCACCTAAGGGAAAAACTCGCGCTACGAAGATTGTTATAGAAGGGAAATATCTCCTAAGAGCGACAAAAATATTATCCTAATTTCAATACGATGTGAAGTAGTTTTCTGAGAGCATGCACCAGTATAATAAAGTGCTTGTGATACACTTTTCGTTAGAAATTTGTTTCATGGCAATTTCGATTCCACTATTATAAAACGCTGGAGGCGGAGTATTACTCTGATGATGGAAATTTCTCTTTCAATATATGTAATATTAATTAACTCACTTACTTACTTATTAATTTATTGTTTCGAAGTATCATAACTTTTTAAAACAAGTTTAAAAATAAGTGGAAGTAGCTCCCAGTTGCCACATTTAGCAAACCTGTTGAGTAAAAAACTGATGCGCTGATATTTAATTTTCATACAAGCTAAATTATTTATAGTCGCGGTCGGTACCTAGTTATACTTTCTATAAAAGGAGTTATATTATACAAGGTGTAGATGAATAAGTGCAAAAAAGTTAGGGGGTGATTTTTGTTGAAAATCAAGTAAGTATTTCAAATAAAACTGAATTATTAGCCCCTCTCAGGTTGAGATATGACCCCTTGGAGGAGAAAAGTCAAAAATGCAGCTTGCAAGTAGGTAACTATTCTCTTACAGACGTCATTCTAAAATATATTTTGGGTACTCTTATTATTCTGAAGTAAAAACGGTGTCTAGGAATTTGTTTGAAAATTTAATGAATATCAAGAATAAAAATTACCTAAAATTCAATTATTACCAGGATCGTCAATCAAGCGAGGCAACAAAAACCGTTCAACAGAGGTGTGCCAATTTCGTAGATATTTTAATTCCTTTTAAAGATAAGTTATCTAAATATGCCATTCGCTTGTTCCAAGGCTCATATTTCAGTATTGTATGGAGATTATAGTGGACTCTTGTTTTCATCTAGCACCGCAGTTTATTTAACTTTTCTTTACTTTTTTCCTTGTGTTCTTTGCGGTGTATTTCTAAAACTTTAAATTTGCTTTTATTGCATTAGACATAAAAATCTATACCTATAATGGAGAAAAATCAATAGTGTTTAACGTCTTCGATTTTTTAAAAGTTGACGAAAACAAAAATGTACGCGACACAGTTGAGAAGTGTTCGAAAATGACTAGTATAGGTAAAACCACTGCTGATAAAATTCTTAAGTATATTTCAAGCGTAATTTTCTATATCAATTCTAATTATTAGTTATTTCATATTATTTGACTTTTAGACTCTTTTGGGAATTCTAAATTATTGGAAATTCTACTATTAATTGTTTTCACATTCCATAACCTCCCCCTGGTTAATTTTACGCCACATTTTATGCACTTGTACAACACTATTGATAATATGTTTTTTGTAAAAGGTGACAAATTTTCATAAAATTTAATTTTCAAACATTCTAGAAAAAATTGCACCTATATGTACTTTTATTTTGCTATTCACCGTTAAGAGATCAATCCATTCCAATGAGACTGCTAAATATTTGTCGAATGCTCGTTCCAGTGCATAAAGCTATCGAAAGCGCGGTATTCGAGATCCAATCAGGTATTAAATGACTGGATAATCAAACATCCCGACCAGAAGGGAGCAGCGCTCAGGGAACGGGAATTAAAAGTTATGAGGGCAGAGGATGAATGAGCGAGAACATATTAAAGGAGAAAATCAGGAACGTCAATCCGGCATTGCCAAATTTAAGATTATCATCGCCTTAATAGATAAGTTAAGAGATAAGTTAGGAAGGATATTCTTATTATAAGTACGTAGATACTTGTTGACTTCAACAATACGTCAATAATCAAATAAGTGCGATAAAATGACAGAAGTCGTTTCGTTATATTTCTGGTCCAACTATAGATGTTTTTTTTTATTTTAATTTTTCTAGTAGGTACTTATATCATTATTTTTGAAAACGATTTTAGTCTCTTATTAACTAAAAAAATGATTATTTGATTTAAATGAATCTGGAGGTAAGTTTGATGCAGTTAAATGGTTTTAAGATTTTTTATTCCTATGCAAGATGGGCCCTAGTAACGTACCCGATTTGTAGTTGCCGCCATTTTCTCACCGCATCTATCACGAGAAAATTTTGACAGTTGTGTATGACAGTTGCCAAAATTTTAATCATGAACCATTTTTATGCTTCAAGAAAGTGCAGAAATAGGGTATTTATTTTATTCATCAAAAATAACGAATCAGTTATTTTGACGCATAGAAATTTTCTTCGGAATTATCCTATGCTGTCACATCCAGCAGGAAAAACGATACGTCGCTTGACTGAACGATTTCGACTACCTGGGACAGTTGCAGGTATCAGGCATCCTGGAAAACCACGAATAAGCCGATCAGACGAAAATATCGAGAGTATAAAGGATTGCAGCTCCATGAGCCAATAACGGTTCCCCCCAAGAACTTCATCAAGAAAGAGAGCGACTCAGATGGGTAGGTATTCCTGGAATTTCTTTAATGCGAATATTGACGTTGGATTTACATGTATTTCCTTATTAGATTTAGGTGGTGCAGTAGCTCTGTTAGACCATTCTGAACTTAAATGGCAAGATCGATTAATAATGACAGATGGGGCACATTTTAACGTAAGTGGATATGTGAATAAACTATCCCTTCTGGGTAACCTCCCAGATATTTTTCACAAAAAACTGCTACATCGGCAAAGAGTTACTGCATGGTGTGATATTTTTTCACAAGGCGTAATTGGTCCTTATTTCTCTGAGGAAGCCGATTGCATTGCACCATGCAACATTAACTCGTGACCGCTACAGAGCTTTGCTGGGAAATATTCTGTCCCGACCTGCTAGCTCACCAGGTCTTTCAGATCTCGACCTCTTTTTATAGGCGTGTTTGAAAGACATAGTATACGTTAACAAGAGCTCAGTCATGCATCGCATTTCGTTTTTCTAAGCGGTTATTTGGCTGATTTTATCTTTAAAAGTTGATTTTGGTTAAAATATAATAATATTGTCAACAGTAAACGGTTAGACCACATTATTTGACTTTAAATTTATGAATTAAACATTTAAATGACGGTAACTTCAAATCGGGTGATATGACCCACTGTACATTTCAAGAATTATACAGGGTTTTAAGATGAAGACTCCCATAGTTTCGAATATAAAGAAGCACGCACTTACATATTTGCAGAGTCATGCAGGCTGATGAGAGACATGTTTTAGGGTACTCGACTGAAATGTGAACTTTAGACCTAGCCTGAAATAATAGGTAGTATGAGTTTACAAACACAATGCCCAATTCTCGACATTTTTCTGCAGTTTGGAGACACTGTAAAAAAATTATTTGGCGAAGTTATTTGGAATTCTCTTTTGTTAACATGGTACGTGGCTCAATGACTCCCATGAATAGACTTCAACACAGATCCTGCCAGAAAATAAACATAGGAATTTAATGATTGATGGAGAACCATCTCAAAGTTCTGCCAGAAATACTGCATTTAAACATACTGCAGATTGGTGGTGGAGCTTGTCACAGAACTTAAATGGTTACCGACATAAGATTCATATTGAGTGTCCAGCATTCATAAGTCTAGCCATCCTGGAACCACTCGGCCTTGTCAAAAAACGAAAGTTCTTGACTAGCCAGTTAATGTCTAATAAATATGAAATGATGTAATCAGCCTTAACTCCGTCAGTACTAGTGTTTAACCAACCGATCTTATATTTAAGTGACAATACACTACAATATCAGATGTTCAATATCATTATGATCATCTTCTCTAACGTCTTTGTTAGGTGGTGGGTAGAATGCGCCACGTATCTTTTTCACAAATCAAAATTATATGCATCGAAGCATAATATTCTGCTGTCACAGAAAATTGTGCTTTAGGCTAGATCTGAATGGTAGAACGTGAAATTCGAGGTCATAAATAATAATAACACTAAACCATACGTTAACAAAAAAAATGGTTAAAATTAGTTGGTCTTATTTTAGACGGATTAAATACATAAGTATAAATGTGGGAATAAGTTGATTGAAAATATGACAAAGACTCTCTTTAAGAATTATTATTACCAACAGCACATTGTTGCCATCACGAAGCAAGTCAGTCGCTGGTTGAGTGTCCTTGGGATTTTCATAGAAAATGTCGAGTGTTCCCTCTTCAGCCACATCTTCACCAATAAAGGACCACTTCGTTAACACCTTGGAATAATACAGTCTCAAAAAGACGTTGAGAAACAAGCCTCAGAGTCCTCAGAGTGCTCTCCTATTTGACAAAAGTTTGATAACTGCAGCCAGGTTTGTATTTCCTTAACAATGTTGTATTTTACATTTTAAACTTGATTCAAAGCTAGAGATTTCGCATAAAATAATAAATTTGGAACGCTTTATTTATTGGTAGAATTAGAAAATGTTAAACCAGTTTCAACAAAGTCGAGCAGCTTGGTTCATGCTGCAAATACTTTCTTGGTATATGGTTTTCAAGCAGAAAGATTTTGTCAGATTGAAATTATGTCAAAAAAATACAAAATTTATAAAAATTAAAGGAAGGTTTCACAAGCTGAAACTTATTGTGAGACATTTTTGTGAGACCAAAATGTGAAACCTAAAACAAAATAGTCAAACATAAAATTTTTGCAACCGTCGGTGTTTATCCAAAAACACGAATCTTCCCAAACAGTAAAGTACGATTTTGACGATATCAAAAATTGTTACTTAAAAAAGTTGATCACCGCTACAAATAACATTCAAATATGCAATAGCATGTTATTTGCAGTACTGATCAACATTTTTAAGTAACAATTTTTGATATTGTCAATAATAAAGGTATGGCTTGTCCACTGAGTGTTGTCCGGTGAGATGCCACACTGATCCTGACTATAAACGATTTGATTTTTTATGTTTTAATTATAATATTATTTATATTATTATAATAATTATAATAATTAGAATTAGTACGAATTAAAACATAAAAAATCAAATCGTTTATAGTCAGGATTAGTGTAGCATCTCACCGGACAACACTCAGTGGACAAGCCATACCTACTTTACTCTTATTCGTGTTTTCGAAAGATTCGGGAAGATTCGTGTTTTTGAACAAACCACGTATACGACTGCAAAAATTTTGTGTTTGACTATTTCCAGATCAAGTTTTTATGAAGAATAACTTTTTTTCCTAAAATGAATAATAAAAAAATTTCCATATGAATCCAACTTACGTAGACACACACTGTATACTTTACTGCTGCACAGATGAAGTACCTCCCATTATAAAAATATCATAATTTCTGAATACATCATGTGCGACACGATAATGTGGCAACGTAGGGAAGTCCCGTGATCTGGAGTCGCTTCACATTAGGTTAATGTGTGCTAGGGTAGGTCAGGAGTTTCCCGAGGCACAGAGCGTCTTAAATAATGAGCCCGCCATGCTAAAGAGGGAACCCCAACACGATTTCTCTCCTCCTTTCAGATTACATGAATACTTATTAAGCCACTGCCGAACATATGAAGAAAACGCAGATTCCCTTGACATTATTCTTTAATTTTTCGGATTATACTTATGTATTGTAATTAGATACTATAATAGTTATTATTGTTTATATTATGCTTCTGAAACACGAATGCAATGCAAATTCTATCCACATATTTATGTTTGGATGGCAGTTTTGTTGAATATGATAATATGATGACGTGAATAATGCACCACGAGGTATAACATTCCAGATCCTACTTTTGAAGTTAATCTTTCTTCTAATACAAAAGAACAATAGAAGAACATCCAGACAGTTAAAGCGAAGGAATTAGAATTCTGATGATGTGTATCTAGGGATTTTTTGCTAAGTAGGATTGGACAGGAAAGTATCTACATCTTTTTTGTTTCGGTGGTGGTAATACTTTCAAGATAATTCCTCCATTATCACTAATTTGATATATCTCTTTCTTGTAGTGGTAAACTGTAAAATTCGATTGTCAATAATACGTTTGTACTTTACAAACTAGGGGATGTATCTTGCTATACGGAGTTTATGTTACTTACAGAGTTAGACGACTGTCAGATGGAGTACTGCTTTTAAAACAAAAGAAGGGAATATTGTTTCGATTTGTAAAGCAAAGTAGCTGCTAGAACAAAGTATCCTCTATAAGCAGCTGCCTGGTAAAATATTCATGTGTATTGCACTACCTGGCTGGAAGAGCGTGATCCTTTCTCGGCTGGCTCGTATGTGGGGATAGAGCTCTTCAATACAAGCGGAATTTCGTTAGAACTCTCTCTGCTGACGCGATAGAGTCTCCCACTTGTATATATGTAGATTTCCTTTGATCCGAAATACATCTATAGCAGGATTTGATCCCTCACTACTATTCCGCAACGTATATTCGTTATTTTTTGTTCCTTTATCCGGCTTTTCGCATTCTTGTCTACGGGGACCTCTATCCTTCATACATCCTGAGATACGAGTCTATTCCCAGGCGCTCTCCCGGCAGCCAAACAGGAAACGTCGCGTCTGTATGGGACTCGGGAAGATTGAAATATTGCACGCCCAAGGATTGAACCAATTTTCATATATTCGCTTTTATCTCGGCCTTTTCTGCACAGCGCTACGCCAGCAGATCTGCTGCTGCTATTGCGATATTGGAAGAGGCCAGGCATTATGGAGCCTTTTGCAGAAAAGATAGTACAAATCGAAGAGATCACTCCACGAAGGTAAATAAATTTTTTGGCCGATAATTTATTTACAAAAAGTCGGAAAAATCAAATTTTTATATTTTGTTCCTGTCATATCTTTTTCATTACTGCTTAGCCAAACCGCGATGTGTTTGACTGTTTAGTCAAACACATCGTGAAGTGAAAAATAGCTGCTGTCAAACGAGCAGCTTGACATAAGTTAGACATTATACCTATGATAAATGAAAAAGCCAGGTGGAATAAATTCATTATTTTAGTAATACGCATACTTGAAGAAATCCAGAAACACGTCCATTGTATATTACAAAATGACACCATGGAGCATGAAATTCAACCTTAACAGTCAACCTCCTTTGAGTAACAGTTGCGATTCTTAAATAAATCGGGAGTAGGGGCTTGTTATACATCATTTGAAAAATCTCTTCAGTCTCTACACAAAAATGAGTTTTTTTTTCAAATTTAGTGCCAAAATTAACATTAAAAATAAAATAAAATCATCTGAGTTAGAAATTCGCAACATAACACACTACAAACTAAATAAGTAATCCCAATTAATTCCTGATGCTCGCCTTGACACATCTATTCTCAAATAAAAATTTCTTCTAACGGTTTTTTTGTAATTATAATTTTAAAATCTCTTGCAATATAGTTAATGAAGTGACATTTCAAAATGATGTATCACAAGCCCATATTTTCAATTTAAAAATTAAGGGTTGGCAATTGTCGTGACTGCAAGGACGAATTTTGTATGATGCAGGATGTCATTTTATATTGTAAAATTGACTTGTTTCTGGATTTTTTTAGTCTGAATTACTGAAAAAATAGGATTATTCATTCCACTGGATGTAAGGAACATTGGGAACTTTCCACGTAATTCTGCAATTGAAAATTTTTTTTTATATTAAATTAGGAAAATTTCGTCCATGGGTATATGGTAGAAGGAAGTGTCCCCATAAAACAAGCAGCGGGACCAAGTTCTATTCAAATTTACTAATATACAAAAATACAAATATACTAATTTTTTAACTAAGTGTCCTCAACGAAATCTATAGCTTCATCACATCATGGACCTAAAGTCTCTACTGCAAAATGGAAGGAACTTGTAACCTTCGTCTTCTAGTTCTTTGTATTATCCGTGTCTATTTTTCCGGCAATATTGGCAATTTCTCCAGTTTACAGGATGACACAGATAAGTGTGAGTTGGCTAAAAATATATTAATAAACCTTACGAACGGAAAAAGCTGTGAAGCTATATTATGTGTTATTTTGATCGACTAAATACTTGGAAGTAGCCCCTGGAATTGTCTTTATTCTGTACCACGGTGTAAGATATGTAGGTGATTGAACGAAGCACGTATTTCAACAGTAAAGCGCGCGACGAAAACCTGAACCTCAGTGTATGAGAGAGTCTTGCCAGCTGGGCTCTGACCTCTTGCTCTTACACATGCAAATTGCCATTATCAGGGTGTCATGCTACTCAATTTTATTTTTTTCTGAAGAAGCGATAAGCAAAAATGGGTAGAAACTGTGATTTGCCTAATTGTAGAAGTTGATGCGATGAAACTATAACGGGTATTTCATCGAGTGACATTTTAACATTTAAATATTAATAAAATTAGAACATAAGAGCACGCGTTTATCAGCGAATATGCGTGAATCATTTATGCTAGCGCTTGTGCGCTTGTCCGAGAGAAGAGTACGGCAGAACTAACCATTGCGAGCGAGAGCAACAAAACAAATGGGTAAAACAGATGTAACGTGACGAGTGGTGACGATATCGGGTCGCACTGGGGAGTCTTGTTCCAACACCTTAGTTATCTTACACCGTGTTCTGTACCCATGACTATGCAGTTGCTAAGTGTACCTCTTCGTTAAAACCAAACAAATGCCTCCCTCGACTTACACCCCATTTCTCGCTTATGCCCGCGTGAACTGCTGAACCCTGACCGTTCTCTTCGTTTCCCGAAACACCACTGCATTTTTGGTTCTCTAACTTCCTTCCAAATCAACTCTTCTTGCTCCGGTTTCGAAATTGAACTTTTACCCAGAGTGTTGCGCTTGAACTTTTATTTTCCAGTCATATGTATAGTTACTGTAGGGAGGTAAATAAAAGTTATGTAAACACTGACAACGATAAAGGCAACCATGTGTGATGCATTCGAGTGTCCTATTCTTCTGTAGTCATCGCTGTAGTGGAAATTCCAGCACGCGTTAAACAAAAATCACCGCGGTAGCTTTTTTCTGGCTTTAAATTGTTTGCTTTGCTGTAATAAGCCCGTATGACTTAATGATTATTTGCGTAAAGCCTTTTATAAGTTTACCAATTTTATTGGTATCGATTATGAAAAATGTTATTCATTTTCTTTCTTTTCAAATTGAAATAAACGTGCCAAAAATAATGCAAGTATCCTGGCCCCGCCTGTATTCTTCTCCTTTTTTAAATGCCAAGATTGTTACACCTTTTCCTTTACATTCCAACTCTCTTTTTCGTTACTTATCTTATTTATTTATCTTTTTGAATATATTTTATTACCCTGGTTATATTTTTTTCCACATCTATTTTTTTAACCCCTTTTTTCCTCTGCCCATTAATTTTTATATTGTTTATACATTTTCCCGCATCATTGTTGCAAGTTGAAATTTAATTCTTTAAATTTTATTCAAACTCCAAATTATTATTTTCTTTCACTGAACCTAACTTTCCACAACAATATCTTGTATAGCTTTCAGGAGATCGAAATGGGGTGGACATTTGAAAGTAATCACCCGGTGTATGAATACAATTTTCTATTTTTTAGATTTCCCTACTCCAAAAAGGGTTTTTAAAACGTTTAAAAAATTAGCACGAATGTGCATGGAGAGCTCGAAGCCAGAATAAAAAATTTTCTATTCAATTATATTGAGAGATCATAGTACATGTAAAAAATTATGTATATAGCTATCTACGGCATAGGACAGAATTTGGTTATTGCCTTTACGTGTCTACTCAAGTCCGTAATACGCTATATTTTAACTCGAGATTGCAATTTGATGTCTATTGAAAAGTTTTGTGACATACCAATCATAATATTGTCGTACCTGTGTCGATATTAAGGCTGGCCTATCATCTAACTGTTAGATATTGGTTAAGATGAGACTCTCTTCCATCGCATAAATAGAATACAACATTCCAATATGAAAAACTTATGATGAAATGTGGGCAAATTCCTTTTATTCCATTTGCCGGAGGAAATTTCAAAACGGCTCAGTTAATTCGGTTTCTAGCTGGGTAGTGAACGCAAACATCTAACTGATTTATCTCATTCGCTACCGTTGATTTGTCGCCAATATCGATACATCACCTGGTAGGAGGGGCGCATTTATGAGTAAAAGTCGAAAAAATCGAAAAAACTTCCAGTATTCCCAACAGAAATAAGATTATTCTGGTAATATAATAACAAATTCAGAGACAGGTTTGTACCAAGGAATATTACATGTTAATATGTATGCGATGTAATAAAATTTCAAAAGCAAAGGTGGATAAATATAATATTTTCAAGATGTGGAGAATATTTTTATGTTATATTTTATCAATAATAATTATGTTGAATTGTTATGATTATTAATTTACATGTTTATTAGTCAATTACTAATGCTTGAAAAAATATATAAAATATTCTTTACTTAAATGATTCAGTCGATTATGTTAATAGGTCTCTGATTACTTCTAGGTCTGATTTTCTGTTTTTATTGTTTCAGACTCACATACTACTGTAAAATCTAATTGAAAGGTATGTATTTTTATTCATTACATTATTTTAGTATATGGTTTTAAATATATGAGTTGGCTGTGATATTTTTTCTCAAAGTGTTGATTTGAGCCACTATGTTCCCAAGTATTGTACCAAGTTCAAATGATTTCCACTTTTCTCATTAAGGTACCATTGGGAATAATTTTTGTACATCACACAATTTAAATATTTTTTTAAAGTATATGAAAACACATAATTCAATAATATGATTTATGTTTTGTTCGTTGCCATGGTTTAGTAAAAATATATATTTAAATGAGCCTTCCATTTTAAAGTTTTAACTTCATTTAAAAGTTCTATCATTTCCATTATCTGTCAATCATTTTAAAATTAGATTTTGAAAATCGAAATCTTATATACTTCAATGGTGGTTTGAAAATCACACCAGGACGTAATATTAAAAACAACATTCACAACAATGAAGCGAGAGATATTAAACAAAATGCATGCAAAAAATAATGTAAGCTATACCTACTCCAAATAATATATTGCCATTTTGGCAACACAACGTATACAGGGTGAGGCGCGAGAACCTTGGGGCATTTTTATATGGAGAAGTGTTGGGAGTAGAAGTCTAAAAATTCGTACAAACATGATTTAAAGTTGTGAATTTTTGGGGGCGTTCAGAATGCGCATGCGTTCAGCAACAAACAATCCAGATGTCCATTTAAAAACAATTCAGTACGAATATCTCTAAAAATAAGTTAACAATGATCAATTTTGGTTTGAGATCATGTGGGACAATTATTGAAGCACAACCTATAAACCAATAACTCACTGTTTTTTCACTGTTTACTCAGTTTGCTTATAGATTTATGATACCTACCCTCTTCAGATTTATTGGTCTCTTTTAATACCTGTATCAATCATTCTGTTTGTCATTTCTATAATTATTATTAATCGATTTTCACCGATTTACATTGGAAGAAAACTCGTTTTTTTTCACCCCAACAAAAAAAAAATTAACTGATTATGCCATTCTATGTTTATGCCTCTTATTACACGCATCCTCGCACTCGTAGTTTAACAATAATTTTATATCTTTAAAATTAACCTCCATTTCACGGGTGGGCATAAAGTGATGGACCACCCTGTATATCGCATTCTTTTGCTTTAATAATGCGTCGTTTCATGTACTAGGAGTAATAAAACATATGCCAAACAAAACACCACCTTCCAATATTCGATTACCCCAGATGAAGAATGGAACTTTTCTATCAGTATATATTTCTCCTCTCCCATGATGGATTCTTCTCGATTTATCTACGTGTTGTCCCGCTTACATGTGGAGACGTCGGGTCGGCGGGAACCGTGCAGAGAAGGGGGAATTTCATTTTGTATCCTGCATGTCGCCCTCGCCTACGAGGCGGAATGGGACTTCGATATCGTCACACATACGCCTGGGATGGTCTGGATATCGGCTGCTGGAATTGAGGAATAAGGAAGGCGGTGAGAATAATGTTTAGGAGACATTCGGCAGACGTATGGCTAGGGCACGATGCGGCTATAATATTTGACAATTATTTCGTATTTATTATTGTTATTACTATCGACTTGTTGAAAAGGTCACGTGAAAGGTGTGCCAGGAAATAGAAATAATTGAAGTATAGTAGGTATAAATTTTCTAAATCATATTTTTTAATTCCATATCTTGAGGTGAACAAAAAAGATCGCAGAAAGCTTCGCAACCAGAGATCCATAAGAAGACTTTCGATAAAATCCCAATATATGATGTTATATACTTATATGCATCTCCAACGATTTTTTTGTTTTTATCTTTAAGCACGAACCTAGCATAAAATTTAATCAGAAATATGGATTAATTACTGTTAACACCTGACTTAGTTACCTATAAAGTATTTGAACTATTTTCTATTTAAATTCACATCATTTAATCATTCAATCTCCAGAGCTCTGCGTGTATGATTGGAGAGGTTTTCTTCAATATACCTGCCTAGAGATATTTGTGGTGGTTATTGTCATTGCTTTCCGGAAGGGAGAACTCCATTTCATCTCGGAAAGCTCAACGTTATTTTTTATTGATCCATATATAAGGTATAAGGTACCAGGTTCTCTAATTTAGAATTAAGGAAATTAAAAAACCTAACTCGCTTTTCCCCATCACTTTCAATCACATGCAGTAAGGTGAGTGACATATTAGCATCAGATGGAGTTTCTTTGCTAATCTCATGAGGTGATTCGTTACCTTGTCATGTGCATTGTGTTTGAACCGCTATGCAGTCAGCAGACAATGCCGTGCATCAATGAGACGGGGGGGCCAACCGCATCACACAATGCCGACAACAACTGGCTAAATGCCCCCATTCAATGCACTAAACTGCTATTTATCTCCTGGAACAGGTAAATTTTGCAATGTTTGCCTATACTTGTAGTTTCACGGGTGATAATTGCCAACGATTGGGGCAGGCATTGTCGAAAGATTAAAGGTGAAATAGGGAACTAATTCTTTGGATTCGTTTTGTTACGTGAAAGTGGAGAGGCTTGGAATTATAACCTAATTTGAAGCTCTAACTATTCTTTTTTCAAATATAATTATATTTTTAAGTATCTTCATGACTTTTTGTTTGCTACCTAAATCCTGATATACAGGGTGCTTCAGTTTGTATGTTTATAACTCCGGTAAAAAATTAATTATTTCCTTATCAAATTTTTCTCTAAAACATTATCGGTATTACTAGGGTGTCAATCATTTTTTTTTTTAATCTTAAATTTAAGTGATCTACAGTCTATCTTATTAGGCATAAAAACATTGGTGGATGTGTCTCAGGAATCACCCCCTGAAAATTTTCGCAGTACTTATGTTACACCCGGTATAATCACTTTTTGCAATAATAATTGTTTAGACTGTTCGATTAATTTTTTTTTTACTTTTAAATGTTAAAGTATAAATAACTCCTGAATAGAAGTATTACTTTTATCTTTGTCAGCTATGCAGGTAAATTAGTGTCAGAAGTATCAGTTTATGGTGACAGGAATGCAAACATAACTCCCATTATCTCGCAGCACATTCAGGAAGCAAGCAGTACTTTGTAGGCGTGTGTGAATGTGGGTCTGTTGGAGGCATCGGGTATAAAGAATATCGCGGAATAAGAAATATACATCACATACGGATGCTTTCACTTCTATCCCCATGCAGGAATAAGATGCGTGTCACCCGCCGGCGGTATCCAGGATGATGGTGAGGTGATGTAAGTAACATCCCTTAAGAGGGCATCAACTGCTTTCGGCTTAATATAATGTGCGATTTTCACAGTTCTGTTACGATATTGTTTTACTCAATGGGTATCACTTATATAGACTTCATATTATTTGATACTCAACTTTTATTGTAGGAAACTTTTCAACAGTGTCAGAGAAACGTTTGAACAAGTGTGACTAAAGTAATATTTAATTAAATTATATCCTGGAACTATTTTTTATATGTAGGTACTTATTGTGTTTAATTCTTATTCACATTAAACAATAGGTAGAAAATAATAAATTTGTAAAACTAAAAACAGAATGTAATTATTCTTGCTACCTGATCCTGAACCTGTTAAGTTTAATATACGCATATCATTCAAGGAATATCTAAACTATGTGGTTGTTCAGATGATAATTTTTCCCCGATTACAAAAATTTCTCATTTAATTTTCGCTTCAAAAAGTAATTTTCATATACGTTCGACAAAAATAGTAAGCAGAGCCACCATCAGTCACCACTTTCAAAACATCTTAGGACTAATGCATTAGAAAAAAACACACAGAGGTGTCAAAAATCAATGTCAAAAAAAAGAGAGAAAATAATTTTGCGTAATCACCTGGCTATTTTTTTCAAATTTCAACATCTATTCTGTATCTGTGGTATAATGATGATTAATAATTATTATTTAACGTCCCATGCTTGAGTCTCCTGCTGACTCAAGAGCTGTTTAGTATGCATAACAAATCTACAAATCCCAACAGCTTCATGACTATATCACACATAACATCCTAATTACGACCTAGAAGGCAAGAAGAGTTTCACGGGCACGTCACCGTCTTTACAACTAGATAAATCACCTACGCCTCGGAATGTGTTTATAGGGTGGCGCCTCCATTCTATAGTAACACCTGTCAAGACTCAACATAAATCTGATGTAGATAGGTATTTTGTTATGTTCAAAGATGATAAAAATTCTAAAATAATCAGAAAATTTGTGAATTTTTGTCAGGTCTCAGTGGAAGGGAGCCAATTTGTATATCTAGAATGGCGAATTATCTAATGAAGACATTGTTTTATTATTACTAGTATACAGGTTGTTTCAAAACAAGCGTAGGAAAATAAAAGGTGTGATTTCTTGGCGCGTTCTTAGAAAAAATGTTCCTATTAGCATGGGTCCACAAACCCACCGTTTTCGAAGTACAGGGTGTAAAACAATTTGACGATTTCTCAGGAACCGTTTGTGATATAAAACTAATTTTTTTGTAAAATCTTATCTTTAATATTATTTACTTTTTGAGCGCTATTTAAACTTCTTTCCAAAAGTCGATGATGGAGATTTTGATGTTGCTAGAATTTTTTTGGCCCTTATTTCTACAATACTGGGAAAATTGGCATTGTCAAACCACATTTTATACTTTCAATGTTTTCTACATAAAAAAGGGGCTCTTGGTCAAAAGCTTTAATGTGAACTGTTTTAGAGAAAAACAGCATTTTATGATGTAGAGATGATATTAGAGTAGCAACATGTTTTGTTGTGGACAAAAGCATTACTTGTTTTTGATATTTTATTTTATAATTTGTTTCACTGCCACATAAAAAAAATTATCAGCGCTCAAAAAGTAGATAATATTATTGAGAAGATTTTTTTATTTAATCAAAGATTTCAAAGTTTATTTATTTTATATCTATCAAACGATTCCTGAGATATCGTCAAAAAATTGAAAAAAAATTTTTTTTACACACTGTATCTCGAGAACGGTAGGTTTGTAGACCCATGCTAATAGGAACTTTTTTCTCTTAGAACGAGGCAGGGAATCGCACCTTTAATTTTCCGATACATGTTTTGAAACACCCTGTAGATAACAATGATCAGTTATGGTTGCATGCTATTTTTTATAGGAAGGAAAGTCTCAAATGAACCGTCAATGTTCGAATTACAAAATATTATCTAAAAGACATCCAAAAATACAAATTGGGATGGATATCAAACCAATTTGCAAGACAACCTAACACACATCGACTCTAGGGCTGCCACCAAACACCACCTGGAAATGGAAAAGATCCTGGGAAAGATGAAACAATAGTAGATGCTTGTGAGGCACATTGCACCATTAAAGCTAACTCAACTCTAAGGATGTCCTTGGACTTGGTGGAGCAGACATCTGTGAGAGCAAAGCGCAGCGGAGACTGGCAGAACTGCCAAAAATGGATGACCACTAAGAAATTAGGCAAGATAAAAGAAATAGCTCCAGGAAATTCTTTGAAGATCAAGATCAAGTGAAGAAAGAGAAGAAATTTTAAGTAAGTCAGAGGAAGTATACAGACTGGAAGACAGCTACAAATATCTTCTCTACAGCAAAGTTGGGTTAGGCAATCAACACCTTGCAACCATACATTTCACCAGGTACGGACAGCATAAGCCTTGCTTTGCTCAAAAAAGGACAAGAGGTAATTATGCAACACTTGGTTAAAATTGCAAGAAGCAGCTTAGCGCTCAGTTATAATATATACCTATAAGGATTGGAGAAGGCCAAAGTTTTTTTTGCGATAACCGGATGTGCATGGCTCCCTTAGATTTTTTGTATACAAGCTTAGAAACCACATAAGCTGTGTAGCTGCACAATCTGTCTTCCATAAATGAGAAGTTTGTATTGAAAATTATCTTTTTTTTTTTAATTGGCTGCTGTTTGACGACGAATTTTTTTCCTGTATTAATATTGTTGTTGTACCTAGTTGTTGTTATCGTTTTTATTACAATTTTTTTTCAAAATTGTTTTCAAAGCTACTTAACGCAGTAGCGTTCTGACAACATTTTCGAGCACATGTTTATGTGAACTTTTTTGTTCTAAATCAAGTTTCCTATGAATGAATGGTTTAAGTATATCAACAGTCCTTCATTTGTTCGTAAATTTTTTTTCGTAATCGGTATAGTCTTTCAACTTACTTTTAGGTACATTAAGTTCATTTTTTAAGACTCCATAACTCCTTGAACGGAAAATCACCAGAAACTATGGTTCAGTTCTTGATGAAGAGCTGACAATATAGGACAATGTGTTGCATAAGAAATATAACATTAGTGAAAGCGCTAAAGTGAATATTAATAAGGATCCATCAAGCAACTCTTGTTAAAATTTTGTTGTACGAGTAATTTTTTACATTAACGATATAAGTATCATAGCCCCGAATATCTGTTTGGCAAGAGTAGTTTGTTGTATTGAAGCCAATAACATTATCGCCATTATTTCCGTGAAAAATAGATCAGAATGGATCGAGGTGACGTTGCTTCTGATGATACGGGCTTCTTTCGTTGCTTGGCAACCATGGCGCTTCGGATCTTACTGGATTATCGTGACAGGGGGTTCACATGCAGTATTAAGGGTACACAGTCTCGTAGGACGCTAGTTTATGTCAATTGCATTTGCTGTCAAATAAACATGACTTATCAGATCAAGACCTGTAGGTAAAATATACCGAAGACAGAGGGAATCTTAGACGCGATGAATATTCACAAGGATTTATTTATAAATAATTTTGTACGCCTTTTGTTAACTTTTTTGTTAAAAAATTAAAACCGTTTGAGGTGATGGGTGGTTGAAAAGATCAAATTAGTATGAAAACATGGTACTTAAATGAGATTTCAGATCATTGATTTTGTACTTATTTGTTGAAAAAATTTTAAAAATGCCGGTCAGTAACATGCAGCAACGAAAGCGGAAAGTCACTGGACGTTATCCTAGAGTTTGATAAGGTTATTTATCTATTTATTTATTAGATTTATTTAAATGAAATTACTCTGGTGGAATATTTTTTGATCTAAGCTACCTCAAATTTAACCGTATATAATTTTTGATTTTTTTAAAGTGCACCTTTTTTCGTGCAACTTCATTTTATGGGGTATGTTGTCGTATATACCTATTTATAGGTCTGTGACATATGGATGGGAGGACGGCGAATGTAAACATCTTATAATAAGGGTAGCGTTGTTTCTGTGGAATTTAAAAAAAATTGAGTGGAAAAAACCTATTTTTCTAAAATGTGTATATACCTAATTAGTATAACATGCTCATGTTACGAAACCATAAAGTTACAATGTATACTGCATATACCACATACGAAGCGAAGCAAATTTTTTCTCTTATAAATACAGGTGTCCCAGCTCGTTCGAGTCGGTCTCTGCCATGGGCCAAATAGATAGATTTCTTCAAAAAGATTTTTTTGCAAATTCCGGTACAGGTTCATAATGGTCATAATTTAGAATATTATTTTGACTTTACAGAGTATCCCATATGAGAGTGGCATATATGAAAGTGATGTTTTTTAATGGAATATGCTCTTATATTATTGCATTTTTAAATTGTCTGAGAAAAAAAAAGATTTGTTTTCCTTACTTGTAACTATATTAAAACCATCTTATTTTTTCTTCTTAGACAATCTAAAAATGCAAAAACACAAGAGCTTTCATTTAAAAAATATTTGGGACCCTCTGTATCTATGGTCCAAAATAATTTGAAATAATGGCCGATGTGATCCTGTAAAAAAAAACATCTTTTGGCCAACGAAGAGCGCCTCGAATGAGCAGGGGAACCCTTTATAGCGGCGGGTACCTACAGATGCATAATTTTACACCAGTAAATTACTAGTTAAGTACGACGGTAGGAAAGCACTCGATATTTACGCTACGAAGGAGAACAATTTCAGTTATAGAACTTTCCTTGGTGTAAAAAAGCAACAGAATTCGTCGTATAAAGTTTCCCCCCTGGGAAAGTAAGCAAACTTTTTGCAAAAAATAGATGACGCGTGACAGATGATTCTGAACTTTTTCGATGAAATTAAAAGCAGCAACGACCAACGTCTCGTCGTAAACGTGTGGGAATGAAGTCTCAAGTGTGGCCTGGGTTTGGGTGTTCATTTGTTCATTTTTCAAGGAACCGCGACCTGTCACCGCTATAATCAGGGCGGAAGCGGGTTTTCGTATCCACGTGATCAATGATCGAACGGCTTATCCAGTGAACGGAAGAGATTTATCATGTAAAGAATAATAACATATTCCCCCCGAATAGATAGTTCTGTCCATCATAGCCCCGCTGCGTGCATTATAAATGCGCGCTACTACTGGAGGGTAAAATTTATGAGAAATGAACCTTGGAGAGTTCTGCGGGAAATGTTTACGCCTACGCGGGCTGCCCCTATGACTGCGGCAATCTATCTTCCGATTGGTGAGATGCGGAACAGTAGAGGGTTATTTACCTTACATGTGCTGGGCTAGGCGGTGGACCTGCTAGAAGTTTCTTTATGTGGAAATGTGTCATTTTTCAAGTAAAGAACAACCGCATTGGGGATTTCTTAAACCATCCATTGTGTAGTTTTATCGCTTCAATAAGGTGCCGCTTTATGTTTCTTATGCTTTTACCGCTTTTCACTGCAAAATCATTTAAACAAATATTTTATGTTTTATGGGGACGTTAAATCATGACGTAAGACTGATGTGTCAAATGTCAAATATATCCTTCCAGTCCCTGTCAACTTCATAATTTTGAGGGGCAAGGGAGGGTCATTTGAGACTTCATACACAAAAATTATCTTATCTTTAATTTTTACAGTCTGTTTGTTAGTGGGGGTCAATAATTTTTAGTAACGTCAAACGTCTTGAACGTCATCTTTGAAATTTGATACTTCTCTTGATATGTCAAAAAGTTCCTGGTAAAATTAATTGTAATTAGCTTCTGTACCAAAATTCTACATTATTTTGCTCGGAATTTTAAGGGCGGCTGAAATAAACGTCCTCCTTTAGTTTTTGTATATCAAAGTTCTATTCCATTCAGCACAGAATTTAAAGGTGGGAGACTCTATTATTATTCAATAAAAAATAAAATACTGGAATTTTAGGTATAAAAATTTTGAGGAATTTTGAACGAAACATTATTATAAATACGTCTGTATTAAAGAAATTCCTTGTCAACAAAATCACAATTCTAGTCACATATTTCTTTAGCTGTCGAAGGTCACTGAACTATGACAAATCCACTGAGCGAGCTCGGGGTGACCCACACCCTTTGAGCTTTGGGGGCGAACCAATCGGGAAGTGCAATTCCCGTAATAGGATGTCTGGCCCGATGCATTGTCGCGGTGACCCTTTGCCCGATCAGCAGAAGTAATACCTAAATATGGCCCTATGTTTGAAGTCGGATGCGCCCTTCCGTGGATAATGTTCGTAGACGGGAAGGAGCCACTCGTTAGCTCCCATTCTGACGTGGGCTCCCTCGGCTTTGACTTCAATTCCGTCATAATCATGCACGAGGTCATAATATTGGGGGATGAAATTAAATTTCCCTCGTTTCAGTTTTCATATTGGGGGTAATATGGACGGATGTTGAGATCCTTGACTTGACAAGAATTTGATAGTGTCGAGCAATTGTGGTTTCCGAAAATCGTTTATTAAAATCACATTGTTTGCACATGGGGAAATACGAGATTCTTGCAACGTTTATTTCTTAATTTTTCGTCATTTTTTTCATCAAAGAAAGTAGTTGCGTCAGGTAGAAAATGATATGAATAATTTGAACGTGGTGATTAAATACATATACTTATATTATTATTATACCGTGTACCTGAGTTATTTTATAGGCATGTGGAAATAGGTACAGAGGAGGAAGACAGCTTAGAGGGATGCGCATAAAGATAAGATGCAGAATCTGCATATTGTCATGTTGATACGGAAATCACTGTAGCGACAAGAATTTGCAACATGTCAATTAATTAAAAATTGACACGTCAGACAGCAATAGGTAGTTCGTTTGGGATATCCATGCATCGCCTTCTCTTTTGCGTTTACATGTGTTATAATCTTTTATCCCTGTCCATTCAATTAATCCAATGTCCACCATATTTCTGCCAATATGGCAGATACTCGTATTTAGAGAAAATATTATTCTATACACGTTGGTCCCTTTTGGCATGCTTATCATTGCATGGGATCTCAAAAACCACAAGAAATACTAGTCGGTTAAAAATACCAGTCGGTTAAATTAGAGAAAAGTTTGCTCCATTTTATACTTCAAATCTGAAACAAAATTTAGGATAAAACTATCCATTTGACATTTAAAAAAATTTCAAAACCCAAAAGATCCTATAGGGTTTTTCTTTTTTTTTTTTGTTATAATAATTAATTGAAAATGCACACGCACTGTAGGATAATCTCTATGACGCTCTGGGAGGGGTGCATGAGCGGAGACATCGATTCACGCTGAATTTGAATGTTGCAGGATGTATTCCTCGGGGAACATACCTCTTGGAAGGCTATTACAAAGTGATGCCGTTCTATACATGAACGAAGTCCGAAATAAAGGCACAAAAGCATTTATAGGCAATTTTAGTTTTCCTGATGATGGTCGAGATGTTTATTTTTCATGTTATTGATATAAAAAAATCAAGTAAACATAAAATTTAACACGCACTAGCAAAATAAAAAAAATTAAAAGTTCATTGTTCTATTTTGACACAAAAAAATAAAAATTTTCACCAAACTAAATGACTTCAATATGTCATTTTACTTGCCTTAGGTTTTTCATGATACAAGACAAAAAAAAATTGCATTTTTTTTTAAAGAAAAATACAATTTTGAAAATTTTTTATTTTTTTGATGTGATAGATTTTTTAGTATTCTTGATTTTTTCATACCGAATGATATAAAAAAAACAATCTGGCAGCCATAAGAAAAACAAAAATTGACTATGAATAAACCTGGGATCTACCTAGTCGCGGCTGTGATGTCTCATGACGACTTTATCGGGACAAATAATAATTAATTTTTTTTCAGTGATAATGGTTCATCTCAACTGACTATTATAATGAAAGACAATGATATCTTGGGCATGTAGTCAAACCAATCTTTTATTTAGAATACTTTATGTATACCTATTTATTTTGTCACAAGATTTCCAAAAATTTCGTTTCTTATTCATCAGATAACATGAAAAGGGAAGTTAAAAGTATAGGTTCGTATAGGCCAGATGTTGTGCAATATAAAATGACAGGTAGGTATTTCTGGACATTGGTAGTGAAATAAAGATGAAGATGATGGAATTTGGAATGGGATATTTTTTACTAAAAACGCTGTCTACAGTTCACAATTTTCCGTCATCTATCCTTATTTTTCCAATGCAGTATGAATATAATTACTTATAATATGTTAATGTTTTTTGTACCTCTTGCTTTTGTATGAATTTAAATCCCTGAGAGAGTTTCCTTAATGCAGAAAGAGGTAATACATCCTAGAAATGCGAAAAACATTCAGCGCAAGGAAATTGGTACATGCTGCATAAAAATACGACGTGTAATTTATTGTACGTTTAAAGGACATAAAATATGTCCGTTTGAGTAAATCCCAGAAAGTTTCCTGTACTTTAATCATGTACATTTTACGATTTCAGGGCACAGAGATTTTCACAATCAGACTTACGACTTCACAATATACAACCTCTTGAGAGACGGAGGAAATGGACTAAAAAACATACATAAAATGCCTCATGTTGAAGCCTTGCTGCATGTGGGATATAGATGTGTATGTGTGTGTGTGTGTGTGTAGCAACAACACAGCAGCGAATCTCGCCCGGCTGGAAAATCTATAGACGGTTAGAGGGGACGGGAAAAGGAACTCTCGGGATTGGTTATAATAAAAATGGGATATGTAGATACAGAGAGTATAAAACGAAGAAATGTCAGTAGCACATGTGTGTTGTAGGGTGGACCGGTTCGTTGTTGCTTGCTATGTCGACTCTTTCAGGCGGAAAACTGGCAGGGACTACTGCGTTCCCGAATCGACAGTGCGACTCTTGACTTGACTGATGCCAGACTCGGGGTGGAAGGCGAAGCATTGTCTGCTACCAATTTGATATAAAAATTTTACATATTCCATAAATTCAGCTAGGAATGACTTATAGCTGGCAATATCGTAAATGGTTCCTCATACTGCTTTTTGCCTTCACGTTAGGATAAATTTTAGAGGCGTGCTCGTAGAGGAGAATATATTTTGAAGTATTGTCCAACCTAAATGAAATCTTTCAAGTTTATTTTACTGCCCTATTTGTATCTGAGTATTACTGTTTTCAAATTATCCATAAATAGGTCATACTATGCGAAACATTAAATTAGAATTGTTTAAAAAGGATTCATGTTGTGTTATAGAGAGACATTTCTAATAAAAAGCAGTAGCAATTGAATTTTATCAATCATTGTTACATAGGTCTTCATAAAATTTTATAAAAATCATTAAGCTTTAACTAGCAGTATCGTTAAGCTTAACAAAGCTTAACCTTTGTTTGCATTGTTTTTTTTTTTTAAGATGAGCTTTCAACCCTTTCCTTCATCATATAGTGCTTGCATAGCAACGAAGATATTTGACAGATCTATTGCTTCGATTATACATAACCATTCATGTCAATCGATCGCATATTTATTTTTCATAAATATATAGAAAAGGATCTGAAAGATCTATAGTGCGCGGTCTTGAGGCCAGACATATTTACCATTGCACCAAGCAACCCCCTTTTTAGCCTACATGAGATTTCCAATCTCATATAGGTGAATGGTTTTTAATTTACAAAAAATTTCGAACTACTGGATTTCGTTCTTCTGGAAGGCATTAGAGCTAGGCGATAAGAAGAAAATTCCCAAACATGCACTTTTTAACTGAGAGAGTCAGCACCATCGACATATGAGCGAGGACGTCTGCATCCAGCAATGGATATGGCACATGAAGCATGAAGAACAAGAACACACATTTCAGAAGATACTAGGTCATCATGACTTTTCATTTGTGAAGAAGACAGATGTAAAATTCACCCCAAAAACTCACAGCTCATATATTCCCCAAGAACGGGAATAATTATTGTTTCTATTTTTTTTTTCGGAATAACTCGTCGGTGGTATTGGCTCAGCATGAATTTCGGCGCAGATTCCCCGCTCGTCCGACGTGTTTGTATTCAATAACATAGGACAACACGAGATGCTGCAATGTCTGACGGCCCTAGAGCAGCCGTTCTGCTGAAAATGTTGTGGCGGTGGCTGAAAATGTTGTGGCAGTGGCTGAAGATGTCTTGAGAGGACCCTGGAGTATCGAGCAGGCGACGTTCCACGCAATTGGGCATCAATCGGCCTTCTTTACAGAGAACTTTAGTGAAAGACTTGAAGGTGTTTCTATGCACAGTACAGACATGGCATCAACTGTTGATCATCAAACGTGTGTCACCTCCGCTCAAGTCGTCCAGAATCTTTACCATTAGGAAGACAACTTTTCATCGGAAATCATCATAAGCGAGGAGGCCCATTTCCATCTATGAGGATATGTGAATAAGAAAAATGATCACTTCTGGGGCACCTGAAATCCACGTATAACCAACGAAGAACCATTACACCTTCTGCATGAAAGTTACTGCATATGGTATGCTGTTTACGCTGGAGGCGTCATCAGACCTTATTTTCGCCAAAACGCTGTGGGCCAAACGACAATGTGGAGGGCGAGCGCTACAACGCCATGCTCGACGGCTTTCTCTAATTGGATTGGACTGCAGAATATGTAGTTCCAACAGCATACACCATACTGCACGAGCCACAGCCGAAATTCTGAATGCTGCATTTCCGAGACGCCCGATCTCTCGTTTAGGCGGTTTGCACTGCCTGGCAAGATCGCCAGATTTAACCAGCTTTTTCTGCATAAAAAATCTCTGCTGTCACCCTAACAAGTCACTTCTCAATTACGCAGAATTGTGACTATGTTTTTTACCGTGATGGTCAGTGCTTTTAACAAATCGTGAATTTCACTGAAAATTTCACGCCATCAATTTTCAGCCAATAAAGATCGAGCATTGCTTACCGTTGCCATGGTTATTTGTGTATTATATCGGAAATTTTCTCCTGCAGGGGTAAGCTGGAGAGTATTATAGTGGAAATTTTTTTGACGTTTAATAGTGACAAACCGGATCTTTATAAATGTCAACTGTTGACTGTTGCTGTTATTAATATTAATCAACCAATGCGTTTTGTTAAAGTTTCTATTATAATTTAATATTAAAGTGATGTTTTCGCATATTACCACGTATGAAATCACGGATTTACTATCGAAAAAATGATCTGAAGAAACCTAATTTACCTAATTTAGTAATTCTATGTGAAATAGATAGGTACTTACATAATTTTTCGGATTAACTCACGGCGAATTCATGGGGGTTCGACCACTTTATCTTTATAATTAATTGTATGGCACTTTTTGTTGGTAGAATCCATCTGCTGAGCAAATCCTTGCGCTTTGGAAAGAATGGCATCTAATCAATACTAATCATAATTACTATTGTACCGCAATTGTCGACTTATCATTATCAAAAACCACACTCGGCTGGTGAAGTTTAGAAACTAAAATTTGTGTTTGACAGCGCTAATAATGGCGGCGCAGTTATTAAACGTCAGTTTGGCGTTGTCACGTGATTATGTTACGCCGCCATGTCATATTTTTATTTAACAATTATAAATTGTAATTTTTCTATTCAAAACTAATTTTGTTGTGAAATTTTCTTTCCAAATACCACTCGAAATCAAATTATACCAGGAAATTTTGTTCTCGCTTACGAATATTTTAAGAAAATTATCCCTCGCCTTCGGCTCGCGATAATTTTCAAAATATTCGTGAGCTCGAAAAAATTTCCGGAAATAATTTGACCTCTAGTGGTATTACATGTGAAAATATCCTGGCCTTGCAAAGCCAATACGATAAAAATTGCTGAGATTAGCCACTCGTCTCATGGAGATTGACTCAACATGGGATACTTCTAGGCACGGCTGGCCACAGACCAGTCGTTATGCAGAAAAAATCGCTGTTGTCAATGGAAGTGTACAAAACTACCCAACATCAGTCAGACGACGGGCCACGTAACTAGACATCAGTAGACTATGTTAAATTAGTTTCTGTTGCCGGAAATTGCATCGCCCCGCAAGATTTTCTGGTTTGTCTATTCCAGATTTATTTTTTGGGGTTATTTGTAGTCACTCGTTTATGTGATCAAACTAGAGATCTTGACGGCCGTTAAAGAGAACATTGAAAAAGAAATGGCAACTCTATCGTCTGCAGTAACAAAGAAAACAATCAAATAAATAAATAATAAAAATCTGTGCAGTGATGGCAGATATAAAATGCTCGCAAATGAGCTTCAACTCTGGCGGTGATCATTTGGACGATAATATTTTCTCGACTTAATGGGAAAAGAAATTCCAAAAAAAGGTCCAAATAAACGTTATCCATAAACAGAACCGATTATTTTCATAAAAAAAAAGTTATAGCCTTGGAAAATCGGGTGAGTACCTATAAAGAAAAAGCAGCCTCTTGCTTCATGCTTCACCACGTCATTCTCCAAAGTTTGCAAAATTGAAATCTGGAAGTTTCGCTGTCAGGCTAGACCAGCTTCGAATTTTTTTCATAAAAGACACCTTTTCTGTATTTGATTTCATAGGTTACCTATCAAGAATTTTATCAACCTAGCAGGTCACTCCAAAGTAACTATTTCATCTAATTTTTTAAAGAAAATTTGGCAGATTTACATGTATAAGTTACGTAATAGGTACCTCTGTGAGTTTATCTTCAAAAATTCACGCAACATTTTAGTATCGTTAAATTGCAATAATTAGCTAATTCTAATAATTGTACTCCTTGCAGTTTTTATGGTGGACGAGATTTAACATAATATAATATACTTTTGTTTTTAATAATAATTACCGTATAATGAGCTCAGTTCCCCCATATGACAACATCGCTTCGAGAAAATGAGGCCCGTCTGCAACACACATTGTCACTAAACTGTCGGCTTTATCTAATTTCCCTGGCAAATTGGTAGCAACAAGTGTCCTTTTAATAGTCGCCGTTTCTTAGTGTCGCCGCCGTCTCTCGCCTGTATACATAATGAGATAATTCCACTGCAACACGCCGCCACCGCCTCTGTCGCTGCTCCCGTTTCGCAGGCTCCTAATGCCGGCTTTGAGATTTATTAATACTAGGTCGGGGTGTATTAACCGCAAAGCATGTGTGGAGATAAGATCGGATTATAAGGGAAATTTAAAGCATTTAGGTACTTTTCAGTGTTTCTTAGTGAATAAAGTAGGCAGGTTTGAGATGCTTCTAAAAAATTTAATATTGTGCTTCAGTGCGAATCACCCCTATTGAAGATTTTATGAAACTAATATTATGAGGATTTTAAAACGGTAGGCACTTAAGTAGATTTTGTTTGTGGAAGTAATTATTAGAAGACTTATTAAAATATTAATAATATTAATTTATAATATTATATCCCCTTTTTTCCAGTAGGTAGGTACATAGATAAAAATTTCTGTAGCTATTTAAATAACAGAATAAAGAATTTATACCTTCTGGAGGAACAGGAAAATATCAGGAAGAGGCAGTCGAGTTATAATTATTATGCGTATTAATTTTCAGTTCTCGTAATTCATTATTCCAGACACCATTCCTGATTGAAGGAATTTCTTTGCAAATCACCTCTTGATCAAGTGCAATAAAATTACATCTATAATTATCATCTAGGCTGCTCAAATGAATCTTATATTTCTTATGACTTACTGCATCCGTTTTCTTTCCACCAAATAACGAGTGAATCATCAATTGTTCCTCCAATGGTTTATAACATAAGCGAGTGGCAACTTCCTTTATTATGTACGACTTCTGCGACCCGGTATCGATGACAGCACGCACGACGATCTCGTTATCCCCGTTGCGTACTTTAACACGTAACGTTTGCATGAAAACTTCAGGATCGTTGCAATAACTTGCCAAACTGCATTCATTTTTCACCCCGGATTCGTTCTTTTTATTGATTTCACCAACAGTAGCAGCTGTAGCATCTGGTTTGTTTTTGTTAATCTCTGGACACATAATCATTTCATGTCGACGGGAACACCATGGACATTTCAAAAACTTGCGACATTTTTTGGAATAATGCCCGCTTCTAAGGCAAAGATAGCACACTTGATTTTTCTGAACTACTTCTCGCCTTTCTGATAAATTCATGTTCTTCGCTTGTTCACACCTAGAGCTTTCATGTTCACTGCCATTACAAAAAATACACGGATTGGCTTTATTTTTCATCGTGAGTAAACCCATCGCACTTGGAACTTCTTTGCTGTTGTTCGATGAACGTACTTTATAATTTTTCGACTTCTCCGGATCTCTATCAGAATGCGTTTTCAAATCGAATCCTTTTACGGCCATAGATATTCGCAACTCATTTTGTACTTCATTTTCTAAAAATTTTATAAGTTGAGTCAACCTATCTTTCGACTTAGCCGTCGCATTAGTTGATGAGCTCTGAGATATCTCATTATTCATTGAACTTCGTTGCCATGCACGTAACAATTCTTCGGGTAATGAGGACTCTACGAGAGGAAAAAGCATCGCTGCACACTTATCCGTGGTCACCCCCAGAGATTCAAGCGCCCTCAAATGAGACTCTATCTTATCATATAAACTTGACAATGAAATTTGCTTGGTAGGTGTAAAAGTGTTCTGCAATACTAGCTTTAATAATTCTCTTACATAAACTTCGATTTGTAAATCATCGTTGCCAAATCGACTTTTCAAGCTAGCAATGACTTTATCATAATTTTCACTTGTAGGCGGAAAACTTTTCACCAACTCATCAGCTCGAGAATGTGGTACCATAGCTTGAATTAAATACTGGAACTTATCTTCCTTAGCTATATCTCGATCTGTGTGAATCTTCTTAAACAGACTCCAAAATTGTAGCCATTCACGTAGATCTCCACTAAACTTCGCGAGTTCAATTTTCGGCAACTTGAAAGTCTTCCTTGAATCTCCTTGTAAAGGTTGAGTGCTTGGCTGCGTAACTTGATAGCTTGAATTCCAAATCTCTTCAAAAGTAACTTTAGCCAACATAAATTTGCCCAAATAATCATCGGCTTCACTGTACTCCTTTTGAAGAACTTCATCGGTCGTCTCTGGTACGTCTAATAACAATTCCATGACAGCTTTTGTTGTTTCGTTTAGTTCGTTCATTTTTTCTTCTAAAATTTTAAACAAAACCAAAGTCTGCTTCTCATCACGTCCAGCGCCGAGACTATCATTGAAAGAATTCAAAGCTTTTGTAAACAACGCGCGTTGCGTCGTTCTCTTCTTCTTCGTTCGATCCATTTTTCTATTATAACTTTAACTTTAAACAACTCACTTTACTATTCAAGTTACACTTAACGACTCCGGGTCCTGTCACGGTCGCCAAAATGTCAAATTATCAGGAACGGGATAAACAAGAATAGTGATCAATTAGTCAAATAGAAAATGAATGTTTATTAACTTTTAATTAAATTAACACAGTTTTAGTTCTTTAGGTATGTAGGAACATATAATACGTGCCAGGTTTTATCTTCCTGCGTTCTCCCGACACGTCCTCTCTCTACAATACCTATAGGTGCACTGTCAGAATAAATGTCAGCAAAAATGTACCTATACTTTCAATTATTTTTCGACATAATATGACAATGCGTGTAATTCTTATTATTATGTTAAATTTTTACTGTACCTATCAAAGTTTACTGGATTTTATTGTAAAGGAAAAACTGATAAAATTCTTCGCTTAAGCAGAATAATACTATTATTTGATGTTTCGACGTCTGAACTTGTTGCAATACATTATGCTTGCCATTGATGCAAATAGAGAACATAAGCCGGTTGAATATATTTGAAATTTTTCTCACTTCGGAAACTAGCAGCATTACACATAAATCTTTAGTGCTGTATCTATCATATTCCACCCTCACCTCCTCACCATCGATTTCCAGTCCTGAACCCCTCACGTCCAGATATTCAGAAAGCAGGGCGTCTCAACCCTCACGAGTAAGACACATTCGTTCCCGTCTTGTCACATACATTCTCACCCTGCAGGCACACTCCAGATAGAAGTCCTGTCCGGGAGACATTGGGAATACCCAGGAGTCGGAGAGGTAAGCATTGAACGAGCCCTCCTCCCCCTCGTTTCCTTACACTCCCTACGTCTACTGCCGCCTTGTCATAGAGGGATGCAAACACTATACAGTCGAGGATTATATGTAGATATAAGCTACATGTTTATGATAAGGATCTAGAGATATTTCTGAATATGCGATGTTAGGGAGACGAGGAATTACGTAAAATAAGACTATTACTCTGTTTTGAATTTACTTTACAAAAGGTTAAAATACTTGCGAATCGTTTTCGTTTTACGTATTAAAAAAATGAGTATGCTTTCATACATATAAATTTTCCTACCGGCAGTTCTTTAGGGCTGGTTTGCCATTTGCCTGACTGCGCTTCAAGGTTCATTTGAAGTACCGCAAAATAGCCAAGCCTCATCCCCAGCACAGCCTCTGGACGCTATTGCTTCCCTGCTCGGTTATGCAACTGTGTGTTTCAACTTGCGTGGGTTCTGGGGTGATGCGACCTTGGAACACCCCATGATTACCCTATGCCGCTAGGGGCTTTGTAGGCCTCCCAGGTTTCTTCTACCGGAAGACTTCTCCTTTCTTTCGACTTGTTTTAATCACTTTGGTTTTCATTCTGGTCCCACGTGTAGTAACGGAGGATTGAAAATAGTCATACGAGATGCGATAACCGCCTATAGGAGGCCACATACAACGGGGTGCGCCAGGTGACAATCCAGTCAGGCATCCCAACAGGCTGGACCTCCCCTTGAGGATTGGGGTTTGTGAGGTTGGAGGTTGTCTCCTCTTGGTTCACGCGTACATCGTGACTACGGCACAGACTGATACGGTTCATTGGAGAGTGTACAATCAGATGTTCTCTGGTTCCGTTACTTTTGGTGCAGACTTCGTGTCCATAAGTCAGGACACGAAAACTATAGGCTAGGGAAGGTGCATCCTCGGCAGGGCTTTCTTAAGCTACCGGTCTGGAGTTTTACGCCCGGCGACCTCTGTTATCGCTGCTAACTTTACGCACTGTCGCACATGTAAGGCCTTTCTCCACCGAGTGTTGTCTAAAGAGATCCAATTTGAAATAAAAAATTTCCCGGCTTGAGTTCATAAGTAATCAATATTGGACGCCAACTCTACAAAACTGATTGAAGCGATGAATGAGAAAAACATACACTTCTGCTTGAAAGAAAATGTTTTCTTCTTCTGCCAGTGCTGTCTTCTACCGGAGGTTGGATATCATCACTTCTACTCTCACTGTATTTGCCACTACTCGAAGAAGTTCTATGGAAATGCAGTTAAACCAATTTCTCAAAGTCCTCAATCAAAAAATGCCTGGCAATGATCCTTTTTGCTCTTATTTTCTCCTACATGATCAATCTAAGCATTTTATACTGTTGGCGTATCATTACGTGACCCAGATATGGCAATTTTCTTATTTTTACGTAGTTAATCGCTTCACACTTAACTACTTGTCCATCTTTTGCAGCACTTCCCTCTCATGTCTACGGTGTGTAAACACGTATCACCTTTTGAATGCAAGATCAAGACAAATAAAAAAATGAAAAACGTCTTTCACCAATAAATGGTTAATTCAGTTGTAAATAGAAGAAGGCCACGATTAAACAAAGAGGTGCATATAAATTTTGGGAGTGTCTTTCTGGTCATCATTGCATTGCTTGATAAGTCTAATGGACGGATTTGTTATATTTGGATATTTGAGCTTCCATTTTGCTGAGGAAAATATATTTCTGTGGAGGATATTTTGATCATGATAAAATTATCCAAAACACACCTTAGTTCTAATAGAAGAATATAAAGAAATGAAACGTAAATTTTGTCATCATAGCTATATGTAATATCACTTGCTGTAATTTCTCAAAGAACGCTTGGTCATCCTATGACAGGACCTCGCATGATCTCGATCAGGTAGTAGGAAGGACTTATACACCCAAAGTAACCATTCCAGCAAGGGCGCTTTTCGCCATGTCTATAAGCCTAGTCTCTGTAATGACCTCAAAAACCCCCGAGCTTTCTACGATCACTATACATTTCATCTCGAAGAACTCTCAGTCTGTGATGACGAAGTCTTCCGGGAAATTCCTATTTCCTGGCTGTTTTAAGTGATTTTTTTGTACTGAGCTATGATATATTCAATATGCAATAGGATAATTTTATTTAACTATAAATCAGAGATCTGGCAACAGCGAGAGCCGAGATTCCTTTCTCCCCGCTTGTCAATCAGAATATGCGAATATTATAGAAAGAGGTTGCCATAATGAGTACTGGGGGAACGCTGGAGGATCCTCAGAAATTACCAATTTATATTCGTCACCTCCCTTAAACTGATTTCACTGTTCCGTTCCACCATCGACAGATGATCGTTTAATTCCGAATCTCTAAGCTCTGCTTCTGCTCTTACCTATCGTTTAATCGTGTGATTCCGTCTACTTATACAGCGTATTAGATTTGTCAAGCTTGCATTTATTAATTTTTAAACTAAAGCTCCTTGTGCGTAGGATCTCCGGAAAGACTAAAACCTTGGAAAATTAGTAGTAAAATTTCTGAATTATGTAAAATTGTGATTCAATTATGTGACTGTACGTAATAGATTTTGGGTAATCGGAGCTATAAATATGGAGAACATTAAGACACGGAGATATGGAAAAGATAATTTAATATAGCACCAAAAGTAATTAAAATAGAATAAACCGTAATTATAAATTTAGCATTTTTCTCGATTTAACATTAAGGAAAAGAAAAAGAAACATCGTCAAACCTTAGACTAGGTACGTTATTTTTATTAGGAAAAGTATATCTGATAGAACCCAGAACCTCTTTATTCACTCCATTTTAGAAGTTCTCACGGATTTGACTTTCCTTTATTAATCCAAATTAACCCCCTCCCTCCGCTTTACAATACTATAATACCTATGCATATCAGCGAACTGTACCCATTTTTCGAAAAATGAAACAAAAATTCGTCATATGCATTGATGTATTCAGATCCTTTCAAGGACGCAAACAGAAAATACCCATCCAGCCATTGCAGCATAATTCTTAAGACGATGCAGCACCAACTCCCCTAAACTCCCACACCAAGGCAATAACATCCGATTACTGTTACGTTACGTCCAATACAATCAAGATAATTGCGAAGTGTCTAATGTGAAAGATGACGCCTTAGTCCCCGTCAACTTCCAAATCTTAAGGAATACGGGGGCCAAGTTTGACCTAGTACTAAATTAGTTTTCAATTTTGGCAGTCCTTTATAACTATCAGTGAGTACGTTTATGGTTTATAGCAATATCGGCAACCTCATTTATGACAGATCAGTTTTATGTCATAAAGTACCTAGAAAAATTCATGCTATTGAATTTATTTTAGCTTTGTAGCAAACTTCTATCTCAATGACTCGAGAATTTAAACGGGTGGGGGGGAAGGGGGTGATACAAACATACAAACATCATAAACAGACTGTCAAAATTGAAAACTAACATAATTTTTGTGTACCTACATAATCAAAATACCTACCCTTAAAATGATATCAGAATTAAAATGAAATTGACAGGGATTTCAACGTCATCTTTCACATTTGATACATCAGCTTTACGTCAAAAAGTAGTGACGTTTGTGCACTTAAATTCACTTTTGGTATCCCATGTATTATCATTTGGTTCAAAGCTTATGGAGGAGGAGGCTATAAACGTCGTCACTGTAGAATACACGCAACTAAGCAGCTGGAAATGCTTGAAAAAAGTCTTAACAGCTCCCAGAACCAAGACCGTCAACGTTAACACAGATGATGCAGATGCAGACCTCAAATCACCTCTGAAACCATTGATCGAAACCAGATCCGAAAGACACTTCTCGAACAACTGCTTCTTCAGAAAAAAAGTACTTATACAAGAAGTTCTATAATACAAGACTGAGAAGTATCGGCCATATCAGCCAAATAGATCAGTGGGTTACCTATCAGTATCTGTATCAAGGAAGATGGTCCGCTCTACCATGCAGATGACAAATATGAGACAAATGAGGTGATGATAAAGAGATGACAAATATAACATTCTGCATTCAAAGATAAGGCTAGTACTATTACAGGTCTATACCTGACATAGGAAATTATAGACATATGTCTATACTTTTATGCACCCGTAACTCTTTGAACAGCTCGTGACGGAGTCTCTCGCTGATTTGGTCAGAAAGGATGTTCTAGCTGAGCTAGAGCTAGGAAGTCCTTCGGTATGAGAGGTTTTCATAGGGAAACGTTAAAAAGGGAGTCCCGGCTGCTTCACAGCAGTCGTTAGGTTACGTCAGAGGCTCTTAAGGCTACCTAAAAACTTCTGACACTTGGGATCTACCACAGCCATACAATATTTATTTATTTTTTAGAGGTTTTCTGCTGAGATGGCTGGACAGTTATCCAAGTGACCGCAGACAGGTTGTCAGATTGAAATCGGTTTTTTCGTCAGAGATTGAAGCCACGAGTGATGTTCCTCGGGGTTCTCACTTGGGACCGGTTTTGTTCAACTGTTTCATAAACGATATATTAAGGTGAGTTGGTGACCCGGTGTTGATTTTCTTTTATTTGTTGACGACCTCAAATTGTTCAGAGCAGTCTCGTGCTTAGATGATTGTCTAGACTTGCAGGGGGCACTGGCGGGTTTGCATGAGTGGACGTGTGTGTGAACAACATGTCTTTAAACATCTCCAAATGTCATTTGGTCATTTGGTGAGTTTTGCGAGATCGGAAAACTTCATCAGATATGATTACAAAATTGATAGGGGTATTCTCTTACAATGAAAGTTACAGCGGATACGATATCCGCGATCTGATATATGTATAGATCCTTAATTAGGTCCTTGGTCGAATTTTGTACAACTGTCGGGCGTCTTTATTATAACGTTCATGTTTATAGGTAAGATCGAGAGTGTTCAGCACAGGTTTCTCAGGCTGGTTTCCTACTGATCTGGAATCTCGGTTCATGTTGCTACCTCTTGAAGTTCGTAGAGTTCATTATGATCTCAAATTTATCCACAAGTTTTTTAAGGGAGTTATTGACTGTCAATAATTGACTGATCAGGTTACCTCGCCTGTTCGCACCACGTTCTATTCAACTAGATGGACAATGTTTTTTACGTTCCTTAATTACGCACGAACTATGCTCTCCATTCACCTTTAAATAGTAGTGTTTTGTCTGTGCCGAATGCTTACTGTGATGTCACATCTTTAAATGCACCCCGTACTCCAGATTTTTGTTATGCTTGCCAGTGGAGCTTCAATTGGTTAAATACCCTGTGTGACCGCAGTGTTTTTAACTCCGCTAATATGTGTAACAATAATTTACTATTATTCTAAGCTATATTTAGCTGTGAAGGTAAAAATAAATGTACTTCTATGTTACAATTTTTGTTAAATTTGTTATATTCAATATCACGTTTGCTAATTTTGTAAGTACTGTGTTTGTTAAATTATTTTGTGGGTTTTGTAGTCGATCATCTTTCTTACATTATTTTGAATTATAGATGAAAAAATTGGCAATGCAGTTTATTAAAGATTATTATTATTAAAATTTTACATATTATTCACTTTCGTGCCATCGCAGTTTATAGTATAGGTAATTTAGTATTCTAATTTTTTAATGGTGGATATAACTAATAATAGGAGTGGAAAAAATGTAAAATTACTCACTTTCTAATCATTTTTCCATTATGTTGATTATTGCCATTATGTTCATTGAGTTTAATAATAATTGTAATACAATCACAATCAGAAATGATATCTTCAAGGTGGCACATCATCTTCTTATCGTCCCGGTCGTTTAATCTGAAATAATAAGAAGCATAATTATTCAGTATACTGGTTAAGAATAAAGGAACGATTTAATAAAGCTATGATATGCTTACACTAATTCGCTGTTAAATATTAGAAAAATATTGTAAAAACACATCTCTAGGCATTCCCTCATTATTGATAAACGAAACGCAAACTTCGGTCGTCGTGATTACATACAGTGTGTGTCACAGGCATGGTACACCCCCTTTTTTTTCTTTATTTTTGGAGATGATTTTTTGAAGTTTGGTACGTCGCATATTCTCGATAGAGCGCACATTATAGCAGAAAATTTAATTTTTTTCCACATCCGGTTTTTCCGGAAATGTTACCAACTTTTTATTTTTAAATGGGACACTCTATATGTCATTATATTTTTGGATTCTATACATTTGTACGAATCCAACAATACCACATAAGTACCATTTTAAATGCCAAACAGGTTCTTATTTAATTTTTTATTTCTCCATTATAGTGTGCCATGACTTTAGTTGTGTTCGTCACAGATGCAAAATGGTTACACCAAAATGTCCCTTTTTGGAAGTACTAGCAGATGGTACCTCGGTACCAATATGGTACCATTTGAAAAAAATGAATTCAGCTCAAAAAATCATTCCGGTGCTCATTGTTTATCCATAAATCACTTCATTTAGTACTACAAAAATTCGATTTTTCTAGCATTAAATGATCCAATAATTGGAGTAAAACGAAATAATCATGGCACAATATAATTGAGAAATAAAAAATTAAATAGAAACAAGTTTGGCATTTAAAATGGTACTTATGTGGTATTGTTGGATTCGTACAAATGTATAGAATCCAAAAAAAAACCTTCTTGCGCATCAATCGCAGAAATAGTGTATTTTTATGCGATTCAATAATAAATATTTTCTTCCTATTTTTTTTTTTATAATGAATTTAATGAAAAATAATCCGATTTTTTTTTGGGAAAACTCCACCTACCTACAAAAAAAAAGAATGATCCTCTCGTGGATGCGAACCCGCTCCAACAGTTAGCTAGTCAAGGATGTAACAAACTGAACCACACGGTGCGTTTCGAATTTGTAGTGATGATGGGGTAGATATATGTAGTACGTCAGGTACCTACATCTACTCATTTTATTTTTTAAACTGATCATATCTTAGTTATTAAAAAACCAATTTGAATACTTTTTTCACCTGCATGTAGGTGATTTAATTGTCGTTGCGATTGCTCTTCCAATTTTCAGAACCATTCATAATAATGGTTCTAAATCCATCGATTTAATAATTTTATATAAGTGTAAGCTAATTTTGCACAAGCGAAAAACTTTTTTATCTTTCGTTTAAAGTGCTACATTAATCGAGGCGAATTGAAGCTAAGACATCAAATTATATGTTAAAGCAAAAAAAAATGGAAAATTTCGGTTCAACTTCTTCAAAAATGAACTCATAAACGGTTATAGAATTGACACATTTTTACCCTTTTTCCTACCCACGACACTGGCTTATTAATGGAAAATATGCTAATTTTATTGCATTAACTCAAATTTCCAATAATTTTCTTCAAATCCTGTTAATTTGATTTCAAAGTTTTTTTGCCATCTTGCTCATACAATGGTTCAAAAAATTGTCAATTTTCCGTTAATGTTCAAAAAATTCAAATGGCCGCCATTTTGAAACGGCTCGGCCGATTTTGCTCAAGTGCAATACCAGACCACTCCTTGTGGACATCTTACTCTCACAAAAATTTCAGCCCCCTAGATTGAAAACTGCGGCCAGAAACCGTGCCTCAAGGACCGGATTTGGGGAACTTTGAAAGGACACCCTGTAGAAGTAACGTGACTTTTGGATTTTTTTTCAACGAAAATCTAAAGTCATTCCCAAGCTTTACAAGAATCCAAAATTTCGTTCACTAATCTTGAAAGATAAAGCTACAGGAGCGTTTTTAAAATCGAAAAATCGTGATTTTGGAGAAATAAATAAATATATATATAAATATATATATATATATATATCGTGGGCAGGTGAATTTTGGAAAACCACTTTTTCGTGATCTGGGGGTCATGATCGGTGGACATTTGATGAGTTTGGGTGATTTTCGAAAAGTGATGTCGTCCTCAATAGTGTATTTTTTTGTTAAAAAATACACTAATATAATATATATATATATAGGGTGTCCTATTTAAAAATAAAAAGTTGGTAACATTTCCGGAAAAACCGGATACTAAATTTCAAAAAATTATCTCCAAAAAAAAAAGAAGAAAAAGGGGGTGTACCATGCCTGTGACACACACTGTATACCTATATTTAGTAGACAAGCCTCATCGATAATAGCTTTCAGAAGGTGGACTCTTCTAGAAGAAAAGCAGACTGTGATGAGTGAGTGGTGAGTAACGGCCTCAGCGCGCCGTTATCAGAATGATTTAAAAAGCTTTGGATGGCTGACGTCAAATTCTTCAAAAATGGCCATAGAACGTTTAAGATAGGTACTTCTATGTATGACTATGACTCCGCATCATACAACGTGGAAGCTGTTTCTGTTTAAAGTGGGCACATAATATGATGTGATTTCGATATGTATAATACGATATGATTAAAAATGTCTGCTTGAATATATGCTTGATAGGTTATAGGATATATGAAATACAGTATGCTTCAAACTGTACACAAGCAATGCTAGCCGCGATGTTAATACGTACGTTGCTTCTTACTGAAAATAAATAGAGAGAACGCTAACATCACAAATATCTGGCGTACACGCGAACGCGAAGGGTTGATATTACACAACACCGTCTTTAAGTTATTCGCTGACATGCCTGCCATTGTCAGTCATGCCCGGTGACGTAACACGTGATGGGATATTGCCATCGTTCACCTGAGAATATCAACATGAGCACGCCCTTAACATGCAGGAGTCATCCTGAACACGCACTCACACACAGTACGCCATGAAAGGAAATTGAATAAGTAGGCGTATATGTGCCCGTCTTTTAATAACATCATCAAAAAAAGAAGCCATTTCGCTGAGTTGGATGAGGAACTAAAAATTTTCAAGCAGAAAAACTTCTGATTTTCCGAAGTGAAAATATTGGCCGCTGAACTTTCATTATTTCAAGGCACTTAATTATTATTCCATATGGAACGATATTCAGGAAGAAGTTTGTTCTGGTTAAAGAGAAGGATTACCAATAAACCTACAAAAATCGACAATTAGGCATTTTCATTACAAATAGCCTTTTTGAAGACACACTTCCTTGTATAACTTCCTTCAGGAAATGCGAAATTATTGCAAGTCAAGTGACGTTTTCATCTATGAGACATTTTCTTCGACTTACCGAAAGTTGCCAAGTTTAGATAATGGATGCATGGAAGCGCAGACCGTTCATTTCAGAACTTACTCAATTGACTATAGCACCAAGCTATACGTTATTCACCCTCAAGGCATCCTTAATCGCATGTCGCACTGACAAACCAGATAGCTAACTACATGTCGGCGTGAGTTAGTAACAGAGGCTGCTTCTGTCTGATTTTACTGAGGAGTAAGTCGGTAAGCTTAACTGTGTCTCTAAACTTAAACAGTGTGGGGAGAAACCAGAAGCCTGAATCTCGCACCTATATACATTATTCGTTGTAATATTACAAATCGATCAATGAATGTACCTATATTAATTTAAATTTTATAGTATATTAAAGAATGAGTGGATATTAGGGTCTTTAAAACACGCGCGAGATTTCGAGCACAACGGCGAAGCCGGAAAAAGTTCTCTTTTTGAGCGGAAAAAGTTACACGAGCTGCTGTCAGCAAATGTGCGACTTTTTCCGCAAGTGCGAAATTGTCTTTCAACTCGAGTTATTTCACTATACTTTATCTACTCCCAAGAGCATTGTATACTGAATTAATAATTATGATTTCTATCAATCAGGAACTATGATGCAATTTGATGGAAATTATCAAACAAATATATAATATTGCGTGTGCCACTCATTTCGATAATAACAGTTTTGTGAATTTTATACCTTTTATCTTATGCTTACATTATTTTACATATCGAGTATACCTATACCTTCTTAATAATTATTATTGTTCTACCATATAGCCGCTACTTTTGGCTGGTGGTTTATATAAGACCGATTTGTAATGAAAAAAAACAACACTGTTTTGACTTTTCACTTGCATTACACCGTATGTGCAAAGGCTCACTTTCAGGCTATACAAGTAGTTTTGTAATTGTCAACTTTCATATAAGGGAGTAGATAAAAAAATCTTTCAGTATCTAGGTACAAAAATAAATATTAATACTACTTATTCTTATGTACTAGGAACTTTGTGAAATAATTTTAAACCTGGCAAAAAAACTTTAACTTTTAATACTAGAAAATGTAAATAAAAGAAATTATCATTTTTATTAAGAAGTATGAAAATTTTACCTACATCTGTTTCATAAAAAAGTAAAGTAATAGATTGGATCTTTAGAGTCGCCTAATGTATCGAAATGCAGTTACGCCTCTGGAGTACGGAATTGCGCGCATAGTCTTTGACAAGAGGTAAATTAGTTTTGAATTCGCGCTCTCATAGCCTGTCTTTGCAGATTCGTTTCTTGGGGTGGCTACGGTGTCTTAGATAGGCAAATATTGAATTTGGATGCTCCACTGGATAGATGGCAAGAGTTTGGTGCTGCGTACATTCTCCTGATTGAAATGAGAACATATCAGAAATATATCACGATAGTGTTACGAAACTCACTTCATTTAGAACAAACTACTTGCAACAATTTATAATAATAATTATCTTCAGACTTTATTTATTTACTTTACGATAACTTCTACACAAAATTCAGCTTGTCCTTTTTTAAACACTATACTGTCACAAGTCCTTCAATCTGTCTTGCACTCATAGTATACTAAACATAACTCTTCTCTTTTATTCTTGCACTAACGCTTGTCACAATACATCTTCAATTAAACTGTCTCTGATTACATTCACATCGTTCACTTACTAGTCTTCTTCTTTACTTTCCTTCTGATACTTCCGTAACATTCAACATTACACTTAATTATTGTTCTACTCGTATTCTGTCTCTACATCTGATTTTCCTCCTTCCTCTAATAGCACGATCGTCTAATAGCTGCCAAACTACATCTCTACTCTCTACAACGACGCATCTCTTATATATTCTGACAGGTGAGGACATTGACGTTCTTCTATAACGTTCCCAAACAGTCTCGTTTCCGAATGTCACATGTCGCCAGTTAACATGTTCTAGTCTAGACAGTAGAGTAGGCACTTGCGAAGGCCTCAGTTCATTCTAGAGTTTTCGTGGAATACACTAGATCAACTGGTACTTATTCGATCAGCTGTAGAATGTCTAAAGGACCACATTCTAGATTCAAATAAGCCAGAATCTAGATAAACAAGAAGTGCAGATGTTCGATTTTTCCAGCCTCCGGTTCCAAATAAATCCAGAAGTGCTTACATTCACTGTTATCTCTTAGCAATATTTTATTTTCTCTAGTTTAATTTCTCTAATTTATTCAGTTAGTGCGGGCTCATGAACTTCTGAAAACCATTACGCCAGGTAGACTAGGTAAAGAACTAGAAAATAAAACCAGACTGACAGTAGGCCATGGAAGCGTGAGACAGAAGATAAGAGTTTATGCGAATTGGCTCCATGTTTAAAAAATGTTCATTCCATTGGTGTAGATGTTCGAAAAGTATGAAACCTTAGAAACCAGTGATCCACGTGTGATCAATTGACGTATAAATAATTTTAGTGTTGCATTTTTTGTCCCATAAAAACACAACATAACAAGTTTCATCAAAATCGCTTCAGCGGTTGAAGTTTTTTAATCAAATTACCTTTTTAAAATTAATGTTTTAAAAAATTCTACTCTATGAGAATTTTATGCAGAGATTCTACAAAGTAAGGGCTGAAAACATAAATTTTATTTTAGAATTATTGACACTTTGGCATCTAAGTTGACTTAAATCGATTTCATTATACCGAAGTTGATACTGACTTGAAGTTGCGATGTTAAAGTTACGCCAGAACTAGACTCCAAGATTTGTTTCTATTTTCTCAGCGTTTAAGAAATCTTCAGTGGCTCTAATAAACACAGTGCATGGTGGACAATGGAGTGTCCACTTCTTGATTAGTTAGCCGCCATCTTGCATGTCGGTCTATAAAATGAAAGAAAATGTATCTAATGTGTGGATGCTTTGATATATCAATATGTGACTAGTAGGATATAGGGTAAACGATAATAATAATCAAATAAAGTGGTAAGCACTCATCCATTCTTCGGTAGATATCTTACCCCTTTATTTCTGCCCTCCTGTATGTGATATCGACCCCTCCTACCGGGGGCACCTCTCAGAAGCGTGGGTGTCGCGCAAGGGCTGATAGATGAGCATTTTTAGGACGCTGCTATGATAAATCGTCCCCGATCCGAGGCTGCCGTATCACAGATTACACGCTGTGTGCGGCGTCGATGCTAGGGGGAAGGTGGGGGACACTGTCATATGCACGGGCCCTGATAGTGCGGCAATCAGGAACGTGGAGGTTATAGAAAGTAATGTTGTCGTGGGGATGTTTATCGTAAACATGGATATAGGTGTTGTATATGATAGAGTAGATGTTTGTTCCGTGAAAATAACCCTGCTTCAAGAGTATAAATATGGATTTTCACGGGAGAAAGATGGAATCAGATTTTTCAATGTGACATTCAATTTTGTTTCTTGTGTTTTCTTGTGTTTCTTATTACTATTTTAATACCTCGAATTAACACCTTGCAGGTCTCTTATTGAACAGTTGGTATAGATTGACAGTTGGTATTACTATACCAACTGTATTACAGGAGAATGTAAAAAAGGTACAATACCCGATAAGCATAGCAATACCCTATAAAATACACTACGAATGAAAAAAAATACAACCTTGGTATCTCTGCTTGCATAAGTGCAAGATAATTCGCATTGTTCTTTCAAAGATATTAAATCAGTAACTAGTTAGCAACTTTTTATCTGAACTGCACAGATACCTACTAAAAATATAATTTTTCCTCTCCAGACTGTTTGTACACCCTCTAAAGATTTCAAATAAGACCTGGTCTATAAAAATTTTTCTTCTATATTATGTTTGGAGAGCGCCACTACCTTCAACACTCCGCATCCTTCATTCTATATCCAGTTGAAAGGCAATCAGTCTCATCAAAGTCGACTCATCCTAACGCGAATGCTTCTTTAACCAGTCTGTTTTGCTAACAGCTGTGGGGACTCTATTCAACATAATTAAATTTCCACGATCTGTGTTCTAAAGAATAGAAAGGTATTTATTCCCCCAATTGACTGTTTGGAGCAGGCTGATAAAGGGTACATTAGATATTATACTGAGGAGCTGCAGAAGCCAAGGACATCCCATTTCTTGCGTTCCTTTCTGCAAGTTGTGGAACCTTCTTTCTGCCTAGTCATCATTTCCAAATCTTCAAATTTCTGGTGTACTTTCTTAAACACCAACGGTACTTTAGTATCTGGGCCAGGCCTTTGTAAGTACTCTAGTAGTAAAAAAATTCTGAATTTAATGACCTTAGAAGAAGAAAAATTGTTGGTTTACTTCATAGTTATAATAAAATATAACTGGTGTCTTTTTGAAAACTACCACCCTAAATTCCTTCTTCTGATGTCCAACTTGAACTTGCCAGTTGGCAAACCACTCCCCAGTCCCAGAGGCCCCCGTTTCAATAAGAATTTTAAATACTAAAGGGAGCCTAGTGACCCCTTGTTGGAAAGTTTATATACCAGTTGGTTGACTAGGTATACCTCTGCACATAGGACATTTAGTACAGAAAAATTAGGGTTTGAATTCTAAAAAAATCCAGACAGCAATTTTATGTGGCATCCTCATGCAATTGATCCTCACCCTTGAGCATTTTGAGAAAGGGGGTTGTTTTTGCGAATTGATTTAGCGACTATAAATGGTTCACCCTACAAAAATGTCTAAGTAAAAAGGTTTAGATAGAGTTCTATAAGATATATCTTTATCCCAAACGAGATTTTGCGGTAGGATGTGAATTTACCCCATTACAGGGGGTTTAAAGGACCTCGCATAATCCTTTTGGGAAATTGGTTTCCGGTGAAATTTTATGTAACTTTAGGGATCGGTAGTATTCGATGAGTAGAAGTCTCCCAAACTAATCTCTAAGACTAATCCCCCAAACAGACCTGTTCTCGAAATATTCACCAATAAGGGTTTTTTCTTTCATGACAAAGAATACCTCAAAATACTTGGACAATAGGCAACAATTATTTTCGTCAACATGTAAACTACTTCGTATTATTCGGCAATGTCCTATGTTCAGAGGTATGGTCACCCCCCCCCCCCCCCCGGGCATTTCTCTATGCGACTGAATTTATATTTTTGTGGTTTGTTCACGCGAGTTATATAGCCATAAGAGCTGACTCCCTATGAAATATAATCTTTATTACTGTAATTAGCAAATGCTGAATTAACATGTATTATTTCTTTCGAGACTTGAACAGAGTTGAACGCTCACTATTTGTCTGGTATTCGTCCCGCACAGTCGCGTACTTGGCGGATAGTCCGATATGCAATAAAGAGTCGAATAATAAGTTTTTGAGTTTTCTTTTAAAAACAGAATTTCGGCTCTACGTATCGTAACTGGCGCAGTCGGAACGGATTTTCAATAATCAATAATCGATTAATCGCGAAATCCGGTAACCTATAGTGCACCCAGGATTACAGTGAAGTAGCCCAACAAAGTAGGTAAACTGCCTACTTAAAAGTGCAAAGTGCTAGAAGAATTGAGTAGTGGTCAACGTCAATTAGCAACCAGAAGCAACCAACCCGTAAAATCGAGGTCTCCCTGTTACGACGAGAAGCAACCCCGCATAACGTTGAGGTCTTCCATACCCCGCAGCAGAAGAGCAACCCCGTCAACTCGAGAACGTCTTCAAAGTGTTGCCGCCGCTAGACAACACTAGTTCAAGGATTCTACCCTTAGAAGGAAAACTAATAAACCCAAGACAACAGAAGGAAAACTGTCCAACCCGAGCAATATAGAAGGAAAACTTAAAAACCCGAGCCAACAGAAGGAAAACTGTCCAACCCGAGTCAAACAGAAGGAAAACTGCTCAACCCGAGAAATCCAGAAGGAAAACTGTCCAACCCGAGTCATCAGAACGTAAAGCTAATCAAGGAGAAAGGAGAAAATTTAAGTAGTAAGTCACATTCCATGTTTCACCTCCTTTGATTTTTATTGATTTTATTTTACACCAAGTTATGTATATGTAAAAGAAAGTTTTAAACAACTGAAACAAATTTATTATTTTTTGATAATTACAAAGATATTGATATTTTGATAGATCAATAATAATTTACTGTTATCGATAAATGCATAGAAAGTAATTTAAATAAAATTTTGTAGAATCCTATAGAGAATTCTAAATCAGAGTAAGAAATAAAGAGCAAGCTTTAATTTACTTATTCTAAAATAATATTAAAATTCATTTATGTCAGGTACTGAAAGAGTAACTATCGTTGAATATAACGAGAATTTAGCACATTCCAGTAACGATCATTTATACGAGCCTGGTCAAGAAATCGCTGTAAATAGTATTTTAAATCCTTTTATAGAGCAGCCACCTGCTTTACCAAGAAATTTAAATATGCCTGCAACTACCGAAAGCTTAATTAGCGCAGCTAGAAACTATGGCGATGTTATTCCCACTTTCAATGGTGATCAGAACACGTTAGAAGTTTTCATTACTCGTGTAGAAAAATTTCATGCTAAATATGCCAACACAGCCGATTTAACTTTAAACGATTACTCTTATTGTTTGATTTTAAGTAAATTAAAAGGTCCAGCAGAAACTTTTGCTAGTACAAGATCAGATTTAACTAACTGGACACAATTAAAAGATGCGTTACGCACGAAATTTGGTGACCATACCGACAGGTTAACATTATGTCACAAATTCAAATATCTGACTATCAACCCTAGAGAGAGTCTAACAGATTTCATAGAGCGCATCAAATCAGTACAAACTCAATTAGACATTAAAACCCAATCAGACACAGCATTATCAGCCGCTGAAAAAGCTGTACATGTTCGAATTAACGAACAAACCGCATTAGAAGTACTTTACAACAATTGTCCCCCATTATTGCAAACAATTCTTGAAGTCAAAGAATTGGATACCATTGCAGCAGCTACCCCTGTAGTTATAAAATTTTTGGCTAAGCACGGTCCTAACCAAATTAATAAAATTAACAACAGTCGCAATTTTAGCTCTGAAGCACAAACATCAACATCCAATGGTCCTAACAAACAAATTCATAATTTTCAAAATAACTATCAAAGACAATTTCAGAGACCCCAAAGACCTAATGTGTCTAATTTTAATAATTTTCCACCTCGACAACCTGTATTTCAGTCGACCTATCCAAATACAAGTCGTCCAAATACTCAAAATATGAATCACCCAAATCAACATCAAAATTCCCAAAACAGACCTTTTGCACCTCGCCCAGGTCAACCAAGTTTTAGTGGAATAAATAGGACTAATAATTCCCCAAACTCAAGACCAAGTCCATATAGGAATCATCCTAATTTTCAATCTCCACAATTTCGCACTTGGAGAGCTCCGCAAATCAATTTTAATGAGATAGAGCCCAATTTAGGAGAATCCGACCCTTTAATCGAAAACACGTACCCAGAATATGATATGGATAACTATCCCGATTATAATGAAATATGTTATGACACAGATTCCCAAAACGTGCCCGAAGCTGACGAAATTCCAGTAGAACCACCAGAAAATTTTCGTTTACCGGCCTCGGAAAACAAATAATCGAAACCAATCATAACATCATTTCTTCAAGCCTACCCTATTTAGAAATTAACGGTTTAAAAATTTTAATAGATTCAGGAGCAACTAATTCGCTCATGTCACCCAAAATTGCTAAAAAATACTTTCCAAATCAAATATTTGACGAAAAATTTACAATCAAAACAATTTATAATCAATCGGAACATAATAAAGTAGTTATCGCAGATTTCTTCCTGCCTGGACAACCTTTGAAATTTTATGTAATTAATTTTCATGAACACTTCGACCTCTTGCTAGGAACGCAAACGTTAGAAGAATTAAACATGATATTAAATTACAATTCAGGTACTATTTTTCTCAACGGTATAGAATATGATTTATGTAGGTATGAACCAGCTGCATTAAATTATTTTCAAACTCAGATTACTCCTGAACAGAGTGATGTAATTATACCAGTGACCATCAGAAAAGGAACTGTATTAATTCCCCAGCAACAACTAGGTCATTACGAGATCCCCGAGAAAATGAATACTGCTAATAATTTTAAAGTCAAAGTTCCAATAATACGAAATAAAGACAATCAAAACCGAATTTTATCACGTTTAGAAGCATACCCTGTAAATATTGACGAAACACCTGATGATTTATTATCATTATTCGCTCAACCAGGTGATATTGCTGAACGACCTACCATCGAGTTAGATGACCTTACTGACATAGATTCATTACTCCAACAAAGCAAAGACAAGAGTAAAATTAAAATATTATCAGACATACAAATTAAACCACCATCTTCTGATAAGACCAACAAAATCAACATTAATTCTGAAAATATTCAAAACAAAACAGAAAATGATGAGACTCAATCAGATGATAATAAAACCGTTCATTCTCAAAATGACGATATCTCTGCAGAATTAAAAATCACCGAAAAACCATTAAATCATTTTAAAAAACAATTAATCTTTACTTTTGGTAAAGAACCAAAAATTAAAACTTCCAAAGTCTTCAACAAAGATCGCATTGAAGTACAAATTACGACAAATAATTACGAAAATGAAGTGATAAATATTCTAAAGGAATACGTGAACCCACAAATAATTACAACAATTTATTCCTCACATAATGAATTGTATGAAAAACTAGCCACCCTTATAAATGATAACTTTACTAATAATTTAAAGTTTTTATTTACTAGAAAGTTCTTGAAAGATGTCACTGATGAAAAACAACAACGCGAAATTATTGAAAAGATTCATCGACTTTCCCATCGAGGAATTACCGAGTTAAAAACGGAAATAGAAAGAGTTTATTACTGGCCAAACATCGCAATCGATTGTCAACGTTACATCAACAATTGCCTAATTTGCCAACAAACTAAGTATGAAAGGCATCCGGTCAAATTAAAATTAGAAACTACTTTCACCCCTACTGAACCTTTTCACATTATTTTCATGGACATATTTTCATGCAATAACAACAAATACCTAACCTGTATAGATAATTTCTCTAAGTTCTTAATGTATGAAGAACTCTCATCCACCAATATGATCGAGATAGCTGAGAAATTCGTTAAAATATTTTCGCGGTATAAAATGCCCAAAATATTGGTAACTGACGGCCAATTCAATACAGAGTTATTTAGGAATTTATTAAAATTATTTAACGTAGAACATCATGTCACAACTCCCCTTCATCCGAACTCGAATAGCCCAATCGAAAGAGTTCATGGAACTATTCTAGAAATAATCCGAACACTGACCCTACAAAACGCTAAAGTTCTTAAGAACAATCTAATTGAAAACGCAGTCGTGATATACAACCGTACAATCCACAGTACAACCAAATTTAGACCCGTTGAACTATTGTTCGGTCATTTAGATAACAAAGATATTTTAGAAATATCTTCGAAAAGTCAATATGACGACTATCTCAATGATTTACAAATTAGAATTAAAACTTTATACACCCAAGCGTATGAAAATGCAAGAAGCGCTAAAGAAAAATATATAGAAAAGGAAAATAGCCAAAGGCAAGAACATCAACCACATAACACTCTAGACGCATTTTTGTCACTAGCACCCAGAAATAAAACGTCTCCTTTGTACAAGCACGTAAAATTTAAAAAGGACTTTAAGACAAAAATAAAAACTACCAAAGGCAGAACTTATAATAAACAAGAAATTAAACCTACTAGAAAGCATCAAATAACAAATCCTTTTGTTGCAGATGCTTCCCCAAATGCTTCTCCTCCTGGCGATATCAGTCCCCAGTCAAACACAAGTCACACCTAAAGTCGAGATAAAATCACTCGAAAACAACCCTGGTATTCTTCCTTTTAAATTAGGTCCCACCAGAGTTCAATATTCGCATCACACTTTTGTGCATAATTACCCAATAAAGGAGTTAGGTACCAAAGTAAACGAGTTAGAAAGCGCTATTGAAAAATTCAATCTAAAAACTAAAGGAAAATTACCTATAGCACAGATGATTGACTTAGAATATATATTCAAAAGGAAAGCAATAAGGTAAAGTCTCTAATTAATACCCTACACCCAGATCTTCTCGAAAACTCGAACAGATCTAAAAGAGGCATAATTAATGTACTAGGTTCTGTATTTAAATTTATATCTGGTAATCTAGACGCTTCAGATGGCGCTCGCTATGATAATGCGATCGCTGATTTAAAGTTAAACCAAGAAAATGTAATAAATCATTACAATAAACAATTGTCACTCAATCAACATTTGATTAAACAATATGAGGAAACTATTAAAAATATGTCAACCAACTTCAAAAGAATCGAAGAAGTAATAAGAGTAGTAAGGAGTGAGGATCAACAATTCATTAATACTTTAATGTTATTTAGAATCAGTCTATTAGACTTGTCGCACGTGATTGAAAATATATTAACAGCAATCAGTTTCGCTTCTCTTAACACGTTACATTTATCGATAGTTAACGAAAAAGCCATTAATATCATGAAGCTTGAGTTATCAAAATACCAAGATCCAAAGAATTATTATTCTTATGATAATGTATTATTCACTAGAACAATTCTAGTAGATTATTATGTAACAGAAGATCATGCTGTATTTCTTTTACACGTACCTCTAATTGATCCCAAGACCTATGATTTGTATCATTTATATTCCATTCCAACTCCCGAACTTACAACAATCATTCCCCCAACCTCATATGTGGCAATGACAGAAGACAACATTTATTATCTAAAGAAGAGATGCTCGAAGATTCAACAAGAATACTTCTGTAGAACTTCCGATATAGAAAGGAACTACCAGCTTGATACTTGCATTCGAAACATCCTTCGTGTCAAGGAAAATCCACAGTGTCTACACGTCAAAGTCGAAATTACCGACGTCCTTGTAGAAACAATTAGTGAACAGAAGTACCTCATAATATCTCCAATCGACACCTTGGTACATGAAAAGTGCGGTAGTGAGGAAGTGCATCGACTTAAAGGAACATATTTAGTGAATGTACCCTATTCGTGTAAATTCATTACTAAGCAATTTGAATATGCGAATTTAGAAGGAACAATATCTGAAGAACCTGTTTACTTACCCCCAATAAATCAAAACATCTCAAATGTAAAACCGATTCAACTGAATCTGAAATCATTTAATTTAGATCAATTGTCTAAACTTACGCTAGATCAGGAAAATATTGAACCAATTTCAATACTTTCTAATAACCACATTTGGTCCCATTCTAATTTACCAATTTTATGTTTGATTGCATTAATTATTATAATTATTGTTCTCTTTAAATATAACAGGGAAATTTTAACCAAATGTCGAAGCCTAAGTAATAAAAGTAAACAGAATGTTTACGATGATGTTGAAATGCACCAAGCATTCCCAACTCCTACTAGACGTAATAATTAACATTTAAGGAAATAATTTGTATTTTTAATTTCAATTTTGTACTAAACAACTACAAGATTTTAATTGTTTATTTTTATTATAATAATCTTATACTTATATCATTTATGTTTATGAACTAATTACTTATGTATCTTGTTTACATGTATTTGTATTTACGAACGTCGACTTTGTTCATCCCCAAAGTCTCCTCTTAAGGGCGGAAGAGTTATATAGCCATAAGAGCTGACTCCCTATGAAATATAATCTTTATTACTGTAATTAGCAAATGCTGAATTAACATGTATTATTTCTTTCGAGACTTGAACAGAGTTGAACGCTCACTATTTGTCTGGTATTCGTCCCGCACAGTCGCGTACTTGGCGGATAGTCCGATATGCAATAAAGAGTCGAATAATAAGTTTTTGAGTTTTCTTTTAAAAACAGAATTTCGGCTCTACGTATCGTAACTCGCGGTATTTTTCGCAGATTTTGGCTTTCCCAAAACAACATACCGAAGAAGTTTTCACCGATGAGCGTGGTTTCAAAGATCAGGATGTGTAAATTCTCAAAATTACAGATCATTGTCTGTTGAAAATTCAGATGTGGTTGTTGAAAAGCCACGTCATCCTGAGAAAATTAGCGTTTGGGCAGCGACTAGTGTTGGGCGATTAATTGGACCAATCTTTTTTTAAAAAACATGAATGCTGTGCGGTAAAGGGAGGAAATTCTTCAGCCGTTTATGAAACTGATGACACCAGTGCACGACGTCATTGTACTATCGCAACGCTCGTTTCACTGAGGGAGCATTCTGACGATCGGCTTATCAGTCGTAATACAGACATAACATGGCCAGCCAGATCCTGCGATCTCACGCCATGTGAGTTTATTTTTATGGCCATATTAATGATTTAATGACACGAATTAATGATTTGAGAGAATTACGGCACAGAATCGGAGAAAAATGAATCGAGATAAACAATACAATTTTCAGAGTGTCCTCAGTGGAGTGAGAAACCGTATAATAAAATGTGCCCAGGAGGGTGAAGAGCACACTTCACGCGCCTAAATTAATTAATTATTGATTTTATTTACCTTTTTTATAAAAAGGTCAATAAAGTGAACACCTAATTTTATTAACTCACTTGGATGTTCCGCCATTTATGCAATTACAATAAAATTATAGATCTAACCTAACAAAATCAAGAGCTATCAGTTCTAAAAAATGGATTAAGTTAAGACATAATACCTCTTTGTTGTCAGGACCTACTACAAACCTTTACATACAGTGTATTAACTTCAGAACTTTGGATTTATAAAACACAAAAACCGTTTCCGCAGTATGGAGGCGGAAGTAGTTTGGTAGTTGCAACGGTTTTCTAAACTGTCTCCTAAGTGCGGTAGCGCTTCCCAATTCCAAAATTTAAAATTGCAATTCCTATGCATGTGATACCCAATTTTTTAAAGGTCGTTGTAGCTACACTTCGTACAGAAAATAGTTATGAAACATATTTATTTTTTGAAAAATTGGGTAGGTATAGGATTTTGAAAATGATTCTCGTAAGGTATAGGTATTGATCGAGATTGTACAAGTATCCAATATCCTCGAAAAATAAATTTTTGGCTAATATTCTGGCAGATAAGACATGGTTTAACTTTTCGAAAATAAAATTTCATCACAACTTCTTTTTTGTACGCGCATTATATAAGTTTTGAGGTACATAAAAATTGAGGTATCAAAATGATTAGGGATTGAAATTTGTAATTTTTTAGTTGGGGTAACGCTACTCCGTTTAGAGACAATTAAAAAAACTGTTGCCCCTACCAAACTCCCTTCTGACTTCTTATACATATACAACAGATGGATCAAAATTACTTACTTATACGAGATATATTTAAACAGATAGATTTGAACAAATTGAAAATTTTGATTTGGATTAATATTTTATTCTACACTAATTTTTGATGTGAATTTTCAAAGTGAACAAGAATTCACTTTGGAAATAGTTCTTAAAAAAAAAATCGTATACCTACGCTAAATTAAAAATTAAATTTAGCGAATAATTCAAATCATCAGGTAATTGCCATTCATTCCTCTATAAATAATTTTCATCTGCTTCATATTAAAAATAAGGAAGACGTGAAAATGTATTAAGCCAAAATTGTCAATGGCAAAGTTTATTAAGGGGTAAGTTTTGATGTCGCCTCGCTTTTATAAAATGGCATCGAGATTCATCGAATGAATAAAACAATTTGTCTCAGCCCACATAACGTGATATTGATAGTTATTTTACTGCCTACTCAAATTAACACTGCACCCTTGCATCAGTATAGGTAATTGATTAATTTACTAATTTTACTGATTCATGTGACTATCATTTCTCTTGCTGGCTATTGTGTATTGGATTGCGTGAACGAAATTTGTTGTTTACAAGGCGACGTGAAAATTCTCGTACTATTTTATTGTTATAGAGGAACGATCGGGGAGCATAGAGGGTTGAGAGATCGATACTCTGGGCACGCACATATGCATGTTCCCTGACACGCATGTTCCCTTCGACAAGGAGCACTCCTTCCTCTCCTTATGGATTGCATTTCAATATAGAAACTTCACGATGTCAATAAATATATCAATTCCTCCTTTCCGTATAAGCCCGCTCCAGATATGCCTCATATATCACTTCCGTTTTGTATTCTCCTGTTTTCTTTCGGATGATGTATTGCATTCTGAAATTGTATACCAAAAACCAATTTATATCAGACATATACATATATGTAGTTGGTATCGATCCCTTATATATACATATACCTACCATGAATACATATATACATGCGTGGATGTTCACATGTAATCCACAAAAGGAAAACCCTGTCCCGAGGTCTTATGCCTCTGCTAGCCGACTTATAATAACATGATTGTATCTTGCCAGCAGATCCTGGATCCTGCTTGCCTGCGACTCGGGACCAATTTCATTTCTTCTATTATTTATTCAATGCATTAGAAAAAACGAGATTCATTCCATGCAGTACGTCCTAAATTCTTGTACGTATTTTATATTTCTTTATTCCTGAAAATTAGGATATTTCGATATAGGTAAAATATATTTTGAAGATCATTAAAAAACAAAAAAAAAAAACATTTTTTTCTATAAATTACCTATAACAATACATTTAAATTATTTAACTCCTTAACTTCATTATTATCTAGGTTAATACAAAAAGCTTGAACAAGGTAAGTTTTTGTTCTAAATTAAGTTATATATTTTTTAAATAGGCAAATAAATTTCCCCCTTGTTCTCAATTTTTTTATAACATAAAATATATTTTATCTAAAGTTTTTAACTTTCACACCTCCACAAACGCGAATCTATTGGTTTACAAGTTATGTCAACATAATTATTTTTTTCAAATCAAATAGGTAGGTACGGTACATTTTGAACATCAAATTAATAGATGTATTTTTGCTGCAATGTCGCCTCACAGTGAAGGGTACAAAATTTAGGGGTGCCAACATATTATGCCCGCTCAAAAGTCAAAAATTAGGCTTTGTCATGTATACCTATTCAAAAAGAGAGTAGGTAAGCCTTTAATAAAAGTTAATTTCGGTTAATCTATTTCGGCAATGTAATATTATATCCTCCTGGCTGTAGCCTCCTTGTCTGCCCTGCGTTTTTATTCTCTATGCATTACTTCCACCGAGCGATCTATTGCCATGATTGAATAGAGTTCTTTGATTGACTATTACGCAAAGTTCCGGCTCCTCACCGTTCCGAACAACCACCGAGGATAATACAGTATTAATAAATTATAACAGGTAGAGGAATTCATATTAAGACAGGCATGGAGTAATAATTTATCGGCCGCCGGAAGACCAACGCCGTGTGTATGCTTCGTTTCCTCCTCCCTGTCTAATTTATTATGCTGACATGAATGCATATCGTGTTATTAAATCGATTCATAACTGCTCGTAGTTTTAGTTTGGAGTTTATGTGTACGTAGTTGTCCTTGTGGGCTTCTGATATTGATGTTTTTGAACTAATTTGAAAATTATTTTCCTATAGGTAGGTACTCTGTGCCATGCTTTTGTAGTTTTGGAGTTGACATTAAGAAAATGAAAAATAATGAAAAAATATTAATAATCACAAATATTTTATTTTCCATCTTCAAGTTAGTATACCTAAGCATAGATTGGTTAAGAGTTTTTTATCCTTGAAAAAATAATGATATCCACACTATAGGATACCACGTGAAAAATTAAAATATGGACATGAAAACCGTTTTCTGCTGTCTTGAGCCGTTTTCATTGTAAGTCATTAAAAGTTCATTCAAAGTTAGAAGTTAAATATTTACATATTAGCTTAAAATTGCGCTTGTAGTCGGTCAGTGGAAGAAGTATACCGGCCCACTATTTAAAAATCAAATAATAATTTAACTTCATCTAACATCACTGATACGTTAATGTGACCATGAAGAGCTATCTTTAGTTGCTTAGAATGATCAAACAAATGCAAATGATACATTCACATTCGATTGCAGATGTCATTAATTTAATTCACAGTCAACATGAAAATTAATTTCACAAACCGTTAGTAATAGTGCAAAATACTGCTACAAGCATGTCTATAAATACTTATTCTCCGGCAGTGTAAGATTTGTCACATCGCCGATGATGATTTACACTATCATAAAGCAGGTCCGCGGTATTGTTCATCAGTGGTAGGACCATCACACAGGTGGGCAACTGTCGCCAGTATTTCATGACACCACATATTAGCAATACCTTAAATGTACATGCCTGCTGGCAGTGGCAGATGAACAACCAGTTGTAAAAGCCAAGAAATATCATTATCGGTATTCGAAATTTCGAACTTCCCACTTAGTAGATACTTGCTATATCAAAGCATTAGAAAATTTATAACGGTTTGTTATAAAGAAAATACCTCATAGTTTTAAACCGACTATGGAACAATGATCTGGAAATTTTTGAGAGGGTTTGCATATACCATTGTATATAATTTTCGCAAAAATAGAGACAATAGAAATATTGTACCTAACAAACAGTATGCGTATGAAGTTAGGAACAAAATTAATAATTTCGTTATGTGAAGTTTTTATGGAAATCGCTTTGATATAAGTCTTTGTTTTTTTACGACTTTTTTTCAATAGCGCCTCCCTTCTTGTGATACATTGTTGGAATGTATGGTCTATTTGGTGAAAATAATTTCCGCTAAATTTCAAAAATTCAAAATAAAAAAATAAAAATAAAAATAAAAAAAATTCAAACAGAGAATAAAAAATAAATAAAAATATTTTTTGAAAAGAAAAGTTTCTTACTAAGCAAAACATGATCCCAAAATTTTACATTCATAATATGTGTATAATATACAGGGTGCATGTACCAGCTCGATTTAGACAACGGTAAGGGCCGTGTAGGTCTCGTCAAGACGAAACGTTTTTTTATTTGAAGGTTTTGGATTTGGACCTTCGTTGCGGAAATATGGCCGACTTCCGGTTTTTAGTTTTTTGGCTCCAGTTTCGGCATTTTCAGGTTCTCGCCCAAACTGAAACTAGTTTTGGAAACTCCTTAGCTTCAGTTACAACTTTCATATTGAAGTCAAGGTTCTATCTCTGTTGGATTCAAAATCTTAATTTTTCAATTTGATTCAATTTGAATTGATTCAAAGACTTAGAATTTAAAGTCTTGGGCATGCCGTCATTTTGAATCCAACAGAGATAGAACTTTGACTTCAATATGAAAGTTGTAACTGAAGCTAAGGAGTTTCCAAAACTAGTTTCAGTTTGGGCGAGAACCTAAAAATGCCGAAACTTTTTTGTTTTGAAATGTTTTGAAATTTTTTTGAAATGAGAAAGAATCATTTAATACATTTTAGGGAGACATCACCATCTTTGACCACCCTATTTTCAGAATAATAAGATTTGAGGAACTTGAAACTTCACTTCGTTTCAAAACAGCCAACTATTATTGTGTCCTCTGTCTACTAAATAGGTCCAAGACTGATGCATTCATGGTAATTTATGCTTTTAGTAACCATTCTAAAAAGAGGCTAATACGTAATTAACCATAATTAAAAGTTGTTATCCTTAATTTAGCATCAAATTTTCCGATACATTATTTTTGTCTAGGCAATACGGAAATAAAAAAAATATCCGTCGTTTTGAGAAGCATCTCCAATGAAATCTTTTAAAAATCCTTCTAAAGGACCTTTTAATTAAGCTATTTTATAATTATTTTTTATGATCCTGATTATTTCTTTTTTCCAAAGATCATTCTTTTTATTACATTATCAATAATTTTACAAATAACTTGATACTTTTGTTATCAGATTATCATCTGTTTATTATCATCATAAGTGTTATCTTTGACCTAACTGTTCTTATTGTGTGTGATTGCCTTTAATGATGTGTAGTGATTCAATACTATACTTTCAATTCCAATATTTATCAGTTTTCAGTATAGCAGTTAGGTAGGTACTACAATAATTCCTCCCATTTTTCATAGTCCTTAAAATAATATCATTTTAATAATAATTTCATAATCATTAAAACGATTTTATTCTAATAATTTAAGTCATCAGTAAACAGACTTATCTTTGGTTTTAATGGAAAATTTAATAAGTAGCTATCCAAGTAAAAACTAAAACAAAGTGAATGAAGTAATGCATATGTTTTAATGAAATTTTAATATGAAAGTTTTAATATGTTTAATGAAAGGTTTTCCATTACGGTCATTATTTGAAACAACAATTTAATGCTGGATTGTCATATCTTGCCGGAGACAACAAAGAGCTTATTTGTGCAAATGATTTGCCCTACAAATGAGAAGCCCTTTGGAGTCCTTTGTAGTTTGTGTGTTACACATATATGCTGGAGCGAGTATTTGCTCCGGGAATACGTAACAACATGTTTTTCTGCTGGGTAAATCCACCATTAGCGGCAGGTAAACTTCCTATCTACGGTTTCAGCGAAGTAAATAAGAAAAAGAACAGACAGACATTCTATGCAGTCGTCAATAACAATGTTTCTGGAGAAGATATGTATCGCATAATATCATTACCTTGAGTTTAAAGAAATAATAATTCATTCCACCGATCAACATTGGTAAATCAAAGGAATACGAGGACACATACATATTGTTCGGCTTTTATTAGGGCTCGTCAGTTTGAATGCTAAAATTTAAATCTATTTACTGTCACTTGGGACACTCACGCAACGTGTACAAAATTTGGTTTCTCAAAGTTTATCGCGAATAAACTAGGCACATTTCTATAAATAATATATTCCGTATGGAGTCACCGATGAGCCCCCTAAGGGGCCCCTGAGAACGGTTGCCAATCTTTCAGGAACAAAACTCCAAATTTCCATTTAATGGCTGCTTTTGGTGCGGTTTTTTGAACCTTTTTTTGATTATTTTGGCTCTATATTGTCCCTAAACGTCTATAGGTATATCTGACGTCCCGAAAAACAATCTCTGGTTGCCTACGTCAAATATTGTTTAATCTAATTTTTGAAATATCGGCTTTTACGATGTGTGGAGGAAATTTCGATAAGAAATTATTTTTCTCCAATTTACAAAAAAATACACGATTTTTTAATTATTGCCTATATAGCCGCTCACTTAGGTAATATCTTTTTTCGAGAAACATTTTTTTATAATTTACCTATACGTCCATCCTTCCACTAGAAAACTTTGCGAATGCATGGAATCTCGCTGTGTTATATCGTGACCAAGAAAAGTCCACACGGTTGTACTTTATTGTAAAAAATACGGCCCTTTACTTAGGGTCGTAAAATTCCCTGATACCCAGAAAACTTCTGAAATTCCAGAAAAACTAATACTCTTATTATTGGGGGATATATTGAGTCGGATCCCAGAACGATATCCCACTCATTGACAGTAGACTTCAGGGGACTACGCTTCAATTAAAAGGACTCAAATTTTAACCTTCCAGGACGAAAAATAGCTGCTCTAGAGCGTTTCTTAAGACCGACAGACAGATATTTCAAAACTGTTGCCAAAGTGTTTGAAATATTTCGACAATTTCAAATTTTATTCTATATAAGTTGATTTTTGTTAATAGTGGGTACCGAGGTATTAACGCAAATAAACCACCAAAAACCGGCCCAAAACAACAAATTTGTGATTTTACCTGTGGTAACCTGTTCTCAGGGTCCCCCACGGAGGGCTTCCTGGAGGTTCCATATATTATGATGCAAATAATTGATTAACTTTAATTTTATACCACTTCCGCACCTCATCTCTAGATCAAATTTGTTGATTCAAATGCATTAGTCTCGGTATTAGCCCTATGGATGGTCTTGAAAGTAGTCTCCCTGTATATAACAATGGCATAAAATGTTTTTACTATAGTAATCACGAGGCAAATGAGATTGATAGGAATAAATTCAAATTTTCCAACAACAGAAGACTTTAACCGACTGAATTGTCTGAATTTGAAGTAAAAGATTTAACTCATAGCCTATACTCTCGTCTGTTCGCGTAATCGGGAGTTGTGTAGGACAGGGGTTACTACTCCAGGGGGTAAACAACCCCCGAACATATTGATTCGTGTACATAGTGAATAGATATACGCTCGAGTGGTTAGGAAATCGTCTAGGGTCTCCTAACAGGAGGCTTATGTGACTGTATAACAATAAAAATCTACAGTAAAAAATAAAACAAAAAAAAGTGAAGTTGCACAGAAATACGCTCAAAACGTAATTGTGGGAAATTTTATTTCCATCAATTTCTGATTACCCTTCTTGATATTAGAACATGAGCTTGAAAATTATGACGTCTATTGAATTTTATTATGTATATTGCAGGATCTAGGAGAACTATATCGCAGGATAATCACATCGCTGAGAAAGGATAGAAATCATTTGTTGGATTATTGGATGTATTGGTAAGTTTCCATACTTAATTATTGTTTTGTAATTATGTGACCGTAACTCCTAAGGCGTATTATTGTGGTAAACTAAGAGAGATGGCAGGTTCCTCATGTGATAAACTTGTGAATAGCAGTGATAATCATGTAATGATAAACAATACGAGGGTTGTTTAACTTGATGGTCTTTGTGATCGCCAGTGTGTCGTAGTTTCGGAGTAAGCTCGGAAGAATATTTTCAACTGTTTCAACTGCATTATTTAACAAGTGAATGTTTAAAAAAAATTGTGACAACTTTCGTATTGAAGTTCACTTTCTATGTCTGTTGGATCCAAAAAGGTGCGGCATTCTATAATATTTATTGAATATTTTTTAAGATTCCTTCCCGTTTAAACACAATTAGAGGAAAACGAAGATTACTGAAGTGCTACATTTGGTGGAACTAAAAATTAGATCTTTGGATATCTAAAAATGACGTTATCTTAGTTTCTATGAATAAAAGAGAAACTTTTATCAATGTTTCTACCGTTTTTCAATCTCAACTTTGAATAGTTACAGCTTTTTATAATCTTTTTATAGAAATGTTTCATGGGAAAACAACCAAACTTAGAAGATTGTTATGATAGTAATAACATGTTGACAAAAAAGTACATAAAAAGATGAAGAACCACATCAAATTTAACAATAAAGAATGAAAATAAATAAATAAAACAATAACCTTAGCTTAATTAAATATTCAAAATGTGAGCCGGCTGCGTCAAGACATACCCTACATATGTCATATGTCAAGTACATAGTCACTAGCATTTTTGTAACATACTTCACTGCAACATTTCTTTGATCTCATGCGTCGTCGCCACTGCTAGAGAGCTACAAGATCCTCGTCTGAATCAACAGGTGTTGCACAAATCAAGGACTTCATGTGTCCCAAGAAATAAAACTCTCAATGATTTGAATCTGGGCATTCTCATCCAAATACTTATTGACATGTTTGGATGATGATTATCAACCATCCATGACATATTCTCAGCCATCCATGATATTTGCCATTAGTAAAAGCTCCATCTCTGGGAAAATTTGCTTCATTGCTAAAAAAATTCTAACATGAAAATCTGACTGTATGCCACATTTTCTCAGAAAAAATCTGCAGAAGTCCACACCACACGAGGCTGATGGTATTTTGGGTACCTAATAGCTGCTGAAGTTTCTGCAGATTATAAGAAAAGCGGGGCTGGTCATGTAAAACGCGCCAGACAGCCATTTCTCCACAGTTTATGGTACTCGCCAAAATTCTTGTACTCATGACTGGATTGTCTTCGATATATCATTCCGCACTTCAAAATCTGACGTTCTTCTATGACGCGGGATTCTCTACTGTCAAAAAACCTCTCACGGTTCAAGATTCTTTGGGAAACTCGCCCATTTTGTTAAGCTTCGCCATAAATTAAATGAATATCTACAAATTCTTGCATAGAAAAATTCATTTTATAAAGAAAATAAAGCATAAAGTCTTCGATATTAGAGATAATGCATTTGACAAGTATTTAACCTATTTAGAATAAAATTATAACTGTTAAAGTTGACATTGAACAAACTTTAAAGTTTCACTTTTAACCATAGATTATTACCTAAGGTGACGTCACTTTTAGTTATCGATAGATCTCCTTTTGGACTGAATTTTAAACGAGAAGGAATATTAACTTTTTCTGTACAAACAAAGTTTTTGGCGTGCCGCCATGTTGGATTCAACAGAGAGAGAAAGTGGTTGTAACAAAAGTTATGCAACTGAAGTTATACAACATAAGTTGTAACTGATGATATGGAGTTGCCAAAATTATAATTCTTTTGGGCGAGAAACTGAAAATGCCAAACTAAAGCTAAAAAACAAACAACCCGAAAAAAGTCCAAAAACTACATATATTAAAAAAAAAAGTTTCATCATCTCGATGAGATCTACATGCCTTCTCCCGTTGCCTAAATCTACTTGAAACACCCTGTATAATTTTTGTGCTATAGTTAACTACTTATAGGACGCAAAGTTTACACTTACTATATACACAATTTATTACGATGGTGTAGATTCCACGTTTTAGGTGTTTTTAATCAGTTTTTAATCAGTAGGTATTTTTATTTAAATAGAAGAGTATTAGGTAGTATAATAAATGTTAGTCTAGCAATATTATAGTCACAAGATTATCTCTATCGCTAAATCACGCTGTATATTCTTGACAGAATTATTAAAAGAATCTTTGAATGCTTATATCTTGCTGGAAAATACGGAGAATACAAAACGATAACTCCTAGAAGCGACAAAAAATATCTACGTCATCTGATGCGCAATATCTAATATCCGTACGTGAGCGACAATAATATGATTTTAATATTTCACATATCTAATCTGAAATGCACAGAAAATTGTAATAAATTTCATTCAGGGGCAATAATTCACCGGGGATGAATACGTCTCTAGAGAGCGGTGACAGGCGCAAGATATGGAATATATAGAGGATATATCATCCATCGAGCACATCCTTGAAATATATATGTAAGTAGGTATATGTATATATTATAATATGAAGGTATATGGGCAGGAGCTTTTCTGAAACTTGCAGATGTGTCTACTTTCGCACAGGCTTCCCGTTGAAAAGACCTTTTCCTTCAGCTATCAGGATCAAAGTGCATCATTAGCAGAAGTAAGGCAGAAAAATTACATAAGCAACATATATCGCTGGGTGTTTAACAATATTCATAGGGTTAAAAATAACCTATTCAATTTGGATTTATACTTTAACAAAGGGGAATATAAGCAATTGACAACACCTACTTGATAAAGGTATGAGGTGATAATAGCAAAGCAAAAGTATTTTTTACACTATGATTATTTCCCGTTGTATTTTATGGTTCCAGAGTTGGCGAGAAAAAAATTATAGTTACTAACAAAGCTACCCAAGTACACCATTTTCAGTTTTAGTTACGTATCAACGACTATCACCGGAACTTTTTTCAGGTGAGATGGAATCTCATGTTCCTCTCGTGCTGTCGTCTGTTGTACTCAGTGTCTTTTTCTTGCAACTATGAGAAACAATTTTACATCATCGTGCTGACTACTTTTACTGGTTCGTATAAAATATCGCAGGTTAATATAAGTAAGTTAATATTACACAGTCAGCAGCAGAAAACATGTCTTGGGTAACATTATATTCAGTGATTAAACCATGATAACTTTATCGTGAATTGCGATGGGTCAGAGGTCGGATAATAATAACCCGCCTGCTCGATACAGATTTTTTGGTGAACAATTTTTCAAAAAAAAAGATTACAAGAATAAATCAAAATAATCAATAGTATTTTGTCATCATTTATGCCTCAATTAGTGAAGAAAACCCCGTGGTCATTCAGTTGGCAGTGGAGACATAGGTAAAAAAGGGACACGCCTTCAAAATAAAAAAATTCTGAGAAATCATTTAGCGTGACAAAAACTTTCAATGAAATAATTTCAATAAAATATAATAATCGACAATAATACTCAATGGTTTCATAAAGTGAGACAAAAGTTTAGATTATAGGCACTACTGCCCTATATGAAACTAAACTTAATTTTTATCACACAAGGGGTCGGCTACTAAGACTTGCGCGAATTGCGTGCCCCACCCTGTATAATTACAAGGTCTAAAAAATTCTTAGAAAATTGATCATTGCATGAGATTGACCTGAGGTGTACCTGAATATTACATGTGTAACGAATTTACGTTGATTGGTTCTTCTTATTTAAAGTAATATCAGACTCAATCTGTCAATTATTTATTATAGAAATGTTTATAGTTATTGTCACATACTAGGTACACGCTATTTATATTTATGCTATTAGCTTTACACTTTCTTTATTTATTTACATAAAGGACCTAGGTACCTAGTAATATTTATTTTTAAACACATTTACAATCTACTTTCAATAGGTACTCATTGTTTTTGTATACGGCTTCGCTTATATTTCAAGTTCGAAGAGTCTTCCACAAGCAGTTGATTGATATATGCAATCTGAGGGTGTAGAAATATTCTAGACTCCTGTTTAGAATCATGCGACATCAATATTACGGTGAATTGGTTTACTCTTAGAACACAATAGTCATCACTTTAAACTGACGCGTTATCTCTCATGATTATGCAAATCTTAGGTGAGTTAGAGCCGGCAGCAAATGCGCCACGCGTCTGCTTGATTAAACGTTAGATATAGTAATATTTTAATTTAATTATTAAAATTATTAGTATGAATAACGCCTTAGTTGCGAATTGCGATGTCAGCACTATACCTATAGAATTTGGGGTATACACTCCAGACTCATTGCCCCAAGTATTCGACATTCTCCTTTTTTAAATAAGAAAAATCGAAAACGTTCCTGCTCGTGAACGCCAATTTATAACATACTCTTTCTTTTGATATCAGCAATGTAATGTTTTGAATTATTTCCCATCGTAATAGCATACTGTCTTGTAGGTTTCAACTATTATTCAGGAAATTGTACGATTTTTGATTAGCTATATGATTAATAATGAATGTTGCGCTGCAACACACTGTTTGGCGATAACTTTGGGTCCAGAAAATCGAAAAAAAAATTAAAAAGTTCAGTCTAGGCAAGCTGAAACTCTAAGTCTGAATAATAATCTATTATATAAGGTGTTTTCAATGTAAAACTTACCATCCCTTTGGAACTGTCTCTAAACAGCATAAAAACGATTTTATTCAAAACCTCTGATTTATTAGCTATTTTCCGAGTTATCGATACCTATTATTTCGAGGCATCGAATCCGATCAAATAAGGGTCCCATATACGACATCCCGCGACCGTTTGATTCACATCGGCGATCCGGAATCGGGTGATAGATGGCGCGCAATCGAGAGAGGGTATTATGTGATTTAAGGGCCGTGCATAAAGGATTATGACAAAACGGGATGTTTTAAATAATATCACAAGGGCCATTAATTCGCATAAAATCGGCGATAACGATCGCACATATGCAGATCCCGGGTGCATCACGCGCCAGTGGGCAGGTACCCCCATAACCCTTCTACAGGCTGCCACCACAGACAATGCTTGATTTGTGGGCCATCTGCATAGAAGATCCCGTAGGCTTTGCGTGCTACATGGTTGCAACCTAAATTAGACACATATACCTACCTATATGTGAATAACGCGAATATAAGATTATGATTGCATAAAAAGGTATAGGTTTTGTCATTGTGATATTGCTGAAAACATCGATAGCAGATGAGCACAACAACTTTCATCAGTTAATAATGTTTTGTTAGCTGTATCGGTGGATCCCATATCATTGAAGTTTAATTACTATGAATTGTGATGGGGTCAGTTTAGAGTGTCTCACATTCCCAAAGCAAGTTGGGGTATAAAAGTATTCCTGAAATTTATCACCGAGGGTGATAGATCTGTTATTTTCTGTTCTTATAACAATGTAAGGAAATACCTACACATAAGAATTTAATGGATAATAACTTAAATAAGATTCGCGGGTTGTCTATAATTTAGATATAAGTACTTCTAATATGGCTTACGAAAAATATTTTCCCTGCCAGATATTGTTCTGGTAAAATAAGGTGTGATGTGACTCCTTATGGTAAATGGTTTTATATCAAGAAAATCCGGCAGTTTTAAACGATTTATATCGCGGGAACCAAATTTATTGATTGATTAGTATCTGGTTTAAATCGACTAAAAACAGAGTAGCTATAAATAATTTATTGAAAGTGGGGGTCATGATCTACACCATTTCCAAGGTCTTTCTTCGAATAACATTCGGGTTTTAACATAAAGTGTTTATCGAAACGGCATCGACAAAAGTAACATCTTCTAAAGAAAACTCTAGGACAAAGGGTTGCCTAAAAGGTCTACCCTCCGCAGGATCTATCCCGCCGGTTTTCGAGATATTCCCCAAAAGCCTATTTTTGGACCCGCTACATTTACGAAGGACAGAATATGATTTTTTGAAAAAGCAGAAACATTCAATCCTCCTATTTTGGGCTTTCCGCGAGGATTTTTTTTGCTCCGGATCGTTCTACAGCTGCTTATGAAAACTTTGAATAATTACATTAGAGCTTAATTTATTTTGAAGGTATTTAATCCTCGCCACTTTGTGCCCTCGCAAGTCACCGAAATCTCACCAAAAATCAATAGTTATGGAGATCCATGAGCAGAATCAACTACATATTCCTGTTTTGTTTCACATTTTCATCATCCATCGGAGGCAACTGTATCCGATTCGGATGCGACTGAATACTTGCAAATATAAACATCAACATCACGGATTCGAGCCCTGAGGAGGCTGTATGTATAATGAAACACAATATGTGATGTTCAATAAGACGGGAATGTTGATTCCAGCGTCAGGATTCCGCGTCGCTATGGCTACTGCAAGGTTCATTAGGCCGCCTTGTCGTCTGCCTCTATCTCGTATGAGCCTGTTGTGTGTGTGTGTATTTGCATAGTAAATAAGTGTATTCTTCTGAAAACCCCACTAACAATGTCTATAGAAATTTTATGTGTATGTATAATATGTAGGTAGGGATCATGCTTTGAGGAGAGTTACTTTATCACAGGTGATTATTTTGGAATTTTGTGGGAAGATTATTTGGATAATTTTAGAATTTTCAATTTGAATTAAATCTGATGGAAGGTAATTTGAGGATATTGCCCCCATTTAGAGATTCACCGTCATTTAAGGGTAGATTAATGAGAAATTATAAAAGAATTGGGTAGTTAATTACCTTTAGCAACAAAGGAAAATTTTATTTTTCGTCTTTTTATATTTTATCACTGACTTTGCAATTTTTCAATTATCTTTCTGTATAGTTCATATATAGGGTGGGTCGTTAATGGCGCTTTTCCTCAATAAAGGTACTTTTGCAGGGGGATTTAGGCAGGTTCAACACGCAAGAAAAATAGTAAAAAAATACTGCTTGTAAATTAACCGAGATACGGAGAGGCAAAGTTGAGAACTCGACTTCTTTAAATTGACAGTTTTAAAGAATTTGTTTAAATTTATATGAATGAAGTTAACTTCAGTTTTTTTTTACTGGTGGAATACCAGAAAACTGAAGTCAATTTCGTTGCATATAAATTTAAACCATGCTTCGGCCTCCAAGAAGAGGCCGTTGTATCTATTTTAAGCAAACAAGCTCTTTAAAACTGTCAATATTAAAGAAGTTGAGTTCTCAACGTAAATTCTTAATTATTGATGTGTGGCAGTGATGCCATCATATTGATTTATTTTATGGCATTCAAAGAAGAGTTTGGTACTTCAACATATCTTCGATCATTGTTATTTACATGAAAAACTGGTTTCGCTTTAGTTCTCTATGACGCATTTCATGTGCTTCAAATCGTTTTTCCTTTATCCATTTCTTTATCCGTTGCTTATTTTATTTATATTTTTAGAGTATTAAACAAACGGCATAATACTATTATCGATGGAAAATCCATGATCTATTTTAAGTTGAATTTGAGAATATTATTATTATTATTATTATATAAGTTTTTTTTTTCGGTAAAATTCATATTTATAATCATATTGCATTAAAATAATAACCGTATTATACATATTATGGTAGGTAGGTACTTATATTTATTGACTCATAATAAATTTTGACGATGAATCCCCCCTAGAGTTTACACGGTATTCTCAAGAGAAAATCGTACAGACCTCGAAGCCATCCAGAGTTTCTCAGTTTAAATTCGTTACATCAAAGAGAAGAGCGAGCCGAGAGAAGGCGCAACAAGTGACTCGCGTTTCCACTAAATTAACTGCCGGCTCTAATTAATAATGAAGACAACATAATGACTTAGTATACGCGAAGCGAATGAATAATAATCACCCTGCCACCCTTATGCAAGGTAATTAGAGTTACAACGTTTGTCTAGGTCGGGACCTCAACTGTTGCTGTTATCTCCAAGATTGAATGTGTAATACCATTATTATTATGCTAAACTTGCCCTTGATTAATTATTCTAAACTAATTTAATTACTGTCGTTGAATGCAACAGGTTAGATAAAATTAAACGTTCTTTACAGATGTTTGCGTAACAAATTTAAAATCTGCATTTTATACAAGGCGCGCCTTTTTTAGTTTTTCTTCGTAACTGTGTTGATTCGGATGTCATTTTCACTTCATTTTGTTATCCCAGACAATGTTTTGTACTTATTTGATGAAACGCTCTATTCTAATTGATGGTCGTCTAAAAATTGTACATCAGGTTCTGTAAGGCAAACTTGACGAAATTTCCGTAAAATATTCAACCTTGCCATTGCCCCTCCAGCGAATATTTCTTACATTATACAAAATATTCTGGTCTCTTCTTTACTGTTTTGATTTTTTTAAGATGTTGAAAAAGAATTTGGACTTAGTATCGGGCTTCAATAGGATAAAGCAAGGACACATATTATGTAAATTAATTTTCCGAAATTTTAGGCAACGCTTTACCTAGAGGGTGGTTAACAGTTCGATATATGTATATGTAGTACCACTGGCCATTGGGATCTATTATAGGTTACATAGGAAACAGCAGGATATATGAGATCAGTTGATCGGTTATAACAGAAAAGTTGCCCTATTTTTAGTTTTATTGAGCATCTGAACCAAAATTTAGGATTTCTGTCGTTGCTGAGATACCTATCTGGAAAAAATTAAAAATCGATGTTTATTATTTTGGCCATATCTTTTTTATTTTGTATTGAAAATAAATAAATTTTCTAGGTTTACCCTACATGTCGTCATGACCTATTCTCATTTGGCATTTTTGTTATTTAATTTATTGAATTTCATGAAATTTCAAAATAAGAAATATCGATTTTCTAGATTCTGAATGAGTATAAAACTGTGCCACTCTCATCTAAAAAAAATCTTTTTCTGTTTCCGAAATGGAAATACATACCCAATAGTGTATTATTTAGTAACCGCCCTAGATACTCAACCTAGCCCGATTTATGGCCATTACAAATGCGCTCAATTATTCAAAAATTTTTTTTAGTTTTTGCTACCAACACGTACTTTTATAAAGGGTGTCCGTTTTTCAGTTTTTTCAGGATATTTCAACGACTGAAAATATCCTGAAAAAACTGAAAAATCGTGTCACGTCGCAATATGACGTGACATTGATTGACCTATGGTTATTTATGACATTAGGTTGAAAAAAGGTTCTTTTATTCGAAAAGAGAAAAATATTATTTTGATTTTTTTGTGATAGATTTTTAGTTTCCTTAATTTTTTTAATACAGAATGACATGAAAATCCAATATGGCGACCGTGAGAAAAACAAAAGTTGATTATGAGTAAGGTGGGTACTGTGGGATCTAGGGCTTTGAAAGTTTTTGAGATGTCAGGTGGATAGCTCTTAACGACTTATGTAAGCCTACAAAAAATAATTCATTAATTTCCAAAAATAAGAAATCTCATTTTTGCAGTTTTTTCAGGATATTTCTGCAACGACTGAAAATATCCTGATTTTTTTCAGATTACTACTGGACATAAAAATACGCAACTTTGTCCCAATTTAACAGACCTTGTATTTCTACTGATAAGCAAGATACCCATGGTTAGCCTCCAAAAATGGATACCTCTGTAATATTAGTAAAAAATTATTGTTGTGCAAGCTTTGTGATGTAGGTAATCATTGTGGGTATAAAAAACTGTCAAAAAAATAATCATTTCGCCTGGTAAATACCTACCTACATAACTGTTAAAAAATAGCCCCTTAAATAGGAATTTTCCATTTATATTATTGCAGATTTGTATTTTAGAGCTGACAGTGCACGTAAAACTGGTCTAAATTTTTTTTTCAGTATTTTCGCTTCTTGTTAAAGTAAGAAACCAAAATCTCAAGAAATAAATAAAAAATTTCAAAAAGGGAAGTTCAGTAAAAAATTATCCAATCTAAGATTCCTAATTTATTACCCCCCCCTGCCTAAAGGAAGAGGCTAGGAGGGAGAGCAATTTCCTTATGTTTTATACAATTTTAAAATTTTTACAAAAATAGTTTTAGCCGTAAAATCCGAATTTGCAATAAAAATTTTTGCTTCCTATTTAAGAATTCAAAGTTCTCAGCACCGCCCATAATGAGGGGTAAGGGGAACTAACTTTATCACTAATTTATTTCCTCTGGCGAAAGATTAAAATTTGACAATGATAGTTTTCGTAGAGTGTTTATTACTCGCAGATGATTAGAAGTTTCAGGTTAAAAAAACTCACCTTTGAATAATACTTAGTTGCAAAACAATTTTTTGGAAGTTTGAAATTGAAATATGATCTGTTGATCGACTAAAGTAATTGCCGTTTACAATAATCTAAGTGCTGATTTTAACACTGTTCCCTAGCTCAAGAGATGATTTTCACATATCGTAAATATAAAAATTAGTGTTTATGCAATTTAAAGACTATGTAAACTCTAAAATTACAAAATACAAACGTGTCGTTTTCGATCGCGTATCCTGTATTGTCTTGTAAATCAGGCATAGTGTAGGTATAGGTATAGAAGTTTTTATTACCATCATTTATAGTACAACCAAAACCTCTACAAATTTTTTACCACCACATAAAAACGAAGAATTGATTATCTACTATAGTCGTGTTTTTTATACAGGTTACACATCAGGCTACCATGTAACATCCATGCACCTATAACTTCCCTCCTCGTACAAGTCGTCTAGAGAGCATCTGTTCTATAACCCTTTACCGACACCGTCAGCAACCCTAATTATATGCCCCTAATTTTAACACATTCCTGCAGTATATCATCCTCACCGCTTGACTCTCAAACGTACCTACGAGTACGACGGCAATCAGTATCTCTGTGGAGGTTCAATTCATAAAGTTAAATGAACCGTACGAAGCATTCATTTTTCAAAAATTTATTTAATAACGGATTCTAAATTCCTTATGATAGGTGTACAAATTTTATGTAAAATTACCATAAAAATTTTAATTGACGCATGGAGGATTCATACAAGCCTAAAAATGAAGCTCTGCGGATTCCTTAAATTCGCCATAAATATATTGGCGGTTTATCTGCTATTTATTTGCTTTTAATAAGACAGAAAATAGAAACTAATAAGGTCTTGGAGGTGTAAATTCATAAAAACGATTACATGCAAGCACTACTTTAGAGTGTGTGTACAAAGTTTGAATCAAAATTCATAATTCCGTTATATGTTTCTATAGAAATCGTTTGGACAGGTTGATTTTGTTTTTTACAATGCCATCTTCTGACGTGTAACGTATTATTATGACGTCACTAGTTTTTGTCTAAAGACGTCGTCATCACTTTATTTAAAGAGCAACCTCTACTTATGTTACATCATCGCTATAAGGTCTTTTTAAGGCCAACAAAGTAAGGGTTGAAAATATAAATTTTACTATTTACGATATAACTTTATTTATTTTTAAAGACTTTTCTCATAAACGAGCGATTTTGCCCATATTTTGATCCCTATAGGGTGTATGGAGCTGCGGTTGAACCTAAATCGTTATACAACTTCAATTATCTGTATAGGTACTGAAAATGTGCTGTATTGCGTTTGTCGAAAAACGCATAGTTTATGTCTTTTATAGAGCAAAAAGTGAGTAAGTACCAAAGTATTTAGATGTTGAAAAGGGTAAAAGGGTTTAAATTTAAATGTACGTAATATAGCATAACCTCAAATGAAATTTCATAATAATAACTGTTTAGTGGGAGACATCTGAACTCTCACAAAATTCCATGTCTGCCACTCATGAATAATAAATGAACAAATGTATTCTTCGTATAGTTCTAGGTATATAATGGCCCCAAATTATATTTTTCCTTAAAAAACGAAAGAAAAACGAATGCATAATACATTATATACACTTTATCAATATGGGAAAAATACCGCATTCACATAAAGTATTTATATTGATAATGGTACGGCAGTTGTATCCTTCAAAATTATTACTCTTCTATCATATACTGGCAGGAGAATAATTCCAGGTGTGGAAAAAACGCGAAGTGACAAATCATTTGAAATATTAAAATAATACTTGAAATATAAAAACGTCTCTTCGCCTGCTGTAAAATGACATGGTGCACCAAATATTAAATTAGTTTTTTATTTAATTATTAAAGTTTTATTATATCTACGTAGGGATTTCGGAGAAGTATTGACGCCTACTCAACACTATCATTGGCTTTAAAAATATATTAAATCTGAATATAGATATCATCATTGAGTAAACTAGTTTCGCTTTATTGGTATTATTGTAGGTAGGTATATTATTATTATTACATACTAATTTGCACCTACACAAGGTTTGTGATTTTCCCAAATTTTTTAATTTGGGACAGTATAGTGTGGTACCAAAAAGAAAATGAACGAATATATTACGATTAGAAAATATAACGAACACAAACAGCTACCTAGAGTACCTATTATACGTAGGTTTGATCTTCAATAAATTAAGATAGAGGGTGGCAACTTTCAAAGGTGTCTTTATGGGGAAACAATACCGCTGATACCCAAAAAATTAAACGAAAATCAAAAATTCTAGTCCTTGTTTCAATACACTAAAGATAGAGGAAAATATATTTAGGATATACCTACGCATCTGCACCCTAGACAACGGACCATTGCATGTTAACCGTCAGTTAACGGACTACGTATTTGATCATAATTAAAATTGTTCGTGAGCTTGGCAGTCCGATTGAATGGAATCTATCGCGATGTTATCACACTGCCTCTGGGGCAACAATGGGTGCGTGATGCGAAGAAGGTGTATGGTAAACCACTCTGTATATCCAAGAACATATGGAAAGCAGCGATCATCGTTTGAGAGCAGGATATCCGTCTTGGGTTGACAGAGTACGTAACTTTGAAAAAACACTGCAACTGTGTTGTTTGAAATTTGGGACAGAAAATTACTTGAAAAAAATTGGCTAACTTCGCCTCATCTGTATTTTTGCAGCACAACATGATGACATGACGGTTATGAAGAAAAATAAGAGGTAGTTAATATTAGAGTTATTAGAGCCAGATATTAACAATATGTTGAATAAAAATGACGATTTTTTGTTTATAATAATCAAAAAACCGTTATGTTGTCTATTGTTTTTTTTTTTGAAGCTCCTACATATTGCATTAGTGCGAACTATAAGTAAATTTTATATTTTTATCTGCTTGTGGCATGAGACCACTTTTATCTATTATAATGAGCCCCGCAGAATCCACCTAGTTTCTTCTTTTTATACTTATATGTATATTTTGGCTTGATTAATTCTCCACTTTATTATTGTTTTAACTATTTATGTATACGCATATTATACTATATTACCTACTATATACCTATATACAGGGTGATCCCCTGTAAATATAATATCTAAATAATTTCTAATAATACCTATCTAAATAATAAATAAATATCATATGAAAGGAGGTAATTCTTCGACTTATTATTTCATAACTAAAAGTTCATAATATTATAAACATATAGGTCTGCAAACGGTTTGTTACCGATCTGCCGGATGGTCAAATAACAACTTTTTTATCTTTATATCTCCTGCAGTTATCAAACTTCATAGTAAGTATAGTTAGTTAAACATTAACATCTCAGCTTTAGTTTTTGTAACAGGTAGTGCCGAATTGGTAAAACTAAAATTATAAAAGTAAATGATGAAATTATCCAAATAAAGCCTTACCATGAATTAAAATTTTTGTTAATTTTGTTTAACGAATGACAGAAAAGAATTTTTTCTCGATGATATAGGTACCTACTCGCAGATATAAAAAAACTAAAACAGAACTAAGAGATTCTGAAAAAAAACACAGAAAGCTTTCTTTGTATTTTAGAATTCACCAGCGGCGCACCGCAAAAATGTTCAGGGCGGAGGATATCGGGCATGACCCTTGAAAAAATATAAAAAATATCTCCCTGTATATTCTCACAACCGTTTGGCGTACCAATCAATGATGTTAGCCTTATAATTTAACCTCTATTCCAAATTTGAGCTAAATATGGTATAGCTCAAAACTGCAAGACCTATTAATAAATATAACTTCCTACCTACCTTATATACTGGGTCCAGTTTTTTATGGTCCAAAGGTCTTAAAAGTTGTTAAAAGGGTATATGTAGGTACTTAGTTTAAAATGTTCAAAAATCTCAAAAAAATCTGAAGATTTTCGTTTTCTCTTCAAAATTGAGAAATAATAAATGAAATAAAAAAATTGAAAAACGTGACTTTCAAAACACGAATAAAATTTTAAACTCGAAAATCTTAATCAATCTTAACACTTTCAGTAATTTTTTGCATTTTTTTTTTTCTGTAAAGGCCATCTAAAAGCAAAAGATTTCAAAAAGATTTCATGAAGAGCTCTATTTTGGACAATTTTTAAGGAAAGTTATGTGAATTTTTTGATACCTAATTTATATTTTTTGTAGGTATATAACAAGAGTAATCAAAAAATCTTAAAATTTACCAGAAAAGCTCTTTTCCGGGGTACTAAAATTGATGTCTAAAATTGAATAAATAAAAAATCAAAAATAAAAATTTTTCAAACTATCTGATTTGGCGCGGAATTCCCCACATTAGGTACCTATAGGTAGGTATATATTTATCTAAAGAACTTTGAAGATGAAGCAAAGTAAAAAATATCTATCATCTAACACTGTTTCTTTTACCTATAGATGAATTTAAAGAAAATATGAAACTACACCTACCTATACATTTGAGTTTCGTTACTTCTTATATAATTGGCCTTTTGGTATTATTTATGGTATTATGTAGTACATATAGCTATCTACCTACCTATATACTCATACCACAACAAATTCCCTGCTTATAACAATACCTAGTATACCTACCTATACCAGCTCCTTAATAGTTTTGCGGATGGGGGTTGACAATAATTATTCCACAACGGACATACACTTTACCACCTTCAAAAGTTCCTCATGAGTGGGAATCAAAAATAGTCTCCTCGTAGGCAATAATAACGACGGCTCACTATCAAGACGGTCATAATAATTGTAGGTACCTACTCTAAACATGAATAGGTATAATACCTACGAAAATATTCTATACATAGACATACCCTATCCCCTATCTCTAAAATCTAATTAAAAAAATAAACGAAAAAATTTAATCCCTTACCCTGGGGAGTAGGTAATATCATCATCACCGATCACAAAAACTAACATAAAAAATTTGAAAGTTCCATAACGCACCCTAACAATAACACATAAACCATATAACTAATCTAACCCTTTCCTAGTGACCCAGTTACCCCCTTCTGTTGACTATAAATGCCACCCCTTTTAATGCGACCCACCCATACCGGCATTACACCCGACCCCTTGTATTGTCATTGCAAATTCAGCCACCCATCTGGAAGGGAGAAATATGTACCCCTCTCCATGTGTGATGGTCCGTGTCCGGTCAGGAACCAATGGGGGTGAGATCCGTGTTGTGGCAGTTGGTATGGCAACCAACCCTTACCTGAGGGGCGGTACAACGTCTCACCATATGTGAAGGGGTAGGGTGCTTGCGGAATTCAGGGGAAATTTGCAAATAATGTAAAACTAATAACTACTTATCTTTAATAACATTATCCCATTATACTGTAGGCTCCTATGACAAAAAAGCTACTATACATAGAACATCTCAAAATTATGAAGTCAAAATGACTGAAATACATGTACGAAATATGTTATGCCCGCCAGACTATACTTAGTAAAAAAATTTTAATTATTTTTTATGAATTTTTGAATTTTGCTAAAAAGATTATCTTTTTTTTAAACACCTGCTACCTACTTGAAATTTATACAATTTGTAGAAAATAATGTACCTACCATTTTTGAAAAAATTTGCCTGGCTGACAATTTTTGTTAATAAATTTGTTAGACTTCATTTTGAATGCGCAGCATCATATCAAGTTCACAGGCATTTAAGAACACCTCGTTAAAAAAAAAACAACTGAAGCTTAAGATGTCCTCTATGGATAAAAATATTCCTGTCATTAAAAAAGTATTTATTTTTATTATGTAAGATTCAATTTTTAAGCACCGTGTCAGCGTTATTTCATAAAATAATAAGCTTTTACAAAGGCCGTAAAAAAAGATAATTTTTTTTGAAAGAAGGGTTGATATCTATTTTATGCATAAAAATTATGGTCTGTCAGCGAAAAAATGTTTTTACTATGACTAAAACAATCATTTTTCTAGCAAAATTCAAAAAAATAACAATTAACAAATTTGTACTAGTCTGTAAAAAGTCAATTTTTGCCATATAGAATGTACCTAACACCTTTAAAAGAACTTTTATAGAAATGATCAGAATACAACAAAACTCAAATGCTATGAACTCTATATGAAAGATGTAGAAAATCTAAGTAGCATTTACCTACACTTTTTTAGTAAAAATTGATAAAGAAAACAACCAAACATACCTAATTTAAATTGATTTCAAATTTTTTTTTGATTCTTAAGAGATTTTTTATTTCACAATAATTACAATACCTACCTAATGTTAAATTATAATAACAATATAAAATTTACATAATGATGAAGTCGTGAAAAAACAAAAAATATTATGAATATCGAATCATCTTCATTAAAAATTTTTAAAAATTTATTTTTCTTATGTCAATCACTTTTAGATTAATTTAGAAAAAACTTAAAAATTTTTTTTATCATTTTGACCCAAATTAGAATCCAAATTTCATTACTATATGTTTCATTATATCGTTTTAATTATATTGAATTTACAAATTTTATGATTAGGTACCAATTTACAAGAACTTAGATTTTAATCTCAACTTTTGTAAGTATAAAATTACCATCATTATAAGACAAGACCTGTGTACTAAATTTCAATATTGTTAAGTAATCATTTTATACAAAGCCCTGAAGAAGAATTAAATAAAATTCTAAAGCTTGGCGTAGAAAAAAGAGTTTTCATTTCTTAAAACGACTGCAATCCCAAATAATTGCTAATGTCAATTATTACCTACATATCATCATAAGTAAAAGGTATTTAAATGCCTACTTATACTTACGTTATATTCTCCCATGGAAGACCATGACTGACGAATTTCGTCTAATTTTATAAAATCTAAAATTATTTAACTGAAAACTACTATAATACAGTAGGTAATTATTATTAAAATAACCTTTTAAACTTTCAGGAATATGTGATTTACAATAATTTTAAGTATTTATTATTCTGAATCAACCCGTATAATCGTGGGGAAATTACGCTTGAAACGCTTCATCAGAATTGTAGAATGTTTAATGAAAATAAATGTATAAATTATATGGTTATTAGGATATTATTATAGGATATGGTTATTAGGATAATGTAGGTACCTATTATAGTGATTGATATTTACCGCCAGCTTTTAATTTAGAAATTATTACCAGGAAACCCAATGAGTAAAATGAAGATAAAGAAAGAGACCTTCAATAACTGCTGTAGATCTTTTTTTTCTACCATAATATTCAGTAAACACGTATCTTTTGTCAAAGGAAACTGATGACGCATTTTATACATTTTATGTAGAAACTATTGAAAGTTTAAAAAGTAGATATCTATAGTTTTATTAAAATTGATAAAAGTTGCAAGAATTATTGGAATATAAGTCTTATAAGACCTTTAATAAGAATATAAGGAGGCCCATTTATTAGAATAATATAATATAAACTACAATATCTGCCTTATTATAGGTCATTTGAGACATTTTAATTTTTAGTTTATTTTGCGACTTTCACATCATCTAAAATGAACCGAGAAAGTTCAGGGGGGTGATTGATAAGATCATTTTAGGAAAAAAAAGTAAGTATAAACGTATGTCCTAAGAGGCGTAACTTTTTAACTATACAGGGTGTTGAAGTTTCAAGAAAAAAATCGTTTTTTAAATTATAACTTTGATAAGAATCAAGATATTTTCGTGAAAATTTGTGTACACCTTCCAATCCTTCCATGCATCAAGAGGCATTTCTCAACGTATAACGTTTAATTATTGTAGCAGTGGCGTTCGTGCAAGTCGCGTTACACATACACTTGATAGTTTTGTAAAAAAAATAGTACAAATGAACTAATGAAAACAAAAACTACTGACGCTGTTACTTAGGAAAAATAGTCTTCTTATCCTCAAAAACCGATTTTTCAGTTTTTTAAAGATATTTCAGGAACGGTCACAGATATCTTGTATGTCTTGATGGATTTGAGATGGTCACAAAATTATGCATCGTTTCTCTAATTTAACTGACCCTATATCTCTTAGCGTTTACGTGAAAGCAATAAGTTTAGAGAAGGATATATGGTTCACCCTGTATATATATACCTAGTTAAATATGTTTGAATACAAACGAATTTTTTTTTATTCCTCCACCTACCTATTAAGAAAATTCTATACCTGCTGAGGCTTATAAAGGCAGCATAAAGGGAACGCATCATAAGAGACGCATCCCTTTCTTGGATCACCCCTTTTAATGTAATATCTAAGCCACATCTGTAGACATTGTGACCTTGATATCAGTTACCAGGTTTCATTGATCTTCTCTTCCATTAATTACCAGACAGCGAAAGTTCGTTGAAAGTGAAGCGGAGCTCACCTGATGCGCTATTTCTAGAATCGCAGGCAGGGGGCGGATGTGGATGCTCAGCTGTTATATTACACATAATATGTGCATGGGATGAAGGGTTCTGCGGCCGGTGAAAGTTGATTCGATTCGATATCACACGTAGAGGCATCATCCTCCGATATCACATGTCACTGGTCGTTGTGTAATGTCCCATTACCCATTCTTAGATATTGTAGATATAGATATACCTTATATGGATGATCTTTATATATGATCTGCAGGTGTCGTCGCGAATAATTATAATAGTACAGGTAGGTATCTATCTCCCTACTTGATAGGCGAAATAAATAATTCTAAGAGAATGACAAGCTTCTTGTAAATCTTGTAATATTATGTCATAATTTTTATGGGAACAAGTTTAATTAAATGTTGAAGATCCGGTCTCGTATTTGATCATTATCAACTAGAATATCTAATATCTAATAAAATGAAATATTTCCATACTTATACTACTTAATATAAGTAGGTATACCTGGTACCCACTCCAGAATGTATATAATAATTTTCCGTCATTGAATTAAATCCCTAACAGGTTTATAATTAAAAAAAAAAAAAAAACTAAATTTATTATAACCCCGCGGCATATACCGGGTGAGTCATTGAATGGTCACCGGGAATGTCTCAGAAACTAAGCCTCAAAATAAATTTTTTAAGCAAAGTGGCCCTATCGTTGGAAAATAGAGCTTCTAAAATGACCGCCATGCATGAGGCGCAACAGAGCCATAAGCAAATAAAAAATTGGAATTTTCTCATTATTTTTCAAAATAACGGTCGTTACAAAGAGTTTTCCTTCTTCTGCCGATTGCATTTCACGAATATTTCAATTGGTTCCCACCGCAATCGCCAGAGGGCGCTACCTAACATGTAAGGAAATAACGCAATTTAAAAAAAATAAAATTAAATGGTACCTATATTTATTTTTATAGTGAAGATGAGAATTAAATTCTATAAGGTGTCATTCAAAGCCGCAGCTAGATAACTTTCGCGCAACTGTATAGATATCTACCAGCAAAGTTGATTTTATGAATTTTCATAGTTTGAGCCCCGCAAAGATCAAATGAAAATCATCCCTCTGTTAAATTTGCTTATAAATTTAAATATTTTTATGGCGATCAAACGTCTCCATGGGTGTAAAGGAAATATGCATACAAGGGTGATGAAAAATCAGATATTTTCTTTTTTTTTTTCTGTTCACAGTTGGTAACTTCCTTATTTTTGGAGCTACTCGTATGTGCAGCGGTTAAACTAGTTAAACTTATCATGAAGAATTTTGGTCGCTCATTACAGTGGTGAAAGCAGAAAAGCAATTCACATTTCACGTCATGAAGTATTCCCAAAAATGCAAATTTTGGATATAAACAAAGGAATATCTCGTGACATGCACTTTCAATTGTTAATTTTTCTGTTTTCACCACTGTAATAAGCGACCAAAATTCTTCATGTTTACTGATTGAACCGACTTCATAAGCTCAATAATAATGAAGTTGCTAATAGTGAACAGAAAAAACTAGAAACTTGGCAGATTTTTTTATCACCCTATTATATACATATTCACTTATTCACACCACTTATTCAAAACTGGAAAGTTTCGATCGCCATAAACATATTTGAATTTCAGCAATTTTTAGCGAGAGATGATTTCCCATTTGATCTTTGCGGGGTCCAAACTCTGAAAAGTCATAAAATCAACTTTGTTGGCAGATAATCCAAGTTGAGCTAAAATTATCCAGCTTACGGCTTTCAATAACACCTTAAGAATTAAAAATGCCTTTTATCTCTATGTAAAAATAAAAAAAAAAACATTCTATTTTATTTATTTATTTATTTTTTTAAATAGCGATCTATGAGATAACGTCCTCTAGCGGTTGCGGTGATAATCAAATAAAAAATTCGTAAAATGTATTTGACAAAAGCACAAAAACTCTTTGTAATGAGACTAATCTTTTTTAATTCTGCTGAGGTTAACTGGATTAATTGACATTTGAAGAAACAAAATTTTGACGTTCTATACCACTCTATTTATGGATTTATTAAAAAACTACAAGATATTAAGTTTTGACTGAGGCTGTATAACACGCTTCGTTTCTGAGATATACCCAGGTGACCATTCATAATGATCCGATACGTAAAAATTTGTGAAACACCCTGTACACCATGTCCCATGTACCGGCACGTACAAGAAATAAATTTTAGAAGATCCAATTTAAAAATTAAAACCCTAACAGCCTATCAAAAGGACAGGGACATATCTATATAACAATTCTCCATCGTGTGGAAAAACTGTAAATTAGCAACGCATGAGGGGTATAATTTTTTAGCCTAAAATCATTTTCTTGGAATTCAGATTAAGTAAATTCTGAAGTTATATTATCTAAAATTGGATTTTGCGCTGCAAAAACTCTACGTTAATTCATTGCTAACCATTTTGTAGAATAGTCCACCCTATTAAGTCACAGTAAAAACTCACATTGTCCTGGTCCAAAAAAATTACTTGGATCACCATTAAAATTTACCTTGATAAAACCAAGTTAAAGATTATTGATATGTAAATATTTTAAAATTAGCTTAAGCAGAAAACTTCGAGGTCCTGTAGCTCCTGTAAATAATTAAAAAATCGAACAAGTATTTTTTTATTAACTTTTTTTAACCATTCATTTGTTACAATCTGGTGGATGGTGATGAGCTAATTACCATGTACAACGTTAAATTTATTATTCGTGCAACTGTTTCTATTTTTATATCGATTATTTCGATCAGTGTATTACTGGTTGTCTAATATTTACAGTTAATACTGATTCAATTGATACTGTGAAGTATCAATACCTCAGCAGAGATTTCTCAAACTTCAGACTTTATCAATTTCAGTTGTTTTGATTTAGAAAAATTAAAATCTCGGTTATTTCTAAACATAAAAAAGAATGATCTACGAATTATTGATATTCAGAAATAGTAGGTAAGTATTATTTGGCATTTCAGAAAAACAAAGCTACCTCTATAAATAAATCAATGTTTTTTAAACTTAAAAAGCAATATATTCGGAAATAAAAGATGGTACAATTATTGTTATTTGTTTTTGACGAAAAAATTTTATGGAAAATTCAAAGTGTATTCAGTACCTACCTATTGTTCACAGGTTTACCAAACGCCTTTTGTATAAACATATCAAAATTTATTTTGATTTCTAATTAGATACATATTTCTAATTAGGTACCTACCTAATTAACAACTTGTATAGGTACCTTAATGTTTATAGTTAACCGCGATGTGAATATTGTAACGCCCCCCCCCCCTCTCAAAAGAAATAGTGTACCCTTTTGGTGAAAAAGTATTTTTTTTTCTCTGGTTGCCTACTAATCATTAAAAATTACAGGTCACTTATTCAATAATCCCCTTCAAAACCCATTTTGATTTTACTTCATAGGTTGTTTGGTTTTCGAGTAATATCATTTTTTCCAGAGGTTACGCACCAAAAATTTAAAATAAACAAAAAGTCACGCGCATCAATGATACAAAATTTGCAATTTCCTAAATCTTGAATAACTCTAAAACTATGACAGATACGAAAAAATTACAAGATTTTGTTTTAGGATGCTTTCTCTTTTTTAATGAAAACTTTTTCTAGGGGGGGGGGGGGGAGAAAGCACTACACCCCCAGAACTGGTATTTATAGATTTATGTTCTTATAACCTCTTCACTAACAATAATTGAAGGAAAATCTTAAATAAGATTTTTTATGAACTTTTGGTACATTTTTACTTTACCGACTAAACTAAAATTAAATTAAGCAATTTAATATCTGTCTAAGACTAATGATTGGCAGAGGGTGAATAATGCGGTCTTGCCAAGATAAGCATCCGTCATACATTCACGCTAGATGCGTAAGCAAATATAATTAATAAAAACGCAATAACGAAAAGGTAAATATTGTTAAAAATTCATAAACATTTAGCTCAGGTTTGTAGGTTTGTACGAGTAGACTTTAATTACTCAATACCTCTTATTTGTGAAAAAGCAGATGAAAGGGCTAGATAACATTAGCTTTGATGATGTCAACCGTAAATTGATATAATTATATTAAAATTTCACAGGGGCTCATTATTGAAATGTCTTCATAGGAATTAATAATGCATAAGTTTTTGCGGCCGCTGAAGAGATGGGAAATTACTGTTAGGCTTTTAAAATGAAAGATGAAAAATAGAATTTAAAGTAGATGTTTATAGCTATGAAAAAATCACTTACAAACTAGCCTGCCGATATCTATATTCCATCGACGACCTCCACTTAAGAGAGCTTATTATGTTACATTTCTTTTGTTTGTATTTTTCTGGCATGTGAGATTCCCAGAATCCAGAGGTGTGGAAAGTGAGGTGAATTGGGTCGCTATATCTTCAAAAAAAAAAAAAATTGAAATTACAGAATAGACTAAGAAATCTAGTTATTTCCAGCTATCTTAAAAGTGGCATTATAGATAATTACAATTACAATTATTACAATAATTACAATTACAAATTTCTTTCTCAAAAAGATAATGCCCGGTTTTAGTTCTCTTCTATCGACAAACGACTTTTTCTAATGACACATCAGCAGGGCAAATAAGATATTGAAAGCCATTCTGTTCCATCTAATCAATGTTTAAAGTTATTAACCGAACTATTCAGAATGAATCATATGTAATGAATAAATTCATTTGCTCAGTTAATATTGTAGAATTAATAAAAAAAAGGTTTATTTTAAAATTTAATATACTTCCTATTGATGTAAAGAGTTTTTATAAGTACAGGGTGCCTTGGTTTAGTAATAAATCCAAAATGATTTTGGTCATTATATACATCCGCGGCTCCTACAGTTTCACTATGAGCGTTTTCAGACCTAACGACACGATACCGACACGACACAGGCAACTATATCGGAGCATGCAAAAATGTATTATTGCAATTATTGCATTATACATTATACAGTATTCATTTGCTTTGCAAATGAAAGGGAAGGCCATAAAACGGCTTTAAAAACCGATTTTGAGAGTGTGAAGAGAATACGGTTCTGACGAGAGGCGCGGATTAAACACCTGGACTTTAGGAAATAACCACTTCACAACAATAGCCAAGCGCTTCGAAGCGTGCAGAGACGTATTTAGCGCTATATCCGCTTTCACATATCGTGTCCAGTCCACAGGGACTGATCTTGCGATTTTTGGAATATAAATGCAAAATAAATGCAAATTTGAAAATAAAAATCGTGGTACTGCTATTTTCGAAGATTTTTCTTGCCCTGAAAGTGAAAAAAAAATACAAATTCGACCATAGTGTCAAAGAGACCTTAGCTGTGACCTTAATATTAGTTTGCAATGGCTGTTTTTGGCTTCTTACCCACCCAGCACCCCTATTTCGCTCCTCGGTCCCGAAAAAATTGATGAAACTTAGGAGCCGCGGATGTATACAATTACCATGATTTTAAATTATGTCCATTGTGATACTGTGCTTGAATTTGAAATTTTTTTTAATCCCTCGTTTGGCCCATAGACACCGACTGGAATGAGCTGGGACACCTGTATATAGGGTATGTAGCAGAATAAAGGGGACAAACTTTCTAAACAGTCTCAATGATTCTTACCCTCTAAATTGACTATTAACGAAGTTACATCCAGGGTTTTAATGTTAAAAAAAACTAAATTTTTTTGAATGCCTAACTCCAAAACGGCTGAATATTTTTTTATGGACTTTTTTGTATTGTTATCTATTAATAATTAGTCCTATTCAGCACCAATAATTGCCTCTGTGTAATTTGAGTCAGTGACGTACGGCAGAGATGATCGTCCAAATTTTTTACTCCCAATTTTTACGCCACTGGAAAACAATTTCGTTTTGACAAATTTTTTCCAAAAGCTAGACATTTCTACAACAAAAAAGACACATGGTTTGGTAGGTAAATTCTCAACAGTTTTTGAGATAAATGTACAATTAGATAGGTGAAAGTTCAGAAAATATTTACATACACACAAAAACTTAAAAAATAAATAAACAAAAAAAAAAAGATGAGCTGAGAAACGTAGCTAGGATTATTTAGTGGTCGGGGGAAACGAAGTATCTGGAAACGAAGCAGTTCAACGTCAAATCTGTAAATTTTTTCCAAAAAGTTGGAAAATATTGACGAAAACTAATAATTTTTTATTTTTTGTCCTTCTTGTATGTCTACATCGTTCATATCTCAAAAACTGTTGAGAATTTACCTACCAAACCTTATTCCTTTTTTGTACCATCATAAGTGTCTAGCTTTTGGAAAATAATGTCGAAACCAAAATTTATCCAGTGGCGTAAAAATTTGGTGGTAAAAAGCAGCAACAGGAAAACGGCTTACCTGTGCCTTTAAAGTAAGCCGTTTTCCTCCATCTTCAGCCGTTTTCGCTGTACACTGCTTTTCACTTGTTCAACTTCTCAATTTAACTGTTAGGTAAAGACCAACTGTAAAAACCAATCTTCTCTGCCAATCTAAAAATGAAATAATATAGGGACATGTCATTTAAAAAAACATCATAACTTTGATATGTCGTATCATATTTTTGGGAAACTATACATTATGAATATGATTTTAAAATGTCCCTTTAATGTCCCGAAATAAGAAAGTCCCGTATACCGTGAATAACCCAGTATACCTACATGTATAAAAATTTGTACCACATTAGTAAGTTACCATGCGAAAAGTGAAAAGATAGGGACATGCACTTAAGCCGTTTTTCGATATTTGGAGCTAATGGAGTTTCGATGTAGGTACATCACTGTTGTTTTCATAATGAAAAATACCGATTTTCACTTGTTTATAACTCATAACCTACTAAATTTAAATTGAAACTGTGAAAATCATTCTTACTAAATTTTCTCGAGCAATCTGAAAATGTAAATGAATATAAGGGGTGCATGTCAAATATTTGAAAAAATAGACAATGTAGTCATTACTGATCCAAGGAACACCCTGTATAAAATTTTTATATCAATAGGAAGTAAATTAAATCAAAAAATCGACCTGCTTCGGGTTTTTTAAATTTTACAAAAATAATTATTGAGAAAATTCTTTTAATATGACTCACCCTGTATGTAACATTTATAATCGGCTGGCGTCGCCCAGTCAATACTTCAGCTGATCATAAATTCCAACATCACAACTAATCGACATGTAAATTACAGTCAGAAAAATTTTCTTCTATCATCTCTTATAACTAATGTCGCCAACCCCTAAATAATAAAGTCAGTTCTAATTTAAGAATGGGCTGATTATTTATTTATAATAGTATTATTAGTCAATCAATGCAGGTGCGTGACTGCTCCTGAATTCCGGTATACCAACTGATAAATTCGTCAATAACGTGATGCTTCCAATAATTCAACTAAATAACAATAGCCCAGGCCTGAATTATTATTATGATCCATGATGAATATGCTAGCCTAATGGCGAAAATCCAATCGTCTTCAAGTGATTAATGATTCCTCGTATTGTACCAGTTCTATATCGGAGTAATTTGTAACGAGTTATAGTGTACGTTTTTTTTTATATTGATTCGCCTTTTCAAAGGCGTAACTTGGAACCTACTTTGGAGGTGGTGAGGATATTAGTTGGTAAATTACACCGGACTGAAATTTACGATAATAATAATGGATTGAAAAATGCCATGCACAAATAATACAGTAGGTATAATATTAATTAACAGTAACGACTTAGGTAGTCTTTGCAGGAACTGTCTTACCTGCTTTCGCTTTAAATATGCTAGCTGCTGTAGGATGTCATAACTGGTATTTGGTCTTAGTTTTCTCATGTTAACTACTGTGATTAAATACCTAGGTTATTTTTATAGGCAATTTTCACATTCATCCTAAAAAAATGTTTTTCGCAACTTTACACCGGCTATCTCGAAGTGATCTTATCTAAGTTTTATATCGTAAATATCAGTATTATTAAGGTCGTCGCTTAGATTATTCCACTCATCAGAAAGAACACATTTTTTATAATCTTGCAATATCTAAATAATATTTCAAGAAACGTTTCAGTGGTATCGCGTAATAACACACTTCGATGCAAACTAACAGCGAACAATAAATCGTAGGTATTCAATTTGTACTTATTTACTTGGCGAAGGCAAAATTGATATTACTTACCTACACCGAATAGAATAGTGACTCGAAACAAGAATCGAATGTCTGGATCTTTGATTTCGTGGCAAATTTAGCGGCATTATCTTCCTACCTGATGCGCGGCACAATAAGCATTTTCCAGCCGAGGATTTCCCGCCTGTTGTCTATCGTAATATCGCCCCGTCTTCCTGATACCTTCATCCCGTTATCTCGAATGGAGCTTTTCGATTACGCCACTCCAGAACACCGAAATCGTTAAATTGCCTTTAAATACTGCATGATCACGATTCTGAGAGAACCGTGTTTCCGTTCCTATTGCTATACTGGAGCTGCTACTACCTTTTCCTTTCTTTGGCTTGACAGCCTTTTCACCTCTACTCAAGTAAGGCAGTTGGCTGCGTTGCAGATTTGATTCTTACAAAACGTGGCAGTTCCAAATGATACAACTTAGGGGTGAAGAGAAAATTGGATTTTGGGTAATAGTAACTACTACCTACTTATATTGATCCGATTAATAAGAACCTTGCATTCAAACTTTTTAGTTTTCCTCGTCAAATACAGTGATTATAACCATTAATCGTTTGCAGTTGATGCAATATATTATGTACACTTTTAATATTCCTGATTAAAACTGATCATAGCTACTTAAAGAAAAACATCAACCCAACAACTTCGATAGACACTCCATAAAAATCATATATCAGTATCCATTCCCAGAATTCGGCACCTAAATCATGATATTATTCTAATAAGCCCTCGGGAACTTTCTGGCGGCACCAGATAAAGGCCCCCGAGGCTCAACGCTGCGTACTGGTTTACACGTTACAAAGTTGCATGCCCTCAAATTCATCACCCACAGCTGGAGGAATTAATTTCATGCACCTCGGTATAAAATGTATCTCCAATAAAATTTACTAAAATGTCAAAGTTGTATTCTTCTGCTAGAGCTTCTATTTGGAAGTTGCAAATCAATTTTTCTTTGTTTTGTTTTTTTTTTTACTTTAAATATTTAATAACATTTTGCTTTGAGTTTCCGAAGACAATTTAACAGTTAGGTATTATTGCCATGTGTGTAACGCCACTCCAAGGATCTAAATTCTTCCAGACTATAATAGACCGATAATATGTCACAGGCGTTCTCAATTTTTCTTTTAAATTGACAACCGTAATTAATTATCAACTTGTTAATAATTAACAAAATAAAATAACTTACAAAAATTCAGTAAAATTAATAATGAAACAAAAATAACAAAAAACAAGTGAAATATGGGCGACACGTCACGGATTTTTAATTTTTTAATTAAGTATGTTAATTTTAATTATGTTAACCTAAACTATTAAAAATGATTTTGTTGAACCTTCCGACGATAGGTACGTGAAGTTTTTCTAATTTTTTATTTTTTTGGTTTACGCGGTTCGTGGTAATAAAGCTTGAAGACTATAAGGTTTCGAAAAAGAAGAAAAAAATAGGGGCAAATTACTCTCTATTTTATTATTTTCTTCGTTAAAAAAAAGTTATGTTTCTTTAAAAAATTTGTAAAAACTAATTAAATTCTGTAAAAAAAAGTATAGGTAGGTACCTATAACTTACATAAAAATGGCAGGGTCTTGATTATGACATTTCACCTGGGGTTGTTGCTTGTCGTACTTTTGTTTATCTTATCTATTTCTAGTGTATTATTATTTTTTGTTACTTCTATTTTTTTAGTTTTTATCTACCGGTATTACAAAAGCATATTTTCAATTATTATGGGAGGTTGGTGGAGACTAAGCGTTTCTTTTTCAAAATTTCAAAGTCTTTGTTTGAATGAAGTTTGAAGTCACTTGTTTCACAGAGTTTGTAACCATGCACCCGGTATATTAGAGCCAGGCACATTAAACGTAGTGTTTAGTGTTTTGTAATAATTTTTCTACAAGCTACCTATAGTAAGTCTATAAAAACCACTTATAGGAATATAGGTGTATTACCACTTTGCTAAGCCCAGAAACGTTTTGCAGATTCCGCGCAATCACCCTCATCGCCTTTATCGTCCCTCTGGAGTGCGTTATCATCCTGAAGCGGCGTCATCTCCGGGACGGGATGCGTCTATAATACTCAGGCATGCGGGTCATATATCTATCCTAGTGCCTTATTACCGAATACATCATCGCCATGGGCCTATATCGGGACCGAGCTATGTCTACATTACACCCAGGAAGCATTGCGTCAAATAATATTATGTCGAGCAATACTAGATACATCGAGTATACCTTTAATTTACCTGAATTTAGGAATATAAACTAACTGACATTAGGTTAAATGAACTTGCGAGTGAGAGAGAGACTACTTGCCATTGCCACTATAACAACAAGAATTTTCAATTTTCAAGTTTTTTCTTTTCAAGCATTTTCGAGTATTATAGTTTGGCTCAGTAGGTTATTGTCATGCAATATTTATTAAAACATAAATAAAAATTTCCTCACTTTGTAGATTCTCTGCTGCATACTGATGGATGATAAATAAATGATAGATACCTACCCCATTCAGATTATTGGTCACTTTTATTACTACCATTATAAAACAATCTACCTATCATTTCAATTTTTATGCATTTTATTTTAATTGAAGCCTTACAGGTAGTTTCTTTCAAAAAATTTCTTTCCAGCAATTTTGATTTTATTAATCGCATTCTACCGACGTATTGAAGAAGAATCGATTTTTTTTTGCCACTTTATACCACCAAATTACAGTTTTTTTTTCGCCGGTGGCCCAACGAAAAAACATTAACTAAAATGATTATGCCATTCTACGGTCCCATATTAATTACACGAATCGTCAAAGTTTTTTTTTAGTTTTATCTTAATTACAATCAAAAGTAAATTTAATGCAGAAAGTGCATTACACTTACTGTAAAGAAATTGCTCTATAGTAGCAAAACTTGTGTCAGAAGAGCCCGAACATTGTGTAAAGTCATTGGAATCTACCCTGCAGTTATAATGATTTGTGTCACTCACTAAAGAATATTCGGTTAGAATCAGGGCCGTATGCATATATCGGCGCCAGGCGAAACCTGTACAAATCATGCACGAGTGATTAACAACGACAATACATGAAAAGGCGCTGCCATATACCATCTTAATGGTCCAGGACAACAACTATGATAGCTTGTAGTTGCCAAATATCTCTGCTCAGAGTGCTCAGACTCGTAAAAGACTATTGGGCTATTGGATTTATTATCCGTGTTGTATTATTGTGAATATATTTACGGGGCATGACTTTCGTGTAGAATCACTTCAATGTTGTGAAATTAAATTTTTTAATGTAAGTACTGCAATTACAAGGACATTCTTGTTCAATGTGTTCCCTGACAAATAAACCATGTTGATCACGATTGTTTGTCAGTTATGATAGTCTCGATCAATACAATCAATAAATGGTAGGTATATAGAATAATGAATTTGTAGGAAAATTTGAAGAATTCCTTATTTACTTTTAGACATAATATTATAGTAAACTTAATTTGTCCTAACGGAACTGATACACATTTAAATAAATATAAAATATAACAATAATAAAAAGAAGACAATTAAGAATTGAAACCGGGAACCGGGGTGAAGCGAGCAACGAAACTCCTGCAACGGAATGCGGCACAGCGCTCACACACGCTCGGGCTCGCCTCTCTTCATATCTCCATGTAATTCTGAATTTTTCCCAGATCGCCTTTAACATCGCCTTGGTGGGACCCGTTTTCTCGATTTCCTTATTTTTCCAGAGAAGATGTGCATCTTCCGGTCCCAAGAACCGCGGTCTCACCGCAACACGACTTTTTATGAAAAAAGAAATAATAATAATTCGATTTTTAGGAGTTGTCATTTTTTTATCGACAATACAGACTCTGTTAGAGGCCAGTTTTTTGCGGAATATGATGTATCGCTTCAAAAGGACCGCTTTTCATAAAACAATTTCTTAGATTTTAATTTTTTTCTCAAAATGATAACGTCATGTCGCTTTTATTTTCACATATTTATGTCGATCCGCATCTTTCCTGAAAAAATAAAGGAAATCGGGAAAACTGGTCCCACCAGTAACGCTTTTTATGCCAAGTTATCAATTTTCTCTGTGATATATTTCCTATACATTTTTTGCGCCAATTCAATAACTTGCATTTTGCGACTATGTAGGTATAACAGTATAATTACTATAATATAAGTAATATTCCCGTAATGTCCTATATAATTAATATACAGGGTGTTAGTTAAGTACGGGGCCAAACTCCAAGGGGTGCTTCCTTGAGTGATTTTCAGAAGAAAAGTTCAAATAAACATGGGTCCGAAAATGCATATTTTTCAAGATACAGGGTGTCAAACTTTTTTTTCTCGAAAACAAAGCAAGATATGAAAAAAAAACTCAAGACTTCAAGAGATAAAATAGTTGTATTTCTAGTTGCTTAATTCGAAAAAAATACAAAATTAAAAAAAAAGTCAGTGGCGCTCAATTTTTTAATCAAAAATATTAGTTAGACTGTCTTCCGGGACGCCACTGGAATTAATAATTTTAATCCAATTGCGGGGCTAAATTACCCTCTTGTTATTACAAACATAACTGCCAAATTTCAACAAAATTGATTGAAAGAGTTCAGAGATATTCACGAACATTCGATTTTTTTTTTAAGTTTGACACCCTGTATCTTGAAAAATATGCATTTTCGGACCCATGTTTATTTGAACTTTTCTTCTTAAAATCACTCAAGGAAGCACCTCTTGGAGTTTGGCCCCGTACTTAACTAACACCCTGTATATCTATGTGGAGAAAATTCAGAAATACATATGCGAAATTAAGACAGGCAAGCCCGAAAGTGTGTGCATGAAGCGCTGCTCCGCACTCCGTTGCTGGAGTTTCGTTGCTCGCTTCACCGCGGTGGAATTGAACTGAAATTTCTACAGTAGAAAAAAACTATACTTCGAGCTTTTTTTATCTCTCTCACCACTATGATGCGTCACGATTTTGTGATTTTTAAGAATCTCAAACAATATTTAAGCTAGCTTCTGTCGTTGCTGAAATATCCTGAAAGAAACTGAAAAATTTATCTTACGTACTCATTTTAGCCATGTTTAGTCATTCTTTGTTATTAAAAATTAATTATTTATTTTTTGTAGGTTCAAATACAAGTTGTCATGCTATTTAACCTTTCAAGAACTATCCAAGCCGACTTGATCGGCCAGTTTTCATATACGCAACTTTTGGTTTTCTTAGAACCGAAATTTCCTCAAATAATTTATTTGTCATTCGGTATACATTTAGCAAAAATCAAAAAAACAATCAATAAAATTGAAAAAAAAGGTTCACATTTTATCCTTTTTCTGGAAAAAAACACAGGTTTCTTACGAAATGTCAGAAAAATTGAAAAAAAAAAACATAAGGAAAGCAATATGACTCCATAGTGACGTCATTCGGCGAAATGGCGGTACCTATTCATTTTTTAATTTTTTTTTTAACTTTATTAATATTTGGTTTTCATGATTTTTTATACCGAATGAAATAAAAAATAATATCGCAGCGATACCTAAGAGAAACAAAATTTGACTATGAAAATTCTAAGATCTTATCATTTGTCAACCTTTAGAAATTTTTGAATTGTCAGATGGATAGCTCATAACGACCTATGTAAGCTTATGAAAAAAAAAATCATGTATTTTGACGTAAATAAACATATGGTTTAAATGAGAAATCTAGATTTTTAAGTATTTTAAGGTTATTTTATAGCTACGACTGACGTTGGTCTAAATTTTGTTTCTGATTGTTAATTTATGAAACTCTTCTCTAATTTAACTGACTATGTTGTATCTCTGCTATTTTCCAAGACCCCAAAAGCTAAAGAGAGAAAAACGCTTTGCAGACTAATTAACTTTGACCTTAAAAAAATGCGGAAGCGCGCTTTTAAAATGGCGAAAATATCCATAATTTAGTCACTTAATAAAAAGTGCCATCATTTAGCCATCGATGCGTGAAATTGTTTTAATCTTAAAATATGAGGAATTAATTAAAACAGAACAGATGTCATTATGTCTTCCTTCAGTCTTCAGTATAACTTCCAGTAGAATAATTTTGCACGATTTCTGGTGCCGGCCTTCAAAAATTAAAGTTATTTTTAAAATTTCAAAGCCAACCTCGCGGTAAACCAGACTCAAAAACAATTCCCAGGTTGATTGAACCTGCGCTAGCAGACTACAAGCACACGTGTGATGTGTGATAAAAGTTTAAGAGCTACTTTACTTCTTGCCCGAGGATGCGAAGTAAATAATATCGTCAGGAGTAGAGGCGGGCTCGGTTATTTATGCGTTGTTATTAATTAATTCGGACAAGTTATTACATTTCAACTGAGCTAAATAATTACTTCCCTAAATTGTTACCAAACTGTAATTTATTATCCCGCGGATACACGCATATTGCCTTATTATACAGGGCTGCGCGGAATAAAAATAAAACAATAAAGTAAAAAATATTTATATTTGCCAGACCTACTCATTTATTTGTAAGAATGTCAGCACTGATTTGTTTCTATAAGTAGTATTACCAACTAGCTAGAAATTTTCGCATGTCTTTGTTTAAAAGAGTATAAGAAGATTCACTTCTTATCTTCTAGAATCAAGCGCATTGTCATCGGAGGCTTGTTTTCGTAGCAAATCATCAATGTTGATACCTATATCTACCTAATTATACAATAATAGGTCGGATATTCTAAAGAAACCTTGAGATGCACTGGAGTCGATGATGGAATGTGTCAGTAATCCATCAGTGTGACTACTTGCAAGAACGATTTCTGGAGGAAAAACATGCAAGCCACTTGCAGAATTTTTCAGGCATCCTCTAAAAATGTGGAGTTTTGCCAAAAATCTATGATTCGAAAACACGGTCGAAAGCTCTACAAAAAAAAATCAATAAAACGCCGTGGTTACTGAGCTGACCGGATTAACTTGTTCTAATTATTTTTTTAAGAGATGTTGTTATTAAATTAATTGACGACTTGTTAAAATAACTTTCTCCATAACCTTGAATATTTTAAACGTCGTGCCATCGCTGGATGGTTATTTGGAACGATCTGTCTGTCTTTCATGGAAATAGGCTGGATTTTTGCACGTTTCAAGCAGTAAGGAAATATTCCTCCCCTATTTAACATGATGAAAAGTCGACAAAAAATAGATGTATTAATCAACCGGATGCCGTATTTATTAGGTACGATTTTCTTTCATGTGTCTTATAATAACTGATATTCATTATCACCCCGTAGATATTTAGATGCTTAAAAAGTAACAATATTTTTATTGGTTCACCTTGATACAAATACAACACAAGCATGCACGAGCACTATAATTTTGAAATTTGTATGTGCATACATTACTGTTTAATATTTATAGATGTCGTATTAATATTTAAAAATTGCTCAGTTCGCTAGGTGTGTCCTAATAATAATGGATTACAGGTGTAGTGAATAACAGTAAAAGGAAATTGAAATGGAGCAATCTTGGAAAAAACCTACGATGCTGTTGTCGTTTACTTGTTGAAATGAATCTTTAGATATTATTAATAATGTATGTACTTCATCTATTTCTAGTCTGGTGTAGGCCTATTATTGTACTACAGACACAACAATAGCGAATAGTTGACAACCTTATCTTCTGTTACAATAGTCGGAGAGAGACCTTGCAACTTTTGAAATAGATGCGTGGTAGGCAAAACGACATAATTAGAATTTCATTAGGCAATAAGTATATAAGTTATTATAAGTAATTTATATAGTACCTAACTAATAAATAGTATGCATATTTACTATAATATTTATTATGAACATTATACATACAGGGTTATTCATGGCTAAGGCGACATTGTTAAATACCAGGTAGAGGACACATCGAGGCAATTCTAATTCTGTAACATATCATTATTTGCGAGGGTTTGTTCAAAACCGCAACATAATTTAGCCGAGACACTTCTTTAATTAAGCTCTTTAAGACGCCCTATCGCCAGATTGGAAATGTATGACCGTAGTTGGAAAAAGGGTTAATTTTTTGACCCAAAAGCACATTTCCAACCGATTTCAAGAAAATATCATAGAACAACTGGAAAAATGTAATGAAACGTATTTCTTATAAATCACGCCTGACCCTTTTCACAAATAATATCCATTAAAATAAAAGGCCTCAAAAAGAGAGTTCCGGCGGATATTATAAAGGCTCATTAAGTTAACGGGCAGATTTCTGTGGCCATTTCTGAAGAAGGTATCGAGTCTAAGTGGAAATTTATCTATTCTTGACATGATAGTACATAATTACGAAAATGTCAATAAAGATATTAAGATGAAAAAAAATTCATAATAAAAGAATTTTGGAATGTCACCTTCAAGCTTCAGTGGATTTTGAACATCGCCGCAATGAAATTCTACTGGCTTTACGCATCTCCTCTTCATCATTCTGGATTTTATTATAGCAACTACTACCATCATCCTCTCTCTTGGCTCATCTCTACTATAGTGTTGATTGCAGTTAACTTCCAAACGTAGAATCAGGGACAATGGGGACCAGGCTGACCAGGAGAATAAGGTTCAGCGTGACCGATTGCGAAATTGATCATAATCATTCATATAATATTCCCTAACACCACGTCAATAGTATGGGGGATTCCATCTTATTATCTGATATTAAAGGCACAAGCGATTACCATTTGGAACCAATAACAGCTTAGACAAAATTGCTAGAAGAAAATTGAAAAAATAAACTGCTCCTGTTACACGCTCATCTAAAAGTGGTCCTATCGAGTGCTTCTAAACAATATGTAAAAAAATTTTAAATTTCTAACAGCGGGTATTATAAAGGCTCATTAAGTTAACGGGCAAATTTCTGTGGCAATTTCTGAAGCAGGTATCGAGTCTAAGTGGATATTTTTTAATTTAATCTATTCTTGAAATGAAAGTAAATACAAAAATGTTAATAAAAGTCATTTAACGTCGATATTAGCTTCAAAAACGAGCACAGAAATCTGCCCGTTAGCCTAATGAGCCTTTATAATATTGGCTGTCACTCAATCTCGCTTGGTTGCTAAATAAAATTCTTGAAATGTTTCTTGCAGCTTAGACATGCGACATCTCCAGCCTCAAGTCGCCCTACTTTCTGAAGTGAAAGGGATGCATGTGCTCTACCTTCTTCAGTGTCCTCCACACCTTTGATTACGAAATCATTAACACCTGGCCTATACTTCTGGTGCATGTACTTGGTTTTTCCGCCACCATATTAGTACCTCTTGATGTTCAAAAAATCGATCCAAACTGCCCTTAATTGGGCCAGAACCAGCTTGTTGCATAGCCTACAGCGAAGTCAGAAGGCAAATAAAAGACCTCCTGAAGAAAAAACGTAGCTCCCATTGGAATGAAGTAGATGGACTGAGACATTCGAAGATATTTATCAGAGAACTATCAGAGAATAAAACTAATGAACTGAAAAAGCTGAGTAAACACCAGCTGAGATGGGCAATTGGACTTCTACGAGTAACGTACAGGACATTGCCCACTAATGAAAATCCTCTCAATAAAATGGGAGTGAAAAATAACCCAGATTGCAGGAGATGCGGGGAGAGGGAGGAAACCCCATAATATGTGAATGCCCAGCACTAGAGGGAACTAGACTTCTAATATTTGGGACCGAAATGGCAGAACCAAAAGAAATAGAACAAGCATCCATTGGACTGAACTGAAATACCTTTAGGAGACGGGACTGATGAGCTAATTATCCAAAGGGGTTCAATAAGCGCAAGCATCAGTACAATGGATTTGAACCTTACCCTAGAAGTAATAATAGGTAATAATAATAATAATAATAATAATAACCTCTAGATGTTGGTATAGGATGCCCAATGCGATGTTCAACGTTCCATCTCCGTCTTACATTGGGGAACAACCGGTGCTCAACAGAGTTGAATGTTCTAGGAAAGTTGGTGACGCGTTCGTCTTTCTAGGCATTTTTCAGAGCTCTTGCACCGCCGTTACAGAGTCGTACATAAAAATTATGCTATCATATTCAACAATTTTTCAGTACCGAAGTAGTCCGTTACTTGTACTTTTTACTTAAAATATTAAAAAATATGGAAAGAAAGTAATTCTAAAAAAATACAGCCTAGCCGTACGTTTCAACAAAAACTCCAAAAGAAATAAGTTATGAATTTGATTCCAGACTTTCGTCGCTTACTGTACCTACAATGATAGTTCTTCTATTTAGTTCTTACACGTTTATCAGGGCTTTAAAATTTATTTATGGTAAAAAGTACTAAAAAGTATAGTTCAGTTCTAGAATTAGGTGGTGATAAATCAGCCGGATTATGATAAGTGTGCCTGTTAGCGAGAGATCAACTCTGTAGATTGAACAACAGAGGCTTATTATTCATCACTAATAACAATTACCTATATATGTGACTAAAATGTAACAGCTAAGCACACTGAGGCGATTGTAATTGCGAACAACAATTATTATTATTGTGGTCGCTGGAATTATTTAAAAATGTTCACTTTTGTTTATTCACACATAATCGTTGCATTTTAGTGTGAAAGTAAAATGATACATCAAGGATCCAAATAAGGGCCACTTTTGTGAGCGTGGGAGTTTTCTGTGTAAGTATCCAAATTTAAAATTGACCAGGCCAAAAAAAAAATTGGCTAATACATAATATATACCGTTGTTTTTTTCTTAGACCTGAAAAAGAATGGATTTGCAACAAATCCAGATGAAGTATGGTCACAGTTGATGTAAATGAAAATTTTCAGGTAAAACAGCAGTACAGAAATAACCCGGAGTGTGCCGTCAAAGGGAAATGGATTCTTTAAGAAATTTCATTATTTTTTTCTCAAATTTCATACTCGGTGACATGTTTTTCTCAACTGGGACTTCCTACTTTACTTATAATTAGATTCCAGCTTTTTGTTTGTTACTAGGTATTTTTTTGCGAATAAATATCATAAAGCATTCAACATAGGTATTTTGACTGTTGCTGTGGACCATCGGAGCACTCCCATGTTGTGATCACAATTGTTAGAATCATCAAAAACTGCCAAACAAGGAAAAAAAATTCAATTAGACAACCTCTTTTGTTCAATCCTGAGTTGAAGTAAAACATACTTAAAAAAAAAAAAATTGGGAAGTGTAATTACCCGGCTGCACAAAACGTAGCTAAAAATTTGTCAGATACCTAATTACTGATTTTAAAACGCTCTGTATTATCAAATTATGGGTCTGATATTGCTAGAAATAAATTTAACTCCCTTTTAGAAGAGTTGAATACCGATAAAAATGAAAGATCATTAAAAATATTCACCATATTTTCAAAATTTGCATTTTAAAATCAGTACCTACCTAATTATGTTATGTTAAAGATTTTTAATTGCATGTGCAAACGGCTCTAAGGAATCGTGAAGTTCACAAAAATTTGGAAAATTTTAAAAAGTAAGTCTAACAGCTGGTGTTATAAAGGCTCATTAAGTTAACGGGCAGATTTCTGTGGCCAAGTTATTTTTTTTTTTTTGAATTTGTTAAAACGCAAAGTTATGAGATTTATTCCATAAGTAGTCTTAACAGGCTCAGTCAGTATGTTTTAGTTCTTGTTTGCTTAAATTATGACCCACCGAACTACATAGCAGTAATAAGAAATTAGAGTGAGTAATAAGAAATGCGGGGGTGAATATGCACAAAAAGGTCGCCCACATCTTGTTAAACAATTCCACAGTCACTACTTAGATAGCCCTTTGGCTTCCAATTATTTACAAGCGGTACTTGCTTGTTCTGCGGAGTAATGAACCTATTGAGATAAAAAAAATATACTAAAACTATGGACACGTGTCTCGTCTCGATGCTGAACTCATTGTAAATATTTTATTGCACATACTAAAACGTATACATACTGCATGGGGGGACTCGTAGGTAGTAGGTGTAATAATCCTGTTTGAATTCCACTTCGAAATGGAAGATGAATTTTCAACTTCTTTTGTAATAATTATTATAATATAGGTAATCCTTATAAGTAATAAAATAAAAATATAAAAACAAAAATAAATAAGTATTAAGTACCTCCTATTTAAATATTCCGATTTTTTTCTTTTAAAAGACATGCTAGTATAAATTATGCTACTATAGAGTAGAAGTAGAACATATTATTATTTTCAATTTCAATTGCTTTTCTTATTTTTCTATCTATCCATCAGTATAGGTAGTCATTAATTTACCAATCAAATTCTTTTTATGTCAAATTAGTTTCACTTTATGTCAATTATTGCTTTTCCTATTTACGTGCAATGACAGTAATATAAACACTGAAAATGCATTTGGTATTGGTATAAAAGTAATCTAATTTGATAAAAGAAGAATTTAAATTAATAAATGGGAAAAGCATTTGACAAAATTTGGAAACACAATAATTGACAAAAGAAGAAAACCAAAAGAAAAAGACTTTACCTAGTTCAAATGAAGTAAAACTTATAAATCAGATATAATAATTTATTATTGTGAAAATTAACCATCTGGCAAGTTAAGGTAATAATCGAAATAATAGTTATAATAATTTCATCAAGCAATTGCTCAAATAAAAAATAAGCTACCAAATGAATTCAAATATACAGGGTGTTACTGAATTGGTGTTACAAACTTAAAGGGCATGTAGGAAATGCAAAAATAGGCGAAAAGTTTCCTGTAGACATGGGTCGTTGGAGCTTTAGTTTTCGAGATACAGGGTGTTAAAGTTCTTCGAAAAATTTAATATTTTTTGAATATCTACAAACTGGCTGTTCAGAATAACTCGAATTTTTTGACAGCTGTTGTACTAATTGAAGTACATCATTTGATACTTCAGATGAATAATTATTCAATCCAGTGGCAGAGATCTGGGTGTGTTGTTACCTTTTTTATCAAAAAATTTCTACGCCACTGACTTTTATGCAAATTTGGTATTTTTGGTAGATATCTCGTTTTGTTGAGAGGAGAAAAGTCATTCTACGTTTTTGTTGTAGGACGTACTGTTTTTAAGATATTTCACAATGTAGGAACCTATGCAAGCTTTTTGTAATGTAACACGCTTCAATAACGATCACAAAAATGATTAATTTATGGAAAAACTAAACAGCATTGATTTTTGTGATATTTTACCTCATACGGGTTCCTACATTGTGAAGGATCTCGGAAACAGTGCGTCCTAGGACAAAAACGTACGACGCCTTTTCTCCTCTAAACAAAACAGGATATCTACCATAAATAACCAATTTACATTAAAGTCAGTGGAGTAGACATTATTTAATAAAAAAGGTAACAACATACCCAGATCTCTGCCACTGGAGTGAAGAATTTTTCATCGGAAGTATCAAATGATGTACTTCAATCAGTACAACAGCTGTCAAAAAATTTGAGTTATTCTGATCAGCCAGTTTGAAGATATTAATAAAAAATTAAATTTTTCGAAGAACTTTAACACCCTGTAACTCGAAAACTAAAGCTCCAACGACCCATGTCTCCAGGAAATTTATCGCCTATTTTTGCATTTCCTACATGCCCTTTAAGTTTGTAACACCTATTCAGTAACACCCTGTATAAGACAAGGTATTTGGAAACACATGCACCCTGTATTGGACCTTTTTATCTTAAAATTGGGTAAGGAATTATATACTGACATTTGGCAATTTAGGTAGGTATGTACTTTATTAACATCACTGTTTTGATATTTTCTAAAAACATAAATAATTATTGGAATGTTGTTTTCTTAGTGGAAAGTTATGAAAAAAGTTTTTGGAATAAAAATAATAAAAGTTATTCTAAATAAAGAATAAACTTATGATATGATATCATGAAGGGTCTTTGTAGTTTTATCGATTGTCAAATTTCCTTTTTTTATGTAAAAAAAAATTTCAGAAAAAAAAGACATAAATTGGAACTTTTTTACCCATTTAAAGAAACTATAACTTCTCAGGGAAAGCTTTAATTTTTTTGGCGAAACCTCGCTTCTTCCTAAAGATAAATCAAGGAATATCCACTTAAATTTGCTGTACTGTTTAAATAAACTCTTTGTATGTAAAACTTGCAAGATATAACAGCGGCCTGTTTTGTAAATCAAGATATCAGCGGCCATCTTGATTTATTTAAACTTGTTGTATATTGTATATTGTTGTTATCTTATTTGGATAGTTTGATTTTCCATCCAGTAATATTTTCTAAAACAGTTCCGATTTTTGCCAATTTCATATGGAAAAATTTACTCAACATCCCCTAACACTTGTAAGTTGCAGGGGCCTAATCTTCTAATGTCTCACGATTGTTTTCTTTTTTTTTCCAGGTTTACCAACTTCTCGAGCTATGCGCAAAATGAACGAAAATTCATTTTAATTATAGGTAAGTACATTATGTTTTTTTATATCGGACACACTTTATATGCAACTGATCTGCAATAACTATTATTTTTTAATACCCCCCCCCCCTTTTTTTTACTAAATGGGAACACATTTTCAATCCTCGATAAATTTTCTAATTTTCTTAACAAATATTTAAATTAAATTTTTATAAATAAATTTTCTATAAAACTCATTTCTGGTTTCATTTCTTCAATCAATTTTATTCAACTGTAGACTTGAAAATAACATTATTAATGATGTTTATTTAGGTATTTATTAAATGATTGTATAATATACTGGGGATTTTGAAAAAAATATATTAAAAATTATTCACTTCTAATGAAAGCTGGGTTATGACAGATTTGTATTGTGAACCACCTGTATAATTTTAACTATTGCACCCGACCAGATTTTGCGATTGATGGATTTTGTTTAGGATCGGTAGATAGACATATGTAAATTTATGTAAGCAGTATTGTGTGTGGTGGAAATCTGAAAAGAACAATAAATATCGATCGGATGTGAAAAGGTGTTGGAAGTGGAAGGCGACAGCGAGGGGTCAGCCTGAAGACAGGGTGAAAGGAGACGCGGTAGAGCGCTCGAGCTGCTGACTGGCACGGGTTTCGAGGGTAAGCGTAGGTTCCCCGACCCATTCTTGGAGTTTCAAGTAAAAGTAAAGAGCAGAGAATACAGTGAAGGCTAGTTTTGTGAAAAGTGCGAACCAAGATACCTGGATTCATCGCTGGAATAATCCTCCAGTTATACCTAAGGTCGTACACAACCTTCTTAAACTTTAGTTACATTAATCTACTTAGCATAAATTGATTTAACCAACTAATAAAACTATAAATAATATAATCATAATAATAAATCTTAAAACCATAATTAATTAATCTAATAAATAATAATAATAACTTCAATTAATAAATTTCGCCAACAAACCCATTAAACACCCCATATAACATCAGACCAACGTCATTTCATAAATTATTCGGTTGAACATAAGGGCGCCCGAAGCAAGAAGATCAATGTTGAATGCATGTTAATTATTTTAATAGATTTTAAGTATTGCTGCCAATTTGGACGAATTGTAGTTACTTTATTTGTCTCTGACTGAGAGTTATATTCTGTTTAGAATTTAATAAAGTGTATCTTAATCCGAAGGGTAACGTTTTTTCTTTGGGAGTGTCATAAATAAACCCATTTGCCTGAGAAAATGCTAATAAATCATTTAATAAGAGTCTCATGCTAAAAAATAAAAAGAACCATGTTAAGAAAAGAATAAATTAAATTGCACGGGCACACTATACACCTTCCGAGTATATTATCATAAAAATGTTAAATGCAATGAATCACTTCTAACAATGAATAATATTCTAATCTTCTATTCGGAATCATAATTCACCTTCCTTTGTTGTTCTTTATTGTTGTAAATAAATTGCGTTTAATTCTAATTACTCAATTGTTTAAATTATCATATCTATTTAAACGTCTTGTAGCCTTCACCACAAAGCCATTGAAAGTAGGTAGTAATTACTTCATTTTATTCTGTCCAAGTTCTTGGTCTTAAGTGATTTTTAATCACCCTCAATAGAAGCATAAATTCTGTTAAATTTTATTTTGAAAATAAAGATCCCTCTGTTACACAACATTTTACTACTGACCTTGTAAATAAAACCATGCAGTTATAAATATTATAACCCCATGTCCGCACAGAACTACTTATTTTTTTACAGTGCATATTAGGGTATTGTCACATGGCTAGACATTAACATCACAGTAGGGACTTTTCCGTAATAGTTCTGTTAGCTCACCAGATGTCATTTCTTATTCTAAAGTTACCAAGTTTCTGTGAATTATTGAGGTGAATCTTCCCAATTCTTTCATACTGTATAGATACAGGGTGACTTAATCCAATGTCTTAATAGGAAATACTAGGTATAAGAGATACAGGAAAATGTATGACGCATCCTCAATCTATTTTTTTTTTAGAAAACGTCAATGGTGAAAACTAAAATTGGCTATCGTCTTTTATTTTCAAGTTTTTTGTAAAAACTCGATTTTTCAATTTTTCGTTTTTCCATTCTCTCTCATCATCGAATTAGAAGGAAATAATCCACACATTCTTCATTCCATTAACATTTTGAGTATTTTAGTAGGTATTTTTTTAAATCATACTTGAAAAAAATAACTGAAAAAATTAATTTTTTCATAATAAAGCAATGAAAATGAGTAAATCGATCCCACATGATATAATATGGCATTGTGATCGGAAAAAATGTATTTCTAATGATGATGCCAGGCCAAATCCGGTTATTGTTAATGTTTACCCGTGTCAAAATTCGTCCCTCGTTTTTCTTGCCTGAAGTTTTAGCTTCAATAGAAGGCTAAAATTTACAAAATCGATTGGCGAGGAAAACAGTTACTTGAAGTAAAAAGCACTTCAAGAGCAAACAATTGATTTTTCGAGATCACCCTGTAAATACAGGTGTTAAATTGAAATTATGAAAACCGTTTCGAGGTGAGACATTATCAAACTTTCGAAATTTGCCCAACAAAACTTACAAGAAAAAATAATCGATCTATTCAATAGAATTTTTACACATATTACAAGTAAATTTATATGAACTTTACAAAATTTTTATCAAATTCTGAACAGCAACTAACTTGTTTTGTGATTTCTTGCTTTCTAAGAGCCCATTTATTTCGAGCATATTTTTCTTGAATAATTAGTCCGAGTGCTCTGCTAAATAACTGATCCGCTGTCATTCCAATTAATGAGACTGTTAACGCCTAATAGAATCCGTGATTACGATCTAAATTGAGTGATGTATACCCTAGTCGTGTATTAATATTTGACAACAGCAATTATCCAGCAGTGACAGGTTGACATATCGCAGGGGCTCCCGTTCCTGTGCATGTCTCCTCTTAATTGGCCGGTCGTTAGAGTGGCGTCGAGAACGGATAGGTGGTGTCCTCACGCGAAGGACTTTACTTACTGCTCCGGTGCTGTGATAATTGATTTTAATCCGGTAAATTAAAATATTAAGTGAAGATTCAACTTTAGTACTGTCAAGTGTTAAGGTTTCATCTGATCAGACGCTTACTATTTGCTCCAACAATGGGGTTCTTTTTTCATTTTTCTTTTCTTCATAATACTTACCTGTTATTTAATTGTTATTTATCTAGCGAGAATGGATCCGTGGTGACTTCTACACGTAAATTAAACGTTGCATTAACTTTTTTACCACAAGATGCCTATAGCTATTTCTTGCAGTAAGGAAAATAAGTCAAATATGGCCTCGACCAAGTCTGTCTACCTAAATATTTAGTTCCGATAAAAAATATGGTCTCGAACTAATTAAAAAAAATTGTTGCAGGTAGTTAATAAGATAAACGCTGGTAATAAGAAAAATAATAATAGCCACTATAATAAGGTACACCGACGTTGTTGAAGAAATAAAATATACGATACGCGTTGATAAAATAAAGCTTTAATAAGATCAAAAACTGGAATCAAAATATTGTGCAGATACTTTACACACCCTTTTTTTTTGCTTGTTGCTGCTTGTATCCCAGTTTTCCTTGAAGCGAATCCCTCAGAACAGAAACACAATTGAACAGCAAGAAACACCAAGTAACATTCAACAAATTTTTTTTTTTAAATGGTAAAAATGTTACCATACCAAAATGTTGCTTCATCGCTACTTGAATTTGCGTTCTAATCTGACCATTATCAAGGATAATTCCATAAGTCTTAAAAACGCGCCCTCATCAGACGAATGAGCATGAAGTATTTAATTCACGTGAGATTTTCTTCAGACGTATAGTGAACTGAAAGCAATATAATATGTACCTAGTTAGGTAGTTTCTCTCAAATTCTTAACAGTTTAAAAACTGTGTTACATATCAAGAAATATTATATTAAATTAAGAAATATAATACAAGAACTGAAAGATTTTTTTAAACTATTTCTTTTATTATTAAAATAAATTGGCAAATCGTATGCTCTTCAATTGGAGAAATTATTATTCGATTCCATACAGTTAACTATCAATAGAAGAAAATCACTCGTGACAAGCAACTCACGTTCCTAAAGAAGAAGCTAAGTTGTCTATTGCAGGATCCACTGGCTGAAACAGGAAGCCGGTGGACTAGAATACTGATAAGCTCATTGCAAGTCTTGACTCATGATGAATCATGTTAGTTATTCCGTATAAAAAATCAAATAAAATTCCTAACACATTAGTGTTGCGATTACTTTTTCATAAAACATAGGTACCTTAGTACTAATACATTCTATGCTTCTGTGATTTAAAACGCCAACTAGATACTTACGTTATAACTATAACGAAAAAGAGAAAGCGAGAAAATTACTCATGAAAATACATAAATTTATTTCATCAGGGTTGTCGTTTTTCTATAGTCACTCACCGTTTCTCTTGCCTTGCGTAGCCTCTGCTCACTCCCCTAAATAGAACAAAAACTAGCTCAAGTGTCTTATTCCTCTTAAAGCTTATCATTAACTACTAACGCTTAGCTTACACTTTTTTCGACCATCATGGGTCTACTATTATATGGTAATATCCTTTTCCTCAAGCCGACTGTAGTAGGCTGTTTCTCAATCACAACTCAAACACTTGCCAAGTATTTTCGCTGTGACATCCGCTTGCGATCAAAGTATGTCTTCCGTTTGAGGGCCTCTTGCTCTACCTTTTGGCCTACTTGTTCACGTACATTGACAAGGTCTTCTATTAGTGAAGGTCGCTGACCAACTTCATCAAGAAGTGCTTTGGGGGCTTTCATCAAAGCCCCTTGGTCGGAAACCATGCATCAGCTCACTCGCTGTGTCTCGTAGACGAGTTCTGCAAATTGTTGATTGCGAACTGTATCTGCCCGAGCTGCAAGTCCCATTTCTCCTCCTCGGTACACATAGCTGACAAAGCCGACTTCATTGTCCTGAACAATCTTTCTACTTGGCCAGTGGCTGGTGAAGTGGCAATTGAATTCAACACATGAATAATTTTTTTTAACGCACTCCGTTGACCCGTTACTACAATTCGGGGTTTCCAGTATAAGTTCCTAAAAATTCCTTCCAAAAATATAATAGTTTACCTGGAGATAGTTGATCTTACGGTCTTCAAAAAAGTAAGTTTGGTGAAAGCGTCGACAGCTACGACTAGTTTTGGGTAACGGTTCATTGGTGCAGCTGGCTTTAAAATTGGATATAAGAACCCTTCCTTTCTGCCGGAAGACTTCTTTCCACAAATGCAGCCGATACAACAGGCAATTTACAATTCAACATACTTCCTCATGCGAGGAAAAAAATATTACCTGCAGAGACGTTGCAATGTCTTTTCAACCGCAAAGTGACCCAGTTCATCGTGAGCAGCACGCACCACTTATTGTCGCAGATCTCTGGGAACAACCCACTGTAATCCCTTCACGGCAATGCGATACACTCTGCCATCTCTGAGGGCATAACTGTTGTACACCTCATTGTCTTCATCTGTTTTCGGTGGTCTGCAAAATATCTCCCGAATGCGCTGTTTATCTTGTTATCTTGTCATATAGGTTCTCTTCAAACTCATTTCCAACTTCTACTGGTATATTGCTCCAAAATTCAACAGAAATTGTTCTCGAGTCCTTAGGCCAATGAGAGTTTCTATTTCCTCATCTGTTGTAGGTTGCAGTTTCGGAAACAGTTGTAAACTTTCGCTGCATATCCTTGTAAACGACCACTCCATGATTTTCGGTAACTGCGGATGTCAAATTAATATTGGTACGTTTTGAATGTGCTTTGGTACCAATGTTGCAGTTGTGGGTACGCAAAGCTTATCTATCGATGGTCAATTCAAAATCGACAGTACCCTTCGCTGGAACCGCTCCTCCACCATAGCCAAGAATCATTGTACTACGTGGTGCCTGCTAGCGTTCAAGTGACAACCTGTCAACTTCATCTTCTCTCATGGTGTTACAGGTGCTACCCAGATCCACAAATGGTTTTGAAGTTTGATTGTTAATTTTCACATGCTTTATAGTATTTGTGGTCGGCTGGAGGGCGCTTCTCGGCTCCTCAACATACTCTGAGATTACCTGATTCTAATCAGAAAAGAGTCATCCACTTGATCTTGGACCCTTCTTTAACAAAAAAAAATTAAAAAATTTCTTGAACATCGAAGAAAGTAGCTGACCTGGGTCTGTTTTACAGAATATTTAAAGACGTGACCCGATTGATCCCACCTCCATTTTGGTTCTATATCAAAAGGCAGGATATAAATACACGGAGTCGCAATAGCTTATCCCTATCACAATAGCCAAACTGTTAGAGTTTCGGTCAAACGATCTCTAAAGTGCAGCATGGCTTTGTTTGGTCAGTACTTAGATGGGTGACCAAAATTATAGTGGTAAACAAAAAGTTCCGTGACCGATCGTTCTCCCGGAGGTACATTAAAAAGGGGGTCCCGGCTGCTTCACAGCAGTCGTTAAGTTATGTCAGAGGCCCTTGAGGCTACTAATAAAAAAGTTATTATCGAGAAATGGCCCGGTAGTTCTGTTAGCTAGGATTCGCTATGGTAAACTGGAACAACTGTTCCTGAATTATTGTACAGTTAATTTTTAGATTAGACTTTTATGCCCGTATTCACAAACGATAATTTCCTAAATAATTACGTAATCAATTATACCCATCTCACTCTATTGCAAAAAAACTGCATATCTCCATTTCACTCATTTAATTAATTACGTAATTATTTAGGAAATTATCGTTTGTGAATACGGGCATTAATCAGGTTTAATAAATTTAAATTTTTATTTGTTTCACTCATTATTAGTTTCTTATAATGTAATGAACGAAGATTTTTTGTTAAATTATTGAAAAAATTATTTTTCAAGAGGTTTTTTCGAGATAATGCTGGTCAATAGAGTAGTTTGAAGCACTCGGTATATACGTAATAAATAAACATCCATATTAAGCAAATAGAGGCTCTTTGATTGAACATGATTACTCAATCTGAATGGGATTGTGGGGGCACAGAGCGCGAGGCCAACTCGAAACACGTGCGAGTTACGTTTGGCTTCTCCAGTCCCACACCTGACGCATTTCAGTTTTGCTGCTTCCCACATGGCCCTTCGAGATATTAGTTCCCAATTCCTTTGTAAAAATATTATTATTGTGAAAGGGTTTTCATATGATTTTCTTTATTTATTATTACCATTTAATAGCTTGTAGCGTGAGGTTATAATGAACAGAACAGATAATCATTCAAATTGAATTTCAATATCTGTATCTTCAATATGTTTCTATCCAACTGTTCGACCGTCACTCTTTTTGCTTTATTACAAAAGATTCGAATTGTAAAGAATATTTATTACTTTTATATAGGTATGCAAGGGAATAATGTTAGTTCCAAACACATATATACACTGCTGCTTATAGCTACTAGGTACTCTTTATGAATAGTATCGTTATGAATAGTATGAATCGTTAGGTATTACCGACTTTTTAAAAGTTAGAAAATTGACATTTCTGCTATTTTTCAACCAATTGAGGAGTAAAACAGGAGCCAATTTATTACTAAAATAGGATTTTTTCAATACAAGTGTCACATATGTTAGTGAACTTGGCACCCCTATAAACGCGAATTTTTATAAAATTTAAACGGAATTCCATGATCACAGAAATCTTCCGTGTTCAACTAATTCGCTTTGATAAGCTCGAATCTTATACTCATGTAGTTCAAAATATTTAACTGTCAATTCTGACGTTCTTTACTTCATTTACAGAATTTTTGATCTGACCATGCGAAACTTTAAAATAACCTTAAAAGGCCATTTACATAAAAAGTGATTTGGAATTTCAAGTTATTTAATCTTCTGACATTTAAGTATAATACTCAAATATGCATACTTATACCAATGCTAAGTCATAATAGTCCAGTCATTACATTTGGAAATACAAATGAACCGAGAAAGCTAAATTTTTGATATTACGTGGGAGGGGGGGGGGAAAGCTTAAGTTAAGCTAGAAAGCTTAACTTCAAAAAAGGGTTAACTCAGTTTTTTCTTCATAACTCGGTTCTTCGTTGAGATAAGAAAATGTTGATGCAATATTTTTTGTTGCCTTTCTGACGATCTACAATAAAGATCCATTACATTTTTTACGTATCGTTCATCGTTATCGAGATCGAAAAAGCCATACATTGGGGGATGAATTTCGTTTTTTGTTGTTTTCTTTTTTCTCATGGAAGATATCGAAAAAATGTACAAAAAAGACACCAGACTTGTAGGCGTGTTCAGGTCTAGAATCTTAATTATTTATTTTTTATTTTTGACAAAACCTAAGACCGCTAGCGCGCCGCGAAGTCGGTAAGACTGTGCCCATTTTTGATTTTTACCGCTTGCACGGTTGTATCCACACGTTAAAAAGGAAGGTTGTTCAGGTTTTTTTTAATGAAAAAAACATTTTTTACAAATATTTGAAATAAATTAACAAATTTCAACACAATCGGACTCAGGTACGCTGAACAAGAATGCAATGTTAAAAAATAACAATTTCCAAATGCCGGATCAAAAATATGTTCGTCTTTTTTACTTTTATTTTTTTTTTCATTACAAAATCAATATTGTATTTCAACCAAAAATAATATAATGTATTGTGTTTGTGACTTAGCTGATAAAAAATAAAATGTTAAAAATAGAATTTCAGAATGTCTGATCGAATATGGCCTACCTGTTTTATGCAATTTTATAAAACCTCATCATTTATCAAATCAGTAGATTTCAGTAGATACTAGAATAGTATTATATAGTGACAAACCGAGGGGGCTGAGGGGGTATGTAATACCTCCCAAATAGAAGGGGGTACCAGGGTTCACCCCCGAGAAATGTTTTTGAATAATTTGGCAAAAAAGTCATAAAATTTCACATGTTGATATTACTTATTTATAAAAATGTATAAAACGGGAAAAAACTCAATAATTATCCTTCACTAGAAAAAAAAAAAGTTAAAAAAGAAATTCACTCCCCAAATTTATGGTTTATTCTTTAGATCTCGATAACGATGAACGATAGGTAGAAAAAAGTAAAGGACGACCTTTACTGTAGATCGTAAGAAAAGAAACAAAAAAGTATTGCAAAAAAATTTTCGTATCTCGACAGAGAACCGAGTTATGATGAAAAAACTGAATTTAACACTTTTTTGAACGCACAAGGTAATTTTGGTCGACAATTTGAAGTTAAGCTTTTCTAGGCCCCCTTCACGTAATATCCAAAATTTAGCTTTCTCGGTTCATTTGCATTTCCAACCCGTTGTTTCCGACGTAATGACTGGACTATAAGACGAATAATAGAAATTGAGTTTAAAGATTCTCTATAGTTGGTGTTAACTTGTAGTTTTTATTTATATTATTTTGCTTTGAATTTTATAGTTAATCAAACAAACGAAATAAATGCTAATTCTATTTAATTGTGTACTCTTCTGTGTTACAATAGTTCCACCGTCTGGTAATTCTTCTATTTTTATGATGCAGATATGTTCACCGCTATACTATATCCCCTATTAAGCTAGGAATAGACGTAAATCTTCTCTTGCTTTAATTAGCAGTCTCCTCTGCAGCTCACTGCTCACTCTGGTTTAAATCATTAATTATCATTAATAGACCATTGGTTAACTATAGCTTACTTAGTCTTCAAATTGCTTCAAAGTATGTTATAAATAATAAGCTTTGACGGATTATGAGGCGGCACCTCCTATGTGAATTTAATAGCATCTAGAATTTGACATACCTACTTAATGAAATCGCATTGGATTTATCCGACTACTACATAGGTACCTACTGTTCATTTATTTAATTAATTTCATATCTTTCGCTGGATCTCTTTCCAATGTAATTTAAGACTTGTTTCATGCCATATCTAGAAGATGAAAAATTCAAGCCCCCAGTTAAGTCGCCACAATATTACTGGAAGTAGTATAATTAATCGAGGCTTGAGCATCGTGGGCCTGTTATGCCCAGAAATCATCAGCTGTTTTGTCACTGCACTCACTTGGGCTGTTACTTGCTATGTCCATCGCGTCATTGTACATTTTGTTTTTTCGTTATTAATCAAAAATTTTTTTCGTTATAATTATAAAGATTATCGAAGGTTCTTTTTGATGCACTCCTCGGTCTACAACCGAAGCAACCCTTTATGTTCGTATGCATTAAAGTTAAAAATATAACTCAAGGGGTTATATTTTGGGAAAAGGGAGGTTCGGCGTGCGTACCAAAAGAGCTAGCTGGCGGAAATTTGTGTAGAGGAAAAATTTCTTCCAGAAGCATCCAGGTCGATAAAATGGCTGAGTACTCCACAAAGCAACAAAATACGTTCAATTAAGAGAGCGGGTAAAACTTAGACAGAAACTTATAGAGTATCTCCTCACAGGAATGGACCGAGTCGACCCAGAAAGATGGGCTGAACCAGTCACAAACTGGAGGCTATAGCCGAGATTTTGGTAGATGACAGGGCATGATGGTATGTATTTTAACAGCTTTGATTCTAATGGGCTTGGAAACGATTCTTCCTAACATCAGATAAATTTTCCGAACTACTTGACAACTGGAAATGTAGATACCCAAGGCACGGGGGGAAGTAAACGTGGTCGTCATACCCAAACAAGAGAAGAAGGATTACACGGATGATTATATAGACTAGATTACACGGAAGCTAAGTCATTTAGGCCCATCAAATCAGTCTGACATCTTTCATTCTGAAATAGCTATAAAAGCTAGTAGACGGATACCTAATAGAAAACACACTGCGTAAGCTCCCGTTTCACGAGAGTCAGCGCACGCTTCCCGAAAGCACAGATTGACGAAAAAGCGTTACACTTAGGAAATTGGGCCCTGGCTAACTTTTTACAGAACTTTCAAGAACAGATTTACATCAATTTACGAGCTGCAGTCCAGAGGCACCGCATCGGTGCTAGTCAACTAGATTTCTTCAGCGATCAAACGCATGTGTCGAGAATCGAAGAAGTACGGGTTAGCATCACTGTGACGAATGCCAGGCAGCTGCCTCTCCCTCACTGTGGTGTCTGATCATCGACGGCTTCATTACTAGGTACCTGACAAGCAACGGACTCAACGGACAACTATATAGACAGGTACTTTCAAAGTTGGATAAAAAGAGAGGCAATTTGGATAAATAAGAATGCGAGACTCGGGAACATGGAAAGGCACAGAATACAGGGGAAATACTGAGATATCCTGGGTCACTAAGATAAAGACTCCTATCTCAAACTCTAGGGTTCCTTCAGTCATAAGGCAAAATAGGGAAGAGAGGAAATATTCCCTGCTAATTTCTAAAGCGTGAAAAGGGAGATGTAGCCTTCGCACCAGGATGACTAGCTTAGTTTACAAACAGCTCCAGGAATAAGAATGGTTACACTGGAAGACTATGCCTGGCAGGAAGGGTGCTGGGAAGTCCTTTTTCCTGGGGTCGCCCACAGCTGTCTTCCAAGCGGAGGTTTATGCGATCCCGCTGGTAGCCAGTATGAAAAAAGTGATAGAAACCAAGGAACAGACAATTTGTATATGCACCGACGATCACGCTGTGACAAAAAGGCTGCACTCTCACAGAATTAACTCCCAGCTGATCCAGGGATGAACCGAGCCGTGAACAGGTTGTCGTACGAGAAATCACGGGAATGCAGATCGTATGGGTTTCCGCAAATTCAGGAATACCTTCAAGATCACTATGCAAAGCTTGGTAGCCGGTAAACTTTTGTGAATCTGAGCCTGCACCTGGTCTGACCAAAGGTTTTCTAAAAGAGGTCATTAAGGAATTGGCCCAAAAAGATCTACAGAAGTATTGGGAGACAATACCAGGCTGCAGACAGGCCAAACTGTCCCAGCCCGGACAGAAGCAAGGTGGTCACCATGATTAAACGAAACCGGAAGGAGCTTAGACTCCTGATTGGGGAGCTCACCGGTTAGTCTGAACAGGCACTTACAACTAATAGGGGTGACAAGGGACCCTGTCTCTCCCAAATGTGGAACAGACAACAAGGACTCCTACTACTACTACTGCCACTACTACTACTACTACTACTTACTACTACTATGTACATACTACTAATCAATCACGTGTTCCAAATATAACCCCGATGGTTGTTTTTATTGTATAATGAATATGGACAAGAACATCAATTTTAAGACTTGAATTATTTCAAGAGTTTAAGTGGCCATCGACAGATGCTTAAATTTTATGCCAACTGCCTTTTTTATTGCAGTATTTTACTTAATTTAACATACCATTTACTGATTTTCTAGAAGCCATGCTGTCTTTAGCTATTTCATAAGCTGTCTCACAAGCAGCATTGAGCATATTAACATAACATAAAATAACAAAGTGAAAAAATTGTTTCGATATGATAGAACACGTCCACTGTACTTGTACCATGCACAATACATAGCCATTGTCACATATGTAATAAATTCACGAGTGGCTAGCGGCCTTCCCACTCAAGCTTGCCAACAGAAGATACTAGGCGTAAGGAATGCTAGTGGTTGCGGTATTATCATTGCAAATATACCGACAGTGTAGTGAAAGGACTTCTATGATTGATGTCTGGAACTATTTCGTCTAGGCCAGGGTATTAGGACGTCTTTTCAAGTAGTTCGAGTCTTTTGCAAGTCTCTTATTTATCTTTTCACCTAGGTGTATTTTACAAATAGTTGTCATTATATTCCTGAAAGATTATCAAACCTTAGTCATTCTAAAAATGCGATGTTGTGATATACTAACTGTATAGTGGCGCCCAACGTGGGGCACTTGAAACGAATTATTTTACCCTAGAGGGGGAAAATAACCGTTGAGAGCATGAGACCAATAAGAGGCAACAAGGGTCGTGGGTTGAGCTGTCAGTCTAAGAGGGTCAGCAAATAACAGGCGGGTCAGCAGAACAACAGGTACTCTTTATTTAAAAAAATCACAGTTATTATCACAGACTCTTGAGCATGGTTAACAATAACAAAAACGTTGAGATCAGCCGAATGAAAGGGGTGGTAAAATTGGACCAGTGAAACTTATCTTCGTAGGCTCTCCGGTGCGAGGAGGAAGGTTTTCAGCCGGGCCTCTGGGTGGCCAAGGTTCGGCTGCTATTTATTGATTCAGCTGCTGCGGGAGTCAGATCAGCAGCTCCAGTACTACCAATGTGTACCCCTGGATCAGGTGCACTTCGGTACGAAGACAAAGGTTGTCCAATCGGCGAAGGGGTCTCAGGTATGAAGAGTGTGCTCCGGTATGAACCGTCGGTCTAGTAGGGAAAACTTGCTCCTTTAGAAAACTTGCTCCAAGGGAAACCTTGCTCCAAGGGAAAACTTGCTCCAAGGGAAAAACTTGCTCCAAGGAAAAAAGCAAGCCAAAAACACAGACGATGTTTATAATATTTAACGTGAAAGTTCACGAGGCCATTTGGTGAAAATTCAGGTGTTTGCCACAACGACCTTCTTCCCGCGAATTTCAGCAGAGAAAAGAAAGGTGAACGGGCCGGTATGAAGATGAACACACCTGATTACAACTTGACAGTCGAGGTTACGACTCGAGTTGGTCGATGCACTAACAACACAATCACTCACGAACTGCGCGCGCCCGCCGTCGTCTCTGTGTTACCGGCATCTAGCCGGTACGTACGAAATGTACATTACATCCTTTCTTGTCCATTTAAAAATATTTTTATTGGCACATAAAAACGGCACGTAAAAAACAGTCTCTGGCATCTGTCTGTTGACTCCATTAAGCTTTAACCCCTCTGTTAGATCTCTTGCAGATTTTTTTAAACTCATACTACTTATTTTTACTTACTCCTGCAATAATGGTAAAGAGAGAATAATAATTGTTACATGAAGACAGGTTAGCTTACACTTGCAATCGACTAAAACGATTTCTTTAGTTACAGTGTTCAAAAACCAAAGAAACCATTTTCTTGTTACGGAATAGTTAATTCTTGCAGTCTTTAACAGCATATTTTAGACAAATTTACCTATGTAAGTTTGTGAATTTTTGCATTTTTTTTTTATTGTAGCAAGTTAGAAGGTAGAGATCAAGTCTTTTGTTTTCCCAAAAATTACCAAAAGTCACACCGAACGTCCTTAACTGACGGTTTATTTGAAATATTGCGATGCAGTTTCTCAAATATCAGTGTTTATGGTCATTATCATCAACTATTTATTTACACGAGGGGGCTTTTCTGTACATTCTTGCATGAGGGGGTGGGTTGCAGGCTGCAAGAGATCTAATAGGGCGATTAGAGCTCAAAGTATGGGGTCAATGGGTATCAGAGACTCTAAACGAATCCTAATGTGCCAGTAAAAATATTTTAAGATCATCTAATGGTGAAAAAGTAGTGGTAAGAACAATGACCTACCAGAGAAAGACGTTGCAAAGACGTTGGAAATGATTTAGACAATTAGACAATTTACAATTGGGTAGGTAATCTCTTTTTAACTCGAGCCACCTATGAAAATCTTGTGGACGTTTTTGCAGGAGTTCGAACAAGGAACTGTCGCTCCACAACGAATGACGAGATGTTGAGAAATGGAGCTTGTTGCACTTATTCCTCTAAAATGGTTTGGAAATATACACACGTACTTTTCTCACCTATACAGATTGTTCACAAAAAAAAAATTTCGATCCTGCTGTGACAATAATTTTTTCTTCTTGGCCGATTTTTATCAAAATCCGGACTTCATGTTGAACATTTAAAATCTTTTAAACAATTTAAATCTTAGCCTTTTCTGTCAAATGCCTCAAAAATCATCTAAATTTCTCGAACGACGAAGGAGTGAGTAATACTCCTTACTGATTTTTTTAAATAAACTGTGGATCAATATTTTCTGACTGCTCCTACTTTGATGGGTCTGGTTTTTAAGGGCAGAAACTTCGTGATTTTGTAGGCAAACATTAACAGGCGAAGTTGTGAAGCTTTGGCTTCAACATGAACCCCTGATAATAAAATTCTTTCAAGGCCATTTCGAAACGATTTTGAGGGATAAGGGCAACAACCTCCTGGGACCCATTTAAAAAACTTACTTTTTTTCCAGAGCAGGAAGTTACACCCAAACTTTCAAATATTCTCGTTACGAAGCGACGTCCTGTATAGCAAACATGGGAACATGTGCAAAGACCAAGTAAACAAACTCCTTTAAGTGTATCACGATAGAAATCACAGTAAGAAATTCACGATGCAACATATTTTTTTGAATAAAAACATCGGAATTGAAATTAGCTTCAAGGAAAAAAAAACAGTATTTGCATTTCACTCTCTAGACATTTTCTCTCTTTTTTTTATTTTGTAAAATTGGATCAGCTATTTTGTCACATATATTGTTGAATGCTTATTTGGTTGGCCGATAACGTAACCATCAAAAATTAATCGCGGAACTCTTTCCGCAATCCTTGGATAAAATTATCTAATTATCTCGGTTTCAAGAATAATTTTATAGGAATTATACAGTATAGGTAGTTTCGTATACGAGTAGAGTATCATTCTGTATTGTCTCTTTTAGTAACCGGCTGGCCTAATATTATGATAATTGATATAAAAAGCCTATTTATGCAGCGATTGTTAAACATAGTAAGGATCGCCTCGCGATTGACAAATACGTTGACAGCTTAGTTAAAGAGCTTTTTAAAGCAGTTAATTGTCCAGAACTGTTAGGTGGTAGATAGAAAACCCAGAATTTCCTGATTGTGTTGACAAAGCATTTATCATAATATGGTTCGTAATTAGGAGATAATACTGTTATCTACTTACTATAAATGTCTTGATTCGTCGATACCTTTACTTTTTTTGATATTATATTACCTGTAATAAAAATTCATTAGGAACTACTTAGCCTACTTATAAAAAAGTACACATCACCTGCTACCACGTACCGCCAGTACCTGTCAACAGTAATAAAGTCAGTGACCACGTCTTTGACACGTCAAACAATACCCACTCGTCGTGATGGGTAAAATATTTATTTATACAAATTATAATACAGTTTTGCATACAGTGTGTCCCTTTTTAGAGAAAATGCAAGGGGATCTCGTTTATCTTAAGAAATGCGGAGCAGGTTAAATTAGGATAGAGTTGTGTATTTTTGTACCGATTTGTAATCTAAAAAAAAAATTAGAATAGCTTCCGTCGTTGCGGAAATATGCTGAAAAACTTAAAAATCGGGATTTCTTATTTTAGGCGTATCTTTTTTATTGAAAATGAATTAAGTACTTACTTATTTATTTTTTGTAGGTTTGCATAAGTCGTCAATAACTATCCATTTGACGTTTTAAAAATTGTCATAGCTGCCTAGATCCTAGGGTTTTTATAGTTAGCTTTTATTTTCTTTTTTGCCACCAGCCACCATAATATTGCTTTATGATATATTGCCTTATAGTATTAAAGTGAATTGTTTGTTTTTTTATGACGTCATTAGGTAATTTTTGTTTTCTTTAAAAAAAATAATAAAATAACATTTTTTTATTTGGTTGATTTTTGGTTTCTTCTTAATTTTTCTATAGCAAAGACATGAAAACACAATATGGCGACCGTAAGAAAAACAAAACTACCCATATGAAAACTCACGATCTAGTGGGCTTTGAATTTTGAAATATCAAATGGATAGATAGATCATGACGACTGAACCTGCAAAAATAATTGATTTATTGTCAATTATTACAAAAAAAATATGGACAAAATGATAAATGAATGAGAAAATAAAATAAAAATCTTTTTTTATGATTTATGAGTTTATAATTTATGATAATGAGTTCTGTGCATGGCTTGGTGCAAGAAGGAGTATAATGTATTTATTTTGGTGGTTTGAGTTAATTTAATCATTACATTAGATTCATTTTCTTGCTGTCTTTTATTATGCTCAAACACTTAATGTCAAACTAAACCCAAACTTTACAGTTAATAACAGTAAACCAATGTTACTATGAACCCATTCAAATAAGTAAAAGCATTATTTGTTGCTTTCAAAAGCTGCCGGGTTGATAGCAATTCGCTTTCTTGATAGCCGTTGTGTTTATTGAACGAGTTTTATGGTGAAGCTGTGTGAAATTTAGCTGTGCTGCTGGAACAGATGTCAATTGTCAAAACAAATTGCTACACACTGAGAAATAAAGTGCGAATAAAATAAAAATTTCATTATAATCTTATTATATTAGCAGGTAGGTGTAAGATGTTATGTATAGTCCTAGAGTGACAACCCTTATATTAACAATTATTATAAAAATAAGGATATAAAGCGACAGCAATAGTGCTGCTTTCAAAAATGGTAGATCTCAGTAGCTGGATGACCTTGGTAGCAGTTGGTACCGCTTTTCAGCGTGACGTTCAGTGATGTTTACTTCCGGTTTGCTGCCTGCAGCTGTCGGCAGAACGCAACCATTGGCTACTTACTTAACTTTTTTTTTTATTAATTTACCTAAAGGATACCTACATTATTGTGTTCAAGTAGGTAGGTTTTTACCCGAGTTTGCTGCGATGTTAATAGCCGAGTTAAGGACTGTTAAAGTCAGAAATCTGATACCTACCACAACCGTCGCGGTTGCTCATAAGTTGAGCTTTTAGACTGCACAAAATTATACGAAATTATACTAATTACAGAGCATGTGTTAGACAGTCGCGGCTATCGAAGTGACATTTTTACCATCGTCATCAAGAAACTCAGGAGAACTGATTAAAGAAAAGTGTTTTTAAAGTTTCCAATCTGTAAATTCAAATCTCAGAAAACTATGTTTGAGGCGTCATAGTGGTTAGTTAAAGCTTGAAATCCATATCAGCGCTAAACAAAATAATTTTCCAAAAACTTCATTTTTCAATTTTTCAAGTATCGAAAATTTTACAGTAGCCACATGCACCAAGCCACATACCTAGGTACCAATAATAGGTAGATGTATGATGTACTTAATAAAAATGTTCAAATACATCATTTTTAGAAAAAAAAAATTACAGGCAACCATTAGTAATGACTAAAATGGAAAATTCCAAATATCTGTAATCGACAAACAACGATACATGTTATATTTTATCAGCTCACTGAATCATCCTCATTCATATGTTTGAACTCTCATTTCGATTTACATAAGCTTAGCAAGGTTTAATCGAAACGAAACTGTGACTGAAAAAAATTATAACTGCAACTACTGATTGTGTTCTGAAAGCTTGTATCTGTTATTATCTAATATGGAAGCACCCTTTATAATATCACTCATGTAAAATTTGTAAGATTGGTACAAATTTCAAGTAGGTATAAGGAAAATAAATTATTAGTAACCTTTGAATTTCACTAGTGAAAATAATGAGCATACATACCTACAAGCAACGGAAAGAGATGAAGGGCTGTTAATTATGATAACTGGCACATGCTTTGCATTTTCATTGTCCATCATAACAATAACTGTTTTCTCTATAGCAGGAAATTCGGTGTTACGTTGGCGTGAATCATCAACGCGGCCGTTAGATGACGCAACCCGCTGGTCATTGCTCTTTCATTTCAATAACAAAGTGTTCGTTGGGCTTGTGCAGAATTTACCTATACGGTACTTTTGATTTACTACACCATAATCCTGAAATGCTCCTTCCAGTCAAGTCTTGCGCAAGTACCTAGTATGAGGTATTTTTCTAAATATTATAATGCAAAGACGTGAGTTTGGCATGGATTACAATACAATAATAAGAATGGACGCCGCCCATATCTACTGCACTAGTGGTCTTAGAGTCAAATATTTTTTTAAGTATGTGACCACGAGAAATTCAATGACAATATTCGCAACCGCACTGATGGCCGCATTTTCGAATAGACCACAAGTTACCACCTACTTCGTTATTTTAACGAGGACACTCTATTAGGGTAAGTCCGGGAGAGATGACCCCCATTACTAAAAAAAATATATATATTTTTATAGCCGGAGAAATTACATCGAAAAAAATTTGTGGTGATTCTTGTAAACTATCTAAATATTTTTCAATAAAAACTTAATTTTATTTTAATTCATAAACAAAAAAAAAATAAAAATTTATAAATAATGTATGTAGGTTCTTTGATATTCTATCCCAGACTAAGTGCCAGAGATATATTGCACCAATAAAAAAATTGGTCATTATATATATCCGCGGCTCCTACAGTTTCACTATTATGGCACCTAGGTATACAGGGTGTCCCAGCTTATTCGAAGCGGTCTCTGTAGGCCAAACGATTGATTTTTTCCAAAAAAATTTTGCAAATTCAAGTACAGGATCACAATGGCCATAATCTAAAATTATTTTGGAGTATACAGAGTGTCCCATATGACAGTGGCACATCAAAGTTATGTTTTTTTTAAATGAAATGCTCCTATGTTATTGCATTTTTAGATTGTCTAAGAAGAGAAAATAGGATTGGCTTTTACAGTTGGTGTTTAAATTCAGAAGTTTTTGAGTTATAAACAAGTGAAAATCGTCATTTTTCAAGTTCAAGGCCATGTACAATGAAAACGGTTCAAGATAAAGAAAAACGGCTTACATGTCTCTATTTTAACTTTTTATGTACTATCCTATGGTATAGAAACATTTGTACTTTCTTTGATTTTTTTATTTGGCGACGCGTGGAGAAATCTCAGAATTTTTCAAATTTTTTATCACCCTGTATAAACATTTCATCTACATCATAGGATAGTACATGAAAAGTTAAAATAGGGACATGTAAGCCGTTTTTCTCTATCTTCAGTCGTTTTCGTTGTACAGGGCTTTGAACTTGAAAAATGACGATTTTCACTTGTTTATAACTCAAAAACTTCTGAATTTAAACACCAACTGTAAAAGTCAATCTTATTTTCTCTTCTCAGACAATCTAAAAATGCAATAACATAGGAGCATTCCATTTAAAAAAACATAGCTTTGATATGCCACTGTCATATGGGACACTCTGTATACTCCAAAATAATTTTAAATTATGGCCATTGTGATTCTGTACTTGAATTTTCAAAAAGTTTTTTGAAAAAGTCCATCGTTTGGCCTACAGAGACCGCTTCGAATAAGCTGGGACACCCTGTATATAGGGTTGGAGAACATACCTATAGTAACACCAGGAAGGTATTCATTTGCTTTGAAAATGAAAGGGAAGGCACATAAACGGCATTGAAAACCGATTTTGAGAGTGCGATGAGAATACGGTCCTGTGCAGAAGCGCGGATTAAACACCTCGACTTTAGGAAATAACCACTTCACAACAATAGCCAAGCGTTTCGAAGCGTGCAGAGACGTACTGGTTATACAGTGCTTCCCAAAAGTAACGGATAAATTCGATAAAACGGAGAGGGCTGTTTTTTTGAAAAAATAAAAAAACAGGTCGATTTTGTTTTTGAGTTGTTCAACTTTTGACATAATATTTGGGTATACAGGGTGATGCGCGAAAAAGTGGTGACGTCATCGGCATTTTTTTAAATGGCAACCCTTATTTTTTATTCCATTTTTTGATACTTAATTTAATTGCCAGTATGGTAATGTAATCAATTTGTAACCTTAAATTAGGAAATTTCTGAGAAACAGCTTGTGAGTCGAAATTGTGCACTTTTTACTGATGTGAAAATCGGAACATTAGCGATAAAAATAAAAAAATATCAAATAAAAATTACTGTTTCCATGGTAATTTTATAAGATCTGTCTATTAAATTAAGTCTATCAAATTGAATCTGTTAAATTAAATTAAATTAAATCTATTAAATCTGTGGAAATTAAGTTATTTTCTCCGAAATTTCCTTTATAAACGTTACAAAATGATGACATTACCGTATTGGCAATTGGATGAAGTATCAAAAAATTTAATAAAAAATAAGGGTTGCCATTTAAAAAAATGCCGATGACGTCACCACTTTTTCGTGCATCACCCTGTATACCCAAATATTATGTCAAAAGTTGAACAACTCAAAAACAAAATCGACCTGTTTTTTTATTTTTTCAAAAAAACAGCCCTCTCCGTTTTATCGAATTTATCCGTTACTTTTGGGAAGCACTGTATATCCGCTTTCACATATCGTGTCCAGTCCACAGGGATTGATGCAATGATTTTTGGAGTATAAATGCAAAATGCAAAATAAAAACCGTGCTACTGTTAATCTCGAAGATATTCCTTGCCCTGAAAGTGAAGAAAAAATAGAAATTCGACCGGAGTGTCAAAAAGACCTTAGCTGTGACCTTAATATTAGTTTGCAATGGCTGTTTTTAGCTTCTTACCCACCCAGCACCCCTATTTCACTTCTCGGTCCCGAAAAAATTGATGAAACGTAGGAGCCGCGGATGTATACAATTACCAAAAAATTCTTTGATAGGAATCAGTCATTAATAATGTTCTAAATCTAATAATTTCCGCGAAGTTTCACACACAGATCATACAAATATTACCATTTATGGTGAAGTTTTCCCGGATCCAGTGTTTACAGTAGGCACATTTGATCCACTCATTTGGACATCTGCGTTGTGATGTAATCTTCAAGACATCCATCACATTCATTCTCATTAAATTCGTCACTGTTTCCGTCGTCGCTCTTTTCTTCAACTCCGTAACCTTCATCATAGGGGTCGCCAAGTTCTTGAAAATTTCAAGATCTTGTCTAGATCTTGTCTTGATTTCAAGACCAGGGGCCTGTTTCACAAAAATATGAGTTATTAATAATAGTCATATAAAATTTTGTAAAACACTTACCGACTAATATAATTGAAATATACTATTATTAATAGTTAATTAAACTATTACTTAGTAGATTATTACTATTATTTTGAGAAACACTTTTTAAAATCACTCATATTATGAGCTTTTATTATTGAGCTTTACTATTAATAATAGTTAATAGTGTTTTGTGAAACAGGCCCCTGATCAAGACAAGAAGTAATTTTAGATTTCAAGACAGGACAAGAAATTTTATGTCAATACCAAGATTTCTTGTCAAGAAAACAAGAAATCTTGATATTTCTTGACCAACAATGAAAACGCTAAAACGTATTTATTTGTGGAAAATATACATATTTTAATAGAACATAACATATTTTAATTTCTTGAACATACATTTTTTGCTAGAACGATTCACAAAAATGTAAATAAAAAATAAATAAATAAATGAAAATCCTGTTGAAACTAAAGCTGCAAACTAGATTTTGAATATCAAATTTAACTCATCAGACTTCTTATATGGAATCAACGCCTAGCCGGTTTTTGGCTTTGTTATTGTTAAAGCTGCTCTTGAAAAAAGCCTTTCCGAAGGTACAGATGTTGTTGGCGTTCCGAGAAAATTCTTGGCCATTTTTGATAAGGACGGGTAGATATTTTCGTGTCTTCTCCACCAATCAAGTATATTCTCAGAATGTTCTGCCCTAGGCTCGTTTAAGTATTTTTCAATTTCACACTTCCAAGATTCTGAATTATCATCGTTATTAGCTTTATTAAATAGGTAAGTAATATCTAAATCAATAATCATAACATTACTTAACTCAACGGGATAAGGCGTGCATTTGCGCGACGTCATTTGCGTTCGTCAGAATAAAATTAAGATCGGGGCGGGAAGCCACCAGATTGCTGTGTTAGCACGAAACACAATAAAAAGTTCACCTAGGAATCACCGGTTGATTTCAAACGTTCAAGAAATTTCAAGATCTTGAAATTTCTTGAGTCAAGACAAGATATAAGATGTCAAGAAAACGTCAAGACAAGATTTTTTTTAATTTCTTGATTTTTCCTCAAGACAAGACAAGAAGTTGTTATCAAGACAAGAATTCTTGTCTTGGCGACCCCTACTTCATCATCCTCCTCTGACCCAGGCGGGGGCACAAACTTGCACTTTTTGGATTTCTTGCCAACTTTTTATCGTAGTTTTCTGGAGTCTCTAGATTTTTTTTACGTTCTTTTCGCAGTTTTGCCTTTTCAATATTTTCGTGTGAGATTGGTATTGTTGCTACACTTCTTCACCGCTTCTTAAACACATACAGGAACTGAAGGCAAATGTAAAAACATATCTTCAAAAATTTTTTCTGCTAATGGAAGTTGATCATCAAGTGTTGAAGATGAACCGGACTGAAGTGATCGACGATCAACAAAATAATCATCATTGTGGCTAGTTTTTACCATAGTAAGATGAAATTGCTGTTCATATCTTGCAATGGCACCCGTGTTAGTTGCCTTATGTCATCTATAAATTCTAAACAACGGCTGAGATACCCCATCGTGTATTTAAGAAAACGTCAACTTACAAATGTGTGATTCATATAAGTAGTGCGTTTACACCGCCGCTGAATACAATTTCATTTGTTAACGTATAACTAAACTATAAATACTTTGCCGTTTACCCCTGTGGGGCATCTCTTTCAGACTTACCTATATATTTTTGAATTGTCTGTGAATATCGAAGACAGACGCTTTCCACAGTTTCAATTGATTGGTTGATAAGTTATAAACAAGTGAAAATAGCAATTTTTAAATTTCAAGGTAGTGTATACAGACTGTCCGTTTTTCGCGTGCCACTATGGGGATCTCGCTTATCTTAAGAGATACGAAGTTGGTTAAATTAAGGCAAAGTAGCGTATTTTTGTGCTGATTGATAATCTGCAAAGAAATTTGAGCTGTCACTATTAGTTGTCAAAATATTTCAAAAAAACTGAAATTTTCAATTTTTATTTTTATTTTTTTATTCAAAAACCAATCAAGCAAGCCATTTTTAACTGAAACATTGTTAAGACACTTTTCAACAAGGAACCCAAAAATAATTTTACAATAGCTCTAGCACTTGAGATAGAAGAAAATCGATGCTCAGCTTTTTTTTTCTTATGGGCGCCATATTGGATTTTTCCATTTTTAGATTACGTTAATTTTTCTCTTTACAACGATGTATCATACATCTTATTTCATTATTGAATGTTTGGCGAAAATAAAATTTCTCATCTTGTGTGCAGAGTGCTTTGAAAAAATGTCAAGGGTCTTTTGGAGTTCCATCCAAAACTTGAAAAAAATGTGCCCTCGTATTTGAAAAAAGAAAGTTGATGTTGTGATTTTATAAAAGAACCAGCCTGTATATTACAAAAATATTTTAAAAAAGTAGGGCAAATCTTACTTGTTAGAACGGCATTTGAGTTTTTTTTTTATTATTTAGAATTCTCGTAGTAAAAAATACAAAAAATGTTAATGAGGGTTAAGAAAATAATAAATCAATTTTAAACAATTCAATATACTTATGTATCCATTCAAAATTAATTAAATTTTCTAACAGCCAATATTATAAAGGTTCATTAGGCTAACCGGCAGATTTCTGTGCTCGTTTTTGAAGCTAATATCGACGTCAAATGACTTTTATTAACATTTCTGTATTTACGTTCATGTCAAGAATAGATAATATTAAAAAAATATCTACTTAGACTCGATACCTTCTTCAGAAATTGCCACAGAAATCTGCCCGTTAACTTAATGAGCCTGGTTGTAAGTGCAGTTATTATAGAGAAACTCATATTTTTGTTTTCTTTTTTTTTTTTGGGGGGGGGGGGTTTATAGAATAAAATTTGTAAAAAACTCCAATAGTAAAATGGAAGTAAGAGAAAAGTTTATAGGACCTAATTTACTTTGGAATGTGCTACATGCATAATGCCATCAAAACCAAACATATTTCAAAATGATATATAGGTACTACCTATATATGTGCCTAAACTATGCGTAGTGTCGCGAATAATGTTCAGCATTTTGAAAATTTATTGAGAATAAGATGTTGTTTCTTTATTGATATTTTCTTAGCCCTCTTTAACATTTTTATTATTTTAGAATTTTCGTATTATTATTAATTTATACCTAAATTGAATAAAAGAAAGAATAAAGAAAACATTTCTCAAGAATGTGTATAAAATATTTCCCTCTAATTCAATTATTAGTAAGAGAGAATGGAAAAACGAAAAATCGATTTTTGTCCGTAACTCGAAAACAAAAGACGATAGTCAGTTTTAGTTTTCACCATTGTCGTTTTCTATAGAAAAAAGAGATGTAGGATGCGCGGCCCATTTTTGTACATCTCTACAATTATCGAGATTAAGCCTCTATTAAAACATGTAAATTATGCCACCCTGCGTACATGATGGTCAATTATCATGATTCACAAGCCACAGACAATTAATATGAATGAGTCGTTAAGGGCACATTTTCAGTTTTTAATTAACATCAGGATACCCAACACGTAATTAGGCAGTTAACAGTAAAGAGTCGGAACTTTTTACATTATGTTTTAATTACTGGATTAATCTAGGCGATGTGCGAAAATCAATAATCTACACAATTTAGGATCTAGAGATAACGTATAACTTTTGTAATGGTGTACAGTAACACTTTCCCCTCTCTGTTTTCCCTTCAATGACGTCAATTTGGTTCAATTAAGGTGAAAAGCTGATATTTTCCGAACGATATGTCAGCTAATCCTGTGACATCCAAATCCCAGATTACAGACCTCCCGTCGAGTAAATGAATCCAGAATTTACATAGTTAGAGGTTCTATCCACATCCAGGACCTCCGCCGGAGCTTTGCCAAGGATCACATATTTGTAGCTTATTAGGGTAGTTTCGAGGGTAGTTTAGGCTGATTTCGTTGAAAGGAAACTGAAAGCGGTTATATTAAGATAAATTATGGAAAAAGCGAATCTTGATTGAATTACACAATTTATTTATTATACAATATACTTAGTGTTCACAAGAAATAACCATTAATTAGTTGCGGATTAAATCTTGTTGCCAAAAGTTCGACTTGAATATAGTATGAAATGTTATACTTCATGCGGTATAATTGTGCAGAGTGTCCCCTAATTAATGGGTCGCTGAACTCGCGGGCAGATTTCTTGACCGAATATATAGGGTCACCAAATAATATATAGAATCGTGCTAATGTCTCTTATACGGAGGGACCGATTTTATTGAAAATTGAAGGGAGAGAAAAATGTTAGGAATCACCTACCTTTGTCAATGTAGGTGATGGTTCAAAAATTTAAATGACAGATCCTGGATATTTTTTCAATTTTGTATTCTTCTTATATGAATCCTGATCCATTTGTACCTATATTTGGTTTCCCTAAACCTGAAAGTGACAGTTTATGGTTATTAATGTACCAGAACTTAGCAAAACACTTTTCACGAATCGAAAAGCTAACGGTCTCATAACTTGTTGCTAATTAGTTGTAGAAGAAAAAAATTTGTTGCTCTTTATTTAAAAAAAAAATCGGTGTTCTGGTTATACAAGTTCGTCTGAAGTGAGAGAACATACATCTTTGCTAAAAACATGAGAAAAATGCCCAAATTATTCAGTTAATTTACTGAATTTGTTGATAATTATAATTGTAGGAAAAAAGTTGTTCTTTAATAAAAAAAAATACTTGCGGGAGAGAAAACTTTGTGAGTTTTGTTTCGTTCATTATGGGTAACCAGCTGGTTTATTTTAAATAAAAAAATCTTGTATGTACATTGTTTCGTAAATTTAATGATGTTCGAGAAAAAAAATCAATTACATAGCATAATTTTACATAAGTATAGGGTAGGAATTTTGAAGTAACAATTTATTCGAATCATTTTTTCCTTGGCGATTATCAAGTTTACGAAAAAAATACAAGATTTTTTCTCAACAAAACATGGGATGTAGTTATTGGCTATTATAATTATTATTATTGTACATACTTGTATCTATAGTCCAATTATTATAGAAAGGCGAATAGTTTCTTAGTGCGCAGAAAGGTTGGTTACTATGGTTACCGCCTTCCGAGCGCATAATCATTTAACGACTAATATCAACAATGTTAGTCGGTATCCACGTTAAAAAAAACAACCAATCAGATAAGGCAAAAGGTATATAAACGAAAAAATAATTTTTGTAGTAAACAAATGCGAATTAACTAAGGTTATGTACCTTTCTACTGTTCGCATTTCATTCCATTTTTACTTTATAATGTAAGTTACAGTTACATTCCTAAATTTACAGTTTAAAGAGTAACTCAAAACAATATCGTGAAAAGCAGATCAAATAATTATTTTGTCCACCACATTATTATTAATATTTAAACATTTATTTTGATTCTATGAAACTTTAAAATTTCTAATATATTTTCCTTAATTTGCAGATAAATATGCATCGTTTGAGCAAGATGTACCTTTGCTGCCTGCTGCTTGAGAGTAATGAGACTGACTGACTATGAAGAATGATGAAGATACCTACTATCCTACTTGTTAACAACTCCATTCTTCCACTCTTTATAGGTCTGACAAAGTCAAACTTGTAAATGGATGATGTAGGTAGGTGGGTATAGGTATATACCTAATACTCAATAAAAGATTGTAATAATAATTGAATTGAATTGAAGGTATGTACGAGTATAATTACTTAATTATAATAATTTAATTATGGGTGTCCTAATAAGAACTGTCTGTTTTGATTCATAGGTACTTACCTATTATAATCGAATAAAACGAAAACGGTGATAATTATTTTAGATATTTCTAACTACAAGAAATTATCAGTTATTTTGTTATATATACCTGAAATCTGGCTGAATTTCGACGATAACGCGTCTATGCTTATTAAGATCATGCATGTCCATTATTAGCATAGCTTTTAATAAAAGCTCAAAGCAAAAATCAATGTTTTAGATGCTAGAAACCGGATAATAAACGACCAAGAAACAATAATATTGGTCGGTAAATAATAATTATCCTTATAGAATTTGAAATAAATTATTCTGAAAAATATGAATAAAAGTTGTGAAGTAAAACATTCTGCTTACGAGCGAAATCAACTACTATTATACCTACCTACTTATATCAGATAAATAGTTTTTCTTCAAAAACTAATAATTTATTACATAATGAATAAAAATAAGTCATAGTTTTGAATTAAGTAGTAGGTACAAGCATCCTCGTCAGATAACACAGCTTCACTTTTTTCTTTCCATTTAATAATCCACTCTGTATAACAGCCATTGCAGTTGCAACGTAGTTGACATGTAGCATGTAGGTATATGTTGAAAAAAAAGTTGACCCATGTTAAATAAATCAAGGGAATCTAGATTAATGGACATCGTATTGGGATTTTCCATCATTCAGCAGAGAAAAAATTGCATCATTTACATGCCCACCAAGAAAAAATTGTTAAAATCGAAATAACTTTATATATCCTACAGAGTGTTTACTGTGTTGGCCAAACTTGGCAGTCTGATTCTTCAGACTAAAATAATGAAAAAAATTTATATACAGGGGTGTCCGGAAACACTTCCTAAGAAAGTGATAGTTAACAGAAAATTTATTATTTTATTATACTTTTTTTAATAAATTTATTTATACTGTTATACTTTTGTGACTGCATTGTCGCAGAATATAAGTAGGTATACATTATTTATTTCATTATTAGTAACCTTAGCCTTTGTCATTATTTTTATCGTTTCAAAAATTTTTAAAATGAAATTCTTGAGACTTTGATGGCGTAGGTATATCTTTTTTGGGAATTATGTATAATTTTTTTTTCATTATTTTAGTCCGAAGAATCAGCTTGTGAAGTTTGGCCAACCTTACAGTGAACAGCCTGTATATATTTGACTCAAAGTGACCCCCTCCGTTTGATATACCTATAGGTAGGTACATACCTTATTTTTTACGAACATTTTTTCCCCAAAATGTAAAATTACGGTACATCAATTGATTGCAACTTTTTTCTCTACTGAACGATGTAAAATTACAATATGGCGTCCATAAGAAAAATAAAAGTTGACTATCGCCATGTAAAATGTAGCTTGCCTTGTTTTGTTTTTTTCAATATTGGTATAGTCACCTACATATATCAACTTATACTTATGCAGTGGGCTAAATTCAAAATTTGATACCTGCGTGTAACTGATATACAGGGTGAGATAGTAATGAAAGTCAAAAAGTGACAAAATTTTAGCTTTTTCCGATTATCTAGTGACATATGAAAAAAAATTCAATCTCAAAGGAACATGGTGTCCCATAAAAGGCGCAGCTTTTTCTCTATTTAATAGAGTCTGTATCTTTAACCGTTTCCGATATCCCGATACTGGTATCCTGAAATTTTGCTTAATTTTTGCCCTCTATATAAGGTAGGTTGTGAAAAAATATATATAAAAAGCAAAAAAAAAAGTACTTACAGGCATCTTGAACTCGAATTAAGTATAGGTAGATATTTATCTACTTAATTTTTTCTACCTATACTTTTTCGCATTTGAAACTAAAATAGGGAAGCCTAATTGTTTAAATTAACATTTTCCAGGTACCTACCTACTATACCTTACACTTACCTTGTGTTATTTAGTTATTTAGTTATATAGTTATAAACCTAGTTATTTAGTTATATCTATTTTAAATGTACCTGCTACCTATTGTAAGTAGATTATCCGTTATTATATCACATGTTTGGAAAATGGTTTTGAGTACATGTACTCTCTGAATTCTCCACCCTTCTCTAGGGGTCGCCACCAGCCGGCGTCGAGATGGAAAAGGGAATCCAAGATATCGATTCACGTTCCATCATCCAAGCCTGGAACCTTTCTCTGCAGTTTAGCCTGTTTAGTGAGTCCCTCCACCGATAGATGTCGCAGGTGCCACTACAATCGAACCTCGACTCCCCACTTACGCAGTAGTTCCCCTTGCGTCCCGGCACGATATAGGCGTGGTTATGAAAGAATTACTGGATTTTTTCAGTTGAGCGCCGCGTCGAGGCGGAGTTTTAAAAATGTGGCGCTGCATTTACACTGTCCAAGGGCGGAGTTGCGACGCGCATGCCGGAAGTGAACTGAAGCGTCGCCGAGGTGGAAGGGAAGGTCGTAGTAGGCGACGGCTTGCACCGGTCATTAGTTCCGCAGACGTCCGCGATCGAATATCTGGAAAAGAAAACGGTTTCAGGACAAGCAAGTAGTAAGTGTGTACAGCTGCAGGTGTATCAGTGCAATGTGGGAAAGATATGGATAAGGTAAATGTTGATGGTGTACAGTTACAGTTCTGTAAATAAAAAAAAGGAATGCTTAGTGTAGGTAGGCACACTTATTGGAGGAACAATGAAATGCACTGTTGTAGTATGTGTTAGAATATTACAATTTGGTACCCATAAACTAGGTACTGCTAACTAACTGTGAGAATAATGATTTGGGATTTTAAAAGTTGTTTGAAACGTTTCTCTCCAGAATTTTTAGCTTGATTATTATAGTCTCATGACTATCATCATGCAAGATGCATCTGAATTAAATTATTATATGTTTAAATGGAATCAAGTGCATGATAGGTAGGTAATTCCTGTATGGTAGGTATGGTGATGGTGGTACCTATAACTGGTAGGTACCCATGGGTATACCGACCCACCCATGGAAGTGGATACCAGGTATACGTAGGTATACCATACCAATAATTGACCTATGACTCTACCTACTCTCTATAGGTACTTAAGTAATATCTACCTGTCTTGATAGAAAACCTAAATGTATAACTAGGTACCTATCTAACAGTGTAAAATTCTCATAGTTTTCTTATTTGGCACTTTTCCTCCTATTTTGCCTTTTTTGCAATAATCGCTTTAATTTATTATATCTATCATAGGCACCTATCAATTAATGCCTATAATCCCTTCCGAGAAATTCATTCACTTGGCTATAAGCAAAAATGCGATGATTCATATTAGGAATCTGATGAGCAAGATTCCTGATTTGGAATGGTATAGAAGCGACTTCGTCGTAAAAGTTTTACAAACGACCAAATAAATTCAATCGAATATTCCTAGAGAAAGTTGGAATCAAGAAAAAGTGTTACGAAACTGGTATATCCAGCTCCCTAGGACCACGATATATTTATTGCCTATACCTACTTAAATTATAATCTTTTAATAAATTTGCATTTCATGACACAATAATGGTGCTCTTAAATCTTACTTTTTGTGGATTTTAAAATGGAAAGCGAGTTTATTCAGTAAATTATTATACCTACCTAATATGTATGTCTAAAAGATTCTCATTATATTTTTGTCACACATTATGTTGGAATTATAATATTATGTATTGGTGTAGGTATACCTACCCATAATACCTAGGTATATACCTAGCCTATACCTACCTATGTACCTACCTAGGCTAAAAATTTTTAGTCATCTCGAATGCTCAATACGTGTCTACAATATTATTATATTATGGATATTGTCGATGTATGTATGAAGGTTATGCATAAAGGTATACCTACCTACCTAATTAATCAAACTTTGGCTGGTTGTGATTACATAAGCAGGTCTCAATTTTTTTTTTTTTGTGCAAAACATTACTTACCTACCTAAAGCAAAAAGCTAAGGTATAAGGTAGGTACATACATACTTTATATATATCTAAGTCGAATGATACTGCATGAGAGATATTTTCTAAAGTAGGTATAAAAATCAGTACATTTTAATTATGAATACCTACATAGCTATATCAATACATATACCTACCTAGGTGTAGGTATTTTTATTGTTTTAAGTGTCTTTCTTATAAGGCATACACGACACGAATGCAAATACTTACATAATTTCATCCATAACCGATAAAAGACAAAGGGAATTTATGCAAATTAGGATATGAAGAGCTCATTTTATTGTTTCAATGACATCAGCTGTCAAACAATGCAAAATGCAAGGTTGGAAACTCCAGCAGCTACTTCCACTCCCTTCTAGGTATATTATAGAAGAAAAAAAACGACAATAATTTAATACTAATATTGTCTATTATTAGGTAACGGTAATATTACGGTGCATGTTGAGGATCAGAAAATTGAAAGCCGTCTAATTTCTCTTCTGTGACCTATAATCAAGTCTTATAAACCCCTCAAGACATCTGAATGCAGTAGTCTGATGACCTTATAATACCTCCGTCGGTTGCCGATGAAAGCTAAGCTATAGGTAGGTATATGCCTCTGTTACAAGTTAAAAAAATTTGTTAACTATTTGGCCACCCATAGTGGTATATCATTATTTATTTTACCAAAATATTTAAAATAATTTAAAAAAATAGGATGAAAAAATAGAAATATGGGCAGAAAGTGGTCCTAAAAGTTTCACTTTATCCTTGAGTTTCGATCTTTGTGACCAAGAATATCTCGACTTGAGTTTAAGGGATACCATAGCAACTTTATGAAATGTTCGATCAAATGCCATTATCAAGCACCTTATATCGATCATGGAAATAAGCGTCAAGTGTGAAAAATCGCCAGAGTTCTTCTGGAAGTGATCCAAAGCGAAATCTTTTTTTTTTTTGTCAAAGCTCAAAGCCTCATCTGTCACCCTCTGTTATACTTCCAGTTTAGTGATGTATAGGTATAGTAAATTTAGGTAGGTACCTACCTATATTGCTACAATATTTAAAATTTAATATTATTCTGGCAATTTCTTATTAGGTAATCTTAAAATATAATGTAACAAACTGCACCGTCACGGTGTCTTCTGATTTTACGAACACCGGGGATTCCCATGTGAATATCGACTTCTGTAAATATTTTGGCTCCAAAATATTTGTTTTAGAGAGAAATTTTTAGAGAGAAAAGATTCCAAAAGCTGCTGCATTGTGGGTATTAAGTATGGTTACATTTTAGGCATTTAAGTATACTTACGAGAAAAAAAAATTATGTCACAAACTTTGTCCGGATTTTCCCGAAAATGGTTTAAAAACTTGAAATGTTACTACAGAAACTAAGAAACTTCAATTTTAACAAATGGTTCATTTAATATTTATTTTCTCTAAAACAATAATTAGGGGAGTCAATATTTATACCATTATTCCATGGGAATTTTCTTACCTAGGTATGTTCAGAATACCAAAAAACACCTGCTATGTAACTAGAAAATTCTATTAAATAATATTTATACGTAATAGTGAAATTTAAATACATATTATAGATAGATACCTACATAAAAAATATTGTTGAAGAGATTTCACAGGTGAGCATCTATTCAATAGGTATGTCCATGTTTCCTAGCAAGAAACCGTTTTTGCGTATTCACGCGAAATAGCTGTCCAATTAGTCACCAAACAACGCGAGGGCGAGGTCGCTCTATTCGATACGTTTTTTTTTACTGTTTGTTTATGACAGCTTTTTTGCCTATGTAAGTTTTTTTCCATCTCTTTAATAAAAACAGTCAAATGCATAATATATAACTAATTAAGTAGGTAGGTGCCTACCTATGTAAAAAAATATTTCTTTGTATTCCAGCCGTTAATTTCAGTTACGTTCCCTGACCGCTTCTCGCATCTCGCCCTCGCCTCGCTCAGGTTCTGGCGGCCGCGGCCGTCTTCGCTTCGCCCCACCACGTCGCCGGCGTCTTGGCTCCTTCACCACGCAAGTGCACGAGCGGTCGCGGCCTGCTGCGTACTCCATCTCGCCACGGCCGCTTCGACGTCGCGAACTCGCGACCTGCAGTCCGTCTCAGTAGTCCGTCAAAGGAACGCCTCCGTGAACACTAGCAAGGAGGTGTCTGTCGTGTGTTCGGTGATTGTTGACGCTTGTTTTCGTGTGTGGTGCAGTGACCTTTGGGCTTTATTCCAATTTGACCGTTTACGCGAGTCGAGTATATGATATGCACCTGCCCGGTCAACTGAGAGGAAACATCAAAGAGGTAAGTTTTTTTTTTTATTTATTTATTATTTCTGTTGGAATTCTGCTGACCTCTGTTGTAAAGTTTGTATGTACATACATATACACCTATAATACTTCGCGTAGTGCGCTGTTGAGCGAACATGACACAAGACTCATTTTTAGCTGCAAAATTATTATTATAGTAGGTAGCTACTTATATTATTGCGATACAAGGCCGGTAAGTGACTTGGTGCTCTATAATAAACAATAACTTTCCAAATTTTTGTAGGTACCTACTTACCATTTTTTCGTATAATTGATGAAAAGAAAACAAATTCGTTCAATTTAAGCGAAATAGAATTCAGAATTTATACTCGTGCACAATATTTTGACAAGGCACTAATACTCTACCGACAAATTAATTGAAAACGGCAATCAGGCAACATTTTGGTCGTTAGGGCATTAGTTGGTTGTTGGCTGCTCAGTACCTACATACGCTTTTTTTTGCGCTTAGCCTCTCTGTACTTTACTTACCGCACCCTAGGCATTGGGCTATGGTTCATAATAACGATATCTACTGTTATTCTGGCAGATTGTTTCAACTACAGTAGTTGAAACAACACAGTAACTGTGTTGTGTAGGTGTAGAACCTATTGAAGTAGGTATATTGAGCTAAACTTGTGCAATTAGACACACTCGATGGTACGAAAAAATAAAAGTAGATAGGTACCTACATCATTTAAAAAACTTGTTTCAAGATTGGATTTACCTACCATTCACCTCTGGAATTTTGACGGCATTTTTAATTCTATACATAAATACAGTATAGGCAGTAGCTACTTACAGTTCTGAATGTCGCGTCGCGATTCTGAATTTATGTTATAAAAACATTAAGATGTTCACAATTTTTTTAGTATTTGTTACCGAAGTGTTAGTATTATTATGATAATGACATGCGCTCCCTCAGTGAAAATTTTTCATCGATGGATCATCGGAGATTCACTCACTTTTTCGCACGTACTTAGGTACCTAGGTAGGTACCACGAAACTATACAGAATATGCTGAGAAAGTACATAGTTATTAGAAAAAGGAGTACTTAAGTATCATTTCTCCTGAAATCTGAAATATTTTTCGATAACTTTTTATTTAACCGAATATTATAAGTAGGTACTTACATTTTCAATTTTTATAACCAAGTTTTAAAGTATAGAGAAATGGCGACTAAAATTAAAAATATCTATGGAAATATTGGGACTTGAAACCGCTGGCACGGATACTTAGGTAGGTACCAGTTGCAACGGATTATCGCGACTATCGCGGTATAACGCGACCGCTCCGACTAAAATCGTTACAGAATCGAATTTTAAGTTTAAAAACCTTCCTGGACATGCGTAGATAGAAATTCTATCGCAAATACTTATATGATAAGTTTTTCTTTTGCATGAAATTGTATGCAAATGTATAGTTTTGTCTAATCGAATTTCGTTCGTGTTTAATTCCTGGAAATGCTTACTTTTTTTAGGTATACCTACCAGAATTTATTAATATTGCGGCGAAACCAGCTTGCGGTTAATTCCATTTACCTAGGCAGGTACGGTGTTTTCTGTGGAATGCTTTAGTTAGTAGGTAGATACCTTTATGTTGGTAGTTTACCGTTATTGTAACTCATAAAATACTAGATATACCTATTTTAGGAGGCAGCAAAAGAAGTATAGCGTCCATAATAACCCCCCAATTAGGGATCCCCCCCACATCGAATAAAATATATAGTGACAAATAATGTAGGTATACTGATCAAAGCGGCTTTTTTAGATCATTTTTGATTTTTATTTTTTTGCACAAAATGATTTCAAAAGTTAAGCGGTAGTTTTATTTTGTCTTGTAACAAAGAAATACCTAAGTACTCAGTTGACTTGTGCTTATTGTATCTATAGGAACTGCATGAAGATAAATTTTTTACTAGATATAGACGAGGATATATGTAGATATCTATTATGTAATGAATGGGCCCATCGCTCATTAACAAAACCTGATTTTTTCATATACAGTCGTAGAGAAAATAGCACCTTCTACTTGTGGAGAATGACTATTATTCATCTGGATGATTCCGACACTCACCGACGGCGCGTGTTGTAATTTTCGTCCTCGTGAATAACAGTCACCATTCTCTTTTCAATTTTCTAGTATACAGGGATCGAGTAGGTAACAACTCAGTAGTTATCGGTTTGAAATATTTTACAGGAGTTACTTAAAAAGGTAACTCCTTATTATTATTACCTAAAAAGTTACGGATTAATGAAGTATTATTAGGTAGGTATATACCAGTTAACTTTTTAAACTTTCAATTAAATTATCGAGTAGGTTTCAACTTAAAAAAAAGTCATGGGAATCTACAATTTAAAATAAAAAAAAAAGAATTTTAAGGCGTCGATGTACCTTATTAGGTATCTATAGATTGACTTGAATAGGTACCATCTCACGAAGTCTCCTTTTTTGTTTGCATTTTTTTTTGGAGCACCCGAAAAATCAACTCGTGGGTATTTCTAAAAAATGTGGGCTGCTACTTACTAGATGTAGCCCACTAGATGTAACTGTAAAAAAAAACTAAATTGAAAAAAAAATTCTGAACAGAAAAAGAAAAAAGAAGAACTAGAACAAGAGAACAAGAAAAAATTCTACCGGAAAGTGCTTGTGCATGCGCAGGTCTTCCGAGAGGTCTTCCTTCCGGGTCTTCAGGGTCTTCCTATATAAATTCCAATCTGCTGTGCTCCATCTGCAAATTACCTACTCTAAATTAGTATTATTGATTTTTTTATTGAGTTTGTGGTTGGCATCTAAATAAATATGGGTAGGTATTATATATATATATATCTATTTATGCGCGAATTCACAAACAAAGCTTTAAAAAATGAGTATAATTACGCAATCAATTTATTATCTTCATACCTATCAGTCAAAAGTCAAACGCATATAAACTGTAGGATAGGTATATCTCCATCGCAATTATTTAATTATTTTCTAGCTATGTCTATTCTATTAAGCCGAAATAAGTGCTTTGTTATTATTTTTCATAAATTTTGAGTTGAAAAAATGTTTAACTTTATTTTTTAAGTTTATTAATTTTTGGTTTCCATTATTTTTTTCATACCGAACGACATAAAAAAACAATATGGCGGCCATCGAGGCGGCCATAAGAAAAACGAAAGTTGACTGTGAAAACTTTGGGATCTAGTCGGCTTTGAAAATTTTTGAAACGTCAGATGGATAGCTCTCGGCGACTTGTGTAAGCCTAGAAAAAATAATTTATTAATTTTCAATAATAAAAAAGATAAGTATGACGAAAATAAGAAATCTCAGTTTTTTCAGGATATTTCAGGAACGGTAACAGTTATCTCGTATCGTATGTCTCGACGGATTCGAGATGGCCACAAAATTGCGCATCTTTTCTCTAATTCAAACGAGCCTGTATCTCTTAGCGTTTATACGAGATACCAATATAGAGAAGAATATACATAATATGGTGCAGTCTGTATATTAAGTATCTTTTACCCCAGCTTTTACCCAATTTTATTTTAATATGACAGTGTTATTCGTAGTGTTAAGGGGCTATAATTCAACCCTAACTCGATTAAATTTATTAAGTCAAGTGGTGTCCTGAGCGGCACCTTTTAAAATATTTTTAAAATGTAGGTAGGTACCCTCGTAGGTACTAAAACAATTTTTTCGTAATTTTATATTTTTTTAATTAACTGCTAAAATAGGTGCTCTTTTTTGGCCCATGCTTCCTTTCGTATGTTAATTAGTTTTTGAAAAACAAAATAAAATTCACTTCGTTGCATATCCCTGGACCACACAAAAAACTTTTGGAAATTATAATTTTTTCATTATTCTTGTTAATAATATTTACAACAACGACAAATAGACAATAAATAAATTAAATACATTTCTGAACATTTAAACCTCAATCTGAACTATAACGATCCCCCCCCCCCTCTTTCTTGGTTGTCCATCAGGAATATGAAATTACATGGATTGTTTTTTCATAAACTAATCCAAATACGAAAAAATCCAATATATAAAAAATTGTAAACTTGGCTGCTTATAATTGAAAAATAAAAAATAAAAGTTACGAAGAAACTGCGTCGTTTTCACAAAAGTGCCGACACCATACTGGATTAAATAAATTTAATCAAGTTAGTGCTATATTAGTTGTCTATAAAGGAATAACGCTGCCATATTACAACAAAATTAGGTAAAGTATATACCTACCTATACACACATTTAAGATATTTACGAACAAGCATTTTTTTCGCAAGAAATATGCAAAAAAAAACCGAATCATTTGCCTCGTCATGGGTATGTTTGTATTACGAACTTTCAATTTTAAAATAATTCGAATAATCGACTCTTAAGTTTATTGTACGTGTAGGTACCTACTTAAATCTTAAGTTCAGAAAAATTTAAATTAATGCCTATGATACTTATGAATAGAAGCGAATTCAACCTGGACATTTTGGCTAGATAAGTTGTGTGCAATATCTTCTGTGAGTTCTTTTTTTTCTTTATGACTAAAACGGGGACTAAAATAAATCCAGCCCGCTCCTGTTACTATGTGTTCGCTATTATTCGCTAGTGATTTCTGCGAGAGCACCACTTGTTCGTTCGCAATAAAGATTGCACTTCTGGATATAGCTTAGGCTACACCGATGATTAAACACGTAGGTAGTGTCGATGTGTGGTGTGTAAGTAGATGGTGGACTTCCTGTTATTTTATTTTAGAAGTAGTAAATACTTATATGTTATACACCTATACTATGGAATTTAAATATTAAATTGTAAAGCCTTTACAGCAGATTGAAATATGGTGAAAATTCAAATTTAGTCATGTGGCATCTTATCGATGGGTCATCGATGGCATGACGTTATTATATCTGACAAAGCGTCTCGCGACACCAGCTTATTGTAGCTAAAAAAAGCTGCGGCTTTTTATATTTTATTTTTGTGTTGTGTTTTTTTTATGGAGTTGTCCTGTACTGACCAGAACCTGACCGATCAGGTCTTTTGAACCATTCAAGTTATTAACGCAATAAGTCCACGGAACGTTATAATATGCAATCGCTGGCTTCAGAGCCTGTCCCCCCTCCTGGATGCCTCTACTGACAAGTTACGTCATCATGACAATGCCCGCGTCTTTAGGCGTGTTTGATTTGAATTTACTTACCTAGTGAATATAATTCTTTAATAGGTATCGTCTAAATTTATTTATGCTATAGTTGTTGAATTGGGACTCATCATCATTCACTCATAAAAAAATTCAAGTCGCTTCTAATCTTGTACCAATGCCAGGCTTATATTTTCATGACGTCGTAATCCGAAATAGGTACTTACAGTGGCTATGGCTAATGCGCAGCAGAGTCCGGACTCAATCATTGCATTGTAATATTAATCGGAATTTTTTTGACCTGCCAGGGACCAGCATAACGATAAAAGAAAGCTTTGTTGAATTTGATACAAGTACAACGGCCAGTTTTGTTTGCAATTAGGTACCTAGTTATTTTAAAAATACATTCCATTAGACGTTTGAAACTGAAATTGTTTTCCTCCTACTCTATCCTATAATAATAAGCAAAACAAGAAGTGTTAAATTTTCAAGATTTTGTTTTTTGATATTTAAGTAAGCCACGCTAAATTGTTCGGGTATATTTTGATGAGAAATATTTGTTAGCATAAATAAATTATTGCAACAGGGACGAGGTTTTGTTTATTCCGCAGAAAGAGGGCTAAAGAGGTTGAAAGGATCGCAACATTGTATAGCATCTCCTTTTAGGGACACCGACATTATTTTACTTTTTTATAATAATTAATTTTCTCAGAGTAGTTTCCTTTGCTTGGCTTTGCATAAATAAAGGGTACAGTTTATTAAATATGAATTAAATGTTTCTATTAAAGAAATTTTACACTTAAATTCAATCTGGAGAACTCAAAATATTGTTATAAGAAATGTATGGCGTACTATCTAGGGTTGGGCTCTTGACTGCCACTTTGGTTGAATTGCTGGATCACTTTTATTAATTAAACTGAATTATTAATTATTTAAAAACTAAACTGAAGTTTACTCGACGACCGGGAAGTATTATTATTTATTAATTAACTGGAGAATACTCGCAGGCGTTACGCGAAGTACTTGCCGTATTAATAATTATTCTTATAATAAGAAACACTTTATTTTATTCCGACAACGTAATTAGTTGAACGGAGCTGATGAACGCAAACGTCCGTAATTGATTTAATCGTAGAAATTGGTATCTTAATCCCGATGAACGATATGCTAATTTCATTCAGCAACAATTCGTTGGTCAACGTAAATTCGTGGTTCAAAGAACACAACATCCACCCCTTCCTTCTCTTTTACCCGCACATGCAAAGACAGAAGTAAGAAAGGAAGAGAAGAAACACTTGGTCACTCGACGTCGTCGAGTGAAGTCGCATTTTCGAAATTTGCAAAACGTATCGTATTGGACGGATCGTCAGAAATCATTCTTAAATCGTGTTAATAAAACTCGTAATAATTAATCGTATCGTGAACTTATATTAACCGTGGTTTATAATCGGTAATTAAAATTAATTGATCTACAACCAAACATCGGGAGACAGAAAGCAGACGGAAGGTCGGTAACTATGCTTATTCGAATTATTTTACTGTGCATATACCTACTCCTGTTTCCTTCGGGGTTAAAACCCTGGTCCTTCAGCCTATAATCAAAACCATTAATTGTCCCAAACATTGGTCCTTCGACCAGCAACAAACACTCATAAATGGGACACCTGCCTTACTTTTAGCAAAGGGTTCACACACCGTCATCCGAGCACTTCTTTATTTCTGGAAATTAGCAATTTCAGGATCAAAACAAACCAGATTCGTGATGATCCTTACTTTCGCATCCCTCTTCAGGGTTGAAAAGTAGAAAATTGAAACTGACAAATAGAATCCGTTTGTGAATCTGATCTACGAGAAGGTAAAAAAACTGGTTGGCAAAATTATTGGTGTATAGGTACCTGTTTTCTGAAAGTAGCTCCATATTTTTTGCAACTATTTCATATTACTTATTTAAACTTAACTACGCAAATAAGAGTTCACCAGTTGGGTTAATAACGAAAATAAACAATTATGTTCACACTTCTGTGTTCACTCTTGCAGTGAATGGCGCCTTACTAAATTACTATTTCGGCTGATGTTGATATACGCATATTGTTTCTGTTCAAGAACTCTGAAAGATGGACGTAATTGCTTATTTATGTACAAACAAGTTGAAATTATAGTCGAGTGTATATCTATTATTAAGATTTCAGTGAATAAAATAAAAATTAGAGGACCATAATAAGTTATTTTTGTGGTTGCCCATTAAGAGGCCATTATTGACACGGTCTACCATGTTCTTGTTCCGTCTCTTTAAGAGCGTTCCGACTCCGTTTTGATATTATTAGGTATAATGGTACCAAATGATTAAAGAATTCTGCATTTTCTCATATTCTCGAAACTGACTTTCACTATTATTATACTTACTGTAAACAGTTTGTCTAATTTACGATCACACCACTGACACTGGTTTTCTGACACTCTCCTTGGTATACCTAACTCGAGGTATGGTATAACTATAGAAAACGGCGACTTTTATACATGTGTGTATGTATTTATGGTTTACAAATTTACATGTTCCCATAAAATATACAGGCTGCTTTAAAACAATGTGCCGGAAAATGAAAGGTGTGATTCTCTGCCCGTTGTACCGTTTTTGAGTTACAAGGTGTCAAAATAAAAATTTCTTTATTTGGCGATATCTCAGGAACCGTTTGAGATACCAGAACCCAGCTTGTGTACACATCTTGTCATTAATATTGTCTACTTTTTGCAAGCCAATTAAATTTTTTATGTGTTGGTGTAACAAATCATAATAATAAAAAAAAAGTAATGTTGTTCTCCACAACAAAGCACGTTGCCATTTTTATATTTTTCATCATAAAATGCGGTTTTTCTCGAAAATAGTTCAAATTAACATTAAACCTTTTTATCAAGAGGCAAGAGCATATTATTTTTAATTAGAAAATCACGATGCCAAATTTCCCAGTGGCGTAGAAATTAGGGACAAGAAATTCAAGCAACCCTAAAATCTCCTCCACTGGCATATGAAAAAAAATTGTTGACATTGAAAAAGTACCTAGCTAATATCAATTATGTATTATATACAAATGTTGAGCTCTGTATCTCAAACGGTTCCTGAGATATCGTGAAAATACTGAAAGAAAAAAATTTGACACCCTATATCTCGAAAACTGTGCATGGGTTTGCGTTGTAATAGAAACTTTTTTCCTCAGAATCCGCCAAGGAATCACACTTCTCATTTTCCGATACATGTTATTAAATCCCTTTATAGTAACTTTTAAATTCTATTTCGAGTATCTTTATATTCTTTTTTCTTTATTATTTTATTTTTTTATAATTAGGCATTACAATACCTCGATCACTGAAGAAAGTGAGTATTGACCGAAATATCAATACATACCTTCGAAATACCCTATATATAGGTTCCCACATTTACAGTACTTCAATAATTTTTATTTAACTGATGGATGTTAACTGCAGAGCGTACGATCTAATTGCTTTTAATTCTCCCTTCATAATATGTATTCGTTATGCAGTGATGTAGGTACCTATCCCTACACCTAATATATTATGTTATAATTGAAAAAGTGCTGTTTTAATTTCATAGCCCTTCGCGAGTTGAATTTTTCCGTTTATTTATACATGAATTGGTATATAATATAAAAGAGCTTGAAGAGATGAATAGGTTATTCAAATTTACATGACAGAATGTAAATTAAGTTGGATATAAAAATTTGTAAAATTATTAAAAAATTCACATTTGGTAATTGATCAAATTAAAAATATGTACCTATTCGCACAATTAATTATTATTATCAGGTAAATACATAGGTATAAAAAGCCAGAGAAATAATATATGCTTTAGATTTACATTCTAATGGTAAAATAAAGATTAGTCAGATTACGGAAACTTTTCTTACATTCTGAACAAGCCTGGTACATAATAATAAATCTGGCCTAATCGGGGAACCCTTTCTAACTTTTATCTTATTTTTCGTGGGCTTTTTTCAGTTGCATTCCTAAGATATTGTCAGGTAGGTGTATAATACCTATGTTTAATCTAAACGTACTGCCGTCATGCATGCATTAAAAAATCAGAAGGTCAAAGTCCTTGAACGCTGTTAACTATTTAAACGCACAAAAGTAAAAATATTCCTGATACATGAACTTAGATAATATTCTAATTGTAGATTAGAATATGGAGCGTTATCGGAGCTGCAGCACCAGCTTGGTAACAGTTGGAAGTATAGAATTTGTCTAGAACTGATAAAGTCAGGTATTCATATTACTAAATGTGCCGGGAACGTTCTCGGGAAATATTTCTGTATGTGTGTGGCCCTGGCCATTGATAAAAAACGGTAATTCTTGATGCTTTAATTTGTCGGTCAAAGATCTTATAATAATATATGAATAAAAGGAGTAATATGCTTATTCTTCTAAAATGATAATAATAAAATAAAATAATGGTATTCTAAGATTTTCTTCTTTATGATGTAAATGTCGAAAGTGAGATTTGATTTTGTGGGTGAAGTAGCCTTACTAGGATCAATAAAAAAATTTATTACCAAAGAGATGCGGGCAGAGACCTTCCAGTTTGAATTTTTTGAATAGGTAATAAATTTGATAAAATAAGTCAAAACATACTCAGAAACAAAGCTAAGAAGTTTTGTATCCCTCTGTATATTCACTATAACTACTGAATGAAATCTAGCAGGTATTCGATTGACAAAAGGCTACGAAAGGACCATTCTTCGATAGGAATGGGCCTTCAGCTTCTATAACGATAGAGTGGTCTATTATTATTATATAACGTGATCTCTAGAGACCTGACAGATGAGGGTAGGCATCGTTTACCGTAAACAGGGATAAATATCACAAGGGGTCTTTTTGACAGTTTGCGGTTTGTGGTTTAAGTTAACTTTGAACTTGAAAAGGAAATCTCTATTGTGTATTGATACAGGTGTTTTGTATAAATTTTTCTTAGGTAGGTATATCGATTTTTTATTAGCTCATAAGAGCTTTGAGGGTTACTTTAGTTAGTTTCTAATTGAGATTTTTATATGAAATTTTATGTACATGCAATACAACAAACCTGCAATAATAACACTCATGTTGCAATAATTTTTTTATAAATGAATTAAATGTGATTTTCAATTTTCGACATCGATTTTATATCGAAATACTAATCGCATTTCTATGCTTTTCCATACAACTTGTATAGAAAAAAGTTTCTTCTATAACAAACATTATTAATCGATTAATTTGAGATCATACTTACTACAGCAATAATTTAAAACTGATGTAATAAACCACGCAACCACATGCTGTGGTACAACCCAACTTTGTTTACTTAAGTACCTGTTACCTGAAGAAGGTTCTACTTATTTCTCAAAATTAAGTCTTGCTTTGTAGAGAAGAATACAAAATGTTTATTCTAAACTCAGTGTAAATAACTATTGCACACTTGACTACTTATATCCTAGTACATTTTACCATAATTAATAGCTTTACTAACAAAAATCATCATAAACTGTATCTGTTATTTAACTTATTTATGGCATTTGAACGCTCAGTCCATCAGCCACAGACTTTTGGAAGGTCTGTAACACACGGTTATAAGAAAAATTACAAACATTTAGGTATCAGAGTTTGTTTTTCACTTACCTACAAACAAAATAAAAAAATAACAAACAAATCAGGGGCGACATTTATTATTCTTATTATTTTTTATTCAACCATCCCTTTTTTGTATTTTTTTCTTTCTTTTTCTTTTCTTTTTTCTTAATTTTTTTTGCTTTTATATTTTTCACTCTAATGTATTTTTCTTGTATCACAATTCTTTTTTTCTCGTTTTTATTTGTTTTTTATTTTCTTTTTGTTTCTTTTTTTCTGAGGAGCAGGGATCGGGAGGTCGACAATGACCACAACACTTCTAGGGGTCCATATATTATAATATTTAATTTTCGTTAATTTCACATTATCTGAAATTAATGGCATTTGCTTCATAAATTTTAAGTTTTTTATTTCACAGGCGAATTTCCAATGATGTTTTGAGTTTATTGATATAAAAAAACAAATTTTTTTCTGTGTATTTAGCTTTTCGTAGCTGTACGCTTAATTAAGCTCACTACAAACATGCTGATTAATCCAAATTTAATTTTTTGTCCTAATTTAATTATAAAGTGTTCCTTTCTGTAGAATTCTATATACGATGCGACACGCCCTGTATATGTATATGCAATTTTTCAGTCTAATATTTACAGCATATAAAGTTTAAATAGAAATATTTTTATGGTAAATTAATAACTAAGGCCTTTCTTTTCTTTCATAGAGGCGTGAGCTGATAAAAAAATTAATTGTTGCTCCAGTAAAACTTGATCCTTCAGTTCAGTTAAACTGAAGGAAGACTGATTGTTTTAACTATCTTGTTTCAGAACTATAAAACTGTTCATATAATATCCAGTCCATGCAGTACATAATTATTGCTGAAACCGTGATATTCCTGCGCACAAAAAGTGTTACTGTTCTACCATATCTACTTTACAACTGGGGTGTCCAATTTGTTATGGCTGCACAAAAAATGACTTCTTTGTTTGCACGAAAAATGACCTCTTTGTTTCAATTAATTTGCTTTTATACATTTTTCTTATAATACATCTTATTATATTTCTTCTAAATTGTTTCAAGATTGGTGGTTCATGTGATAATAATATTATATTCCTCCGAAATGTGCACTTTTTGTTACTGTGATACGTGATCATTATTTAAGACATGAGACAACTAAACGTGAAAAATAACTTTTCTTCATTTAATTCTACTGAGCTTCTTGGTGAAGTCAGTCAATCTCGAAATTTAGTCCGGCGTAATATCATCTATGACGTAATATAAGTCACGACTGTCTACATATGTGCCCTATACTGTGTATAATTTTGCTATTTCTCAACAAGCTCACAGTCTAAACGTCCAATGTCCGTTGCTATGAGCTGCCGCGGCAGTTGTGACGTCAGTATTTTGATTTCAGCAGTCTTTAAGTCGCTAATTTAACATCGCAGCAAACTCGGAAAAACTATCTGTTCTGTTGTTCCAGGTATAACATATAGTTCTTCATATAGTTCCAAATATGGCCATTCACGTGAATTTAAAAATTGGTACGCCACTAACAGTATCAGCATTCCATAAATATGCCGATAAAATTGATTTTACAAAATTTATGGAATCCGAATTGCAGATTTCTATGTTCTGTTAGTTGTAAAATCACAAAATTGTAGATAGAACGAGAGATGAAAGATAGTTTTCAAATCTAACATTACAAAATATACATATAACACAATAATATGTAGGTATTTATAAATAAAATAAAAATATAAATAATAAAAAATTAATAAACAAAAAAAGAATTTATTATTGCAGGGCTAAGAAGAAAAGCTATTGCCTGGATACAATTTTAGCAAGGTTTATTGTTGCACAAGAGAGTAGTAAATATTTTAATGTTCGTAAATTATCGTTTAATTTTATTCTTACTTAAAATTATAGTGTGCATGCATGGTCATAAAATGAGATGCATTGACAATTAAACTGCAATAAATGCTTAGAAAATTAACATCATCTTATTTATATGCTCATACCATTCTTTGGATTGTTTAGTTTGACAATAAATGTCTACCTCGATACGATAGTTGTTAGTTAATATTTTCTATAGCCAATCTGTATAATTAAGAGTCATCATAAATGAAGAATTGCACAAAAGGTGATTGACGGCATTACTGGATAATATCTATGTTCCTGAATTGTTTTATTGCTTTTGGTTTCTTTAATTAGGGTTTTTATTTTTAAATACACATGAGATTTATTATAACTTTCACATGTGCATACAACAACATCTATAAAACGAACCCAATCTTTAAACCCGTGTTCATATGCTTCATCTGCACTGTCATACGCATTACAAAAGTCGTATAAGCAAATCTAACCATTTATTTTACTGCACTGTTTTCATTTACCTATAAGGAAGTAGATACGACATATTATATTTACATTATTTTGAAAATAATTTTTTTTTTTTTTTTAAGTATTGCAACATAATTGTTAATAACACTACCTATCTACTAAGATTATTATTCCAGGTAAGTTCTCTTTTTATAACAATTAGATATACAGGGTTTGTCACATAAGTAGCGACTTTGATATCTAGGAGTTCTTTTAATATCCTTGTCATTTTTTAAGAAAAATTGTTCCTATAAAATCTACCGTCTTGTATAATTTTCCAGATGCAGGGTGTCAAAATTTTATTAAAAAATTAATTTTGAATAAGTCTTCAAAAATCTTTGCGTTCATTTTGATGAGACTTTTGATGTTTGCCAGTAATAAAGTAAAAAAAAAACCAATTTTTTATTTATTGACTATTAATTTTCAAGCTTCACTTTTCAAGATTCACTGTTTGAAATTTACAAATGAAGCATAAAAGCTCCGATTTGTCATATAAATGAACACGTATTTACCAGAGTATTTTGCTATTATGTAAAATGGCCCCCAATTGAGGCAGAGGCCACACTTTTGTCATGATGGGCTAGGCATAATATTAGACTTCTCAGAGGAAATTTTTGCTACAGTAGTTTTGATTTCCTCGCCGTCAGTTTTTTTGGGTCGCTAAACACGAATTTGAAGTTTGCTGACAAAAATTGGGCTCGGAACTTGTTGTTTTTTCACTTTCTGCCCAAATTTTTGGTAAATTCTTGGTCTAAATCTAAGAAGAGTAACGTTTTTTCGACAAGTCCGTTCTATACAAAATTAAAGTAGACAAAATTTTCTATATTTCTCATAAATAACCTTTTTTTTACGACTACCGTTCCGCCGGTAGACCGTGCCAAAAAAAACCTATTCCCATTGCGTGAATTTTTTTCTTGCATTTTTCTTTTTGCCACTTTTCACTGGATATGGGGATATGTTTTTTGGCGCGCTTCTTAGTCTTCAAAAAAAATCTTGAACCTATTATGAGAACTGTGGGAAATTTTGTCTACGCATATAATACCTACTCAAATGTTGTATAAGAATGGACTTCGACAGAACGTTTGCTTTTTGAAATTTAGGGGAAATATAATACCGGAAAAAATCAACGTTTTTACCATCAAACTTCAAATTCATGTTCAGCGACCGAAAAAACATTGAGCGTATGAAAATAAAAACTGTAGCAATATCTTCGTCTGAGCGCCTATTTTATTCCTAATATGCCTAGGCTATGAGTGAATAAGAGTTGGAAATAGGCATAATAGTTTATAACGAAAAATTGCAATTATTATCAAAATTTATCAATAGTAGTCCTTACCTTTCATTACCCAAATTTAATTAAATTTTTGAAGGTCCGTCCCTTGAAATTGTTCAATATTGTTCAGGATGTTTATAATAGGATGTTTCTCTCTACGCATTCTAATGCGACATCCATGCAGTGGAACTTTGTGTTGCGCATTTAAATTTTGGCTTCTGGTTACACCCCGTTACTTTCTCACGCGATTATTCAAATCCCCATAGTTCCCTTTTAGACCCGGATCTAAATATGCAGAACCGCTACATTGGCCAGGACTTACTAACTGATGCATCGGCATTGTGCAACGTATGCCTTCTTTTCTTATATCAATTTATTACGAACCACCGTCCCCATCAGGTAAAAAGAACGTGCAGCAAAACTTTAATGCTAGAATTATTCTCCATTTACAGGTGTCACATTGACACGTCGTAGCAGTTCAAGTGAGAGATGAAGGTATACGGTAGCTTTTTATTAGACGCATATAATAGTGGCTTTTGTTAGGTATTTTTAATTTACATAAGACATCTAATGCATGTGATTATATTTATGAGATAACCCTTTAAGAGGGAACGTCTGAAATGATCTTTCATGAAGTTTATCTATAGGTGGTGTGGTGATTTATTATGCCATGGGGTGAAATGAGTATGGGTAAGAATAAGCTGAATTAATGTTTGTGATAATACATAGGTATAAGCATCTGATTCAAATAAAATAATTCGGTTATTTATTTCCCATTCTGAGTAGAAATTCAGGGGGGACTGGAGACCTCAAACAATAATGAAACAATAATCATTTGTCCCCATCACTCGGTTTTTTCAGAGATTTGGGGTGTTGAAAGTTGCAAGAAATATTTCTATTATTTTGCATATTTTTCGATAAGTAAGTTGGTACCTATGTATAAGTATAAACTTTGGTTTTTTATTGCATGAATCCTTCAAATGGTCATTGGGGATGAAAAAGTCGCAGAGTGCTAGTTAATTAAAATAAACTGCACCCTTTTCAGTTTTTTTTTTTTTCTTATTTTTTATTATTATATCTCAAAGGCGAAGCAATTTTCGGATATAGTTAAGGATTTTTCTTTTTTGGAAATGACAATTTTACATCGAAATAAAGTTTATTTAAAAATGGGCAATTATTATGCTTTATTTTCATTTGAAAAGTCTTCTTAATTTGTAACACGGAATAAAATAAATTATTTTGAACATATTCTTTTACACCTTGTAAAAAAACCCTGTTTTTGCGTGATCATTATCATAAAGTGGAATCGATTTAGAATGTCTAGTATTCCGTCAACGTAACAGTATTAATTATATTAATTTATTTTAACTAATAATACATAATTAATTTAAAGTAAAAATATAAAAATGTCGGTATTTTTATAGAAACAGGTGGGCTATGAATGGGTTATCTAGATCAAGTTTTCTTTAACTAGTTTTTAAACCTTTTTTATACCTACCTTCAATTTTTATCAGATACACGCTGGATTCACCCACCAAATTTTAATAAACAAAAAGAGGATGCAAATAAGACACTTGTAAAGTTTTACCATCATTATAAATACAATTTTCACTTTTACTGAACCGTCCCGTCCCGACTACATCAGTCATCAGTCAAGTGTCAAGTCAATAGACGATAACTGAGACATCTGCTTAATTTTTTTTTGAACTCGACGACTTCTATGTGTGGTATTCTGGAAAGAGATTGGTTTTTTGCTTGTTAGCCAGCTTACTCGTTTAACGATACGATTGTCGCTGAAGAAACTATTTTATAAAGTATAGGTATATGTTATGTCACGTTTTGGTTTAGAGCTAATAAGGGAGTCAATTAGTCGAATGGTTTCAGAATCTTATCTTTACTTCGAGTTGAAAATAATTAATACACTCGCTAATGGCTGCTTGTTATAGAATACTTGGCAAAAATTGAAAATAAAATCTTGAAGATTGTTGAAAAATTCGAGTTTTTTTGCTTGCGAGCCTAGTTTGCTGCATATTTCAAGCATTTTGACTTAATTACACAGCTATATATAATATACATACAGGATGTCCAATTTAAGTGGCAGTATATGGGGATCTTGGAAACGGTAAGAGATGCAGGGTTGAATAAATTAGAGAAAAGTTGCACAATTTCGTGCTTATTAAGAATCTGAAAAAACAGTCGCTGCTGAAATATCCTGATAAAACTGAAAAATCGAAATTTTTTATTTGTGCCATTTCTTTTTTATTATTGATAATGAATTGATTATTTTTGGTAGATTTTTTACAAAAAGCTACAATAGCGTTCATCATCAGAACGCTCATATGACATTATAGTCCTTCCTGGCATGCATGATGTTGTAGATTCAAATATTTCACATAACAATAAACGTCAATAATGACATCGTCTGTCAAAATTATTAAACAAATACATAATATTGCGTATGCTACTCATTACGAAAATAACAGGTGTTTGTCAATTTACACGTCGTGTTCCCTCGGGATTAACTTTATATTATTCGACATATTGTGGAGTATACCTACTTAATTGTTCTTGTTAAGTCTTGTTAAGATTTTTTCTTGTCAACAGACTTTATATAGGAATGAAAATTTTACCTCGACAAGCATTGCCCAGGTTTAAAAAACAATTAATACTAGAATGAAAACTTGATGTAGGTATCACTGTAAAAAATTTCATGTCTGAGATTGAATCTGTAAAAGTGTAAAAAAGTTTCCATTATGTTTGAACACTTGCACGCCATATGACCATATGACTTCATTGTTTCTATTCGTCAAGTACCTATGTTCGAAAAAAAGAAGACACGCCAAAAAAAATAGCAAGTGGTTGTGAAACACATTGTTGTTGTAAAAGAATAAATCACGTAAATTTTCGACCGCAAGTATAATGCCTACATTGTTTTATTTCATATTAACGAACCTATAAGACCCCAAAAATAATTATATGTATACATATAAGTAACTAATTAGTAAATAATTAATCAGTTTATACCCCTTATCCTACTGTTTTGAAATAATTAATGTCTAAGAATCTTGAAAATCATTATTTGTCATACAAATTGTCTATCCTACATAATTTACATAGTCTACATAATTATTACTTATAATTAAGATCGACTCTATAATTCTTTCATAACTTCTAAAATATACCTCACAATTACTTATCCATCGATAATCGCCTATCTTAAGCTGATTACTTTCATTATTAGTGAATAATCCTTTTATACACAAAAAATAGGTAAGAAGATTAAGGAACGACCACCCATGAATTTGATCAAATGAGAACACCTGTTTTTTTTTACCTACCAGGATAGGTAATTATTAGATTCTAGTGGTGACAGTCTTTTATATTATATGCAGGTAGCGATTGTGGTTCTATTTCGGTTGAGCCATTTCCCTAACATGTTATTACCGGCATCATTTTAGAAAGTTCCCTTTTTCTTGTTGTTCTCTTGATAATATGTCTGGAGGGAAATGACTTGAATATTATAACAGCTCTACATGTTCTATAATATAAATATTTTAACTGTTCGGTGAAACTTCCACTTTTGTGTCTTGGATTCGCTCTATTTTTAGAAGGTTTCCATTTCTTTGATTTCTATTGAAATATGCTATACATTCTTTTATAACATTGTGAATTTCAATGTGCCATAAGCCATATAGGATATTATTATTATTATACTACATTATGCTGTGTATTGTCTATAACTAAAATTTAAAGTTGTCGTATTTTATTGTTTTCTTTGAACAGTGTTACAAGTTGGAAGTTGCATGAGATCTCTCACCCTGTTTGAAGGGTTAACTAGACCCTGAGCTCTGGTCTTTTAAATTTAAATATAGATTAATAAATAATTGATTAATTAGTAAGACATTATAAATAAAGATATCCATGCAAGCGGGCACATCTTTTTTAGTTTCCATCTTGAGGGGGCTAATTGAAGAAAATAGTTCGAGAATATCCAGATCTGGTTTTATTTGCTTTATATATAATTTTGTCATGGATTTTTTTGCGGCGGGAAATTTGCATTTATTTAAATTTACCTACAAATTTTAATACAACAACTATACTACAGGTTAGCAAAAGTGTTCAAACTTTTTTATTTGGAATCCTGGGGAAGCAGAAATAAGGTTTAATTATAAAGTGAGATTAGCTTATATTACAGTACCTAGATGCCTGTATTATTTGTCTCATGTTGGGCGCCAGTACACACCCCTAACTCATCGACAATATATTCATATAATAGTATCATTTTAAAACGTTAGTATAATATTTATGATCTGACTTTACCGAAGATTTTACTGGTTCAGGTATTTTTGGAGTACCCAACTACTCAGTGTCATACATAGTATGGTATAGTAGGAAAAGTGGATACGCTGCCTGGGGGCATAAATTGCGGAAAAGCGAATTTATAGGTAAAAATTATAAAAATTAGGATTTTGAATGAACACCAATCCCGAATCCCAAACAGTTACTGAGAGTCTTAACCGACTAATAAGTTTTTCGAGTTTTTATATTCATATTGTAGTTTTATATTCTATTTCCATGATTGCATCGGTCTTTATACAGGGTATTTCCGTTTAAAAATCAATTTGACTGAATGTTTTCTAAACTTTTGGAGATATTTTCTCAACTTTGGTATATCAGTTAACTTGAGGGGAATATTTTTGAAGAACATACATTTTCCAAACGAAATCCAGTGGCGTAGTTATGGGAGTACTTTGTATTTAAAGCAACATTCCTTCTTTTAAGAAATTTTAAACTATAAAATTTCAAAATTAGTTTATAGTTGCTTTTATACTTTGATAATGTCTCCTAATTTCAACTGTCAATACATAAATTAACAATCACTAAAAAATAGTGATGTCAAATGCTTGAGCATTTGAGCATTAACTCGAATGAGCACAGAACGAGCATTCAGATTTCGACGAGCGTCCGAATAAGAAAAGCTTTATTACTTGTTTTTCCACGTTTTTACAAATAAAATTGAGTATAGACCTATGAAAAGTGCTTAATAGAAACATATAGAGATAATGAGATTTTGTGGAAATCTCACAGATTCTCAACACAATCTCGACAGATTACAACATAAACCAAAAGGAATTGAAAAAAAAAGAGAAGTGAAGTTTCCCTTGAAGTTGTTTTTTAAGTATCTCCCATCGCGCTGTTACGTCGGAGCAATTGGAATAGTTCGAGCCGAATGCCCATTCGCCTCTCGTTTAAAAATATGAGCACTCAGCGGGCTGCAGAGCTTGTTCGGGGCGCTCATTCGGAGCTCGTTTTCAAGTGTGTATGCAGCTTTAGAACACTCGTCTTTTGAAGTTTGAAGTTCTATGATGTTATCACCAGCAGAAATCAAAATACCTCATAAACTAAGCCTGCTAGAAACATTTGTTGAAGGTACCTATATTTGTTCAGATAATAATCAAAAGTTTTCAAATAAGTTAAAAAAAATTCCATTTGCCCATCGGCGTAGAAGTTGGGACTTCAACTAAAGTACTCCTATAACTACGCCACTGGGTTCTGCGTTTCGTTTGAAAAATTTAATGGATTCAAAATTTTTCCCCTCTAAATAATTATTATCAACCTAACCTACACCAAAGTTGAAAAAAATATCTTCAATAGTTTAAAATATATCCAATAAAATTTTTTTTCTAAGTTTAACGCTCAATATCTCGAAATTGAAATGTTTCAGAGCAAAATTTTATATAAGAAAAACATTTATTTTTACATGTAGGTATAGGTACCTACACCGTTTGCTGGAGTTATCAATACAAACTGAAACACCCTGTATATCCATTCGTGTTTAAAAGTGTAATATCAATCGGCTTATAATAATAAATTACATAGATACCTACCTATAAAAATGATCATGTATACCTTTATATGCATACATAATATTTTGTTTTTGCTGAAGTTTCTCTTTTTACCACATAGTTAGTTACCTATATCAACGCGATTGGCGACCAGTGCTTGTCAGTTGTCACCGGTGTCCGTTGAAGAGAAATATGTCACATAGTTAGAATAACTATGGAGTTGATAAATCTCGTTAGAAATTAACATGAAAAATTCGCTTGGGACATAATATTTCTTTCAATTTCTGTTAATTTAAGGTTTCAACTTACAATTTAGTAGGTATAGATTGGCAATGGCGCTGAATTGTTAATTTATTCCAAGGATATAATGCGCTTATGAGATGTATAAAATATATCTACCTACCTCTAATAATTTAAAACTTCAAGGTCCTCTCACTGCAAAACTACATAAATATCTTCTTGTATCTATCTTCTAATCCTCTTGTATGCTGATTAAATAATAATTGATTATATTATAGGTATAAATTTAATATAGTTGCGCATACCTGTAATTATACCTACAGGGTGTGTACCTAAATAATACCAAAAAAATTTAAGGGATGATTTGGTGGTAAAAAATAAACAAAAAATTTCCTATTAACGTGTGTCTGGAAATGCACCCTATTTTTTTTAGTTTTTTTGAAGATATGTATCTCGGGAACCGTATTATAAGATGCAGAATTCAGCTTTTGTACAGATCTTATCATCGATATATTAGCAACTATGTATTTTAATGCTAACTAACTTTTTTAAATATGCATGGCAGTGGCGGATATTCTTACGGTTTGGGGGGATTTTTCCCCTAATATCAACGACACTGGGCCAAAAAAGATACTCTTGGTCATAACTGCTAAAGTGGACCACTTTAGAAAAAAATGGACATTTACGATGAAAAATTCGCTTTGGATGTTTCAAGACAAGTGTCGGAAAATGAAGGGCAAAAAAACTTCACCAAATCCTAAGATCTCCGCAAGTGGCAAATGAAAACACTGAATTCGCATTAAAAAAGTAGCTAATATCAATTGATATGACATTTACCTCGACATTTACCCAAGCTGATTTCCATATCTCAAACGGTTCCCCAGATATCTTCAAAAGTTTGTAAAAATAATCTTTTTTTTGCACCCTGTATCTTGAGAAGGTGCATTTCCGGACACGCTTTAATAGAAATTTTATGTTTATTTTTGACCAAAGAATCAGCCCTTAAATTTAATCGGTGCTTTTTAGATATATTGTGGCTTTCTTTGAATGTGTATTTATATTTTGAATTCAAGCTTTTAAATGTCTCAAGAATCACCAAACTGCCAACACCACCACCACCGATGTAAAGTATTCCAAACCCTTTCACATTCATATTACGTTCGTTGCCAATATCTATACATAATGCTATAATAGAGAAGCACAATTTTAGTTCAAGGAACCTGTTTTCAAGGAACCAAATTGGACTATAAAAATCCAATCCGTATTGGTGTAGCTGTAGACTGTAGAAGTAATCTCATCCTCGTCTTCTGTCCAGCGGCAACGGCCTAATGATCGATCCACAAAAACCCGCAGGTAAAAGCAGACAGGTCTGGTATAGAGGTTATCGTTATTGCCCTGTGCTGTCGCTGGGTAGACTAGACCAAGAACCAAGACCGAGAACGAAAGACCCGACACCCGACTTCAAAGTCGCTATTTGAGGTTGAAGATGGGTTCTGGGTTAGAGTACTAGAGGGACTGAGTCACTCTGACATTCCACCTTCATCATTAACCCTGGCAGGTTAAAATTATGTTTAAAGCATCTGGTCGTGTGAAAGGGTTATCAGAAATTATAGTGGAGCTAGTTTATAATTGGATTCCGGAGATTTTTGGAGTATTAGGTCATTATTCAGAAGATTATACCTGATGTACATCAGAAGAATGCAATGAATGATCAGAACACAACGCCTTGGCTATAATATCTCGATCGATTTTTAATTGGCTGCTTTGTAACTTACTCATATGCATAATATGCATATGAGTATAATTGCAGAGGCTGGTTTTTTTTGACGCAGGTGCGGAGTTTAGGTTAACCGATCTACCAGGTATCATAAGTTAAGTGAAGATAGGAATTAATTAATTCTAAATAATAAGACCATACATATTCAGGGATTCATAACGACTTTAACAAAATGTGTCCTCAAGAAAATGTGTGATCAGATATGGAGATTTCTTTTCTGTCTGCATGCCTATACCAATAAAAAAACACTGGCATGAGATGGCGTTTTTGAATCTATCACGAATAAATTTCTATTGTGTGGCTAAATTCACTTTATTTAGATCTATCTACAATAATTAACTTTGAGTTTACAATAATTTAAAAACAATCTATATTTCGGGTTTTTTGCAGTATATCCCTCACAATCATGACTACTCATCACTTATACCATCAGTATAGGTGCTCTCGACATACATTACGTATACTAAACACTCAGTAGGTACTAAACACGCATTACAAAACACAGCTGAACACTTGTCTAATCCACTTGCAAAATTGTCTGCCTTCTCTCTTCGCCTTATAATCTTCTATGGTCACTTCACTATCTAGACTGACTCTGATAGCATTCCAAACTAGATACCTCTATTCACCTATTTGTTTCTCTCTAGTTAAGCGGTCTCTGATCTCTGATAACATCCTAAACTTTACTGACCGACTATGCCCTGAATATAGGCAGGCGATCTTCCAACCGTCCAGCTGAAGTAGAATTACATATCCGAAAAATCACGTTCCATCACGTTCCGAATGTCAAGCGTTGAGAATTGACATATTCTCAATTAGACCAAACCCTGAAGAAAGTGCAAAAATTTGGGCAAAAAGTGCAAAAAAAAAGTGGAGCACCAAAGTTGTTGTTGCCTGTTTTTCTTGTCCAAAGTATCCTTCGCTAATAAAGCATCATTCATCACCACCATAATACTGTAATTTTCTTTTAAAATATATGTCATTAATGACTAATTGAATTTTATACAAATACAGGTGGCTCGCGGTTGGTCCGTCCCTTTCCCATGACTCGTTGGATGTCTTTTGTAAAAATAATTTCCAACGAGCTGTTCGCAGGGGTTGTGAACCGCATGGCTCCCATTCGGCTCGCATATGCCTTAAAACGATTAAATTATGCAAATTACCTATATTTCTGATTCCGGTGTTACACAATTTTTTATTGGGAGTGAAAGAATTCATTTAAAAAAAAAAGAATAAGAAACGAAAAACTCTTGAGACATATAAAAAATCCTCTACGTCCTCTATTTATACTTTATTGTATATCTGAATCATTGTTAAACTACTCTTAGATAACAATAATTATTATTGAGTATGTCGTATTAATTATTAATGTTTTTTGTTGCAGGATGCCATTGATTTTGCTGTCTTGACGCTATTGGGTAAGTTTTCTTCTCCACTTTTTATGGCAGATCCTTTTCGTACATAAAAGTAATATCCAGATTTAGAAAATATAATACCTACATCTTTTCCTTGCCACCGTTAATACAGGTAGTAGGTACTCTTCTTCCATGCCAAATCAAACATATTATTAGAGATGTAGGTAAATGATATCGGTTCTGGTTTCTCCCTTACCTTTATTGGATGCTCATTCTCCGTTTGCGTAATAAATGTTCAAAGTTGATTATAAATAAGTGTCCGTTTAGATGGGGGAAGCTTTATTCTTGAAATTAGTAATTATCTTACCGGTACAAATGGTACAACCCATGATGCAATCTATAGCGATTTAAAAATACGCTCCTGGAGTCTCAATCTAGATCTCAAGATCTCCATGGGGTATCAAAAAAAAACCATACATTAAAAATCAAGAACAACAACGCAAGTTCATCTTCCTTCAAACTAGTCTTCCGCTAGTTCGATACGGCCGCCTCGCTGAAAGCTTAGAGACAGTAATAAAGAGTGGACAGCGATGATGATGGCGGTCTATCAAACATCAAACCCTTTTTCTCTAGGTATTGTTTTGACCACTGTAGAATGATGAACATCTGCTTGTTGATACAGTGCCATATATCGTTATAAGGTACCTAGGTATATATCTTTCCATAATAATCTTGTTAATAAATCTTATATTACCATTAACTACTGGTTACTGGTTGTCTCCTAATTTGTTAAGTCTTTCCATAATTAATTAATGATAAAATATTTTTTATTTTTAAATTCTACCATTCTGCTTTTTTTTTAAATTAGACTCCGTTCCTCTTCAGTAAGAATTATTAAACTTGAATGAAATTGATGCATAAATATTAAGAGAGAAAAATGTGAACTACCCCTGCAAATACACGGGCTGCAGACCTAAATGTCGTAACTACACTTTGGTCTATTTTTTGTTGGATAGGTATGCATTCAAAATGATGGTCTTGTTTTTTTTTCTATCACATTGTTTTGCTCAGAAGTCGTAACTAGGTACTTCCTTAATTACATTATCTGCAAAAATATTCTCTGTCTGTATTAGGATTAGGAGAGTTGTCATAACTGACATTGGTAACGAAAATGTCGTATATCTTGAAACGAAACTGCAGATATGACAAGTATAGCCAAATTATTTTGTTAAATTATTTGCAATAATCTAATAAATGCAATTAATAGCTTAAATAAAAATAGATATACGACCTTATGAATGCTACATTATTGTGGTTCTTTGTCAGACAATAATGTCGTATCTAACAAAAGCGCCATAACTTTCTATAATTACGATAGGAATTTCTTGTACCTTTAAGTAGGTTAAAACTAGATACTGTCCATAATTTTTTCTTATAGAATGTACTTTTTAAATTTCGAGCAATTAGAAAAATCATCCACGGCAGGAGACTTTAAATAAATGTATTTTGTCAGACACATCTAGGCTTAATAGGGCCGTATATGTGTTGCAAATCGATTGGAAAAAAATCGATTTTATTAGGTGATGGAAATCCGAACACAATCTACATGTAAACGAAAACAAAGACTGTTTTGCACCACCGCTTGAAAAAAGACTGCAGGAGTGATCATGCAAGCTCACCAGAGAGTATTCCCAGAGCACCATAGGATTTAACTCTCCAAAAGTTATAATCTCTAAAGTTTAACGAAGTAATTGTGAAGAGATTCTCTCAGTGCGTCCTTCTAGGAGAGATAGTCGCTAAGCCGTCTGGTGAAGAGAAGACCAAGTAAAATAATTAGTCCAGGTGCGTGGTTAGGTTAGGAGCTTCGAACCTTGGAGGTTGTAGACGTGTGTAATGAAATATATATGTAGAATCTAGTGTAACAAAAAAAAAAATGCAATAGCTCTTAGGGTATATATGATGGGACTAACCGGGGGGCCTGGAGGAAGGGGAGTTTTGTTCAAGTACATTACTTTTTCGTATATTTTCTTTTGGAAAAAATGATAAGAAGCGGCATAATTTTTACAGTTAGGTAAATTGGATTTCTTATGATATACTTGTTGCCTGTTGCCCATGGAAAACTACCGCTTGAAGCGGCTGTTTCATGCACCTTCGCACCGGCTCAGTTTTTTAAATGAAGGCACAACGTCCAATAATATTCTAAACTAGACAAATTTCATATTAATTTACTATATGATAACTTCACCTGGTCCATGGGCCTCAATAATCTTAATGAAATCCGTGTGTTAATTGACCTCGATTTGAATTTGGTGATCTTATACCTACCAAAAATATTTTCAATTAAACTGATATGGGTTGCATGCTTAAATATAATACTGCCTTTCTTTAATTTATAGTTTAATTCATTAAAACAACATGAATAATAATTATTTAAAGTACCTATTATAGGCCTTCTTATTTATTTTAATTTAGCTCAAAATTTTTTTAGTTATTTATTTCTGTTATGTTGGCAGCTGTTGGTTGAATTATTATTACAATAATTATATCACTTATACATTATTCTTAGGTCGAGCTCAATGGTGCCGGTGACGGACTGTTTTTAATATCTTCTGGCTTTTCTTCATTGTCCGCAGGTGATGGGAACATACACACACATATAGTTCAACCCCCTTGACTTGTTTGCATATTTACCTCTGCGGCGGTACCTTATTCTTTGTCATGTGTGCATAAAAGGCTTAGGGTTCGATTAAATAATCCACTCTGTGGAATGGAATGGAATAATAATTTGCCGGTATGGACCCCGCATTATCTTTCTCTGGGTGAGGTAATTTTGACAAGTGCCCTGTTGCCACATTATTTTCCTAAACTCAACGGTGTCTGGAATGTTCTTCGATCATCGAAGCTTAGCAGTGTTGATAGAATAAGCAACGAAGTTGATTAATAATTTCTTATTAAATTAGGCATTCATGTAAGATCCAGTTTGCGCATGACTTGTCTTTATTATTATTTCAGAGTTGAATAATTGAAAAACAAAATAATATCATTTGATCTAATAAGTAAGAAGAACTTGGTGGATTAAATACTCTTATGAATGTGAGATATCTACCTGTGGGGTATAAATTAGTTTAGTGTGACTCGGAAACCCCTGACCTGGACTATTGGGGAGGTTTGGCAACATGCATAAAGTTTTTAGTTCATCCCTTTGAGACGATCCAAGATAGAGAGAACCAGTTGGTTTTTTATAGACATGCATGCATAGATGAAACAGATGTCATTCAATATACCGAGAGGCCAGGCCACCAGGCCCAGACCCAGACAGACGCTGCCTCTCCTCTGCTAAAAGAATGAGTGTTTAGTTTCATGCCCTCATCATGGTATAGTCTCAGTCTCAGTCTGTCTACGTTTCGTCTTTACGTCTTTTCTCAACTCACTATACTCACTCCAGTATCCAGTGCCAGTGTTGCTTGGCATGGGCGGTGGCGCGATGGGGTTAAGTAAATGACTTATAATGTTTCCTAGAACTGGTGTTGTGGGGCATTTTTTTGTTCATGTGAAGACAAAGCAAGGATACTTCTGTAAGTCGATTTTTTCATCACACATGCAGCTGAAGGTGAGAGAGCTATGTATTAAGACTTTCGATAGGTGTGTATAAGTTTTGAATAATAATAATTAAAAAAAAATACTAAGTATATGTATGTATTGTCGGTTTGTATGCCTGTGAGTTATTTCATCATGTTTGAGCGTAGAATTATTTAGTCAACATTTTTTGAAAATTTTTGAAAAAATTAATTATTTATTAATTAAACTAGATAGATATATTGGTAATTCATACATACCTTTGAGGTTGCCTAAAGGTCCCTAAAAATAGCACTCGATTTTGAGAAGGAATAAACATGGGTACCTATTTCGTTCGTGTATTTCTGCCCCTGAATATTTTATGGTGTGTAATTAAAAATTTGCTTAGAAGATGTGTTAAGAGAAGGTTTTGTTTAAACCTAATTATTTTTTAATAATAATTAATTGGTATCAAAGAAGCTCGAATACAGTAGAGTGATATTCATTAAACAATTTCGGTGAACTTACAGACTTGGTATGAAATTTAAAATTTTTTATCAATCGCTCCCATGACTCTCCTCTTTCCAGCAGACCCTCATCGGTCTGGGTATAGTATGGCTTCGTTACTTTCAGTTCATGTTACTTTCTGGCTGTGCCATAATTATTTTTAACTGTTAATTAGTTAAATTGTCTGATGCGAAAACTCTTTAATTTTATAATATGCGCCTAGTCATTTAGAATATGACTAGGCAGATTGTAAAATGACTATTAAAATGCAATATCTTACAATATGACCGATATTTTCAGGCACACTTTAATAGACTGGCTCTTAGACTATATTAATAAATATTCATTAAGATAGTCTAAGGACTGGCTATAATAGTCATCAGGTAGGTGTATTATAAAATGGTCTAGAATCAACCATTACCTATAGGTGCCAGTAATTTTGAAAATAAATTCTATTGCGCAATAATGAATATAACAACTGAATAAAAATTCTAAAAATTATACAGTGTCTGCCAAAATGTTCGGACTATTTGGTGTTTTTTTTTTAATTTTTGTGCTTTTCAAAAGATTAAATTTTCGCACACTCCATTGCGTGAAATTTCGTTCCCGAGAATATTACATTTATCTAGCTTAGAAATTACTGAAGGAATTGCAAAAAAAATAATAATATGTATCATAATTCATATTTTAATAATTAAAACACTTTTGCGGGAAATTTGGGCAACAGTCGTTAGACATTCACAGAATGTAATCTCAGTTATAAAAAGAACTGAAACAGTTATTCAATGTATTAAAACGAACTCAAATTTAATTTTCGTACCTAAGATACAATACAAGTTTGCACCACATATTATGGGAAAAAAATTTTCGCATCTTTTTTGGTAGATTTTTTGTCATAAGTAGGTGCTATAGAAGATTAAATTTGAGCACACTAGATCCATACTGTGAATTTCAGTTACTGAGAAAACGGCATTTATCTAAACTTCAAAATTATTAAAAAACATGATATTTCGGAAACTAAAAGAGTTTTGCCCGAAATTTAGGCCACATTCATTTGATGTTCACCAAATGTAATGTCAGTTTGAAAGATATTAATTTTTTATAGGTACAGGCTGGCCAAAAAGTGGTAACTATATTGAAATTTCAACTTTTTGCTCATTTGTCTCTGTGTAATTTTGAATTTGAAAAATATAAACTGTCGTCAAATAATGTTGACTTTTTTCATTAATATGCGAATGAAAAATGGCACATTATTTATGTCTACTTGGCAGCGTACGTGAAGTACTTCGTGACCTAGAGCGACAACTATTTCGTGCACTGTATGTACATATAGAAATCTTGCAGTTGTTTCCCTAGTAACAAAAAAAGTTTCCTTGCGCCATTTTTATGGTTTTTTTCGATTTTCCGCCTATTTCAATAAAGCTGTCTAAAAATGTTGTATGCTAGTTTCTTTCTCGGCTTTAGTCTCGGCCAAAAACTCTCATTCTCAAGCGTTAAAGTTCAATTTCGCGCACTGTTACATAAATAACTATTCTCTCACTTTTTTGCTTGTTTTTGGTGCAAAGTGTATTCGACACGAAGAAACACCTTCAGCCTTCAGGTATATTTTCTACATATTTAATGATAAATGAACATAAATTAGGTCATAAAAAATGTTTACTTCTAATTTAATGCCCTTACAATACTCAATAATAATGCTTAGATAATTATACTCAATCTTAAGTTGATAAAACTCTCTTTCGCAAATAAAATTAATAAGTAAGGATATTGTGACAGCCACAGAGTAAGCTCGCTCATGGCAAGAAAAAAAAATTGTAACAAAAATTTTAAAATACTACTGCCCCAGTGTCAGAGATACCGGAATCTTGAAAGGTCTAATTACGGTCTAAAAAAGGGCAGTTTTTCTTTTATAGTTAAATTATCGACTCCTCTTTTTATTTCATAAAAAAAATGTACCAATCTTCAAAAATATCATTAAATTCAAAAATTCTTGCTGAATATCACAACAGCTATATCGAGAGCTATACATAAATGTATCAAGTGGAAATTATTGTAATAGCAGGTCGGAATCTCCAGTAGCCAGGTGATTATCGCGGAAGAGGCTACCACCCCTAATGAGCCATTTCCTAAGCAGAATGTAATCAAGATTACAACCGGAGATGTTGCCGAATTAATACCTCTTTAAAGTCGCTTCCTCAAACAATTACCTGCACGAAAGATGACGGCTTTCAGCAAATTATCAAGTGCATCTCCGGGGACAAGGGACATTGAAAGCCATTTTAGATACACCTGTTGCGTGGTAGTCAAGCACTATTTAATAAATACCTGGCCTACAAAGGAAGAGGAGTAATTTGTGAATCGTTAAATTATAACGATTTTTTTTTTTTTGGCAGAATTATTTGGAATAATGGTAATATGTACTACTTATATTCTGTAGAAAATATTTTTGTGCAATTAGACGCGAAGTAACTTCGCATACGTCATGCAGGCCTTGAAATTTAAATAAGCATATGCTTCCCTTGTCATAGCGACGGCCTTTAAACGAATTGTTGCTTATATTATTATTTTGACACACGAGAATAGACAATAATTAATAATTATGTAATTTCCATGGAAACATGAAGCCGGCCGTCTTTCTATTTACGATGAAAATTATTATTTTTAAAATTTCATTAATGCAGCGGAAATCTTCCTCTCTGTACGTTGAAGAATGATTTCGCGGCCCAAGTATACAAATAACTATTATGAGAATTAAGTAGGTAAAATTAAGTTTTAGTAAAAAAAGATTCCTTCTTATTTAGATGCCATCAAATACTTATATTATCAAGGGTCTCGATGAGGGATTTGGACCTCGTCTTGGGCGCGGTGTTCCGAGTTGCAATTCCTTCCGATCTTTCTTTACCGAAAAATGGTACAAATACGGAAATACATACCTACCTAAATGACCAGCTAAAAAAAAAGTTTTGGACTCGACTGTACTTACCTGCCCAATAAAAACTCGCACAAACTGTTCGCCTAACAATGCCGCAAGAACATGAACTTACCATCATGCAGTATGGCAAGCGAAACAAAATTACCGACAAATATGATAATTAACCGCACTCAGTCTGAGAACCAAAACCCATTTTATGTGTCCCCTGAATATGTTTTTCAGGGAAATTTTTTTGGAAATTGCAATAGAAATTTACGTTCGATCGTTAATTTGTATAGACATAAATTATCAACAGTTACAGCATAAGTGAATTAAATTTATCGCGTAGGTAATTCATAGAATGATTGTTGCATATAGTGGCGACTGTGAGAAGAGGTCAATGTCAATTTGCCGGGCTGTGTGGTTTTCATTGCCAAATTGACCGATCCCGGTTCTGTTTTGTGGCAAGAATCGTGAGCCAATTTAACGATTTTGGAATTTCATATCTTTGGAAAAAAAAGAACTTACAGCACTGTGATGAGAAAATTTCCTAATCTTGAAAAGTGAAGTTTATCACAGCATGCTGCGAGTGCCGAGTTATTGATCATCCTGTTTAAACAAACTTCTATAATTATAATATTGTTTTTCTAACATAATGGAATTATTAAGGTAAAGGCCCAGTTACACGGTGCGTGGTTCGGCGAACCACGGAACTGGTGCGTGGTTCGCAGAGACTCGCGCTTTAGCGAACCAGGGGTGGTCACACAGTGCGTGGATCGTTTAGTTGTCTTTCGCAATCGGTTCGCCGAGACAACATGGAACCTAGTTTGTTTTATTGAAAGCAAGTTTGATAATGAAATCGTAATTGATTCCGGGCTGTTGTGCCGTGATCCATGGAGATTTGCTCCGAACGTTCCGTCTACAGATGCAGTAGACATCATCAGCGGTTACGTGTGTAGACAGCTGGACATGTGTGGACATGACTGGACAGCTGGGAGAGCGCTACTATTTATAGGATGATGGTCTGCTGACGTCATACCCCCTCCGCTAGCTATCTGCACTATAGCAACGGCCGATCTCTCTGACGATGTCATAGATTTCTGAATCAAACGATGACTTTTTTGAGTGTGATTTAACGCCGGATACGAAATTCTCGGCAGTTTCATTCTTTCCTCCTGCCTATTGAAATTATTTGGATGTTTATAAGTTTTAATAGACTAACAATGTAAACGGGTGTAGTGTGAAGTAATGGACAGCGATTTTCGTTTCTTCAAAGCAAATGGCATGATAATGCTGAAGTACTAAACGCAACGTCAACACCCGCGTGACCGAACATAAGAGAAACTGCCGGCTGGGCCAGAATGACAAGTTAGCTGTCGCGAAGTACGCCGTGCTTCAGGATCACCATACCATTCGCTTTGAAGAAACGAAAGTCCTGTCCACTACTTCACACTACTACACCAATTTATATCGTGATGCTATTGAAATTTATAAATATCGAAGAATGAAAGACTACGGAGAATTTGGTATCCGGCGTTACATTTGACCCAAATAAGTCATCGTCTGACTGAGGAATTTATGACATCATCAGAGAGACCGGCCGTTGCTCTATGGTGGAGATAGCTAGTGGAGGGGGTATGACGTCACCAGCCATTATCCTATAAATAGGAGCGCTCTCCCATCTGTCAAGTTAGTTATCAGTGTACACGTAATCGTCGATGATGTCTATTCGGAGAAAATTTCCGGGCACAAGTGCCCGGATTCAATTACGATTATAGCAATAAAAAGCAGTGTACGAAGACTTGCTATCAAATACCAAACTATCGAAGATTACATTTTAATTCCCGCCTGCATGCAACACAATTGACATAAAATAAATTGCAAAGCTGAGCATTGGTTCGCGACATGGTGAACCAGCACGAACCGACGACAAATCTACACGAACCTATCGGTTCGCCCGCTTTATTCTGTGGAAATTTACCGACTCCCGATGGATACGACGAACCACACACCACGAATCGCGAGCCCATAGCGAGCCACCTATGTCACACGGTGCGTGGTTCGCGGCTCGTCGAGACAGGTTCGCCGAACCACGGACCGTGTAACCGGGCCTTTAGTATATTAAACGTACCAATAATTGCGATTAACTTTTTTTTTTAATAATAATTATTGCTGCATCATGTAAACACGTAGTTTTGAAATTATTTTAGTAAATGGACCAGTGAAGTACTAAGATTTCGGTAATGAAATCCTATTGTCCAATAAATCACTTTGGGAGTTAACAAAGGTGTATCGTGTATCAGAGATGTTGGGCCAAACTTGTAGGGGTGGTTCTAAAAAAAGAAAAAAAAACTAACATACCTCAGTACCTAATATGTATCTTTTATCATCTCACTTCGTCAAAAGTTATAACGGTTATATTTTAAATGTAAAATAATCAATTTTGAACAATAATTGGATGATACTTTGAAATGTCTATACCTACAACAACTGTGCTTAATCTTTATAAGAGCGATTTGTGGTTCAGCGAATAATATTACCATACCTATGTATGGATTCGAGTTCTAAGCCCAATCTATAACCTGTAGCCATAGACATTAAGTATTTGTATTCTTGTATAATAAAACTATTCATGTATAAATTTTTAAAAATATGTGATTAAATAGGCTATTTCTCGAAATAGCTGACATTTTAATCCTTGTCTTGCATTATTCATAGCACACTTGTTAATGTCCACCATTCAAATTTAATTTTAAAAAGGATTGTGGATAAAATGTTGTAAGTACCTATTGCAGTCGTATGTCACAGAATATATCAAATTTTCCCTGTTCATTCATGCCTTAACAAATATAGATACGTCTTTAGAAGTACAAATTATTATTCGTTATTTATTAAGAATATTTTAAGAATTTTAACGATGTTTTTTAAAAATTATAATTCTGCCTTATACTCTGTTAGGGTCTCCTAATTTATAAAAATAATACATAAAACATGCTGTCGCTTTTTTAAATAAATAGGGACCCCATGCAGGGTTTGTTGTATATAAATACTAACCATTGCAAGATGAAAACTTTCAGTCAAGCTGTTTTAATTGAGTAATTTTCTAAATATAGTTTGCATGTTATCCTTGACATTGAAATTTTATACTAGAGATAGTTTCCAAACACACGTGTTATTTAGTCGTTTGATTTCAACATTATATCCGGAGCTATAATAATATGTATATGTATGTGGTTTTAAATAAGTCACTCATTACTTGTGTGTTCTCCAAGTCTAGGTGATGGTGTATTTTCTTGAATATTTTCAAAAATTATTTCAATATGTATATTCAAGGCTTTTTGGTTTATAATTTAAATAAAGTTGTATGTTGCTTCTGTACCTATACTTATCATGAAATGGTGAGTTTTTAAATCCAACTTTTCAAACCGGTTTTACGAAATTTTTGATTTGAATTATTCTACATTATTCTCTTTTGTGAGTTCTCATGAATTATTTTATTTTCAAAAACCTTCCATGCCATGAATTTAAATATTCAAATTTATCACCGATATACTGAAAGTATCACCACAAGGCTATTTTACAAATAAATTGGTTCTTGCTTTGAGAGTGTGGGTTAATATTGCCGTGTAATTTTTGAGACATTCATTTTCGTCATAACGGTGGCAATGTAATCGTTTTTACATAGCAACTGTAGAACAAAAACACGTATTTCGTTCGCGATATTACATGCCTAGTTATTGTGTTGGGTTAGGTTATTGTTTTGTGGAGCATTGTTGTATTATTTAACATCTACTAGACCTTGACATTATCAATGTAAACTTGATAAAGGGAATATCACTCCACTAGACATAACGATATACTACGATAATATTAGTTGTGTCATTGCTGGCTTAGTAATTAGCAATTAAGAGACTATCTAGTTTGCGAAATACATAATGTTATCCTCCAACAAGCCCTATTGACTGAAAACAGATCAGTTTCCTATGCGAATGAAGCAAATCATCATACAATATTGATAGTGGTAATTTTCATACTTTATATTAACATAATTATTATATTACTGATCTGAAAATAATACCTAATTAGAAATCATCATTTGTACCTAACACAGTACCTAAAAACCAGATCTGTTTCCCCCCTTTTTTTTAAGTCCGAAACCCCTATGCTCTATGTTGTTATACATGTTTGTCGACGTTAGCCGTTCCTACCTTCTTGTATTTTTTTTATTATTATGAACTTTTTGATCTTTTGCTTATTTAAGGGGATAAATCTTAGGAACCGTTTGAGGTTTGATTTTTCAACTCAGCTTTTGTATTACACATGAAAATTATTTTTCATAAGGCAGTTGCGGGGATTTTAGGGTTGCCTGAAATTTTTTGCCCCTAATTTGATACGATCGTTTTTTCTTATAATTATTAGAAGGCACATTTTATTTTGCATTAACTGGATAGAATAGTATAATAGGATCTATATGTGATGATCAGCAAGAGTGAAGGGTTGAAACACAGTTGAACAATAACTTTTAAACTTTCTTAGACGTGATTGTTTGCTACTACAATTTTCCTACAAATGTTTACACCGTATATACAGTATGTCTACGTAAGTTGGAGTGATATATGGAAAACTTTTTCATTATTCCTTTCAGGAAAAAAATTTATTCTCCATCCATAAAAAGTTTTGCTTGGTTTGAAACCTATATGAAGTAGTCAGACATAAAATTTTTGCAATCGTATAAGTACGCGGTTTGTCCGAAACACGAATCTTCCCAAAGAGTAAAATTATAGTTATACCTTTATTTTTGACAATGTAATATTTGAGATATTATTTTTAACAAATTAAAAAAAAAAAATTTAACAAATATGTAATTCATTAATTATGTGTTTCATCAAAAAGATACGGTTTACCAGCAGCCTTTTAGTTTTTATGCGTTTTTTTTTTGTTACGCAACTGCATGTTATTGTTAACTTGAATGTTTTTTGCAATTCTGGTCAACTTTTTGGAATTGCAATTTTTTAAATTATCGAAAATAAAGGTAGGTAGGTACTTAATACGCTTTGGCAAAATTCATATATTCTTGGACAAACCACATACATATAATATACGACTACGACTGCAAAAAATGTGATGTCTGAAAATTTGAGTTTTCTGTATTACTCCAACTTATGGAGACACACTGTACACATTTACGTATTTTATACCTACAAAATTTCCTTGAATTTTTTAAATCTATCTACTTATTTTTTTACATTATTCTACTGAAGAAACCTGGAGTTTAATTAATAGTATATGCTTTGTGGTAAATGTTTGCAACATTCATTCTATAATTATCTTGTGGGTTGGTTACATAGCATAACGTCAGTAGTATATTCAAAGTAAAAGTCTTTAGTCGCCTGTGTTAATAATAATTGTTGTTGTACATTTAAATACCTATAGATTAAATTGTCAACTTTTTTTGTTCCGATTAATAATTCACATACTATTCTTTGTGTTTTATGAATAAATTGTCGGCCATGATATGCGAATGACGTCACTGACTTCATCATCCCCTGCGCGAGGGAGAGATTGTTGATCGCCCCCTATCCCTATTATTGCAATGGCCGCACACATAGACGTATGTACTTGTTGGCGACCATTCCACCCTGTGATTGCGAATTTAACCCCCGTAATTGCCGTACGCACCCCCTACTGGCTGATAGCTTTGCACATGGAGCTCGCGTAAAGATGGGATGGGCTGGTACCGTTATCGTGGAACGTATAATACGTGATAATTCTTCTAGGATCGATAACGGTATCCAAATTGTTCTTCAATGTTTGTAACATGAAAGGGGCAGAAAAGATAAGTACAAATAAAACCTCCCATATGGAACTTGTTCTTGTTCTTTAATATAGGTAGGTACAATAAATTTATTATAGGTACCTACCTATTAAATAATAATTAATATCATTAAAATTTTGATTAGGTATATGTATACCTATGTAGGTAAATGTTTTTTTTTCGACTATTCCACTGTAAGAATGAAGTACGTGCGACACATGAAAATTTAGAATTTTTGATGATAAATAAAACATTGTTTTTTTGAAAGTCTACTGTATATTGTTGGATATTATTGATGTTACACGTGTTTCGCTGCTTTCAAAGCATCATCTTCAGACAAATATTGATTTTTTCTGGGTTTTATATCAGTAATAACGTGGTTGAATGATCACTGTGATCTCGAGAACTAGTACCTAAAGATAATATACCGGGTCGATTAAATTAGAGAAAAGTTGCAGTTGCACAATTTCGTGCTTTTGAAGTATTCAAAAATTTGAAACGACCTTCAGTCGTTGCTGAAATATCCTAAAAAATCGGAATTTATTATTTTAATCATATCTTTTTTATGTTATGTTATTGAAAATAAATTAATTATTTTCTTTGTTATCATTTCATACAGTTGACGCACAAGTGACAAGTGCTTAAAAGTAGGTTCTTTTATGCACTTTTGCTTAAAAGTGATGATAGAAATTCCAATTAAAAGTAAGTTTTCGTGAAGTCTGTCAGTTTGACAATATAAATTACCCAATTTCTAGAATTATTCATATTTTGTGGTTTTTGGAGATTTAGAATTCATAAATTGTAGTGTCTTTGGCTACTTAACAAAAAATGTTTTGTAGCACGCGTTGCAAAAGAAGTGTTTCAAACACTTTATAATTGTCAAACTTAAAACACTCCGATTTTGCAACTTGTATGTATCACAAATACCGATTTGTAGGTTTAGCATCTGTCTGATTTTAATTTTAATTTTCTTCTTGAAAAAAATAGTCGGCTTTGAAAATTTGTCAAATGTCAGATGGAGCTCTTGAAACGAGCGTACAAAAATTATTTATTTTCGATTTTTCATTTGTTTTAGAACTTTCAGGATATTTCAGCAACGACTGATGCAAATTTTATGATTGTTTTAAATGATAATAATTTAATCTAGTTATTTTATTGTCAAACAGCTAAGTAACAGTTACAGAACCCCAGTTATTCGTGTGGTCGGTTCTTTAGTCAGTTACCAGCGTGCATCACGAATCCCTGGATTCAGTGTCGATTTCGAAGGATTATGCATGAGATGATGCGTGTCGATACGCGTTGTTTTCCGCATCTGATTAATTATTCATGTGATGTACTAGCTTTGGCATTGGAGTCGTGAGTAATCTATAATCGCTTTGATAATTATTGCTGGCAATTGTATGTTAACGCCTAGAGAGATCCCACCGACAACCACAATAATAATGATGGTAAAAATGTTTCAAGTTCTAATACTTTATAATAGAAACGGGAGATGAAATAAGTAAATAAATTCTATGAATTCTACCATTATCCGGAACAAGTGAGGCGATTTTTAGGGGAAGTATTTTAGGTCTTGTAGGATTCTTAGCAATTGAAAGTTGATTCCTCGAGATTTTTTAAAGAAGCCCAAGTAAAATGTTAGTTATTTTTTATAGGTAGTAAAATATGAAAGAAAAAAAAATAACAAATAACTAAGTCAACTAGCACAATGGAAGGATTCGATATTGTCCTATTTTCCTGAATTTGAAAGCTTGAATAGGTATGAAACATGTTCTAGTGCATTACCGGTCTGAGTTATTATTATTTTTTTTTTGTAAATAAATAAAAATCTACTGAGAAAAACGGGAGACTTGTGTCCTGTTCTTGGGCAGCTTTGGGTTAGGTATTAGGTATGTGAAAAATGATTATCTTGTCCAATACTATATGATATACCGGATGAGGGGCTGATCATATTTCTCTACATATAGGAATCATAGGATATTTCCTAATAATACAAAAATAGTTTCCATGTTAACGAAAATAATTGTTACCTATTGTCAAAGCATTTTGACGTAGGTGTTGCTATTAATATTATGTCAACATGGAAGCTATTATGTATTATTAGTCAATGTCCTGTGTATAATAGAGGTACGGTCAGCTACTCGGTACCTATGTATTGTATTTATTGTGTATAAGACGTAAATGTCTAATGTTTTATTTATTAGTTTTTTTTTATTGGGTGACTGTAAAAATTTTAAAGGAAGTAAATTAACATTTCTGCTGCAAGGAATAATCAACGGTAGTAATTTTGTGTCGTAAATTATTATTAAATTAGGGTAAATTATCTTGACCTTTTCCATAAACAAATTTTGCTTTGCATAGCAATTATTTTTGTTTTCTATCTTCTAAGCTATATGTCCGCAGTGAAGCAACATTGACCATAAAAATCAGAGGAAACATCTTTCCCAAAAAACAAGAACAAACGGCAGTTAGAAAAATATAATTAAAATTGATCTTGGTTATGCGCTCAGAAGTTTCAGTTTTTTCTGGCCAAATAGCTGATAAAAGCTAAAGGCCATAAACCCTAAAGAAGTTACAGTAAATTTTTGTCAAAAAGTTTACTTTTTTTAAAAGTTCTCAATTTTTACCTTACAGACTTACAGACTGGTTACGTAATCAACCGGTGAAACAATTTATTAGATTAAAAAAAAAACTACTGTGACGAATGACCTAATGCGTGTATTGAATTATTATTGATGATCGTCAGTGGCATTTTCTTAACTGGTGCATTATTCTTTTTTTTTTCATTTAATTTTGTTGTATGGCAGATATGTTATACAATTATACATATTCATTACTTATACGCTTAAAATATTTAGTCGCGCTTGTAATTGTGTAATGTTAATAAAAAAAAAAATGACGGTGAATATTATTATCTTTGACAAACGAAATTCTTATTTTCTTTATTCGTCTTAACTCTTACCAAATAGTCATCTCGCCAGTCGCCATTGATTGTCAAACAAAACTCGAAATAATTTTAAAAGGTTCAGAAGTCTATAAAATTATGTAATTAAGCTAATTTGTGAAAGTGGTCAATAGCAGAAGAGCCCTTTGAATACTATTAATTTTGGTTTCAATAGTTCTACATAATTTGTTGTTGAAAGTGAACACATATTCCGATACATGTTACTTATCGTTTAAAGCTCTACTTGTCCTTAAAGCTGTAGAAAAAAAAAGTTCTAACATCTAACACTCTTGTCTATTATTGTCCTAATTCTGATATTAGTTCTAATTTCAAGCATTCATTTTTTCGAATAAAAAAGGCTTATGTACTACTATTTTTCTACTTTTGTCGTCATTGTATACATGTATTTCGACTTATTCTAACCTATTATAATATGAAACTGTAATGTGTATTGAACGAAACCTTCATGTAACTCAATTCCACGTCTGACGCGCCACGCAGTGACACATCAGGGTTTGCTTACATAGCCGGCGTATGTAAATTTACATTGAGGAGAGCGGTAAACACACTGGCCGTATACGTCCCGTCACATGGCAACAATTCACTGGTGCATTCGTTAACACATTTGCTCCCCATACTCGTTTGTGTCAACTTTTACATCAGAATGACCTCCGACTGTCTGTGCTTGATGCCCCTAGTTACCACATACAAAAAAGCACTCCATCACCTACACAAAAAAGAAGTAAAGTGCCTTCTGATCCTTTTATTGGTCCGGTTAAATTATTTCAAATTGTGTTTTTTAATACTTATTGGACCTCAAAAAATAAATTGTTCCAATAAAATAAAATAAATTTTGTAATTTTCTTCACCCTGTATTAAAATTTAAACCTCATAGTTAGCATACTACCTACATGAAAATTTTTTTCCGATAGTTGGAGCTGTTTCCGATGATAACTGCTTCTAAAATGAGTAACTGCGATTTTCAGTTGTTTATAACTCATTCATAACCTAGTCATTTTAGACTGCAACTGTAAAAACCATTCTTATTGGATTTTCTCGGGAAATATAAAAAAACAAAAATATACAGGTGTCCTATTTAAAAAAGAATCTTCACCTTCAAGTGACCATGAAATTGGTCCACAAGGTCAAAGTCATCAGTACAGTCAGATGACCCCCATTGTCTTGAACAACTTTTGTCTGCACAATCTGTTTGTATATGACAGTTGTGAAATAAACAATTGTATTGTTTTATATGTACAATAAACAGTAAACAATAAACGATTCTCCTCGACAAAATTTAATACACGGTTTCTCACTCCACTAAAAGCTTTCTGTAACTGTTCGCCGGGTGTATCGTTTATCTTGACGAACTTATTCTTTCGATTACTTTACTTGATTTCGTTAACAGTCTCACACAAAATATCGAGGCCTCAATGTAAATTCAAAGAAAGAAATCAAATCTAAGCTTGCAGAATCTGGCTGGCTAGGGCATCTCTTTCACTAAATCGGCTGCTTCGGAAGTTTTCATGCCAACAAATCGTTGTTCAGTAGCTCTGGGAACCGATCTACATGATATTTTAAGCCATGCTAAACCTACAAAAAAGTCTTTGTGAAAACTGTAAGTTTCGGGAAAACTATTGACAAGAATTTTACCTGCCAGGAATGTCTCTGAGTTAATTTCACTGTTATATATCACTGGATAAGGACAAAAGTGAGCACCTTTCCTAAGAAGCTTGTAAGTTAGGTTCCAACAGAAACATTCCATCCATGCAGTTTGATGAGGAACTAGAATCAATTCTTATGGGTTCCCCCATCATCATGTAATTATTCCAGACAGAACAACATCCATCGCGTTTCATGAAGTTTACTGTAGCAGTTTTTCGCCAAACTTCAGAAATTATTTTCTTCCTCTAATGAAAAGTAATCTTCATTATTTATTTGGAAATTTTGAACGGCCTTCAGTAAATCAATAATTCTAAAATGTCACTAACGTCATATTGCTTACATTACATCAATTTCATTGCGCTTGGACTAGAGTTGGGAGAAGCTAATTAGATAGCAGTGACAGTTCCTATGTCCTAGTTACTTGGGATATCCATGTGCGAGAAACACTGTTTACGTTTACGACTATTTGACGCATAATGCACCAGTAGCTATATTATATCCAATCATAATAATAGGTAATAATCGTTTTATTTGTTTATTTAAAATTTTTTGTATTAAATTCTCTTTTAGATTTTTTTTTATTAATTGCCCAGTCCTTCCCTCAAGTCTTTAGAAAGAAGCAATTTATCAATTTTTGTTACTAATAATTATTATAGGTCGAATCCCTGAGCAAATAGCGAAGAAATAATCTTCAAAACGCCATATTAAAGAAGATTTTAAACAGCTAATTAGGTATAAGATATACGAAAATACTAATTAATCTGATACATCGTACATCAAAATTACACACTAGTTAAGTAGTTACAGATATTAATGATATATGTCTACCGCACTGCATAGTTTACAGAACTTGAATTTAATTCTGTGATTTATTATCGTATTCAGATCAAAAAAAAATATAATTTATTAAATTTATTAAAGCACATCTCAGATGTCGTTGAACCAATCAACGTTCATGCTCGCCCAATCCGCTTATAGCAATATTTGTTCACTCCACGTGGACCATTTTTGAGGGTAGTGTTGAGCAATAATTTTGGAAATTAGTTTGGAAATTAAAATTTAACCCCTTATTAAAACACCCATGTTATTTTTATAATTTTTTGTTAACGGGTTTCAATACCGAATTTTTTTTGGATTTTTGAAACAAACAATTTACAGATTGCTCCCATTCTTACCAATATATACCTAATGGTGAAAGTGGTACCAAATGCACGATAGAAGAATTCTGTATGTATCATGCGTGACAATTTTTTTTCAGAATTATTATGAATTTTTAATATTTACTATAAATAAATAAACAGCACGTCTCACTTCAGATAACATTAAAACAACTATAAACCGTTGAAGATTTGGCAGAAGGGCTATAGATTATTTCACTATCCTATAAAATAAGGAGGTTGGTAGGTACCAACTTTTCGAGTTCTATTTTATTGAAATTTTATCAGTACAGTATCTTATTGAACGAATTTTTGATTCATTTATTCATACTTCAATATTTTTTTAAGTAAGTTCTTTAGAGACCTATATATATTTTTTCGTAATCGGTTGCGGAATCCCTCGCGGAATCCCTATTAATCTGCGACATCGTCACGTTTCAGTAAATCTCCCTTTAATATTTTGATTATGCGGTTATTTTGGTTGATTAGGCATTTAATTTTATTCGAAATATGATTGTATTCTCTATAATATGAATTCTCTATATACCTACGTGACCGTTGTTATGGTCTGCCCCAGGTTTACTTTGAGCACCTTCTGTTACTTTTTTATTTGAATGATTGTTATAAAGTTGTGGAAATACAAGGGTCATGGTATGTAGAATATGATTATATGTATAACTGAAAGGAACAGGAACAGAGAACAGAGCAAATTTGATTGTTCTGTTAAACTATAGCTTAGGGTCTCGGCAATTAGTCGTAGTCGCAACGCTGCCATTTACTGTATGCAAAAGGTCGCTTGTTCTCTTTATGATCCGATACATATATGCATGCACACTCGCCGATTGTTTGTATGTGCTGTCTCGAATTACTCGGAGCTAATAACTCGACAATTTAAAAATTGCATATTTTATGGGCAATAACACCGGCGGTACACGTACCTATTCTTGCCTTGGTTTTTGTTGTTTGATTTATTGAAAATTTGTTGATTTATTTAATTCGCTCATAAGTCAACGGTTCTTGAATATTACTTCGTTAATTTATCACAGTAATAAGTTCAATAAATTATCGTAGGTTTAATGCGTTTTCTGTTAACTGAAATTCGAGAACCTTGAAAAATAAATTAAATACTTGAGACATATTTACCATGTTTATAAAAGGCTGCGGTTTTTCCCCCAAGTTCTTTAATCCTGAACTTAATCCTAATGGCACTTACAATATATCGTTGTAACGTAACCACGTCGAATCACTATTACTTTATGGCAGCTATAATAGCAGTCAAGTAGTATTGTTGAGATGAAGCTTTTAATTCTGATATCAATGTACATACCGGCTATATAAAAATTGAACTTTTTCTCTTTTTTGTTACGGGGATAAATGTAAAACGTGACAACACGGCGATTATTCATATAACGACATTTTGGGCCGGAGTTATTGTGACGCCGCGACCCGGTCTGAAGGTGGTCTGGATCTCCGAATAATCGAGAGACGGACGATTCTAGACATGTTGGCCGCACCAGAGATAGCAAAACCGATCTCGAAACTAGAGAGTGTCTAATCAATCCGCGTAGGTAGAGAAATCTTCGATAACTTCGGAGAACTTTTCTGAAATGACGCTAGAGGGGGTTAGATTCGGATGTAAATGAATGGCAATGCCCGAGACTCGGCGCGGCCGCAGTTTTCAGCTAATCCCGGTAACGTTAAAAGCGATAAGCTATATAGAGACTTTCTGAAGCAAGCGAATCTTTGTGAAGAAATATAAATTATGTAAGCATTAAGTACACTATTAATGTCATATTATAAATACCTAGAGTAGAAAAATACCCACCAAAATGTTAACACACTACTGTAGATAAGTGCCAATGGCCTTGATGTCGAGGCACTTTTCTAGCAAATAAAAAAAAATAGTACTGTTTATAATTTTTCCATTTTTTTGTTGAATCCAGACATATTATTATTATATTTTTTGATGATACATCATATTAGGTGTGGGATAGGTAAAGCAGCAGTTTTCTTAGCCTAAAAACGTTACCTTTGTCGGGTAATTTAATTTGTCTACAGCGGGGTCAGCGGGTATCGTTTGTGCAATTATTGCTTTGTCTGAATTATTAATAAACCTGCGGAACCGTAGGTAGGTACCTGTACAGCGTGCCCAGGTCAGGGAATGAACAGTATGGGTATCTCGGAACCGTGACAGATACAGGGTGGGTTAAATTAGCAAAAAGGTTGGGAAATTTAGGGGTCAATAATATGCCGTTGAGAAAACCAGAAAATTTCCCTCACTTCCGGAGAGATTCGACAAAAAACCGAAATTTTACGATCATTTTCGATTAGGAATTCAACAATAATGTAATATTGCATCTTCAGGATCATATCCATGCGAGTTTTCCAGAATGCGACATTATGATGTTACCTCCTTACCTCTTACCTCTTTATTAAAAAGGTTGAATTTCCTCACTTTATGACTTCTTTTACGTGTTACATATAGCCGCATAAATGGGAGCTGGGAACTTAACTAGTGGCGTAATTTTTTCACCATGGATCCACCCCCCCCCCCTCCGACTTCCAATGCAATTCCCCAATTACAAGATCTCTCAAATCAAAGATTCTAATAATTATGACATCTGATTGAGACCTTTGATCAAATGAAACCCAAACACCAACCTGCTTAAGTAGTTGCTACATTGTATGCTTCACCTTGAAACGATGAAATTACTCACTTATGTCGCAACTTCTGTCACATAGCTGCAAAAATGGGAACTTCGAACTTAAAGCAAGTTATAGCAGAAGTGGTAGCAAATATTTCCAGCTGTTTTAACTTTTACTTCCATGATGGCGAATTCCTATACTGTAATTGAAAAAAAAAAACATTCTCAATATTATTTTTATTGCTATTTTATGTATCATGCGGAAAGTTGATTGTAAAATACCTACCAGGGCATAGCAAATTTTCAAAATAATATGATCACAAGATTATACTGCCTATTCTATGTAGAGTAGAAGTGATCTAGAAAGTTTTTTTTTTATTTCAGTTAGTGCACTGCGGTTTTAGGGCTCATCGGATAAATGATTATTTTCAGGCTGAATCATTTTTAGTTTGTTTCAACATAACGAAACCCACAGACAGACATTTTAAATAATATATTGTCGACTGTTTGTTATATTTATGTTTAAAATATTTTATTAGATATCGCTCCTTATCGTATCGCCTGTATTCGTCATAATACAAATTATGAAACCAGATTATCTAACAAGTAGGTAGAGTTGCTTTGTTTTACTTTTCTAACCATAAGTCTAATGCAATTAATTGCAATAATATCAATAAAACTTGATGAAAATTAGAATGATGTCATCACCTCTATACCACTAATAGACACAGGAGGAGGCTTCTACGTCTCAGAAAAACACTAGTTATCTGTTTATTTATTCATATGATCCGCTGAGTTGTGGAAGAAAATTACAAGCTACCAACAACCGACATCTACATAATTTATCTTCATTGCAATTTAAAACGAAGGCGGAATCCCATAAATTTATAATTTTATTTCAGTGGACCACTGAGAGACTACATTGTTGTCGGCTGATCTTTTAGAAAACTTTCAAAGATGAAATAGGTACATAATATACCTATTTTCAATGATTACATATTATTATCATTATTTGTAGTGTTTAAGGAAAGGTGAAGGAGATTTTGTTAAGACGAAGCATCTGCAAAGTTACTTTCATTGGATTGTCCGTGCCGAGTGTTTCTTGGACTTTTCTTATTGGAGAATATTAAATGAGAAGACTCTTCTTCGTTACATATGGGCACAATTATACATATGAACTGATCATATCAGACCGTGGATCGTGTGTAATGTTTGAATCTGTACCTACCTTATTATATTTTGGTTTTTACCACCTTATTCTCTAACTTGGGTATGTAATAATGTTACATTAATGTAATTGTAAAGACTTTTATATGCTAATGGATAGGAATATATGTGCTATTACAGAATTACAGAGACATGACAGAATAAGGGGGATAGTTTTACAGATTACATTCTTCTTTTGCAAATACACTTATATATTTAATATATGTATTTGCTGCTCGCTTAATATTCCAGTTTACTAACAGTGACCAACAGAGACATATCTGAGACCTCTCCCTTCTGTCGTCAAGAGTTCAGACGGTAGTTATGTATTCGAAAGGATTTTAATTTGCAACAGTTGCACGATTTGCTATTCAATGCTAATTTAAACGCATACCTAGGATAGGCTAGTTTTAAATTAAGGATTCACAATATAATATTGTACCAGCTCAATTTATGCATTTTTTGACTGCTATAGGAAGTTACTTGATGTAAGTATTCTAATTCAAGTCGATGTCCGCAGAAGTGTACAAAGCCAAGGTTTTTGATAACAGTAGATAATGTAGTCATGGGCGAAGAGGTGGCTGCTTGTTATCATTCCGCAGACTTTAATCTATTAAACTTAAATTTATGTGCCACTTTTATGAAAGTATAATAGAAATGACTTGGCCCTTAGATTATTTATTTAGTTATTATATTTATTTATTAATTTATTATTTATTGTAATACTGTAATTACCTATAATTAATTATTTAAATTAACCTATAGTATTTTTTCTCAAGTAAGTACCTAATTATTAGTTAGGTGATATGATATACGTAATACCAACCAACCTCTTTTTAAATTTTCAATACATGTTTATATTTCCTAAGATTTAAGGAAAATGGGTGTATTATTCTATTCTATATTCAGATGGAAATACCAGTACCTGAAAACGAAGCATCGCATCCATACTGGAGGAGCCGAATATTGAAAGCTGTATTCTTTACGGTTGACCACTAGCGAGGTATAGAGTTCCTACGTGATTTTTTTAGTAGGAACTTCATACCGTGCTCTTGGGTACACCTAAACTCATCACTAGAAAACCTGCGAGAAAAGAACGAGCAGCTACCAGACAAGGTGTTCCTTCAAGCAAGAACCTGGTAAGTAGGTACAAAGACAAACCCTCTGGCGGACCAAATTACTTTATTGACGAGAACGAAGACTGATTGCAGACTGGACCTGGTCGATAGATCTGAATTAAGTACACATTACATTCGTCACACGTTTACTTTTTCGTATTTGCAAAAATGATATTTTTTGTAAAATTTACATAAGTAGAAAGAATACATATAAATAGATATAATATACCTACATAAAAAATATATAATACATTATGTAAAAAATTTATTTCACTAGATTTTATGTGATTTCAGATAAAATTTTATGACATGAAAATTATGCTACAACCGGACTTGGAAGCTTGCGCAAATATAGAAAACGTATTTTTTATTCATTTTGTTTACTTATTTATTTACTTATTAACTAGGTAACGTATACCTATTAGATGTATCAACAAAGAGAGTGAATTTTAAGCCCGAAGGCATTCGATGGCTGGGTTTTGATATCACTTAAAGAGTTTTTTTTTTGCCAACAATCTAGTGAAAGTGAAAATTTCTTCGGACCCTCGCTTATGGGTGAAATTCCCCTTAAGTCTAAAAAGCGGATTTATAAATGGTTTTATCCATCACATACTATAGTCACAATTTGCTTTCATGTCCTGTAATAGCTAACTTTCATGACTATGTAAATAACATTTTAATTATTTCTTTTTATTATTGGTAACCTAAAATCCTTAGTTAATATAGTATATTATTCAACAAGCGCATAATGATAGCTATTATCCACGAAGATAAAATTGCAGCACGAGCCTCTGGCGAGTGCTGTAACATCTAAGTGGATAATAGCCATTATGCGCGAGTGGAATACTATACTTTATCTGCGAGTATACTTGAATAAAAATAATTTTACTTACGGTGTAGAATTAAATTTTTATGTAAAAAACTTTTATGGATTGCAGTTTTATTTATTAAAAAATATGGTTCTTTCCCCTATTTATATCAGATGGCGTATTATTCAAGATGTTATTTTCTTCGAAGAACAAACTGTATTATTCTGTTTATAATAATTTTAAGTTTAATTTTTATAATACAATAATTTCTTTTGTAAAATTAAAATTAAACAGAAACAATTGTGAATGTTAGGCTATCGTGATTACCTGTCACTACTGTCAGTCGACTAAACCTATTGGCAGCGTTCCAAAGGCATCAGCTTTCACAGCGGTTGACTGGGGCTTTATAACTATAGGCACGGATACTGAACATGTTCATTTTAGTATTATGATAAGTAGCTTCGTACGCTATACTAGTTGAAAGATCAAAATCATCCTAATATTCTGCGACTTTCATATTTTGATAACATTTTATTGAACGTAAAATAAACGTTTAGGGACTCTACTTTCACGTCAGTGGACCATTGACAGTAGTCAGTAGTTTGAATCTGCCAAACGTACGACAGAATAGGGCAGTAAAGTTAAACAATTGACATTAACGATTGAATAATGAGCTCATCGTTCAATCGACCTGACACTATTATACGATAGGGCAATAGTAATGCATGCCATTACTTCGTTAAAATTAGACTAATAATTGATTTGTTATCTAATAGGAAGTAGATAAAAAACATATGAGCGTGTGTAAATCCAACAATAAAACATGCACGTTATTTAAAAGTTACCATAGTAAGATCAACGTAATCCTAGGAAGTCTAAATGCCAATTTTTTTATTGTTCTGATTGGCAGTGATTGGAGTAAACACTCTTACATCAAATAAATAAATGTTAATGGCAGATATTTGAAGATCTTAAACAAATATCTATTCAATCTATTCAATTATTGATTTCAAAATTTCAAAAACTAGCGTAAAGTATTCGTGTATTATATGGAGATTTTCGGAAAATATTTTCTTTTAAATTTACTGATAAGTAAATCATATCAGTTCCAACTTTTGTGAAAGGAGCTTCATTTTAAAGCTCTCGCGCGTGAACATAAATGGGTGTAATATTTAATTTTTATTAAGTATTATAGGTACCCAACGCAATAATTATAAATAGTTTCGACTTTTTTGGAATGTCCCGCGCTAAAAAATTCCCGAAAAGTCATAGTTCATTAGTTTGCATGGTTGTCTAAACTGTAAGACTCAGTTGAATTCCTTGCCAATTCATCAAAACATTCCCTAAAATGGAATTAGGAATGTTATCAATTTAAGCTCCTTTTCATACCTTCGTCATAAGCATCAGACTAATAAAAAGCACCATTAGTACAGTCACTGAACGTTTTCTCCTCAGAATAGTTTAAACCTTCATAGATTTACGTGAAACTAGTTAGAGGGTGCCTCAAGTAACAAAAGTGCCATAGTGCCGCCTTGCGCTTTTACCCTGGGGGTGGATGCTACCCCTTCTCGGGGGCTGAAATTATTTTATCAAAAATAACCCCGTGAATCGATTAAGGGACTAATTCTAAGCAAATTATATTATACAGGGTGAGTCATTGATATGGGAAAGCTCGATTGCACCTATACCATTGAAGATATCGAAATGAACCAAAAAGTGCTGTAAATGGGAGGGTAAAGTGCAGTTTGTAAAATTATTTTCAGATACACAGGATGGCCCAATATCGCTGTACGCCATACAACTTTGTAATTTTAAATAGGATAGAAATCAAACCTCTATATTTGTTCCGTCCCCATTTCCCATTCCTACACCCGCCTGTGGTCCGGACGGCATAGTGCAATACGACGCATCGATACTCGCCCCGCACCCCTGAAGGAAGAACCTACAGGTGAACAGAGACTCAAGATTAAGACTTCGAGACGATCGCACGCAAAAATATCGCTCCGCGCTCCGCTATATTCGCACGCTCGCTGTTGTTATCCAAACTGTAAGTACCCGCTTGTTTTTTCCTAATTATTTCTTATCCTTATCAATATATAATTCTTTATCCGCATTTATCGCTACACCGCCACTATTCATTAATCCGCGTTTATTGGGAATTACAGGAACTAAAGCTGTTTTCTGTACCCTACCGCCGGCGTCTTAGACAGGTCGTAAAAATAATTGCGCCTGTGATAAGAACCCCAAACAATATTATTACATCTTCAGATTATTTGAGAAAAGTCAAAAAGAATGGTTTGTAAAGTTGAAGTTTGTAATGAGCGATTTATGAGTTATAAACAAATGAAAATCGCGATTTTCCATTTTCAAATCAGCTTATATTGAAAATGGCTCGAGATATGGAAAAACGGTTTACATGTTCCTATCTTAACTCTTCAAACGGTATCCTGTTGGATGGATGAAATTTTTATACAGAGTGGTAAAAAATTTGATTATTTTCATCACCCGGTATAAAAATTTCAGCTACATGATAGGATACCAAATTAAAAATTAAGATAGAAACATGTAAGCCGTTTTCCCATATCTCGAGCCGTTTTCAATATAAGCTGCTTTGAAAATGGAAAATCGCGATTTTCATTTGTTTATAACTCATAAACTGCTCATTACAAACTTCAACTTTACAAACCATTCTTTTTTTTTTTCTCAAACAATATGAAAATGTAATAATATAGAGGGTGTCCTATTTAAAATAACAAAGTTGTATGGCGTACAGCGATATTGGGCCATCCTGTGTATCTTAAAATAATTTTCAAACTGCACTTTACCCTCCCATTTACAGCACTTTTTGGTTCATTTCGATATCTTTAATGGTACTTATAGGTGTAATCGAGCTTTCCCATATCAATGACTCACCCTGCATACAGGTTTTTTGATAAATAATAAATTTTTTTTAGATAGGTAAATGATTGAAAATGTTGATTTTTCATGAATGAAATAAAGCATGTTTTGAAACTTTTTGAAAAACTTTGAAACAGTAAATAAACTTTTAATTTACAAAAATGCACAATTGAAACGACAAAAAAAATTTCCATTGATTTCAAGATAAGGGGTGGTTTTTAAGGGTTGAAAATTCACAAAGAATCCATAGAATATAGTGTAGCGCATTAGTGGCGTTAAAGTCTATTTACGCGGTTTTTAATGTCAAAATAAATATTGGGTACTTTATCGAGCAAAAATTGTCAACAACATTCTCTAAACGATAGCGTTTTTAAATTAACGGACTTTAGGCCAGTCGCGAGTCTACGACTGCGCTATATCACCTAGCAGGCATTGCACATACCTAAAGCGTATAACTAGAAAGAGAGAAAGGCAGACGCGCGAGAAGTGGTGAATAGGAGAAATTCGAAGAAAAACAAAAAAAATTTGCTGAAATACGTCAATTTGAAGTCATACTGCTTGCCTCATGGTTTTTTAATTTCTCTATGATATTCTATCTAAAAAGTTGTCTTTTTTAAGGAAAAAGAAGAATAAAAGTTTTTGAAATTTATTTTTTAAAGTTTATTAGCTTTTGGTTTTCATTATTTTTTTCATACCGAATGACATAGAAAAACAATATGGCGGCCATAAGAAAAACAAAAGTTGGCTATGAAAACTTCGGGATCTAGTCGGCTTTGAAAATTATTGTAATGTCAAATGGATAGCTTTTGACGACTTATGTAAGCCTACAAAAAATAATTAATTAATTTCCAATAATAAAAAAGTTATGAGTAAAATAAGAAATTTTGATTTTTCAGTTTTTTCAGCATATTTCAGCAACGACTGTTCAAAATATTAAAAAAAATTCTTATTAAGCATCAAATTGTGCAACTTTTCTCTAATTTAACCGACCCTGTATCTCTTGCCGTTTCCGAAATCCCCATGTAGTTACTATTATCTGGGACACCCGGTATACAGTATTAGATAGGATGGAAATTGGTAACAAGGGAGATATTTGCTTCGCTATGACTCTAATTACAATTACAATTGAAATGGCTCATTATCTTATTTGACGATTTTTGGAAATATTTCTTTGCCCTCTCTAATGGCTCGTTAGTTTGGGACGGGCCTCAATAACGACCGGTGATACAAAGAGATCTTTCTTCTGATCAAGTTTTGAAAGCGTTGGATACCTGAAGGTCATTTGCACAAAAAGTGAGCTACAAATTATGAAACTGCAAGGAAAAAGAAATGATACAATGTAAAAATTGTAATGAAATGCGAGTGGTCGGTTATTAATGTAACTACCGAAGAGACTTTTGTAATTGGTAATTGCCAAGCTCCTGAAATGGATCCGGGGTTTCTTTCGTAAACACCTTCGATTCCACCGTTTAATCTATAATTGCATCAGATGTTATGATTGTATTATATTATCGTACCCAGCATAATACCCATTATTATGATACCTATCGAAAATCCAAATTTAATGTACGTGAGTAATCTCCAACACCGATTTAGTGTTGAATTTTCATACAAATTTCACAGTGGATAGGACGAACAGCATGGTCTACAGATCGTACACCGCTCATTGTTTTTCTTTGATTTTTTTTATTAATTCCAGTCCTAGCTAGAGGTAGTATGATGAATAAGATTTATGGTTTTGCTTAATAAAGAGTTACTGATAGCAAAAAGACATCATAACCAGAATCGCAGAATTGTGCCCATGTTACTTGAAGCTCACAAAGACAGATAATAGATCCTGTACACTTAAGTTTTTGTTGCATAGCTGCCTTTAAATCGTGTACACACAGTATGTGTATGTAGACAATACACAGATCCCTGACAAGAAAATAAATTAAACCTCGAATCGCTGGTCCAGAGCGATTGCGGGTCGTCTTGGAAAGAGGTGAAAATGTAAAATGTAACCCTGACCCTGCTTAGTATTCATTGTTAATGTTCTTTATAGATTTTTTTGATTTTATGAAATAAACTATAGTGAATCCATAGGAAATTATAATAAACTAACGACCTGTTTTAAAGAGCAAGACAACAAGGGGTTTAAAGATAACACTCTGATCCGCATATCAGGCTAAAATAGGACTAACAGCATACGGGTGGTGTGTTAGCAAACGCAGCATAGGGGTTTCAATGAGCAATTTATTCTAAAATTGCAATTATTAGCTTCCCTGTATCTCTTAGAGAGAAATAGTAAACTAACACTTAGTTAAGATTATGTTGCCGCTTTTGTTTCAGTAGTTACATTTCAAATCCATTATCGGGTAAAAATTTTCATTAGGTGACGTCATATTCATTGTTATCACTTCGCTGTGACTTGCTTTACTTTTGGCCAAGGGACCACACGCCTTCGACCGAGCACTGCTATACCTCAGTCGACTAACAGATATAGTAATAAAACTGCGCAACAAACTTTTAAGGTCCAAGTAGTCACATCTGTAGGCAGATAGTGCCTTATTTATTGGTTACCTGGTTCCGGTAAACCAATGAGAAGGGCATTCTAAGGTTTGTGTATATAATTCTTGTGTATAAGGTCTGCCTACCTGGATTGTAAATTTATCGCGCACTTTTATCACTATATCTTTTGGCCGACTGAGGTATAGTTGTTAGTATTAGTAGTACTCGCCGGCCCAGGCGGCAGTTTCTCTTGTGTTCGGTCACGCGAGTGTTGTCCAATGTGTACAGCACCACAGGAGCAAGGTATTCGATAAACGTAAATGGAAGAAAGTGGATCGATGGGGTCTTTAGCCGAACGGAGAATATTGCGATTTGTTGTGTAGGTTTAATGATTGTTTGTAAGGGAGAAATGCAACTGTTCGTTCGCTAGGTGTCGTGGGATGTTGGGCTCTGGGGTCTCCTGATTTCTTGAGCGGTATAGCCATTCGCCTACAGAGCATTATCTAGGTGGGCTAGCTCTTCTTGGAGGTGTTGTGTCTGGCAAATTCTGCGATGAACAATTCACCACGATTGTTATTACTGCTCGTTTTTGGCCTGGATGATGGTTGGAGTTTTTGTGTAAATACCTATCTGTGTGTGTTGGTTTTCGGTAGACTCTATGCCCCGAGGTGCCATTTTCATTCCTGTTAACGAGGTCATCAAGAAACTGTAGTTTTCTATCCTGTTCAATTTCCATCGTGAACTGAATGCGGGGGTGAATACTGTTGTGGTGAATAAATCTCCAAGGCCTCTCACCAATGCTGCCAAATGACGAAGGTGCCATCTACGTAGCGGTACCAGCAAGACGGAGTTTAAGGCCATGGCTTCAAAGAATTACATGTGAATAGAAATTGGCAACAACGGTACTCAGGGGGCTGCCTATATAAATTCCCTCCTTTTGTTCATAGAAGTCACAATTCCACTGAAAATAGGTTGTGGTGAGTACATGGTGGGAGAGACGCATGTCCCTAGGAAACATGCGCTGAATGTGTTTAAGGGTCTCGTCGATGGGCACCACGGTGAAGAGGGAAACGACATCAAAACTGACGAGAACGTCACTGGAATGAAGGGTTACTTGGTAGTTTTTCTATGACGTGACCCAAGTCTCTAGAATAGTCTCTTTAGATCCGACGTGTGGCTGCAGCAGGTTGGTTAGATCTTTGGCGAGAGAATGTCGGGGAACCAACGCCACTGACAATTGGACGAAGAGGCACGTTAGGTTTGTGTATCTCAGTTGGAGTAAATAACATTCATCTTTGTAGTAAGAATAATTTAAAACAGGCCCTGAGATGTAAAATGGAAATGAGAAGCATTGCAGACCACTAAGGTAATTATTACATTTGAAAACTTCAAAAATACTTTAAAATCACACAATTAAAATATAAAATAAAATTTAAGCCTTCACCATGATGTGAAGGGGCGTTCACTACGTTGGGATGACCGAAAAATAAATATAATAATAAGAAAATTGAAAAAATTGTTAAAAAGGAGAACTTGCTCATCCTCCTGAAATGGTGAATTATAAAAAAGGTTTTATAAAATGGAGGATTCATTCGAAGGGATCTGTTTCTCTCTCAGAGGAAGTCAGGTGTCATCACTGTTGTACGGCTTAGGTACACAAAGAACGAATAATGAACTGTATAAATTAATAGACACACATTAAATTAATCTTTTAATGCAAAACTAGTAATTTTACACAATGCTGTAGAACAACCAATCAATTTAAAGGTAATTTCTAATTATGTAGACGATTATAATATGATTAAACGATTTAGTAAGATGAATAATTTGAATTAAGTCGGAGTAGGTATGTAGGTATTTATTTAGTCTGACGAACGAACGATACGAAATAATACGAATATTAGAGACAGCAGGACTTCTGTCCTGGTCAACGAACGAAAAGCGAATCTTGCTTTGCACACCTGACGCAGGCAAGCAGGGGTTACATTTTTACTTTTTCCCTATTCCACGAAGACCACCTAAGAAGTGCATCTCCCGGATCGATATTTAACAGAAACTTCGACATTTCAGTTCTTCTTCATCCTAAACTGTGTCTACATACACATAGACAGTGTCTACACGATTTAACTAATTTAAAAGCAGCTCAATCTGCAACATATTCCCCCCCTTGGAGTCTCTGACTTCAATAACACTAAATAAATTTTTTTTTTTTCTCATACGAAAATTTTCAACATATAATTGCGGTTCTCTCTCGAACGAAATAATAATATTTTTTCCTATTTTAAAATCGTCGAACGAATAGACAAATAGTCTCGAAATTATTACTTGCATTGTTAATCTTCATTTGGCAGAGGGCAAACCTTTGAAATACTTCTTATGAAATTTCCCCCCTGAGTTTTTAATTTAACCATTCGAACTTTGCCGTCAGCACCAGGGACGACCTCCATAATTCTAGCTCTTGGCCATTTTAGTGGAGGAGTATTTTCTTCTTTTATTAAAACGAGATCGTTAATTTTTAAATTTTCTGAAGGGTTTAACCACTTCGGACGATTTTGTAACCGATTTAAATACTCAACTGACCACCGTTTCCAGAAATCATGTTGAATTTTAATGCAATGTTGCCATTGTGATAATCGATTTAATTTTATATGCGAAACATCCTTTTCAGGAAAGGAGGTAAGACTGGCACCCACCAGAAAATGTCCGGGCGTTAAGACATTTAAGTCAGCCGGATCGTTTGACATCGCGCAGAGAGGTCTTGAATTTAAAATGGCCTCAATTTGTGTCAAACACGTATAGAGTTTTTCGAATGTCAAATGAGCGTTTCCTAGTACTCGACGGAGGTGAAATTTAATACTTTTCACCGCGGCTTCCCAAATACCTCCCCAATGGGGCGACAAGGCCGGGATATTTTTCCAAGTAGTTTCCCTTTCCGAGAGAAAGTCTTGAATTTTATTTACGTTTGGGGGCCTTCGAAAAAATTCATATAATTCTCTAATTTGATTTTTTGACCCTAAAAAATTTGTGGCATTATCCGAATAAATTATAGAAGGATTACCTCGCCTAGAGATAAATCTTTTTAACGTAGCGATAAATGCGTCAGTTGTCAAATCTGACACTAATTCTATGTGTACTGCCTTTGTCGACATACACACAAATACAGCGAAATAGCATTTAAGTACCTTTGCATTTTTTAACGACGAACTTTTAATTAATAATGGACCTCCAAAATCTACGCCTGTGGCATGAAATGGACGACATATAGATACACGATCTTTGGGTAAATTGGACATAATTTGACTTGCGGGACGAGCTTTAAAACGATGGCATGTAACGCAGTTTTTTATAATTGTTTTTATTTCTCTCAAGCCATTTAATGGCCAATATCGAAGTCGAAAATTTGATAAGACAGTCTGTGGACCTGCATGAAATAGTTTGATATGTTCCTTTCTTAACAATAAAGAAGTTACATAATTTTTCGCTGGCAGTAAACACGGATATTTCTGCTCATACGGAACGTTAGCATTTGCCAAACGACCTCCTACTCGAATAACACCAGTTTCATCTAAAAACGGGTTTAATGACAAAATTTGTTTATTTACGATAGGTTTTCCTTGCTGCAACTGTCTTAATTCTGACGAAAAATTCATTCTCTGTACTTGTTTAATTATTATTTCTAACGACTTCCTTAATTCATAAATAGTTAACGGACCTGTTTGTTTTTCTCCATTTCTGTTTTTTACGTTTCTAACGAATCTCAAACAATACGCAATTGTTCTTTGCAAACGAACGAAACAGGAAAATTTTGAAAACAGAGATATCCAAAATGTTTCACTGTGATTGTGAAGCGCAACTTGCTTCACCGAATTTCGCTCTTCATTTAGACCTAATGAATGAGCTGTAGGCCTAAAATTTAATTTACTTAAGTCACAATAATAATTTTGCAAAAAGGTAGGACCGAGCCACCACATCTCGCAATCCTTCAATTTTTCAGGCGAAATTCCCCGCGATAAGTAATCAGCCGGGTTGTTTTCCGATTTAACGTGGCGCCAAGTGTATTTGGACGTCAAAGTTTGAATTATCGAGACCCTATTTGACACGAACGTAGACCAACGAGAAGCATGAGACTTTAACCAACATAAGACGATCTCTGAATCTGACCACAGATTAACCGAAGAATAATCAATTTTATTTTCGTAAGTTCGACATATTCTTTCTACCAATTTCGCGAGCAACACAGCTCCACAGAGTTCCAACCTTGGCAACGTTATACTTTTCAAAGGAGACACCCTTGATTTTGAGCAAATTAGTCTACACGACACATCCTTATTTGAATATAATACACGCAAATATACGCAGGCGCCATAAGCTTTTAAGCTGGCGTCACAAAATCCGTGGATTTCGATACTTTCGATTGACAAATTTAAAGTTAGATTCCTCGGAATCTTCACCTCTTTTAGACACGGTAGCGAGAAGAAAAATTTATTCCATTCCGACATTAAATTATCTGGGAGATTATCATCCCACTCGATTTTACTGATCCATATTTTCTGCATAATTAATTTTGCAGTTACTACGACGGGACCTAACAATCCAATAGGATCGAAGATTGAGGCAATTTTCGACAGAACTTCTCTTTTTGTGTAATTTTTAATTTCTTTAAATTCGGGCAGTGCCATTACGAGAAAGTCTTCATGAGAATTCCATTGCAAGCCAAGCACTTTACTAGACGAACTTTCATTTTGAATGTCGTAATTATTTTTCGAATTATAATTATTTTGATTTGAATCAACTTGGAAATCCTCATTCGAATTATTTTCATTGAACTCTGTAGAAAAATCTTTGACATTTGAATGCCACTTATGTAACTTAAATCCTGCAGTATTTAATAAACTAATTAATTGCGAAGAAGTTTCGATTAATTCATTTTTCGAATTTGAACTGACGAGCACATCATCCACGTATGTTTGCGAAAGTAACATTTTTGATGCAAGCGGGTAATTTTGCGATTCTTTTTCAGCCAGTTCTTTTAAACATCTAGTGGCAGCAAAGGGCGCGAAATTCGTACCATACGTGATTGTTAATAACTCTAAACATTGTAAAGGTTCATTTTCATTTTCACGCCACAGGATGTTCTGTAAAAATGTGTGATTCGGATTTACACGAATCTGACGGTACATTTTTTCAATGTCCGCAATGACTACGAAAGTACCTATCCGAAATCTACATATGATATCGAATAATTCCGGTTGTACCGTATAGCCTTTTAATAAAATATCATTAAGCGATAAACCCGATGAAGTTTTCATCGAAGCGTCAAAAACAACACGCAATTTTGTTGTTTCATTATCTTCACGTATAACTGCGTGATGCGGCATAAAATATTTATTTTCTCCTTTCTCATTATGAGAACTTAGAGGGACGATTTTTGCATGATTTAAGTTTACATATTCATCGATAAATTGTTTATATTTTAATTTTAAATTTGGGTCTCTTAGAAATCGTTTTTCGAGACCAGCAAATCGTTTTCTTGCTTGCAAAAACGATTCACCTAAATTACACGATTTATTTTCTTGATTTTTAAATGGCAAATTTATTTGAAACCGTCCATTTTCTAATCGAATCGTCGTTTCTTTAAAAATTTCTTCCGATTTTGCATTTTCGGGACTTAAAATTGTTTTCTCTTCGATGTCTTCTATCTCCCAAAATTTTTGTAACAGTTCATCGCTACTCGATGACGTATTTAAAAAAGAACAACAATTGGGTGAACTATTCCCTAGTTCATTATACGAATTAATATTAGAATGCTTTGGCTTATTATTTGCCAATTTACCGCCGACGACATATCCTAAGAGTGTACTAAAAAGGGTTGGCATATCCGCCCCTAATTTAATCACTCCTGGAACGATTAAATCATAATAGACGTCTGCTCCTAGCAAGATGTCGATTTTCGACGAGACATAAAACTTTGGATCAGCTAACATAATGTGATCCGGTATTTTTAAATTTGATACGTTTAGAGTAGTTTGCGGTAGTTCGCAAGTTATTTTTTCCAATACTGCACACGAAACTTTGAACGAATTTTTTCTATAAACGTTTGACTTAATGGTTAAATCAACCATCTCATTTGATTGAGCATTTATTTGCGAGATTCCTGATATTTGCAATTCTTTACGATAAGTATTCGAATTTAATTTGTCTAGCAATTCTTTTGTGCACATGCTAATCTGACTCGCCGAATCCAGTAAGCACCTAGCCGAAACTGGATCGCCGTTGCGATTATAAATTGTTACCACTGCTGTGGCTAGTAGGATTTGCGAATTATTTTGCGAATAAGTGGAAAACGATAACGAACTTTCGGGCTTATTTTCTTTATTTTTATTTTCATTTACGATACTTCTTTGCTTGGGATCGTCTTGCGACCTTGATTCTACTTGACTCGAATTCCTTTGATTTACGATTTGTCCCGATTCTCTATTTTCTGGCGTTGATCGATTTGAATTATTATTAGTTGAATAATGTTTATTTTGATATTGGTTTACACCCTCGTTTACACCATACGTACGATTTTGACGATTAAATTGACGATTAATTGTGCCTGAATTAGGTTTATGGAGATCCTGCCACTGGCTGCGACTTTCTGTGCGACGAATTTGAAAATTTCTAGGATTTGAATGAACTTCTCGATCAAAATTGATATGAAGTAGAGTATTATGCCTTTTGCCACATTGCCAACAATTATTCCCAGTGCAAGTATCATCGAACGAATGTTTCCTAAACAGACATATTTTGCAAAAACCTCGAGAGGTTATAAAGTTGTTTCTTTCCTGAATAGTTAATTGTTTGAATTTATAGCATTGATAAATCGAATGATGCTCTGAGCAAAAATTACAAATTAAATAGGATTGATTTCCTGTCGCCTTTCCTGTCTGTTGTTGATTCGAATTATGAGTTGAACTAATAAAATGATTAACTTTCCTAATCGGTGTAGGACTAGTGCCTTTTGTTGCATCTATTTCCTCTAATGCTTTGCATTGCTTTTCTAAAAAATTAATAAATTCTTTTAACGTTGGTAGGTTCTTGGTATCTCGATGTAAGCAATAAGCCTTTTGCAATTGAAAATCCAATTTCTTGGAAAAAATGTGAATTAAAATTAAGTCCCAAGAATCTACGGGTACATTTAAATTTTCCAAACTTTCGATATTTTGATTAATATGAGTTAAGAACTCCCTCAGGTTTTGAGCCTTTGGCTTCAATAAATTAGGTAAGTTTTCGAATAAATTGGTGATGTGCGCCTCGATTATCGCATACGTGTTTTTATATCTATTTTCTAACAACTTAATTGCAGATTGTAAATTCGAGCTTACCAACGACAAATTCTGTATTAAAGACAGTGCTTCGCCTCTCAAATATCCCTTAAGATAAATTAGTTTTTCGATATTATCTAAATCCTCATTATTTATGATGAGTTTAGTAAACAGATCATGAAAACTATTCCACTCTGCAGCATCACCTGAAAAAATTGGAATTTTGATTTCGGGCAGCTTAACTGTTTGAGAATTTGCACCCTTTGTATTTATACTTGTCGTAACACCCTGAACTAATTCGGCTACAAATTCTTTATTCGATTGTTGTAAATTCGATACGAAATTCTGAAATTCTACGTTTCCATCTAATCTAGGTTGTTGGGTGCTTAGACTAGTTAACTCTTCAATTTTGTTTTCTAACTTCGAAAACAAATTACAAAATTTACTTTCTACATCCTCACTATCTTTAGTGGCATCTTCTTTAATCTCTGCGATCGATTCTTGTATATTTACATAACTCTGATAAGCTGCTATTAAATTTCTTTTGCGAATTTCGATTTGATTTTTATTATTTTCATTTTTTAAATTCTCCTCAACCCACGTTTCGATTTTTGTAATTAATCCTTTCGCGTAACCCCTCTTTTTCTTCAAATTATCCATCTTTTTACAATATTACTTAACAAACGATATTTTTATAACACAGAATAATATAATAAACGATTTTTCATACAATGGTACGACTGACGAACATTTAGGTACTTACGATATGACATACGATAATTACAGGTATATTAATATTATAAACACGAACGAAATTACAATTATTTATATTTTTACGATCAAAGTTATCAACTTTAGTATTATTCACGAATTCACGAATAGTAGGTAGGTACATCAACCAAACCGACGAATTTAATTAGGTAGGTGGGTCTGAGTGCTTCTTTCGACTCATCAGCTGACGAATTAGGCTTCGAACGATTAATATGCAATTTTGTTGCGATAACGAAATAGGAAATAAGAAACTTTCCTCGAATAATAAATGAAGAGGTACGTTACTCAGTTTGGTGGAATCCAGGAACTTCTCTGCAATCCAGGACCTCGTTTTTGTGGAATCCAGGAATTGCTCTGCAATCCAGAAGCTCGTTTTTGTGGACTCCAGGGCCTTGTCTGCAATCCAGGTGCTCGTCTTTGTGGACTCCAGGGACTTGTCTGCAACCCAGGCGCTCGTACAGAAGTTTCTCTGCAACAACCATCCAACACGAAACACGAAACACTTGTACTCGACAATGAACGATTTTGGACACTTAAAACTGCACAATTTTGTTTAACGACGTATTTACTGCATCCATGGTACACCAGCAACTTCCATTAATTTCCATTTGCACTAAATTCAGTTACAATCCGGCTCGAAGGACCACTTTTATGTACGGCTTAGGTACACAAAGAACGAATAATGAACTGTATAAATTAATAGACACACATTAAATTAATCTTTTAATGCAAAACTAGTAATTTTACACAATGCTGTAGAACAACCAATCAATTTAAAGGTAATTTCTAATTATGTAGACGATTATAATATGATTAAACGATTTAGTAAGATGAATAATTTGAATTAAGTCGGAGTAGGTATGTAGGTATTTATTTAGTCTGACGAACGAACGATACGAAATAATACGAATATTAGAGACAGCAGGACTTCTGTCCTGGTCAACGAACGAAAAGCGAATCTTGCTTTGCACACCTGACGCAGGCAAGCAGGGGTTACATTTTTACTTTTTCCCTATTCCACGAAGACCACCTAAGAAGTGCATCTCCCGGATCGATATTTAACAGAAACTTCGACATTTCAGTTCTTCTTCATCCTAAACTGTGTCTACATACACATAGACAGTGTCTACACGATTTAACTAATTTAAAAGCAGCTCAATCTGCAACAACTGTCATCGATCAGAATTCAAACTTCAAATCCACCCCATCGAATCATATTCAATGAAGTCCAAACTCGAGGGACCCATGAGAAGAGAAGTAAAAAAAGAAGAAGAACTGAAGAAGGAAAAGAAGAGCAATAATTGTGAATCTCTCTAAATGTCAAAGTCAAATGTAAATGCAGTCATGTCATGTGTCCAGGCTTAAGGCCTCTTCACATTCGACGTAAACGTAAGCGATAACGTAACCACAAGATTCAGTGCTACGTTACCTTATGACTGGTGCTACATAAGAAAAAACTTATATTTACGGTTACGTCACGTATTGGGGCCGACGAAATCCTTTTACGTAAAGATGAAATACGGAAAATAAATTGATATCTTCCAACTGCGCATACTCCTTCGATTCTCTAACCTAAATTCTTATTTGCGTTGGTAGAAGTTTTTGGGAAAGATGTAGGTAGACAATAAAGTAATCGTCTAACATATCGTTATTCGTTAATATGTTAATTATTACAATTATTTATGTTTTGTTGTTTTCTATTTGTTTCTTTTTTTTTTCAAAAATATGGCCTTCTGCTTGGTAATGTCAAAATTAACATTTATGTTCAATGTGGACAGGGAGGTTAATATTACGACTTTCGTTGCGCTTGCGTTTACGTTTACGTCGAATGTGAAGGGGCCTTTATATCCCATCACAGAGGTAGCCTACCCAACCTGCTAAGCTCAATGTAAACAATGACAAAAACAAACTGTTCCCCCAAATAATATGATATAAAATTAATGTAAGATTAAACAATAAAAACAACAATAAAAGTCCCCATCATGTATTCAAACGAGTCTATGAATATTGTAGAACAGACTTACTTTGAAAAAGGCAAAGATTTGTATATGGGTGTAAAATTGAAAAACATATTTTGTTGTTGGTTCAAACACAGAACACCATCTTAGTAGGTAGGATTGGCAGAAATAAAATTATCGAACTTGCTTTAATATTAGCTTCAATATTATTAATTATTATTCTTAAATAGCCTTTACGTACCTACCTACCTACAGCACTTAACTTTGAACGTACTGTGTAGGTAGACGATTTAATGACGATATACCTAAATCTGGTTTTAATATTTCAACGTGAACCCCTGAATTAAGGAGTTTATTAAAGTAATTTGCCCAACACCAATAATAATAGTTCATTCAGTATAGGCAGACTTAATTTGCCGTGGAATGTTTTGCATCCCATTATCCTCATTTATTTAAATTAATTGCTTACACTGAAGAAGAACTGTGTTGAACTATGTATATGTATATGTAATTAGATATTATGGTGGAGTTATAAAAAGCAAGAGCTTTCAGTGGTAAATATGTTCTTCCATTAGTTTCATGAAAGAGCAGATTAAACATTTTAGTTTTTCATTTCGATTTGTAAATGTAGATTTCCAATTTATAATGTGTGTCTTAGGATTAGCGAATTTATAGGTATAGGTAAATGAAGAAATTATCGAGTTGAAATTTGGATATTTGGGGTCCGGACCTTAATTATACATTTTACATACATTTACCATATTTTCATGTTTAATAAGTCCAGAATGCCTTGACAGAAGCATTCTTTTTATCTTCTGAACAAAATACGAAAAGTTTTATTGAATAAAGTTGCTCAAAATTCAAAAGTATTAAAATAAAAAAAAAATAAAAAAATAAAATAATTAACCTAAGGAGTCTTTTGTTTATCATCCTCTCCATCAGCTTGCAGCATGTAGGTACGTGTTGATGAAATTGATCTATAGGAGTTAGGATCATTCGACGGTTTATTGCTTTTTGATAGCATTTTTTTTATTTAAAATGCACATGCACTGCAGGGAAATCCTAATGACGCTCTGGGAGCGGTGCATGAGCGGAGATATCGATTCACGTTGGCCTTGAATCTCTGTAGGTTGTATACTTCGGGAAACACGCCCTTTGGAAGCATGTTATTGAGAAGATGTTATGGAATAATTGTAGGAGCTTGATAAGGGAGGCGTAGATAATTTTTTTAGAAAAGAGGAGGGAATATTCTGAGGGCCCGCGGCTGTGGTTTTATTAAGATATTGATACCTTGATAGTTGCATTCAATTTTTGGAGGAGTTATGTCGCAAGTGCTATTCTCTGAAGAGATATTCGTGTTTGGATTTTTTTTCCTGGTAGGTTGAGGCCATAATATCGACTATACGTTGACTGTCATTTATCAGAGTCCCATCATGATGTGTTAAAGCTGGAATATTCATTTGAGAATTGAGAAGAAATAATTTATGTTAGATGATTTAATTAATTTATTTTCACAGCAGCTAAGATACGTAAAGATTAAAATACATAATTTTAACAACCAACTACCGAAACAGTTCCAATATTTATCTAAATATTTGAACTGTAATAACCTTGCAAGGAAGATAAATAAACACAATAATTATGACATATTTTTGTTTCGAAGGTCATGCTAAATACATGTGTATTTTTTAAATAAATTATGTTATTAATCTCCTGTATAGGTACAGTCGATGCAGCAGAATGAGCGATTCAAAGGCATGAAATACAATGGATTCGTTACTTTTTTTAGTATATTTTACAGGTTTGATAAAGTATGTTTATCATGCCAAGATAAATACAGTTTCATCCAAATTTTTTCACGATATTCGCTTACGAAGAAATATTGAAGTTTGAAACTTCAAAAAGTTTGAGAAATTCTGATGTGGTGAATTTAACTTTTAAAAGGCCTGACCTATTGCTGGCTTATATATAAATTAAGGTCACTCCCCTTGTTTTGAGAATACAATGCAGAACAGAATGCATTGTATGATTTGTATGTGTGTTTTGAGAATATTTTTTATGAGAGCCCAATTAAAGCAATATTTATCAGTTTGGTTAGGTAGGTATAGTAAACAGGTATATCAGAAGTAGTAACCGGATTACTGTGGAAATAACTATAATAATAATAGAAACAATGAGTGCTCTTTATAATAAATTCTGGTAATGTATCTAAACACCTTTACAATATGCACGTTATTTACAAACTGCATAGGTAGGTACTCTGTTTCCATTTATGTGGCAACAAGGCAAGTGGGTTTATGACGTTAACTTACCTCGTATTTTTCAATAAATTAGACGGCGTGAAAGGCACCTTTATCTTTTTTTATTACTTTTTTAATGAACAACAGAACAACTATATATTTAATTTGACCAGGTTAATGAACCAAAATTGGCCACTTCTGAAAGTGAAAAAATCTCTCAGATTATCGTTCGTGTCACTAAATGTTGAACTGACGTTACATATCAACTTCAAGAACTTAATTGGGGCAATTTTACAGATATTTTATTAATGTCTGCGATATTTCCTGTTGTTCTACTTTGTGACTAGTTATTTTTAACATCAACACGGTACATGATACATGCGGTCTGAGTCAATGCTGATGCAGTTCCATGAAATAGTGCTGACCAGGTCCATTTCCTTTGAATTAAGGCAATTTGACCAATTTTATGCACCGCTCATTAACGATAGCGGTGGCACTGTTAATTGAAATAAATGCCATGACTCAGATGGCCTTGGTGTCGAGTTTCGGCAAATAAACTTTAATCTAACTTTTAGATTAATTTTTTCGTCATTAAATATTAACGCTGCGCTGCGCCGCCATACTACGTTTAAACCATGCAAGGAAGATCTAGGTATGATAATTTGAAAAGCTTAAAAAAAATATATAACCACCGACTTGAAAACGGTATTTTAGATCAAAACAAACAAGTTCATTTCTTATGAACCTGTCGCCGTAAATTCTTGTTAGTTATGCACCCATACAAAAAAAATACTACATATTTCATTTTAAACAAACTTTTGACTTATATTATTATTTATGACATTAACTGAATATTTTAAGGATAATCCAATTAAGGTTGTGATCAAAAGGTGTTAAAATATTATTTTTTCCTGGAATATAATAAATAAAAATGTTATTTAAACTAAATTAATTGCATAATAATTATAAAATGCATGGCTAGTTTCTTAAACTTTGGTAGTATCTTTTAAGGCGAAATCTTAGGTAAGTTTCATTATTGTTAATTTTTTTTTTTTACAAAAATAACAATCTCATTCATTATCATTGACGGTGATATGTTTATACCTACTATTAAACAGTAATAAACTGTAAACTTTTCCTCGCTACAAAAGGCCGCCGGCCTTCGTCTTCGTATACGGAAAACACCACTTGAGTGAGCTCAAGCTACGAAATATTATAAATTTAATGTTCAAACACGGATTGGTCAAAAGTTCCGCACAAAGAGAAAGGATTGAATTGATGATGGTCGGATTCGGAAATCAATTAGTATGTCACGCCGAAGCTTCTGATTTATTTAACCAAGAGCATCCTGATAGGCTCCTATTTACATGTTCACTAGTATAAGCAGAATAGTTGTCAACATTTACTGAAACTAGAAGCCTGAAAGATTTAGCTCGATAAGGTCCGCCTCAAATACCTGAAGATCAATTTAATGTACTTCATGAAGTTGCGAGTGTAATCCATACACTGCTACAGGTCAGGTCAGGTCAGGTATTTACATTTTTTTGCAAGAAGAACTCCTTTCATGTATGGCACTCGCTTGTCCTAATGGCGACAATAACAATATGACCAGACAGAATCTGGTTTCAACAAGATGGAGCTGTACCTCATTTTAGTGGTAAGGTTATAGGTTATTTCTCAATAACTTATTTCCTTGCAAGTCCGTCGTCCTACCAACCTGCATAAGGACCTGCATAAGGACCGATAGAATGGCCTGCGCACTCCTCCTAATCGATAAAATTAATTTTTATGGTGTTATCTATACTATGCTTTTTTATAAATAAAATTAAACTATCTTGGAAATGAAAAAATCAACGTTAAATAAAAAAGTTTTGAATTATTATGTGCTGAACTTTGATACCATCATGTATACAGGATATTTCAAAACATGTGTCGGAAAGTGAGAAATGTGTAATTCCCTGCCTCGTTCTAATACAAAAGTTCGTATTAACATTGGTCCGCAAATGTACCGTTTTCGAGATATAGGTGGTAGAAAATTTTTTTTTCCATTTTTTGGACAATATCTCTTTTTTAACCTGATATCTCAGGAATTGTTTGAGATACAGAACCCAGCTTTTGTACACATCTTGTCATCAATATTATCTACTTTTCAGGGTTATTAAAAACGAGTACCTAATGTTTCTGTCCACAAGAAAACATGTTGCTACCTTTATGTTTTTTATCATGAATGCTGTTTTTCTCAAAAAGAATATGTTCTGTCACAATGCCAATTTTACAAGTGCCGTAGAAATCTGGAGCAAAAATATTTCAAGCAAACTTAAACCTCCGCCACTGCCATATGGGAAGGAAAATAAGTAGCATTCAAAAAGTAAATAATATTTTAATGATAAGATGTGTACAAAAATTCAGTTTTATATCTCAAACGGTTCCATAGATATCGCCAAAAAACTGAAAAAAAAAGTTTCTTGACACCATATCTCTGAAATATGTACCTACCTACTTACTGTTTATTGAATAACAATGCGCTGCGGTTAACACCTTTAATTTTTTTTTTTTTTGTATAATATCTGAATATTGTAAGTTATAATGTGTGCTACTAGGTATGCTAGAGGAATAAAACTGTCCCTTCTGTAAGACAAGTAAAGGGTGTTCGAAAACGAATCCGTTTAGAGTAGGCCCTGACAGCGAAGAGGTTTGTCTCTACTGACATCAATCAGCCCTCTTCTATATTCGACGCTGGCCTTGGACACGATGATGGCCTATTCAATCTTCATAGTGAATATTATTGGTAGGAAAAAAACCAAGGATAAAAAAAGGATAAAATTTTACATAAATTGACGAGCTAAATTATAGTATTATAGTATTGCCGCTATAGTCAAAAATTAATTATTTAAATTATTAAATTTTATATTACAATAATCCTTACCCTTAACTTCCAATGTTTAACGTAATTTATAAGTAAATTATTTCGATTACATTAATGTTTAGTTTAGTCAACAATATTCACCATTACCTATGTAAATCGTACTCGATTCCTCTTTTCTTACAAGCATCTTTTGTATTCAGGATGCATAGAAGAGTGCAGTTTCCATCACGTTCCTTCATCAATCCAGTCAACAATCCATACCTAAATACGCAGACCACTGACTGTTAAACTTTAATCTATGACTGCATCGATTCCATAAATGCGTAATTGTTTGAATTCCTCGAGTAACACATGGTTGAAAGAAACGTTATGATAGTCGCTCGTTTCCGGGGAGGTCTTGTCAACAGTACATGTCAGCTGTTGTTTTGTAAATGGAAGATTTTATTCAACAGCATATAATGTCTCTTATTTATTTATTTATATCTTGATCTTCGAGAAAGTTACTATAATGATAATAATTTTATTGCTCGTGATCTTTGGAAATTAAATGGATAATATTATTTTCTTGTGATGCGTATACAAGTACGCTGTTTTAATACCTTCTTCTCTTATCTCGAAAGTTATTTCTGTTGTGCGATATTATATTGTTGTACACTATTACATATTTATATTCTTATTATAATATAATCTCGAGGTGACTTCCATATCTTTGGTGGTTGACCGGTATTTCCTCTATTCAGGAATTTTTATAGTAAACCTATTTTTCAAATATTAAGTTTTATAGTTTTATTACAAACTTATTACGTGTAGATCTAAACGTATGTCAATCTAAAATAACCGAACGGAAAGTGGTGGAATTAAAAATATTTTGGAAGAATTATTAAGTAGGTAACATGAATATCTTTAACAAACACTCATTTTTATTTTGAATTTATTTTTCTGGTTACCATCAATGAAACTGTCACAATAATAGCTTTTACTATTATGTAGCTAGCCTATTACAAGTTGTACTCAAAGTAGTAATTTTTTTTTTGATACTGCAGTCTCATTGGTCGCTTCAAAGCACGAACAGTGCTCCAAAGATATCAGCAACAAATACAGGTGCTTATCCCAGTATCTCTGTCTTGTCTAATGGCGTATGGTCCAGGCACTCATTGAAATAGTCCACATGAACATGGATAAATCAGTGGATACATGGATACAATCACCGATAAATAGGTGACAGTAAATGGACCTGTTACACCTAGGGCTATCCTCTCGTCTTGCGCTTGCAGAAACACGTCTCGCGCTTACTACACTTGATCCAGTAGAACTTTTCTCGAACTTTAACTTCTAAGTGCCCTCCCCTTGTACCCCCATTGGACTCGAGAATTTTTGGAAGCCTATTTCATGAATGTTATTATTATGCATGTTCCTCCTATTGGTACTTTCCAATGCTCTCTTTTGCAGCATTTTCGATTCTCATGAAGTTCCATTGTGACGAAAAAACATTAGGTTTTAGACTACGTGAGAAACCTTCGTCTAGGCCCATTTCGTCCTGTTCGTTCTAAAATGACTCCGATGTCTTCCTTTTCCTCCCGCTTCTTCTTGCATGCCTCTACTGTCCATTATTATCTGCATTGATAACGGCCCTCCGTAAGCACTCTTCCTTCTGGCCATTTTAATCTTCGATCCGTGGACAATGTTGACACTTTACTCATAGTCTTCTCAATAATGCGTCAGCGTTCATCAACCAGGTGAGGACGTCATGGTCTGGTCTGATTGCGAATTTCCTTTCATGCAAATAGCTCTTGAAGTACCTACTCCACCGATTTGATTATCGCCAACAATTATTCCTTCCTGGCAGTAAACAGTGTCCGCCAAAAAGTTCACACCATATGGAAAAATTCTTTGTTTTTCATCTTTTTTGACGGGGAAAAAATTATAATAACGAGAATGGCCCAAAAAACGTGCAGTAACTGATATTACTAAAAAAGCAATTTTCGCTCAGTAATTTCAGGCATTTCCAAAAAGTTAATTGCCGGCAGAAATTTTTAATTTGATGTAATTTTGTTCCCCCCTCCTCAGAGATGCTCAAAGTGCAAAATTATCACAAATTACCCCAAGACGTTGGTCGCCATCTTGAATTTAGGGAGTTCGTTTCTTTATCTTTATCTTTATCTCAGTAGTTCTTTAGTTTTGGACGAAAATACTCATTTTCGAATTTGTGTTTTATTTCTTCATTCTCTACGTTTTTTTACAGGACCGGAACCTGCTCTTGGCATATCCTCAAATACTGCCAAAACAACAATAGACACCTGGGCGGAAAACAAGGTACTTCGGTACTGGCAAACTCTACCAGGATTAACTCACTCTAAGACCTTCATTGAGGGACCCTCGAGAAACAGAGCTAAAAAGCTACTGGAACTCAAAAGGACTGACCTAAGGGCCCTAATAGACCTATACACAGGACACTGCAAAGTGAACCACCACTTACACAGGGTGAATCTAGCCGATAACGCAGAATGTCGCCTGTGTTTGGAGGATGTAGAAACAGCAGAGCATGTTCTATGCAACTGCCCCGCCTTGGGAAGAACCAGGCACTCAACGTTCGGAAAAGTACTTCTCTCTCCGAGAGACCTGGATACATTCACACCATCTAAGGTCATTAGCTTTTTAAAAAGCAGTGGCCTGCTAGAGTGGATGTAAAGTACTTAGGTATGAGCCACAATAGACCGCTTGGTCGCAGTGGAGGTGTCACTAATCGACCCACTCATTATACAGGGTGTTGATTTTCAAAGCGGGCCATAGGGGATTAGCATTGCGAAAGTGGTTTTTGAGGATTCCTGCTCGCCGTTTAAACTGACAGAAATGGTTTTGGTATCAAAATGAAGATAAAATTATTGCGCATAAACGCTTGACATCAGAAATTAATTTAATTTCACGTTGTTTTCTAAAATTCTTCAGTAAAAATTCAAGTAATTGTTAATGTTTAATCACAAAATAGCATGCCTTGCCTAAACAATAATGACGTTTCTACGTTTTGACAATCCAATAATATCTATTAAAAAAATTCACGGCAAATAAATCGCGAACCCACCTATAACTGGCTACACTGTAGTAGGTTTTCACCATAAAGACTCTTTCTTGGTTTGTATAACCCATTTTTAAATAGAACCAGACTTTATTATTACCTACTGACTTATAAAGTTTTATTATTGGATTGTCAAAACGTAAAAACGTCATTGTTGTTTAGGCAAGGCATGCTATTTTGTGATTAAACATTAACAATTACTTGAATTTTTACAGAAGAATTTTAGAAAACAACGTGAAATTAAATTAATTTCTGATGTCAAGCGTTATGCGCAATAATTTTAGCTTCATTTTGATACCAAAACCATTTCTGTCAGTTTAAACGGCGAGCAGGAATCCTCAAAAACCCCTTTCGCAATGCTAATCCCCTATGGCCCGCTTTGAAAATCAACACCCTGTATAACTAAACTAACTAAACTAACTACGTTTTATGTTTCTATGGTTTTTTTTTTTGATATTATTGTTTCAAGCAAAGTCATAATCCGCGATAAAAAAATGGTAGTTTATATTCAAGATCTCAAAATCACTCCAACCCCTCGCGGTGGGGGGGTGGGGTTATTTTTGTATCCAAAAAAATGTTCCTCTCGGATTAAAATGGATCATTCTGTATAAAAAAAGTCAATATTTTGTTCAACATAATCTCAGGGAGTTTTGAATTTTGATTAGAAAAATATTATGATAATTTGTAAACTTAATTGTGAAGAGAAAGAATAACTCACAATCGATTAGTAATTACCTAACTTTTTGACGATTAATTAATTAATTAGGTACCTGTAGTTAATAATTAATGCAAATAAATATAAAAAAATTGCATATACATTCAAATTTGGAGAGAATTTCTTTTTTCCGTGACGTAACTCATTACGCTTTTTTCGATAAAAAAATAATTAGGTAATGTTGTTAAATGCAAAAAAAAAACTAATTGTCCCCCTAAAGACAAAATGACGACTTTCCCACAAGGGATAGGAATAGGAGGTCGTATTTTTGGATTTAGCCTCATACCAACACCCACAAAGAATTTCGTTTTTCCCGCTTTGATGGCTAAAAGCTTTGTAAATTGTATAAGGAACAACTTCTCCACTTTTTGATATGACATATTTTTTGCCAGGAAGCATAGTGAAAAATTGCAAAAATTGCATTTTAACCCCTTCGCTGGAGCTTATGACGTGTAATATTTGTTATAAATAACCGAATATAAAAAAATACGCATAAAAAATGTAGAGAATTAATTTCCCCACAAGTTTTGAGATGGGTATTTTTGCCCAAAACCTAAATGCTACCGAGATAATGTGGGAAAAAACTCATCCCTCAAATTAAACAAATGAAAGTATTGAACTAATATTGCAGTCAAAATATTTTAAATTGAAAATTACGCGGAGATAATTTTCAGCAAAAATTTGAAATTTCAATAGTTAGGTACCACTTTTTGGTCATTTGCATAAAAAATTTCTTGCTTTCAGAACTGACATTTGGTAAAAATGTCTTATATACGAATACTGCCCAATTTTTTTTCAAATTTAGGAATTTTTTTCTGTAGTTTCGAAGTTTATAGGTGTTCTTAGTTATTGCGCATTTTTTAACAAGAAATTATAAATTTTATGTTCATATCAGTGGCGCGCATACGGGTAACGATCTCAACTTTTTTAAAGAAAAAAAATGGTACGCCACTGAGATTTTTTAAATTAAAAATCTTTTTTTTTTCATGCAGATTCATCCCCTGAAGTTGGTCGCAGTTATTTACCAACGTAGGTATATAACATATCCATATTATCTTTTGGCGGACACTGTGTATATAATACTCGTGACAGCCAAAATCGAGTCCGTAAAAATATGACACTCATCCAGTGATGGGGCTATACAAACTAGTACAGGGAATTTTTTTTTTTATTACAGGGTGTTTTACGAATCAACAGAACGGATGACATGAAGCAAAGGGGGTGAGCACAATTATTAGCCCATGAGGGGAAAAATAAAAAAAATCGTATTTTTCCTATACCTATGAGCTACTTCGAAAAAAATAAATATTGGATTTTACAATTTCTTTAATGTCGAACTAGGAGAACTAATTAATATTCTTCATCATAGGAGAAAAATTCATCATTCATCATTATTAGTCATTAAATAGAGAAGCGTTATGCACTTTATCAGTTTTTCTACATACACTGATAAAGTGAGAGATAAAGAGATATCTGAGATATCTCTAATAAGTCCTCTTCCTGAAACACCCTGTATATGTAACACTGTAGCAATTATTGAAACACCAATACCTACCTACAGCCAGTTCGCATTAGCATTCTTCACTCGACTAGTAAGTGGTGTTATAAAGTTTGCATTTTCATTGAGATATTAAAACTAACGATTTAGGATCTGTAATTTTTATCACACTCACATTCAAATCAACAAACCTGGTCCTATCACATATGCTACAACATGCTTGGCTTTCATTGAATCTCATAACTTGCTTTCTTGCATCTAAATACTTCTTTTTACCCACTCGTTTTTTTTGGCGTTGTTCGACTCATAGGCGTTGAAGTTTAAGGATACTAAAGGTTGCAGCACATTGGACATTATTAGAATACTACTCTATACCTAATATAGGTAGTATTTTTAAGCTTTTCTTGAATTTTTTATCTTTTTTATTAAATGTTAAAACATTTCAATTATTTTAATTCTAATAACTCTATAAGAAGCGTTTTATTACGATTGGGTTTTATAAATTAATTATTAATTTGTTTATAGAGTAGATGAAGTGACGCCACTGACCTCATGTGAGTACATTGAGAATCTATACGGAGTAAATTGTACCCATATACTTACAACACATTATACTAAGTGTACCTACAGTTTGAACTAAACATCATACGAGAAGACGCTTTGCATTAAAAGTAGCAATATATTTACTTGTTTATAAATCGAAGCTATCTAGATTCATTAATACTGTTCAAAGATTTAAAAATTTTATTCAAAACCTGAATCTGAGAGTTTTGTAAGATGAACAGAAACATTAGTGATCTAATTACAGGGTGTGTCAGAAATTATCGTCACGTCTTGTAAGAATAAATTCCTAATACATAGGTAAACGTCTATTTTATTTCTGAAATACCTACCTTTCTTTAAAGGAGCGACCAAGGAAGGTTTCCTGAATACATATAAAATACAATAAATTTTAATATTTAATTTGAGTAAGTACCTAATAGTTTTTTGGCCCCAGGTCATATTTTTCTACCTTATTTACCCATAGCTAGAAAAATTCGTTTTCAGCTCTGCATATAAACCTACAATAATCAAATCGAGTTGCCTCTACCATCAGCGACCTGAATATAGAGACACTATTTTTTTGATGAAAAAGTGAAGATGAATTTTGAAGAATATGTCAATCACCCGTGCAATGAGAATTGCCGCCGCTTCCCATTCGAATAAAAAAGGAGGCGACGGCTGTCTACGTAACAATGCGAGACTCAGGAACATGGTGGGGGATACAAGGGACATACTGAGATATCTAGGGTCACTGGGATGCAGATTCCTATTTCAAAGCTTAGGGTTGCCTCATTTACACGGAAAAATGAGGAAGAGAGGAAATATTCCCTGATAGTCAGGTTGCCGCAAAAGCCCTGAGCTCACACAGCACATTAGCTCCCCGCTGATCGAGGAATGTGACGAGGCGCTGAACAGGCTGACCGACAAAAAATCGGTGCAGATCTTAAGGATTCCTGCAGGGAAACGAGCCGGGATGTCACTATGCATGGTACCAGGGAAAACTTTTGTGGTGTATTTAATCTGACCAAAAGTCTTATAAAAGATGCCATTAAAGGAATGGACCCAAGAAGGTCTGGGGTAGTACTGGGTACTCCAGCTGGCCGGCTTGGAGAGGAACAAGCTGGCCAAGATGATCAAAGTGAATGAGAAGGAGATCAGAGACCCATATGACTCACAATAATGTATTTGGCTTTGAAATAATTGAAATAATAATAAATTATTAAGATAAAATAAAGATTTTCATCTAAATACAAAAATGTATATTTTTTGATACTTAACAAATTTGATTTTTTATATTAATTATTACAACTGTTAAAACACCTATAACAATAATTTGGTTTGCAGCTACTACCGAAAAATAAACGAATAAAAAGGTACAATTACCTGTTGAAAAGTGGCGCAAATAAATTAGTTATACCTACCTTATAAATTATATAAATTAGATATCGGTCAGACGTGAAGAATGTTTTCTGTCCACTTCACGAGTCTCGGTCTTTCATCATTTACCATTTCCTTATAAGACCGACGTTCTCTTGTCAGTGAAAAATTATATTAGGGGATCAACAAGGCATTAATGTCGTATAGAACACACATGTAGATAAAAATGATACATTCAAATTAGATTATGTAGAGTAGAGAACGTTCATTCACCGTCTCTTTCAATTATTGTGAGTTGCCCTGTTTTATTACTAAGCGGAAGATTAGGCAACATACCGAAATCCTAGGAAAGAAAAAATGATGTAAGATATAGGTGTACTGTATAAGTAATTAAAATTTTCCTTCTCTATTTTTCAATACCTACATGCTATGTGACCAAATGAAAACATAATTTAGGCAAGCTTTGGAAAAAATTTTCATACTGAGATTTACGAATTTGAAAAACTATAAGCAATCAAAATCTTTTGTTTTACAGCTTTATACAGATTCTATTTCAGACATGAAATTTTTTCCAAAGGCTGCGCCTAAATTATTCGTTTTGTGCGTATATATTATACACTATACAGGATGTCCGTTTCTCGGCTAGCCATGAGTATCTCGCTTATTAGTAGAGATACGAGGTGGGTTAAATTGGGGCAAAGTTGCGTATTTTTATGTCCAGTAAAAATTTGAAAACAATTCAGGATATTTTCAGTCGCTGAAATATCCTGGAAAACTGAAAAATAGGGATTTCTTATTTTTGCCATATCTTTCTTATTTTTGGAAACTATTGAATAATTTTTTATAGGCTTACATAAGTCGTTAAGAGCTCTCCATCTGATATTTCAAAAACTTTCAAAGCCAACTAGATCCCAGAGTATTCATTGTCAACTTTTGTATTTTTTTATTTCCGCCAAATTGGATTTTAAACTCATTCTGTATTAAAAAAATTAAGGAAACCAAAAATCTATCACATTCAAAAAATTTTTTTTTTTTAATTTTATTCTTCTTTTTCGAAAAAAACAACCTTTCTTCACTCGAATGTCATAAATAACCATAAGTGAAGCAATGTCACGTCATATTGCGACGTCACCCGACGTCGTTCGGTGATAAAATTTTCTTTTTTTTTTAAAAAAGAAGAAAATTTTGAAGAATGTAATAAGTTTCGGGTTTCCTTAATTTTTTTAATACAGAATGACATGAAAATCCAATATGGCGGCTATAAGAAAAACAAAAGTTGACTGGATACTCTGGGATCTAGTTGGCTTTGACGTGACAACACTGACGCGCCATGCCGTCGTCATAATCAATTGCCTTGTTGTCGTGCCTTACATTTTCTCCCCGTAATAATATTTATCTTAAGCAAAGTATGTGTTATTTTCCTCTTATTTTGGATGTACAGAATAATACGATCTATCGACAATTTGGAACAGATCGACTCAAAGCCTGGTTTTCGGCCACACCTGATAAATATGAATAAAAATCAAAAGACACTTTCTTTAGAAATATATTTATATTCTATCTAAATCCTATTGTTTCCCAGGTAACCTTGTGTTATGAATTTTTTTTTATAGCTGAGTTGCTGAGAATAATTAGTTCATTAGCCTGAAATTACCCTAAGACAGTGGCATTTAATTTCTTAATCAGAATCTCCTAAACGCTGTATCTCTTTTCTTTTGAGATTTCTTCAGAAAAACTAACTTTCAAAGTTGTTATCAAAGATTCACAGTTCGAATCTAAACCGGGTATATAATAATAGAAGGATTTAAAACTTATTTAATTATTATTTATGGAATTCCATTGAGTACGTTGAATGCTTACTGTTTGACATAAGCAGAACATTCGCCTTTTTTGAAATCTTCATTCTGAATAAATCGCAAGCTATTATTATATCCAGATTATATAAATTTTTAGAAATCAAACTGATATTTCTCTCTAACGAATTGAGTTCCTCAAATCTAAGTTGTAAGGAGTAATGTCTAATATTCTTCGACATCCTATCGTTTTCTGTGGTGTTAATATTGGTCGACAGAAAAATTAGAGATGGAAGGAAACCCGTCCTATATGCAAGTTAAAACAAGATGAGATTTAATCATCAAATAAAGTATCGTGGAATTGTTAATTCGAATTTAATCAGTAGCTATATATATGAATCCTTTTTCTTAAGTTATTTTTGAATAGCGTTTTTTTTTTAGTTTTATTTTCGCCAGGTTTATTTGGAGTAGAGTCCCTCAATATAACTTCGAGGAACTCTAAATCGTAGTAACTTCTTGTAGACTTTAACACGTATCCAGTTTCTCAATAGGCGTGCTGTTCTGCTGTTCAAAGCAAAACCTCTGAATAGAATACCTATATCTCCATGCAGGAAAGCTGGAGATCCCCTCTCTGTCATTGAGATGAGCCATGATTTTTTTCAAGCATGTACTTACAGTCCATGAGACCGAGACCGTACGAGACGACACGAGCACCTTTTCTTTACCTAATATTGACAGATAAAATCCAGTAATAAGTAACAATTTATTTTCAAAATAATCAAGAAAACAAAAACTATTTCGCAATGCTTTGCAATTATTTTCATAGCAGTTAATAAAAAATTAATATTCTCATCTTTACCCAAGACCTCTGCTGTAGAATAACTCGAGACATACCTTAAGTTATAATAATGTTGCGTTCCAGTCAGCCAAGATGCCATGTACGTTGCAGAAGAAATTAAAAGCATTCACATAGAATTAATCCATGACTTATTTGCACGCTGTCCTCCGATTGGACCTCGCAGCCCGAACATCATTTCGTTGATGCATATTTTTTAATTGGCAAGGATGCCAACCAGTGTTTTGCGAGACAACAATGTATCACATTATAAAAGATGATAATATCTTCTTTACTTTGTGCTATTATAAGAAGAAAGAATTTGGTCATTCTAATTATTATGAATTAAATGCAGGTGCAGCTATGTTTTTTGATAGGTACATGATATTTAATTATACATGAATTTCACAGACATACTTATATCTGCATACCTATATTGGAACTTTCAATGTACAATAAATTTAACATGAAAACTTAATTGAAAAAATGCTTATTAACTGATCTTTCTAAGGTAATAGGTACGTGAAATAATATTATACTGTTTACTGTAGTTTTATTGAAAGTGAAAAAAATCCAATCACAACAAAAGTCAAATTCTGCTCAGGACTACTTTGGTATAATATACAGCGTATCCGGTGACTTGACGTACATCACAAATTAATAAAGACGTGTTAATTGAGTCATTTAAAATTAAAATCCCTAATTAACTCATGTTTGAAAAAGCTACATTGCTCTTTAAACAGAACTACAACCATATGAGCGGGCGGTGGTGTATAGCTTATCGTTCACGGATCTAAGTGGGCGTTCACGACGGCGCACCGCACATAGCACTGCACTTAGCATCGCACATAGCTCTGACCGCTATAGGCTAATTAATACATACACTAAAATGCGGGTGTTCATAACCGCGCACAGCACATAGCATCGTGCATTGCATGTCCTAGCATGCAGGCGATGGTACAAGGCTAGGTTAAATGAGCTTAGTATTATTTAGCATTGCCTTTACCTGCACGCGTCGAAAAGAATAATAATGAATAAAGAAAATTTAATTAGTTTAATTTTTGCAAGAGAAGCAATTTGGAATAAACGCAACAAAGGGCATCACAACAGCTTACTATTAGGCAAATTATGTAAAGAAATTACACAGGAATGTGGAATAACGAGTAAGAAAATCAAGAAACTTTACTTTTAATTTCTAGCAATTTAGCAGATATTTGACATTAACATGGATGTTGGCATAAATATGTTCTAAATACGTCTCTAATGAATTTAGCTTCACTATTAAGTCTTCCCCTTTGCACAGGATTTGGTGGTCGATGTTCGCAGTGTAGATGATTTTCTTGTAAATTATGTTCCACACCTTCTTGGTCAATTATTGTGTCTGTAGAACACAAATAGCTTTAACAATTATGTCTGCAAGCTCCACATTTGTTGATATAGATTTGTCTAAAATTTCCCATTTTGCTCTTATTATCCCAAATGCATGTTCAACAGTTCTTCTTGCTCGTGACAGACGGATATTAAAATATTCACAAGTAGGAGTCAAATCTTGTTTGCTGTAAGGTTTCAATAAATTTCTCATCAATGTCAGTCATCAAATGATGATATTCTCCAAATTCAAGTCTCTTCCTATTTAAAGGATGAACAGACTCCTTTATTGTACTTCTCCTTTTTTGTAACAATCTAATAAGAGGAGTATCTAACAACAAAAGCTCTTCATCTGAAGAAGATTCAGATATATTCGACATTATTGCAATTCTCTACACTTGCTTTATTACAGCTGAACTATACAGGGTGGTCCCTCTAACTGGAATAAATTCTGTAACTCGAAGGGGTGGAATTCAAAAAAATTATCTTCATACACATTCATTGTAACTTTTTCCAAGCTTCATTCTGAGGGTAACTATTTTTCCATATACCAACCCCCTAGGGGTGAAACCACCCCTAACTTTTTTTTTCTGAATATAAGGGTAGGTCAAGTGACACGTCTTTGAAAAGCTTATGTGAAAAGGAATACGACACACTATTTATTTGCTGAAAAATTCTGAACATATCTTATTAAAATCAACTTTTAAGATAATAAACAAATAAACTTATTTTCTTGTCAAAGAAAGTTTCATGTCCCAAATTTTTGGAAAGTAACCGACAATTTAATTATTTTTTTTGTTCAAAAAGAGGATATGCTAATGGGGTACACTCATATTCTATCGAATATGTTCAAAATGATGCCCAATTCTTTCTTGGCAAAGAGCCAATCTGTCGTAAAACCCATTTCTAACGTTTCGAAATACTTCGGGTGAAATATTTCTAGCTTCAAGGGTAATTCTGTCCCTCAAATCCTGAAGATTGGTTGGTGGTGTAACATAAACCTTGTTTTTTAAATATCCCCACAAGAAAAAGTCCATAGGATTGAGATCCGGGGATCTTGGAGGCCATTCAAGTGCACCTCTTCGACCAATCCACCTATTTGGAAAAATTTGATCTAAGTAGTTGCGAACTGGCAATGCATAGTGCGCTGGAGCGCCATCTTGTTGGTACCAAATTCTGTTGTCAAATTCATTTTGATTTGCGGTTGGAAATTGATGACGCAAATGTGGGACGAGCTCATCCCGGAGCAGTGAAAGATATGATGGCCCATCAAGATTATTATCTATAAAAAAAGGTCCGACAACTTGGTCTCCAATAATCCCAGCCCATACATTTAATTTTTGTGGACGTTGAGTGTGGGTTTCTCGCATCCAATGGGGGTTGTTATCAGACCAATAACGGCAGTTATGATGATTCACTTCACCATGCAAAGTAAACGTGCATTCATCCGAAAAGAGTATCCAGTTCAGTTGCATCTGATCGCGGTCAATGAAGTCCATCATTTGCTCACAAAACTCATTTCGGCGATCTGGATCTTCATCAGACAACTCTTGAAGCATCTGCATCTTGTAAGGGTGCATCTTTCCAGTTTTCAAAATCTTTAAAACTGTTTGATGACTGATCTCGTTATCGCGAGCCAATTGCCGAGCTGGAGTTATGGGGTTTTCTTGGAGAGCCAACAAAACGTCAAGTTTTGTATTGTCGTCCACTACAGGCGCTCTTTTTCTTGGCACGTCCCTTACAGAACCGAATTCTCTATAGCGCTTTTCTATTTTGCTAACTGTGCCTTGAGAAAGACGCGGCAAATCGGGATGGTTTGCTTGAAATAATTCAGCTACCTCAGCTTGAGTGCGACTTCGTTCACCGTATCCAATCATCATTAATATTTCAATGCGAAGGGCTTCCGTTAGGTGACGCATGTTAAATTATTTACTACGATGATGTACAGATTGGAACACTTCACTAGAGTCACTAGAGATAGAGAAACTAAGTACCTTTTGAATAAACGAGCAAAGAGAATTGCAAGGAACAATTAATCAAAATTTACCAACGTTGACGGTGTAACAAATCTACCACACAACTGACAATCGGATCTAAAACAGAGAAGATGAAAAAGTTTTTTCATCGATGATAAGATTAGACTTTCTGCGATAATAAATGCACGTTATCCGTTTAGTACATTTTTTGCTACCGGTCATTCAGATATGGTCGTAAGTCGCATTGAGCGAACGCAAGTTGTTTTATTTTTCAATTTTTTTAACTTAGTTTCGGAAATAACTGAGCAACTAAGTAGTGTGTTGTATTCCTTTTCACATAAGCTTTTCAAAGACGTGTCACTTGACCTACCCTTATATTTAAAGAAAAAAAGTTAGGGGTGGTTTCACCCCCAGGGGGTTGGTATATGGAGAAATAGATACCCTCAGAATGAAGCTTGGAAAAAGTTACAATGCATGTGTATGAAGATAATTTTTTTGAATTCCACCCCTTCGAGTTACAGAATTTATTCCAGTTAGAGGGACCACCCTGTATAAATTATAAGTTATAGGATGGTCGAGGGTGCGTGCGGTGCTCCAACGTGAACACACATGACCTAGCACTGACGCCATGCTAAGTGCGATACTATGTGCAATGCTAAGTGCAGTGCAATGTGCGGTGCGCCGTTGTGAACGCCCACTAAGTTGTTGCTACTACCACTGACTGGATTCGAATCGGAAAATGGAAAATTTGTTTATAACTCATGACGTCATGACCTACTCAATTTAAACTGCAACTGTAAAAACCGTTCTTACTGGATTTTCACAGGCAATATGAAAGTGTAATAATATTGGTGAATAAATACGAAGCCAAGGAACACCCTGTATAAAATATTTTTACATCAATACAAGGAAAATAAATTATAAAATTGACCTGTTTTTGAATTTTTTCGAAGCTTCAAAACGCTAAAGTAAAAAACAACTAGGTACCTACGCAAGCAATAATCATTTATTTGAATAATTCTAACAAATTATGGATGCGATTTAACTTGCAGGCTCTTGTAGCCACATTTTGCATCCTATAATTTCTGCAACTTTGTTGTAATATTAACCGGTGATTGCCCAGGCGCAGTTAATAATTATTATGATAAATTGCTCTGTGATTAAAATTCTCAGTCCATTCAGTGAGCTTATTTCAAGTTGATATTTCTCATGACAACTTCATTACCTATTTAATTGATACTAGGACATCGGTTTTGCGTTGAGCGGGATATTTCGCAAGTTCTAAACAAGAATTGATTGTATATTTACATTTTGATTTTTTTATAATCAGCCATAAATATAAAATTAATTAAGAAAGCAATCTCATTTACTCTAATGAGACTCACGAATCGCATTTATTATTTACCACTACAATGTAGCCAATTTATACTTTTAATTAATGTTTTATATATATACAGGGTGTAAATAAAGTATCACCAAGCGGGACGGCATGCTGTTGGGTCGCGTTTGCAGAGTACATCAGGGTAAATATTACATGGGAAATATGGTATCTAACATATTTTAGCTGGCTTAAAACTTCATACTAATTAGTTCTAATTACATTAAAATGTCTATTTCATTCGATAAAAGTCTAGTCAGCAAAACTTCTGTTACAGCACAGCACAATAATTTTCAAAGATTGGAAGTGAAGAAAAGTAAAATACCTACCCGCACAATATGCTACCAAATTATTTTTAATTTATTATTTATATTTAGCCGTTTTTGTTTACTCGCCAATAGTAATAACATCATAAAGACCCAAATTTAGTACGATATTGTTGAGCTAAACAGCCTACAGAGACTACCATGCGTTGCTACCGCTGGAGTAATGACAACCACGCCGAGCTGGGTTCTCGGTTTGCTCCCCCTGGACATTTTTGTCAAAGAAAACCTAGCTCGGGAGGGAGCCAAAACTCCCTCTGCGCAAGAGCCTGCGCGGCACTACGCGACTACTACTCTTCAAAATAAACAATGACAGTATGGAGGAACATGTACGACGCTGGTAAAATGCCCCCATCGGCTGCTTCCCCAAACAAATAATTATACCGGTACCGATCGACAAACTTACAAAATTCTGTCTGCAAATATCCCGACCAACAACTATGATTGGCATCTACACGGGGCATTGCGGACCAAACAAACATCTCCGATGTTTGTAACATCGATCGATGTTGAATCAATCCTGACCCATTATGCAGGGAATGTCACACAGAGGAAGATACTGTCGAAAATATCCTGTTCCGCTGTTCTTCACTCTATACCTCTTCCGTGGATCTATATGCTTAGTTCACATCAGCCAAGCCTCAGCGACCTCTCTGGAGCCCCTCAATGCGCTCTAGGGGAGGCCACTAGGGAAACGAAGAAACACAATGGGCAACCTGAGGCGAACTTGTTCTGATGAGCTCCTAAAAATCCCGAATCCATAATCCTAGTATTTTATGAGCAAAATAGGTGGATCTGACAACCCTGCTACGTATATTTACACAGATGGCTGTTTCTCGAAAATGTAATGTAGACAATTGAGGCGCAGTTTACAATAGATGGAATAAATAATTCTCGCAAAAGCCGAATGTGGTCCATCGATAATCCATTATGCAATAAAGCTGAGAAAATGTCAAGATTGATTCAATGTATAAATATTTTGGCAGGCATATTCAGAGGTAGGTTATTAGATTTGAAAATTTACCCAGATACCGTTACTGCTCCAAAATATTTGGAATTTTTGGACTGGAGAATTCATGATGCCTATAACATTGAATAGAGGAGTCCCACAGGGTTCGATCTTGGGACCGCTTATTTTTACCCTATATACAATTAACCTTTCTTCGGCGCTGAAGTATTCCAGGTGTCACCAGTACGCGGATGACACTCAGCTGTATCTTTCCTTTCCGCCTAATGAGGGTGCGGCGGCTGTAGCACGGCTGAACAGTGATATCTCGAGCGTGCTGGAGTATTCGAAGACTCATTCACTTTTAGTAAATGCTAGTAAGACATCGGCAATCTTATTTGGTAGTGAAAAGCTTAGGGAAGCTTGTTTACCGACTCTTAAGATTGAAGTGGGTGGCCAGCTTGTGGCGGTGCGGGACTCGGTGAAGAATCTGGGGGTGACACTTGATTCGGATCTAAGGTTTAATCTATATGTGAATGAATTGATTCGATCATCTTACGCCACCTTAAGGGTTCTCTACCCTCACAGGCAGACTCTGTCGGTCGGGTTGAAAAAGAACCTGTGTGAAACGCTGGTACTATCCCGGCAAAACTTTGCAGATACTCTTTATGGTCCATGTCTAAGCAGGAGTGATACTGTGAGACTACAGCGGGTGCAGAACTCGTGCCTGAGGTTCATTTATGGAATTAGAAAATTTCAAAGAATCTCGCACAAGCTGAGACCGACAGGATGGCTTAATATGAGTAACAGGAGGAGGCTGCATCTTGCGTGTCTGTGTCATAAAATAGTAACAACTAAAACTCCGAGCTACCTTTATGAAAAAATTATAAAAGGATCTGACTTTCACTCTATAGGCACCCGATTGAGAGATCAGTTGACTACTCCTATGCATAGGAAGGAAAAATTTAAGTGTTCTTTTACGTATCAGATAACTTTAGTATACAACAATCTGCCGACGGGTCTGTGTGCGGGGGGCATTGGGGTGTTCAGGAGACACTACAAAAAATTATTGTTCTCTGGCCAGGAGTGAGCTGGACATGTGTGATCTTAACTATGTACCATATCTATTCCAATTTAAAGTTACTTAAGGCTAGGTACTGCTACGGTTTGAACAGTTAATTTACTTTTTTGGTTATTTTTTAAGTTCTTCTTGTATAAAAGGTGAAATTATCTATACAAGGTTAAGTGGTAGAGCAGCAGTGCTTATGCACAAATGCTGAACTTCGCCTTGACATCTGATGACAACATATTTTTGTAACATGTAAAATATAGTGATAATAAAGGCTTATATTATTATTATTATTATTATTATTATTAATATGGACATTATTCTTCTATAATATTCCCTCATCAAGCGATACCGCACCTATATTAATGTCGGGAGAGCACATTTTGAACAGTTGGTTTGATATTTTGTCGTTACGTTTAATTTTGATTATGACTTACCTATATTTTGAGTTTTCCTTCATAAGAAAACCTTGTCCAATTTCCACGTACCTACCTACCTTTTTCATGCCTTTTCCAAAATTCTTATAACATGCATAATTTGTATGTTTGAAATCATATTTATGTAGTTGGCCATGAAACGACAAGAATTTATTACCATGACAACAATTATTATTATCGTCAACCGTTTTTGATTTCTAATCGGTACAATCAGGGACAAAAATTTGGTAAACTTCAACCGCTTGTGTAAGATCCTCAAGGGCGACAGTGAGGACGATTTCTTCACGGTACTTCTTCAGGTACTTTTCGTCTTTTCGTAACGTTTTGAGTAAACAAATATTTCGCTGGTGAAATACAGGGTGTTTCACCAGCAGACCGACACAGCTTAATGGTAAGGGTAGTTTTTCAAGACAAGTAAGTCAGGATCTGGTTTTTACATTTTTCTGAGGTCCTTCCTTTAGATGTTACGGGGTAATTCATGCATTTTGCTAAAATTTTTTATGAGCGGTATCTTTTGAACGAATTGATGGAATCTAATGAAATTTGATAGATATGCTCTACCAATGACACTTAATACCTCGCATCTTTCGCCGATTCGAAAGTTCAACGGCCGTACTTAATTTTTCAGGTTTCTACCGGTTTTGTCAAAAAGTTCCCCTGTACGTTCCCCTCTGCATTTTCTTCGAAGCATAGTACCATTTTCTAAAGCTACATGAGATTGCTACAATTGCGGTAAAAAAAGTAAGTACTTGACATCGTTCAACTAAATCGAGAAAAAAATTTTTTTCGAAAAGACAAATTTAATTTTCCAAAACTTGCCTATTTTGTAGTTATTTCAAGTAAATTTGCTCGATCTACAGATTTAGCCAAGATTAAAGACCTGTATCTTTTAAACGAAACGTCATTTTGAGCGGAAATTTTTTTTCAACTCATATTTATTTTATGAGAGGAACTACCCTTTTAAATTTGTCCCTATATCTCTAAAACACCCTGTAGATGTCATTTCGTTAAAATGAAAAGTTGCGTTTCTTTAGACTGCACGCACAGTGCGCGTAAAGTTGACAGGGAGTTACCAATTTCATAATCACTTTATATTCTGGAAAAATTCTCAGGTAAGTATTAGAATATTCTTGCCTCAATATAATTATTATGGTGCTGGCTGTGTAAGCCTATACGCAATTGCAGAAACAGCTTATGAAATGTCTCTACGGGAAAACAAATAAATTCAATACCGCTCGAGGTCAAGATAGAACAAGTGTTGCTGAAGTAATTTATTTAAAGATCCATCTATCAAATCCTTGGCTATGCGTAATGAATCTTCACCAGTTGTGGCATCAGTGGCGGGTAAAGAAAATAGTTTCAGTGAATCATTGGCGTTTCAGTGCAGCATTTAGCGCCACGGTAACTTACCTATATCGGTAATTATTCCAAAATGCTGAATGTCGCAAAGTAATTATCAATTAAGGAAAAGCAATAATTGAAACTGGATCATTTGTAATAGGTACCTAACTAGTTTTATATGCACCTAATATAAGGCATGCTCATGCATAAGGATGGCCTGACCAGAGCATTACTTAGCTAAATGTCATATTTTTTCAAAGCTCACTATTTGTGAACTTTAAATTTGGGCAAGGTTACAAGGGATGATACGTTCTGGAGAAAGTTTTCTTGAGAGAACCTTCTTAGAAAAGTGTTACAAAGTAATATTTACATACCGTTAGCACGAACGGTAAGTTAATTTATTTAGTAAGTCAACCAATTAGAATACTGAAGACATGGAAGGTACCGTTTCATCCTTGCTATGGACTCATCAGCATATCATATCAGTCTCAGACACACGCTACACATACCGTACGAAAGTTTGAACCAATATCTATCCTTACTGGTGCTTTACGATTGTAGTGAGTTGTAATTTCAATGAATTAGTAGGCGACCGGAGATAAATGGCGACATAAGAAAAATGTTTTTTCTTACATCTAAAGACGCCATAACATCTCAATTCCGCTTATTCTATTTTATAAATACACTAAAAAATTCGTAATTCGATCAACAATAAAGGGATGTAGGTACTTATGGAGATGAGAGTATGACACTTTAAAACATCTGCGTTGTTTTGTAAATCCTTAGAATCCGTAGATACAAGGAAAAAACATATTGAGCGCGCACTTGTTTCTCGGGTTGCCTACTAATTCATTGAAATTACAAGTCACTACAATAATAATTATAAAAGACCAGTTAGGATAAGTGAGGGTTCCAACTTTTAATACGGTAAGTGTAGCGTGTGTCTTACTAATATACACTCGCTTTAAAAATTATTACTGTTATTTACTTGATATCAATAACTGATACTTAACAATTGTTAAGAAAAATGCTTACATGCAGAATAGCCTAGAATATGACAATCCAGAAAATGCTGATGATTCAATAACAAGGACGAAACGGTATCGTCCATGGCTTCAGTCTTCACTTCACATGCTGTGTGAAAGATTTCTAAGATGTTCTGCAAAAGAACTTATAGTTAGTTAGTTAACCTAACTTGCTATTTGTTAAATTAGAACCTAAATTCATGGGTGCGATGTGCAACAATTATACATATAAATACACCGTTATTATTAGTTTTTTTCCTCTACCTATGATAGGTAGACGAAAAAAGCTTATAGACTTGTTCGGAAAACGAACCCAGGATGTTTGGATCATGGGGTCATGCTTCATTAATGACAAATAAATGTGAAATTCAAATTTAATTTCAATTTCAGCCACGTGAAACACTCCAAGAGCTCTCGCGCACTAGCGACATAACCGCGACGGCCAGGTCGCGACAGCCACATTAAATTGTAGACCGGGGGGCCGATGATAACAAATGCGGTGCACACCCAGCCCGCTAGCCGCGCGGCCGCTTGTTTACGGAAAACTTAATGAGCAAACTCATACTATCGTTTTAATACACAGCGGCCAGTACCTTATACAGTAGCTCATTTCAAAACTTCCATATTTTCTTCATCAATTCTACGTGACCACTGGCCTGACTGACTGTTTTAAACAAGAATAAGTCCTGATCGCGTTCGATTATCCACTTATGATTACGTGGCTTACCCGTTGCGACTTGGCCGCCGTGACCTGGTCCCCTCGTCCCAGTATCTAGTGCGCGGGGGCTTATAAACATCATTATTCTCAGGCAATAATAATTACCGTCGTCGCTGCGCTTCTCCAAGAAATTGTATTCGATTGTAAAATGTTTTTACGATTTAACACAGTTATTATTGCGTGATTATATTACGCAATTCCTGATTGGTTGATGGTTTTTACAAGTCAACATAATGGCTTGTCTACACCTATTGAAGTGATGTATAAATTAATTAGTATTGTGTTGACTTTTCTAAATCTTTGATAGGTTCTTATAACCTCATTTGATGAGTTTTTTATTTTTTTTTCCAGAAGACAATAATTGTTTCTGATGTCGTATTAGAAGTAAGCGAACTTTTAAACTGCAAATAAAATGAGCGAATTCTCTCGGATTCACAGTCCTGCTGGATATAAATAAGAGTTACAGCAACCATTAAGCAAACAGGAACGGCTTATGGTAAATCAGCCGTATTTGTATTTACCATATGTATTTGAGGTTGATGTTCACAGAGAAGCGTGATCGGGCTCTACATCTTTACACATGTGATTAACAAATGTGTAAAATGATATTAGATACGTCGTGGAGCAACACCAAAACAACGCTTTAGCGTCCACATCTTAATCACTACTTTGTCAATGTTATTTATGGAAAGCAGAAGAAGATTTTGGATGGATCCGTTTTCTTAAATATGCTAATTATAGCTTGTTAAGATGTTTTTGGTGACCATGTGAGAACACAAACAAATAACGGAGGCAGATTTTACATTCTTTTAATTATTAATTTTCCAGGTTTGTATAAATTTATTTGAAATATTCATGAGGATATTTCTTGAGTAAAATAGCACTTCTATATATGAATTGATTTCTCTCGTATCATATAGGTAGGTTACAGTTACACGTGCTTACTCCCCCTTCCAGAGGATAAATCTGATGATGCGATTTGAGTGAAATAAATTCGTGGTAATTTTGAGAGAGAGAGTCTTTATTCTAATAATAGGAATAAACGTAGGCCACATGAATTCTACAAGTTTCGTGTAGACCTTTCACTGAGCTGTACCTACTGATTTATATAATTTTGGATTATACAGAATGAAGTTGCATCATATTCCGTTGGTTGTTTTTTATAGCAGAGCAATAAAAAAAACGTTCTGTGATTTCGAATTCGCATTATTAGAATCATTTTAGGTATACCATATCTTATTATAGGTTGTCATCTCAATTTAATAAATTATTTTAAAGCTGAAATGTGGCACGAAGTGTTTTATTTTTAATCTAATTGAGTATAGGTCCCTACCTAACTTCATATACCTACTATATCTAGCTTCGTGAGAAGTAGTATATCTTAGACATTAATAATATTATAGCGCAAATGCAGGGATTCCAGAATAAATAAACTTCAACAGTAGAATATTTTCTTAATTTTAAGCAAAAAGTCTTATTGAACCCATTCTCTAAATAGCGTGATAACGAATTTAAAAGGTTTTAAGTTGGCCGTTTTTCTATTAGATAATCTAATATTGCAACAATAATTTTTGATTTTGACGTATTTTTCAAAAAGCTAAACACTTCTTGAGTACAAAAAGTGCATAATGTTTGTTATTTGTAAATTCTCGACAGTTTTTGACATATGTACAATCAAGATATTCGAAAGGGAAAAAATGCTTCAGGTGTCTTTCGTCAATGTCTTTCAACTTTGGGAAAAAGTTACAGATTTGACGTGAGGCATCTTCTAACCAAAAAAAATCCGGGTAACATTTTTTAAGGTTATGAACTCAGCTTTGGGAGGCCCCAGATGACTTCGACAATGAGTAATTTTTATGCAGTATGAATCATATGTACCTACCTAACGAATAAATTCATTTTCTCACTTAATATTTGTAGAATAATTAATAGAAGAAAAAAAAACGAAACAGGCCAATTTTTACTTTAATTTATGTTCTATCTAAAATTTATTTACAAGGTGTTCCCTGTCTCAGCCAATGACGACATTGTCTATTTTTTCAATAGAACACCCTGTATGTTATTGTGTTTTCATATTTCCTGAGAAATTCAGTAAGGGTTCTTGCAGTTGCAGTTTATAAATTGAGTAGGTTATGAGTTATAATTATTATAAACGAGTGAAAATCGCAATTTTTCGTTTTAGAAAGCAGGGTAGATCAGAAACGGCTGCAAAGAACGGAAAACCGCTTACATGTCCCCATTTTACCTTTTCACATGAGAGCCTATTGTGTGCTGTAAATTTTATTACAGGGTGATGGAAATTATGAGTCACCCAGTAGTACAAAAATTTCAAGTACACTGTAAGATTATATATACAGTGTGACCCATTTGTTATTGAAACACCGGTTTGAATTTTAATTTATGGTGCGATTTTAAAGAAATTTCTTTTAAACCATAGAGCTTGATAAACTATATTTTGGGAGCAAAAAGCGTCTCATTCCTACAAAATCCAGGACCTACTAGATCAGTGTTTACTTGTAAAATCTCAAAAATTCATATTAGCGATTTTTTTAGAAAAAAACTGGGCACGCCACGGGATTCACCAGCCCTCAAAACGGTACTGTACTAAATTTTATTGAAAATGATGTCAGAGTAAAAAGGATCTTGCAGTTATTTTAGAAATTCATAATAATACTCCGAATTTTCATAAATTAATTTGAAAAAGGTCTAAAGCTATTATAAGTAAAAATTAAAATTAAAAAAAGTAAAAAAACCAAAAAAAAAATATAAAAAAAATAAAATAAATAAATAAATAAAAAAGTATAATTAAAAAATTAAAGTACCTACATTATCACCAACTAGACGTACTATTTTGTCTCTCTTGACCTTTTCGAATAAATTAATGAAAATTCGGAGTTCTATTATGAATTTCTGAAATAACTACAAGATCCTTTTTACTCTGACATTTTCAATAAAATTTAGTACAGTACCGTTTTGAGGGCTGGTGAATCCCGTGGCGTGCCCAGTTTTTTTCTAAAAAAAAACGCTAATTTGAATTTTTGAGATTTTACAAGTAAACACTGATCTAAATAGTAGGCCTTTGATTTTGTAGAAATGAGACGCTTTTTGCTCCCAAATAATAGTTTATCTAGTTCTATGATTTAAAAGAAATTTCTTTAAGATCGCACCATAAATTATTAAGATTCTACAGGGTGTTTCAAGAACAAATGGGTCACACTGTATGTATGGTCATGTGAGCCGTTTTCCGATATTTGGAGCGTTTCCGATGTACATTATGATTTCAAAATGAAAAACGCGATTTTAACTTGTTTATAAAAAAATTATACACCCTGTATAAAAATATGCTACGTCAATAGAATATAAATAAAATAAAAAATCGAGTTGGTTTTTTTTTTAATTCTACAAATAAATATCAGTTTTTTTTTATTAGTAAAACACCCACCATTTTATCATATTACAATCTGGTCTAATAGACCAATGAGCAATTTATCGATAACCTAAATTACTAAATTATACATACTTTACAAGGGCTTCAACCCACTGGTTTTCCCTAAAGTCTAACAGGATTGTTTACTGCAACAACGCTAACATAGACTCTACACTACAGTTTATTATTTTGCACTACCACTTAACCCAAATCAAAAGATTTTGTCCTATTGAGTCTTCGAGTCTTCGTTTTTGGCCCATGTTATCCAGGAGCTGGAGAATTACGACATTGACATGATTATGGAGCCGTTCTTCATGGTTCCTAGTCAATCTTTCGATCTCGTTGTTAACGAATTCCGTTTCCAGGTCCTTATGAAGGTCTTTGTTTCGGATGTGCCATGGAGCACCAACAATATTCCTCAATACTTTGTTTTGGAAACGTTGTATAATATTGACGTTAGTTTGTTTGGTACAACCCCATAGGTCCAAACTGATTTAAGGACCTGTTTAAACAGCAATATTTTATTGTGTATGGACAGCGTAGAGTTTTTACCTAGGAGCCAATACATATTTTTGTATCTGATGCCAAATTAATCTCTTTTTTTTTGACATGAACCTTCTCCAGCGCAGACTGGTGTCCTGATGATGTCCAATGTCATGCCAAGATATTTGGCTGTGTTAGCGTGCGGTACCAATCGGTTATTAATATACACCGGGACGAGTTCGTTTTTTTTGTATGTGAAGTCTATATGTACAGACTTTGTCGCATTTAAGTTTATTCGCCATTTTTTGGTCCAGTTAGTTGATCTGGTTAATGGTTGTCTGCAGTTTTCTTGTTGATTCACAATTATTATTGTCTTCTCCAACTGCCAGTATAGCAGTTCATCCGTGAATGTGGCAGTTGTGTTGTTGTCTAATTTGGGAAGATCGCATGTGTATAATAGATAGAGTATATGACCTAGGACTCTTCTCTGTGGTACTCCCGCTTAACCAGCTTCAGACTTAGAGTATGCTTATCCTTGTTTAACTCTGAAGAATCTTTCTGCAACGTAAGATTACAGAATTTGAGAGAATTGTTACGGTAGATATGATTTTAGTTTGAATATTAGCCCCTCATGCCATACTTTATCAAACGCCTGTGGCTACATCTAGGAAAATTGTAGAACAGACTTTTTTCTCTTCCAGAGCTTTCTCAATAACATCTGTTATTCTATGCACCTGATCAATGGTGGAGTGCTTGTGTCTGAATTCAAATTGATGTGTTGGAATAAGATTATTTTTCTTAATTATTGGTTAGAGTCTTCGGAGCAGTAATTTTTCGAATAATTTCGAGATTGCAGGCAATAGGGATACCTATTATAGGCCTGTAGGAGTAAACTTCATGTGGTGATTTTCCTGTTTTTCCTGTTACCTATACTTACATCTCAAAAACTATTGTTAATTTACATAACAAACCTTTTGCACTTTTTATACCAGAATGGTGTAGATTTTTGAAAATTTATATCAAAACCAATTCCAGTTGCGTAAAAACTGGGGTGTATTTATACAAGTTCGACCTCTATCTATCGTACGTCCTGCTGGTTCAAGTTAAACACAAGTAATATTATATTGTTGTAATATTAGACTAATTAACAGAAAAACGACACAAAGAAATTCATAGTAAAATTTTAATCCGCTTTGTAGGTGTACAAAAAGGGTGTTTTTTTTAACTATACAGGGTGTCCGGAAATTATGAGCAAAAAATTAAGGGGTGATTCTACTTGATGAAATATTGCCAAAAGTATCCGTAATTTTTTTTCGAAAACTCACAAATAAGAAAGTTATGAGCCTTCAAAGTTGATTTTTTTAAATCAATATTTTTCTATATTTTTTTTTCTAGTGTATGGATTTTCTTAAAAAGCAGCTGTTTCCAAAGCATGCTTTGGTATTGTTGCAGAATGATCATATGGTGATCAATTTTAGTGCAAGCAAATTTTTAAAACAGTTTTACTCGGAAACAGGTCATTTTATCGTGACAGACAAAAAGGACCTTTTCCGAAGATTTCTTCATGTTCTTCAATTGTGCGTCTTCAAAATTCAGAAAAAAATATTACGAAAAAAGTTATAGGCTTTTTTTGAAGGTCAAGGGCACATAAGGCCTCTTGATTTCGAGGGATTCAAGTGTAATTTGGACCAAGGATGTATATAAAGCAACATCAGTGGCAAGTGTGTCAAATTTTAAGAAAATCCGTACATTAGAAAAAAAGTTATAGAAAAATATTGATTTAAAAAAATCAACTTTGAAGGCCTATAACTTTCTTATTTGTGAGTTTTCGAAAAAAATGTATACTTTTGGCAATATTTCATCAAGTAGAATCACCCCCTTAATTTTTTGCTCATAATTTTCCGGACCACTTGTATATTAACAGCCTGTAACTTCGATAACTATTGGTTAATTGAGACTGTTTATCTAAAATTCAGTAAACTGAATCGGTCCCCTTTATTCTGGGAGCACTTGTATACACACAGTGTGGTGCTTTGGCCTGCCCACACCATAATAAGAATCTCAGTGATAAAAAATTTGGATCCAATTATTTAATTTTCTATTTAATTATGTTTTATGAGAAATATTAAATTAATGATTTATTATTAAAATTCATGTATACTAAATATGTAGTATACAACACTACTAAATATGGGCATTAAAATGTTAACTGCAGCGCAGCTTTTCAATATTAGCAAATCATTAAAATATAACATTTCTATCTAGACCATATAGGGAAACTCGTCAATCCTAAGTTTTTATCGTTGAAAAATCCTATGGTGCGTTATTATACTTATTATTGGTCCATATGTTCCATCCCAATAGAAGGGCCATTCAGGATGCTCTTAGGAACATTAACTTTTATAATAATTAAAATTATCATACGTCTAAACGACGCCACTAAACTAATTGTGGCATGAAGTACTTACCTTTAACAAGGTGGGTACTTCATTTCAAGAACTTTATTACATACATCATTGGAACTCTCGTAAAGTAGCGTAAAACGTGACAGATGAAATTACTTAACTGTATATTTTATATTCCCTGGTTAAATTTATATTTATGCTTCATAGACTGGCTTTGCGGTATGTAGGTACTTAATTTACGTAAAGAAGTGAATAACAGAATTTAGGATTACCCACAAATAACTGTCCTGAAAATCATTCTGTGCATCTATCAACTATACCTTTTCAATGTCAAATTCAGAAAAAATTACCTCTATTTCAGAAAAAGTAAATTCAAATTCAGAAAAGGTAACTTCAATTCCAGAAAGGTAAAATCAAATTCAGAATAGGTAAAAGCAATTTCAGAAAATTAGACTTAAAGGTCTCCCTGTGAATAAATTATCTTTTTTAAATAAAAAAACCTTTATTGTTATTCTTTTATAAATGCATTTATTATAATATAGGTGCATAATATGCTTTTTATTTTTAAATTTTGATAATTTTTTTCGGTGTAATGTATGGTTTTTATTTACTGTGATATTAGCTGTTTTGTAGGGCACCCACAAAGGAATCCTGGTGCATGGGCGCAAGACCTCTGATGGAGCCCAAGATCGTGGGTTCGATCATCAAACATCACACTATTTTTGAGATTAATTTTCGAATGTTTATGAAAAATATAATATGCAATCGATTGGGGGTGGTGGCCAGTGGGACTGCTGAGACAGAAAGGGCCTTGATGTAGCCGTTTGGAATGCATAACACCTTCTTCCCATACCATCACCATTTGTTCTGTTTCAACTTGACTTGATTCAATATGCGTTCATAAATTTCACTACCTTCAAACTTTCCCTACGTCTTACTGCATTGTTAATATTCCGATTCGCCATCACTCCATGACCCTTGTATTGTATTAATTTTTATTAAAAGCTTATGAAAATTATACCCACTTTTATGCAATTAACATTTATGCAATTAACATTAAGTTTAAACATTTTAAATAATATGAAATGATGCAAAATATTTATCTACGTTAATATTTCTCTAAAGGGTAATATACCTACGCTTATAAAAAATTACTACTTTTTCCTAAATTGGAATTACTTATTCTCAAATTGTTTTTACTTTTTCTGAAGTTGACTTTACCTATTCTGAATATGAGCTTACTTTTCTGAAATTTAAATTACTTTTTCTGAATCTGAATTAACTATTCTGAAATAAAAGTCCCTTTTACTGAATTCGATTTTACTTTTTCTGAAATAGGTGTTACTTTTTCTGAAATTGACGTTGAAAAGGTATAGTTTTCCTTTAAAAACTAATTAATTTATCAATTCAGTTATCTTTCAGTTTTTTTCCAAAAATGAGCATCAGAGTTTGGTCATAAATGATGAAGGTAAGAATTAGGTAATGTGGTTTTTATAACTATATACATATACCTTGTGGCATACCTTCATTCGAAATTTAAGAATATAAAGTTAATTTTTAGTCTTGAATTTGATTTTGCGCAATAATTTTGAATTTGCATTTATTTTATATTTTTCATATTTATATTGACGAGATTATTGTAATTTTACCTTTGTTAAGCGACATTATCTTTTCTTCAAGGCTGACCAAATTAGTTTGATTCGGCAGTCGCATACAAGTGATACCAGGAGGCAAAAAATAAATATTCATATTTGGGATTGCATTTTAAGGAAAAAAAAAATACAAAATAGGTATATTTGTTTCCGATCGGTTTTTGTTTTGAAGATGTCGAGGTTTAAACTTTTAAGAGGTATAATTTCATGTTTCACAAAAAAACATGAAAGCCACATGAACACTTTACTTAACACTGTACCGGCTAGAGAGAAAGAAAAATTAAATTTTACTTTAACTTACAGCTCATATTCGAAGAGTTCCCCGCAAACCGCGATTCAAGCATAGCAACGTAAGACCATACTGAATAATAAAAACTACAACAAAATCTTCTGTATAGGTATCTTCAATTTCATGAGCCCTAAAATATAGATAATGTCGACATATTCTTCATTGCCGAACTGCATTCTTAGCAAAACTTACACCTTTCTTTACATTAAGTTGATAATTATTATTATTATAAGAGCTTATGTGACAGTTTACTGTCAACAACTAGTATTTTTTTATTTATTTATTTATTATCAAATTTATACACACCAAAATTATGAGATCAGAAAATTTCATGCCTCGATATCTCCAAAAAAAAAATTATTTTTATCTCTACTTATTTACTACCTATACTACTACTAACTAAAAGCTGAAAAACATAATATTCTACGAGTATGCAAATGACAATACCACTTTTGATAAAGATCATAATTTACTAAAGACCACAACAAGGTGTGCTCTTCTCGAAGAGCCGTTGTTGGTAATACACATATCCCCGTACAAAACTGCTTGGTCATCTGCATTGCTTACCTCAGAAATGAGCCAGAGTCGTGAGTCGAAGAGCCGAAGCCAGCTGCTCCTTGCCTTGCCTACTGTGTTATTTTACGTACATTTTCCTCGTTATTATTCATAAATCAAGAGACATTCACCATGCTGGCTGGTGTATTTATAAACGAACACTTCTTACATTTACCAGCTGTGCTTGCAGTAGTTGCCGAGCATGGAAATTAAACAGAACGCTGTTCAGGCCTTTAGAAACGCGTCCGCTTCCTTATGGATTGAACAACAATGCCTCTGGTAAAACAAAAGCGCCCTAGCTGTCAACCCTTCCCCGGAGCGTCGCTTTTTTTGTCAGCTTTTTTTAAGCGCTCCCACGGATTGGATTGCGATGAAAAAATCCTAGAAAAACTGCCTTCACTATTGTGTATTTAAATTCAATCGTGTGCTTATCCGTGAATTAATTTTTATATTAAATCAAAATGATGGGTACGGTTTTTTTTAATCAGTTTCTGCAGCTGTTTTTATCTTTTTGATTTGTAATGGTTGTCCCCCCATTGCTGAACAGGGTCAGTATTATAGATTCAAATTGTGATGCTGAATTATTATTTGATTGTTTTTTTTTCGTTTGTTAGGAACTTGCCATAAACAACTGAACTGTATAAGGGTTATAAGATCAATTCTATATTTTTATGGTCATGGCTAAGTATAGTATGTTAGTTATATTAGGTTCGATTTTGCTAATAATTGCAATGATTGATAAAAACAAATTTTATTGAGTAATACCCTACCTTTCTGTATTAGCAAATTCACCAAATGGTATTCCATTAAAAGTATATACCTACCTTCGTTAACACCTTTGAATTTTTTTTTAGTGCAACCGTCGAACTCATGTTTGAAAAAATTAATATCGTTCATATAGCTATAAATAAACAAATTAATGATTAAGTAGGTAGGTACCTACTACCTAAAAATCTAAAAGAAACCATACATTGCTACCACTTCATGACGTCCCTAATGAAGAGAAGAAACTAATTATTCGAAGACTTAGAATAATGGAACCCCCACACCTCACGCACGATCACCTGATGAACTCCAGTAATCCCACAATGTGTCAATAAACGGCTCATTGCTCAGCAAATTATCTAGGTACCTTCTTCATTATAATTATTACGATTTCATTGTTGAAGTAAACCTTGAAAGTGCAAATTTTTATACGATTATTTTGTATTTGGAAAAATAATAGTTTTTATGTATCTAGTGCGCGAAATTGAACTTTGGCGCTTGACAATGAGAGCTTTTCTTAAAAACTCGTACGAAAGCGCCCAAATTTTGCGCTCGAGATGATGCAACATTCTTTAGACAGCTTTATTGAAATAATCGAAAAAATCGTGAGGATAATAATAAAAATGACGCAAGGAAATTTTTAATCTAGTGCAAATTTGCTTCTTGTTTGTTGCCAGGGAAACATTACAGTGATTCCTATTACCGGGGCACGAAATAGTTTTCGTTTTAGTGCGCGAAAAACTTCGCGCACGCTGCCAAGTTGACAACAATTGCGACATTTTTCATTTTGATATTGATGAAAATTGTCAACAATATTTGACAATCTTAATAAATTAGAATTAAAATCTACATATTATACATTTTTTTTTATTAATTTTTTTCTGGAACATGCATAGGTAGGTATCATTTTTCCACATTTTTCTCGTATTTCGATTTTTGCTAACTTCGGCCTTCTATTTTTTTAGGAAAGAACTATACAGGGTGATTCTTTTAAAGCGCCCATTAAAACAAATTCAACTTCTAGTTGATCTGGGAATCTGGAATTGGAATTTAGGAAATATAACCATATAACGAGTCAAAATGGAATATTACGAAGATGGCGGCTTATTTAGAAATGGAAAAACAAGATGCAATCTTTTTTTAAGCCGTTTTCGTAGTAAATAAACAATAGTGTTATTAAAATTTCTCAGACAATCTGAAAATATAATAAAAATAATACATGGGGTGTCCTATAAAAAAAAAACAAAGATGACATCCTGTTTGCCATTTTTAAATGTGCCGCCATCTTGGTATTATTTCATTTTGACACGTTATAAGGTAGGTTGCCGAGATTCAAAATTTCTAGATACTTTTACTAATGTGTGCTTTAAAAGACTCACCCTGTATACAGAGAATTCGGCTGGTGATACATAATTATGATCAATGCAAAATTTCGAACTCCATGTTTTTGTTCTCACTTTTTTCTCTCCGACCAATAGAAATTGAGATTCCTATTCCAATTCCAAAAATTTTTCTTGTATTTTTTTTGTTGTATACATATTTAAATTTACAGTCTAGATACCTAACACAAGTTACTTACTTGTAAAATATTTTTTATGCTCTCTTTTTAGAGATGTTTAATATTACGAGGTATTAGATTATATTTTTCGTGAGTGGGTCATTGTGACGCTTCCAATACGACCAAAGATCAAAAGGGATTATATCTAGTCATACTACATTAACCCCATTAGGTCAGCCTCTTTGAGGAAGCTGACTACCTTGGCTATAGGTAATGTACCCATGTCCTTCGGTGTGAGCAAGTTTCTCCCGAAGGTTTCTCCTCCAAACACAGGCGGCTTTCACCGCTGATCGTTAAACTCATCCTGTGCAGACGATGGTTCAGCTTGCAGTGCCCATCAGTGCCTATTAGGGCTTTCAGATTTTTCCTGTTAAGCTCCAATAATTCTTTTTTTCGATGTGTCCTGTATAAAGGCCTTCGAATGGTTCAATCTTGGTAAGTTTTGTTATAGTGCTGGAGAATTTCTTTTTCAGCCCAGTTTCGTATTGTTGTATTAGCCAGAGAATCGACAAGTTCGTTTTCTCCATATCCAGCATGGCTCGGAATCCAGATCAGAGTTACTTCGTTGCTCCTTGCCAGAGCATTCAGAATTAATTGACAGTTCCAGACCAACTTGGACTTGCAGGAGAGCTAAGGGCTTTTAGAGCCGCTTGGCTATCTGACGAAAATATCTTTATTGATCTGCGTTGGCAGTCCATCTTTTCCAGACTTGAGAAGAATCTTCTTCGAGCCAGCACTACACACCCCAGTTCCAGTTCCTGTGGATGTCTTGGATCCATCGGTGAACCATAATTAAAATCTGCTATCAGGAGTTCATTTCTGATGAACCCCCCGGGAGAAGGACCTTATAAGCAGAGCGGTTCATGATTGTCTTAGGTATTATGTCCGAGGGCATATACCCAGTAAACTGCGACTTTCTATGCCATCTAGTATGGTTCGCTCCAAACTTTTGACAAGCTTCTTGCCATTTGTAGCATTGCATAATATGTAGTCTGACCTTTCTCTCTCCTAGTAAATATGGAGAGGTGGTAAGTCCAGTAGAATTTACATAACCGCCGACGGTGTGGTGTTAATAGCACCAATCTGGGTCTCTAGCCTCTGTAGATTAGAGAGCTTTGCTTTGGCCATAACCTGCTGGCCTTTTAACCACCAAGCGGTACTGTCATATGAAATCATAAGACTGACGACAGTACATAAAGCCAGTATATTTGTTTGCGTCCAATTCCCCATGTTTTGACACAGATCCTTTAAAACGTCTACAAGGAGAGTTTCGTTCTGTTTATTACCCTTTCTAAAATAACGATCTAATTTTTGTTTTTTTATGGATCGCCCAAGTATCTCAGAAACAACCATAGTCACATCTTGGCCATTTAAGTTTACTACACTAACATGTAATTTTTAGAAGTTTCTCAAATATTTACAATGCTTCTGTTAATGATAAATTTTTCCTCGAGTGATAAACTTTCTACCTTAAGCTTCAGTTTCACTGGAAATGTTCTGATAAACTTACAAGCCTACTTTTTTTCACCTCCTGAAAATTGTCACAATATGACTTTGGTTGTTTCTGAAATAAACGATTCTTATGCGTTCTAGTGCTGATTCTGAAAAATGTTAGGCTACATAAGTCCTTCCAGGTCAAAATTTGAAGCAGCAATCTGCAATGACAGCGCTGTATATAATTACATTTACTACTTACATCTATATAACTGTATCATGACTCGTAAATTTTACTATATAGGTGAAGTAAGTATTAGAACGCGCAATAATAAATAGGAATTAAAATTAATTCATTCGTATGCAAGTAATTTGTGCTTATAATCGAGCCTCATTATTTGAAATTATCTGCAACTTAGCAACTAAAATGCAAATACTAGACACTTGTATATTCAAGAAATGTTAATAACTCTATAAAGGTGCATAATTATTTAATTATTAACAATTTAAAATGATTACCATTGCAAAATTATTTGAAGCGGACATTTTCTTATGCAATTACACTGCTAGTGGGTATCTATGCATGTGTTTTTCAATTTTATTGTTGTTTTTTATTATTCCTAACATCACCTACCTATACTAACAGTTTCAAAATTTTGAAGCATACTAACTATGTTCCAAAAGTTTTCATAGTGGCTTAATAATTTTACTGCTAACTTCAAAGTACATATACAGTGTTCAAAGATATACATTTCAAAGATATAGGGATAATTTAAAGGGGTATTTCCTATCATAAATTTAAGGTAAAAATATAAGATTTCAGCTTTAAATGACGTTTTATTAAAAAGGTACAGTGTCAAAGATTAAAAAAATAGAATAACACTTTTTGGGTATTTAACTCCGTTAAATTTCCCTATCTTAACTTTTCACTTAGTATCCTACTATCTGGTTTAATATAAATTTTAATACAGGGTGATAAAAAATCGGATAATTTTCAACACCCTGTATTAAAATTTACTCCACATACTGGGATAAAACATGTAAAGTTAGGATAGGGACATGTAAACCGTTTTTAGATATCTTGAGCCGTTCTAGTTCTAGACTGCTTTGAAGTTGAAAATTTTCGATTTTCACTTGTTTATAACTCATAAACCGCTTAATTTAAATTCCAATGGTGAAAACCGCCTGTATTCGATTTTTTCAGATATTTAAAAAATATAATATTTTACATGGTATTCCCGTTAAAATAACGAATTAGGTGTCAACTTCCGGTATTTCCGGAAGTACGATCATCTTGAAAATATTTTCATTGAATTTCTCGTGCATCACTTTTGTCTGGAAGTTTTTTTATTTTGAGGTTCTAGGCCCATTAGTTTCAAAGATATATAGCCGGTGGCCAGCCTTAAGCAGACACCCTGTATAAGTGATGTTAAATACTTAGAGCTTCATACAAACATATAAAAGTTCATAAAGAAAAATGTACGCCACTGACTTTTTAAAAACTTTGTATTTTTTTCAGATTAAGAAACTAATAGGTATAGAAATTAAATAATATTTAAAGAAACAATATTTTATAAAAAAATATATTTTAACTCTAGAAAGTATTCTAGTTTTACTTAGAACTCGAAGAAACTGAGTTCTTTCAGACAATTCGGGAGCCAACTTCACGGAAGTTTATGCAGAGACAAAAAAAATTTGCCTCCGACATTGACACAACGTTGTTTTTTAACCAACGGATTTTTTACAGAGAGAGCACACGGGAAACATGCTCATTTTATGATCTGATAATTTGCATACCTTGAAAATATAAATAACAATACTAAAGTTTTGCATTGTTACTTCCTTGATATAGTAAAATTTATATGAGAAGTACCCATGATATGCATCTTACATTTAAATACCTATTTATATTCGAATTCTAATTTCCATACCTACCATGTTATATTTCCACAGCACTGACGATAAAGGAACTACCTATGCCTATGCAACTAGATTAATTCTGTCATTTGCATATGCAGAATTGGCATACACCTATAACACATTTTTGCAACAAGAGGTATATTTACATATTATGGACTCCTTGCCTGAGTTTTTGTTGATCTAATGAGTAAATTGAAAGGGTTGCAAGACGTCCCTCTGAGTATAGATGCACAAGTATAGTGAAATGATCCCAGGGAGTCAGTGGCGGATCACGACAAACGCTGCAACAGACATATTAATTTTAGACAATTGAACAATTAAATATAAAAATTAAACAACATTCTTGATTTTGAAATAATTCATTTCACCATATTTTATCTTTATAGGTACCCACATATAAACCGAAACACTCATTTTAAGATTTTTCTAACAAATTGAATAGTTGCAATTATTGTGATGTGGTCAAGTAGTGGAGATCCTTCCTAAATTTTAGGAAGCTCTCACTTTTTATACTTTTATAGATTCTGACAAGTCCTTTGAAAGATACAAGATGTGCCTAAATTGATGTACTTCAGTACATTGTTGAGGGATCGTCAAGAAATCAGGAAAAATTAAAAAAACATATCCCTCTCGTAAATTAACCGAAATATAAAGACGTAAAGTTGAGAACTCAACTTCTTTAATATTGATAATTTTAAAGAATTTGTTTTGCTTCTTATTTCAAAGGTCCACTATTATTATTATTCTCAAAAGCACGCTTTATTTATTTGAAACGAAAAATAATTTTGGTTTTCTGTATTCTACGATTTCTACCAATGAAACATAACTGAAGTTAATTTCGTTTCAAATAAATATAAATGGTGCATTTTTGTATTTTTTTCTTATTTCATGACTCCTTGACGACCTCTACTAAACAACGTACCTACTGAAGAGTTGTTACTTGTTAGGTCAGTTTAGGGACAGCTTGTAAGTATACAGTTTGAGTTTTTTGAAGCGTTACAATGCCATTATCTCAAAAACGGTATAAAATATTTTAATGAAACTTTGGTGACGTAGTAACTAAGGGGGTGGGAGGGAGAGGAATATATTTTAGAGTATTTTTGACATTTTTCCTTCACCCACTTTTGACGGGTGGGTGTTAAACTTTGAAGTTTTAATTCGTAACCCGGATGTTTCATATACATGTTTGGATTTTACTGTTAAAAATACCTAAATTTTAAATTATATATTTTCTCGATTAAGTATTTTCAGTATTAGGACAAAGAGAAAAAAATATTATTTTCACCATTACAGAGCACCTTTTATCATGAATCGAAATTTCGTGATAAAAGGTGCTCTGTAACAAATCTTATTATTTTTAGTCATACAATCCGAATCATCAATAAATAATAATAATTGTTATAAATATAAAAAAAATCACCTCACAAAATGGGGTGAAGGGTAAAATGTAAAAAATGCAAAAAAATGTAAATGAAAGTAACACTTTGAAAAACTTACCTTGTTAATTCGACAATAAAGTCGAATTCACTTTAGTTTTGCCATTATTTAAATTCACTTGAATGACTAATATTGTATGTAATATTTCCAAAGAAAATATCGCTTTGGCCTTTAAAAATACTTATCCTAAAAATTCATTTATTTTACAAAGATTTGAAATTACCACACTTTGAAACTTTCTTCGCCAAAGTAACGGTGCATATCTCGACATATCTAACTAAGTTTCAGCATAATATTTCAAATATTTTCTGCATAGATACCTTATGCTTATCAAACAAAAGAGTTGATTTGTGAAGAATTAATAATTAATATAGAAATATTTATTTTGTAAAGGTCATAACTTGATAGCAGGTATCGTACCTATTTAATACTTGCGAGAAGTATATTTATATACAGTGTACTCTGTAATAAATAAGTTACTAATAAAGTCAAACTCACATTTACTTAAGGTAGGTATACTAATTACATAATTATAAATAATTATTTTTATGATCTTTCAATTTTATAAACCCATTCCTATATTTTTTTGCTCTGCCACTGTTTGAATATGATCGACTTTAATATGCAGAATAGTCCATCGTCCCTTTTATCGGCGGATATTTCTCTATCGGCTTACACACTACTATTTAACCCCTTCTTGGACCCAGCGGACATCCAAGGTAGACGAGGCACAGCCGTGGGAATGTAAATATATGTTTCAGTTTTCCGTATAGTGCCAACGCAAGAACGACCAGCGAGTTTGGAGAATGTTATGTTACTTGATGTTAATTGCTCAGGTGTGGTCTCTAATAAACAGCCAGTGTGAGTGGAAGTCACAGTGGCTAGACGGAATTTTCACAATGATAAATGTGTACCTAAATATGCGTATAATTACAAAAAAATTATTAGGTAGGTATATATTTTATTGATTACTATTTATACCTATTCCTGATTATTGACTTTTTGTTCATTCCCTGTTCCCATTTGTTCCGAAGGAAAAGGATTATTATAATATAGAAACTTAAAAGGTAAGTATCAGAAAAAATATTTCAATCAATCAGAACAACATTACACTGAATAACAGATTCGATGGGCTCTTTTCACTCTATACAGTGTGTCACACATGAAGTCCGCATCATATGTGAAATATTTTACCTTTCCGGTCAAGAGAAATTTGGACCCTACCTTAATAGTTTTTGCTTTGAAAATGATATCGGATGACACGCACACTAGTTGTTACGTGACTCTTTATAACTGTCAAACTTGCAAAAAGTCCCAAAAAATTACAAAGAAGACATTCATGACTTATTTTTATTTTTATTTTTTTAATGTCAGATGAAAGTTGTTTGATATTTCTTTTTTCACACATTTACAAATTTTGAATGCTCTAGTAAAAAAATCCACCTTATAATATAAAGAAGGCCGTATGTAATGGTCATTAGACCAATGATCGCATATGCTGTATAGCTTGGTGGTCCAAAGGCTTACAAGCCTTGGCTAAAATGAAGCTTTCAAGTCTACAAAGATAAGCGTGCCTAGCGATTAATGGAGCAATGAGCACCGCATTAAAAACCCTAAACGATAATACAGTGTGTCGCATTTAAGATGAAGACACCCCTGTATTTTCGCTATTTGAAGGAGTCGAGGTTCGAAATTTTGTACAGTCATGCAGACCGATGAGCCACACTTTTTACGATATCAAACTGAAATTTGATCGTTAAACCCCGCCTAAGTACTACGTACTACGTCTTTGTAAAGAGAGCCAATTGTCGATATTTTGATTCGCGTTAGAGATATTGAAAAAAGTGATTCGAAAAAGTTGTTCTAAATTGCTTTCTAACCTCGGATACTGAGTTTAATGGCAAAATTAGCATTTTCAATTTTCCATTATTTTGGTCTCACAAGAAATTTTCGAAAATTTTATTTTCTAATTTGGTAATTATTACAGTGCAATGGAAAGTAATACATTGAACAGTAGTGTTAAATTATTACTTTCCATGACACTAACTAGCGAAAATAGCTAACTAACTTAAAATAGCGAAAATACAGGGGTGTCTTCATCTTAAATGCGACACACTGTATATTAAACTATTTCTGAAATACATGCATGTGGTCGACGACACGGCAGCTAGCGACATCTATTCGTTCGAGGCGGACGTAGCACTAACATTAGTATGTTAATTGGGTTGATTTCTTCGATATCAGTGTACACAACCAATGTCAAAATAACACAACAAATGTTATTTTGACGGTAGTTTCATATTATTATTTAGAGTGAAGGAAACAAAAGTAATTGTTTACGACTGTGTTAGGTGCGCCCCGAACCGCTAGATGGCACTTAATTCTGTCGCCGCTTTTCGAGCTCAGTTTCTCCTATTAGTTTAAGATTTTTGACCACACCGTCAGCAGCTACGGAAATTCTTCTGGACCTACTTCCTACCTCCTCTCCACATATACTTGGAAAGAGAGGCTAGATGGACAACGTAGAGACTGTTAATTACAGATGACACGAAATTATTTCTGTCATGGAGCGGACCAGACTACTGGACGACATTCTAAGTCAAACTCTTCTGAGTATGCCCTCGGACATGACGACATAATATGCTACTATAACCATACTGCTTACAACGTTCTCTTTCCAAGCAGAGACGAATGGGTGCGCAACACAAACGACCTCCTCAAAGCAGACCTCACGCATGGTACATCGACGACTGCAAGACTTCAACAGGAAATACTTCTCGAATCTGGATCATCATGCAACAGTATTTCAGGCAGAAATTTATCCCATTGTACTCAGCGCACAGATGGTGGATGAAATGTACAACACGCGGAAATGAAACAAAATCTTCTCAGATAGCCAAGCGGCTCTCAAAGTCCTTTATTCCATCCGTTGCAACTCGAAAATTGTATGGACCTGTCAAATAGAATTAATTGCAGTAGCATATAAAAATAATAACTACTTGTCTCTGGTAGGATTCCAGGTCACTCCGGCTTTGGAGAGAATGAAATCTCTGACACTCTGACCAGAAAGAGAATTGAAAGAGAATTGAATTGAAAGAGAAAGTCAAATTTACAGGACTAGAACTGGCTGTCGCCATATCTTCAAATACCGCCAAAATAACGATAAACACCTGGGTAGGGAATAAAGTAGTGCAGTACTGGCAAAGTTTACCAGGACTGGGTTATTATAAGGCCTTCATTGAAAGACCACGGAAGATTAGAGCTAAGAAACTCCTGGATCTAGAAAGTACAGACCTTGGGGCCCTGACAGGCTTGTATAAAGGCCACTGTAAGGGTAACCACCACTAGATTAGATTAGCTTTAGATTTATCGTGATTGGGACATTGTGACACCTCCACTGCAACCGAAGGTCTACTGTGGTTCAACCACCACTAACAGGTTGGGTCAAGTCGATACCGCAGAATGTCACCAGTGCTTATAGGATGAAGAAATGGCAGAAAATGTTCTATGTAACTATCTCGCTCTTGGAAAAACCAGACACTTAACATTTGGAAGGGAATATTTCTCCCCAAGAGACCTGATGGATACGTGATGGCCTGCTGGAATGGATGTAAAACGCTTAGCTGTGAGCTAGAATAGACCAACTTGGTCGCAGTGGAGGAGTCGTAATCGACCCACTCACTAAACAGCTAAACTAAACTTAACTAATATATTACTATGACATAATTGGTTTTTGGTCAATGACGTCATCATATTTTTTTTTTTTTCGAAACCCTAACATGAGTTTTATCATTGCAAAAGTCTTTTTAAGGAGAATTTTCCACAATTGTTTTGTTGTACTTATACAGTGTGACCCGTTTGTTCTTGAAACACCCTGTAGAATCTTAATTTATGGTGCGATTTTGAAAAAAAGTTTTTTAAACCATAGAGCTTGATGAACTATATTTTGGGAGCAAAAAGCGTCTCATTCCTACAATATCCAGGGCCTACTAGATCAGTGTTTACTTGTAAAATCTCAAAAATTCATATTAGCGATTTTTTTAGAAAAAAACTGGGCACGCCACGGGATTCACCAGCCCTCAAAACGGTACTGTACTAAATTTCATTGGAAATGTCAGAGTAAAAAGGATCTTGTAGTTATTTTAAAAATTCATAATAATACTCCGAATTTTCATAAATTAATTTGAAAAAGGTCAAAAGCTATCATAAGTAAAAATAAAGTTAAAAAAAAGTAAAAAAAAGTAAAAAAAAAAAATAAATAAATAAATAAATAAATAATAAATTATAATTAAAAAATTAAAGTACCTACATTATCACCAACTAGACGTACAATTTCTATTTTGTCTCTCTTGACCTTTTCGAATAAATTAATGAAAATTCGGAGTTCTATTATGAATTTCTAAAATAACTGCAAGATCCTTATTACTCTGACATTTCCAATAAAATTTAGTACAGTACCGTTTTGAGGGCTGGTGAATCCAGTAACGTGCCCAATTTTTTTCTAAAAAAATCGCTAATATGAAATTTTGAGATTTTACAAGTAAACACTGATCTAGTAGGCATTGGATTTTGTAGGAATGAGACGCTTTTTGCTCCCAAAATATAGTTTATCAAGCTCTATGGTTTAAAAGAAATTTCTTTAAAATCGCACCATAAATTAAGATTCTACAGGGTGTTTCAAGAACAAATGGGTCACACTGTATGTATAACATAAAAATTCAAAAAATTGTTATAAATTTTGGAAACACGGTGCAACACGGTGTTTTGAGTATACGAATATAAGGTGAAACTTTCGAGAAATGTGCTCCTTAAGAAGACCTTCGAAATGGTAATTTTATACGACCTCATTTTCAAAAATTATTTTTTCTTCTTTATGTCCCCGTGGAAAAAATGTAATTTGTTGGAAAATACTCTCCTTTCTTTGCAATGATGTACCACAAATTGGGGGTTGCGATTTAAAGAATAATTGTGACGTCATTGGCCAAAAATGAAGGAAGGACGTTGACGGTATAAAAATATTTTATACGTCAGAAGATGGCATTTTATGAAACAAAATCGACCTACCAAAGGAATTACCATAGAAACGTCACTAACTGAATCATGAATATGTTCCAAAATTTATCATCACATAATAGTGTGTAATAGTAACTAATGAATACTGATATTACATTACAAAGTTCTATTGGTAATTCAGTGTTATTATTCGACAGTAAATTTTACTTTGATATCCTTAAAAAAGCATAAGCAGTTACTATGAATAAATTTTTATGAAATATCTACATACCTATACCGCATTAACCTCAGATTCTTATTTAAATTAAAGCTATATCATACAGTTTAATTATTATTGCGCTAAAGTATATTACGAATACAAGGACCAACATTCATTTAGTTCATTAAATTGTAAGGTGAACTCTCAAATTGTTCCATTCTGCCATGATTTATGATGACTTTAAACGACCATGGAGCAACTTGCAGAAATCGACTAAATGAAAAGTTCCAATAGCATTACATTTGATTAATACACTCCTATTTCAAACAACCAATAAGGACATTAATTTCAACAACTTTCAATCAATCACAATGTCGCTTCTAACTATAAAAAGATACACCCTTGCCTTCCTAAACCAATAAATGACCGCTAAGTTAATCAATTGCCAGGAAAGTGATTATACTATTTTACACGAAACTATACTTCCAGATCAAAATTTTTGGCAACTTACCGTTACTAAAAAAAGCCATTTTGGGGAAATGGCAAGCAGAAATTTATGTTTGGAAGAAATTTTCTGCTTGTCGCTTCTTCAAAATCACTTTTTTGGTAATGTCAATTACTGCCAACAATTTTGATCTGCATGGGACTTTGAGATACACAGTTCTGTTCAAATAAAAATGAGACAGTTATATTTTTTTAGATTAAATGTGGTTTTTAAATTAAACAATGTTTCCATAGTTTCCACCTGGTGCACATGCTGCCAGCAAAGATGGCACCAGGTGGAGTAAGATGGTCAATAATTTAATTTGTCAAAAATTTAAACTTTAAGAAATAAAAAAATAATTTTAATTTTCAAGTTGATTCTTTATCATTAATTACTTTTACCTCTTGTTACGCCAATGAATTATAATAAACTTACTTTCGTTGAGTATCCCCTAATAACAGTTGTCCCAGTTTTATATGAACATTGTTGTGTTCAATTTGAACACATCGACACACACAATTTGAACGCATTATAGAACAAAAATCTGGAAACGCCTAATTTTCTGTCAATTGGGTGGTCAGAAATACAAAAAAACGTGGGATTAGCTATTGTAGGATATGAAGATTTCAGGTTTGATATGTTGCCAGACTTACCATTTTTATGATATCATTAGTTATTTTGTGTTTTCAAATGTACCTACATTTGGTTAATTATCTACATTTTTTACATATGGTTAGCAATGCTGGATATGGAGAGAACGAACTTGCCGACTCTCTGACCAGGGAAGGTGCCAAATCCGAATTTACCTGATCAAAACCAGCACTTGAAAACTCACCGACTATTGCCCCAAAACAACAATACGTAAGGCTGAGAAGGAAGTCCTCCAGCAAATGCAATACACTTATCAAGATTGTGTCATTCGAAGGCCTTTATACGGGACACGTTGAAAAAAAAAAGATCAAAGAACTATTAGAACTTAACAGGAAAGAACTGAAAGCCTTAATAGACCCATATACTTGGCACTGCAAGCTGAGTCATCATCTGCAAAGGATGGGACAAGTGCTTAATACCGATTGTGCTTGGAGAATGAAGAAACATCAGCAAAACACATCCTATGCGAGTGTCCCGCGTTAAAAAGAACCAGATTACCCTCGGGGAGACTTTCTCACACCGGAGGAAATGGATATATTAACAATAGTCAAGATGGTCAGCTTCCATAGTGGAGGTGTCTTCATGAGATTAAACTCGTATTGAATTGTAGGTTGCAATACTTAAAAAATGTATAGGGTGTTACATTTAAAAAACCACAATGACTAATAATATCAAAAAAAACGGTAACTCTGGCAACATGGCACATATCAAACCTGAAATCTTCATATCCTAAAACAGTTTTGTATATTTCTGACCACCCGTATGTTTCCAGGCAGGCGTTTCCAGACTTTTCTTCCACTCGGTATACATATAATAGTATGAAGTTGCATCATAATCGGTTGATTTGTGTTCACATCATTACGTACCTACTTCACAAATTAGCTAAAATGTTTTTGTTTTCAATTAATTCTTATTATCTATTTGCAAATACTTACGTCCTTATGTAACATGCAGTCCCTTGGTTTAAATAACGCATATACTATCAAACTTTACTTTCACATAATGGACAAGATTATCTTTTCGCTTAAAAACCAACCTACGATTTGACATGTGAAGACCTTTCGACCTTGGTGTCACTGAAACAACAGAAGTATGTAATAAATATCATCTGTCCTCATTAGTCACACTCCCTAATTGGCTTTAATTAGCTAAAGCAACTGAGTATCGTTAAGACAAGGAGCTGCACTGTCAAGTGACATATTTACGTGGAGAATGAATGACATTTGAACTTAACAACAGCTTGGATAATAATTGTAATCGGTCTGGCTAATATCTTAATATGACTGTCTAACATTATTTTTATTCTTCTGTAATTCAATTTTATCTACTCACATGCGCGTTATGGAGGCTAATGACTGTAATTATGATGAGATGACTTTTTCATTAATTAAAATTTGAAGTATTTTATAGATCCGATGGTGTTATGCTTGTATTCCCGAAGCTTTACGACCCGGTTATATAGCTAGAAAATAATTAAATAAATGGAATAGATAGAGTAGTGCCGGCTGAATTAGCGGAAACAATAACGTTTAATTTTGACTATTTTATTGATCTTATAATTTTCAAGTAATTGGACCAATCACTAACCAAAGGTAGCTCTGATTATCTCGATAAGCAAGATTACGGATCGTTCAATAACAATGTAAAGATTGACAATTCGACATTAAATGATTGCGCAGTTGCACGTTAAAATGAATTTAAATTTTTTGTTCGTGAAATAGTTTAATAAAATACGACTTGTGATTGAATTTATCTTATAAGTCTGTGTTTTATTTCTAAATTCAACCGAGTAGCTTGAAGAAAACACCATGCAGACTCGTCCTGCGGAGTCGTGGTGTTTTCTTTAGGCAACGTAGTTTCGTTAGAAATAAATCGACAGAATTTTATCGCGAAAATTCAATCACTTGTACATGATATTACTGTTCAAAACATTCAAAATCAGTTTTCATTCATCCGAATTTAACAAGTGACGGCAGAAAGAAAAAAATACTGATGGATGATAAATAAAACACTAACGTTTTAAAAAAATTCTACTATACAGGCTGTCCCAGCTTATTCGAAGCGGTCTCTGTAGGCCAAACGTTGAACTTTTTCAAAAAACTTTTTTAAAGTTCAAGTACGGAATCACAATGGCCATAATTTAAAATTATTTTGGAGTATAAAGAGTGTCCCATATGACAGTGACATATCAAAGTTATGTTTTTTTTAAATGGAATGCTGCTATGTTATTGCATTTTTAGCTTGTCTGAGATGAAAAAATAAGATTAATTTTTACAGCTGGTGTTTAAATTCAGAAGTTTTTGAGTTATAAACAAGTGAAAATCGTCATTTTTCAAGTTCAAGGCCCTGTACAACGAAAACGGCTAAAGATAGAGAAAAACGGCTTACATGTCCCTATTTTAACTTTTCATGTACTATTCTATGATGTAGATGAAATGTTTATACAGGGTGATAAAAAATTTGAAAAATTCTGAGATTTCTCCACGTGTCGCCAAATAAAAAAATCAAGGAAAGTACAAATGTTTCTATACCATAGGATAGTACATGAAAAGTTAAAATAGGAACATGTAAGTCGTTTTTCTCTATCTGGAACCGTTTTCGTTGTACAGGGCCTTGAACCTGAAAAATGATGATTTTCACTTGTTTATAACTCAAAAACTTCTGAATTTAAACACCAACTGTAAAAATTAATCTTATTTTTTCATCTCAGACAAGCTAAAAATGCAATAACATAGCAGCATTCCATTTAAAAAAAACATAACTTTGATATGTCACTGTCATATGGGACACTCTTTATACTCCAAAATAATTTTAAATTATGGCCATTGTGATTCCGTACTTGAACTTTAAAAAAGTTTTTTGAAAAAGTTCAACGTTTGGCCTACAGAGACCGCTTCGAATAAGCTGGGACACCGTGTATAATGATATCATCAATGCTCTACGTGTTTCGCTACTTTTAAAGTAACATCTTCAGACATTATGTAAATGAATAAAATCATTGATATTGATACATTTCTTTATTTATCATCAATCAGTAGAGATTCTACGAAGTAAGGGTTGAAAACATAAATTTTAAGAAAAAAATAGTTCTTAGGCACCTAAGTCGTCAGATTTTGCATATTTTTCAAAATTTTTAAATACAGCTGTAAGCAGAGAAAGTTATTACAAAAATTCACGAGCAACCTTATCAGAAATGGGAATTCTCCATTTTTAAAACATGAAGGATACAATGGTACCTAACCTGAATGTAACTTGATAATTTTCTAAAATATTTCCATCAAGTTTTTCAAAATTTCTATAAATTCAGAGAAAAATTCTGTTTATCAATTTTCTGCTGGTGCTTCTTTTTTATACACTTTTTTTATGAATAATCCATCATTTTTAATAAAAAATACATCTTGGGAAGATATTGGCTTTCAAAAAAAAAAAAAAAAAACGGTCCAGACCATCAATCCTTCAATCCCGACTCGTAGACGACGAAAAAGTGGGTTTACAATTTCACCTGCCCACGATAAACAAATAATGTTTTGTATAGACCCACAGCGTTGTTGCCAAAATTATTCGAAGAATAATGGTAATTGATTTAATTATTTCAGAGATTTAATAACAAATTATATCGCATATTAACCGATCTAAGATGGCTTTATCTATGTCCCTATATTAAATCTTTAGTATTTTTACTATTGTGAAATAATTTAATGGCAGATTCTTTGGGTTCTCCGGTATCCTATTGGGTCGATGAAATTTTTATACAGAGTGGTAAACATTTTGATTATTTTTATCACCCGGTTTGAGAATGTAAAATCGCGATTTTCATTTGTTTATAACTCATAAATCACTCGTTACAAACTTTAATTTTACAAACCATTCTTTTTGACTTTTCTCAAACAATATGCAAATGTAATAATATAGAGGCTGTCCTATTTAAAATAACAAAGTTGTATGGCGTACAGCGATATTGAGCCATCCTGTATAGGTATCTGAAAATAATTTTACAAACTGCACTTTGCCCTCCCCTTTACAGCACTTTTTGGTTCATTTCGATATCTTTAATGGTGTAGGTGTAATCGAGCTTTCCATCTTAGGGGACTTACCCTGTATTATAGTATAACTACTATAGCTGAATTACGAATATTTATAAATATGGAATATTCACAGTGTGGATATTTTACCTAATATGATGGAATTTGAAATACCTAGTTTCAACTGTTTATGGTAACAACTGGCATCATGGAACGTAGCTAACAGCAGTGTCATTCTTATGTGAAAGTAAATAATTAACACTCTATAGCACCTATATTCAAACAAAAACGTAACATAGAAACACGTAGGTATTTATTACGTGCGAGTGTCGGGCTTTAATTACTTTTCGAGCATCGTGCATGATATTATATTGTGGTCAGTTTTGTTTGCAGTTTTTGTATGAGTAAGCAAAAAAGTCGGTCAGTTTCTAGCCTTTGATACGTTTGTTTACCAATAGTAATCGTTTTTAGTACGTTGCAGGTTTAATCTGTTTAGGTTTATTTGGTTCACTTTGTAAAAGGTGTTCGCAGAAAAGAATCCTTTTCTGAGTAGCGTGTTATACAAAAGTGGTTCGTCTGCTCGTGATTAAAACAATCTCTATATTATTGTTTTTCATATATTTTGGTACTTATAAGCATTTTTTATCAAATGTTCAGTTACAGCAAACTTATAAATTTTACAATAAAAATGATTGCAGTTTTTAATTTTTCACCCCACCAATTGTTAAAAAAGTTATTTGAGAAAAACGGAAACCAAATTGAACTTTTGACACCCTGTATTTCCGAAATCAACCACTTTTTGACACAGATAAGTTGGGTTAGATCGGCTTATTTATTAGGCCTCAGGAATTTGTGGTACCATTTTTTCCGCACCTTTCAGAGACACCCTGTATACAGGGTGTTCCTTAGTTGGAGGTACAAATGAAGAGGGGAGATTCTTAAGTAATTTTAAGAAAAAAAGTCTAATAAACATGGGATCGGGAACGTTTCGTTTTCGAGATACAGGGGAAAGTTTGAACAATTTTCCAGTTTTTTTCTCACAGTATCTACACTTCACAAGATATTCAACTGAAATTAGGCACATATATTACAATTGAGAGTTTACACCATGTGACATGCCAATGTCGAAAGCAAATCTACAGGATGATATTTTTTCTGGAAAACTGCGTCCCCTGTTTTATAAATATAATAAATTTTCTATAAAATATGTGATTTGATATCTTATTAAGACATTCCAAAATTGAAAAAAATATCCAAACTATTTTCGGTGACGATAAAAATCAACTCATAAAAAACAAAAATTCAACACCCTGTAGCAAAAACTTTGAGCCTTTAAGGACATAATTATGTTCATATTTACTTTTCTTCATAGAATAACACCTTACAAACCACGCTGTATAACTAAAAATTTTATTCTTAAATTCAGTAAAGGCATAAAAAAAGGTACCACACGGTTTCTGTGCAGAGTGCAATATAATTATTGTCTACATGACTCTTAGTGTAGGTACTCATCTTCGGTTACGGTTAATGTAGTAATTTTAATGTCAGTATAGAATAGCCACATAAACTAAAGGTTGCATGCTGTACAGAGGCAACCACTGCTGGCTGATGACGATCATCATCTCCAGCTCTCCCCAGGGAGAGATCTGACCTAATTTATATGCCAGGCTTGGATAAATCTATTTATAATTACATACAGATCAAGGTGGATAAATTACTTCGTAACATGCATCTTCATTAGTGGCTATGATACCAAATAGGTGAAGAACAAGGACGTTCGAAATAAATACCCCTGGTGCCAGCTCTTTTGTGTTGAAGTAGTGGGCGTGACATTATGCCGTCAGTCCAACCTAATTTTTGGTAATAAACTACACAAATTATAGCATCTTTTAAACTGCGATTATTTAATGACTATCCAGTCAGGTACTGTCTAATAATATATAGCAAATCCACATTATTATTTTCCATGTATATTTAACATTTTATACTTGGAAAATTTTAACACCAACGTTTGAAACTGCGCGGCTGTGTGACATCTGAAAAGAAGCAACCAATGTCCGATTCCTTTTTGAATGATCTACCGTGTGTCCCCGGATAGGTGAAACGACTCTTATAAAAGACAAAAAATTTTTGATTTCAATTTTAATTTTTTGGGGTTCAGCCCTGCTTGGCTAAAGAGTAATTTCTAACAAAATTTTAGTTTTGAAAAATCAAGCATGCCTTGGAAATTTTCAAGAAACCGGTTTTTCTGTTGAGTAAAGTGCCTTTTATGTGGCAAAAACGACAAAATGTTATTTGAAAAAGTTGTTCAGAATCAACATTCAGGTCTCTATACCAAATTTCAAAATCATAGGTCAACTTTAATTTTTTTCATTTATTTTTATGTTTTATTTCACAAATCAAAGAATTTCATTTTGTAACAAAGACTGTCATGGAAAAACCAAATTGTACCCATAGCAATAGCAATTTGTCAATATAAGTCTTTGTTACAAATGAAATTCTTTGATTTGTGAAATAAACATAAAAGTAAATGTAAAAGATCAAAGTTACCTATGATTTTGAAATTTGGTATACGGACCTAAATGTTGATTATGAACAACTTTTTCAAATAACATTTTGTAGTTTTTGCCACATAAAAGGCACTTTACTCAACAGAAAAATCTGTTTCTTGGAAATTTCCAAGGCATGCTTGATTTTTCAAAACTAATATTTTGTTAGAAATTACTCTTTAGCCAAGCAGGGCTGAACCCCAAAAAATTAAAATTAAAATCAAAAAATTTTTGTCTTTTATAAGAGTCGTTTCACCTATCCGGGGACACACGGTATATAGATGGGCTGAAAAGAAGCGAGAATGCACAGTCATGATCTGTGGTGCACGCTGATACTTATGTCAGTGGGCTTTTTATTATACAATGCCACTATGCTTACCTAAATATTATTACGTATAATTTTTTAATGTCTACTTTCCATCAGGTACCTACCTAATACTTTCATCCAGTCTAGAATAGGTAATCCGTCTATGGAAGACGGAAAATCCAGTAAGCATAATACAGGGTGTTTCACATAAGAACCGACACTGAGCAGAGGCTTGAAGGGTTAGTATTTTACACGATGTCGAAAGAGTTTTGAAATAAAGGTAAATTTTTAAAATTAGGTTAATAATGCACTTTTCAACTGGCTGAGTAGGCTAAGGCTTCGCCCAGTTCCAGTAGCCATCTTCACAAAGCGAAGAGAGAAAAAAGAAGAGAATTGAGGACGTTTCATCTAACCAAAAATTACTAGAATTTGATAAGGATAAAGGATGACTGATTTCCATTTGTACCACTCTAATTGCTTGCTACTGTAGTTTTCTAAAAAAATTTTATAAATTTGAATTTCTAAAAAATTCAAAATCGGTTAATTGAACTTGAAAAAAAACAAATTTGGTTCACGTTGTTCGTGTATCAAGGGCATCATTCATTGACAGTAAGTATAGTTAAATTGTAGCATTTTAAAGGATTGATAAGGATAATGTTTCATATACGTAGGAAAACCCTTGAAATGTTACATAATTTCTTTACCCTTGAGCCGATTTAAGAAATTATTATTTTATTTTATGGGGAACTTAATTCCCACCATTATGTAGGCGTATGCGAGGTATACAGCAACCTCAGGCTCAACATCTTTGGGTCTGAGGAGCTACAAGAGGAAGAAATGAAACTCCTCTCATACAACAACCTTCTGGCCTTTATTAAAAGGTCGGGGAGGTTCGAGTAGGAATTTCACCATGGTTCGGGTACGGCGAAAAGGGCCCTCGGTGGCCTAGTCGCTTGGGGTGTACCACCCCAACCCACCATACTACTACTACTAATTCTCAAACTTTATTTCTTCTATTATTTAAAAAAAATGTCGTTTTCCGCAAAAATCCAAAGATACAGTGAGCGGCGAAAGTAAGGAATAAATTCAATAAAGGAAAGTGCTAGTTCTTTGAAAAAATATAAACAAACAGGTCAATTTTGGTTATAGGTTGTTCAACTTTTGACATAATATTCGGGTATACAGGGTGATGCGCGAAAGAGTGGTGACGTCATCGGCATTTTCTTGAAATAAATGGCAATCCTTATTTTTTATTCCATTTTTTGATACTCCGTCCAAATGCCAATATGGTAATGTAATCATTTTATAACCTTAAATCAAAAAATTTCTTAGAAAAAAGCTTTATTAATAGACAAATTTAATTTAATAGGCAGATTTAATAGATTGAATTTATTTTAATTTAGATCAGTTTAATTAAAAAACTAAATTAATTAAAATTATAAAAAATTTAATCATATTCAATTTAATAGACTGATTTTCACGTCAAGAAAAGTGCACACTTTCGACTTCACAAGCTGTTTTCTCAAAAATTTCCTTATTTAAGATTACAACTTGATTACATTACCATATTGGCAATTGAATGGAGCATCAAAAAATGGAATAAAAATAAGGGTGTCATTGAAAAAAAATGCCGATGACGTCACCACTCTTTCGCGCATCACCCTGTATACTCGAATATTATGTCAAAAGTTGAACAACCTAAAAACAAAATCGACCTGTTTTTTATTAAAAAAAAAAAAAAAAAAACACTGGTTTCTCTTTTATCTAATTTATTCCTTACTTTTGCCGCTCACTGTATACTTAACTAAAACTAATATTTCAGTTCTGTTATTTGAAATTATTGAAAATTCGAAAGTTAAATAAAAAAAAATGAAACTTTAACGTCAAACTTGACGATCAGGAATGAAGATGAAAACGATAAAGACTTTTATAAATTACTTTTCCGACGACCACCTGCGAAGATGACAAATCGCACACAAACTACTTAGGTACTTCGAAAATGACAAATATCACTCTAGAGTTGAAAAATAAAATATCACACGAGGGTGATGTATGTATACAGGTGTCCCAGCTCAATCAAAGCGGTTTCTGTAGGCCAAACGATGGATTTTTTCAAGAATTTTTTTGCAAATTCAAGTAAGTACAGGACCACAATGGCCATAATTTAAAAATATTTTGGAGTATACAGAGTGTCAATATATCCTTGGTACCCTCATAACGTGTACCAAATTTGTTTTTTCTGACCTTAAGAATAACTATGAGATATTGATTTTATTCGAAATTTGAAACCCTTATTTCAAGGCATATAACATCTCACGGGTGCAACTTGGTATAGAGATAAAAATCATCTTATTTTGCATTCCCCTACTTACACGTCCTGTTTTGTTTAGGTTTTTATGGGAAACGCCCTGTTAAGGGCTCGGTTTCGTGATATGGTATCCCAGAAATGGTATTCAATGCTATAGTTGTTATAAATATTTTATCAAGGGATGTTTCAAAGAATACTAGGACAGTTAATAATACATAATATACAGTGTGGAAAACCCAAATGGAATAAATTCGATAATAAATCAATGGAGATGGTTGCGAAAAAAAGCTCGGACATGTCGATTAGTATTTTTGGTTGCGCATTTTTTTCAATGAAAACTTTTTATACAGGGTGTATCGTGTAACAGTGCTCAATACCAACTTTCTTCTTTCAAATCAAACACTCTGTATATTATTACATTTTCAGATTGCCTGAAAAAATGTAATAATAATGGTGTTTATAATTCAAATTTGTAACGAGTGATTTTTGAGTTATAAGCAAATGAAAATAGCAATTTTTAATTTTCAAAGCAGTGTACACCGATAACGGCTCAAGATGTCGGAAAACGGCTTACATGTCTCTATCCTAATTTTTCATGTAGTATCCTATTGTGTGAATGAAATTTTTATACAGGGTGATTAAAAATCTGATAATTTTCATCACCCTGTATAAAAATTTAAACTACCTAATAGAGCTCTAAATGAAAAGTTAAGATAGGGACATGTGAGCCGTTTTCCGACATCTTGAGCCGTTATCGGTGTACACACTGTTTTGAAAATTAAAAATTGCTATTTTCATTTGTTTATAACTCAAAAATCACTCGTTACAAATTTGAATTATAAACACCATTAATATTACATTTTTTCAGGCAATCTGAAAATGTAATAATATACAGGGTGTTTGATTTGAAAGAAGAAAGTTGGTATTGAGCACTGTTACACGACACACCCTGTATAAAAAGTTTTCATTGAAAAAAATGCGCAACCAAAAATACTAATCGACGTGTCCGAGCGTTTTTTAGCACCCATCTGCATTGATTTATTATCGAATTTATTCCATTTGGCTCTTCCACACTGTATAACATTGAGATAGAAGTATAATTGGTGTAACGACATTAATAAAAGAGAATAAGTGTCGTTATGTTTTATATAATATTTGTTTTTTTATTGAACATTTTGAAAATGTCGATTACTTTACAATAATTTTTGTACCCAACACACCCTCCATCAATAAACGTGGCAACGGTGGAAGGTGAAATCAAGAAAAAGGACAAGAATGACTGTGATTTAATGTTCTTCTTGCGGTTGTCAGGAGGGTCGCTGACCCCTGAATTTCAACAACCACTACAAACATGATTCCGCGTTATTGCCACAACAGTGATGATTCTTACTATATTCAGTATTAAAAACATTTATTAATATATTTCTTACATAAACTTAATAAAAATTATATAAAACAGTAATTAGTTTATATAGTTTATAGTTACCACAAAATTTAGTCTTACGTGCAGCTTTTAAAAAAGATGTTATCATTTAATGGAACTGTATAGGTGTAGGTCGTCTAGGTATACCTTGGCAATTATTATTGCTCTAGAAAATTTTATTTTAAACGTACCTACTTATAATCAAAACTGTAAAACTATACCTTGATGAACAATATAATGGTAATCAGCAATCCTTATCCCAACTGTGTGTGTGAACTGAAGAAAGGAGATGTGTAAATTACCTATACTGGTTGTGCGTTTGCTGATTTTTTTTTTTAATATGAATATTTTTCAAAAATAAAATGTGCAAGTCGTTTCACTGGTTTTATTGAAACTAAAATTATTTCTAAAATACATAAGTTTGCCGATCTTCAAACTTCAAATAAACTATGACGTTTCTCATTATTTTTCTAGCGCCATCATGTTCAATTGTTTTTGAATTTGAATGCGATTTCGTGATTGGACTATTCAAATCAATTGATACATTTCAGGTTATGACTAACGTGAAATGGGTTAAATAATGAACCGCTACGACACTTTATTTCACTCGTTTTTACTTTATTATGCACTCTTCATTAGGTATAATATCATACATTTTATGAGCTAAGAAAAATGTAAAAAAGTGAGCTTTAGTTTTAATAAATCACTCGTAGATAAAACAAATAATAAAAATTATATATATATATATATATATTCGTTTGAAATTACAAATTGCAGTCTTACGATTAACATGTTGTTTAGTTTATTAAATTACATATGATTGGTTTCGTCGATCATGGGGAAAAGAACGATCTGTAGGATATTCTGATGTGATGTTGACATCATGGTGAAGCATTTGCTTTGAGAGATATAGTCTAGGGAAAACCCCATTAAAAAACCTAGACACACCATCCTGTTGAGATTGATTTGAAGTATTCCAATCACAAGCATCCGTCTGAGGTTATCTGGCTGTTAATGTAGATTTTGTTTACAAGAGCTTCAAATTCTGTAACCAGTCTATTGTTTCTGTGGAAATTTCATGAATTGCTTGAAAACCTCCAGAAAATTTGGTTAAAGGACATTCATTGACAATGTGATTGATGGATTCTTCAGGATGTCCGCAAATACAGGAAGCGCTTGGTATTAAATTCCATTTATGTAACATTGAATTACATCTACCGTGTCCTGTTCTTAAGCGATTTACTTGTACCCAGACTTTCCTTTTGATTTCAAAACCGTTGACTAATGATGAAGGATCTTCGATTAAAGTGTTGTTGAATAAAGAAACACTTTTATTTCGCCAATCATTTCTCCATTCATCTTCAATTTTAAATGGTCGATCCAGGTATGTTTCTAGCCACACAGGTCTTCTTGATTTTAATCTCGTTGTTGGAAGATTATTCAGGTCCGATGTTATTGAAAAATCATCTGGAAATGTTCGGTATTTATTCATGATTTTATGTGTTGCTTGTTGTCTTCGGAGATTAGATGGAGCAATATTTGACAAAACAGGTAACCAAGGGATCGGAGTTGAGGAAATTGTTCCAGTAATAATTCGTAATGTTTGGTTCAGTTGAATATCCACTTTTGATTGATGTACACTGTTGAGCCATACGGGTGCACAATATTCCGCTGTTGAATAAACAAGTGCAAGAGCTGATGTGCGAATTGTTTTTGCATTGGCTCCCCAAGTTGTTCCAGCAAGTTTGTATAGAATATTATTCCTTGTTTTTAATTTTTGTTTCACTTTTTCTAAGTGTTGATTATAAGTTAAAGATATATCCAAAGTCACACCAAGATATTTTGGATTGAAATTATGATTCAGTGACGATCCGTTGAAAGTTATATTTAGCTTTTTAGATTTTTGGTGGTTATTGAGATGGAAACATGTAACTTCTGTTTTTGAAGAGTTTAAGCAAAGACGCCATTTCTTAAAGTAATCATTCATGATTTTCAAATCAGAGCACAGCGTTTCTTCTAATAAATTAAATTCGCTGTTTTGGTAAGTTAAAATAATGTCATCGGCATATATGAATTTTCTAGATTTGGTTGCAGGCAAATCACTAATGTAAATATTGAATAGCAGTGGAGATAAAACAGAACCTTGTGGGAGACCATTATTTAAGATTCTGTATTTACTGCTCTTTTCGTTTACGAAAACTTTTATTTTTCGGTCTGATAGCATATTTTCCAATAGATTCATAATCGTCTTACAACCAATGGTTTTATATAATTTATGTAAGAGACCTTCTTTCCACACAGTGTCGTATGCTGCAGATAGATCTAGGAAGACTGCTCCTGTTTTTAATTTTCTTTGAAAGCCACATTCAATGTGGGTTGTCAACGCCAAAACTTGGTCACATGTATTTCTGTTTGGCCGAAATCCACCTTGCTCAATAAGTAGTTTTTCATCAACAATTGGTAATAGACGATTGTATAAAAGTTTTTCCAGTACTTTATAAGTGATACTAAGCAAAGCAATAGGTCTGTAGCTTGAAGAGTCATCATTTGGTTTCCCAGGCTTTAGAATTGCGCTAATTTTTGCTTTTTTGAAATCTTCAGGTAGTCGACCTGAAACCAGAATGTTATTAAAAAAAGAAAGTAGCCATTTTAATGAAAAACGCCCCAGATTTTTTAAGAATTCAATATAAAAATAATTAATTATTAAAAAATTAGAAATATGTAAATACAGTCATTAAAAAAAAAGTATTTACAATTTTTATGTCTATTGAGATGTTAGAGCATTAGGTACCTAATTTAGGTACTCACTTAAAAACAGTTAGGTGTTTATCAAAAAAAAATTAAAATTTTTTTTTTTTTTAAATAAATAATAAATTGCAAATATTTATTTAATGTTAATATTATTTTATCTTGGACTTTACCAGAAGTACGTATACATGTTACATAGTTTGGATGCTCTTCCTTGACTATTCTATATTTATCAGAGAGTTAATTTACCCAAGGCTTTGTTATTGCGGTGTTCAACCCATTTCCCACAAATTAACAGGTTTAATGCAGAACTGATGTGACATTTCCAGAAGCCACTAAATTTTGTTTATTTATATTTTACAGTTACATAGGTAGGTACATCCAAACATCACTGCCAAGAGATGCTTGCAGCGCTTCCTCCGTTTGTTCGTATTCCTGGAGCCATTTATAAGTGGGAATGTCCTGTAAACATGGGTTCAATTAGCCATGGTCATGGTTGCCGTTGACGTTTTAAACTTTCAAAGTAATTATTACTTACTAAGTTGTTATAAAGTAGCAATATTTTTAACAGAAATTAGACAACAACTTCCTGTTCAACAAAAATACTCAGAATGATCATTCGAATATGATCAATATTCAACAGATATTTTTAAGACTGTATATTTTATTTTTACCTATTTATTTATTTATTAAATCAATTTCAATTGATAACTAATAAATCAATATTCAAAATAGGATAAGTGTAAGTTTTTTTTTTTATAAAATTTTGTAAAATGTTTATTTGCCAATACGCATTCTGAGAATCCGATGGTTTTCTGTACGCACGTCCAGTTGTAGCAATCATTGGAGACTTTATTACACGATATAGCATTCGGAATAGCGTTTTGCTTACTAAGATTTGTGAAAGTCACAAGCACCACATGATACGTGGTATGAGACTTATTGATAATCTTATCGTGGTCTGTGATAATTATGTAAAAACCATAACTGGCCGTCTCAGTTGATATGCAGCTTTAAATGAAGTTTGCAAGCGTACCATTCCTTCAAGAACTTCCAGGCATTTAACGTAATAACGGAAAAGTCCGAAGGATTAACTTATGGCCCCTGTAAAAATGGTCGGTAACCAAATTGTGATAACACTTGCACTAATACCATATGTGCCTGAGAAATATAGGTTCACCGTCATCAGCAGGTGATTGGAAAGTCAGCAGCCAATGCGAAATCGACAAAGTAGAAAACACATTCGGATTTAGCAGATCGTTACATTACGTCCTTTTGAGGTGGAACCTTCGACGCTTGGGGCTCTTCTGCAAAATCTTTCATTACGATTATTATTTAAAAACACGGGAGAGATTTGCTGAACACAATTTAGACGACATGGGTTGAGTTAGACGTTTGAAAAGGTATTTTATATTCTTCGAAGAAGATTTAGAATTTTCAATGATTCTAAAGATAATAAGTATTCTTTCGTTGGTTGGTAAAGACCTAGACAGAGGAATATTTTTCGTTAGACAGCGAAATATTTTCGTTGTTCTGCATCGCATTCGAACAGGAGAGATATTGGGGTTACTTTCTTGTCCAGAATCTACAGAATCTAAAGGTGTGCTTCAAGTTTACAAGGCTCCGTGAAAAACCAGTTGACATTCTCAAACCATTTTTGTTGAGTTTAATGCAGGATTCAAATATGGTTTGGTTGTATTTCCCAAGCAGTATTGTGGCCTGTCTTAATCTTGGGTGGTCTCTCCACAGGTTTTCTCTTTGAATATCGTCTTCCTTTTTTATATTTGTCTTTTTGTATTTGAAAACATTTTCTCCTAGTTCGCAGAAACGGCCTCGGCCTATAAGCGATGTTGTTGGAACTCGCTTTGGTAGGTTATATCGACTTCTTCTTTGCCTTCTACACTTGTGTGCCCCGGCATCAGAAGAAAGCTGCTTGTTTCTTTTGCCTAAGATATTTAGCTTCAGTAGGAACTCCTACAACATTTTTGAACTGAGGACGTAATGACGTATCAGCTCAGTGATTGTGGACGTGATCAGTGATCTTCAGACGTATAAGCTCAGTGGCAGCTTGGCTGTCTGTTAAGATTTATTGCTTTTATAATAAGTTCTGTAAATATTAAATTGAGCGCATCTTTCGACAGCTGGATTTCCGCCTGAAATGTTCTGGTGTACTTTCTCATTAGCTCAAATTTTTTTTCCTGCACCTATTCCTTCGTGGTATTTGATACTCGTCTTTATACTTAATATTTTATCATTCGTTGTGTAAGATTGTACTTGTTGGACTCATTTGTCTATTCCTTTTTGTTGCTTAATTATAACGAAGTTCTACTCAAAACTGTATTTCCTAGTAATTCAGTCCCCAGGAGCGCTAGTGATATATGTTTCGTATGCAGGTAGATATAGTGTTGTTCCCTTTTCTCAATAAATACATATTCATGTTCCTTCTCTTGTGGGAAAACCTTTTTTGTGGCAATTTGCACTAGATACTAGATGTACTGGTGTGAGATTCACCATGCAGTACCTCCATTACCGCTGTAGGGTATGTTCTCATGCTCCTATCATTAATACGCATGCAAGTCCCTGTATTTGCGAATCTCGCCGCCTCCTTCATTGTTCGGTCTGTTTAGGTTATGCAACTCCGTAAGTAAAGGCACAGCATGAGGGGTGGAATGACTTTGATCGCCTTCTCTACCATATGCTTCGTCCACAGGAGCTTGCTGTCTTTTGAAATCGTAATTGATTCTGGTTTTCTGTGCCGTGGTCCATGGAGAATTGCTCCGAATGTTTCGTCTAAAGCTGCGGCAAACATCCTCATGCAGCTTTAACTGACTTTAACAACTGACTGGACGGCTGGCGGCTGGGCTGGGCTGGGAGAGCGCTCGTATTTATGTGGTGACGATCTGGTGACGTCATACCTCCTCCATTAGCTACCACAGCAACGGCCGGTCTCTCCTATGATGGATCAAACATGTAGCATATACTTGGATGCTAGGGCGAAAATTTTGACGCTGGTTCACAAAAACAATGAATAAATTTGAATTAAAGCGAGTGAGTGGAATTCCACATATTTTCCAGTTTAAATTTTTGTGAGAGTGTCTGTGGAGTTTTGTAGAATGCGTGGACCAGTACAATTGATTTTTCGGAGTAAGTACATAATTAATAATTAATAAATCACATAATACAAAATAGAAACATTCGGAATAGCATGTACTGCATGAGCGAGCGCGTTGCGACGTTCTACCCAAAAATCTTCTCTGTCCTCGTCGAAGCATTATTTTCATATTGTGTACCTACACCTACACCTCAATTTATACGATTATAAGACACGTCGTGCTTTTTCGACAAGATTTTAAGACGACGTTACTTGGTGACAAAATTAAAGCTAAAAGTAGCAGCGTTTCGTAACATACTAGCACTATTATAGCAGAAATTTAACATATACCTACTCAGTTTTTTTCAGAATGCAGTTATTAGGTAACTGGGAAGTACAATTGCTGAATAATTAATGCAAGAACAATGTCGCTACTTACTCCTATAATAAATTATGTGAGTAGTTGGCTGTACCGTGTTAAAATGCCATGACAGAACTGTTGGCAGATCAAATACTAAAACCCCAGTACCAGTACGATAATAATTGAATGCTGGCCATTTCGCCTCCTAGCTGTCATGAACGAATGTAAATCTCGCAACACTTGGTCATTTATAAAATTAGATCAAAGTGTAACTAGCATAGCCACTATTTAGGGAACCTTGGCAGTGAACAGAGAAAAAATAATTACTTCATTATATTATGATTTACTTTTAGGCCTAGACATAATGGATTCAGGATGCTTTCACACCAATAATAATAATTCAAGACTATATGCTTATATAATTATAAAGTAAAAAATTCTTGCATCAATCGCTAAATAAGAATATTTTTATTAAGTAAGGCGACGATGAATAATGGGAAAAAAATTGTTCTCCCTGAACAGTTTACAAATTAAAGGTTACTAGTAGGGACATGTATTGTAAAATGCTCTACTGTATCTTTACTTTTAAGCCGTTTTCTAGTTATACCTAGAGTCCCTCGATATACCAGAGCCTGGCCATACGCTCGGCGGCCGCCATGTTTATCCTTTTGCATCGAATAAATGCATTGTATGAGATAGGCGCTCAGCACTAAAACAATTAATATATGCATCATTTTGCATATTGATTATTATGCAGTGATTCTTTTGATAGTGGCTATGAGAATGTTAAAGTATCTTAAAGAATGTTAAAGTAGGTATCTAGGACGACTAACGCCAATGTTATTGCACGCGCCGGAGCAAAAAGGATAAAGATGGACGCTGAAGTGGCTAACCAATCAGAAAGATGACCTCGTATGGACAGACAGTACCCCGTCTGGTATACAGGGTGTTGATTTTCAAAGCGGGCCATAGGGGATTAGCATTGCGAAAGTGGTTTTTGAGGATTCCTGCTCGCCGTTTAAACTGACAGAAATGGTTTTGGTATCAAAATGAAGCTAAAATTATTGCGCATAACGCTTGACATCAGAAATTAATTTAATTTCACGTTGTTTTCTAAAATTCTTCAGTAAAAATTCAAGTAATTGTTAATGTTTAATCACTAAATAGCATGCCTTGCCTAAACAATAATGACGTTTCTACGTTTTGACAATCCAATAATAAAACATTGGTCTATTAAAAAAATTCACGGCAAATAAATCGCGAACCCTCCTGTAACTGGCTACACTGTAGTAGGTTTTCACCATAAAGACCCTTTCTTGGTTTGTATAACCCATTTTTAAATAGAACCAGACTTTATTATTACCTATACTGACTTATAAAGTTTTATTATTGGATTGTTAAAACGTAGAAACGTCATTATTGTTTAGGCAAGGCATGCTATTTTGTGATTAAACATTAACAATTACTTGAATTTTTACTGAAGAATTTTAGAAAACAATGTGAAATTAAATTAATTTCTGATGTCAAACGTTATGCGCAATAATTTTAGCTTCATTTTGATACCAAAACCATTTCTGTCAGTTTAAACGGCGAGCAGGAATCCTCAAAAACCACTTTCGCAATGCTAATCCCCTATGGCCCGCTTTGAAAATCAACACCCTGTATAATAATAACAATAATAAATTTATGGACGCCATTTAGCAATTTACATGATAATAATTACAACAACAAATATACAGGTATTTATACACTTATATGCTTATATGCTACATTATATGCTACAAAATAATATTCTTTAAACACTTTTTAAAAACTTTGCTTTATACAGAAAAATCTATATGTATGGTATACACATTTACTAGACTATAGCACATCTATCAACACTATCAACAGGACTGTTAAGACCATAACATGTGCGATGTTGACGTACGTGTAATATTGCATGGTCACGAGTGGTATAATTTGGAATATGCAACATAAATAATTTCAACAATTCTGTACAGTTGAAACCTCCACTTAGTGTCTTTTGTGCGAAATTAATACAAAAAAAAAGTATGTCTGGATGAGAGGGATTGTAGACCGAAGTAGTGCAGCTAATTCAAGTTTAAATCGCAGCGCCAGCAAATAAAAGTTTAGCTGCGTGAGCAAAATAAAAGACGATTGCTCGTCGTAAATGCCAATTGCAGCGTGAGCGATAAGATTATAAAATCAGGAATTGCCGAACGTAACAGTAGTAAGAGCTTGCAGTGCAAGCGAAAGACAAAATATTATTTCGGCAAAACGGTAAGGCTGCAAAAAGGAAATTTTATGACCAATTTCTCTAGAGATAATGATGTTGAATAACTTGAAAACTGAATCAAATACTATCAGAGTGCTAGTTATTCCGCTGCTTTAATTATTAAAAAGGTACACCCTTTATATAGGTATCTAAGGTAGGTTAGGGATGCCAAAGAGTTCTTCAGTTCTTATTAACTCGATTTGCCCGAGTTCTTATTTTTTATTGTGCTTCCTAAACTCTATGAAGAACTAATAAAAAGTAGATTTAGGGTGATAAAGATGTTAATGTGATTTCCAAAGAATAAGTTATAATGTACAGATGTTTAATGAGCAAATTATGGTTTACATTTCCTGTTTAATTAAATCAATAATTTTCCTGTCTTACTTTAAAAGCTTTAAATTTGATATATATGTTTAAACAATCAGTTTGTTTAAAATAAAGGATCCTTTACTTTGTACACCTGTGTACAAAAGAATAAAATACTTCCGATATCATTTATATCGGGAAAGATAAAGTTCGTGAGTGGTAATTAATTAATTTACTAAATTAGCACTGATCTTCTAGTCCTTCCTCGTCACGATCGGTGAGATAAAATAAAAGGCAACTTACAGTTTCCGGGATGAAGCTGATTGAGGTAAAAACTGTCTTTATTTTGACAGTAAAAGGATATTAATAACTCCTGGACTTTGCTAGGTGTGGTGCTTAATCAGGCATTGAAATCTCCAGAAGAAAACCAGCAGGTGTAGGGACCGCGCCCTGACGAGGCTCCTGGGGTTGAAAAGTCCTAAACAGCACTAGCACCGGGAAAATGTTCTGTTGTTTTTGAAGATCTTCGAAACGTTGATTTATTTCACCATGGATAAATGAAAACGATGCAAGGATGAATTAGATAGTCGAGGAACAGAAACAGGCCACGCTCCCTTTGTCTCTTAGTTCAAGATGGCTTCCTCTTCACAAAAAAGCAATTAATCCAGATAATTAGTAAATACCGGAGAAGGTAAGGTATTTACTGAAGATAGAGGTAAAGATAAAGGTACAAGGTAAAGTTGAGATAATATTCCCAAAGCCTGTGTAACAACAGGCTTCGACGGGAGCGATCAAGAGGTGAACTTTCTTGATCAGCAGACAAGAAGGAAAATGCCTTTTTAGTTCCTATGGGCTTGAAATTGTTTCCGCTTTCGATTCGTGAAAGTAGAAATGTCACTTGTCAGATACTGAAATCTGATTGACAGCCGACAACTTATTTGGTTCCTGAAAGGAACTCAAGATCGAACTAAAACGAAACGTGCAACGCCATCTAGTAGTGAATTATCCAGACAGTACCAGCGCCGGGATACGGTGTGGCTAGCCAGTTCAATGATGCGGTCTGCATTACAGGGAGTTGTGGGGAACTGTAATTTTACAATTCTCTATAGAACGAAGGAAACTTTGCAAGGAGGAAAACAGGTGACGTATTCACGTTACAGTAGGTTAAGAAATGGTCGTAATATTCACTGATATATGTGTTCCCTGACTTAAAGCAGGCGTACCTATATCGAGAGACTCTAGTTATACCAAGATCCGTGTCAGCTAAAAAAAAAACGGCAAAAATTAAATTAAAATTTTTTGAAGTCCAGCTTTCGCCAGGCAATTAAAAAAATTAATCAGACTTATTTATGTTGCCCCCCCCCCCTCAATGGAAATCTTTAGTAAAAGGCGAAAGATTTTTTCGTTCATGCAAACAAGACCAGAAACCAGAAAAGATTGTGTGATCTTGAGTTTATTCACAGTGGACAACTTAAATGGATTCTGAAAAAATTTGCCATATGATATTAAGCAGAAATCATTTGCCTTACTATTGAAACAGTTTAGACATCTAGCAGGTTAGAATGGAAATCAGAAAAGAATTTGGTACCATTGTACCATTTGGTTAAAACATCCCCCATGGCATACAAAAGATACTATCTCTAACAAACAGTTATTCCCTAAGCGTTAGCTAGGCCGTTAATGGGTGCGTTTAAATAAATAAATAAATAAATAAATAAATAAATAAATAAATATATAAATAAATAAATAAATAAATAAATAAATCAATAAATAAATAAATAAATAAATAAATAAATAAATAAATAAATAAATAAATAAATAAATGAATAAATTTTCCCTATAACCAGTCCCGAAAGTGGTGTACATACTTTCAATACACACAATTATATTGTACACAAACAATAATAAAGTCTGCTTCTTCAAGGTCTATTTACATCTAACGGCACGGACACGGGCCGGTTATTCAACGTGGACGTGCATTTTTATTGATACATGGATTTTGAATGGCCGCATTTACATATGTATCTGACGTGCACGGACTGACAACAAAACGCCACCGTCAGATGCATGATAAAATTACACAAGGTATGTCAGCTCGAGACTGAAAACTCGTCTGCGCTGCGCATGGCGTCACTTTGATGATTGTAACCAAGCGCTAACAGAAAAATTGAAAATATTTGAAGGTGGAAGTCAACATTTGTGGTGTGTAATGAATAGAACTGGTGCTTACTGTGATAGGACACAAATCATTTATACATAACTGCCTTTGCAAATTATGCTAGCAAACTAACAAAGATATCTCTTTGCCTTTGGTTTTTCTTACGTGATTCTCACACCCACGCTTACCGCACAATAAACCATTTTTGCTATCAGACAGTCAGATACTCAAGTTAAACTAATTTAAATCTTCAAACATCAAAATAAGCTACTAAATCGCGACTTAACGTCATTACTACTGCCGAGTCTCATGTAGATATCACCTGACTGACGTCACAGGCTGCGCGCTGACATACCTTATTTATTTGTATCATGGTCAGTAGTGAATGCAGCCATTCAAAATCCACTTATCAATAAAATTGGGCGTCCACGTTGAACACCCGGCCCGTGTCCGAGCCGTTAGATATAAATAGACCTTTATGGTATTCGAGTTGAGTAAATGCTTCAATTCAACAAAGGACTGGTAACTTCTCTGAGTTACACAAGAGTGATAATGTCTTAATTACCAGTGTCAATGTGTGCGTGTAAACATTGCTTTAATATACAGCATATTTTGTGAAAATTTAAAAATTGTTTTATTTTCGCTATTAGTTTATGGACATTGGACATGGTGGTTTTATGAACCAGTCCTAAAAGTAAACGACCTAAATAAATTCTTCATAGGTACTTTGGCAATTGCCATTAATTAAATTTAGAAAACTTACCTTATTTATATGTTCTTCGCGTTGTAACGTTAAGGTTGTAGGTAGATATAGGAATGTGTAATAATTTTTTTTTGATCATATCTCAGAGCAATGGGATTGAGATTTTGATTACAGGAAGTCATTTTAAATTAATATGCAGTGTTGCCACATGTAATACACACAATGATTCGGTGAATAAAGTCTTAACCTATCCTGTGTTTTTTTTTTTTTGTTAATTTTATACAGTGGTAGAACGGGGAACAATGGTAATAGAGGTACAGTTTAATACTTTCGAATAAATTAAATACCATAATTCTCATCGGGGTGCCATCTAGTTTGTCAAATAGTTAGGGACTTGATGATATCATGTAATTGAACTGGTATCGAACCTGATTACAGATAAGTGCGTATTTTTGCAATAAAAGTATATAATGTTGGCTGCATTATGCTAAGTACCTATGTAGAAATACACTGACACAGGTAAAGATAATTATATCGGGGTGATATGGATTAAAAAGAGGATGCATGATCTGCATGTTAATACGGAAATTAGCGAAGCGAAACAATTATTTGCAGCTTGAGTCACAAATTAATTAAAAATTGACAGGTTAGACAACATCGCTGACAAGTAGTTCTACTTTTCCATATCTATCGCCTTCTCTTTCGCGTTTACATGTGTTCTTATCTTTTATCCCTGACTACTCAAGGAATCCTATATACCTACGGTGGAGTGCTAGAACGTTAATTACAGATCTGCCAGATAGTTACTGATTTTAAAATGCCCTGTATTATCAAAATGTTGATCTGATATTGCTGGAAATAAACTCTACTCCCTTTTAGAAGAGTTAATTACTGATAAAAAATTAAATACCATTCAAAATATTCACCATATTTTCAAAATTTGCAATTTAATATCAATAATTATCTGACAAATCTTTAATTAGCGTTCTAGCACTCCATCCTTAGTATCATTCAGCCAAAACGGTATACGACCATAAATACATGTTGAGATATTTCTAAAACAAAGACATTGTAGATGTTCTGGCAACATGGTTACTCTTAATCTGAACAAAAAGATAAAGATCATTGATAAGGTGGCTCTCCATACCACATCTTTTAAAAACGGCCCCATAATATCCATCTATGAGAGAGGCCGAAACTGGAATCCAGCAACACTATAATTATTATTATATAGCCAAGCACTGATGCTCGACTGTAGGTTCAACCAACACTCGTTATATCAACGTGTTATTAGCAGGAGCTCCTTTTAATTGTCCCAAATTAGAGGTAATTAAATTAATAACAGTTTCTTTAAGAGCGATTTAAAGTTATCATATGAGTCTCATATCCACGACTAACTCTAAGAGTAATCTATTGAAAATAAAAAACACAATAAATCGTCAGTCACATTTTTTACTGCCATGAAGCCATAATAAATGGGTAGAGATTTGCATTTTTAATGCGCCAGGTGTTAAGAAATTGCGGTTTGGTTCATGATTTAAAATTGATGTGGCTTTTCTGAAGTGTAATATTTTAGTGCAGTCTTATGTCGTACCTGCTTTTAAATTATATACACAGAACTAAATGATATTATTTTCTTTAAAACTAAATTAAGAAACCTAAAATCGAGAAGGTATCTCCACATCTCTGCTCTCACGTTTTCCCTGCTGCAAAAATTACTATAATTATTCCTTCACGCGTATACATTTATTTTTTACTCTAGAATGACAATAGAATAGAATAGAATAGAATAGAATAGTTTATTTAGTGTCTTGAATGTACAATATTCTTACACGCGTCCATATACATAACCACCTAACTACGTTAATTTTTCCATGACAAAAAATTTATAACCGTTCAGAAATCGACATGCCGCTGTTCCAGGTATTCATCTATACTGTAACAAGCTTTAGAAATTAAATATAATTTTAGTCTGTTGGCAAATATCGAAATCTGAAGATCCTTACAGTCTTCAGATAGTTTGTTGAAGAACTTTATGCCATAAAATCTTGCACCAGTGACAGATGATGCAAGTCGATGACTTTCTATTCCTAAATCATGCTTAAATCTAGTGGCATATGGATGGGCTGCGTTATCATGGAAACAGTGAGGATTTTTGCGTACATAACACAAACACTGATATATAAACATTGAAGGCAAGGTCAATATCTTCAGTTCTGTGAAAGAAGGCCTGCAGTCATCCCTGTATCCCAACCCAGCAACAATCCTGACCGCCCTCCGCTGCAATCTGAAGATGTGATGCCGAATATTGAGGTGTCCCCAAACTATGAGTGCATAGTTCAGATGGGACTGAAACAGAGCATGAAAAGCCATCAGAAGTGTGGGTGTAGACACTGTGGCTTTCAAATTGCGAAGAACGAATATGGCCGAGCATAACCTCTTGCACACCATCTCTCCATGAGTCCTAAATCTCAGCTTATTATCGATGTGTAAACCTAGATATTTAACCTGATTACAGTAGTCCTCCAGATTCGCAGAGTTTGTAGGACGCGTTGTAAAGAGCATAGATGCTGACTTATCAACATTGAGCTGGAGTCCATTAGAAATGAACCAACAATTTACAGACTCAACAGCTCTAACTCCATCTCTAATAGTGGCGTCCAAATCATGGTCAGAGTTCAAAATCGTTGTATCGTCAGCAAAGAGAACAGAGGCAGAGGACGAAGAAGAAGACGCATTCATGTATTCAGGAAGGTCGTTTATAAAAATCAGGAATAATAGTGGTCCCAAGACTGAACCTTGAGGCACACCCCTGTTGACAGGTAGAAATGGAGAATTCTGATTATTCAACCTTACTGTCTGCTCCCTCTGGGTCAGGAACGATGTAAGAAGTCTTATGCTAACTGGGTGCAGATTATACAGATACAGCTTACGTATCAGAGTAACGTGATCAACGCAATCGAACGCTTTGCTCAAATCAAGAAAATTAACGTGTGTAAATTTTCCGTTCTCGAAATTATTCAGAATGTGATCTATCATCTCAATCACAGCATTAACTGTGCCGCGACCCCTGCGAAAACCGAACTGACTACTCGTGAAATAATTTGATAGTTCGAAATATTTTGTCAATTGATGTTTCAAAATTCGTTCTAATATCTTGGAAAAAACGGAAAGAATTGCGATAGGTCTAAAATTTCCGGGGTCGTCGGTTGACCCTTTTTTATGAATTGGGATGACCACAGCCCTCTTCAAGACATTAGGAAAAACGCCCTCTCTGATGCTTTGATTAATTAATTTCGTAAGAGGCAAGATAATTATATCTTTAATATATTTTATGATGTTAACACTGAGACCATCCACATCCATCACATTACCTGACTTAAGGCTATCAATAGTATCTCTAACTACAATACAAGACACCTCATCAAATTTAAAGTATTCCGCATTTGAAGGAATACATTTACTGGATTCACACATCATTGTTATAGGATCAACATTCGAATTGGGTAATTCATTCGCAATTTTATCCGCAATGCTGGCAAAATATGAATTGAAATTACTAGGAGATAAGACATAGCTTTTGTCACAGTTACTGTTTCTACGTGTTCGACCCTCATTTATAATCTGCCAGGATGATTTTACTGGATTCCGAGCTGATCTGAGAAAGTTATCATTAGCAGCTAATTTTGCATTTTTTATAGCCTGTCTGTAATGTCCCCTTAGCTTATTTTTGGTAGCCAGATGACATCCCAAACCGGTTTGCTTAAACAGATCATCGAATAACAATATCAAATTTCTCAACCTTCTCAGATCGCTATTGAACCATCTGAGTCTATTGTTACGTTTATGAATCAGTACGGTCTTACTAGGAAAATACTCTGCACAGCCAGCAGATATGGCTCGAATAAACTCGCTGAACTTATAATTCACGCCTTCATCCGCTGAACATATATAATTCCAATCAATGCACTCTAAAAATCTATACAGTTGACATTTCCCAACGGGAGTAATCGGTCGAATAATTTTTCTAACGACAGTAGCAGTATGGCGTTCATTAGTTGAAAACTGAATTTGAAAGCCCCTGTGGTCTGAGAATCCCGTTTTAACAGGATCTGCAAAAACTGACCCTTCGTTGAAATTACTGAAGGCGTTGTCTAGACAATTATCTCCACGTGTGGGGAAGTCAACGTGCTTTTTTAGGCCATAGCCAGTCATAAAATCGCAAAGGTATGTAGCCTTTGCATCGTCATTACCAAATCTTACATTAAAGTCGCCACAGACAATCACATAATGTTTCATAAAATCTAACGAACCAAATATTCCAGACATAATATCAAAAAACACATTAAAATCACCTGTAGGTGGACGATAGACTGATATAACATACACATTTATGTGAGATATAAAAATTGAACAAACTTCACAGTCTCCTTCCAGTGATCTCGATGAACAGTTCAAAGGATCCGCAACCATAGCCCTTACATCATTATGCACACAGATCATAGAGCCACCACACCTTTGAACACAGCGTGAAAAATGCGATGCAACAGCATAGTTATTTAAGGACAAACTGACCATTTCGCTGTCAGTTAGCCAGTGTTCCACAATACAGAGAACTAAAAATCTATTCCTATGTTGATCAAGTAGTATATCGACTTCGTCCACTATATTTCGAATCGACTGTACATTTGCACATAACAACGAAAGAGACCTGTCTCCACTTATTTTAGTGTCGTTGGACGAGGCTTCATTTGAAAAAACCTCCTTATACACGTACCTGTAGGCCAGCGCTCGGAAGATATTATTTTTTCAAAGTTTTCATCATAGACTGATACCTTGAAGGATGCATAATCGTCTGGATGCTTAGACGTTAGAGATGTGCATCTAATCTCGGGAAAATCGGCCTTCAAGAACATAATCATGTCTTCCACAGTAGTTTCCTTGTGTATTCTATAAACATGTGCATCTTTGAATCGAGGCGCGGATTTTATAGAGCCACATATCTCAGAGCCCGCGTCACCAACAATAACTTTGCGCTTTTTACGTCGATTAACCGTAGACCAGTCACTTGATTGGGGAGCTTTGTCAACTAAATTAGGAAGGGAACCAGCGCTCACAGCTGTAGAGCCGTCAAAGACCGAGGAAGAAGAACCACCAGTACCCGCATATTCAAGCTTACCTGCAGAACAGTCAGAACCATATGATCTTTGTTTATTTACTTTCCCAGGTGATACTGGCTTATCATTTCTCGATAAAACGAAATCATCCTTACTGTCCGATCGACCTTGAGACCGAATGGAAGCCAATAGTCCAGTAAATAACCCGGAAAATCAGAAAAACTGCAGTGGAACAGCACCGATTTTTTTGTCTACATTCCTTAGACCTTCAGGAACATTCATCACCACTAACGGCACTAACCCCTGCATTAACCTCGAAAAATTAGAAATATAGGGTGCTCGCTTCAAAAGCACCCCAAATAGTAACAATGATAAAAAAGTTATGAAATTTCAAATTTTCTCCTCGTCTGTCGGGAAATCGTCTGTCGGGGATTTTCGGGGTCGTTGATTAGTAATCAAAGGTCCAAAAGCAGGTGACGGTGGTTCCATCTTCTCGAAAAACCACCGCAATGATACAAAAAATTAGTATTTAGCCTCGGAAATCGTCTCACGGGGGTATTTGGGGTCGCTGATGTGATATAACCTGAAGAATTTAATTTAGGATGACGAATTTCGAGGCGATATGGTAATTTTTTGTAACACTACCACTTCTTGGAGAGGTTTCGGAGGATTGGAACCACACTAAATTGCTTTTGTACCTCGGATTCGTGATCGGCAACCCCGAAAACCCCAGATAAGCTATTTTTGAAGCGAAATATGAATTTTTTTCTATCACTACCACTTCTTGGGGTAGTTCTGAGGGGTTGGGACAACCCTCAATTATTGCTTTCGGAACTCGGATTCGTGATCAGGTACCCCGAAAACTACCGGGGGATGATTTCCGAGGCTAAATATTAATTTTTTGTATCACTGCCATTTCTTGGGGTGATTTTGAGCGATCGAAACCAACTTCGCCTGCTCTTGAACCTCGGATTCATGAGCAGCTACCTCGGAACCCCCCGCAGCACGATTTATGAGAAGAAATATTAATTTTTTTATCACTGCCACTTCTTGGGGTGGTTTGAAGGGATTGGAACCACCCTCACCGGCTCTTGGACCTCGGATTCGTGATCAGAGACCCCGAAAACCCCGAGGGACTATTTCCGAGGTGAAATATTAATTTTTTATCCTTCACATCTTTGGGTGGTTTTGAAGGGTTGGAACCACCCTCACCTGCTTTTGGACCTCGGATTCTTGATCAGCTATCCCGAAAACCGCCGAGAGACTATTTCCGAGACGAAATATTAATTTTTTATCCTTCACATCTTGGGGTGATTTTGAAGGGTTGAAATCTTGCTTTTAGATCTCGGATTCGTAATCAGCGACCCCAAAAGCCCCCGAGAGACGATTTCCGAGATGTATAAGTTTTGAATTTTCATGACTTTTTTATCACTGTTACTATTTGGGGTGCTTTTGGAGGGAGGATATTACCCTAATTTTGTGATGCAGGAGTTAGTGGTGATGAATGTTCCTTATTAAGGTCCAAGGAATCCAGGAAAAAAAAGAATTATCAAAATCGGTACTGTTTCACATTTTTTCCCAAAACTTTGCCCAAAATTTTTCGGATTAATTACTGGACTACGAGGAATGATTATGATCCTCTTAAAATTTTACTTCTTCCGGAATTTTGATGATTGTCGATTTATGGACGTCGCTGGTAAAAAATAATACAAATTGTCGTGTAATAAAAAATGACTATTATTGATTTATTGAATGTGTTATACCAAATCTTATTACAATATCTGGTAAGTATAATTATACAGGGTGAGTCAAATTCGAGCTATATCATTGGGATCTCGGAAACTAGAAGAGATACGACGAACTAATGCAATTAAATTGGGGTAAAGTTGCGCTATTTTATGCTTAATAAGAACCTGAAAAAAAATTTCGGATATTTTTAGTCATTGCTGAAATATCCTGAAAAACTGGAAAATCAAAATTTCTTGTATAGCCATATCTTTTTTATCGTTGAAAATTAATTGATGATTGATGATACATAAATAGTCGAAAGCTACCCATTCGGTATTACAAAAATTTTCAAAACCGACTAGATCCCAGTCCAGTAGAGTTTTGGTAGCCATCTTTTGTTTTCTTGCGGACACCATATTGTTTATTTCATGTCATTCAGTATAAAAAAATCATGGCGACCAAAAATTAATAGCATTAAAAAAATTTCATTTATCATTCTATTTTCGAAAAAAAAAACATTTTTTCATCAAATAACGTCAATTTATAGACAATATTACTTGCCTTATGGTTTCTTGATTTTTATATGATATTCGATATAAAAAGTTGTCTCTTTTTTCGAAAAAAATTAATAAAATTTTTAAGCGGACGACATAAAAAATAATATGGCGGCCATTAGAAAAACAAAAGCTGACTATGAACATTTTGAGGTCTAGTGGGCTTCTTTAAACATTTTAGAAATGTCAGATGGTTACCTTTTGACGACTTTATGTAAACCTACAAAAACAATTTATCAATTATTTCCAATAATAAAAGAGATAGAAATGGCTAAAGGTAGAAATTTGATTGTTGAGTTTTTTCAGAATATTTCAGCAACGACTGAAAATATCCTGAAACCTTTTTTCAAATTCTTTATAAGCAAAAAATACCGCAACTTTGTCACAATTTAACCGAGTCCGTGTCTCTTCTAGTTTCCGAAATCCCAATGATGTAGCTCGAATTGACACACCCTGTATAGTATCGGGTGAATTATAGAAAGAAACGAATTTTTGTTACATATGAATCGTACCCCCTGAAATATTTTGCGTAAGCCTAGAAACACCCTATATGACTATAATACTCAAATGTTCACCTGTAATAACACGAGTTTCTTTTATATGGGTATATGAAATTATCAAATATTTAAATGCAAACAAATAGCGCAAAAAGTATCTCTGCAGCAGTTACTGCAGTTTGTTGAATTAATCAAATTCATTGCAGAGGCAGTTAAAGTATTGTTAATTTTTAACTGCAATGGAATGTGCATGCCAAACAGTAAAATGCAGGCTGTATTTATGCATCGTAACTGTTCCAATACAAAAATGATATCTCACCTAGACGGGACGGGATTGTTTGTTGGGGTAATTATGGATCACCATTTGGCAGTGTGACAAAACTTGGGCTCTTGTTCGAGTTCGAGATAAACGGTTCGTATTTTGTTTCGAAATATTGAATGTACACAGAATTATAAGTCTATCTGGTAGATAACAACTTACTTTTTTTTTCTCTAAACATGAAAAAAACTTTCACGCATCAAACGGTAAATGGTGCATTTTTCATGAATAATTGTAGTAATTTTTTAATTATTTATGCCATTCTAATACTATGCTTCCTTAAATTTTATAAGCAAAGGCTGTGAGTAGACAGGGTGTCACAGCCATGGCACACTCCTATTTTATTCTTCGTTTTTTGAGATATCGTTTTGAAATTTGGAACGTCGCATATACTCGCTAAGATTGCTTCGACCTTTACTCGCCCTTTTTGACCACTAAGTGACATGTTTTCTACCTCCGATTTTTCTGGAAGTGGTACCAACTCGTTATTTCAAATGGGAGCACCTGTAAGTATAATTTTGCATTTTTACGTTGCCTCAGAAATTTAAATGAGAAAAGTTTTTAAAATTGGAATTTAATAGTCCAATCAAGGTAGGAGGTGTAGAGTGAATGAGCAGGTATCTAATAAGCAATTCCTTCAGAAACTTGTTCAGGGTGTTAAAAACGGTGCTTGGTAGGGAAAAATTTCCTTATAATACCTAAATGCAATACTCTCAATAAATGCAAATTATCTATAACTTTTTTTCCATTCCTATGTGATTTTCGAGTTCCAATCGTTTTTGAGTTACACGCTCCACAAAACTACCTAGATATTTAAAAAAAAAATTTTTCCTCATATTATTTTTCCATCTAACATTCCTTAATATCGTGTAAAATATATATCAGAGAAATAGAGCGTAGCGCGAAAACAGTTGACAATTCTGAAAAACTTTATTGAATATAAGTTTTAGGAAGTTTCTCAAGGATTTGCTTTAGTACCTCTGCTCAGGCACTTTACACCTCCTTTTGGGCCATATAGTTGACTGGACTATAATAATAATAATAATAATAATAATAAATGGAGTAGCTAATGATTTACCCTATAAAACGAGTGGAAATCGCATTTTTTTCAAACTCCAAAGTAATTCACGTCCAAAACGACTCGAGATAGAGGAAAACGGTTTAGATGTTCCTATCTTAACTTGTCAAGTAATATCCGACTGTATGAAATTAATTTATACAAGGTACTGAACAATCTGAGAATTCTGCAAACAAAAAATTCATAAACGGTTCAGTAGGTACGTGAAAAGCTACGAAAGGAACAGATAAGCCGTTTTCCTCTATCTTGAGTCGTTTTCTGAGAAAATCATTCTTATTAAATTTTCTCAGGTCATATGAAAATGCAACAATATACACGCTGTCCCGTTAAAAATAAAAAGTTGGGATCACTTCTGGAAAAATTACTTTTTTTTTTTTTTTTTTTTTTTAAAAAGGAGGGAGCATCGGTCTTAACTATGTAGGTAAGACAAAGTCGCTCCACTTCCGGTAACACGGGATTTCGAGTATCTTACTCATTCACCCAGCCTCAAGTATGCCTTTTATAAATTTAAACGTTCGGTCGCTTGTTGTATTTTTCACATACATTCGAAAATGCATCCGAAAAATAACACGAGCCGGTGAGTCCCGAACTCGCGACCTTAGGCTCGGTAGGCAGCGGACTGAACCACTAGGCTACGCGAGTCTGGAAAAATTACTTATCTGTGAAAAAGTGCGTCTTATTGAATGTGTGACTTCATTTTGAAAAAACTATCTAAAATAAATGGGGGTGTCTCATGCCTGTGAGACACCCTGGGCTTTTCAAAAAATTTCAGCTCCAGTTAATTAAAAAATGGATACAGAAATTTGAACTATAATAGTTTTGACTGAACTGTAATGGTTCATTTCCCATGAATGTTCATCAACCCCTTCTCAACCTATGGGTGAATTTTATCTTTTCTTCTCAGACAATCTAAAAATGCAATGACATAAGAGCAAGCCATTAAAAAATATATATAACTTTGATATATCACTCGCATATGGGACATCCTGTATACTCGAAAATAATTTCAAGTTATAGGCACTACGACTTAGTATAAAACCCAGTTTGGAAAATTTTTATATTCGCACTTTTCAGGCTACTAAAGCCGAGGCGGTAGTGTGAGACAGTTTTTTTAAAACTAGAATCAGCAAAATGAGTGCTGTTTCTGAGGACTTCCGTCCTAGTAATAGGCTTCATTGACGCAACTATAAACATCTACATTTACAGGTATTATGGAAATGTTCTGCCATAATATGCAGCTGGATTTATTTCAGTGGAATTCCTTAAGATGAATCGCTCAATTTTGCAATTATTTCCCTGAATATTATGAGATTTTTCAACGATTTGAAAAAAGTAATGTATAACTAGACTTTGATGAGGCTCTACGCGACGACTAATAAAAACTTGAGGCGACTTATTCAACTTCCTTAACATATCGGCGTTGAATAAGTTATTAGGCAGAAATGCCGTTTGCTAAGCTATAATTTCCATTGAAGTCGATGATGCTACACAACTAATAAAAACGGAATCATCTATCATAGGATCAAGTTAATCGTAAATGGCGACTGCTAAAAGGTAGGTATAATAAGACTGCTAGTTTTTGCCTGCATATGAGGTCATCGTGTTTTGTAAGATAGCTTTCAGCTGTCTTTCGCACACATGAGTTGCTTGAAAACTTTTTTTTCAATACCTCAAGGATTATTTTAGATACTTTTCTTCACCGTTCTTATCTCAACTTTCTACTGGGTGATCAGTTAAGGGTGCGGCCATATCTCGAGAACTATTATTGGTCATAATCCTGAAAACATAAATTTTCCAGGCGTAATTGACCAGGAGAAATTAATGGGAAACATTTTTAAGATGATTACACTTCCGGAAATACCAGAAATGGACACCTACTTCGATATTTTAAGAGGGCACCCCGTATATTATTATATTTTTAAATTGTCTAAAAAAGAGTTTAACTTTTTAGTAGTTTATGGGTAATAAATACGTGAACGTACACCGGAAACTGCTCAAGAAATTGGAAAATGGCTTATATGGTCATATCTTAACTTTTCATGTAGTTTTCCTATTAGGTACCTAGTTTAAATTTCTATACATACAGGGTGCACCATGTATCCTTCTTTATATTGCTATCTCTTAACGCTAACAGATACAGGGTCGGTTAAACAAGTCCAAAGAAGCGCAATTTTGTGGCCATCTCGAATCAGTCAAGACATGCAAAATATCTATGACCGTTCCTGAAATATCCTGAAAAAACTGAAAAATCGAGATTTCTTATTTTTGCCATATCTTTTTTTATTATTGGAGATTAATAAATAATTTTTTGTGGGCTTACATAAGTCGGCAAGAGCTACCCATCTGACATTTCAAAAATTTTCAAAGCCGACTAGATCCCAGGATTTTCATAGTCAACTTTCGTTTTTCTTATGGCCACCATATTGTTTTTTTATGTTGTTCGGTATAAAAAAAAACATAAAAACTAAAAATTGGTAAACTTCAAAAAATTAATTAAACAAAAATTTATTCTTCTTTTTTCTTTACAAAAAAGACAACTTTTAAGAGCGAATTTCATAGATAAATTAAAAAACCATAAGACAAGCACTATTTCGGCGTATTTTACAAATGTTGATGTTTTTCGACGATTTTTTTTGTTTTTCTTTGAAAAAAGAAGAATAAAAATTTGAAAATTTTTTTTTTTTAAGTTTAATAATTTTTGGTTTCTATTATTTTTTTCATATCGAACGACATAAGAAAGTTTAACAATTTTTTTATTTTATGATTTGTTTTATACCGATCACGGTGTAAGATATATAGGTGAGTGAACGAAGCACGTATTTCAACAGTAAAGCGCGCGACGAAAACCGGAACCTCAGTGTATGAGAGAGTCTTGCCAGCTGGGCTCTGACCTCTTGCTCTTACACATGCAAATTGCCATTATCAGGGTGTCATGCTACTCAATTTTATTTTTTTTTTGAAGAAGCGATAAGCAAAAATGGGTAGAAACTGTGATTTGCCTAATTGTAGAAGTTGATGCGATGAAACTATAACGGGTATTTCATCGAGTGACATTTTAACATTTAAATATTAATAAAATTAGAACATAAGAGCACGCGTTTATCAGCGAATATGCGTGAATCATTTATACTAGCGCTTGTGCGCTTGTCCGAGAGAAGAGTACGGCAGAACTAACCATTGCGAGCGAGAGCAACAAAACAAATGGGTAAAACAGATGTAACGTGACGAGTGGTGACGATATCGGGTCGCACTGGGGAGTCTTGTTCCAACACCTTAGTTATCTTACACCGTGATACCGATGAACAACATAAAAAAACACATGGTGGCCATAAGAAAAACGAAAGTTGACTGTGAAAACTTTTGGTTCTAGTCGGCCTTGAAAATTTTTGTAATGACAGATGGATAGATCTTAACGGCTTATGTAAGCCTAGAAAAAATTATTTATCAATTTCCAATAATAAGCAAGATATGTCAAAAATAAGAAATCTCGATTTTTCAGTTTTTTCAGGATATTTCAGGAGCAGTCACAGATATCTTGCATGTCTTGACGGATTGGACATGGCCACAATACTGCGCATCTTTTCTCTGATTTAATCGACCCTGTATCTTTTAGCGTTCAGGAGATAGCAATATAGAGAAGGATACATGGTGCACCCTGTATAAGGTGATGAGAATTATCAGATTTTTGATCACCTTGTATAAAAATTTCAACTACACTGTAAGATAACACTTGAAAGTTAAGCTTGTTCACAAAAGTTAACAAAAAATCTTATCTAACATTTTCCTTCAATAATTGAAGAGTAAGTACCAAAGTGCTCAAATCGAGTTATTGCTATAGAAAGGTGCTACGGACGTGCAGCATATCTCTACTAAAGTGCCATGTGCCAAGACTACTAACTGTTATAATAAGCTTAGTATAGCCATCCAGATAAATTACACCGGTACTCAAGAGTTTATAGAACAAAAATCTACAAAAGTCACTTTTGGGGCAACGCGTCCCCCCCCCCCTAAAAAACCATCCTTTTGGTGAAAAAAGTATTTTTTGCTAATAACTGATTATCCGTTGGATACGAGGGTCGTTTGAATAGTGTAGGTACTCGTAGGCCTTATGGTCAAAGACTATACCGATTAAAATTATTTTATTTCATTTTCCGAAGATGGTATATGATATCTGTATCCTGTAAAAATTTCAAGTCATTCCGGTCAATATTTAGCTAATGCCATTGTTCCAAAGTAACGTTTTTTGTCAACAGTGAATATAAAACCGTGACACATTGGGTTGAAGAGTATACAAACGTGGTCGTAGCAGCATTTTTGATGATAAACGTTCTGAGCGACCTGTATTTAACTAAAAATTATTCATAATGAATGAAAATGACAAAAAAATTCTTATTTTATGTATAGGTACGTCCCAACACTCAATTTAATTTTTCTTTATAGGTTGTTTGGTTTTCTGTAGTAATTTAAATTTTTCTAGCGCCAAAAATTTAAAATAAAATTACCAATGGGTGTTTTTTCTTTTTTTTTTTGGGGGGGGGGGGGGACTGATTTTAGTGGATTTATGTTCCATAACCTCTACACTAACAATTATTGATGGAAAATCTTTGATAAGATTTTATATTGACTTCTGGTAGGTACATTTTTTACTTTATTAACTAGACTATATTGTTAACTTTTCTAAAAGTTAAAAGGCAAATAAAGCAATCCAGGTTCCCCTTTTTCGATTACTGATTACTAACCTTCTTTTCGGATAATTCAAAATTTATTACAATATCACTAATGGAATGGAATGGAAAAGATGTTGAACCAAAAATGCTTTAATAATGTGGGATCAGTGGCATCATTAACTAAATTGGTCCGTGGTCAAAGGGAAATATAAATTCGGAGTAGTAATGGTAATCAACCTATAAAGCAGTCAACTGAATGCAGGTCGCAGTGGCTTGTGCCATACAATTACATCGGTTAGGTAATCTTGAGTGACAATAGAACTAAGGGAGTGGCTCTGCATATCCGGCTAGAGTTACTTTCTGCTGGAATGAGTGACAGAGGTGTGTTGTCACAACAACCATAACTCCTGCAACGTACATTTTTATTTTGTAGAATTATTCAAAGAAAAATGTTTGTTCTATCTTATGTACGTATACCTGTATACCTATTTACTTCTTTGAAGTTCTAATAATCTTATGATATATATGAAGTCGTGGAAAGTGGTAAACCGGGATTGATGATACTTAATTAGGTACAAGCGAAAATTTTTCTACATTTTCTTATTAGAAAATCCAATACCTACTTACAATAAAGTTATAATAATTAATTTATTACGGTATTAATATACAGGATGAGTTTTTTAACTTGAAACTCTCAAATGTCTTGAGTAATAAGCATTGTACGAAACAAAGGATCAAAATTTACCAATTCTAGCGAAAGAAATTAATTATAGTTATAAAATTAGTCTCCCTCCCTCCTTTTTGCAGGTGTGGTGGGGGGGTGGTAACCTTGAAATTTTAGTTAGGAACCCTAATTTCTCATTGCAGATTCGTGTTTCGTGGCAAAAAAAATGCTGAATTTATCTGAAATTTTTTATCGTTTCATGAATCTTTTTCGTCAATTTCGTAATAAATCAAATTATATCAGCGCCATCTACTAGAAATCTAAAAAAAGTGAAATAGAACAAGAGCAAGAGTTCCGGACTAATATTTCAAATTTATACCCCTCACCTCCTACAAGGAGGGGGAGGTGGTGCGATTTTTTTTACATATTTTCAGACGTAAAATTCGAATATGCAATGAAAAATAAGAATTATATTTGAGAATTCGAAGTTACTCCCCTTTCCATCTACAAGAAGAGAGGTGGGTGGGTAATTTTAAAACTAATTCTCTTCCTCCGCGGAATGGTTTAACTTTGAACATGAACTTTCTTTCGTGGAGTACCTTTATTACTCAAGATATTTGAAAGTATCGAGTTCAAAAAGTCACCCTGGATTGTATATACCTACATGATATGATATGGACATAAAAAATTAACACATCCATAAGAAAAATTGTAGACATGTAATGGAATACAAGCAATGCATGGAAATTTATTTTATTAAAATATTGGGCTCATACATGTAGTGCTCGATGTAGTGTGTCCATGGATGGGGTTGCGGTAATACAGGGATTGAAGAATTTTAAATTTAATATTTTTTTCGAATGAAAGCTTTCCAACTAAAGTTGAAAATTTCAAGTCCCTTAACCGACTTAGAGGAACATAAAAAGCTATTTTGGTGTATCACCGGGTATTTGTAAAAATTTTCTTACGCTACTTCTTGTGACTTCTCAAGACTTTCTGAAAATAGTTTTTAACAGTAATTTTAAAGTATGTGTGGTTTGAAATGAGTCAATAATAAAGTAATAATGATTCTACCATCAAAGTTTCTAAACGATCAGAAACATTTTTTAGGAACAAATTTTTGTCAAAAATTGGGCCATTCCAATAAGAATCTCCTGAATATTTACTCACTACAACAAGCTAACATTGAATTATGCAGGTTGTGGTGCATGTGCATTTAAAGAACGTTAACTTTTATTATTATTGTTGGAAATCAGAGCATCTAATGAGTGTTACTGGGACTTTGAATACCTGGTCTAATCAAGTGAAATAAAAATAAAGTTAAAAAAGAGTGCCAAAATCTATTTCACAGTTTGACTGTAAAATGTTATTAGTTCGTATGAAGAAGGTATTTTTTACTTTTAGTACGATTTTCCTTTCATGCCTTTAATTTAATAAGGACTATGAACTTACCGGAATGCACTAAGAATAAATTGCAATAGTTACACGTAAGAAATTACTCCGAACTCTCCCGACACAAGTTCGCACGGCATCTGAAAAGAAAACCATTTCAAATTGTTAAGTTTTTATTGTAAATTACACAATTTTTTTCCGCTCTTTACTATCGAGATGCTATCATAGGAAAAATACAAATACTTTGTGTAATGACTGCCTGATTTTATATACCCGCTTATTTTATTTATGTTCTCAACGGTTCTAACATGCGTGCTCTGAAAACGACGAGCTGGTATTTAACTTCTTTTTTTTCCTCTGTCATAAAGTGCAACTGAAAATCAACACTCCATAATGATATCTGTCTTGAAAACAAGGTGAAGAATATGCCCCAAGAAGTGTTGCGGTCTTCTAATTAAATAATTTAAGTAATTGCAAATTGCAGAAAACAACCTGCAATAAGTACACCGATTTATAGTACTTAATCTTTTTGGACATGCAAGGAGTCAAGGAATTACCTATGTACACCTATGTTGAGACATTTTCTAAAATATAACACTACTGCATCCACGCTGCAAAACTTTATGAAAGAAAACAACTGAAATTTTATAATAATTGTATGACCATGTTAAAAAATTATTTAAGCCTTAATAAAAGCATCCGTTATAAAAATTGCGGTTGGTTAATTGGTCGGTTGAATCGATTTCAAAATCAGTTTTCAAAATTTCAAATGTTTTTTATCGTTTGCTTACCTACATGCAACATGCACATTTTGGCAGTGGCTCCTGCAAGCGCTTGATGTAACAATCGTTTTTATATTTCGCGTAGTTTTTGAAATTACTGGAAACGTGCTCAAAAAATTCTTCCCCCTTTATCTTAGAACATCCTGAGCCGAAGATTTGAAAAATATTAAATAGGTACTAGAGACTTTGGTAAAAATTTACATAAAAATTTTATTAGCGTCTCTACAATGGGTGGATACATAATTTCCAGAAAAAAAAAGTTATCAAAACTTTAATTCCTTACCTTGGTCAAACTTGTAAGAATGTGCCCTTAAAAGTCTTGATGTGAAAACCCTAAAATTATCTCTTTTGCTGGAAAGTTCTTGAGATATTAACAAAAATAATCTGAGTCTGAGAAGCTTGAGCCAAAACAATTCAATTATTTATTAAACTTTTAATTAGTGTAGAAAAGTATAGGAAGTCGACTAAAGATAACCGCGGAATAGTATAATAATAATAATATTCTTCGGCCCAGGCGGAGTGTTGGAACGTTTGAGTGGATAATACCTCCTATCATTATTCGCAAGATGAAGACGCTATTTTCTCTTCGACCTTCTCTTCTAATCAAATGGAGACCTATGCAGCAGTTGTCTCCTGCGAGGAACCGATGACCTCGTCACCTGTAGGTACAGGAAAAATAAAGTTGGCATCCGAGGGTTACTACGAGTAATAGAACACCCTGTATATCGCAAAATAATAACGTCACCGGAATTTGAACAGTGACATTCGACGCCGAAACAGGTCCCTTGTTGTTAGGTTTGTGGGGCCAGTTTTTGAGGCGTGACATTCGGCGTCCGAGCCGCATAAAGGCTGGGTGAGCCGTCACAATATCTACAGTGTGACCCATTTGTTCTTGAAACACCCTGTAGAATCTTAATTTATGGTGCGATTTAAAAAAAAATCTCTTAAATCATAGAGCTTCCCAAGCAGCATTTTTAGGCACATTTTAGCAACAAATAGACACAAACTGGATGTTTCGAAACAAACCGAAACATAACCGAATAATTTTAAGTTGCTTGTGTCAGTTAAAAAAGTTTTGAAACATTTTCGAAACAAGTTCAACACACTATGATTCGAAACAATTGTTTCGACACTTTTTCGTAACAACTGTGTCAATTATGATTCGGATCCAACGTTTCGTAACAAAAACGAAACAATTGTGACTATTTTTGTTCTGAAACAAATGTTTCGGTAGAGTTTCAAAGCAACGGTTACATATTTTGATCGAACCAATTGTTTTGCAACAAATACGAAAATATTTTGAAACAATTGCAGCGTTTTCCAGATACGGGGTGTTATAGATTTTCTTAAAAACTGACAATTTATTTATTTGATCTGAAACCGGTCGAAATACGTAAATAAAATTTGGTGGGTTTGATAATAGAAAAGACTTGATAATAAAAGTATTATGTTATATATTATATACGCCATGTTTAATTGAGTATATATTTTGAGCGTGATTTGGAGGTTAAGTAAATTTGTGACCGAAACTTTTAAAAATAAATATAAATCTGTATAGCATACCTACTTTGTTAACTATAATTACCGATATCTGCTCTACAACTAATATTTGCGTCAAAAATTGCATCTTACAATTGCTTTCTCTTAATTACCTACTAATTTTTTTTTTGCTTATAATGTAAAATATTATAATCGAGGCAGCCCCTTAAACTTCTGGAAGATTTATTAAAATTCACTCGGTACACTGGTCGTCGTTTGAAAAATATTCCAGAGAGCAACGCACAATACGCCGCCAAAGTCACGGGAAACGACACCATTTTTCAAACACCGTTCTAAACAGCATCGGCCATGAAAGAATTCTTTCCATCTGTGATCTGTCTTCACTGAAATAATAATCTACAGCACCAACACCAAGAAGTAAAATCACAATGAAATGAATAGTTCATGTACATCTGCGCAGACGTGAATGTGCTTGAAGATCCACTTGTGTCGAAACTGTTTCAGAACTGTTTCGTTATAAGTAGCGAAACATGTTTCGATCCTTTTTCAGAACAACATTCGAAACGCTCTAGTGCCAACGCACTGAAACACATGCAATTCGCCCATTTACTAATGCACATGGTTCGTAACAAGTTTCGAAACGAACGGATACATGTGGCTAAGTGTTTCTTATTTGTGTCTGGTACCGAAACAATTGTTACGAAAATGTCTCTTAATTGTGCCTAAAAATGCTGCTTGGGTTGATAAACTATATTTTGGGAGCAAAAAGCGTCTCATTCCTACAAAATCCAGGGCCTACTAGATCAGTGTTTACTTGTAAAATCTCAAAAATTCATATTAGCGATTTTTTTAGAAAAAACTGGGCACGCCACGGGATTCACCAGCCCTCGAAACGGTACTGTACTAAATTTTATTGAAAATGTCAGAGTTAAAAGGATCTTGTAGTTATTTTAGAAATTCATAATAATACTCCGAATTTTCATAAATTAATTTGAAAAAGGTCAAAAGCTATCATAAGTAAAAATTAAAATTAAAAAAGTAGAAAAAAAAGTAAAAAAAAAAAAAAAATAATAAAAAAAAATTAAAAAAAATAAAAAAATAAATAAATAAATAAAAAATTATAATTAAAAAATTAAAGTACCTACATTATCACCAACTAGACGTACAATTTCTATTTTGTCTCTCTTGACCTTTTCGAATAAATTAATTAAAATTCGGAGTTCTATTATGAATTTCTAAAATAACTGCAAGATCCTTATTACTCTGACATTTCCAATAAAATTTAGTACAGTACCGTTTTGAGGGCTGGTGAATCCCGTGGCGTGCCCAGTTTTTTTCTAAAAAAATCGCTAATATGAATTTTTGAGATTTTACAAGTAAACACTGATCTAGTAGGCCTTGGATTTTGTAGGAATGAGCCGCTTTTTGCTCCCAAAATATAGTTTATCAAGCTTTATGATTTAAAAGAAATTTCTTTAAATTCGCACCATAAATTAAGATTCTACAGGGTGTTTCAAGAACAAATGGGTCACACTGTATAGTAATTTTTTTATAGTTTTCAATAAAAGTAAAAAAAAGTAGTTAGGTACTGAAAGCAAAAATGCAAAATGATGGCAATGAAAAAAGGAAAATTGACTACCGTTATGCAAAATCTTGAATGCTTACATAATTTTTCACATTGACAGTAGATGAGGTTATATTCAAAAAGGGAAGTACCAAATTTAAGTCAAGTCTCTAGGCTGTTAATATGAACTATTTAAAGAAAAATATGGCAAAAGAATTTGAAAAATCCACATTCTCCTGGTTTAGAGGTCGGGTAGTCAAGAACGATGATAGTTTGGTGGTCTGGTCTATCATTTTACAGCATAGGTGTACTTTTCTTAGAGAAACATACTAAAATTTTGGTGTCAATTTCGGTAAAGAAGTATCATACAAGAATAATTCAGTATCCTACTCAAATTTAATTAAGCATTTAGCATTAAAAATTAATATATTCATGTGATTAAAGTTCCTTCTTACATTCTTCCAAGTTTGCAGAGACAGAAATAAATAATAATCTTGCGGTGGTGGGCGTCACTACCAATTTGTTCAATCTCATGCCAACATAGTTCTTAAGTCATGCAAATGTTTGAAAGGATCAGTCTGACAAGTTTGCAAATTGGCTGATTAGTTTTGACATTCAGCTAATAGAAGAAGCTTCTTGGTTTACTAGAGAGGTTTATCAATCATCTTATCACGTCTTCATTTCATTATTGATTTAATATGAACACCATATTCCAACTTACATAGAGTGTGGATTATTTCCTTTTCAACTCAAATATATCTACAGTGTATCATTTTTTAATGCTTAGAATGCATACCTGCTTTAAAATAGGTTAGTGTTGTTTGTTAGAAATAAGTATCTACATAATTATTTTGAAATGTGTTCTTTTTCTGGGTACTAGTCAGCGTTATTACTTCCCTATAAAAAAAGTAATTTTTGGTTATGATGTTGATGATGATGATTCCAAACAAAATACTATACATATTATTGTACCTATGCATACGTGATGATATTCATTTATGTTAATTTTTTTAAATTGTTAATTTCTTTAATAATCAGCCGTGGCACAATTTGTAACTCATTCGGTGTGCAGTTTGTGGTTACAGTTATACCTTATAAAGGAAATGAAGAACAAGGGTGACTACATAATTCCATGAAAACGTAACAACGAAAGCCTCTTTCTGGTGAGTAATAAAGCGGATTCCACGGACAAGCATGCAGCTGAACATTTAGAATTGCAATTGCAACGGAAAATTGCAAAAATGCATTAATTGCCTTGTTCTATGTAGTAGCAGTTTTCCATTTAAAAACGCCGGATTTAGTTAAACGCCATGAACTCGATTTCCAAGTACCTACCTATCTATACTTGCAACGAGTGAAGATTTCCATGTGATTTCTCTCTTGAAATAGATTAGAATCAATCACTCAACGAGCAAATACTTGATGGCAAATTTTCCTTTTACGTATTAAGTAAATTTTCCTTAGTAGGCAAACGAGATGAAGACATATTTCAATGATTGCGGTTGATTATTTGAGGGTCTGAAAATAGGGTATATACAGTGTGTCCCAGATTTGTGCTACATGAAATGAAATCTCGGTTGCTATAATGATGACATATAGGTACCTATAATAGCAGAACGTTTAAATTGAGAAAGTTTTAGAGACTTTTATGACTTACATGAAACCGCTCGCCGAACGGTCATGGCATTCATACATTTTGAACTCTTTTGAAGAAATTAAGATACTGCATTTTTTTAAATGCACTCATAATCGCTTTTGCTTTTACTTTTGGTAAATACGAAAAACGAAAACCTTGGGAGAACTTTTCCGTTTAGTCTGTTTTTCATTTCCACGCTTCGTTTCTTTAGAATCATCATCCACTGGTTTTTCTTATGAGCGGCCACGTTGATGATGATTCCGATTAAACGAAACGAGAAAATTAAAATGAGACTAAACGGAAAAGTTGTCTCAAGGTTGTCGTATATAGGAAATGAAGAGGTTATGAGTGTACTTGTTTACAAAATACAGTATCTCAGTTTCTTTAAAAGATCTTCAAAATGGTGATAGATCGCATCAGTTTTCGGCTCCTGTTGCCGTCGTTAATGAGGATCGTGTTAGGTCCACTTGTCCTAATATCTTGCATCTGAGAAGACTTACGTTGTCTGATTTAAGGGAGTCAATTAGATGTAACCAACTATCACGGCCGGACCCGACGGAATTCCTGGTTTTATCTTGAAAGATTGTGTGGATGTTGTCACTTCTTCCATTTTGCACACAACTTGATTCTGCGTCTTTCTCGTGTCATGCCCTTTTTCAAATCAGGCCATCGATGTGATGTCAAGAATTATCATCCCATCTCTATTATGGACAATATTTGTAAGCTGTGGGAGAAATGTCTTTACAAATAGAGCAGCACGGTTTCATCTCTGGTCGCTCTACAACAACTGGCTTAATCTGTTTTACCCAGTTTGTTTCTGATGCCTTGGATGATGGTTCCTAAGTGATTGTGTTTATGCAGATTTTTCCAAGGCTTTCGATCGGCTGGATCATACCATGCTATTTTCTAAGCTTGATGACGTTGACTTGTCTGATGCACTACTTTAATTGATTTCTCTTTATCTCTCCAACCGAAAACTTTATGTTCACTATAAAGGTCACAAGTCTCCCTACTACCTGGCTACTTCGGGTGTTCCCCAGGGCTCACATCTCGGTACGTTATTTTTGAATATTAACATAAATGATCTATGCTTCTACTTTCACGCCCCATTTCTTATGTATGAAAATATTCTCGGTAATTAGGTGGGAATATGTCTGTCAGCGACTGCAGAGTGACTTGCGATCTTTGGAGAGTTGATCGCGGCCAATGCTATGCCAATTAATGTTGAGAAATGCTACGTTGTTACTTATCACAGATTAAAAAACCCATAGTTTGGTCGTACAACATAAAAATGGATCAGAGTTGCCTAGATGTGCTGTAGTTAAACACTTTTGACAAAGAATTAAGTTTCGTTCCACATTTTAACGCCATGATAACTTTATAATACAGATTACTTGGTCTTATCATACGCAATAGCGCCAAATTTAGGTGTGTTTCTACGAAAGCACTATTCAAGATACTACGATGAGACAAGACAACGAGGTACCTCAAGGCTCCGTCCTGAGTTCAACACTATTATTCTTGCCATCAATGACATTTGATAGTCAATCCACCCGCGTCGGTGAATTATCTATTTTTGCAAGCGGTCTAATCATGTTTTGTTACTGCGTTACAGGAGTGTACCAATTACAGCTGCGTTAATCGAGACAGCAGTGAACAAACTCCCCCAATGGTCATCTACCACTAGTTCTTCGCGGAAAAATCTAAATATTCGGTTTAGCAGGAGAAAACGTTACACACAAGTGTACCGCAGATAACTTTCAACGAAGAACACCTAGTGGTGGTTGATCACCACCAAATTCTTGGACCAACCTTCGACAGTAGACTCAACTAGAGACTCAACATTAAAAACATGAAAACCAATAATTGTATTATGAGTATAGACTCATACTCCTGCATTCTATACAGGTAAAGAAGGCTTGCTTGCAGAAGGCTTCCATACGGACGCTTCCAAAACTGAATCTGGTGTTGGCTGTGCAGTCACTTTTACTGATCAAGCCATCACAACAAGCCTTCTACTTTCCACACAGGCGAAGTTTATGCCATCCAGTTAGCCATGAACTTCCAACTCCTGACTAACTCCTAAACAAAAGCAAGTAGGTAGCTAAATGCACAAATTCACTTGCCGCCATCCAGTCTATCAACAAAATTTATACAGACCGCCCCCTCGTATTAGCGAGAATTTTTATTTATTATAATTTTATTTATTATAATTTTCATTTCACAAAAAAATGTATTACAAGTCCCGTACCTAATCGAAATGTAAGGGTGGGTTTGGGGCGATTTTAGGCTCAAGCTAGTCCACATTCTACCAAAATGAAAAATTGAGTGGAAATGCGTACACCAACTGGACAATTAAATTAAATTAAATCCGCATTTCCAAACGATTTTCCTATTTTGCTAGAATGTGGGCTACCTTGGGCCAAAAGTTTGCTCACAACCTCATATTTCGATTACGGGATTTGTCATTTTTTTTTACGGGTTATAAATTGGAATAAATATGTAGGTAATTCTCCAGGGACCGGTCAAGCTGTGGGTTAAAAGTGGTTGGCCTGCTTTAGGCACCTAAAGAGTGTAGCACGAATCGGAAGCGGCGCGTTTGAACAACCGCTATAGAAAAGATATAGGTGCTATAAATCTAGGGAGGGAGGAAATGATCAGAACGAGTTGCAGAAGAAACTGGACCAAGAAAAGAAACCAGTTTATATAATAATAATTCTGTATAGGTACATACAATATAAATCGATTCTCTTGATATGATACTTTTAGCTACTTACTATTCTGCATGCTAATGCTAATGATCTAAATCTGAAGTCAAAGCATTATTCATAAGTTAAAAAATGAGCCTTATTATTTTTGATAGGTACCAGATTTCTTTGGCTAGGCAATTATTGATTACGATAATAATTCATGTTAGGCTACGAAATTGTATGTCAAAACAAATTATAATTTTTAACATAAATTGGCATCGGGAGAACGCATTTGAACTGAACAGTGAACACCGTTTATTATAACTTCGTTATTATGTGAGCTATTAAAATTTGGTAACATTAGCAAACTAATAACATTTTTTCTACTGATTGAACTGGCGAAAACAGAAAAAACTATTAAACATAGATTTTTTTAGATATTGTCAAAAACGTATTTTTTTATTTGTAAACGGCAACAATTTCATAAGCTTGAGCTTAATTATACATATTATACATTTTGGTCTCATTATGGAAACCTTTTTTGATAATTCACCTCTTTACCTGATTTTACACCATTATTGTTTTTTCTTCATCTAACATAACGTTGTAATTTAAAAAATGCCCCCAATGGTATCTTATATAACTTGTCCCTGTATACCTTAATTTATTAACGAACCTGAAGATTCTACGAAAAAATGTTTCCAATAAATGTTGTTTCGGAAAATGAGATATTTTTCTATAAACTAATTTCAAAGTGGCCTACGTTTTATATACAATTATCATTATAAAACTAATGAAAAATGCAAATACTTACAGCAATATATGTATGTCATATGAGTCTGCGACTTCTTGTTTCGAATTTATTAGGACTCTTCAGCATAAAATAGCTCAACTTTGAAGCACCATGTATAGGTTGCTGTTGAATATTTTTGAACGCCGTTTTCACCAAAAGATTTTGACATTTTTGTCTTCTTCGTTGTAATATGAAATGAAAAAAAATGTTTATTTACAAAGCAGTGTTGCCAAGTTTTTAAAATGGTTGGTTTTATTCATTTTTTTCAAACGGCAGATACTACATTACATCAGCTTATACAAAAGTAGTTTAAAAGACAAATCCAATGACATGTCATGACATAAGAATTGAATTCATTTGTTTTCATTTAATTTATGTTTTTCCTTGGAAAAAATCTGAATAGATATAACATGTATTCCGACGTATTTTTTATAAACGGCCAATGTTTTCCCTGACAACGACATGTTCGTAGATGAATAATATATTTCAACAGATTTATTTGTTGGGCCCCTAATATGTCACTTATCTCACTGTCTTGGAAACCATGATTGTTTATAATGAATACATTTTTAATAATTTTCCAAAAAAAAAAAATATGCCATTTAATTCGTCTTTTAAATTACTTTCGAATGGGCCCACGTAATATAGGGAATAACATTTACAAAAATTAGGAAAACCCGCACACTGCAAAACGTGGCAACACTGCTTTGTGGTTTGAAAGTTTATATTTTATCTACACAAATCTAAATAATACAAATGTGAAAATCTTTTGGTGAAAACGGTGTCAAATATGTCAGATAGCCATCTATACGTATTACTTCAAAGTTGAGCTATTTTTTGCTGAAGAGGCCTGCTAAATTGGAAACAAAAGGTCGGAGACCTATATGACATATACATTTTTGTATTTGTATTTTTTAATAGATTTAGAAAATTTAAAAATATTTAGGCTTTCGTAATTAAAAAAAGTGATTTAGGGTTATAACCCTCTACAGGGTTATTCACGGTATACGCCACGGAAGTTAGGGCCGTGTCTCTGGATTTTAGGATCTTTTTATTTTTGGAGTGGATAGAGACCCGGCAGAGGTACGTTTTAAAATTATATTCATAATGTACAGGGTGTCCCAAAAGCATGAAACATATCAAAGTTATGTTTTTTTGAATGGAATGCTCCTATGTTATTGCATTTTTAGATTGTCTGAGAAGAGAAAATAAGATTGGCTTTCACAGTTGGTGTTTAAATTCAGAAGTTTTGGAGTTATAAACAAGTGAAAATCGTCATTTTTCAAGTTCAAGGCCCTGTACAACGAAAGCGGTTCAAGATAGAGAAAAACGGCTTACATGTCCCTATTTTAACTTTTTATGTACTATTCTATGGTATAGAAAAATTTTTACATTCTTTGATTTTTTTTATTTGGCGACGCGTGGAGAAATCTCAAAATTTTTCAAATTTTTTATCACCCTGTATAAACATTTCATGTACATCATAGGGCAGTACATGAAAAGTTAAAATAGGGACATGTAAGCCGTTTTTCTCTATCTTCAGTCGTTTTCGTTGTACAGGGCCATGAACTTGAAAAATGACGATTTTCACTTGTTTATAACTCAAAAACTTCTGAATTTAAGCACCAACTGTAAAAACCAATCTTATTTTCTCTTCCCAGACAATCTAAAAATGCAATAACATAGGCGCATTCCATTTAAAAAAACATAACTTTGATATGTTTCATGCTTTTGGGACACCCTGTACATTATGAATATAATTTTAAAACGTACCTCTGCCGGGTCTCTATCCACTCCAAAAATAAAAAGATCCTTAAATCCAGAGACACGGCCATAAACTTCCGTGGCGTATACGTGGCGTATGAATAACCTTGTATATAAAACGTCGGTCATTTTGAAATTAGTTTATAGAAAACGATCTTCTATTCCGAGGCAACATTATTCGAAACAATTTTTCGTACCACCTTCGGGTTCTATAATAAAGTACAGGGACAAGTTATAATGTGACACCCTGTACCTATATGGTTAGTTTTATGGAGGGTGTTCAGTTTATCCGAAGAATTGAATTATATAAAAAAGCACGCATCGGATAAAAAATGTCAGTTGTTCGTCATGAAGTGGGTCATCCAGTGATACCAACCTCGACCACCACTAGCGAAGAGGAGGGGGGGGGGGGGGCTGTGCTATTTTGAAATCTTAAATTGGAATGCTTACTTTCTATTGCAGATTCGGATTTTACGGCTGAAAATACTTAGGACATTGTTCTCCCTTCCCTTCCCCCCCTCCTTGTAAGTTGGGCTGGGGAAAATTTAAAATTTTTGTTAAGCCCGGTACAGACCAAGTTCGTGAGCAGCCCGCGAACTGTTAGCGATCACCTGATGAACTAGATGTGTACGAGAGCTCGCGATCAGCTCGTGTTCAGTTCGTGCGTTCGGCATAAGTTATATATTTTTATCGATTTTTCTTATTCGTGAAATTGAACTAAAAAAAATCCATAAATCGAGAAAAAGTTTAAGGCAAACTCTTCATATAGGTACATGTTGTTAGTAATAAAATAAAATTTCAAATTTACCTCCTGCCCCACCTACAAGGAGGGGGGAGAAGGGAGTATTTTTTTAATATTGTAAGCCGTCAAATTCGAATCTGCAATAGAAAGTAAGGATTCGTATATAAGATTTCAAAATTGCCTCCCCACCCCCTAGAAATGGGAGTGGGAGGGTCAAGTTGGGTATCATTGCGATGTCCCACTTTCAGACGAACAACTTTCATTACTTACTTTTTTTAGCCGATGCGTCCCTATTTTTATATTTTTTGTATATTCCAACGTATTCAAGTAAACTTAATGATTGGAATTCCCTTATTACAGTCTTTTGCTTTTGGTTTTCCTCATTTGTCAATTGCTTTTCCTTATTTGTCAAATGATTTTCTTATTTTTCTATCTATCAATGATTATAGTCATTGATTTAGCAATCAATTTCCTTTTATGTCAAATCAGTTTCTCTTTATGTCAATTGCTTTTCCCATTTACTTGCAGTGACAGTATCATAATACTGGAAAAGCATTTGATAAAAAAGGAATCTCATTTGACAAAACAGGAATTTCAATTGAAAAATCACGCACTGACGTTTGAAAAATGGGAAAAGCATTTGACAAATTAGGAAAAGCAATTGACAAAAGACGAAAACCAAAAGAAAAAGACTGTAATAATAAAAAAATTACCGACGACAAACAAATAGTATCCAATAGTATACAATATGGTGTTTATACAATTTTTCTGTATGTACATCCTCTATAACGCACTGTTTACCGTGTGCGCCAATTAGGGATGACCCTGTATATCTTAAAGACATAACTATGATAAAAAATCCTGTAAGTCAGATGGCAAATGAGAGCCATTCATACTAAGACTTCAATCTGGCGAGCAACTATACTCGCAGCCACAAGGTAACTATATAACATATTATTCTCTTGAGAAGGACCCCTTCTGGAGCTACTGGTCTGAGTGGTGCCTCAAAGCCTTCGCGTAATTACCGTTAGAATGAGGTGCACTTGAAAGCCGCTTTGTCTGATCCCAACCGCGGGGTGCCGCGGCTATTGTCTTTCAAGTGTCTAGCATGGGCCTGAAGGTTATCGGCTTCCTGCCTCTACTTTCTATTTACATGATTTAATACTGTGTCTTATTAATATTGTGAAGCAATGAGTCTTTATTTGCTTAGATTTGTTACTTTATCTGGTGGTTTTACTTGAGATTTACGTCGAATGATCAAACATGCATGATATTGGTTTTATCATGAGAAAAATCTGGCAGTTTTCATGACACATTGTAACACCTTTATAAATTGTTTAACAATTGAAAAAGAGAAGGGTTATTTGTATATTTTTGTGTATTTATTATTTTGTTAATGAATTATTATAGTCCCGATTAAAAGACACTTTGATTTTATAATTTGTAACAAATCTACTGCATTTGCAATAAGGCAGTAGATGTCATGGAAACCATCAATAAATTGAATTGCTGGACACTCTTCGATAATCTGACTAATTGTTTCCTCAACTTCGCCACAAATAAGACAATTCGGAATTGAAACTGCTATCAATTTGAATAACATGGACGTTGAATAACAAGCGTTTAGTTTCCCCCAGACCTTGCTTCATTTTTGGTACGTCGCATCAGGGAATTTTCTTTGTTGGGTCTGGATCTGGAATAAGATGATGATTGAACAAATTCAGAACGCTCCATTCCGATTTCCTAGATTACAGTGGGGAAAAGGTGTAATGATTTTGTTGCTAAAATGGATTTCAAAATTTCAGTCTTATAGTAGGAGGATCCTGAAGATCTTGCCAGATTGGAGATTCGGGTGTGTATTTCACTACTTTTCGCTTAGCCGATATTGTTCTCCCAATTCTTGGTGATATAATGTTTGATATTGCCTGGTAATACAATGGGTAGTATGAATAAAATCGAGCATGAGCTGCTACTACTTACACTATTTATCTTATTCCTAAAAATATGTACCTATACTTATTCCTGTTTACTTTATTTAAAGTAAACGCAAAAACATATTTTTACTCATATGACCTCTTGTCTGTATAAAAAAACTAAGCGATAAATTCTCCAAATTCTTACATGATGCAAAATTCTTTTATCTTTCATTTGGATCAATTTTTACCTCTTTAAGTGAGAATGGGGAGCAGCAATCTGTAAATTTCTTGTTCTCGAAGCATTCTCCTATGGCCCAGTCTTGAAAGTGACGGTGACCCTCTGCAGCTCTTTAGGTAAATAATTTAAGTACTGAGAAAATTATGTAGCACACTAACGTATACCTATTATTAGACTGCATGACTGAAAATATGAAAAGAAAATTAATGAATAAAACACTAGCATTTAAAATTACCCTGTCGGTACTTTAAATGGACCGAAAGAAACGAACGGGAGTGGGGTGGAAACGTAACTGAAAATTGAAGAATAATTTTGAAATAAAAATTAATGAACCTGAATCTCTGGCGGTGTTCTTCCTGGAAGTGGAACGTCATAAATTGCACCTAATTAGTTTGGAAATTAAAAGGAAAGGCGTCACCAACTCATAACATATGGTAAGTTGTTGGACAAAGGCGTGCAGCAAGGTATAAAAATTATTTTAGATAACCATCAATTTAAATAACTATGAATTGTTAGTGTCAAAATAATAAACTTTTGTTACAGGTGGACGATAGGAAATATATTTCTTAGCTAGAAATTCAAGAATTGCAGAGTGGAACTTCTGTAGAACCTTCAATTATTGCATTTCTTCTAAAATTAGCTTACCATAGAAACATAAAATAGTCGCCTCTGCGTTTTCATGAAAAATGTTCAAGCCACAGTTCTAAGATGGTTGTTACTTTCTTAATTAACGTATATTTATATGCTAATTCCTATGCATTTAGTAGAAATGCTATCAGGAATATTTAAATGTAATTGCCATTGCTTCTCCGAATTTGAATGTTATTTGAATAATATGAATACCTCTATCAGATTTCTGTTGTTTCATGTAAAACAGTCACAACATAAATTCTATTAAAAAATACGAGCTTCCGGATTATTTTTCATGGTTTGTGTTTTTTTATATAATGTAACTGTACCACTTAACTTCCTGAAAACGTATTTTACAATAAATGACTCACCATGCAGTTCATTGTGGCTTCTTACTGCTATGTAGTGAGTTATTGTCGTTGCTTGTACACAATAAGTTAGCTAAAATCAAAGAAGCATAAAATATCAACAAGGGCGTTCTAACTTTAAATGTGTAATCTTTACATGTGAAAGAGTTTAAAATTTGTATTTTTGTTATGCTGGAAAAATGTGAAATAAAAAATTCATATTAATTATCTTTTTTTTATAACTGTGATTGAAGTCTATGAATGTCATTAAAATACATCAATTATTGCTGAAAATAATATTTCAGTTCAATGCCAGAATACTAAATAATTTTTTAATTGTGATGGGAAATTCTTTGCTAACAAGTAAATTTTACGATTCCATTTCATGCCAGTCATCGGTAAAAGTTTCTGTGGTTACAGAAAAAATTCTGTGATACTATGTATACATATAGACTCCGTCAAAATTAAAAGTAGTTTGTCAAAGTACGCTTCGTTAACATTGTAGGTACGCTTCGTTAACATAACCATGTCGTATAACGGTAATTAGCCTGTCGTTGTTTTGTATGTTGTGTTTATATATATACAAGTTGACACCAAATGTTCCTCGGATGAAACTGAGTCGATATAAGTTACCTCATCTTGCGTACAAAGTTTCTTGGTTTAGCCACTATTATACACCCTGTATAGTGAGTTTCATTTGTAAACGGACAAACGGTGACTGTGGATAGGGGACACCGATGAGGTGGTTCTAAAAACCCCATGGATAATGGGTCTTACGTCCTTAGTAACATATACACCGTGTTTTATATTAAGTCGGCACTATTGCTAACTTCGTTATTATTTGACCTCGAAAGTCGGTTAAAATAGCAAACTAGTAGTATTTTTTCTCCTGAATAAAATGGCGAAAACCGAAAAACTATTGAACATCGCGTTTTCGAGATATTCAAAAAAATGTAATTTTTTTTAATGGAACACCCTATGTATTTTTGGATGGATCGGTTGCAAATTTTTTTTAAAGGAAAAAGTCTTTATGCACTATGATCCTAAAATAATAAATTCATTGATTATTTATTATTTTACTACTCCTAAATTCATGTAATTTAGTGTACCTACCTACGTATAATGTAAGGTAAAAAATATGTCGTCCTCAATAATGCGTTTTTCAATAAAAAAATACACAAAAAAAGGAGTTGTTATATTGAAAAGGATTTAATTTTAAATAAACAAATAACAGAACTTGTCCGTGTTTTAAATTAAGTCGGCACTATTGCTAACTTCGTTATTATTTGAGCTAGAAAGTCGGTTAAATTAGTAAACTAGTAGTATTTTTTCTCCTGAATAAAACGATGAAAACCGGAAAACAATTGAAATTCGCGTTTTCGAGATATTTAGAAATATGAACATTTTTTATGGAACATCCTGTATATTTTTAGATGGATCGGTTGCAAATTTTTTTTTAAGGAAAAAGTCTCTATGCACTATGATCCTAAAATAATAAAATTTTACAACACAAACAAGGTCTGTTATTTGTTTATGTAAAATTAAATCCTTTTCAAGGTAACAACTCTTATTTTTAGTGTATTTTTTTAATTGAAAAATACACTATTGAGGACGACATCATTTTTTTACCTTATATTACGTAGGTACACTAAATTACAATAATTGTCGCAGCCTACTTTGGGAGTAATAAAATAATGAATAATTAATGAATTTATTATTTTAGGATCATAGTGCATAAAGACTTTTCCCTTTAAAAAAAATTTGCAACCGATCCATCTAAAAATATACAGGGTGTTCTATTAAAAAAATTATATTTTTTTGATAGAATATCTCAAAAACGCGATGTTCAATTGTTTTTCTGCTTTCGCCATTTTATTCAGGAGGAAAAATACTACTAGTTTGCTAATTTAACCGACTTTCTAGGTTAAATAATAACGAAGTTAGCAATAGTGCCGACTTAATATAAAACACTGTGTATAGATACAGGGTGTTTTATGGATATCGCCAATTTTTTTCGAAGGCCATATCTGACTAACCACTCTGTATAATTTTTAAAATTTGGTCAAAAAGTTTCTTTGACATAATAGCCGGAAGAAAAATCCAAGTCCGGACTCACAAAAAATTAATAAAAGATAGTGTTCGTAAAACAACACTGTATATCAGAATTTTCAAAATTCATTTTGGGATTTTAATAGATGAAGACAAAATATTGAATTAAACCATGTACTTTTTGTAGTTCCGCATCCGATTTTACTAGTGAAATTTTGATATCAAATTTAGAATTTTGCTTAATAAAACCGGTTCATAACATTAAAAAAAAGTTACTTTTTTTAATGAATAAAGGACATAAATTATTGTAGTCTTTCGAAATTTGTGAATCATGTCTGGCAGTATTTGTGTATCTTATTAAACTCTTTGAAAGTTTGAATACAAGTCCATTCTGGAATAAATATTGAAATTTTTGTTTATATCTTTAACACCCTGTATATTAACTTGTACAGTTACTGGCACAATCCACAATAAATGATAATGAATCAAATCGAAGGGCCGTTTTTCTTGAAAACGGTTTATGGTGATGGCAATTATGACCTAGAATACCGAGAATTTTAAGACCCCCGTTCAGGGCCGTATTTTTTTTAAAACGTCCCGACTTAAGGATTTGTTCCTCGGTAACGGTACATAACGGGGAGATTCTGTTATTCTTGTACACGATTCGTACCTTGTTAGATAGCTACTACACTAGGGAAGTTTTTAAAACAATTTGTACGCAAGTTGCCTTGACAATTTTGCGAAAATAACTTGTAAAAACTTTTAAATCTTATTTAAAAAAAATAGTTTGTGAAAGTTTTTCTTTGAAATTTTCACACGATCGAAATACCTCAGGATATTTTTTAATCCAGAAGGAAGCATAGTATTGGACAAGTATTCCAGCAAAAAAAAAAAATCAAAAAGTTAAAGTAGATTTTTTGAAAATTACATATCAAGACATTTGAAACCATTTTTTTAAGAAAAGTTGAAAATCGAAATATCTCAAAATCTATTGAGTTTTGTATAGTGCATGTTGGGGTTAATTTACTCCTTACCTCTTGTTTTATCAGATCACCAAAGGAATGTATCCAGTTACCAGTAACCCTGTATATGGTATGCGTACTAAAATGTCAATTTACCCAGTGTCGTAGATATTTTAGGGGGTAAAAACCTCACGCAACCCTAAAATCTCCACCACTGGAACATGAAAAAAATTAAGTTGACATTGAAAAAGCAAATCGCAAAGACATGTACAAAAACCACGTTCTGTACTTAACTATCTCAAACGATTTCCGAAATATCTTCAAAAAACTGAAAAAATAATCTTTTTTTGATCTCAAAAAAGGCGCATTTCCGGAAACACGTTGATGGAAGTTTTCTGTTTAGTTCTGCCTTAATTTTTTTTTTTGTGAAATATTAAACATACACTCTGTAGCTACAATATTTTCTAATATGTTAATTGAAACAATACCGAAGGAAGTGTACCTAGGAACTAGGAAGATATATGAAGATGAGGGCTTTGATAATGTTTAATGTGTAAACTTTATTAATATTAATACAGAAAGCTTCAGCTGTCTAATTTATTTCAGAAAATGACGATCATGAAATTGATCATGGGTCTGCTTTTCCAGGTAAATTTTGTAATAATGGTAAAGGTAGACATGCTTGAAAAATTAGTTTATTTCATTAAATTTACATCAAGTCTCTCTGATCATCGTGTTTATAAAAGACAAAAAATCACCCCTTAAAAACATTATGAAATGTTAAAGATATATGTTAAATAGTTTAGCACCGATGTGTCACTGTATTAATATTTTTGTTCCTTCGGCCGTTAGTATTTTAATTAATTGTAAAAAATGATTAAATAATAAAAATTTGGACGATTTTTTTAATGTAATGACAGGTTGTCTCTTCCAGAAAGTTAGGATATAGTGTTTTCGTACGGAAACCTGTTTTTAGAAATACAGGGTGTAGCAATGATAATGTGTATGTTATCAGTTTATGTGAAAACATATGTTATCTACGACTGATTCATAAGATGCACTTTTTTCCACGTTTATTAGTTCATAAAATGTATGAATATAATGAAGAGTGCATAAAGTAAAAACAAGTGAAATAAAGTGTCGTAGCGGTTCTTTATTAAATGTTTGCCATAATCTGACACATCAGTCAAAGCCGGCCAACGAATTACAGTAGGTACAAGTGCTAGTGAGCGGCCCGAGCGCAAGTGTACTGGAAGAGTTCTCCGCGAGACGCTGAACTACATAGCCCGACGCCGACCGCTCCCTAAAGCTTCTTGACACTATTCATCTACTAGAGAAACGTCATAGTTTATTCGCAGACCGGCAGATCTATGCACAATTATTATTTTGTGTTTTGTGTCATTTAGTTACCTAAAATGGATACCATTGTAAATGATTCAATCAATGAAATATTTTCTACACAGGAAGGAATGATTTTTCAATCAAATGTGTCTGCACAAACTCTGTTACATCAAAAATCTAAAGAAGTGTACCTATATTAAGCAATATGTCACCTTTATGAACTAACGTGATGAAAAAGGCGTCAATAGCTTCACATAGAAACTATGTATACATATACATAAAAAGTGATTTTTTTTCCTTTTTAATAATAACTTCTCGTTTTAATTTAAGTCACTCGTAGATAAAATTTCGAATGCAACATATGCATAAAGTGCCTTTTTTCACTTCTGGGATTGGAAGTACCTACCAGTCAGGAGAAAAAGTACCACTTGATGCACTTTTTGCATAAATAACTATCAAAGTTACCTGACTAATTTTTATTTGATTTTCATAAAAGTCCGTCAAAGCAACATCATTATTAGTGGATGTTAGTGAATAAGAATAGTTCGCATATTCATCGCCTAACGTTGGTTGCGTCTAGACGTACAAGTAAGTATAAATAAACACATCACAATATAATCTTGCATAATACGTGCAATGCAATATGAAGACACAAGCAAACCGACAGGAATGTCCACTTTCCGGGAAGTGCAGTCACGACTTCGGCATCGACTTCCTGCTGCCAACCTAAAGCAAGCAACGACTACGGACATATACAGAATGATTCATTAGAATGTGCGATCTCGAAGCTGGATAGAATGCCTTAAAATACCTATAGGTACCAACATTGTCTCATATCAATGTCGTTGGCGGCTGTTCAAAGTTGGAATTTAAGTTAAAATTTGTGGAATCATGTCTAGGGTTTTTATAGCATCAACTTGAAAATGGGCCTATTATACCATAATTTGCTTAGATAAGTATCTCTATAATTCTAAAGTTCTAAACGACTGATACGACTCACAATTTGTGCCAAACAAATAAATACTTATAATGGTATCAAGAATAGAAAAAATCATAATTTAAATTCTTGTTAAATACTGGTAAAAAAATATTCCGTTATTCTGATAATATTATAGTCTATAGGTTAAAAGCATCATTAGGTTTATAAGATTAAGAACCACTTTCATCTACGTATGTATTCAGCTGCTTTGAGACTTTGAGCTACTCTAATTCTATTAGGTACCTTTAATTTTTGCATTAGATTTCTTGACTGTAAAATGAGATTTTTTCGGCAATAATACTGGTCCTCAGAATAGTCCAAAAAACAACATGTAGTAGGCACTGCTAGTAGGTACTGATGTAATTCAGCAAATGGGTTCACTTCTGAACACCCGTTATTAGTACCATTTTCCGTTGGTTGCCATAGTCACATGTAAATGTGACCCAGCAGGTCGTCGTTGAGCGTGTCAAGTGGCAGCTATAAACATGCTGCGATTATGAAATCTTAATACGTGACGGTGGATTACCATCGTTGGATGACAATGATCGAAATCCCGTTAGAAGAATGGAACACATTTATGTAGGCACGTAAAGTTGGCCCCGGATTATTTTAAAACATGTTCACAAATTTGGTTATTATAACAAATTTGAGGTATTGAAAAAACTAAGTTACTTAGAATTTCTTGTAACAAATCACCCAGTCCATTATCTGAATTTGAAATCGCTCTAATAAATTTTTATTATTATCGTCGACAACATGCAGGAAGTGTTTGTTTTCTAATAACAAGACTGTTCGCTTGTCAGTATTCAGTTTGTTGATTTTGCATTATTCATTTTGACAAAATATCTATCTGAGATAAAAAAAGTTAAATTTGAAACATGAAATAATAACTCGGTCACTAGAATGGCACCAGCAATGTTTTTCCATAACCCACCTCTTTCCTGGAAAAATACCGAAGTTTATATATATATTTTTAAAAGACAACACCCTGTAGTTTTCCACGCACCCATATTTTAGAAACTATATACCGTTTTGTTTTTATTTTACACCAAATTAGACATACAATTTTATAATCAAATTAACGTGATATAGGGTGAATGCACTAATGAATTTTTTAATCACCCCTCCTGATCACCCCTCCTCCCAAGATCCCAAGATAAGTGCAGTAATTCTACAATGTACCTTTTGGTATCTATTATGCAGGGTATAGCTATAGAAAATGTGACAACAGTCCAATAAATCCTTCAGTTTTGAGTTTTGTAAAAAATGCAAAATCAGGTCAATTTTATAATTTAATTTACTTTCTATTGATGTAAATTTTTTTATAGATGGTGTTCCTTTGCATAGTAATGACGACACTGTCTATTTTTTTTAAATATAGGCAACCCTGTATATTATTACATTTTCAGATTGCCTAAGAAAATCAAATTGGAATGTTTTTTACAGTTGCGGTTTAAAATTAGTAGTTTTTGAGTTATAAACAAATGAAAATTGCTATTTCCAATTTTCAAATTTTTTTCAATTAAAAACGGCTTAAGATATCGGAAAACGGCTCACATTTCCCAATTTTTACTTTTTATGTAATATTCTATAATGTAGATGAAATTTTTATTCAGGGTGATGAAACATCTGATAATTTTTATCACCCTGTATAAAAAATTTCAAGTACACTGTAAAACACTTGAAATATTAAGATAGGGTTAACATGTAAGACGTCTTCCGATTGGATATTCTCAGAAGATTTCCTAAAATATAATAATAAAAAGGTGTCCTATTAAAAAAAAAAATAATAATAGACAATATCGTTATTAGTGGGGCAAGAAACATCCTGTAAAAAATTACATCAATATAAAGTTAATTAAATTATAAAATTGATCTGTTTTTTCGTTTTTTTCAAAACTTAACACTGAAAGATTTATTTGACAGTTCCCAGAGTTTCTAGCTACTCTATACCTATACCTAATATAAAGCCACCAACAGGTGGTACTAGAGTCGGTGTCATTTGACGGTCAATCACTAGGTATAAGTGATTATTCTGTATTAAACCAAAAATACACCAAAATGTCTTCTTCTAGAAAAGTTTGGAATACTGAAACTGTAAACTGATACCGGATGTTACTTAAAAAAATCGCAACACATATCAGAACCAATATTGTTATGTGTAGTAGTGTAACTAGTGTAGTAGTAGTATTAGTGTAGTAGTCAACCTAAATTCAAGAATTCCTAATCGGTCATTTATTGGTGCATTCACCCTAGTCGGCTGTGCTGTGATATTATTTATTGATTGCAAAAGTTATCAAATTCGCTTAAATTTGCACTTTCACATAACTAGATATACGTTTTACCAATTTTATTTTTCAAATGTTAAAACGCGCGCTATCATTACACAGACTGGAAACTTGTAAGTGGGTCATTGGGATTCACCATACGGATTCAGCTTTGTGCAAATAATATCTCCAGGTTTATATTTAGAGCATAATTTTAGACGAAATAATTTTTGGATAATACTTAATGATTTGTATATGTATAACGGGCCTATCTTCAGTTAAAACACTTCAATAGTAATGTAGAAATATGAAAAAGTTAAATTTATTTAATTTTCATAATTGCACTCATTGGCTGGTTTTATTGACATTGTGGATTGTTGTCATTGTTAGATTGTTGGACGACGATAAAAGTGGAAATAATAATAAATGAAAATTTGTACAAATACAAATTTTCATTAAAGCACTGGTCAAGCTATCCAATGGCAGAGGAGCATTTGCAATCGAATCGGTTCCTTCTCGCTCACGATCGGGTCGGCAAGCCAACCGAAGTCACAGAGTTGTCATACTCACGACAAAAATTGCCTTGTGATATAAGTTCTGTATTTCTGAAAAAAAATTCTGAACGTTTATTTAATTTAGAACATAAGTAACATTCAAAGGAAATTTATCAAGATTTTATGTTACCTTAATTAATTTGATAAGTAGGTATATCGTGTAAAGATGGGAAGATAAAATATTATATCATTCGTAGAGCTCCGTGATAGTATTCAAAGCGGCAACGCTGCGACCCGCGTTGCGCAGGGAAACAATATCGTAATTAATGGCTGTCGATGTTATTAAAATTATTAATTAATCTCAAAATCGAAGCGTAAAATTCGGAATTCGAACTTCGCATAATAAAAATTACGCAGTAGTGAGTAGTGCCCTTTAAACTTGATACTAAAACATGTCTCAGCAGAATAACCTTAGCGACAAAGAGAAAATTTGTTAAATGCGTAAACAAATAGCAACCTATCTTAACCTCAATGATCCGCAATTGTACACGGGTCATTGTTAAAATATATAATTTTTTAATCTTTTCTATGAAATAAAAAAGGGTCGTAGAAAAAATAGTGTATGGAACTCGCAGATAATGGCTATTAATACGTTCTTATGATGGTTAAGACACTCGCCTACGGCTCGTATCTTAACCATCATACTCGCGTATTAATAGCCTTCATTATAAGCTCGTTGCATAATATACTATTAAACGATGTGTTTGTGGTGGTACTGTTTCGTTAGTGAGTGAGAAGTGTTTTTTGTAATGTGGGAATATAAGCTAACAACCAGTGACTCTCGTATAGTTTTGAAGATTCCGACTTTTTACTACGATGATTGATGACCGAATGGAATAACTTGCGTAAGTTCTCTTATGATCTCAAAAAAATTGTTTTTTTTTACACTTTTTTGTATTTTTTTGTAGTTTTCCTGATGAAGTCAGTTATCCTTTCGATTCTCATTACACAACAGGTATGTGCAAAAGGTTCACTTTCAGGTTTCGGGCTATTCAATAAGTTGTTTTGTAATTTTCAACTTTCATATAAAGGAGTGGATAAAACGGTTTACATGTCCCTACCTCAACTTTTCATGTACCTACTATTATACTATACTATTCTGTGGTACAGAAATATTTTAAATTCTTTTCTCAATGTTTTATTTAATCGCCGATATTTCATCACTTGTACAGAAATTTTAATTGAGACAATAGGATACTAGGTGAAAAGTTAAGACAGGAACACGTAAGCCGTTTATCGATATATCTTCACCCGTTTTCAATCTTTGCTGCTTTGAAAATAGAACATTGCGATTTTCATTTGTTCAGACTTCATAAATCACTCGTTACAAATTTGAACTGTATAGACACCATTTTTATTATATTTTTCAGGAAATCTGAAAATGTAATATTAATATACAGTGTGACCCATTTGTTCTTGAAACACCCTGTAGAATCTTAATTTATGGTGCGATTTTAAAGAAATTTCTTTTAAATCATAGAGCTTGATAAACTATATTTTGGGAGCAAAAAGCGTCTCATTCCTACAAAATCCAAGGCCTACTAGATCAGTGTTTACTTGTAAAATCTCAAAAATTCATATTAGCGATTTTTTTAGAAAAAAACTGGGTACGTCACGAGATTCACCAGCCCTCAAAACGGTACTGTACCAAATGTTATTGGAAATGTCAGAGTAATAAGGATCTTGCAGTTATTTTAGAAATTCATAATAGAACTCCGAATTTTCATTAATTCATTTGAAAAGGTCAAGAGAGACAAAATAGAAATTGTAGGTCTAGTCGGTGATAATGTAGGTACTTTAATTTTTTAATTATAATTTTTTATTTTTTTATTTATTTTTTTTTATTTTTATTTTTTTTTTTTACTTTTTTTTTACTTTTTTTAATTTTAATTTTTACTTATGATAGCTTTTGACCTTTTTCAAATTAATTTATGAAAATTCGGAGTATTATTATGAATTTCTAAAATAACTACAAGATCCTTATTTTTCCAATAAAATTTAGTACAGTACCGTTTTGAGGGCTGGTGAATCCCGTGGCGTGCCCAGTTTTTTTTCTAAAAAAATCCCTAATATGAATTTTTGAGATTTTACAAGTAAACACTGATCTAGTAGGCCCTGGATTTTGTAGGAATGAGACGCTCTTTGCTCCCAAAATATAGTTTATCAAGCTCTATGGTTTAAAAGAAATTTCTTTAAAATCGCACCATAAATTAAGATTCTACAGGGTGTTTCAAGAACAAATGGGTCACACTGTATGTATACAGGGTTATTCACGGTATACGCCACGGAAGATTATGGCCGTGTCTCTGGATTTTAGGATATTTTTATTTTTGGAGTGGATAGAAACCCGGCAGAGGTACGTTTTAAAATTATATTCATAATGTACAGGTTGTCCCAAAAGCACGAAACATATCAAAGTTATGTTTTTTTAAATGGGAAGCTCCTATGTTATTGTTATTGCATTTTTAGATTGTCTGAGAAGAGAAAATAAGACTGGATTTTACAGTTGGTGTTTAAATTCAGAAGTTTTTGAGTTATAAACAAGTGAAAATCGTCATTTTTCAAGTTCAAGGCCCTGTACAACGAAAACGGCTAAAGATAGAGAAAAACGGCTTACATGTCCCTATTTTAACTTTTCATGTATAATATCCTATGGTATAGAAACATTTTTTGTACTTTCTTTGATTTATTTATTTGTCGGCGCGTGGAGAAATCGCAGAATTTTCCAAATTTTTTATCACCCTGTATAAACATTTCATCTACATCATTGGATAGTACATGAAAAATTAAAATAGGGACATGTAAGCCGTTTTTCTCTATCTTAAGCCGTTTTCCTTGTACAGGGCCTTGAACTTGAAAAATGACGATTTTCACTTGTTTATAACTCAAAAACTTCTGAATTTAAACACCAACTGTAAAAGTCAATCTTATTTCCTCTTCTCAGACAATCTAAAAATGCAATAACATAGGAGCATTCCATTTAAAAAAACATAACTTTGATATGTTTCATGCTTTTGGGACACCCTTTACATTATGAATATAATTTTAAAACGTACCTCTGCCGGGTCTCTATCCACTCCAAAAATAAAAAGATCCTAAAATCCAGAGACACAGCCATAATCTCTTGTGGCGTATACCGTGAATAACCCTGTATATTATGTAATATTATATTTGTATAATTATATCCAAAATAATTTTAAATTATGGAAATTGTGATCCTGTACTTGAATTTGCCAATTTTTTTTAAGTCCATCGTTTGGCCTACAGAGACCGCTTCGAATGAGCTGGGTCACCTGTATAATAGGCTGTTCCATTTAAAATAAGGGGAATTTGACAAGTTTTGCAAGAACTATTACAATTTTATTTTTACGAAATATTAACAAAGCCCAATTTAACATCAAAAATAACAGACTTTTCTACTTATACATCATTATAAAGAGCGACAGGGCTTATTGAAAATAAAATAAATTCTATATTTTTTTGAAAACATGTAAATTATTATTATTGTGATTTATTTTCTAATTGAAAGGTTAAAATAAAATTATTAATATGTGAAAGTTATGGTATAATATGTTCTTGCCATCTTAGAAAAAAATAAAGTCAGTAAAATTAAAAACTCCTGTTGTTTGATGAAAGCAACTTTAAATTATCGAGATGACTGTTTTCCAACCACCAGGTTTTACAAGTAGGTATATTACGCAAAAACCAAGAATCTTGATATTAAATTATTTTTTAATTGAACATTAAGAAGATATGTTTAATAATATTGAAATAAATTATGAACATTTTTTGTTCTTAATTATACAGCTTGCGATTCGCAAATGCTTAGACGTATGATTTTACATATATTTGTCAATATCTCTGACTAATCAACATAGATTATGAGCCACGGCCCCAGCAGATCCACCTTTATTTATATAGCGTAATTCTTTAGAGATGAATAAATATTAGGCAACAAAAAGAAACAGCTATTAAAGCAGTCTGTACATTAATAGTAGTAAATATCTATGACTTAGAACCGACAATACTCATAAAATAAGGTTGAACATCCATGGATAGGAAACTAATTATAGCCGTAAATTATTACATCTGAACTCACGATTCAGTAAAAGCACACCTCTGGGTTCAATCTTCCGATAATATAAACAACCCACTTATCGGGTGCGGCAAGTTAGCTCCATTCAAATACTGAATGGGGACTTTCTAATAATTATTAATCCGATAATCCAGTTTATTTTTTTCATAGGTATCTGCCAAAATAATTGAAGTGGCTACCTACTACTTACATAAAAAAATCTGTAAAAAAGTGTTTACTGGCTGGTTCAGGTTATGTAATTTGATGAATGGCCAAGTTTAACGCCCTCGAATACTGAATTCAAAAAGTTTTTCTATAGAGCAAGGTCATTTTGATTGTCAATGCGTTTCAAGATAGATATTAGACTTAGGGGTATCGTATATGATATGAGCTAATAAAAACGTAATTTAGGGAGGTTGTGGAACAAATTCAATGTCTTTGAATATTTGAATTCAATGAATATTAATAAGGATCCAAGCCACTCTGGTTTAAAAGCTGATAGTTTCCTAGGAAACTGCATAGTATCCTATGAAACTTGATAGTTTCCAAGGGAACTATATATTTTGAAGGATGTCATTTATTATATTCTTTACACGTATTCCCTATGTTACCTTTTCAATGCAACACAGTGTATAAATCATAAACCAATATTTTTAAATTACCTCTGTGAAAACCTGAAAATAAGGACTTTTTTAGACAATTTGAAAATTCAATAATATAATATGGGCTTTAAATTAAAAAAAAAGCTATCCTATAGTGACGCTATCTTGAAAATAGTTTCATTCAACGGATCATATGCGCCATCTTGGGCGTAACCACAATCTCAAATCGATTGCTTTCTTCAATCAATCACCCTGTGTATACCTAACTTTGTTCCGTAAGACATTCAAAGTGATCTCAAAGTTTTTCCAAAAATTCATCCTTCCGCTAATTATTCTGAAATAATGCATTTTTCAAAGCTAACTTTACTCCACTAATATACGATATATTATTACATGATATACGCGGAAGATCCTGAAAGATAATGAAGAGAAAGTTCAAACAAAAGTACCTATAGTCAATATTTCAATGCTATGTGTGTATACTGATCTATGGGTAGACTAGCTGTCTTTTTGACTAATTCGTTGGTGTTTTGTTTAAAATTTTGTGTCAAAAGGTGTCACGCGAGAAACAAAAATTGACCTGTTTCAAGATTTTTCTCAAAACAATACATAGACTCCCGAGATAATCAATATAAATTAATTAATTGATACTAAAAAAATGAGACAAACCTAAAAAATAAATTGTACAATTATACCAAATTATGTAAAAAGAATTACTGGAAGCTTCATGCTTCATCTCTGATGACTATACACAGAGGTTCATAATAAACGGCCAACTCTGTTAGGAAAATTTCTATTTTGCAGCTCATTTTTTTATTAAAGAGGAAACATCGGTCTTATTATACAGGGTGTTAAGAAAATGACGGATAAACTCTTCAGTACATTGTAGAGGACACTCAGTAGAGTACGGGAAAAATATTTAAAAAAATTCTGGTCTTCAATTTGGTGAGATAAAAAATGCCAAAGTTAACATTTTACTATCTTTGTTTTTCAGTATTTGCAAAAAATAAATGATTTTACAGATCTAAAAAGGGTACTTTAATCGTTATCAATTAAAAAAATTGCTTAAGATGTATTACGACTGGCTTGGAAAATTTAATAACAATTTTTTTTCTTTTCTAAGATGCTGAAAAAAAAAGCATTTTGCAACAACGGTTTTGATACCTTGACTACCTACATTGTTAGATATTAGACGAAATTACCAAATACCAACTGTTATCGTGTTAAACGTTGCCAAATTTATTGTTCAATATTTTGCTTATATCTTTTAAAATGTAGCTCTGGATTTTTTAAAATTATTTTTCCCGTACTTTACTGAGTGTCCCCTACAATGTACTGAAGAGTTTATCCGTCATTTTCTTAACACCCTGTATAGCTATAATGTAGATAAGACATAATGGTAATTTTGATCCGAGAACTGGCTCATACAGCCATAGGAGCATTTTTATAATGTACAAGGTGTTTCTAAATAGAGTACCATAAGATGGAGAAAATTTTTTTTTCCGAAAATGTTTTTTAACCGAGATACAGGGTGTGAAAAATCTGTTTTGTATATGCCACTGAAGCACCCTGTGTCTCGGTTAAAAAACATTTTCGGAAAAAAAAAATTATTTGAACTTCCTTAATATTTTAGCTTCAAATGCAAGCCCTTCAATTTATAGTACTTATCTTAAACTGTTAAATAAAAATATTCAAAATAGAAAGATGTTCAAAACGCTACATTTGAATTTTTATTGCGTCCTATCGAAATTTTATACCTAAGTATGGTTTTTTATGGAAATTTAATTTGGCATTCCAAAAAACAATGAAAAATAACCGTTCAGATTTTTTTACGAGAAAAATGTGTCCTGTGACACCGGATTCTACGCCACTAGGTACCTACTTGGCTTATACTCAGAATTTCTCCAAATACGGGTTAAAATACAAAACATGTATACAAAAATTTAGAATTATTTATCCACTCTGTAGAAAGATACAATAAAAACAAGTTTAGTAAATCGACTCGCGGTTAAAAAACATTGTTGGAAAAAATTTATTCAAATTTTCTTAATTATGTATTTTAGCTTTATCTACACGTACTCCTACAACGTACTCTATAAGTATTTAGAAAATTTAGAAACCCATTTTATAAATAATTAAATAGACTAACGCAAACAACCTGGGCCATACTGGGATTCGAACCCAGTAGGTGGCAGTCTCAACGGCTTAGTAGTCTGACCAACTGAGTATTTGAATTTTGAAAATTTTGAATTTGAAAAATTTAAAAACTTTCCGATTATCCTATCCGACTTATCCGACTCAAAGCCAATAAACTTTTTGAAAACCTTTCCATAGGAGAATAAAAACAGAGGAAGTGCAACATGTACCTGTTTTGGCCATTTAGTCTCTAGTTTTTGGTCAATCTTGTGCCCCAGTTTTGGCCGCAGAGAATTAGTTAACAGGTTATTTTGGAATGGAAATTACAAGAAATAAAATATTATTTTTTCGGAAAAACTTCTTGAAAAATATTACTTAATAAAAACAGCTAATAAAAGAACTTCATCATAGCAGTTTTATCAAAAAACATAAACCTGATTTTTATTATTAAATCAATTTCGCATTAAAATTTTAGAATAATTAATTGTATGTATAGCCTACATGGCCTACATATTTTTAATTTCTGGAACGCAGTTTCATCAAAGTTTCAATGAGGTTATCTTTAATGCAGTTTGTCCTTCGTATTGAGTCACCTAGAAATATGGAATCAATTCGCCCTTAAAAAAGGTTTTCTACTTACCCAATAATTACAGAATCATCGTTGTGAAAATTCTTCTCTTTAACCCGATCTTCATTTCCTTGATTTTCATCTTCCTTACTGTATCCGTTTTTTTTGTAAAATTGCAGTTTTCACATGTTTATAACCCACAATCTTCTAAATTTTAACACCAACTGTAAAGAACCAGCTTTAATAGTAAAGTTTTTTTTTTCTCGGAAAATCTAAAAATGCAATAACATGGGAGCTTTTCCATTAAAAAAACATAACTTAGATATGCCACTCTTATATGAGACACTCTCTATAGTTCAAAATAATTATAAATTATGGCCTTTGTAATCCTGTACTTGATGTTGCAAAACAAAAATTGAAAAATCCATCGTTTGGCCCCCAGAGACCGACTCGAATGAGCTGGGACAGCCTGTTAAAAAAAATTAAATTATTTCAGACTTTTCTTACACCAGGGTATACTATGCTGGCAGTATCAACTGACATGTTAAAAATTTCCCTCTAAATTATTAGAAATAATAAAAACAGTTTAAATGCTAGGCTTAATTTATTTTTGTCTTCAATTTTTTTATATTTAATTTAGTTTGTCTCTTATGAAAATTCAAGTTTTTGCTTCGGAAAACAAAAATTTAAACTGAAATGTGGTAACCCTGACGTTGGTCAAAAATTGATGTCATTAGTTCATTGAGATGAGTAATGTTATTTGTGAAAGTAGAAGCTGTTTTGGTGTTGGCAGAACGAAAATGCCAAGAATTTTCACAAATGCAGAATACGCCGACATACAATATGTTTACGGATTCTGCGATATGGTAATTCACACGCGGCAGTACGAGAGTACAGGAGACGCTTTCCTAATAGAATAGTTCTGAATTCATAAGTTTTTGAAGATGTGCATCGTCGTTTTTCGAAATGTGGTTTACGACATTACAATGAACAAAATCGTAATGCACAACCAGGAAATGACGTTCGTGTTCTTCGGGTTTTTGATGAAAACCTAATAATTATGAGCACCACGTCGAGCAGCCCAGCAGCTCAATTTCTCTCTGTCGACTGTAGTAAGAGCACTCAGGCGAGATTATCGAAGGGCTTTTCATTTCCAACCTGCTGTTCAATATTTGCTGCCAGGAGATGCAGGAAAAACGTCTCAACTAATTGGATTTTTGGAGTACAGTTAATCCTCGGTGCATCAGGCAATCTACGTTTCAACAAGAGTTTAGTGGTAAATGTGTGGCTGGGTATTATAAGTAATAGTCTCTGCGGACCGCCTATTTTACCTCCTGGTTTAAATGAAAACTTATTTTATGATTTTCTGGAAAATTCGCTGCACCATGTTCTTGAAGATGTTCCATTAAATTTACGAAGATATAGCTGGATACAGTGGGATGGTGCACCTCCTCGTTATGGAAGACAAGTACGGTAGTAGTTAGACGAAAATTATCACCACCGATGGATTGGACGCTTACCCAACAACTACCCAAATGTGAGATTTCCTGTTGAAGGTCCAGTGCGTTGCCACCTCGTTCGCCAGATCTCAATCCTTTGGATTATTTCGCTTGGGGTCACCTCTAAAAGCAATGGTGTACGACACTCTAGTTGATACCCGCGAGGTATTGCTTCAAAGAATAAGCAATGCTTGCGACGAACTAAGAAATCACCCGGTACAAATAGGAGCGATAATTAATTCGTTAATTCGTCGATGCCAAAAGTGTATTGAAGCTGGAGAAATGCATTTTGAACATTTGTAATTCTGCCGCATTATTCGTTTATTTAATCTAAGTTATGAGAAAAAAACTAGAAAATAAATTCAACTTCAACGTCCTCTAATAGCGTAGAAATGAAGCGTTTCTGAGGAAAACGTTACATCGTACAAAATAACGTTATTTTGATCTGTTCTATCGATTCCTGAAGTTAACAAGATAAAAAATGAATCACCCTGTATTTAGGAAAAGGTTTCATATTGTATACCTTCATATTGTAATGAGTAAGCCGTCTTACTCATTACGAGGTACTTGGCAAGTACCTACTTGTGAATACTTGGCAAGTACCGAGATTGTGTTAAGTCGACACAACTCAGCTTTACCTGCCGCGCACATTCTTATACTTCCCGTTTGTGGAAAATCTATCTCAAAAAAATTCAGAAAACGAGTAAAACGGCAGCTTTTACACACTTCACTATTCAAACCCAAATGCAGTATAATTCTGTTAGCTGCGGCAACATCTAACGTATTGATGGAAGTGATTGCAATGGATGGGCTGTGTTAATGTAATTGCAGGGATTAATACCGGTGCCGGTAAGCACTAAGCAGCCAGGAAATGAAGCGTATCGGTGTATTATTATTTGCTATTGCATACTTTATTAGGTAGTTATTCACCAGTGTTGGAATTAACATTCAGAGTTACCTAATGGATTTGCAATGCTGCGCCTCATTTAAAGTCAAGCCACTGTTATTATAGGGGATTGCACGGGTAATTGTTTCAAACGATTAAAGACTTAAAATACCTGTTTCTGTTAGGTATAAACTATGTATTCATTTTGTAGCTGCAAACGCTTTCACATATTTCATCTTTTTGAGTTCGATAAACATGTCGTAATGAATGATACAATGTTTTATTTTAAAAGAACAATTTTGCCTATAAATTAAAAAAAGTGAGATATCTAAAAAGTGCATGTGAAGTCTTTCAGCTTGTGAAATTCTAGCTAACAAATAAATAGAAATATATTAGGAGGGGAGTTCCGTGGTTCCAGTCGTAAGATTCTCCAACAGTCTTAAATTATAAGTGATGAAACAAGAAGCAAGCGAGCAACCCAAAAATATGCTTTTGTCAAATGTTTTTTTTCGAACATGTTGCAGAAAATTTCGAAAAACAGCCATTCCGCCTTTTCTCCTCAATTGCTGAACCGCAAATGACAGAGGAAATTTCTATGCTACAGTAAAAACTGCAGTTACAATTCAGTATTGCTGTATGGCGGACATAGTTGCCGCTTAGGTCGTACTTCTGGGAAGCATGCATCCAGGGGACTATTCTCGAGTTATAGTGGAAATGGAAGGATCACGGGCGGTCGTTCTCATTCAAAGTGCAAACTTGACATGGAGATGTTTGAACAGCCCGACGTCATGTTTTTGGCACATTTTGTCAGAGGCGGAGGAAATTTTGAAAAAAGCAACAAAATATTAACAAGACTTGAGAACGAGGAATCTTATTTTAGTGGATACTAAAAACATAATGGGTCTAAGACGCTGTAGTAGACTTTAATATTATATCATTTTTAGCTGGATATTCTAAGCAATTACTGAGAAAAGGGCCTTGACAGACACACAGACAACAGAGTGATCTAAATAAGAAAGCGATTCTTGTGAAATTAAGGTACATCAAGGCGTAATGAAATCTACCTGACAAACTATCCTGAAAAAACTATACCTGAAAAAACTTTCGTAAACAGTAATTCTGTACGCCGTAGGTATACAGTGCATTTATTTTAAGTGTTGCCATAGGGAATAGCATGTAAAAAAATACACCCTATGTTAACTTATGTTGTCTTGTACTTTGGAAATCGTTTTTAATTTTCAATAATAGTACACGTCATCTACTTTACAATACGGCCTTTCAGAAAAGCCGGTCATTGTTCAATTTTATGATACAGGCTGTCCCATTGAGGTGAAAAAACTGCAAGAAACGGTAAGAGATACGAAGTCGGTTAAATTACAAAAAAGTTGCGCTGTTTTGAGACGAGTATTTGGCAATTTTTTTTTTTTCAATATTCCCAGAATTTCCTGAAATATCCTGAAAAAACTTGAAACATGCAGATTTATTATTTTAACCATATCTTCTTTATTATTTAAAAAAAATTATTATTTTTTTGTAGGTTTACATAAGCCGTAATAAGCTACTTATTTGACGTTTCAAAAATTTCCAAAGCCGACTAGATCTTGGGATTTCCAAAGTCAACTTTGGTTTTTCTTATTACCGTCATATTGTTTTTCATGCCATTCGCTATAGAAAAAAATCAAGGAAACAAAAAATCCATCACATTGCAAATAAATTTGAAAAAAATTTATTCTTCTTTTTCAAAAATAAAGAAAATTTTTTTTACCGAATGTCAAAAAGTTCATTTTTTAAGTGTTGCCATAGGTATAATATGTAAAAAATTACACCCTGTATTAACTTATGTTGTACCCATTGTAATTTAGAAGTCGTTTTAAATTTTCAACAATAGTATCTACCTACATGCATGTCATGTAGGTACTTTACGATACAACATGTCAAAAACCGGTCCTTTTTAAATTTTAATATTTAGTCCTCAATAATTGAATTATTAAACTTTAATGAAGGAGTCAGAATAAACAAAGTGAATTAAAATTATTAATTTTTAAGAGAACATGTGAACATTTTTTATTCATAAATAAAAACAACAATAACCCAAATAACTAAATTACAATGGGTACAACATAAGTTAATATAGGGTATAACCTATGACCACACTTAAAAAATGCACTTTTTGACATTCGATAAAAAAAAATTTTTCTATATTTTTGAAAAAGAAGAAATTTTTTTTTCAAATTTATTTGCAATGTGATGGATTTTTTGTTTCCTTGATTTTTTCTATAACGAATGGCATGAAAAACAATATGGCGGTAATAAGAAAAACCAAAGTTGACTTTGGAAATCCCAAGATCTAGTTGGCTTTGGAAATTTTTGAAACGTCAAATAAGTAGTTCATTACGGCTTATGTAAACCTACAAAAAAAAATAATATTTTTTTTTAAATAATAAAGAAGATATGGCTAAAATAATAAATTTGCATGTTTCAAATTTTTTCAGGATATTTCAGGAAATTCTGGGAATATTGAGAAAAAAAAATTGCCAAATACACGTGTCAAAACAGCGCAACTTTTTTGTAATTTAACCGACTTCGTATCTCTTACCGTTTCTTACAGTTTTTTCACCTCAATGGGACAGCCTGTATCATAAAATTGAACAATGACCGGCTTTTCTGAATGGTCGTATTGTAAAGTAGACGACATGTACTATTATTGAAAATTAAAAACGACTTCCAAAGTACAAGACAACATAAGTTAACATAGGGTGTATTTTTTTACATGCTATTCCCTATGGCAACAGAGAGAAAAACTTTATTAAATAAAGTGGACTGCCCATTTAACTTGGGTTGCATTAATACACAGCATAACGATCAATCAAAAAAAATGACATAAATATTAAAAATTGTAACATGTAACATAAATAATAATTATTAAAGAACATTAATTTTAGGAATAAATGTGTTTGTTTATGATTCTGATAGAATCTATTAAAATTTGTTCAGAAATTTCGTTAATTATTTCTGAGTTCAGGTTAAAGCGATTGAAGAATTCAATTACACTTTTACCGATTGTACCACGACTACCAAACCAAAGGCCGATGACTTCCCATTTGCGCATGCCAAAACTTGGTGAATATTTGCTCTGGTAAAAATTAAAACATTTTTCATAAATATTCTTTTTTTCTAATTGAATTTTATCATCTTGATGACAGTCATTACTTTCAAAACGAATTGTAGGGTCGATAATAAAGGCAGAGTCTGTTTTTGGATCAAATGCAATAATATCACTGAAGCGATTAAGACCATCAGTGTCTACGGCGTGTACTTCTTCATAGCATACAAATTTTTTCTCTTTTAAAACTTCAGTAATTCGGTGTTTAACATTATGATGGCGGTTAATGATTAGGCTGTTGTTCGCTTTACAGTTTCCAATTACATGGGAGGGTATTTCTCTCTGCTGTTCGTTGCATCGTCGGCAGAGGTTGGAACTGTGATTTGAACCAGGGACACCATTCAAGTTTGCGTAATTAATGTTGAGTTTGATAGCTGAAGTCCAGTCGGATGTTGATAATTTGCTTTTTGTAAAAATAAATTTATTCGTTTTTGTATAAGTTTGAAAATGTTTGACTCCTATTCCTTGATATGAGCATTTGTTCCATTCTTCAAAAGCTAATAATCTAAGTTTGGTTCGAATTTCTTTGGTGGATTTGCCTTCGATTGTTAATGATTGAAGGCAGTCTAACTGCTCCTTTTTAAAATCACATACAGAATGTAAAAGATTGTCGTTAATAAGATCATAAAATAAATAAAAAAATAAATGCACTGTATAGTTTCTGAACCATAACTGCCAGCTAAGTGGATTTTTTTACCCAGAATATGCCAGTAATGAATAACTTAATAATAAATTGTGTGACTTTTTAGTCGGTTGTACAATCGTGAAAAAACTGATGTTTTTTGGAATTAATTTAAGTCGGTAATACGGGTACGGTAGGTTGACCCATTTTCCTGTGAACTATCACGTGAGTAATCGACTCCCACGCACTCGAGAATAGCCCCCCAGGAGCGTAAGCCATCATTCATTTCTAAAATTATTTAATTCATTGTTCACATCTGTAACGTTTTGTAGCCCCGCAGACTATATGCCGTTCACATATTAAAAAAGCATTGGTAGGCCATGAACTTTTGTTTTTAGGTTTACAAAAATGAAAACTCCCTAGATCTTGATTGACAATATCAGCTGATCGAGGTATTGAAGGTTAAGTAAACACCGACACTTGTCAAATCGCTCAAATTGCCTCAGCTGATTAACAGCCTTGTTGTCTAATTGAAGTTTCAGTAGATTATCTAGGATAATTTTTTATTTGGACAAATTTTTCTCGAACTGTCAAATAAATATTAATTTTTTGACATTATAAATTTCATAATGCCGAAATTAATATCGATTGAAGAAAAAATTCGTATAAAAAAGGCATTCAAGTTATTTAAATCTGAAAATGACAACCTAAGTGAACGACAAGTCATATTGAAAGTAAAACACATTTGGGGTGTAAGTATTATTAAGTGTACACCTAATAAAATGATGTTACGTAATTTTCCTCTTTTATAGTTATTCAGTAAGTGCGATTGAAACAATAATTAAACAGGATAAATTTGAAGTTAAGCCTTTGGGCAGACGACCTAAGACCTAAACCAGACAATAATCATGAAAATTTTACGTTTCGGAAAGATTCGCAATGACTGATTTGGCAATATAACTTGAAAAACGAACATTTTACTGTAGGAAAACTTTTGGAAGACGAACGTAAACATTTGGATATTGAAAAGGGGAGAACTAGTTTATTTAAAATTCTTAAATATCTCAGCTATAAATATGAATATTATGTGAACGGACGCAAAATTCTTTGTGAACAAAAGCATGTCGTTGCATCCAAAATTACCTTTCTAAGAAAATACTTACAATATCAAAATTCGAGTGAAAATGTAACGTTCGTGTACCTGGACGAAACATGGATCTACCAGAATGGATCCAAACAGCCATCACCAATAATAAGATCGCCAATCACCATGACCGTAGCCGATTGGCCGATTCGGTACCTACCTAATGTTCTATTTTTTAATAATAAATAAGTAATTACTAATTTTTGATCTATTTTATAATTAAGAGTTCCTTTAATTGGAGCATTGGTCGGAGTAACGTTGTAACTTACATTTTTACATGAGACTCAAAAAAAGTACCTTGCAACATTATTGAATATTGAATGGAATGTTTTTTTCATTTAGCGATTCTTGAAATATTGTTTAAATATTATTTAAGGTAAATTAGGCAACAATTAAAGCTTTGTGGAAGCATTCTGCCCATTTAAACGTGCTGAATCGAAAAAATTACTCCAAAAAATTATGTAAGTTACAACGTTACTCCGGCCAACGCTACAATTATAGTTTCTTTAAGATATCAAAATACAATAAAACTTTTTTCTCATGTTATAATTTATGGCAAGTTTATTAGACTTGACGAGTTTGCTTTCTAGATAAAGATTTGCAATATCATAAAATAACGTGACTAAAGGTTCCAAAATAAATAGTCCATAAAGACGTAAAGATAATAAGAAGAATAGCAAAAATATCAAGAATCCATTTTGCAACTATGTCCTGTTCGTTGTCATAAAACTTCAACCTCATAAAAAAGAGACATAACCCAACTCCAGCAAGTGATTGACAGCGGTTATACCCAGTGATTTCTATCACCCTACACCATAACCCAATTCTTTTATAATAAGTGAACGGCATATATACTCTTTTAACGTTGATTTCGTTTATAGTGAGGAATACACAATACGAACAACACAGCGTGAGTGTTGTCAAACTTCGTTCATTATTACAAAATATTCAGATAAATAATATATTGTTTGAACCCGTCAAAGTTTGTACACTCTTCTTTTTCAAATGTTATTCATTTTATGAAGATAAAATAGTTTCAATGATTTAGTTAGTCAGAACACATTCATTGGTATACTTATTATTAGGAGTATCCACGAGATGCTTCGTACTATCGTACTTTTACGAAATCATTACGCACTTCGTACTGATCGAACAGATAACCAATCAGGTTTGTTAAATTTTGTATAAAACTACGAACTAACATGATTTCGTAAAAGTATACGAAAGTACAAAGCATCTCGTGAATTATAATAAATAAATTTTAGTGTTTGATTTATTATTTATTGGTTTTTAATATCCAATGAATGTATAATGATATGACGCCGAACCATTCTTTGCGAGGACACCTTTCCTAAAAATCTACATTATTCCACATCTCTCAGATAGAATCATCAACCATCAACCAGACAGCAGATTGAAGAAGGACAGCTGTCAACTATCCATCCACCCAACAGTTTGGAGCATCCCTACTCATCATACACCAGACTTTGTAAATGTTAGGATCTTAGACGTTAAATAAAATTAGAATCAATAAAACGCGGAAAATATATTTTTTTCTTTGTGGATAAACATTTAAGCAGCAATACATAAAGTAAGCCACTCCATTTGAGTTTTTTAAGTTCATTTTCTAAAGGATGCAAAAGTTGACTTTTTCAGCTCACCCGTTACTAAGAGGAAGTTATGCTTTGCATTCTTATTATATGCATATACCTAATAATATATCGGCGTTTGTTATAATGTATAGGATGAATAATTCTTGTCGAGAGACATTTTAATACGAAGTGGTCATGAAAGGTACAATTTTTCCACCGTATTGATTACAGCTGGCACGAATTACGTGAGGTCCTGCAGGGATATGGTAACATTTACATTTATGTTTATTATTTATTTGTATTCTTTCGATAAGCAGCCTTCTTCTTCTGGGCATGAAAGTTTCGTTCTTAGAAATATGTATTATGAATATTATATGCATTCCTTTGCCGTAAAGCATTTGTACAAACAAGCAAATAACACGGAATTTTACTTGAACATTTTCTTTTTATTTTATATTCTTAGAATTGTTATTACAGAAAATATTACTTCACTTGATAGCCATCATTCAGTTATTCTTAATAGTTCACACAAATGTTGACTTCTCGAAATAGCCGAGCCTCAATAAGCAAAAAAATTTTACGATGTTATTCAGGGTATATTGAAATGGGTGATGAACTTCTTTCGCATGGTTATAGAAATAAATAGTTCTGGGAGCTAAAAAAATTGTATTCCAAAGTCTTATCACATAGTTTCGAGACCATTAAACTTGGAAATGAACCTTCTTTTTTACTCGTATAAGATGTTATATTAACTTGCGGAAATATGCATTTAATGTGCCTTCGGAAGCGCAACCCTAATATGTTTGTGTACTATTTTGATACTAATAGGGTAAAGAGAAGAGAAAGTTTCTTTTTCTGGTTTGGTTTTATTTTAGCTACATTAGAAAAGGTCGTTTTTCACAATTATTTTAAGGCACTAAAATTGACTAAATCATTATGTGGCACATATCTGAAAATAGGAACTGTTTCTTAGACTAGGGAAATAGTCGTAACTAACATTTGTTTACAGAAAAGGTCGTAACTGCAACTCCTTTGGTCGATAATGCGACTCTTTTATGCTAACACTTACATGCATTTAAAATAAGTTTAAACCAGAAAATGCCACTTTGATGAATCTTTGTGTTAAATACGCTTCGCACCAAAAAAATTTAAAAATGTGACAGAAATTTTATTAAATTCAAAAATTAGGCTGGTATTTTTGATTTTAGATTTTCGAATGACATCTTGAATCATTTCGAAGAGAAAAACGGCTTACATGTCCCTATTTTAACTTTTTATGGACTATCCTATGGTATAGAAACATTTGTACTTTCTTTGATTTTTTTAAATGTGGAGAAATCTCAGATTTTTTCAAATTTTTTTATCACCCTGTATAAACATTTCATCTACATCATTGGATAGTACATGAAAAGTTAAAATAGGGACATGTAAGCCGTTTTTCTCTATCTTGAACCGTTTTCCTTTTACAGGGCCTTGAACTTGAAAAATTACGATTTTTTAAATGCTTGTAACTTCTAAACAAAAACGAATCGGACCCATGTTTATTAAAAAAAATATGTTTAAAATCAAGCAACCTACCATCTGTCAAAGTTTGTCATAGAGCTTGTAGAACACCCTGTATAGATAGAGGTCACTATTGTATTTTATTTCCTGCCATTTAAGGGTTTTGTCCTGTTAGGCAGTTGATTCCTAAATAAAAATAAAATAAAAATAAATAATCACCTTTCAATAGTTACCTGCATAATTTAAATTTCATTTATAATCAGTAACAATAGATTTAGATGATGGCGAATATAGGGACAGCTCAACACTTTTCATTTTGACAGATCAACAAACAAAATTAAAAATCAAGTGTGGACCAATTGTTTAATGAAGGTTAATTCGGAGAAATAAAAGGTCCAAAATTCCACAAATCTCGTGTATAATTTGATTTAGCGACCAGTTTCGTTGTTCAAAAACGTCATCATCAGTCCCACGAGCTAATTAGACTCTAATTAGACTCTAGTTATTAGAGATAAGATATGATACAAAATGAGAGCGCTCCACTCCAAGATCTCCTTTGAGAAACCTATCTCTAATTAGCTCGTGGGCCTGATGATGAGGTTTTTGAACCTCGAAACCGGTCGCTTAACCTAATTATACACGAGTTTTGTGGATTTTTTGACCTCTTATTTCACCGAATTAACCAAATTAAACAAAATTAACTTGAAAACTTAAGTTAAGAATACGACAATCACAATTAATTTTTTTCTCAGTTAATTTTGTGTCTTAATAAAGGTTATCGAGTTAATTTTTGCTTCATTAATCTGTCAAAGTGAAACTTGATAAATTGTCAAAATATTCGCCACTATCCAAGCCTACTACGTTATTATTTTTGATAATAAATTAAGTGAAAATTATGCAGGTAGGTAACTATTAAATGCGATTATCTCGAAAAAACCTAACTTTGAAATTGACGATCACTATTATATACCTAACGTTTTTTCTCAACAATGATGTAGCTTTAATATTTTACAAAGAAAAATCGCGATAATATAGTTATTAAAGGTAAAAAAGTTCAATCTTCATTTACAAGAAACGCCATTGGCTTTCATGACGCCCTGTATACAAAATTCACCGCAACGGATAGTGTTTAATGGAAAATAAAAGAAACGACCTTATGAATCGAACCTGATTTTGATTTGTTTTGATATTCAAATACAGGCGGTAATAGATAATAATAATCAGGGCTGATGGCAACCGCTTTCACGATATTCGATTAACTAGTTCTTTATAAGCTTCGTCATTAGTTATGTAGATAACTTAGATCTTAGCTATAATAGTGGTGAATAGAACGTTTTAGAAAGTCTATTTTTCAACTTGGTAGGTATGTTCTTGAATGAAGCAATTAAAAACACTTAAATGACAGCATTAAAATAATAGAGTCCTTCGCTTTAGTGAAGTTAACATTCTTTTAATTGAATAATTGCTCATTTCGTGTACGCTAGATGGGGGTCATTTAATGGATATAAAATAGCGCAGCAGTAATAAAGTATACGTATATATGCACGCATAAGGGCATCATAATTACTTTTATGTAAGTATGATAAAGAGAAGCCCTGTTATTACTACTTATAAGAAACTATTCGTTTCGTTACCAGTTTTCGATTTCTATTACTAACAAAATACCTAATACACGTCGATTAATATCTAAATAGTCTGGCAAGGTCACATGAAATTGCAGCATTGATGTCAGATCTCGAATTTTGTAGGTGCAATGAGGATGAGGAATCACAGAATATTACACAAAATTTATTACATTAACAATAAATTTTTGTTTATTTGAAAATAAGAATTAAGTTTTCTTTTGATTATAGCTGGTGTTAATTCATAATAGGCTAGAAAATAATAAGTATATCTATTTGTAAAGAACGCATTTTATTGGAAAGTAGTACTCAAAATACAAATTAAATTAATGCAAAACTTGACAGTTGATATTTAAAAATTATTCATAATCATAACAAATCAATTCCATAAATTATTTCTTTAACTTTAATATTCCTACGCAGTTGTACCTAAACCCTTTTTTTTAGTAGGTATAGGTATTTATAGGTAATAGGTACTATTGTAATAGTCCGAATATGTAATGAAATGCTTATAATAATAATAAGTATTACCACTATTACCTTATAATATGTCGAATAATATTTGATTTTGAAAATTAGAATAGGGTCCGCATACAACAGCATCATTGTTAGATAAAAGGATGAAATTCAGACTGCAGACATAGGTAAAACTTCAGAATGTTGAGGTATATATTTCGTTCTTTCATTTCTCATCCTTTTTCTCGTAAAGAGTAGATAATTATGCGAAGGAAGTTAATCATTTCCATATTTTTCAATTAACGATTGCCGGTAAGTCAACATGTCACGTAGGTATCTGAGTAGGTACCATCTTATAATAATGTAGAATTTACAACTGCAGAAGGACTAATAAGGACTAATGAGGATGTTGAACCAAATATTTGATATCACCTGTTGGGCTTCTTTACTTAAATAGGTACCTACTTAGGTATTTTGCTTGATCAAATAAGATAATCTTCAATACTTTAGTTAATTTTTATTTTATTTTATAAAATTAGAAATTAAGTCTCAAACTGACAGATGTAAACAGAAAAAAATCAGTTACTTTTAATAAAGAACTTGACAACAAAGCCAAGGCAATGTTGTAATCGACTATTAAATTTATTGTTTTTTAATCTTCCTAATGTCAAAAGTTTTCATTTGATTCCTTTAATAACCTTCAAATTCTACCAGTCATTTTTAATGTCATAATGTTCGATGCTACAACGTAGCATAAACAAATATGACCTTGGCAGACTATCTAGTAATAAATCGACGTGTACGAAAAGGTTATACCTAGATATTCATCCTTGACTTAACAGCTACAATCTAAAGAGATTTATCTATAAGTACTTACCTAGGTGTTATAAATAAATCCTTGAAGTCTTGGAGATTGGAGAACATTTTAAACCCCCGAAATCATGGATATTTCAGCATCTAAATGGAGATAGAACCATTACTTTATGAAATTTTAATTGTTGGTAATTTCGTCATTGTTTCTTAATTTATGAAGCATAAAAATTGACGGTATAGTACCTAAGGCAGTGTCTCGATTTTATGCATTTCAGATACTGCCTTATATATACAGCAAAAAATCAAAATTTTACTTATGTTCCTATTTCCTATAGCCGTGAAATGATACAATACATCGTCAGTTTCAGGTTGAAAAAAAAACCCTGAAAAATCGTGATTTCTTGTTGTTTTGATAACTTCTTTATTTTTAAAAATTAATTGTTTTTTGTAGTTTAACATAAATCGTCTATACATCAGTAGGTACGTAAATTGTGTGTAGTAACTGACTTTACTAAAAAATCAATTTCGCGGAAGCGGTAAGCAGAAAAATTTTACAGCAACGTAAATATCTGCTTGTCGTTTCTCTTTCAGTTTGCAGCAGGTTTCCCTAATACGAGTATCAGCGACGCTCTTTGGGGAGAATTTAAAAAATAGATAAATAGAAATTCGTTATATCCGTCCACAAAAACAAAAGTCAAGAGATTTTCCAAAACACTTTCGGTAGGATCTACACCTTCCGAAATGATGGTAGATATTTGCAACAGTAATCATAACTTCATAAACAACTTTCTGACGAAGCTACGCATTTTTAAATAGCGCAGCCACAGCGACATCCGCAAACTGTAGCTATTGATCGTAAACGCACCCAGATGGCGCAAGAAGTCCAAAAAGCGTCACCGGCAAGATATATAGGGGGAATATGTAACAGGCATTTGCCAAAATAAAATTATTGGGTCACTTATTTTATAAGAAACTCGAACAGTTGAAAGCCTTAAAAGTGCCTGCAACCGTTGGATTAGATAATTGCCACGTGGCTGATTAATTTTAAATCTGATAGGTACTTGATGAAGTAGGAAATTCCACAATTTTCTTTAACAAAAAATGCTAAGAATAACATTTATTGTAGAGTTGTATAGGTACTATGCGATGTAGTCCTTTATCAACAGTAAATATTTTATAATGTGAATGGAAAAATTAGAATTGCTCGTAGGTAAATTATTGAATTTATTAAAATTTAAAATGAAGATCATGGTAAGTGGTAACATTTCATGCAAGATCACCAATTATTATTGATCGTTTTGGTAAAAAGGTTCATTTGGTATTCAGAAAAAACTGGATAATTCAAGGATATAGGTATATTACATCAGATAATTTTACTATTATATGTATAGGTAGGTACTAATTTGAAGTTATTATCAATAATGGCAAAACATGCCTACAGTGCATTTGTTTTAATTTGTTGCTATAGGGAACAACTTAGAAGTCGTTTTTAATTTTAAAATAATAGTACATATGTATACATGTCATCTACTTCACGGTACAATCTGTCAGAAAAACCGATCTTTGTTTAATTAGATTTTATACAGGGTCATAACTATTTCGTGACTCACTATAATATGTATCGCAAACCGTATCGGTCCGTTGAATTAAACAAAAAAAAAATGTGCATAATTTTATACTCAATTAATAGGAATCTGAAACAAAATTGAGTATAACTTCAGTCGTTGCTAAGATATGCTGAAAAAACTGAAATATAGGGTGTATCTAAATAACACAGAAAAAATTAGGGGCTGATTCTTTGACAAAAAAATCCTATAAACGTGTGTCTGGAAATTCAACCTTTTTGAGATACAGTGTGTCAAAAAAATATTATTTTTTCTAGTGTTTCGAAGATATCTCGGGAACCGTATAAGATAAAGAATTCAGCTTTGGTTCAGATCTTATCATTTATATTAGGTAGCAACTATTTTAATGCTAACCAACTTTTTTAAATATGCCAGTGGTGGAGATTTTTAGGGTTGGGGAGGGGGGATTTTTTGCCCATAATATCTACGACACTAGACGAATTGATATTTTAAAAGCGCACTTTTAACAGCCAGTTTTTTCTACACAAAAGAGGTACTATTGGTAATAACTGGTAACGTGAGCCGTTTTCGAGAAAAACGGTCAATTACGATGAAAAACTCGCTTTGGATGTTTCAAGAAATCTGTCGGAAAATAAAGGGCAAACCGTCTCTGAATCCTAAGGTTTCCGCAAATGGCACATGAAAAATACTGAATTGATATTAACAAGGTATACATATAATATCAATGAAAAAACATGTACAAATGCTGATTCCGTATCTCAAACGGCTCCCCAGATATCTTCAAAAAATTGTAAAAATAATCTATTTTTGACACAGCCTTTAAATTTTTTGGTGTTATTTAGATACACTCTGTATATTTGACATTTGGACAAATTTAAAAGGCGACTAGATCCTCGGTGTTCTTTTATCAACCTTTGTGTTCCTTATTCCTTAATCACCTTTTTCCTGTAATTGATATAGTTGGTTGTAAGGTGTATCTCACCTCGCGTGTATTGTATATTTACACTGTATATATTCCACCTAATGTTCCGGCATCAACTTATGAAGCATTTTTTGAAACACTTGAACAGCTTAACATGGGCAAGCGATTTGTTTTGCTGGATTTCAATATTACCGTTGTTGCTGGCTGTGATACTCCTGACCTTAGGCTGGCTATCTATCTTAGATTTTTGACTTGTAATAATGTTTATCAGTTTAATAATGTTTATAATACTAATCATCGCTTGCTTGACCTTATTTTGTCTAATGAAGGGATTATTGTGCAGTCATTAAAAAGTGAAAGTGACCCAATCGTCAAGGAGGATGTCCACCATCCCGCTCTTTCTTTTAATTTGGCTCTTCGATCCGAACCTATTTGTTAGTTTCCCGTCGGTTCTGACAGGAAAAGATATAACTTCAAAAAAGCTAACTTTTCTGTATTATATAATGCACTCCTGAACGCAGATTGGTCAACGCTGTATGAAATTGAGAATCCTGAGGCTGCGTGTGATTGTTTTTACATGGTGTTGTATCGTATTGTAGATCAGTATGTACCGATTTACAGACCCTCGAAGTCATCATGTCCTCCTTGGTTTGATAAGACCATCATAGAGAAAATTAAGTTAAAGGACTAGCATCGTAGATTATATGGTAAATTTGGTAGGATTTCTGATTATGCTACATTTAGATGTCTCAGGAGTCAGATTAAGTTTATTTGCAGAACAGCGTTTAGGAACTATATGGATGCTATTGAGGGCGATATATCAACACATCCTAAACACTTTTGGTCGTACATTAATGCCAAGCGTTCGTCCACACGTATCCCGGGTGTCTTGACTGATCAGGATGGTAATGTTTTGGAGAGTCCTCAGCACATTGTGGATGGATTCGCTGATTCCATCATGTCCCAGTCAAATGGCAGTTTACACATTAACATTTCATCTTTTTCGGTGACTGATATCGAGCTAGCACTGGGTAAACTGAGGAATGCTCCAACGTCGGATCCTGACGGAATTCCTGCATTTCTGTTGAAGGATTGCTCGGCATTATTTACTGAGCCACTTTTACATTTGTATAATAGAATTCTGTTCACATCGAGATTTCCTCCAATTTGGCGACTGGCAAGGGTCTGCCCCGTGTTGAAGGATGGTGACGCGGCGATGGTCTCCAACTATAGAGCCATATCTATTTTAAGCAATTTTGCGAAGGTCTTCGAGATGGCCTTGTTTGCTTGCATATTTCCAATGGTAAAAAACATAATCTCACCTAATCAGCATGGCTTCTATCCGGGTAGATCTTCCGTAACTAATTTGGCCGTATTTACTGAGTATGTGGCTTCGGTCCTGGACGCTAAGAAGCAGGTTGATGTTGTATACACGGACTTCACTAAGGCTTTTGACAGAATCGACCACGGCATTGTTCTGGAGAAGTTGTTTGGAGTCGGTTTCAGCCTTCCGTTGGTTGAACTGCTTCGGTCTTACCTGCAGGATAGGCGAATCTTTTTGGAATTTAATGGATTCATCTCTAAGCAGGTTGTGGCTACGTCTGGAGTGCCGCAGGGATCTAATCTAGGTCCTTTAGTCTTCATCCTTTTTATTAACGACATTGGTAATTTTATTAAATGCCCGTTCTTATTATACGCCGATGATCTGAAGCTGTATTCCACTGTTGCGCTTGATGACGATTTTCATCTGTTGCAGGCATAGCTTGCCAACCTTAGCGAATGGTGCACAACCAACAAGTTGTCCCTGAATTTAAAAAAGTGTAGTGTGGTCTCAATGCTAGAACTAATGTCTTGAGAAATTCTCCCCTGTATAGAGTGACCACAACTTACAATGCATTTTGTAGAGAGTGTGACTTGTTCTGGTGCATTGCTAATGAACTGATTATGGCTGGTGCTGATTATTTTGGCACCTGTACTGGTATTTGCGCTTCATGAATGAGTTGATTGCCTGGGTGATCGATACGCGCTGCGTGAGATGTACTTATGTAGGGGTGTGTTTTTACGCGACACACATTGACTGTGCACTGTCAGCATTGTGTTTTTTTTTCGGTGCTGTTTGAGATTTGTTTGATTATTTTGTATTTATACCTTTCATATACTTCGAGTATTTTTTTCTCTTGTTTTTGTGTGTATTTACTCATCGCATTTCACATGGTTCATATTTTTCCCTGTAATTGGACTATATTGATCTGTTGGGAAATAAACTTTATTATTATTATTATTATTATTATTATTACTATACTGCCCAAAAAAGGCAAAAGGCAGAAAGTGAAAAATGTTGAAAATTATATTTTGAGTGGTTATGAAAGAGCAGTAAGTGACGCAGCTTCTAAATTAATCGTCTTTGAAAAGTTCCTACGCGTAACCGAATAAAATAGGATGGCAAACAACAGTAGGTATGTGGTATTATTTTGAATAATTGAAAGGCATAATTCAGGGTTTTCTCACTTACTGCCTTTTGCCTTTTTTGGGCAGTATAGCTGCGATCTTTCATGTCATTCGGTTTAAAAATAATTAAGGTATTTTTATTCGTCAAATTTATATAAAAAATATGCGAACCATATGACGTCATAATGAAGTTATTCTTCTCTTTTTCGCAAAAAAAGAAGAATTTTTATTTTGACTTTTTTCAGAAAGACTGAGCTATCTCAAATTTTGTTTCGATTCCTAATAAATATAAAATTGTTAACTTTACAAGACTCTTTTGTATCTTTCATTACGCTTTTCCTAGATATCCCCGTAGTGAGACCCAAAAAAATTTCAACCCTGGTTTAATGAAATTAGGCAAAGACAGGTTTTTCTGGCAGCTTGTACTATTGTGAAATACAGGGGACACACTGTATATACTTACAATTACTTTGCACCATGAAGACTTCCCTGTAATAGGTTTTTCATTTAAATATCTGTCTTACATGCTAATATTGAAGAATACCTATAACTTATTCCTTACAAGTGTCTGAATAAAATTACCTTTACAAGCTTAGTGCTAGACATTTATAGCGCGACGGGTTTACTTTACCATCGAAAAGAAACCTTCACACTCTTATTATTTTAATTGCCCAGCTAGAGAGAACAAATTAGATCAATAAGCCCATCGCACGGTTATAATTAATTAAATAAATGGCCCGGAGTCAGTGGAAATTATAGTTTACAAGAGATATCAGATAGATAACAATTTCCAAACAGAGTTAATTCATGGTCGTACAACAGGGGGGCACGCATCAGAAATACAATAAGAAGTCAAACATTTCATTCAAAGTTAAATTTTGAGTATCGATTTCCGATTATTATATCTGAATATTATGTCTGAAAATTCAGCTACAAAGTTACTACCTACCTACCTAGTTTGTGTAACTTTTTTTTAACAGTTATTTTTATAATTATTTTCATAGTTATGAACCTACGTTCATGAAAAATGAGCAGCTTGTTCTCCATTTCCTCATCAGATAAAGGTTGTGAGTCTAACTCCAAAACATGCAGAAACCTATAATTTACTGACCAGTTGCCATTTAATAGATGAGTATTCTTTTTATACCTTCTTGTTTAATACATTCTAAAACTGATATACATGCAATAATAATTAATTACACGGATAGAAATAAATAATTCTAACACATTTTGGATTATGCACTCTTTGAGTGCTTTGCTTTGTCCACTTTTTAATTAATTTATGTAATTTATTTTATTATAAAAATAATGGTTAGCTAATCAAAATTTAGGCAGACTTGTGAAAAAATATCGTGTAAAATTGGGCTGCAAAACTGCAACATGAATAATTTCTGATCGTTACAACAGTCTTACAGATTCAATCTCAGACACGAGACATTTATTTTTTATAAACTCTGGTTAAATTACTGAAATTATATTTAATTGAAAAAGTATTTGTGAGCTAATCAAAATTTAAGCAGACTTGTGAAAAAAAGTCGTGTCTGAGATTGAAGTTGTAAAACTTCAAAATGAAAAATTTTTGATCGTCTACAGTCTTAACAGACAATCTCAAACGTGCCTTTTTTTCTAAACGATGGCTAAATTACTGAAATTTAATTTAATTTAAAAAATTATTGGTGATCAAGTCAAAATTTAGGCAGACTTGAGAAAAAATTCGCATCTGAAATTGAAATTCTACAACTGAAAAATGAAAAAATACTGATCGTGTTATAGTTTTATTGACTGAATCTTAGACGTGACATTTTTTTCTAGCTGCCTAAATTACCTTTCAATTTGCTCACACGATTAACCGTAAAGCTCCAGAGGCTGCAAAACCTTGGATCGTGATCGTTTGAGAGAAACTCCTGAAGTTATTATTTCCATTGAAGATTTATCGAAAATCGAAACTCCTACATTGCACTTTCAGTAGAATTAGTGTTAAATATGTGCAGCGTGCAACGTGCTCCGCCAGGATTATGTAAACTTCAGCAAGAGTCGCAACGTGTATATCCCATTCCAGATTTTTTTTTAAATTAGAGTTGGCTATGGAAAATTTGATTTATGCGTTGTACCTTTTGATGGCTGAGCTTTGAACTACACATGACAAGCTAAATTTATAACGATAAGTGTGTTTCTAATCAAATTTGACTTTGTTTGGATATTTTAACTAAGCTACGCTGCCAAAATACCAAAATAATATTTGGAATATTAGGCTTATTATAAAACTTACATTAAAAATACCTAGGTTTCATTTGGAATTTTGGGATACTCTTCTTCATTGTTTTGAATGTTTCTGTAATAAATATGTCCTTTTGTGTTTTTCTACCTGCGGTAAAAAAATACATTTTAAGGTAAGTAATAAATAATGTAATATTTAAACGATATTTAACATCTTAGTTTGGAAATGATTGTCAGGTAATGACAATGTGAAGGAACTCTTTGAATGTACTGAAAATTTTACAATGGAAAGCTAGCAATGTGGTATTTTTACTAAACCATAGCAAGCAAAAATTTAAACAAATATTAATTTATACTTCAATAATATTTTATTTTTTGTAATACAAAAAATTATTCCTATACCTATGGCATATGAGCAAAGTTTTTTTTAGCTCAAATCGGCTGTCCAGGGTTTACAAGTTTATTAAGAAAAATATCACAGCCGACTACAATTTAAGAACATCTGGAATAGGATATAAATATGTAGGTATACATTGTGTCCCAGGATAAGTGAATTTATAGGTAAGTATACCAATAAATGACCGAAAATTTTTGATTTGAAATTTGACCATTTGGGGTTCAGGCCTGCTTGATTAGATAATTAATATTCCAATATTTTCATTTTTCATAAATCAAGCATCCCTTGATAGGAGTCTTCTTTTTGGTTTCTGTGGAGATAAAGTACCGCTTCTGCACGTAATATCGATAAAAAAATTAAATTTTGCTCATAATGCACAATTATGTACCTACTCATGACGAATTTCACAACCATCAGCCTACATTGATTTTCTTATTTTTTTTGTAATTTTTACTTTTTTTCTGTTTCTTTATGTCCTTTTTCTAAAGTAAGTATGGAAATACCATGATTTGAATGCTTTGATTATTTGAAAATCATCAAAATATAAAAAAATATATAGAAAAAATATACAATAATTGAATTTATGGTAAAATTTCTTCTTATCTAATCAAGCAGGCCTGGAACCCAAATGGTCATTAAAGTCGCACATCCTGGGACACACTATTATTTGATGCCCTTTATGCTAATCCAAATATTAGTATACTCTGTACACTGAGAGTTGTCTGTTGTGATAACTAAGGATACATCATCTCGTTATGTTTCTTACTCCTTCTATTGCATTGCATAGTCAATCGAGTTAAAATGGGACGTATTGTCAGAAATACGTTTGAATCGTCAGCAATTCTAAAAAGATGAGCGAGAGTGAGACGGAAGTATCGACTCGCGTCTTGATACGCTTAGATTGATACGATATTACGATAAGATTGTCGTCGCTACTGTCAGTAGTGTCAGTGTCAGCGTTAAATATACTAATAAGGTTTGTGTTGTGATTTGAAACGTTTACGAAATTAGCAGAACCTGTGTTATTGTACGGTGTGATAAACTATGAGTAACTTAATTGCGCGAATGCCTAAAAATCTATTTCCTTGTTTTGCCCGGGAAACGATTGAACTCCCTAGTACGTGGTCTTGTGGTAAAATTGCTGGAATATTTTACTTGCAAATAAGAAAACGGAGGTGTTATTTTTTCTTTTAAACGGCAGCCAGCAGGTAGGTGACATGATATTTCTATCATGATGATAACAATAATTATTATGATTCTTATTTACTTGCATTATATAATATTTGTTATCAAAAAGTTGCAAGGCTCTACTTCGTCAATAACTTGTCGAAATAATATATTTGTAGGATATTCATTATTCCTCAACACACGCCACTGACACGAACTGCGATACCACATCTGGTTCGACTTAGAAATAAGTGTACGATTCAAATCGAATTAAATGAAATTGTTTAGTCAGAATCAGTGTGGCATGACAACGGACAACTCTCAGTGGACAGCGTGTACCTACATATTCGATCAATGGAATTGCAAAAAATGTCATCAAGTCGAAAAGGTCAGAATAAAAAAAAAAATGCTTTTAAAAAATAAATAAATATCTTCACGTTGCTGTAATTACTCTTTAATTACGTCCAGTCTTGAAAGTGGTGACCCTGTATAATAAAAATGCAACCACCACTCCCTTATAAACTTGTAGATCTCCCAGTAGTAAGTTATTAAATGATTATGAATACACATGGGATTTTAGTGAAATATTATGACATGTGACAAGTCCGGAATGTGTCTGGTGCATGGACAGGAGACTACCCATATCCCAAGAGTTCTGGCAGCCACACCTTCATACAGTCGAAATGACGTGACTTAATACACTTACATCATGCGTCAGCCTATCATCATGCGAGCCACACTGGTGTAGAACAGGGAAAATACATAAGAGGTAAAATGCGCTATTTATCTACAAACTCTTAATAAAAACAATGGATCATACCAAAAACTCACAGTAAAATTTTTTCGTGTTCTTAATTTTAGTCTCAATTTTTGGAAATGTTGAATTATTGACATACAATCTAGTAATAAAATTTACAGGTTAAAGTACTCAAATTATCTAGCAGTCACAAAGTAGGCAATTATCAGCAGAACAGCTCCGACGCCAATGGATGTTGTTTCAGTTTGACTCGGCTACCTAATTTTAGGCTTGCTTTTACAGTTCGTTCAATAATTATTATTTTTAAACAATACGATTTTTATCATCCTGTAAAAATTGGCGGTTTTGGACTAAGTTAGTTAATTTGTATATTTAATAACTACATAAACCGCAGTTCTCAAGAAAATGTCTGTGGGATTATCGTGTTACCTCGTTTTAGGGATAATATTTAAGAGGTGTTTACTTCTCTTTCAGTGATTTAAAGTATTGTTGGTGTAAGTACCTACACATTATTCCGTATAACCACAGAATATTTCATGAAATCCAGGAAATAGTGAGAGAATGGTAGTATGTAAATAATATTTAAAAGTTCTTGTAGATAATTATAGGTGTATAGTGGTTATACATCTTCACAGGTAATTAATTATAACTAGTTATTCTTAAAAATTATCATAATTATTTGACCATTTTTTAAATTAGAAATGTTCATATACTTAGGTATTAATTTTTAAATAGACATGGGAATCTTATATACAATGAAATTTCACCACTGACGTTACTTTTACAGTTGCTTCAATTACTTCTCTTGAATTTATACATGAAGCAAGACTTTCAAAAAGTCCCTCATAATAACAGTTACTGTTTTATCAACAACGTCTGGAATTATTTAAAAAAAAAAACTATTATTTTTTGTACGATACTTGAAGTAATAAGTTAATTTATTATTGTTAAACAAAATCACTTTTCTTGATAAATTTTATCTTTGAAATAGTGAACTTGAACTGGGTGTTCACTTCTCCTATTTAAATTTTTTTCTTTTGAATTATTCACCCCTCTAAGGAGGCAAACGTACAGGTCCTGCTATGATCTAGAAATGCTGTGGAGGCCTGTTCACTGCCTGTTGTTGACCTGAATGATGGTTGGAGTTCTTGCGTGTAGGTTTTCGGTAGACCCTGTGCCGCAAGGTGGCCCATGGTTAATTTCATTCCTGTTAACGAACCAATAAATGGTAGTTTTCCATTCTTTGTCATTTCCATCATGAATTGAATGCGGGGATGAATTTTGTTGATGTGGTGAGAAAATTCTCCCAGGCCCTGTTCTCCAGGAGGAATATTATCAAATCAAAAATTCCTTTCATACCTACAAATTTTATCCACAGGTCCACAAATTTTATATCATCATAACAATCGATGGTAAAGAATCATCTGATACATATTATAACAACCTACCTGTATAGCATTCATAGCGGAAAGAAAGGGGATCAATGGGGTCTTTAGCCGACCGAAGAATATTGCGAACTTGTTGAGTAGGTTATGTTTAAAGATGGTTTTAATGCCGTGGAGCTGCAGGACTTTAACGATGCTTATTTACTGATTTATCAAAATCCAATGATCCTAGCGAACCAAGAGTTTTGGGAACTGAGTTTGGTGGGAAGGCGAGACTTTATAGTTTTACTATTACAGTATATGAGTTTATAGTATACATCGGAAATACGAAACGCGCAGTATCAGTACCCTGGTGAGCTAAAAAGAGAGAAAATTTCGCCTGGACCAGACAGACAAGTCAGCAATCCCAGACCAGTACGTTGGGCTTCAGGACAACCATGCTATATGCTACGAATATACGAAACTCCTGTCCACTACTTCTATTCACACTATTACACAAGTTTACACGTGAAATAATTGAAAATTACTAAGAAGGATTTGGTAGATACCAAATGACACCAGATGATAGAGGACATAGAACCCACACAGCCTCGCCCTGAGATTGCCATCTTTCGAGATTTCAATGTACATAACATCAACTAGCTTACATACTCAATATTCAGTGATGAAGAAGGCCGTGAAGCGGAATCGTTTGCGATCAATTGAGGCTTTACCCAGCTCGTTGACGAACCAACCCGCATTCCCGATCACGAGGGAGAATTCGCTAGCCTTTTGGATCTCTTTTTGACCACGAACCCTCAGATATATACTATCACGGTGAAAGCCCCACTAGATTCCTCAGACCACAAACTCGTGTTGTATCCTGTATCTTGTATCCTACCAATTGCTAGTATTAAAGAAGCAAGTAAACCGCGTGTAGTCTGGCACTATGGATCTGCTAAATGGGAAGAACTCAGGGAATATAATCGAGCTCTTCCATGGAAGAGGGTTTGTTTCGGCTCTAATGATCCATCTGTTTGTGCTAGGGAAATCGCTCAGGTCATCTTAACAGGCATGGAAGCCTACATTCCCTTTTCAAAAAAAAAAAAACAGCCCTCAAACAGCAAACCTTGTAGTATTGCTCATATATTTGGAGCTCAGCTCCTAAAAATACGCCAAGGCTACTCGACTTCATTCAGAAAAGAGCCATCTTCTTGATTGTGGACCAGATTTGACAAAAAATTTAGACACTCTCGAACATCGAAGAAAAGTAGCTGACCTAAGTCTATTTTACAGATATTTTTATGGGAGTGTTCAAAAGACGTTAACCTCTTGATCCCACCTAGAACAAGACCGGACAGAAATACACGTCGAGCCGCAGACGTATCAGGTTCAGCTCGTTACACCTCGTGTCACCCCATTTCAGACTTCTTCCATGCATGCATACAACCGTATCACTGTGGAATAACATTCCAAGGAGCGTTTTTCCTGATACACTCTGCAACGATTCAAAGCCAGCGTAAATCGACATCTCTGCTCATGCACCGCTCCCAGAGCGTCATAACGATTTCCCTGCAGTGCATGTGCATCTTCAATAAAAAAAATTAAAAAACTTGGAGCTACGTCAGACCAGAATGAGTAATCATCTGAGTCAGCATCATCATCACAGTCATCAGTCGATGACATCGGAGATACATTGTAACATACCGGTCCCCGGTACCCTTTTTCTTTTTTTTTATCCGCCCCAAAAGCCAGAAAAATTTTAAAATTCAATTATTTAAATTTCATTTACTTAAATGAAATTTAATGAAGCAAACAACGACGTAAAACAAGCTCGAGCTACGGCAACAAGTTGCATCATCCGAAGGTAACAGCAGATAAGGAAAATAACGACCCATACCACCGCAATATTCACCCTTAAGAACGGGTAAAATAAAATAACAAACAGCTTGAGGCTTACATGAGGGGAACTACGATAATCGGAGGCGAGAAACATATATAAACAGCCGCAAGATCCGTCGAAAAGAAGATTGCTTCCCGACCTCTTGCTGGTTATGCTAAGAAAATCCGAAAGGGTTATGTCTAGAAATCAGTTCCTCTCTGCCTCTTGCTGGTTATGCTAAGAAAATCCGAAAGGGTTATGTCTCAGAAATCAGCTCCTCTCTGATTCTGCTGGTTATGTTAAGAAAGTCCGAAAGGACGAAGTATTAAAAATCGGCTCCACTCCGCCAAACAAATTCCCAGTAAACCACAGTGTGAAATCCAGTTCCACCAGCTCAGCAGTAGAAGACGACGTCGCCAGCCGAGAACCCGCTATACCGAAATTACGAACCGCAACCCCCTGACGCCGTGCCGAGTACCCACCTAGACCTAGAACATGGACCACCAGCAGGCCGCTGAACCGTCGGTCCACCCCCTGGAGACCGAGCCCGAACTTGCAGAACGGCACGTTCCCGACCTAGCAGCCGGAGAGTCGACAAGATGTCCTACAGGTTAATTTTAAATATTTTATAAACAAAATCAATGCATTGTTTCAGAGAAACGACCCTTCAGCCGGAGGAACAGCGAGAACCTAGCTTGAGCAAGCTAGGTTGCCAAATGTAATTTAAATTGTAATATTGCGTATTTTTCAATTATTATTTTATTTACTAGCGTTGGTGTTATAAATATGTTAAACAATAATTTTCAGGAAAAATGAATCATTTCAGGGTCCATTTCAAAATTATATAAATTTGGTATTTGGTAAATTTGGTAAATTAAATAATTGTTGCTAATATTGAATTCGTTTCTCGTAGTATCAAGGTTTTATTTTAACAAACCAGTAAGTAAAATTGTTCTTAAATCAAAAATAAATAACTCTAAAATAAATACTAAATCAGATAAATGAATAAATTCAGAGCAACAGATACAATGGATACCACAGGGGCGAGTTTAAGAACTGGCAGCAGCGCGGTAGAAATTTAACACTTCTTAAGATTGCTAAAAGCCGTAGGGGAGATAAAATTCCTTCAATACATAAAGAACCTGCTGACATGAATATTGACACCAATCCTGGTAAATTAATGAGGGCAACATGCAACATTTGTTTACGATTAGTGACTTTGTAAATAAAATATCTTTTAGGAATAGGTAGACGAGATCCCAGGACTCGGACAACAGCGGTGCCACATTAAATTCAACTTAAAATAATTTCTTTCAAATTGTTTATTTGGTTAATTTCTTTACATGAATTTATTTGGTTCTGATTTTGGTTTATTTTAGTTTCTTTATATTTTCAGTTTGGTAAATTTCTAAATTTAATTAATGTCATGAACTTTGCAGTTAAAATTAACTTGATTTTTGATTTTTATGTTGCGATAAATGAGTTTCTTTCGAACCTTGGGTTGTTGAACTTATAAACACTGAAATAAGATCTTCCCATCTCCAAATCAACTTCAATTTGTTCCTCATTGGGAACATGACAACGAATACTTTACAACTGAATGACTTCTTCACAAACTGTTGCATCTACACTCTAAAAAGGTTAGCTGTTAGGGGAAAATATTTCGTACGTAGAGTCGGTGGAGCACTTCGTCGAGCGGGTGACTCTGTAAACACGCTGCATACGTACGTACAAGTCTCGAATAGTAGGGAGAGTGTGGTCTGTGTAATGGTTTGGCGTTTGATGTTGTTTTTTGGAAAGCATTCACGTCCTGCGAATTTTACATTTCGAAAGCAAAACAAGGTGGATCTGTTTTAAAGAGTTGTTTTGGTTAACATAACAGATTTAAGGTAAAATAAGGTAAACAGATATGACAAGCCTGAAGGTATAAACAAATTAAGGTAAACAGATATGACAAGCCTGAAGGTATAAACAAATGAAGGTAAACAGGCGTGAGAGGCCTGAAGGTATAAACAAATAACATATAAACAGGTATGACAAACCTGCACCGAGGTATAAAACGATTATAAACAATTTAGGTAAACAGGTCTCACAAACCTGAGGTATAAATAAACAATTAAGGTAAACAGGTCTCACAAACCTGAGGTACAAATAAACAATTAAGGTAAACAGGTCTCACAAACCTGAGGTATAAATAAACAATCATAACTGTTAACCAAACGACTACTTTGAACAAACATTTCACGTGTGTATGGGTTTTGGAACTCAACTCTATCGAAACTCTGAAATCTGGCAACAAGGTAAACGTAACTGAAACCAGCAAGTGAGGTCCCGCTAGTCGACCCACTCACGATAAGGGAAACACGATCAGAACTACGCAAAGGGTTAAAAACAGAGAACACTGTTGTCTGGGTGCGTGAGGTCCGCCCCCTAATATTATAATTTGGTTTTTGTAGCTACAAAAATGGAATATTTAGCATTAGGTAAAATGAAATATTTAAGTTAGAATAAAGTGAAATAATTAAGGTAGTCTAGTTCATTGTAAGGGATGAACTGGTATTCAGTGTGAAAATGGATGAAACGTAATACCAATTCATTCTGATGTGATTTAATAAAAAGGGCAAATTCTGACAATACATGTATTAAACTTATTTTGCATTTTATTTCTCGACCCCTTTCTCATGCATACCCTATCCATCGAATTTAAGGGTTAACTACATCATGGCACAACACCGAAAAAGGGATCCTAATCACGACTTTGACGATCACAGCAAATGGGGGGAGGGGGGGTGTTACAACATGCAGTTTATATTATAGAGATACATGCTTACTAACATTATTTTAGCTTGGGTACTGGAAAATTTTTAGGGGATAATAAGTAAGTCTTTGCCTCATTCTAAGGAAACAAGTTCTTATTAACTTGGGTTAATCACAAATGCACCGTTTTTGAGATACAGGGTGTCAAAGAAATACTTTTTTCCTGTTTTTGGATGAATATATATAATAATAGAATAACTGTCCCAGAGGACAGTTTGAGGTTTGGTATTAATATTACTGGTATTGATATTAGGTAGCTATTAGTGTATTTTTTAACAAAAAATACACTATTGAGGACGACATCACTTTTCGAAAATCACCCAAACTCATCAAATGTCCATCGATCATGACCCCCAGATCACGAAAAAGTAGTTTTCCAAAATTCACCTGCCCACGATATATATATATATATTTATATATATATATATATATATATATATATATTTCTCCAAAATCGCGAAATTTCGATTTTCAAAACGCTCCTGTAGCTTTATCTTTCAAGATTAGTGAACGAAATTTTGGATTCTTGTAAATTATTCGAATGACGTTAGATTTTCGTTGAAAAAATTTCCAAAAGTCCCATCACTTCTACAGGGTGTCCCTTCAAAATTCCATGAGCCCGGTTTTTGTCATCTCATTTCAGGTCGCAGTTTTGAATCTAGGAGGCTGAAATTTTTGTGGGAGTAAGATATCCACAAGGAGTGGTCTGGTATTGCACTTGAGCAAAATCGGCCGAGCCGTTTCAAAATGGCAGCCATTTGAATTTTCGGAAAATTTCCAATTTTTTGAGCCCCCGTATGAGCAAGATGGCAAAAAAACTTTGAAATCAAAATAACAGGATTTGAAGAAAATTATTGGAAATTTGAGTTAATGCAATAAAATTAGCATATTTTCCATTAATAAGCCAGTGTCGTGGGTAGGAAAAAGGGTGAAAATGTGTCAATTCTATAACCGTTTATGAGTCCATTTTTGAAGAAGTTGAATCGAAATTTTCAATTTTTTTTTGCTTTAACATATAATTTGATGTCTTAGCTTCAATTCGCCTCGATTAATGTAGCACTTTAAACGAAAAACAAAAAAGTTTTTCGCTTGTGCAAAATTAGCTTGCACTTATTAAATCGATGAAATGGTTCGCAATTTCTTTTTTATTTTTTTTCACATTCAATTATGAATGGTTCTGAAAATTAGAAGAGCAAACGCAACAACAATTAAATCACCTACATGCAGGTGAAAAAAGTATTCAAATTGGTTTTTTAATAACAAAGATACGACCAGTTTAAAAAATAAAATGTGTAGGTGTATAATAACCTGACGTACTACATATACCTATCTATCAGCACTACAAACTCGAGACCCACCGTGGTTCAGTTGATTACACGCATGTTTTATAAACTGTTGATATGGGTTCGAAACCACGGGAAGATATAATTCTTTTTTTTTGGTAGGTAGGTGGGGAGTTTTCCCAAAAAATTTTCATTAGGTATGATGTTTATTTCTTTAAAATTTTAAAACCGCTGCTTAGCTTCATATTTAAGGATTAGTGAACGAAATTTTTTACCCTTGTGAAACTTTGAAATGACATTTGATTTTCGTAAAAAAAGTCCCTAAAGCTGCGTTACTTCTACAGGGTGTCCCTCCAAATTAAAAACAAAAACCGTCTATGAGGCACGGTTTCTGGTCGCAGTTTTCAATCTAGGGGGCTGAAATTTTTTATGAATAAGATAGCCGCAAGGAGTCGTCTGGTACTGTATTTGAGTAAAATCGAGCCGTTTCAAATGGCGGCCTTTTCAATTTTAGAAAAAATTGCCAGATTTTGAACCCCTATACCTACCTACCTATAAGCGAGTTAGAAAAACAAATTTAAACCAAATTAACACGATTGGAAGAAAATTATTTTAAATTTGAGTTAATGCAGTAAAATTTGCATATTTTTCATTAATCAGCCAGTGGCGTGGGTAGAAAAGGGTAAAAATGGCTAAATTTCTATAACCGTTTATGAGCCTTTTTTGAAGGAATTGAGCTGAAGTTTTTCCAGTAGACAACTACACGAATAACCCCTAACTCTGAAAAATTTCAAGAAGGAAATAAGAAAAATGGCGGAGATATTCGAATATTTTTACATGATGTTTATTCCTCTAAAATTTCAAATTTTCGGTTTTCAAAATTCCCCTTTCACTTTTTGCGAATTTATTAAAGGTAGTGTAAAGAATAGTATTTTTTAAGTAAAGTTAGCCAGTGGCGGACACAGGAAAAGGGAAAAATTTTTTAAATTTGTCAATTTTTTTTTATTTTGTTAAATTTAAAAATCCATTCTAAGGCACGTTTTCAAACTAAATGAAATGAAATTTTCTCAGTAAACCACTACGCTAATATGACCTGACTATGGAAAATTTCAGAAAGCCAATTTAAAAAGCGGTGAAAATATTCAGAATTGAATCGCATAAAAATACACTATTTCTGCGATTGATGCGCAAGAAGGTTTTTTTTATATGAAAAAAGGTTTTTTTATACGCCAGTGGAGGCGATTTTGGGGGTGTATTAGGTTTTTTTGTCCCTAAAATAATAAAATAATTTTATTTACATACGTCTGAAGATGCTACATGAAAAGTAGTGAAACACGTGTAACGTTTCTATTATCCATCAATATACGGTAGAATTTTATAAAACATTAGTGTTTTATTCATCATCAATACATTTTTTAAAAGCTTCGATTTATCTCTAAGTAAGTAAGGGCTTGCGGTCACTTGATTTTTAGCTACTTTTAATGAAAGATCGAAATATCGAAATTATCATAGAAAAGATCTTTCATTAAAAGTGCTCAACAATGAAGTGACCGAAAGCCCATAATGGGTATGTGTATTTTTTTTCTAAATATGTACTTCATCTAAAGATAGAACACTATACCGTGAACGGCCAAAAGATATAGTAATAAAGCTGCGCGGAAATTTAATGATAACACCCATTTTCCAACACAATCCCTGTTATTGGGTATTTGAATGTATAAGTGGGCGGAAGTAATGAGGATAGCCGACGTCAGATGCACACAGCCCAAATTGAATCCTGGACAGGTCGACACATCAGATAAGGTGGCCTTATCGATACACTACACGATAACATTCCTGTGGTCGATGCACTGAGTATCAAAGTTCTTGACTAAAAATGAATGTTCTGTAATTAATGTTAAAATACGGAATTTTATTACTTTAGTGAGTCACTGGTGCTGGTAACACCAGCTTGTGAATTTATTTTCATATTTTTAAAAATTTTCAAAAGACTTCTCAAGTAAAAAATGATTAATTTAGTATAGCAATTCAGATGCTTGATCCCACCAAGAATAAGACCGGGCAGAAATACACGTCGAGCCGCAGACGCTCATCCGTATCAGGTTTAGCTCGTTACACCTCGTACCACCCTATTTCAGACTTCTTTTATGTATAGAACCGCATCACTTTGGAATAGCATTCCAAAGGGCGTGTTTCCCAAAGTATACAACCTACAGAGATTCAAGGCCAACGTGAATCGACATCTCCGCTCATGCAAGGCTCCCAGAGCGTCATAGGGATTTCCCTGCAGTGCATGTGCATTTTCAATAAAAAAAAGATTATAGCTCAATCGACTTAGGAGAATCAACGATTACTCAATACAAAAATTATTATTTGTAATTCAAATTCACCTACGTATTTTCTAGCCCGTCTCCGATATGCAATTATCTGCATCTGATAGCGGTTCATTATCACTACTACTGTCGTCACTTTCGGTATCTTCGTCATCGTCGACGCCTCCCATTTGAATAACTAAATTCTCCACCACAATGTCCATGGCACCTTCTTTGGCCATAAGCTCTTCTTCAAATTTCTTGGCATGACGGCACTAATTTGACCACTTTTCAGCTGTGTAGGCTGCGAAAAATTCGTTACATAAGTCCTGAACATGTTGAACTTTTGGGGGTGTAACATTTTTTTCTGCAACGTAATGTTTCATATCCGCCCACACTAGCTCGATTGGGTTTAGGCCTGGATGGTACGGTGGAAGACGTAAGACATTGTGGCCATGCAGCTGTAAAATTTGGTCAATCTGGAACATTTTGTGGATGGGCTTATTTAACTTAATTAATCTATAGAGCTCCGGCTTAAATAGACCTTTGTCAAAAGGTATTTGCTTATCCCGCAACCATTGCTGCATATCTGCCTTTTTACAAATCGAGGTGGGTGCCTTATTAACTTGCACGTTATGATATGGTGCGTTATCGATGACGAGTACACTTCGAGCTGGTAAATTTGGGATAAGTTGTGTCTCTAGCCACTTCTTGTAATTTGTAAAATTCATGTCATCATGATAATCACCAGACTTTGTTTTTGATTTAAAGCGCACATATGCATTGGGTATGAAGCCATTCTCTCCGCCTGGCATGGATGATGACAAGTCGTTGTCCTTTTGAGACAGGTTGTTTCAGACCTAGAGACGTATCATCGTTCCATGATTTTTTATGGGAAGCATGAATATATGTTTCATCCATATATACAATGTTTCTTCCTTCAGACCTATAGTCTCTCATACTTCTTATAAAAACTGAAGTCGCAAGAAACGTATTTCCTGCTACTCCATCAATAAACATCGATTAGTTTTTGTTTTGCACCAGTGGAACCCTAATTTATGGATAATGCGCCTTATGCTTTCTTTTGACCCAGTGTACCCACTATCTTCACCAAATTTCTGAGTTATTTTTTTAGGACGGTGTTGTTTTTTCAGTCACGTGAAAATTATGAGTTATTCTTCGCAACAATCCTTGATCAAAACCATCGAGGTCGGTTTTTGATGCAGGTCTATCCCATTTTGTACTGGGCGATTTAATGCCGACTTGTTTACTTTCACCAATAATTCTTCTCACTGATCTCAAACTTACCCCTGTTGCCGAGGACACGCGTTCTTGTACCTTCTCGATTGCTATAACAGGCCCACCATTCACTTTTTCATTAGCAAAATACATGAAAACATTATTAATAATTTCACGACTTTGGCCAGAAAGTATTTTATTTTTAATATATGAAGATTTGGTCGCCATAATTAACAACTCACGAGCACGTGGTTTAGCTCCATATTTTTGAACCTCGCTGCACTATTTGAATAGAGAAATGCTGGGTTGTAAAGTTGACAGTACGATCCGATAGCAGAAAGATAACAAAATTATTATTGAACGCTCCTTTCGCTCTCTTTGCTTGGCTTACCGAATTAATGACTCAAAAACACCTCTATTAATCAATTTATAAACAATACGTTTTTTATAAATGCTGATAAGATAAGACAGTACCGAAATTAAATTATCTTTCCTGCTGCTTGGTAACCCTTGGAGATCATGCAGTGCAGTTGAAATGTTAATAGGCTGGCAAATTTAAGAAGCATGCCTAATCGTTTGTCACGGAAAATCTCCTAATCTATAGGTACTTATACCACTTACCTACTATAATAACACAAGGCTCTTGAAATGCGTGTAGGTACCTAAATAGTTTCACAAAATCATGACAGTTCGTTTTGTTTTATACAAAATTTAACAATTCTGATTTGTTACCTACCTCAAGCACGAAGTTATGATTTCGTAAAACTACTTTTCTTTTACGAGTCTCGTGAACTTACTTACCTACTACTCTCTTACATTACAAATTTATTTGTAATTTTAGTAAAAAACAGTCTTTATTTTTCAAGATCAGATTTAAAATCTGGCAACAGCGGAAATTGTTCTACACTACCGACTCTTGTTACACTGTGAAACGTTCTTTGTGACAGGTACGCTAGGCCCATCCCATAATTTCCGCGCAGCTTTATTACTATATCTGTTGGTCGGCTGAATAATAATTAGAAGAAGTATACATATACAACAGTAAATCTTGAAGTAACGACTAACGAACTTTCCCCATATACTCCTGATTTCTTTCCTAATCCTGCTACCCTTCATGGTCCTACAAAGGGTCTTTCCGTGTCCTTCCGCAGGCTCTTGAGCACGTCCCAGGGTGAGTGGGCGCATCGCGTTACAACCAGAGGACTGTTCGGCCCTTCCACACTCCAGGCCTTCCGCTCTTCAATTGTTACTCCCTAATTGTGCACTCTCGACGACTAGCAAACGACAAATCTCTGAATGATCTCTGCCACTGCAAAACTGAAAACGTCAAATGGTTCAGATGAAGGAGAATGGAGACTGATTAAGCATGTCCTCTTCGGGTTGCTAAGTTCGATTTTATTGTTCTCATGAGTTATAAGCAAAGCCGTGCGGACTCCTTTGGGATCTACTTTTATTCAGGACGAATGGATAATCGTCAGCAATTTTTGAAGTTTATCTTTACTCGTCAAAGAGTATAATATACACCTTGAGATGGTGACGTGTTTTGTAAGTAATAATTTAGTAAACTGATTTTAATAGGTACCGACTTGACGAATACAGCTATGTCGGAAGAAACGTGAAAATCTCACAAAAAAGTCCAATAAAGGAGTTAAGATGAAAATGTTAATTGTGGCCCTAAGGGCAAAAAGTAAATCAGTCAGAAAACAATTTTTTATGAGGAGATTCGATGTTGTTTTCGATTATTTTGAAATTATTTTGCAAGTTGCAATTTTTCAATCCAAAGTCTTATTCAAATTCAATTTGAATGAGTCGAATTTCGGAGAAACTATAAAAAGTTAAATTTTTTAAGAATATGTTAAAATTTTAATGGATAAAATATAAACTTTTTACAGAATTTAAATAATTTGAAACTACTCATAATCAATTTAAGTCAAATTTAGCATGAACATAAATAATTTGAAAAAGTTTATGTGGACATATCAACTCGTCTTATGACTACTATGTCTTTTAGACAATATTTTTCAAATATTTAACTGTTAGCCGAAATTATTATAGTTATTAGTTAATGTTCAACATTACAGTTTAATAAAAACGTTTCAAAATCAAAACTGCATGAATACATTGTTGAAATGATAATGGAGGTATAGGGGTATACCTACCTACATCTTTAATTTTTTTTTATTTTAAAGAATTTTTTTCAAGTTAAATTATCACTTACTGGCTATAATTTTGTTCGGCAAAAAGTACAGAACGCCTCTCAGCGGTACGTTTCCAAGTTTTTACAGTGAATAAATATGCATGTGAAACCCACGCAGGTAAATGCACCGGACAGTCATTTGAAACAATAAGACATGACAGTTGTCGTTGCAGCGACACAATTCCGCCAAGTAAATTTGTATGTTTATCCGAACAAGCCACCGCAACCTTGCAATTACCTGGTCTGGGGGCGTAAAATATAACTGGCATTCAGAAAAAATAGCATTACACAAAAGAATCTGCATTTCATTAACATTACCAGTTGCACTAAGGCACTTTAACATATTATTATAACTCTTTCATCTACAAAATATTAGAATCAGATTGTAATTTTACATTACTTTTTATGTATCTATCAAATACATGTAGGTGGGTATGTACAGTGTGTCCCAGACCATATCTCATATGGTCTGGTCAATTGGTTGAGATAATCGAACCGAATAAAAGGGATTTTATTATAATTTTTGGAGCTCTATAAGATGACGATTTATATTAACAACCTCCATTTCAAAATCCCCTAAGCTACAGCCCCCAACCTTAAAAAAATGAATAGCACCCTGTATATATTTTCATATATTCAAAACAAGTATTCGATTCTCTACTGAGCTGTTCTTTCAGATTCAAATTGGTTCAGAAATAACCAAGAAAAGGTACATCATCATCATTGAGATACAGAAACCAGCTTTTGTAGGTACATTATCTTGTCATTGATATTACCTACGTTAAGATGGCAAATTAAAAAAAAAAAAATATGGGGCAGTGAAACAAATCATAAATTTGATAATTTTTCTTGAACCTTATCTTAGTAACTGTTGAATTTCTGAATTATTTAATTGGGAATCGGGTTCTTGGGAATGAAATTATTATTTATAAAAAAATTAATATTATTTAAAAACACCATATTTACGATCATTATTATATTACTTATAGTTTTTTAAAGTATTTCAAGTTTTCTACATCTTTTTTACGAGTGAACAAGGGACCAATCGGCCCTGAAACGTTTCGTTTTTTATAAAAATCTTTTTATAAATAATAATTTCATTCCCAAGAACCCGATTCCCAATTAAATAATTCAGAAATTCAACAAATCATAAAAAATATCAAAAAGAGTGATGTTTTTGTTCACAACAAAACAAATGTTACCACTTTTATGTTTTTCATCATAAAATGCAGTTTTTTTCGAAAACAGTTCATACCTATTAGAGTATTTGACCAAGAGCACCTTTTTTATGTAGAATACATTGACAGTTTAAAATGTGTTTCCACAATGCCAATTTTTGCAGTGTCGTAGAAATTAGGGTCAAAAAAATTTCAAGCAACCCCAAAATATCCGTTACTGCTCTATGAAATAAATTTAATCAGAGCTCAAAAAGTAAATAATATTAATGACAAAATGTGTATAAAAATTTAGTTTTATATCTGAAAGGGTTCATGAGAAATCGTCAATAATATATTTTCTTGACATCCTGTATCTTAAAAATGATGGGTTTATGGACCTATGTTATTAGGAACTTTTTTTCATAGTTTTGAACGAGCTGTCACATCCTGAAATCCTGCGCACATATTATGAATCACCCTGTACATTCTTCAACGAGCGGATAATGATGGGTATTATTCACGAGGACGAGGAGAGTCCAATTGAAGAATAGTCATTTCTTCGCGAGATGGAGACGCTAGCAAGGAATTGTACCTAACCTAAGGCGTAGTTAAAACTGCGAAATGCTGTTCGTGCTGCTTTGTTTGCTATTCCAAAAAGTTTGTGTCATTACCATCTTATGCCTATGTATTGTGCTGTGATATAAACGCGTTCGCTTATATGATTTCCTCTATCTGCTCAGTTCGGATCGGTTTTAACTGCTGATTTTTCTTATATCCTTTCACAGACTGAGCTGTAATTCACTTCTATGATGACTGGATGTAGATCTATTATCTTATAGACTAGGAACCCGCGATATTCCAGACCCTCGTCATTTTATAAAAGCTGAAAGTTTCTGTGCCCAACAGTCAGGAACGATGCAGTGACTATTTTGAATCATCATGGCTTTTGCAGGTAACATCTGAAGAACGTGTATAAAATCACTCCTCAAGATCTTTGCAGTACAAAGTTTTTTTTTAACTTAAAGGGTATGCAGCAAATGAAAAAATAGGCGAAGAATTTCCTGTATAGACATATGGGTCGTTGGAGATTTAGTTTTCGAGATACAAGAAGTTGAAGTTTTTCGAAACATTTGATGTTTTTTGAATATCTATACACTGGCCGATCAGAATACCTCGAAATTCTTGACAGTTGTTGTACTAATTGAAGTACATGATTTAATACTCCTATATAACAAAAAAATTTAATCCAGTGGCGGAAATCTGGGTGTGCCGTTACCTTTTTAAAATAATTTATACTCCACTGACTTTAACTGAAATGTGACATTTTTGATAGATATCTCGTGTTGTTTAAAAGAGAGAAGTCATTGTACTTATTTGCCGTATGACCCACTGTTCAATTATTATTTCTGGAAGTACCAAAAACTTTAACTCCTTGTATTTCGAAAAATAAAGAACCAACGACCCATGTCTACAAGAAATTTTTCGCTATGTTTGCATTTCCTATATGCCCTTGAAGTTAAAAAAATAAACTTAATCCTTAAAAAATTTTGAGAAGTGATTTTATACACCTTCTTCAGCTGTTACTTGCCAAAGCCACGATGATCCAAACTTCATAGTCGCTGCATTGTACCTACCTCTGTTGGGGACATGCGCATAGAAATTTTAGCTTTTATAAAATAACGAAAATCTGGCAGTCGCCAGGGTTCTTGCTCTATTACGACGAGAGGAATGTACGTTGTTATTAAACTGAAATCGGCAGGATAATGAAAGTTTTATTAAATATTACAGGGTGTCCCACGACATGACTGCCATAGCTTAAGGGTAGGTGTAGTTTTTCAAGACGATTCAGGATCTGGTTTTGAAATTTTCCTGAGGCCCTTCGTTTCGATTATACAGGGTGATTTGTGCAATTTGCCGAAATCTTTGATGAGCGATATCTTTTGAACGAATTGATCGAATTTAACGAAATTTGGTAGATATGCTCTACCAATGACACTTAATACCTCTTTTTTCGAACTTTTCGACAAAACCGAAAGATAACAAAAAATCACCCTGTATAATCGAAACGAAGGGCCTCAGGAAAATTTCAAAACCAGATTCTGAATCGTCTTGAAAAACTACACCTACCCTTAAGCTATGGCAGTCATGTCGTGGGACACCCTGTATGTAGTCGTAGAGAAAAACATAGGTATAAGCACGCCATGGTAAATTTTTTATCTGAGGTAGCTTACCTTCTTTGAAACTGTTTTTCATGTTTCTCGAATACGGAAGAAGAATCGACTATAGAATTTAAATTACCTTTTTCATCAAAAAAGTGATCATCAGAATGGGGCGTAATTTTGTGTGATCACAATTTACTGCAAAGCAAGTGCCAAGGCACAATCCAGTTGAACCGTAAAGTCCTTCGTTTTCTTCCAAAACGCATTCACAAATATTTCAAAGTTATAAAAAATATCGGATTTTCTCCAACTTTGAACCTTCAGAACGCAAAGTAATAACATGGTGAAATCGCTTTCAGTTTCAGAATCACAATCGAGTGCTTCCTCGAGAAAATTTTAAAAACCCTACGCTTGAATCGCTAACTATAGGTATAAGTATAGGAAAAACAAGACATTTTTAATTAAAAAAAATCAAAATTTACCTGTTCTATGCTGTATTTTGCTAAAATTTGTACTCTATCGTGTTTGTATGGGTAAAATCCCAGTGGATATTATCTTAAATTAGCTTTGCTTTTATGTATATAGACAGTCGTTTCTAACTCAAGGAGTCATGCGATCTCAACAACAATAATTATATACATGATTCCACTTCCACTTCGTAGAAGGTAGTTACCTACCTGTTCTGGTGCTGGTGAGAATATCACCCACAGAAGAACCACGTGAATACTAGGAATACTAGATAATTTTGCAACGCGGGTTCTCTGTTTTCTTAACTTCCCATTACTTGCATAGCTAACTTTTCTTCTTGTAAATGGGCACTTTTTTATGTCCATAAATTAAACGCGTGGACATTCAGGCTTGCAGTTATCCCGGTATCGCGTTTCTATGTATACTACTGCCTACCGCAAATCCATAATCGTTATTCTCGTAAAAATAGATTCACACTTCAGATAAATTACAGCAGAACTGAGGTTACATTAATGTATACGAGCTTACAAAAATGAAACATTACAATGTAAGTATAAGTAGATATATATGCGAAACTTAAAGGAATACGCCATAAATTTCAAAAGTCCGAGTGGCAAGCGCGGTAACTGTATACATTCATGCATAATCGCAATTTAAATGAAATTAACACCAGATATGTTGTTATCAGTGTGATAAACAGACTGGTAGTAGGTAGGAGCTTTCCTTTATAGTGATATTCTACAGGGTGTTAGTTAAGTACGGAGCCAAACTCCAAGGGGTGCTTCCTTGAGTGATTTTAAGAAGAAAAGTTCAAATAAAGATGGGTCCGAAAATGCATATTTTTCAAGATACAGGGTGTCAAACTTTTATTTTTTTTCTGGAAAACAAAGTAAGATATGAAAAAAACTCTAGAGATAAAATAGTTGTATTTCTAGTTGCTTAATTCGGAAAAAATACAAAATTAAAAAAAAGTCAGTGGTGCCCAATTTTTTAATCAAGAATATTAGTTAGACTGTCTTCCGGGAAGCCACTGGAATTAATAATTTTAATCTAATTGGGGCTAAATTACCCTCTTGTTATTGCAAACAGAACTGCCAAATTTCAACAAAATTGATTGAAAGAGTTTAGAGATATTCAAGAACATTCGCATTTTTTTTTTAAGTTTGACATTTAGCTGATTCTGGTTGTAGATAATACAAAGCCTTAAGTTTCTAACTCTTCAGCATGCCACATTGAACTGAGTGATTGGAAAATAATCCTTTTGGTGAACAGTAAATATCAACAACTTTTGAGGACTATCTCTAAATTCAGTTATTTTGGATTATCTCGTCAGAAAAATTTATCTGGGCCAGATTCAAATTATCTTTCTCGTCATAGCAATTTCTACTTCTAAAATTTGATAGCTAAAATATCACCCTGGATTAACACATTACGTGACAAACAGCACAGTCTTGCAGGGCCTTGATAGCATTAGTGCATTTATTTCTTTTCATTATCCTAGATTTTCCAGTTTTCTCTAATCTAGGAATTTAGAATATTTTTAGATATAAGCTTACTAGTCTTTGCGGATCTGATTTAATGTGAATTTTTAATTTTATTTTTTCAATGATATTTAAGATGATAGGAAGAAATACTTACATGCGGGTAACCCCGGAAAGGTGAAACGATGTTCTTACTCTTTATTATGCCCCAACCTAGTTGTCGTGTCGTGACTAAAGGTCTGCACTAGGGGCAACGGCGCCGGAGAATGTCCGAATGTGGGCTCTCCGTCAAACTGTATATGACTCTGTGTCGTGGGCATGTCTCGCGTACAGAAAGGTATGGGGGTTTTGACCCGTCCGGACTGCGTGGCGTGGATGAGACACCGACACCGCTATAAAAGCCTAACCAATCTTGAGGTATTGTGCGTGTCGAAGAGATGTAGCTCAGTCTTTTTAACGGAAAACATAACCTCGGGTTACCGGGTGCACCCGTTGTTTACCGGGCGCACCCCGTTGTATTGAGCCTTACTCCTTGCATGCGGGGAGTGGAACAACCTTTCCCAGTCACTCCTGGGACATTCATGGAGTATGTAAATAAAACAAATATGCTCTGACGAGAAGAGCCAAAACCTCGATCTTCAAGCAACTGAAGAAGCTATGGAGATATACCCAGATCTCCGCCACTGGATTAAAAATTTTTGTTGGGAGTATCAAATCATGTACTTCAATAATTAGTACAATAACTACTGTCAAAAATTTCGAGTTAAGTATTCTGATCCGATCAGCCAGTTAGTACCCTAGTAGAAATAAATATTGGCTAGAAATTGGCTAAATATTGGTACTATATTGATCGGTTGGGCCAATATTACCAATCCCTATACCATATTGGCGCAATATAGAAAGTGAAATTGGATGCCAATATTGGCAATTAAATATTGGTGCTATATGTCTTCTCTAGATATACAGGGACCTGCAACAGTGCGTCCGTCTTTCCTAGCGCCTTTCCCGTGGTGAATAAAAAAAAATGTTTCCTACAAAAAATTATTGGTTTGGAAATCTTCATGCCATAAAATTGTTTTACACTATACAGGGTGTCCCAATTTTGAGATATTCCAACAACAAACATTTTTTTAAATGGAAAGCCCTGTATTTATTCTATTTTTTCGATGTAATTTTTTACCGTCTACATTGTTGTCTATTTACTATTTGATTATATTACAGTGTTGCCGACTTACAAATTTTTTCCCAAAATTCTTGTATAAAACAAGCTGAAGTTTAAAAAATGGTAGCGACCCCGTTTTTCAGAAGGTAAAAATTATTCTTAGCAATAACTTCAGTGCGGTTACCAAGCAACATTGTGATAATGAGAAATATGAACTTAGTAAAATAGGGTGTTCAGAAAAAAATGCCAAACTTTGCAAACTTCAAAGTAGTTTAACTATTTTTTTTCAAATGGAATGCCCCTATTTTTATATCACCATTCGATAGGCCTTTTTCTTCTCTTCAATTTGATGGTGCATGTTGTATGTCTAAACCCCATAGTTACTGACATGATCAATATTTTCCTCAAAAGTTACCATTTAATTACATTTCTATGCACCGAAGTAGGCCGCAATGAAGCAAAACAACTGTCAAAATGTAAGTATCCAAGTGTCAGTGTGAATTGAATTCTCTAAATTAATTGAATTTTCTCAAACTGAAACTAGAAACGTTAAACACTTAAAAATAACTTCCGCTGTAAAAAACTGTAAGAAAACTAGAAAGCTAAAAACCGTTCTGCTGTTATCAGTGGCTGTTCCGTGAATGTCCGAGATTGAAATTTGCTGCAAAAGTCTCTCCGTTTCGTGGTATAAGTAGACTGCAAATTTTCTTCATGAATTTCGAAAAAAACGAACTAGTAGATATGGTTTCTGTATTAGGCGAGGCTGATCAAAATTGTTTATTGGCGGAAAGGATTTACGCGATGCGTTATCCAGAAAGAAGACACCCGAGTAAAAAGAGTTTCAGAAAGCTATTCGATAGATTTAATGAGACGGGAAGTGTGAAATACAAAAAACAAGAAAGAACAAAACCTATAACCAACGAGGAAAACGAATTGTCAGTGTTGTTAACAGCAACTGAGAATCCCAACATGAGCCAAAAAGACATTGGTGAAGCAACCGGTATAACTGAGAGATCGGCACAACGCATTTTGAAGAAAAATCGATATCATGCGTACCATATTCAGTTGCATCAACAACTTACCAATGCTGATTTTCAATTTCGTTCCGGATTTTGTGCCTGGGCAAGATTGAAAATACACCAAGATCCTGCATTTTTCAATTACGTTTTATTTACGGATGAGGCGACATTTAAAAACAGCGGATCAGTAAACAGGCACAATTTTCATGTCTATTCAACTGAAAATCCTCATGTTATGAGACAAATTGACAATCAGCATAGATGGTCTTTAAATGTCTGGGGTGGAATTGTTGGAGGGTATGTGTTAGGTCCACATTTCTTCGATGGTCCTCTCAATGGGGCCATGTACTTGAATTTTTTACAAAATGTTTTACCCGGACTATTAGTTAACGTGCCTCAACATATAAGAAACAGAATGTGGTATCAACAAGACGGGACACCAGCGCATTTTTCGCGAAACGTTAGGGTATATCTTGATGGTATTTTCCCCAACCAGTGGATTGGTAGGAATGGACCCATCAGATGGCCTGCTAGATCTCCGGATCTGACAAAAATGGATTTTTTCTTGTGGGGATACGTGAAGGGAATTGTTTTCAACGAACCGCCGACGACACTAATCAATATGCAACAAAGAATTGTGGAAGCTTTTGCAAGCATTTCACCTGAAATGCTAGGGAGAGTGCAAAGGTCTTTTCAGCAGAGACTTGATTTGTGCCTGAATGAAAATGGGAGACATTTTGAACATTTATTATAATAGTTTTTCATTTGTATGTTTAATTTTGTTACATTTGCATGTTTTTGAATGAAATAATTTATCTTTTTTACATATGGATTATCGGTTTTTATTCCTAACTTCATTAGATGTCACTTTGACACTTGGATACTTACATTTTGACAGTTGTTTTGCTTCATTGCGGCCTACTTCGGTGCATAGAAATGTAATTAAATAGTAACTTTTGTGGAAAATATTGATCATGTCAGTAACTATGGGGTTTAGACATACAACATGCACCATCAAATTGAAGAGAAGAAAAAGGCCTATCGAATGGTGATATAAAAATAGGGGCATTCCATTTGAAAAAAAATAGTTAAACTACTTTGAAGTTTGCAAAGTTTGGCATTTTTTTCTGAACACCCTATTTTACTAAGTTCATATTTCTCATTATCACAATGTTGCTTAGTAACCGCACTGAAGTTATTGCTAAGAATATTTTTTACCTTCTGAAAAACGGGGTCGCTACCATTTCTTAAACTTCAGCTTGTTTTATACAAGAATTTTGGGAAAAAATTTGTAAGTCGGCAACACTGTAATATAATCAAATATTAAATAGACAACAATGTAGACGGTAAAAAATGACATCGAAAAAATAGAATAAATACAGGGCTTTCCATTTGAAAAAATGTTTGTTGTTGGAATACCTCAAAAATGGGACACCCTGTATAGTGTAAAACAATTTTATGGCATGAAGATTTCCAAACCAATAATTTTTTGTACGAAACATTTTTTTTTATCCACCACGGGAAAGGCGCTAGGAAAGACGGACGCACTGTTGCAGGACCCTGTATAACGTATATTGGCAAATCAATCTTGCCCCAATATTGATTTTGCAACATCTAAACTCGCTATTATTGGTGTAATATTGGACCAATATTATTTTTGAATTCTATTTCAATAATCCTAATTTCTTAACGATTATTACTCTTGCTTATAGGTATGTATACCTATATGTGGGCCAGATATAATCTTTGAATTTTTTTCAACAAAAATTTGACATGAAGGCATTTTTGCTATTAAATAATGACATTAAAAATAGACGAAGTTTATTTTTATTAATATAGGTAGGTATCCTAGTCAAAAGTTGAAACTTGGAAACTTTAAAATACGTGTCGTACTATTTTTGTCGTCTTCAAAATTTTTAGTTCATAATTTTAGAGTTCAATAATATCAAATTCCATACCTACAAGCAGTAGGTAACCACATGCGCCCTTCACGTGAACAAACAATTCCATCATCTTATTTCTTTCTTCTTTGTTCTTTGCCGTTGCATCTTGCAACTTGCATCCTTCTCACTTCTTCTTCCCTTCCCTTATAATATTCATATTTCAGTCTCAGTTTGGTCAATCTCAATCAGTTACGACGACTTAGACTTCTTGTGTTACTGTGATACTGTGTTATAATATTTTTGTTAACTTCTAGAGAGCAGATTCTAATAAGAATCCAGTGCCAATTGGAATTATAAGTAAGTATTTATTTTAATTATTCTATTATTAATAATGGTCGTGGTCGAGTTACGTGAGTTCACGGGTTTGGTTTTCCTGAGTTCAATGCATTTCTACATTTTTTTATATAAAGTCGTAGGTAACTTTAGAGATTGCAAAAATGTTTATTACAGTTAATATTAGAAAAAGTTGCTACATAAAAACCAAAAACCATGCCCCCGGACTATTTTTCTAAACGCATCAGGCAGTGCAGCATATTGTCACCTTGCCACATTGCAGCACGTCCCTTGTTAACTGATAACCAAACATGTCGGTGCTAACTTTATACTTCCTACGCTCAAAATTATTGATAAATGAATATGTTTTCTTTCTTCAAGCTGTTGGTCCTATCCCTTGTTATATTTTCTGAAGCGTTGATGACACTTTTTGACATCTTATTTAACTTCAAGTTTTATATTTTAATCTATCATTTTTACAATAAATTTTAGATACCTATTTATAATTAAATATTAAATTTATCAAATAATTTTATAAAAAATCACACAGTGCCCGCCAAAAAGCTCGAACCATATGGGAAAACGTATCATAAGTAGGCATTTTTTTTAATGAATATTAATGTCCTGAATTAATGTATGTGATATTCTTTCAGAAGAATTAAGTTTCAAGATGCAACCGAGGCGAACATTTTTAAGTCATCAGTGGGAGTTAGCTTGGCTTGGCTACTGCTGGCGATCGAGAAGGTGGACGGAAAGAAAGAGCGTTAAAGAGGGCCCACCCTGAAGAAAATGTCTAGTTTTTGTAAATAGTGTCAGTGTCTACATTTTGAAATTATTTTTTTACAATAATTACAATGAACTTATAACTTAGGTATGCTAAATTTATTAACGATTAAAGCGCATCATTTTATTCGCAGTATTACGTTTTTATTAGTCCATAATGTTGATTCTCTGGGGGGGATCTTATCCAAAATTGGCAGTGAAATATGGATCCAATATTAAAGTCCTATAATTATCCAATATTGGCAATACAATATGTGTCCAATATTAAAGTCCTATAGTTATCCAATATTGACAGTACAATATGTATCCAATATTAAAAATCCTATAATTATCCAATATTGGCAGTACAATATGTATCCAATATTGGTTTGAAAAATTGGCCCAATATTGCAAAACAATATTGGCTAATTATTGTAAAATGTTAACACTTCGATATTGGCCCAATATAGGTAATCAATATTTAACCAATATCGACCAATATTCCGCCAATATAGCACCAATATATTTTTTCCACTGGGGTAGCTATTTAAGAAAATATTAAATTTTTCGAAGAACTTTAACCCTGTACCTCCAAAACTAAAGCGCCAACGACCCATATCTATAAAGGAAATTTTTCGCTATTTTTGCATTTCCTACATGCCCTTCAATTTAAAAAAATAAACTTTCTACTTCAAAGATTTTCCAAACTTCATAGACGCTGCATGGTTCCTACCTGTGTTGGGGACATGCGCACAGAAATTTTCAGCTTTTATTATATAAAGAAGGCCTGGTAGTCGCGGGCTCTAAAATATATGATCGCCTACAGCAAGTTACTATAGATGTGTTGTAGGTAGTTGAATTTTTTATTTTTTTTTGTTTAATAAGTTGATTATATTTTTGAACAATTTAAAAAGTAAGCTTATAAAGTTTTTGCTCCATTTTTCCATCTTAATAGAGGTCAATAAACTAACAGACTCCTCAGCAGGTTCTAATGGATTAAAACCATTTTGTTTTTGTGTATTCAATGTAACAGCGTTGTATAATGAAATTTATTGCATCTGTAAGCTAAACTCAAGCAAATTTATCTGGATAGCCTTATCCATGGTGATCTCTCGACATGGAGTTGATCTATAAAACTATAACCAGACGTTCACCGATAGCTTTTACAGAAATTAAAATCAATTAACACCAATTCGCTTAAAAGGCAAGTTCCCTCAAGATCTTCGTATCATGTGAGAATATTGCCATTCAAAATATCAGAAATATAGTATTTGCAAAGTCAATTGAAACCGCAAAAAAAACGAATAAATGGCTGATGTTCCGTAATTCTTTATTTTCAATAAATTTTTATAAATATTAAAATTTTATTGCAAGATGAACATGGCAGACGAAAAATTACTTCGTAGTCAACATGACAATTAATTTATATTTTTTATCAATAAACACCAATAATAGTTTTAGTTAATTATAATAATAAAGTGTTTATTGTTATTGAAATTTTTTTGTTCTCTCAAGTTTTCCCGCAAGCTGGAAGAAGGAATTTATCAATGTTTATTACCAATTATTATAGGTAGATATTGCCGAATAAACAACAAAAGTATCCTATTAAATAGTATATGCCTCTAATTATTAAATTATGTACATGTAATATTAAAACACGCAGTGCCGATTGCACAGAATATATATACAGGGTGTCTCTGAAAGGTGCGGAAAAAAACCTACCACAAATTCCTGAGGCCTAAATAAGCCGATCTAACCCAACTTATCTATGTCCAAAAGTGAATGATTTCGGAGATACAGGGTGTCAAAAGTTCAATTTGGTTTCCGTTTTTCTTAAATAACTTTTTTAATAATTGGTATATTTTCACAATATTCGGTTGAAGGAGGCTTTTGTGGGGTGAAAAATTAAAAACTGCAATCATTTTTATTGTAAAATTTAGAGGGCGCCACCTGCGGTACCTTGAACACATTCAAAACGAACTATCTTTTTTGGGCCACTCTGTATTTAACTTTAAAATAAAAATTCTTATTCTCCAACGTCTTTTACCAAAAAAAGGCATACGTGGTAAGAGTTGATTTGAGCAGCCGTTTCTGAGATATCTGGATTTAAGAAAATCACTACGTGCATGGCCAGGCCTAAGTAAGTAATTGTATTAATTGAACACAATTTGAAGCAAAGGCGTTGAATTAAAAAAACTGTCACTGAAAGCTACAAAAAAACGACTAGGTACATAAATGTGGATTTAACTTTATAGGTACTTTAGTTAAAACAGTCAATAAGACTAAGAGATTTATCAACAACAAAAATTTAGTTTAATTTAATAAAAAAAAAATGCTTTTATCAAATGTTCAAAATGATTTCCATTTTCGTGTATACAAAGACTTATACGTTTTAAAAAATTAAATTGAACTCTTTGGAGCATTTCGTGATCATTTTTCAAAACGTCCATTCCGCGGTTTCAATACGTCTCCTTAATTAACCTTCTGTATTTCCTATGGCCTAGAATACACAAGGGTTTTCAAAGTTCCCCATAAAAAGTAATCCATCGGTGTCATAGCAGGCGATCGAGCTGGCCAACTTGTGGGTGCATCATTGTCTCTACCTATCCATCTATTTGTTCGCTCAAATAATTACGTACATTTATCAAAAAATGTGGAGGAGCACCGTCATGCATAAACCACATTCATCTTTGAAGTTCCAAGGGCAGGGGATCAAACAAGTGTGGTAATTCGTTTTGCAGATGTTCCAAATAATTTTCGCCATTAAGTCGAGGTGGTAAAATGACAGGACCAATTATGAAAGTGTCTATGATTCCTGCCCACACATTGATCTTCAACTCATGCTGATAATGGCTTACTTTTGATAAGTAATGGCTTACTTTAATCGCATGAGGATTTTCTCCAGCATAGACATGTACATTGTGCAAATTAGTTATGCCACTCCGCGTGAAACAGGCTTCATCTGTGAATAAAATTCCTTGTGTAAAGTTCCTATCCTGATTCTTCTTGGAAATGAACCGGCAGAAAGCTAGACGTGGTTCATAATCATTTATTTATTTATTTATTTATTATCAATAATTTCCAACAGGTCTTCACCCATTTATAGGAAAAATTAAATACATGAGATACCTACATATTATGTAAAAAAAGAACATTTATACAATATAAATTGAGGTTACAATCAGATAGGGTCAGTCATCAGCCGCCATTGAATACCTGCGCAACACACTCCGATATTAGTGAAAAGCTATCAGCATGAATGTCACAGGAGTGAGCTAATCTGTTGAAGAGCTGGCACATCATAGAGATGGGTGATCTTACCAGTATATTAGTGCGTCCACTCATGCAGTAAAATGGTTGAGTTTGTCGCGAATTCAGACGAGGTACCATAAAATCAATTTTACTGAGTAAGTAAGTGCAATCATTCAAATTGTTAAGCAAACCATACAGGAATCGCAACATCCCAGCAACCCGTCTGACATGCAAAGAGGTAAAGTTAAATCTGGTTAATAAAATATTATGGTCAAACCCTCTCGGAGGATACTGGCCATCTAGACGTAAACTTAAAAACTTCAAAAAAGAGCGCTGCACAGATTCCAGACGGCCGATGTGAACCTGATATATGGGAAACCAAATAACGCTACAATATTCAAGTATTGGCCTCACTAAGGAATAAAAAAGAATACATAGGGGGCGTGTAGTAGAGAAACCACCACAGTTCCTGTAAATGAAACCATAAGTTCTAAATGCTCGAGGAACGATCGCATCTATATGTGAGGTAAAATAGAACTTGGAGTCAAACAAGACACCCAAGTCTCGAATTACGTCCAAACGCTGTATATCACCGTTACAGACTGTATATTGAAAAATTACATTTTTTTCACGTCTCGAATAGCTAACAACCGCACACTTAGACACGTTCAAGTACAATTTATTTCTATTGCACCACTCAGCGATGACATTTAAGTTACACTGAAGTCTAACACAATCTGCAACAGAGTTGATAGTTGAGAAGAGCTTAAGGTCGTCGGCAAACAGCAAACTTTCACAGTCTAACCCATCAACTATATCATTTATATATAATAAAAATAGAAGGGGTCCCAGATTCGAGCCCTGAGGAACTCCAGATCCAGGTTCAATGGCTTTCGAGATTGCACACTTATATCTGACGCGCTGCTTCCTGTTGGCTAGGTAGGACTGGATAAGTGTTTGCAATGAGTTAGAGAAACCGAAAGAAGACAACTTAAGCATCAATATAGAGTGATCCAGCTGATCAAAAGCTTTTTGGAAGTCGAGATATATAGCATCGACTTGACTACGGGAGTCAATAGCTTCAGAAACATACTGGGAAAAACTTGCCAAGTTGGTCACTGTAGAACGTTTCTCCATGAACCCGTGCTGAAACTGTGTTATACGGGATTTTGTGGCATGGTAAATATGCTTATATAATATTGACTCAAAAACCTTTGAAAAATTACACAACAATGATATGGGTCTATAGTTAGTGACCTCGTCGGTGCTGCCTTTTTTAAAGATGGGACATATAAAAGCATCCTTCCAAGTATCTGGAAAGACGGATTTGCCAATAATTAAATTGAAGAGGATGGACAGTGGCTTCACAAAAATGCGGGCACAGTCCTTTAGCAGAAAGCTTGGAATGTTATCAACACCCATACTGAACGAATTCTTCGATTTTTTCAATGCCATGAAAATTTCATCGTCAGAAATTAAAGTTACATTAACAGAGTTACACCAGTGATGACAGTCAGAAACAGGTGCACGATGTCGTACAGGATCGGCTTTCACGTACACACTACCAAAGTACTCCGCAAAGCCATTCACAATAAGGTCGGGAGTAGAGAGCTCCAGATCATTGAACTTCATCAATCCAGGGATTCTGGTGCTACCTCTCTTGTTTCGCGTAAATTCCCAAAACTTCTTAGGGTCTCTAATAATGAGAGATTCGATGTTTGTTAAGTAGGCCTCATAAGCTTTTCTGGTTAAATTTTTGCTAATAGTGCGATGGGTCTTAAACAATTGATAAAAGTAAGGATCTTTATACCTCCTATATTTCCTGAGTGCCGCATGCTTCAAGCGTAAAGAGGAAATGACCTCGCGGTCAAACCAGGGAGGAAATCGCCGTCTAGAATATGACCTAGTTTTTGGCACTGACATTTCAAAGATATTGTACAAAGTGTTATAGAAAATAGCACAGGCCTTGTTAACATCGTGCTCACCTCGAAGATCCTCCCAATCAGCTTCACCTAGTAAACTGTAAAGTAGGGGATAATTTGCTTTTTTAAAATTGAAACTAGACTGGGTGTTTTGATTTGTTACAAAATTAGTCTGATGCCCGCCAACGACCCCAAACGCAATCTCAATAGTTGGATGATGATCGTCCTCGTCCACAAGAGGCTGAAGTGATCTCTCCACACTACAATTTATATTAGAAAAAACCAGATCCAGGATGCGATCAAATTTATTAGGAATGCAGTTGTGTTGCATGAAGTTGTTAAATTCTTTAAAATTATTTATATTACGAGTAATACTGCTCCCTGAATCTGTAGCTAGGTTGGGTACATTGAAATCACCGATAATAATGACCCTGCTACCATGAACAGCCTCAACATTATTAAGCAGTTCAAGGAACAGTTCATAATCACGGACAGATGTTGAGGGCGGGATATAAACTACGAAGGTACAAAATGATCCAATAGTTTCTGCTGAAATCTTAACTCCGACGATATCAATATACGGTAAGACAGAATAAATATCACTAAAATCAATTTGCACACATTTGAAGCGATCTCGAACCGCCAGTAGCACGCCACCCCCCCTAGATGAGGACACATGAGCGAAATCTCTATCTCTTCTAAATACAGTATAACCGTCAGCAAATAGTTCTGAGTTACTTATTGCAGGACATAACCAGGTTTCGCTGAGAGCTATAATTTCACAATCACAAATAGAGACACCTGTATAAAAGGTGTCGGTCTTGGATCGCAGTCCCCGCACATTCTGATAGAGAAGATGTATAATTGTAGAGTGCAAAATGGGTGAAGTATTTAGTTTAAATGAAGGATCTTAGGAACACCATTCACATACCGAATCCTCAGTCCCTCCTCCCCGTTGGCAGTCCTCTCCATCATCTCGGATTTCAAGCGCCTGTACGACTCCTGTTGCTTGGGTGTTTTATCGGTGGTAATGATAACAGAACTGAATCTATCATGATTCCTTAATTTATGACGATTACGGATGACGCCGAGAATATGAGTTTCATCTCTTAGTCTAATCCTCACTGGTCGGGCTCGTGAACCTTCCTGCGGGCTGCATCGACCCAATCTCTCCACTGTGACACCAGAAAAATCGTTCTCGGGGTCGACAACTCCCAAAACACTAATAATCTCCGTCCTCTCATCTCTAATACGCTGTTCCCTGGAGAAAGAACTTGGCAGTTCAGGTAAATTGAAGACAATCAAGTTATTAGCACGTTTTTGCCGTTCAAATACCTCTTGAGTGACCTCTTCAAAGATCTCGGAGTTCCTCTGGGATATACTAGATCTTAATTTAATCATGGGGTAAAAGGTCTTATACCCGTTCAACAGAACGATATGTTATTGGTTTTTGGATATTCCCAAAGAAATGGTTTAGAATCTTGCAGATTATCAGTGAACGATTTCCGAATCGTCGTTTACCAAACCATAAAACCTTTAATGAAAGACGTCTTCGTGAAACAAGGTAGGTTTACGCCTGTTTCTATTAATTAAGGTCGTGCACGTACGATAAGAACTCCAGAGGTTGAGGAAGATATTTTAAATAGGATTGAAGAAAATCCTAAACTCAGCACCAGACTGCACCCATTTCATGTTGAACGGGTATAAGACCTTTTACCCCATGATTATGAACCACGTCTAGCTTTCTGCCGGTTCATTTCCAAGAAGAATCAGGATAGGAACTTTACACAAGGAATTTTATTCACAGATGAAGCCTGTTTCACGCGGAGTGGCATAACTAATTTGCACAATGTACATGTCTATGCTGGAGAAAATCCTCATGCGATTAAAGTAAGCCATTACTTATCAAAAGTAAGCCATTATCAGCATGAGTTGAAGATCAATGTGTGGGCAGGAATCATAGACACTTTCATAATTGGTCCTGTCATTTTACCACCTCGACTTAATGGCGAAAATTATTTGGAACATCTGCAAAACGAATTACCACACTTGTTTGATCCCCTGCCCTTGGAACTTCAAAGATGAATGTGGTTTATGCATGACGGTGCTCCTCCACATTTTTTGATAAATGTACGTAATTATTTGAGCGAACAGTATCCAAATAGATGGATAGGTAGAGACAATGATGCACCCACAAGTTGGCCAGCTCGATCGCCTGTAATGACACCGATGGATTACTTTTTATGGGGAACTTTGAAAACCCTTGTGTATTCTAGGCCATAGGAAATACAGAAGGTTAATTAAGGAGACGTATTGAAACCGCGGAATGGACGTTTTGAAAAATGATCACGAAATGCTCCAAAGAGTTCAATTTAATTTTTTAAAACGTATAAGTCTTTGTATACACGAAAATGGAAATCATTTTGAACATTTGATAAAAGCATTTTTTTTTTATTAAATTAAACTAAATTTTTGTTGTTGATAAATCTCTTAGTCTTATTGACTGTTTTAACTAAAGTACCTATAAAGTTAAATCCACATTTATGTACCTAGTCGTTTTTTTGTAGCTTTCAGTGACAGTTTTTTTAATTCAACGCCTTTGCTTCAAATTGTGTTCAATTAATACAATTACTTACTTAGGCCTGGCCATGCACGTAGTGATTTTCTTAAATCCAGATATCTCAGAAACGGCTGCTCAAATCAACTCTTACCACGTATGCCTTTTTTTGGTAAAAGACGTTGGAGAATAAGAATTTTTATTTAAAAGTTAAATACAGAGTGGCCCAAAAAAGATAGTTCGTTTTGAATGTGTTCAAGGTACCGCAGGTGGCGCCCTCTAAATTTTACAATAAAAATGATTGCAGTGTTTAATTTTTCACCCCACAAAAGCCCCTTCAGCCGAATATTGTGAAAATATACCAATTATTAAAAAAGTTATTTAAGAAAAACGGAAACCAAATTGAACTTTTGACACCCTGTATCTCCGAAATCATCCACTTTTGGACATAGATAAGTTGGGCTAGATCGGCTTATTTAGGCCTCAGGAATTTGTGGTAGCTTTTTTTCCGCACCTTTCAGAGACACCCTGTATATTTCATTTCGTGATTTATCTTATCATCAGATAATAGTATATTGTATACCTAGGCGGTAAAGTGTCCTTTTTCAGGCCTCAAGAAGATATGGCCAGGCTAGGCCATATCTTCCGAGTTCTGAAAAGACACTTTACCGCCGTGGTTCACACATAATTTTTTATCATACACAATAATAATATTGTAATATGTATATTTTTTTAAATTTATTTATTCATTTATTTTTTTATGATAGGTAGGTATAATAATATACAGGGTGATCAGTAACTCGCGCACTCAGAGCATGCTGCGGTAAACTTCACTTTTTAAGAGTGCATGGTAAATTTTCTTACTGCAGTGTTGTAAATTCTTTTCTTAGAAAGATATGATCATTTTTGTAAAAAAAAAGGTGGCGTAACACTGCACTGAACCTGTGAATAAATAAGTTCGGGTTAGATGGTATTGTTATTATTTTTATTTCCATAGCAATGAAGGCATTTGAATATTTTATATTCTAAGTTGAGTTTAGGCGGTTGCCAAACTTAATATTTCGTTCAGATTTAGGTACTTCATCAATTTACAACATTCTTAAATCCTCTGTAAAGAGGTTTTGTGAAAAAAAAATGGATGTATTATATATGGTATCCGTTCCAGACATTACAGTAACCTGAATTTTTCATTAATATATATCACGGTTATTGAAAAAATTACCTTTAAACTCGGATGAGGGAAACTCTTTAACTTGAAAGCCAACCGTTGGATTCAATTTTTTTGCAGAATATCCTTAATTTTAATGGACTCTATATCGCCCTATGTTCGGAGTGCGCGAGTTACTGATCACCCTGTATAAGTAGTGGTGATTAATTATAGTAGAAAGTATGTTCTGTTCACTGACCTTTTTAATAAAAAGCAAAATTACAATTTCAAAAGGATAGGATGGAAGCTCGTTCACTTTAATAGAAATCTTCGCTCAAACCATGCTGTGAAAGCCGACATGAATATTACTTTTTTTATAAACATATAGTATGTATATTCATACATACAATCATATACCTACATCATATTCATCAATAGTGTTGTAATCACTATTAGATAAAATAAATTTAAGAAATGCGTGATAAAGCCCGCATACAGAAACGCTGTAACTGAATAGGTGAGTTGAATATTATAGCGAAATTAAAGTTTTATAGTAGCCTTGTCGATTGGCTAATTTCATTCCAATCAAGCCAGGGATATGGAAATCGTTACCTCTTCAAATAATGAAGCACAAAAAAAAAACAACAGTGAAATAGTAATCGTGAAGGGTAGGGCATAGGTATCTCGTAGTCGTAGTGCTTTCATGTTCATATTCAAGTCTCCATGATTTGTTATAAGGGTTGATATTATAAATTATAGTGTGTCTTTCTTGTAATCATTTTTATAAAGATATAAATCATTTAAAACTTTTGAACTTCAGAGGATTGGTAATTCTTTTTTTTATTTTGCATCTTCATCCATTCCTCGATTTAAATTGTTGAAGGGAACAGACCAGGGAGAAGACATGTCCTGGTATATATATATTTCGTATGAATTATTACATTTTAAATTAGAAGGATGATGTGGATATTAGATATGTCTAATTAGATAATGTCCTGGTAGCAAATTCCAAAGCACCCCAGTTCTAGGGAGAAACAACCTTTGTGGAGGTCAAACTGTATATTTTTGGGCAGCCAGCACTTGTCGCGTTTATACCCTTCAAAAACATCTTTAGGCGGAATGGGAGTTTCAAGCTCCCTGTATCAGTTTCTACGGAAATATCGATAGAACAGAGAGAAGAATTTTTAGAATTTATTAGCTGTCTACATTTAGTAAGTTGCAAATAATCTCCAACCAACCCACAACCGACGATGTTCTTATGAAGGTAGAGTTTGTTAGATATGTACCGCGTATTATGATGCGAATTGCTCTTCTTTGGATGGAGTCAAACCACTTCATGGTGTATTAAGGATCAGAAATCCACACACGAGAACCACTTTCTTCTGTTTGTCATATTTGTGCCTTATAGATTATCAGCAGCTATCTAGGTGTAAAATATTTTGAGATCTCTTCAGAAATCCCAGATTTTGGCACCTCACCTGCCTTGTCAAAGTCAGTCCACTAACGTCAGTCCAAGGATGGACAAAGAGGAGCTTTTGCTTTGTGATGTTCAAGAAATATTGTGACACCCATCTCAGTTATATCTCTTGCCTTTTGGAAATTACGCATTTTTGTGTTTTTAAAACATTGAATTGAACCAAACTATCTGAGCCCTAATCTACAATAATAGCACTTAGACACTTCCACGCTACGTTGTCTCATGGTAGGGATATCCATGACTTTCTGGGATGTAAATTCCGTAGGTATAGAGAGGACTGTCATCGGCGAAACTTTGAATCTGCATGGTTTCATGCTATGCTTACGTATAAAAACGGAATAGAGTGGATGATAAACCGAACCCTGAGTCACTCGTGCGTTGGTGGCGTAAGAGTCAGATGATAATCCGTCTACAATGACGTTTAGAAGCTTTTATTGGAAAGGAAGCTAGAGATCCACATACAGATCTCAGGAGAGAAGCCACATGAGGGAAGTTTACTAAGCAAATCTTCATGACAGATTCTATCGAACGCCTTTGAGATGCCTAAGCTTACGCAGCCTGCGCTTTTCTAAACATTTCAATGGGTGAACCCCAGATATGAGGCAGATAAGTCATTAAGTCAACGGTAAATTGTTTACGCCTGACATCATACTGGTGATCATTCAGACTTCCATCTAGCTCCAAGTTTACTGAGTTTAGGACCTTCTCCATTACCTTAGAGATTTGGGGAAGCAGAGTAATTGGCCGATAGAAGTCCGGCGGAGTTTTCTTTCATTTTTTGGAACGAGTTGTAATGTATCCACGGCCAGACATATTAAATAGAAGTAGATGTTAGGTATGCCTACATATTTTTTCAGGACAATTGACGGTATGGTGTTCGGGTAAGGCTGCCATGTTGGTGTCCAGAGAGACTACAGCCTTCTGCCTCAATTTTATGTGCCCCATACAGCTGCCAACACGGCGAAGGGATAGGGGGGACTTTCATTCAAAGTTCAGAGTTGAATTTTCGGCAAATGTTTTTGAAAAAACGTTAGCCTTGTCTTCAGAAGACGTCATACTGCAATAATTAGCCAAAAAGTTGATCTGTCAAGATATACTTATAGAAAGAGAAACCTGTGGAATAGACTAAGTTAATAAAGCTCAGTTAAAAACCGAAGGGAATGAATAATATAAAACCAAAGTGCTAATCTTGTACTCACTTTGTAAACAAACAATAAGTCCTCTTCACAATGCTGACGTTAAAGCAAATAATCACATAATATTACCTAAGTACATGGTCTGCATCATGGAACTTTTATAATAACAAGATTACTTCATAAGTGATTCCGACATAAAAGGAACTAACTAGCCATATTCGTGATATTCATCCGATCAAGCAACTGGTCTTTGTCCAAACAGCGATGACAGTTGACTGCCTATATAATCATACCCAGTTACTTGATGAAAATATTTCAAAAAGTCGTTAGAGGTGAACGTTTCCGTTTATACAAGAAAGCAGAGTTTTTAGATTTCAGATTTGATTTTAATTACAACAGAATTAAACATGACTATTATAGGAAATCTAAAAGGATGCAGATCTGCTAGATAACAGAAAGTGTGAGATAAAAGGTCATGAATGATTTCTGTATTATCTTTTTGTTGCTCATCATCAGTAGGTAGGTACTTATACATCTTCAGTCTATCAAACTCATATTAATATATACAGGGTGTCCCATAATATGTGGGCAATCTCCCGGATTTGGGTAAATTTCGTAAAAATAAATGAAAAAATATCTATAAAATTAATTCCTCAGAGACACCCCTACAAAGATATTAGCTGTTGAAGTTGAGGGTTGAAAATCAATTTATTGCAATAACTTTTTTATTTCTTGACCGATTTTGATAATTTTTGGTTTTATTTTGTATTATTTGGGACTGTTTAGAATAGTGTTTCATAATCTTTGGTAGCACATACATAGACCTCGGGATGGCATAACCCCCTCATTCACTTGAAAGAAAACAATAAAAATAATAATTTTACAGTTTTTTAAGGTTAATTTTCTTTTTATTTGACATTTTTTACATAAAAAATGTCTCTTTATTTATTTCGATAGAGCGAACCGTTATCGAGATAAACGTCCTTCTAATAGGTGATGCGCCGCAGGAACTTTCCAAATTTCAAGTAAATTTTAACAAGATGGCTGACCTTTGACAGTAAATTGAGCAGGAAACAAAACAATAACTTAATTACATACACGTCAAATAGTGTCAAAGATTTCAATTCATGCAGATTCAATTCTAACTGATTTTAAAATGAGTTACACAAACGCTGAAAAGCAGTTAGAATTGAATCTGCATGAAATGAAATCTTTGACACTGACGTGTATTTAATTAAGTTAATGTTTTGTTTCCTGCTCAATTTACTGTCATAGGTCAGCCATCTTGTTAAAATTTACTTAAAATTTGGAAAGTTCCTGCGACGCATCACCTATTAGAAGGACGTTTATCTCGATAACGGTTCGCTCTATCGAAATAAATAAAGATACATTTTTTATGTAAAAAATATCAAATAAAAAGAAAATTAACCTTATAAAACTGTAAAATTATTATTTTTATTGTTTTCTTTCAAGTAAATGAGAGGGTTATGCCATTCCGAGGTCTATGTATGTGCTAGCAAAGATTATGAAACACTATTCTAAACAGTCCCAAATAATACAAAATAAAACCAAAAATTATCAAAATCGGTCAAGAAATAAAAAAGTTATTGCAAAAAATTGATTTTCAACCCTCAACAATTTACCCAAATCCGGGAGATTGCCCACATATTATGGGACACCCTGTATATTTTATATCAGTCGACTTATATGGCATCTCGATAAGTCCAAAAAGAAGAAAGTAGGAAAAACATAACTCGTCATTATTCAGATCTCGCTTGAAATATAGGTAAAAACAGTGATCAATATTAATAGAATTCAGACAACTCCGTGAAATGGAACCCTGACTACCTCTACATGATTTATATCCTTCCAGCAGGCTCTATTTCTTTTAACGCAATAATTAAAAAAATAGGAATACAAAATTAAGTAGATACGAAGAAAGATTAAAGAGTAACAGTTTTTTTTTTTAATTTTGTTATTTATACATATACCTAAATATTATTTTTATTTTTTGAATTATTTTAATAATAACCATTGTGCATCTCGAGGTGATTTGCTTTTAAGAATCTATTGAGTCAGGTCCTATACCTACGATACGGACGATATGTTATGGAAGTTATGAAAAAACATAAGAACTCTTCTTCAGTTTTCAAAGATACATTCCGTAAATTTTCTTCCACACCCGTGTACGCAAGGGACCACTGTGGAACGATATAAAGAAAACACTTGTGTTGTATGTGAACAGAATTTATGACGTTAATTTTGTACATGAACGCAGTCTACGCATTCTGACATGGCAAAGTAACTTTGTAAATAAATTTCCTTCTTTACATGGCAAACATCCACACCTATGTTTCTCCTGCGTAGCCTCGGGCCGGTTAGCTATACTCCCCTCGTATCTCCGCCCGCTGTCATTGGATCAACGTCGACTGTAATTTCCGGTAGTTTATTGTCGGAATGTTAAAAACCAAAATAATTCAATTACTGTTTGAATGTCAGATAAAGGAAAATTTAACCTGATAAAATCCAGGTGGATGTCTATGCCTGTGCGTGCATTTTCTGGTATGTTTTTTATTCTATTTTTTCATGAAGTTAGACAGTATGAAGATAGGCATGAGATCAGTTGGTTAATATTATTATTACCTACTAACTCGACAAATTGAAATCATTCATGATTCAACTTAAAATGATTTCAAACGTAAGCTATCATATTAGCAAATTTACCATGCAGTCATGTTAATCAAATAATTTACTTTTTATTGTGGCATTATAATCTCAAATTTTTGCAAGCCAAGCCGATGAGCCTTCTCGTTCCCATTTCGGGTGATTTGGCGAGTCACATTCCAGGCCAGTGTCTTTACAAAAAAGAAACAGTGATAAAATGTTCATAATTGAGTTGATTCGTGAAAAGTTGATAAAATGTAATAAGTTTGTCAACAAATAAATTGTCGCTATAATTTTCCGCCTAGAAAAAAGCATCTTAACAAATATCTTCTTTTGCCTCTAAATTCCGTAACAGAAGTAAGTTTGGTTTGTCCAGTGAGTGTTGTCCTTTGTGATAACTATAAGGATACATCTTCTCGTCGTCTTGATACGCTTCGATTGATACGATAAGATTGTCGTCCAGCTGATCGGATAGTGACAGTGACAGTGACGTACTAAATACCGATTAAGGTTTGTGATTTGAAACGTTTTTAATACGAATTCAGCAGCATTACCTGTGATATTGTACGATGTGATAAACTACGAGTAACTTATTAATTGCGTGAATGCCTAAAAATCTATTGCCTTGTTTCTCTAACGTTTGAAATAACAGGCAGCGTATATTTTCGCAAAGAACTACAAAAAATTACACAAAATGCCTGGGAAACGATTGAAGTTCTTAGGAGGTGTCTTTTGTTATCGAAAAGTTTCAAGGCTCTACTTCGTCAATAACTTGTCGAAATAATATATTTGTAGGATATTCATTATTCCTCAACACACGCCACTGACGGGATTGCGATACCACATCTGGGTCAAATTAGAAATAAGTGTACGATTCGAATCGAATTAAACGAAATTGTTTAGTCAGGATCAGTGTGGCATCACATCGGACAACACTCACTGGACAAACCAGCGGTACAGTCGCGGCCACCCAAATTTGAACGCATTTTGGTATCAACAAGCCGATGCACCATTCCAGACCGAATTCCGTTACCCTTTTGTATGTTCCAACGCATATTGGTGCTTGTTAATTCCCCAAGTAATGCAAATAATTAATGACTAACTATCCCATCAATACTTAAAAGAATACTTCTAACACCCCAATTGGAATAATGGCAAAGGAGTGAACGCGTAAACGCAACTCGAAAATTATTAAACTAAAGTCCGACATTATAAGGTGCTTCTTTATTACCTATACCACTGGATAGGAAAGGCAATTGAGGGATTGCAAAATGAGTAGCTGCAGATTTCAGATGCGAAGGAAGGCCGTCAGGTTTCTATTTCCTCTAAACCCCATGTAAGTTAGAATGTACAAATGTACAACCCAGAATGCTGTGCAGAACTAGAGTCCTGGTATATCGAAGGGACTCTATGCAGACCTAGCGGATGGTGCAACCGTTGATTGAAGAAGTAGGCCTGACTCCTTCAATCAACGGTGCAACTATACAGAGAAAAACGCTAGCAGGGGCATAGCGACGGAAGCTGGAGGTCAAAGCTGCAAAGGATTTTGGTGTGAAAATGACACCGACGATGTCTTGATTAATCCGACAGCTTCAAATATAATGTGACTACTTAACACTTACACGCGAACTCACTATGCTATTCTAGGACTACTGAACGCAGAGATCTGTCAGCCCGGGAAGATGTCTAAATATGAAAGGATACAATAAGCTGGAGTAGATATACCAACATTATTATAGGAATCAAAACATCGAATTTCATATTTAGTAAAATATAATGCAATAATAATAATAAATCTCTTTATTGTACCAATAAATTCAACAATCATTGATTAGTACAATAGCGTTGTAAACGATGATAATAATACACAAACAAAGAACAAACCGCAGTAGTACACATAAATTCGCCTGCGTAATCAAAAGGTCATACGCAAGCGATTTGCATGATAACACATTGATCACAATTACAAAAGAATCAGAGAAAATTGAGAAGAACAAATAAAGGAAAATTTCTAGAATTTCTAGCAATACAATAACAACCTTGTAAAAACGCCCTTAAGCAAGAAAGAGTTTAGTTATCACGTTTTATGCAACATAGACACCTCTCGCAGTGATAATATTTTATTAAATGAGAGTGATGATAATTAATGAGAATGATAAAGAAAATTAATTACAAATTAGAATATAACACAATTACAGCACCATGATTTCCATATCAGAAAATTATTGGAGCGGTTGACGGTGATTGCAATATCCTTCATTTCTGTTCAAACATATATTAATCCTTCGTGTCATATTATTGAAATCAGTTAACAGCTATGTTCCTCTAATTGCCGTAATGGTATAATATGCATACTTAAAATTAATGCATTCAGTATTGACTCTTGTAATTCTTCAGCAGTAATTGCAAATTATATGCATATATTACATCTCTAAGATGCCCATGTTCAAACATGTAGAGGTATGGATGGGTTAAATTTAGTCATTATCTATACATCTTTCAAGCTGATCTTGTCATCCAAAGATTATAACCGTGATAATCATGTTCAAGTTAATCATCCATCAGTAATTGCTGTATAAGGTGATTCATAATTATGTGCGCAGGACTTCAAAATGTGATAGTCCGTTCAAAAATATGAAAAAAAAATCGTATTAACATGGGTCCGCAAACAAACCGTTTTCGTAATATTATCTACGTTAAGAGGGAAAATTAAAAAAAAAGTGTGGCAGAGAAACAAATCATAAAAAAAATTATCAAACATTATTGAGTTTTTGTCCACAACAAAAACATGTTGCCCCTTTTATGTTTTTCATCATAAAATGCTGTTTTTCTGGAAAACAGTTCACCAGTTCACCTTGGAGTATTTTGACCAAGATCACCTTTTTTTTATGTAGAAAACATTGACAATTTAAAATGTGCTTCCATATTGCCAATTTTTGCAGGGTCGTAGAAATTAGAGGCAAAAAAATTTCAAACAACCTCCTCAAAATCTCCGCCACTGCCGTACAAAATAAATTTAATCAGAGTTAAAAAAGTAAATAATATTATTGATAAGATGTGTACAGAAATTCAGTTTTATATCTGAAAGCGTTCCTGAGAAATCTTCAAAACACTTGAAAAAAAAATTTTTCTTGACACCCCTATCTCTAAAATGGTGGGTTTTGCGGACCAATGTTAATAGGAACTTTTTTTCATATTTTTGAACGAGCTCTCACATCCTGAAATCCTGCGCACATATTGTGAATCAGCCTGTATAAAACGAGCTTAAAATAAATTCCCCGTCAGTTGTGCATAAATCATGTCTGTATAATAAGACACCGTGATAATAAGCTTTAATGTTTGCTTCCCAAAAGTAACGGATAAATTCAATAAAATCATATGAAGACGTTTTTTTTTGCATAGCACACGTCAATCGTTATTTTTGATTTGTCATCCAAGCATGTTTTTTCGACCCCCACCCTTTCCCTCCCAAGGGGTAGCTACCCCAACTGTAAAAATTCAAATGGCAAGGTACCTATTACGATACCTTGATTGATAGATTTTTTTATCCCAAATAAAACGAGAAAAAAAATTTCAAATCGGTTAATAATTAACGAAAATATTCATCAAAATGTGATCGAATAAGGAAATAAAGAAAATAAATAAAAAATAAATAAATAAATAAATAATTTCAAGCCTTTAGCGCAAGATTAGGGCATTGTCTTGCTGTTGTGTAATTTCTCGAAGACCTGTTTAAATTTTAATACGCTTATATTTTATTTCCTTATTGGATCACAAATTGGTGAATATTTTCGTTAATTATGAGCCGATTTGAATTTTTTTTTTGTTTTATTCGGGATGAAAAAACCTACGAATCAAGGTAACGTAAGGAGTACCTTGCCATTTTTACAGTTGTGGTAGCTACCCCTTGAGAGGGAAATGGTCAAAAAAGACATGCTTGGATGGCAAATCAAAAATAAAGATTGACGTTTCTGAGCAAAAAAACGTCTTCGTGTATTGGAACAAACCTAATAATAATAATTGAAAATGGATTCGATACAAAATCCGGAACACCATGTTTCTTTGGCGGCATTGATAATATTTTGTTTCTTCATACATAAACATAAGTAGTTATTTAATTTATAAGGCTGGTACTCACTTTGCCATACCTGGTGGAGCCGCATTCGCAGTTGATAAATCTTATCCATTTTCCATTTCTGTTATGGAGAAATGATTAATGTAACAATTAAAGTGGATTGCATTATTTCAATTATTATTAACTGCCAACGAGAATTGCATTCATTAGTACTAAGATGAACATAAACCTAAGCGTAGATAAGTTCAATAAGCCAGGTGGAAAGTGGCTTACGGCATGTGTGCATTTTTATAGTGCCAACGCATATACCAGAATGGACATAGTTGCATTCCTGCACAATAAAAGGCGTCAAATATGTGCAAAGCGGGTGTGAAATAAATATTATCTCAGCCAGTATATTATACGTATACGTACGTGATGCAGGTCCACAAGCTTACTATATGACGATGGAGTAATATACCCGGAACTCTGTACTTGATACTGAGAATTTTTTCTAAACCAAATTACCTATTTAATTTAAAAAAATATGATTTTTGACCCATAAGGTACACTTATTTCTTTTTTATATAAGGAATCAGATTTAACATGATATAACAATAGTTATTTGTAGAGCAGTGTTTATTGGGTTGCTGAGTCAATAAAAAGCCAAAGAGTTACATCAACTGATGCATGTGTATTTCTAAAAAGCTAGCTGCTTTCGAGGGAAGCTGGCTTTGTAATAAACTGGAAACTTCATCAGGCTCTGTAATAAAGAGAGGAGGCACGTGTTAGCCAAGGTCATCTCCAGACAATACAGGGTGTTTTGTAATTGAATGTCAATATTTAAGGGGGAGATTTTTGGGTTCATTTTAAGAAGAAAACTTCATAAGAACGTATGTCCTAAAAGTCTTAACTTTTGAAATACAGGGTGGTAAAGTTTTTAAAAATAAATTTTATTTCATAATATCTGTAATACCGCTCTGGATATTTTAATGAAATTTAATAGACAGGTATTAGGCTCATCAAGAGGCATTTTTTCATATACCACATTTTGTTTTATTTCCACTAGTGACGATCGTGCAGAATTTTACCTATGCATATTTTTATATTTTTTTATTGTCATTTAACGACAATCTTTTGACCATGTAGAGAAACAGATTTTATTTTTTTAGGCGAAAACCGCGCATCGGCCTGAAAAAAAATAAGTGATCAAATTTGCTTGTAAATGAATGGGGATTCCAAAAATGATTTATATTTGAACAGAAATCAGTGGCGTACCATCAATGTCTGCTAAAATATGCCGGTAAAATTCTGCACGATCTTGCACCATCGTCACTAGTGGAAATAAAATGAAACGTGGTACATGAAAAAATGCCCCTTGATGCGTAATACCTTGATTGCGGATTATTTTAAAAGCGTGTATGTGGCAGATAATGCGGACACATATGAAGAATTTTGTAGATATTATGATAATTTAGAATTAAACACAAATAATGTTAATATAGGTGAAATAGTAGCAGCTGATGTAATAGAGGCTACCAGAAAAATCAAAAGCAATGCAATTGGTCCGGATGGAGTGCCGGCTTATATATTTAAGGGTTGCATCGAGATATTATCAGTTCCACTCTGTGTAATTTTTAATGCAAGTATTAGAAAATGTTGTTACCCTACAATTTGGAAATGCGCCAAATGCATTCCTATTTACAAGTCAGGATCAGGTGACAAGAGTGACATAAGAAATTACAGGCAGATAAGCATATTATCTGTGCCATCCAAAATTTTTGAAATAATTGTCTATAAAAGTATATAGTGCTGTGCGGTCCTCCATCTCGTCATCTCAGCATGGATTTTTGCCCATGAGATCTACAGAAACAAACTTATGTTCGTTTATGGAATACACATCTACAATGATGCAGAATCATGGTCAGGTTGATACGGTATATTTGGACCTGAGTAAAGCATTTGATAGGGTCAGTCATCGCTTGCTGGTGAAAAAAATGAAATGTTGGGGCTTCAATGAGGACCTATGCATTTTTTTTAGCTCGTATCTGAGCAACAGAAAGCAATACATATGTGTTAATAAGTATAAATCTAAGTGTTTCGTAAACTGCAGCAACTTAGGTCCGTTGCTTTTCATACTGTTCGTCGATGATGTCACTAAACTCGTAAAAAAATGCCCTATGCTGCTTTACGCGGATGATATAAAGATCTATTCGTCGATAAGGAATACTAACGATTGCTTAATATTCCAACAACAAATTGATATGGTTTATCGGTGGTCCTGCTTGAATTTTCTTAACTTTAACATAAAGAAATGCGCAGTTGTCACGTATCACAGAATAAAATCGTTCACTGTCTTTAGTTATAAAATTGACGGTAATCTGATTCGAAGGCATGAGGAGATACGAGATCTCGGGGTACATTTTGATGATAGCCTATCTTTTGCTACACATGTAAATATTATTGTCGCTAAGGCAAGGAAAACTTTAGGATTTATAGTAAGAACGTCCAGAGCATTCAAGTCTGTATGTGTGATGGATACTCTGTTCAATAGTTTTGTCAGAAGCATACTCGAATATGGTGCAGTGGTGTGGTACCCGTATTATGAAAAATATGTTACTGCAATTGAAAAGGTTCAGAGAAAATATCTAAGGATTAAATATCTCAGAGAAACAGGAATTTATGTCAATGAGAGAGTGAACGAATTGTATAGTCACTACAATTGTGTTTTAATGAGATCTCGAAGAGATAGGTTGCTCTTGCTCTTTCTATTTAAGCTACTTAATAATTACATAGATTCCAGTTATCTCCTGTCAATAATTAGTTTTAGAGTGCCACAAGCAAATACGCGACTATGCGATATGTTTATTTGTAGAAATGCAACTACAAACTACTGTATGTACTCTCCCATTAACAATATGTTAAAAACATATAATAAGATAGGTCACCAATTAGACATATTTGGATTGAATGTGCGACAATTTAGAAAAGCAATGGAGGAGGGAATGTTATCGTGTTCTGAATAACTGTAAGGGGTATTAGTAGGTTGTATTACTCTGTAATTGGTTTGTAACTGTTGAGTAATAAATTCATATTATTATTATTATTATTATTATTATTACCTGTATACTAAATTTCATTAACATATCCAGAGCGGTATTACAGATATTACGAAAAAAAGATTTATTTTAATAAAACTTTACCACCCTGTATCTCAGAAGTTAAGACTCTTAGGACATACGTTCTTATGAAGTTTTCTTCTTAAGATGAACCCAAAAATCAGCCCCTTAAATATTGACATTCAATTACATAACACCCTGTATTAAGCTAAATTGATTACAAATTATGAATAACTAGTTACTGAAATTAGATCAGTTGTGGCCCATTAGTTGTTGTAAAAATAAGATATGGAACTGATCTAATTTCATGGTGCATGGTATCTGGTAACTGGAACTCATATGAAAATAAAGAGCCCCGGAGAAGTATAATTAAATAATTTACCTATGATAATGCAACAAATATATATCTATGATATATCTATTATATCGTGTAAAGTTAATTTGTTAAATCAATTATAAGTATACTTCCACATTTTTGATATCTAACAATAATTATCCACATTTAAAGTTCAAATTTTAAGAGTTAGAAATAATGCAAGAAATCGCGTTTTCATGGCAACTTCATGCTTGCCATCAGATTCACCTCATTACTATTAGTATAGCCACTAAATATCAGCTTATTAATTAGAAAATTTTAGTAGAGTAGTAGCTGCTTTCTATAATATAAATATTTACTTTTTTCAAAGAAATTAGTGAATAATATTGATGGCAGACGATAGCTTGAATACTAGAGCCCATCATGGATTAAACAACAACAAAATCCACAAAGATCGTCACTGTGAAGACTGGACCGATTCCTTGGAATACTCCCAGTCATGCAGCTCTAAAGAATTGACACTTGGCTCGAATTTGACCATATTACAACTAAACATTGAAGGAATATCTAAAGATAAGTGCCACTTTTTATCTAAAATTTGCAATGATAAAAATGTAGATATAATACTTCTTCAAGAAACGCACACAAATTCTAATGAACAAATTTTATCTCGAGGTGTTATTCCAAGTTATACACTTGTTGAATCATTAAACAGTGCAATACACGGATGTGCTACTTATGTTAAGGAAAATATTCACAATCCTGAAATCATATATAATAATATTTATGAAGGTATATTTATAATTGTCATAAAAGTTTCAGATACTTTCATTTGTAATTTATATAAACCTCCAAAAGTTCAATGGCCAGAAGATTTTCCTATAGTTTATGGACACCCAGTTATTTATGCAGGAGATTTTAATTGTCATCATAATTCTTGGGGTTATGATCTCAACGACCGAAATGGCATTGCTTTGTCCAACTGGATTGAGAGAAATAATTATCATTTGAAATATAATCCGAAAGATAAAAAAAGTTTTTATTCTTCTAGATGGCGTAAAAATTATAACCCAGATTTATGCATAATATCTAAAGACAATGATGATATACCATTACCTATTATCAAGGAAGTATTACAACACTTTCCACATAGCCAACACAAGCCGACGTTAATTAGGACAGGAATTCGTATTGAATATATTAATTCATTACAAAAACCAAGATGGAATTTTGGCAAAGCAAACTGGAAAGAATTTAGAACTCAAATAGACAATAACATAAGATGGATTAAGCCCACTTATAATAACTATTCTAGATTTGTAGGTATCATAAAAGCAACAGCTAAAAGAACAATACCTAGAGGATTTCGACAACAATATATTCCTTGTTGGACCAAAGAAACTCAGGAAATCTATGAATCATATAAAAAAGCGCCCACTACAGAAGCAGCAAATACAATTTTGAATTCTCTGAACAATTCACGGAAAGAAAAATGGAATACTTTAATGGAAAACATGAATTTCACTCATTCTAGTAGAAGCAGTTGGAACCTACTTAGCAAATTAGGAACTACTAATCAAATAAAACAGCAAAAATATAATATTTCACCTAATTCTATTTCTTCTAGAATAGTGAAAGTTTCTAATTCTGTTTTAGTATCCAAAGAAGAACAGAAAAACATTAAAAATAAATTAAGAAAACAAAGAAAAAATGCCATTAATTCTGACACATTGTCTAAACCATTTGAATTAAAAGAACTTAAAGCAGCAATAAATTCCATGAAAAATCGAAAATCACCTGGTTTCGATGGTATTTTAACTGAATTCTTAAAAAATCTGGGGAGTTTTTCATTAAAATGGCTACTTTCTTTTTTTAATAACATTCTGGTTTCAGGTCGACTACCTGAAGATTTCAAAAAAGCAAAAATTAGCGCAATTCTAAAGCCTGGGAAACCAAATGATGACTCTTCAAGCTACAGACCTATTGCTTTGCTTAGTATCACTTATAAAGTACTGGAAAAACTTTTATACAATCGTCTATTACCAATTGTTGATGAAAAATTACTTATTGAACAAGGAGGATTTCGGCCAAACAGAAATACATGTGACCAAGTTTTGGCGTTGACAACCCACATTGAATGTGGCTTTCAAAGAAAATTAAAAACAGGAGCAGTCTTCCTAGATCTATCTGCAGCATACGACACTGTGTGGAAAGAAGGTCTCTTACATAAATTATATAAAACCATTGGTTGTAAGACGATTATGAATCTATTGGAAAATATGCTATCAGACCGAAAAATAAAAGTTTTCGTAAACGAAAAGAGCAGTAAATACAGAATCTTAAATAATGGTCTCCCACAAGGTTCTGTTTTATCTCCACTGCTATTCAATATTTACATTAGTGATTTGCCTGCAACCAAATCTAGAAAATTCATATATGCCGATGACATTATTTTAACTTACCAAAACAGCGAATTTAATTTATTAGAAGAAACGCTGTGCTCTGATTTGAAAATCATGAATGATTACTTTAAGAAATGGCGTCTTTGCTTAAACTCTTCAAAAACAGAAGTTACATGTTTCCATCTCAATAACCACCAAAAATCTAAAAAGCTAAATATAACTTTCAACGGATCGTCACTGAATCATAATTTCAATCCAAAATATCTTGGTGTGACTTTGGATATATCTTTAACCTATAATCAACACTTAGAAAAAGTGAAACAAAAATTAAAAACAAGGAATAATATTCTATACAAACTTGCTGGAACAACTTGGGGAGCCAATGCAAAAACAATTCGCACATCAGCTCTTGCACTTGTTTATTCAACAGCGGAATATTGTGCACCCGTATGGCTCAACAGTGTACATCAATCAAAAGTGGATATTCAACTGAACCAAACATTACGAATTATTACTGGAACAATTTCCTCAACTCCGATCCCTTGGTTACCTGTTTTGTCAAATATTGCTCCATCTAATCTCCGAAGACAACAAGCAACACATAAAATCATGAATAAATACCGAACATTTCCAGATGATTTTTCAATAACATCGGACCTGAATAATCTTCCAACAACGAGATTAAAATCAAGAAGACCTGTGTGGCTAGAAACATACCTGGATCGACCATTTAAAATTGAAGATGAATGGAGAAATGATTGGCGAAATAAAAGTGTTTCTTTATTCAACAATACTTTAATCGAAGATCCTTCATCATTAGTCAACGGTTTTGAAATCAGAAGGAAAGTCTGGGTACAAGTAAATCGCTTAAGAACAGGACACGGTAGATGTAATTCAATGTTACATAAATGGAATTTAATACCAAGCGCTTCCTGTATTTGCGGACATCCTGAAGAATCCATCAATCACATTGTCAATGAATGTCCTTTAACCAAATTTTCTGGAGGTTTTCAAGCAATTCATGAAATTTCCACCGAAACAATAGACTGGTTACAGAATTTGAAGCTCTTGTAAACAAAATCTACATTAACAGCCAGATAACCTCAGAAGGGCAAAATGATTGGAATACTTCAAACCAATCTCAACAGGATGGTGTGTCTAGGTTTTTTAATGGGGTTTTCCCTAGACTATATCTCTCAAAGCAAATGCTTCACCATGATGTCAACATCGCATCAGAATATCCTACAGATCGTTCTTTTCCCCATGATCGACGAAACCAATCATATGTAATTTAATAAACTAAACAACATGTATCGTAAGACTGCAATTTGTAATTTCAAACGAATATATATATATAATAGTAGCGTACTAATTAGTAGCTGCTTACTATAATAGTAGCGCACTAATATACGGCTGAAGAATTTTATTCGTAAATAGAATGACAGCTGGCTTTCATGTTACCATGGAAATGACATATTTAGTAATTTTTGTCCATTCTCATGTTGTGTCAAAATAATAATATAAATAACAATAATTATTAGTTTAATGGCCGTCGCTATGACAAATGGCCGCGAAATTGAATTATGCGGCCTGCATGGAGTACGCGAAGTTCCTACTTCGCGTCCAATTGCACAAAAATAATTTTACGATGACCATAAAATGTTAATTGGTATTAATATAAAGTGAAAATTATCACCTCAGTCAAGTTAGCCACGCTTGGGCCAGCCAAGCTTTCGATCACGAAGAAGGACTTGATATAATTTTTAGCATTTTTTCCCTTAGTTAATTATTGTTCTTGTTGATTTTTACCATAAAAAATCATCGTAAACTGAAAAAATCGTAATGGTTGAAACACCACGGCCGCAGCCACACTTTCGGCCACTGACTTAGCATAAGTGTGTACTTCATTAGAACAAATTTGGAGAAAAAAAAATTACTGAAAATTATTCTAATACAGGTGGGAAAGTTTAGTACACGGTGTAAGACATACAGGGTTTTACTCAAACTTTAGGGTATATACTCAATTTTAAGGGCATATTCCATGCAGGGTCAATTTTAGGTCGAAAAGTTCATATAAACATGTATCCCAAAATGTCTGGTTTTCAAGATAAATAAAGAAATATCGTATGGCTGTGGTAAAGCCCAAGTGTCAGAAGTTTTCAAGTAGCCACAAGGGCCTCTGACGTAACCTAACGACAGCTGTGAAGCAGCCGGGACCCCCTTTTTAACGTACCTCCCGGAGCACGATCAGTCACGGATAAAGATACAGGGTGATAAAGTTTTTTTTACAGTTTTTTTTTATCTCAAACATTCTTTTGCTGATGCTGTTGAAATTTTGCATATTTATTTATAGTAATAAGGAGCTTTTTTAGCCCCAAGTAGCGGCTAAATATTAAAATTATTAAGTCCAGAGGCGCCCCGGGAGCATCCTCATTACTTAGTATTATTGTAAAGAAAAATGAACGTAACTGGCTTTTTTTAAATTATGACATTTTTTCAGATTAAGCCGCTAAAAATATAACTTTTATGTCTCCTGATTTTTTCCGTTATCTACTGTCGTTGTCTATAAAAAAATTAAAACCGCTTCAAGGGATGTTGAAAAATTGATTTTAAAATTATAAAATATAATTTTATCAATTTTTAGACATCCCTTGAAGCGGCTTTATTTGTTTTTCCCCCGAAAAAGAAGTAAGATAGGAAAATATAATTTAAGAGACAAAACAGTTGTGTTGTTAGCTACTTAATATGAAAAAATATCAAAAATTTAAAAAGTCAATGGCGTAAATTTTCTTTGTAATGAATAATGATGTTGATGAGGGTAAAAAAAAACAAAGTTATTAACCCTGTATCGTGAAAACCAGACATTTTAGGACACATCTTTAGATGAACTTTTCGACTTAATAAAATTTGCCCAGGAATAGGTAGGCTCTTAAATTTAGTACATATCCGTAACTAACACCCTGTATATCTTAGCATGGTTTAGTACCACCCATCATTGGCCTCTAGTAAACGGTAAAAGATACAGATTCGAATAAATTATAGAAACGTTGCAAAGTTTAATGCTTAATAAGAATAAAAATAAAAAGAGAAAAGCAATAGGATATTTTAGTCGTTCGCTAGAATGTGCTGAAAAAAAAGAAAAATCGAGATTTCTTATTTCTGGCCTGTCTTTATTATTATTGAAAATAACATAAAAAATTATTATTGATGTAGATTTACATAAGTCATCAAAAGCTATCCATTTGACATTACAAAAATTTTCTAATAAGCTGCGACTAGAAGTTAGAGTTTTCATTATTTGTTTTATTTTTCTCATAGCTGCCATTATACTTTTCGTGTCGGTTGGTCTACAAAAATTATGAAAACAAAAAATTAATTAAAATTTTCTAATTAAAATTAAAAAAAGAAACAGAATTATTCATATTCAGGTGTGAAATTTTCCTATTAAGTATTGTTTTGTTCTTTTCTTATAACTTAGGACGTCTGACATTATCTTGGAAGAAATTATTAAGAAGCATTTAAAGCCTGGATTCAATTGCTGGGAATAATTTAAGCACTGGAGAGTCATGCTCTAGCTGGTCAACTTAAATCACCATGCACTTCTATCCACACTGCCTATTTTTATGAATTTGGTTTAAAGAATTCTGACAATGATTACGTAATGCGCACTTCTTGTTAAACCTAGAAGCTTTAATGGCATTTTACCATATATGTACAACTTAGCAGACATAAATTCCTCCAGCATGATGAAGAAGCTGCTGGAAATCTTGTTCTTCGTGTTTGGTTTTGTTACATAAAAATAAGAGCCTACATCAATGACATTTTATAATCACATCTCCGTGAATTCGCACATGTTCTTAAAGAACTTCAGTAGGTACCCGTTATCTGTTATATATGAACAAGAAATTAGTTTATAATCACTGGAGTTAAATTTTCTAAATGCCATGAACTTTTCACATTCTGATATATTAGCTATCTTAGTGCCTAAATATGTGTCCCGAACTGATGATGAATTAGTGGATGTATTGGGATCCTCGGTTGCTGTAGGAGACACGAAAACGTTAAAAATGGGGAAAGCTTTAGGTGATTTTGGGCTAGTTTCATAATAAAAGTAAAGTAGGTAAGTTTTAAATTTAAAGTTAGATTATTGTAGACTAACTTAAGCATAGACAAGAGCACAATAAGCCCATGATGCTCAGGTTCTACCAGCGAGCTTGAATCAGATGGCTCTCGAAGGAAAAAAACATTGACAAGGATCAAACCAGATCTGGAACGTACTAAATTTGGCATGTTATGGGTAAACAGTGTGACTAACTTAACACTACACGTACGTTTTCAGTCACCCATCTGGGCATAACTAGGAAACAGTTCAAAGTGCAGAAAATCGTGAAGCAAAAATCTGCAAATTTTTGTTTGCCATGTGTAATTCAATCGCCAATCTTGAAAGTGGTGACGCTGTAAATATATGTTCATGAAATCGAATGACTATCAATAATACAAACATTTTATTTACTTATACACATTATAAAATTAAAAGACACCTAATCCAATAATTGGCCTTAATAAGAAGATAATCCAAAATGAGGCACAAAAAAAGTTAATTTTCACAACCTATTAAGAAATGGTCTGACGAAATGCTACTCGCGTGAAGGTCGGAGATTCGGTTAAGTAGGTACAATGGCGATCCATCAATCTGAGTTATTGAAGACGTCTGGGCGCAATTATTACATTAGATCTTGGAGTATGATTCTAGTAATCGTTAATTATGCCCTTACATGGTGACTATATGTGGGCTTACGAACCGCATTCACTCCGCCATTACATACACATTATACGTTTATATTGCACAAGCTAAGCAAATACTTTCTTGGATGACTTTTGCCCTAACAGCGGCGTGCAGTGTATAATATTGTGCACGTGATAAAAAGCACCAGTCGTTTAGGTAGGTAGGTACCTACCTAGTATAATTTTTTTCCTAAATTTTTTTAACTAAAATTCAATAATAATTGTCGCATTAGTTATTTTACTTGGACCTGCACGTGTCTTTACATATTCATTTTAATTATTGTGTCAAGTTGGACTTTAAAATACCCGTGCAGTAACCGATTCGCTGTTGTTGTCGCTGTTTATTAGGAGCATTCAGTGATTTAGCCTTGATTTCATAACCTTTCCTTGGGAGCTGATTTGCCTTTTTCTGAGAGCTGATTCGTCGTTCCTGGGAAGCCGATTCACCGTTTTTGGAGTCCATCCATCATTTTCTAATACGCTGTTACTCAGAATCTGCCACTGACCTCAACCGTGTCACCGTGAGCAATTAGCCTGGTTGAAGCCTTACTCCAAGAAAATCTCCTAGCACCCCTACCAACACTCATATCAATTATCAAGCAGGAGCACAAAGCTAAGTATCGAGTGAAATTCAGTGATTCTTTCCTCAATTCGTATTACAAGAATTTAAATTTTCAATTACCGTATTGCTTTCCTATCAGTCCGGTTAAATTTGCAATTTTCATTATCGTTTAATTTGTAAATGTAAAGCCATTTAAGTGAGTTTATTTTTGCATTTGTAATTTAGAATATTCATTAAAAAAATATTTTTTATCAATGTCATTCTTATTTGTTCTATGTAATTTTAAAATTTCAACATTAACTAACTCAAATTTTTCCCGCTACATAAGCTTTATTATAACATAAGTCGTCAAGAACTATCCATGTGAGATTTCGACAACTTTCAAAGACAACTAGATCATAGGGTGTTGATTTTCAAAGCGGGCCATAGGGGATTAGCATTGCGAAAGTGGTTTTTGAGGATTAAACAATAATGACGTTTCTACGTTTTGACAATTATTTTTGTCCATTATTATTAGAATGTTAACGTTAAACTAATAGCGAATTCGAGTTACTGCACTTTTCTGCTCCGGGTGCGCACCGAGACGGAATCTCGTGTTCGATTTGTAGGACTCCGTTCCAGTGCTTTTCGTAATCGTATTCGAGTTAAAGTGAACTCTAGCGGTGCATATCGTAATTGTGTTCGAGTTACACTTGCTCTCTGGCAGTGCATAGGAAAATATGTTCGAGTCGTATGGCGGAACTGTCCCGGAGCAGAATAAACTGCACCGTCAAATTTGACGGTGCAACGGTGCACTCCCGTAAATTTAGAGGTTAGACATAGCGGGAAAATTAAATACTGATTCCATTACTGATTCCTAGTAATTCCTTAAACCAAAAATTTGTGGATAAGTACATTTTGTGTATTGTATGAATTACAACTTATTACAATAATTAAAATGGATCACGCCTTGTAGTTCCACGACTCTGTTATAATAAGAATAACATCATAACAACAAACAACCGTGATAGGTATAGGATAGGGATAGGTAGAAGGCTATAATGAAAATGCAGACTGGAGGGAAACTGGATTGCACACTGCACTGCACCGGTGCATGGCGCTCTGGCTCTGGCTCTGGTTCTGGCCTGCCCTGACACAGTTCGGTTCCATACAGAGTCGAAATGCGAAAGTTCTGCTCCGGACTGGAGCAGAATTCTGGGCAGAACTGATTCAGAGACAGATCGATCTCGCTCCGAGCAAGTGCAGCCAACTCGAATTCGCTATAAGCAACATTTACATTTTACAATGCTATACGTACTCTATTCCCTATGGCCCGTTTTGAAAATCAACACCCTGTATAGAGTTTTCATAATTCAACTTTAGCATTTCTTGTGATCGCCAAATTGTTTTTTAAGCCATTTAATCCATTTAATTCATGAAAAATCAAGGAAACTAAAGATTTGACAAAAGCAAAATGAAATTTGAAAATCTTATTCTCCATTTTTGGGATGAAAAAATAAATGAAAAACATTTTTTTATTGAATGACATAGAAAAAAAAAACTAAGGGCAAGCAATATGACTTGATATTGTCGTAGGTAATTTTTCTTTTTCGAAAATAGAAGAATAAACGTTTGAAAAATTTATTTTGTGAATTCTATTGATTGTAGGTAAAGACAATATTGCCGGGCATAAAAAACAACGTTGATTACGAAAACCATGGGATCTATTTCGACGCAACTCGTAGTTGCGAAATATCGCAAGTAACTAACTTGAAATTAGGCCGTTAGTAGCACTTGGTCAAAAATTTCATTTAAGTGACTATTCGCAGTTGAAATACGACGATTACCTACGTGAACTTATTGACGTTGCATTACGAAAAACAAATAATTTGTTAGGTAATTGAGATACTTATTAACAATCAATTAAGCGTCAAACAGAAAACATTGTTTTTGAGTTTATGTTAAGCAATCAATTATTTATAAATTAAATTAGTTTCATTATTGTACCTTTATGTAGGAAGTACGACTGGGGTACCTACTAAGAAGATTTAACTACATTTTACTGGACACTCTGATAAGAACAATGGAACGTAATTATTTTCCTCATTTTCGTATATGTGTCTTAATGTGGAACTACCTATCTATATCGTTCAGGATGAGTCCGCACGTTTGCGGCCTGCTGAGACCATAATATTATGATGTAATCCTATCCTAAATCGCCAGCGGGTTGCGGCCGTTGTAATCCTGTAAACGGATAGGTCGGATATTTCGGGTATTGGGTTCACGTCTGTCTGGCCCCGGGGCCCCCTTTCATTCGACGAGACAGGTATCACTTGTCAATGGTATCACTCATTCTTTTCAATTCCACACCACTTAGGAAGGAAGCCATTTCTTTTCAATTTTCTTGTCTTAAAATCAAAAATCGAAAAGTTTAGGCTGAATTATTTACATAAAAAATTACTAAGTTTATCGTGTAGAAATGATTATAAGCTGGGTAAATAGATAATAATAATGTTAAAATAATCTAAATTAGTGGGGCGGTTTGAATATTATGTGAATACAAAAAATTCACAAAAAAAAATCATGCACGCGATGAATGATCCCCAATTTGACCATCAAATTTTACAAATAAGTATAAAATTTAATGCGTTTTATGTGTGCACCTTGGGTCATGCATATCATGCAAGATATTTACAGTGTGTCAAAGCCAGCTTTTGAAGGAAGTTTTTTATTAATATCTACGTTGATTATCAAGATAACTCCGTTAAAAATTTTGCACAAATTTCTCGTGTCTGCTGCAAAGAAATTGTTCTTACATCCAGCATTAATTTCAATTATTATTTTTCCATTCTTGTAAGATTTTGATTCAGGGATTGGCTTAAGATATATGTTGCAACTTATTTGTCCATCATCGAGAAATTCAATGTTTTAAGCCAAGCTTACGAGAAAAAAATGTTTTTGAAAATAACAAAAATCGACTTTAATTTTGGCAAGAGTTTGGGTTCAAATTACATATTATTACCCGGCAACTCACTCAAACTTTAAATTTTTAACTGAAACTTTTTTTATAGGTATGCTCAAGTTTTATATGTCTAGCCTAAATCATTGACTCTAAATCAAAATCTTACAAGAAAGATAGAAAAAAACTTTGCAAAAGATTTTATGAAGTATTAATAAAAAAACTTCTTTTAAAAATTTACTTCTAAACCCTGTATCTTGGAAGAGGGACGTCGAAATGAAAAATGGCCTAAGGGAAGTCCTAAGACTATTTCTGGTCAAAATATAATCTATGGCTAAGATTGTGACCTACTAATTTGTGACCCCCTGTATAAGTACAGATATGTATGAGTATGAATACCTACGTGGTTATATATTACACCCCTTATAAGTGGATGCATATGTTAGGATTAAGTAAAAAGCCTTTCTATGTCGGCAGTCACATGAAGCTTCCACCACATTAATATGAATTAGCTGTACCTGTACCAAGCCACCACACATGTTGCTTTTGCAAACAAGCGTCACGCAAAAAGTTATAAGTATTTATTACGGAGATTTTTTTGTATTTTGCAAGACTCTCTATTAAACCATTTATTTCACTGCCATTTGGAGATAGCATAAAATCTAATACCTACTATACTACCTACTAGATATTATTCTCAACCTAAATGTAGATTCTAGTCAAAAAAAATAAAAAATTGCATTTCCTCATTGTATATATAAATTAAAATAAGTTATAACAGGGCATATCCGCACGTATGTAAGCGCGGGGCATCTTATTCTATTAAATCATCTGATCAGATGAAAATATTAAATAAAAACAGGTATAGAAGGCTCAGAGAGGTATAAACACATATTAGGAAAATAAGAAAATAATTGCACAAAACCGAAAAACGGGACCTAAAATTTAATAAACTTATAATTTATACGACAAGAAAATTTCGGGAACATTTCGACATTCTTCTCCTCTTCTCATGGACCAAGCCGAGAGTAATATTACAGCTAGTTATCGTCCATATAAAGAGATTCTACCAGAGACACCGATGTAATCCATCAAGTACTGTAGTCTGGTTTATGAGCCTAATTAAAACCATTGAAAAACATAATCTGACGCTGTTACCAGTCCCCATGAATCATGTACCACTACATATCTGTTTCAGTTTAATGACTTAATATTTTAGTCTTTCCCGGTCTTATCGAGACTTCCTAATGAAGCTAATACAAGGTACAGTTAAGGTAGATAATGTGGATTAATGTGATCAGCTCAGCTTATTATAAAATAATACTGACCTTTGTTTACTGTAAGTAAACAAGGGTTGTTGTTGTAGAAGGGTGGCTAAATTCCGTTGGTTTACTCGGAAGCTAATAATTTATAATAAATAATCTTAATAATAATTAATTATTTAGAGTATTTGTCGGTGATAAGAGTTGTTTATGTGAATTGAATTGTGATAAAAAAAGTATTTTTTTAATGGCCTATACCAAAAGGAGCAGGTTTCTCCCCTCTTTTATTCGATATTATACACCACTGACCTGCGTCATACAAAATCGATAAAATTTCTTTTTGCAGACTATATACATATAGCGTTAACTTTTCAATACAAGGATTTTATTTCAATTGAATATCAATTCATCAAGCAACAATTCACAAGAGACTTAATGACATTAAATGATTATTTTCAGAAATGTTGTCTTTGTCTAAATCCACTTAAAACAGTTGAGTCTTGTTTTCAGCGTTCCAAATTTTAATAATTTTTTATTGGTTAAACATTGACTTAGAACATTTTTACAACAAAAATTTAAAAACAAGGAATAATATTCTGCATAAATAAGCAGGTTTCGACTGGGGAGAACATCCATAGATATTATGTATTGGTAATTTCTTTTTAATTTTTATTATGCTAATGATGTAGGTGAAATTTTTTCATCAACATTCGTGCTCGTTTACACAACCGCTAAATGCTGCTATCTTCTGTCTGGATGAGCAGCTCACATGTTACTAAAGTTGACACTCGATTGAATATTTTTGCATGAGAACAATAACTGGCACCAATAAAACAACTTAAGCTTCTTGGTTGTCCGTTTTATCAAATTCCACCAGATATTCGACTTATTAATTCCCTCAAATTTTTGAAAATATACACTAAATTTTAAAATGGATATCCAATTTGGCCCGAAATCAATCATAACTTTCATTCGTTTAATATCTAGAAATCTAATTTACCAATAAGAATACTTTTAAACATTTTTCTCCCATATTGAGCTTTGGAAAAGTAAATGAAGCTTGATTACCGATCCATTACAAATTGTACCAGGCTTCGATCAGCTTAGAAATGTTTGGATAAAGTTAAGCCGCCTTCGGACAGGTCATGGTCGTTTTAATGCAACATTGTTTTAATGGGATGCTGTCACAAGTCCTCTCTGTTATTGTGGAAAAGCTAACGAGACAATTAAACACATAGTTGATAAAAATGTGAATTGTATAAATTCCAAGGAGGGTTTTAAAACATCCATTGATACAAGTAACTATCGCCTCATACCATAAAGACATGCATAAAATAGACCACGTGTCGTAGATTTTTTTGTTTGGGAAAAAACAATGATGAAAACCAACATTAAATAGAGTTTGTTGCAGAGTAATATGAAAAAATACGATTTTCCGACTTCTCGTTTTCTGTTTCATAGTTATTTATGGAAGTAGAAGAAAATAATCTAAACATTGTTGAGATATTTTTTTCTATCTTTGATTGACTTTCTTTGGAAACAAATGGAAATCGATATAGAAAACATAAATTCTAATTATATATACTTACAGGATGCGTCAGTTTTTTTGTGTCAGGACTTTACAGTTTATAAAACACCTATTTTAAGGAATAGAAGTTTCCATATTAAACATGATGTACGGGAAAGCCTAGAAAAAAGATATTGTAAAAAAATCAGTTTACGCCGCATAACTAGGGCGTTTCTTAATAATTTAATTTTATGCCAAGAGGTTATTTATTATCATTGTAAAATGAGCACACAAAACGCAGAAAAACACGGGTGAAAAAATTCGTCAGTGGTGTAGGTAAATAAAAGGTATATGAAACATTTTTCACTCAACAACTTCTACGCCCATGGACTTACAAGACCTTACTTATCAACGTTGGATTCCCTAGAGATTTCTTACAAAAACAGTATACTTATGAATATTCTAAATTCCCCATAGTTTTTAAGTAAATTAAGTCTAGGCTTCATCGTTAAAATACCCAATGCCAATACCAAAAGCTTCATCGTAGCGCAAAAATAAGCACATTTTTTCGTATTAATTGTTATTTTTGGATATAAAATAAAAGTATCCCAAATTAATGATTTTCTATAGCTAAATGTATGGTATGAGTTAGTTTAGAATTTACTTAAAAACTAGGGAGAATTTCGAATATTCGTAAGTATACCTTTCTTGTAAGAAATGTCCAGGAAATTCAACGCTAATAATAAGCAAGGGGAATGAAGCGTCAGCTAGAAATAATAGACACACGCAGACATTTTTCGTCTATTATTGTTTTTAGTTAATTATTGTTTTGACGATCTCGAAAAAAAAACTAGGAGGTTTTTCCATATTGAATTTTTTTTTGCTTAAAATAGAGATGAAGACCTCTTCTTTCAAATCTCTAATCGCTATTTTAAGCAAAATTCTTTAAAACTCTCAATATTAAAGAAGTTGAGTTCTCAACTTTACCTCTTCATATCACGGTCAATATAAAGAAAATATTTTTTGTTACGATTTTTCCTGTGCTGAGCAAATTGACCCCCTAGCACCCTGTACCAAGAGGAAATCTGCCATTAAAGACTCACCTGCGTATATTTTATTTGGGACGACTATTAGTAAGCCTGTCGTAATTGAATAATCTAATTTCGAACTTAAAATTCAAATCTTAATATGAAATGATATTATTAATGATTGATGACTGATTTGTTTTACAGAAAAAATCTAAGTAGAAAATAACCCTAATATGCATTCAGAAAGAGAGGGTTTCATATCCACGAGACGAATTCGTTAGAAAATCTTTCGACATAAAACTACATAAAAGAATTTTATTTTTTGTAGGTAAAATAATAATTATTACCTAATTAGGTTAATTGATTTGATTATCAAGTCAATAATTTTATTACGAACATTAATTAATTATTATTGTAGTAGGTATAATTGCGTAATTGATCCCGAGTTAAAGTGTTCTCTGATCTTAATTACCCACTTCTTCTTTAGCCTTGCTTCTCTTTTGTATATCAATAATTGGTTCATCGATGTATCTCTGCAGCTGAAGTGACTGCCAATTTTTATGATATGTGTCCAAACCAATTTTTTGGGATGCTTGTTTAAACACACTCCAATTATATCAGTACAACCGACCGGAATATTGTATACCAGTTTCTTCTGTGTGTCCACTTTTAATTGACCATAAGGATAAGTCTGCCAGTTTTATTGTCATTAGGTAGGTACCTACTTCATTTTGAGGATAATTTCTTTAGGTAGTAACCGACATAATTGACATAATTTTTAATTACTATTTTTAGGGAATATCATTATAGTAGGTATTTTAGGCGAAAATTTTTTTCGTTTCCATCAATTAAATACATTTGATAAAATTGTATTAATATAAAAAACCCTTCCAGTCTTCATGGAATATTTCGGATCGACGTTTCCTCCGCTCCAGGCTACTCGTCAGCAAGTTTTTTTATTAGGCTATGCCACCTTGAAAGACGATGCAGCTGAACTCGTACTTCTTTGTAAATTTCTAAAGTTCCTTATGCTTTGCTTCACGAGAGCTGGTTTGAACGTCAAGTCTTTAAATGGAAGAAAAATATTTCTATTAGACCATAACTTAGCGTAATATTCCAGATAATTTGAGATTTTCGTCTTTTTTTCTTCCTTCGTAGATGGTCCCATCTCTCGTGATGGGTATAAGCTGAATGTCGATTTCGCCTAAAAATACATGATTAAAAAATTTTTCAAGAAATTTTTTTTATGATACAGTAATTTTGAGTTACGCTTTATTTTATCAAACCACTAGAAGCCGTTACATAAGACACACGTTAACTTCAATTTTCAAAAATTTCAATTCGTACGTAAACTGACATTGAGTATTTTTATATTTTCTCTAAGTATACCTACATAAGTACAACATTAGGAGACACCATGATGCAGTGCTCCAGAAGACCTCTGGCAACGGAGCCGGAGCCCAAAAAATATATGCAGTGTGCCCCAGGATAAACAAATATATACCTAATAACAAAATAAATGACAAAAAAATTTCGAATTGGAATTTGACTGTTTCGAGTCCAGGCCTGCTTGATTAGTTAATAAATTTTACCATATTTTCATGTTTAATAATTTTTTTTAATTTTATTCTTTTTATTTCCTGTCTGGGTACAGTACCTCTTCTGCACGAAATATCAAATATTTTATTTAAAAAAGTTGCTCAGAATTCAAAATCTTTTTAATTGTATTTTTAGAAACACAAGTAAAGACATTTTTTTTTAAATTCAAGTTCAAGTTCAAGTTCAAGTTTATTTACACCAATTAACAAGGATGATAACATAATATGTTAAGCATCTGCGTTTTAGGCAGGTCAAAAATTTACATTACTCAATCAATACAACAAATAGACAATACAATTGGTCAATTTCACAATAGTAAATATTAATAATCCAGAACACATTTTCGAAATTTACAAAACACAATAAAAGAAAACAATCACCGTATGTAGATATGTGCACATAACATAGCCTACACAACATGATCAGCATAACGACCAAGCAAGAACTCTTCAATGCTGTAAAATGCATGTTCACAGAGAAATTTTTTTAATTTAATTTTAAAAGCAGAATAGGTAAGTATCTTTATATCATTAGGTAATCTATTGTAGCATTTAATATTGACTTTATTTTTCTCAGAAGTGCATGTTCTTGAAAAGGGTTCTAGTAAAAGGGTGCACCCTCTAGTGTCATAGCCATGTACGTCTGCACGGGTGCGCAGCTCCCCAACCGATTTCCTCACATATAAACATGTTTCATAAATATACAGGGACGGCAAGGTAAGAATCCCAAGGGACCTGAAGTGCAACCTGCAATGATCTCTCGATCCCTTCCCAAGCATAATACGAACAGCCCTCTTCTGTACGGCAAAAGCCCTCATTGAACCCGATGATCCCCCCCAAAGCAAAACTGCATATGTTAGGTGAGACTGCACCAAAGCATAGTATGCCATCAACAGGGTATCCAAGCTCACAAGTGGGACCAAACATCTGAGAACATAAATGCCCCTAGAGACCCTCGCACACACGGAATCTACATGCGCAGACCACGTTAGACGCTGATCAATTCTAATGCCCAACAGACAAATAGAATCCTGAGTGGGAACATTTTTATCAGTGGCTAGAGTAATTCTTTGCGTCTTGTCACAATTTAAGGACATTTTATTACGGACAAACCAGTTCGAAGCCTGATCAACTGCTCTATTAACATTCTCTCTAGCCCTCTCGGCGCTTCGGTGACTGCTATAAAAAGTCGTATCATCAGCGAACATTATAGAGGTTGCTCCCTTAACATTACTTGGTTAATCATTTATGTATAGTATAAAAAGGAGAGGGACAAGAATCGATCCCTGTGGCACACCATGCAACTGCGGCAAGACGTCCGACTTCTCCTTATTGAGACATACCAACTGCCTCCTTCCTTCAAGATAAGACCGCATCAAATCAAGGCAAACACCCCTAATTCCATAGGCTTCCAGCTTATGCAGCAGGATGGAATGCGATACACAGTCGAACGCCTTCGTGAGGTCGCAGAGAGCCACCTCCGTACGGCGTCCAGAATCAAAGCCGTCAATCGCATCCCCCACAAGTCTCAACACCGCCTGGACCGTTGAACATCCACAAATTGATTCGGAAATAACATTTTAAGACGAAACTTTATTTATTGGGCTATTGATAACAAACATCTAAAAATATGCTCTGTGCTAAAGTCTAGTCTAAAACTTCGATTTCCAAGGCATTATTTTAATTAGTCTTAGAAAAGGAAGACCAATAATTACAAAAATCCAAAAAACATTATGAAAAATAGTGTAAAAAAATATAAAAAAAAATAGGCTGATGGTTACGAAATTTGGCATGCATGCAAAGTTGGCAACTTTCTTCAATAAAGTTTTACGATATTTCGTACAGAAGAAGTAGGTAAATACTTTACCTACACAAAAAACAAAAACAATGCTTGACATGCTTGATTTATTAAAAATTATAATGTAGTAAAATTTATTATCGAATCTCATATCGCTTCCCATATTTCTGAAAGAGTAAGGGGCCTCTTGAGATTCGCCAAACTCGACATCTATCCAAGCAAAAACACTCTATTTCCGAAATATCCTCCATGGCAAAACCACCCATAATAATACCACGGTCCCGAAGTCCACTAACAAACTCACCCCGAAATAATCCGCAACTCATTCCAGAGCATCGCTTCCCTTTACCAAAGGCATGCCTTTATATACAGACGGCTCCAAATTAAATCACTCCTCTACAAGGGCAGCCTTCCTTACCCCAAACTCAAAATTTCAAGCTCGTCTGTCACACCAGCTCAATATACAGTGCAGAACTCTATGCCATCAGCAGGGCACTTCTCCACATAGCCAATCATCATGTCTTCACGCAAGTTCTCCTAAAAAAAAAAAACTCTCTCTGCCTCCTGGACAAGAAAGGATATAAAATTGAATTCATGTACATCCCGTCACACTGCAAAATAAAAAGGAATGAAGAAGTTAACGCGAAAGGAGCCGCAAAATCCACAACATCCACCGCAGTGACAATGAACATCCCGAAGATATCATCAGCGAGATCAAAAAAGCAATACAAGACATCTGGCGGCAGCTATGGGACCATAATAACTACCGAAAGCTGTACCCTATCAAACCATCAATCACAACAAAACTGCCCCTTCCAAATAACAGAAGATACCAAGTAATATTAACCAGACTTCGTTTAGGCCACAATAATCTGACTCGCTCACGTTTATTTAAGCGTGAACCACCCTCCATCTGTAATAGTTGATTGCTCAATGTACACTGCTGCTCTACATATCCCGGACAATAACCTACAGCAGGCAATCTCCTCAAATGAAGAAACGGTCATCAGAACCCTACAGTACCTAAAAAAAAAAATTGAATCAAACAGATCTGACCCCAAATGGTCAAATTTCAACTCAAATTGTTTTTGTCATTTTGACATAAATGTGTTTATCCTGGGGGAGAATATTCATACCGGTTTGGTTGAATGATACTATCTAAGGTATAGAATTTTTGAGTGGAGAGAGATGAAACCACACTGAAATCACATCTCGAGCTACAATTCTTCACTTTTTCCCTTATGTTTCCTTATTAGCAACGAAAAACACTTGAGCTGATTTCTGACATCGCAATCTTTTAGAAATTAAACAAATAGATTTTATTTGAAAGTTTACTTGAATACAAATGATCTATATTTTTCTTACTTTGCATATTCAATTATTATAACCATAAATTAGCTTATTCTGATATCAACTTCAGAAGTTGCAGAAGTTATCAAAGATAATAAGAAAATATTTTTATATATGGAAACAATAATTCAAACATTTTGGTCTTAATGCAACTCTTCTAGTATTAATTTTTTTAATCGGCTTGAAATAATTAATTATGACAAAATCATTATCTAGAAGCAACATAATGCCAATTCACGATGATCGATGCCAGTGACATAAGTAGTAAGGCAGTTGTTTCTTTCTAGCAGAGTTAAATTATTGATAGACTAAATTATGGCTATTTCAATGCAAATGGACAACCACTGACAGTCCAGATGTACTGATACAAATGAAGAATGGATTGTTTTTGAATTCAGACTAGGAGCGAACATGGTGAATCGTCAGTTTATAAAATTAATTTTTATTCCAAGTTTTTATGTGACCTTTTCAAAATGAATGCTAGCTTATTGTCGTTAGTACTTTGAAGAATTCAGAAATGCCAGAAATTATGTAACATAAACCCACATACCTATTCTCTTTTCGGTGGATACTGTTTATGCATAGCTTTTATAAATGTTATCCATTTAACAGTTAAAGTTTGCCGAAAGAATGATTGACAACCATTTACCGTTTTGCGATGAAGCATACACATACACGAACCACGAACTAGGACCTGCTAGAATGTGTTAAGGTCACTACTATGCAAAGGAGTTGACAGATCATTGTCGCTAGGAACAATTGACTTGTAATATACATGCAATGTTCGTATACAGCACATTGTTCACTGTAGCAATAACACATAATGAACAGTTCAGGTCCTCGTCGCTTGTCTTTTACACCGGCTGACCAGTTACAAATGAATTCATAAGAAATAATAAGCTATAGGTACAGGTACCTTGATACGTATGTTGAATGATGTAATTATTTAGGCTTTACTAGTGCACCCTCAATACAATCGTAATTTCAACCTCCTACTAATCATCCCCTACTTGTTTTTTTTTTTCTCAAATTACACCCCCGGTTTTATTTTGCTCAGCAGGACTACTAACTGTCTTCGTTCCTAATACATACAATGCGATTTTTGTTAATATTTGTTATCATTCGTTACCATAGCTACGCTTTATTGTTGTCAACTGTAACGCATTGCAAATAGTAACTTGGCGAGAGTATAATTTCATTTTGAAACGACCTGAAGGTGTTTTCTTTGTTACTTGTGGCAACGCTGGTTTTTTTAGGATAATAGTATAGTTACGATAGATAGTAAATCGTATAGTAGAACCAGAAATATGTCATCCTGTCATTCTAAGTAAAAAATACAAGTGGAAATATAGAGTAGCAGATTAGTAGGGGGTCACTTTTATGATTATAATTCGTTATATTTCTTCACCGTTTCATTATATTTCTGTTTTTACTATAAGAAGACAGAAAAGAATTAACCTACCACCTCTTTGAATAAAAGAAGTGAATTGAAAGTGAAATGAAAGCAAATGTAAAAGAGTATAAAAAGTCAAGTACCTACCTAATGAACATCAATTCTTGTTATTTTCTACAAGAAAAATAGATCAGTAAATTATTATCACAAGAACTTGCAGTTATTTAAAGTAATTTTCCTGAATCAATGGAGCATTACAAGAAGTAGTAACAATAAATATGACTGATAGGTAATAATAAAAAATATACTCTATTCAAGCAGGCGGGGTGTAAGCAGGTGCCAAGAGCAGGTGATTGGTGATTTAGGTGCTAGCCTGCATCAATTATGAGACCAAACGCCCCTTAGAGTGATACAGTAGCCATTAACTGCAATTTATATTGTATCATTCGATGGCTACCGATTATCAAATGGTTATGGTAATGTTAGGTAGAAACTATGATTACCCATCATAACATATCAAGCTACATAATATATCAGACAATATATTTGCACGGTTCAATTAATGTTCTTGTTACTCGATGATACAGGTCGTAGTTTTCAAACTCCCTGAAACTGAAATTTTTGTAGGAGTAAGATGTCAGGATGCAGTACCGGATACCCTGAATGTATTTAATATTTTCACATGTCTTTGTTTTTCGACTCTCAATTATAAAAAAATAATACTATCTTGATTTAAAATTAAAATATTGAAAATGCTAAATCTATATACTCTTTTTTTTCGAAGCCTTTCCAGATAATAATTGTTTGTGGGTACTTTATATTCCTTTGAAAAGGTTTTCTATCAACCGATTAAGAGGAAATAATTTTTTCAAATACACTATGCAATCATGGGTAATTCCAATTATGGAACAAACTGTATATTATTGGGGATAAATATGTTCTACTTCATTGGAGATTATAAATATTGTGTGTAGCATCACATGCTTGCCATCTGACATAACATAAAACAGCTACACTTGCTTTAATATGACGTGTAGACCAATAATTATAAACAATAAACATGTCTCTCGTCACTGTTAATGTGATGCATGTGTACCGTTTTTATTCTACATAACATAATATTATGACTGGTTAATTTTTTATTTTTCATCATTAAAAAAAGGTATTCACCACTAACAGGTGTCATCCAAGAACTTCTGTATTGTACATATACTTACAACATTTTTACCAGAGTACCTACCTACTTACGAATACTCCCAGTTATTTATAAAAATATAGTAATTTTATATTAATATACATAAATAAGTACATTGTTCCGAATTATTGTTTATTTATTTTTCGGTAGGTAGGTATACTTTTTCTTGTTTTACTGTTGAATTTTCTTAGAAAATATCCGGTAACTCCTTCTGGGCATAATTATGTAATGATAGTTTCTATTAGCTAATAAGAATTACTAAAGCGGGTTCAGAGGAGTCCGTTTTTAGGCTAAAAATTGCATTAAAACTTGTAGAATCTAATTAGCCACGTTTATGGGTGTATTACGACCGATAAGTGGATCAGCACAAGTCTCCTTTACTAAATCTGGCACTTCAGTTCCAACAAGCACATAATTATTGTTCTGTAATTCTAGGAATTGACCAAAATGATATTTGAAATAATGCTAGAACTGCAAAGAAACATCGCTGAAAACTGTTCGTTTTTCTGAGTTTCATGAAGCGATTGGCAAAAATTTTACCAATCAGGAATGTCTTGGAGTAGGGATCTTTCACTACAATATCACTCGACAAGGTTTAGTGTGCAAGAAAGGTGAACGCCTTTCCTAAGCAGCTTGGAAGCAGGTTCAACAATAAACATCAACTCACTCAGTTTGATGACGAACAATACAAACAATGAAGAATTTGACACTCTTTGGCCTGCCAGTTAACTGACTTCCCGGTATTTCCTCTGTTGTTCGAAGATTTGCAACATATCCTTTACTTTGATTCCGGGGGCCACAGCACCACAACATATGGAGACATTCAGTTATCTGAAGAGAACAACAACCTAATTCCATCAAGTTTATTCCCATTATGACGATAGCTTTGAACTATAACAGTTTTTTATTTTTTAACGTTAAACAATTTTATTATTTTTTTAAATCAACGTTATTATTTTAAACAAATAGGTACATTAATTAATTATTAAACTTCTTTATGTTATTAGAAAAAGATATTTTCTTCCTCTAATACCCTTTAATAAATATTTAGCGACTTTGAAATCACAGTTGTTAAATGTGATATACTATCACGTTGTTTACAATGATCAGAAACTAGGGATGGACTAACTTAGTTACGGAGCAGCGATAAATGAAGTCGTTAATAAAGATATCCGTGTGCGAGAAACTATGTTTCAGACTATTTCTGGCATATCTAGTGGGAGATTTAGACTAGTTGAATTAAAATGGATGACTTGAGACTAACAACTCGCATGAAAATTACAGGTATTTTGAAATAACCTATAAATGAATAAGAGTTACAGTAAGCGACCGTGACTACGTATCACTGTTCATAGATAGTGGAATAGACTATTCTATGCCTACTATTATTCTAGTTATTGAATATCTCGTATATTCGACACACCGAAATTAAGTTTCGACATCACCCACAATTTCTAGAGCCAATTGAGGCAGTGTTCCTAAATGAACATCCGATATGGTACCCGCGACTTCGTTCGCTATATAATAATAATGATATAGAGTCTACACCAACTATGAAATGGACATGACATGATGACCCTTGTGGTAGATATAAGGAATAAAAAATTCCCTGTATGACTTACGATTCTTACAGCAAGCGGTATCCTTGTCTACACCATTATAAACTCAAAGAGTACACATCAGGTCAGTCAGTAGTGGAGACACGTCATATCTTTTGCATATAACAAATTTAGATTCGTTTTCAAATGGTTGAAAAGTCAAGAAACTTTGATTATATTGCTTGTTATTATTAAGACTTTGTTCCTTGTCAGTCCATTTAAATAGATTTTCAAGGAGGATCAATTTAGCTTATGCAAATACCTAAGAGCTCCACTTATTCTCCATCTCTCACTAGGCCAAAAGGTCAGTGGTAATGTATGACAATAAGTTTGGGTTTGTTTTAAATAACAGAGAAAGAGATACAAAATTTGTAGTTACTAGTAAGTACTTCTACAGGTTGGTTGTGAAATATCCACTTAAAAAAATAAATGAAAAGAAAACACAAATTTGATTTGTGATGTTATCGAATTTCAGCAAATCCTCCAAAGAAGTTTTACTTCAGCCGTGTGGTCTAAACCGTAGGTCCAGTAATAGCCTGTATGAATTTTAAAGTGGTGGCCAAGCAGAAATTTTTAAATTAAACAAATTAAAACAGTAACTCGTGAAAGGGATTAAAACCACGTCATTCAGAGTGGAAGTAACACTTTTAATCAGTAAATCACCGATATATTACAGAGGCATTGTGGATATAACGTATGTAATGGGGTTCGTAGATGAACTTATGAAAATATAAATTAAAAAATTATCTAACTAAATTTATTTTCAAGTGTATAAAAAATTACTTTCTGCTTAGAAAAATATAATTTCACGTATTTTTACACCCTGTACCTACATCCCAAAAACAAGTTTCTTATGCCAAAAGTCAACTTTCTGCATGTCAAGCGTCGGTTTGATCTAGAACTTGATACGTGATAAGTGAGTCAGTTACCTAACGATTTTATACAGGGTGTGGAATAATTGGTTCATGCGTCATAGGGATTTTAATGGTAAGAACTTATAATTTAATTTGTGGCTCCCCTGTATGTTTTAGAGAGAAATGTTGAATTATTAATTTGTTAAGATTGATAATCTGCTTCTGTTGGTACTGGCGTATGTAATTTTCGCCACTTCGTTAAAGTCAAGGCAGCAATGAACATGACGTCACAAATTGAAAACTTTTACCCGATTTTTTCTCAAATGGCTCAACAGAATTAAAATGTAACTGCAGCGTCAGAAGCAACTTTTTAATCTTAACAAATTGATAATTTAACATCTCTCCCTAAAACAAATAGGGAAGCCAATAATTCAATTAAAAGTTTTTATCATTGAAATGTCTATAGTGCATCGGCCAACACAACACACTGTATGTTATTACTGTATAGATTATATACTGACAAATTGTAAAATTAATGTTGTGTGCTTCAGTTTGTGGAGCCTTGTCTTTTAACAATTCTTAAGCAAAGAAATTGATTGGAATCGCGTCCATTATTAAGCAAAACTGATTAGGTAGGTATCTTACAAAGACCTTTATTGTACCTACAGGTATTTTAGCCATGAACGTTTCAATCGCCACTCGATCAAGTTGCTTTGTCTGGATACAGTTGCAATATAATAATTACTCAGGGGCATTTTATCAGTGGCAGCGATCAAGGCTGTAGATCATAAAAGAGCGAGGGGTGGATAATCGCCAGTTAGACTCATCTGACCAGCCTCTATCATACATCTATGCAACGGGTAAGTGGCAGCTTTTGATATTATTAACCGTCAATTATTTTGCCTGTATCTAGACAACAGATTCGATGGGTAATGAGGCTACACTTGCATAATGATCACTGCAGAGGCGTGCGGAATTCAAGTCTTCAAGGTATTTACTCAATAACTATTTTTGAAAGATTTTATTTCTTATCTTAATTTTGAAGCTTCAATTTAAGCATCGTCTAAGATACCTCGACTACATAATTTAAGCAATTTTGTATCTTTAACAATAACAAAGCTATTTGTTAATGGTGGGGATTTAATTTGGCTTAGCCTGTATAAAATTTTAGCTATTCATGTACATACTCCACTATAAATATAAAAGACATACCTAGGCGCATACCTACACATTTTTCTTAAAGATTTTTTTCATTTCATAATGACTAATTTGTAAGAAGTTTTGAAGACAAAAAATCAATTTAAAAGTCTTGACACAATACATGTTTGTATCTCTCTGTAATAGGTATAGATACTTTATTTACTAGCGATTGGCTCTAAAAATGCCTAAAGTTCTTCATTCAGTTTACTTTCAGTTTATAAAATCAATTCTGGTAATGTACGTTTAGTTAAAAAAAAATTACGAATTCGAGAATTTTCTTGTATCAAAAAAATTTGAAATAAGTTAAACGGTGCTTCAGAAAATAAAAAATGAGGACGAAGATTACTCAAGTATCCCAAAAATTATGAATGTTTAGGAAAAGCTAATAATAATAAATGTCGGGGTATTTTCAGATTTGCTACCGGTTTATAATGTTCTGTTTTGAGGGTGTCTAAAACCACATCGACTGCATAGAAGAGTGTCCATGGAGTTGATTTTTGGAAATCTTTTACAATATAGTGTAAGGGTTTTTTTCAAGTGTAATAGAAACAAACCAATACAATTTCGTCAGCGGCGGTTCCGATAAGGCAGACTGTTCTGGCGCTAGCGTGGAATTCACGAAATTGTTGGGGAGGCGGCCGGCCAGTGCTCGTAAATCCGCTTCACGGTCAAGCGGGTATCGTCGTCACTATTCATTCGCTATGTGAGGGTATGCTACGCTGCTCTCATTATCCGGGCCTGCGAGATGTTTCTCTTCGTCCCCGTCGAGTCAGAGCTACGAAATTCCTTCGCGGAATCAGAGCACCCGCCAGAAGACAGGCCTGGTACGGGTAACTTGGAGGTTTAACACATCCGTCATGGTGAGGACTTTTCCTATCGACTCAGTTCGCCTGATGGGAAAGAGAGGCCTGGGGCGCCGATCAGGACTCGGAGCAGAAAATCGAGTCGTGCCCTGGTCACCACCCAGCGCCTGACATACTTGACGAACTGGCAGTCTCCCAGCGCCCTTTTATATAAAGGGCTCGTCGTCGATAAGCCGTCAACGTTGTCAGGAACAGTACCCTTATGACCTTATATTTGTGTATCAATGCTAAAACCGTAGTAGTTTGTGGACATGGTTCAAAGTTTATGAAACCTCTTTTGATTATGATCTTCTGCAAAATCTTATTAAGGGTGTGTGATGTTAGTTTAATGCCTCGATAGTAGTCACATTCCTCAATCTTCCCCTTGTTTTGATAGAATGATACGAATACTTATACTGATACCATACTAAAGCCCAAATTCACAAAGCATTATGCGGCCCTTTAATCGCTTGCATATGATGATTACGCAGGCGAATTTATGTGTACTACTGCGGTTTGTTCTTTGTTTGTGAATTATTATCATCGCTTACAACGCTATTGTACTAATCAATGATTGTTGAATTTAATGGTACAATAAAGAGATTTATTATTATTATTATTCACACTATTCTCAGGTCTCCTGGTTAATGATCTAAATGGGGTACGGGTTTTCACCAAGCACTCCCATCTACTCTTGACTTAAGAATCTTCTAACTATTCTGGTGGTGTTAAGTATGACAGCCTTCTGCATCACAATGAAAGCAGGAGTTCGTATACCCAATATGTCTAAGCTCCTGTGAAGTTCCTTTGGTACAACCCCTGTGGCAGAGATGACAACCGGAACTACAGTGACTTTATTTAGGTTCCACATCTTTTTTAATTCATCCGCCAATTCAGTGTACTTGCGTTTCTTCTCTGCGATAGTGGTAAGAATATTGTGGGTGTTTGGAATGGCAATGTCCGCTATGATGGCTTCCTGCTTCTGCCTATCTCTAACAACAATGTCCGGTTTGTTAAATGGTACACAACGGTCAGTGATAATGGACCTGTCATAGTAAATGGTGTACCGTTCTGTTTCGACGACAGTTTTTGGCTCATACTTATAGTATGGTGTTATTATTATTATTATTATTATTATTATTATTATTAATATCTCGAAAATAATTAAATAAAGGGGATGGAGATATAGGGTTTATACGCATTAGAATGGGATGGATAAATTTGATTACGTAATTATTCAGGAAATTATCGTTTGTGAATACATACCAGGGATAGCACTTATTACTTCGGATGATAAGATAGTCTCAATAGGATCATGTGCGTAACGGGGGTGGTACGCGGTCATCTCCTATGGAAACTTTTTATCAGCTGTTCATCAACTTTTCAGGAGGTGTTGGAAGTATCCATGCCATCTGCTGTTTAGATTCATCATTTGATGTTAGTAGATTTCCTCAAGCGTCGTTCATGGTGCTTATTATTCTGTTTGAATTGCTGCGTTTATTTATGACGTTTAATAAAATTAATCCCCAAAAATAGTTACTTGCCCAAACGAGTCAACTTGAAGAGTTTTCAAGTATAACCCTTTGTCCATTGTATTTGAATAATAATGTGAAACTGCCTTTTTAAAGATTTATTATCAAAATCCATCTAATATGTAATTCCCTGAAGAAATATTTGCAAATCAATAAGCTTGTTGCAATGTTTACAAATTTACAAACAGGCCATAATTGTTTGTAAAACTCACGGCAAAACAAAGAAATATCTTCATGAGAACACCATTAGACGCTTTTTTAAACAGTTTTAGCAACAATTTACGTTGACAGATTTTATCCTTAATAGCACATCGTATATATGAGAACGGTGCCGTACCTGCTTGATCAAACCGCCAAGACAGCGTCCCGCAACAGTAATAGGCAATAAGCGGAAGGCGTACTTTGAAGATTCTTCACACGCCGATTGTAAGTACAAATTTATTGGAATTTTATTGATGAGTTCTGGCCGAGTGATATTTTCTTCTATTGATCTTTTATTCGGAAACAATGTAAAATAAATTTTAATTCCTCATAATTATAAATTTCTCCGTGTGAAAAAGAAAACTTACTTGTCGAATATCAAAGTCCCTTATTAATAATTATTGGTAACGAGTATTTAGTCAATTATAACAAAAACAAGTAGGTAACTAAAGTGTTAGTTTTGTGTTATAAAAAATTAATCTGAATTTCTTTGTTTACTGGGAAAATAGAATTTAATTTACTAATGGTAGCGTGTGTTAAGCCTTACGTGAGATTTATCAGTAACATTATGTATCTCGTATAGAGCTCATTTGCCTGAATTTCCATGTGGAATATCTTTACTGAGTAAGCAACAGATCGTCATATTTTCCGACTGACGAGAATCAGTAGGTAAGTTGATCTTGGATAATTAAATCTTCTTGCCCGATGCCGCATAAAAATATACGTAATCTCATTATTTTATATGCAATGTAATAAAAAAGATGGTTTAAAAACTTAATAATAATTATTATTACTCGATAAAAGAAATATTCTCTATTTTTATTGGTCTCTTTGGAGACTTACCGGAAACGTATTTGTGAAAATCTCATTTTTAGTGTAACTAAACTTAATTTTTATCTCACACCGGCGACTTTATTCCTATATTATTCCATTTCATTAGACCCTGGCCTAGGAACTTTTTGGTTTTAGCCTGACTTTTTTACAATGCATCCATTAAGGTTCCAATAATTATTACATAAACTGCGGTATTCGACGTGTGAAATTTTTTCAATAAAGTCGAAAAATATCTTTATAATAAATTTAGAATAGCAAAATCCTCATCTTCAAAAAAACTTCATAACACAGATCATCTGTGGTTAAACGTTTGTCTTTAAAGTCTTTAAAGTCAACTTATCCCAAGTTGCGATTTCTTGCGATCATAAGTTGTCATAGTCTCACAAATTTTAGCAAAAATCTGTCTCTAAGGAAAACAGCAAGGATTTTATACACAAGTACTTTATAATGGCGATATAAGTACACATCTTATCCTGTTAAAATACATTTTCGCTTTCAAAATATTTTACTTTTAAAGTAATTATTTTATCAAAACGATATAAGCAGACATATCCGCAGTCGAAAAATTTTGAATAAAAATTATTCACAGCTAAAAGGGTATAAATATGTTTATTCTCTTTTTTTTTTCTTGAACAAAGCAGATTCAACAAAGCAATGACCTGCTTCATCATTTTTGACCAGGGAAACCTTTTGTGGGCCGGAGCCCGTCCTGGGTCTGACCAAAAATCTTCTCAAAGAATCTATAAAAGAATGGACTCGCAAGGGTTTAGAGAACCACTGGGAAACAGCACCAGGCTGCAGACAGGCCAGGCTGTTTCTGGCTGGTCCGATCGGAAACAGATGGACCAGCATGTCCAGAATGAACCGGAAGGAACTCAGACTACTAGTCGGGGTTCTCACCGGTCACAGCAGTCTGAACAGACACCTGCAAGTGATGGGGGTCACTCGGGACCCGGTCTGCCCTAAATGCGGAATGGATGACGAGGACTCCCACCATTATGTGGGCGTATGCGAGGTATACAGTAACCTCAGGCTCAACATCTTTGGGTCTGAGGAGCTACAAGAGGAAGAAATGAAACTCCTCTCATACAACAACCTTCTGGTCTTTATTAAAAGGTCGGGGAGGTTCGAGTAGGAGTTTCACCATGGTTCGGGTAAGGCGAAAAGGGCCCTCGGTGGCCTAGTCGCTTGGGGTGTACCACCCCTACCCACCATACTACTACTGCTTCATCATTGGAGTATCAATACAGGGTGTCTCTTATAACTTGTTCCTGTACTTTATTAAAGAACCTGAAGGCGGTACGAAATGTTTCCAGTAACTTTTGATTCGGATAATGATACCTCTTATAACCAAGAACTACAAATTAATTAATGTATTTCATATGCGTACATACCTAGATACATCAGGGGGAGTGTGTTTAATAGCCTCACCCTGAATGCGGGCTAGAATGCCTACCAGAGCAGGCATCCTTACTGAAAGTCAACCGACTTGCTGTCAACAATCTTATAAGCAAAATCATAGGACTTTTGACAAGAAACAGGAGACTGCGGTGGCAGCCACCTCAATATTCCTTGATATATAGAAGAACCGTTTAACAACGCACTACCAGAATCCCTCTATAAGGCAGTTGCCTTAAGAGGGATCTCAGGATCTCACCAGTCATAAGTGGCTGGATCCGCCATATGCTTGCAAACAAAACTATTGAAAATATCAATGGAGGGGGAGGATATCGACTTTATGCCCTCAGAGAGAAGTCCTCTCCACTTTGCTCTAGTCCCTTTTCGTCGATGACCTTCTAGCCGTTTTCTCACTATGGAGGGTCGACGTCCAACCATATGCCGATTGCTTGGTCATTCTGCTCAAAGGAAGATCTGAAGCGACCATTTCTAGGGTCCTTTAGAAAGTACTCTAGGCGACTTATCAGTGGTATACGAGAGTGAAGACATGTCAGCCAAACCTCGCAAAACTGTCATAGTACGATTTTCCAGAAAGAGAAGGCTGTACGGTTTAACGCCTTCAAATCTTTTGGGATAGAGACCATTCCATTTGCAGAGGTAGTACCTAGGAGTCATCCTGGATAGAAAGCATATTATTTAGAATTTCAATCTGGAAAAAGTTATACACAGAGCCAAATTCTCCTTGTGGACGTGTAAAAGGTTCTTTGCAAAACGATGGGGAATTGGACCCAAACAAATATACTGGCTTCAGGTAACGGTCCTCAGACATATGATTGCGTATGGTAGTACCGCTTGTTGCTCAAAAGTCCAGCAGATCATGGCCAAAGCAAAGCTCTCTAGTCTACAGGGACAAGCTTGTCAGGCCTTCTGTGATGCTATTAACACCACACCGTCGGCAGCTATGAAACTCCTGCTGGACTTACCACCTCTCCATATTCAATAACAGATTTTATATAAAATGTAACAAATGGCAAGAAGCTAGCCAAATGCTTCTTATATATAACTTGGAGAGAACCAGGTTACTGGATGACATGAATGTCACAGTCTACTGGGTATGCCGTCAGATCTAGTGCCTAAGATCATCATGAATCGTTCTACTCATAAGGTCTTGTTCCCGGGCAGAGAAATGTGGTAGGACAACAGAAATGAACTTCTAGCAGCAGATTTCATATGATTCACTGATGCATTTAAGACATCCACTGGAACTGAAGCCGAGGTGTGTAGAACAAGACAGACTTCTCGAGCCTGTGCCTTCACGCAACAACTTTTCAGGTCGAGATCTATGCCATGAAGCTCTGTGCTTAGATGCGGGAAAAGATGTACTTCCAATGCAGGAGCAAGGAAAGGAACAACAAAGTAATAATAAACTCTAATCTGGACGTTAATTTATCAGGATAAATTAATGGCAATAACTAAAAGCCCTAATAAAGGTCTATATGTATACTGGGACTACAAGCTGAACCATCATCTGCATCGGATGGATTTAGCAATCAGCGCTGAATGCCGCCGGTGCTTTGAGGATGACAAAACAGCAAAACACATCATATGCGAGTGTCTTGTGCTTTTGACTACAAATCTTCGTCAGAAACTTCTTCACACCGAAGGTCATGGATACATTGGCACGTACCAATAGCCAAGAGATCCAGCTTCCTCAAAGAGGCTGACCTGATCAGATTAATGTAGCACAACAAGATGTGAGTCACAATAGACCTTTGGTCGCAGTGGAGGTGTCACAATGCCCACTCAGGATGAAGTTAAGTCTGACTGAATCTAGCTACTTCTTACAAAAACACGTATTTGTGTCTCCATCAGTGAAGTTGACTGTTTTGACTCATCCCCTTATCCCACGTATCATGTGATTATGCTCATGACTGAAGTTTCATTAGGTACTTATCATTTTTTCCTTCTCCATAAGTGCATCAGCAGGTAAACCTCTTCTAGTTCTGAAAATAAAAAATAAATCAATGGGTAGGGGTTAAATATTTGAAATAATTAAAAAATTTAAAATTTCATCGTTTAGAAAGAAAAATATATTTTTTTTTATTAAAAAGTTTTCAAAAATCTCTACATATAAAAATTTCTATGCTGCCTGTTAATTATGGATACTGGTGTGTTCTTTCACGGTTTATTTTTATTAGATTTATTCGAATTTGACAGTTTTTGAGATCTGAAGTGAATTATGACTTATCTAAGTCTACAAAAAGTAATTTATTTAATTGTAATAATAAATATACATAAATATTGTCAAAATGAGAAATCTCGATTTTTCAGTGTTTTCAGCATGCTTCATCAACGATTAGAAATATCCCAAATTTTGTTTCAAATTACTAATAGGTAAGTAGGTTCAACATAGTGATTTTTTTTCCTTACGTTTGTAACTTACTTCTCCTGTAGTTTTTGAGATCCCATTAATGGTCCGAGTTGAGTACCATTAAACTATTGGTGGGCTTCGCTTAAATCATTATAATGAATATTATTTTGCATACTAAATTAATGGTTCCCAATCAAGTGCCGCTTAATAGAAATTCTTCTAAATTGTAGTTACTATATTTCATTAAATCTAGATAGTAGAAATATTTAATGAGGTTTTTATCCTTAATAGCCTGGTATAATAACGAATCGCTATGGCAGTCTGTAATTTTCAGTCATCATCGTCGACCAATTATCACATTTACCAAACTAAGGAAACAACACCGCAATTATATTCGTATTTTCTTATAGGTTTCTTAATGTCTTTATTTCAACGAATGCTTCATGAGACGCCGTTATCATTTATCAACTTTAATGAGGTATCTCAGATTCTTTCATGTAAAACTGTAAGAAAAATCTGTAACCTGTAACAATAATTATTGTTTACTGTGCAAAACTGTGAACTTGAGTAACTCTTCTCCAGATGCTAAAACTTATTATAATATCTTAAAAATAACTTATCAACCTTCCCATTCATCCAAATATTTTCACTTCTCCCCCCTTCAGTTTCACCCCTCATCCCTCCTGCATGTTGAAATTATTTGGATGTTTATAAATTTCAATTGCTTCACGATGTAAACGGATGTTGTCGTAATTTGAAAATCACTATAAACCCAGACTCCCGACAATACAATTACGAAACTCGTTGTCCGACACCGGCGGGCCTGCAAGGACGGTACCACGCAGAGCGGGAGTGAGCTACCGCATTACCACGGATTTGGTAAGTAGCTCACAATCCTTTTTTATGGTCTTTCGATTTATCCAATTACAGTTTTCCCCTTTACATTATGTTCGTTGTGAACAAAACAAGTTAAGACAAACTCTTTTCTGTCAGGACCTACTACAAACGGATTCCTTTCCGAACACCCTTTAATAACTTTATAGGTTACTAAGTTAAGAGAAATAGTAAACGGTTTCCTTCGTTTCTCCATAATTAGCTAATTGGCCTTAGTTATCAAGCTGACCGCTACGGCATTTTATAAAATCGCTTCCAAGTGCGAATAATTATTGCCAAATTATTAAAACCAACTCCCGGTTTCTTATAGTTTCTCACTTCATAATTTTGTTTTCTGAAAAGAAATATTCCTTGATTGCATGTTCTACGTGTATTTGTGGTGAATATGCTGAACAATATTTATGCATCTTTAGTCCTATTAATCACGCACCACATCCATTTGAATACCTCCCCCCGCTGCAGGGGCTGTCTTGTTCCCCTTTAGTTTTGTCCTTCGCTCTTGCACCGCCCGTCGGGCCCAGGGCTCCCTTCTGGACACCCACTGGGAACCGCTAATACGTCGCACGATTGCACTTATTGTCTACACGGCGATAGCCGGAAAACAATGCCGAGACAAAAGGAAGTTATTAATGAACAGGCATAGTAATTCTACTTTGCTTGATGGGTAGCAGGTAATTAATGGAGAAAGGTTAATGGAAGCGATCTTATTCTGTGTGACATAGGACTTAATTCATTAAAATGTTTTGCTTATTAGGTTCTTTTTTATGAAGTTATTCTTGTATTTTGCATATTTCAATAAATATACAGAAACTGAACGAATTATACAAGCTAGATAATATTTTTGATCATAGAAATGCATCTATATTTACTCCTAATTATTATAAGGTTGCAGTAGGCATATTATTTTTCAACATCAGTAATATAATGATAGATAATATTAAAATATTCATGGAAAGACGACTGATTTGATTTGACATCGACTACCGACCTATATGTATACAGGGTAAGTCATTGATATGGGAAATCTCGATTGCACCTACACCATTAAAGATATCGAAATGAACCAAAAAGTGCTGTAAATGGGAGGGTAAAGTGCAGTTTGTAAACTTATTTTCAGATACACAGGAAGGCCCAATATCGCTGTACGCCATACAACTTTGTAATTTTAAATAGGACACCCTCTATATTATTACATCTTCAGATTATTTGAGAAAAGTCAAAAAGAATAGTTTGTAAAGTTGAAGTTTGTAATGAGCGATTTATGAGTTATAAACAAATGAAAATCGCGATTTTCCATTTTCAAAGCAGCTTATATTGAAAACGGCTCGAGATATGGAAAAACGGTTTACATGTTCCTATCTTAACTTTTCAAGCGGTATCCTATTGGATGGATGAAATTTTTATACAGAGTGGTAAAAAATTTGATTATTTTCATCACCCGGTATAAAAATTTCAGCTACATGATAGGATACCAAATTAAAAATTAAGATAGGGACATGTAAACCGTTTTTCCATATCTCAAACCGTTTTCAATATAAGCTGCTTTGAAAATGGAAAATCGCAATTTTCATTTGTTTATAACTCATAAATCGCTCATTTTAAGTACAAACTTCAACTTTACAAACCATTCTTTTTGACTTTTCTCAAACAATATGAAAATGTAATAATATAGAGGGTGTCCTATTTAAAATAACAAAGTTGTATGGCGTACAGCGATATTGGGCCATCCTGTGTATCTGAAAATAATTTTACAAACTGCACTTTACCCTCCCATTTACAGCACTTTTTGGTTCATTTCGATATCTTTAATGGTGTAGGTGCAATCGAGCTTTCCCATATCAATGACTTACCCTGTATAAATCATATTTTTAAGGAAATAAACCATATAAGTATTTATATATCTACGAATTCTGTGCGGGAGTTAGTTAAGCGTGGTGTAAGTAGTGGTGAAGACCTCTGGCTATACGCAGCACGCGCAGCCCAAGATCGTGGGTTCGGCCTTGGTTTGGTCCGCACGTTCTTGGGATTAATTTTCGAATGTTATTTATAAAAAATAATAATATCCCATCGCTTGGGGTGGTGGTGGCCAGTGGGACTGGCGAAAAGGAAAAGGACATTGAAGGTTTAGTCGCTTGGGACGCATACCCCTTTCAGTCGACCCTGATCCCGTCGAGTATACACGGTGGTCATTTTTAACTTGCCCAGCAGAAATCACGGAAACAGTACGAGATACATGGTCGTTTTTTTTTTAGAGAAAAACTGCACTATTAAACTATACGTATCGTCTGTCCACTGAGTGTTGTCCGTTGTCATGCCACACTGATTCTGACCTAAACAATTTCATTTAATTCGATTTGATTCGTACACTTATTTCTAAGTCGAACCAGATGTGGTATCGCAGTTCGTGTCAGTGGCGTGTGTTGAGGAATAATGAATATCCTACAAATATATTATTTCGACAAGTTATTGACGAAGTAGAGCCTTGCAACTTTTTGATAACAAATATTATATAATGCAAGTAAATAAGAATGATATTAATAATTATTGTTATCATCATGATAGAAATATCATGTCACCTACCTGCTGGTTGCCGTTTAAAAGAAAGAATAACATCTCCGTTTTCTTATTATGCAAGTAAAACATTCCAGCAATTTAACCACAAGACCATGTACTAGGGAGTTCAATCGTTTCTGTAATTGAATTGTAATTTTTTGTAGGTATTTCGTTGCGAGAATATACCCAGTCAGTTTTTTTTAACCGTATAAAAACAAGGAAATAGATTTTTAAGCATTCGCGCAATTATTAAGTTACTCATAGTTTATCACACCGTACAATATCACAGGTAATTCTGCTAATTTCGTATTATAAACGTTTCAAATCACAACACAAACCTCATTAGTATATTTAGCGCTGTCACTGACACTACTGACGAGTAGCCGATCAGCTGGACGACAATCTTATCGTAATATCGTATCAATCTAAGCGTATCAAGACGCGAGTCGGTACTTCCGTCTCACTCACGCTCATCCTTTTAGAATTGCTGACGATTCAAACGTATTTCTGACAATACGTCCCATTTTAACTCGATTGACTATGCAATGCACGGTGTAAGCTATATCTTACACCGTGATGCAATGCAATAGAAGGAGTAAGAAACATAACGAGATGATGTATCCTTAGTTATCACAATAGACAACTCTCAGTGTACAGACTTTAGGTACTTATTATGAATATGAAACCAAATTAAGGTTAACTTAAGTCGTGCTGAAAAATGCTTGAAAAATTTGAGAAATCTAGATTCTTTATTTTGATCATAACTTTTTTATTATTGATAATAAATTAGTTTTTTTGTATACTTAGGTTTACATAATTAAGTCGCAAATGGATAGCTCGTTTGAGATTTCAAAAACTTTTAAAGCCAACCAGATCGCAGGGTTTTCAAGTAAACTTTGTTATTCTTATGGCCGCGTCATATTTTGTTTTTTCATGCATTATGTTAGGCATAAAAAATAAGGAAACAAAACATTCATGTATCACATTAAAAAAATATTGTAAAAATTTCATCTTCTTATTTTTGAAAACACATTTTTCTAAACATTTTTTACAAATGCCATCAAAATAACATCAAAATTTCTGGAAAAACGAATAAAGTTTTGAATTTTTTTAAGGTCCACAGTTTTCGTTTCCTTGATATTTTGTACCGAATTACATGAAAAAAATTGCGACCACAAGAAAAAGAAAAGTTCACCTGGGATCTAGTTGACTATGGAATTTTTTTTAAATGTCGAATGGATATAAATCTACAAAACATATCTAAGTAATCATTTTATTTTCAATAACAAAAAAGATTTGACTAAAATAAAAAGTCCTGATTTTACAGTTGGTCAGCAAATTTGAAATTAGCATTAAGTATGCTAAATTTGCCTTAAATAAAATTTTAATTTACAGCAATTTAATTTATCAACACATGACTTCAATTCTCGAGTCTTCAACACACTAATTCCACTCCCTCTCTGAATGGCTATCGAGAGAGTCGTTGCATTAGCCAAATTCCTTCTCTCAGGTTGCCGGCACATAAGCCTTTGCAAATTTCATTAATGAATTCTTCTGCACTTTGACCATAGGAACCCAAGTTTTCGATGGCTATTGGAACAAAAAGAGAGTCATTGGATGTATTCTGATATTTTGGTTCTTTTAGTAATTCAAGCGTTTCTAGCGGCAGATCCAGGTCGTTCGGCGCTTTTCAGTATAGGTACGACGGAGATACGGGATCTACTGCAGTAAAGTGCCATCCTGGACTAAAGGGCACTAATGTCATTCCGTCTTGGCGCTTACTATCACAACGAGCTAGTATACCGGGTGGCTCAAGAATAGGTTATTGTAGACCGGCACATCAAGGCTCGTTTTATTATATCATTAACCTCGTTGTGTCTACTGTGTCGTCCTTTTCCGAAGTTACACGAGAAGCCTTGGTGATAGAATGGTCTACGTTTGCGCCACAACTATAAATATGTGGCTCAATCGTTCTTGATCAATCAACGTCTGAGGCTCATCGCTATTCTGATCATATGTCGATTCAGAAGAGTTCCCAGACTTGATACCGATAAATATTTAGCCAATGGCTTGAATCTTTTTGAGTTATTGCTGATAATCGAGCTTGATCCTTCACATTAGTGTATCTGTATCTGTGAAAATCGTTTCTGGGCTAAATTACAAAAATTGATATTGTGGCTGCTGTCCTGGTATATTAACCCTGGCAACGAATAACAGTCTTGGTAATAATCAACAAGAATTTAGGCCTATAAATAATTTAACTTGAGCATTATTCCAAGATTAGATTGAAATTGACTAAGTAGGGGCTTGCTTTTCCAGCTTCGCCAACTTGAGGAACGAATGATAAGGAAAGTAGTGTATGCCCTTCCAGCATATAATAAGCTGTTGTTTTCGAATAACTAAGGAGCGGGCTTCGTAGACAGAGTCAATACTTAAGATTAGAATAATTATAATTATTGATTCTATTTTTCTGTCTCTGGCGTTTGGGTTCTGAACAGTTGGAATTATATGGGATAGCGGCTGATTATCCTGTCTGAAAAGAAGAAAACTCGGGAGAGTATAGGGCCAGCCACAAGTTTACTAATAACGAAAAAAAAGAGAGTTCCTGAACTATAATAGCGAAGTGGGCTTCATTTATTTATTAAATGGGTCCCTTATATTATTACAAAGCAACTCTCGCCTCTCCCTCCTTGGGTGGGTCACCTGCTTCAATCATACTCACTTAAAATAACTGTCAATTGTACACAAGCAAGGAAAATTATTTCTTCTGTGGTTTAGCTAATTTGGTCAGTTACATCGAGAGTAAATTTATTCAACTCTTCTTTTTAGAAATAAAACATTTTGAATTTCGATATAAATTTTCTACCAAAATCTTTAGCGAGTATTGAGTTATGCCAGGAAAACCAGGTTATCCAAAATAGATGAAGTGTCACAAATTATCAAGTCGTTTTATTCGGATTATTGGTTTTATTCGTTTTATCGGTTTTAGCGATTAGATGACTGTTTTTTTCTCTATGTTTCGAATTCAGTACAGTTTAGAGAAAAAAATATATACATACATATATACGAAAAAACAAATACGGAGAAAGACAATGGAGTGAGTGTTCATGGTCTTTGCTGCAGGTCACGGTGTACAATAATAGGTATAAATATGTTTAGATTTTTTCGAAACTTTTGATTGATCGAAATTATTGACAGATTTAACTGAACAAATATATTTATGTACGTTGAATATTATTCATACACATAATGATGTATTGATGTTTAATTCTTTATGTTACCTTAATTTTATATTATATCATTTTTGTCTTTATTATAGACGGATATATTTGTAGTGTTTTCTAGCAATCTACAAAATGTAGGCATCCAATATGAATAATGATTTTCTCTTTCTTCTTCTTTACCAAGTTCGTATCTCTTACCGTCTTCTCTATCTTATTGGTGAGAAAGTTAAAAGTGACCACCGGGTATATAATCTACGGTCAACCGGTCAGCAAGAGTCATGAACATACACATTGATACCTTACACATTTGGACTGGTGACAGCGCACATTCATATAAGCCACCTAAGGAAAATTCAAATATGCATATAAATTCTTAGTTGGATAGGAATATTCACTTCGTATTTACTGATCCATTAGTTTTATCGCTATGACGACAAAATAGATAAATGTAGGTATAAGCCATTTTTTAAGTAGCTAGTTGATTGATAAGTACCAGCAAGACTAGCTATATAGTTCGACTGAACATCTCACGGCCACTTAATTTTACTCCATTGGCGACGAAGCATGTAGACACCTAACGATCGAAAAATAAATTATTAAAATAATTCTTCAAATAAATAAATAAATAAGAAAATTCATTTCAAAAAAGCAGTATGTTTTTTTAGTAACCTTGGAAGTTGTTGAGGTTTTCCCCAAAATGTATGTAAGTTTTCCTAGCAAAATATTTGGGAGAGGCGAGTATAAAAAATATAAAATATGAAAAAAATTTAATTGAAATATGTTAAAGGTTTCTGTAAAATTTAAAACTCATTCAAAGTAGGGTTTTTATAACCAGATAATTTTAACAATTACTCCTCTGCAATAATTATAGATGTATACGCAATATTATGTATACTTACATAATATTATCTCTAATTATCTACAAATACCAGGGAAGGAAAGTAACAAAAAACTTATAACAAGTCTGCATGCGTACAAGTTCACTTTTGCCTCAAATTCGACATTAATATCAACTCAAGAGCACGGAAATGGAATATGATTGTCATTATTCTTCCCCTAAAATTCTTAGCAAGTATGCAAGGTTGTTATAACGAGCCTATAAATACACTCTACCTCTATGCTCTGGTTAACTTTACACTGAGAAGCCCTGCAATATATTTTAAGACATAACAGGGAACCAGTGTTGCCAGATATAATATACCTACACAATAAAAAAAAACAGAACAAGTTCCTTTTTATTTAGTTGGCCCACGCATGGTTCACAACTAAAATAAAATATGAAATTAAACCTTAAATAAAACCTGAAACAACTGACCTAAATGTTCCTGTTTTTTTATGTTTACTGTCTTTATAACAACAAATTTTAGTTCAGAAATTCTTAAAAATCACTACAACTTAATGTTAATAAAATAACAAATCGGACAAATTATTATTGAAATGTTGATATCTATCAGTTATACAGGGTGAGTCAAATTCGAGCTACATCATTAAGATCACGGACACTAGAAGAGATATACGGACTCGGTTAAATTGGGGCAAACCTGCGCCATTGAATGCATATAAGAATATAGAAAAAAATCAGGATACTTTTCAGTCGTTGCTGAAATATCCTGAAAAAAACTAGAAATTAAAATTTCTTAATTTAGCCATATCTTTTTTTTATTATTGGAAATTAATAAATTTATTTTTTCAAGAGCTATTTATTCGACATTACAAAAATTTAGGTACAAAGTAGATCCCGGGGAATTCATAGCCAACTTTTGTTTTTTTTTTTATGGCCGCCTTATTGTTTTTTAGTGTCGTTCGGTATAAAAAAAAACAGGGAAACAAAAAATTAATAACATTAAAAAAAATCAAAAATTGTATTAATTTTTCGAAAAAAAGACAACTATTTTACTGAATATCATATAATAAAACTAAGAAACCATCAGGCAAGTAATATGATTTCAGATTGACGTAATTAGATGAAAAAAATTTTGTTTTTGTTTTTATAAAAAAGAAGGAAATTTTTTTTTGTAATGTCGAATGGATAGGTTTTGACGACTTATGTAAGCCTGAAAAAAAGAGTTTTTCAATTTCACATAATAAAAAGATATGGTTAAAATAAGAAATTTAGATTTTTCAGTATTTTCAGGATATTTCAGCAACGACTGAAAATATCCTGAATTTTTTCAGATTCTTATCTAACATAATATTTAGCAGCTTTGCCCCTATTCAACTGAGTCTGTATCTCTTCTAGTTTCCGAGATCACAATGATGTAGCTCGAATTTGACTCATCCTGTGTAATTGATATCTAGAAAGAATTCATTCCCTACGTTTGACGTAAATAATACGTAAATAATGTAAAGAATGTAAAGGAGACGTAAAGAATGTAAATAGTAGAAAATATAGCTGCATCCGGGGACTGCGTTGCGTGCGTTGCGTGCGTTGCGTGCGTGCGTTGCGGGGAACGATTAAAATAAAACACAATCATGCAAAGCAATGGGAGTGTCCTCAGTAGACGCGTTTGCCCGCAAAGTCGTACGATAAAACGACACCGCAACGCACGCATTGTTTTAAATTGAAATATTTAGTTTTTTCATCTGTCAAAATCTTGCGATTTTTGCGGCGGGCAGGAGTTTTTTTTAATTTCGATTGCCTTCGTGCCAAAGCGAAACATTTTGTGCAATAAGAGAAATCTATTTTACAAGAACAAGAGTCAAGGTACACTGGGAATGTGAAAATGTCTCGAATTTAGGTTTTTAAAGTAAGTATGAGGTCTATTAACTTCTATTGTAAACCTTTTTATATTTAACCTACCTGCTATTTATCTATCTATCAAATCTATACCTATTCTCTTTCTTTCTCTTAAGTAACATGTTTCTTTCTGTGATTTTTAAGTCTTTCAAGCTCCAACAACCTACTGGTTTCCAAATTAAAACGTATTTCATCTGAAGCTGCACCAGAAATAGTTGGACTGGAAACCATTTTCTCGCACGAATCGCACGCATTCAGTTAGGACACACTCAAAATTTCTCGTGCGATTTTGCGTTGCGTGCGTTCCCCGCATCGCACGCAACGCAGTCCCCGGATGCAGCTAGGACACGGCGTTATACATAATGTTGTTTTGATTTTATTTTGATGTTCTGTTATGTATTAGTATATTATGCAACGAGCTTATAATGAAGGCTATTAATACGCGAGTATGATGGTTAAGATACGAGCCGTAGGCGAGTGTCTTAACCATCATAAGAGCGTATTAATAGCCATTATCTGCGAGTTCCATACACTATTTTTTCTACGACCCTTTTTTATTTCATAGAAAAGATTAAAAAATTATATATTTTAACAATGACCCATGTACAATTGCCGATCATTGAGGGTAAGATAGGTTGCTATTTGCTTACGCATATTAGGTACCAAATTCTCTCTTCGTTGCTAAGATTATTCTGCTGAGACATGTTTTAGTATCAAGTTTAAAGGGCACTACTCACTACTGCGTAATTTTTATTATGCGAAGTTCGAATTCCGAATTTTACGCTTCGATTTTGAGATTAATTAATAATTTTAATAACTGACAGCCATTAATTACGATATTGTATGACTGCGCAACGCGGGTCGCAGCGTTGCCGCTTTGAATACTATATCACGGAGCGCTACGAATGATATAATACTTTATCTTCCCATCTTTTACACGATATACCTACTTATCAAATTAATTAAGGTAACATAAAATCTTGATAAATTTTCTTTGAATGTTATTTTATGTTCTAAATTAAATAAACGTTCAGAATTTTTTTTCAGAAATACAGAACTTATATCACAAGGCAGATTTTGTCGTCAGTATGACAACTCTGTGACTTCGGTTGGCTTGCCGACCCGATCGTGAGCGAAAAGGAACCGATTCGATTGCAAATGCTCCTCTGCCATTGGATAGCTTGACCAGTGCTTTAATGAAAATTTGTATCTTAATGAGACCCATTAAAGCACTGGTGATTCATATTTAATATGCATATTAAAAGTTGGGAGTAGAAAAAATAATTAATAGTTCATGTTATTAAACGTTTATATAGGGTGGGCCATCTAGCGGTTGCATTTTGAACCACTAGTTATTTGAAGTATATGAATGTTAAATGTCATTACGACTTGACAGATTGTTAGTTGAAAGTCTGAAGTTTACGAAATGGTGCTCTATATGCTTGAAGAAAACTGGGATATATTGAAAACTTACTTCCAAAGTGGTGTTCTACCCAAACTGTGAGAAATTTACAAAAAAAAATGATCAAAAATCGAGTGCCTCCACGTCAAGTTGTGGACAATTTCATGAAGCAACTCGTGCAACTAATTCGTTGGTTGCCAAAGCAACTCGTTCCCGCTCTTGTTCAGTGCGTACACCCGAAAATATTGCTGCTGTTGCACAGAATGTGGCCGAACATCCATCAACATCAACTCGTCATCGTTCACAAGAAATGAACATTTTTCGAACTTCTCTGCGGCGAATTTTGCATTAGGACCTCGGTATGCACGCTTACAAGGTTCAATTAGTCCAACAACTGAAGCCTCATGACCATCTGATACGTTTTCGGTTCGCGCAATGGGTTGAAGATCAATTGGCCGAAGATGTGCATTTTTACCGAAAAATCATCTTTTTAGATGATGCTCATTTCCACCTCGGAGCTGCGATTTGAGTCCGTTGGACTATTTTTTGTGGGGAGCCGTTAAGGACAAATGTTACGCAAATCATCCAGAGACGATTAAGGCTTTGAAACATGAAATCGAAGTTGCCATTCACGAGATTGAAGCCCGAACAATCGAAAATGTATTGAAAAATTGGGTTGATCGGATGGGGTACTGTCAAGCCAGCCGTGGCAGCCATTTGAATGAAATTGTGTTTCATTCATAAATTTCAATGTCCAATATTTCTAGTAAAACCGGAAATTTGAAAAAAATATTCACTAGTTTCGTTTTTATTGAATTTTAAAAATGCAACTTTTATATGGCCCACCCAGTAGAAATTGCAAACCCCCACCCCATAATCCCCCCCGATAGATTATGGTCGGCAGAAGTCGAAACTTTGCATTGTTTACATTTTTTACATCTGTACCTTAATAAAGATCCATGTAAAGAATGAATTTAATACTGGTAAAGAATAGACGTAAATTATACGGCACGTCACTGGTCATAAGCCGCTTCCTCAATCTAACGAACCCACTTGAATGAACAGAGCGAACAATTTTGTTAATCTAGAACTTGCCCAATTTTTAAACTAAAGAAATACGTTACGTGATGTAGTATTATGTGTAATCATTTTAAAAATTAACCAAATAACTATTATGATATAAATAAAAAAAATTGTTGTGTAAGCAAAGGTGTTGCAAAGATAGAAAAAAGCATGTATTTACTAACTCTGCTAGTTACAAACAGGGATATGTATGTATCTAGTAAGGATTAACTCTGAAAGTCAGATAAATCTTCCCTCTTTCCGTATATGGGGCATGATACAGGTTCCCCGTCAGAAATTCATTGTTCCTTGAAGAGGTGTTTGCCTGTGGACGGCTATTGGGGATCATCAATAAGTATTGACGTTTGGGATGAGGGCATTGTGTGTATATGTGTTGTGGTCTATGATCCCAACAATGCTTGCTGTAATCTCCCCTGATTGGGAGATTACAGAAGGGGACCCTAGACAGGTATTTGGGTAATCGTGAACATGAGATCTCATGCTTTTATGAAAGATTTATCACATTATTTCCCCCTAAATAATTTCCAGGATTACAGGATACAATGGATATCTTCATTGCAATCCGCAATAATATAGTTTTGCCTTGTTTTCGTTTACACTCGATGAACTCCTAAGTCGAGATGAGTACATAGCTCTAAATAAATTATAAAAATAAAAAAATACAAAATTGTCAGAAGCAGAGTGGTTCCCTATTATTTATGGATTTGGAAGTATTCAGAATTGAATGATATCCGACAGCTCTTTTAACGCAACTACGTTAGAACTTGTTAAAACTCCACTTGTTCATATAAAACCGAGTCAACTTTTTTGCTGTGTTGTGTTTGTTGCTTTAATAAGCATTGAAGTTGTAACTTGATTTCGTTAAATAATTTGGTTTGTTCAGCAATGATTAATGATTGTTCAGCCACATTCACACTACAAAATTAAAACTGTCCCTGATTTATTCGAACAGAACTTTAAATGTGATAAAAAAAAAAGAAAAAAATTTAATAGGTAGTACGTGTTTTAGTAAAATAAAAACTTCATAACATCATAGATATAGGGTAGGTGTGTAATTTTGGTGAAAATTTATAAACAAACCATAAACGTTTCATCTATGCCCTCGAAGCCTTTTCTAAAGAGAATTCAATTGTTTAAAATAAAAGTCCTGCAAAAATTTTCGGCAGGTCGCTTCATTTTGTCATAATTAAGATATTTACGACACTTTTTTTTTTTGTAAACTTTGCAACGTAAGTAAATTGTTGATAAACTAAATTCCGTAAATTTGAACCCAAAAAATGAAATTCTCCACCTTAATTTATGGAGTGAGTTATATTATTGAGAATTTCACCATTGGGATTTGGGACGTGGCTAATTTGAGTGAACTACGCGTTTTTCATTAATCTTACATAGAAGGTCACCACCTTGAAGACTGGCCACTTTGAAGATGGGAAAAATTAATTGAAAACCAAAAACTTGCAAGTGGCTGCTTCCCACTGCGTCCTAGGAGGACGAAAACGTAGGTAGCAAATGGAAGAGACAGGAATTTTACACATCATGACGTCAACTCCTGTGAAGATGTTGTGATCTAATTACTGAAATTGTAACTTTTATTTAGTTTTTTTTTTAGATTTTAGCAAGGATTCTGAGGTAGTTTGGCCACATGATGTGAAAAATTCCTTCCACTTCCATTTTAAATGATTTTTATCCTCCTAGGTCTCATCAGTTAGAATCAGTAATCTGCAAGTTTGTGCATAGTCTACGATGCATTTTCCCCATGGCAAGTTTTGTTAGTGGGTGACCCTTTATAAGTCCAAATGTTTTATAAATTTGAGCATGTTTACTGTAAATACAAAAAATATCACTTATTTCCACCAATTATTAGGTTCCGGGCAGATGACATTCAACCCTTATTTTATTATATCACTTCGATCACTAGAGGTGCTAAGTGGAGGATAATTACTTAATGTAGGCATAGGCGGGTAGATATTTCTTTAAATTTATACTTATATTAGCATCTTCATCCTGACGGGCGTATGGTGTTGCTATGGATTTTCATATTTTAAGAAACTTCTTATAATAGTGCATTGAACCATAAATAATATTCGCTATCTATTTCTTCAATTTTCCGTACTTATTTGCTAAATAATATGAAATGTGAAACTGTTTGTTCAATTAAATCCATCCATGCAAGTAAATCTATCCGCGTTCGTCAAAAAATATATTTTATAACAGGGGAACAGCAAGGTTTCTATGAAAATGAGTAGCTGGGAGTGTATTTTGCGCTAATTCTTGAACGCGAGTGCCGCCAGTGATATATCATTAGGATCGATAATATACGCTGGGGAAATGAGGATGGAGGGCGTATATCATGTGGAACGATCTGAGAAATATGAAAATGAAGCAAGTCGACATCAGAAAGGATGGATAACAATAGAGAGGAGAAAGTAGGCCAGGAATACTAGACGCTAGTCAATGACGTGGAAAATCCTTAATTATTAGCAGATCAGTGATCAAGGATTTTTTTATTACATTCAATTACTACCCGCTATTCAATGAAAAAAAATAGGTGAATAAGAGTAAAATTATCAAGGCCTAAATTACTCTTCTTTTATGAACATTAAGTTTATTACTCATACAGTAATAATAAACTAAGTTGATCACACTATTATAAATTCTTTGCAATTTAATTTATCTGCTTTGAAAATTTTTAGTTCTCATGTTGGATAATACCAATAAATAACCAATAAATCCATAGATTTTGAAGGCGATACATTATGATTAGGTATCTTCACAATAATAATAATTAGGTAGGTACCTACTTTAGTGAAGTTTTAAATAAATTGCCTGAATTTAATGTTAGTGTAACGCATAATATCCCTGGCCTTAAGAGCATCACTGAAGGATAACAATAGCAGGCTACGTGTGTCGCAAGGTTTCTCCGCTGATGGATTCCAATTTACTCGAAAGGCTCGCCTCCTGGATAACCCAGGATATCACTTGGTGCTTTGGATCGACGTGTTTGTGTGTTGTTCGTCCGCTGACTCGGTGTGGTTTCTTTCAAAGGCCTCTGAGGGGAACGCTATGCAATTACGCGCCAGCGCTCACCTCCCGATACGTCACCCCCCCTCCTGCTTATACATATAGAGAGTTTCCCTCCTGGATTTGTGCTCCCTGATATATTCCATTTACTTTTAGAAAACTCTAATGATATTGCCATACGAGAGCGTGTCAGTGCTCTGACAAGGTGTATATTGATGAAACCCAACATTGTAATATGATTGTTTTACACATAATACCTATGTTACTTAGCTAACTTACTTTACTTACTCTTCCTTTGTGAAGTTTTCCTTCACAGTTTTTCAGCAACACAACAATATTATATTTCTTATTCGGTGATTTAACACAACTTCTGTTAATAGTTTCAATATTTGGTTGCTCGCAAACCTGTCGAAGGTGAATCTACACAAATATCTCAGGTCAGTAAGATTGAGTCACTGAGTCCATATTTAACAGTGAAGAGCTTAAAAAAAACCAGAAGGAACATGATGTTCATTATTGATTGTTCTTGGGTCTGGAGGTCGCATATCTAGGTAACTGTTGGAAAAATTAAATTACAGTTTTATTTCAGCATCAAATTTAAGGTACTTATAAGTATAGTGTTAGGTATCTGGATTGACTTTGTAAAAAATAGCATTTTGATCAAATTATCTAAAAATAAGGTTGGTTTCGTCTAAGTGAACCGATTACAAGATTTGTCCTCCTTATATCTGACGAAAAATCAATATTATTGATGTTTATCACTGAAATAAATATTACAAAATTTGACATAAGGAAATGAACCATTCAAAGAAAAATAGGTGTCCTTCCTTCAAGAATTTTTTCTTAGGGTTGATCTTTTATGGTGTCACACATTTTAGCTGAAAACTAAAAATTATGAACGTATACAGGATTATGTATTATGTAAATTATTGATAACTGCAAAAAATTCAGAGGATGGTTCCTTGTAGAAAATTAAGATGTGTCTTTCATACAACAAAAAACCATTTGAGCATCCCCTGCTAAGATACGGCTCCTGAGAGGGGTGACAAAAATATAGTTTTTGCTATTATCTTTATTAAAATAGTATGGGAAACACAAATTATTTATTGAATGCCGTTTCGATAGCAGATAACGTGTATTTAATTTTATTTTAGTAAATTTCTAATATTAAAGAAATAATAAAAACCCACTTTTTTGACGCCTCCTATTACAAGGGGCTATATCTTAACAGAGAATACTCAGGTGATTTTTTTATATGAAAGAGCGATCTTATTTTTCAACAAGGAATCGATTCCTGAATTTTTTGTAATTATTAATTTGCAAAGGTATTTTTTAGCATTGAAAAACTTGAAAAACCTGAAAAAAGTTGGTTTAGAAGTACCAAGTACAAGAATTTTTTTGACACCAAAAGATATAAGAAAAGTAAAAAACTTACAAAAAACCCCTTACTTAAAGTAAGAGGTTTTTTGTTGAAAAGGCACATACACTGCAGGGTAATCCCTATGAAGCTTTGAGAGCGGTGCATGAGGGAGATATCTATTCATGTTGACTTTGAATCCTTGCAGGTTGTATTCCTCAAGAAACACTCCCCTTGGAATGCATTTCTATACATGAAAAAAGTCTAAAATAAGGTGGCACGACGTACGAGGTGTAACGAACTAATCCTGATAGGGATGTGTTATTGAGGCTCAACGGTTTTTTCTGCTCGGTCACGTTCTGATGGAATCAAATGGGCCACATTTTTTGAACACTTTCTATAAAAATATCTGTATAAAGCAGGCTCAGGTTAGCTACTACAAGTCGGATTCCCGATCAAGTGCGATTGCTCTTTTCTGGATGGAGTATGAAGTCATGTAATCTAAGTGTATGTTAAGGAGCTGAGCTCCAAACAAGTGAACAATACTCCAAGGATGGTCTTATTTGAACCTTGTATGGTCGTTGTTGTGCATGTATGTATAACATTTCTTTATGTGGAACCGTGTTCCAAGTTTAACCTCTTGGCTACCTCTTAGTAACCTCTTGACTTTACTATAACTTCAAGACAAGAGTGTTCCATATATTACCACAGTGGTTTATACAAGTTTAGATAGAACATGTTTATAAAAAACAAGATTAAGCAACCTTAACGAGTGACAGCCTTCTAATGAAGGTGGTTCTTGAAGAACAAAACCAGTCATAAAATTAGACACTACGGACAGGATAAACTAATTATCTCAGAGATTATTTTGCTACTTGTGGAGGCAACATGATTTATCGTGAAACAAATTTACCAAGATAACTGGAATCCAACCTGAAGAGTTCATTTCTAAGACATGGAGGATGGCTTGCTCAAGATCAAGGCTTTTGGGTATCTCCAAGGCTTTCGATCATGTGGGCCACGAATGCCTCGAAATGCCACGAAAATGGAAAGTATAGGAATAAGGGTAATAAATTACATTCTCAAATACACCCTGTGTTAGCTACACGTATGATACAACTACCCTTATTATGATAACACAAAATGACCTCTTTCAAATAATAACATCATGCAGTCTAACATCAATTTAGAAATAGCGTCCTTAACGCTCAGAGACAATACATTAATACTCAACTTAGCAGAAACTAAATAATAACATTAATTCTTACAAATCAAGTCTTCCTCCTTTTACATTTCATCTCTACCGATAATGCTCTGATTGCGACGGGGAGGGTCGTGAAATTCTTGCAAGCAAGTTCGTGCTTCTTTTTATATAAAGGCGCATCCAACAGACTTCCAATAACGACATTTTTATTTCTGCATATTCTGGATATTTTTATAATCAGTTCACTTATTGTAAAGTCTGTATGTGGGGTCGATCTGAGAGATCAGGCCTCATAGTTTTTGTTCTTCAGACGAGAGCTATCAGAATCTTGGCAGTCTTATACATTCATCAGTATGCCTATTGTAGGAGCTAGTTGAATCTTCTGACCTTAAGCAGTCTTGTTTTTTTTTTCTTTTCAAACTGATGACACATAAAAATTTGAATACATGACTTTTTGTCCACTTGCTGTTATATCGTCATAGATACAATCTATTCAGACTTTCAACCCATCACCACACCATCGTTCCCCGGAAAAATATTAAGCTTAATTTGCATTAGGTACCTACTATTATGAATGTGTTTTTTTTGTATGCACGTATTGTTTCTTTGTGTGTGTATTTTTACGTAAGTATCACGTTTTAATTATTAAGCACGCAAAATTTCTAAGTATAGTGTCTATTATAATACGATTTAACTCTAGTGCGTACGTAGGTATTTACTGTTAAAACTCGTGATACAATACAGAGAGTTATCATTATTATAAAAAAAAATTGTTATTTATCATACAAGGGAAAAAAGTAATAGATTTTAGCTAGAGATGTGATTTGGTCCCAATTTTGATACAATTTTTTTGGTAACGAAACGATTGAATTCGATAAATGGCATAATTTAAAAAATTAAAGAAAAAATTGAAGATAGTTTTGCAAAGATGATTGTAAGTTCTTGATGAGTGAATTTAATAATATTTATAGTGATTTTTATGAAAAGTCCCTTTGATGTCCCAACTATAGTCATTTTAACACTGAGGATAATAATAATATTGTTACGGCCTTACACTTAACTAATTTCAAATTAAAAGTCTTACAAAATTCTTAATTCTTTGACACAACTATGACCTATAACAATAATCTCCAAGTCTGAATAATCAGCTGTTGTCTTATTTACACACAGATTCTACTAACACAACAACTATACTCTTTCGCTTCACTCGTCACAATTACTTCTCTTATGATACTTCAGCTTCCGTGAACTCCCAATTTACAACTGCCTGCTTGTGTGCCGACAGTTCCTTATACATGTAGGGTGTCCCAGTTCATTCGAAGCGGTCTCTGTAGGCCAAACGATGAATAAAAAAAAAAATGCAAATTCTAGTACAGGATCCCAATGGCCATTATTTAAAATTATTTTGGACTATACAGTGGTATCTGAAAGGCTTAATCTCAGAAACTATTGGGTCTATACAGACAATTCTAAGTATCATATTGTAGCAAATTTAGTCTACTTTAAAAACGTCCTGAAGAAGTTTTTTCAAAAACTAGTCCTTTAGGGTTATAATGGCCAAAATTTGAAGAAAATTTTTTTTCCGTGATTTTCTCCATTTTTCAGAAAGTTGCGTTCGGCGCTCGAGGTTACAAACTTGGATTAGTCATTAGGTCAACATCATAAACAAGTCTGCAAGAAATCAGAACTACCGGATTTGACGCATACTACCCCATACTTTCAGGCTACAAAGTTACTGCATGAACTATCTGGTATTTAGTAGAATATATGAGTTATTCTGGTCTGACAATATGTCATTCCTGTCATGTCACTAGAAATGTCATCATAATAACTGTAGGGAAGGTAAACAGAACAAATACGAGAAATTCAGAAATTTTAGCGATTTCGCAGTATTCCTTATCCGTTATAATACATAATATGTAACTTTCGTGAAGTCTTGGATGTAAACTTGATGATATCCGAATCTTATTAGTAGCTACACCCAAGCGGCCATCTCGGGGAAAAAAGTACTCATTTTTTCCCTGCTAATTTACTTTTTCCCCGATAAAAGGAAGTTCATATAAAGAGGAATTTTTAAACCAGTCAAAGGGGATAAAATGACATACTTTTAGCCCGTTGCAGAAAAAAGCACAATTATTATATATTCATAATAATTATGCGTTCGTCTTATTTCCAGAAGATTATGTATTAACCTTAATATCACTATTAAACCCATTCAGGTCAAGGAGGGGATATGAATTTTTTAACTGTTAAATGCAATTCGGACCTGCAATTATTATTATTCCCTGGATATCATGAGCAATGACCAGTAGTACCGCGAGTGGTGTATCAATGCAACAATAGCTGCTTAATGAGACCTCGGCGTCAATTAGTTGGCTTGTAGTCGGCGTGCCGACTGTCCGAGCTGGGAGAGTGTGTCGGTGGGAGATCAAAGACGGCGAGTTATTGACTTGTCGCCACAACAATCTCTGCCGCCTCCTCCGATCACCGCGATTACCCTTCCAGGAATTCGTGAAACCAGGCATTGTCTCTTCAGGTGGACAGAAAAACCGTATGGGATTTTATTCAATGATAATCTGATATATGATTCGAGCCATAAAAAGACTTTTTCCATTCCAAGCATTTCACAATAAATGGAAATTTTCTTCTTGAACGTGGAACTATTTGTTTTTCTTTACTATTTGCACGTCGCGTTAAGAAAATAAATTATTTCTTTTTACAGTAAATATAAAGTTGCTGTATGTAAGCCATGCCACCCTTTTCAAAGTTTGTATTTTCCTTTTCAATTTTCATCTTTTTCAGGAAATAAAAACAAGGTTCTTTCAACAAATCAGTCACTTAAAAATACATACCCAAGTAGAAATAATAGAGAAAGCGAAAAGTTGAAGTAAGAAAGAAAGAAGGCGAAAATTATAAATCCTGAAAAAGTGACTTCATAAATAAAAATTTATGAGATTGCAGACTTCTCAACATCCGAGAAGGGACAAATTTTGTCCCTTCTCGCACTGGTCGGCAAGCCATAAAAAAATTAATGCTCTTATTGGTCTGTTTTAGGAATTTAATTTTTCAATTATTGTTGTTATATTGTGAAGTATGCTGCTATGACCAATTTACTAATTTATAGTGACGCTATAAAGTCTCTCCCAGAATAGCTAGAATTCATAATTTCCAGACCTGATACGAGATAACAAAACAATATTTTTTTTCTAAAAACATGTGTTCCTAAATGTCTGGCTTTTAGGATACAGGGTGTTTAAAAAAGAGTTTTCAAAATATAGTTTTTTATTCTTATCCCAAATATTTGTTTGCCGATTTTGTTGAAATTTGCCAGTGACTAGAGCTCTAGTTAGCACTAACTAGATGATAATTATGAATTCTAGTGGAATCTCGAATGGCAGTCTCACGAATAATATTAACAGAAAATATATGCCAGTTATTTAATTACAAATTTTATATTTTTTTTTCCGATTAAGTAGCTAAAAATACAACTTTTTTGGTTCCTGATATTTTTTTTGTATTTTACTTTGTTTTCGAGAAAAATAAATAAAATAAAATCCGTTCCAATGCATGTCGAAAAATTGATAAAAGATAATCATTAAAATTAAAATCAGTTCCAAAAATAAGTTATTATAGCCTTCCACGTATCAACTATTTATTCATTTACAATAAATTACTTGATAGATTGGCTTATTTATTTGCATTAATAAAAGATTTAATTTGTTCTTTAAATAGGTAACTGTTTTTAATGAATAAATATTTAGCGCAATTATTTATGCATGCCTGTGTCATTGTTTATTTTAATATTTATTTCGATCAGTGAGTTTTAAATAATTGCTTGTATCTATCATCAACGGTTTTAATAAAAAATTAATTGACTTCAAGTAATCACCCAAATTGTTCTATACATCGAAGATATGGATTGAGTCGAGAAAGGTCTAAAGTTACTGAAAACCTATTTACATTTTGTAAATATTGTACAGGGTTTCCAAAATTATGGCCGAACCATGACAAATTTCTCACAAATTTTTCTCGCGTTTTTCAAATGGTACCCCTGTATATTTTTCCACCACGAGATGTAGAATTGAAAAATTAATGTTCTTGTACAGCTGTACTCAACTTCTCGACGGTTTTCTAAATATATATTTCATATTTACGAAAAACCATTTATTTTTACTTTCCACAGTAAAGTTTTATTAACAGAATATACCTAGGAGGCTATGAATAGCATTTTCGAAGATTCGAACAGTCGGCCATTTTATTGTAAACACAGATTTAACATGTTTGTGAAAGACCCATCTACAATTTCTAAAATTAAAAGAGTAACGGTCTTAAAGGCTTCTTTTTTTATTTCCCGCATATTTTCTGGTGCAGTTGGAGGTACATATTCGGTAGAGCAGATCTTCAATAACGTATCCCCATAAGTGGTTTTGCAGGCCACGGAAAAGTTCTTGTCTGCCAATCCAACTGCCTGGAATCTTTTCATTCAAAGTGTGTCGGACTCCAATATAACTAATGACCAGGTGCGCTGTCTATACTGGAAACACATTCTTCCTAATAACACTAACGGTATATTTTATAGAAAATTATCAAGGTCTTCGTCTAAAAATATTTGAAAAATATCTCCATTGAGATGACCATAAAAAAATTGTCAAATTTGGATTCACATAGCCGTAGAAATGGAAATTATGACTGTTCACATGACCATTATTGTGGAAGGTTGCCTCATCGGTAAACCTTACAGTATTAAAAAACCGGTCCTCTTCTCCAATTCGAGTTAGACCCCAATTACAGAAATCTTTTTTTTTTAATATTGGTCCTTGAAGTGCTTGATACACTTGCTACATACCTGATAAGGATGGAACATGCACCTTAATTTTGGGAACCCTGTACAAAATTAACGAAATGTAAAAGGGGTTGTTAGTAACTTTAGACCTTTGTCGACTAACTCCATATAAATCACGAGCCAAAAATTGTCCTTATATTTTATTTTTTATTATTTTTTTTCTAGTCCGCAAATTTTTTGATTTTTCAATTTATTTCTCAGAAAACGCCATGCCATGCAGAACTAAGGAAATACATTTTTGGGAAATGTTAGAGTACATAAGTGTGAACTGAAATATGCAAAAAATACAAGGTGTCTTATTAAAAAAAAAACTTTCAACTTTCGTCACACTTATTTGGGCCACCTGTAAACTCGAAAATATTTTCCTGAATTAAAGTGTTATAAATACTTAGTATAGATTGACATAAATATGAATGAAATTATTAATCTAATTTTCTTAGGTGCCGTAGATCTACCCTTTATTTGGTTTGGTTTTTATTTTGTTTTCAGATTTCATAAGATTTCATCGCAGATTTCCAAAAAATCAAAGACGGCCTCTTTCAGTAACTAATTTTGAGCAAAACTTAGTCAGCTCACGTTATCATAAGGATAAATATTCATATTCCTATTCTACATACCTACGTAGATGTGTAATATTTATATTAATATCCAAATATAAATATTCAAAGTTAACCTAAATTCAATGTCGTCAGAATAAAAATAAACCTTTTCATAAGCGCTTTATCATTTAAAATTTTGCAGCCTAAACCTTTCATATAGTTTTACTATTGTTATCCACAGCATTATTATTGACTGAGTCCCCCATAGGAAATCAATTCTTCGCATGGCCCTTTGCCCTTCACAGTGGTGGCCAATTTACCACTGTCAGGTATATATTGACAGGTACATGGATTTATAGGTGCTTCCTTCAAATACTTGATTATGTTATGATCAGTATTAATATCCTCAATGGCAAATATCCCTTATGGGCATCTAAAACGGAGACAAATATTATCTGTTTGATATGTTATTCTTTGCCTGCAAGTATTCCATGAATTATTGATGTCGGTAGTAATAGTAATGTCGTTGGTAATTTATTACTGAACGTTGCAACTATTTTTTAAAAGGAGTACAGACTCACTCTGGGAATAATATTAATAACATGTTTATTAAATAGTTATATACTTGTATCAATAAAAAAGAGCAGAATACTCACTTATTTGCATATTATAATATGGGCGAATTAAAAAAAAAAAACATAGAGCAATAACTAAGTTGAAGGTGTAATCAGATAAATGTCATTGCAAAATAAAAATAAAAATAATGGACGATATAAATATTTTAGTCAAATCCCTTTTAGGGTGGCTATAAAGGTGGTTAAGGTGACTTTAGCGTCCCTCCTCATCTTTAAAACAAGAAAGTGTTGCAGCAGTTGCTCAAACATAAAATCAAGACATCCACAATTTCAATGTTACCGATGCGGAAGTATAGGTATGTTAAATAAAACCTAATCTAATAATTATTTCCAGTTTTACAAGTGAACTAACTGAATCCTGCAGTTGTTGTTATGTACATAAGGATAAACTGATGCTAGACTTTGTGGTCGTGAATCACACCCATAACTTCGATATGCACCGATTTTATAATTTCATGGTAATTAATCTTGAGGTTGTCTCAAGTTCTTTTCCCACCTGCATGGAAATGTTGGATAATGTGACAACATCGCAATTGAATTTTATTTGCTGATGATCTATGGCTGTTGAAGAATTCCTGGTACCGTCCAATATATCCTTAAATTTTTTTCAAAACAAAAAACAAAACTTCCACTATATTTACAAAATCGAAATTATATTTCAGTTGGGACTTCAAAATCAATTGTTTTGTAATTTGTGCAGTGATTATTTTGTATTGTATTGATAAACCGTGCGCCAGTCTGTAATTTCCTGCGTTTTGCATATTTTTTGGGTTTCTTAAGTTTTTCTTTTTGTTTTGTACTACATGTAGCATATTACGTAGGTCAGCAATATTTGTTTAATCCTTTCTATAACAATTGTAAGATGTTGGTGAGGTGATGGATATTATTATTTTTCTATTAAAAGTTCTGTATTTTGTTGGTCTCTTATTCTTCTGTGATTGTGGCTCTGCACTTTTCTGCTGATTGGGATATAAGACCATTTATGTTTTTTCATATGATCAGTATATAGGTAATTTTCCAGGCACTTTAAATTCAAGCTGTTCATTAATATTTGCATTTAATTACTTATAGACAAGATCGTTCTTATTGAATGTGTTTGAAAATAAGAAATAATATACGCATTATGTTATACAATAAAGAATAAAAAAATATTCTATTAAAAATAACTTTACAAAGCACATTTCCGAGAACCTAGGGATTCATTCCCTCCACTGAAAATATCCACTTAAATTTTAATATGCTTCCTCTTTAGCATACAAGTGGCCCTTAATTTGTATGAAAATCGATAAATTTATTATTGTCGTAAAAAGTTTCCCTTCTTCTTCGACCCTTATCAACTCTTCAACAGCTGATTCTAATATTAAAATGTGAAGCCTATTGTAGGCTAGACCACGCCGGAGAGTTTATCAGAGTGAAGGAAAGTGGAAATATAATGTATTTTTCATTACACTTAATCCTAATTACAATTTTATGATACAGAGTGTGATGACAAAGTTTGTAACATAGTTCATAATTCTGTTATGAATTAATTCTGTTAATGTTTCTATGAAAATCGCTTTGACAGTTCCTGCATGTGATTATCAGACGTTTAACATATTGTTTTATCTACTCTAATATATGAAAGATGACAATTTCAAAACAACTTGCATAAGCCTGAAAGTGAGCCTGAAAGGGTGATGAGGAATCTGATAATTATCATCATTCATCACCCTGTATTTAAATTTAAACCACACAATAATATGCCACGTATGGCGCGTTTTCCGATATTTGGAGCCGTTTCCGGTGTACATACCTATACATATTGCTTTGAAAATGAAAAATTCAGATTCTGATTTGTTCAGAACTCAAAATAAACTAGGAACCTACTCAATTTAAAATGCAACTGTAAAAACCACTCCTACTAAATTTTCTCTGGAAATACTATGATGATGACACAAAAATTAAAAGAATGTTCTGTTTTAAAAATAGACAATGTCGCCATTACTGAATCAAAACCAGAATCCCCTGTATAAAAAATGTAATGTCAATTAAAAATAAATTAAATTAAAAAATGGCCTCTTTTTTCATTTTTCAAAACTTAAAATTGAAGGATTAATTGAGCTGTTGCCGGACTTTTACCCAACCCTGTATAAGTATATCTGAGTATGTGATATTATGCATGATATTATGTATGTGAGATAGTATGTGATATAAATTGACTTTTTTCTTATATAATATTTTGATGTTGGTTTTTATGTTTATTGTAATCATTGTGAATATTTTGAATTATTGTGATCACGTTTATGCGTGTCATGAAGTTTCCTGTGATATAATTATATTAGAATTTTTGCATTGGTACTACATTGGCGTGCCAAAGATCGGGTAGTGACAGTACTGTATCTGCTCCATCAAATGGTGCGTAATAATAAACATTTTATACTTCTTATAGGTACCACCTATAGGTACTATTATTATGGCGTTATTAGTTTTTCGCCAATGACGTCATCATCATTTTTATAATGGCAACCCCTTATGGGGATACATCGTTGCAAAGGTCACTTTAAGGAGAATATTTTCCTTTAAATTTTCCGAAAAAAAAAATTAATTTCGAAAATGAGATCATGATAGTTTCACTTTTATGTTCGTAGACTCAAAAAGAATACGATGGTTTTTTTTTAATGGTGTAAAACAATCTAAAATTTTAAATGCTATCATACCTTTTTTAAATTTGTCAATATAAACGTGAGACTTTCGAAAAATATTCTGCTCAGAAAGGTCTTCGAAATGGACCAATAGCATAAACTTCTTAATTTTTTTTCATAAAAAAATATCAAAAATATTTTTGTTCTTGAAAAAAATTTGCAAGGATGAATAACAACTATGGGCTTGTCATTAAAAAAAAAATGATGACGTCATTAACAAAAAACTGATCACGTTATAATAACATGTTAGAAGTCAAAAGATAGCATTTCAAAAAACAAAATCGACCTGTCAAAGCGATTTACATACTTAGAAATGTCACATAACGGAATTATAAATTATACTACAAACTTTATCACACTCTGAATAAAATTATGGTCATTATATACATCCGCGACTCCTACAGTTTCACTATGGCACCTATACAGGGTGCGGCGCGAGAACCTTAGGGCATTTTCATATGGAGAAGTCCTGGGAGTAGAAGTCTAAAAATTTGTACGTGTATGATTTCGGTTTTGCCGAGCTGAACTAAAATATTCACAGCACCTCACCATTTCCGGTTATACCGGAAGTTGCCATCAACTTTCTTATTTTAAATGGGATACCCTGTATATTATTATATTTTCAGATTGTCTGGAAAAATGCAATAAAACTGGGATTTACAGTTTAAAATTGTACCGAGTGGTTTATGAGTTATAAACAAATGAAAATCGCAATTTTCCATTTTCAAAGCAGCTTAGGTCGAAAACGGGTCAAGATATCGGAAAACGGCTTACATGTCCCTATCTTAACTTTTCACGTAGTATCCTATGGTGCTGATGAAATTTGTATACAAAGTGATGAAAAATCAGCGATATTAAAAAAAAAAATTAATAAAATTTTTTTTTTCATAGGTACTCCAGCGTAGTAGACAAAAAGTTAAGATAGGGACATGTAAGCCATTTTTCGATATCTTGACCCGTTTTCAAGCTAAGCTGCTTTGAAAATGGAAAATTGGAATTTTCATTTGTTTATAACTCATTAATTGGTCGTTAAAAATTTGAACTGTAAACATCATCTCTATTACTGTTTTTCAGGCAATCCGAAAATGTAATAATATACAGGGTGTACCATTTAAAAAAAGAAAAATATGGCAACTTCCGGTATAACCAGAAGTGGTGTGGGGTTGTGAATATTTTACTTTAGCTCGTCAAAACCGAAATTATACACGTACAAATTTTTAGACTTTTACTCCCAGGACTTCTCCATATAAAAATGCCCTAAGGTTCTCGCGCCTCACCCTGTATAGGCGTGGAGAACATACCGATAGTAACGCCAGGAAGGTATTCATTTGCTTTGCAAATGAAAGGGAAGGCCATAAAACGGCTTTAAAAACCGATTTTGAGAGTGCGAAGAGAATACGGTCCTGACGAGAGGCGCGGATTAAACACCTCGACTTTAGGAAATAACCACTTCACAACAATAGCCAAGCGCTTCGAAGCGTGCAGAGACGTATTTAGCGCTATATCCGCTTTCACATATCGTGTCCAGTCCACAGGGACTGATGTTGCGATTTTTGGAATATAAATGCAAAGTAAATGCAAAATTCAAAATAAAAACCGTGCTACTGTTCATTTCGAAGATTTTCGTTGCCCTGAAAGTGAAGAAAAAAATAGAAATTCGACCGTAGTGTCAAAGAGACCTTAGCTGTGACCTTAATATTAGTTTGCAATGGCTGTTTTTAGCTTCTTACCCACCCAGCACCCCTATTTCGCTCCTCGGTCCCGAAAAAATTGATGAAACGTAGGAGCCGCGGATGTATACAATTACCAAAATTATTATTTTATTCTAAATTTTTGAAGATTGATTAAAAAAATATTAGTCATGGAATTAATTAAACAACAGAAAATGACTTAACGTATTTTGTTCCAATGACGTCTAAAAAAGCAGGCTTGACGAATACAAATAAATCGATGAATAAATGAAATAGATAAGATTTGAAAATAGTCTTAGTTTATGGGGCTCTGACATAAATTGATAAACCTATTCCACTTTTCTTTTCTTATTTCTTAGAAGTTGAAATATCCACTTCCTTAGCACGACTTCTCTACAATACAAGTATGGAAGAGGCATTCATGGAAATAAAATTCAATTAAAATCACCCTCTCAGCTCTGAGCCGTTTCCTCGGGAACCCTTTCGATCGATACTCGTTCGTTCCGAATCCGCGATCCCTGAAAGAGCTCTCGATAATTCAGCTCGGCTTGCACATCTGTAGTGTTTGGCGAGCGCTCAGGTCGAACATGCCTTATCTGCATCGCCCGCTATGTCTTGAAGGGCTGACCGACTCTTTTATTAAGAGTCAGGACAACCAGAAGTGGTCGCTCGGTTGAAGAGTGCTAGCCAGGCAGAATCAAATCTCGGGATTTTGCCGTCCGTCCTTCAGGCTAAGATTATAAGTAGGATTCATTTCAAGGAAATACTTAACGTAGTGAAGAAGGCTAAAATTCCGTAAGGGAATATTTTGGGGTTTAATAATCGATATTGCTGAATTAGCACGAAGTTAGTAGATTACTGGTACACATCTGTTAGGGAAGATCTTGTCAACTTATATAGATACCAAGGGATAAACTTTTAGAAACGGGTAAATTAAGACTTAATTGCATGTTTAAGTTAATTGACGCAAGGTAAATGGCTTTTTGAACTAAGTCACATCCTAGATCATCATAGGGAATGTCATACCTCAGCCCTCTGCCAATTCCAATACTTGCGTCAAGTATAGGTACAGAGCTTATACCTGCAACATTTAAGGGACCAGTTCGACAGTGGTCGAAGAATCGGATGTTGGTTTCTGAGTAATCAGTCTAAATGAACATTCCATCATTGGGAACTATGTTTTGTCTGTATTTACCATTCATTAGTTAAACAACGAACAGCTTGGTTAACTTTTTTAAATTCACCATCTAAGTATACCCTTCAACTGTACCAAGATGATTTTTACTTTACCGTTGCCTTTATTATGATTAATAATAGTACATTATACTTTAAACTATCCCAGGAGATACCTAATGCTGGTTGTCTTAAATATTTTTTGGGTTACAGCCCTACGAAAGTGTTTATGTGGCAATACTGCAGTGTTTAGCAGTGCGGTAATTTGACACCCAAAATTAAATAAAACTTCCAAAAATTGTCTCGCAAATTACTAATTTGCAATAACATTGTTATCATACACCTAACTTTATAAAACATAATAAAATACATACCTAGCAGAGAATTTGGCTGCATTGGGTATGTAGTTCCAACAGAGAAAATATTCTACTCTATAGTGATAAAAGAAGGTGCGTCCTCCATCCTCAAAGTTTCACCAGAGCGGGACTCTCATTTCTTGCAAAACGCCCCCCGTTTCTCCAACTGCCGTCGCGTCGCCTTCTCCGACGTGATGTATCGATTCCGATCGGGTGGATATCGAGGCGGCGGCGGCGTAGGCGGCGCCTAGAACCCCCCCCCACCATTTCGTATGTGAGTGTGTGAGGATAAGAAGTCCTTGTTTGCTCCCGGAAAGTCACTCACTGGATGAAAGAAAGTTCTGGAGGGGATTAGGGAGCGATTGGGCAAAGTTCTTTCTTATTTTATATAGTGGCGCAGTTTTATGCTCAGAGCAGTTTTCAAAGAGAGGGACTGATTTTAAATGAAATCCTGTATGAGACTTCGAAGAGGTTTTCATGCAGAAGAAGTCACATCGGTCTTTAGATTATGGTCTAGTTGGTTCGTAGCATTCGAATGCAACATTTACCTGCATATTTTGCCGTATATAAGTGCATGACTGTATTTTATGACTCTACCGCACTACTAATTAGCTATAGTTTAATAATATCTAAGCTTTACGATGTTCATGGCTGTCTTTGCTTCGGTAATAATGCTTGTTTATCTGAAAGTTTTACATTAGCAACTTGTTTACCTTAATTACCTGCATTAATTAATTACTTATTTTTTTTTTTTTGTATACTAGGAAGAGCTACTTAGATTGAAAAGTTAAATGATTACTTCTTCATATTTGTCCGGTTAGCCCACATGTTTTTCAGACCTATTAGCTATTTGATTATACATATACCATAAGCATCAAATTGTGCACTGCTTTGCTCATTTAACCATTTTTTAAACTATTTTTATACTTTTAGAGATCTCTATACTAAAATAAAATAAATAGGTAACGCTGTATTATACGATTTGTATGTGAAAATACTGAGAATAATCTTGTTTCAACACATCCGGTATTAATTTTTTTATTTTTTTATTCACGTATATGGCTTTGGCGGAGACCAATCAGCCAGAGCTTTTTGACAAGTAAAAATTGATACATAAAAGGAACAACAGAAAATTAGTAAGCCATACTCCCCAGCACTCAATCCGGTATTAAAACCAATAATATGAGTACTGCATGAAGTCTAAACTGCAGGAAATATCTATTAGATGTTTCAAAATGGCAGTTACAATGTCTTTCACCAGAACGGTCAATCGACATTATAGAGTCCTTCCTGAAGCTTTTTATATTCAAATTTTTCAGTTACCAATTTCAGTCAATGACAATAAAATCGTCTGTCAATATCAATAGATCAAAAATATTATTGAATTAATAGATTTCTGTTTGTAATTTTGATAAAATTCAGTAAGCTATGATCCAATTTATGGAAATTATTAAACAAATTATATTTCGTGTACCACTCATTTCGATAAATAACAGATTTGTGAATTTTACAGGTTGGGATTCCCTCATAATAGAGTGTAATAGATACCCACTTAATTGTACTACCAGCCTCTGTGATTTATAATAATAATATGTTGTAAAAATAAAAACTGTTTTGGTTCTCATTACAGAAACGTCATGTGGAAAAGCTCACTTTCATATTATGCAGGTTGTTTTGTTATTGACAACTTTCATATAAGGGAGTACCTACATGAACTCAATTTAAAGTTATGTCACTGGTTGACAGGGAGACACTTAATATTAGATTGGATCTCCACATCAAAACATTCAAAGCAAAACAATTTATTTTGATTTTGTGATGTTCGTTAAAAGTTACTAAATTATTAATTGAAGGTCTTATGGACCTTATTAATAGCTGTTACTTAGTATACATATTTTAGGATTATATTTTCCCACTTTTATAAATTTAAATTACAAAATTTATTTATAAAAATTAATAAATTTTATAAACATATTACTAAAATTAAAATCTGGAATTTTAAAGGCTTCTGCAAAATTTAGCAGTCTCTGCTATAAATTATTAATAAAATCAATAAAGCAATAATAAAGTACCTAATTAATTACAAATAGATAAACATAATCAGAGAGATAAAAATAGAAAAAGTAAACTTCTTAAAGAATGACTAAGCCACAGCAACTTGGAATCATTGTACCGTTCCTACTTTTAATTCAATCCATAGTCGAACAAAGTGAACAAAGTTCATCGGCTTTCAAACAACACAGCAATCATTGTGAAACTTCAAACGATCTTAATCCCCTTTCGAACCTCCCCCCCGGTCAATTTGCGGCGTCGGCGGCGGCGTCGTTGACCGGAGGCAGCAACCTTGGCCCACATCAGGGGCTAATTGAAGCAGCTGACGGCAGATAGCGACCTTGACCCGCGCCGCCGACTGTAATTAAGACGCGAGCAGCGACGGCAAGGGCGGCTAATTGGGCGGCGGCGCAGGCGTGAGATGAGGGGAGTAATTGGGATGTTGGTGCAGGTCAGGGTCGCCCCCAGGGTGACCATTCATTAATGGATCCACGACGCCGCCGCCGCCGCGATGCTCTCTGCCTCCTTCGCTGCCACGATGAGACTATTAGGCTCGTTATTACTCATTGCAAGCCAGCATTAACGTTCATTCATTCATTTACATGGACTGCATGGTCACAGGTTTAGTTCTAATAGATATATTTTTATATTCTTCGAATACTACCTACATGGAAGATTTCCTTATTTTTTTTTTATTTTTTTGTTTTTGGAATTAGCAATTTCCCCTATTGTAACTTAAGTTTGTTACTTCTATCAAATATATCCAATTGTAGCGAATTTTCTTAAGTAATAGCGAATTATATTTTTAACGGATATGACTAACCCAGCCAACTAGATTTATCGTATACCTATAGTATCTGCCATCAAGCTATACACAGTAAAGGTGCCTTTTCTTGTCCCCCACAAACACAGCGCCGATAGCATATTCAATTTTACAGATCCTAAAGCGCCGTAGCTACCAGGTGTCCATAACATCAATCAACTGAGAGCTCGCTAGCTTTTTGGATTAAATCTAAATACCGACACTATCGCAATCGAACCCCCATTATAGTTACTTAGAACAAAAATTCTTCTCAACATCGAATGTCTTATCACTGAGTGGCAATACCAACAACTCGTAGTTCTTAGTCCTAAAACACTTGCAACGAGTTGCATTGCATAGTTGAGGCTATTGCTGTCCTGAGCTTTCAAACATGTTGAAGTACCCCCATTTCGGTCTCCAGTTCCTCTGGAATAGTTTTTTCGTCAGTTTTGTTCATCATTTATTGCTAAAGGTGTTTGATGAGGCTAGGGAAAATTTCATGAGATAAATGTGGTCCTTAAATTAATGTGGTTTAATTGTTCCTATTATTTCAAAAAATTCAAAGGTGGCATTTGTATTTTTTCTGTTATACCTTCTAATGCAATGTTATTTGGAAATTCTAAGGAGTAGGATTCGATCGGTTTTAGTTCTTACACGATAGGTTTGCTTTCCAGAAGAAAGACGACTTCCATTTGCGCTCGATGAATAGTAGGTATATTAGTGGGTTCAAATAAAATATGGGAAATCTGTTGACGATCACTTCTACATTGCAGAAATTTTAACCTTGCGTTATTCTAATCCCACTTTAACATATTTTGATTTAAGCATCAAATTTAAATCGCTATGGAATTATAAAATTCCTCTCAAATTCAACTCTCGTCTACATACAATATGTTATACAGAGCATAAGCCCTTGTGAAGTTATTGTTGGATAGAGGAAGGAGTATAAAATATAAGCTCAGGGAGATATGACGTACACAAAGACAGAGCGAGGCGGAGGCCATTATAGCTGGTCCATAAAGCAGCGATAGTCCTTTATCAGCATATGTCCGCTGCTATGATCCGAGCCCGGAGCTATAAAGGACACGACCCTACACGGAACTCGTTATGAGCATTTTATAGCTTCTCGAAGAAGAATCTCGTTCTCGTTATTTTTGGGCTTAACCTTAACGTTATTGTGATGAGCTTCATATGCGAAGACATGAACTGACTGAAGGAATGGAATTTAAAATTGCGAATTTTCTTGATATTAAGAAGGTTTGATTTAGGCCCTTATTATTAGTTCAGGAAAAATTTTAATACTTAGATAAGAATTTTGGTCGTAATACTACCTGCTACGTTGATGAATATTCATACATGATAATTTATGTTAACCTGTTTTTGAGACATGTAAAAGGGAAATGGAACTTTGGTCAATATTATCTTCCCAAATGTTTTAGAGAGATACAGAATGTGTCATGTGTCATTACTGTGTGAAGAAGTTTGCAATTTGTGACGTTATTTTTATTTGTGCCGCGACCTTGACGTCAGATTTGTTTTTTTTTAGAACTGGAAAGAAGCATAACATTTTATCTCCTTTTGTAAAAATTTCAGAACAATTTTTCTTTCATTTATGTACAACCAGTATTCCCGAAATTGGAAAGCAGAAAGTGAACTACAATAATGTTGTTTCCAAGGGTCCATTGGCCCCTTAAATACAGCTATATTATCAATTTCCAAAACACCAGATAACTGACCGGGAAAACTAAGCTGTGTTGCTTCGATGGAGGACTATTAAAGTAAGTTAGTCCGAAGTTTGGTGGAAGGAAATCAAAAAAATAGTTTTGCAGAATCTGCGGTGCTCATGAAGATCAGTGTCCTAGACCAGCGATTACATGGATTGGTTTCAGCAAACTCAAGCGATTGGTGATGTCTGCATTGAAGCTCTGTGGGATGCAGAAACTTACGAAATACCATTTATAGACGAGTCTGGTATTTTGTGCTTCATTCATCATCTCAATCCTACCTTTATGGACCCTTTCAGACAAACTGGCCATGACGTCATTGATAATAAAACTGCAAGGATGTCAGCCTTCAAGGCATGATGAATAGCTGAGTTTTAGTCAGGTAATAAATTAATCAAAATGCAATTTTAAATTATTTATCTTCTCTGTGAATGACATTCATAATTTAGGCTTAAGGCGGCCTCTTGACACTTATTTTTATTTGAGTTAATCTGACTACATCGCTCGGGCTAACCGCTTCAAGTCGCACCGTCACACGTTCAAGACCCACAGCTCCGACGATGAGAGTATTGTAATTAAAAATTACCAAAAAACACCATCAACCAGATGTGATGCCATCATGTGTTTTTCCGCGTTTGATCTTCAGGAGCGAGTCCTCCTTTAAACTATTTGCGTTTGAACTTCGCTCATTAACTTGTGATGATCATGAGAGCGTCAGGCGCTTTGTTGAATCAGGTCAGGGGAATGATGGAATGCAGATTATCATTTTCATCATCAACCCTCAGAGGTGAGGGTTCAGGCAGATTACGAGTATATCATCGTGATCTCATACCTACACATGTCGCCGCTGGGGTTCATTGAAGTGTCTAACTGATATTTCTTTATTCCACGTGCCAATTTAATTTTTCCTTCATCGCCTGCAGACATATTCGTAATGATAATTGGAATGTTTTGCCTGAACTTAACTAATAGAATTTTTTCGCCTTATTATTTTTATGCGTCCGCTCATTAAGAAACCGACCATAGACGTAATAAATAATAATTTACTATACATGTTGTTGATTTCAATGTGACACATACCTAAGAGAAATCAGTCAAATGAATTAAAGATAAGTCAAGTTGACCACGCTTCGGCAAGCCACGCTTTCGGCCAGGGAGAAGGCATTAATTTCAGAATAATAATTTCAGCAAGAATTTCAGCAAAAATATTTTTTTCTGCTTAGCGGCTTGAATTAAAAGTCAATGGTTTGTTTTTGTTGACAATAATATTATTACGAAATTTGACAGAATGAAAAGAACATGATGAAAAGAAGTACAAAATAACTGAAAAAATCGTAATTATGGAAAGGATACGGTCCAGTCACGCTTGCATCTCCCTAACCGAAACCGTGAAAACTTGACTTGGGTAGGGAAACCAGAAATGCAAAATGGAACATTGGTAAAAGTGTGCAGGCAGTGGATTATCAATAAAGGAATTTTCTTCTTTTTCTTATCTCCCCTGAATGTTTTAGAGACATAAAATGTTACATTACTGTTTCTGTTGACAGAAAAGAATTTCTGGAAATTTTTGGCAAATTTCTGGCAACTTTTTGGCAAATGTTTGGCAAATTTTTGTAAATTGTCTTTTGAAGTTTATAGTTTTATGATGTAATCTCAGTTATAAAAAATTAAAATATCTCAAAAACTAAGCCTTCAAGAGACCTTTATTGAGAGTTTATTTTGTAAAATTTCAAAATAAGTTTAAAAATTAATTTTTCTCTAGTGGCGTAGAAATTTGGGGGCTTATAAATAAAAAGAGCTCCCATATAACTACGTCACTGGCTTTGTCCAAAAAGTTTATTGTACTCTATTTATTCCTACTATAATCTCTATTAATATTATGCCTTACCAAAGTTGGGAAAATATCTTCAGTAATTTAAAAGAAATTCAATGAGTTTGATTTATTCTTCAAAGTTTAACACCCTGCTTCTAGAAAATAAAATGTTTTAGATTAAGAAAAGTCCATGGCATTTTTTTACGTGTTCTTTTGTTTGCCGGAGTTACCTATTAATTGAACATACAAACTTAAACAACCTGTGGGTATAAACACATTATAAGACAATATTATGCGGTAAATTTATTTTTTTTGTTAATAATGAATTTCATTCGTGATTGCATGTCAGATTTGACCATTAAATTTTTCCTAGTAATAAAGAAACAATTTTGCTTTAGTTCGCAAGATAAAGTTTCTATGTTTATTTATTATAATAAGTTAAAAATATCTTCTGTAATTAAATTACTAAAGACATATCATTTATATTTTACTATTATTTAAAATATTCTTCTGTAAATTTCTTTGAACATTCCCGCGTCATCATTAATGAACGGTATATTTTCTATTAAAACAAAACTAATAAGAGAGAAGGCTAGTAAATAAATAATGGAGTCTAGAGTGTTACAGTATAAAGAAAAAGGAGTTAGAGTGATATCAGAGAGTGAGTACATTTGACCAAGGGCTAGGGGCTATATGCAGAAGAGCTACGACCAGTAGTAGCGATTAAAAATAAGAAGGTAAGTAAAACAACAATAAAATAAAAACTTATAAAAGTGAAACTTCGGTGAAATACATAGATACGAATTATTTCTTTGCAATTGCTGTGTTTTTTGAAAAATCCATATTCTGCTCGGGCTATACGAACATTCACATGTTTTTCAATTGGGAATTCTTATATTTTGCAACTGATAATCAATAATTTGACTATACCCAGCAGCACAAACGCAAAGAGACCAGTTAGATCAGTCGAAAATAGTTCATTCCTTTTCTCGAATAGTTCGAAGAGGTCGTGTGGGAGAAAAATAGGAGGCATTCAGAGACATACACCTCCCAACCAGCCAACGCCCTCTAGATCAACATGTGCAACATCCCCCTCCAGCCTTCAGCGAAAGCACACGGTGATAAATGGAAGCGATGCGAGGTGATTCTTTGTGAGAACGTGAACAGGAGTTCTAATGTGCCAACCAGAGGCAGGGGCACAAGGTTTAGTTCAGGCGCCTTATGGAAACGTTATTAACATGGCACATACTCCAAATTTTCTAGAATAAAATAAAAACTAGTTATGTTTAGCGGCATAGCAAAATGTCTGTTATGCCGTATTATTTTCCTAATAGCCAGAAAAAAGTTTTAATAACGAGAACGGAAATTTTATCTATTGTAGCGTATTATTATTCAACTCTTAGGCAGTGTAAATACAACAAATTCTACATGTAATATTCCCAATTGTATGATTTTTCATAAAAATATTTTTATAAATAATAATTTCATTCCCAAGAACCCGATTCCAATTAAATAATACAGAAATTCAACTTTACAAGAAGGTTCAAGAAAAATTATCAAACCCAATTTTATGATTATACGACCTACAGATTTGGATTGGGGGATTTTAAACCGGATGTTAAGGGCATAGAATTCAGATAGTGCAGCAGCAGCTAGAGACCATCAATTCCACCTATACACAACCCACAATCCATCCAAGCACGAGATGACTTCATGTCTTCTTCAGTTACTGTTTCCATTAACGACGAGCATTACAGAGCTGCAACTACAACATTGGTTCTACTACTGGAGGTAGAGAGGAATCAAATTGTATGGTACCAGTAAGATGGAGCCCTCGTATCTGTGAAATTCCTTGACCAGCAAGTCCTAACTTTGTGAAAATAAGTAATGAAATCTGGAGCCATCGAAAAAAACATCTAGTAAGAAATAGAGGTATATTATTACCCAGACGAATATTGGATATGTGTGATAAGACTTGGATTACCCGCGGGTAATGTTCGAGAATTATCCAAATTTTGTTGTCTCGTTTCCCACAAACAATTCAGACCTGCATGGTAATGATTCAGGTCAAGTTTTCAAGAAATTGATTTCTTTCTTCCAAGACCGCATTAAAAGTCGAGCTTTCCAGAATTACCGGCATTTTTCGTAGTTTTATCATGGAAACTCAAGAGAGGCGCGTTACTCGATACTAAAACCAACACCTGTGAATATTGCAATATGAAATAAAAAGGTGGAACTAATTAATTATTTTTAGAACTAATCTCAATTTTAGAACTAAGTTCAATGAGTTGAAGTCATCAAAATAAATTCATATTTTAAGAAACAATCAGGACCACCAACTGGGATGATTTTATGACTTAGTCATCCCCTTGGTGGAAAAACTCCAATGCCCGCTCGAACCCTGCTGTTTATCCCGCCGCTGTCCCAACATCCACCTCTGCAGCTCCGCGCCGGAGGCGGCGGCGGCGGCGGATCGATTTAGGCCCCCATCAGCCTCCCAACTGTCTCGGCTCCACCCTGGGCAGCTGTACCCCGATGAGGCGGCCACCCCCCATATACGCACGCGCCCTCCACATCGTCAATACTTCACATTCGAACACTCTTGGTCGCAGCATTCCTCCAGCTTCTCCCAGTCTAAAACCTTTGCATGTGTCTTGGGAGAGAAGAGGGGGTTTAATATACGTTACAAGATCCATTGTGTAGCAACTAGGATTTAATAAATTCTGCTTTAATCTTAATTTCTATTATAAAATGATGATAATTTTTTTTTTCAAAATCCAGAATGAGGTTGATGTAAAATTATTATTCATCAAATCTCATTTTTGAGCTGTGACGTCATCATATTTTTTTGTCAAGAATGGATTCTCCTCTTCTTCGTGAATACAATGATAACACATACTTGGAGTTTATTGCTATTCGTTGTCAAGATACAGAGTGTTTTGTTGGAAAAACAAAATAAGTCGAAATGTAAGCAAGCAGAATTCTTATCAATTAAAATACCTTCACGTTAAAAAAAATCAAGACGAATGATTCGAATCAAACTAAAAAAATTAGGTTGTTCGTTCTTTTTACCTTAAAAATCCTTATCTTACAAAAAACTTATCCAAATCGAAATGATTATCTTAAGATTATGTCGTTACCGAGAGATAGAAGGTGGGAAACACACTGAAATGTCATTTCTGTTTGAACGTAAATCGTGAAAGGTGCTCTAATAGTTTTTTTTTAATTACTGTATAAATTAAAAACAAAAGGCTCGTTTAACGGAAAAAGATTGAATTGAAGTTTTGAAGATGGTAGGCCGCCTATTAGTATGTCTACAGTAAGTAGAATAGTTTCAAAATTTACTGAAATTGGAAGCGTGAAAGATTACTAGACAAGGTCGGCCTAAAATACCTTGATGAAAAATTGAATGTACCTACTACTTGAAGTTGAAGATAATCCACGCACTTCTAAAAGACAGTTAGCTTTAAATCACGATATTAATGATTCCACTGTCGTTAAACTACTGAGAAAAGAAAAATTTCATCTCTACAAGCCTCAATAATTATTGCTCCATGAATTGAATGAAGATGATCCCGACCGTCGACTGCAGTTCTCTGAACAGTTTCAGTTGAGATGTGACGAAAATCCCAACTTTTTTAATAATTTTATTTCCTCGGACGAGGCGACTTTTTGTTTGAAATGTGACAGTGAACCGCCATAACTCCAGATACTGCGTCACAGGAAAATCCCCACTGGACCCAAAAGTCTCACACGCATAGACAAGGAAAAATAAACGTCTGGGCTGCAATAATTGAAGACCGGCTTCTAGGGCCCTATTTTTTGATGAAAATTTGTCTGCTGAGCGGTATTTACATTTTTTGCGGAAATAACTCCTCCCATCCTTAACACTTTATATGCCCAGCTGTGCAGATAACAATATTATACCCCACGAAAGAATCTGGTTTCAACAGGATGGAGCTCCTCCGCATTTTAGTGTTAAAGTTAGGCTATTTCTCAACAACGTATTTCCTGGCAGGTGGATGGGCGGCGAGGACCGATTGAATGGCCTGCACGCTCACCCGACTTTACACTTCAATTTTTTTTTCTTTAATAGCCCCAACAATTTATAAAATCTATACAGCATCGAATTCGCGTAGAAATGGAAAATATCACCCCGGATGTCATTCAGCGTGTAATACAAAGCGTTTACATTTGTGTCGAACTGTACCAGGAAGTGCTTGGCCGACAATTTGAACAATTTCGATTATTAATTGGTAATAAAAAAATCAAGGTACACCTGAGGAAGTTAGGCGTAGAAGAGAATGGTGTCTGCAGATTCTGCGGGAAAGGAGACGAGACACCACGTCACCTGCTGCTCAACTGCGATGCGATAGAACTCAAAAGAAGTAGTCATGTTCTGGGCCACCACCAGCTAGAGGCACGGAATTTACACAACCTTAATCCTCTCAAAAAGTTTTTCAAGGAAACGGACTTGGAGAGAGTGCTCCACTAAAGGGATTCCACACCAGGCGAAGCACAGTAGAAGGGATACAATAGATCTTTTAGGTCGCAGTAACTTGATCACCCTCAAAAATACAAATACAAATGCAATACAAAAATACAATTGGTAATAAAATCAATTCAGTCCCTATTTAATTTATTTTTCTTGTTAAACTTAATAAAACTTAAGTTTTTCTAACAAAATACCCTTTACCTTGTCAGCTAATTGTACCATAAACCCCTAGTATGTGGTATCGTTGTATTCCCTAAGAGGAGAATTCATTCTTGACAAAAACAAAAATGGAAGGGGGCTATTAAAAAAAATGATGACGTCACAGCTCAAAAATGTGATTAAAAAAAATTTATGTTTAAAAAGACTTTTTGACAAATAAAATCCCGTTTTGAATTTTTGAAAAATAAAATGACCCGTTTCAGGATTTTGAAAAAAAGAAGTGGTAAACAACAAAGATAACATTATGCGGAACTTTATCACCACGCTGACACGAGTCGTAGGCGAGTCATGGACGTTCAAGTGAATAATTATCATTCTCTGTGAGAAGAAAAAAAAGAAGAAGCCATTTTCTCTACAACTTTATAAGAAAATCATCAAATAGCTTTAAACCTATGTTCACAAAGGACACCAGCTTTAGTAAAGCGCGCCTTGATGATAGTAGGTACGTTTAAAACTCCCCGACTTAAGTCTAATTTATGCATTTAAATAAGTCTTCCACCAAATAGCAAATTTTCACAAACTTTTTCATAACTTAGACTTAATTTTAGGTCGATTAACCAATTATTATTGTCTAGCTTTAAAAATAAAAGAAGTATTTTGCAATGCACTTTCGTTTTTTTTTTTCAAAAGAATGTGAAGTTCCGGATTTTTTAACACAAAGATTACTTCCTTCATAAAAGTTATTCTCGACAACACTAACTGCAAGCATAAAGTTCAAAAATGGGATAATTTTTGAGATCTCAAATGAGATATGGAGCGATAACAACTGAGAGAAATATAATGCAAATTCAGAGATTTTCCGATTTTCATATGAAATAGTTTTCTCTTATTTCTCAATCCCGAATTAACTTGCAAATTCAAGATTAATATGCCGGAACGTATTTTACCTATTAGTATCTATAAGAAACAATTTTTTTGTTTTTGTAACATATTAGTTGACCCCTCTCCTATTTTAAACGACGACGTAAGGCTGGGACGCACATTACTGTACTGTATTACGGCCGTGTGTCGTCTGTTACTTGAATGAAAAGATTCGCCCAATAACATTAGACATTGTGCGATTATATTTTTCTGCACGCCTTCACATATCACCCTGTAGAAAATTTGTTGACAGTTACCTCCGATTAGGTATATCACAAATCTCAAAAATTTTTGTATTTTTTCTCTAGCATTGAATTCAAGGCGCTAGAGAATTTAAAAGAAGCACATTGGACAGTTTACTGTTAAATATCAACCAACAACATGCTGAGCCAAACGTTAAGATTAAAATCACAAATCATTCTTACCTGGAGAGCGTTCACATGAGTATCGCTATTCCGATGCAAATATTTTAACCCTTCGATCTCTCCCATGGTTAATTATGTGCATAACTGAGATAATTCCACATTTCCCCGCTTTAATGAGCTCGTGGGTAAGGGGGTATCTTGCAGGGGTGGCTAATGCATCATCTCAGCTTTACCGGTATCTCATTTCCATATATCAGTGAGAGCGCGGCCGGAGTGTATAAAGAGTGGTCCATTAACGGCGTTCACTCGCCTGTGAAAAGTATCAGGTTCTTAATGCGGGAAGTGGAAGTAGGTAAGTGAAGACGTCATTCCCAACAGATAACGGAATTGTAGAAACACTCCCGGGAACTCTTTCAACCACGTTGCCAGTTGCCACACTTCACTTCTATTATGTGTATGGACGCATTCTATTCGATAAGTCAGCTTGGAATGTGTCTTTAATTACCAGTGTCTTCCAATACTAATTGAAGTCTTTACTTTCCCAATTTTTCTGTCTCCTTAAGTTATAGTTTTGCTAGAGCGTTATAAGTTATGCCTAAAAATGTTGTAAATTAAGAGAGTAAGTTTCAAAATAAAAGCAAAAATGATAATCTGTGATAAGTTATGATGATTCAGATATGTGATAAAATCTATTTGGGCACTGTAGGTACTTACCTACACTGGGAATTCTTCAATAATACAAGGTGATTTATTAACTCACCATAAAATTGTGACAAATGAACGGTGAGCCAGTAAAACTTCATGTAATCATATGTCCAATTTTAATTATTTACTGAGTTACTGGACCTCAAAGTTTTTTGCATAAGGAGCCAATATTTTCTATTTTATAATTTTTTTTAAACAAATTTAATATTCTTAAATGTTCTTATATTGTGCTTGCAGAAAACTTATTTGAAGTCCTATAATTCCTTAATAATATAATTATTAAAGTCGGACATAATATGATTATTTATGATTTTTTTTTTTTACCTCACCTTTCATTTGTCACAATTTGATGGTGAGCTGATAAACTACCCTGTAATAATAATTATGAGTACCTATATGTACATTCTTACAGAATTCTAATTTATACCACGAAGAAGATAATTCTTAAGCTTTGACAACGCCGCATATTTTATAGACATGAACTGTTAAACTCATTTACTCCCCAGTCGATTTTTCCCAACTGAAATAGCTCCTTGCAAAATGTCCTTAAAAATAAAAATATATAAAAGTACGGGCGCGAGGCTAAATGCACGTCTCTGAAAGATGAAATTCTGCCATTTATTGAGTTAGGTGCTGGCTCCCAGATGCGAATGAAATTCACAACCAACTTCCTGTGCTCCAATTTGTTCGTAAATTTATTTATTTTAATCAAATTTTAGCTTTTAGATTTTATTGGGTCTGCTAAAACATAATCATGTGAATCGAATATAAAAATATATCTCTCGCGCATCAACCGCTGGAAATGTATTAAAAAAGGTATTGCATTGACACAATGTACCGTCGACTAAGAAATATAACGAAATGGTCTATACGTTAATTGTTGAACAACCATGTTTTATGACTTCCACAATAGATCAATAATAATCATATAAATTTGTTACTATCTATTATTTGTTTATTGATTAGAGGATTAATACTATTGGAGACTATCCCTTTTTTTAAAACCTACGTGTATTTCATAAACGCTAGTAGATTCAAAGTTCATAAATTAGAGAAAAGTTGCTCTATTTTATGGACAACATGAATCCGTCAATATACGTACAAGATATCTGTGATCGCCGTTCCTGAAATATCCTGAAAACACTGAAAAACACAATTTTTACTTTCTCTCATAGTCAACTTGGTTGTTTCTTTTTGGACGTCTTATTATATTTTTCTTTTAGAAAAATAACAAACAGAAAATTATTATTATTCTGTGTAAGACGGTACACTTGTTTTTTTTTCAAATAGATAATTCGTTAGATAGTCAGCTCGACAAAAAATATAAGTTTCCATTTTCAGTAGTTTTCATTTCAATGACATAATATACAGTCTGGAAACAAGGTACGGAATTTTGGATTGATTTAATTATGGTGACGTTAGATAGATCACTTATATGGAGTCTTCCAGAGACATATGTATAGGACCAAATTTAAATATAAGTTGAAAAAAAAATTTCATCCCAAAATGACGTTTCCTTTGAAATGGTATCAAAGGTGTAAAAATTTAAAAAAATAGAAACGTTTTTGGTTATATAACTCGTGTAAATTTAAACCGATTGTGATGAAACTTGGTATGAATAATAAACAAACAAATCTCTTTCAGGTTTTGCACATGTCTTCAGTGGCGTAGATATTCAGGGTTAGCGCCACTATTTCCTCCCTATTTGTTACGCCACTTACTTTATTGCAAATGCAGGAATGTTGTTGAATATAGTCCGTGCAATTTAGAACAAAAAGTATTTCCTAATTTTTTTCACACTGCGCACCGTTTTTGAGATTATTGAAGTTTCCTCAGCTAATGCCACTAATCCTTAAGAAATCATTACACACAAAAATTCTAGCCAGAAAACTTTTAATGAAATCAATGTTTTTACAAAGTAAATAGCCCCAGCAATACCTGAGAAAACTTCAAATATCTCAAAATCGTATGAAAAATATTAAAAAATACCTACTTTAATACCTACTTTGTTGTTCGAAAATGCATGCTGGGCATGTTAAATAACAATTTTTCAATTACCTATTGCAAAAGAGTCAGTGTCGTAAAAGATAGGGGGGACCTCTGCCAGTGAAAGACGTCTACAAAACCTGAAAGAGACAAATTAAAGATTATTGTTTGTTTATAGTTCATCCAAGTCTCATCAAAATCGGTCGAAAATTACACGAGCTAATCTTTTTTTTTTTGGTCTTATAACTCTGAAACACCCTGTATTTTGTCACGGTTACCGTCTCACATATTATTTGATAAAAAAATACCATTGTACACAGAATAATTTCATGTAGGTAGGTACTTTTTTAAAGAAACATCCAATATTTTTATGGAAGGTGTTTCCTGATGGCTCAGTAATGATGAAATTGTCTATTTTTTTAAATAGGACACCTTGTAAACTTTTGTATTTTCATATTCCTTGAGAAAATCATATATGTATGAGAATGTTCTTTACAGTTTCAGTTTAAATTGAGTGAATGACTAGAATAAAAAACAACGAAAAATTCGTGGGTTCTAGGCTCATGTTCATCATCAGTGATCTCATGCCAAAGGCAGAGAAAACCACTGCTGAAGACTGCCTTGGCCTCAGAAATTTTTTGTCTGTCTTGAGCATTAAATTAGTAATGAACATGAGCCTAGACCCACGAATTTTTCTTCTTTTTATTACTGATATGATGTTTTTCTCGATAATTCCACTTCTAATAAAATAAGAAATCTCGATATGTTGAGTATTTTCAGCATATTTAAGCAACGATGAATTATCCTATTTTTTGTTTTAGATTCTTGACTCTGTACCTCCTTTAGTAGGTATAGCAGATTCTAAGATGGAACCAGTTAAAAGTGATTACCTTATGTATTAGGCAGTTTATTAATTTTAATACCAACCTTACAATTTGAAATGATTTCTGATAATAAGGTGGTTAACAATTCAATGCTCACTATTGGAATTTTGGAAACGAGATACGATTTTTGGAAAACAGACACGAAGTCGATTAAATTTCATATATAAATACTTCTTATTAAGTTATGTTTTCATATTGAAAAATCGGCATTTGTTGTTTCAATCCATATTGTTTCACCCATATATTTTTTATTACCTATCTGAAATGCATATTTTATAAAAACATGGATATCAAAAATGTGTCATCAAAATAAGATTACAAAATTATTATTTTTAACGAGTGATGTTGATATGGCGTGATATTGCTTACCTTATATTTTTTTATAACATTTGGTTATAAAGGGTGTTTCAATAAGAGCGCGAGATATGAATTGCGCGCCATGTTTGACAGTCATAATGTCACATGATTATGACGTGACAGATCGAAAGTTGACAGATGTCAACTAGTAAACATGGAGGTGAGTATACACGGTAGAACAGCGCGTCCTGATTGTAAAAAATCATTATTAAAATGGTGACGGTTTAAAAAAAAAAAGAATAAAATTTTGAAATTTGTTATTTAATTGTGAACATTTTTGATACACTTTCTCTTTAACCGTTTTCGATACTCCGAAATCTGTTGTATCGAATAACCCAATCGAATTTATTACCACCCCCTACTTTTTTTTATTTCTCTCACCATTGGGATCTTGAGAAGTAAGAGAGAATCATGGTCGGTTAATTAGGAAACAAGTTGTACAATTTGATACTTATTTAGAATCTGAAACAAAATTTAGGCTAACTTTAGTCATTGCAGTTATATGTTAGTAATATGTCGTACGTATCTTCTTTTTTTGACATTTTTTTGTGGGTCTGCTTAAGTCGTCATAAGCTATCCATCGTCAAATTTCAAAGCAAATGAAAAATCAAGTAAACCAAAAATCTATCACATTCAATTTTTTTTTAATTTTTTTTTAAGTAATTTGGTTCTCACCGAATTTTACAGAAAAAAAGTCAAGTTATTTATTATTATCATTATTACTTCGTATTGACGTCATTTTGTGAAAAATGCTTCTTTTTTTACAAGGAAAAAAAATTATTATTTTTTTTTATAATAGGGCTCATTAGGATAGATTTTACAAAATCATTAAACAACACAATTATTATATTATAGTTCACTATTCTAAGATTCAGTCGGTTTTTGAAAAATTTCTTAACGTCGTATGGATGCTCATGCATGACGAATTATGTAAACCTATACGAAAAATAATTCATGAATTTTCAATAATGCAGAAGATACTAAAGTAATTTTTTTTTTAATTTTTTTACATATTTCAGTAATGACTGAAGTTGTCCTAAATTTTGTTTCAGATTCTTAATAAGGATATATATATATATATATTCGTTTGAAATTACAAATTGCAGTCTTACGATACATGTTGTTTAGTTTATTAAATTACATATGATTGGTTTCGTCGATCATGGGGAAAAGAACGATCTGTAGGATATTCTGATGCGATGTTGACATCATGGTGAAGCATTTGCTTTGAGAGATATAGTCTAGGGAAAACCCCATTAAAAAACCTAGACACACCATCCTGTTGAGATTGGTTTGAAGTATTCCAATCATTTTGCCCTTCTGAGGTTATCTGGCTGTTAATGTAGATTTTGTTTACAAGAGCTTCAAATTCTGTAACCAGTCTATTGTTTCGGTGGAAATTTTATGAATTGCTTGAAAACCTCCAGAAAATTTGGTTAAAGGACATTCATTGACAATGTGATTGATGGATTCTTCAGGATGTCCGCAAATACAGGAAGCGCTTGGTATTAAATTCCATTTATGTAACATTGAATTACATCTACCGTGTCCTGTTCTTAAGCGATTTACTTGTACCCAGACTTTCCTTTTTATAATAAGGATTATTATAGTTTATGCAGCTTTTAACAATCAAACCTGTTACGCACCTCTGTTACTTCTCAATATCTCAATGGTGATAGAGATAAAAAGATCTATATACGATATTAGATAAAAGATTGCTGAATACGTAATTATTTATTACAGACATACACATGTATAATGTATAGTTTACTTATACACACAAACTGATGTAATATGTATTTCTATTTATTTAACATATTCAATATAAAGAACTCGATCATAACTTAGGTAAAAGAAAATGTTTTCGACTAGAAGTTTGAAAATTTGTAATAATTATACATATTCACATACAGGGTGCACCATGTATCCTTCTCTATATTGCTATCTATTAACGCTAACAGATACAGGGTCGGTTAAACAAGTCCAAAGAAGCGCAATTTTGTGGTCATCTCGAATCAGTCAAGACATACAAAATATCTGTGACCGTTCCTGAAATATCCTGAAAAAACTGAAAAATCGATATTTCTTATTTTTGCCATATCTTTTTTATTATTGGAGATTAATAAATAATTTTTTGTGGGCTTACATAAGTCGGCAAGAGCTATCCGTTTGACATTACAAAAATTTTCAAAGCCGACTAGATCCCAGGATTTTCATAGTCAACTTTCGTTTTTCTTATGGCCACCATATTGTTTTTTATGTTGTTCGGTATACAAAAAAATCATAAAAACTAAAAATTGTTAAACTTCAAAAAATAAATTAAAAAAATTTTTCTTGTTCTTTTTTCTTCACAAAAAAGATACATTTTTAGACCGAATTTCATAGATAAATTAAAAAACCATAAGGCAAGCACTATTTCGGCGTATTTTACAAATGTTGACGTTTTCCGACGATTTTTTTTTTGGTTTTTCTTTGAAAAAAGAAGAATAAAAATTTAAAAAAAAATTTTTTGAAGTTTATTAATTTTTGGTTTCCATTATTTTTTTCATATCGAACGGCATAAAAAAATGATATGGCGGCCATAAGAAAAACGAAAGTTGACTGTGAAAACTTTTGGTTCATCTAGTCGGCTTTGAAAATTTTTAAAATGTCAGATGGATAGCTCTTAACGGCGTAAACCTACGAAAAATTACTTATTAATTTCCAATAATAAAAAAGATATGACGAAAATAACAAATCTCGATTTTTTAGTTTTTTCAGGATATTTCAGGAACGGTCACAGATATCTCGCATGTTTTGACGGATTCGAGATGGCCACAAAATAGCGCAACTTTTCTCTAATTTAACCGACCCTGTATGTCTTAGCGTTCAGGAGATAGCAATATAGAGAAGGATACATGGTGCATCCTGTATATGTGACTCTAATAATAATTCGTCGAACTGAACTAAAATATTTACAACTCCGTGCATACCAGAAGTAGCCATCAACTTTCTTATTTTAAATGGCACAACCTGTGTATTATTATATTATTATTTATTTCATTTTCAGGTTCTCTGAAAAAATACATATAATTTTTTTCTCAAAGCCTATACATTTATTTATTTATTCACATAATAAACATCATGTAGATATTAAAAAATTTATTATAAAATATTAATATTAATACTAATTTATTAATAGGAAAATAGAAGTGTTTTCAGTAATTCTTGAAATCTCTAATAGGAACTCCTGCTGCACTGTTGATTTTTTGATTTTTCATAAGATTTCATACTTTTTGAAAAATAATTTTTCCTGTGAAATTAGATACTTCGTACAAGATGAATCTTCTTAACAAAAGAGACATTTAATTTGACACACAGCACCATCATTTGATAAATTAATATGTTTCCGTTTGCTCACACGTTAATAATTATACTTTAATAACCCGCACCATGTCTACAATCTATCACTGTAATTTTTCCTTGGAATAGGTTTTACCTTACAAAGATTTATATCGTGTGACGAAATAAAAAATTACAAAAAACTTTCATATCTTGAATCTGTGATGTAAAATAAAATATTCTGACTGTTTTTTATTCCGATACATATTTCCAATGTCTGGTGCTTGAATTACGTTTTCATTTTTTCAGGCGATATGGGTATTATTAATAAGTAATAATATTAAACACTACTAGGAATTAACACAAGTATAGCATGCTAAAATCATAGCATATCTGTTATTTTTACAGCACAGATGAAAATGGGATGTATTGGTCCTTCCGGCTTTTCATATATTAGGAAAAGTCTACAAAAACTTCCTGACTGGCAGAACGAATTGCACAATTATCCTTCTGCCCTATCCGAACCTCCCAACAGATTTTCGTCTTCTTCCTTTTCTCCAGCAGGGTCGATACGTAAGTGGCTGCCCTCCACACGCACTGGTGTGACGTATGAGGGTGGAGTCCCCAGTTCCTATAATTCTTTTCCTTTTCTTAGAGTGGAAAATCGCCCCAATGCGCCGTCTCTCCCGCCGCAAGCGTGTGAGGATGTGTGCGTATGTGAAGCCATCTTACAGATCGGTTTTCCAATCGCGCTCCTCCTGCAGGAACATCTATTAATAATGCATGACTCGGGCAGGCACGGAAAGAATCTTGGAAGTCTTTAGTTCCGTCAGGAGTGGGACGAAGCAAAAGATGTGGGATAACTGCCTATCCAATGTGATTGCTTTAAGACGCTGGAGAAGTTGGGAAGGTAACGGAGAGAAGTTTTCTAGTTAATATTGCAAATCTTCGCTTATTTTAAAAGGAATACTTTCTCTTTTTTATTAGTTTTCAAGCATTTCCGCACTACAAAAATGGTATATTGTACACATCTTATAAGCGTAGGGTATAGATATATATTTTTGAGAATATGTTCATAATTAGATATAGACCGTTTTTGTCTATTACAAATTGTGAGCGAGTATATACAATAAGTTTCGTACAATTAGGTACTTCAACGACAGGAAATAACTATTTTTACTCGAATTTTGTATAGTTTACTGGTGATAAATAAAACACTAATGTTTCAACTGTAAAATTTAAAACAATAGTGTTTTATTTATCATCAACATGTAGAGATTCTATACAAAGTAAGGATTATGAGAACATAAATTCTTGTTACCTAATTGGGAATAATTCAATACTATGTGCAAAGTGTGATTTTGTAGTTGCTCGTGCATTATTTAATATTTGATAAGTAATTATTGGTAGAATACCTCAATACTTCTTGCTGATTCAAAATAAAATATTTCAATCAACTGACTGTAAAACATTTTATTAATGACTTATGAAGTGGAAGGTTTAATTTCTCGTGAGTGGGCCATTGTGGCTCCATCAAGTGTTAGGTGGTCATATAAATTTTGTAAAATCGTAACATAGTATAATAGTCTTCAACGAACTGAGATTAATCGTTGGAGTGAATAGGAGCCGTAATAGAAGCGAAAGAAGAAGACGTAATTTTGTCTACGACTTTATGAGAAAATCATCATACAGCTTTAAAAATATTATATTATGTTTTAATAATATTTTTCTTAATACTTCAGGGTGTGATTCCTCAGGTCATTATATGAAGAAAATTTTATATGAACGTATTTTCGCAAGGGCTTGAATTTTTTTCTAAAGGGTATTGCATTTTTGTTTTTTGAGAATTATTTTTTATTATCCACTCCCTGCAAATATGTCCTCTGACATTTTTATCAAAAATATTGGTGCGCCACTGATATTTTATACAGATGTTTTTTTTCCGATTAGTCTGATCAATTCTACATGAAAACGGTCTCCTGCGTTTTTCTCGTCTATTCTAACTATTCTTGACCAATACATTTAAGTAAAAATTATATTAATTTAACAAAATTAGCGAATAATATTTATTTATTTTGAAAACAGAAAATATCAGAGTGGATCAGTAGTATCCTATATCCTATGAAAACATGCTAAAATTAAAAAAAAATATCTAAACTATTTTCGAAGATAATAAAAAATTACTCTTAAAAAAAAAAATTCAAGATCCTGCATAAAAAAAATTACGCCGTTGTGGACATATTATGTTTTTATTAATTTTTCTTATAAAATGACCCGAGGAGTCACATCCTGAAGTTTTAGCATGTTATTAAGAAACACCCTGTATGTATGCGACTAATAATTACGCTTATTAGTGATTACTGCGATGTCGATACTTTCAACTCCGTCTGCTTGCGGCCTGTGGAGCTGTAACTGGCTCTTGCTCGTGATTTTTTTTAAATTATTTCACATGCTGGACCGCGGTTGATTCCTATCGATGAATGTGCGTCTATTTTCTCACGAAATGAGAAATGTGCGTCATTATTAAACTGAAAGCAGCCGGATAATGAGTCGTCTCTATAATTATGTAAAATTGATCTTGCCCAGTGAAGTTGACATCCGTAAGTGCAAATCTTTATATAATTTAAATGGCGTTCGTTTGTCGTCCTCATTTGTCCACCAAAAGTTTCGTTTGTTAACTTTTAAAAAAATTACGGCAAAAATTTATAATTTGATATCAGCACCCTCATGAACATATTTCATTAATTTCCAAACGGCATTTGTTTGTCCACGATTTGTTTACGTTTGTCCACTCGTAATTTTCGTTAGTCTCCCTCATAGAAAAGTTATGATCAAATTATAAAAAATTTACAGCACCAAATGTGAATTTTTATCAAATTCAAACGGCATTAATGTTTCCACAATTTGTCCACCTCTGTTCAACCGCATACCTTTCGTATGTACCTGGTATTGCATTAGATTCATTAGGTACCTACCGTATTTTTTTTAATTTCACATTTCCTACGAAAATATGTTGAATCAAAAAAATCGGAAGAATTTGAAGTTTGTTTCATTTGAGGTTTCATTAATACTTAGTTAGTTTGCTTGTGACTTCGTCAATCCTCTATAGTACCTACATATACATTTTTTTTTATTATTATAATAGTTTGTGCACTTTTTCGAGTAATGCAAGAAAAAATAATTATGAAAATGTAAAAAATTTCTTATAGTATTTCTCAAATCACATCCCCTGACATCATTGTAGGTAATCTCTTTAGTTGTCGAACTTTCAGTAAAATAACTATTGTGTGAAAAAACTCTCAACAATTATTGAGTCTTTTATTGATGTTTTAAATTAGGAGAGAAGGTTTATACAGAGTGTATCTAAATAACACAGAAAAAATTTAAGGACTGATTCTTTGGTACCGTATTTGGTTCCTGAAAGCTGAGTAGGTATCTGAAACGGTTCCCCAGATATCTTCAAATAACTGTAAAAATAATCTTTTTTGACTATAATCTAGAGTATCTCAAAAACGGTTCGTTTCCGGACATTTTTTGTTTGTTTATTTTTGACCAAAGAATCAGCCCTTACAAAAAGTGTTATTTAGATACATCCTGTATATAATAATAATTCGAGGATCGATATAGATTAGCTTTAATAAAAAAACTTCATAGTCAACTTATTGTTTGGTTATTAATTAAGTATTTAAGATTTTTGTAATTCCTTATAAATATTGTTACTATGTGGATGGCTGTGAATTGAGTTCAGGGTATGTTTAGGAGCTGAGCTCCAAACATGTGAGCAGTACTCCAAGGAGGGTCGTATTTGAGCCTTGTATAAGAAGAGAAGCTGTTCAGGCGTAATCAATTTCTTTGTGCGGGAAAGTATTCCTAGTTTTTGAGGAGCACTCTTCTCTTCTTCCTATTTTTGAGAAATACTTCTCTTCTTCCACTATAACTTTGGTTTTTCCTCAGGTTTATATTTTTCTTCTTCAGAAATGTTATACCAGATTCAGTATTGTTATCGCATTTGAGTTCAATAGAATTTGCCGAGGAACTTTCAGTTGAAAAAAGACTTGAAATATAAGGGAAAACTAAAAAAAGCCGCGTAAAGTACCAAATGTTTTTAAGTGGTTTATTTCATTCTATTCCCCAATTATTTCTTTCCATTGCCTAAATATTTATTTTTGTTATCAAATTATTTCTGTGTATTATTTAATTATTACTCATTATTTCCTATTATAGGAAATACCTATGCTATCCCATATATTACCTATCCCTGCCCTTTTTTTTATATTTTATCTATTATAATATGGCTTTCTATTTCTTTTGTATTTCCCAAGTATTCCCCAAAATTATTTCCCTTAAAACCCCTCGATTATTTCGATGACATCAATAGTCGTCGAGGTCAATCCATACTTTTTGGAGAACTATCTAGGAAAGAATAAAAAAACAGGACTCTCTTGGGTACCTATATGTAAAGCCCATGACACATTCATGTAAGTCATCTCTTAGATCAGAATTCAGAACACACGGTAAAAAACGCCAAGAGGCAAATCCTTACAAAGACAAGACACAGAAATCGAGACATCCTAACGACGAAAAGGCAATATAATATAAAAACAATAAAAATATTACAATGAAAAATTCAACTGACTGAATAGCTTTTTAAAAATTGCTTCGATCAAACCTAGCCTCATCTCATATGATTGTTTTGCATGAGAATGCCAAGACTAAGGCTTGCCAGAATATTGATTTCCTATTACCAGGATCTACATGTACCGTCCGCGGAATGCAAAGGAGCGTTCCGGGTTAAGTCCTGTCATTATACGGGGCAGAGGGAGCATCCGGGACGCAACCTCTCATGCTACACGCTTCCGAACAATAGACGTCAAGAGGCGTAAGCAAGCCACTGTTGCCATATTACACACACCAATTATTCAACTCAAAAGATACCAGCTGTGAAGTAATTTATTATTCTAAAGAAGTAATCTAGAGAATTCAATTTCATCGAAAAAGATTCAATAGTTCACCTTCATCAAGTTGAATATTAATCGTAATTTCTTAAAAATTATGTATTGAAAGCATACTTCAGCCATCACATATTTGATTTAGGTGAAGGTAAACGAAGTGATTATAGTCGGTGTCAGTAAATTTGTCTATAATTTTTTTTTTCAATTAATGTTCCGCCATTTGCAATAAAGATAGTAAAGTTTATTCAGCCCTTACTCATTTAAGTAATAAAGAATTTTCATTATTTTGCTAAAAGGACTCCGCATAATCCTAATGGGAATTGGATCCAGGTTAAATTTGTTCAAATTTTGGGTATTGGTACTATTTGATAAGTACCTAGATCAGAAGTCTCCATGGGCATAACACCCCAAAGACTCCTGTTCTCGAGACCTCTGAAGATAGATTTATTCTCTCATGACAGTCACGCATTTATTTTTAAATTTCCACCCCCCTAATTGTTTCAGAAAATTATTAGATAGATTATTTTGTAAAGATTCCAAAAAAGTTTTCATTTTTTGTTATCATTTTTGTAATTGCATTGAATTTAACAATAAAAGTTACAACAAACAACGTCAGAAATTGTAAAAATATCCCATATTAAAGTCAGCCAGAAGAAGATAATAATAAAAAAAAAATTTCAAACTCAAAACTTTTATTTGATTTTCTGAAAAAATTACTCAACTAAAATGTAACTACAGCAACAGAAGCAGCTTCTCAATCTTAACAAATGACCGTTCTAACATTTCTCTCAAAAACTTGTAAGGCGGTCAATATTTAAAAATATATGCATGACTGTCATGGCAGAAACAATCCATCTTCATAGGTGAATATCTTGAGTTTTGGGGTGTTATGCCATGCAGACTTCTGATCTACTCATCGATTACTACCGCCCCTCAAAATTTGAACAAATTTAGCCGGGAGCCAATTCCAATAATGGATTCTATGGGGTCCTTTAATACCGAAGGTAATGGTAGATAATCGTACTAGTATTATCCATTGCCAAGAGAATGGACCATCAAGCGCGGAGATTGATTAAAAAAAGCTATTCGAGTATGGAATACTGGTATAAATAGACAACCTGCTTGTTGGAGAGTTCAGTTGGAAGTGACTACTTCTTACGATTAAATGAGTTAAATAAATATGGATTGTGTTTACAAATAAATAATAGTACTTAGTGTTTCAAATGAATAGCAATGTTAAATGTAAGTGTAAATAAACAATTAGACCAATGAAGCATATTATATGGTATAAGCAGAATTTACTTTTCAGACAAACCTTAAGACGGGTAGTCCCTTACTATATCGTAAGTTGAGTAATACAAAATAATTGACTTCTCACAGTACCTTACCCTTAGAAGACTTTTGTGGATGTTTGGTGACCTCCAGACGAAACCTTCAATATAAAGTATAAATTTATGGTAATAATGCATTTTGCCTCAATGAGGTCAGGTTCTATGGAAATATCCCGAAATGAACATATTATTTGTACCTACAGCTTCTACGATATTTTCAATTTGGCAACAACACCGTCTTCATACGATGAGGGACCGAGCACAGCCTCCTTTGCTGCACGATTATTTCCAAAGCCCTCTCTTAACAAGGGCATCGCACGCGATATGCACGTTAAAAGGGAGAACCCAGATCACTGCTTGCCCTTGTTAGGCTGTCTGGATGAGATCCCGGTCGGCCTGCCCGGAACTGCATTGTTACACCGCCAGGGGGTAATTATTATAAGCAAGGTGCTCGGGTCGTGTACCGTCTCGGAATGATACACAGGGAGCATGGGGAAATGAGATAAGGAATATAAATGTAGGGAATCTTATAAAATCTTGTAAATGTTTTGTTCTCTTATGAGAGTAAAGAGGGTTGAATAATTGATAAATTTATATTATTCGATAATAGGGTCAATTTAATGCTCAGGAATTGAGGTGTTTATGAACCTTAATATAGGAACTTATCGTTAATGTTAATGACGTTCTTTATGGAAATTCTTCGAGTAAGCAACGACGCGTTAACTTCATAAAGGAAGGAGATTACTTAAAAAAGTACTTAAAGTTAATAATTATTATTATTAGGGATTGAAGATGGGAAACATAAGCAAAGTAATGTCATTTGTGGGACTCTAAAAAGGTAACCTTTTTAGACGCTTTTAACTCTTTCTTTTGTTCATCTTTTCTCTTAAAAAGATAATCAAATAAGCGTACCTAGTTCTTTTTGTTTATTTCCGTAATTTTCTTGGATTGTTGGTTAGTTTTCTATAATTATTATTTTCGTAACTTATCCCCATTTGTGAATTTTTATTATTCTTTTCTGCGCACTTGCTCATCTCTAGTTTTATACATACTTACCATACCTATAAGCAGGTAGTTTTAGCATCTATACAAGCATCTAACAATTTTTAGTTGTTTTGCTAATAACTTTGAAACATTTGCAATTGCGAACGTTCTCACAACTTTCCAAACATTGAGCTGAATGGTATAGAAACGCGGACAAACAAAGCATTTAGCTTTTTTATTCAGAAACTTTCCCTTGGCTGCGCACAGCAACTCACCAAAGTTTCATCGCAAAAAGAAATGATTAGAAACGCATATCCGGGAACATACGAAGAAACAAAAATTAATTTTTATTTACATACCAGGTGAGTTTTTAAGAACATATTATTATGTCATCTCCCAAATTTATAGAAGTGCATGTGGCCTGAAGATGAAAAACCTGAAACAGATGAATTTTATAATTTGATTAATTTATTTTCTATTGATGATGCAAAAAAAATATACAGGGTGTTTTTGGCTCAGTAATGACGGAATTGTTTATTTTTTTAAATAGTACCTACAACCTGTATCTATATTATACAGTTTGAGATTGACTGAGGAAATCCAGTAAGAATGGTTTGTTCACTTGCCCTTTAAATCGAGTATGTTTTTTTTGTTACAATATTTTTACTAATATTTCAGTCAAAATTTTTCAAATTCAAAATTACACTGAGAAAAATGAGCAACAAGTTGAAGTTTCAAAAGTTACGAATTTTTGGCCACGTGTATAAAAAAGATTAGTTTCTTTCATAACTGACATTTAAAAAATAATAATAAATAACATAAATAACATTTGGTGCATATCTAACGAATTTTGACGAAATTATCCCCTAAACACTTTGGTTTTCAAAATATTATGTTTTTTTGTGATTTTCAAGTTTGGAAAAACTCCATCTTCTCTGGAACTAAAATTCTTACAATGGATCTACTGTGCTCATCGAAAACAAAAAAAAACTTTAAAAAAAGGTAGAAAACAAAAATTTTCTCAATTTTTTGGCGAACACTGTTGGTGGAGTGCTAGAACGTTAATTACAGATCTGCCAGATAATTACTGATTTTAAAATGCCCTGTATTATCAAAATGTTGGTCTGATATTGCTGGAAATAAATTCTACCCCCTTTTAGAAGAGTTAATTACTGATAAAAAATGAAAGACCATTCAAAATATTCACCCTATTTTCAAAATTTGCAATTTAAAATCAATAATTATCTGACAAATCTTTAATTAGCGTTCTAGCACTCCACCCTGTGTATAATAAGATAAAAAATAATAATTTAATTATCTGAAGTTTCATTATCAACACAGGTAAATTCTTCGTCTAATTGCATATAAGCAGTAGAATAATTATGATGTAAAAATAGTGCAGCAGCGAAGAATAGTCTAATGATAGGGAGCGTGAAATACGTCCTTCCAAGACGCTTTGCAAAGTCCTTCACACTGACTTGAGCGCGAGTCCTTTCTAACAGTTCTCGAGGAGTTACTTCATCCTGTAATCACTAGGCCAGCGCGTTGAATTCAGCCGTTCCCGTGTCATCGTCGTCTAAGGAAGCACTCGAGAAGATACAGAGGCAGGAAGTAATCAAAGAACTCTTTGGGACAAGCTATGGAGTAGGCATTGCTATATGTAGGTACATGCACCAGGGGTAACTCGTGAACATATCCTAGTTTCGAACATTCGTTTTTCAAATCAGTTCTTCACAAAAATAATAAACAACCATCGGGCATTTCATGAACAAACCAAGGAGGTAATATTACTGAGTTTCGTAAGTAAACCGCTAGAGGTGTCTTAAATAATTTTTTATTTGACAGCAAAATAATTGAAACAATAAAATTTATTTATAAATAATAATATTTAAAAATAAAATTTAACACTGACATAATGCAGGGTAGCGGGAAAGTCTGGCAACAGTTTAAACAGGGTTTTCCTTGGCTCAGATATGACGACATTGTCTATTATTTTTTTTTTTTTAATAGGACTACCTGTATATTATTGCATTTTCATATTTCCCGAGAAAATCCAATAATAATGGTTTTTACAGTTTGACTTCAAATCAAGTACTTTTTGAATTATAAACAAGTAGTTTACATCAGAAAAGGACTCAAGATATAGGAAAACAGCTTACATTTCCCTATCTTAATTTTTTATAAAGTATCCTTTTAGGTACCTATACAGGGTGTTCTACAAGCTCTATGACAAACTTTGACAGATGGTAGGTTGCTTGATTTTAAACATATTTTTTTTGATAAACATGGGTCCGATTCGTTTTTGTTTAGAAGTTACAAGCATTTAAAAAATCGTAATTTTTCAAGTTCAAGGCCCTGTAAAAGGAAAACGGTTCAAGATAGAGAAAAACGGCTTACATGTCCCTATTTTAACTTTTTATGGACTATCCTATGGTATAGAAACATTTGTACTTTCTTTGATTTTTTTAAATGTGGAGAAATCTCAGATTTTTTCAAATTTTTTATCACCCTGTATAAACATTTCATCTACATCATTGGATAGTACATGAAAAGTTAAAATAGGGACATGTAAGCCGTTTTTCTCTATCTTGAACCGTTTTCCTTTTACAGGGCCTTGAACTTGAAAAATTACGATTTTTTAAATGCTTGTAACTTCTAAACAAAAACGAATCGGACCCATGTTTATTAAAAAAAATATGTTTAAAATCAAGCAACCTACCATCTGTCAAAGTTTGTCATAGAGCTTGTAGAACACCCTGTAGTTTAAATTTTTATACAGGGTGATGAAAAATTTTAGAATTTTCATCACCCCCTATAAAAATTTCATCAACATCATAGTATAGTAGTACATAAAAAGCTAAAATAGGAACATGTAAGCCGTTTTCCGATATTTTAAGTTCTTTCCGATGTACACTGCTTTCAAAATGTAAAATTGTACAATTGCAACTCAAACAACTACTTGATTTGAACTCAAACTGTAAAAAGGTCGCTTATCGGATTTTCTCAGAAAATATGAAAGTAGGCACAATAAAATGCAATAAAGTAGGAAACCCTATTTGAAAAATAGTAGACAATGTCGTCATTACTGAGTCAAGGAATACCTGTATAAAAAAATTCACATCAAAGCAAATAAAATTAAACTATAAAACAGATCAGTTTTTGAATTTTTTTCAAAACTCAAAACTAAAAGATTTTTATTGAACTATTGTCAGACTTTCCCGCTACCCTGTATACCTAATATGTATACCAGGTGGTCCATTTAACTTAAGACAGACCGATATTCCATAAACCATGCTTTAAAAAAAATTAAATAAAGTTTGGTATTTTGGGGTAAATTAAAATATGCTGACACACTTTTTGAATTTGACAATGTTTTCAAGCTATGTCAAGGTTAGCTGTTATTTTTGCAATATAAACCTATGTTTTTATTACATAGTCTTATCTATGGAAAAAGTGAGTTATGCTGAAAAGTTCATTAGCCCGACTGTAATTTAAGCACGTAAAAAGTGAAACAAGTAATTTTTTGTAGCAAACATTCTCATTCATAATGCAACCTACAATCAAATTCACAAAATTATGCGCTCATTTTTTGTGTGCTTAAATCACAGTTGGATTAAAAAACTTTTCAGCAATATTCACCTTTTTCCAAAGAATAGAAATCTGTAATAAAAACATAGATTATTGAAAATACAAAAGCTAAAATTGAAATAACTTTGAAAAGCCCGCCAAATTTAAAAACAGGTGTTGGTATTTTCCTTCCGTTAAAACAAAAACAAATTTTTTTATCTTAAAAAAACGGTCGGAATGAAATATAGAGGTATCAGTTTAAATAGACCACCCAATACATGGCGACCTTGCAGCCCTGTTTAATTTTAAATGTTACATAAAAATTAAAAATACAAAAGTTGTATAGGGTTTCATTCGATCTCTATAAAGGTCTTAACTTTTAAAACTATACAAAGTTGATGTCTCAAAAAAGCGGTATGTAATTAATTGTTTGAAAATGAACCACCTCTGCAATAATTATTGCATTTTTGGGTTCTGCGTAAAATAATTCTAAGCAGATCTTAATATCCCATACTCTATATCTCAGTTCGCCTGTCTTTGAAAAGAAAAAGCACTAAAAATTAAAATGATCACCTAATAAATTCTACCTTCTCAACTCATTATTGTTTTTTAGTTATTATTTAAGGTGGATATTTAGTTTATATTCTAAAACAAAATACAAAAAAAATTGAAAATGTAAAATATTTATTCTTTCATAATTTTAATATCCAAACACTTCTGGCAGTCGCAGCTGTTTGGACGTTAGGTATAGTACTTCCTGCAATGTTTTATAATAGCAGATTGAAAAAGTGTAACCTCTGTATTGAATATTTCAAGTCATAGAGGAGCTAGTTTGTCAGGTCAGTGGTCATTTTTAGGTTGTTTTTTTCTAATAAAATTTTCTACCCTACAGATTTTTCTGTATCTTCTATTGGTTCATTTTCTTGAAATTTTAGTGGAAAAAAACCTAACAACAATTACATATTACCAATGACCTGACTTAGTAGTGGGGGGCTAGTGGAGGGAAATTCTCGTCGCTAAGGAGCAACCATACCTGGAAAACATTTCAAATGATAGCGCAACCTAAAATGGCAATGTAAAATACCCCAGAAGTCAACAGAAAGATATAGTAAAACGTCCCATTCAATTTGAAAAGTTAGGTACTAAAGTTGAGTAGTCAGTAGGTAAGCGTGGGTGCATCAAAAATCGTTTGTTCCTAAATTCTATTGGGAGTAGATATATACCTACTTACCTATAATATCTTGAGTTGAAAGACATTTTTTGCACTTGCGTAATTACACACTCGCTGCAAGCGGCTCGTGTGTGACTTTTTCCACTTGTGCGAAAAATGTTACTTTCAACTCTCGTTATTTAATATTTATTTATTTAGATACACTATCATACAGCCAAAATATGGTATTTTACTGATTGCTTAAGCTTGGTAACTGTGTAAATGATGTATCTCCCCTAAAACCTATAAGATGAAGATCAGAACTTCCAAACGGTTTAATAAAAAAATGTTTTATTTATTGAAAATGCACTGCAAGGGAATCCCCATGATCCTCTGAGAGCGGTGCATGAACGAGGATAACGATTCATGTTGAATTTGAATCTTTGCAGGATATATTTCTCCGGAAACACAAACCTTGGAATCCTATTCTGAGGTGATGCGGTTCTATTCTATAGATGAAAGAAGTCTCAAATAAAGTACTATGAGGAGTAACGAGCTGAACGTTATATGGATCTATTGCGGCTTTACGTGTATTTCTGCTCGGCCTCGTGCCACGTTCTAGGTGGGATCAAACTGGCCACATGTTTTTTACATTACCCATAAAAATATCCGTAAAACAGGCTCAGATCAGCTAATTTTCTTCGATGTTCAAGACTATCTAAATTTTTACTTAAAGCAAGGTTTCCAATGTAGTGGATGGCTCTTTTCTGAATGGAGTCAAGAAGTATACTCTCAGCGTATGTCTAGGTGCTGGCTCCAAATATGTGAGCAGTACTCCAAGGATGGTCAGATTTGAGCCTTGTATAAGGGGAGAAGCTGTTGAGGTGTATAAAAGTTCTTTGTGCGAAATAGTTTTACAAGTTTTTGAGAAGCACTCTTCGCCAAACAGTAACATGATCATGATATTTTCGCTCTCAGGATAAAAAAATGTTAATCAAGATTGCATAATCTTGGTTCTGAATAAAATATTGTAGGTGTTGCGTTCGTGTCTTATTATTAGATAACAAGACATCCTTATGCAGGCATAATAAAGTAACTACTTACTATAGAATAAATAAGTAATAAAAATTAAGTTTAATAAATTAAAAATAATTTAATAAATTATAATAAATAACTAACTAACTATTATGCCTGGCATTATACTCTTAAATTCTGAAACCGTAAAGCGTGCGTAATAAAGTCTTTATGAGTTTAATAATACCCATTATGATTATCACCTACTGTGAAAAAACCTCCTCGAAGAGTTATGTGTTATGTGGCATATACCTACTGAGAAGTGTAGGTAGATCTTACTACAAACAAATTTACAAATAAAGGAAAATTGCAGGAAAAGAGGCGACATAAGCTTACTTACATCGAGTAGTATATTTTTCAATCACTGGAAAATGATTGATAATTTTCACGAGGACGTTTGTAGTGAATAATGGCAATTCTCCGCGAAGTGAATGCGCCTTTTTTTCTTCTGTTTTATGCGAAAAATATCCTGCAGTTGTTAAAATAATATATGATTTAATAACATACTTACCACATTATTAGGACACTCATGACCAGGCTCGCTCTGCTTACTGTTGTTGACCAGTAGCTCAGCTCGCCGCTCTTCGTGTTTCGTGTTACGAGGCTGGTGCGTGCACAGTTGATAAAATAGACTGGCAGGGCAGTGTAGCCAAACCCAAGTTAAAACACGACCGCAATGGAGTGCGATCGTGCTACATCTTTTGCTGTTCGAAAATGTTCGTGTAATTATCATGATATATTATATCTTTTCAATTTTAAATTGTGACTGGCACTGCACTCACACACATTAGGAATGTACGTCAATTCTAAATTGTAACCAGAATATAATCCTGCATAATAATTTATGCGCTTAGGTACCTAAATTATACACAAAGTGATGTCAATTTTGGTGGATGCACCACTGTAAACGTATTCGAAAATTAACTTGCAAATTTTCAGGTACCTACCTACCGACACAGTGGTAGTACAGTCAAAATTGTCATAAAAAATTAGACGCAAGCTGAATTTGTGATACGTTATTTCTAGGGATTCGAAGGGTAAAAGGCGTATCAAAACTTGTAGACCGATCTTGAATAAAATTAAGAGTTTCCTTACCACAATCTCCAGTGGTCGGTCGGAAAAAGTGAGGAAACAAAACTTTTTGAGCTCGAGATTTGCACCATTTTTTGTGACAGGCCGAAAACTTTGTAGTTCGTCCCTTGAGCCGTTTTTACCTATACATAATAAGTTTGTTTCTGAATTTGGGCCTTAAAAAAATGATTTGAGCCAAAAACAATGAACATAAAAGTTGTAGATCTCGAAAAACATTGTAAATAACATTACAGCTAGTTGATAATAACCTATCTCAACAGATGAAACTATTCATCATAAAAGGATGAAAACAGAAAAACAATTGAACATCAACTGACGAAAAAGTGGAAAAGCATAACATAAGTTCATACCGTTTCATCATCCATTCTAAATATCGTTGTTCGATAAAAATTAGCAACCGTTTAATTGCTTCCAGAATGTACAACGAACTAGCTACTCTTCAGGTTTCAGGTTTTATAGACGACTTCCAGTGGCGTAGATATTTAGGGAATGGGGCCCCTTTTCCCTCTCTATCTTTTACGCCAGTGACTTTTTGCAACTAAAAAATCGTTATTCAACATGCCTATATGAATTTCAGAACAAAAACGTTATATTTATTTTTTCTCTTTTTTTTAATTTTAAGTTTTCTCAGATATTATTGGGCCGTTTAATTTCATTCAAAGTTATTGATTAGAATTTGTTGTAAAATCTTCCTAATGATTAGTGACATTGCCTGAGGAAACTTCAAATATCTCAAAACCATGCCGTTTGAAAAAACAAAAAAATCTTTTTTGTTCAAAAATTAATGGGAATATTGAATAATAATTTTGCAATTACTTTAAATTAATACGAATTATAACCTAAAACTCTTAAGTATATTTTGTTAAACTTTCACATCCTATATCTTTTAAACGAAACATCGTTTTGAGCTGTTTTTATAACTTATATTTGTGAGAGGAATTTATCCTTTTAAATTTGGACCTTTATCTCTGAAACACCCCGTATCCATTTGAATTCTAGTTGATACGATATTCTATGTAATCAATACACAAATAGTTGAATCGTGTGCTTTAAAAAAAACACAATTTTTTTACTCAACTGACTCCTTTTTTACCTCCATCGCGCGCCGCTGCTTCTAGCCCGTTGCCTCCCGCGCTCTTGGTGGAGTGAATACATCTCCGCATGCACGGGGGTGGCCGACCACCCTTGCCGCCCTCATTCACCATTCTTATCTCATATTCCGGCCTCATACCTCGCACACATTACGGCCGCGGCCATCTTGGCTCCCTCCCGTTGCTATGCCGCCTCCAATTCTCCACAGTGTCGCTCCGATGTGTTCCCCCTCACTACGCCCCCCATAACCCCCCTGGATCTCTTATATCGGAATCCTGTCCGTATTGTTATGAGCTCCTGAGTATGCTATGCAAGAATATTGAGTTCTTTTCTGATGGTTCCAAGGGTTTAAGACGTTGATGAGTTGCAGGAATCTTATATGAATAATATAACTTGGTATTTTTTGGCGGATATTTCAATATGTCTTATAAATTTTAATCAAGAAGTGGGTACTTATACATATAAGACGATTACATAGGATTTGAGACATATTTTTATTTTATGAACTGATTACTGTTAGTTAGCCTCATGAAACATCTGATTCAAGTCGATCATCTAGCAACGTATAAGTAGCTGCTCTGTTATTTCAATTAAGTTGGCTGTCGTTTGACTCGTTTGACGCTTATTTTGCTTTGTTTTGTTTACCACTGACAGAAAGTGTGATGTACATACATAATTTTATCACCGCAACTATATACAGCATGATCAAAGAATAGCGAATATACTTAATAAAATATTTTATAAATAAATTCAATAAACTAAATAGTCAAATTCAAAAAGAGACTCATTGCAATGATGCGGGACACCTAAAATTGGGCTCGTGGTCTCAATTTTCTGCCACGTTCAATAAACATGTTATGTCATTATACAAGGTGTCCGTTTTATATTAAGTACATAGGGATTTTCGTTATCTTAAGAGATGAGAAGTAGGTTAAATTGAACAATTCAAACTCCAAAACGGATGAACAATTTTTTATTGAATTTTTGTGTTGTTTTTTGTATTAATTATTATAGTCTAGCATGTATGATAGCAATAATTACATATATGTGTAACTTGAACCAAAGGGTTCGGTAAATAGGGGTTCACCTTGTGTATCCCCCAATTTTTACGCCGCACTGGATAAATTTTGGTTTTCACATAATTTTCAAAATCTATTTATTTAAAAATCAATATTTTTAATTTTCAGTATTTCATATTTAAAAATCACATTTATGGTACAAAGAGTGCGTAAGGTTTGTTATCTAAATTCTCAACTGTTTTTGAGATACCTATGTATGATTTAGATATTCGAGAAGGACAAAAAGTAATAGTTTTTTCGTCAATATTTTTCAAACTTTTGAAAAAATTTACAGATTTCAAGTGGGGTTTCTTCTTCTTCAGATCCCTCGACCACAAAAAAATTCTGTTCACGTTTCCTAGCGCTGTGAGCTCAACTTTTTGTTTGTTTTATTTTTTTATATTTAAATATGAACTTTTACCTATTCAATAATTGTGCATACCCCAGAAACTGTTGAGTATTTACCTACCAAAACGAATGCCCTTTTTGTGCCAATAAGGTATTTTTCAAAGATTTTTTAATATTAGCTCAAAACAAAAATTTAACCAGTGGCGTAAAAATTTGGGGGGAGGGGTATAAACAAAAGTTGTTGAACTCCTATCTACTGTACGTCCCTGGTTCAAGTTACACATGCATAGGTAGGCAAATGTAATTTTTTGTAACATTTAAAACATTCTGTGATTTTCTAATTATAACTCAATTTAGAAGATAGGTTCATTACGACTTTTTGTCTTAAAATGAAATAAATATTCTACCTTAGCAGTTTGTACCCCCTTATTCTGGGACACCCTGGATAAATCGTCATGAACTACATCCATTTGGGCTTTCAAAAATGATCACAGCCGACTATACCTATAGATCGGCTGTCCTGTAAATCAAGATATCGAGGCGGTTAGCTGGAGGGTTTTTAGATGTGCTTTTCGAATTTCAAAGCTAAGATTATTTGAAACAGTGGCGTACAGGCTCAAAAATATTATCTCTACTTATACCAAAAAAATTGCTTTTTATAAATAAAATAAAACTCTCAACGCATCGAACGATTTTTTAAATTGTGTATTTTTAAACATTTGTTTTTGAATATTTGATCATTTTTAAAGTATGCTACCTGAAATTTTTCAATGACAGGGGCACCTACCAAGCCTCCCCCCACTCCTGTAAATTGTCAGTGCCTGTTCAGACAGTTGTAACCGGTTGCACTTCAGTTAGTAGTCTAATCTAAGCTCCCCCCGATTCAGTTTGATCAAGTTGGTCAGGCCTGTATGTTTCCGTCCGAACCGACTAGGCACATTCTTAGCTGTCAGCAGCCTGGTATTGCCTATGGATTTTACTACGGAACGACTCAATCCCCTGCTACGACTGCTGATCGGAGCCTCTGCTCCCAATTTCCTGTCTGGCGAGCTGAGCCCATAGGAAAAAGTCCTTGTTTTAGCGGATGTGTTGAATCCCCGAGATAACGTATCAATCCTGTCTTCTGCCGGGTGATATGAATCCGCAGGGGAATCCACGGCGAATCGAGTACTAACGACGGTGCCATATGACTGTGAATCAGAGCTCCGAACACCGGCCGGCTGCCTCCCGACCATAGGAGAATTCCACGATAACGCCAGAACAGCCTGCCTTATCGGAACCGCCGCCGACAAAATTGTATTGGTTTGTTTCCAATATTATTTGCAGAGGTAGTTGTAAATACCTATTGTAAATTATTAATAGATCATTGGTTGGGTCTATTCAACCATCAGTTCTTACTCGAGAAGAACCCCTTACAACCAAAATTAGCAACAGAATAAACGCTGTGAGTAAGAATTAAACATTCTTACTGGATTTTCTCAGGAAATATGAAAATACAAAAATATACAGGTGTCCTATTTAAAAAGAAATATGACCACAATGGTGGGGGTGGGAGTAAAAATTCAAATTGAGGCTTATAAAATGCCAAATAAAAATTTGAAGTTGAGGCGTGTGAGGTTTTTTTTCAACGTTTTTTTTCTCTGAATAGTAAATTTTATTCCATAAGTGCATTCCACACTGTATGATATCCTTGTAATAAATTATATAAAGCAACTTTGATTAATTAATTATCAGAGTGATTAATTTAGATGCATCATTGCATTCACAGTTACTCGTTGACATAAAAATCTTTATGTAAGTACGCAAGTAAAACCTGGATTTCTCAAATGAGATGTCAACTTGGAAGTAGAAGTAAAGCAAATAGTTGACTTTATCCCGGATATTGGCAGTGCTGCTCCGCTACCATGGCCTGCTAGGCCTCGTCTGGTGGAACGACGGAGGTTCACCGGGAAATTGAATGATTTAAGAACGCCTCAAGTCGAATCCAATCAGACCTTTAATCTTGCCACACAGGACTCTGTTTCTAGTCAATTCTGTCAATATTTAGACGTAGGTGAATATTTTCAATCTAGAGCATGTTAAAAGTGAATTTTGAGTCAACGTTATCGAAAGTTTCAACCGATAGGTATAAGTTTTGATCGCATTTTAACTTTCAAGAGTTTTAAGGCACTTTACCAGTAATAGTTAATCTGCTACTAATAGACCGGCGAAGAATTTTTACCTCTCATAAACTGACTTTTGAATTTTAATTTAAAATTTAGAAACCTAAAAATCAGTTACAACTATTATCTAAATTTTTATACCGAGTCAAACATTCAGAAAGATTTAAATGTTGGAAAAAAATTATAGAAAATGATCACGGTTTAACAATAAATATTCAACAAGTTTAAATTACAATTACATTATCTAACAGACATTCACCTAATCAACAATACACAATCATAAATGAGAAAGTAACCAAAAATCGTTATCCGCTGCTCAAGCTTGATTTTCTCCTTGATGCTAAGATTTTAAAAATCAGAAGAAATTCAATTATATTATGTACCATAACTTCGGGATGGTTTTTGAGTTCAGGGAAGATTAATCAGAATCACCAAAGACAAGGGCGATTCTAAGCGTCTTCTATCTGTTCCCTCGTACATGTTGAAGTCGATTTTAATTGTTGAGGTGAGACTCGTCGTGGAAGTGCGACGTTCTCAAAAAGGTATGATCGAGTCGTGATAGACTTCTGATGTGGTATTCAGGCCAGTTTGACCACCAGCTTTGAGAACTCTGATAGGATTTAACTTAAATTAGTGGTAGAATTAAGGATTTTGACATTGTACGAGTATATACTACTGAAACACTCCTGTCAGATGAACGAACGTATGAGGTTAGAATTAATTATTATTAATGAAATGTTGGGGAAGCAAAACTCACAACCGGTGTCGACGAGGAACTTGTAAGAGTATACCACGAGAGAGACCAAACAGATGACATCCTTAGGATTGGCTTCAATTGCCCGTACTGGTTGCCATGCCATGAACATTCAAGGAACTTGAAATTCCGCTTAGCTGAGGAGTTTTGCTCCATCCTGGGAACCGACCATTTCTTCGAGACTAGGAGATGTAACGATGTAATACATACCTTTAACTTCTCAGTATTAGTTTGCTTGAATATCTCAGTTGACAATGAATGGGGATGCCGGGAGACCCGAGTCCAGTCTCATCTCGTCTCGTCTGGCATTTTCTAGACGAGGCCGGCATGCAATTTTGTCTCGTCAAGTCTCGATGAGACGAGATCATCTACGAGTCTCGTCGTCGAGCCAGTTGAAAGTGACCATCGTGTTTATCGTGGGCAGGTTAATTTTGGAAAACCACTTTTTCGTGCTCTTGGAGCAGTCAGGATCGGTGGACATTTGATGATTTTGGGTAATTTTCGTAAAGTGGTAGTAATAGTGTCTTAAATTGTGTATTTTTTTTTAATACACTAATAATATGCTAGTCGTTATAAATAGTCGGATGATATTTTTATAACATCGTTATACACGTCTTCCGTCTTTAAGGCGGGTAGCCATCTGGTTTTTATCTTCACGGTGTAGGGTCGCTGAAATACACCAGCTCCTTCTGACTTAGTTGTCGACCACTCACGAGAATTCGTTTTGCAGACTATATAGCGGAGCCACGGGCTGTGCTAGTACGTAACAGTTTCTCAATTTCTGAATTTCCTCACAGATAATTTATTTGTATATAACAATTAAATCTAATAATTATTGTAATCCTCACATTAATTATTATAATTCAGAGCAGAGAATCATTTCAAACGACAATCGTACACTTGTAGTAATGCCAACTAAATCATATTCACAAAACTATTGCGAATCCTGCAGCGAAAGAAAGCATTTCCAATTTCCTTGGTCCCCAACCACCCCTTATTCCCGGAAGCGGCTCTGAATCCCAGCGGGCCTGCAACGGGAGGCTGATTGATTCCTGACAAAAGCAGGGTGGCCGGCGGGGCGGGGGTATCCAATCTCGCCTTCGTGTGTCTCATACGTCACAGGCACCGACTCCGGATCAAGGCATTCTTCCATTAATTTTCAAGAAGACGTGCCCAAGCTTCAACTCTTCCAGAATTCTTATGTATATGCTTTGGATGAAGCCTAGTTATTAAAAAAAACGGAACTTTATAGCTATATGCATGTTTGAAAGCACCTATAAGTTTAATAGTTTTGGAAAAAAACTATTGTGTAGTAAACTAAAAATAAAAAGTTATACAGGGTGCTCATTTTATATGAAGACATTTAAATATTTAAAAAAACTATACGCGTCGGAATACCTAGAATCACATTCGATCCTTGGAATTCTTGAGAATAATTTTTATTGAGTAACTAAACTATACAGGATGTTAATTAAGTATGTATAATAAATCTAACAGCCGATTTGATAAGTGATTTCAAAATTAAGAGTTCATATAAACATGGGCACGCAAGTGCTTCGTTTTCAAAATACAAAAGGGCAACTTTTGATTTAAAATTGCTTCTTCATAAACATCTCCAACATTCTTTTACCGATATTGTTGACGAATTTTGCAGTGATATTTGTAGTAGGTAATAAGGAGCTCATTTAATCCCAAGTCGATTAAAATGATCAAGATCCAATGGCTTCCAGGGGGACACCCTCACCACTATTATTGCAAAGAAAAGTTAACGCCACGGACTTTTTTTGAAATTTAAATACTTACCCGTGCAAGGCGTGCCCAGCCGTGCAAGGCTGTGCATCCGTTCATAGTTATACCACCCCAGACCAAGATAGATCCACCACCATGAGGTATTACCTCACCGTCGCATCCAAATACCGTCCCCTTGACGTCTATAATCGCGTGCATGAGCATCATTGTTGTGGGGGCAAAATCTGGATTCATCGGTAAAGATCACTCTACTCCATTCGTCCATGTTCCAGTTGTTATGCTGATGGCCAAAATTTCTGATAGCTCTTCGATGTTAAGGAGTTGAATGTAGAACAACAACTGCACCTCGTGACCGTAGCTGTTGTTCATGGAGCTTATTCCGTACTGTGTCTGTGTCGGTTTATGTCCCAAAATAGTAACTAAGGTGATGTCTTAGCTGTCAAGCCTTTTCCGTTCTTTTGTTGCATTTTTACGGGGAAGGGGGTTGTTATTCTCTGTCATTGCGGGTAAGGTCAGTGAATGCCGACTTCCGGAAACATAAACCACAATCTGTATATTACTGGTTGACTGGTTTGAAGCAACTGGTCTACTTATCTCTGAGAGCGGTCTTTTTGCAATAGTGTGACAAGCCCTAGCAAGTTGAATCACATCAAGCTATCTTCTCGCTACGATAGGTCTTCTCAGTAAATCGTTGTTTATGATTTAACCCCAGACTTCATACTCTATTACCTATGATTACTTAATTATTGCTTAAGATAATTACTTACTTATTACTTTGACTGACATTCAGTTCTGTCATTTTCACATAAAATCCTGATTATACAGTAGAGTCCAGCTAATTCGAATCACATCATGAGGGGTCGGCTTAGCGGGACTCTACGGTGCAATACATTTCATGAATTCCATGAAGACCTATTTCATTGTGGCTAGTTCATTGCTCTTTCATTTTAATTAATAAAATTAATGAAAAAATAGATTTTTTATTTTTTGGTAAGCAGATTGCGGATAATATTCTAAATATTGCCTAGTATTGTAGGTACGTGAGACCTACCTCTTCTAAAGAATTACTTCGCATTATTTAAATTGTAAATTCGTATTAGCATCACATATCCCTAGTCCTTGACTAGGTGCTTTTAACCTTTCCCACTAAACTTCTGTAAGTAACACGAGCCATTGATATTCAATGGACCTGAATCAGATCATCAATGAACTACCTGAATTCGGAAGGAAGGAACCTTCAAATCCAATTACTAGACTTGAAAGTAAAATATCCGCGTCGCATGTGGCCCTTTCTTGAGGGAGCACAACAAAACACCGTCATTGTTGGACGTCTAGCAACCCTTTAAAGCTACCGGGTAGTTTTCGTCAAGAGTATATGCAAATCATTCGGTAATCATTCCAACGGTGAACAATCTACATATGAACTGTAAATCCCAGATGGTAAAATTCCCACAGAATTACAAGCGTGAGTTCTGTATATTCTAGATAAAATGTTTCCTATCAAAATATTTAATGTATAATAATTGAGTCCAATTTTTAATCTGGATTTGAATATTAATTAATAACCAATTCACTTGATGTGCTATAAAAATTATTCAAATTGCAACTGTTGTTGAAATAAATCATTATTCCCGATTACTCCTGATTGGAAGTAGAATGGCTGCTTAGTTTCAAGAATTTTATGCATTATTCCCTGCTCTGATAGTTACAATAAGATTTCCCATCGTGCATAATTACTATACTTATTCACCATAACCACTTTCTTAGAAGCTGAAGAAACCTTTAGGGATTTTTAGTCTAAATAACAAAGTGTAACCATTAAAATATGGCTTGATTGTTTAGATTTGAGTTGATATTCTTGGATTTAGTTTTTTGGTTTTAATTGCTAAATTTTGTTATTTTGTCTCAAATTTGCTAAAAGTTTCTTTCTATGTAAACATGTAAACGACTTTGCTACATCTTCAACCGTTTTTAGTTATATAATGGGTGATCCGTTTTAATGTATTTTCGGAATTATTGGAGAGGGGCAACATTCTCCGAACAAAAGTTTGGGACAAAGGTAATGTTTTTAGGGGGATATCATTTGCAAACAAGAACCACCCCCAACCCCTGAATCGTAATACCCGAAAAAAAATCAGCGTTCCCATTAAAAATGTCAAAGTCACCCCCAGCCCCTGCCTAAGGGTTGGATGTGGTTCTGGTCTGATATCCTCCCAAAACCAAACAACTTTTTCACCCTGTAATTTTTCCTCCAAGCAATTGTCGAGTCATTAAAAATTCTTCAAAGTCTCGAGAAATCTGTTTTTGTCTTCCATGTTTAGGGGATGAGGAGGAATTAAAAAAAAATTCATACAAAAGTTTGTTTGTCTCCATGCGGAATCATAGCCCGCAATAAAAAAATGGGGATTCCTACTTAAATCGTCTCACCGCTATGCAGGAGGTTGGGGTGGGGGGGGGGGGTAGTTCTTGTGTGCAAAACGATGTCCCCCTCAAGACCAAACAACTTTTGCCCCAAACTTTTTTTATGAGAATGTTGCTTCTCTCCAATAATTTCGAAAATACAAGATTAAAACGCGGATTACCCACATAACAATTTTCAAAGTGAATTCTGTTAAAAGGTAATATATTATGCTAAATTCTTTTATGATTTATTTGGTGTAATTTTTATCCGTTTAGCTCTGAATGGGAAGCAGATCTAGACGGAGACCTGGCTACATAAAAAAAACTTGTCATCGATACATGAATGATTCCTACTGTAAAATTTTCCTTTTGGGTAGCCTTTTTGAAACCGTGTTGTCTGCCAGATCGGCTATGAAAATGAGGCCTGTTCATTGAAAATAAAAATCTGTTCATTGCGCAAAACTTGGAAAAAAAAATTTTTTCTCTTCGAAAACTTGTAACTTCGCAATTTTTTGAGTTGCAGTGTCATAATTGTAGTCTCTTTGCGAGTTAGTCGACCTTGGTAGGTACTTCCTGTGTGAAGAACCCAGACGCTGTCGGATAATTCGTTTTCGCGTGATTGAAATCAGAAATTTGTGGTGGTCGTTCGATTCGAATTTATCAAACGAAATTAGACATTAGAAGTTCGAATATTAACGTCAATCTTCGGTTTTGCTTTAAATGCTGAAAATAAGTAAAAATTGAGCGCAAACATGAGCGAAAACGGCCGAGTGCGCGAGAGAGTTGAGGGCAAGGCGGCATAGGTATTACAAGCGGTGTTGTGCCCCTCATCTACTGTTCCATCCCAATTCTCAAGAGCTCGAAGGTTTTCGTTCATGTTTGCGAACAATTTTTACCTATTTTCAGCATTTAAATAAAAAACGAAGCTTGGCTTTTTATAGCTGAACACCTAAACTTTCCAAATTCGTTGGAAAATTCAAATCGAACGGTCTCCAAAGCATCCAGCTTCGCTGAAAAATATGTTGTGAAGAACTTCTGATTGCAATTACGAGAAAAGTAATTATTGTCCGACAGCGTCTGGATTCTGCACACAGTAAGTACAATGTCGACTATATCTCACAAAAAACCTGTACCACAACTCAAAATATTGAGACGTCACGAGTTTTCGAAAAAAAAGATAATTTTCCGTTACCCCTCTCCCCCCCCCCCTACTCAATGAACCGATTGAGTTATTTCAGCTCTAATTTTCTTAGTATTTTAAATCTCTACTATTCGTTCTTCGAGACAATTTACATTGCCCCATCAGTTTTTCTTTTATAAGAAAAAAATGCGCCATATGCTAAAAAAAAAGAAATGGTAAACTCTATCACCGGCGGTTACTATTCCATTACTATTTTTCTCAGGAAAAAGTCACTGTTTGCTTGGCCTAATATAACATTCAATCAAAAGGCATTCGTAACTCATGTAAGGTGATGATATTTCACATTGTTCACATTGTCTGCTTACAAATAATAAGATTTGACCGTCTAATAGATTGATTGTCATTTTAAATGCAACAGAACATTATTTAATGACTTTAAGAAAAAAAGAATTTAATATCGAAATTTTACCTGTTTGAACATCCGCCCCTGCTTTAGACCATGTTGCCGCGCTGGAAGACAACCCGATTTCAAAAAGACTATACCCAAAAGGATTCTTCTACAGCAGGAATCAGTTATGTTTCTATGTACCCAAAGCTCTTAGACTAAAACAGCTTGATATTTAATAGATCATACATTATATTTTAAATACATTGGGCCGTATAATATCCCTTTCGTTAAAAAAATCACTAATAACTTCATCATTAAGAATTAATAAAGACTTAATGACAGTCTCTAACTGTTAATAGCATAGAAATCATGTGGCCCGTTGTTTTTAATACTGAAACAAAACGGATACGTTAATTTCGAAGTATCAAAGGGGTCATTAATTATCATCAGTTTAACACTGTTAAAAGTTTTACGAGTAGAAGACAATGTCTTCGTGATGTGTCTAATTATCATTTTCTGATATTTCAATGCGTTTTACAGAACCAGAATTATCAAATAACAAGAAATTTTATGTTTCTCTGCGGCAACATTACAAAGTCTTACATTTCATATTCAGGTGTATCTTCGAGCTCTCATGTTAAACATTTATGTAGGTATATAAAAAATGTGAAATATTAAAAGAGTGCCCACTATAAACTGGAAAACAATAAAGTTTATTTAAATTCCTCAAGTCATAAAGATTTACGTAAAAATTATGTTTATTAGCGTTATCTGTTAAATGTACTTTTTATTTTAAGTCAAGACTATTATGAGTAGGTACTACAACAGCATATAAAATATTTACACAGTTTTATTCTACGTGACAGATGAATATAACAATGCAGTAAAACTTTTTTAACATCCTGCGTTTCATACAAGCTGTACAGTTGTATACACACCTAAAATAATAGTTTCACTCATCAATGATGTTAAAAATAAAATATTCAAAACAAAGTTTGCATAAATAATAATAGCCCTATTAGTTATTTTATTAACACTTTTTTTTAATTGCAATCGAAAGAAGTATTTCTGATGAGGATTTACAGTTAAATTATTTAACATTTTCTTTTGAAACGTGATTAATCTAGTTACTTTTGTGACATGAGCTTTCCTTTCTCCATTGAATCATGAACATTTCTGATTCCTTTGATACTTTGTCTTTTAACTTCAATAAGGAAACTTTAAAAAACTTTGATGCGTGTTCTAGTGTTATTGCACGCTCTATTCGATATTTTAGTTTTGATTCTATAACACGAATCATGATTATACAGTGTGTGTGTATAAAGTATAAAACAAAATTCTCAGGGTGAGTTTTTTTCAATGTTTAGTATGTACAGGGATCTCGTAAACTACTGCAGCTTGAGGAACGGTTAAATGGGGAAAGTAGTGCAGTTTTATAAGCTTGATTCGAAATGTTTTTTTCTAAATCTCCATGGGTTACCTACCAGATATTTAACATGAAGAAAATTCCGGGAATTTCTTTATACTGGGATAGCAGTCTTATTATTGCGGGATCAGAGAAAAGTCGTAATTTTAGACTATTTTATAAACAATAAAACGGCGTTACAATTATTTTTTTTTGTAATTTCATTTTCGAGCTATGACAAGGTAAACTTTTGTTTTTTTTTTCAATGTAAGTCATAGTTGGCTATAGCATCATTTAATATATGTCTCTTTTTTCTAAATACAACGATATAAAACTTGATATAAGGAAATTAGGACGGTTTTTACACTTTAAACAACACATATTTATGTCATAACTCGAAAATGACACGACAAAAATAAAAAAAAATTATAGCGCCGTTTTATTGGTTTTAAAATCATGGAAAACATTTTTTTTACTACTGTTCTCTAATCCCAATAATAAGAGTACGGTCTCAGTAAAAAGAAATTCGCTAAATTTTGTTTTTGTCAAATATCTAGGAATCCATGAAGATTTTCAAAAAAAAAAACAATAATAAGTTTCCCCATTTAACAGTTCGTTTAACTGGAGTATTTTACGAGATCTCTTTACTGAACATTGAAATAACCTCAACCTGTATTTCATATAAAAAGCAAATACAAGATCTCTAAAAAAGCTGTGTTCTGTATCTAAACGGTCCCCGAGATAAAATCTTCAAAAAACTGAAAAAATAAATTTGTTTATATCTTGTATCTCAAAAAAGGCGCATTTGGAGACACATTGATGGGAATTTTTTTCTTTATTTTTGACCAAAGAATCTGCCATTAATTTTTTTCGCAATATTACAGACACACCCTGTAAAGTAAGGTATCTACTAAATACAAACTACTTAATTCTCATATAAAATGGAATATATCTACTCTATACTTAATAAAATAAAACAAAACGAACTGGCGATTTTGCATCCTTTGCACCTAATTAAATTAGAATTTGAAAAAATCACAAAAATGATTTACCTATGCAAGACCATGTTATGATATTATTACACATGCAGAATAATTACCTGATTGCAGTAAACTGATAACCTACCTTTCCAACTAATTGCTTTTTTTTCTTTACTCTCTATAAGTTAATGTCGGTTTATGGTGGGTTTAATACCATATAAGCTAATATAGTTATGCAAGAACCTGCTTCCCATTAGTGACCACAAGGATATTAACGGTAAGCGCTATACATTTAAATCGTTTATTACCTGAATATTATGTTGCTATATTCATTCAGAAATTAAAAATTCTCTAAAACGATGATTTGCTTTATAATTGCCTTGGTGAAGTTGTGTCATTGATTTGCACATCAAACAGAACCGACCATAGAGAGAGGTAAGAAAACTTATACGGGAAGGCAGATATTATACCTGAGACCATTTTAGAGTATTTTAAACCGAATGAAATGTGATGAAATCCATGAAATCTTTAATTTTTTAACCAATATTTCAGAAAAGATATCCCTGAAATATAACAAAAAAGTAGACTATGACCCTCTGTTTACATGAAATATGACTTGAAATGTTATTGTATAGGGACATGTATGGGGTTTGCTGCATCTTCAAGCGTTTTCTATTTATATCCAGGTGAGTGGCAAAACACGTCGTGTGAACTTAAGTTAGTCTTAGACCGTTTTCACCTAGACAGGTTTTCAATGCGGTTTTCTGGATGCGGAAATTAACCCCGAGAGGCCCTGAATGAAATTATGCAGATCAATCCAGAGTCTCAATAGTGGGTCTACCCAAAATTCACTTTCCTTAAGTTTCAGTGTTTTCTCGGATTGTCTGGGGAAGAATTACCACATTCGGCAGACTGCATCGAAAACCACACGTGTGAAAACGGTCTCATTAGTGTCCATATTGTTTTTTCGTGTCATTCGGTATTAAAAAAATCAAGGAAACCAAAAATCTAAGACAATAAAAAAATTAATTCTTTAAATGTTTCTTCTTATTTTTTCGAAAAAAGAAATCAGCAAATTATTTCACCGAATAATATGACGTCGCGACGTGACATTTCTTGCCTTTTGTTTCTTATGAAATTCGGTTAAAGAAAGGTTTAAAGAAAATTTTTAAGATTTTTTTTATGTGATTGATTTTTGATTTCTTTGATTTTAAGAAAAACAAAAGTTGCGGCTATGACAAAAAAATCTTATTTTTTCAGTTTTTTCAGTATATTTCAGCAACGCATGAAGTTTTCATAAATTTTATTCCAGATTCTTAATAAGCATAAAATTGTGCAACTTTTCTTTAATTAAACCGACCCTGTATCTTTAACCCCAGTAGAGAAGGAAGAGATCTTAACTTAAGTAATTGATTGGTTTGTTCAAAGTGTTCATCAATTAGTTAATTTGGAAAATAACTTTTGTGTTCGTATTGAATTTTGTTCGTTTGTGATGATAAAATGCCGTTTTTTTCTTAAACGATGCCTCCTAGGTACATCGTTTGACCAAGAGTGCCTACTCTATGTAAAAAGCATTGGCGCTTTGGAATTTGTTGTCAAGACACCAATTTTTCGAGTGGAGTAAAACTTTTACGCAACCCTATAAAATCTCCACCATTGAAAAAGTAAGGAAATCATTTTTTTGAACACTATCTCGAAGACCCATGTTAATGAGAGCTTTTTCCTTGAAAAGGGTCGTTGAATCACCTCTTTCATTCGTATGTTGGTAGTTAGCACCCTGTGTATAAATGTATAATACCTCATAATTCTATTCTATAACTAATCACAATAATTTATTTGGTGCTCTAGTACCTATAAAGAACTGGATAGAGATTCTAATTTTCTAAAAAAATAACAGTAACTCTCCAGGTATTGGTTTTCATTTTCTATAACGGTGTGATATTACGAAATTCTGCATACAATTGGCATTCATAGCAGACGTAAAATTTTCAAGTTAAGGATAAAATTGTTTCCTCCACGTAACCAATAAAATTCACTGTCTGTACATCTGGTAATATGAATTCCTCATATACATATACAAGATACAAGCCTTCCGAGTGAAATTTAATTTAACCGAACAGAGAAAAGTATGAGAGGCTGCAGGTATACGCGGACGCCGTTATGAGGGATTCTTTATGCATAAGGAGAAGTAACGAATATTAAAATACGCTTTGTTTCAAAACTCAATCTCGCAATACAGGCTTAATGTAAATATAAGCGGCAATACAGCGACTCAGATACTGGAGATGGGACTGACAGTTTTTCACAGCCGTTATTTGTCTTGCTTCTGATGTTCAGCAAGGACAAGATTTCAAAATGAAATAACTAAAAACAAAAAGCAAAAACGTCTTATTTATAATGTTTTTAAAGAGAAATGGCTTATTCTAACCTTACAATCGTCCATCATTTGATTACGACTCGACATTTATTGCATTGCTGTTGATCAGAATGAGGTTTATTAAAACAGTATTTGCTGCAATATGCTTCGTTCATTAATTACATAATATAGGAATTAAACTTTGTTCGATGGATCTTTGCGTGCCGTCATAACTGTCAATCGTATGAACCAAATTAATTCAGGATTTCAGCTTTAATAAGACAGTTTCCAATGTCGTTGTATTTAGGTGTATTGTCGCCCACAAATGGTTCACGACACTGCTTGCTCCCAAGCGAAATTTCGACGGCTGGAAAGAAGAGGTCGTAGGTATGTAGGTATATACAATACTACTGCATCTTAATTCGACGACATAATGTATTATTGTAGATGTGCGAAGTAAAAATTTTTATTGTGACATTTTGAATATCATGTATCTGCAACATGTTCGTTGATATGTCGGAAACAAATGTCATATAAGTATGCGACCGGCCTTATGCTCTGTCAACTGAGTTTTGTCCGTTGTCATGCCACACTGATTCTGGCTAAACAATTTCATTTAATTCGATTTGATTCACACACTTATTTCTAAGTCGAACCAGATGTGGTATTGCAGTTCGTCTCAGTGGCGTGTGTGTGAATTGTTATAATTATGATTAGAAATAGCACGTCACCTACCTGCTGGTTGGCGTTTAAAAGAAAGCATAACACCTCCGTTTTCTTTTTCTGCAGTAAAATATCCTAGCAAAACACACAAGACCACGTCCTAGGGAGTTCAATCGTTTCCCAGGCATTTTGTGTAATTTTTTGTAGTTTGTTGCGAGAATATACCCAGTCCGTTTTTTTTAAACGTTAGAAAAACAAGGCAATAGATTTTTAGGCACTCACGCTATTAATAAGTTACTCGTAGTTTATCACATCGTACAATATCACAGGTAATGCTGCTGATTTCGTATTAAAAACGTTTCAAATAACAAACCTCATTAGTACCTATATTTAGAGCTGTCACTGTCAACTGATAGTAGCCGATGAGCTGGACGACAATCTTATCGTATCAATCTAAGCGTATCAAGACGTGAGTCATACTTCCGTCTCACTCTCGCTCATCTTTTTAGAATTGCTGACGATTCAAACGTATTTCTGACAATACGTCCCAATTTAGCTCGATTAACTATGCAATGCAATAGAAGGAGTAAGAAACATAACGAGATGATGTATCCTTAGTTATCACAACAGACAACACTCACAGCGGGTATTATAAAGGCTCATTTAAGTTAACTAGCAGATTTCTGTGGACATTTATTAAGAAAGGATTGTCTAAGTGTAAATTTTTAAAATTTATCTATTCTTGACATGATATTAATTACAAAAATGTTAATAAAAGTTATTTGACGTCGATATTAGCTTCAAAAACGAGCACAGAAATCTGCCCGTTAGCCTAATGAGGCTTTATAATATTGGCTGTCAGTTTACAGACTATACCAGTGATTTAAATATTCGCAAAACTTTTACACTGTAGTGCGTCGTCCTGGCTGTGATAAATTTAACTTGAGCTTAAAAGATAGCCCCAAATTGAAATGTTCTGTGACCTCTACAATTGCGCAAGCCCTAACAACCGAACTATCATTGGTTTCAAGCTATGCTGGCGTTTGCATGTTCTGTCTTCGTTTCTGTCACTATATCTTATCATCATCGGATGTCTGAGCTTCGGTACACATACGATGTTTACGTTTTTTCATGCGCGTTATCATATTTTCGTTTGTCATAGTCATTTGTTATTTTCGTTTGTCTTTTACCCCGTGAAAGTTAATTTCTTCTTCTGCTACTCCCCGAATTAACATACCTAAGTCTGGTTGGTCAAATATGCTATTTTCGTGGAAGTAACTGTAAAGCTTCCTGTCGCCTGATTGACTGTCATTAGCACCATTACGGGCTGAAGCGCCTTCGTTAGTGATACTTTGGTTAGGAAAAGCAGGATCTTCATATTTGTAGAAACAACAGCACAACTGGTTCAAGCTCATGAGAAACTGAATGCGGTTACTGAGCGACCGTACTTACACTGATGGTAAGTACGCTTTCTTGGTGCAAATGAAAATAATACCGCTCTACAGTGAGGACACTAATAGTCCATTCAGAAAAGAGCCATCCGCTTGATTGGGGACCTCAAAAAAGTCCCTCCTCCGATCCTCAAAGGGCCCCGCAGAACCTCCTGAGGTTAAAATTGTTGCAATTTTTGCAATCGGTAGTACTCGGTGAGTAGATTAGAAGTCAGAAGGGCATAAGCTCATAAAAACTCGTTTTTTCGAGATATTCACCTCTGAAGATTGAATTTTTCTTACGCCGTTGCTGTATACGCGACCGTCGTGAAGACAATTCTCCTACTAAATCCATCTCTTTTTTATAACAATGATAAATGGCCTATCCTCAGGTAAAGATCAGTTTCTAGTCGTTTATTATCTGTGAAAACAACAAACTTTTCAGTTTTATAATAATTAGGGGTATTCACGAGACTCGTAAAATGCGTGAAGTTTTACAAAATCGTCATTTCGTACTTCAGAATACTTCAGATAACCAATCAGAACTGTTAAATTTTATATAAATAATATTATCGTGTCGTAAAAAATGGGTCTGTAGATCCTCATTGCTATGGAAATGAAAAAGGATTCATACAGCGTTGAGTTTTCGGTGCCCGAGTAAATGAATGTTTTTATTTTGATTCGAAAATCTTCTTATTACCTATTATAACAGTCTATTATAACTGGAAGATGTTATAGCTTATATCGGGAAGAGTAACTTTCTTTATAATAACGAGCAACCCAAAATAGTAGCTCACTATAATTAGTACTCAATAACTCAGCAAAAAAAAATCGTCAGAAGCACTATAAAGTGCTCATGATAACTTTTTTGCTTGTGTTGTTCATATTTGTTGCTATTTTCTTTCTTCCTCCGAGTTTGCTTGTATCTGTATGTTTAACTGGCATCGGACGTTATCTCCACCAGCCACGCAAACTTTTCTGTAAGTATAGCTTTATCGTTATCGCATGTTTTCACAATACTAAGGCATTTTTAAACTTTTTTCCAGATATAATAGGATATTATCCTATTCATGTTTTGTAGCGAATAGGTGCACTTCGTTTATATATTTTTCCTTTTTACCTTTTTTCCTTTTTCTTTAATTTCTCTATTTTTTCTTGTTTTACAGTGCTCTTATGCCGTGCTTTGTTCTGTTGAATTATTTATTGTTAATTTTGTCAAAATCAGACGAAATAAGCAAGGTATCCCGAAGTTCAAAACTTTTGAAATTACATTTATTATCTAAATAATAAAAATAAACTAATAATTAAAAGCTGACTAAATTTAAGATGGGGCTCGGTCTCTTTGAGCAAAACGATGGATTTTTTAATTTTTTTTTTATGCAAACTAAAATACAGGGTCACAATGGCCATAAGTTGAAATTATTTTGGACTATGTATACAGAGTGTCCCATATGAGAGTGGCGTATCAAAGTTATATACCAATTTTTTTAATGAAAGGCTCTTATGCTATTGCATTTTTGGATTGGCAGAAAAGAAAAAAATAAAACTGGTTTTTATAGTCACAGTTTAAATTGAGTATTTCAGCAGTTCAGTGTAGGTTTTGTGAAAACGGCTCAAGATAAAAGAAAAGGGCTTACATGTTCCTATTTAACTTAGCTTATGCCCAATATTATGGAATAATGTATGGAATAAAACATTGGCTGAAGGAGACTTAAGAAATGTGCAAATATGATAGGCACACTTGTTCGTATATTTCGGTATACTGCGTGTGCCAAAAGTAAGACCATTTTTTTATTTTAAATAAGACACTCGGTATATTATTACATTTTCAGATTGTCTCAGGAAATTCTGATGAAAAATCTGATAATTTTTATCATTCTGCATATAAAAATTTCAGTTACATGATAAAGGATACTACAAGAAAAGAAAATGGAAAATCGGTTTTTTCAATTAGTTCACATCGGTTTAATTGGTAAACATCAAGAATTTTTGTCGCTTATTACAGTGGTGAAAACAGAAGAACCATTGAAAGTTCACGTCATGAGATATGTATTCCTAAAAAAGTAATTTTGGATATAAAAATAGGAATATCTCATAACGTAAACTTTCAATTGTTTTTCTGTTTTCACTTTCACCACTGTAATAAGCGACAAAAATTCTACATGTTTGCTAATTGAACTAACTTCATAGCTCCAATAAATAAAGAAGTTATGGTACGATTAAGTTTAAAAAGTCATATGTGACGTCATACTAACCGTCCGAATTAATATTTTTCATTTCACCAGAAAATGTCAAACAGTTAAATTTCAAGATGTGAACGAACGTAAATTATTGAAGGAATCATTCAAACAATGAATTGAACGGTTTAAGTCAGTTTGGCAGCCACTGGCAACTACATAAAATTTATTCACGTAATGACATTCTATCCTCTGTGTTGTGCATTTAATTCTCCTTCAAAACCAATGTTGACGTATATTTATTTATGCGGGATGGAGTGTTTAGACAAACTTGACGGTTTCTATGAGAACCGCGTAAATGAAACAAAATAAATCGAACTATCAGAAGGTTGAGTATTCTCAATCGATACATACAACTTTTCAAACTTAATCGTACTATACCAATGGTGAACAGAAAAAAATAGAGAATAGGCGATTTTTCATCACCCTGTACACATATTCACTTCACGCTCATGGAGACTTTTGATCGCCATAAACATGCTTGAATTTCGGCAATTTTAACGGTGGGATGATTGTTCAGTACAACTAAACATAAGGATTTTTATTTTATACTGGCAACAATGCGCGTCAGGGTGCTGGGACGATGTGTGCAGGGAAGAGACAAGTCTCCCTCTCTCTCTCGAACTGTGAAGGAGTCGAGTCGAGTGTAGCGTCTTCTATGTGACGACGCATATTTTTCTATTATTAATTAATATACTTGAGTGTGGCTGGTGTCTTTCTTAAGTGAAGTACCTACGCCATTAACAAAGTAAGGTGTTAATAGGGTTAATTACCCAATCGTTAATAATCATTGTACAAAGTGTAATAAACGTGTAAATATACTACTTAAACATACAGTCCACTTATTATTTATCGAACAAAAATACAAGTCCCCTTTGTGTGTCGCCTAAGTACGCCACATAAATTTGGTCTAATCGAGTCGGATTCTGGATTTGTAAAATTGGTTCATCTAGTCTGGATTGATAATAATGGTCAATCCATGGATGGTTAATTAAAATCAATCAAGCCGTAAGTGTACCTATAAGTTAAATGGTTAATGGATTTATGGTAATGGTTCATGGAATAAATTATGGTCCAACCCTACGTAAATGGTGAATACCTAGCTTTACTATTGGAGCAACTATTATTGGTTGGTGTCTGTGATAATTAAATGGTTAAATAATTTTGCCAATCAACAGTACACAAGCCTGGGGTGAGTTTATTATTATTATTCCAATCATTCCGATCCAAGTCAAGTCTGGGTTGCTGCGTGCTGCGTTCCTGCTGGTGTTGGTGCTGGTTCAAGGTCGAAGTCGATTATTTTGCCTACCCATTCCACATTTCTGTTTGAATCGATCGCTTTCTTCCTTGACGAGAACGAGCTGAAGCCAAGGTGTTGCTGTTGAGGAGCAAGGGTAGACCACAGAGCGAGAACGAGATACAGGGAAGAGAGTCGGGAGTACTGGAAATACCCACTCCACTAACACGATCCACGTTATTCTGGCGTGGCGCTATTTGCTTTGCTACAGGTGAACGCTGATGCGCTGTTGTACGATTGTGCTACATAGGTTTGTCACGATCTCGAAATTATTTTTATTCTTTTGCAGAATGTTGATTATTGTGATTATGCATAAATGATAACTATTAACTAATTATTATAGTTTTTGATAATTGTCTCTTACTGTTGTTGCGTTTATATGTGTAACCTAGTATTTTTATAGGTACTTACCTACTTTATTATTTTAGTACCTACTTACTTCTTTGTAATTGGTAGGTCGTATTGTAGTGGTTACATTGTGAGGATAGTCAGACAATTGGTATTTAATCAAAACGCATTTTATTAATTCAGTTGAATATTTCATGCATTATAATGGCAACCAAAAAGAATATTCAAAGGCGTGAATCTGCAAAAGGTACAATAAAAAATATTGAGACTTTTTTAACTGATTATGAAAGTTCAGAAACAAAAAGTAATACTATTGATGAGTTTATTATCAGAAGAGATTTAGTTAATAAGACTTATGAAAATTATGTGGAATTTAATAATGAAATTCTTGCTTCTGATCCCACGCTGAAAGATGACACTGATGTCCTGAATTTATACCTTTTAGTAATGGGGAAACTAGAAAAGATTATCAGAGTTTTGTCTATACAGTGTGTTGCTGACCAGAAGACAGTGAAGTCCGAAGTCACGTCTCAACAATCTCTTGGCAGGTCTTCATTGCCAACATTGGAAATACCAATTTTTAATGGTACTGATGTGAGTAAATTTAATTCCTTTTTTGATATTTTTTCTGCCTTAATTCATAAAAATACGCAGTTGTCTAATGTTCAAAAACTTTGCTATCTAAAAAAGTATTTGGAAGGAGAAGCATTAGAAATTATATCAAGTCTTCCTATTATCGATGATTCGTATACCAATGCTATTAATCTTTTAGTTAAGAGATATGATAATAAAGCCTTAATTATTAATGCTCATTTGCAACATCTTTTAGAGATACCTTCGGTGAGTGTCGGTTCATCAAAAAATTTAAGGGAATTTATTTCAAAAATTAGGCAGCAGGTCGGCTGTTTGAAGAATTTAGGCGAACCAGTAGATCAATGGAACTCCATTCTTGTTTATATTTTAACGAAAAAAGTAGACTCCTATACAAATAAGGCATATCAGCTTGAAAAAGATCAAACTGAGCTACCTAATTTGGAAGCATTTTTAGGTTTTGTGGAAAAGCGAGCATTGAGTTTAGAAGCAGCATCATCTTCTTCATCGGTCAATACAAATACTAATACTAATAAATTTAAACAAAAGGTTGTTTTGAACATGTCCACAAATTATACATCCAAAAATAAAAGTCAAAAAACTATTGCATCTCGCTGTGTACTTTGTAATGTACCGGATCATAAAATATTTTCATGTGTTAAATTTAAAAACTTTCCGGTAAGCGAAAGGTTGAGTGTGGTAGACAAATATAAGCTTTGCAAATTATGTCTCAATGATCATCCCATAAATGAATGTGTTTTTAAAAGGCAATGTGTTTTATGTGGAAAACCACATAATAGTTTGCTTCATATTGATCGGGAGCTAAGTTCTCCAAAGGTCTCTCATAATAATATGGTTGCTTTGTTTGGGAGAAATCACCCATGTCAAGTGCTTCTTCCTACGGCAGTTGTTAAATTAAAAACTGCTACAGGGAACTTCATTAAGGCAAAATGTCTTTTGGATTCTTGTTCGCAAAGTTCGTTTATAACCACAAAGTTAGTTAAGTCTTTAGGTATAACTCCTTCAACTCATGAGCTCGAGGTTGTTGGACTCTCGAATAGTAAAACAAAAACTACTCAGTTTGTGGAATTAGACATATATTCTAATATTTCACAAGATAAGGTTACAACAAATTTATCAATTGTGCAAAAAATAACTTCTGAATTGCCTCAGTTTTACTTTAACGTAGATAAAATAAAAATACCTCCTAACATACGTTTAGCAGACGAGGAATTTAATATGCCGTCGGAAATTTCGCTTCTTCTTGGAGCTGATGTTTTCTTTAGGATTATTTCGACAGGTACCATTAAATACGGTTTAAGTCAACCTGTCTTACAAAATACCTATTTTGGATACGTGGTCAGTGGGTCTGTACCAACAAAAGTAAGCAACTATAATAAAACTAATTTGTTTTCAGTCTCTTTACATTCAGCTATTGACTCGGAGGCTCAAGTAAATGTTGACCCCGAGGCAAATTTAAATAATTTGCTCACAAAGTTTTGGGAGACGGAAAATGTTCCGGAAGATCAGGACAAATTAGACTCTGAAGAGGAAATTTGTGAAACTATTTTTAGTCAATCTGTCACACAAGTTGATGGAAGATTTCAAGTACAATTGCCTTTGAAGGTCGAACTCAAGAATTTAGAACTAGGTGATTCATTCTTATTTGCCTATAAGCGATTAGAAAATTTGGAAAAAAGGTTAAATAATGATCCGAAGTTATTAAGGGAGTATTCAAAATTTATTGATGAATACATCTCATTGGGTCATGCCAAAGTTGTTGAATTTTCAGAATATTCAAAAAATGAGCCTGTATATTTTTTACCTCATCATCCAATCATACGTGAAGATAAAACTTCAACACGTCTTCGCGTGGTTTTTGACGGGTCCATGCGAACCAAAAATAACATTTCTTTAAATGATGTTATGTATAACGGAAATATTGCCCAACCTGAACTCTTTGATATATTGATTAAGTTCAGAACTTTTAAATACATTTTTATTTGTGATATAAAGCAAATGTACAGGCAAATATTAATTGATCCTGCTCATAAAAGACTGCAAAACATTTTATGGAGGCAGAATGCTGAGTCGCCTGTGCAATGTTTGCAATTACAAACTGTAACATATGGTTTAAAGGCTAGTCCACACTTGGCTACCAGGTGTCTGAAAAAACTAGCACAGGATAATGCCGAGGAATATCCTTTGGCATCAAAGGCAATTTTGAATAATTGTTACATCGATGACTTTTTATGTGGGTCAAACGATCTAGATACTGCAGTTCAAATACAATCCCAATTGATAGAGCTTTTGGGCAAGGCACATTTAAAATTGCATAAATGGTGTGCTAATCATCCAGCATTATTAAGCAATGTTTCGACTGTACATCCCGAAGGTCATCAAATTGAATTAAACAAAAATGACACGGTTGTGAAAACTTTGGGATTGGTTTTTGACGTGCAAAGGGATCTTTTTAAAATTTTTTGCCCTGAAACACAATTAATTGAAAAACCTACAAAACGAAGCGTGCTTAGCTTCATATCAAAATTTTACGACCCATTGGGGCTTACCGGACCTATTCTGGTCAAGGCTAAGCTTCTGATACAAACATTGTGGAAAAATAATTTGTCGTGGGATGAGGAACTTCCCAAGAGTCTGTCTTCAGAATGGCATAAATTTGCTTCTGAAATTATTTCAATGACTCCTTTGCAAGTTGATCGAAATTTACATATAGGTAATTCCATTCGGTCCGAGTTAATAGGCTATTGTGACTCCTCATCAAGCGCTTATGGAGCTTGTTTATATGTACGAACGGTTTATGATAACCATGTCGATACCAAATTATTGTGTTCGAAATCGCGTGTAGCTTCTCTAAGTAAGAAGCTTACAATTCCGAAACTTGAACTAAATAGTTGTGTTTTATTAGCAAAACTAGCTCACAGAATATATAATTTACTACATGACCATATTAACAATGTTTATTTGTATTCAGACTCAACGATTGCCCTAAGTTGGATCCGCACGAATCATTTGAAGTTGCATGTTTATATGGCAAATCGAGTTAAAGTGATTCAGGAATTGACTGAACGATTTTCTTGGTTGTATGTGCGATCGGAATTTAATCCCGCAGATTGTTTGTCTCGAGGTGTGCAACCTAAGGTACTTCAAAATGAAGGCTCTTGGTGGCACGGGCCATCTGAATTGGCAAATCTTGATTTTGTACATAATAATAATAGTAGTACAGGTCCTGATATTAATAACACTGAGTTTGCTATTCCAACACTTCTAGCAACCAATGAATGTAAGGTGGAATTATTGACGCTATTTACAAAATATTCGAGTATTATTAAAATGCAAAGAATTACTGCTCTTTGTATTCGATTCATTCGTAATCTCTCTAATAAAAGTAGTCGGGTCTATGGTAATATTACTGCTCAGGAAATGCGCAATGCTTTAAAAATAATTATTAAACAAGAGCAAAAAAATTATTTTAAAATAGAAATGGCACAATTAGAGAAAAATCAGCCTATTAGCTCTAATATAAAATCGCTACATCCTTTTTTGGATGCTGATAAAATAATTCGCGTGGGTGGTAGATTGCAAAATGCTTCTATACCATTTACAAAGAAACATCCGATAATTTTGCCCAAAAATTCGCATATCACAGAATTATTAATTCGTCATGAGCATGTTATATTATTACATGCTGGTCCAAAACAAGTGTTGGCAAATCTAAAACAAAGATATTGGCTTCTTAATGGTAATAGAGAAGTTAAAAAAGTATTGTATAAATGTGTTAAATGTTTTCGTATGAAGGCTAAGTGTTCAGAACAATTGATGGGTTCTTTACCTGCTGATAGGGTAAATGTGGCTAGAGTATTTCAAAAAGTTGGAGTGGATTATGGAGGTCCCTTCTTAATTAAGCAATCGAGACTTAGGAAATCTATTACAACTAAGGCTTATATTGTTTTATTTGTATGTTTCGTTACGAAGGCGATCCATATTGAACTCGCATCCGATATGACAACTCCTACGTTCTTGAGTGTTCTTAAACGTTTCATTTCAAGACGTGGACGTCCTTCTTTGATTTATAGCGATAATGGCTCTACGTTTAAGGGGGCTAATAATGAGTTGCAAAATTTAGCTTCATTACTTAATTCAACTGAACACAGGTCAAAGATTGAAAATGCATGTACTGCTTTAGGTATTCAATGGTCATTTATACCCAGTTATTCTCCGGTATTTGGGGGTCTCTGGGAGGCAGGCATTAAGTCCGCAAAGCACCACTTAAAACGTGTAGTTGGAAAACTTACATTTACATATGAGGAATTGAATACTATAGTTATTCAAGTGGAAGGTATTTTGAACTCAAGGCCATTATGTCAAATCACAAATGATCCTTCAGATCTTAATTATCTGACTCCAAGTCATTTCTTAATTGGAACAGAACTAACTGCTATACCCGAACCTGATGTGACAGGCGTTCCTATTAATCGTTTAAAATTTTGGAAACTTTGCACTAGGATTCAGCAGTCATTCTGGAAGGCGTGGGTCAGAGATTATTTAATTCAGTTGCAGAATAGGCCAAAGTGGCAAAAAGAACAACCTAATTTGGAAGAAGGTGCATTAGTGCTGGTAAAAGAGGATCATGTTTCCCCATTAGAATGGAAATTGGCCCGTATTACAAAAATAATAAAAGGACCTGATCAAAAGGTTAGAGTTGTTGAAATTAAAACAAACAATGGCAATTGTCTGACATCTATTAAAAAGGTGTGTGTTCTGCCAATATACGCAGAGTAATAAACTTAATGTAAAATGTTTACAATATGTAGGATTAACAATTACCTAATTTTACTGTTTTTTAAAAGTGGATTAACTTTTTTTGCTTATTCATTATTTGGAGTCGACAGACTTAAAATGGTAGTAAAAAATTTGTGCTTTTCAGTTAATTAACAAAACAAAAAGAGTTAAAACATTATTTCCTATTATGATTGTTATTATTATAGTGTTTAGTTACTTATAAGGTTGTGTTGTGTAGTGCTTGCCGCGCCCCCCCAGTTTATGTTCAGTACAACTAAACATAAGGATTTTTATTTTATACTGGCAACAATGCGCGTCAGGGTGCTGGGACGATGTGTGCAGGGAAGAGACAAGTCTCCCTCTCTCTCTCGAACTGTGAAGGAGTCGAGTCGAGTGTAGCGTCTTCTATGTGACGACGCATATTTTTCTATTATTAATTAATATACTTGAGTGTGGCTGGTGTCTTTCTTAAGTGAAGTACCTACGCCATTAACAAAGTAAGGTGTTAATAGGGTTAATTACCCAATCGTTAATAATCATTGTACAAAGTGTAATAAACGTGTAAATATACTACTTAAACATACAGTCCACTTATTATTTATCGAACAAAAATACAAGTCCCCTTTGTGTGTCGCCTAAGTACGCCACAATGATTTCCATTTGATCCGTGCGGAAGCCAAACTCTAAAAATTCATAGAATCAACTTTGCTTTTAGATATCTACAGTTAGAAAGATATTCAGAAAGATAGTATATAAATTTATATACTTGACAAAGACATATTATATTTGGCTGACAAATTTAACCATCAAAGTTCATACCCTTCGCAGGGCTAGCTACCCTTTGCTTATCATCATAGGGAACATAAATCTAGTGACACATCATTTGAAAGCTACTTGAATTCTCTTTACAACAATATCTCACTTTTTGGGTTTGGCCTGAAAAAATATTACAGAACGAATCGATAAAATAGGTTTCCTTGACAATTAAGTATCACTTTATTTCCCATGAAAATGTGTGGAGAAATAAAACTTTAAATACAACAATGCATTTTATACGATTACTAATTTGGTCTAATTCATTTACACAGTAGTAGGTATATGGAATCATCTACATTGTGATCAATTTTGTTCTCGAATATTTGCAATAAAATAAAATTAAAATTTAAATTATTTTATTTAAAAAAAAATTAAATTAAAATTGTAAAGAGAATTTAATATCAAATGATGTATCACTCGGTATCTGTTCTCTATGATGATAAGTAAAGGGGTATTACCCCTACCAGGGAGAAGAACTTGGGTAGTTGAATTTGTCACCGAAATGTGTCCCCCTCGATAAAAAATTGACCAGTTTCGGTTTTTTCACTTACATCTTCAGTTTCCAAGTTATAAGGCCTGTTAGGTTTTCGTTGTGCCACAATGTACAGTACAGGGTGAGGCGCGAGAACCTTAGGGCATTTTTATATGGAGAAGTCCTGAGGGTAGAAGTCTAAAAATTTGTACGTGTAAAACTTCGATTTTGACGAGCCGAACTAAAATATTTACAACCCCTCACCATTTCCGGTTATACCGGAAGTTGCCATCAACTTTCTTATTTTAAATAGAACACCCTGTATATTATTACATTTTCAGATTGCCTGAAAAAAATTAAGAAAAATGATGTTTATAGTTCAATTTTCGAACGAGTGGTTTATGAGTTATAAACAAATGAAAATCGCAATTTTCCATTTTCAAAGCAGCTTAGGTCGAAAACGGGTCAAGATAGATGAAAACGGCTTACATGTTCCTATCTTAACTTTTCATGTTGTATCCTATGGTGCTGATGAAATTTTTATACAAAGTCATGAAATATCAGCGATTTTCAAAAAAAAATTAATAAAAACTATTATTTTTTTTGTAGGTACTCCAGCGTAGTATTCAAAAAGTTAGTATAGGGACATGTAAGCCGTTTTCCGATATCTTGACCCGTTTTCAAACTAATCTGCTTTGAAAATGGAAAATTGCATTTTTCATTTGTTTATAACTCATTATTATGGTCGTTACAAATTTGAACTGTAAACATCATTTTTATTACTGTTTTCACAAAATCTGGAAATGTAATAAGATGCAGGGTGTACCATTTAAAAAAAAGAAAAATATGGCAACTTCCGGTATAACCGGAAGCGGTGTGGAGTTGAAAATATTTTTAGTTCAGCTCGTCAAAATCGAAACTATAAATTTACAAATTTTTAGACTTCTACTCCCAACACTTCTCCATATAAAAATGCCCTAAGGTTCTCGCGCCTCACCCTGTATATGGGGGACTCAAAGCTAACACTGCATGCATACGTTAATGTATATTTTTAGTTATGCGAAATCACACTGACTAGTATTAGTAACGTTGTAGCCCATCTTTATGGTGTAGCTGATTTGACGTCCGCTTCTGACAGGGCTTCACTCTTACGGAGATTGATTCTAATAAGACGGCGGCGGGAGCGGCGAACAGAAAGAGACGAGATTTCCAATATTGTAATAAGCGTCGCTCAGGAATTCATATAAACCGGGAAAACATGCCAAATGGAAAATATGGTATGCTCTCTTATAAGAGACTTCAAGTATATGGAATTGATTCAATCTTTATAATTGAGTCGTGTAGGGATAAACTTAGAACATCCTTCCAATGAAAGCCGGAGTGATTTCCCATCGTCATCTGACGGATGTCAAGGGCATCAACCCTAATTTATTTAACCATATTTTAATAGTATTTCTTTGATTTTGATTACTGTCGTTTCGAACAATTGTTCAATCAGTTTATCAGTAGTTATTTTGCATAGTAGGTACTTGAAAATTACGTAATTTATCTTTCTTGTAAAACTTTGAGAAATTCTGGGAGAAGAAAACACTATTGACAATAATAATACCTCGACAATTAGAAAACATCCCGAACGATCAAACGAGCGTGGATCCTGACTGGATCATAGTCACCCAAATTCTTCTTTCTACAATACCTATGCCTAATATTTACAAAAAAATTGAATTCCTGAATAACCTAAGGAGGACCTTGCATTTTCATTACAAAAATGACCTCCGGAGGTCATGTGGTTTTTACAGTAAAGACGTTTATAATACGAGTCCCTCCCTGTCCTTAAATTTTTATCAGAATGATATAGAATTTTGAAACAAAAACTAACTCAAATGTCATGGAATAAATTACCTTTTGACATAAAACTAATCTGTCAACTGTCAAAGATGACGTTGCAGACCTTATTTTTTAAGACATTTCAATTGTGCGCACAAAAATTATGTTAGTTATGAATTTTGACAGTTTTTATGTCATTGAGGACGTTTGATACCCCACATATCCTAAAATTTTGATCCAAATGGAATAGAACTTTGGTACAAAAAACGTCACGAACCTTTTAAAGGTATGTATTTCAATTAACTACACGAAAATTACGTTATCTTCAAATTTTGAGTAAGTAGTCAGCTCAGAATTTATGGAGGGTGGGGGGACTATACAGGGTGGGCCACGGTATACGAAACGGAAGATTATGGCCGTGTCTCTGGATTTTAGGATCTTTTTATTTTTGGAGTGGATAGAGACCCGGCAGAGGTACGTTTTAAAATTATATTCATAATGTACAGAGTGTCCCAAAAGCATACAACATATCAAAGTTATGTTTTTTAAATGGAATGCTCCTATGTTATTGCATTTTTAGATTGTCTGAGAAGAAAAAGTAAGATTGGCTTTTACAGTTGGTGTTTAAATTCAGAAGTTTTTGAGTTATAAACAAGTGAAAATCGTCATTTTTCAAGTTCAACGTACAACGAAAACGGCTGAAGATAAAGAAAAACGGCTTACATGTCCCTGTTTTAACTTTTCATGTACTATCCTACGATGTAGATGAAATGTTTATACAGGGTGATAAAAAATTTGAAAAATTCTGAGATTTCTCCACGCGTCGCCAAATAAAAAAATCAAAGAAAGCACAAATGTTTCTATACCATATGATAGTACATAAAAAGTTAAAATAGGGACATGTAAGCCGTTTTTCTCTATCTTGAACCGTTTTCGTTATATAGGGCTTTGAACTTCAAAAAAGACGATTTTCACTTGTTTATAACTCAAAAACTTCTGAATTTAAACACCAACTGTAAAAGCCAATCTTATTTTCTCTTTTCAGACAATCTAAAAATGCAATAACATAGGAGCATTCCATTTAAAAAAACATAACTTTGATATGTTTTATGCTTTTAGGACACCCTGTACATTATGAATATAATTTTAAAACGTACCTCTGCCGGGTCTCTATCCACTCCAAAAATAAAAAGATCCTAAAATCCAGAGACACGGCCATAATCTTCCGTTTCGTATACCGTGGCCCACCCTGTATAAACGCGTTGTCGACAAGGAGATTATCAAAATTGAAAACTATAGTAGGATTTGGCTATATGACAAAGCGTGGATGAAGTATTTTGAATAATATGCGATAAATTAAACATCTAGCGGGATGTCAAAATAGTGAAAAGTGCACTAAAAAAAACGCGAGTGAGTTTTTGCGACAGCCACTGACATCTGCAATCAATTTATTCACGTCATGATAGTCTGTCTATAATGGATTTCCCATTAGGTATCCGCCATTTAAGAATAATAAGAATAATCGTGTCGATTTTTAATTGTGGGATGAACTTTTTATACATGCCCTCCATGTCCCTCAAAATTATGAAGTTGACAGCGACTACAATGTCATCTTTGACGTTTGACAAATCAGCTTTTAACGTCAAAAAGTAGTACATTAGGTACTTATCTATAGAATTCATGACATTTTGATTCAGTTCTTGCAGCGAAGTTTAACTCATTCGGGTCAAAATTTAAGGTCAGGCGGGATATAAGCGTCATCCTCTCTGTATACAGGGTGCATCAAATTCGAGCTACATCATTGCGATTTCGGAAACTAAAATTAAAAAAAAACTTAAATTTAAAAAAATCTCTGATAGTTTTTGAAAAAACTGAAAAACTGAAATATTTTAAATTTTAAATTCCCATCTAGTTGGCTGATTTGAAGAAATATATACCAATTTGTGGATATTCAAAAAATATTAAATTTATTAGGTAGGTAAATTGTAGATTGTTTATTTATATAATGATCTACCTACCTAACAGCGGGTATTATAAGGGCTCATTAAGTTAACGGGCGGATTTCTATGGTCATTTCTGAAGAATTGTATCGAGTCTAAGGGGAACTTTTTTAATTTTATCTATTCTTGACATGAAAGTAATTACAAAAATGTTAATAAAAGTCATTTGACGTCGATATTAGTTTCAAAAACGAGCATAGAAATCTGCCCGTTGGCCAAATGAGCCTTTATAATATTGGCTGTAAGTAAGTCATTTATTTATAAATAAATAAATATAAAAAAAATTGTAATAAAAATAATTAAATTAATTTAAGAGGTGAGTGAAGTACACCCTCCATGCACTCTCAAGTACACCCTCTTTTTTCGTAGTTTTGTAAGAGACTGCTGCTTCAAAGGTGTATTATTTTTTAGATCAAGCGTTCATTTCTTTTTTGTTTTTTTACTTGTGAAAGATTTTGATTTGGGACTTGTGTAACGTTCATTTCCTCGTTACTTAATTATTCATTTAAATCCTTTTTTTAATTTTCGTAAATTTAGTTTCGAAACAGAATGGGAAATTATACAGGGTGTCCCAAGATTCCTTTATCAAAAAATAAACAAATGAAATTCGGGAAATTTCGACCATACCCCTGAGGCTTTGCAGCTGCACTCTCAATGCCCCTTTACGCCTTTCCACCTCTAAGTAATCGTCCCCTACTTTTTTTTCAAATGGCACCCCCATATTTTTTTGCTCGGCATGATTGTTGACTTCTTTCTGAATACAATGTCATACGATTTTTTAAATCGAGACATATCTAGCACGCCGAAAACAATATAATATCATAACAAACGAGGGTTGTCAAGGAATAAGAATTAACATTTACTATGAGATTAAAACCATAGTTACGCTTTATTGCTGTTAGGCGTAACTATTGAAATTAAAGGCAACAATAATATAGCCAACCTTATTTTGAAAAAAACTCACGAGAATTATGACAACTCCTTGACAATCCTCGTTTGGTATGATATTATATTGTTTTCGGCGTGCTAGATATGTCTCGATTTAAAAATTGTATGACATTAGCTAGGAATAGACGAAGCGATTTGCTGGCTGATTTGATCGCCACGAGCAAACCCGGAAGATAAATCTCTTCGTCTGTGGTAACTCAGCGCGCCATGCCAAGAGCCATGCCAGCACCGTAGACGCCTCTGGCACGGCGTGATAGCGTTTTCTGCCATAAACGAACAGACTTTTCTGCCAGACTAGCGCGATACGCGGTACGCTCACAGCAGCTCGTTTTCCCTTTTTGTTATTATTATTATACTTTGACATTATTGTCAAATAATAATTAGCTTAAAAAGTAAAGGTAAGTACTTGCACTCTGCGTGTAAGCGTTAAAAAAGGATTTTAGGCATGGCTCGCGACCTCTTGAAATTTTCTACAGATCACGAGCCACGCAAATCCGACCGATTAATCGTGTAGTTTCTCCATAAACGTACACATTTGCATGTGATGAGCCACTCCGACGGATAATTCGTACGATTAGCGTGGACGTTTATGGTGTGACTTGAAAAATCTGTCGACGCTGCTCGCCACGAGCAAATTCATCGGATTTGTTCAACGCGTGCAAATCGGCCAGCAAATCGCTTCGTCTATTCCTAGCTATTGTATTCAGGAAGAAGTCAACAATCCTGCCGTGCACAAAAAAATATGGGGGTGTCATTTGAAAAAAAAAGTAAGGGATGATTACTTAGGGGCGGAAAGGCGTAAATAAGGGGCACTGAGGGTGCAGCTGCAAAGCCTTGGGGGTATGGTTGAAATTCCCGAATTTCATTTGTTTATTTTTTGAAATAACGCAGATATTCCTTGATAAATAAATCTTGGGATACCCTGTATAGAATTATTTGTTATTTAAATTCAGGTCAACAATCATAAAGCATTTGCGTTGCGGGAATTCACGAATTGAACTTTTTCCGGGTGGTACGATTCCCATGTCCTTGACGGCCAGAGACTAGTCAAGGAAGTCCGATCCATAGATGTTGCCGATTGGTGTGAAAGTTGTGATTCGTCTAGAAAATTCAAATAAGTCCAGACACGCTGGTGGAACGAGTTTTGGTAAATGTTCGGGTGCTCGTCCAATCGACAACAGGGTGGACCTTTTTCAGTGCAGAGAAGAGATCGGTGTTAGAGGAAGGAGAGAAGGGTTTTTCGTTCGGTATACTCGAACACGTCGAAAACTGAATATATTATCAGCGGCGACAGATTAATTTGTTTTCTTGAGTAGTTTACCACTTTTAATTTTTAGCAAATGTGAGTTACAAGTGAAACAGAGTTACCCAGTTTAAATTATTTGTGACCCTCTGTGTTGAAGAGAGCAGGTACCAGCTAACACAGAGATAAAGTTTTGTATTAATTATTTGTTGAATTATTTGCTATGGATGCATAGTTAGTTCTCTGTTTTTTTTTTTTTTTTAATAGGGACTTAGGAGATGACTCTTAGCAGGAGATGACTCTGGGCACTTGGCTTACGCGATGTTGCAATTTATTTGGCTATGTGTCATCGATCAACTGGCTTTTTTTCAAAAGTTAACTGGCTAACTATTTTTTTTTTCATAATGCCAAGTTCAAGCTCTAGCCTAAAACAGCGAGTGGATCAATGATACATAGTTACATAGTTTGCAAAATCTCATAAACCAGCTAAAAAATTTTCAGGAGTGAATACAAAAATTAATGTTTGATCTAAAAAACAATATACGTTTGGTGGATACCAAAGGTGTGCGCAGGAATAACACTAAAGGTGGTGCATGTCAATGTGTTCTACAACCCCCGTTTCCTCTGTTCGCTCTTCGATTCTCTTTAAAACAAAGTTTCGCAAAACGTGACCTGGCATAAGATTGAAGTAGTATGTGCAAAAAGTTCACTGAATATCTCAAAAACAGGGTAGTTATGAATAAATCACTGTTTTGCAATTTTAAGTTAAACCCTCTCTATACCTATATCTTGAAGACGAGAGATCTCACTCATCCATGGCCTACCGTCAGTCTTTATTTTTTGTTGCTCACTCTTTATACTTCATTCATTTTTTAATATAATTACCTATATGATTTTAAATGATTACACTAATTTAGATTTGAAATCTATAGGGATACCTACTCGAAACTACACATACCTAAACATAAATAATTTGGGCGATTGCAATTTAAGTTTTGTGATTTTTGTTAATTTTCTATTACAGCTTATAAGGCGTTTTCAAATCTATGAAGTCTTAGCTTATTTAATTTATATGATTACGCTATAAGTAAAATTAAAGCTATAGGTACTCCGACTTAAAATTTCAGTTTTATCTAATTCAGTTTCATTCTAATCCTGACTCGAGTCCTGGCTTGCGTTTTATAAATGTGAACGCTAGCGACATCTAGTAGTAAGTGGATCAACAAGTAGGGGCTGCGCTGCTGCCTAGCAACCGCGGCCGGTCATCGCATCTAGCCAGGGTTGTGCAAACTTTCAGTACGGAGTGCGTATTATCAAACCTTACTTGATGAAGTATTATAAAAACGATAGGGATTTAAAAAATAAAGATTTGTTGATCGTATAATCTTTCTTGTGATTGCCACTTGGAACCATATCCAATATACCTAATTTGGTATTTATTATTGATATATTTTTTTATTTATCGAGTGCCTATCTATTTGTTTTGAATTAGGTACCTACCTATCTTAAAAGTTTGAAACAGAGTATTTATTATAAAGGCCCGTTGTGTGAGATAGCAGATTTCTGTGACGATTACTGTAAAATTACTATTCACTTTTATTATAAGCATTCATGCCAAGAATAACTACTGAGCTATAGTTCCTATCTATAGGATCTGTCTCTAGAGGATGTCCTAAAAATGGCGTAAAAGCTCTCCAGCACGTTGTGGGGAAGCATCATCGGAGGCCAATAAAAATAATTTAAAAAAATCTATAATTATGTTTCTATGTACTTTTTTTCGAGCTTATTGCCCAAGAAGTAAATCGTAAATTTGGCAACTCGAATAAAATAGGTGAGATTGGTGAATGATGTGGAGTTCATTGTTAAATTCGTTTTTGTGGAAACCTTCTATAATACAATGATGACCTGCAAATGAGCATTGCACCTTGCACCTTTTTCTGAAGAAATGAAACTCCTCTCATACAACAACCTTCTTGCCTTTATTAAAAGGTCGGGGAGGTTCGAGTAGGAGTTTCACCATGGTTCCCAGAATCCCAGCCATACATTTACGCCAAAACGATGTTGATGGTGATGATCAACCAACACATGCGGGTTTTACAAAGCATAATGGTGATTACTGTGCTGATTAAAGAAACCATCCTGAGAAAAATTTGCTTCGTCGATCCATAACACACGACAAGTGACGGCGTGCTCTGCTTCTACTTGTGGCAACAACCAATAGCTAGGAATAGACGAAGCGATTTGCTGGCCGATTTGATCGCCACGAGCAAACCCGGAAGATAAATCTCTTCGTCTGTGGTAACTCAGCGCGCCATGCCAAGAGCCATGCCAGAACCGCAGACGCCTCTGGCACGGCTTGATAGTATTTTCTGCCATAAACGAACAGAGTTTTCTGCCAGACTAGCGCGATACGCGATACGCTCACAGCAGCTCGTTTTCCCTTTTTGTTATTATTATACTCTGACATTATTATCAAATATTAATTGGCCTAAAGATACCGCGTAAAAATAATTTTCACTAACTACAACTAGGTATGCGTTAAAAAAGGATTTTAGGCATGGCTCGCGACCTCTTGAAATTTTCTACAGATCACGAGCCACGCAAATCCGACCGATAAATCGTGTAGTTTCCCCATAAACGTACACATTTGCATGTGATGAGCCACTCCGACGGATAATTCGTACGATTAGCGTGGACGTTTATGGTGTGACTTAAAAAATCTGTCGACGCTGCTCGCCACGAGCAAATCCGCCGAATTTGCTCGTGGCGATCAAATAGGCAAGCAAATCGCTTCGTCTATTCCTAGCTAATAGCAGTAGTTTACTCGCTGATCAGAATCGTTGGGTAAAAGAGCGTGCACTTTGGTGTAGTGGTAAGGGTGATAGCCCTCACCAGCGATAAACTTATGAGTAGAGGAACGTGATATACCCCTATATACTTCCGCCGCTATATTCCGTAGGCTCTGCGTGTTGGATCCTCTTGCAAAATTTCCAACAGTGTGTTTCCTCTATCTGAGACGTCAACGCAGAACGTGGGCGACACCTCCATTTGGAATTAAATGATTAGCCTCTCGCAACCTTCCTTCCAGTCTCCTGATGACTTTACCGTTTGGATGTCTACGAATTGGAAATCTTTGAGCCAAGACCCTAGACGCTTCAAGTGCATTCACCCAAGATCAACACCATATCTGTGTAATCACGATTTGTGTACATTTTTCTGTCAATATTAGAAAAATTACATAAAATTTGACGATTTTTCATTGACAGTTTTGATCATTGTTGAAGCACATTTTAACAGTAATTTGACCACGTTCACAAATTCTCGCGAACCACTTGTTCAATGTTCGAAAATATGTTGCCAAATATATTTTCACAGCATCTTGATAAAGAAATCAGATATTTGAATTATAATTGTAGAGAAAATTTAAAGGTTTGATAATAAGGGGTCAAATAACCATTAACGACGACTTAATTTTTATATAACATGATTCCCTTTTACTCAGTACTCAAAAATAAAGAAGTTGAGTCCCCAACTTTGCCTCTTCATATTGCAGTCAATTGACCACTTGGATTTTTTTCATTATTTTTTCTCGCTCTCGCCTCCGATGATGCTTCCCCACAACGTACAGCAGAGCTTTTCCGTTATTTTCATGACATCCTGTATATCTTCTTTGGAAACGGTCACAGAAGTCTTTCCCTTAACTTAATCGACCTTTATGATAATGCTACTTGACTTTAATATTTTTTAAGGCGTTATAATTCGGAACATTTATACTTATACCCGATTAATAATAAAATAAAATGAAATAAATCCACAATATTATAGGACAACTCTTAAACAATAATTAAATGGATTTCAAATGAAATACAAAGTAAACTTTTACAAAGTATAGGTATACGCATTGAAAAATGATTTTGCTTGCAATAAAATAATTCTTCGAAGGTATTTTTGACTACATAAGTATTAAGCATTACTATAATTATCTATACATGAGCACCTATATTCATTTACATGCGAAAAATAATTTGCAAGTATTATATCGTAGCGACTGTGACTTGCATAAAATCCCAAGTAGGTGCATGGAAACAGTAGGTAGGTACACTCACACATCCGCGTTTTATGCATTTTTTTAAGGCATTGTTGTTAGACTTGCAATGCAATAAAACTTGATTAAAAACTAATGCGTATAATAATAATTAATATGAATATGTATTAGATAAAATAATTATTATTTAATTACTCCTCTATGGATAACTCTTCATTTAAATAACGCCTTTAACAGGGAATAATAATATACCTACTATTAGCATACAGGCTGTCCCAGCCCATTCGAGTCCAAACGATGGATTTTTACCAATTCAAATAGGTACTTGATGGTCATCGCAATGCCCATAAACTAATATTATATTGCTGTTATGTTAGTTCATTTATAATATTATAAAATTTATTGTCTGAGAACAAAAAAAAGATTGTTTTTCACAGGTTAGTGTTTAAGTTTAAGTTTACGAGTTATTAAATAAGTGAAAATCGCAATATGTCAAGTTCCAGTCAACGTTTTCCAAATACAGCGAAAACGATCCAAGATAGAGAAAAACTGCTTAAGTCTCTATTTTAGCTTTTTATGTAAGTATACCTATCGATCCTAATGATGTAGATGAAATATTTATACATATAGTGGTTAAATACAACATGATACATGTTCGTTCATTAAGTATATACAATATTTTCATATCTTCTATCTTCGGTTGTTTTCGCTGTTACACTACCTCGAAATTTAAATATTCCTATTTTCACTTGCTGATAGCTCTTATATACAGGGTGTCCCAGCTTATTCGAAGCGGTCTCTGTAGGCCAAACGATGGACTTTTTCAAAAAACTTTTTGAAGATTCAAGTACAGAATCACAATGGCCATAATTTAGAATTATTTTGGAGTATACAGAGTGTCCCATATGAGAGTGGCATATCAAAGTTATGTTTTTTAAACGGAATGCTCCTATGTTATTGCATTTTTAGATTGTCTGAGAAGACAAAATAAGATTGGCGTTTACAGTTGGTGTTTAAATTCAAAAGTTTTTGAGTTATAAACAAGTGAAAATCGTCATTTTTCAAGTTCAAGGCCCTGTACAACGAAAACGGTTCAAGATAGAGAAAAACGGCTTACATGTCCCTATGTTACTTTTTCATGTACTATTCTATGGTATAGAAACATTTGTACTTTCTTTGATTTTTTTATTTGACGACGCGTGGAGAAGTCTCAGAATTTTTCAATTTTTTTATCACCCTGTATAAACATTTCATCTACATCATAGGATAGTACATAGTACATGAAAAGTTAAAATAGGGACATGTAAGCCGTTTTTCTCTATCTTCAGCGGTTTTCGTTGTACAGGGTCTTGAACTTGAAAAATGACGATTTTCACTTGTTTATAACTCAAAAACTTCTGAATTTAAACACCAACTGTAAACGCTAATTTTATTTTGTCATCTCAGACAATCTAAAAATGCAATAACATAGAAGCATTCCATTTAAAAAAACATAACTTTGATATGCCACTCTCATATGGGACACTCTGTATACTCCAAAATAATTTTAAATTATGGCCATTGTGATCCTGTACTTGAATTTGCAAAATTTTATTGGAAAAAATTAATCGTTTGGCCTACAGAGACCGCTTCGAATAAGCTGGGACACCCTGTATAGACTCAATTCAAACTCCAACTGTAAAAAACCGTAGTATTTTTTTTGTGTATAATATTTTTTGACAATCCACAAATGCAATACAAAAGCATTCAATTTAATAAGCATAACTTTGATAAGTCACTCTCATATGGGACCCTGTGTATAGTCCAACGAATTTTAGATTATGGGCATTGTGATCCTGTAGGTACCTTATTCGAATTTTGCAATTTTTTTTTTAATCCATCTTTCGTCCCACATAGTTCGACTCGAATGAGCTGGGACCCTCTGTATGCATATCCTTGATTGAATTAATCCTAGAAAAAACTAATACTATAATATCACTACTTCTTATTGGTACCTATACAGGGTGTCCGTTTTTCGACCTTTAATAAGCGTGGGGATCTCGGTTATCTTGAGAACAAAGCTGCGATTATTATGCTGAGTAATAATCTGAAAAAAAATTAGGATATTTTCAGTCATTGCTGAAAATACTTTCTTATATTCCTGAAATAACTAAAAAATCAACATTTCTTATTTTAGTCATTATCTTTTTTATTGTAGCAAATTAATAAATTTCTTTTTATAGGGTTAGGATAAGTCTTCAAAAGCTATCCATTCGATATTACAAAAATTCTTAGGAAATATGAAAATACAAAGATATACAGAGTGTCCTATTTAAAAAATAGGCAATGTTTTGCATTACTGAGTCAAGGAACGCCCAGAACGCCCTGTATAAATGTTGTTTACATCAATAGAAAGTAAATTAAATTACAAAATTGACCTGTTTTTGCATTTGTTTTTAAACTCAAAATGAAAGATTCATTGGGCCATTGCCAGACTTTCTGCGCACCCGGTATACCATTTTGAATTTTAAGTTTATCTGGAATGTCGCTTGACAATATTCCACAGGGGTATTTAATATGCTGACATTTTTGTCGGACAAACGTGTAAAAATGGTGGACGAACGAATGCCGTTTGAATTTTATGAAAATTCGCATTGGGGGCTGCTGGCAATTTTTTTTTATTTCCCCACAATTTATTTTTGAGGGGTGGACAAACGAACATCTTTGTTGGACAATCGTAGACAAAAATGGACAAACGAATGCCGTCTAAATTTTATAAAAATTTACATTTAGGGGTGGCAACTTCACTCAGCTTTATTATCCTTATTGGTCAGTCTTATTGAAAGTGGTGATCCTATATAAAGTGGTACCTACACTGTGTTGCCTATAAAAAGTAACATAAGGAAAACACTACCGGGAATTTTAACAAGAATCCCAGTGAGCCTGTTTTAAATATACAGGATGTTAATTAAGTAGGTACACTAAGTTTAACAGTCGATTATGTAAGTGATTTTAAAATTAAAAGTTCATATAAACATGGGTCCGCAAAAGCTCCGTTTTTAAAGATACATTCAAGATGCCATTTCTTTTTAATTTGCCTTTTCGTAAATATCTCAAACATTCTTATGCCGATATTGTTGAAATGTTGCAGTGTTAGCTGTATAAATAAGGAGCTTCTTTAAACCCAAGTACATTAAAATTATCAAGTCCAGTGGCGTCCAAAGGGACACCTTCACCAATGTTATTTCAAAGAAAAATGTACACCACAACTTTTTTTTGCCTAACTTTAAACTTTTGGTATTTTTTTAAGGTCAAGCAACTTATAATACAACTTTTTATCTCCTAAATTTTTTACGTAGCTTTTGACGAAGGGACAAAAAAGTTGTAGGTACTATTAGTTGCTTAATCTGAAAAAATATTCAAATTAAAAAAAACTCAATGGTGAGTCCCCCTAGACGCCACTGGAGATGGTAATTTTATTCTACTTGGGGTTAAATGAGCTACTTATTACTACAAATAACACTGCCAAATGTCAACAATATCGACAGAAGAATGTTTGAGATATTTACAAAAAGGCAATTTCCAATTTTAAAATCACTTAAATAATGGTCTGTTAAATTTATTATACAAACTTAGTATACCATTTTGTATACTGTATTGTTGAAAAGTCGTCATCAGAGTTGTCATTTTTTATTCTTGTCAAAGTATTGTTGAAATATTCTTATCTGGTACTAATCATATTTCATCCATTCAATTCCATTGAGTTCAGTTTGAACATTTTAATATTGAAAATGTAAATTATGACTTGGATCTTGAATTATCAACAGCAATGTCCGAAACGATTATCCAAACTAGTCGCAGGTCTCACGGATCTATTTCATATTTCTCCATACTAATTTCCGTATAATATGTGACCTTTACTTCGCAACACAGTTTATATTATCTGCTGACCGTAGAATTTTTAACTTTATAATAACCAGATAGAGAATTCCTTTTCTGTAAATAGACATAATTATTATACCATTCTATATGATAAATTATTATTAATAAGTATAATATCCCGATATGCCTGACTTGTAGGTATATTATGACAAAATTCCTTGCTTATTTCTGGAATGAACAATTATTTCCTAATAATTACTTCCTCGTATTAACTTTTGCTTCGTTTATGAATTCTCGGTATTTTCTTTGCGTTCTTATAAGCATTTTTCGCTTTAGCTTCAGGGTTCAGGCATGCATGGCAGGATACAAACTAACAGCTTTAACATTTTCACTATATCTACTCGATCTAATCGATTTAGGGTTTGGTTTAAGAGATGCTGCAACATACTTAACTATAATATCTCGTTGATCAACTCTCTGTTCCAACTCAAGGTAGTCCACTCGAATTAGGTCAAAAATGTTGGTTTTGCTGCATTTAAACATGTAGTCCCAAGAGTTTCGGGAATATGTATAGGGGTAAATGGTGTTCCCTAAAAAACGCCTAATAAACTCCATCGATTACAGGCGCCGCGGAGGTGGGGGGGGGGATTTCAAAGTTCTCTCTCTTATTTTTGGGTTCGCAGTTTTTGGCGCATATGATACCTACCTATCGAAGACGGTTAGTTTTTCCAAAATTAAAGCATCTTAAAAATTGCCAAATAATAGACGGTATTAAGTCAGATTATCTTTTTGTGTTACCGGTAGTGCTTCGGTCTCGGCGAGACGAGACCGAGACCAAGTTGGTCTCGTATCGGTCTCGGACCTGCGCCACCGGCTCTCGTCTCGGTCTCGGTCTCGGATCCGAGACTACTGCGAGAGTCTCGGTCAGTCTCGGTCTCGGTGGCAGTAACCTTGAATAATGCAAAATGAAATGCAGAATCCATATACTAACATCATCTGCTGTGCGTGTGCGTCTCATACATTTACCGGTTAATATAACCAGCGTCGCAGCCCCTCAAGTGGCCCGTTGAGCACTGTTGAAACGTAGTGAAAACAAACAATAGTTATTTATGCAACAAGTGTATAAAGTGGTACTTTTTTTCACGACTGGGAAGTTTGACCGCATGAGCCGCAGGCGAATGCGGCAATCCCAGAAGTGAAAAAAGGCACTTTATGCATATGTTGCATACACAATTTTATCTACGAGTGACTTAAATTAGAACGGAAAGTTATTATTATAAAAAAAAACTTTCCAATGCATTCATATCTTATGTAAGTGTTTCTTTGAAGCTATTAACGCTTTTTTCATCACGTCAGTTCATAAAGGTGACATATTGCTTAATATACGCTTCTTTAGATTTTTGAGGTAGGTACCTAACAGATTTTGTGCAGCCATATTTGATTGAAAAATAATTTCTTCTGCGGTAGAAGATATTTCATTCATTGAATCATCTACAATGGTATCCATTTTAGGTATAATAATTAAACGACACAAAATACAAAATATTAATAATTGTAGGTACATAGATCTGGCGCTCTGCTAATAAACTACGACGTTTCTCTAGTATAGGTGCATGGTGTCAACAAGCCGAGCACGGAGCAAGTATTAGGAGCGGTTGGCGTCGGGATGCAATAATGTAATCCAGCGATCAGCGTCTCGTGTATCAGCGATCGCCGAATCGAGCCGCTCCGCTGACTAGAACTTGTACTGTACTTGGTTCGTTACTTCGTCGTGCAGTAACTTGTCAGATTTAGCGTTAAATAATGAACCGCTACGGCACTTTATTTCACCCGAAATACTTTATTTCACTCTTCAAGATAATCATACATTTTATGAACTAAGAAACGTCTAAAAAAGTGCATTTTTTGAATCACTCGTAGATAAACACTTTTATTGCAGTTGTAGATTTTATGCGGTTGTACCTACCTAGTAATATTTCAGCAGCACGTGAAAATTGGGTTTAATTTTTCGCTGTTTGTTTAGTCGGTGGAATCAAGATGCCAAAACGCAAACATAAACAATCTGTATCTGAAAACTCACAAGAGAGTGATATGGAAAGTAGTCTAGGGCAGCCAGCTGAAATCGAACCGGAGACTGAAAGTGTTAATAAATAATAAATTTTTCTTTCTTTAATCTTTAGATTAGTTTTTTCGATCGGGGACTTCTTATTTAATAAAAATAGGTAGGTATACCTACGTAGGTACCTAAAAGATATATACAAATATTTAGTGAAAACACAGTAACAGCAGTATGTTAAGAGTTAATTGGGAATTTTGTCTTAATTGAGGCTAAACGGAACTCTGTTTGCCAGCCAAGTTTTCGGAAAAATTAATTTTCCTCGACAGGGCTAAAATAATCGAAAATTCAATACATTAATAAAATTATATAATTAAATTCATACTTACTTACTGTGCAAGTGAGCTTCAATTAAAGCATTTCTTTTATAAAATTGTACTTACTACAAGAAAGTGAATTTAATTATTTAATTTAATAATGTAGGTATTGAATGTTCGATTAGTTTAACCCTGACGACGGAAATAAATTTTTACGAAAGCCTGCGGCTGGCAAAGAGTTACATTTAATCGCCCTTAGTTAAGACAGAATTCACATTTAATAACCGTTAACATACTTTAGTTCAAACAAGTCTTTAAATAAATTCTGTCATGCTTCAATTTCAATTCTAATTTAGTACAAACACTGTAAGTTACAAGAATTCTATTATATTTAATTGACAAATATGTACCGAGAGCGAGACTGAGCGAGACTCTCGGAGTTTTAGTCTCGGTCTCGCTCCCGGTCTCGGTCATGGAGTATCGGTCTCGGTGTCGGTCTCGGTCTCGTTACGATACCGAGAGCGAGACCGAAAAAGTCTCGGTATCGTCAGAAGCACTAGTTACCGGCGTCTTTGAGATATGAGTCGACGACAATGGAATACTCAGCAGAAAAATTTATAACGCTTCACGTTTTTGGTTAAACTTTAAACCAAACAGTAACACGTGGAAAACATTTTAATTATGCTTTATTGTATATAGGAAAGTTAACACGCTTCAATAGCCTGAGTAGCGAATTTGGCAATTGTTTGTACCTACTATTGCCAAGCAAAAGACGTCCTGTTGACATACATAGACACATGTCTAACATTCTCCGTTAAGCAAGGGGCAGGTTTTTTTGTAAACTTCCTGACAATATATGGGACATGGGCATCGAATACTTCTATATATTCGTGAATTCAGATAATCCACCGTGTCATTGACACCAATCATATCAAATATAAAATTTATGTTTCCAACCCTCATGCACTTAGTAGAATCTCTGCATACTGATTGATGATAAATAAAACACTAATGTTTAAAAAAGATTAGAAGATCTAAATTAAACTCAGTCAAACGAAAATTTCTGAAGCTTCGGTGTATCTCGTCGCTTTTCTCCTTCAGCCACCGCACACCCACATCATGGTGCAATATATCTATTAGCAAATGATCGGTATAGGAGAATCAATAATCAGCTCCTACTCGTGAACAAAACTCAAAAAAATTACGTTATTAAGCTTTATTATAGTTGTTGGGTGACTATCATCGAACAAACCAATGTTAAGATCTCCCACGATAATCAACCTATCACACCGTAGTAATACGACTGACAAGATAGTGTCTTCATATCCAAATAAAAACTATCGTACTCCAATCAGGCAAAGGTCGGGACACATTCCCAGAGCAATTCCTTCTCCTCCGACTTTTATCTCAAGCTAAAGCTGTTCAATCGCTTCCGAACAAGTCAACCTAGATGTCGAAATGCTATCTGAGATAATATAACAAGCTGAAGCTACCCAACCCCTCTCGACCTCTCGTCACATCGAAACAAGTTGAAACCCATCAATACTCAATTCGGTACCTATATCTGCACGAAACCAAATTTCTGTGATACCCATCACATTAATAAATTCCCACAGGTGAAATTTAGTACAGAATTTTTTCTTATATTCATAGCCGCGTGTTTTATCATTATATTTTTACTTTTAGATTACATGTTTTATAATGTGTTGCGGAAAATAACCTGCTTAATGCAAAGTTAATAATAATATCAAGTAAAGTACTTTAAACGTGTAAAAATCCTACTCATTTCATAAAGTAGGATTTTAATCTAAGAGGTTGTGAATTGGAGGTTTGTTTTTCGAACTAAAACATGCTGATTTAATTTTCATCAAAGTCGCTACATAGGCATGATTCTGAATATTTATCGACGCTGTTTGTTACTCAGTGAAACAAGCTGCCGACTTCACTTAAACCGACTGTATAATTACATAATAATTCTATTAGACGAACGGAAATAATCTTCATATACCTACGGGTTTATCAAATTTGCACTTTTTATGCCCCATAATAATAAGCCAAGTCCACCAGTTCGCTGCCTTCTATATACGTATTAATTCCTAGTAGTACCCATATAGTAGGTATGAACTATTATTAATGAGCAGGTAGGTTTAATAAGTTGGTAGTACCTACCTACTTCTATAATATAATGAATGGCTTCACCTATAAATGTCTTGAAATTAACAAAATTTTTACAGATCTTTATCATGCAGCTCTACACATCTTTATTTGTTAGGTAGCCTGTATCGTGAGAAATTTTATAAGAACCTAGAACAGTCCGCTTCATGATTCTTTTAAATGTTACAGAATTTTTTAGATGCAATAATCCATGGAGGTTGCAGATCCTTTAAGGTAAGTACCTGAGCATGTAGTAAATATACATACCTACCCTGCGAATAATGACAATTCAATTGAAAAAGTTTACCGCAGTAACTGAACCTATGCAATTCGCCTATGTACAAAAGACCCAGTACTCTCACGATATAGAGGGTTATGGAAATTGCATGAGGCCAGTATTGGGATATCCTACACACGGTTAAAGTATACCGACTCGGTTGAATAGGGAAAACGTTGAGCTTTTTAGGAGACACTTCCATGCATCTTTTAGATTTGAATTTATTTTCATAGATTACCAGATAATTGGAAAAAATTAAAATTGGTGTTTTTTTCTTGCGGTAATAACTCACTCTGTATAACAACTGCAATTATACATTTTGAATTCCGTCCGTTGCAAAAATTTTTATTCTGTAATGGGCGAATACGTTTATGCTTTTACCTACGTAATTATGAAAGTACTTGAGCCTATATCAATTTAACTAAATAATGGACCGGAATTAAGGTATTACTGGCCGCAAAAGTTGGCAAGCCTCCGCGAAGCTGGATATAGTGACAATTTCTTTTGCTTTTTCAATTTGATTTTGGTCTCAATTAAGATAAAAGTACACAAAATATTTTCTACTAATCGTCGGGGTATAAAATGCTATCCCCCCCCCTCCCAACCCAAAAAAATCCCTCCCAATAGTGGGAAAGTATTTACATTTTCGAGGGCGCTCTTCCAGAAAATCGGCTTTTGTCTTCTTCAAGTGGCCAAGCGGCCCAAAAATAGGGAAATATGACCGAAATATGGGTTTTTAGGAAGTAAGTATTCCGAAAACTGATGCGGATTTTGGAATGCGATTTGGGGCATTTAGAAGAACATTAGAAAATTAAAAAAAAATGCTTGACACACGTTTAAAAAATTGGCAAAAAATCGCTCTTTTTGCCTCTTTTTTCCTCTGGGTAGTGGGAGTATATGTATATTTTTGAGGGCGTTCTTCCCGAAAATCGAGATTTTATCCTTCTCCTTCTCAAGTGGCCAAACAGCCTAAAAATGGGGAAAATATACATTGTACAAGCGAAATATCTATTGATTGCAATTTTTCCTCTCCACCGAACGAAGTAAAATTCCAATATGGGGTCAGGTCAGGTCAGGTTCTTTTGGAAAACCAGCAGCACGCGTTTCCAATCCACTTGTATTGTAGAGTTAATGCCATTGGGGAGTTGGTAGTCTACAGAGCTGTGACAATTAATGGAGTTCTATGCTTTTAGTCGAAAAAAAAAGTATGGCCTTTTTTTGGAGATTTTGGCTATTTCGATGCTCGTAAATTTTTTACTGTTCATCGTATCGACAAACGGTTTTCACCATCGTGATCGGCGACTCAAAATCACCAAAAGTAAAATAAAATTTGAGAATCACCATGCAAAATCTATATTGCCTTGATTTTTTTGAATAGTCAGAGAATGTCAACTATGTGCAATGGGCTGAATTAAAAATTTCCAAACTGTAGTGTTATACAGAGTGAGTTATTAACTGAAGAAATAATGCAAACTTCAGTTTTTTTCTAATTATCTAGTTACCTATGAAAAATATATTAATCTGAAAGATGCATTTACGTGTCTCCTAAAAAGCGCAACTTTTTATTCCTTTAACTGAGTCTGTATCTCTAACCGTTTCCAATATACCAATACTGAAATTCGCAAGAAATTCGCATATCAGTGTATACAAAGAATACCCAAGTAAATGAAGGCGAGTTTGATGATTGATGTAGTGAAACATTTATTGAAATCATAATTCATTCCGTATTGTTTGGCCAGGGTCCATATGTTGTGACGTCTCTCCTTTTTTTGGAGATGACGTCTTAATTATTTGGTTAATTTATTACTTAACCAATGCCTTCAGACGGGATATTTGGGTGGATTTACACAAATGATACACGACATTTTTTTAAAAAAATAACGTAAATTTATTATTTCCTTAAAATGGTAAACGTAAAATAATCATTCAATGCTTGGTGAACGCCCGGTATATCTTCCCGGCCCATCACCCGGTAAAAAGCAGTGCCTTGGCTGCCGCTCGACGGTCGGTCTACGCCAGTAGGTCGAGGAGGACAAGTTTTTCTGCGGAGTTCAGTCAACTGGAAAATAAAATGTTAGTGGTGCAATATGAGACGGGAACGGAATGATTTTACTATTATTTTTATCGCATCGATAAAAGAATGAGAAATGAACTGAATAAAACTCTCGATTAATATTATTTACATGAAATCTATTATGGTCTCAATTTATGAATAATTCCCTTTTATTTAAATGAATAATTTAATTAATAAATTAAATTAGCTCGGGGGTAAATTCCAGCTATATGAAATGACCCCGGGTTTTATCATTTGATGAGTGACTGGGTTCGTCTTCGATTGCGTAACGGTCAATTCTCGTTCGCAACCGAAGGTTGACCTTTTACGTGCCTGTCTAACTCGTCGAGTCAATACTTCGACTCGTTAGGAAGTCACGGGGGGATGATACGCTTACTCAGAGTAATTGGACCAGGGACGCGAATCAATTCTTCGCTTCACCTGGGTCCACGTTCGAGGCTGATAAGCTTTAGGGGTGACGAAAGAGTATCAATACTACTCTCTCGCGTTATCCCAACTTGACTCCTGGTCAGTACCCAGGCTTCGCATTGGGGTAGGTTAAGGTGTGAGCTCGGAAGAGTCAATTCTTCTTCTTCGCTCTAGGAGAAGTCCCGATCAGTACTCGGGCCTCTGGGCAAGGGGGTGAGCTATAGATGGCGGACCGGCTATCCTAGATCAGTTCTCTAGGAAGGCCAGCTGCCATCTGCTACCGTTCCTTCCATCTCGGTCCCTTTATATAGGTACCGGACGTAAACAACAACAACTTCTTATCTTGTTTTCCTATCGGCTTCGCATTTATTCGCTTGGATTTAATATTTTAATATTTCTCGCTGAATTAAATGTTGTTTTCCGTTCCTTCCTAGAGGCACTTTCTGTAAACAACAACTGATACCAATATAAAAAACCTCCCTTATCTTGTTGTCGCCGATTTACCTGCTTTAATTTTAATAATTTACTGCTGGAATAATTCCTACATGATTTCTTCTTGCCTTTCGTGGGAATAATATTTTATTTAAATTCTGGCGTCGCTTTCCAGCGTCGCGACGTTACTGTAACGTCACAATGTGATTTCGTCTACAACATCGATAGACTTCTTGTCTTCCTAGAAAAGAACGGGATCCATCCTGCTCCTAACACGGTTCCCTGAGAAACAAATCTACGGAGACTGCTCCAATCCGACTTACAGACCTCATCTCTGAGGGCACGGAAAAGGGTGTACGGACGGTTGAGTGGCTTTTGGACTGCTCCAGGATTTTAAAATAATATAAAAATAAAAAACAATTCAACTTCCACTGAAAGGGGGGTCTTTATTTCTCAGAGATCAGAGAGAATAAACTAAAACTGAACCAAAGAAAAGCCGAGTTAATTTACTTTCATTTAAGCCGTTCTCGTCTGCTTCCTTTATCCCCCATCCCAAGGGTCCAGATCACTCCCTCGGGAATCGTGAAATTCTTGGGCTTTCTTATCGATCAAAACTTGAACTGGCTGGCTCACATACTGCTTTTATATTTCACATACTGCAAATACCACTTTTGCCGACCCTTTGCTAGTTGTTGTCTACTACTGAAACAACTCCAACACAATGTGTCTAGTGTTCTTCTTTCTGCATACTGCGGGCATTTTTACAGTCACATCTCCTGTGGCCTGGCCGTATGGGAGTCCGCAGAGTCTTCCTTCTGCAGAAGACAGCTATCAGGAAACTGACATGCTTGTCCGTGCATCAGTCCTGTAGAGGTCAATTTAGAGGCTCGATCTCCATGTTTTGCCTGCTTTCAATTCTCAAACTGATTCACAAAAATAAAGCCAAACAAGATGGTTTCCAATTTAGTCACCATTATCAGACTACCAACCTATAGCATCCCCCCCCCCCAAAGGACATCAACGTACGCGGTAATAAAATTCCTAAACTATTTCAAGATAGACCCTGTAACTTTTGGATGCTCTGGGTTCAAGGCATAAATATCTGCGAAGATATCTCACCATCCTGGAACCCTATACTACCTTTGATAAATTGTCTTCCTCGAGGGTCCGAGCCTTCTCCCCCATCCTACAACTGACTTTATAATTAACCACCTTAACACTTTATTACTAAGCTATGTATAATTCTGAATGATCTACAGGGTGAGAATCGTTGGATATTCAAGAAATAAATCAAATTCTCCAAAAATTGCGTAGGATTTGGTATCCGGCGTTACGTTCAGACCCGAATGAGTTATCAGCTGACTCAACAATAGATGATGATCATCATCGGAGAGGGCGGTCGTTGTTGGGACAGAGATAGCTGGTGGAGGAGATATTATGACCTCGACCTATAATCTGCTATAAATAATAGCGCTCTTCCAGCCGTTCAGCTGGGTACCTGTTACCTGTGAACGATTGAGTTGAATGTATCACTTGATCATGTGCTATCGCTGATGATGTCTACCGCAAGGAAGCCTCCATGGATTACGGCCAAAAAGCGTGTAATCAATTATGATTTCAGTTGAAGCTAGACGCCTACACATATCGATACATTTATTATTTTAAAATTCTGCTATTTTCCATAATATTGTAGATTCATTGGAAATTTTGAAATTGCATCGTCATTTACTCACACAAATAGGTTCATCAGGTTAGGTATAATACAGTAAAACCTGGATAACCCGGAAACACCTGGGACCAAAAATAAATTCCGTCTTATACAGGTTTCCGGCTTAAACAACAACAACTGGCTAAACCGGAAACAAACCTGCTTAGCACGGAAAATGCCCAACAGTACGTACTTTTTTTTTTAGTATCGATAGAATGTTTTCCTTCGAGCCAATCTGATTTTATTTTGTCCTTATTCTTCAAAATATCATAAACTTGTGTTTTACCACACTTATATTTTTCCGCGAGAAGCTTAAGCTAATTTTTTGTTTTCATAGCACATAATTAAATCTATTAAAATAGATTTCTAAAGATTTCAGTGTTAGAGTGTTGAATTTTTTATTTGCAGATATATCGAATATTGTACCTTCTAAAAATAATTTGATGCTCACAGTTGGAGCGTTTAGAATTGACTAAAATTGAATCCGAACAGGACTATTATACAGGAAGTGCATAAGTACCTACAGACAGTTTTTATTTGCTGCAATAAAAATTCCGAGAAGTGAGAGTAGGATAGACGCGCGAGAACATGCGGAGGTAAAGAGTAAAGGGTGGCGACGTCGGTCCGCTTCCGTCTTATGCAGGTGAAATTGCGTGCATAAGGTTAAAAAACGTGTTCCGTCTCCGCGTTACGCAGTTTCCCGCTTGACCAGTGGAAGTTGACATGTAATGTGTATAGCTTAATTCGGGACCGGGAAAAATTTCCGTGATAGACAGATTTCCGCCTTATTCAGTGTTCGTCTTATCCAGGTTTGACTGTAGTATAATAGTAAATGCATACCTTAGTGTTTCGTAAAAAATTACGTAAAGACTACCTTTATTCACATTGATATTTTACAAAGTACCTACTGTAGATGAACTAACTGTAAAGCTGTAGGCTGTAGGTTATTGGCAGATGTGTAGGACTTCAATAATTCTTAAAAGGTTATGTATTACATAGCGCTTTGCAGCTTTGTCCAATTGCCCGCATAAATAATAATTACGTTGTAGGAGGCAGATCTGCGAGTGGTGCGGTCAGCTGTACCCACAACCAACACCTTGACTTCATTATAATAGTACACATTAAGAATTATGGGAATTGTAATTTATGTTTGCACTATATAACTACATAACTACATAATATGATGCCGGTTTCGTTAATCATATGCTTGTACTCCTATTTTATAGTTTGTCGAATCAAAGTATTTCAGCACCGTTCTTCACATAGTGTTGTATTCCGATTATGAGTTCCGAGAAAAAAATTACTCACCAAAGCTAGAGATAACAAAATTGTTTTATTTTTTGATTTTTTAAAAAATATATTATAGAAATTCAATCCTGGGAATGTGGCATCTAGTAGTTGAGTTCATTTAAAGGTATTTATTTCATCTCAGCTACCGCTACCATAGACATCTGTTATTACTTAGGTAAAGTAAAAATTATAATAATTATAAGAGCAGATTTTTTAAGCGAATCGATTTTGTATTCAGTTTTTAGTTTCTAGTTCGGCGAATATGCATTAAAGAAAAAAAAACTGAATATCAACCACCAGACGTTACCGTGAGACATGAAAAAATGTAATTAGATCTTTCGGAACGTCTGCGTGGTGGTAAGCGATTGACCTAATGTTGTGAAAGTTGACAAAATCCGTTGATAAAAGACTTTATAGGTAGGTACTTATTTTTTGTCTATATGCAAATAACGATTACATGTTGTCCAAGAATTCTGAATCAGATGAATTTGTTTTTGTTAAAACGCTTCATTCACTCGAAACTATTTTATAAAAGTCAATTTTTTGTTTTTTAACCTTTACCGGGAGAAGGAAGGACTTTGAAAATAATTATAGAAAATAAAAATTCAAATTTTTCTCCAAACAACTTGCTTGAATTTATCGTTTTTGTTTGCGGCTTCCCTCTTGAAGAATCAGCGGTTGCGTGTCCTGCCACAGCTAGAATCATGGCTACACAATACATGCTCACAACAACTCCACCAAGCGATTGTGTTTATGGTGCACGATACCACTTTTGTTAGTGGATGGACTCTCGTGGTACCCACTATAAGTTATTTTATTGCATTTTAGTTTGCTTGTTCTGGTTCTCTGGTGGCTCTGTTGTTATTTGTGTGGAAGCTCTCTCGATTGGAGTTTCGGGCACTGCCAGCATGACAACTGTTAGGGCGATGAAGGAATACTCCGACCCCACTTAACAGGCTAGTAATTGCACTTTATGTGCTTTATACATGCGACCTGCATTCACTCTTTTATGCATTAATCGATGAGTATACTTGCCTTTTCTCTTCTTCATGATTGTCAATCGTCTGGCATTGGTGGTGTCTGAAATTGCAATAAATCTTAAAGTTAACTCACGATTAGTTCTTTAGACTGATCGCTAGATGTCGCTCTACTTAAAACCACACGGATAACCGTGCAAATTGCCGGGTTAAGACGGTGGAAGCTTCCATGCATTCGACAACATCCTCCAGATATTCCTGATGCAACACACTGATGAGCCCCAGTAGGGCGAAACACGTGTCTGTGCTTGTTCTGGTACTCTGGTGGCTCATCTGTTGTTATTTGTATGGAAGCTTTCTTGGTTGGAGTTTCAGGCACTGCCAGCATGACAATTGTTAGGGCGATGGAGGAATACTCCGACCCCATTTAACAGGCTAGTAATTGCACTTTATGTGCTTTATATTCATGCGAACTACGTTCACTCTTTTATGCATTAATTATTTAGGTAGATAGGTATTTAAAATCTAATTAAAAATCTATGTATTATTTTAGTATTTAATTTTTTTGATTTAATTAAAAAACTATTGAAGAAACTCACCTTTAATTTTTACAGAAAAAAAAGCACATTGATTTACATACCTACCTACCTACTAAAATTGAAACACTTGCCTGATTAAAGACTAGAAAAAACTAAGTAATTTTTTTTCTATAAGCAATCTGCAGAATTTATTACTTTATTCTGACACTTTTACTTGAAGACTAGCATTATTATCAAATTGCGTTTTATTATTCCATTGCGTTTCAAAAAATAAATAAAACAAATAATATTTCAGGGCGTTGAAATGCACATTTCAGTAGCCCTTTCAGCGCTGCGCTACTGAAAGGAATTAATGGATTATTATTTTCAAACCGATTTCATTCCAGTTTTCATCAACAGATGCAGAAAAAATAATCTTTCAAGTGAATGTAAACTTACTGCCTAAAAGTATAACGCAACCAAAAATGAACATTTTGCGCCTATAGGCGCTCTCGGCAACAAACGAGGTGCTGGGTGGCGCGCGCTCGCTATGCAAAGGGTTGCTTTTAATCAAAGTTGAATATGATTTACTAGTGTATTTTATTCAACTATAGTGTCGCAGGTAAAGTATAGTATTCCACTCGTGCATAAATGGTATTACCTATCCATTCAGATGTTACGGTACTGACCAGGTGTTCGTGATCCAATTTTCATCTTCTATGATTATACTTAGTCATTATTATGCGCTTGTTTAGTCAAATGCAATACCTAATAATTGTTTTGATGAGCATTTTCGAATCATTTGAATCACGTTTTCAATTACCTATTCCAAATTCCAAACATCACGTCCTATTTATTTAACAGATTATATTATACATGTATTAAACTTTGTAGGTAGGTATACTACGACTACTTATACTAGCTGTATAAAGCAGAAGTCATTAAAGACTGGTATAATGGTTTGAAACACCAGACATTTTGATAATGCCATTTCTGGTGCCATTTATTGAAGGCAATTAAATTAAAGTCGTTACAACATGGTTCCTACTCGTATATTTATTGTAGTAGAATTTTCAAACACTTTGGTAGACTAATTTAAATGACGTTTTCGACTTCCGATAAATGCCAAAGACGTTTAATTTATTTTTGGTTTTCAAATTACTTGCTAATGGTAAAAACTTATCTAACTGAGTAAAGTCCTTCAAGATGTTAAATCTACTCCAAATTTAAAATTATACCCACCTCTTAACCAGGTCTAAAAGGTGGCGATAATATGTAGGTATTATGTATCACTTTTATCTGTTAATCTTGAATAAAAACGGTTAATGTCCTATAATTCCCCACTAGTATTTACTAAATCGTCCCTTTGATGAATTAGATAATACAAAATAATTACATTCAATGATCATAAGATAATTATAGGCAAATAAAGATACCTAAATTTACTTCACCTTTATGTTTGTGCATTTAAGTTAATGGTTTTACCTAAATTTATTATTATAGCTTATACACCGGCTCCTAATTGTAAATCTTTATCTTAATTGGAATTAAACTCTTCCATAGATGGGAATAATTTATGTAAATACAAATGTTTTCCCTTATATTATTATTTTAAATAGTTTACAGTCTTTTTCTCTAGGTTTTCTGCTTTTTATAGTATATCAAATGATTTTCTATCAATGATTATAGTCATTGATTTATCAATCAATTTCCTTTTATGTTAAATCGGTTTTACTTTTATGTTAATTCCTTTTCCTATTCATGTGCAGTTAATTGGAAAAGCATTTGGTAGAAATGGAATCTAATTTGACACAAGAGGAATTTGAATTGAAAATTTACACTGACTTTTGACAAATTTGAAAAAGCAATAGACGAAAACCAAAAGAAAATGACTAATTTTACTGTAACAGTTCGGTTGAACCAAATTCAGTCAAAATCAATTAAATTAGTAAACTACCTACTAGAAGTTTTACCTTTGATTATAGACAACGGGAAAAAAGTATGGCATTTTAGTCCCTTTTGGAAGTATAAAAATATCATTCTATATGAACTGCTTTTTGCCGCGGAGAAAGTAAATTAGCAGGGGAAAAAGTGAGTAGGTAGGTACTTTTTTACTTGTTATGGACGCATAGACACACGAGTAGATATCAGAAAATTTATATCCAACACGAACACGAAAGTTACATATTAATTCCCTTAATGTCAAAATGGCAATTATCAATGGAATTTTCATAATTATCACTATCCATATTATTAAATTGAATAATTTTTATTGAACCACTCGTTTTTGACAAACTTATTTCTTCTATTTTATTTAAAATATGACATTTATTTTTTTTTGTTTTACGCCTAGTTTTTTAAAATTTTATATTTTCCATAATTATTATACCTATTTTTCATTAAAATACAGAAAATTATGTTTTGTTCTCGGGTTAACTCCAGAAAACGATAGAGAATCGAAAAATAATATGAGTTTGCTTCATGAACTATATTCGTGAAATGCTTCGTTAAAAAAATACAGCTTGTTGAAGTTTTGAGAAAAAATTCGTATTTTTGAAATAGGTATACTTATATGAAAATTGGCTGATTGGAGTAATTTTAAATTTTGTACAGTAGTTCTGCTAATTGAAGTACATGATCTGATACATCCCAACGAAGAATTCTTCAATCCAGTGGCGGAGATCTGGGTGCGTTTTACTTTGTTTCATTAAATAATTTCCATGCCACTGACTTTCATGCAAATTTGTTATTTTTGTTGGATACCTCATGTTGCTTTAGAGAAGAAAAGTCGTCGTACTTTTTTGTTGCAGTGCGCACTGTTTCCGAGATAGGTACTTTACAATGTACAAGTCTGTACAAGGTAAAATAACACAAAAATCAATGCTAATGAGCAGGTTTTCCAGAAATTAATAATTTTTGTGATCTAGCTATTATTGAACTATTAAAAATTATAAAATAAGTAGGTAACATGACTTCATGGTGACGTAATTCAGTGGAAAAATGTTTGTTATTTATTTTTTCGAAAAATGAAAATTGTTCGAAAAAATTGATCTTGAAAATTTTTGAAATATCACATGGATAGCTTTTGACGAGTAAACCTATACAAAAAATATTTATTAATTTTCAATAGGTAATAAAAATATAAGAAATCTGTTTTTTCTTTCATTTTTTCATGATAATTCAGGAACGGTCTATTTCTTAGCGTTTACGAAATTCCCATAATGAGCTCTGAAATAAGGTACACCTGTAAATTTTTTAAAAACAAAATGTTGGATGGTAAAAGTGCCACAAATCAAGTGGTCGATGTGACGTTCCCGCATGGTTTATGTCAATAAATAAAAGTTAATAGGTTTTCTGGTGAGTAAATCCTATGAAACACAAGAAAGAAAAAAATATCTATTATTATACCTAAATAGGTGCTTATTCAAATTCACCGTTTTCTTCAATGCATAATTATTATTCTTTTTATCCAACTTATCCACCGCACCCTTATACAGGATCGTAATTTTGAAGGCTTTTTTTAGGGAAAATGTACTGAGAAATGTACCACAGACTGCTTTCCTCTCGCCCTAGGAGGATAAAAATGTTACCTAATGGAAGAGGGAGGAGTTTTGCACATTATGTGGTCAACCCGAATTCTTTAAAAAACTAAAGAAATTACATCACAAGAGTTTCACGACAATGCCATATCTTTGAATCTGGCAGCTCTCTAAGAAAATCAATGGCATGAAATATTTTTGAGTAGTTCAACCATGACACATAAGTATGTATGCCATAAAAATTACTTTGTTGTCGGTGGCACATAGTGTTCATAATAAGGCCTACATAAAAGTGATAAACGTACCAAAATCAAAAATTAATTTTCACTTTGAACATCTGGGACAGAAAAACAGACCCTGGTCTCTTTGGTAAGACTGGTAGATTCCCTGTACATACAATCTACATCAAGAAATAGAAATATTTTGGAAAGATTTCTGAAATCAGGAGTACTGAAGAAAATCCACATACCTACACTGATACAAGAATAGTGCGATCTGTGTGGCATAATGTAAGTAGGTATAGTTTCTCTATGCAAGTAGTTGTCTCTCTACTACACTGTGTATAATTGCATTCAAAACTTTTTCTTGCAATACTTCCAAACTTTCAGATTGTTGATCATAAACTTGATCTTTGATGGTTTCCCTAGAAAAACAATCGAAGGAATTCAAACAACAGACAAGGGCTCCGAGGTGGCTGCAAAACTGGCCCGCGTATAACAAGTCCATACTTTCGAAACCATGTGTTTAAATAATTTGGACGACACAGTGTTATATGCGGGGGCGCCCCGTACAGTTGAAAGAATTCGAACGTTTTGATTGACATGTAAAGGCAAATTGTCCAGTGGTTGTAAATTTCTGCTTGCAGCAAATTAAAATAACACTCTCCATTAAAAGGATCTCTTGGAGGATCTTTAATTTTTGTTCAATTATTATATCGTGTCATCGGATGCTCTACATCATATTTTGACGAGAAATCGCACTTGTGTCTGGGTTTTCATCAATAATAACTTTTTTATTATAATATACAGGGTGGTCACTTTCAACTAATAGCTCACCGTTGAGACCTCCTAAACCATAGGAGATACGAAGTCGCGGTTAGATTGGAGAGCAGTTGCACAATTTTATGCTTAATAAGAATCTGAAACAAAATTTGGGCTAACTTCAGTTGTTGCTGAAATATCCTGAAAAAGCCACCTAGATCCCCGAGTTTTCATGGCTGCCAAATATTTGTATTGTCAAATGGATAGGTTTTGATGACTTAAGTAAACCTACAAAAAATCGTTTATTAATTTCCAATAATGAAAAAATATGGCCAAAATAAGAAATCTAGATTTTTCAGTTTTTTCATGATATTTCAGCAACCACTGAAGATAGGTACCTATTATTTTTCAGATTCTTATTAAGAATAAAATTGTGCTATTGAAGGAAAATCTTAGATAGGTATAAGATTTTTTTGAACTTGGGGTACATTTTTTACTTTACCGACTGGACTAAAAGTGTCTTCTGATTTATAATAAGTTTTTTTTTTATTTAAAATAATGAATTTCCAATTTTTCAAACTCGATTGTTGGTTTAAAAATTACTCTTGGTAACCACTTGGTATAACCACTTATTATAACCAACAATAAACTGATGTGTTTTTGTACATACAGGTAGCTGTTTTATATTGCACGATTACATAACGTTTTTAAAGCTTTCGGTAACTAAAAGTGAGATATTCCTGCATTCATTGTTATAGTTGTTTTGGTATTTTTGTCTGCCATCTAAATCATGTCATAATATTATTATCTTAGAATATCATCTATCCGATAAAAGTATAATTTTAAATAGTATGGAAAGCAAAGTTCAGACCAGTGAGCTACCCCACCAAATTGACCACATAAAGGTCTAATTTCGGATTATAATCAGCCATCCGAGAATAAAAATATTCTGCCATATCGTGAATAGACATGGTCAGGCAACCATGTCCTTTGAATTAACAGCCTATGTCTAACCGGGCTTTTGTTCTTGAGATACATTATACGATAACGGCAAATATGGTAGCAGGACTTTTCCACTTTCAGCATGGCCGACTGCAAAATGGACGAACTATTTTATGTTTTGTGTAGTTCATATTTATAAATTTTCATGAAAACGTTTAAAAATAACTAGCATTGTATGACGTTTGAATAATAATTACACCATGAATAATTTTTTCAAAAAAAAAAAATTACCTATAAAAAAATTATATTTTTTTACCAGTATTACAGTTCAACGCTTAGAACATCTTTGTAAATTAATGAGAAGTTATTTAGTTCTGATATGTAAAAATAATTATGTTTACATATCACTAATATAACAAACAGTTATTTACTCAACCCCATTAGTAATAAATATATAGTATGTACGAGGTCTGTTTAGAAAATACCCGGACTGTTTGAGTTGCGCGGGTCCAGTTAGTTTCATAGGTATCCGACTTGTACAGATCAGATGATTAAAACGTCATTTTCCGATTGCAAATATCCTAATTTCCTGAGTAGCTAGGCGGCTTTTAGTGAGGTGTGATTTGCTCGTTTATCGGATTTCAGAATGAGTGTCCTGATCTGACCTGAAGCCTGAAGGAGCAACGTCTTGCTGTAAAATTTTGTAATAAACTTGTAAAATCAGCGACTGAAACATTTACTTTGCTCAACATGTTTTACGATGATGTTTTTTCTCATCATCTTTTAGGTAAATTAAAGTTTTAATAAGAGTGGTCGGTAGTCGATTGAAGACGATGAGCGTACTGGAAGTGTTCCACCTGCACTGACGACCACCACGTCGACAAAATCACGCAATCACTGCACGCAAATCGACGTCTATCGTCTGACCGACGTCTGAGTTGTCAAAATATTGAAAAAAATACGAAATTTGCAATTCTTGTTTTAATTATATTTTATTTAAAATACCAAACAATCTAGTCGTTTTTAGCCGAAACATTATTAGGACACTTTTCAGCAAGGAATCCAAATTAATTTTCAAATCGCTCTAGCTCTCTAGACGGAGAGGCATCCATAGTAAACTTTCGATTTTCTTGTGACATCCATATTAGATTTTTCCATTTTTGAACGCAATATGTTTTTCTGATTACCAGGATATACACTTTGAGTTTATAATATTTTGAAAAAATCCAGTATGACGTCCATATAAGAAGAAAAGATAACTATCGATTTTTTCCATCTTAAAGTGCTAGGAGATTTGAAAATTATTTTTGGATTCCTTGATGAAAAGTGTCTAATAAAATGTTGCATTTAAACGACTAGCTGGACTGGTTATTAAATAAAAAAAATAAACATTGGAAATTTCGTATTTTACCAATATTTTTACAACTATACATAATGTATATGTATAATGATAGCTTAGATTTATTTTCAGATTATCAAAAATTCGCATTTTTGCCCCACTTTAACCGACTTCGTATCTCTTAAAATAACTGAGATCCCGATGCATTTTCTCTAAAAACGGGCACCCGGGTATATAGAATGAATAGACCTTTCAAATGTGTGTCACAGAACGTATCTTCTCATTAAAAAAATTAATATAGCGGCCGCGTTGTAAAAGTATTCGGCAATTTTTTGCGTCAAAAGATGTAAAATATTGTCAGATTTAATACCTGAAATTTTCAGAACGATACGTCAAACCGTTCTGGCAACAGAGCCTCGATTCCATACCTAACAGCTATCCGGTATGTATTAATCGATTAGGATTATTGTTATATCAGATTAGGAAAACCTGATAAACATCCTTTACAATAATAATTATTATCCCCTGTGGTCATATAACAACAAGAACGCTTGAATTTTTTTAAGGCTATGGAAGACTGTATAAGCTGCGTGATTTTGGAGTTGTGAAAAATATCACTAAAAGCACATTGCCGCCGTGGGAATTTATTTCATGGGTTGCCCACACATAGCTTCCATTTAATATAAATAATTATTATTAGAGAATTTCTGCAACTTCCTTTATTTTTATCCATAGGTAGGTAGTGTTCAGTTTATATTAATTATTAATAATTTATATTCGCATAAATTAATGAATGACCATTATTAGTAGTTACTTTGTATAAATTTAAATACATTTTAAGCAAATGCTATCATAGACAGCGCCAGCTTTTATAGGTGGTTTAGATCGGACTGAAAAACCCTGTATTTATGACTACTGGGTGTCTGGAACGTTATTAAATTTGCACCTGTATTGTAAGGTAGATTAAAGTCAAAAATTAACGAACTGCTATATAAGAAACGGCCGCATATCCATACGTCCTTTAATAATAAAATAGTTTTATTACCTGTGCTACCAAACGTTGAAATGCTAATAAACTCTCACTAAATATAAATTAAAGTCCAGTTGTTAGTTTAATACACCATAAAAGGTTTTAGCTTTTTCATAATTCATTACTCTATACTTTACTACTTGACACTCTTATTTCATTTACCTACCTAATCATTATTATATTATATTGAATAGAAAGCTAACTCGAAACCTTACAGCTATATGTATAAGTTAGGAATTCGATTATTTAGAAAGTAGACTTTGATTGATTTTCATGAAAAAATTACCATTTAGAGTTGCCCTTGTTTTATATGCATTTTTATCATATTTGCCGAAAAATCCACACACAATAATATACCAATATAATTCTCGGAGCATCGTTTGTTACTTAAGTTTGACGCCACAAAAAAAAAAAAACTAGAGCAAAAGAGGATTTAAGTTGATGAACTTATATAAAAAAATTGTGTTCAAAAATCGACATAAAAAACCTTCTATCAAAATAGAACTTTTCCGCTATTTTTCGAAGAACGGTCAGCTGCAGATTATTAAAATTTATATGCCCGTATTCACAAACGACACTTACAAAATAATTACGTAATCAGTTATCTCCATCTCATTCTAATGCAAATAAACTGTATATCTTCATCTCATTCATTTAATTATTTTCGCGGTATTACAGGGCCAGAACGCTTTGTGAATACGAGCAGTATTGTAAGTAAAAAAAGAGGTTTTTCCGAAAATCACAGAAGAATAATTTCACTAACAACTTGTTCCTAGCACAGGCACAACTTTGCAACATTTAGATCCCGGAGTATATAAGAATTTCAAGCACCCTTTTTAAATGATGTATTATTATACTTAGACGTAAATTCCGTAATTACCGACTTGTAGAAAAAATTATGCAAGTTTCGCCTTAGAGTCGAACCAGGTGGTCCGGAGGTTACGAAGTATCCAGCGGTCACCAGGGGATCCGAAGATTCACCACGGAGAAATTTATTTGAAAAATTATACAACAGTGCTGTTTGAACGTATTATTAGTACTCAGATATTCATTTTCCCACTTAAAAGCCCATCAATTTTCACAATTTTACGCAAATTAATAGTCATTATTACATTACACATGACGAGGGCACGCGTGCCTCCAAGACTACCGGATCCGGGGTCAATTGCCCATTCTGTCCCTCTCAGTAGTTACGTCGCTGCGAAAGCAACTGAAAATCGGTTGTTTTTAACATAAACTCTTGCGTTATACTGCGCTACTTGATGTCCGAAAGCTCATCTAGAATACAGCAACATAAATATGAAACTAATATTATGTATTTTCTATTTACCATAAATTTTAGATAAAATCATACCTACGCTACTTTATGTAATATCTAAACATAATTAAATTTTCCAAGATAGAATCAGGTTTGAGAGAGATTAACAAGGGCGTCTCAAGTTCCCCTGTCAGCGCCTCTCCGGCTAATTATTAGGTCGACATTTCTCCTCTATTCAAGGTAGGTATTTAATTCCTCTATCAATCAGGTGCTCAATCTACTGGACAAAGGACATTTTAGTACGTGAACATTGCGCGCAGGCTAATTCCGCGATATAGGATCCCCACGATCAGAGTGCTCGGGGCATTTTTATTTTATTTTTATAATTTATAATCAGTAGTTGTGAAAAAGCACTTGAAGTTTTACCTACCTTCATTTCAATAAATTCACTTCTCATCATATAACAAAAAAAGACAGCTATAAATTTTCTCTAGGTACTAGATCTAATTATTATGTTAATTTAATAATCACTAGACGATGAAACATGGTAATAAGCGTAAAATAAAATTATTATAAAATTAATAAGTAACAAAACATAACATTTTCATTTTCATGAACGTTATGAAATGAATTTATTAAGACATCACACTCTGTAAACGAATGACCTAGTAGCCGACCATCTTTTGGAATTATAATAGACATGTTAATCGTAACTAGACTACGTTAGTCGAACTCCTGAAATGTTCAGGAAAACTGATTTTTCTTTTGTGTAGTCGGTTATTTTTCATTGGGGTTTTCGTTTAGCATGCTTATCAATCGCTACATCATCGTTTCGATGCAATAAGTCGTGAAATATAAGAAATTCCTCCTGTTTAGTTCCCTAACAGCCCTTTTATAAGACTAATCGACCACAATAGCCGTCACTTGAGGTCCTGTCGTGTCCATGCCAGCGTGATAAGGACTATGACCCGGATTGAATTGCAAAGTAGAAGTTTTGTTTCATAAACGGGCATTCTTAATAAACCAGGATTTACCGAATACGATTTCAATTTATTATTTCATAAATGGGTTATTTACACGTCATACTTTTGATTCTCTTTTTTTACTTTACAGCAGTTTAGTTTAAGTAAAATGAACTAAAAAATATGCCCTAAATAAATATTTCATATTATTTATTAGTTATGCATAAGAATGCATGCTATATGCTATCCAGAATCATAGTATACGGCTTCTCAGCTCAAGAAAATTAATTTTATGTTCCCATCCGGAAGAAAGCACGCATGTGATTTGCCTCCCCCTCTATTGTTGGATGTCCAATCGTGGTTTTTTTAATTTTTAATGAAAATGTGTAAAGTTAAAGAAAATTGTTAAAGAACAATTATTATTATGTTCTTCAATAAATTATTTACATGGCAATTCTTGAATGAATGTGATGGGACCTATGAATTCAAAATATCCTCATACTGGTAACGTTTTCTTCAGACATGACTTCTTACAGAGACATCGACCTGTAATGCACACTTCGTGACGAAGGAACACTTCGTCAACTCCTTCACGGATGCTGAGGTTTCTTTAGTCGTATCTCCATAATGGGGTCCAAACACCATTATCTTTCGTTCATCTCCAATCCCCGAAGTTGGATATTCAGGGTTCGTATCAAGCTCGAATCCCAGACCAATCCCACTTGCCAATAGCCCGTCCCCTGATAAATACCGCTTTTCTAGCTTATTCAATATCTTTTACATCGCTTGTTTTTTCATTAACTAGGATGCTATTGAAATGATGGGATCAATTTTAATTACCGGCCATGACTATTTCCATGTTTTCCAGAAAGACTTCGTTCCCTTCCTACTAAGTAATAATATCTACAGTATCACAGAAGTAAGTGCATGTAAGAACAGCATGAACTGCAACCAAAGTGTGAGAAGTTTCTAGCAACGATGCCATAGACATGTCTTCCCCAAAGTCAAAACAAGAATAAGCTGATTCCAGTCTCATCTCATCCCCCATGAATTTCACACCGCGCATATTCTTAGTTTACTAATGATATTTTTTCGTCTTATTAGGCAAGTAACACCACAGAATAGGTACAATCAGAATATAAAATTCAATAAAAATACCAAGTTCGCGCCTCTACTCGGCGCATAGAGATCCGCCATGATTTGAGATGAGCTTTCATTAGTTTTGAATGCGGGCCCCGCTATATTCTGTGGCGGGCTGGTGGCGGGCCTGCGTTTCTACTCTGAAGCAATGGCCGCTAGAGGTGTTCTATTCTGTGGCTTGTCTCTAAAAGATCAAAGGCACCGCCGGCGAGTTTAGCTTCTGATTGTATCTATCTATTCTGTGGTAAAACATTGTTTTTCGTTTGCGTCAATTTTATGTCAATTCTTTTTTACAGTTTGACAAATTATTTTCATATTTTTCAAGTTACTAGTTATTGGTCGATCGATCAATTTCCCTTTAAGTCGAATTGATTTCTCCTTGTATCAATTGGTTTTCCCACTTATGCGCAGTGACAGTATCATAAACATTGGAAAAATATTATTTCGTGCAAAAGGCAGATTTGGAAAACAACAATGACGTTTGATGACACAATTAACAAAGGAGGAACACCAAGAGAAAAAAACTGTACCTATTAGGCATTTTGGAAGAAAACACTGCAGTAATGTGAGGGTATTTTGAAAACTATAGGTTTTATCACGTCTATTCAAAGATTGTTTTGTAGAAAATTTAATAAAAACATAACTGGCCTTCAACAGTTTTCTTAGAATGAGCCAAGAAATCACAGGTCTTATTTTCCGGCTAAGTGTGTCGGAACGAAGCCAGAAGCTTTTCTGGAACGAATTTCAGAAAAGCTCAAAAAATGACAAGACGATACCTGGTGTCGGTTAAACTTTGCAATTCACTTCATGACTTGCTGGCTGGCTGGACTCCGACGTAACACAAAAGCAAGAAATTTTTTCTTCAAATGTATCTTTATTTTTCTACATAGTCTCCTTTTAAGTCTACATACTATTCCCAGCGATGCACCTATCTCTTTAAACAGTCCAAATAGTACCTGGCGAAAAATAGATGCTTATGAGATGTATGGCCTCATTCGACGAAACTCTCTTCCTCCCAGCGCATCTTTTGGCTTAAGGAACAAAAAAGTCGCTTGGGGCTAGCTCAGGTGATCGAGCAGGATGGTCAAGCACTTCAAATCGTCTTCGGTGACAGAAAAATAATTTCTTCAAATGAGGCAATTTCTCCGCAATTTCTGCCTTCAACTTGTCAAGCAATGATGCATAGTATTCTCTTGTATATTGGTTTTCTTCCTTTTTGGAGATAATTGATTAAGATAACTCCACGACTATCTCAAAAAAAAAAGTTGCCATCACTTTTACATCCGAAGGAACAGCTGTTACTTTTTTGGAGCTGATTCCTTCTTCATATAGTCCACACTGTTTTACCTGATAATTGGCCCAAAAACTCTGAATAATTGCGCCAGCAGAACGTTGGAAATGTTCATTCGAACACGCTTTTAGCTCAAAGTGCGCAAACGCGGTACTCAACGCGTTGACATTCAATCTGTGACAAACACGTTCTTTGGACATTTTCATAGGCTCTGCGGTATATCATTAAGTGGTTTTCCGTTTTTCGACGTACCGAACGTTCATCGACTCCTAAGCTACTACGGCCATGACTAAATTCAGCTGCCTAAAATTTCACGGATTTAATGACATCTCGATGCTCGATTCTCTTAGTATTCATTATAACACTCGCGCCGACTACCTCAAGCGATTGTCAAACAACTGAGCGTCCAAAAAGGCTGAAATTCTAGTGAGTACCTGTCAAGGGATGCGCAAACTCATTCCCTAATTCTTGTTTATAAGTTATAAATATTTTAGACCATCCTCGTAAGATAAGCTTCTGGAGATTACTTAGAAACTTAAAGCCATAGTTACGCCTACAATTATTATTAAACATTGATGACTTAAAAAACCTGAAAAATTCAACTAGCACAAAAATATTAAAATTGATTGTTTAATATTCAATATTTTAATTATTTAGTAGTTAGTTTATTGGTTATTTGCACATTTATCATTCGATATGCATCAGTCATTTGACTAATGCATAAATTACAGTTTAACTTCAGTTTCTTGGTAGGTATAAAATTATGCTATAAATATCTGAATTCTTATTCGCTTTGTTAGTCAATTTATTGCAATCCGGATTAATCTTGAGCAGCCAATTATCACATATTATACACTGGATAGCCAGCGGGGGAGTGGATACTCGACATAGGTATATAGTAGCGGAATCATCTGCTGCCCGGCGAGGGCACTTCCTTAAAGAGAACGCTTGATTAATATCAAGGGCACCTGCTGTCTCATTACCGGGCGGGTGTCAGCGGGGCGACACTTCACCTGCCCGTCGCGAAGTCGGACACCCACCCGACGGCTACGTTCACATGTATATTAATAAGTAGGAGAAAGTAGCATTATGTTTGGGAATATCGACCTGAAACAATGTATAGATCCTATAAATAGCTATTGGTACATTTTTTACAAGCTTAGAAAACTGCAGATGCCAGATTTTCCTATCATATATGTATACCTTATTAGGTAACAGTGAGCGTATTTTAAGATTTTGGTTTTCTTCTTTAATTTTTTTAATCAGTAAATATTTTACAGGGTGTTTCAGAGATATAGCACTAAATCTGCAGGGGTAGTTCGTTTCAAAAATTAAAAGTTGAAAAAATACATTTCAGCTCGAAAAATAATGTTTTGATATTTGTTATAAAGTCAGTGGCGTAAAAGATAGGGAGAAAAAAAGGGCGCTAACACTGAATATCTACGCCACTGGAAGATTTCTACAAAATCTGAGAGCTTTGTTTATTTATTGTTCATGCCAAGTTATTTCATCACAATCGGTTTAAATTTACACGAGCTACTCGTATAACCAAAAATTGTTATATTTTTTCAAAATTTGACACCCTGTATCTTTTATAAGAAACGTCATTGTGAGCTGAAATTTATTTTTTCAACTTATTTTTCAACTTAAAAAATTGGAAAAAAAATGAATAGAACAAAAATACATCGACATGAAAAATATAAAAAATAATAATTACCAAAAAAAAAATCCAAACAAAAAATCTAATTATCTTCCAATTATGTTAGTTTGTTACGTGATGTATAAATCTAGAATTTAATTCGCAGGAGATCAAGAGTAACAGGACAAACGAGACACAAATAAAGAATACAATAAATAGATCTGAGTTTAAATGGTAAAAGTGTGCGAATGGGATCATCTCCCGCAGCCAAATTAACTTCAGACTTACATACACACCCAACGCCCTTGTTATGAGAAGTGGTTTGTATGTAATGAGAACGTGTAGTTAAAAAATAAATTATTTTATTTTCCATTTGACACCTTTTTTGTACCTCTACTGGGTCAAAATGAGGAGCAACAATCTAATTTCTGCTAATTTCAAAAAACAAATAGTTCATAAGAAAACTCTATATCAATTCGCCCGTTCCTTCATGAAAGGCCGTAAGAATGTAGAAAGTTTTTATCTTTTAATTCAGGAATTTTTAAGGAAGATAATGTCATTATCTACCATTTAATCTTTGTCGTAATGAAATAACAGATGTATATGTCTAATCCCGGATCTCAGACTATAATTAACAGTGTTTGTGACAGAATTTTCTCCCAAACCGTTGATTTTATCGCTAAAAGAATAATGAACAAAGTTGTAGATAAATTTATTGGGAAGATTTATCTCTTAGATATTTTACTCTAGCCCTCCTAGTAGTCCTAGTTTTTGAGTAATATCAGAAAAATCAGGTACAGGTTAGAAGCATTTTTTTTTTAATAAAATGACAGCCACTTTATTTTCATAGATGTGCCCTTTCCTCAAAATTATTTAAGATCATCCTACAGAACAGATATCAACATATACAGGGTGTTACTTAATGATGAACAATTTTTTTTTAAACTTTGGCGCCCTGTATCCGGAAAACCAGACACTTCAGGATGTTTATATGAACTTTTCTACCTGAATTTGGTTCAGGAACGCGCCATTGAAATAACGGCCTATCATTAAATAACACCCTGTATAGAAAATTTATCATTACTTGTAACTCCCGATTTTTTTTTTAATTCATTTATCTACTATGATTTATCTCATCCGTAGTCGATTTAATAATGTCAAACTTAATAGTATGATGAGGTGTTATTCTTTGCAGCGTCTCCAAATCTCAATCACCGATGTGAACTTCTTTTTAAAAGTTCAAAATCTTCTACCCTCTATACCTACCATCATCTTAACATTTTAAATAATAATTTAATAATTTTAGCTTCCGTAAGGATATCAAAATTATGGGAGAACGAGAAAAGTAATACATTTCCAAGCCATGAAATCATTAACAGCTAATTACACCACGCTCATTAATGACGCAGCTCTTCTGCATCTAATTAAAGCCTTTGTGATCGTCCCCTTTAAAGTGAAGTGTCTGGTCTTCATAAATAATCGAACAGGTAAATGGTTTATTTTGTTGGTCTTTTTTGACTTTTTTGACGGATGTCGATATTGGCATAGATCTGCTGTGTGTAAATTCTTCGTATAACAAGTGAGAATTGTATTTTCTCTACACTTTTCAACTTGATAATGGGATCAAAAAGAAAGTTTTTATATCGGAGGAATTATATTATAAATAAGAATTTTTATATATTATCATAGCAGAATCGTTACAACTCGTATCTAGAATGCCGAACTTATTTCCATTGACGTCATCTAATTAATTGAACAAGATCTCTTTGTAACGCATTAGTGGCGTTAAACTCTATCTACGCGTATTTTAACTTCAAAATAAAAATGTTTTTTTCGAGCAAAAATTGTCAACAACCTTTTCTAAAACGATAGCGTGTTTAAATTCACGGATCTCAGGTCAATCGCGAGTTTGCGACTATGATATCACCTTGCGTGCATCGCGCATACCAAAAGCGATAATCTAGAAGGAGAGGAGAAGAGACGCGTTAGAAGTTGTGAATATCACAGGTCAGAAATGACATAAGAGCTCCTCATTGAAGAGAGAGCAGCCGAGGGACGCGCGCGAGGAGAGAACGGACGAGAAGCGTCAGGTTGAAAGAAGACGGGGCGAGGCCGTGGAAGAAAGCGGTATGGTGAACGAAGGGCGGCAAACCTCACCTACACATTATCTAAATTTTTGTTTATTACCTTTTATCTTACGTCTTATCTTCATAACTAGAGTAGAAGATAAATCGTTTCTACTAAATTATCTTAACCACATTCGAGTCCGAGACCGAAGGACCATCGAGTGTTTATCTCCGTTTCGAGAATTTGCGTCTCTAACAAGATATTCGCGAATTGCTGCCATACTGCTGTCGTTTGATACGCAGTAAATAAATTTTCAATTATCGAATCGTAACACGCGAATAAACAAAAGGTATATTATGGTATGGATATAGAATAGGTATATATGGATCATGTCAGCTAAACTGATCACGATTAACAACATCTTTATACCAACCTTATTTACACAAAGCACATACACTTTTAAGCGTGTGATGATATGATTTGTTGAAAACTGGCAACCTTGCAAATTTATTATCAATGACCAGTTGACACGATCCTTCTCACACGACGTGTTTTTAAATTTTCGTTTTTATACCTAGTTATGATGAATTTTATTAATTAATTTACCAAAAATCACTGGAGTGACTTTTTCCATCATGCATGTATAACAATAAGTATAGGTAATTTTTAATTGTTCGTATTTTTCAACAATCTAACAGATTGTTTAAGGACCGCTATTGAAAAGAATCTCTGATACGAAAGATGATACGACCAACGATTTGTAATAAAAAAAATTAAGTGGCGTCCTAACGAAAATTTTTATGAAGTACATCAGCTTCATAAATTTGCGCCATCTAATATGAACCAGCCTTTTAACAGAGTGCATTATAGTGAGTTAGTGAGTAAGCCTGTATCCTAACCAGCGCTACTAACCGCTAACATTAGCATCCCGTCCGCAATAATTAGCCTTACAAATTACCTTTCTGTGGCCGCAGGTCATTGGCAAGTATAATCATTGAAGAATATCTTATGGTAATGGTAATTGGCTTACAGATAAGGCATTGTCTTCTTCAAGATGCTCAATTAGATACTTTATAGCGCTTTTAATTCCAGTGATGATATGACAATTTATTAAAAACTGCTTGTAATTATGCACATACTGATTTATCATAATATACTAATAATGCTAAGTAAAGAACGTCGAATAGAAATGTTAAAATTTAGTAAATTTAATTTCATAATTAAAATAAAGGTGGTTAGTAAAAATGTATAATTTACCTACCAATAGGATCGTCCTATAGTATAGTGCTTCTGCGGCCGGGAACGAAATAAATAAGAGTGTGGAGCCGAGTTCGTGATGCTTCTTCGCTTATTATTATAGCTGTTATTGCTGTAATTAGACAGAGCGTCTCAAATCCCCGAGTTAAAGCTTTCAGCTTAACTTACCTGAAACGGTTAAAGCAAACGAGCAACAGGCAATTTAGAAATTTTAAAATTAAATTCCTGGAATATATTACATCTCTATTTCGCACAGAGATGCTAAATGTGATGTTGGCGAAGCAACTGGTAAAACATATCTCTTATAAATAAATAATAAGTGTATACCTATTTGTATGAAAACTTTCTGATGTTTTCAGAAATTATATCTTTCTGAAATATTTACAGGCTCTTTGCGTGTTCGATTATATACGTATACCAATATCTGTCAAATGTTTGCATTAAATTCCCTAATTTAAACAGCATACCGTGAATACTATTATATTTTTGAGTTATATAAAAAAATTCTATTATAAATGCACTTTTCAAGCACTATTCAACTTAATTTGGAAAATAATGTGATAGTTTCACGCTCCGTTTCGGAAATTGACCTGTTTCGGCGTTTTTCGCATTCATCTTCACTTTCCAAACATATTAGGCTTGTTACCTTTTCGATGGCCCACCCTGTATGTATCTATAATTATCTGCATTCGGAACAATTTTAGTACATATCCTTGTCTATACCTATCTATCTTTGCGGAAGTAAAATGGCTAAGTAGGTATGTACTTTTTATAATGGCCTGTAAGAAGAAAATCATGTGTTTATACATCATTACTTTGGCTAAGCACGGGGAATTTGTATATGTAAATAAATAAATAAATAAATAAATATCCAAGTATGTATAATAGCTAAACCTCATTAATCAAATTAACAAGTTCTGCATTAGCGTGTCTACGGTGAAGTTAATTTATGTAAGTTGCTAGTTGTTAGTTGTATTAAAATATCTGGTGAAAGAGTGAATATTTTTCACTCAAGTACCTACATGTAATGTTATTGCATTTTTTAATAATAATTTTATCATCTGGTGAAGTAGCAACTTCTCCATTGTGAGCAATTCGCTCTCAATGAGAACAAGTTTTTTCTAGGAATAATTATTATTGACTTAATGGGTGGTATTATAAAAAATAAGTTTTTGGTTATACTTACAGTTTTTAAGTAAAAGTTTACGTTCATATAAATAAAGTTTCAATATGAGCTTTTACTAAAAGAATATAATATGCTTATACTTACAAATCGAATAAGTAATTAATTAAACCTATATTAATAAAACGTACTTGATGCTTATAGAAATCAGTATGTACTGATAATATTATGTAAGTACACACATATTGTAACATAACTACCACATATTGTAAAGCAAGAAAAATATGTTTAATGAGGTAAAGGCACGCAAGGGCGTGTATAGAGAAAATCTCACTCTTCTCAGGAATAACATTATTCAAATAAGAGACGGAACTTTGGACTCATTGATAAGAATTTACATATTTCCGAGGTATACAAGTATTCCATAAGTCGCGGATAAACTCTTTAGTACTTTGCTGAAAAGTTATCACATCACGTATTCACACAAAAATAGTGACAAAATCTCTTATGTTTTGAATTATGTTTTGAAAAAGATATGAAGAGGTAAATTCGAAAACCCAATTTCTTCAATAATGACAAAAGAGATTACGGTCTCTTGTTTCAAATATCTTTGAAGAGACATTTCAAAAGCACGCCCAATATTTGTATGAAACTAAATTTCTTCATTTTTTTTTTTTTTCATTAGAATGCTATAGAAAACTTCATAGTGTTTCAAAAAATAAAAAACGTCGTTTTGAAGTTGTTTTTGTTTAAATTTGAAACAAGAGGCCGCAATCTTAATTATGCGAAAATAAAATAATTCTTCAAAATTGTCAATATGTAAGAAGTTACCTATGAGTTCTCAAATTCACCTCCCTATATATCTCAATTTATGAGATATTTTTTTATTATTTTTTTGTGACTCGTATTAATGACCCCATAACAACATACTGAAGAGTTCATCCGCGACTTACGGAGCACCCTATCCACATAGCTATACAAGTAGATCATGGTAAATATACAGAGGAAAATAAGCACAGAATTTTATAACGAAAGCGAAAGGTGTTTTATGTGGGATTTTCAAAGATACAGGAGTTGGTTCACAGCGACCGTTTCTACATCTGCGAAATGCACTTCTCAAAAAATATGCAAAAGAAAATCATGTTTGAAAATGAGTGATATAAATAAAAATAAGTAAATACTAATAAGTAACTACTTCTAAGCATTAGCAAGTACTTATCAGTATCAGCTAGATCTAAAAGTAAATACTTATTTTCATATCAATAAACACATGCTTATACTAGTCAGTAAATGCTTAACTATTTATAAGTATTTACTTATGAAACTAATATAAAGTAATGTCATTTTTATGTCATGTTTGATGGACAGAATTAGATCTGAGAATAATTATCCCATTTTATCTGTAAAACAGAAAATATGAACATATTTCAAAGCGATCTTAAGAAGATACGTCCGAAAATGGAATCAGTAAAGAGGGAGGTACCTGCCTCTAGAAGCATTTTTTTAAGTGAAAACTTGATTCTTGTGGCAAAGTTTGTCGAAGGCCATCCAAGTTTACTAAACAAGGAGGAAACACTCTCAGTTGGGTCATTATGGAGATGAGCGGCATTGGTATAGGGCGAAATGGCTTATACTATCGGATAGCTTGTGTCTCTAGGAGTATCAAGGTACCATTGAATTTTTGCGCCGGCAAGTAATAGTCGAGAAATAAGGCCTTAAAGTTTCATCCTTGCCCTAATACGCGTATATTCGTACATATACGCTCGAACAGGAAGCTCGCACTCCGTCGGACACACGACTATGAGTGCGTGCTTCCCGTTCGAGCGTATATGTACAAACACACGTAATGACACTTTAAGGCCTTATTTCTCGACTATTACTTGCCGGCGCAAAAATTCAATGGTACCTTGATACTCCTAGAGACACAAGCTATCCGATAGTATAAGCCATTTCGCCCTATATCCATGCCGCTCATCTCCATAATTACCCTCAGTTGTATTAAAAAATATCGTATCCCTAATCTCCTTGCAGAACAACGTTATTGAAAGACATTAACACCCGACAAAGCGAACTATTTTGCAAAATACGACTGAGTCACAAAATATCATTCACTGAGGATATCGCAGCCCTCGTCATCCTACTTGTAAAGGATTCGTCTGCAATGCATCTAATTTTCACATTATTAACTGTTGTAAACTCTTTTTTACAAATATACGTAATAGTTTCCATATATTGTTCTTTTGAACTTTTTGGATTTTTATTAGGTACCGAATGTATCCAAACATGCTATCTTCTTCAGCAATTTTTTGAGAAACCCATCTAGAAGTGATAGAAACAATCGCTGGACTAACTCCAATATCTTTATCAATCGCAATTTAAAAACTTTTTGCTTTCTTCATAAAATTCTGTGTCTATTTTCCTCTGCATGTATTTTTACCACTTGCTTGCTATACCTATGTGCACAGGGAAGTGTCCCGTAGGTTGTGAATAAACTCTTCAGTATGTTGTTGGGGGGTCATTGAGGAGTCACATAAAAATAATAAAAAAATTCTCTTATAAATTGAAATAACCGAACATATGTATGGAGTGGTGAAGTAGTTGAAAACTCAACTTCTTTCATATTGAAAATATTGAAGAATTTTGTTTTCTCAAAATTGAGATTACCTCTTGTTTCAAGTTTCCACAAAAACAAGTTCAAAAGCAACGGTTTTTGTTTATTTGAAACGCTATGAAGTTCAGTTTTCTTGTATCCTAATATAAAACCTGATGAAGTTAATTTCGTTTCATACAAATATTGACATCGCTTTTGAAATGAAATGTCTTTTCAATTATATTTAAAACAAGAGGACCTAATCTCTTTTCCCAGGAAACAAAATTTCAAAATTGCCATTAATACAGAAATTATACTTTCAATTTTACTTCTGCGTATCTCGGTCAAAAAATAACAGATTTTTCCATTATTTTTGTGTGAATTCATGATAATTCCCCAGCAACATACAAAGCGTTTATCCGCGACTTAACGAAATACCTGCGTAAATTCTTGTGAATGAGTTCAAAATTCCGCCTTTTCTTTCAATAATGTTATTCCTGAGAAGAGTGAGATTTTCTTTAAAAGCCCTTACGTGCTTTTGCTGCGTTAAACTTCAATTCCTTGCTTTACAATTTGTGTCTTCACGTCAAGTTATCGTGAATAAGTATCATGATTAGTATAGGTACTTATACAATTCAATCGGTAAATACTGATTTCTGTTAAGTATCAACTACTTTTTATTGATATGTAAGTAATTACTTATTCGATTTGTAAGTATAAGCATATACTTTTAGAAAATAAGTAACTACTTTTAGTAAAAGCTCTTACTGAAACTTTATTTATATGAACGTAAGCATTTACATTTACTTAAAAAACTGTAAGTATAAGCAAAAACTTATTTTTATTAATACCACCCAATATTAATAAAAATTCGAAAACTTCAAAGAACAGACATGAAAAAAACTTGTTTAATAAACTTGGATTGCCTCTGACAAAATTTGCCATACAAGAATCACTTTTTAATGATGCTTTTATAGGTTACAAGCAACTCACCACTGATTTCATTTGGCGTATTTTGACGTTTTTTGCAGACCTATCTTCTTAAACATCGCTTGGAAATATTTTTATATATTCTGCGCTTTACAGATAAACTGTAATTATTATTTTTGGATCAAATTCTGTCGATCGAACATGACATAAAGATTACATAACTTTATAATTTTCTTTTTACTTTATAATTTATGACACGACTAATTTATAATTTTTATTTAGGTATATTATAAAAAATTATAAAAAAAATATAAATTATTTATATAATATACAGGGTGTCCCAGCTTATTCGAAGCGGTCTCTGTAGGCCAAACGATAGACTTTTTCAAAAAACTTTTCGAAAATTCAAGTACAGAATCACAATGGCCATAATGTAAAATTATTTTGGAGTATACAGAGTGTCCCATATGACAGTGGCATATCAAAGTTATGTTTTTTTAAATGGAATGCTCCTATGCTATCACATTTTTAGATTGTCTGAGAAAAGAAAATAAGATTGGCTTTCACAGTTGGTGTTTAAATTCAGAAGTTTTTGAGTTATAAACAAGTGAAAATCGTCATTTTTCAAGTTCAAGGCCCCTGTATAACAAAAACGGCTGAAGATAGAGAAAAATGGCTTACATGTCCCTATTTTAACTTTTTATGTACTATCCTATAGTATAGAAACATTTGTACTTTCTTTGATTTTTTTTATTTGGTGACGCGTAGAGAAATCTCAGAATTTTTCAAATTTTTTATCACCCTGTATAAACATTTCATCTACATCATTGGATAGTACATGAAAAGTTGAAATAGGGACATGTAAGCCGTTTTCGTTGTACAGGGCCTTGAACTTGAAAAATGACGATTTTCACTTGTTTATAACTCAAAAACTTCTGAATTTAAACACCAACTGTAAAAGCCAATCTTATTTACTCTTCTCAGGCAATCTAAAAATGCAATAACATAGGAGCATTCCATTTAAAAAAACATAACTTTGATATGCCACTGTCATATGGGACATCCTGTATACTCCAAAATAATTTTAAATTATGGCCATTGTGATTCTGTACTCGAATTTTCAAAAACTTTATTGAAAAAGTCCATCGTTTGGCATACAGAGACCGCTTCGAATAAGCTGGGACACCCTGTATAAAAAATAATAACTTTTTGCAGGAATGGCTTTGTTTAGGAAATACTCGGGCAAAAAAAACAACGCCTGATCTGGAAATTCTTTTTATGCTTCTAATGCAGTTTTGTAAATTTAATTTTAGATGTCCGATCACCAAACACCCTGTATTGTAAATTGTAATTCATAGTGCTGTTTATTTCACATTTGCTTGTTGATTCTACATGCGAGCGAAACGCTCGCTAGCGACCACTGGTGCTACAATTCACCTAGCGACCAATGCCGGGTTAAAATAAGTAAATATACTTGCTAAGTAAAAATCTTAGAAGTAGTTATACCTACTTAATAGTGTAATACATAACAAGAGTTGAAGATGACATTTTCCGCAATTGCGAAATTGTCTTTCAACTCGAGTTATTGTACTATTCTTTATTTACTCCCGATATCATATAGGCACAAATGATTTTACAACGCCAAACGCACACCCACTCATCTTACTACTTAACTTTGGTACCATAGTACCTAGCTTTTCATTTCCGATTTCCTAGTAATCTGCTGAATATCTGAATAAGAAAATTTACTAATAATCATTCTTATAAGAGCCAAAAAAATTGTATTTTTAGCAAAGTGGTAAAATATATTAAAATTTAAGGAAAAGACAGTGGCGTATCATTGATGAGGTGAAAAAAAACTTGTACTTGAAAACGAATCATTTTTTGGACAAATGTTTATGAAAAAAAGTTTGCTTTGACGCCTACTGCCCATAAAAGTTTGTCGGTATACATTTTTGATACACCCTGTAATTTTGTTTTTAAATGTTATTAGAGAAATTTGAAAATTCCAAAGTTCGTTTAACGTTAAAAGAGACATTTTGTTGGCATATTAATTTGACCCTGTCTTCAAGAATCCTGCAGAGCCAAACAATTCGTAATCTATGCATTTTCAAGCTAATCATTTATCATATCTCTGACAACTTACATTTCCTATAATTGGGCTACCTATAAAAAAGAGCAGATGAAGAGCATATATGAAAATTAAACACTTATTAGCAATCCATCATCCAGTCCGTCAGGTTCTTGAAGGTTGTACCTTTCTTGCTGTGCTCTACATTTGCTATAAAGACATTATAATACGAACATTTACATAGCAGACAAATTACTGCTAGTAACTATAAAGGAACATTTCCTGTAATGACATATATGTCCACGGAAAATCGTTACAAAATTCTGTTGAGGGTGCCTCGTTAAGGTGGTCGAACTTTACAATGTTACATAAGGCTATGATGGACTGACAGAATTAACCTTGTTAATATGCTGTCATTCTGTCAGTCAAATTCGGTGAATTATAATACATTTATTATACTTTATGTACAGTTCTGTTCAAATAAAACTGAGACAGTAATTTTCTAGTGTAAATGTAGCTTATAAATTGAACAATGTTTTCATGGTTTCTACGTTGAAAGCAAAGATAACAGCCTATTTTATTTGTCAAAAAATGAAAACTTCAAAAAATAAAAATTAATTTTCTCATTTTTAAATTGATTCTTTATGATTAACATTAAATTACCTCTTGATACTGCAATAAATTATGATAAATTTCCTTTTGTCACGTATCGCCAAAAGATTTAATCAAATCAAGTAAATATATGCTGAAAGCCACAACAACACAACAAAAAGTTGTCCCAGTTTTGTACCTGTACCTACCTATACACTTTGTAAATCTATTTTGGAGACAGGAAAATCATATGCAAAATTATTGAACTATCCTAAATATTAAATCCTCTAATTATTATTGTTTTAGTGAGAAATGTTCAAAAAGTAATTTGTTAATATGGAAAAGATGCTTCTGTTGCTGTATTATACAGGATGGTTAACAATTCGATGCTCACGGATCTCGGAAACGGTAAAAGATACAGGGTGGGTTAAATTAGAGAAAAGTTGCACAATTTTATGCTTATTAAGAATCTGAAAGAAAATTTATGGACACTTCAGGCGTTGCTGAAATATCCTGAAAAAATTTGAAAATTGAGATTTCTTACTTCAATCATATCTTTTTTATTATTGAAAAGAAATTGAAATATTTTTGTGGGTTTACGTAAGTCATCAAAAGGTATCGTCTGTCATTTCCAAAATTTTCAAGGACTACTAGATCGCAGAGTTTTCATAGTCAACTTTTGTTTTTCTTATGGCCGCCATATTGTTTTTTTATGTCGTTAAAGCATCTTGCCTCACTACCGAGATGCGACCGCTCCTCATCCTTTTTGACTAATCTTAACTGATGGTATAGTAGCTGTTCCGGTCGATTTATGAACTCATCAACATATGCCATATCAGCCTAGTGTAAGTTTATATACCCTGAATGAAATTAGTGACTACGCTATTTTCATTAAATTAGACAGGTAGCATGATGATGTAGGTGTAATTCATCGATTAAAAATGAAATGATGCCTAATTTCAGCTGAAGTCTACGATATTTAGGAATTATTTAGCCTACCTTTATTTAGTGTATAGGCTTAGATACACTTTAAAGTAAGTTCCTAGATGCATTTGTTGTCCGATAATTATTCTCCAATATTCAATCAAAGTATCGTGAATTAAAAAAAAAATCGAGTTTGTTTTTCGGCGTTATTTAAAAACGGCAATTGATATAATAGTTTACCAATTTGCAATTAATTGCAATTAGCAATTAAGTGAAAAATTCAAAACAGATGGTTGAAAGAATCCATTACGATTAAATGAACCCTTTTTATTATTAATTCGTTGCATCAGCATCAATCGGAAGTCGTAAAACAATTTGTCCTACATAACAGCTAATACTCATCATATAGGTCATCGAATTCCGAAATCTTGAAGATAGTGGTCACGAACTACTACTACTACTACTACTACTACTACTACACAAGTAGATGTACATGCGAGGATACTGCACTCCAATCGGACAGCTCAATTAGGACCTCACGGGACTCATTTATCTTACCAAATACACGGTCGTGAACACGTGTTGGCGGAAATTCGAGGATAACTATCCCAGCCCTCCAGATAGTCATCAATCTAACCGTAGCCCATCGGCTAGTAGCGCCATCGATCATTGGTAATTATGGAAGACAAAGCGGCAAAGCTGCAGGTTGATAAAGTAGGTATCGTTACATTTTCTTTACCTAAGATTATACATTTAAATGAATTAGAAACATACAGGGTGGCTTTTTGAAAGCGAAACAAGTCTATAAACTTGGAAACTGAAGATGTGCGCGAAAAAAGTCGAAACAGGTCAATCTTGTTATTAAGGATATCTTTTAGTAACAAATATAACCATTAAAACTCATCCCCTTGGCAGGGGTAGCTACCCCTTTGATTATCATCATAGAGAACAGGAATCGAGTGATCCATCATTTGAACATACTTTAATTATCTTTTTATAGCGAAGCGATGTCTCACTTTTTGTCTCACCCTTAAAGCTGTTGGTGGTTATTCGCTGGTTATATCCCAATCCATATAGGGATTGGGATCTGAAATATGTAATTATAAACATTACAAAAGTACAACAGGTCATTTGGCATCCGACATTACGTCAGACCTGAAGGAGTTATTGTCTGACTCGGAAATCGATGACATCACCGAATAGATCGGCCGTTGCTAGGGTTGAGATTGCTGGTGTATTTTTTTTTTTTTTTTGGCAAGGAGGGGAAATCCATTTTGGATACCCTTATCCTCCTGGATAAGGGTTATGTGGGACTCTCACCCACTAAAACCCCTCCTTGTGTTGCACCTGGTGTCCTCGCCGATGCAAGCGTTTGCAGCCAGGGGTTGCCCTTTTGCTGCGCATTCTCGAGGGTGGGTCATCTCGGGGTGTTGGGTGCTGCTCTGGCAGCGGCTGCGTCTCCGCGCCTTGGGTGTGTCGCCCGCCGTGTCTGGGGGGCCATCGTCTGGAGGTCCGCTGGGTTCATGGAGGGGGCTGCCCTCCCTGAGCGTCCGGTGGTCTTCCATGGGGTCCGCCCTGGGGCATCAGGAGGATCGACTTGGGCCTTCGATGTTTCCACTGCGTCTCCTCGTCGTAGTCGCAGGCGGCTCTGACGAGGGGATTTGGATGGTCGCTGGCAGTGGCGAAGGTCCTCTCTGCCTGTCCCTGGATGAAGTCTTTCAGCCAGGGGATCTTCATTTCCCGGTGAATCTGCTCGTTCCTGACGAACCAAGGAGCGCCTGTGGCCCACCGCAGCATCCTGCTCTGAACGACTTGAAGTCGTTTCAGATGCGTTGCCGCGGCGTAGCCCCAGACGCTGCTCGCGTAAGTCAGGGTCGGGCGGATGATCGTCCTGTAACATAAGATTTTATTCTTTAGTGACATCTTGCTGCGTCGGCAGAGCAAGGGGTTAAGTGAGCCCGCTATCTGCCTTGCTCTTGATGCCATCTCCGTTGTGTGTTTCTCCCAGGTGAGTTTCTTATCCAGAAACACGCCGAGATATTTCACCGAGTCCTTCCAGGGGATCTGCCTGTCGAAGACCTCGAGTTGGCCTGACGGTGACTTCTTCCGCTTGGTGAACAGGATAGCCGCGCTCTTCTCCGCGTTCACCTCGATCCTCCACTTCGAGAACCAGTCCTCCAACTGGTCCAGGGCTTCCTGGAGGCGCCTGGTGGCAACCTCTGGGCTCCACGATCTGGTGAGGATTGCGGTGTCGTTGGCGTAGAGGGCTATCTCGGTGTTTGGCGTCCTGGGGATGTCTGAAACATACAAGCTATATAGTAGGGGGGAGAGCAGGGATCCTTGGGGGACCCCTGCCTCGAGTGTCTTCTCCGACGATCTGGTTTCTCCCAGCTTGGCTCGTGCTCTGCGGGCTCGCAGGTACGAGTGGAGGAGCTGAACCATCGAGCGCTCGAGTCCGGCGTTGAGGAGCTTAAAAATAAGTCCATTGTGCCAGACTTTGTCGAAGGCCTTCGCCACGTCCAGGAACACTGCGCCCGTGACCTGGTTGCGGTTGAAGCCCTCGGTGGACCTTGCTGGTGTATGGGGTCACAGGACAATCAGCCTATAAACAACATGAGCGCTCTTCCAGCCGTCTACCCAGTTGTCGTAAACATGTTGAGTGGGAGCATCGCAGGCGCTCTATGATTTCAGAACTTATTTTAATGTTTACATCCAGTATAAATAACAAAAAACTCGTTCTAAATAAATTTATTTAGAACGAGTCTTTTCATTAAATTTATGTTTTCAACCCTGTGTATAAAACACAGTGTTTTATTTAGACAGATAGAACAAGTCTTTTTCTAATTTTTAGGCAATAATAAAAAAAATTGCCAAAACTTAGCTGATTTTAATATGCTGATAAAATCGCAAAATGTATTTTTTTTTATTTTTCAGTTTTTCAGCCTTCAGGTAATGTCTTGATCTAAAACATAATACATCTCTCTAACAATATATTGATCTCAATTATTATTTTTATTAGGCCTTCAAATACTTAATAGCAAAAACCAGCAGACAATTATTGTACTACAGGGTGTTAAGAAAATGTCAGATAAACTCTTTAGTACATTGTAGGGGACACTCAGTAGAGTCCGGGAAAAATAATTTAACAATTTGGTGAGATAAAAAATGCCAAAGTTAACATTTTACTATCTTTGTTTCTCGGTATTTGCAAAAACTAGATGATTTTACAGGTATAAAAAAAGGGAACTTTTATCGTTATACAGGGTGTCTGCTTAAGTTGGAACCATAATATGGAAAAAAAATTTATTATCGGTTTTATGAAAAAATGTATTCTTGATAAAAAGTTGTGCATGCTCCAAAACTTAAAATGCAGCCATCAGATATGGATTTTTTTCAAACCGTATACGAGGTGTGTCAAAAAATAAAGTTTTATGCAAGAGTAAAGTACCTTTATTTTTGACAATATCAAAAATTGTTACATAAAAAAGTTGATCAGCACTGCAAATTACATTCAAATATGCAATTCATCAAATATTTGTTTTATCAAAGAGATAGGGTTTATCAGCAGCGGTTTAGCTTTTATGGTGTTTTTTATTGGTTAATCAGCTGCATGTTATTGCATATTTGAATGTTATTTGCAATTCTGATCAACTTTTTTTAATAACAATTTTTGATATTGTCGAAAATACAGGTACTTTACTCTTGCGTTAAATTGATATTTCTTGACAAACCTCGTATACGGTTTAAAAAAAATCGATATCTGATGGTTGCATTGTAAATTTTGGACCATGCACAACTTTTTATAAACATAATATATTTTTTCAGAAAACCAACAATAAAAAAGTTTTCCATATGGTTCCAACTTAAGCAGACACACTGTAATAAAAAAAATTCTTAAGATGTATTACTAGCTTGGAAAATTTAATAAGATTTTTTTTTCTTTTCCAAGATGCTGAAAAAAGCATTTGGCAACAACGATCAACAACTATCTTTTAAAATGTATATCTGGATTTTTTAAAATTATTTTTCCCGTACTCTATTGAGTGTCCCCTACAATGTACTAAAGAGTTTATCCGTCATTTTCTTAACACCCTGTATACTGTAATATTTATATACTAAAAATTATTCATAATCAATGAAAATGTATTTTGTTCCCTTCAAAACCCATTTTGATTTTTCTTCATATGTTGTTTGGTTTTCGAGTAATTTAATTTTTTCTAGAGATTGCGCGCCAAAAATTTAAAATTAACGAAACTTCGCGCTACAAAAATACAAAATTTCAAATTTGATGAATTTCGAATACCTAGCTCTAAATCTATGACATACGAAAAAAATATCAGGATACATTTTATAGGAAATCACTCGAGCTTTTTTTATTTTAATAAGCTTTTTTAGAAATTATCCTAGGGTAACCAGTTATTAGCAAAAAAATAACTTTTCTCGCTAATGAGTAGTTTTTTGGGGGTACGGGCTGCACTCCCAGAACTGATTTTTGTGGATTATAGCCTCTTCACTAACAATATTGAAGGAAAATCTTCGATAAGATTTTTTATGGACTATACCGACTGGACTATGATCTAATTAAAATTCTCTAATTGGACTTCCATTTTGTTGTATATTTAAATATACGTGATCCATAAAATTGATGTTTTCAACCCTTACTTTGTAGAATCTCTGCATACTGATGGATGATAAATAAAACACTGTGTTTTATTTATCATCCATTAGAACGAGTCTTTGCTTTTAATTTTAGAAAATAATAAAAAATTTACCTTTTTTTCAGCCTTCAGGTAATGCCTTAAACGTTAGTTTGGCGTAAATTGCTCTCGTAGAATGCGCTATAGCCACCGTCCATTTATTGTTACCAACAATTTGCATATTTTTTATTTGAAAGTCTGACAGAAATGCCGCAACGACTTCTCTAAGAAGCTAATTATACCTTTCACTTGTCAAGTTTCTATCATATATTTCAAAATGAACAGGATCTGTTCTCATCATATACATACAAAAACATTAAAACTAAATTGCTATGAGAAAGCTCGCTAAGAAGCTTTTCGACTGAAGAAATAATCAATATGGTTTTTGAATTTGGAAAATCGGATGACAATATGAAGAAAAATTTAACTTTTTTAATCATTTCTATATATTACGATATAGATTATATACATAAAAGACCAAGACCAGTTTTGATCCAGAACAACGAAATTTTTTGTAGTTAGACTTATGCAATTACAACGAATGCAATATTTTTTTATCATTGTTTCATCTAAAAATTGCTTTAATTACTGCAATGAAAAATTATTCTTACAAATAAAGTTAATGTTTTCCACTTATTGAAAGAATGCCTTAATATTAATTAGATACATTTCAGTAACGCAATCAATTATTATAAAATTAAATTATTTATATTATACTTACATAATGTGTAATGGATTCATCGCTATAATGTAAAGAATAAAGAAACCTGTAACGCTGAACCTTAATAGCTAATTAAGTATAATGGCGTTTTGAACAGTCGCTCGACATTAATTACGTGCCTACTTGACATATCTACTTAAAATTGAGAAAATAATTGAATACCTTCATTGTAATGAACAAAGTGTCGATTCAATAATTCTTTGATTTTCGAATATTTCTGGTAAACTTACCTAGGTACATAAATAAATAGGTAAACCCATTATGGACTAACTTGATATCCTAAGAATAACTGAAATTTATTCAACGGAAATTGTAGCTCTTACTGTCATAACTGATAATAATGTAATTAGTAGAAGGTATTTTCAATACCTAGAATACCTTCTTTCATTTTTACTGTTAGCAACTGCGACGAACATTATAAATAAGTATTGATCTTTCCAAATTTTCGTGTAAATTTTCGTCGCAGTAAGCAATCGTTCTATCTGATAAGAAAACTCACCCTATCAGAATTACAAGTTAACATGAATGAATAAAAAGTATTAAATATTATGGTCGGCTCAGGAATTATTTCCACTCAATTTTTCTTTTTCCCGATAAGTACCTACTGTTAAAAATATGCCGACAAGTGTGAATTAGACCCCAGGGCCCCAGGATTCAAGATCGTTATCCATAAAGATTATTACTATTTTTTTTAAGACTACAAACTACAAATTTTAGAGAGCTCGCTATAATTTTTCTATAATCTTTATTCGACTACTACTATTATTATTATATTTTTAATATTTTTTCTAGGGATATCAGAAGATAAAGGGAGGCGACAAGAAAATTTACGCATAACCTTTTTTGTAGAACAATAAATTCTCTATAAAAAATTCTGAAAGCTACCATAGATAGATACATGAGAAACGAATGGTTTGTTAATCTCATCATAAATTTGCATCAAAATTCTCAGCAACAAAAAAAATCCAATAAGCAGTGATATAGGATTATTTAAGATTTTCGAATACTGAACAATGACAAACAAGACATTCTAGCTTGGGGCGATAGAAACCAAGTTCAATTTAATGCTGGAAAAACCGAAGCAGTCATCTTCTCCAAAAGGTCCAACGTTTTAGAGCCAGATATGGTGATGGCGGGACACTCTCTTACTCCATCGTCATCTCTTCGTTTATTTGGAGTAAACCTCGGAGCGAACGACATTGTCTTTATTCGACTCTATCCAGAAAAGAGCCATTTGATTGGGGACCCAGATTTGACAAAAAATTTAAACACTCTCGAACATCGGAGCTGACTTGAGTCTGTTTCACAGATATTTTTATGGAAAGTGTTCAAAAGGCGTAGCCCGCTTGATCCCACCTAGAACAAGACCGGGCAGAAATACACGTTGAGCCGCAGACGCTCATACGTATCAGGTTCAGCTCATTACACCTCGTACCACCCTATTTCAGACTTCTTTTATATATAGAACCGCATCACTTTGGAACAGCATTTCAAAGGGCATGTTTGCCGAAGTATAGGTACAACCTGTATACAACCTGCAGCGTTATCTTACAACCTTATCTGATCATGATGCTCAGTTTGTTGATTTGATTTTAGATGACCCTACTGTTCGAAGGGATACTTTTGTGTATAAGCGATGTTTTAGTAGTGATAATATTGCGTGTTTTATAGACGAAGTGTCACATGAATCATGGAGGGAGGTGTACGAGACGGTAAGCCCCAGTCAGAAATACGATAGTTTTTTGCAATTACTTTCAAGTCAAGAATAGATACATTTAAAAAAAAATCTACTTAGACTCGATCTTCAGAAATGGCCACAGAAATCTGCCCGTGAACTTAATGAGCCTTTATAATGTCTGCTGTTAAGACTTCGTGGAAAATATACAGGTGCCCCAAGATTTCTTTATCAAGGGATATCCGCGTTATTTCAAAAAATAAACAAATGAAATTCGGAAAATTTCAACCATACCCCTAAGGCTTTGCAGCTGCACCCTCAGTGCCGCTTTACGCCTTTCCACCCCTAAGTAATCATCCCCTACTTTTTTTTTCAAATGACACCCCCATATTTTTTTTGCCTGGCAGGATTATTGACTTCTTTCTGAATACAATGTCATACGATTTTTTTTAAATCGATACATATCTAGCACGCCGAAAACAATAGAATATCATAACAAACGAGGGTTGTCAAGGAGTTGTAATTGCTTGTTTTTTGTGTTAATGTTTCTTCCAGCCACCTTAACTAGTAATACCGGTGTTACTGGTATAGGCGTTAATAATAATAATTGCTTCTGTGATTTTAATGTCATATTAAATGTTAATTGTTATTCCTTGACAACCCTCGTTT